>OX387241.1:260542121-263042121 GCA_947561735.1 Cenchrus americanus | reverse complement strand
GATACACAATACCGTACAATACTACGGTAGTATAACTGATTTTCTGTTATAGATAAAATGGTATAGTATAACCGTAAAAGACCTCTTTTCGGAAGCGACCGGCCGGAGTGGTACACACGCTGGAGGTTTTTTTTGGGGTGTATGTGTGTGGGGGGTGGGGTGGGGGTCGTGAAGAGAAGATCATGCATGTTCTATGCCAATCGTAAAGTTAAAGCAAAACCTCTGATTAAGTATAAAAAAAAGCAAACCCTCTGATTAGATACCGTACCACTTGCTATTTGGTAATCTTACCAAGATGATTAAATCATGGTAAAAAGAATGATTTCACAAACAGATCAGTCCCTGGCTCCCTGTGCATGTGTTGGGAGTTTGGAGCTGCATGTGCATGCACTCCTCTCCTACCGGCTACCGCACATTGCACTTCTCAGTAGAGTGTCAGGTGCCTTCTACTATTCCATTCCAAAGGGAGCTAGGAGTATTTTACAGTCATAATAGAGTAGTAAAATATTAGCCAATAAGCTAGTCAACGACTCAATGCTCAATTTGCACGCAAAATGAACGTTCTGGGAAGAAACAAGAAACTAAGTACATTATTACAAAAGTGCTATTATGATTGTTCTGCTAAGTCACAGTTGCTTTTCCCAATTTAGACAGCACCAGGATGTTAACTGCCATATGGTAAAACTACCAATAAGAACATGAAATTTCTGTCGTACTACTAGTCAATGTTACTGCTAAAAGTGAGACAAAAAAATAACAAAACTTCTCAGCGTGAAATAGCGCTGGAAACTGCCTATTGTTCTGAATGGCAAGGCTAGAATTAAATCTACTAATACCACCGTTCTCACTAACACCAATATATCCAGGCCGGGAATGGCAGCATGCAAGGCTCAAACAGTGTGCAATCAACAATTCAATTCAGACCAATTAACCAGTTGGCGAGAGATCTCACCGTCGGCGATGCCCGAAGTCACTCCAGCAGCCGCGCTGACGACCACGAGCAGCAGCAAGAGGCGTGTGCTCGTGTTCTCCGCCATGCCGTGTCGGGCCCCCAAGCCTCACTTCTCCCTTCTCGTGAGCTCTGCACAACTCTTCCCTTGATCGATCGATCGATGTGAATGGGACGGTGGAACAGTGCGGCGGACCATGCAGTGCGTGCCGTCGAGCGGCTCCACTTTATAGCTCGGCCCCGGGAGTCGCGGAGCACGAGGAGCGGAGCCGCGCGCGCGAACAGCAGGCAATCCACCCGATCAGATCAATGTGTGTGAGATGAGGGCCGACTTGGCTGTGGCCGGCCGGTCCTTCTTGGCAGCATCGGATCTCGGCTGCAAGAAAACTCGGCGCCCGCTCCTGCGCGTGCTTGGTCACGTGGCGTTGTGTCACTTGCTACGAGAAGCCATCGCTAGTGGAAGATTCGAACTCGCTTCTCCAGGCGGCCGCGGCGGTTACACCCAGCCCGGCCGTATGTGCCGGCCCTAGAAGGGGGCGGTCCGGAGGCAGTGACGGCGACGAAGAAGACAGGGGAACGTCGGCCTGGGCCATGGCAATAGGATTCAGTCATGCAGGCCCAGTTATCGATCAATAATATTCGACTTTTTATTTTTTTTGTTTTTAAAATTTTACAAAAAAATTGGGCTAACAAAAATTTACGAAACTAACTTTCAACCATCGTATGAAACAGCAATAGGGGCAATTTTCTCGAAAATCCACCATTTGAACGGGCGGTTAGATAAACCGCCATTTCAAACGACAGAAACTCCTCCATCACACTTTCAAAAAAATCATAATTATTTCTTATGAACTTGGATGGAGATAATATTTATACAAAAATTGTAGATCTTGATGAGATCTATAACTTTGTAGCTCAATATTTTTTTATTTGGAATCATCTTTGTGCCCAAATAATCGATGTAATGTTCAGATATGATGAACCCGAGGAATTACACTTCTCTCGACAACACATCTTCAAAAATTATTACAGTTCCTATGAACTCGGATGGGGATAAACTTTATAAAAAATTGTAAGTCTTGACAATATCTACAACTCTATAATTCAAACATTTTTCATTTAAAATAATTTTCATGCTCAAATAACGGACACGATCTTGAAATCTAAAATTTGAATATGAATGTTATACCAATTATTTTAGCACAAAGATATTTTAAATGAAAAATATTTGAACTACAAAGTTGGAGACCTCGTCGAGGTCTACAAGTTTTTATTGAAAATGATCTCCACCTAAGTTCATATGAAATAGCTATGATTTTTTTTAAATGATGTGGAGTTACCGTCATTTGAAACAACATTTTGAACTGGCGATTTTTTTTCAAAAAACCACCGTATGAGACCGCGTTACAAAGCCTACCATTGTTTCATACTGTGGTTGAGGGTTAGTTTTCAAATTTTGCTAGACCTGATTATTATTGTGTAGTCGAAAAAAATAAAAAAAAAAGAATATACTTTTTTATGGTTCAATAATTTTTTTTATAATTTTTAGAGCACTATATCACATGCATGCTTGAGAATCATTTTTTTAAAATCATATATTCTATATCGAGTAGCAAAATTAAATTTCCATTACATCATTATACTTCCCATAATAAAACTTTCACAACAAGATCCCACCGGACTACATTAAGGTAAAATTTAAAAATACAGGATAATATGTAAGTCGCCACGACGAACAAATATATATAGAGGGCGAACAAATATATACAGAGGGCGAACAAATATATACTGAGGACGAACAAATATTTATAGGAGAGAGTGACTAATGCATGAATGCAGTCTTTTATTTCTTTCTCATCTAACTCTAGTAGAGTGGCTAATTAATTCCTCCCATGATTCATGATGCAATATGGACCAAAAAAGTCCAAAATTCACGGAAAAAAAACATGCGTGATGATTTGTTAATTGTCATGCGCGTGTTGTACCCGTGGCCGGCGACGATCGCCGGCGACGTGAGAGAACAAGTGGATCGAGAGATCGGACGAATCGTAGAGGAAAGCTTCCCCTTCGCGAGTTCTATTTCAGATAAAAGACAATGAGTTGTTCGACTATAGGTTCACACCGCATATAACAGCATACGCCTCCCTCATTACACTTACCACAAGGGCTCACTCGCATACAAACGTGTCACACACACGCCAACAGCTCACTACTCTTTGATGATGTCGATGGCGTCTTCTCCAGTCTTCGCTTCCGATGTATCGTCCATGTCTGGGCTTCCGGGCTTCACACCTCCCCCCGCTGAAGATTTTTCCTGTCCCCAGGCAACCGCCGAAGGAAAACGCTCATGGACAATGTACCAATCCTCTCAAGTTGCTGCAAACGCGGGTAGAAGAGACCACTTGACGCGCACCTATGGGATTGCTGCATTGCCTTTCTTCACCAACCTCCTTTCTAGCACTTGATCAGGCACCAGATTCACGGCTGAGATCTTTAAGATGAGTAATGTCAGCAAAAACTAGTGTGTAATCTGGTGTGAACGGTTTTAGCTGTGAAACATGAAAAACAGTGTGAATTAAGATTCCTTCAGACAACTTCAATTTATATGCTGCAACGTCGATCTTCTCCAGTACTTGAAAGGGTCCAAAGAATTTGAATGCAAGCTTAGGAAATGGATGACAGGCTATTCACTATTGAGTGTATGGCTGTAGCTTGAGCAGTACACTGTCACCAATTTGAAACTGCCTGTCCGTTCGGTGATGATCAGCCAACATCTTCATTCTGTTTTGGGCTGCTGCTAAATGCTGCTTCAGATTTGCCAACTGAGCTTCACGGTCTTGCAAGAGGTCAGTTGCTTCAGACTGTTCTCGGTCAGACAATGGCAGAGTAACACCAGAGTTTGCCTTATACCCATACAAGGCCATGAATGGAGAACACCCAATTGCAGAATGATGGGATGTGTTGTACCACAGTTCAGCCAGTGATTGAAAGGACCTTGATGTTGCCTAGAGGGGGGGGGGGGTGAATAGGCTAGACGAGCTATTAAAACTTTTCTTCCCCGAAAAATTGAGCTGTCAATGTCCACCGGTTAGACCGGTGTCGCACTTCACTTCACAAGAGGCATTGATCAGACCGTTGCCTAGCACCGGTGAGATCGGTGTACACAGAGCACCTGCAAAAACAACTTCAAGCTCCTCTTGACTTCTAGCACGACTCAAACTTAGTGAGTGACCTTTGTAGATGATTACAAGTAGGGATGAGCCCTGCACAAACAACTAGAACACCCAAGTAGATCAAAACGGAAGAAAATCAAATGTGCTAGAAAAACAACTTAGAGAGGCAAACCACACGAAGAAGCAAGGATTCGTTTCCCGAAGTTCACCGCCCACTAAGGAACGACTACGTCTCCATTGAGGAGCTTGTAAGGGAAAATTACCACAACAAGCCGCGTATCTTTCAACCACTTTCCTCCTTTCCACTAAGGTGATCTTTTCCACGAAGAGGCAAGATCACAACCCTCACAAACTTCCCACTGCTCACCACAACCTTGGGAGCTAGCCGGCGACGCTTAGCCGTCTAGGAGGCAAACCTCCAAGAGTAACAAATGCTTCAAAGCTCATAGATGCGAAATCGAAGTGCTCAAGCTATGGAAATGCTCTTGTTAGCTCGCAAAGTCGATCTTGAGCTCACTCTCTCAACCGAACACAAAGAGATGGCTTGAATCCACAAATCTCAAAAAGAGAGGGTTGGGGAGAGACACTAAGGCTTAGGGCTTGCAAGAAATGGCTTAGGACCTCAACACAAGCACTAGAAACAACAACCTTCAACTGAAGAAGGCTTGGGGTATTTATACCCCTCAAAGGAGAAAACTAGCCGTTATCCCTCGGGCGGCACTGGTCAGACTGGTGCCCCACACCGGTCAGACCGGTGTTTGAAAAACTAGCCGTTGGGGCTAGCGGCACCGGTCAGACCGGTGCCCCTGACCGGTCAGGCACGAGGCACCCTCAAAACCCCTTCTATGATTCTAACACTTCACCAAAGAGATGAAGTGGCTCAGGTTCGGTTAGGAGGGTTTGTTAACACACTCTAAGGCTCTCAAGGCTAGATCTCACTTAGGTCAACTAATGAGCAATTTGACTTGGTCAACACTGCTAATGTTGCATCCCTCTTGATAGGACGCATACCTATACTCAAGAATAAATAAAAACACTTTGTTGATCTATTGAGCTTGAGTGTCTTCAATCTTGCCATACTTGAGCAATATTTGTTTGAGGGCTATCAACATAGCCTTTGACTTGAGCATGTCCATACTTTAGCTAATGACTTAGGATCTTTCCATCTAGTATAGTAATGCACACTTGGATCCATAAGCCACTCCATATTGCTAATCATAACATGTTGATGACTTGCATTGCTTCCCTCGGTTAAGGTTTGGATATAATACTTGGAGACCCCACATATGCTAGAACTTCACCTTAGCAAAACACTAATGGCAGCTTAGCTACGACCCCAAAGAATGCTTAGTCCCTCACCCTAAGCATCTCGGTTGATCTCTTCATCATTTATCCAATCCACTTTTGAGTTCCACTTTTCTTCATACATCATTAATCTTCATTTGAAATCCTTCTTCAAATGCTTGATATTGATTAACAACGAATATGTGTCGGTGCGGAATATGGTCCCGACACTAACCAGTAGAAAGCGCCGAGGTCTATCCCTCAATGGTCGATGCTAAGCAATAAGAGACACGAGATTTATCCTGGTTCCCGCCGAGGGGGCCGTACGTCCGAGCGGTGGTGTGCTCAAGGCACTATATTGCTCAGCACCGGGGGTGCCTGTAGTGGGGCTGCTACAAGCAAGGCGGGAGAGGAAGGCTGGCTTCCAAGTCCCTGGCGTAGTGTCTGGAGGTGTTGTGGGAGGATTGGAGAGCAAGTGCGTGGCGCAGCTCGACTCCTGTTGTGTCGAGTCTGTTTCGTGTGCTTGTTCTCCTCTGTCTCCGTCCCCCGCGGCAGGGGGTTTCGCCCTCCTTTTATAGATCAAGGAGGAGGCGAATCACATGCGCGCCGTGCTATCTAGCTACGTGAGGAAGCACGACGTGCTATGCGCGTAGAGTGGGCAACCGTTCGGACGATCCTTGCAGCGATCTGGCCATCATGGCCTATCTTGTACCCGAACAGTGGCGGTTCGAGGGTAGAAGGGCGGCAGATGGTGGTGATGTCTTCTGATAGGCTCGAGGGAGCCATGCGACGTTGGCCCGCACGGAGTACGGGGAGTAGGTAAAATGGCGTCCCTTCCCAACGTGTTCCACGGTGCCGGGAGCCGCCGCTGCGGCGCACGGCGTGCGCCTGCACGCGCGGGGGCGGCAGCCATACCGTAACAGTAGCAGGGATGGCGCTCCACCGGCCTAGCGCCTCCACCTAACCCCTGCGGGGGGTCACAAGAAAGCGGATCGAGGGTGCGGCCGGCCCCCTTCGAGGGCTCGGTGCGTTAGCCGCACGGAGCAGGTGCACGGCGTCACGGGACTGGCACCGGTCCTGCCGCACGGTCCCTCCGCACGGGGACGGGGATGGGCTCCCTCATGGGGGAGTTGGTGCGGCGGCGCCGGGCGCGAGCCCCGGCGCATGATGGCGCCGTCCCGCCGGTGTCGGGACGTTAAATGCCCGCGCACGGGGGGCGGGCGTACGCGTGCGGGCGCCCTCGAGCGAGGCGGGCCCCGGTCGAGGGCGGGACGGACCCTCGAGCGAGTCGGAGCCTCGCTCGAGGGGGGGAGCGGGCCCTCGAGCGAGGCGGAGCCCACTCGAGGGAGGCGCACCCCCTCGAACGGGGCGGAGCCCGCCCGAGGGGGGGGCGCGCATCCTCGAGCGAGGGCGGAGCCTCGCTCGAGGGGATCTTCAAGAGGGCCGCCTTGGTGGGCCGTCGGGGTCCCCGCGGTATGGGCCGTATCCCGCATGGTTAGGCAAAGTGTGTTTGGCTTTGTTGCGGGTTTTAAGTGGGGATTTCCCCCGTTGTTAAAGGGGACCCCTTGGGCTGTCCCCGACAATATGCAAGCTTCCAAATAAGGACCACCACATGTACACTCATCCTTGTGTCCTCTTTCAATCAACACATGAAGTCTTGCACTTGACTTAGAGAATTACCATTTTCTCTTTTATGATCCTTGTAATTTTAATCAATCTATGTCTTAGTATGGGAGACCATGAATTTACCTTCTCAAATTATCCCAATATTTATCTTCCTTTATTGCTTGATATTTGTCACTTATGCATTAGGATCATCCATATATTTGCCTTCTCCAATGTGAGCCATATAATATTCATCCACAAATAAATATTCTAATAATTAATCATAAATATATAAATAAAACCTATTCACAATCTTAGACAAATTCATTAGTCCTATAATTGTTTTGTCATTCAATTCACCAAAATCCACTTAGGGGCCTAGATGCACTTTCAATCTCCTCCTTTTTGGTGATTGATGACAACTCGATTAAAGCTTACAAATAAACATTAGAGCACATTTAGATTCTTAGATATAGCTAAAGCTCCCCCTTAATTTGTGCTTTGAGTTGAATTTCAAAAATTTGGCCTCAAATGCCAATAGCACAAATTTGGGAGAAAGCGCGTGTGAGCTCCCCCTATATCTTAGAATCAGTGGAGTGCAACATGTGTGTGCGAAAAAATAAAAACTCGAGATGTGTATGACAAGATATGCACAAAGCAAAGAACATATGTACTGATTAGGCAACACCGGTCAGACCGGTGCCCCTGACCGGTCAGACCGGTCAAGTTCAGCCAGCACATCCAACTGGGTGGCACCGGTCAGACCGGTGCCCCTGACCAGTCAGACCGGTCAGGTCCAGCTAGAGCACAAAGCAAAAAGGTGTGCATGCTATTTGGTCCAGAGTGATCAGGCCGGGGTTGCAAGCCGGCTTAGATCACTTTGCTCCATTTAGCCAATACAAATAATACATCATACAATACATGCATCACAATCTAGCAATAAAGTCGCTTAATTATTATAATAAAGGTTCAAACACACAGTAGCACTCACACAGATGTTCTCAAGTCCACTAAGATAAAGTTCTGAAATTATTACAGGCTGCTCTCTTCAGCCAACTGCCACCGGTCAGACCGGTTCAACACAGACAAACATGGCTAAACAAGATGTAGAAGCTTTAATCCTCTCTTCTCCCCCTTTGTCATCAAGCAGTAATAAAGGCCTAGAGAGAAGATGTCGTTGCCTGTCACTGGCCCTGCCACGAGTCCCACCCCAGACCACCGCCAGGGTGCGAGCTACCTCCTATGTAAGAATGTGAAAATGAGACATGGTGTAGGAGAGAAATGATAGGTCTGGTGAAATTAGAGAAAAGAACATGAAGATCATCATCCATACCACTATATGGAGGAGGATAGCCTGACCAACTAAAGATCTCCATAGAAAAGCGACCCACCCAATCCGGAGGAGCCTCTGTCTCCTCTGCATCATCCGGAGGTGGAGGTGGGGCAACTAGGGCGCCGAAAGGTGGAGGTTACACTGCTGGTCCCATTTGAGCACCGAAGGGCGGAGGGGCCTCCTCTGAACCAGGTGGAGGAGGAGGTGTAGCTGAGGAGGAGCTACCCTTGCCTAACTCGAAGAACATGGTACCATACTCGTTGATCATGTTTGAGTTTATCATGGTCCGCATTCTCTGATCCAACGAAAGGATTTCAACCTCAGGAGGAGTGGGAGAGATAGGCGAACGGGGCGGCTGAAATCCAAAGTGATTATGGAGCTGCTTCATGGTGTCCCGTCCCATCTTCCTTTCTATCCTCGTCTGCTGCTGCTCCACCTCTATATCATACTCGCTCTTACACATGCCAAAGATCAAATTAGGAATTGGTGGAGCGGAGAGGTGGACTTTTTCTGTCGGCCATACTGTCCAGTCTCCAACCGGTCAGACCGGTGAGTGGCACTGGTCAGACCGGTGTCGGCCTGGGTAGTGGCTGCTGCTGAAACTGCTGCCAATCAACTCCAGCCTCTTCTCCTTCTTCTGTTGTGATTTCCAGCTCATGCTCAGGAGAAGGAACACTGGGATTCTTCACTGGATTGGGCCTTAGAGACTTGTGAGTGACGTCCTTTGGAAATTCCACCCCAGTCACCCTCTCGATCATAAACATGATGTACGGGCTGTAGCTGCAGATCTTCTTTGGATCCTCTGGTAAGTACTTGATCTCCCGCCAAATATAATCCCCCACACTAAATGGAGGTGCCCCTGGTCTCAAAGCAATCATCAGGTTCTTCATGAACCTAGAAATATTAGAGGGATTTCCATCCCTAGGAGCAATGGACGCCCGAAGAAGCCTACTTCGAGTAGTAAGTGTAGAGCCCCTTCACGTGTCCAACATTAGCCCTCTGATCACTAGGATACATGAATATAATGCCTCTGGCTCAAGTAGACCACCATCATGCAACTTGGGATAAGTCTTATCCTCCTTCCCTAATCCAAAGAGAGACAAAAACCGGGAAAAACCAATAGCATACTTGTTCCCATTGGTCATCCACTGCATAGCTCTCTCTTCCTCCACGTGGCCAAAGTGAACCGTGGCATAGAACTGAGCAATAATTTCCCTGTTCCAATCCTACCTAAAGCCCATGAGCTCCTTCACCCGCTGGTGTCCACACACTATGCTGAGCTTAGTAAAGATAGGGTCATTCCTGCTCTCCATGTAGGTCCAGTCCACGTACTGTGCCAGGTGGGTGATCTTGAGCTTCTTTATGATCACGATGGCGTAGTAGTCCTGCTGGAATGTAGCCCAAAACCTGGCTGTCCTCTCACTGGCATAGGGATTTTTATCCCTCAACTTCTGCAATTTCTTTGTCAT
Organism: Cenchrus americanus; assembly: GCA_947561735.1. Classification (NCBI taxonomy): domain Eukaryota; kingdom Viridiplantae; phylum Streptophyta; class Magnoliopsida; order Poales; family Poaceae; genus Cenchrus; species Cenchrus americanus. Next base: position 263,032,308 of record OX387241.1, on the reverse strand, counting down.
CCCTATGCCATGATAGTTCACTACCTTGTGTGGAAACATGTAAATAGGTTTGGCAACTTTCACCCTGCATGTACCTGTCGTATGGACCTCCCTGGGCCCACTACCTCGATGGGTACCGGGACCGACTACTCGGTGGGCCCTTGGGACTACCCGGCTTGTGCCACACGACACCTGATGGCGTGAGGCGCAATGACTACGGTGGAGAAGTACTCGGATAGGAAGCTATACATACCTTGTCCGCATAGAGGACTCCTAGACGTACACGACTAGTACTCTCTCCCTAAACCGACCTGTAACCCTGCCTCCCGGACTATATAAGGCGAGGCGGTACCCTCTCTCTCTCATTACGCATCATCTTGTAATCACATCCAATCAATCCAGAGCTACGCAGCATACAAGACGTAGGGTATTACGCACCTCGCGGCCCGAACCTGTCTAAATTGTGTGCCACGTGTCTCTTCCTTCGAGTTACCGATCTCGGCGAGGCCACATTCATCTACCTCGGGTACTCCCCTTGGTAGGTTGCCGGTCTAAAACACTGACAGCTGGCGCGCCAGGTAGGGGATCTCGCCGAAGATCATATGGCAAACTCGACGGCTTCAATCTTCATCAAGCCAATCGTCACCTTCAACCGCGGAGACACCTTCGTCTTCGGCTCTTAGGTCTGCACTGCTGACGGCGCCGGATCCTTCCAGCGCCGCCTCACCATGCCGCCCAACCCGAAGACCGGGCTTGTGACGCTTCCCGAAGTAGTCACGGGCGATCTCGCCAGAAAATTCGGCGAAATTTCTCTCTACAACCAGCACGCGGACTTCGAGCTTGGATCCGACTCCAACTCAAACCCGACATCACCATGGGCCATCGCATGCGAGCCGGCTATCAAACCATCGTGTGCAGACTCCCCACTCCATGAGCACTTCCCATACGGCCTCTGCATCGCTAGCGAGGCCCACGCGGAGGCTCTCTCCGCACACCGGGCTGAGAAAGAGATCACCTCTGAGTACGACTCGGACTCTAACCCCATCTCCGGCTACTAGTCGGACTCCTCCTACCAGTTCGACTTCGGGGCGGACCCTGATGAGCCCGAGTCCGAGACCTACACGACCGAGAAACCGCTCTCAGGACCTGCATCCGGCCTGGTTATAACATTTACACCCGCCGGCAGATTCGTCTACTGGCCAGACCGCAAGCCCGCAGACCTGACAGACGAGAACTCACGCTGCGTCGCCTACCTCGACTCACTCCCCTTCCAGGAGGGAACTCCGCTAGCTCCAACTAAGGAGCACACTCCAACAGAGGTGGCGACTACCGACTCTAGCCTTGGCTCTCCTGATCGGCAAGTCTTCATGACTACCAACGAGACGCAGGGACCCTCAGGGACAGTCCCTGACCGATATCTCGAGGATATCTCAGCAGACGAGTTGTCTGCCAATGCACCCGCAGACGAGACCAACGCCAACAGGGACGCCCGACGTGAACGCAACAGAAAGCGGAACGAACGGCGCCGGCGTCTTCGCGAGTCCCTACCCATCCGGAACCTCGCGGAGGCCCTTGACCAAGTCGAAGCCGGGTGCACACTACCCTAGAGCAATGCCTCATGTCTATCAACAAGATAGCACGTCAGGCTCAGGGGATGCGTGCGGGAGAAGTCATCGCCAAGCTCGCGGAGGACGCCTACTTCATGCGTGTTGACAACAGAGTCACTCAAGTGCCCCCCGTCAGGAATCGCCAGCAAGACAACGAAGCCACAAGTCGCAGTGCGGATATCGGTCGCAACCGTACTCGAGGGGAGCTACCGGCTAACCCCAACCGTACCCGGGCATCGGCCGGTGGACCCTCTCATGGTGGCAACAGCGCCGGCGGCGCCAGCGGCAACCGTGAGATTATCCCTCACCACGATCCTGGCGGCGGAGGCAGTGACGACGGGAGCTCCAACCACGGGGCTGACAAGAGAGCTGGGGGCGGAGGCGACTGCGGCGGCTGAGGCCACGCGAACAGCCACGCCTCCGGCGCTTCACATGGCGGCTTCGACTCTCGCCAAAAAATCGAATAACTACGATGCAAGAAGTCCTCCACGGAAGGCAACAACGACGGCTTCCCTGCCTTCTCTGCACGGCTTCGTAATCTACTTCTCCTGGAGAAATTCAAACCTCTGGGGATCACCAAGTACGACGCGAAGCAGGATCCAGTACAGTGGCTTAGATGCTACGCCCTCTCCATCAAAAACGCTGGTGGCAATAACGACACGAAGTGCCTCTACCTCCCTTTTTGCCTGGATCAAGCTCTGCTTACATGGCTCGAGTCACTTGAGAAGTACTCGATCGTCAAGTGGGACCAGCTCAAGGAACAGTTCACCAGCAACTTCGCGGGCGCTATGGGCCGCTCGGGTACTCGCATGGACCTGGCAATGGTGAAGCAGGAACAGGGCGAGACCCTTCGCAAGTACATGAGGCGCTTCTTCGACAAGTGCGCCACTGTAGTCGACGTCACCGACAAGGAGGTCATCGACCTCTTCCAAGACGGTCTCTACCACCGTCGCACCTTCGAAGACTTCGGTCGTCGCCACCCGAGCTCCATCACCCACCTTAAGGACATGATCACCTCCTGGGCTGATGAAGAAGACAAGGCTAACGCCAAGTACGACGCCATCCGTGGCAAGAGCAAGCAGAACACGGGAGGCAACAGCAACAACAACGGGAACCAAGGCGGTCGCAGCAACAACTACTCGGGTCCCAATCACAAGCGCAAGCCAGACAACACTGTCGCGGCTATCCAGCGCCCTGCGAAAGACAACTCGAAGAAGACCTCCGGCGGCTTCAAGGACTTGCTGAAAGAGAAGTGCCCGTGGCATCTGGACGGCAACCACACCACCGAGCAGTGCTACCAACTCCGGTGAGCACTCAAGGACACTCTAGAGCCACGGCACCCTCACGACAAGAAAGGCAAGAAAAAGGCCGACGAGGGCAACGGCAACTTCCAGGAACCCGACAAGACGGTGAACGTCCTCTTCGGCGGACTACCCAACTGACGGGCTCAGAAGGCCACCCGACGAGAAGTCTTGAGCATTGAACCAGCGGTCCTGACCCCTCTCTGGTGGTCGGAGGTACCCATTACCTTCTCCCGCGCGGATCAATAGACAAGCTTCTCTGAACCAGGACGGTTTCCACTTGTCCTGAAGCCGGTAGTCATGGGCTCTAGACTCAACAAGGTCCTCATCGACGGTGGAAGCGGGCTCAATATCCTTTTCACCAAGACCTTGAAGAAGATGAAGCTTGACATCACCCACATGCTCACCAAGAGCACTTCGCCCTGCTACGGCATCGTCCCCGGGAACATGGCTATCCCACTGGGCTCAGTGATCCTGCCAGTTACCTTTGGGGAGACAAGGGAAAACTACCGCACCGAGTACATCAAGTTCAAAATCGCGGACTTCGAGACTTCCTACCATGCCATTCTCGGCAGACCAGCTATCGCCAAGTTCATGGCAGTACCTCACTACACGTACTTGGTACTCAAGATGCCAAGTCCGGCCGGTGTACTCTCATTGCAAGGGGACTTGAAGATATCCTTCGACCGCGACACAGAAGCCGTGGAACTCGCATCCACGAATCAAGTACCCAACGCAATGATGGAGATTTACGCTGCATCCAAGAAGCTTGCCCCAAGTGAACTCGACATCCCAGAGAAGTCGGACAACGCCAACAAGCCTCAGCCACCTGAGGAGGTTCAAGTCAAGAGAATTGACCTCGGGACAGGCGACAGCAGCAAGACCACCACCATCGGGGCGGGCCTCGACCCGAAATAGGAAGACGCACTCTCAGCTTCCTCCGGGCTAACCGAGACATCTTCGTGTGGAAACCAGCAGACATGCCAGGGGTGCCCAGGAATCTGATCGAGCACTCACTCAACGTCGATCCTAAAGCTACCCCGAAGCGACAACACCTCCGCCGCTTCGCCGACGACAGATGAGATGCCATCAAGAAGGAACTCGCCAAACGACTCGCGGCTGGCTTCATCAGAGAAGTCTTCCATCCTGAGTGGCTCGCCAACCCCGTCCTCGTCCGCAAAAAGAACTGGAATGAGTGGAGGATGTGCGTCGACTACACCGAACTCAACAAGCACTGCCCCAAGGGCCCCTTCGGGTTGCCGCGGATAGACCAAGTCATTGACTCCACGGCGGGCTGCCACCTGCTCTACTTCCTCGACTGCTACTCCGGGTACCACCAAATCGCAATCAAAGAAGAAGACCAGGAGAAGACCGCGTTCATCACCCCGTTTGGCGTGTACTGCTACATGACCATGTCCTTCGGGTTGAAGAACGCCGGCGCTACCTACCAGTGAGATATCCAGGCCTGTTTCCAGAAGCAGCTCAACAAGAACGTCGAAGCCTACGTGGATGACGTGGTTGTCAAGACCAGAAACTCCGACACGCTCATCGCCGATCTTGAAGAGACTTTCGCATCCTTGCGAGAGTACCGCTGGAAGCTCAACCCGAACAAGTGCGTCTTCGGCGTACCGTCGGGTAAACTACTCGGCTTCATCATCAGCCATCGCGGTATCGAAGCCAATCTCGAGAAGATCTCCACCATCACCAGCATGAAAGCTCCCACGTGCATCAAAGACGTGTAGAAGCTAACCGGGTGCATGGTGGCCCTGAACAGATTTATCTCGAAGCTTGGAGAATGGGGGCTCCCCTTCTTCAAACTACTCAAGCATCAATAGAAGTTCGCGTGGACTCCAGAGGCAGACCAAGCCCTTGCTCAGCTCAAGGACTTCCTATCCAAGACACCAGTCCTCACGGCTCCTCGCAAAAAGGAGCAGCTATTGCTCTACCTCACTGCGACTACTCACGTGGTCGATGCGCCATCGTTGTCGAGCGGCGAGAAGACGACCATGCCTACCCGAGTCCGGCGACCGGCCTACTTCGTCAGCGAGGTTCTGTCAGAATCCAAAGCACGCTATCGACCCGTACAGAAGCTACTGTACGCAGTGCTCATCACCTCGTGGAAGCTACGACACTACTTCCAGGAGTACTCGATCTCCGTCATCACCGACTACCCGCTCGGCGACATCTTGCGGAACCAAGATGCTACTGGAAGGATCTCAAAGTGGGCAGTCGAACTCGGCACCCTCAACATCGACTTCAAGCCACGAACAACCATCAAGTCGCAAGCACTAGTCGACTTCATGGCGGAGTGGCGGGAAAATCAGTTACCTACTCCAACTGAGCGCCCAGAGCACTGGGTGATGTACTTCGACGGCTCGCTCAAGCTTGAAGGCGCAAGTGCAGGGGTACTCCTGATTCCCCCAACGGGCGAACAACTCAAGTACGTCCTGCAGATCTTTTCGAAGGTCTCAAACAACGAAGCCGAGTACGAAGCTCTACTACACGGGCTCCGCCTCGCGGCTTCACTGGGCATCAAGCGGCTACTAGTCTACGACGACTCCGCAGTGGTGATCAACCGAGTCAACAAGTCCTGGGACCGCAACAAGGAGAACACAGACGCCTACTGCCAAGAAGTCCGCAAGCTCGAGAACAAGTTCTACGGTCCCGAGTTCCATCACGTCGTCCGCGACAACAATGTTGCAGCGGACGTCCTGTTGAAGCTTGGGTCTATTCGCACTCAAGTACCAGCGGGTGTCTTCGTCCACGAGTTTCACGCGCCATCCATCCCGGAGCTGGTGCCTCCGACCACTGATCCAGCACATCCCCCGGCTGGCCAGGAGGTCATGATGATAGACGTGGACTGGCGGCAACCCTTCATCGACTACATCCGCGAGCAGAAGGTTCCCTCGGACAAGAACTTGGCCGAGCAACTCATTCACCACGCTAAGTCCTTCGTCCTAGTTGGAGACAAGCTCTACAGGCGGGGCGCATCTTCTGGAGTACTCATGAAGTGCGTCCCCCGAGAAGAAGGCAAGGTCATCTTGGAGGAGATCCATAAAGGCATTTGCGGCAACCACGCGTCCTCACGCACGCTGGTCAGCAAGGCTTTTCGACGAGCTTTCTACTGGCCCACATCTCTGGGCGATGCCGAAGAACTCGTCAGAAGGTGCCAAGGGTGCCAATACTTCACCAAGCAACAACACGTCCCAGCCTACAAGCTAGTCACCATACCGCCAACCTGGCCTTTCGCCCGCTGGGGGCTCGACATGATTGGGCCTCTCCCGACTGCGCCAGGTGGATTCAACAGAGTCTTGGAGGCCATCGACAAGTTCACAAAGTGGATCGAGGTCAAGCCGGTCACATGCCCCAAGGACGACAGGGTACTCGACTTCTTGGACGAACTCGTGCATCGCTACGGACTACCCCACCGCATCATCACAGACCTGGGCTCCAACTTCAACAATCACCAGTTCTGGGAGTACTGCGAGAACAACGGGATCGACGTTCGATATGTATCAGTTGCTCATCCTCGGGCCAATGGACAAGTCGAGCGTGCCAATGGGATGGTACTCGATGCTCTCAAGAAGCGACTGCACGATGCTGCTAATTCAAAAGGAGGCACATGGATCAAGGAACTACCCAATGCGCTCTGGGGGCTACGTACTCAACCCTCCAAGCCAACGGGTCAATCGCCTTACTTCCTGGTCTACGGCTCCGAAGCAATCCTCCCTGCCAACGTCATGTGGGATTCACCAGCAGTAGAGCAATACGCCGAAGGCATATCTGAAGATAGCAGACGAGTTGATATCGATGGACTCGAAGAAGCTCGCTGCGCCACCCTCGTGCAATCAGCAAGGTACCTTGAGGGTATTCGACGCTACCATGATCGCAACGTCAAGGAACGCTCCTTCAACGTTGGTGATCTCATCCTCCGTCGCATCTAGAACACGGAAGGACTACACAAGCTCAGCTCGCCATGGGAATGTCCGTTCACAATTGCAAAGGTGACCGAACCAGGCTCCTACCGCCTCCAGATGCTTGAAGGCGAAGACGTCAGCAACTCGTGGAATATCGACCAGCTCTGTCGATTCTACGCCTAGTCTCTCGACTACCCTGGGGGCTCAAGTCTGCACGAGCACTCCAAGGCCCCTTCGCCGTAAGCGGCCTCCGTGTCCAGGCACTAGTCTCCAGACTACTCTACTCCAAGATCCAACGTTCATGGCTACTAACGGATCTTGGTCTGCTCAGAGCGACAAAGGACTCCAGCAGCGGTCTATTAAGAGACTATGTACCTCTAGATCCAGCATATACGGCTACTAACGGATCTACTGCTGTAAGAGGCTATGCGCCCTAGCACCACTTAGCCGTAGGCGGCCTCCGGGTCCTGGCAACTACACTTTTACAACGGCCCTAGCCATCCAGGTGTACTTCTTTCAGTAATAAAGTTTGATTACTTATCATCTAACTTATTATATTTCCCACAACAGGACTACTGGCGAGTACCATTACTCGTGACAACTCTACGATGAGAACTCCGCATACATATCTCGCGACAACGAGTACTCATTTCTAAAAGTTTTCTCATTCATACTTAAACAAGTTTAGTACAAATTTGTTTATGCACAACTACTGCTACAAGCTAACCCTACATGACTACTGGAGGTTCAGCTTTTCGGCGACTTGCTCAGCAATTGGCGCCATCTGCTCCAGGAGCTCCGCGTACTGCTCATCAGTACAGTTGGCGGCTAGTCCACCTGCGACTACGTCCACCGGAGCCTTGGGGAAGTACAACTTCATGTACACCAAGATTTGATTGGGGATCAACTTCGCCAGATGCTTGACGTACGTCGCCAGCCGACCAGGGGATTCTCTCAGCCGGTCCACCAACGGAGCTGTCTTCGGCCCGCCCGGATGAGGCACCAGTAGCCTCGCAATAGGAAGTGCGGCTTCTTCAACTTCTTTGAGCTGGGCCTGCAACTTCTCGCAGTCTTCGTTCAACTTCTACAGGGATTTGTAGCAGTTGACGAGGTCATGGTCCGAGGCAATTCGGAGCTCCATGTGCTTATCGCACTCGTAAGCCAACTGCTTATAATCATATTCAAGTACCTCGCGTGCCTCCTTCTCCCGGTAGAAGAGGTTCTTCATGTCGACTTCTGAAGCCTTCAGCTGCTCGACCCGGGTCTCAAGTTCTGCAATCAACAAACAAGTTGGGGTTAGACTACTGCAAGATACTTCCTATGAGTACTCGACAAGACAACAACATACCTTTGTTCTTGTTGCCGAGCGACTTGTTCTTGCGCACCAGCTCGTCGCTCTTCGACTGCATGTCCTGGACTTCATTATGGTACTGGGCGAAGGCGCCGTCATGCTTCGACTGGAGCATGGCGGAGTGCTTCCGGGCCTTTGCGAGTTGTCCCTCCAATGATTCCGCCCGGAGCACTGTATCGCCGTATCCTTGGAGCGTCTCAGATTTCTGTCGGGATCTCTCCACGACATCCTGCAGCGGGCAACAACTGTTATTCGGGCACTCGGCACTTAGGGCAAATTGACTACTCAAGGGTAATGATAAGTTACCTTCATCCACTGCTCGGCCCGGTGTATTTCCTTCAAGTGACGCGCTACTGCCGCCGGGTCGACGAGATCATCCGCCAGAAGCTCGATCCCACCACGACTAGTCGTGGTGGCCCCGACATCGGCGCGGGACGGATCGGCTCCGCATCCTGAATCTCTGGCGAACGGACAACTACTTCCGGGTTTGACTCTCGGCGGTACCTCGTTGTTGAGGGTGAAAATCCGTCAACCTAGCCATGAGTTTACCTTCGGTGTTGGCATGAGTTTTATACCTTATCCATTGGTACTAACCCCCGTGGTATAACAAGTTCACGTGTGCATGTCGGTTTTGGAGTTTAATGTTTATGCACGGTTTTAGTGTTGAATGCAGGACTTTCGGGATAAGTTCATCAAGCACCTCATGACAAGACCTTGAAGCCCCGTACAAGTCATGCAATGAAGCAAACTTAACTCCAAGAATCCGGGGACTTGATCCGAGAAGACGACAAACTCCGGGGACCCGGCCGAAAAGTGCTCGAATCTTGCAAGACAAGGAGTTGAGTCCAATTCGGAGAGAAACCGACAACATGGACCTACATGCGAAGGGGGAAACATCCGGGAAGCAAGGGAACCGACGTGGGGCAAAGGAGCCCACGGGCCGGGCCTAAATGGGCCCGGGCCGGCCGGCCCGGTCCGGTCGGCCCGGGCCCATTTTGGGCCCAAACACGCTCTCCTTTGCCCTAGCCGCCAATCGGGCTATTTATAGTCCCCGAACGAGAGCCACGGGGAGAAGATTTCGTCTTCGGCCGCCGAGGAGCAAGAGAAGAGAGGGACACCATGTCGGAGAGGAGAGGGTCGAGCTAGTTGACTAGGGTTTCCCTAGCCGACGTGGGAACCTTGCATGGAAGACCACGTCGGAGTTCCGGAGCTAGAAGCAAGATCAAGGAAGGATCCCGGTGGTGATCTTGTGTATGTATCATTGTCATAGTTGAATTATCAAGTTGAATCTTTTCTTAGCGATCAAGTGTTTCCTCGAAGATTTCGTTTTTCGATCGGCTTTGCTTAATTCCAATTCTATTCGCGCGATAGATTACATAGGGTGTCCTTGTAGCCGCGGTGGCTAGAGGTACACGCCGGATCTTCCGAAAGAATCTCGACTTGTCTTTTAACTCGCCCTAAGCTCCCCGCATGAATAGGGATACGTTGTGACGAACGGGGGTCTCGAAAGGCGGATGTTTTCGGATTTGGACGGGAAACCACGATTTAAAGAGGCTTCTATTAAGATTCGATTTTCTACTTCTTCTCTTGCTTGGAACTTCAACAAAAGGCTTACCCCGATCCCTCTAGATCGGTTTATCTACCCAATCTTACTTTGTTTTCTCCGGTCTTTAGTAGATTAGATTTATCTTTGTTTTGTGTTCTTATCTAGATGCATTAGGGTTTCTCTTTTACCGAGATTGAAGTTATTTGGCTTTACTAGATCAACTCTTGCGTCACACATTTGTTCCACGGATTCGATACCTTGGGTTCACCACTCGAGGGAAGAAGGGTCCCTTGACTACGACGGGAGACTTGTACGCTTGCGAGTCACAAACGAACTTTGATACAATTATTAACCGTCAACAAGCCCCTTTTTCTGGCGCCGTTGCCGGGGAACAAGTGATCAAGATTTGGTTTTTTATTGCCTTTTTGTAATTTTCAGTTTTCTTTTTGTCTTTCTTTTTGCATCTACTAAACTTTGGTCATCCTCAAATTACATCTAATCTAGTTTGTCTAACCCTAGTTTTCATAGATTTATTTTTCCTTTCTAGTTTTTGCATACTTTGCTTGTTGCTAACCCTAACCGGAGATGGTTGGCTACCTCTCCAAGAAACCCAAGCTTTTTTGTGGATGATCCGGGGAAAACTTTACGGGCAAAGGTGACATGCAACACAAGCTAAAGGGGTGGAAACCCTAGATTCAAAAGTTGAAGTCGAAGGACCGTCGAAATCTCCAAGGGAATCACCACCTCCAAGTCCAAAGGAAGATCAACCTCAACCACCGGAGCGCCGCGCACCCCCGACATCGTTGATCTACCTATCATAAACCTTCAAGACGCCGGGAGGCCGTTCAAGATCAAAGTCTCAACTATCCGCATGACGATTGCGAGAGCCGAATGCATACGAGTCGGATTCCTTGAGGGGCATATCGGTTTACTTAAGAGGAGGATGGAGAAGATGGAGATGGAGAAAGAAGCTCAACACCTAAAGGCCGCCGAAGCAAGATCCTCATGCAAGGAGTGTGTGGAGTACGACCATGTCCAAGGACGCCGTCACTAAGTTCGAGGCTATGGAGAAAATATTGAAGAATTTAGATGGCAAGGTGACGGAGGTCGGAAGCTCTATACGTGAAATGTTCATCGTGATGAAGATGCTAGACGCAAGTGGGACAACTTGCCGGGCACCCGATGGGTAACGAAGAAGAATATCCGAGACAACTCCAAGGTCCCAAGACGGCGAAGGCTACTCAAGCTCGTTCGGGAGAGATGAAGGATCACACTAGAGACCATGAAGATCACGACCGAAGGACCGGAGTTCGAGATGCCGAGCCACAAGGAAGTTGTTGCATCCGTCAAGACCAAAGGACAAAGCCGACTCGTGAAGACCAAAAAAATTGACTAAGCCAAAGCGGGTACCCAAGATTGCAACGCCCACAAAGAGCGTTGATCCGAAGTAATCAAGTGAAGAAGTCTAGCCATGGACTATAAACGAAGCGCTAGGCGGGAGGCAACCCGTTTCGTCAAGTCAAGAATAAGCTACGGGAGGACAACCCGATTCCAGGTTTTTCGAGTCTTTTTAATAATTTAGTTTTTGAGTTTTATTACGCAAAGACATTAGACTTAGAAGTGGTTGAACAATATTAGAGACATAATTCTTGATTGAATGTTTGCTTTATCATAAACCCTTTGCATGAACCCTCCTATGTGCTTGTTTGTTCTTTTCTTTTCGAGAAACCTCAACCAAATAATTTCAGAACCTAACTCAACCTTTCACCTTCATTATGGTGCTGAGGTTGACTTATTTTTCATGCTAAAACCACACGAGTAGAGCCACGACTTATATCTATGTGTTAATAAAAAAAATTTCAGCACGTGGTAGAACTCGCGTGAACCTAGAAATCAAAACTTTTGGTTGGTTTTAAAAATCTATATCCTTGGTTTCTCTAGGATTAGAATTTTTCTAAGCCTATTCTAATTTTGTTTTATTCAAAATCTTTCTTATTTAGCCAAAATTAGAACCTAAACCTATGCCCCCATGATCAAGCCGGGAAAAGTCTGCTCTCAACCGATGAAGGCAAACTATACCGGTGAGACCGAAATCGACGTAATAAAAAAATATTTTCGACTTACATTTGTTTTTAATGGTTTAAAAACTTCTCTAAAATTATGTTCGAGCTCTTGCATGGCTCTGAAAAATATTTTAAATTTCGAATTAGAGGAGTGCTTAACCTTAAACACACCTTAATGGAGGCAATCTAGCAATCATGCATGCACCATTGGATTCCCTCTCATCAACTTTCACCAATTCCACATGGAAAGGACAAGCATGGTGGGCAGCAAGCATCAACTTTGCAGGAATCTCATGGTGGCATGTGAAGCAAGCGGAGCTAGGGAGCATGTACATGACCCAAAACATGAAGCATCAAGTGGAAAGACCAATAGTGGACGAGAGCGTTTGGGCGGTGCAACTCGTGAAGCACGCGGGCGGGGAAAGTTGCGAGAGGTGAAATGATCGTCTTTGCCGGAAGAAAGACGAGACGGGGAGGAGCACCGAGGCCGGCCTCACCTACATGAGGAGCCCCCCCGGCTCCCGTTTCTGCGAGCAAGCTTCCCTCTCCTTCCTTTGTTTGTGTGTTCAAGTTTGTGTGCTCAAAACCTCCGTAGACATAGCCAACCTTCCCAAGCTTGATGACTCAAGAAAAAAATCCACATCCTTAATCCACTCAAAGTCCACATCCGAATCAAAGAGTTTAAGTGCCTAGTTACCGGTTGCAACCCGGAGTTTTAGTTGAAGAAAAGAGTGCAGGAACCATGTGGAAGAAAACCAAAAGTCTCTTCTCCAAGAAGAAGAGTTCGTCGTCATCCAAGCCGTCATCAACCACGTCTTCGAGAAGGCACTCGGTTTCCGAGTCTCCCCGGAGCATGGAGACGGATACGGCACCACCAAGAAGGAACGATGCTCTCCTCCTTGGTGGTATGAGGGCTGCAAGAAGCACTTCCATGAGGTTCACCGAACCTCGTGGGCACACGGAGGAGCAGCCCGCGCCACCACGACGATCGACTCGCTCAACCGCGCCACCTCCTTACACCCCGACATACTCTTCGTACGGCTTCATCATCTTGTCGGCGGAGGAGGAGGAGGAGAGGCTCTCTAATCTTGAGAAGAGGCTTGTGCCCAACGTCGAGTTTGACGACCAAGCACTCTACACCTTGGGTTTTGGCACCGACATATACTATATGTTGGGGCACCTCGGATGGGTGCGGTTCTCCAACGGAGTATCCGTGGACACCCATTTGGGGTTCGCCTTGGAAATTTTAATGACTATTGCACCCATCGTTGATGATGATGGGGTGCAAAGCTTGTCATTCCGTTTGGAGGGAGTCCAACAAGAGGTTCCCTACGAGCACGTTAGGGAGCTGCTTGGATTCCACAAGGGAGCTCCGGAGAAAGTTGACGTGCCACCGGCATGTTAGCGGGATTTTGGAACATGATCTCCGGAGAAGCCCATCAACAACGCAATTGCATCCGCAACCCCATTATCCGGATATTTCACTCTTGGATGTGCAAGAGGATATTGGGGAGGATGAAGGAAACAAAGGTGACCGACACGGAGTTGAATTGGCTATACTCGGCTTTAATTGCCAGGCAGCCAATAGACCCCTCTTACCTCATGATCAACCGTTGGTGTTGTGAAGCAACATCGGGGGCGGGTAATATTGGTTCGGGGTGTTACCTCTCCATGTTGGCCTTTTCCTTGTGGCCGGGGATCGCAAGAAACCCCGACCACCTTTTGCGAGGTACCTCTCTCGGCATTGAATATTTGCGGCAAAGCAAATACATTAGTGGAGATGAGAGAGGAGGTTATCGGTTGGCCATAGTGAACCTACTCCTTCCCAACGAGAGGCTTAGGCTTTTCAATGAAGGGAGAGAAGATTGGTTGGAAGAGGGACTACTTGTCCCCGCAAGGAAGAACAAGAGAGGAAGAATCGTAGAGGAGGGGAACATCCTCCACACAAGCGAGTGGAGTACAACCCAATGTGCAACCATTCGGCGGGGTCCCTCCTCCGCCAAGTTATTACGGAGGGCCACAAGAGCAAGCATGGGGGGGTGGTGCACCGGTACCCCCACAAAATTATGTTGTGCCCAACGCTAACTTCGCGGAGTCCTACGCTCATCATCCCCAACCACAACAAAGCATGGCCATTATTGGAGGGTTTGCTGCAAGTAACGCTCAAAACATCGCAGCCATCCAAGCTAACGCAGCTCAACTTGGTGAAGGCAACGCAAATATCGCCTTTGAACTTGGACGCCTTCACCTTGTGGAGCCAAATCAATTCGTCGGAGGAAGCGTCCAATCGTATTATGAGCAAGGGTATTATTATCAAGATCATCAACATCAACCACCGGCGGAGGACTAGAAGATTTAGGAACTTTAGTTTTCTTTTCTTTTCTTTTTCTCTGTAATTTTCAGCTTTTGCTTATGTGTGTTTGCGTAGTATTTTCTGTTTTTATTTAAATTCCAGCAAGCATGTTAGTTTATTTTCAGTTTGTATTTCAACTTGATATCATCATTAATAAAGACACCACCTTGATTATATCTTTGGAAAAGCTACAAAATTTGTGCCATGATGATATATGATTATAATTGCAGCTTTGTTCATCTTTGTAATTGATTTATGCATGTTTAAGCTAGTGCTCTCTTAAAAATACAAATATGAATTTATTTAAATGCTAGCTTAATTTTCAGCGGAGGTTATGATTAAAATAAAGACCCATAGTGTTTCATGTGCTCTCAAGTTATGAGTAGATTAAAGATGTCTTTTATGCTCAAAAATATTGCTAACCTTGTCACAAATATCACTTGTGTGTTGCTCAACCTATCCAAAGCCTTATATATATTTGAGTGCATAAACCTTAGTGTACAAGATTTATTTTTGAGTGAGTTATTGCAGGCCATGATTTCTCTGGCCCGAGACTAAGAAGCTGGTCATTCCATTTTTGCGTATCTATCTTTTTGCTAGCCTTTTATCCGTGGATTGTGTATCCCCACATCGGTGATCTCACAAACTTCGCCGGATATCCACCCTTAAACCAAATATCATCTTTTGTGATTACCTCCTTGACCACAACCTATCGTTGAGAATGGATCATCAATTCAAGGAAGATCGCAAGACGGTGCCAACGTTGAAGATTTCAAGTATCTCTCCAAGGAAAAATATTTCCGGTACCTACCTTATTTATCGCCTCTTTGCTCGAGACGAGCAACGTCTAAGCATGGGGGAGGAGGTAGGTACGATGCAATTTTTAGAGTTCAAAGGGGAGCAATTTAAAAAAAAGAAGTTCAAAAGAGGAGCAAGCAAATAAAAAAAAATCAAAACTCCGTTGTGAAAGTCACGTTACCGAATATATGACAAAAAAAATGAATGAATGAAAGAAAGAAAAGAATGAGAAATATGAGAAAGAGAAAAAAATATATGTGCATAAAGTAAACTCCCCGGTTCTCTAAGAGTGCATTCAAGGCTTCAAGTTAAAAAGATCCATTCTCATTTTCCAACCATGTGCAATCCGATAACGAGGACTTCTTTTGTGCCTCGGGATCACTCTTTGCCATTTGCACATGTCCACTTATCTAAAGTGTGTGTATTTTTCTCTTTCCCCTCCTTGATTTAACATTATTTTCCAATGACCTTTTTGACGAGTCTCGGTAAGACCATGAGAAGCTTGTCTTGTTTTGACAACACCTCATTTATAAAATCTTGTTAGGACTAAACTTTCCCAAAGCTCCATATAAAGCCTACCACATATATATGAGAGGGAAAGGAGTAGAATATATAGGCTTGAGAGACAAGTGAGATGAGAGTTTATGAGCAATACACGAGATGATTTAAATTTGTGAATTTGGTTTAGCGTTTCTTTATCTCGTTCTTCATTTCAAAAATTTCTGAGATCTATTTAAAACTTTGTGAGCATGTTAATACTTGTGGGGTAAGCTTAATAAGAATCTACCCTCCGTAGAGATGAAGGCTAGTACATTATGGAACTTTAATGAATTAAAATTTTGAAGAGCATTATGTTTTCTCATGTGTAATCAAGTGCAAAGTTTAAACATTGTTTAGCAATGATGATATCCATCGAAGGCTTACTCGAGGACGAGCAAGGTTTAAGCATGGGGGAGATGTTGACGGTGAAAATCCGTCAACCTAGCCATGAGTTTACCTTCGGTGTTGGCATGAGTTTTATACCTTATCCATTGGTACTAACCCCCGTGGTATAACAAGTTCACGTGTGCATGTCGGTTTTGGAGTTTAATGTTTATGCGGGGTTTTAGTGTTGAATGCAAGACTTTCGGGATAAGTTCATCAAGCACCTCATGACAAGACCTTGAAGCCCCGAACAAGTCATGCAATGAAGCAAACTTAACTCCAAGAAGCGGGGACTTGATGCGAGCGGACGACAAACTCCGGGGACCCGACCGGAAAAGTGCTGAATCTTGCAAGACAAGGAGTTGAGTCCAATTCGGAGAGAAACCGACGACATGGACCTACATGCAGAAGGGGGAAACATCTAGGAAGCAAGGGAACCGACGTGGGGCAAAGGAGCCCACGGGGCCGGGCCTAAATGGGCCCGGAGCCGGCCGGCCCAGTCCGGTCGGCCCAGGCCCATTTTGGGCCCAAACACGCTCTCCTTTGCCCTAGCCGCCAATCGGGCTATTTATAGTCCCCTGACCGAGAGCCACGGGGAGAAGATTTCGTCTTCGGCCGCCGAGGAGCAGAGAAGAGAGGGACACCATGTCGGAGAGGAGAGGGTCGAGCTAGTTGACTAGGGTTTCCCTAGCCGACGTGGGAACCTTGCATGGAAGACCACGTCGGAGTTCCCGGAGCTAGAAGCAAGATCAAGGAAGGATCCCGGTGGTGATCTTGTGTATGTATCATTGTCATAGTTGAATTATCAAGTTGAATCTTTTCTTAGCGATCAAGTGTTTCCTCGAAGATTTCTTTTTTCGATCGGCTTTTCTTAATTCCAATTCTATTCGCGCGATAGATTACATAGGGTGTCCTTGTAGCCGCGGTGGCTAGAGGTACACGCCGGATCTTCCGAAAGAATCTCGACTTGTCTTTTGACTCGCCCTAAGCTCCCCGCATGAATAGGGATACGTTGTGATAGAACGGGGGTCTCGAAAGGCGGATGTTTTCGGATTTGGACGAGAAACCACGATTTAAAGAGGCTTCTATTAAGATTCGATTTGCTACTTCTTCTCTTGCTTGGAACTTCAACAAAAGGCTTACCCCGATCCCTCTAGATCGGTTTATCTACCCAATCTTACTTTGTTTTCTCCGGTCTTTAGTAGATTAGATTTATCTTTGTTTTGTGTTCTTATCTAGATGCATTAGGGTTTCTCTTTTACCAGAGATTGAAGTTATTTGGCTTTACTAGATCAACTCTTGCGTCACACATTTGTTCCACGGATTCGATACCTTGGGTTCACCACTCGAGGGAAGAAGGGTCCCTTGACTACGACGGGAGACTTGTACGCTTGCGAGTCATAAACGAACTTTGATACAATTATTAACCGTCAACACTCGTCGCGCTCCTCTTCGGTCATCGCGGGGGCTCCTCCGCTGTCTACCTCCGCCAGCTCGGGGGCTACTCCGGCGGCTTCTTGGGTCTTCGGCGCCAAGCCTTCAACAGGCACAGCCTCGGGGATGGTGCTTCCCTCGGCCTCGGCCCCTGTCAACAGAAGACATATGGATTAGCCTCCCTCGGCGGCCAAGACTACTCCTTGAGGAAGACTGCGTCTGCACAGTGTACTCACCTTCTACTATGCTGGCCTCCGGCAGCGTAGCCTCCACGGCCGGCGCCTCGGTCTCAGCTTGGGGGAGGGGAGCGGACTCCTCAGCGGCTGGCGCCGCGCTGGGTTCATCCTCCTCCCAAGACAAGTTTGTGGATTTCTTGCACAGTACACGATGGGTTGTCAACCAAGTACGACTACCAATCTATATGTACTACTCGGGAAGGATCTTCACTTACAAACTCGACCGGACTACTGTAACGGTTGGGGCGCCTAGTATACTGGCGATGTCGACAAGTCCAGCTTCAGCATGTGCCTCTTCTTCAGCTTCAGTAGCCGCTGGCTCTTCAGCAGCGGGAGTTGTGGTTGGTTCCGTCTCGACGACCGGCGCCTGCGGCTCGACTACCGTTGTCGACTGATGTGTCAATTGTTGAGGACCAGGTGTGGTTCAAGGACCGGTGGATGGTCGCTTCCTTGTGTGATGAGTGATTGACAACGTTGTGTGGACTGATTCTTGGCTAAGTATTGCAGGTGCAGGTTGCGGCTTGACTCGTGTTGGTGTAGGTGAAGAACAAGCGCAAAAGGTCGTTGCCGGTGAGGTCTCCGGTGTGTGGAGAAGACAAGTAGGCTTCGTTCGAGGGACCCGGTGGCCGGTGGGGTCAAGTGCGGGCCGCATGGTGGCATGAACAAGAAGATGAAGTCGTTGACGGTTTTTTGGTAGAGCCTCAAAACCAAGGGCGAGCCGGGACTACGTGGGAGCCGAGTCATGAGTGGAGATTGGCGGAGGCTACACCGAGTTCGCGGGGTTTGCAGTGGTTCACCAGAAAACCACTGGGTTACTCGGTTGAGCCACAAAACCGAGGCTGAAGACTCGACGCGGATGTGCAGCCACCCAGGCCGGTTCAACCGCCCGGAGAGGGCGCTCGGACCGCCCGGGGCCGGTCAGATCTCCTCGGCCGGTCTAACCGCCCAGGGGGGCGGTCTGACCGCCCTGGCCGCCGGCACCGAGACGATTCGAAGCAGAGGACACGCGTAGGGATCGCAAGGCTTGCGTCGAGGCTAAGCAGGTTGCGGTCGCCGGGCATCCGTTCGATGGAGATATTCCAAAGATTTCCAAATCCGCCCTCGAGGGGCATGTATCCCTAGTTATTAGTGAAGGGTAGTTTAGTCTTTTGGGTGCCTCCATATATACTCATTGAGTGGGTGGATGGCAGCCAACTCCTGGAACCCTAGCTCATTTGTTTTTCCATTTTCGTTCTCCATTTTCCCTAGTTTTTCCTAGGACTAGCTTGAGAGCTTCATGTGAGATCTGGAGAGAGGGATGGATGCTTGGGCGGCAAGCTAGACCTTGTATGAACCTTTCATGGTATGTATAGATGGTTTGGCGTTGTTCCTCAAGGTGGTTTTCCCGTCTCATTTGTGGTGATTTTCGGAGCTCTTTGTTGGCGGTGTTTTGAGGACAATTTCTTGGGGTTTTTGGTGGGTGTCACCTATGAGATTCTTGTGCCTCTTTGGCTGTTGACTTTGCCCCCAAATCTCTTTTGAATCGAACTCGATTTGGTGGTTTTTCGAGTTGGAGGAGTTCTTGACCTAGAGAAGCGATTTCTTCGATTCCTCTTGATTGTGAGAGTTTCGGGTCGATTCCTTTGAGGTAGAGGTTGCCCAGGAGGTAACCCAGCTAATCCCGAAGTTTCGCTGCAATCCGTGGAGTGATTCGGGAGATCGAAGTTAGGGTTTGACCCACGGGGCCGTTTTTCCGGAAGAGGCGGTCTAACCGCCGCGGGGGGCGGTCTAACCACCCCGGGTGTTTCCGGAGTCGAAGTTTTGTTTCGCCGGATTTTCCTCTGTGAGTTTGTTCGCTTTGATCAGAGGAGCGTCTGGGTGAAACTTTGGGTCGTTCTCGTGCTGTTTGCTAAGTGTTCTTGGGTGGAGTTCGTTGCTGGGTACAGGAGGTTAGACCGCCCCTGGTAGCCGGTCTAACCGCCCCTAAGCCCCTGGATGGAGTTTTGGTTTGCATCAAGATTTTCTGGTAGCTAGCATGGCCTTGAACAGAGATCTTTATTGGTGAAACTGTGGTGCGTTTTGGTGCTCGGAAGAGGTGTTTCAGAGGTTTTCTTGGTTACCAGGTGGAGGCGGTCTAACCGCCCCCTATACCCGGTCTAACCGCCCCTATACCCGGTCTAACCGCCCCCTCCGGATAGCCGGCTTTCAAGGTATTTCCGCTGTCGTGGGTGCGTGTGTGGTGAGGTTGCTGGTAGAGTTTGTTCCTAGGACCAGTAGCACTCCAGTGGCTACGTGGTGTTGGCAAACGGAAGGTAGAAGTGCGGAGCGTGTGATTTTGGGGGTCCGACCGAGCGGGTTCATCTTGTCGGAGTTTCAATCTCCTTCGAGAAGAATTTTTATCGGCTCCCATTCACTCCCCCCTCTCTGGTCACCTAATCGGTCCTTCAAGTGGTATCAGAGCCGGTTCGGGTCTTTGTTGACTCTAACCAGTCTAAGATCCAAGGATGGCGTACCAGGAACGGGGTTCGGGTCCTCCACACTTTGATGGCAAGAACTACCAGATGTGGAGCAAGCGGATGGGTGTGTTTCTCCGCGGAAAGGCTCAGATCCTTTGGGATGTCACGGTGGACACATGCTATGTCCAGCCGATGGACTTCCTCGCTCCAGGATGGAGGGACAGATTCGACGCCAACAATAAGGCGATTGACTACTTGTTTCATGCTTTGTGTCAGCCTGAGTTCGATCGGGTGCACACCGAGCACTTGGCTTGTAGAATTTGGACGGTGCTGAAGGAGGCTCATGTTGGGAATGCCCAGGTTCAGGCACGAATGTATGCGACCTACCAGAGAGAGTATGAGAACTTCACTCATCTCCTCGGTGAGTCCATCAATACCTTGTTTCGAGAGGTTCATGGTGGTTGTGAACAATATGAGGGCCAATGTGGACGTGCTCCCGTACGATGATCATGATAGAGTCGTCAAGTTCTTACACTCTTTGGATCATACGATATGGGGTGGAAAGTTCGAGGCCATTGTGGAGTCGGAGAAGTATGACACTTTGACGGTGAACGAGCTGTTCTCGAAGCTCAAGTCAGCTGAGGTGGATAAGGGCATGACTGCCAAGCTCGAGGTCCGACTGATTCCCATAGTCTCACCCTCGTTGGTGGTTCGAAAGGAAAGGCTAACACTAACCCATCCACCAGGATGTTCTCTTTTTCCTCTTTGATGTCTATGCCAGATGAGGAGTTCGATGTGCTTGGAGAGGATGAGCTGGCGCTCCTGACGAGACGGTTCGAGAGGCTGCACGAGAACCGAGTGAACATGAGGAGGAACACGAGACATGCTTCCAGTGTGGCAAGCCAAGACACTTCGTCGCCGACTGCACGGAGAAGGTCGAGAACAAGGACGGCTACAAGCACAAGCCGAGGAACAATGGCAAGTACCGGTCGAGGCGCGACCACAAGAGCAAGCACAAGAACAAGTACAAGGACGAGCGACGATCGAGGAAGAAGGAGAGACGAGGCAAGGCCCGAGCGATGGTTGGAGCGAGCGACGTCGACTCCAGTTCCGCGTACTCCACCTCGAGCTCGAGCAGTAGTGATGATGAATGTGATCATCGCAAGAACAAGAAGCGGTCCAAGAACCTGAGCGGGCTGAGATGCTTTGCGAGAGATGGCTTCTGCACCATGGCGCTGAGCTCTGGCAGCAAGAAGAGCACACAGAGCGACTCGGACTCTGAGTCCGACGACGAGGTGCTTGATGAGCTTCCCTTCTTGCGCCAGGAGAATGAACGGCTCGGTACTTTCCTTGATAATCGTGATGACATGCTTAGAGAGGCAAAGAAAATGAGAAAAGAGTTTAGGGCTTCACTCGAGGATGCTAGGACTAGAGTGGCTGAGCTAGAGACATAGGTGCTTGATAGCAAGCTTGAGATTGATTCCCTTAAGGCTAGCCCTATTGTTTCAGATGATGTTGATTGTGCTGATTGCTCCATCTTTCTTGCTGATCTTGCTTTGTTTAAGGAGAAGCATGCCTCCAAGTATGAGGAACTAGATGTGCTTAGGGTTGAAGTGGCTGAGCTTAAGTCTAGACCTTCTTTGCTAGGTGCTTGCACTTCTTGCCCTGTTTTGCATGCTAAGATTGATGAGATGCATGCCTACACTAGTTCTCTTGAGGCTAAATTGAAGGAACCCATGCCTACATCATGCTCTACCTGTGAAATGCATACTTTGAAAAATTTGGAACTTGCACATTATGTTGATCGTTTGCAGGATGAGAATGATGATCTGAGAAAGTTGATGGGTTGGTAGTCCGGTCATGAGCGTCGGTTGAGGATGATGATCAAGCCATTTAAGAGGCAGGATGGTGAGGGACTTGGAGCAAACAAGGTTGGTGAGGGAAGTGGAGAGAATATCCCAGAGCCACCAAAAACCCACCACAAGAATGATTTTCCCCCAAAAGCTAACCATCTTAGGAACCGACTAGACACAACCCCAGCTCCACCCATATTTCCTACACCCACAAATGATCTCCAAAAGCCTATCAAGTTTGTGAGCACTTCCGGGAAAGTGTTCTTTGGGAACGAGAGTGAGAAGGCTAGTGAGGAGAAATCGGTGGAGGAGTTGAGTGGAGAGAAACCAAGTGAGCAGTCCCAATCCAAGCCTAAGCCTAAGCTTGTGAGGTTCCGTTGTGGCTATTGTGGGAAAGAGGGCCACAAGGATGAGTTTTGCTTCAATAGGAAGCGGGAAGAGAGGATGGCAAAGGAGTGGGCGAACAAGGATAGGTACAACCCTTCCCATGGTGTACCTAAGCCTCCTATACCACTGCCCAGGGGTAGGGCTGTGGTGAGAAGTGTTCCGGCATGGGGATATGCGAGTTCCCGCAGTCGAGGAGCAGTTCTGGAGGGGGCGGTCAGACCGGCCTGGCTAGGCGGTCAGACTGGCCCTGCCCAGAGGGGGGCAGTTAGACCGGCCGGGCAAGGCGGTTCAACCGCCCCCAGAATTTTGGGTGGAGTGGTTTTCGAGGTGGTGAGTCGAGAGGTTTCGGTGTCCGGGAGGTGGAGTTGCCGGTGGTTGGTCCGGAGAGACGGCGGGTGGTCGGTTGCTAGGCATTCTCCCCTCGAGTTCACTACGGGGATGGGAGGAGTCGTAGCTTTGAGAAGGAGAGGAGGGACGGTCCACGGGTTGTCTACCGTGGCTTTGGTCCTCCTCCGGGCGGCGATGGGTGGTTTCCTCGGAGTGGTTACCGAGGTGGTGTTCGTGGTGGTAGTTATGGTAGGAAAGGTGGCTTGATGTGTGCTAACCCCACTTTCGAGCAAATGGCTCGGCAATCGGTTTTACTCTTTTGGTACTAACCCTAGTGCTTTGAGTCGTTTGTTCGCTCACGTGCTCAGTTTTGAATTTCAGGTGGGAGACTTGAAGAACATTTGGTTGATTGACTCCGATTGCTCGAGGCATATGACCAGAGACAGGGGGTGGTTCTCAAGTCTCGTCCCGGTGGTGACGAAGAGGTACATCACCTTTGGGGACAATGGGCGTGGGCGTGTGCTTTCGAAGGTGAGATAAAAGTGAGTGACAAGATCACTCGAGGCGTGTTGCTCTTGTTCGGTCGCCGGGGTACAATTTGCTTTTCGTGTCCCGGTTGTTGTATGAGGGCTTTGAGGTGTTGTTTCGGCCGGTGGTTCTTGGATTTTGGACTCTCGAGGGGACCTTGTGTGTATGGTCGTTCCCGAGGGTCGGTGTTTCGTGCTGATTTTTCTCGGTCTTCGGGTGTGGAGCGTTGTTTCTTGGTCGGTTCTTCGAGTGAGTTGTGGAAGTGGCATAGGAAGTTGGGTCACTTGAGCTTTGACCTTTTGTCTCGCTTGAGTAAACTCAATTTGGTCCGAGGATTGCCATGATTGAGGCTTGAGAAAGAGTTGGTTTGCGCGCCGTGTAGGCATGCCAAGATGGTAGCCTCTTCTCACCCGCCTCTCACCGATGTGATGAGCGAGCGTCCATGCGAGCCGCTCCACATGGACCTTGTTGGCCCGGCTCGTGTGCGATGCGGGTGGGAAGTGGTATGTCCTTGTTGTGGTGGACGACTATTCTCGGTATGCGTGAGTGTTCTTTCTCGAGGATAAGGGGGAGACGTTTGGTTTTGTTCGAGATCTAGTCTTGAGGTTGAGGAACGAGAGGCACAGAGATGCCATACAAGCTATCCGTAGTGATAATGGCTCGGAATTCAGAAACTCTCGTTTTGAAACCTTTTGCCATGATTTGGGTCTTGAGCACCAGTTTTCGAGTCCATATACGCCTCTCCAGAATGGTGTTGTGGAAAGAAAGAACAGAACCTTGTGCGAGATGGCTCGGACGATGCTTGATGATCATAGGACTCCGAGGAGGTTTGGGCTGAGGCGGTGAATACCGCGTGCTATGTGTCAAACCGGATCTACCTCAGAGTGCACAAGAAGAAAACATGCTATGAGTTGATGCATGGTCGCACACCTAAGGTGAGTCACTTCCATGTCTTTGGTTGCAAGTGTTTCATTCTGAAGAAAGGCAGGAAGTCGGATAAGTTCGAGGCTAGGTCTGTCGATGGTATTTTCTTTGGTTATGCATCTCATTCTAGAGCATATCGTGTGCTCAATCTTGAAACTAACCAAATCGTGGAGACTTGCGAGGTAACCTTCGACGAGACAGAGCCACGTAGTCAGCTTGTCTTTGAGTGTGCAGGTGATGATGAGTTTAGTGAGGAGATCTTTCAGGAGGAGGAGCATGAACATGGAGACGATGAGGATGGCGGTGCGGTGCCCCCGGCTGAACATGTACCGACTACTTCGACTACGGTGATGGACGGACACTCTACTACACCTACGACGACAAATCAAGAACGAGGAGAAGCTGATGTTGAGGGGGAGGTAGCATCGAGGCGAGAACCTCCCCGGCGAGTACAAGTGGATCACCCAGCTTCGAGGATCATCGGCGACATGAATGAACGCACTACACGGTCGAGGTTTCAAAACAATTCCCATTTCGCTCATCTTTGCGTTTGTCGCTACTTTTGAGCCCAAAGACATTGGACACACACTATCCGATCACAATTGGGTTAATTCGATGCATGAGGAGTTGGAGAACTTTGAGAGGAATCAGGTGTGGGAGTTGGTTGACCCTCCCCCAAGGTGCAAGCCGATTGGTACAAAGTGGGTGTGGAAGAACAAAGAGGGAGAGAAAGGTGAGGTTGTGAGGAACAAGTCGAGGCTTGTTGCTCAGGGGTTCAGTCAGAAGGAGGGGATCGACTACGAGGAGACTTTTGCTCCCGTAGCCCGTTTGGAGGCAATAAGGATCCTTCTAGCCTTTTTCGTGGCTAAAGGGTTCAAGTTGCACCAAATGGATGTGAAGATTGCTTTTCTGAATGGTGTGTTGGAGGAAGAAGTGTATGTGAGGCAGCCTCCGGGGTTTGAGAGTGAGAGGTACCCCCACCGGGTGTACAAGTTGAGGAAGGCGCTGTATGGGTTGAAGCAGGCGCCTAGAGCTTGGTATGGTAGGTTGAGGGGGTTCTTGTTTGAGAGAGGTTTTGAGATGGGGAAGGTCGATCAGACCTTGTTTTTGTCGAGGCGGGGCGAGAGATATCCCGATTGTGCGGGTGTACGTGGATGATATTGTCTTTGGTGGCTCGTCTAACTCTCTTGTTGCAAGGTGCGCGAGAGGATATGAGCGGGGAATTTGAGATGAGCATGATGGGCGAGTTGCGGTTCTTCCTCGGGCTACAAATCAAACAATCAAAGGAAGGAACATTTGTGCACCAGGCTAAGTACACCAAGGACATTGTGCGGAAGTTCAAGATGGAGGACTCCAAGGCCATGACGACGCCGATGAGTACGACTACAACTCTTGATGCGGACGAGGAAGGTGAACACGTGGACCAGAAGGAGTACCGGAGCATGATCGGGTCACTCCTCTACTTGATGGCAACGAGGCCGGACATACAGTTCTTGGTGTGTGTGTGCGCTCATTTTCAAGCATCTCCGAGGACTTCGCATCGGCAAGCGGTGAAGCGAATTTTCAGGTACTTGCGTCACACTCCCGACTTCGGCCTTTGTTACTCCGCGTCCTCTTCTTTGGCGCTTCATGGTTTTTCAGACGCGGATTTTGCCGGGTGTCGGTTGGATAGGAAGTCCACTTCTGGGACTTGTCAGTTTTTGGGTTCTTCTTTGGTGTCTTGGTCTTCCCGCAAACAGTTGAGTGTTGCTCAATCCACTACCGAGGCCGAGTATGTTGCTTCTTGCTAGTTGTTGCTCTCAACTCCTTTGGATTTCATACACCATGAGTGACTTTGGTGAGGAGTATACCCATGTCCCACTTCAATGTGATAGCCCCGAGTGCCATAAGCGTTGCAAAGAACCCAGTGCTCCATTCCAAAACCAAGCACATAGAAGTGAGGTATCATTTTCTGAGAGACAACGTCGAGAAAGGAAAGATAGCTTTGATCCATGTACCCACACATGACCAACTAGCCGATATTTTCACCAAACCCCTAAATCAAGCAACTTTCACTCGTTTGCGCGGAGAACTTGGTGTGTGTTTGATTTCTTGAGTTGGGTGTGTGGGAGCTCCTTTGTAGCATATGTATAGCTTTCCTTTGTGCATTTCTTGCATAGCATATGTAACATGATGTATAGGCATCCTTGTATCTTAGATTGCATGCATTTTATATCATATGCATTGGATAGGAAGAGCTTCTCCTATATACATTGTTCACCATGGGTTGCTAATGTTTTTGTGAGCTTGTTTGGTGTGCTATGGTTAGTTTGGCTTAGCTCTTGATGATCTTGTTGAATGATCCATGGTTGATGGCTATATTTTTGAAAAATGTCACATATATGCTCTCTCATGTGTAAACGCCTTTATATGATCTTGACATGTTTTAGTGGCTTTGCTATGCTTAATTTGTGGTTGGATAGCTAGTTTATTGATCATATGGGGCCAAAGGCTCATTTGCCATCATGAATGTTTAGCCCTCTTGCTTTATCTTATGGAGGGGCATAAGTTCCTTTTTGTCGCAAAGACATTTCATGTACCATTTATAAATCTGAAAATGAAATGAAAAATGCTTGGAAAATATGCTCACATGTCATATGTGCTGAAATTAATTTGCTTTGGGTGCTAAACCGTTGCATGATGCCTACCAATGAGAAGTCTCATACATAGAAGTAGGCACATGGCTCGGTGGCTTTGACATGACATGAGGTGCTTATGGGTGTTTATGATGGTCTTATGATTAGAATGGTTGTCCTAGCATGAAGTTTGAGTGGCTTGGCCATTTTGATATGTTTTACTCATGTTTAGGTATTTGCTTATGAGAGAGTAACTTTTCGCAAAATTACTCAAATCCTTTTTAGCCTTGTCCAATGGTTGTGAAACTTGGTGATCATGTAGTTAAGGTCATTACGAACCTGTAGAGTATCTAACGAGCCCATTTGGACTTGTGTAGCTCCTTGTGATGAGTTTTGTATATTTGAGAAGCTATATGTTGTAAAGTTTCGCATTTTGCCTTGATTCATGCATTGTCAACAAGGGGGAGAAGTTTGTGCATGCTTTGGGCACCTGGGAGTGTTTGGAAGGTGTTCCATTTGGTTCGGGCAAACTTTGAGCAGTTTGGTGCAGGGCCGGTCACATGGGGCGGTCTAACCGCCACCAGGCGGTCAGATGGAGTGCAGGCGGTCTAACCGCCCTGTACAGGCGGTCTAACCGCCCTGGGCAGAGCGAGCAGGTTTTTGCTCTTTGTTGCATTCCCATGTTGCATTGCTGCATTTGTTCAGGGGGAGTGTGCTTTGGCTCAGGGGGAGCTTGCATATGTGCAGGGGGAGCTCTTTGTGGTGTTCGAGCTTCGCTTTGGTGGTTTGCGCTCTTTGCTTGAGCTTTGCTTTGTCTCAGATGTGTCGAGCCGTTGCCCTTGCCTAAGGGGTCCGAGACCTGTCTTCTTCAAGTGATCTTGCTCTTTGCCGTTCTTTGGCTTTCGATCGCTTGTTGAGGTTTCTTTTTATTTGTTCTTTTCTTTTCCCTTTCCTTTTGGTTACAAATCATGTGGGTGTTGTCAATGCACTCATCAAGGGGGAGATTGAGGACCAGGTGTGGTTCGAGGACCGGTGGATGGTCGCTTCCTTGTGTGATGAGTGATTGACAACGTTGTGTGGACTGATTCTTGGCTAAGTATTGCAGGTGCAGGTTGCGGCTTGACTCGTGTTGGTGCGGGTGCGGAACAAGCGCGAAAGGTCGTTGCGGTGAGGCCTCCAGGTGTGGAGAAGACAAGTAGGCTTCGTTCGAGGGACCCGGTGGCCAGTGGGGTCAAGTGTGGGCTGCATGGTGGCATGAACAAGCAAGATGAAGTCGTGGACCGTTTCTTGGTAGAGCCTCAAAACCAAGGGCGAGCCGGGACTACGTGGGAGCCGAGTCATGAGTGGAGATTGGCGGAGGCTACACCGAGTTCGCGGGGTTTGCGGTGGTTCACCGGAAAACCACCGGGTCACTCGGTTGAGCCACAAAACCGAGGTCGAAGACTCGACGAGGAGGTGCGGCCACCCGGGCCGGTTCGGCCGCCCGGGAGGGGCGGTCGGACTACTTGGGGCCGGTCGGATCTCTCGGGCCGGTCTAACCACCCGGGGGGGGGGCGGTCTGACCACCCTGGCCGCCGGCGCCGAGATGCTTCAAAGCGGAGGACACGCGTCGGGATCGCAAGGCTTGCGTCGAGGCTAAGCAGGTTGTGATCGCCGTGCATCCGTTCGATGGAGATATTCCGAAGATTTCCATATCCGCCCTCGAGGGGCATGTATCCCTAGTTATTAGTGAAGGGTAGTTTAGTCTTTTGGGTGCCTCCATATATACTCATTGAGTGGGTGGATGGCAGCCAACTCTTGGAACCCTAGCTCATTTGTTTTTCCATTTTCGTTCTCCATTTTCCCTAGTTTTTCCTAGGACTAGCTTGAGAGCTTCATGTGAGATCTAGAGAGAGGGATGGATGCTTTGGTGGCAAGCTAGACCTTGTATAAATCTTTCATGGTATGTATAGATGGTTTGGCATTGTTCCTCAAGGTGGTTTTCCCGTCTCTTTTGTGGTGATTTTCGGAGCTCTTTGTTGGCGGTGTTTTGAGGACGATTTCTTGGGGTTTTTGGTGGGTGTCACGTATGAGGTTCTTGTGCCTCTTTGGCTGGTGACTTTGCCCCCAAATCTCCTTTGAATCGAACTCAATTTGGTGGTTTTTCGAGTTGGAGGAGTTCTTGACCTAGAGAAGCGATTTCTTCGATTCCTCTTGATTGTGAGCGTTTCGGGTCGATTCCTTTGAGGTAGAGGTTTCCCAGGAGGTAACCCGGCTAATCCCGAAGTTTCGCCGCAATCCGTGGAGTGATTCGGGAGATCGGGCGCGAGGAAGTTAGGGGTTTGACCCGCGGGCTGTTTTTCTTGAAGAGGCGGTCTAACCGCCTGCGGGGGGTCGTCTAACCGCCCTAGGTGTTTCCAGGTCAAAGTTTTGTTTCGGCGGATTTTCCTCTGTGAGTTTGTTCGCTTTGATCAGAGGAGCGTCTGGGTGAAATTTTGGGTCGTTCTCGTGCTGTTTGCTAAGTGTTCTTGGGTGGAGTTCGTTGCTGGGTACAGGAGGTTAGACCGCCCCTGGTAGCCGGTCTAACCGCCCCTAGGTCCCTGTGGGGAGTTTTAGTTTTTATCAAGATTTTCTGGTATCTAGCATGGCCTTGAACAGAGATCTTTATTGGTGAAACTGTGGTGCGTTTTGGTGCTCGGAAGAGGTGTTTCGGAGGTTTTCTTGGTTACCAGGTGGAGGCGGTCTAACCGCCCCCTATACTCGGTCTAACCGCCCCCCTCTGGACAGCCGGCTTTCGAGGTGTTTCCGCTGTCGTGGGTGCGTGCGTGTTGAGGTTGCTGGTAGAGTTTGTTCCTAGGACCAGTAACACTCCAGTGGCTACGTGGTGTTAGCAAACGGAAGGTAGAAGTGCGGAGCGTGTGATTTTGGGGGTCCGACCGAGCGGGTTCATCTTGTCGGAGTTTCAATCTCCTTCGAGAATAATTTTTATCGGCTCCCATTCACTCCCTCCCTCTCCGGTCGCCTAATCGGTCCTTCAATTATGACACGAGCTCTTCCATGGTGGGGGCTGGGATGTGGTTCTTTCCAGCCGGCTCCCCCACCGTATCCCAGTCGCCTTCGTCCCCTTGGTCTACGGGGTCAGAAGGCGGAATCTCATGCAAGCAACGACATTTTGTTGTCAACATACACAACATCAAAAGACAAGTACTCGACTACCCTACTCGAGGATTTTACCTCTTGAGACGTGGTCTCAGTGACCTTCAGCTTCTTGGCCACGCGCTTGCGTGCCACGTTGCGCGGCCTCCTCGGCGGCGCGAGAAAACTAGCCTCCAAACTAGTCGGAGGAACATTGGGCGAGTCCGGGGTGGTCGAACCTTGACCGCAGGCGAGCGGTTCCTCGTCATCTTCATCCGATGTTTCTTCAACGATGACAGGTGTCGTCACCTTCGCCGACTTCGCGGCGCTCCTTGGCCTTGCCCTTCCCCTCCTCCGGTATTTCCACGGGTCGGGAGGCAAAGCCGGCTCGGAGACAAATTTTACTATGTCATCCCGCAACAAGCACATTGGGTGAGCATGACTAATACTACATAATCGGTACTCGTACACCGAGTGCGGCTACCGACCTCGTTCGGCGGATGAGCGGCGAGTACTCGGGGGCCGGGGGGGGGCGTGTACGCCGGCATGTCCTTGAAGATCCTGCCCGACTCGTCGATGATGTCGTCATCATCAATCTCGTCGCGGGCATCCACGACGAGTCACCCTCGCCGGTGTGCGGTAGCCGAGGGTGTCGCGAGCCATCGGCGGGCCGCACCCTCCTCTTCATAAAGCTGAAGGCCACATGCTCGGCCCTCAGCCCGGCTTCCCTCAAAGCCTTGATCTTCACCGGCGGTTCGGGTAGGCGGATACCCTCCTGCATCGTTGGCTCCGTATTCCACCAGGGCCGGTGCTTCGGCTGCTTCCCGCTGGGCTTCGGCAGCTCCGGGTGGTGGTTGGTGATGTAGAACCACTTCAACTTCCGGTCTTGGTTGGAGTCGATCAACTAGTATGCCGAGTGCGCTCCGCGGTGTCCTTGCGCATTTGGATGCCGGCACCTCCGACTACTCGTGGGTCATTGGCGCTCGGGCCGGGGCTTCACGCGAGAAGAACTTCCGAAAGAGTATCCAATGGGGCTTGATCCCGGGAAGGCTTCGCAAAAATGGACGAAGACAGAAGTGTGGAAGATGCCGTTGGGGTTGAGATTGAGGTACTCGATACCGTAATACTCCAGAAGCCCCTTGAAGAAGTTGCTTGCTGGGAGAGCCAACCCCCGCTCCACGAACCGCGTGAACATCAGGATCTCATCCGGATTCTTCTCCATCGGGTATGGATCCCCTGCGGTGGAGCGCCACATGTCGACCTCCTTCTCCCGGAGAAATCCGCTGTTCAGCAGCGCCAACAGGTCCTCAGTCTTGGCCTTCGATTTCTTCCACTCCTTGTTGGGATTCGGGCGCGGGGGAGACACTGGCGGTGTTGACCCTGTGGCGGATCCAGCAGCCTCCTCCCGGGATCTCTTCTTCCCGCCGGCGGTCTTCATGCTCTTGGATGGTGAGGGCTTCATTCTCCAAGTACAACGGGTTTTCACTCGCATTCGCTCGGGGGCTGCGGTGGTAGCTATCCGCGGTGGCACGCTTGGATCTACGATCTCCACTGAGGTGGCAGTGTGCACTAGCAGCGGATTCTAGGCGAGATCTACTACGAATGGCTGCAAGTGTGTGGGATGAAAAACCCTAAGGGTTTTGGCTTCTATTTATAAGTAAACAGGCGGCTCCGCAGTGGCCGGATGGATATGTTTCAACACGGCTGACTCAGCGGTAGCGCTTGAGCCTTCAACTTCCAGTAGTCGATGCGCCTTATCTAGGGGGCTCGGCTACATCTAATCAATTCCTTGGGAAGCGACAAGATTCAAGAGCAACTCAGGACACATTCTACATACAAGATGACCCTTCAATTCGAGATGAAGTACTCAACTCAAGGCTCAGGGGCTCCGTGCCATGTGTCCTTTGGTTTTTTCTCCGGATTTTGCGGGATAATCTTGTCGAACTTTAGATTGACCCTCGGCCCGGTGTCTACGACCCAACCTAAGGTTCGGGGGCTACTCCATATGGAGTGTGATTTTGCAATCGCACTTCCATATAAACTTCGGCTTCAAGACAACACGGTACCGTTGAAGACCTTCAAGAGCAGAACTCGAGGACGCTTGGGGACTACTCGAGAAGACTTCAGGATTACACAAATATCAGCTGGAGTACCTTCCAGCCTCGGGATGCTTCAAGTATTCTTGAGGGCTTTCGACTTGTAGTACTCGGGGACGCTTGAGGACTACTCGTCAAGGCCGTCAAAACTGCTCGAAGCTATCCCGCTCGACTACAAAGTACTCGGGGGCTTGTCGTATGGACCTCCCTGGGCCCACTACCTCGGTGGGTACCAGGACCGACTACTCGGTGGGCCCCACGGGACTACCGGCTTGTGCCGCACGACACCTGATGGCGTGAGGCGCAAGGACTATGGTGGAGAAGTACTCGGATAGGAAGCCATACATGCCTTGTACTGTGTAGAGGACTCCTAGACGTACACGACTAGTACTCTCTCCCTAAACCGACCTGTAACCCTGCCTCCCGGACTATATAAGGCGAGGAAGGGACCCTTCTCTCTCATTACGCATCATCTTGTAATCACATCCAATCAATCCAGAGCTACGCAGCATACAAGATGTAGGGTATTACGCACCTCGCGGCCCAAACCTGTCTAAATTGTGTGCCACGTGTCTCTTCCTTCGAGTTACCGATCTCGGCGAGGCCACACTCATCCACCTCGGGTACTCCCCTTGGTAGGTTGCCGGTCTAAAACACCGACAGGACCGTCATACTCATCCATAGGATCCTCATCCTCATTCCTTTCCCCGACCACCTAGATCCTCTTCCCCATCCTCATCATCACCCCGATCCGTGGCTGGCCCCTTCCCGTGGTGCCTCATATGAAAAGCACTCGGGATCAACATATTTTTCATCCTCCACATCATCACTCTGCTCATCCCTATCTCACCACCCAAATCTTCCTGTTCCTCATTCCTCCTTTTAGGTGCATGCTCTTTGAGATTCCAACCAAACTTGCACCGCCGCCGCCCCGCCTCACGATCATGTGGGAGCTCTCTAGGAGTTAATCTTGTTTTCTTACTCCCGGACTTCTTCATCTTTAGCATAACGACTGTCCTAAGTCACAAAGGATATAACAAGATTGTGTAAGACATCGGGATTAAGACTAAAATTGAATAGAAATTGAAATTCACAAGTTGGGGCAATTGGGTCGGTTCCGTGTGTCACGGGTTAGATCGGTGAGGGACACCGGTCGACCGGTGCCATCCGAACCGAGCCAATGGCCTCAAATGCTAATCTCGGCAGCCTGGAGTGACAAGATATGAAATTTGATGAACTAGAAGCACTCACATACGGATATGTGTCAAAAACATGAAGAAAAACAGGATTTAGGGTTGGACGGCCTCCACCGTCGGACCGGTGGGGTACACCGATCTAACCGGTGCAAGCCGTCCACCCCAAATCATGATTTTTCACAATGTGTCCAACAAAACACTTAGGATCTTGTTGACAGTGTATTTTGGTACACCTAGCATGTTCATTACACTTTGGTTTGAATTTGATTATGGAACTAACCCGCCACTAGGCACACTAATCATATAACAAGTTCATCTATGTGCATGCATTTGGAAGTGTTGTGTTTATGTAGGAAAACATGGACATAAAGGACGGATTCGCAACAAGTTCAAAGGAGCATTTACGGAGTCTTGTTCGTGTTCATGAGCTTGATGAAATCACTTCCAATGGTGGCAAGGACCGAAGTGCTACGAGGAACACCCCCGGGGATTGAAGCGTAAAAGATCGAACTTCATGCGAAGAGAACCGGAAGTCACAAAGAGGAACCAATCACGGAAAATCTTGAACAAGAACACATCAAGTCAAGAACTACCCGAGCATCGACTTCGTCGTACCAAATGAGACAAACAAGAGAAGTATGTCAAGCGCGAAGCCACTAAGGGAGTTCAAACCAATGGATTGGGTTCCTATCGATTACGGAGAAGTATTCAACAAGAGAAGAACGTTCCCTATTCAAAAGGGAATGGCGAGAGCATTGGAAGTGGATTTCCCACCGAGAAGAAAGCGGAAAATTCATACGACCTTGAAACCACCGGTGAGATTTTTCAAAAGCTCTTTGGCGATGACATAGTGGATGCGGAACACATAGCCGAGGTGAAGAGAATGCGGGGATCAAGCCCGAAGCATCACCATATGCTCGCCTCGCCGAAATTTACGCGATAGAATCCGAAGAAGAAGAGAAGATGACACCACACTTGAGTTGCGAGCTCAACGGAGTTCAATGCAAAGCTTTATGTAACATCGGAGCCCAAGTAAGTGTCATATCTTCTAAAATTTACGATAAAGTTCAAGACCACAACCTAGATTTAGCTCCAACATCAATGAAATTAATTATGGGAGATGGTAGAACTATCAAACCTCTAGGTATTGCTCATGAAAGTAAAAATCTCTAGAAATTATATACCAACCGATTTCTTTGTTATTGATGCTTACTCCCTCCGTTCCGAAAAACCGACGTTTAGAACAAGGTTTGGGTCAAACCTTGGGAATATAAATCATCAATAACTTTTAAGAAGTTAAGTTTGTAAATGTGAAAACTATATGAATAGATTTGTCTTCAAAAATATTTTCATAAAAGCATACATACATCACTATTTGATAAATATTTTTATATTAACAAGAGGTCAAAGTTGTATTTTGGAGACCGTGTCAGTTGTCCTAAACGTCGGCTTTTTTCGGAACGGAGGGAGTACCATAGTAATCATGATCACATAATCCTAGGTAGGCCCTTTCTTAAGTTGGTTGATGCTTGTGTTAGATGCCGGAGAAGGCAAAGTAACAATGAACCTTAATGGAACAAAGTACACACATAACTTTCTTTGTGCTTCTAAACACCTTACACCCTTTCCTCCCGAAGATGAAGAAGTAGAAGAGATAGATAGTCTTTGTTTTGTTGAAACTCTTAGAGACCCGCCGCAAAGAGCGATGGAAAATCAAATTAGTAATCAACAAGATGAAGAACTAGAAGAAGCAACAAAAGGTTTGGAACCGCATGATGGAAGCGTGGAGGAAGGAAAATTCGAAGACATAGGAGAGATTAAACCCGAGGAGCCACAAGCGCCCGAGGTAGACCTTAAACCTTTGCCCAAAGGATTAAAGTATGAATTTTTGGGCCGGACAAGACCTATCCGGTCATCGTGAGCGACGAGTTGAGTCTCGAAGAAAATGAGGCGTTGCTGATTTTATTGAAAAAACATAGGAACGTAATTGGATATTCGATTAATGATCTCAAAGGTATAAGCCCAGCCTTTTGCACTCATCGTATACCAATGAAGACCAATGTAAGCCCGTAGTGGACCACCAAAGGAGGCTAACTCATGCCATGCGAGAGGTAGTAAAGAAAGAGGTCATCAAGTTACTTGATTCCAGAATCATCAACCCGGTTCCGCATAGCGAATGGGTGAGCCCGTACATTGTGTACCAAAGAAAGGAGGTTTGACCGTGGTGAAGAATGAGAAAAACGAATTGATACCACAAAGAACCGTGACCGGGTGGCGGATGTGTATCGATTATCGTAAGCCTAACAACGCAACGAAGAAAGATCACTTCCCTCTACCGTTCATTGACGAGATGCTCGAGAGGTTAGCAAACCACTCTTATTTTTGCTTTCTCGATCGGTACTCGGGGTTCATGCAAATTCCCATTCACCGGAAGATCAACACAAGACAACATTTACATGCCCTTATGGAACGTTTGCATATAGAAGGATGCCCTTCGGTCTATGCAACGCTCCGCCTCTTTTCAACGTTGCATGATGGCCGTATTTTCGGAATTCATCGAAGAAATTGTCGAGGTGTTCATGGATGATTTTTCCGTTTATGGGAAGACGTTCATGGATTGCTTGGCAAACTTGGAAAAGGTCCTCACGAGGTGCGCGGAGGTAGACTTGGTATTAAATTGGGAAAAGTTCCACTTCATGGTTAGGCAAGGCATAGTGCTCGGACATGTTATATCCGAGAGAGGAATTGAAGTGGACAAGGCTAAGGTAGAGACGGTTGAGCAACTCCCACCTCCTACGGATGTTAAGTCCTTAAGGAGCTTTCTAGTGAAGGACCGATTAGGCGACCGGGAGAGGGGGAGTGAATGGGAGCCGATAAAAATTCTTCTCGAAGGAGATTGAAACTCCGACAAGATGAACTCGCTCGGTCAGACCCCCGAAATCACACGCTCTGCACTTCAACCTTCCATTTGCCAAAACCACGTAGCCACTGGAGTGCTACTGGTCCTAGGAACAAACTCTACCAGCAACCTCAACACACACGCACCCACGACAGCGGAAACAACTTGAAAGCCGGCTGTCCAGAGGGGGGCGGTTAGACCGGGTATGGGGGGCGGTTAGACCGCCTCCACCAGGCAACCAAGAAATCCTCCGAAACACCTCTTCCGAGCACCAAAACGCACCACGGTTTGACCAACAGAGAACTCTGGTCAGGGCCATGCTAGCTATCGGAAAAACTTGGTGAAAACCAAAACTCCACCCAGGGGCCTAGGGGCGGTTAGACCGGCTACCAAGGGCGGTCTAACCTCCTGTACCCAGCAACGAACTCTAACCAAGAACACCTAGCAAACGGCACGAGAACGACCCGAAATTTCACCCAACGCTCCTCTGATCAAGGCGAACAAACTCACAAAGGAAAATCGGACGAAACAAAACTTTGACCTGGAAAGCCCAGGGCGGTTAGACCGCCCCCCAGGCGGTTAGACCGCCCCTTCCAGAAAACGAACCCGCGGGTCAAACCCCAACTTCCTCGCGCCTGATCTCCCGAATCACTCCACGGATTGCAGCGAATCTTCGGGATGAGCTGGGTTACCTCCTGGGCATCCTCTACCTCAAAGGAATCGACCCGAATCGCTCACAATCAAGAGGAATCGAAGAAATCGCTTCACTAGGTCAAGAACTCGCCCAACTTGAAAAACCACCAAATCGAGTCCGATTCAAGTGAGATTTGGGGGCAAAGTCACCAGCCAAAGAGGCACAAGATCCTCATACGTGACACCCACCAAAGACCCAAAGAAATCGTCCTCAAAACACCGCCAACAAAGAGCTCCGAAAATCAACACAAAGAAGGACGGGAAAACCACCTTGAGGAACAACGCCGAACCATCTATACATACCATGAAGGTTCGTACAAGGTCTAGCTTGCCACCCAAACATCCATCCCTCTCTCTAGATCTCACATGAAGCTCTCAAGCTAGTCCTAGGAAAAACTAGGGAAAAAGGAGAACGAAAATGGAAAAACAAATGAGCTAGGGTTCCAAGAGTTAGCTGCCATCCATCCACTCAAAGAGTATATATGGAGGCACCCAAAAGACTAAACTACCCTCACCTAATAACTAGGGATACAAGCCCCTCAAGGGCGGATTTGGAAGTCTTCGGAATTTCTTCATCGGACGGATGCCGGGCGACCGCAACCTACTTAGCCTCGACGCAAGCCGTGCGATCCCGACGCGTGTCCTCCGCTTCGAAGCATCTCGACGCCAGCGGCCAGGGCGGTCAGACCGCCCCCCTGGGTGGTTAGACCGGCCTGGGCAATCTAACCGGCCCCAGGCGGTCTGACCTCCCTCCTGGGCGGTTGAACCGGCCTGGATGGCGACAGCTCCTCGTCGAGTCTTCGGCCTCGGTTTTGTGGCTCAACCGAGTAACCCAGTAGTTTTCTGGTGAACCACTGCAAACCCCGCGAACTCGGTGTAGCCTCCGCCAATCTCCACTCATGACTCGGCTCCCACGTAGTCCCGGCTCGACCTTGGTTTTGAGGCTCTACCAAGAAACCGTCCACGACTTCATCTTCTTGTTCATGCCACCATGCGGCCCGCACTTGACCCCATTGGCCACCGGTTCCCTCGAACGAAGCCTACTTGTCTTCTCCACACACGGAGGCCTCACCGGCAATGACCTTTCGCGCTTGTTCTTCACCTGCACCAACACGAGTCAAGCCGCAACCTGCACCTGCAATACTTAGCCAAGAATCAGTCCACACAACATTGTCAATCACTCATCACACAAGGAAGCGACCATCCACCGGTCCTCGAACCACACATGGTCCTCAATCTCCCCCTTGATGAGTGCATTGACAACACCCACATGAAGTAACACAAGAGAAAAGAAAAAGAAAAGAAACAATTAAAAAGAAACCTCAACAAGCGATCGAAAGCCAAAGAAAAGCGAAAAGCAAGATCACTTGAAGAAGACAAGTCTCGGACCCCTTAGGCAAGGGCAACGGCTCGACACATCCGAGACAAAACCATGCTCAAACAAAGAGCACAAACCACCGAACCAAAGCTCGAACACCACAAAGAGCTCCCCCTGCACATATGCAAGCTCCCCCTGAGCCAAAGCACACTCCCCCTGAACCAATGCAGCAATGCAACACGGGAATGCAACAAAGAGCAAAAAAATTGCTCACTCTGCCCATGGCGGTTAGACCGCCTACCCCAGGCGGTTAGACTGCCTACCACAGAACTGACCGCCTGGGTGGCGGTTAGACCGCCCCATGAGACCGGCCCTGCACCAAACTGCTCAAAATATGCCCGAACCAATTAGAACACCTTCCAAACACTCCCAGGGTGCCCAAAGCATGCACAAATTTCTCCCCCTTGTTGACAATGCATGAATCAAGGCAAAATGCGAAAAGTTTCAACATATAGCTTCTCAAATATACAAAATTCATCACAAGGAGCTACACAAGTCCAAATGAGCAAGTTAGATACTCTACAGGTTCGTAATGACCTTAACTACATGATCACCAAGTTTCACAACCATTGGAAAAGGCTAAAAAGGATTTGAGTAATTTTGCGAAAAGTTACTAAGCAAAAACCTAAACATGAGCAAAACATGTCAAAATGGCAAAGCCACACAAACTTCATGCTAGGACAACCATTCTAATCATAAGACCATCACAAACACCCACAAGCACCTCATGTCATGTCAAAGCCACCGAGCCATGTGCCTACTTCTATATATGAGACTTCTCATTGGTAGGCATCATGCAACAGTTTAGCACCCAAAGCAAATTAATTTCAGCACATATGACATGGGAGCATATTTTTCAAGCCTTTTTCATTTCATTTTCAGATTTATAAATGGTACATGAAATGTCTTTGCGAAAAAAGGAACGTATGCCCCTCCACAAGATGAAGCAAGAGGGCTAAACATTCATGATGGCAAATGAGCCTTTGGCCCCGTATGATCAATAAACTAGCTATCGAACCACAAATTAAGCATAGCAAAGCCACTAAAACATGTCAAGATCATATAAAGGCATTTACACATGAGAGAGCATATATATGACATTTTTCAAAAATATAGCCATCAACCATGGATCATTCATCAAGATCATCAAGAGCTAAGCCAAACTAACCATAGCATACCAAACAAGCTCACAAAAACATATATAGCATCCCATGGTGAACAATGTATATAGGAGAAGCTTTTCCTATCCAATGCATATGATACAAAATGCGTGCAATCTAAGATACAAGGATGCCTATACATCATGTTACATATGCCGTGCTAAATACAAGAAATGCACAAAGGAAACTATTCATATGCTACAAAGGAGCTCCCACACACCCAACTCAAGAAAGCAAACACACACCAAGTTCCCCCCCCGCAAACGAGTGAAAGTTGCTTGATCTAGGGGTTTGGTGAAAATATCGGCTAGTTGGTCATGTGTGGGTACATGGATCAAAGCTATCTTTCCTTTCTCTACATTGTCTCTCAGAAAATGATACCTCACTTCTATGTGCTTGGTTTTGGAATGGAGCACTGGGTTCTTTGCAACGCTTATGGCACTGCTATCACATTGAAGTGGGACATGGGTATACTCCTCACCAAAGTCACTCATGGTGTATGAAATCCAAAGGAGCTGAGAGCAACAACTAGCAGCGGCAACATACTCTGCCTCGGTAGTGGACTGAGCAACCCTCGACTGTTTGCGGGAAGACCAAGACACCAAAGAAGTCCCCAAAAACTGGCAAGTCCCAGAAGTGGACTTCCTATCCAACCGACACCCGGCAAAATCCGCGTCTAAAAAACTGTGAAGCGCCAAAGAAGAGGACGCGGAGTACCAAAGGCCGAAGTCGGGAGTGTGACGCAAGTACCTGAAAATTCGCTTCAGCTCTTGTCGATGCGAAGTCCTTGGAGACGCTTAAAAACGAGCGCA
This sequence comes from Cenchrus americanus, assembly GCA_947561735.1. Taxonomy (NCBI): domain Eukaryota; kingdom Viridiplantae; phylum Streptophyta; class Magnoliopsida; order Poales; family Poaceae; genus Cenchrus; species Cenchrus americanus. The sequence goes on along the minus strand of OX387241.1, from coordinate 262,992,382 downwards.
CGGACATACCGAGAACTGGATGTCCGGCCTCGTTGCCGTCAAGTAGAGTAGTGACCCGATCATGCTCCGGTACTCCTTCTGGTCCACATGTTCACCTTCCTCGTCCGCATCAAGAGCTGTAGTCGTACTCATCGGCGTCGTCATAGCCTTGGAATCCTCCATCTTGAACTTCCGCACAATGTCCTTGGTGTACTTAGCTTGGTGCACAAATGTTCCTTCCTTTGATTGTTTGATTTGTAGCCCGAGGAAGAACTGCAACTCACCCATCATGCTCATCTCAAATTCCCTGCTCATATCCTCTGCAAACCTTGCAACAAGAGAGTTAGACGAGCCACCAAAGACAATATCATCCACGTACACCTGAACAATCAGGATATCTCTGCCCTGCCTCAGCAAAAACAAGGTCTGATCGACCTTCCCCATCTCAAAACCTCTCTCAAACAAGAACCCCCTCAACCTACCATACCAAGCTCTAGGCGCCTACTTCAACCCATACAACGCCTTCCTCAACTTGTACACCCGGTGGGGGTACTTCTCACTCTCAAACCCCGGAGGTTGCCTCACATACACTTCTTCCTCCAACACACCATTCAGAAAAGCACTCTTCACATCCATTTGGTGCAACTTGAACCCTTTAGCCACGGAAAAGGCTAGAAGGATCCTAATCGCCTCCAAACGGGCTACGGGAGCAAAGGTCTCCTCGTAGTCGATCCCCTCCTTCTGACTGAACCCTTGAGCAACAAGCCTCGACTTGTTCCTCACAACCTCACCTTTTTCTCCCTCTTTGTTTTTCCACACCCACTTTGTACCAATCGGCTTACACCCCGGGGGAGGGTCAACCAACTCCCACACCCGATTTCTCTCAAAGTTCTCCAACTCCTCATGGATCGAATTAACCCAATTATGATCGGAAAGTGCGTGTCCAATGTCTTTGGGCTCAAAAGTAGCAACAAATGCGAAGCATGAGCGAAATGGGAGTTGTTTCGAACCCTTGACCGTGTAGTGCGTTCATTCACGTCGCCGATGATCCTCGAAGCTGGGTGATCCACTTGTACTCGCTGGGGAGGTTCTCGCCTCGATGCTACCTCCCCCTCAACATCAACTTCTCCTCGTTCTTCCTTTGTCGTCATAGGTGCAGTAGAGGGTCCGTCCATCATCGTAGTCGAAGTAGTGGGTACATGTTCAGCCAGGAGCACCGCACCGCCATCTTCATCTTCTCCATGTTCATGCTCCTCCTCCTGAAAGATCTCCTCGCCAAGCTCATCATCACCTGCACACTCAAAGACAAGCTAACTACATGGCTCTGTCTCGTCGAAGGTTACCTCGCAAGTCTCCACGATTTGATTAGTTTCAAGATTGAGCACACGATATGCTCTAGAATGAGATGCATAACCAAAGAAAATACCATCGACAGACCTAGCCTCAAACTTATCCAACTTCCGCCTTTCTTCGAGAATGAAACACTTGCAACCAAAGACATGGAAGTGACTCACCTTGGGTGTGCGACCATGCATCAACTCATAGCATGTTTTCTTCTTGTGCACTCGAGGTAGATCCCGTTCGACACATAGCACGCGGTATTCACCGCCTCGCCCCAATACCTCCTCGGAGTCCTATGCTCATCAAGCATCGTCCGAGCCATCTCGCACAAGGTCCCGTTCTTCCTTTCCACAACACCATTCTGGGGAGGCGTATACGGACTCGAAAATTGGTGCTCAAGACCCAAGTCATGGCAAAAGGTTTCAAAACGAGAGTTTCGAATTTCGAGCCATTATCCTTGCGGATAGCTCGTATGGCATCTCCGTGCCTCTCGTTCCTCAACCTCAAGACTAGATCTCGAACAAAACCAAACGTCTCCCCCTTATCCTTGAGAAAGAACACCCACGCATACCGAGAATAGTCGTCCACCACAACAAGGACATACCACTTCCCACCCGCAGATCGCACACGAGCTGGGCCAACAAGGTCCATATGGAGCAGCTCGCATGGACGCTCAGTCATCACAACGGTGAGAGGCGGGTGAGAAGAGGCTACCATATTGGCATGCCTACACAGCGCACAAACCAACTCTTTCTCAAGCCTCAACCGTGGCAATCCTCGGACCAAATTGAGTTTACTCAAGCGAGACAAAAGGTCAAAGCTCAAGTGACCCAACTTCCTATGCCACTTCCACAACTCACTCGAAGAATCGCCCAAGAAACCACGCTCCACACCCGAAGACTGAGAAAAATCAGCACGAAACACCTGACCCTCGGGAACGACCATACAAACAAGGTCCCCTCGAGAGTCCAAAATCCGAGAACCACCGGGCCGAAACAACACCTCAAAACCCTCATCCAACAACTGGGACATAGAAAGCAAATTGTACCCCAGCGATTGAACAAGAGCAACATGCCTCAGAGTGATCTTGTCACTCACTTTTATCTCACCTTCTGAAAGCACACGCCCACGCCCATTGTCCCCAAAAGTGATGTACCTCTTCGTCACCACCGGGACGAGACTTGAGAACCACCCCCTGTCTCCGGTCATATGCCTCGAGCAACCGGAGTCAATCAACCAAATGTTCTTCAAGTCTCCCACCTGAAATTCAAAAACGAGCACGTGAGCGAACAAACGACTCAGCACTGGGGTTAGTACCAAAAGAGTAAAACCAGTGCCGAGCCATTTGCTCAAAAGTGGGGTTAGCACACATCAAGCCATCTTTCCTACCAAAACTACCACCACAAACACCACCTCGGTAACCACTCCGAGGAAACCACCCCTCGCTGCCTGGAGGAGGACCAAAGCCACGAAAGACGACCCGTGGACCGTCCCTCCTCTCCTTCTCAAAGCTACGACTCCTCCCATCCCTGTAGTGAACTCGAGGGGGAGAATGCCTAGCAAGCCGACCACCGCCGACTCTCTAGACGAACCACCGGCAACACCACCTCCGGAAGCGAAACCTCTCGACTCACCACCTCGAAAACCACTCCGCCCCGGGGGGGGGGGGGGCGGTTGAACCGCCTAGCCGGGCCGGTCTAACCGCCCCCCTGCGGGCAGGCCGGTCGACCGCCTAGCCGGGGCCGGTCGACCGCCCCCTCCAGAGCTGCTCCTCGGGCGGGAACTCGCCTCTCCCCATGCCGGAGCACTTCTCACCACGGCTTTACCCCCGGGCGGTGGCATACGAGGCTTAGGTACACCATGGGAAGGGTTGTACCTATCCTTGTTCGCCCACTCCTTTGCCATCCTCTCTTCCCGCTTCCTCTTGAAGCAAAACTCATCCTTGTGACCCTCTTTCCCACAATAGCCACAATGGAACCTCACAAGCTTAGGCTTAGGCTTGGATTGGGGCTGCTCACTTGGTTTCTCTCCACTTAACTCCTCCACCGGTTTCTCCTCACTAGCCTTCTCACTCACTTTCCCGAAGAGCACTTTCCCCGAAGTGCTCACAAACTTGATAGGCTTTTGGAGATCATTTGTGGGTGTAGGAAACACGGGTGGAGCTGGGGTTGTGTCTAGTCGGTTCCTAAGATGGTTAGGTTTTGGGGGAAAATCATTCTTGTGGTGGGTTTTTGGTGGCTCTGGGATATTCTCTCCACTTCCCTCACCAACCTTGTTTGCCCCAAGTCCCTCACCATCCTGCCTCTTAAATGCCTCGATCATCATCCTCAAGTGAGGCTCATGACCGGACAACCAACCCATCAACTTTCTCAGCTCATCATTCTCATCCTGCAAACGATCAACATAATGTGCAAGTTCCAAATTTTTCAAAGCATGCATTTCACGGGTAGAGCATGATGTAGGCATGACGTAAGCATGCATTTCTCTTAAATCTTAGCATGCAAAACGGGGCAAGAAGTGCAAGCACCTAGTGTCGGTGCGGAATATGGTCCCGACACTAACCGAGAGAAAGCGCCGAGGTCTATCCCTCAATGGTCGATGCTAAGTAACAAGTGACACGGGGTTTTTATCCCGGTTCCCGCCGAGGGGACCGTACGTCCGGCGGTGGCGTGCTCGAGGCACTATATTACTTAGCACGGGGGTGCTCGTAGTGGGGCGGCTACAAGCAAGGCGGGAGAGGAAGCGGGGTTTCCAAGTCCCCGGCTGAAGATGTTGTGGGAGAATTGGAGAATGAGTACGTGATGTGTGAAGGGTTCCCGTTGTCCGTTGTCTTGCGTGTTGTCTGTGTCCCTTGCGGGCGGGGGGGTTCGCTCCCCCTTTTATAGATCAAGGGGGAGGCGGATTACATGCGTGCCGCGCTATCTAGCTACGTGGGGAAGTGCGACGTGCTATGCCGTAGGGCGGGCGGCCGTCCGGCGATCCTTGCGGTGATCCGGTCATCATGGCCGACTTGTACCCGAACGGTGGCGGTTCGAGGGTAGGAGAGCGAGCGGATGGCGGTGATGTCCTCTCGATAGGCTCGAGGGAGGTGTCGCGCGGGGCACGTACGGAGTACGGGAGTAGGCGAACGGCATTCCTTCCCGACGCGCTTCGCGGGGGCGGGAGTTGTTGCTACGGCGCCGGGCGTGCTCCCCGCACGCGCGGGTACGGCGGCCACGCGTTACGGTGCGGGGATGGCGGGTCCACCGGCCTAGCGCCTCCACCTAACCCCGTAGGGTCACAAGAAAGTGAATCGAGGGTGAAGCCGGCCCCCTTTCGAGGGCTCGGCGCGTCGGCCGTACTAGAGCGGCGCACGGTGTCACGGGGACCGACACCGGCCGCGGTGCACAGTCCCTTCCCACAGTAGCGGGGATGGGCTCCTCCCTGGGGAGTTGGTGCGGCGGCACCGGGGTGCGAGCCCCGGCGCATGATGGCGCCGTCCCGCCGGTGTCAGGGCGTTAAATGCCCGTGTACGGGGGCCGGCGCACGCGTGAGGGGCACCCTCGAGCGTGGCCGACCCCGGCCGAGGGCGGGACGCGCCCTCGAGCGAGGCGGAACCCGCCCGAGGGGGAGCGAGCCCTCGAGCGAGGTGGAACCCGCTCGAGGGAAGTGCTGCCCCTCGAACGGGGCGAAGCCCGCCCGAGGGGGGCGCGTGTACTCGAGCGAGGCGGAGCCTACTCGAGGGGATCTCTAAGAGGGCCGCCTTGGTGGGCCGTCGGGGTCCCCGCGGTGTGGGCCGTGTCCCGCATGGTTAGGCTTAATGTGTTTTGGTTTCGTTGCGGGTTTTAAGTGAGGTTTTCCCCATTGTTTAAGGGGACCTCTAGGGTCGTCCCCGACGGTAGCCCCCGAGCATCCGTGGGTTTGCCATTGAGGCTCCCGCATGCCGGAACCTACCGATAGGACGTTCTTCCCTCCTCATTTTGCGAACGCTTTCCCACGGGGCCGCGTCGGCGTACCCTCGGGTCTAGCCCCCCGAAGCCCCCGGGGAGTGTGGGTGCTCTGCGGGGTTAACCGCGAGAGCTAGCCGGAGGGCGTGGCACGTGTTTCAACCGGCATCGGCGGTGTCTCGGCCGGCTTCGGTGGCGCACGCGCGCCGGCACCGTGTCTCCGGCGGGTGCGGGCCAAGGAGGGTGTAGCCGTGCGTTAAGCCCCCGAGCACCGGGCCCGTTCGAGGCGATCGGGTAGAGCTTCACGACTTGTTTTTTTTTAACGCGCCCTCGCCGTCCCTCCGCGAGGTCGGAGGGTGAGGTTTCCGCAACTCCCATCGAGCGGGTCGCGAATTGCGGATTCCTCTTCGAGCCGGTAGCGGGTGGTTCAGGTGGACGCCCATGCCCCGTTCGATAAGGGTAGGGCCGCGCGGTCCGGAGACACGTCCATGGAAGCACTTGCGTGGGTTTGCTAGGGTGGGGGCTCGGTCCCGTTCGCTAGGGACCGAGGGCGCGAAGCTCTCCCTCGTGGGATGCCCCGCTAGCCGCCCTCGGCGGCTCTCGAACACGACATGTGGGGCACCCTCGAGCCGACGGGCTCGAGGAACGGCTCGAATGCGGGTGCCCTCGTCGTCCCTAACTCTGCGATCTGAGGCGCCTGTTCGAACCCGTCGAGGGTCAGGCTTCGGACCTCTGATCAGTAGGGCCGTGCGGGGTGGCGCCTAGGCGGCCCCGTCTTTTCGCGTCTGCGGCCGTCGAGGGTCTGGGCGGGCCAGCCCTCGAGGCGCTGGTTGGTAGCACAGCGTATGTGCCCTTTTTGGGAGAATTGATATTGTCTCGAGCCAGGGGCTCGTGCCGCTTGAGGGTTTTGCGTGGCATGGGTACTCGTGGTGCCCACTCTACATCGAGCGGACCCCGGGTGGCCTTCTCACGCCGATATCCCTTCGAGGGCTGACATTGTCTGGAGCCAAGGGCTCGCGCCGCTTGAGGGTTTTGCGCGGCACGGGCGCCGCGGTGCTGCTTTACCCTCAAGCGGGCCCCGGCAACCTTCTCGCGCCGATGTCCCTTCGAGGTTTGAAATCGTCTTGAGCCAAGGGCTCGTGCCGCTCGAGGGTTTTGCGTGGCATGGGTGCCCGCGGTGCTCGCTTTACATCAAGCAGGTCCCGGCGGCCTTCTCACGCCAATGTCCCTTCGAGGTTTGAAATCGTCTTGAGCCAAGGGCTCGCGCCGCTCGAGGGTTTTGCGCGGCATGGGCACCCGCGGTGCCTCGCTTTACCTCAGCGGGGCCCCGGGCGACCTTCTCGCGCCGATGTCCCTTCGAGGTTTGAAATCGTCTTGAGCCAAGGGCTCGCGCGGCTCGAGGGTTTTGCGCGGCATGGGCACCCGCGGTGCCCGCTTTACCTCAGCGGGGCCCCGGGCGCCCTTCTCAAAGCCGATATCCCATCGAGGGTCGTTTCTCTCTCGTGCGGGGGTCCGTCCCGCTCGAGGGTTCTCCTTGCTTGGCAAGGGATCCGGTCATTAAATGCCTCGCGGTCGAGGGCCGCGGTTTTGCGGCGCGGGCTCGTCTTTTTAGGCGCGGCGGCCGCGCGCGCGCTCGTAGTGGGCGGCGTGGCGGGCGGACGTGAGCGCTTCGTCTCGGCCCCTCGTGGGTCTCCGCCGTGATGATGGCCCGTCCGCGGTGATGTGGCCGCTGGCGGTCGCGGTGGGGCCCATCCGTCGGCGTGAGGGAGAAGATTCCCTGCAGTTAATGCGCGCGGGACATCCGCTCCGGAGAGCTCGCCCGCGGCTTATAAATCTGAGGGAGTGGGGAGACGGCGGTTTTTTACCTTAGCGTCTCACCATTTCAGCCCCCTGCGCCTTTGTGTTCGCCTCGCTCTCGTCACCGTGCGGCATCGCCATTAGAGCTCGTCTTCCGTTTTTCGTCCTCCGTCCTCGCATTCCTTCGTCCTTCCTCATGGCGCCGCCCTCGGCCCTCTCACGATCCGGAGCCGTACGCCCGGGAGAGGTCGACGGTGACCCGGCCCGGCCCTTGGCGAGCCGGTCGCCGCCGCCACCGGCGGCCAACGAAGACGGACGCCGGCGGAGTGGATAGTGCCGCCGGCGGCGACCGCGAGCCCAACCCTCCGGAGGGCTACGTGGTGAGCTTTATCCGCTACCACGAGCGGGGTTTCAACGCGCGGCGAGCCGCTTCATGCGGGCGATGTGCCACCACTACGAATTAGAGTTGCACAACTTCGCCCCCAACGCGATCTCGCGAGCGGCCACGTTCGTGGGCGTCCGCGAAGGGTACCCGGGGATCCCGCCCAAGGCGGGAGCTGCGGGTACACCTTTTCCGCGTGGAGCTCTTCACGCAGCCCACGACGGAGCCAAGGGACCCCGCCGCGCGGTGCGCGCCGGCGGGATGTCGCTTGCCCCCGCGGGGGCAATTCAAGAACGTCTACATCCCCCGCACCATGACGACGAACAACGCCGGCCGAGAGCGGGGATGGTTCTATTTGCGCAACGCCGAGCCCGCCTTCCCCCCTACACCGGCCGGGTGTTCAAGGAGAGGCCCGACTCCCGGGGCTACGGGGTGTCCACGCCCCAGCATCGGAGGAGGCGGGGAGTCGGCTCCGGCCGCCCCTGCGGCGCACGGCGGCGATGGGGCCGAACGCGATGGGCGTCCTCGTCTTTGTTCATCATAGGCGGGTCGTGCCCTTGATGGAGAGGCCGCTCCGCATCTTCGAGATGACGAGGCGGCCAACCCCGTCGATTTGGCGAGGTCGCGGATGCCCCCGACGCCCCTCGAGCGGGCGTACGCGCTCACCCGGCGCGGAACGCCGTCGACACCGGTGCCGATGCTCGCGGACCGGACCCCATGGGACCTCGAGATGCTCCCCACGGGCCCGCTGGTGAGTGTGACTCTTGATTTTGTTTCGATTCTTGGTACTGCTTCTGCCTCTTGACGCATCTTTGATGTTCTTGTGTGCTGGTCGGTGAACTTTACTGCCTCCAAGTCCGTTCCGCCCGCCCCCGACTCCCGCGTGCTTGGTCGGGTGGCGCGGCAGCCAGCCAGCGAGGAGCGGGCGGCGCGCGGGAGGGAGCGCGCGAGGCGACATCAAGCGCGCGCGCGACCGGCGGGCGGCGGAGCACCGGCGGCGCGAAGAGCGGGGGCTCTCCTCCCCGGGGAGCGAGGGAGTACTCGTCCTCGGAGGAGGATGAAGAGGAAGAGGGCCGAGGGGTAGGGCCCCTCGATGGGTGGAAGCTCGCGCCCCCGTCGCCGGAACCGGCGCCGGCGGCAAGGGCGGCATCGCCGGGGCGGGCGCAACGGCGCCCGCCGCCAAGAAATCGACATCGGGGGCAGCGCGCGCGCGCGGGAGGGCGCCGGCGTGCTCCTCGGGGGCGCGCGCGCGAGCGTGCGCGCGCGCGGGGCGAGCGCGCTTGCGCGTGGGGCAAGCGTGCCGCGCGCGCGGCGGCGTCGTCGGGGGCGGCGCTACGGCTAGCGTGCCCGCACGCGGGGGCGAGCGTTCGGCGCGCGCGCGGCGGCGCCTTCGGGAGGCGCGGAGTCGGGGCGTGACCGCGCGCGGGGCGGGCGCGCCCACCTCGCGCGGCGGCGCCGTCGGAAGGCGCAACGGCGGGCGTGCAAGGCCGCACCGGCCTCGTCCGCCGAGGCTTCGAGGAAGAGGAAGCGCGCCTTTTCCTCCTCGAGGTAAGGGGTTCGATCCTTTGCTCGGTTTGATTTGTTGATGATCGGGCGTCCCAACCCTCCGTTCGTGCTCGCGCGGGGGTGGTGCCAACGCGTGCCTCCTCTCGCGCCGGCCAAGGTGCCGAGGACGGACGCGTCCATCCCCACCCGGCGGCGCACGTCGAGGGCGCGCGCGGCGGGGCAAGCACGGCGGCGGCGGGCGAGAGCTCGCGAGGGTCGGCGGAGGCTTCGAGGCCTCGGCCGGCGAGATCGGCCGCCGCGGTGCGGCCGGCGGTCGGCGAGGAGCGGCCGGCGCCGGCCATCGTGGGGGGTGCAGCCGCGGTAGCGGCGAAGTGGTGGAGGCGCAACCGCGCAGGCCGCGTCGTGGAGGAGGCGGAGCGGGCGCAACCCGCGGCGGCGCCGTGGTCGCGAGGCGCGGCCGGAGGTGGCCTTCGTGGCGCCGCGTCGGGCGCCCGCGGCCACGGAGGCGCGGTGGAGGCGGAGCAAGGGCCGGCGCCCACCGGTGGTTCCGGGAGGAGGTGGTGGAGGTCCCGGACGACGACTCCCCACCGCCGGGTGGGATCGGTGGGGTAGCTTCCCCGCACGCTCCCCCGAGCCCCGGAGGGGGCCCTCGTGAGGGCGGCACGAGGGGCACATGGTGGCAGGAGTCCGAGGACACGGTGCCGAGGCTTCGTCCTCCCGCGCCGGCCACCCCGCCCGGGGTGGAGGGTGCCGTCGACGATCCCCGGCGTTTGCCGACGCCGGGGGGGGAGCGGGAGCTGCGGGGCGAGCTCCGACGCCACGGCGCCATGCTCGACCGCGCGCCGAACGAGGCGCCGCAGTCCATGGCGGCCACCGCATGGCGCGTCTTCCAGGTAGGGCGCCGTCGCTCGTTTTCTTCTTCTTCTCATCTTCGTGTGCTGCCTTTGTGCCATAGTGCTTACGGATTTTGGTGTGTGGATACCAGGAGCTTGAGCGCCGCACCCACGATAAGTACGATGCCTTCGACCGGGTGAACGCCGAGGTCCACCGGCCCTCCGGGGAGCGGTGCGGCGCTTTCGACGCGCTTGCCGACGCCCTCGGGTCCCGGATAGGCGGGCCGGGCGTACGGCCACGGCACGGCTCGACGAGCTCCCCGAGAGCTCAAGGCGGGACACGCCGCGCCGCTCGAGCCTCGGCGGGTCCGCGCGGCCCTCATCGACCGTGATGAGGCGCGCGCGGCACGCGCGCTCGGACTTGGAGAAGACGCGGACGCCGGCCGCCAAGCGGGAGGCGGAGGTGGCTACCGTCCGCGCCGAAACCGGGAGCTTCGCTCATCGCTTGAGGGGGCGCAAGCGCGGCCAGCCGCCGGCCGAGGAGCGGGCGCGCGAGCCGGGAGCGACCCGGCCAAGGAGGCCGACGATTTGAAGGCCGCCCTCGACGCCAAGGCCGCGGCCCTCGTCGCCGGCCCGAGGAGCGGCTCTGCAAGAGAGCACCGCCCGCCAAGGGGCCGAGGGGCGGCTTCGGCGAGCGGGGCCGCCCTCGTCGACGCCCGTGCGGCGGCGGAGCGAGGAGCGCGCCGCCCACGAGGTGTCGCGAGAAGTCCTTGGCGGATCGGGGACGCCAAGCTCTCCAAGGCCGAGGGCGAGGTCATCGTGCTCAGCATTGCGAGCGCGAACCAGGAGATGGCCCTCCAGGAGCAGAGCGAGGCCGTCAAGCGCCTCGAGCTGGCGGTCGAGGTCGAGCGTCGCGCCCTCGAGATGGAGAGGAAGCAGGTCGAAGGTGAGCCATTGTTTGACTCTTGCCTTGTTGGTTTTTCCGTTTGAGGGCTCGCGTCCCCCTTTCGATTTCTTTCTCATCTTGGCGATTCCGGGCTTGCGCACCGCCACGGGGCACCTACGGGCGAGGCGGGCCGCGGCGCCGCAGCTTCCTACAACTCCCTCCGAGTAGGGCTGCGGGAGGGCTGCGCGATGCGGCCCTCGAGACCGCCGCGCCGTCGAGGAGGGCGAGGCACGGGCGGCGGCTCCACGGCCGGCCGCGCGTGCCCTTGGTGGCCATGTCACCGAGCGGATGCGCCGGGCGCCGCATCCGGGCGTCCGAAGGCCCTCGGAGTGGTGCGGTCCCACTACAAGTTCAACTTCGCGGCGGCGGAGGGCTACGTCGTCCCCGAGGGTGTCGAGGACGAGGTAGCGATGGAGCGCGTGGATGCGCTCGCCGGCCGACGCCGCGGGTCGCTCGCCGAAGCCTTCGAGGAGTTCCTCTTCCGGACGCGGCGCCGACGCCGCCGCTCCTCTCGCTTGGAAGGCGTTGGGCGCTAGGCCCGTTTTGATGTATATCGGTACTGCGGCCTCGTGGCCTTTTGTAAATGAACAAGTTGTTCTTTTGACATAAACATTCGCCGTAATGAAGTTATTTGTTTATCACGCTTTTTGTTTCTACTTCTTCCGAGTAGATTCTAGTTAGGGGAGTTCGATTTTCACCGGGGGCCCGCTGGGTTGGAGGCGAGAGAGAAGGGCCATATCCACGCGGCGTAGGCTATCTCTGGCTCGCACGCTCCTCCCCGCCGGGCCGCCCGCGCCCCTGTTCGAATCGTTGCTCGTAGTTGAAGTAGAAAACAAACTTAGCGCGTGTGAGTTATTTCGTTTTTGCGCGAAAAAATGGGACCATTTTGGGGGGGGTGCCCCCCGCAGTAGCCCCCGAGGGTAACTTGGGTTTCATGGGAAAGCCGAGTTGCCCTTTTTATTAAGCTTAAAGCTTTTACATAGTTGCAACCAACTGGGGCGTTGGCCGTGCGGTTTTTACAACAAAAATACTTGAAAATCCTAGCTAGGGGTAGAAGCGACGTAGCCGTTGGATGTTCCAAGCGTTGGTGAGCTCTTCACCATCCTCGTTGGCCGCCTTGTACGTGCCGGCTTGAGTACCTTCACCACGACGTAGGGTCCCTCCCATGGGGGCGATAGCTTGTGGCGCCCTCGGTTATCTTGGCGTAGCCTTAGGACCGCATCCCCCTCGGCCGAAATCCCGTCGACGTATCTTGCGTGCTTGGTAGCGTCTTAGGGACTGTTGATACCTCGCGGAATGCATTAAGGCTACGAGGCGTGCCTCGTCCGTCGGTCCGGCCGAGTCCTCACGGGCTCGTTGGTTAGCATCCTCGTTATAGCCTCGAACCTTGGGCGACCCGTATTCTAAGTCCGTGGGGAGGACGGCCTCCGCGCCGTGGACTAGGAAAAATGGGGTGAACCCGGTGGCTCTGCTTGGGGTGGTCCTTAGGCTCCACACGACCGCTGGTAGTTCTTGGAGCCATTTTCGCCCGCATTTGTTGAGCCGATCGAAAATTCGGGGGCTTAAGGCCCCGTAGGATCATGCCGTTGGCACGCTCCACTTGGCCGTTGGTCCGTGGGTGTGCCACGGCCGCCCAATCCACACGGATGTGGAACTTGTCGCGAACTCCAAGAACTTCCGGCCCGTGAACCGGGACCCATTGTCCGTGATGATGGAGTTTGGCGGTCCAAAGCGGTAGACGATGTCGGTGAAGAATGTCACCGCCCGCTCGGCCCTTAGGTTCGTGATGGGGCGCACCTCCACCCACTTGGAGAACTTGTCGATCGCGACTAGCAAGTGGGTGAAGCCCCCGGCGCCTTCCGCAGGGGCCCGACGATGTCCGCCCCCCACACGGCGAATGGCCATGTCACGGGGATGGTTTGTAGGGCATGGGCGGGCGAGGTTGGACTTGCGGGCGTAGAGGCGGCACCCTTCGCGGTGTGCACGATCTCGGCCGGGCGTCCGAGACCGCAAGTAGGCCGAAGAAAGCCACGGCGGAACGCGTTGCCGACGAGGGTGCGGGGTGCGGCGTGGTGGCCACGGATCCCCCGCGTGGATGTCTCGTAGGAGCTCGCGCCCCTCGGGGAATGGGCACGCACCGCCGTAGGATGCGGAGGCGGCGCGCTTGTACGGCTCGCCGTCGATGAGGGCAAAAGATTTGGCCATCCCCGGCGATGCGCCCGGCCGCGGCCCGGTCCGCGAGGAGCTCCCCTCGAGCGATCCGGAGCGATGTACTTTTCGCGCCGGTCCTCTTGAGCGGGGAGGCCGGCTTGATGTCCATCGCGTCGGCCTCGTGGGAGCCGTACCCCTCGAGGAGGGAGAGCACGTACGCCTCGTCCGAGGGGTCCTCGTCCATGGGTTCCGCACCCGCCGGATTCGAGGGGAGCCCCCAAGGGTTTGTCATGGCTCGAGGGGTAGGGCTCGAAGACGACCGAGGGTTGCGCGATGTCGCGCGCGAAAACGTTCGGGGGAACGGTGATCCGCCCGGACGCGATCTTTGCCAGTTCGTCTGCCTCCTCGTTGTACCGGCGGGGTACATGGTTGAGCTCAATGCCGTAGAACTTGTCCTCGAGGGCCCGCACGGCCTTGCAGTAAGCCTCCATCTTGTCATCATGGCAGCTCGCGTTCTTCATGACTTGATCGATCACGAGCTGCGAGTCCCCCCGCACGTCGAGGCGCTTGACGCCCAACTCAATGGCGATTTTGAGGCCGCGAGAGAAGGGCCTCGTATTCGGCCATATTGTTGGACGCGGGGAAGTGGAGGCGCACCGCGTAGCGCATGTGCTCCCCGAGGGGTGACACAAAGAGCGAGGCCCGCGCCTCGCTCCCGTTTTCATCACTGAGCCGTCGAAGAACAGAGTCCAGCACTCTGCCTGGATTTGTGGGGGCGGCAGCTGCGTGTCCGTCCACTCAGCAACGAAATCCGCCAGGATTTGCGATTTGATGGCCTTGCGCGGGGCGTAGGCGAGCGTTTCGCCCATCAGCTCCACGGACCACTTGGCGATCCTTCCCGCGGCGTCGGGGTTGCGGATGATCTCTCCTAGCGGAAAGGAAGAAACCACCGTGACGGGGTGGGCCTCGAAGTAGTGGCGGAGCTTGCGCCGCGCAAGGACTACCGCGTACAGCAACTTCGAACACGGGGGGTAGCGCGTATTCGTGTCCGACGAGGATCTCGGCCGATGTAGTAGACCGGCCGCTGTACAGGCAAGGCGTGCCCTTCTTCCATGCGCTCCACGACGATCACGGCGGCGACCACCGGGTGGTTGCGGCTACGTAGAGGCTGCAGGGGTTCGCCGTCTTGCGGCGGCGTGAGGATCGGGGCGTGCGTTAGGGACGCCTTCAGCTTGTCAAGCGCATCCGGGCCTCGGTGGTCCAGGAGAAGCGCTCGTGCTTCTTGAGGAGGCGATAGAGGGGCAGGCCCTTCTCACCGAGCCGCGAGATGAAGCGGCTCGGGCGGCGAGGCACCCCGGCACCTTCTCGCACCCCTTTGAGGTCCCTGGATCGGATCCATTCGTTCGAGGGCCGCAACCTTTTCGGGGTTGGCCTCGATTCCCCGCCGGGAGACGATGTACCCCGGGGAGCATGCCTCGCGGCACTCCAAAGACACATTTTTCGGGGTTTAACTTGACCCCATTGGCCGTAGGCGGCCGAACGCGACGGAGAGGTCGCCAACCGGGTCGTCCGCCTTCACCGGTCTTCACGACGATGTCGTCCACGTATGCTTTGATTGTTCGCCCGATGTGAACCCCAAAAACGTGCTGCATGCAACACCGGTATGTTGCACCCGCGTTTACGAGGCCAAATGGCATCGTGACGTAGCGAACGTCCCGAACGGTGTGATGAACGAAGTCGCGAGCTGGTCGGACTCCTTCATTTTTATTTGGTGGTACCACGAGTAAGCATCGAGGAAGCAAAGCAATTCGCACCCGGTACCGTTGAATCAACGATTTGATCAATGCGTGGCAAAGGAAAAGGAACTTTAGGACATGCTTTATTAAGACTAGTGTAGTCTACACACATCCGCCACTTCCCATTCTTTTTCTTTACAAGCACGGGGTTTGCTAGCCACGTCGGGTGGAACACCTCCTTGATGAATCCGGCCTCGAGAAGCTTCCCGCGGCTGCGCTCCGATTGCTCGTCGCTGCTCCTCGTCGAAGCGGCGCGGCCGCCGCCGCACGGCGCGGGCGTTTGGCGAGATGTCAAGGGAGTGCTCGGCGACTTCCCTCGGGATGCACGGCATATCCGAGGGGCTCCACGCGAAGATGTCGGCGTTGGCGCGGAGGAAGTCGACGAGCACCGCTTCCTATTTGGGGTCGAGGGTGGAGCTGACCCTCAACGCCTTGCCCTCGGGGGCTGACGGGTCGAGGGGGACCCCCTTGGTCTGCTCTGCAGCCTCGAAGGTGCCGGCGTGCTTGGCGGCGGGGGTCGAGGTCGTTGTTGACCATCTTCTCCAATGTGTTCACCGCCGCTTCATCCGCCGCCAATGCCTCCGCGTGCTCCACGCACTCGACGTCGCAGTCGAACGCGTGCTCGATGGATGACCCGACGGTGATGACGCCGTTCGGTCCCGCATCTTCATCTTCGGGTAAGTATAATTGGGGACCGCCATGAATTTGGCGTAACGGGGTCGCCCAAGTATAGCATGGTAGGCCCCCTTGAACCCCACCACTTCGAAGGTGAGGGTCTCCTTGCGGAAGTTCTTTGGGGTGCCAAACCGGACGGCAGTCGATCCGCCCGAGGGGCCGGACTCCTTGCCCGCGCGATGCCATGGAACGGTTTCGTCGTTGGGCCGCAACCGGTCCAACCCGATCCCCATCGGGGCGCAATGTATGCGCGTAGAGGATGTTGAGGCCGCCGCCTCCGTCCATGAGGACCTTCGAGAACCGGCATTCCCGATGTTGGGGTCTACCACCGGCGGGTGCGGCGCCGGGTTGGGGACACGGTTCGGGTGGTCCTCCCGCTGAAGGGTGATGGCGTCCTCCGACCAATTGAGGAAGGACGGAGGCGCCCTCTCCGCGGCCGGGGACCTCGTGCCGCTCCTTCTTGCGGCCGCCGGTCGACATGTCGACGGTTGGTCCCCCAAAGACGAGGAACACATTTTCGACGGCGGGGGAAGCCGCCCGCGTCACCGTCGCCTCCGTCTTTCTTGGCCTCTCGCCACCTTCGCGGCGGCGCGACCATAGAACTTCTTGAGCATATCGCACTTTGCTCAAGGGTATGGTGCACCGGGGTCTTGTGGTAGGGACATGGCTTCTTCGACGCATGTCGTCGAACACTCCCGGGCCTCGAGGGGCCGGTCGAGGGCCCCGTCGAGCCGGGTCACGGCCGAGGGCCTCGGCGTTGCCGCCGTCGCGCCCTCCTCGCCGCGCCTCGCGGCGCGGCTTCTTCCCCTTCTTGCCCCGCTTGTCGTTGCGGTGCGGCTCCTTGGACCTTGCTTCCCTCGCGGGCGCGTCCTCCGAGCGCTTGCCCTTCTTGCCGTCGAAGATTGCCCCCACGGCCTCCTCCCCGGAGGCGAAGCTGGTGGCGATGTCGAATAGCTCGTTGGAGTCCGCGGGCGGGCCGCGTCCTAGCTCTCGCACGAGGTCCCGCACGTGGTGCCCTCGAGGAAGGCGTGCACGATTTCGGACTGCGCCACGCTGGGGAGCTCAGTGCAGTGCTTAGAGAAGCGCCGTATGAAGTCCCGCAGCGACTCGCCGGGCTTCTCGCGTGCGGGGAGTGCGGGTCCCGGGAATTCCGGGGGCGCACGTACGTGCCCGGAAGTTGCCCACGAACGTGTGGACCGGGTCGTCCCGGTTGTGGATGCGGCCGGCGGGCAAGTGCTCGAGCCATGTCCGGGCCGCGTCGCCCGGATGCGGGGGCAAGTTGCGGATGATGACCTCGTCCTTTGGTGGCCCCGCCCGACCGACAAGCTAAGCGGTAGTCGTTGAGCCATACACGGGGGTCCGTCTCCCGGTTGTACTTGACGATGGTCGAGGGTTGGCGAAAGCGTTGGGGGAACGGCGCCGTGCGGATCTCCCGGCCGAACACACGGGTGCTGGGGGCTCGGCGTCGGGGGAGCGGTCTTCGCCGGCCGTCATAGCGTCCACCCCGTCGAGGGTGGTAGCCCCTTGCTGCCCGTGCGTCCGCCCGCTCGTGCGCACGGTGTTGATGACGTTGCGGGCGTCGCCATCCGGCGCCTGCGTGCGTCAAGGAGCCGCTCCTTGGCCGGCGTGCGTCCTTGGTCGGCGGGCCGCCCCGCCGGTCCCCCGCGTGCACCGAGGGTTCGCCTCCCGGTGCGGCTTCGTCGTCCGCGCATCCCCCCCTGTTGGCGGATGCGTGAGGCCGAGCTCTCGGCCGCCGGACGGCCGCTTGCTCGATAAGAGTTTGCACCTCGCGGTGCGGGTCTCGAGCCCTCGGGCGTCGAGGGTGCCGGCATGGCTCGCGGCCGGCGTTGCGGCGGCGATGAGCTTTGGCTCGCTCGTGGGGGCGCGTCGCGTTGTCGACATTGGGGACGGTGTTGATGCGGTCGCGGACTGTCGGCCCGGCTCCGTGCGCGTTCGCCGCGCGCGGAGGCCTCCCCCCGCCATTGAGGCGCGGAGCGGCCGCACCGGTCGGTACTCTTCCGCCGCCCTTGGCTTCGAGCTCGCGGGCTTGGGCCACTGCGCGTCGGCGTCGGCCCCGGCGGGGGCGCTTGGCCCTGCGCCCGGCGCGTGGCGATCCCCCGGGGCGGGGGGTGATTTCCCGTCTCCCGGCCCCGCTGCGCGCCGGCGGCATTGGCCGGATCGTTGGTGATGACGGCGTTGCACTCCCGCGCGGGGTCGTAGCTCCCGGTCTGGGAGTCGTCGGGAGTAGCCGAACCGCAGTCCGCGAGCGTCTAGGAAACGCCGAACACAACCGGGTCGGTACGCGGAGAAGTCCCACTCGCGCGTACCCGTGGCGGTTGGCGGGTGGTAACGTGTCGACGGAGCCCGGGGACGATTCGTCTCGGCGGAGGCGCCGGGACCCCGGCGACGAAGACGTGGCGGCCGGGTGGAACCCCGCGCATCGTGGTGTTGACGTTGGCGTTGTAGGCGGACGTAGCACCACGCAACCCAATGGGGGATGCGCGGTCCGAGACCGCGCGCGGTCCCGCCGGGGGCGGTGGCGGTTGTCGTACCGGTGGGCGCGCCTCGTTGAGTGGCGGCGCGCTCGGCTGCCGTCGCTCGACCGCGCCCGGCGTGAACGTAGCCCGGAGCGGCGGCGGCGTCGCGACGTTGATGGGCCGCGCGCATCCGTGCCCGCGGGCGCTCGCGCCGGGTCGTGCGTGAGGCGGGGGCCGGAGATGGACACGGCTCGGCGCCGCGCGCGGAGCTCCTCACGGTTGGTGAGGCGCATGAGATAGCCGTTCCCCGTGGCACGAAAGTTCGTGTCCCCGAAGCGAATTTCGAACCCGGCCGGGGAGGGGGTCCGAGCTACCCATGCGATAGCGTGTACCTCGGTACTCGGTGCGAATCACCATGGAGGTAATTGGCGAAATGACCTTAGGCGCTCGCTTGCCCCACGGTGGGCGCCAAGCGTAGGTGCGGAATATGGTCCCGACACTAACCAAGAGAAAGCGCCGAGGTCTATCCCTCAATGGTCGATGCTAAGTAACAAGTGACACGGGGTTTTTATCCGGTTCCCGCCGAGGGGGCCGTACGTCCGGCGGTGGCGCGAGGCACTATATTACTTAGCACGCGGGGGTTCTGTAGTGGGGCGGCTACAAGCAAGGCGGGAGAGGAAGCGAGGGCTTCCAAGTCCCCGGCGAAGATGTTGTGGGAGAATTGGAGAATGAGTACGTGATGTGTGAAGGGTTCTCGTTGTCCGTTGTCTTGCGTGTTGTCCGTGTCCCTTGCGGTCGGGGGTTCACTCCCCCCTTTTATAGATCAAGGGGGAGGCGGATTACATGCGTGCCGCGCTATCTAGCTACGTGGGGAAGTGCGACGTGCTATGTCGTAGGGCGGGCGGCCGTCCGGCGATCCTTGCGGTGATGCGGTCATCATGGCTCGACTTGTACCCGAACAGGTGGCGGTTCGAGGGTAGGAGAGCGGCGGATGGCGGTGATGTCCTACGATAGGCTCGAGGGAGGTGTCGACGCGAGCCCCGTACGGAGTACAAGAGTAGGCGGAACGGCGTTCCTTCCCCGACGCGCTTCGCGAGGCCGGAGTTGTTGCTACGGCGCCGGGGGCGTGCCCTCGCACGCGCGGGTACGGCGGCCACACCGTTACAATGGCGGGGATGGCGGTCCACCCGCCTAGCGCCTCCACCTAACCCCCCCGTAGGGTCACAAGAAAGTGAATCGAGGGTGAAGCGGCCCCCTTTCGAGGGCTCGGCGCGTCGGCCGTACTAGAGCGAGCGCACGGTGTCACGGGACTAACACCGGCCGCGTTGCACGATCCCTTCCCACGGTAGCGGGGATGGGCTCCTCCCCGGGGAGTTGGTGCGACGGCACCGGGGGTATGAGTCCCGGCGCATGATGGCGCCGTCCCGCCGGGTGTCGTGGCGTTAAATGCCCGTGTACGGGGGCCGGCGCACGCGTGAGGGGCACCCTCGAGCGTGGGCGACCCCCGCCGAGGGCGGGTCGCGCCCTCGAGCGAGGCGGAACCCGCCCGAGGGGGAGCGAGCCCTCGAGCGAGGTGGAACTCGCTCGAGGGGAGGCCGCCCCTCGAACGGGCGAAGCCCGCCCGAGGGGGCGCGTGTCCTCGAGCGAGGCGGAGCCTACTCGAGGGGATCTCTAAGAGGGCCGCCTTGGTGGGCCGTCGGGGTCCCCGCGGCGTGGGCCGTGTCCCGCATGGTTAGGCTTAACGTGTTTTGGTTTCGTTGCGGGTTTTAAGTGAGGTTTTCCCCCATTGTTTAAGGGGACCCCTAGGGCCGTCCCCGACACCTAGCAAAGCAGATCTAGATTTAAGCTCAGCCACTTCAACCCTAAGCACATCTAGTTCCTCACACTTGGAGGCATGCTTTTCCTTGAACAAAGCAAGATCAACAAGAAAGATGGAGCAATCAGCAGAATCAACATCATCTGAAACAACAGGGCTATCAAGCACCTGTGTTTCTAGCTCAACCACTCTAGTCCTAGCATCCTCGAGTGAAGCCCTAAGCTCTTTTCTCATTTTCTTTGCCTCTCTAAGCATGTCATCACGATTATCAAGCAAAGTACCGAGCCGTTCATTCTCCTGGCGCAAGAAGGGAAGCTCATCACGCACCTCGTCGTCGGACTCGAGTCCGAGTCGCTCTCGTGTGCTCTTCTTGCCGCCGGAGCTCGCCGCCATGGTGAAGAAGCCGTCTCTAGCGAAGCGACTCGGCCCCGCTCGGGTTCTTGGACGCCTTCTTGCCCTTGCGACGATCACCTTCGTCTTCACTTCTACTCGAGCTCGAGGTGGAGTACACGAACCGGAGTCGACATCGCTCGCACCAACCATCGCTCGGGCCTTGCCCCGGCTTTCCTTCTTCCTCGATCATCGCTCGTCCTTGTGGTCGACTTGCTCTTGTGGTCGTGCCTCGACCAGTACTTGCCATCGTTCTTTTGCTTGTGCTTGTAGCCGTCCTTGTTCTCAACCTTCTCCGGGCAGTTGGCGATGAAGTGTCCCGGCTTGCCGCACTGGAAGCATGTCCTCGTGTTCCTCCTCATGTTCACTCGGTTCTCGTGTAGCCTCTCGAACCGTCTCATCAGGAGTGCCAGCTCATCCTCTCCAAGCACATCGAACTCCTCATCTGGCATAGACATCAAAAAGGACAAAGAGAACATCCTGGTGGATGGGTTAGTGTTAGTCATTCCTTTCGAACCACCAACGAGGGCGAGACTATGGGAATCAGTCGGACCCTCGAGCTTGGCAGTCATGCCCCTATCCACCTCAGCCGACTTGAGCTTCGAGAACAGCTCGTTCACCATCAGAGTGTCATACTTCTCCGACTCCACAATGGCCTCGAACTTTCCGCCCCATATTGTACGATCCAAAGAGTGTAAGAGCTTGACCGCTCTATCATGATCATCGTACGGGAGCACGTCCACATTGGCCCTCATGTTGTTCACAACCACCGTGAACCTCTGAAACAAGGCATTGATGGACTCACCAGGGAGATGAGTGAAGTTCTCGTACCCTCTCTAGTAGGTCACATACATCCGTGCCTGAACCTGGGCATTCCCAACATGGGCCTCCTTCAGCACCGTCCAAATTCTACAAGCCAAGTGCTCGGTTGTCATAGAGCTGTCCCTCGGGATGACATAGAGCACAAAACAAGTAGTCGACCGCCTTGTTGTCGGTGTCGAACCTGTCCCTCGATCCTGGAGTGAGGAAGTCCATCGGCTGGACATAGCCTGTGTCCACCGTGACATCCCAAAGGATCTGACCCTTTCCGCGGAGGAACGCACTCATCCGCTTACTCCACATCTGGTAGTTCTTGCCATCGAAGTGTGGAGGACCCGAACCCCGTTCCTGGTACGCCATCCTTGGATCTTAGGCGGTTAGAGTCAATAAAGACCCAAACCGGCTGCGATACCACTTGAAGGACCGATTAGGAGACCGAGAGAGGGGGAGTGAATGGGAGCCGATAAAAATTCTTCTTGAAGGAGATTGAAACTCCGACAAGATGAACTCGCTCGGTCGGACCTCCGAAATCACACGCTCCGCACTTCTACCTTCCGTTTTCCAAAACCACGAAGCCAGCGGAGTGCTACCGGTCCTAGGAACAAACTCTACCAAAGCAACCTCAACACACGGGCACCCACGACGGTGGAAACAACTTGAAAGCCGGCCGTCCGCAGGGGGGGCGGTTAGACCGGGTATGGGGGCGGTTAGACCGCCACAACTAGGCAACCAAAAATCCTCCGAAACACCTCTTCCGAGCACCAAAACGCACCACGGTTTCACCAACAGAGATCTCTGGTCAGGGCCATGCTAGCTACCAGAAAAACTTGGCGAAAACCAAAACTCCACCCAGGGGCCTAGGGGCAGTTAGACCGGCTACAAAGGGCGGTCTAACCTCCTGTACCCAGCAACGAACTCCAACCAAGAACACCTAGCAAACGGCACGAGAACGACCCGAAATTTCACCCAGACGCTCCTCTGATCAAGGAGAACAAAATCACGAGAGGAAAATCCGGCGAAACAAAACTTTGACCTGGAAAGCCCAGGGCAGTTAGACCGCCCCCAGGCGGTTAGACCGCCCCTTCCAGAAAACGAACCCGCGGGTCAAACCCCAACTTTTTCACGCCCGATCTCCCAAATCACTCCACGGATTGCAGTGAAACTTCGGGATTAGCTGGGTTACCTCCTGGGCAACCTCTACCTCAAAGGAATCGACCCGAATCGCTCACAATCAAGAGGAATCGAAGAAATCGCTTCACTAGGTCAAGAACTCGTCCAACTTGAAAAACCACCAAATCGAGTCCGATTCAAGTGAGATTTGGGGGCAAAGTCACTAGCCAAAGAGGCACAAGATCCTCATACGTGACACCCACCAAAGACCCAAAGAAATCGTCCTCAAAACACCGCCAACAAAGAGCTCCGAAAATCAACACAAAGAAGGACGGGAAAACCACCTTGAGGAACAACGCCGAACCATCTATACATACCATGAAGGTTCGTACAAGGTCTAGCTTGCCACCCAAACATCCATCCCTCTCTCTAGATCTCACATGAAGCTCTCAAGCTAGTCGTAGGAAAAACTAGGGAAAAAGGAGAACGAAAATGGAAAAACAAATGAGCTAGGGTTCCAAGAGTTAGCGCCATCCATCCACTCAAAGAGTATATATGGAGGCACCCAAAATACTAAACTATCCTCACCTAATAACTAGGGATACAAGCCCCTCAACGGCGGATTTGGAAGTCTTCGGAATTTCTTCATCGGACGGATGCTGCGCGGACCGCAACCTACTTAGCCTCGACGCAAGCCTTGCGATCCCGACGCGTGTCCTCCGCTTCGAAGCATCTCGACGCCGGCGGCCGGGCGGTCGGACCGCCCCCGTGGGTGGTTAGACCCGGCCGGGCAATCCGCCCGGCCCCGGGTGGTCCGACCGCCCCTCCTAGGCGGTCGAACCGGCACGGGTGGCCACGGCTCCTCGTCGAGTCTTCGGTCTCGGTTTTGTGGCTCAACCGAGTAACCCGGTGGTTTTACGGTGAACCACCGCAAACCCCGCGAACTCGGTGTAGCCTCCGCCAATCTCCACTCATGACTCGGCTCCCATGTAGTCCCGGCTCGACCTTGGTTTTGAGGCTCTACCAAGAAACCGTCCACGACTTCATCTTGTGTTCATGCCACCATGCGGCCCGCACTTGACCCCACCGGCCACCGGGTCCCTCGAACGAAGCCTACTTGTCTTCTCCACACACGGAGGCCTCACCGCAACGACCTTTTCGCGCTTGTTCTTCACCGCACCAACACGAGTCAAGCCGCAACTCGCACCTCGCAATACTTAGCCAAGAATCAGTCCACACAACGTTGTCAATCACTCATCACACAAGGAAGCGACCATCCACCGGTCCTCGAACCACACATGGTCCTCATCTAGGCCATGCCGGATTCTATAGAAGATTTATTAAGGACTTCTCGAAGATCACTAAGCCTTTAACGCATCTTCTTCAAAAGGATGTGGCTTTCGACTTTGATGAGAAGTGCCTAGCGGCATTCCGGACATTGAAAAATGCGTTGGCGAGTCCTCCCATCATCCAACTTCTGGATTGGAGCCAACCTTTCGAGATCATGTGTGACGCAAGTGACTACGCCGTAGGCGCGGTTTTGGGTCAAAGAAAGGAAGGCCGAGTTCACGCCGTTTACTATGCTTGCAAAACTCTTAGTGGGGCGCAATTACATTATGCCACTACGGAAAAAGAGTTGCTAGCAGTGGTAATCGCTTTTGAAAAAATCAGATCTTACATCGTGAATTCGAAAGTCATTGTTTACACCGATCACGCAGCCATCAAGTATCTCTTGGCTAAGAAGGAAGCTAAACCACATTTGATTCGTTGGATCCTTCTTCTACAAGAGTTTGATCTTGAAATTCATGATAAAAGGGGGTGGAAAATGTTGTGGCTGATCATTTGTCTAGGATGAATCGTGGACAAGATGATAAAGATCCCACAGAAGATAAGATGAGAGATGGCCATCTCTATCGAGTGCTTGATAAAGATACTTGAATGATCAATATCATTCGAGCAATTTGAAAGATGCCTCTCGATCATCTAGACAAAAACTATCAAAAGAAGATAATCTCCGAAAGTAGGAAATACTAGGAAATACTTTTGGGATGCACCATACCTCTTCAAACTTGGCAATGATGAGGTCATGAGAAGATGTGTGCCAAGAGAAGAAAGGGTAGAGATTTTGAGAAAGTGCCACTCGGCGGAGTACGGTGGACACTATAGCCATTTTCGAACCCAAGCAAAAGTATGGTCAAGCGGATTCTTTTGGCCGGATATGCATGAAGATACTAAAAGATATGTTGCATCATGCCCCGAATGCCAAAGAACCGGGAACATCTCTCAAAGGAATTCTATGCCTTTGAAATACAACCTACAAATCGACATATTCGATGTATGGGGTATAGACTTCATGGGACCTTTTAAAAACTCATTTGGATTTCAGTATATCCTAGTCATGGTTGATTATGTATCCAAGTGGGTAGAGGCTATACCATGTTGTAAAGCTTCCATGGAGGAGTCCATTACTATGATCAAGAACGTGATTTTTCCTCGTTTCGGTACACCGAGAATCTTGATAAGTGATGGAGGAACTCACTTCACCGGGAAGAATTTCAAAAAGTGCTTGTCCAAGTTGGGAATTGAGCATAGGTCCAAGTTGGGAATTGAGCATAGGGTCTCTACGGCCTATCACCCACAAACCAACGAACAAGCGGAAACGTCAAATAGGCAATTAAAAAGCATCCTCAACAAAACCATAGAGAAGGGAGGCAAGGATTGGTCAAAGAAATTAGACGGAGCTTTATGGGCTTATAGAACGGCATTCAAAACACCGATAGGTATGACCCATTATCAATTCATCTATGGAAAAGCTTGCCACCTTCCGGTTGAGTTGGAACATAAAGCCTATTGGGCGATTAAAGAGATGAACCTCGATCTCGATGCCGCGGTGGTAAAACGAAGGATCCAAATAAGCGAGCTAGAGGAGTTGAGGTTGAAAGCATATGAAAATGCAAGCATACAAGGAGAGAATCAAAAGGTGGTACGATAAAAGATTGAAAAAGAAAGAATTTAAAGAAGGAGATAAGGTCCTCCTCTACAATTCGAGGTTTAAAACCTTCGGAAAGGGGAAATTGCAAAGCAAGTGGGACGGACCTTATGTTGTGCATTTGGTGCTCTCCAACGGAGCGGTAACCACTATGGATATAAACGGCGATCAATTTGTGGTGAATGGTCAGCGGCTTAAGGATTACTACGAACCCAACGTTGTGCCCCTTCACCATGTTGATGTCTTCACCATGGAGGAAGAGCCCGAACGCCCCGCCTAGGACGAAAAACAAGGCATGGATTTCTATAAATAATTTTTCTTTTAGTTTTCTGGAGTTTCTCACGAAGATTTACTGGGCCAACTTTTTCCCATAGGCTAAGGAGGTGAAAAAAGGGTGGTGCACGAAAAACTGGACTGGCCCGGCCCCTGAGACAGGGTGGTGTCAACACCAAAAAATGGTACAGGAGAAAGGCTGACTTGTGGGCCGAGTGTGGTGATGAATACCATTCGGCTAGAAAAAATCCCCTTAAAGGAATCGGTAAAGGACGTTTGCGGTCGGCAGTGCGCCATCGTTCGGCAAAGGGATTGTTTGCGCTTTTAAAAGGGAAGTTTTCGGGAATGCATGGTGACGTGGCCCGATGCAAGGAAAGAACGAGTTGATGGTGTATACGAGGCGGACATTGGCGTTGGAGCATTAATTTAGACATTTAATGTTGTACTCGTAGTCGACCAGGAGTCATGTTAGGACAAGGGTATAAATATAAACCCTTGATGTATGTAATAGGTATCGAACAATTTCGCAACAAACCGGCTTTACGCCAAATTCTCGAGTCCTTTAGTCGTGTCGTCGAGTTCTTCGAGAGGAATCATCGATCCGTCGACCTCCGTAAGTACCGGCAACCTTGTATCATATCTAGTATCATGCGGTGGATTTAGACCGTGATGCAAGTAGTCTTGTTACCTTGCTTAGTATCATGCGGTAGATTTAAGCTTGGTTCAAGAGGGTTTCTTGTTAGATCATGAGCCATGCGGTGGGCTAAGATCTAGCTTGGAGCTAGTTATCGGCTCTATTAGATTTGGCAAGATCTAATAGATTCATTAAGTTACAATGTGTTGCTTTGAGTTTTTATTTTATGTTTAAATTCATGTAACACTCTTTTGCCCAATTTAGATTTGTTTGTATCGGCTTTATCTTGTTCGGTGATCTTTATGTACATGCTCATATCTTTGGCTTAATACGGCACGTGGATCACGTGTTCTTTAATAGCCGAAACCGAATCGATCTAAGTTGTCACGTGTTGCGGGTTCAAGCTTGTTGACTTGTATGAATCTTGAAAGAACCGAGTGTCATGCGGTAGATGCAGGTTTTTGGGTTGTTTTAGAGCTAATCATCTGGTGGATTAGATTTCGATTCAATCTGATAGGTTTATCATCTTTGGCAATGTTTGTTCCTTCTCCACGGTACCCGATTCGGCTGTACAGCTGTATTCGGTTGTGCTTCCATGAGTAAAACGTGCTTATAAGTTTTGTTTTAAATAATGCGTGCTTTTAGCCTTCCATATTTAGATTGTATCGTGCGGTGGATTGATCTCTTTGTGGTTGGTGGTGTGATTTCAAACACGTTGTATCATGCGGTGGATTTCAAACAAGTTGTATCGTGCGGTGGATTAACTTGTTTGGTTTCATGCTTGACGGGTTTGAAAGTACCTAGACATGCGGTAGAATAGTGCTTTTGGCCTATGCACGTTTGTTTATTTCATATTTATAATAATGCTTTACTTTATTTATTTTATTTGTTGTTTATCATCAAGAATCGGTCATGATCAGTGGGCAATGCTATTTAAACAAAGATTGATCTTTTGTCATGCTTACGTCACCCATTCGGCTATATCATGTTTTATGTTTTAAAGCTCCCGAATGATGTTTGAATTGCTGGCAGATAGGTTGTTGTAGCTATATGTCATTTTAATTGGCTTTCTAGCCGTAAATACGGAACTGTCTGGTACCACCCGGCAAGTTCCATGTTTTATCTAACTATTTTTATTCCTTTGTCAGTTTCAGGAAAATTGACTGGCACGCTTTCAGGATTCATCACGCGTGTTAAGCCAGCTCCTTTCGGCTTGATGTGTGCTTGGCGTGAGGTGCCTATTTTGCATCAACAGGTGGGCCGACCGGCCCAGGCCGACCGGCCCAGGTGGGTCTCGGCGGCAGTCGTCCCTGATTTTTGCCTGAATTGCTCCTTTTCGACTTCCTTCTTCGGTCAGAAAATTTTAAGGGAAGTTTAAAAAAAGGAAAATGATGTTCTCAGGGTTTTTCTCTTCGGACTATTTATTTGGCCGAATTGGGAGCTCCGGAATCAACCCCTCCAAGCAATATTTTGCACCCTTGCAGCAGCCATTGTGTCCCCAAGAAGCTTAGAGTTGAATCTAGAAGCCAAGGAGCCATCAATGGAGGAGGCGATGCGATGCGAGCTTAAGCTACCCGTCAAGAGGATCGCCCGCATCCGTTGTGGAGGGCGTGTCCCGACCGGAGCTCTTGCATCTCGCAACCCCATCGAAGGAGAGAAGGTCCCTACGCCCGTTCCAAGGTCGACGCGCATCCAAGGCATGAAGCGGAAAGACTACAAGGAGGTGTCGCCCGAGCCTAAGGACTACGGGGGTAGCGACTACTCTGACGATCGCAGCCCGAGCTCGTGGGCGGCCGCCGGAAGAGATGATAACGACCTCTACATTTGGGATGAGCAGCCCAAAGAAAGGACTCCCGAAGGCCACAACGGCGACGGTAACGATGGCAACGAAGGCGGCGACGACAATGGCGGCGGCGATGACGGTGGAGAAATTGGCGATGAAGACCCCTTCGGATTGCATCCGATGTGTTGTCGAACTTGCCGTCAATCCATAGGGGATCTCTACGTGTCGGTCGATGAATGTCTCCAAGCCATGGAAGCGATGAAGCATCGTATGGAGGATTTGGAGCACGTAGTTGAAGACAACTACAAGTTCCTTAACCGTAACATGCACAAACTTTTTGGCATGGTTGGGAACATGAGAGGCAAGTGGTGCAATACTTGCTTGAAGTACCACTAGGTCTAGTTTTCCCCTTAGGAATTTTGTAAGATACGACGAGGACGTCGTATGTTTTTAGCGTTGGGGAGAGCTAGCTAGCTAGCCTTAGCTTTTGAGTTTTTAGGTTCGGTTTAATCTTCAAGCGAGAGTCTTAGAGTTTAATGAGTCTTAGTTTTCGAGTGTGTTTTAAATTTTTGCAAGTTTGAAAGTGTCTTAAATAAGTGTTGAGTCAAAGAAAATCAAATAAAAAGAGTCTTTATATATTTTCTTGTGTGATGCTTATCTTTATTCACTTGTTTGTTTATCTTTGATTCTTGATATATGAACATAAGTGTGTGGTTTGAAAAATGTTTACCGTGGTGCTTAGTGGAATTGCTACTACTTAAAGTATCCGTACCACGCTTCGATCTTGAGCTTCACATGTTAGTTGTGCTATATTCAATGCTAAAAGTTGGAGGATTTCAGTTCTGAAAATTATTTAAAATCCCTTGTAATAAAGGTTAGCAAAACCTCTTTTTCCAAGTTGAGAGTAAGGAAAAAATCCTATACAAAGCCAATTGATTTTTTGCTCCACCATAAGTGTGATTAGCACGATGAGTTGGGCTAGGATCCTTCTCTCTTGGTGAGTTTTAATTTTGAGCAATGATCATGTCCTTGTGCTTATCTTTTGTTGCTAGCCTCGTCATACATTCGGTAACGAGACTTTCACATTGGAAGTCTCGTACATCGCCAAATTCCATACCCAACCCTATACATCTCTTTTGTACATCACATTCCTTGAACACAACCTGCTTTCAAAAGTTTCGTCTCGTCTCTAGCATGATTTATTTAAAATTTCAGATTGTATGTATGCGAGAAAGAGAGGAGTTGAGAGCTTTGAAAATTTGTCAAGAAAGAAAAAAATAAAGAGAAAAGTATTTATGGAAAAGAAAGAAAAAGAAAGAAAGAAAGAAAGAAAAAATATATATGTGAAAAAAATATGAGAATGAAAGAAAGAAAGAAGAAAAAGAAAAAGAGAAAAGAGGAGGTAGCAATAAAGATATGAGAGGGATGAATCAAGTGAAAGAAAAAAGTGTAAGGAAGGATGTCATGTTGTTGAGAGACGAAACTTTCATTCTTTTCCAACCATGTGCATTCCGACAATGAGGACGTCATCGGTGCCTTGTAGTCATAATTTTCTTTTGCCCTTGCACATGTCCACCATTCTAAATCTTCTTATCCTTGATATCCCTACATATGGTTAATTCTCATGATCATTGGCTTTGAAAGGTAAATAATCATTAGAGGAAGTTCTTAGTTTGACGACATTTGTGTTGATTGCACTAGCCCTACCTATAGCTCCACTTTACATGTTATATGAGAGACTTATGGGAGGTGAGAGTTTTATAAAATTGGTTTAGGATAGCCACCTCATATGAGTGATTTGAGAGAGGTTGGAGAAAGGTTTTGTCTAATACTTGTTGCAGGAATTTTGTTTTTAAAATCATAAAAACCCTCTGATGGAAGCAAAGAAGTAAGCATGGCTGAAATTGAAGACTTCGAGTGAAGTGTTTGAGTTGTGGGGTAAATCTTGACGTGGTAAAAATTCTAAGCGCCCATGTTTATGTTTGATGATCATCACTTTGTGTTTATGTATTAAAGATGAAAGGATTGACTAACTTGTGAAGAAGGATTAGTGATACACGATTACAACGCTTTGGACAAAGTTCTTTTATGAGTACTTGCTCGAGGACGATCAAGAGCTAAGCGTGGGGGAGATGTTGACGGTGTATTTTGGTACACCTAGCATGTTCATTACACTTTGGTTTGGATTTGATTATGGAACTAACCCGCCACTAGGCACACTAATTATATAACAAGTTCATCTATGTGCATGCATTTGGAAGTGTAGTGTTTATGTAGGAAAACATGGACATAAAGGACAGATTCGCAACAAGTTCAAAGGAGCATTTACGGAGTCTTATTCGTGTTCATGAGCTTGATGAAATCATTTCCAATGGTGGCGAGGGCCGAAGTGCTACGAGGAACACCCCCGGGGATTGAAGCATAAAAGACCGAACTTCATGCGAAGAGAACCTCCATCTTGGACGCGAGGATGACATCGTCAAAATCATGCAAGTGGAGGGGGCAAAGAGCATAATTACATGAGGACCCACGGGAGCGAAGGGCGGCCGAACCGGCCGAAGTGGGCCCGGAGCCGGTCGGCCCAGGCCGGCCGGCCCAGCCCACTTCGGTGGCCGGTTCGGCCCCGTTTTCCTTGCACCCGAAGGATCTTCAACCCTAAAACCCTGGAGGCGCCGCCATTCGACAGGGAGAGAGCCATTCGCACCAGGAGGCCATCCACAAGCTAGAGAGAGAGAGGAGGGAGATCTCTGGAGGGAGATCGTCCACCTCGAAGGAAGCACCCTCTCATGGAGAAGAAGGAAGACACCGTCCGAAGGGAAACCATGGTCAACGGTGCTATGTCCAGCACCTTGATGGGGTAATCTCCTTGTTCATCCATGGGTTGTAATCGATCGTAAGATGTAATCATACTTTGTCGGATTATCTATCTATCATCTTGTGTTGAATATACTTTAATGCTTAAGGTTTACAACCTAGCCGTAAAGGGAGTAGGGCCCCAATGCTTCCTTGGATCCATTCCATACGCCGTGTCCATCATAGGTCTAGTCATGAATACCTTCGCGTAGTGACAGTACGAGAGGAGGGAAAGGGCGAAACTGTGGTCACAACCCCCGATAGATTAGATTGGTTTAATATCTTTAATTGATTGCATGATCGTAGACCCATGGGCGAGTGTCTCCTACCTTGATCGTTTATCTTTCTCTCTAATGTAATTTAGTTGTTTTCTAGTTTAATAATAGTTAGGGTTTTAGTAGCTAGTGCGTAAAGGTAGATCGAACGCTTGTAATCCCCTTGCTCCGCGGATTGACAAGAATCTTGGGAATCCCGTGGTGAAAAAGGTGTGGGGTCCGTACGCTTGCGGATCGTAGAGGGATACGTCTTTTATCCGTCAACAGATGTATAGGCATGTCTTCTAGGGGTTCTCAGTTGATGTTCTACCAAGGGAAATTCAAATCTTTGCACGAAGTAAAGAGATCGGGCAAAACGAAGATTTGAATACCTTTGGAGAGAAGAACTTGAGAGGAACTCCAAGAACTCGATGGGGATTCAATAGAGGTGCCTTGGGAGAGTGCTTTCCATCCAATCTCGAGTCTTATCCCTTGTTGAAGCCTTAGGAATCCATGGGGAGAGGGGGAGGAGATTTTTGGAGGAAGGAGTTTTCACCACGGGCTAGAGGAGGAAGAGAGCTGGTGAATCATGGAGGAGAGAGAAGATGAAGGGGTAAAAAAATAGATTCTTTTACTGTGGCCCCACAGGTTGCTCCCGGGCTACACCGGTCAGACTGGTGTCCCCCAGGTCCAGCCAGTGAAGCTTTATCAGTAGTTCCGACATGTTATCGGTAGAACCGAAGATTTTGATAATTTCAACAGAGAAACCATATCGGTAGAACCAATCTAGCCTCGAAAGTTTCAATCCTTCTCTTCCATTTTTGAGATTTTGCTCCTTAAATTTTCACTAGATATTTTAAAAAGAAATTTTCTTCCACTTAGACCTCAGGAAAAAGAAAATGTGATTTAGGGTTGCCACCGGTCAGACCGTTGAGCTACACCGGTCAGACCGGTGCTCCCCTTAGACACACTTTGAACAAGTTTTGCTCCTCGCTCCTTGTCAAAGATTGGATAAAAGATGTAGAAGAGATATTGATCCATATTTTTCCATAACTTGAAAGAATGGAGGATAATCCAATTTAAACGATAATTCTTGATTCTTCCAAGAGAGAGAGAGAGAGAGAGAGAGATAAAGATATATTTTATGGTGAGAAAATCTTCTTAATTGTGACTAGCCAACAATCAAACAAGGGTAACTATAGTCACAACTAAGTTGATTGGGTCACAAAGACCATAAATCAAATGTTTTTCAAAACGAGCACACTTCCCATTTATGCTAGTTGATTTTTCAAAAAGTCTATCCTATGTCACAAAGTGCATGCATCCACTTCAATTGAATAGCTTTTCAAGTATATTTGGCTCATACCCTCAATCACGAGACACAAAGTCAAGTGCGCAAAGATATCAACCAAATATCTAGAGAGGCACACAAAAATTCACTTGAAGCAATTACATGCTAAGGATGGCACACTAGCATGGTATTATGGCCTAGATGCATTACGGTATTCAATGAGATTCATTGGAACATACCTTTGCCTTAAGACCATTTCATTTGCGCATATATTTAAATTTTGAAAAGATTTAGATCTTACTTGTTCTTTTGAGAGTTCTACTTATCAAGAGCTTGCACAGGATGCACAAATGATCAAGACTACAAGATCACTAGAAGAAATTTATAGTCCCACAAGTGGCACAAATGTTGCAATGAGCTCTCCCTTAAATAGTGCCAGAGATATTTGAATTTCTCGAATAAAGCACTTTATTCAGTTAAGAATTTGGTGAGGCTCATTCCAAACTTGGTCAAGACACATAAATAGTTTGTCAATTGAAATGTGTCGAGTATCTCATTACCTACTATGCCAAATCACCATTTTTCACGAGAAACGGTTCACTCCTGGGTCACCCGGCTCTAGGAGTCGGGTCACCCGACAGCAGACAGAGGCGTACCAGGTCACCCGGGCACAGGGGCCGGATCACCTGCCGACCTGACTCACTGGGCTGGCACCGGTCAGACCGGTGCCAGTCACCGGTCAGACCGGTGACCCCAGTTGGTCAATCCTTTGGTGACTTTGTCCTTCTTGTCCCTTGATTGTGTGAACACATCACTAATTTGAGGTCTGCAACAGAGATAAGGCAATGCTATACTAGAGAGCCATTAAAGGCATCGAATGGCATGAGAGGATCAATTTTCATATAAAAATGTCAAAGTCACTTCCTCATGTTTCACTTGTACAAGATAACTGTCACATGAGTGTTCACGAAGAACTAAAAGTGTCTGAGACTCAATCAAAGAGCACTAGTTACCGAGATGTCATTGATTTCAAGATTTATATGAATTTGCACTTCACATGGCCAATTGATCAAAAGTGATTTCCATGTCTTCTAACCATGTGCTAAATGCATCTCTTTCAACCTACAAGCTCAGCAAGCATTTCTTGGTACCCAACACTTGTTGGGTCCTACAAGGTTACCCACAAGGTGCTTAGGAACCCAAATGGCTCTCATGCTAGATTGAGGTGAACTAATCTCCCTCATAGCACAAGTCCCATCCTTATCGTTCCTAAGCTTACGGAAATCATAATGGACAAGGTTTGATTTAGGAACGTTACCATTTGGAAAATCTTTACCCATGTGACCCTTTTGACGGCATTCATAGCAAATGCGGCTCTTGTTCTTATTGGTCACATCATTCCTTGTAATTTCTTGTCCATGCTTGCTTCTGAGCCTTGATCTTGGAGAAGAAGTCTTCCTTGCCTTGTTTGCTTGAGGTGGGCTGCATTGGCCGACACCAGTCTGACCAGTGGCATGCACTGGTCTGACCGGTCATGGTCAGTGCCACCGCCCATCGTCGTACTTGTGCAAGCATCGACAAAGTGACCCTTCTCTCTGCACTTGTAGCACACTCTCCACTTGTTTGAGCTTCTAGGCTTCTTGGAGAGTGATTCTTGTGGCTTGTGCTTGGTTGGGCAATGTTGGGACTTAATTTGCCTAACTTTTCTCTTTTCTTGAATCTTGTGCTTATGGGTCTTTGTATGTTGTTAAGGAGTTGAGCTAGCGACGGTTGATCCCTTCTCAAGCTTCTTTACTATGTCTTCACGGTTATCTTGAGAAGGTTGTGAAGGACCGATACGGCGAACGAGAGAGGGGGGGAGTGAATGGGAGCTGATAAAAATTCTTCTCGAAGGAGATGGAAACTCCAACAAGATGAACACGGCTTCCAACACACGTCTCCGACTCACTACCCAAATTGGCCAAGCCCACGTAGCCACTGGAGTGCCATTGGACCTAGGAACCAACACACAACCTTCCGACCCGAGAACGCGGCGGAACACCAAACCTCGAGTTCAGCGACCAACACCGGTCGGACCGATGAGCACCACCGGTCGAGACCGGTCCCCGCTAGTGAAACCTGGCGACTTCCACTAAGTGGCTCCACACCGGTCAGGCCGGTGCGACACATCGGTCAGACCGGTCTAAGCCTGAAAGCCCCCAAATCGCCAAACAGGCCAACCGACCTCCAAACTGACC
Organism: Cenchrus americanus; assembly: GCA_947561735.1. Lineage (NCBI taxonomy): Eukaryota > Viridiplantae > Streptophyta > Magnoliopsida > Poales > Poaceae > Cenchrus > Cenchrus americanus. Next base: position 262,958,124 of record OX387241.1, on the reverse strand, counting down.
CAAACTCAAAACAGCCCCAACACAAGACAACAGCAAACTCACCCAGATGTTCACCCGAGCAAAAAACCCACCAAGGGTTGCACCGGTCAGACCAGTCAGGAGCACCGGTCAGACCGGTGTAGCCTCGGGCGACTAGGGATGAACAAAGACCCGCGGGTCAACTCCACCAACTCCAAACCTCGATCTCCCGAATCGCTCCACGGACTTGAACAAGACTTTGGGGATAATAGGAACACCTCATGAGGAGTCCATAGACAAGTTTAATCCCACCAAAACTTGTCCAAAAAGGAGGAATCGAAGAAATATCGCCAAGAACACCTCTAACCCTAGAACTCGGAAAACCCCCAAATCGAGCCCCTTTACTCACGGATTTGGGAGGGGAATCACAGCCCAAAGAACCACGAAGGGTTCCCACAAATTTCCCCATCAAATCCCCAAGAGAAAGGTCCCGAAAGCAACCCAAGAAAAACACCAAGAAAGGGGTCCGAAAATCACCACCAAGAACAACCGGGAACAACACAACAAGGCCTTAAGGAACCACGCCGAATCATCTATACATGCCACAAAGATCTAGCTTGCCGCCCGATCATCCAACCCTCTCACAAGATCTCACCATGAAGCTCTCAAGCTAGTCCTATGAAAATCATAAGAAAATAGGAAGGGAAAATAGGAAAGCAAATGAACCAGGTTTCCAAGAGCTTGGCTGCCATCCTCTCACCTCATGAGTTATATGGGGGCAACCGAAAGTCTAAAATACCCTTTCCTAATAACTAGGGATACAAGCCCCTCAAGGGCGGTTTTGAAAGTCTTCAAGCATTCTCCATCGGACGGATGCCCGGCGACGGCAACCTGCTTAGCCTCGACGCAAGCCTTGCGATCCTGACGTGTGTCCTCCGCTCCGATTTGAAGATTCCGGATTGCGTCGTCGCACACCGGTCAGACTGGTGCTCCTCACCGGTCAGACCGGTACCCACCGTCAGACCGGTCCGGCTTCGCTGCAAAGACCGTCTTCGGTTCTCCGGTCTTGGCTTTGTGGATCAACCAAGGAACCCGGTGGTTGTCCGGTGAACCACCGGAAACCCCGCGAACTCGGTGTAGCCCGCGCCAATCTCCACTCATGACTCGGCTCCCACGTAGTCCCGGCTCGACCTTGGTTTTGAGGCTCTACCAAGAAACCGTCCACGACTCCATCTTGTTGTTCATGCCACCATGCGGCCCGTACTTGACCCCGCCGGCCACCGGTCCCTCGAACGAAGCATACTTGTCTTCTCCACACCCGGAGGCCTCACCGCCGACGACCTTTAGTGCTTGTTCTTCACCCGCACCAACACCGGTCAAGCCGCAACCCGCACCCGCAATACTTAGCCAAGAATCAGTCCACACAACGCTGTCAATCACTCATCACACAAGGAAGCAACCATCCACCGGTACTCGAACCACACATGGTCCTCAATCTCCCCCTTGATGAGTGCATTGACAACACCCACACAAAGTAACAAGAGAGAAAAGAAAAAGAAAAGAAACGAACAAAAAGAAACTCCAACAAGCGATCGAAAGCCAAACAAAGGCAAAGAGCAAGATCACTTGAAGAAGACAAGTCTCGGACCCCTTAGGCAAGGGCAACGGCTCGACACATCCGAGACAAAACAAAGCTCAAGCAAAGAGCGCAAACCACCGAAACAAAGAGCGTGAACCACCGAAACAAAGCTCGAACAACCACTAAGAGCTCCCCCTGCACACATGCAAGCTCCCCCTGAACCAATGCAACTCCCCCTGGACGAATGCATGCAGACCACTTAAAAACAAAAAGGGCACCGCAACAACTTCCTACACCGGTCGGACCGGTCACCCCCACCGGTCGACCGGTGCCCAACATGTGCACGGGACCAACACCGTGATCGGTCGACCAGGGTGACCTCGGACCGGCCGACCGTGCACACGTAGCCGAAGGACCGAAACGGCGAACCGTAGAGAGGGGGGGGAGTGAATGGGAGCCGATAAAAATTCTATTCAAGAATTCGACCTATGAACCCAAATTCACTCGTGCACCTCCGCAAGCTTCTCTTGCCAAGTTCACGTAGCCACCGGAGTGCTACCGAACCTAGGAACAAGACCCGAACAACGCCCTCAACACACACGCGGCGGAAACTCACACGACAAGGCCGGCCGGGCAAGACAAACCGGCCGGGCCGGTTTCGAAACCGGTCGGACCGCTCCCGTTGGACTTAGCCTCACGAGGGCAGGGGAAAAACCGGTCGACCGATTAGGCAAACCGGTCGACCGATTCCGTCCGTAAACTCCCCAAGACCCCCAAACACTTCAACAAACCTTTCAACATCCGAACAAACGAAGCCATGGAGCAAGAAAGACTTCCTTGTTCACGGATCTTTCTCGACGACCCCATCGGGCGAAACCGGTCGTACCGGTTTGGGAAACCGGTCGAGGCCGGTTTTAGCCTCGAACGGCCGAGAAGAACACGGCCCCGCGGGTCAACTCCCCCAAAACCAAATCTCAATCTCCCGAATCGCTCCACGGACTTGAACAAGACTTTGGGGATATCGAGAACACCTCATGAGGAGTCCATAGCCAAGTTTAATCCCACCAAATCTCGTCCAAAAAGGAGGAATTGAAGAAATCCCGCCAAAGGTACTACCAACCCAAGAACTCAAGAAACCCCAAAATCGAGCACTTTTCCTCACGGATTTGGGAGGGGAATCACGCCAAAGAACCACGAAGGGTTCCCACAAATTTCCCCCATCAAATCCCCAAAGGAAAGGTCCCGAAAACACCGCAAAGAAATCACCGGGAGAGGGCTCCGAAAATCACCACCAAGAACAATCGGGAAAAACACATTCAAACCTTGAGGAATCACACCGAATCATCTATACATGAAACAAGGATTCGTACAAGGTCTAGCAAGCCGCCCGATCATCCATCCCTCTCTACAAGATTTCTCCGTGAAGCTCTCTTGCTAGTCCTAAGGAAAACCTAGAGAAAATAGGTGGAAAATAGGAAAACTAATGAGTTAGGGTTCCAAGAGTTGGTCGCCAACCTCTCACCTCTTGGGTTATATAGGTGGCAACCGAATGTCTAAAATGCCCCTCTCTACTAACTAGGGATACAAGCCCCTCAAGGGAGGATTCGGAATTCTTGATGTATTCACCATCGGACGGATGCCCGCCGACCGCACCTCGCGTAGCCTCAACGCAAGCCTTGCGATCCCGACGCGTGTCCTCCGCCTCGAAGCTTCCGCGCCCGCGACCCCAAACCGGTCGGACCGGTTCTCCAAACCGGTCGGGCCGGTTTTGGCCGTACGCCCACACCCGATCTTCGGCCTCGGCTTTGTGGCTCGGCCGAGTAACCCGATGATTTTCTCGGTGAACCACCGCAAACCCCGCGAACTTGATGTGGCCTCCGCCAATCACCACTCATGACTTGGCTCCCATGAAGTCCCGGCTCGACCTTGGTTTTGAGGCTCAACCAAGAAACCGTCCACGACCTCATCTTGTTGTTCATGCCACCATGCGGCCCGCACTTGACCCCCGCCGGCCACCGGTCCCTCGAACAAAGCCTACTTGTCTTCTCCACACCCGGAGGCCTCACCGGCGACGACCTTTCGCGCTTGTTCTTCACCCGCACCAACACGAGTCAAGCCGCAACCTCGCACCCGCAATACTTAGCCAAGAATCGGTCCACACAACGTTGTCAATCACTCATCACACAAGGAAGCGACCATCCACCGGTCTTCGAACCACACATGGTCCTCAATCCCCCCCTTGATGAGTGCATTGACAACACCCACATGAAAGTAACAAGTGAGAAAAGAAAAAGAAAAGAAACAAACAAAAAGAAACTCCAACAAGCGATCGAAAGCCAAACAAAGGCAAAGATCAAGATCACTTGAAGAAAGCAAGTCTCGGACCCCTTAGGCAAGGGCAACGGCTCGACACATCCGCGACAAAAACCATGCTCAAGCGACGAGCACCAACCACCAAAGCACACAAGAGCTCCCCCCGCACGAAGCAAGCTCCCCCGATCAAGTGCCAACTCGGAGGCACAAACCGGTCGACCGGTTCCCATAACCGGTCAGGCCGGTTCCCACCAAAACCGGTCGGACCGGTTTCCACAACCGGTCAAAGCCGATTTCACACACAGACCACACCCCAAAAGCCAAAAATGCAAAAGAAATGCACAAGCTCCCCCTTGACACTTGGGATAGGTTCCGGGGATACAAAACAACTTTTCTCCACCTTCCTTTCTCCCCCTTGTTGCCAATGCATGAATCAAGGCACAAATGCAATCTAGAGCTTCTCAAGTATACAAAATTCATCACAAGATGCTACACATGTCCAAATGAGCAAGTTAGATACTCTACAAAGTTTGTATGGACCTCAACTACATGATCACCAAGTTTCACAACCATTGGACAAGGCTAGCAAGGATTTGAGTAATTTTGCGAAAAGTTACTCTCTCACACGCAAAAACCTAGACATGAGCAAAACATGCCAAAATGGCAAAGCCACACAAACTTCATGCTAGGACAGCCATTCTAATCATAAGACCATCACAAACACCCACAAGCACCTCATGTCATGTCAAAGCCACCGAGCCATGTGCCTACTTCTATGTATGAGACTTCTCATTGGTAGGCATCATGCAACGGTTTAGCACCCAAAGCAAATTAAATTCAGCACATATGACATGGAAGCACATTTCCAAGCATTTTTCATTTCATTTTCAGATTTGTAAATGGTACATGAAATGTCTTTGCGACAAAAAGGAACTTATGCCCCTCCACAAGATGAAGCAAGAGGGCTAAACATTCATGATGGCAAATGAGCCTTTGGCCCCATATGATCAATAAACTATCTATCCAACCACAAATTAAGCATAGCAAAGCCACTAAAACATGTCAAGATCATATAAAGGCATTTACACATGAGAGAGCATACATGTGACATTTTTCAAAAACATAGCCATCAACCATGGATTATTCATCAAGATCATCAAGAGCTAAGCCAAACTAACCATAGCATACCAAACAAGCTCACAAAAACATATATCTCATTCCATGGTGAACAATGTATATAAGAGAAGCTTTTCCTATCCAATGCATATGATACAAAATGCATGCAATCTAAGATACAAGGATGCCTATACATCATGTTACATATGCCATGCCAAATGCAAGGAATGCACAAAAGAAAGCTATACATATTCTACAAACCGGCTCCTCGAGGGGGAGGCAAAACGGGCTCGACACCACCGGCAAAAGAAAGCTCCCACACACCCAACTCAGAAATCAAACACACACCAAGTTCCCCCGTACGAGTGAAAGTTGCTTGATCTAGGGGTTTGGTGAAAATATCGGCTAGTTGGTCATGTGTGGGTACATGGATCAAAGCTATCTTCCCTTTCTCGACGTTGTCTCTCGTAAAATGATACCTCACTTCTATGTGTTTGGTTTTGGAATGGAGCACCGGGTTCTTTGCAACGCTTATGGCACCGGTGCTATCACATTGAAGTGGGACATGGGTATACTCCTCACCAAAGTCACTCATGGTGTAGGTGATCCAAAGGAGCCGAGAGCAACAACTAGCGGCGGCAACATACTCGGCTTCGGTCGTGGATTGAGCAACACTCGACCGCTTGCGGGAAGACCAAGACACCAAAGAAGAACCCAAAAGCGGCAAGTCCCGAAGTGGACTTCCTATCCGACCGACACCCGGCAAAATCCGCGTCTGAAAAGCCATGAAGCGCCAAAGAAGAGAACGCGGAGTACCAAAGGCCGAAGTCGGGAGTGTGACGCAAGTACCTGAAAATTCTCTTCACCGCTTGCCGATGCGAAGTCCTCGGAGACGCTTGAAAACGAGCGCAATGACACACCGAGAATCGTATGTCCGGCCTCGTCGCCGTCAAGTAGGGGAGTGACCCGATCATGCTCCGTACTCCTTCCGGTCCACGTGTTCACCTTCCTCGTCCGCATCAAGAGCCGTAGTCGTACTCATCGGCGTCGTCATAGCCTTGGAGTCCTCCATCTTGAACTTCCTCACAATGTCCTTGGTGTACTTAGCCCGGTGCACAAATGTTCCTTCCTTTGATTGCTTGATTTGTAGCCCGAGGAAGAACCGCAACTCGCCCATCATGCTCATCTCAAACTCCCCGCTCATATCATCTCGCAAACCTCGCAACAAGAGAGTTAGACGAGCCACCAAAGACAATATCATCCACGTACACACCGCACAATCGGGATATCTCTCGCCCGCCTCGAAAAAACAAGGTCCGATCGACCTTCCCCATCTCAAAACCTCTCTCAAACAAGAACCCCCTCAACCTCGCCATACCAAGCTCTAGGCGCCGCTTCAACCCATACCGCGCCTTCCTCAACTTGTACACCGGTGGGGGTACTTCTCACTCTCAAACCCCGAGGTCGCCTCACATACACTTCTTCCTCCAACACTCCATTCGTAAAAGCACTCTTCACATCCATTTGGTGCAACTTGAACCCTTTAGCCACGAAAAGGCTAGAAGGATCCTAATCGCCTCCAAACGGGCTACGGGAGCAAAGGTCTCCTCGTAGTCGATCCCCTCCTTCCGATCGAACCCCCGGGCAACAAGTCTCGACTTGTTCCTCACAACCTCACCCTTCTCTCCCTCTTTGTTTTTCCACACCCACTTTGTACCAATCGGCTTACACCCCGGGGGAGGGTCAACCAACTCCCACACCCGATTCCTCTCAAAGTTCTCCAACTCCTCATGCATCGAGTTAACCCAATTGTGATCGATAGTGCGTGTCCAATGTCTTTGGGCTCGAAAGAAGCAACAAATGCAGCATGAGCAAAATGGGAATTGTTTCGAACCCTCGACCGTGTAGTGCGTTCATTCATGTCGCCGATGATCCTCGAAGTTGGGTGATCCACCGAACTCGCGGGGAGGTTCTCGCCTCGAAGCTACCTCCCCCTCAACATCGCCTTCTCCTCGTTCTTGATTTGTCGTCGTAGGTGTAGCAGAGGGTCCATCCATCATCGTCGTCGAAGTAGTGGGTACATGTTCGGCCGGTGGCACCGCACCACCATCCTCATCATCACCATGTTCATGCTCCTCCTCCCCGAAAGATCTCCTCGCCAAGCTCGTCATCACCGCACACTCAAAGACAAGCCGACTACGTGGCTCGTCTCGTCGAAGGTTACCTTGCAAGTCTCCACGATTTGGTTAGTTTCAAGATTGAGCACACGATATGCTCTAGAATGAGATGCATAACCAAAGAAAATGCCATCGACGGACCTAGCCTCAAACTTATCCAACTTCCCCGCCTTTCTTCGAATGAAACACTTGCAACCAAAGACATGGAAGTGACTCACTTTGGGTGTGCGACCATGCATCAACTCATAGCATGTCTTCTTCTTGTGCACTCGAGGTATATCCCGTTCCACACATAGCACGCGGTGTTCACCGCCTCGGCCCAATACCTCCTCGAGTCCTATGCTCATCAAGCATCGTCCGAGCCATCTCGCACAAGGTCCTATTCTTCCTTTCCACAACACCATTCTGGGGAGGCGTATACGGACTCGAAAACTGGTGCTCAAGACCCAAGCCATGGCAAAAGGTTTCAAAACGAGAGTTTCTGAATTCCAAGCCATTATCACTGCGGATAGCTCGTATGGCATCTCCGTGCCTCTCGTTCCTTAACCTCAGGACTAGGTCTCGAACAAAACCAAACGTCTCCCCCTTATCCTCGAGAAAGAACACCCACGCATACCAAGAATAGTCGTCCACCACAACAAGGACATACCACTTCCCACCGCATATCGCACACGAGCTGGGCCAACAAGGTCCATATGGAGCAGCTCGCATGGACGCTCAGTCATCACATCGGTGAGAGGCGGGTGAGAAGAGGCCACCATCTTGGCATGCCTACACGGAGCACAAACCAACTCTTTCTCAAGCTTCAACCGTGGCAATCCTCGGACCAAATTGAGTTTACTTAAGCGAGACAAAAGGTCAAAGCTCAAGTGACCCAACTTCCTATGCCATTTCCACAACTCACTCGAAGAACCAGCCAAGAAACAACGCTCAACACCCGAAGACCGAGAAAAATCAAGCACGAAACACCGACCCTCGGGAACGACCATACAAACAAGGTCCCCTCGAGAGTCCACAATCCGAGAACCACCAGGCCGAAACAACACCTCAAAACCCTCATCCAACAACCGAGACACGTAAAGCAAATTGTACCCCAGCCGATTGAACAAGAGCAACACGCCTCGAGTGATCTTGTCACTCACTTTTATCTCACCTTCTCGAAAGCACACGCCCACGCCCATTGTCCCCAAAAGTGATGTACCTCTTCGTCACCACCGAGACGAGACTTGAGAACCACCCCCCGTCTCCGGTCATATGCCTCGAACAACCGGAGTCAATCAACCAAATGTTCTTCAAGTCTCCCACCTGAAAATCAAAAATAGGCACGTGAGCGAAGAAACGACTCAAGATCGGGGTTAGTACCAAAGGAGGAAAACCAGTGCCGAGCCATTTGCTCGAAAGTGGGGTTAGCACCAACCAAAGCATCTCTCCTACCAAAAGCGCCTCCACGAACACCCCCACGGTAACCACCCCGAGGGAACCACCCCTCTCTCGCCCGGAGGAGGACCAAAACCACGAAAGAGAACTCGTGGACCGTCCCTCCTTTCCTTCTCAAAGCTACGACTCCTCCCATCCCCGTAGTGAACTCGAGGGGGAGAGCGCCTAGCAACCCGACCACCCGCAAACTCTCCGGCCCATCCACCGAACCACGACCTCCGTAAACAACCCTCGCACCGTACGAGCACGGAAACCAAGCTTGTCATTCCGTTGAGACCCCAAACCGGTCCGACCGGTTCCAAAACCGGTCCGACCGGTTTCACCTCCCTCCAAGAGCACCTCCCCGCACTCTTTCGATCACCCCAAGCCGGAACTATCCTCACACTCGCCTTGGCCCCGGGCATCCGCACACGAGGCTTAAGTACACCGCCGGAGGGGGTGAAACTTGTCCCCGTTAGCCCACTCCTTCGCCATTTTCTCCTCTCGCTTCCTCTTGAAGCAAAACTCCTCCTTGTGGCCATCTCTTCCACAATAGCCACAATGGAACCTCACAAGCTTAGGCTTAGGCTTGGGATGTGGCTGCTCACTCGGTTTCTCTCCACTCAAATCCTCCACCGGTTTCTCACCACTAGCCTTCTCACTCTCCTTTCCAAAGAACACTTTCCCCGAAGTGCTCACAAATTTGATAGGCTTTTGTAGGTCATTTGTGGGTGTAGGAAACACGGGTGGAGCCGGGGTTGTGTCTAGTCGGTTCCTTAGATGGTTAGGTTTTGGTGGGAAATCATTTTTGTGGTGGGTTTTTGGTGGCTCCGGATATTCTCTCCACTTCCCTCACCAACATTGTTTGCTCCAAGCCCCTCACCATCTTGCCTCTTAAAGGCCTCGATCATCATCCTCAACCGAGGCTCGTGACCGGACAACCAACCCATCAACTTCCTCAAATCATCATTCTCATCCCGCAAGCGATCAACATAATGTGCAAGCTCCAAATTTTTCAATGCATGCATTTCACAGGTAGAGCAAGATGTAGGCATGGGTTCCTTCAATTTAGCCTCAAGCGAACTAGTGTAAGCATGCATCTCATCAATCTTAGCATGCAAAACAGGGCAAGAAGTGCAAGCACCTAGCAAAGCAGTCTAGACTTAAGCTCGCCCACTTCAACCCTAAGCACATCTAGTTCCTCACACTTGGAGGCATGCTTCTCCTTGAACAAAGCAAGATCAAGCAAGGAAAATAGAGCAATCAAGACAATCATTCTCATTAGAAACAACGGGGCTGGCCTTAAGCGAATCAATCTCAAGCTTGCTATCAAGCACCCGTGTCTCTAGCTCACCCACTCTAGTCCTAGCATCCTCGAGTGAAGCCCTAAGCTCTTTCCTCATTTTCTTGGCTTCTCTAAGCATGTCATCACGGTTATCAAGCAAAGAGCCAAGCCTCTCATTCTCCCCGGCGCAAGAAGGGAAGCTCATCACGCACCTCGTCGTCGGACTCGCAGTCCGAGTCGCTCCGTGTGCTCTTCTTGCCGCCGGGAGCTCAACGCCATGGTGCGAGGCCGTCTCTCGCGGCGCGGCTCCCCCGCTCGTGTTCTTGGACGACTTCTTGTTCTTGCGGCGATCTCCCTCGTCGTCGCCGCCGCTCGAGCTCGAGGTGGAGTACGCGGAACTGGAGTCGACGTTGCTCGCTCCAACCATCGCTCGGGCCTTGCCTCGGCCCTCCTTCTTCCTCGATCGTCGCTCGTCCTTGTACTTGTTCTTGTGCTTGCTCTTGTGGTCGCGCCTCGAACGGTACTTGTCATCGTTCTTCCTCGGCTTGTGCTTGTAGCCGTCCTTGTTCTCGGCCTTCTCCGGCAGTCGGCGACGAAGTGTCCCGCTTGCCGCACCGGAAGCAAGTCCTCGTGTTCCTCCTCATGTTCACGCGGTTCTCGTGCGGCCTCTCGAACCGCCTTGTCACCGCGCCGCGCTCGTCCTCTCCAAGGTCATCGAACTCCTCATCCGGCATAGACATCAAAGAGGAAAACGAGAACATCCCGGTGGATGGGTTAGAGTTAGTCTTTCCTTTGGAACCACCAACGAGGGCAAGATTATGGGAATCGGCCGGTCCCTCGAGCTTGGCGATCATGCCCCTATCCACCTCGGCCGACTTGAGCTTCGAGAACAGCCTCGTTCACCGTCGAGTATCATACCGCTCCGACTCGACTATGGCCTCGAACTTTCCGCCCCATATCGTACGATCCAAAGAGTGTAAGAGCTTGATCGCTCTATCATGATCATCGTACGGGAGCACGTCCACATTGGCCCTCATGTTGTTCACCACCACCGTGAACCTCTCGAAACAAGGCATCGATGGACTCACCGGGGAGATGAGTGAAGTTCTCTACTCTCTCCGTAGGTCGCATACAACCGTGCCCGAACCTCGGGCGTTCCCAACATGAGCCTCCTTCAACACCGCCCAAATCCTACAAGACAAGTGCTCGGTGTGCACCCGATCGAACTCGGCCGACACAAAGCACGAAACAAGTAGTCGACCGCCCTATTGTTGGCGTCGAATCCGTCCCTCGACCCCGGAGCAAGGAAATCCATCGGCCGGACATAGCCCGTGTCCACCGTGACATCCCAAAGCACCGACCCTTTCCGCGGAGGAACGCACCCATCCGCTTGCTCCACATCCGGTAGTTCTTGCCATCGAAGTGTGGAGGACCCGAACCCCGTTCCCGGTACGCCATCCTTGGATCTTAGATCGGTTAGAGTCAACAAAGACCCGAACCGGCTCGATACCACTTGAAGGACCGAAACGGCGAACCGAGGAGGGGAGGGGGGGAGTGAATGGGAGCCGATAAAAATTCTATTCAAGAATTCGGCCTATGAACCCAAATTCACTCGTGCACCTCCGCAAGCTTCTCTTGCCAAGTTCACGTAGCCACCGGAGTGCTACCGAACCTAGGAACAAGACCCGAACAACGACCTCAACACACACGCAACGGAAACTCACACGACAAGGTCGCCGGGCAAGACAAACCTGGTCAAGGCCGGTTTCGAAACCGGTCGGACCGCTCTTGTTGGACTTAGCCTCACGAGGGCGGGGAAAACCGGTCGACCGATTAGGCAAACCGGTCGACCGATTCGTCCCGTAAAACTCCCCAAGACCCCCAAACACTTCAACAACCTTTCAACATCCGAACAAACGAAGCCATGGAGCAAGAAAGACTTCCTTGTTCACAGATCTTTCTCGACGCCTCATCGGGCGAAACCGGTCGAGCCGGTTTGGGAAACCGGTCGGCCGGTTTTAGCCTCGAACGCCGAGAAGAACACAGCCCGCGGGTCAACTCCCCCAAAACCAAATCTCAATCTCCCGAATCGCTCCACGGACTTGAACAAGACTTTGGGGATATCGAGAACACCTCATGAGGAGTCCATAGCCAAGTTTAATCCCACCAAATCTCGTCCAAAAAGGAGGAATTGAAGAAATCCCGCCAAAGGTACTACCAACCCAAGAACTCAAGAAACCCCAAAATCGAGCACTTTTCCTCACGGATTTGGGAGGGGAATCACGGCCCAAAGAACCACGAAGGGTTCCCACAAATTTCCCCCATTAAATCCCCAAAGGAAAGGTCCCGAAAACACCGCAAAGAAATCACCGGGAGAGGGCTCCGAAAATCACCACCAAGAACAATCGGGAAAAACACATTCAAACCTTGAGGAATCACACCGAATCATCTATACATGAAACAAGGATTCGTACAAGGTCTAGCAAGCCGCCCGATCATCCATCCCTCTCTACAAGATTTCTCCGTGAAGCTCTCTTGCTAGTCCTAATGAAAACCTAGAGAAAATAGGTGGAAAATAGGAAAACTAATGAGTTAGGGTTCCAAGAGTTGGCTGCCAACCTCTCACCTCTTGGGTTATATAGGCGGCAACCGAATGTCTAAAATGCCCCTCTCTACTAACTAGGGATACAAGCCCCTCAAGGGCGGATTCGGAATTCTTGATGTATTCACCATCGGACGGATGCCCGCCGACCGCACCCCGCGTAGCCTCAACGCAAGCCTTGCGATCCCGACGCGTGTCCTCCGCCTCGAAGCTTCCGCGCCTCGCGACCCCAAACCGGTCGACCGGTTCTCCAAACCGGTCGGGCCGGTTTTGGCCGGGGACAGCACACACACCGATCTTCGGCCTCGGCTTTGTGGCTCGCCCGAGTAACCCGATGATTTTCTCGGTGAACCACCGCAAACCCCGCGAACTTGATGTGGCCTCCGCCAATCACCACTCATGACTTGGCTCCCATGAAGTCCCGCTCGACCTTGGTTTTGAGGCTCAACCAAGAAACCGTCCACGACCTCATCTTGCTGTTCATGCCACCATGCGGCCCGCACTTGACCCCCGCCGGCCACCGGTCCCTCGAACAAAGCCTACTTGTCTTCTCCACACCCGGAGGCCTCACCGGCGACGACCTTTCGCGCTTGTTCTTCACCCGCACCAACACGAGTCAAGCCGCAACCTCGCACCCGCAATACTTAGCCAAGAATCGCTCCACACAACGTTGTCAATCACTCATCACACAAGGAAGCGACCATCCACCGGTCTTCGAACCACACATGGTCCTCAAGAGCCCGTAAATGGCTCGAAACCACCTTAAAACCTTCTAAATGCATCCAAAGCATGTCATTTCAAGCTCAAACTTCTCCCCCTTGTTGGCAATGCATGAATCAAGCCAAAAATCCAAAACTTTAAACCTAGAGCTTCTCAAATAGACAAAGTTCAACAAAGGATGCTACACATGTCCAAATCGAAAGTTAGATACACTATAGCTTCGTATCGACATCAACTACATGATTATCAAGTTTCACAACCATTGGACGAAGCTAAGATGGATTTAGGCAATTTTGCGAAACGTTTGCCTCTCATGAGCAAAGTCCTAAACATGATCAAAACATATCAAAATGGCAAAGCCACACAAACTTCATGTTAGGACAGCCATTCTAATCATAAGACCATCACAAACACCCACAAGCACCTCATGTCATGTCAAAGCCACCGAGCCATGTGCCGACTTCTATGTATGAGACTTCTCATTGGCAGGCATCATGCAACAGTTTAGCACCCAAAGCAAATTAAATTCAGCACATATGACATGGGAGCACATTTCCAAGCATTTTACATTTCATTTCAGATTCATAATTGGTACATGAAATGTCTTTGCGACAATAAGGAACTTATGCCCCTCCACAGGATAAAGCAAGAGGGATAAACATTCATGATGGCAAACGAGCCTTTGGCCCCATATGATCAATAAACTAACTATCCAACCACAAATTAATCATAACCAAGCCACTAAAACATGTCAAGATCATATAAAAGCATTTACACATGAGAGAGCATATATATGACATTTTTCGAAAACATAGCCATCAACCATGGATTATTCATCAAGATCGTCAAGAGCTAAGCCAAACTAACCATAGCATACCAAACAAGCTCACAAAGACATATATAGCATTCCATGGTGAACAATGTATATAGGAGAAGCTTTTCCTATCCAATGCATATGATACAAAATGCATGCAATCTAAGACTCAAGGATGCCAAATGCAAGAAATGCACAAAGGAAAGCTATACATATGCTACAAAGGAGCTCCCACACACCCAACTCAAGAAATCAAACACACACCAAGCACCCCCCGCAAACGAGTGAAAGTTGCTTGATCTAGGGGTTTGGTGAAAATATCAGCTAGTTGGTCATGTGTGGGTACATGGATCAAAGCTATCTTTCCTTTCTCCATGTTGTCTCTCATAAAATGGTACCTCACTACTATTTGCTTGGTTTTGGAATGGAGCACTGGGTTCTTTGCAACGCTTATGGCACTGGTGCTATCACATTGAAGTGGGACATGGGTATACTCCTCACCAAAGTCACTCATGGTGTATGAAATCCAAAGGAGCTGAGAGCAACAACTAGCGAGCGGCAACGTACTCGGCCTCGGTAGTGGATTGAGCAACACTCGACTGTTTGCGGGAAGACCAAGACACCAAAGAAGAACCCAAAAACTGGCAAGTCCCAGAAGTGGACTTCCTATCCAACCGACACCCGGCAAAATTCACATCCGAAAAACCATGAAGCGCCAAAGAAGAGGACGCGGAGTACCAAAGGCCGAAGTCGGAAGTGTGACGCAAGTACCTGAAAATTCGCTTCACCGCTTGTCGATGTGAAGTCCTCGGAGATTCTTGAAAACGAGCGCACAGACACACCTAGAACTGGATGTCCAGCCTTGTCGCCGTCAAGTAGAGGAGTGACCCGATCATGCTCCGGTAGTCCTTCTGGTCCATGTGTTCACCTTCCTCGTCCGCATCAAGAGCTGTAATCGTACTCATCGGCGTCGTCATAGCCTTGGAATCCTCCATCTTGAACTTCCGCACAATGTCCTTGGTGTACTTAGCTTGGTGCACAAATGTTCCTTCCTTTGATTGCTTGATTTGTCGCCCGAGGAAGAACTGCAACTCGCCCATCATGCTCATCTCAAATTCCCTGCTCATATCCTCTGCAAACCTTGCAACAAGAGAGTTAGACGAGCCACCAAAGACAATATCATCCACATACACCTGCACAATCGGGATATCTCCTCGCCCCGCCTCGCAGAAATAAGGTCTGATCGACCTTCCCCATCTCAAAACCTCTCTCAAACAAGAACCCTCTCAACCTACCATACCAAGCTCTAGGCGCCTGCTTCAACCCATACAGCGCCTTCCTCAACTTGTACACCCGGTGGGGGTACTTCTCACTCTCAAACCCTGGAGGTTGCCTCACATACACTTCTTCCTCCAACACACCATTCAGGAAAGCACTCTTCACATCCATTTGGTGCAACTTTAACCCTTTCGCCACAGAAAAAGCTAGAAGGATCCTAATTGCCTCCAAACGGGCTACGGGAGCAAAGGTCTACTCGTAGTCGATCCCCTCCTTCTGACTGAACCCCTGAGCAACAAGCCTCGACTTGTTTCTCACAACCTCACCTTTCTCTCCCTCTTTGTTCTTCCACACCCACTTTGTACTAATCGGCTTACACCCCGGGGGAGGGTCAACCAACTCTCATACCCGATTCCTCTCAAAGTTCTCCAACTCCTCATGCGTTGAATTAACCCAATTGTGATCGGATAGTGTGTGTCCAATGTCTTTGGGCTCAAAAGTAGCAACAAATGCAAGATGAGCGAAATGGGAATTGTTTCGAACCCTCGACCGTGTAGTGCGTTCATTCATATTACCAATGATCCTCGAAGCTGGGTGATCCACTTGTACTCGCCGGGGAGGTTCTCGCCTCGATGCTACCTCCCCCTCAACAACAGCTTCTCCTCGATCTTGATTTGTCGTCGTAGGTGTAGGAAAGGGTCCGTTCACCACCGTAGTCGAAGTAGTGGGTACAGGTTCAGCCGGGGGCACCACACCGCCATCTTCATCATCTCCATGTTCATGCTCCTCCTCCAGAAAGATCTCCTCGCCAAGCTTATCATCACCTGCACACTCAAAGACAAGCTGACTACGTGGCTATGTCTCGTCGAAGGTTACCTCGAAAGTCTCCATGATTTAGTTAGTTTCAAGATTGAGCACACAATATGCTCTAGAATAAGATGCATAACCCAAGAAAATACCATCAACAGACCTAGCCTCAAACTTATCCAGCTTCTTCCCTTTCTTCAGAATGAAGCACTTGCAACCAAAGACATGGAAGTGACTCCCCTTGGGTGTGCGACCGTGCATCAACTCATAGCATGTTTTCTTCTTATGCACTCTGAGGTAGATCCTGTTTGACACATAGCACGCGGTATTCACCGCCTCAGCCCAATACCTCCTCAGAGTCCTATGCTCATCAAGCATCGTCCGAGCCATCTCGCACAAAGTCTTGTTCTTCCTTTCCACAACACCATTCTGGGGAGGCGTATACGGACTCGAAAACTGGTGCTCAAGACCCAAGTCATTGCAAAAGGTTTCAAAACGAGAGTTTCTGAATTCCGATCCATTATCACTGTGGATTGCTCGTATGGCATCTCCGTGCCTCTCGTTCCTCAACCTCAAGACTAGATCTTGAACAAAACGAAACGTCTCCCCCTTATCCTCGAGAAAGAACACCCACGCATACCGAGAGTAGTCGTCCACCACAACAAGGACATACCACTTCTCACCCGCAGATCGCACATGAGCTGGGCCAACAAGGTCCATATGGAGCGGCTCGCATGGATGCTCAGTCATCACATCGGTGAGAGGCGGGTGAGAAGAGGCTACCATCTTGGCATGCCTACAATGCGCACAAACCAACTCTTTCTCAAGCCTCAACCGTGGCAATCCTCGGACCAAATTGAGTTTGCTCAAGCGAGACAAAAGGTCAGAACTCAAGTGACCCAACTTATTATGCCACTTCCACAACTCACTCAAAGAACCAGCCAAGAAACAACGCTCCACACCCGAAGACTGAGAAAAATCAGCACGAAACACCTGACCCTCGGAAACGACCATACAGACAAGGTCCCCTCGAGAGTCCAAAATCCGAGAACCACCTGGCCGAAACAACACCTCAAAGCCCTCATCCAACAACCGGGGACACGAAAGCGATTGTACCCCAGCCGATTGAACAAGAGCAACACGCCCGAGAGTGATCTTGTCACTCACCTTAAGCTCACCTTCGAAAGCACACGCCCACGCCCATTGTCCCCAAAAGTGATGTACCTCTTTGTCACCACCGGACGAGACTTGAGAACCCCCCGTCTCCGGTCAAATGTCTCGAGCAACCGGAGTCAATCAACCAAATGTTCTTCAAGTCTCCCACCTCGAAATTAAAAAACGAGCACGTGAGCGAACAAACGACTCAAAGACCGGGGTTAGTACCAAAAGAGTAAAACCAAGCCGAGCCATTTGCTCGAAAGTGGGGTTAGCACTAACCAAACCATCTCTCCTACCAAAGCTATCTCCACGAACACCATCACGGTAACCACCCCGAGGGAACCACCCCTCTCTGCCGGAGGAGGACCAAAACCACGAAAGAGAACCCGTGGACCGTCCCTCCTTTCCTTCTCAAAGCTACGACTCCTCCCATCCCCGTAGTGAACTCGAGGGGGAGAGCGCCTAGCAACCTGACCACCTGCAAACTCTCCGGCCCAACCACCAGAACCACGACCTCCCGAAACAACCCTCGCACCGTACGAGCACGAAACCCAAATTGTCTGCTCGTTCGGGCCCGCACCGGTCCGACCGGGTGCCCCACACCGGTCTGGTCGGTGTAGCCTGGACAGCAGCACCTCCAACAGCCTTCCGCTCTCCCCAAGCCCGAACTGTCCTCACACTCGCCTTGGCCCTGGGCATCTGCACATGAGGCTCAAGTACACCATCGGAAGGGTGGTACTAGTCCTTGTAAGCCCACTCCTTTGCCATTCTCTCCTCTCGCTTCCTCGTGAAGCAAAACTCATCCTTATGGCCATCTCTCCCACAATAGCCACAATGGAACCTCATAAGCTTAGGCTTAGGCTTGGGCTGTGGCTGCTCACTTGGTTTCTCTCCACTCAACTCCTCCACCGGTTTCCCTTCATTAGCCTTCTCACTTTCCTTCCCAAAGAACACTTTCCCCGAAGTTCTCACAAACTTGATAGGCTTTTGGAGATCATTTGTGGGTGTAGGAAACACGGGTGGACCTGGGTTGTGTCTAGTCGGTTCCTAAGATGGTTAGGTTTTGGGGGGAAATCATTTTTGTGGTGGGTTTTTGGTGGCTCTGGGATATTCTCTCCACTTCCCTCACCAACCTTGTTTGCCCCAAGTCCCTCACCATCCTGCCTCTTAAATGCCTCGATCATCATCCTCAGCTGAGGCTCATGACCAGACAACCAACCCATCAACTTTCTCAGCTCATCATTCTCATCCTGCAAACGATCAACATAATGTGCAAGTTCCAACATTTTCAAAGCATGCATTTCACAGGTAGAGCATGATGTAGGAATGGGTTCTTTCAGCTTGGCCTCAAGAGAACTAGTGTAAGCATGCATCTCATCAATTTTAGCATGTAAAACAGGGCAAGAAGTGCAAGCACCTAGCAAAGCAGATCTAGATTTAAGCTCAGCCACTTCAACCCTAAGCACATCTAGTTCCTCACACTTGGAGGCATGCTTTTCCTTGAACAAAGCAAGATCAAGAAGGAAAATGGAGCAATCAAGACAATCAACCTCATCCGAAACATGAAGGACCGATACGGCGAACCGAGAGGGGGGGGGAGTGAATGGGAGCCGATAAAAATTCTTCTCGATGGAGATGAGAACTCCAACAAGACGAACGCGGCTTCCAACACACGTCTTCGACTCACTACTCAAGTTGGCCAAGCCCACGTAGCCACTGGAGTGCCACTGGACCTAGGAACCAACACACACAGCCTTCCGACTCGAGAACGCGGCGGAACAACAAACCCCGAGTCTACGGACCCACACCCGGTCGACCGGTGAGCACCACCGGCCGACCGGTCCCCGTTGGTGAAACCGAGCAACTTCCACTAAGTGGCTCTACACCGGTCGACCGGTGAGACACACCGGTCGGACCGATGGCACCGAAAGCCCCCAAGGCACCAAACAAAGCCAACCGACCACCAAACGGACCCAAACTCAAAACAACAAGCAACACGAGACAACAACGAACACACCAAGATGTTCACCCGAGCAAAATCCCACAAGGGCTTGCACCGGTCGGACCGGCCAAGAGCACCGTCGACCGGTGTAGCTCGGGCGCAGCTCGGGATGAACAACACCCGCGGGTCAACTCCCCCAAATCCAAATCTCGATCTCCCGAATCGCTCCACGGACTTGAACAAGACTTTGGGGATATCATGAACACCTCATGAGGAGTTCATAGCCAAGTTTAATCCCACCAAAACTCGTCCAAAAAGGAGGAATCGAAGAAATCCCGCCGGAAGCACTTCCAACCCAAGAACTCAAGAAACCCCAAAATCGAGCACTTTTACCGACGGATTTGGGAGGGGAATCACAGCCCAAAGAACCACGAAGGGTTCCCACAAATTTCCTCCATCAAATCCCCAAGAGAAAAGCCCCGAAAACACCCCAAAGAAATCACGAAGAGAGGGCTCCGAAAATCACCACCAAGAACAACCGGGGAAAACACATCCACACCTTGAGGAACCACGCCGAATCATCTATACATGAAACAAAGGTTCGTACAAGGTCTAGCAAGCCGCCCGATCATCCATCCCTCTCTACAAGATCTCTCCGTGAAGCTCTCTTGCTAGCCCTAAGGAAAACCTAAGGAAAAATAGGTGGAAAATAGGAAAACTAATGAGCTAGGGTTCCAAGAGTTGGCTGCCATCCTCTCACCTCTTGGGTTATATAGGCGGCAACCGAATGTCTAAAATGCCCCTCTCTACTAACTAGGGGTACAAGCCCCTCAAGGGCGGATTTGGAATTCTTGATGTCTTCACCATCGGACGGATGCCGGCGACCGCACCCCGCGTAGC
Source organism: Cenchrus americanus (assembly GCA_947561735.1). Lineage (NCBI taxonomy): Eukaryota > Viridiplantae > Streptophyta > Magnoliopsida > Poales > Poaceae > Cenchrus > Cenchrus americanus. The sequence goes on along the minus strand of OX387241.1, from coordinate 262,938,059 downwards.
CTCGACGCAAGCCATGCGATCCCGACGCGTGTCCTCCGCTTTGAAGATTCCGGACCGCGTCGTCGCACACCGGCCGACCGGTGCTCCTCACCGGCCGGACCGGTCCCCACCGGTCGACCGGTCGGACCCACCGATCGGGGACCGGTCGGTGCCGCCGCACCTCCGTCTTCGGTTCTCCGGTCTTGGCTTTGTGGATCAACCAAGGAACCCGGTGGTTTTCTCGGTGAACCACCGGAAACCCCGCGAACTCGGTGTAGCCTCCGCCAATCTCCACTCATGACTTGGCTCCCACGTAGTCCCGGCTCGACCTTGGTTTTGAGGCTCAACCAAGAAACCGTCCACGACTTCATCTTGCTGTTCATGCCACCATGCGGCCCGCACTTGACCCCCGCCGGCCACCGGTCCCTCGAACGAAGCCTACTTGTCTTCTCCACACCTGGAGGCCTCACCGGCGACGACCTTTCGCGCTTGTTCTTCACCTGCACCAACACGAGTCAAGCCGCAACCTGCACCTGCAATACTTAGCCAAGAATCAGTCCACACAACGTTGTCGATCACTCATCACACAAGGAAGCGACCATCCACCGGTCCTTGAATCACACATGGTCCTCAATCTCCCCCTTGATGAGTGCATTGACAACACCCACACAAAGTAACAAGAGAGAAAAGAAAAGAAAAAGAAACGAACAAAAAGAAACTCCAACAAGCGATCGAAAGCCAAACAAAGGCAAAGAGCAAGATCACTTGAAGAAGACAAGTCTCGGACCCCTTAGGCAAGGGCAACGGCTCGACACATCCGAGACAAAGCAAAGCTCAAGCAAAGAGCACAAACCACCGAAACAAAGCTCGAAAACTCACAAAGAGCTCCCCCCCGCACACATGCAAGCTCCCCCGAACCAATGCAACTCCCCCCGGACGAATGCATGCAAACCACTTGAAAACGGGACAGCCGCAACACTTTCGGCTTACACCGGTCGACCGGTCATCACCACCGGTCGGACCGGTGCCCAACATATGTACAGACCAGCACTCACACCGGTCGGACCGGTGCTCATCACCGGTCGGACCGGTGTACAACAGAAGCCCGAAATGGCTCGAAACCACCTGAAAACCTTCCAAAAGCATCCATTAAGCCATTTCAAGCTCAAACTTCTCCCCCTTGTTGGCAATGCATGAATCAAGCCAAAAATGCAAAACTTTCAACCTAGAGCTTCTCAAATAGACAAAATTCAACAAAGAATGCTACACATGTCCAAATGAGCAAGTTAGGTACTCTATGGCTTCGTATCGATCTCAACTACATGATCACCAAGTTTCACAACCATTGGACGAAGCTAAAATGGATTTTGGCAATTTTGCGAAAAACTTGCCTCTCATGAGCAAAGTCCTAAACATGATCAAAGCATATCAAAATGGCAAAGCCACACAAACTTCATGCTAGGACAGCTATTCTAACCATAAGACCATCACAAACACCCACAAGCACCTCATGTCATGTCAAAGCCACCGAGCCATGTGCCTACTTCTATTTATGAGACTTCTCATTGGTAGGCATCATGCAACGGTTTAGCACCCAAAGCAAATTAAATTCAGCACATATGACATGGGAGCATATTTTCCAAGCATTTTTCATTTCATTTTCAGATTTGTAAATGGTACATGAAATGTCTTTGCGACAAAAAAGGAACTTATGCTCCTCCACAAGATAAGTCAAGAGGGCTAAACATTCATGATGGCAAATGAGCCTTTGGCCCCATATGATCAATAAACTAGCTATCCAACCACAAATTAAGCATAGCAAGGCCACAAAAACATGTCAAGAGCATGTAAAGGCATTTACACATGAGAGAGCATACATGTGACATTTTACAAAAACATAGCTATCAACCATGGATTATTCATCAAGATCATCAAGAGCTAAGTCAAACTAACCGTAGCATACCAAACAAGCTCACAAAGACATATATCTCATTCCATGGTGAACAATGTATATAAGAGAAGCTTTTCCTAACCAATGCATATGATACAAAATGCATGCAATCTAAGATACAAGGATGCCTATACATCATGCTACATATGCCATGCCAAATGCAAGAAAAACACAAGGAATAGCTATACATATGCTAAAACCGGCTCCTCGAGGGGAGGCAAAACGGGCTCGACACCACCGGCAAAAGAAAGCTCCCACACACCCAACTCAGAAATCAAACACACACCAAGTTCCCCCCCGGACGAGTGAAAGTTGCTTGGTCTAGGGGTTTGGTGAAAATGTCGGCTAGTTGGTGATGTGTGGGTACATGGATCAACGCTATCTTTCCTTTCTCAACGTTGTCTCTCAGGAAATGATACCTCACTTCTATGTGCTTGGTTTTAGAATGGAGCACTGGGTTCTTTGCAACACTTATGGCACTGGTGCTATCACAATGAAGTGGGACATGGGTATACTCCTCACCAAAGTCACTCGTGGTGTAGGTGATCCAAAGGAGCCGAGAGCAACAAATAGCGGCGGCAACATACTCGGCTTCGGTCGTGGATTGAGCAACACTCGACCGCTTACGAGAAGACCAAGACACCAACGAAGAACCCAAAAACTCGGCAAGTCCCAGAAGTGGACTTCTTATCCAACCGACACCCGGCAAAATCCGCGTCTGAAAAGCCATGAAGCGCCAAAGAAGAGGACGCGGAATACCAAAGGCCAAAGTCGGGAGTGTGACGCAAGTACCTGAAAATTCGCTTCACTGCTTGCCGATGCGAAGTCCTCGGAGACGCTTGAAAACGAGCGCACGGACACACCGAGAACGCGTATGTCCGGCCTCGTCGCCGTCAAGTAGAGAAGTGACCCGATCATGCTCCGGTACTTCTTCGATCCACGTGTTCACCTTCCTCGTCCACATCAAGAGCCGTAGTCGTACTCATTGGCGTCGTCATAGCCTTGGAGTCCTCCATCTTGAACTTCCTCACAATGTCCTTGGTGTACTTAGCCTCGGTGCACAAATGTTCCTTCCTTTGATTGCTTGATTTGTAGCCCGAGGAAGAAGCGCAACTCACCCATCATGCTCATCTCGAACTCCCTGCTCATATCATCCGCAAACCTTGCAACAAGAGAGTTAGACGAGCCACCAAAGACAATATCATCCACGTACACACCGCACAATCGGGATATCTCCGCCCGCCTCAAGCAAAAACAAGGTCCGATCGACCTTCCCCATCTCAAAACCTCTCTCAAACAAGAACCCCCTCAACCCGCCATACCAAGCTCTAGGCGCCCGCTTCAACCCATACGGCGCCTTCCTCAACTTGTACACCCGGTGGGGGTACTTCTCACTCTCAAACCCCGAGGTCGTCTCACAAACACTTCTTCCTCCAACACTCCATTCGAAAAGCACTCTTCACATCCATTTGGTGCAACTTGAACCCTTTAGCCACGGAAAAGGCTAGAAGGATCCTAATCGCCTCCAAACGGGCTACGGGAGCAAAGGTTTCCTCGTAGTCGATCCCCTCCTTCGATCGAACCCTTGAGCAACAAGTCTCGACTTGTTCCTCACAACCTCACCCTTCTCTCCCTCTTTGTTTTTCCACACCCACTTTGTACCAATCGGCTTACACCCTGGGGGAGGGTCAACCAACTCCCACACCTGATTCCTCTCAAAGTTCTCCAACTCCTCATGCATCGAGTTAACCCAATTATGATCAGATAGTGCATGTCCAATGTCTTTGGGCTCGAAAGAAGCAACAAATGCAGCATGAGCAAAATGGGAATTGTTTCGAACCCTCGACCGTGTAGTGCGTTCATCCATGTCGCCGATGATCCTCGAAGCTAGTTGATCGACCGAACTCGCCGGGGAGGTTCTCGCCTCGAAGCTACCTCCCCCTCAACATCAGCTTCTCCTCGTTCTTGATTTGTCGTCGTAGGTGTAGCGAGAGGGTCCATCCATCATCGTAGTCGAAGTAGTGGGTACATGTTCGGCGGGGGCACCGCACCGCCATCCTCATCATCTCCATGTTCATGCTCCTCCTCCCGAAAGATCTCCTCGCCAAGCTCATCATCACCGCACACTCAAAGACAAGCCGACTACGTGGCTCGTCTCGTCGAAGGTTACCTCGCAAGTCTCCACGATTTGGTTAGTTTCAAGATTGAGCACACGATATGCTCTAGAATGAGATGCATAACCAAAGAAAATGCCATCGACGGACCTAGCCTCAAACTTATCCAACTTCCCGCCTTTCTTCGAATGAAACACTTGCAACCAAAGACATGGAAGTGACTCACCTTGGGTGTGCGACCATGCATCAACTCATAGCATGTCTTCTTCTTGTGCACTCGAGGTATATCCGTTCGACACATAGCATGCGGTATTCACCGCCTCGGCCCAATACCTCCTCGGAGTCCTATGCTCATCAAGCATCGTCCGAGCCATCTCGCACAAGGTCCCGTTCTTCCTTTCCACAACACCATTCTCGGGGAGGTGTATACGGACTCGAAAACGCGGTGCTCAAGACCCAAGTCATGACAAAAGGTTTCAAAACGAGAGTTCCCGAATTCCGAGCCATTATCCTTGCGGATAGCTCGTATGGCATCTCCGTGCCTCTCGTTCCTCAACCTCAAGACTAGATCTCGAACAAAACCAAACGTCTCCCCCTTATCCTCTAGAAAGAACACCCACGCATACCGAGAATAGTCATCCACCACAACAAGGACATACCACTTCCCACCCGCGAGATCGCACACGAGCCGGGCCAACAAGGTCCATATGGAGGAGCGGCTCGCATGGACGCTCGGTCATCACATCGGTGAGAGGCGGGTGAGAAGAGGCCACCATCTTGGCATGCCTACACGGAGCACAAACCAACTCTTTCTCAAGCTTCAACCGTGGCAATCCTCGGACCAAATTGAGTTTACTCAAGCGAGACAAAAGGTCAAAGCTCAAGTGACCCAACTTCCTATGCCACTTCCACAACTCACTCGAAGAACCGGCCAAGAAACAACGCTCAACACCCGAAGACCGAGAAAAATCAGCACGAAACACCGACCCTCGGGAACGACCATACAAACAAGGTCCCCTCGAGAGTCCACAATCCGAGAACCACCGAGGCCGAAACAACACCTCAAAACCCTCATCCAACAAGCCGAGACACGGAAAGCAAATTGTACCCCGGCGATTGAACAAGAGCAACACGCCTCGAGTGATCTTGTCACTCACTTTTATCTCACCTTCCGAAAGCACACGCCCACGCCCATTGTCCCCAAAAGTGATGTACCTCTTCGTCACCACGGGACGAGACTTGAGAACCACCCCCCTGTCTCCGGTCATATGCCTCGAACAACCGGAGTCAATCAACCAAATGTTCTTCAAGTCTCCCACCCGAAAATCAAAAATAGGCACGTGAGTGAACAAACGACTCAAAGACCGGGGTTAGTACCAAAAGAGGAAAACCAGTGCCGAGCCATTTGCTCGAAAGTGGGGTTAGCACCAACCAAAGCATCTCTCCTACCGAAACTACCTCCACGAACACCACCACGGTAACCACCCCCGAGGGAACCACCCCTCTCTGCCTGGAGGAGGACCAAAACCACGCAAGAAAGCCCGTGGAACGTCCTTCCTCTCCAACTCAACGCCACGACTCCTCCAATCCCCGTATTGAGCACGAGGAGGAGAACGCCTAGCAACCGACCACCCGCACTCTTTCCCGGCCCAACCACCGAACCGCGACCACCGAAACAACCCTCGCACTGTACGAGCTCGAAACCCGAACATCTGTCTGTCCAGGCCTGCACCGGTCTGACCGGTGCCCCACACCGGTCTGACCGGTGTGACCTGGACAGCAACACCACCTGCAGCCTTCTTCTCTCCCCAAGCCCGAACTGTCCTCACAATCGCCTTGCCCCTGGGCATCTGCATACGAGGCTCAAGTACACCATCGGAAGGGTGGTACTTGTCCTTGTTTGCCCACTCCTTCCTCATTCTCTCCTCTCGCTTCCTCTTGAAGCAAAACTCCTCCTTATGGCCATCTCTCCCACAATAGCCACAATGGAACCTCACAAGCTTAGGCTTTGGCTTGGGATGTGGTCGCTCACTCGGTTTCTCTCCACTCAAACCCTCCACCGGTTTCTCACCACTTGCCTTCTCACTCTCCTTCCCAAAGAACACTTTCCCCGAAGTGCTCACAAACTTGATAGGCTTTTGTAGGTCATTTGTGGGTGTAGGAAACACGGGTGGAGCCGGGGTTGTGTCTAGCCGATTCCTTAGATGGTTAGGTTTTGGTGGGAACTCATTCTTGTGGTGGGTTTTTGGTGGCTCCGGGATATTCTCTCCACTTCCCTCACCAACCTTGTTTGCTCCAAGCCCCTCACCATCTTGCCTCTTAAAGGCCTCGATCATCATCCTCAAGCGAGGCTCGTGACCGGACAACCAACCCATCAACTTCCTCAAATCATCATTCTCATCCCGCAAGCGATCAACATAATGTGCAAGCTCCGGATTTTTCAATGCATGCATTTCACGGGTAGAGCAAGATGTAGGCATGGGTTCCTTCAATTTAGCCTCGAGCGAACTAGTGTAAGCATGCATCTCATCAATTTTAGCATGCAAAACAGGGCAAGAAGTGCAAGCACCTAGCAAAGCGAGTCTAGACTTAAGCTCGGCCACTTCAACCCTAAGCACATCTAGTTCCTCACACTTGGAGGCATGCTTCTCCTTAAACAAAGCAAGATCGGCAAGGAATATGGAGCAATCAAAGACAATCATTCTCATTAGAAACAACGGGGCTAGCCTTAAGCGAATCAATCTCAAGCTTGCTATCAAGCACCCGTGTCTCTAGCTCACCCACTCTAGTCCTAGCATCCTCGAGTGAAGCCCTAAGCTCTTTCCTCATTTTCTTGGCCTCTCTAAGCATGTCATCACGGTTATCAAGCAAAGAGCCAAGCCTCTCATTCTCCTGGCGCAAGAAGGGAAGCTCATCACGCACCTCGTCGTCGGACTCAGAGTCCGAGTCGCTCCGTGTGCTCTTCTTGCTGCCGGAGCTCAACGCCATGGTGCGAAACCGTCTCTCGCAAAGCAGCTCAGCCCGCTCAGGTTCTTGGACGACTTCTTGTTCTTGCGGCGATCTCCCTCGTCGTCGCCGCCGCTCGAGCTCGAGGTGGAGTACGCGGAACCGGAGTCGACGTCGCTCGCTCCAACCATCGCTCGGGCCTTGCCTCGGCCCTCCTTCCTCCTCGATCGTCGCTCGTCCTTGTACTTGTTCTTGTGCTTGCTCTTGTGGTCGCGCCTCGAACGGTACTTGTCATCGTTCTTCCTCGGCTTGTGCTTGTAGCCGTCCTTGTTCTCGGCCTTCTCCGGGCGGTCGGCGACGAAGTGTCCCGCTTGCCGCACCGGAAGCAAGTCCTCGTGTTCCTCCTCATGTTCACGCGGTTCTCGTGCGGCCTCTCGAACCGCCTCGTCAACGGCGCCGGCTCGTCCTCTCCAAGGTCATCAAACTCCTCATCCGGCATAGACATCAAAGAGGAAAACGAGAACATCCTGGTGGATGGGTTAGAGTTAGTCTTTCCTTTGGAACCACCAACGAGGGCAAGACTATGGGAATCAGTCGGTCCCTCGAGCTTGGCGGTCATGCCCCTATCCACCTCGGCCGACTTGAGCTTCGAGAACGGCTCGTTCACCGTCGTAGTATCATACCGCTCCGACTCGACTATGGCCTCGAACTTTCCGCCCCATATCGTACGATCCAAAGAGTGTAAGAGCTTGACCGCTCTATCATGATCATCGTACGGGAGCACGTCCACATTGGCCCTCATGTTGTTCACCACCACCGTGAACCTGCGAAACAAGGCATCGATGGACTCACCGGGGAGATGAGTGAAGTTCTCGTACTCTCTCCGTAGGTCGCATACAACCGTGCTCGAACCTAGGCGTTCCCAACATGAGCCTCCTTCAACACCGCCCAAATCCTACAAGCCAAGTGCTCGGTGTGCACCCGATCGAACTCGGCCGACACAAAGCACGAAACAAGTAGTCGACCGCCTTATTGTTGGCGTCGAATCCGTCCCTCGACCCCCGGAGCAAGGAAATCCATCGGCTGGACATAGCCTATGTCCACCGTGACATCCCAAAGCGGTCGACCCTTTCCGCGGAGGAACGCACCCATCCGCTTGCTCCACATCCGGTAGTTCTTGCCATCGAAGTGTGGAGGACCCGAACCCCGTTCTCGGTACGCCATCCTTGGATCTTAGAGCGGTTAGAGTCAACAAAGACCCGAACCGCCCTCGATACCACTTGAAGGACCGATACGGCGAACCGAGAGGGGGGGGGGAGTGAATGGGAGCCGATAAAAATTCTTCTCGATGGAGATGAGAACTCCAACAAGACGAACGCGGCTTCCAACACACGTCTTCGACTCACTACCCAAGTTGGCCAAGCCCACGTAGCCACTGGAGTGCCACTGGACCTAGGAACCAACACACACAGCCTTCCGACTCGAGAACGCAGCGGAACAACAAACCTCGAGTCTACGGACCCACACCGGCGGACCGGTGAGCACCACCGGTCCGACCGGTCCCTGTTGGTGAAACCGAGCAACTTCCACTAAGTGGCTCTACACCGGTCAGACCGGTGAGACACACCGGTCGGACCGATGGCGGCACCGAAAGCCCCCAAGGCACCAAACAAAGCCAACCGACCACCAAACGAGACCCAAACTCGAAACAACAAGCAACACGAGACAACAACGAACACACCAAGATGTTCACCCGAGCAAAATCCCACAAGGGCTTGCACCGGTCGGACCGGTCAAGAGCACGGTCGACCGGTGTAGCTCGGGCGACTCGGGATGAACAAGACCGGCGGTCAACTCCCCCAAATCCAAATCTCGATCTCCCGAATCGCTCCACGGACTTGAACAAGACTTTGGGGATATCATGAACACCTCATGAGGAGTTCATAGCCAAGTTTAATCCCACCAAAACTCGTCCAAAAAGGAGGAATCGAAGAAATCCCGCCGGAAGCACTTCCAACCCAAGAACTCAAGAAACCCCAAAATCGAGCACTTTTACTCACGGATTTGGGAGGGGAATCACAGCCCAAAGAACCACGAAGGGTTCCCACAAATTTCCCCCATCAAATCCCCAAGAGAAAAGCCCCGAAAACACCCCAAAGAAATCACGAAGAGAGGGCTCCGAAAATCACCACCAAGAACAACCGGGGAAAACACATCCACACCTTGAGGAACCACGCCGAATCATCTATACATGAAACAAAGGTTCGTACAAGGTCTAGAAAGCCGCCCGATCATCCATCCCTCTCTACAAGATCTCTCCGTGAAGCTCTCTTGCTAGCCCTAATGAAAACCTAAGGAAAAATAGGTGGAAAATAGGAAAACTAATGAGCTAGGGTTCCAAGAGTTGGCTGCCATCCTCTCACCTCTTGGGTTATATAGGCGGCAACCGAATGTCTAAAATGCCCCTCTCTACTAACTAGGGATACAAGCCCCTCAAGGGCAAATTTGGAATTCTTGATGTCTTCACCATCGGACGGATGCCCGGCGACCGCACCCGCGTAGCCTCGACGCAAGCCATGCGATCCCGACGTGTGTCCTCCGCTTCGAAGATTCCGGACCGCGTCGTCGCACACGGGCCGACCGGTGCTCCTCACCGGTCGACCGGTCCCCACCGGTCGGGCCGGTCGACCCACCGGTCGGACCGGTCGGTGCCGCCGCACCTCCGTCTTCGGTTCTCCGGTCTTGGCTTTGTGGATCAACCAAGGAACCCGGTGGTTTTCTCGGTGAACCACCGGAAACCCCGCGAACTCGGTGTAGCCTCCGCCAATCTCCACCGATGACTTGGCTCCCAAGTAGTCCCGGCTCGACCTTGGTTTTGAGGCTCCACCAAGAAACCGTCCACGACTTCATCTTGCTGTTCATGCCACCATGCGGCCCGCACTTGACCCCCGCCGGCCACCGGTCCCTCGAACGAAGCCTACTTGTCTTCTCCACACCGGAGGCCTCACCGCCGACGACCTTTCGCGCTTGTTCTTCACCCGCACCAACACGAGTCAAGCCGCAACCCGCACCCGCAATACTTAGCCAAGAATCGGTCCACACAACGTTGTCAATCATTCATCACACAAGGAAGCGACCATCCACCGGTCCTTGAACCACACATGGTCCTCAAAACAACAGGGCTAGCCTTAAGAGAATCAATCTCAAGCTTGCTATCAAGAGCCTGTGTTTCTAGCTCAGCCACTCTAGTCCTAGCATCCTCGAGTGAAGCCCAAAGATCTTTTCTCATTTTCTTGGCCTCTCTAAGCATGCCATCACGGTTATCAAGCAAAGAGCCAAGCCTCTCATTCTCCTGGCGCAAGAAGGGAAGCTCATCACGCACCTCGTCGTTGGAGTCGGAGTCCGAGTCGCTCTGTGTGCTCTTCTTGCTGCCAGAGCTCAGCGCCATGGTGTAGAAGCCGTCTCTCGCGAAGCAGCTCAGCCCGCTCAGGTTCTTGGACGACTTCCTGCTCTTGCGACGATCACCTTCGTCTTCCCTGCTGCTTGAGCTCGAGGTGGAGTACGCGGAACTGAAGTCGACGTCGCTCGCTTCAACCATCGCTCGGGCCTTGCCTCGGCTCTCCTTCTTCTTCAATCGTCGCTCGTCCATGTACTTGTTCTTGTGCTTGCTCTTGTGGTCACGCCTCGACCGGTACTTGCCATACATCCTCGACTTGTGCTTGTAGCCATCCTTGTTCTCAACCTTCTCCGGGCAATCGACGACGAAGTGTCCCGGCTTGCTGCACTGGAAGCATGTCCTCGTGTTCCTTCTCATGTTCACCCGGTTCTCGTGCAGCCTCTCGAACCGCCTCGTCAGGAGCGCCAGCTTGTCCTCTCCAAGCACGTCGAACTCCTCATCTGTCATAGACATCAAGGAGGACAAAGAGAACATCCTGGTGGATGGGTTAGTGTTAGCCTTTTCTTTCGAACCACCAACGAGGGCAAGACTATGGGAGTCAGACGGACCCTCGAGCTTGGCAGTCATGCCCCTATCCACCTCAGCCGACTTGAGCTTCGAGAACGGCTCGCTCACCGTCGAGTGTCATACTTCTCTCGGATCCACAATGGCCTCGAACTTTCCGCCCCATATTGTACGATCCAAAGAGTGTAAGAGCTTGATGGCTCTATCATGATCATCGTACGGGAGCACGTCCACATTGGCCCTCATGTTGTTCACAACCACCGTGAACCTACGAAACAAGGCATCGATGGACTCACCGGGGAGATGAGTGAAGTTCTCGTACTCTCTCCAGTAGGTCGCATACATCCGAGCCTGAACCTGGGCATTCCCAACATGAGCCTCCTTCAGCACCGTCCAAATTCTACAAGCCAAGTGCTCGGTGTGCACCCGATCGAACTCAGGCTAACACAGAGCACTAAATAAGTAGTCGACCGCCTTATTGTTGGCGTCGAATATGTCCCTCGATCCTGGAGCAAGGAAGTTCATCGGCTGGACATAGCCTGTGTCCACCGTGACATCCCAAAGGAACTGACCCTTTCCTCCACATCTGGTAGTTCTTGCCATCGAAGTGTGGAGGACCCGAACCCCGTTCCTGGTACGCCATCCTTGGATCTTAGACTGGTTAGAGTCAATAAAGACCCGAACCGACTCTGATACCACTTGAAGGACCGATACGGCGAACCAGAGAGGGGGGAGTGAATGGGAGCCGATAAAATTTCTTCTCGAAGGAGATGGAAACTCCAACAAGATGAACACGGCTTCCAACACACGTCTCCGACTCACTACCCAAATTGGCCAAGCCCACGTAGCCACTGGAGTGCCACTAGACCTAGGAACCAACACACAACCTTCCGAACCGAGAACGCAGCGGAACACCAAACCTCGAGTCCACTGACCAACACCGGTCAGACCGGTGAGCACCCCCGGTAAGACAAGTCCCTGCTGGTGAAACCTGGCGACTTCCACTAAGTGGTTCCACACCGGTCAGGCCGGTGCGACACACCGGTCAGACCAGTCTAAGCCTGAAAGCCCCCAAATCAACAAACAGGCCAACCGACCCCCAAATGTATTATACAATTCGGTAAATGCATTCTACCAACTCGGTAATAATTGTAAATTTAACAACAATATAGGTAATTTGGTATATTTGCTCGAGTTTATGGAATTTGGCCAAGCGCGCTTTTTTAGCACACATGCGTTCAGGTAATCAAGTATACAACATATGCGTGTGTATGGTTTTCTTTTTATATAAATGCGTATAATATACTTGTACTTGTGGGAATTGCAGGGTATGACATGGCTCCTTTGTATAAGTACATGTGGATATACTTAGCTGTCGATCGTATACATACTTAGCATTTCCCTTTAGATTGACTCTTACATTTGGTTTTGATCTTATTCCTATGCACATCTGCACATTCTCTCCAAGTTGAATAAGTACCTCATCAGCAATTGAGGCAGCCTGCATCTAATGGTATGGTCTCTTTGCCTGCACTAATTTATGTTAATGGTTTACCAAGAACCAATGATATTACAGTGGGCTAAAGTAGTTATTGTAATTTCCTTGACTATTAATTCACAGGATAATTCTGACGAGGACTATAGACCTGGGCCACAAGATGAAGAAGAGGGTTATGGCACTGTTAGTGCGCAACAAGACCAGATGGCGGGGCTTAGCGCCGAGGCAGAGCGCCAAGGACATCCACAAAGTGGCCAAGTGACACAATGATAGTCACTAAGGTCGACATAGTGGGGATGCCGGTACCATTGACTCAAAAGTGCAGGTTCAGGGCGCTTGCGGGGCTCGTTGCTAGTCAAAAGATACCTTTGAACTTGCCGGAAATCAAAGAACTAAGCAATGATGAAAAGTGGGACTTTTTTGATAAGCATGTGTAGAAACACTTGAAGTTTCAGGAAGATGCGAAACCGCATGCATTCAAGATTTTTTGGAAAACGGCAGCCAAGGCATGGAGATAATTCAGATTTCATCTTAGGCGAGATTTTATCAGAAAAGGACTTGAGCCATTTACAAGGCACCCGTTTATTGTCCCAAAACAGTGGAAGGAGTTCATGAAACAAGCAGAAACCGACAAGCTCATTTGCTAGTGTCAAGGTCAAAGGACTCTAAAGTCGGAACACAAGCGAGCACAACATGTGTCCAGCTGGTTATACTGTGAAGCTAGAACAATGGGAGGAAGAGGACAGACAATTAGCTGCAGCTGGTATCCCCAACCCATATGACGCCTACCCTGACGATCGTTCCAAGAATTGGATACGAGCAAGGAGTAAGCTAGTTATTAAAGACAGTGTTGCCGTGATAGTGTTCAACAACAAAGAGGCAGAAAAATTGGCTGCGGACATCAAGGAGAAGATTGCATGTGCAGAATCTTTAGGAATGACAACACGGTCATGTGCGTGTTTTCTCCAGCTACCAGGGCTAGAAGTATGCATGGCCTCAGCACGTCAAGAGGACAAAGACTGACACATCAGTTGATACAGAAAAGATAAAGGAACAAATCAAGCAAGAACTGATGCTGAGATGCGGGTGCAGAACATGCAGATGCAGAGGTGGTGTTGTCACCAGATGGTGTTTTCACCAATGTCCAATCGCGCAAGCCCTTCACATGCCACACTGAAGAGAAGTTGTGCGTCCGCAGATGTAGGTTTGATCGATGGCACTGCAGAGTTGGCGACGGAGGTGCGTTGTGACGATCGTACACACGAAGACCTTATAGGCATGTTGACTGAACCCACACACTGTGGCCTATGGATCACATGGAGGGGGATTCAATGTGAGGCTACACTTGGTCTTGTTCATCCAGAGGAGACTACGCTACAAACAGTCCCGATTCATGAAGGTTGTGGTTGAAGTGATCACTGTATATACTATCTTTGCGGATGAACTATTGGAATACCCTCCTAATGACGAGGTGATGAATCTTGGACAAGCTCAAGGACAGAGGTTACAATGGAGAAGGTGTCGGATTGACATCAAAGGAGCACCAACATGTATATCTCATTCACAGGCTATTGTACAGATTCCTTGTAGTTCACACAATACGGTACAAGTTCCTTCCTCAGATGGTTCCCCTCCTCCTCCTCCTCGTCCTCAATCCCCACACGTTCCATCCCCACATCCAGAAGGTACACGAAATATTCCATCCCCACCTACTCCTAGTCCTGAAAAAACAGAAAAATTTGCATCCCCACATCCGCAAGAGACACCAAATATTCCATCCCCACCACCACGCCCACCACCACCTCCTCCTTCTCCTCCTCATGAAACAACAAAACCTACACCCCCAAACGGAAGTGCTCAAAACAATCATGCCAAAGTAGGTACATCTGGGCCTAATACCTCTGTAATAGGTCTTGGTGAGACACCACTAGGCAAGAAAGCCCTTGAGAAACCTTCAGCCATTTCAAAGTTGCAAGAAGAGAAACTTGCCAAAAATAATAGCTTTACAACACCTACAGCAGACAAGCAAGCCCTTAAAAAACCTTCTTAAACCATCTCAAAGCAGCAGGAAAAAGAAATTGCTGTAAATAAAACCTCTAAGAGGCCTATTAGAAAGCGATCTAAAAGAAACACCAAGGAGGATCGTTGGTATATGGCTAACCCAAAACAATCTGAGAGTGACACTGAGAAGAATCCTTGGGCTATGGCTAACCCAAATTACAAATTCAAAAAGAACATTCTCAGTGATGGTGATCTAAAAAAGGCTGCTCCTTTTACCAGAAAGCTCCACACATTCTACATGCAACGTGGTGAGTCAGATGATGCTTCTGACATTATGGTCGCACTTCAGCCCAGGACCAATGCATGGCTGAAGAGAGATGAATCGTCAAACGCACTCCAGCAGATGCCTATGCAACTCAGTGATTTGTACGATCTCTTCAACTTGGATGCTTTGGATCTGACACTTCTCTGCTGCTTCATCCTGTAAGTTGCTTGAAAATTTAATCTGCTTCTCACTAATCACATCCTCTATCGAACTGTGCTTTTTGCCTCACATCATCTTTATTACCATGTAATTTGCCTCCTTATACTTTGTTTTTTCTTACTAATAGGAATATGACTGTAGAAGTTGACAACAAGGGCCCTGCAGTTGGCTACCTTGATCCTGAATGCCTTTGCTCGACAACGTTGAGCAGCACAGATAACATTGTTTCTTTCTCTGTTGACTATATGCTCAGAGCCTTCGAACAATATGCTACAAAGGATTTAATGCTTACCGCTTATCTCAGTACGAACCACCGGATTGCAGTGGCGATCGTTCCGAAGCAGCGGAAGGTCTACTATCTTGATTCATTGAAGACAATTAATACTAATATCGGCCGTTTCGAGCTAATCATTAATAAGTTATTTCTTTCTTAACCTGCGGACGTTCCTCAACAAACTGCACAAAGTATATTAATTAATAGTGTCCTAACTATTGTTGATATTTTCGTTGTAGGACTTGGAATCGTTACTGCCGCAAAAAGTTCTCGCGCCGTGGCCCCTTGAAACACGTCAAAGATGTTAAGGTATATACCACTTATTTCCTTCATGTGGAAGCTAGTACTAAAGCTTGAGTTTATTTCTTCTCGATCACCACTATTTTTCTTTGTACGTTTATTGCAGTGCCACCAACAACCTACTGGATCTAGACTCCGCGGCTTCTATTGTGCCTATCACATGCTTTAATTAAAATATATCGGCACACATATGGAGGTACTTTCTTGGGATCTTCATTCGAAAAACCCGCAACTGAGCACAACTCTTGCTTATTAGCACTACACATGTTTGGTAACCACCTATATATGTGTGCTGACTGGTGACATTATTATATCTAGAGATTAGGGCTAGATGGGCATCCTCTCGACAAATCATTGCTAGCAAATGTTCGTGAAAGAATTGTCACATTCCTCATGGAACAGGTGATCACAGCCAGAGGAAAATTTCATGCTGATGAGGGTGTGTGGGCTGAGATTGTGTATGGTGACTAGGAATTTTTTGCATTCCTCCTTGCCATGAATTTTTGCATTCCTCATTGTCCATGAAGTTTTGTGATATTGTTGCATTCCTCCTTGGGAGATGCATTTCCACCTTGTATGAGATGATGATGCTGAATTTTGTCATATGATGCATGTGAATTGTGGATTTCTGTGAATTTGGATGCTGGATCTAATTTCTGTGAATTTAGTCATATCCTGGATAGTTCCAGGATGCTGCCGCTGATGGCTGCCAAATCCTGGTTGGATCCAGGATGCATCCGGCAAGCAGGCAGCAGGTTACTGTAGGGGTGGCCTACATATCTGTAACGGGCGTTAATTAAAGCTCATTACAAACACTGACCACTGAGTAACAGGCTTCAATTGGAGCACCTGTTCAAAACTTTCCAACAAAGTAATGGGCACCGTAAAAGCCCATTACCAATACGTGGCCCGTTGGTTGAGACATCGGAGATGCAGGTTCACCACACGCGTCTCTGATATTGATTTCACAGTACCGGGCTTTGTTTTGGTGCCTGTTACCAAAGTTCCCTGTGGGCCTAGAGAAACAGTCATTTTCACGTGACCGGTGGCTAGTTGAACGGTCGTTGTTTAATGCCCGTTACGAATATGTCTTATCAGTAACGGGCATCTGCCCGTTACCTTTCTTGGGTTATTTGTAACACTTGATCGGTAACGGGCGCATTGCCCGTTACCAAAGGCGATCTACGCCCGTTACCAAAGCCAGTTTTTCACGTAGTGGGGATCAGTTGCATAAGAGTTCAGCACCTCCTGCACCCATTGTGGTGTAACCTCAGAAATGGCTTGCAGTGACAATAAATGATTAACTCTAGATAGAGCATCAACAACTAGACCCTCTTTCTCTTTTCTATATACAACTTTTAATTGGAGACCCATCAGTCTGGTCATAGCCTTTCTCTTCATTTATGAGTGAAGGTTCTGCTTAGTGAGATATGACAGACTTTTATGGTCAGTTCTAATGAGAAACACATGTCTTTGCAAACAAGGACGCCATTTCTCTACTGCCATAATCAGAGCTAGAAATTCCTTTTCATAGATTGATAGTTTCTTATGCAATGGTCCCAAAGCTTTACTCAAAAATGCTACAGGTCTGTGCTTGTACATCAGCACTGCACCTATCCCCAGATCACAAGCATGTGTCTTCACTATGAACGACATATCAAAATCTGGGATAGCTAAAACATGAGCTGTTGTCATAGCTGTCTTTAAGCTTTCAAAAGCTCTTTGTGCTTCAACATACCACTCAAATTGTTTTTTCTTAAGAAAATCGGTGAGAGGTTTGGCTAAGATCCCATAATGATGTATAAATTTCTTATAGTATCCAGTTAACCCCAGGAAACCCCTCAGTTCAGTGATTGTGGTTGGAACAGGCCACTGAACCATAGCTTCTGTTTTTGCAAGATCAGTGGCCACTCCTTTGTCAGTTATGATGTGACCTAAATAAACCAACTGTCTTTGGGAAAATGGGCATTTGCTAAGTTTCATATACAACTTATGTGCCCTAAGCTTCTCAAGCACCATGGTGATGTGTCGGGTATGTGATTTCAAATCAGGACTACAAATGAGAATATCATCAAGGAACACTAAGACAAACTTCATGAGGAATGGTTCCAAGACTGCGTTCATGATGCATTGAAATGTAGCTGGTGCGTTAGTGAGGCCAAATGACATTACCTTAAATTGATAATGACCATGATGAGTCTTGAAGGTTGTCTTGTGCTCATCTTCCTGCTTCATGCGTACCTGATGGTACCCTGAGCACTTATCCAACTTGGATAGTAGGTGCCAGCCAGGTCATCTAAGATCTCATCTATGATTGGCATAGGAAAACAGTTCTTTACTGTCAACTCATTCAACTTCCTGTAGTCGACACAGAAGCGCCAACTCCCATCATTTGTTTGCACCAATAACACCAGAGAAGCAAAAGGACTTGTGCTTGGTACTATTAAGCCAGCAGCCAACAACTACTTCACTTGCTTCTCGATTTCGTCTTTATGAAAGGGGAGTATCTATAAGGCCTTAAATTTACTGGAACAACATTAGGCACTAGAGGAATGGAGTGATCTAACAGTCTCTCAAGTGGTAGAGTCTTGGGATCTTCAAAGACATCTTTATATTGTTGCAGTAATGTTTGTATCTAAGGGATATGGTCTTGTTGTTCATCCTTCTCTTCAATTGTGGTCAAAATAGCAAAGGCTCCAATTTCATTCCTAGCAGCACATTTGACTTACTGCTCAGGCCTAAGTTCTTGCAGTTGTAATGGTTGTGGGTGGACTCCTTTGAGCACAATGTTCCATCCTTTGTCCTGGAACTCCACTGCTCTGTTCTGCTAGTGACAATTCATTGGGCTATGAGACTTAAACCAATCAAATCCCAGTATGCCATCATACACTCCGAAATCAAGCACCATCATATCAGTGTGCATTGTATAGCCTTGAGACCACCACTCCAATTGAGGAATAAATGAGTTTGTGATCATTGTTTCCCCATTAGCTACTTGGACCACCTTAGGTTGCATATAGTGTGGCTGGATACCCAACTTCTCTATTAAAGCTCTACTCACAAAACTGTGAGAACTTCCACTATCCAGGAGTATCAACATAACCTGATTCTGTAGCAATTCTCTGATTTTCATAGCCTCGCCCTCAGCAGTACCAACCATAGCATTGATAGACATAGTGCCAAACTCTAAAGTCAAAGTATCCTCCATTGCTAGCTGCTCCAAAACTTCTTCAGTCAATTCCACATTCAGATTGTTAAGCACTAAGGCATTAACTTGAGCTCTTGGCCTCTTAGAACATTTAGCCATACATGTGTAGTCTCTCTTTTGCCTTTCCTTACTCAAAGTAGAAGGCAGTGCTAACTGTTTGCTCTCTAACTTAGGAAAACCTCCCTAAATGGAATATTTATGTGGTTGAATGCTTCTATGGGGTCTGAATTTTGTTTTCTCCATTAGTTGTTGTTGCACTTTGGCTAACATCACTGCTCTCTCCAATGTCTCTGGTAATTGGGATTGAACTGCTGCAGAAATGTTAGGTTTCAAACCCCTTGCAAACTGAGTGAAAAAACATAGTGTCATAGCCATTGTTGTGCATTTCCACCTGAAATTGTAAATTCTCAAATGCAGTAGCATACTCCTCCACAGACCCTGTCTACTTCGATTCCAACAACTCAGTCAATGCATAAATGTAATCAAATGTCCCAATCTTATCTTCTACTGCAGTCATAAACTCCTCCCAATTACCCAGTCCATGCTTCCTCTTCTGTACCTGAACCCACTTAGCAGCATTTCCTTCCATATGCATCATGGCCGAGATGATCCACCCGTGCTCAAGTACATTGAGATTCTGAAGTATTTTTCACATTTTTCTCTCCATATCTTAGGATTCTCTCTAGTAAATATGGGAAACTGCATCTTGGGCAAAGTATTTTGAAAAATCATGGGGTTTGTCACCGGCTCCTTTGTTTGCTGTTGGATTTGGAGGAGGTTCACCTTTCTTGTGAGGACGGTCACTCTGACGATGAGGGCGCTAAGCATGATGAGAAAGCGGTGGCGATCATGAGTCTTCTAACGTGTGCCCCAACTCTTCCTCCACCATGCGCTCCAATCGAAGCTCAGCCACAGCTCTACCGGTATCCTCCACTTTCTTCGACATAATGTCCTGATCCCTCATGACTTGATCAACGCCTTGGTGTTGAGGTCCAGATTAGCCTGCATCTGACGTTGAGTCACATTAATCTTGTCAATCTTGTCGAATAGCAAATCCAAGCTATCCGCGATCTTGTTCCAACGGTCATCCCCGGCTGAGATGTAGCAGCCATGGCGTCCAGAAGGATTTGTGTCTGCACTAAAGGCCTGGGTGGCGCCGTCTTGACCACTCGAGATCCAAGTTCCCGATTCAACACCAAATCCGCCTCCCGTCCAAATAGGTCGGCTCAGGACGAATCCCTCCCCAATTTGCCTGCCTGGGTTTCTACCGCCGCCCGAAACCAAGGATCGATCAAAGAATTTTACATGCAGACACGTTGCGCAACCCGAATCGAGATTGGCTTCCCTCCTTCGCCTCCACAACGCAATTTGTGTGGGCTTCCGGAATTTTACACTCGAACTACTGCCGAGCAACCCTCACCTGAAAAAATCCGTCACTAATTCAAAGAAAATTAGCAGAGCCGATGGGATTTGACACGGATGAGCCGCAACACCAACTCCGCCAGGTACCGATAATTGGAACGCAACCGAAGCTTCTCGCACCGGAAATTAAGCCGACGGTAGCGTAAGAATTACGGGTTCGAGATCCAGCACTGGTTCTGCGCAGCAACCAAATCTCAATCGACCGACCTACCCTGTTTGCCGAGCTCAATTGACTAGATATGCGAGCACGCTCGTCGGAAACGACCAAGGATGACGAGTCTCCGATACCCACCGTTGTACCCGTGGACGGCGACGATCGCCGACGACGTGAGAGAACAAGTGGATCGAGAGATCGGACGAATCACGGAGGAAAGCTTCCCCTTCGCGAGTTCTATTTCGGATAAAAGACAATGAGTTGTTCGTCTATACGGGTTCACACCGCGTATAATAGCATAGCCTCCCTCGTTACACCGACCACAAGGGCCCACTCGCATGCACACGCGTCACACGCACGCCAACAGCTCACTACTCTTTGATGACGTCGATGACGTCTTCTCCGATCTTCGCTTCCGATGCATCTTCCACGTCTGGGCTTCCGGGCTGCACAGCGCGGGGTATAGTCGCTGGCATAGGGTGGGTGACAGGAGGGTCATGCAACCGGTCCGGCATGTCCAAAGTTGAGCCATGCATAGTGCCATAGTAGTGTCAAGTCACCCTTCACCATAACCATGCTAGTATCACAGAAGTAACTTGCGAGCAGCATGGCTACGCAAGCCGACGAGCGAGGCATCGTCGATGACGGGCCCACAGAGAGTGCCGTCGTTCTTCATGGTGTAGGCCATCCTGACGAACACCATCCGCGTCTTGTCCGCGATCGCCGTGAACTCGAGCGCGCCGCGCTGGTACCCGCCCTTCCCCTGCGACTGATACGACACCTTGACGCTCCCCCGCGCCGCGTACGCCTGGACGGCCAGCGACCCCACGCACCCGTCCCCGGCCGAGAACTCGAGCCTGTAGGGCCGCCCGGGCACGGTGCGCACGTCCTGCACCAGCGCCGTCTTCATGCCGGACACCAGCTCCACGGCGTGGGCGCCGCGCGACACGGCGTAGTTGTAGCGAACATGGCCTCATATGCCATTTGTTCGGAGTTTGATTTTGGTGATTCATGACAACATGATCATTGGGACTAACCATATTGTTTGAGCATGTCTTTGTAGACATTTTTAGGTCCCATGGATGCAACCGCACACAATGCAAAGCATGACAAAAGAAAAAATATGAAGCCGGGATAAAGAGAGGAATGAATTGGACTTGTCCTATGAATAAATTATTCTTAGATCAATCAAATGGTATTAAATGCTACAGAATCATGAAGATTATTCCACAAGCTTTCCATAGAGTCCAAGATCATCAAAATCGGAATCCGGAGTGAAAAGTTATGCCCAAATTAAGATGTGCTGAAAATAGGGCACAGGATGATCCGACGGTCCCATTTTTGTGAGCACCGGATGAACTCCTGAGAAGAAGAAAACAAGTGTATAAGCACCGGATGATCTGGTGGTACCATCGGATGATTGCATCGGTTCATCCTATGCTTTTTCGGGAAACATACGAGAGAGGTATTCGCGCGAAATGTCTAGCACCGGATGAACCGACGCTGTCATCGGTTCATCCGACGCTTAAAAAATGCTCAAATGCTCAGGATTTTTTCAGAATCTTGTAGAGAATTTCATAAGCTTTCCAACAAGTACAAGATCGCCCAAAACGGAGTTCGGAGCAGAGAGTTATGGCCAAAATACGGAAGGGCATATGGCAGCACAGGATGATCCGACGCTACATAAAATGACACCGTCGGTTCATCCGACGGTATATCTTAAATAGCCGTTAGAGCAACGGCTATATTGGTGTGTTGGCCTATTTATACCCCTTCAACTCTCCCATTTGAAGGTGCTGGATTGTGTGGAAGTGCAGAGGAGTTCAAGACACATTCAAGATCATATCCAATCCATCCAAGTGCTTAATTGCTCATCCTTAGACTTGCATATGCTTTGTGTATGTGCTTAGTGCTAGGCTTAGCTTAGAGCTGAGTGAGTGCAAGGTTGTGCCAACCTTGTGAGGTGATTCTTGAGTGAATAAAGTTGTACAAGGTTCGCCGGAAGCCTTGGGGCCTAAGTGGCTCACCGACAATCGTCATCGACCCTCCGGCTTGGTGTGGAGCGGCGAGGACACTTTGTGCGGGGGACGTGGAGACCCTCTTCCTTGGTGGAGAAGCTCCTTAGTGGAGGCGGCATCAAGGTGACCAAGGGAGCTTGACAAGTGCCTAAGTGGCTAGCCTTTGTGGCAAGTCAAGTTGGTGCTCTTGGGAGAGACTTGGTGACCGGGAAGCAATACTCTTGTGTGAGTGCTTCAACAACGTGGACTAGGGGTGGCTTAGTGCCTACCGATACCACGGGATAAATCGCGTGTCAAGAGTTTGCTTCCTCTCATCCCCTTTACGTTTCCGCATTTACTCTATTGCAATCTTTGCTTGTCTCTACATTCCTAGAGTAGTATCATGCTAGGATTGGTTATAGGTTGCAAGCCTTCTTTTGGGATGGGAGTTTTACACTAGAACAACCGTAGTTGCACATATAGATAATATGTTCTAGTTTACCTTTGCGCAAAATTAGTGAAGCCATTGGTTAAGGTTTTGAGTTGCGTAATTCACCCCCTCCCCCTCTTAGGCTAACGGGCATCTGATTCCTTACAAGTGGTATCAGAGCCGGGACTCACTTCCTTCACAAGGATACGCCAATTCGATTGGTAAATTGTGAAAACCGGCTCATTGGAACGGTTAGGCTTCACCGCCTAGTGAGTTGCCCTATAGAGGAATGAAAGGGGTGGATACCTTAGGTTTGGCTCCACACTTCGATGGCACGGGCTATCCTCGGTGGAAGGTTCTCATGGAGGCCTATCTCCAACAAGGGACCTCGATGTTTGGAGAGTCACCGATGAGGGCATGAAAAATGGTACTAGAAAGGAAAAGCAATTTGATGTGATTGCTAAGAGTATCATTTTGTCCTCACTAGATGTAGGCGTTTTCAATAGAGTTTTTACTTGTGAAAATGCTCATGAGCTATGGAAAACCATCAAGGAGCAAAATGAGGGTTCAAAAGAAGTTGCTAATGAACGCTACGGTTGTCTCCTTGAGGAATTCAATAGCTTCAAGCAACTTGCTAATGAAAATGCCGAATCTATGTACTCACGCCTAAATGTGCTTGTCAATGAGATTAATGCCTTAGGTGTGAAGGACATCACGGACTTGAACATCAACCGCAAGATCCTACAAAGTCTCCGAAAGCCCGACTATGACTTGGTGAAAGCAATCATCTACGAGAAGAAGCTCGAAGATTTGAAGCCATCGCATATCTTGAGCAAGATCATGGCACATGAGCTTCAACTAATGCCCAAGTCAAAGAAGGCGCCCCAAGAAAAGCCCCAAGAACCATCTTCTCCAACCACAAGCCATGCTCTCTCAAGCCGACAAGAGAAAATGTTGAGTAGGATGGCTACTCGTGGAAGCTCAAGCGAAGATGATGGTGATGATTGTGATAATGAAGATTCCTCAAGTGATGAAGAGGTTGAATCTATGGTGGCCGAGTACGTGAAGAAGATCTTCAAGTATGTGAAGAAAGTCAACATGTACGGCTACAACATCCACTTGAGAGAAGGGCGCCATCATCAACACATCAAGTTCACCAAGATTGAGCACAAGCCCAAAAGGAAGGTGGTCAAGGAGAGAAGACCAAGGCAAGAAGCAACCTTCGCCGTCCGCGAGTGGACAAGTGGTGGATCAAGTTCTTCTAGCTCAAGCGATGAATCAAGAAAGAACTTCACCACCCGCTTCATGCAAGGACCTTCATCATCACACATGTGCCTCATGGCCAAAGGTATGGAAAGCAATGTAAGTGATGACGAATCCGACACCACCTCTCTCAATGATCTTGTTGAGCTAATCCATGAGCAAAAAGGAATGCTTGAACAACAAGCTAATGAAATTAAAGAACTCAATGCTCTCAATGATCTTAGTGACACCCTTGCTACAAATTATGAACATTTGTTGTGCAAATTCAAATTGCTTAGCAAGGAGTGTGAGGAGCTGAAATCTAAGCTTGAGAGCAATGAGACTAAAACAAGTAATTCCTTTGAGCTTAATGAAACATCTATCCCTTGTGCAATTCCTATCTCCAAGGTAGATGCTTCAACTTCTTGCATTGATTTAATTGATGAATCTTGCTCACCATCTTGCAATGAGAATGTTGTTGTAGAATCATGTGATTATCTCATAGGCAAGGAAAATGATGAGCTCAAGCAAGAAGTGAAAAGGCTCCGAGAGAGATTGGCAAACTTGATGGGCAAGGGCAAGAACGATGAAGAACAAGTGGACATCTCTCAAGACATGAAGAGCCAAGTCCAACCTTCTCAAGATAACCGTGATCACATGGTGAAGAAGCTTGAGAAGGGTGCAACCGTGACTTGCTACAAGTGTCATGAGGAAGGGCACAAGTTCTACAAATGCCCCCAATTTGTCAAGAAGATGGACAAGGGCGCAAAGAAGAAATTGAAGCCCATCATCAAGAGCTCCCTCATCTACACCAAGCCCAACCGCAAGAACAAGACCAAGAGCAACACCTACGTCATCAAGAAGAAGGCAAATGGCAAGGTGGTTGCACACAAGGTTGGGAAGATGAAGGAAGAGCGGGGTTGGAACCAACCTATTTGGGTGCCCAAGGAAGTCATCACCAACATGAAGGGGCCTCAAATGGTTTGGGTTCCAAAGGCCACTTGAAGGCCTTAAGGGTGGGGACTTGGGAGGCTTGGCACAAAGACATTGCGGAAATTCATGCCTACAAGCCAAGCTTGCAAATTGGATATGTGTTGCCCAAGTTCCCCAATTGAGGTAATGGAAACTAGTACCTATCTCTTGCATCATTGTAGCTCCATTGCCTTGTTTAGGTTGCATTTGTTGCATTTTTTTTTACATATGGTAGGTTGCTTGTGTCATGTGCTAACCCATGAGCAATCTACATGGTTTGATTAGTGTGTAGGAAAGCTACACTTGTTCTTACATGATGCATGTTTTCATATATATCTCTTTGCATCATGAGCAAGCTATAGGATTAGCTTCCCTTTTGTTTTCATAAACAATGTGCATACATTTGGTTGGTGATTCAAACACTAAATGCACACATTTAGGGGGAGCTCATCGTATGGTTTGGTTATGGGACTAACGTTGTTTCAAGCCCTTCTTATGTAGTCCCTTAGCGACGCGTTCCGGTGCGGTGTTTCATTCTAAGAGAATGCTATTTCACTCTCAATGTGATCTAACATCTCTAAAAGAGTGAATATAGCAATATGAGCTTCATGCTATTGAGTCGTGTCCTTGCGAGCTTATGTATCTATATAAGTTCAAAGGCAATGTACTCATACATTCCTAATCCTTGTGGTACCCCAAGTGCCTTCTATATAAGCTTCTTTCAAGTGGTGTCACCTAGTGATATCATTTCCAAGTGGCTCATCTCAATGTGGTGCCAACAAGGTAGAGAGGATCATCCCCGGAGGTATGCAAAGTGATCAAAAGACTACAAGTGATATCTACAAGTGGTAATGTAACAAGAACCCATTTGTCTTATCTCTTGTCCCTTAAGCTACCTCCTTGCATGATATGCTCTAAGCTACCTTGTCTTTCAAGTTTATAGTTGTGCACTTGTTTCTCACTACCCTTGTCTTACAAGTGGTATTCTTTTTATGCACACACTTAGGGGGAGCTTAGTTTGTATCATGCCAGTCTCATGAGCATGTGATCCACCTTAGTTATTCTCACTTGTGGTATCTTCATCGATATCATACATATGGATCATGGTTCATGCGGCTTTCTCCCTTGCATTTAACATCTCTCCTTTGAGCTATGGTTGCTAGATCTTGCTAGTTTCCTTGGACCCGTTTGCTTTGGACTTTTTGGAGATTTTATTCCAAAGGGGGAGAATGTGAGACCAAAGCAAGCGTGTGGCGTAAGCTTACAAGTGGGCTCAAGGATGCTTACAAGTGATTTCAAGGATTTGAGACCAAAGGGGGAGAATGTGAACATAAGAGCAAAAAGGGGGAAGTTTGATCTAGGGGGAGTTTTGGATGATGGTAAGCATCCAAGCAAGTGTAAGTGGTTCTAATTCTGTCAATTCTAGCAAATTTATGCTTGCTTTGGTTGTGTTGTCATAAATCACCAAAAAGGGGGAGATTGTAGCGAACATGGCCTCATATGCCATTTGTTCGGAGTTTGATTTTGGTGATTCATGACAACATGATCATTGGGACTAACCATATTGTTTGAGCATGTCTTTGTAGACATTTTTAGGTCCCATGGATGCAACCGCACACAATGCAAAGCATGACAAAAGAAAAAATATGAAGCCGGGATAAAGAGATGAATGAATTGGACTTGTCCTATGAATAAATTATTCTTAGATCAATCAAATGGTATTAAATGCTACAGAATCATGAAGATTATTCCACAAGCTTTCCATAGAGTCCAAGATCATCAAAATCGGAATCCGGAGTGAAAAGTTATGCCCAAATTAAGATGTGCTGAAAATAGGGCACAAGATGATCCGACGGTCCCATTTTTGTGAGCACCGGATGAACTCCTGAGAAGAAGAAAACAAGTGTATAAGCACCGGATGATCTGGTGGTACCATCGGATGATTGCATCGGTTCATCCTATGCTTTTTCGGGAAACATACAGAGAGGTATTCGCGCGAAATGTCTAGCACCGGATGAACCGACGCTGTCATCGGTTCATCCGACGCTTAAAAAATGCTCAAATGCTCAGGATTTTTTCAGAATCTTGTAGAGAATTTCATAAGCTTTCCAACAAGTACAAGATCGCCCAAAACGGAGTTCGGAGCAGAGAGTTATGGCCAAAATACGGAAGGGCATATGGCAGCACGGGATGATCCGACGCTACATAAAATGACACCGTCGGTTCATCCGACGGTATATCTTAAATAGCCGTTAGAGCAACGGCTATATTGGTGTGTTGGCCTATTTATACCCCTTCAACTCTCCCATTTGAAGGTGCTTTGGATTGTGTGGAAGTGCGAGAGGAGTTCAAGACACATTCAAGATCATATCCAATCCATCCAAGTGCTTAATTGCTCATCCTTAGACTTTCATATGCTTTGTGTATGTGCTTAGTGCTAGGCTTAGCTTAGAGCTGAGTGAGTGCAAGGTTGTGCCAACCTTGTGAGGTGATTCTTGATTGAATCAAGTTGTACAAGGTTCGCCGGAAGCCTTGGGGCCTAAGTGGCTCACCAGCAATCGTCATCGACCCTCCGGCTTGGTGTGGAGCGGCGAGGACACTTTGTGCGGGGGACGTGGAGACCCCCTTCCTTGGTGGAGAAGCTCCTTAGTGGAGACGGCATCAAGGTGACCAAGGGAGCTTGACAAGTGCCTAAGTGGCTAGCCTTTGTGGCAAGTCAAGTTGGTGCTCTTGGGAGAGACTTGGTGACCGGGAAGCAATACTCTTGTGTGAGTGCTTCAACAACGTGGACTAGGGGTGGCTTAGTGCCTACCGATACCACGGGATAAATCGCGTGTCAAGAGTTTGCTTCCTCTCATCCCCTTTACGTTTCCGCATTTACTCTATTGCAATCTTTGCTTGTCTCTACATTCCTAGAGTGGTATCATGCTAGGATTGGCTATAGGTTGCAAACCTTCTTTTGGGATGGGAGTTTCACACTAGAACAACCGTAGTTGCACATATAGATAGTATGTTCTAGTTTACCTTTGCGCAAAATTAGTGAAGCCATTGGTTAAGGTTTTAAGTTGCCTAATTCACCCCCTCCCTCTCTTAGGCTAACGGGCATCCGATTCCTTACAGTAGTGCGCCGCGTCCAGGTACTTGACGGGCTTGGTCGACGACAGGACCATCCACGGAGACAGCGGCGAGTAGTCGTCCTCGTCCAGCGGCGGCACCAGCACCCCCCACGGCGTGCCGTGGAAGGTGTACGGCCCCTCCTCGAAGTCCCCGTTCTTCAGCATGTTATCTGCCATGAACGGATGTATTTTTTTTTTCTTTCAACATTTCGATTCTTGATCGCATAAGCTTCTCAATTTTGGGGAATAATAAGTCAGAATCTGTACTCTTGATGCGCTGAGGAGGCTGGAGAGTCTTGATCGCAAACGAGTCGAGGAGGGGGCCGCAGGCGGCGTCGTCGGCGACACCGGGGTTGTGGACGATGAGCGTCACGGCTGCGCGCCTGGCCTTGAAGGCCCAGGAGTAGGAGTCACAGCCGTCGGCCGTGTAAACCGTCTGGACGGGGAGCACGTCGGACTCCGGCGCCACAGTCACGTTGAGCTGCTCGGCCTGGGCGCAGGTGCGCGCCGCGCTGAAGGTGATGGAGTAGTACGCGTTCCGGATCACGCTCAACAGCTGCTGGATGGAGGCCTCGTTGCCGAGCCGCACGGCGTAGGCGCCCTCCGGCACCGGGAGGATCATGTCCCCCTGCTTCTGGCCGGGCCCGATGTACTCGACGAAGCCGGAGATCTCCCAGCGCGGGATCGCGTAGCGCCCCATCACCCTCGTGCCGTCGAGCTGCGACCCGGCCGGCGCCTCCTCGAAGTTGTCGTTCGGCAGCAGGCCTGCGCACGCAGTGAGCACTGAGCACTAACACTCTAGCAGGAAGCGTAGTAGCAATAGCATTGTTGAGAATCAGAAACTCATTGGCGTGTGAGTTGCTTGTGATCGACACAGCACTAGACTTTGTCCGTCACGTGCCTAAAACTGAAAAATAGTTTGCGAAAGGCATAGCATGGTGTGCAATCACTTACCATCCGGGATGGCATTATCCGCTCGAGCAGAGACAAAGCAGCAGGCGAGCAAGAACAGGGCAGCGTGACGGGCGTGCAGCACCATCTCCCTTCCGCTTCCCAGGATCACCCATCTTCTCCTGCGGAAGGAATACTCTGAACACTGTTGCGAGCTCTCAGCTCGGTGCTCTGATGGGAACAACATAAACAGTGACACAGATACACCCCGGTGCAGTGCTTTGGTTGCAGATCTAGTTATAGAGGAGACGTGCGTCTCTCGAGGCTGGATGGATAAAATCACGGCCAAGTTGTCCTGTGCGTCTTGGATCACCAGGAGGTCTCATCCACCATGCTGAGATGCGGTGCACTCACCGGACGGGTGGTGACTGGGGATGGCACCTACGTCTGCTCACACGGATCTAGGATTAGTTTACCTTGTGAGGCCATTTTTAAAGCTTCTTCAGGCGGAGTACCCAGACAGACTCAGAACGAGGGTTCACCTTACCGTTGGTAACCGGTCCGGTTACCGCGGTAACCGGTCTTACCGGTCCGGCTCGGTAAGGAAAAAGCTCGGTAACCGCTCTCTAACCGAACCTAGCAAACCGCTCTTTTCGGTTTACCGGTCGGTTTTACCGGTTTACCGGACCGGTTTTGGCGGTTTGGAAAACCGCTCCGGCAGCGGTTTTTTGAACCCTGCTCGTAACGAGAGCGCCCGCGAGACCGCGACCGATGCGGCGCTAGTTTTTGAACTTGGTTCATCGGGCTCAGCCAGCCAGCCGCTCAGGCCATCCTATAGGATGCCTTTGGTAGGGCTACTGCGGTTATGCGAACTTTGGTTGTGACTGTGCCGGTGAAGTGGATTTTGTGAGGGAATTAAAACTGTTTTATGAAAATGTTTAGCAAAACAACTTCTCCTCGTTGTGTCAAGTGGATAAGAGCAGGCCCGTACCTAAGTTTAGGAGGCTCTAGTGCGAAACACAAAATTGCGACCCTTGTGAATATGGGTAACTTGTTAAGTTTTTTTTGCGCTTTTGAGCAATATAATCATGATTTCTATTTTGAACTCCAGAAGCCTGTTTCATAACTCAAAAAGGAAAGAATAGAGCAGAATTGTAGAACTTACATGAGAGGATTGCTAAGTAGTCTGTTTTTAACACCAAAAATTGGTACAGGAAAGGGACTGACTTGTGGGCCGAGTTTGGTAAAGAAGCACCATTCGGCAGGAAATTCTCCTCAAAGGATTCGGCAAAGATACTTGCGGTCGGTAGTGCGCCATCATTCGGCAGAAGGGCTGTTTGCGCTTGAAAAAGGAAGCTTTCGGGAATACGTGATGACGTGGCCCGGATATAAGGAAGGGACGAATTGATGACGGGTGCGAGATGGACATTGGCGCCGGGACATTAATTTAGGCAATGAATGTTGTACTCGTAGTCGACCAGGAGTCGTGTTAGGATAAGGGTATAAATGTAAACCCTTGGTGTCTGTAATAGGGATCGAACAATTTCACAACAAAACCGGCCCCGTGCCAACTTTGAGTCCTTTAGTCGAGTCGTCGAGTTCTTTGAGAGGAGCCATCGATCCGTCGACCTCCGTAAGTACCGGCAACCTTGTATCATGTCTAGTATCATGCGGTGGATTTAGACCGTGATGCAAGTAGTCTTGTTACCATGCTTAGTATCATGCGGTGGATTTAAGCTTGGTTCAAGAGGGTTTCTTGTTAGATCATAAGCCATGCGGTAGGCTAAGATCTAGCTTGAAGCTAGTTATCGGCTATATTAGATTTGGCAAGATCTAATAGATTCATTAAGTTACCATGTGTTACTTTGAATTTTGCTTTATGTTTAATTCATGTAATACTCTCGTTACCCAATTTAGATTGATTAGATTCGACTCTATCTTGTTTACGATCCATATGATGTGTGTTCAAATATTTAACTCAACGTGGTGCATGGGTCACGTGCTCTTCAATAGCCGAATTTGAATCAATCTAGATTATCACGTGTTGCGGGTTCAAGCTTGTTGATTTTTGCATAGATCTTGACAGAACCGAGTATCATGCGGTAGATGCAGGTTTTTGGGTTGTCTTAGAGTTAGTCATCCGGTGGACTAGAATTCAATTCAATCTGATAGATTTATCATCCTTGGCAATGTTTGTTCCTTCTCCACGGAACCCGATTCGGCTGTACAGCCGTATTCGGCAATTCTACTACAAGTGAGACGTGTTCATAAGTTTGTTTTAAATAATGTATGCTTTTAGCCTTGTACATTTAGATTGTATCATGCGATGGATTGATTTATTCTTGGTTGGTGGTGTGGTTTCAAACAAGTCGTATCATGCGGTGGATTGATTTGTTTGATGTCATACTTGACGGGTTTGAAAATATCTAGACACGCGGTAGACTAGTGCTTTTGGCCTATGCATGCTTGTTTACTTCAAATTGATAATCATGCTTTCACCTTATTTATGTTATTGTAATTTAATCTCGAAAATCGGTCATGATCACGTGCGGGCAATGCTGTTTAAACAAAGACCGATCTTTTGTCATGCTTACGTCATGCATTCGGCTATATCCTGGTTTCATGTTTTAGAGCTCCCAAATGATATTCAAACTGCTGACATAATAGCTTGTTGTAGCTACATGTCATTTTAATTGACTTTCTAGCCGTAAATACGGAACTGTCTGGTACCACCCGGCAAGTTCCAGATTTTATCTAACTGCTTTCCATCCTTTTTCAGTTTCAGGAAAATTAACTGGCACACTTCGGATTCGACACGTGTGTTAAGCCAGCTTTGTTCGGCTTGCTGTGTGCTTGGCGTGAGGTGCTGATTTTACGTCCACATCTGTGTACATTATGCTTGATGGACAATTGGCCAATTGGGACATGAACATCAACATACTGAATTGTATGATGATGCAAGAGTGCACACGTGCATCGCATCTTCTGGACGGATGTCACGTCATCGAGCAACTCGCAGGGGCAGCAGCATTTCTGCATTCACGTTGCCGGTGGCCGGCGTTCGCCTCGGACTCTCGGTGTGTAACATATTGGAATACGATACGAGGGCATCTCTGTTTTATATTGGGTCTTACCTTTCACATTTGCTTAGTAGATTAATTAAGTATAGTTGTTTGGGCGGCCCGGTGCTGTCGCACCATTTGCACCGCGTGATGTACGACACTGGATAAGTGTTGAAATACCCATAATGGTCTTCCTTTTTCTTTTTCTTTTTATTTCTTTTCTTATTTTTCCTCTTTTCTTTTTCATTCTTCTCATTTTTCTTCTTTTCCCTTCCCTTTGCTCCTCCACCTTATCCATTCACGCCTCCTGCACCTCCCCCAGAGCCAGGAGCTCCCACCCGCCGCCTCGGCACCGATGCGCCTGTCGCGCCCCAGCCCCAGCCCAACCACGCGCCCCTCCGGCTCCCCCCGGGCCCCGCCCCCGACCGCCACGGTCCTCTGCTCTGCCAGTTGCCTTCCACCTCCGCTCCGCCCGTAGCACGTCGCGGCGCCACTGCGGTCCAGCTCCCTCGGCGTCGCCGCGCCTTGCCTCCACCCCTGAACCACCTCCCCTCATCTCCACGGCGCGCCGTCAGCCGCTCGTCTCAACCGGATCGAGCTCCTCCACCTTTCCCGCCCTCTCCCTCTTAGTTCCTCGTCGGCCTCTCCAACCGAATTGAGCCCATTAATTCAAATTGAGGGGTCTCATTCCATTCAATACTCGTGACAATAACCCAATTAGAAATCCGCTTAAAAAAAAGGTTAGTCACAAGCATATGGTTGTCATTTATCACCGAAACACACCCTTACCAAAGATGCGAAAGGGCCTAGATCGCTACAATCTCCCCCTTTTTTGTGATAGATGACAACACGAGTAGAGATATATGAAAATTTGAATTAAAAGCATATAAACTCTACTTCTAATGCATGAAATAGAATAAGCGGTAAACACACATGCATTAAGTAAACACATAAGCATGAGTAGACATATAAACCATCGACATACACAAGATCTAAATACATGTCTCATCATGAAACTCCACAAAAGTGAGAGAGGCTACAAAAACTCCAAAACCTGCATTTCATCCGACGGTATATCTTGACTAGCCGTTAGAGCAATGGCTATATTGATGTGTTGGCCTATTTATACCCCTTCTACTCTCCCATTTGAGGTTGCTGGATTGTGTGGAAGTGCAGAGGAGTTCAAGACACATTGAAGATCATATCCAATCCATCCAAGTGCTTAATTGCTCATCCTTAGACTAGTACATGCTTTGTGTATGTGCTTAGTGCTAGGCTTAGCTTAGAGCTGAGTGTGTGCAAGGATTTTAGTGAACTCATGAGTAGGGCATTCGAGATGTCAATGATCGGAGAGCTCAACTTCTTCCTTGGGTTTCAAATCAAGCAATTGAGGAAGGGACTTTCATTCATCAAGAGAAGTACACCAATGATATTCTCAAGAAGTTCAAGATGGATGATTGTAAGCCGATCAAGACTCCAATGCCTACTAATGGACATCTCGACCTAGATGACGGAGGTAAATCGATTGACCAAAAGCTTTACCGTTCTATGATAGGTTCTCTTCTTTATCTTACCGCATCTAGGCCCGATATCATGTTTAGTGTTTGTATGTGTGCTCGGTTTCAAGCCAACCCTAAAGAATCTCACCTAAGTGCTTTGAAAAGGATCCTTAGATATTTAAAATACACACCTAGCATTGGCTTGTGGTACCCCCATGGTGCTTGTTTTGAGCTCTTGGGTTATTCGGATTCGGACTTTGCCGGATGTCGAGTAGACCATAAGAGTACTTCGGGTGGGTGCCATTTGCTTGGTCGCTCTTTGGTTGCTTGGTCCTCTAAGAAGCAAAACCCCGTGGCCTTATCCACCGCGGAGGTGGAATACATTTCTGCGGGGGCTCCTCTATATGAAGCAAAGCCTCTTTGATTATGGTGTGGTTCTAGATAGGATTCCCCTCCTTTGTGACAATGAGAGTCTTGTAAAAATTGCTAACAACCCGGTTCAACACTCGCACCAAGCACATTGATATCCGTCACCACTTCTTGCGAAATCACGTTGCAAAAGGGGACATTGTCCTTTGTGGTGTTCGCTCCGAGGAGCAATTGGCGGATATATTCACCAAGCCTCTTGATGAAAACACCTTTTGTAGGCTTCGGAGTGAATTAAATGTGCTTGATGCGTCCAACATCATGTAATGCTTGTCATATAGTTTGCATTTGCATATGTACATGATCAGGGGCTTGTCTAACCTTGTTGAGATAGTGATGAGTATGGGTCTTGCTTGAGCCGGTGGTTCTCTTGTTTCGCTCAAGGCAAGAAGAATGGCTCATCATGAATAAGCTCATCAAGGGTTCAAACTTGGCAAGATAGTTTACCTTCTCGCTTTGCATTTTTTGCTTGTCATGTAGATGCACTCATGTTTATTTTCATGCATTTATTCTTGCATAGCATTGCATGAGAGAAGTCACAAAGGAAACTCACACTATGAGAAAGTTGCTTAGCGTTCAATGCAAATCAACAACTCTTAAGGTGTGATGAGACGAATGATTGTGCTTAATGCCTATTGAGTTAAGTCCTAACGAGCTTATGGT
Source organism: Cenchrus americanus (assembly GCA_947561735.1). Taxonomy (NCBI): domain Eukaryota; kingdom Viridiplantae; phylum Streptophyta; class Magnoliopsida; order Poales; family Poaceae; genus Cenchrus; species Cenchrus americanus. The sequence goes on along the minus strand of OX387241.1, from coordinate 262,903,469 downwards.
GTCAATCTCTAAGTTCAAAGGCAATTAACTCATACATTACCTTTTTGGAGCTCCCTCCCTCCTTTGGTTCTTAATTTGCCTATTTTTACCTATGGTTTATCCCTTTTTAGGGAGCTAAATGTGTATTATAAGTATTTTATAAAGGAGTGCTTGAGGGGGTGAAGTTGTCACTCAGGATTGATCCAAGAATGTGCTTGTGTTGGCTTGTGTGTGACATTCGACGGATCAAAAATAAGAAATAGTTCAACAAAATCGAATTGTCACCGTCAGATGAACCGACGCCCTGTAGGTTCTAGCGTCGGAACATCCGGTGAAGGGGTCTGGGCGCTTAGTTGCACTCTATTAGAAAATTTTGCACCGTCGGATGAACCGACACCTTCGGTCTTTTGACCATCGGTTCATCCGGTGCTGAAGAAATTTTCAGTTCTTCCCAAACCCGCGCGCAACTGCTCCGACGTGTTGTAATTTTAGGCCGTCGGACCATCCGATGCCCCCTTTCACCCAAGAGCAGAAGTGCACCGACAGTTCGATCGACGCTCGTATTTTTGCATCGTCGGTTCATCTGACGCTACACTGACGCGTTGGTCCCACCCGTCATAACGGTTCGGCGCGATTCTTCGTCACTAACCCTAACTCTTCGTCGCTGCCGTCTCGCGCCCGACGCCGCCGCCTTCGTGCTCACCTCCAGCGAAATCTCGCGCGCCCGTGCCTCCTCCGCGTCCCTCCGTGCCCGCCGCCGGCTCCTCGCGCTCGCCGCCATCCGCCGCGCCTCTCCACCGCGTCCAAATCCGCGCGCGCGCGCCGCTGACACCCACCTAGGGTTCCACCGTCGCCTCCAATTCCGGTCGCACGCCGCCATCTCAGCTCGTCGGCGACCCCCAGGAGGAGCGCAAGGCCCTAGCTATCTACCACAGCCGCACATTGACGTCCATTCCTTCGTTGTGGTGAGGACTTCACCGATTTCCCCCCTCCACTGCACTGCTAGGGTTCCTATGCACTGTTTCTTAGGGATTTTGATCCTGTTCTTCACAATTGAACTTCAGTGCTTGAAATCTAGAATCTTGTGGTCCTAAAATTCCTAGCATTTGTTCCTGCTCATCTTTAATCTAGGGCAATTTTAGGCTATTGATCATGCTCTTAGGGGTAGCATTACACTGTTCACACTCTTTGATCCTTTGAGAATTGTTTTGGGAAATTGCAAGAATTATCCCTGTTTATCCACACACTTGCACATCTTGCTCACCTAAGGACTTCATCAGCATTTTTTGTGGCAGCTTTTCTCCTAGATGTTCATACTTAGGCTCATATTAGTCATTTGCTTTGCTTAAGCTTATCCTTAGTAACATATTATGTTTATTCTCGTCTCTAGCCATTCTATAATCATCTCTCATTTTCTCTCACAGATGGCAGGCAATAAGCGGAAGGGTAAGGCGGTTGCTGAGCCGAAGAAGAAGAAGAGCAAACAGTAGGAGCAGGAGCGCATGCTAGCAGTGCCCAACACTCAGGGACAGCCTCAGAGGGGCATTCGTATCTCAGAGGGCACACAGAGTCAGGGGAGTAGCCCCAGAGTGAGTAGCAGCAGCAGCAGGCAGAGCGACGAGACACGGCGGCGGCGCAAAGCGCGCCGCGTCGGTCAGGCAGAGGGCACCAGACCACAGAGCAGTCAGAGTCACCACCCTCACTAGCCAGGTCTGGACCTTGGACACGCGGTGGTCACACACAGCCACAACCGACACCGCGCCTGAGGAGAGCTGCAGCAGAGGAGCTCACAGAGAGAGAGAGCGAGCGAGGCTCTCAACCCCCGGCCTACCCGCAGGTCCACGAGCAGAGGCTTTTGGAGTCTATCTCCGTGACCTCCGTCACTTGCCGGGGCCGAAGATTCGGCAGTTGAGGAGTGTGCCTGAGGACTAGTGGTTTCCACGTGCCAGAGAGGAGTGTGACCCCAGGTTCTGGACTATTCTCCAGGAGAGCTTCTATGCCTCCTACACTCACAGAGGGTCTCAGCTCAGCCAGCACCGTATGCTGCGGTTCACGCGCTCCGAGGGCGTGCCGCGTCGGAGAGGCGGTACTCCCCTTCTTCGACTACCAGCGGGGACTGGTGGACTTAGTGACTCGGAGGTCACGTTACGTCTCCGACTGAGTCAGGGTTTTCTATGCCACTGTCTACGTCGACGCTGATCGGGTCGCCATCAGGTTCATGTTTATGGGTCACCAACAGCGGCTTACTCGAGAGGGGATCGCAGAGCTGCTTCGGGTGGATCTACACGATGATTCTATTCACTACCTGGCGTACTCCGACGTCGAGCCTCCTCGTCATGCACACTCACCTGTTCTACCCTCCGACAAGGAGATCAGCTTCGTGTTCCAGCCACCGTTCCTCCCCGGTACACCCAGGACACTGGACCGTCTGATTCGTGAGGCGTACGTCATTCACTACGCTCTCAGGAGGTCGGTGCTATATAGGATGGGTACGCAGAGTCTTTGACAGGGGTGCAGCAGTGGCTCCTGATGTACGTGATGGCGAAGTGCCCCTTTGACCTCGTGGACATCATGCTAGCAGAGATTGAGGATGCCATTATGGATAACATGGGGATGACACGACAGCAGCCCTTCGCTCACTGGATCAGTTGGCTGCGGTCCCGGCTCGAGGCTCAGAGGTACGTCGGGATGCTTGAGTCATCGAAGTTTGTGTTCCCGACCTACCGGCCTCCGATGCCCGGTGACAGGAGGAGAGGCCCGAGAGGCATGAGGAGAGCCGAGGAGACACTCCAGGCTCGAGCAGCAGCAGAGGCAGTTATGGACGAGGCAGCACGCCAGGATGCTACTCTTGCTGGAGCAGAGGCACCTCTTCCTCAGTACTTTGCCAATGACGATGAGTCCTCCAATGATGATGAGGAGTTCGTACCTGCTCCAGAGACAGAGCCAGTTTTTAGAGTCCGTCGGTCACACGATGACGAGGCAGGAGGCTCCACCTTGCCAGGCTAGAGAGAGGCTGAGTCACCAGTTCCCACGATCTCAGTTGCTCAGGTGACCCAGCCAGACCAGCTCACTACACTGATCTCGGCTATGGTTGCTCAGACTCAGGCGACTCTCCAGGTACGGCAGCGGATGCGGTGCTCCGTTCCGGCGGTACCGGGGAGCCGCGGCGGGTGATCCTCGAGGGGACCTGTCAGCAGCAAGAGGCTCAGAGGCAGCAGATGCTACAACACCAGATGTTGACTTCGCAGATGTTCACGTTCATGTCTGGTTGCCTTGGTCAGCTCTTCCAGCAATCAGGACTTCAGCTACCTCAGCCACCTACCACTACCGAGCTACAGGCTGACCCGACAGCTCCTCTTCCTCCAGCAGGCGGTTCGTGAACGTTCCCCTGTCGACATTCCTACAGACACCTCTGCTTCAGACAGGGGCGTTTGCGGTACCTCAGACGACGACACCACAGGCAGCGGTCACCACTTCCTTCCTTGCTCAGCTTTCGATGACCACTCCTGCATCGTCCCAGCTGGTGTCTCCGCTTACCACAGGAGCTCTCGTCTTCGAGACACCAGCTCGCACCACTCTGCTTAGTCCATTGGGTTCTTCACCGCTTCCGACGTTTACTACACCGAGGGCAGAGGGGTTGGGACAGGAGGACCACTACCTTCGAGCGATCACGGAGCAGATCTCGTCAGCGCTTGCCTCCGACACTGTTCCTCCTGCTCTCGAGGCTACTACAACTCCCAGCACGACGACTGTCGCACCTCCTCTGCCTCCTCCGGGTTCCTCGTCACCAGCTTGGGACATCCTCGGCGACGACACCGACGACGACGACACTTCCGGCTTCTCTATGCAATCTTCGAGAGTCGTCTCTACTTCGCTGCTAGATCCTTCCTCTCTGCCTCAGGCTTAGTCTCCTTTTTGGTGCTTGTTGCCAAAGGGGGAGATAGATAGGGGGAGTAGAGATAGGGGGAGTTAGGGGAGAGTGCAGGTTTTGGAGTTTTTGTAGCCTCTCTCGCTTTTGTGGAGTTTCATGATGAGACATGTATTTGGATCTTGTGTATGTCGATGGTTTACATGTCTACTCATGCTTGTGTGTTTACTTAATGCATGTGTGTTTACCGCTTATTATATTTCATGCATTAGAAGTAGAGTTTATATGCTTTTAATTCAAATTTTCATATATCTCTACTCGTGTTGTCATCTATCACCAAAAAGGGGGGATTGTAGCGATCTAGGCCCTTTCGCACCTTTGGTAAGGGTGTGTTTCGGTGATAAATGACAACCATATGCTTGTGACTAACCTTTGTTTTGAAGCGGATTTCTAATTGGGTTATTGTCACGAGTATTGAATGGAATGAGACCCCTCAATTTGAATTAATGGGCTCAATTCGGTTGAAGACTACGAGGGAAAGGACTTTGTTAGTTCCGAGTGTCACAAAGGCGTTGAAGGACACTTGGATTGCTAGTTTGTAGTTTCGACCGTACTATTAAGAGGGGCTCGTACGCTAGTAGCTTGACCATGCACTCAAAATCCATAATTTATGCACACTCAAGTTCCTTGGATCCTATCTAGCTCAGAGAGTTAGAGTTCATGGAACCAAGGTTGAAGCAAAAGAATCGACGGAAAACTCAAAGGTGCTGAATTGGATGAGTTGAAATCAATTTCATAGCGTCGGATGATCCGATGCTTTATAATTAACACGCGTCGAATGAGTTCTGCAGCCAACCGGTTCAAAATGGACTGTCGGATGAACCTACGGTTGCATTTAAATTCAATAGAGATACGCCAAGACTTCTGCTTCAGCACCGGATGAACCGACACTTGGATTGATTACACAGCGGTTCATCCGAAGCCTTGATTCCAATCATACAGTACCGCCCCAAGTGTGGTGCCTTCAGCACCGGATGATTCGACGGGGCGTCAGTGTATAGCGTCGGTGCATTGTCAGGGTTTCTTGGTTCAACGACTATATTGGGCGCTGTGAGACACCGGATGATCCGACGCTCAGCAGGGGGGCACCATCGGTTCATCCGACGGTACTACTTTTTTAGGGGACTTTTCCAATGGCTAGCCTCCTTTGCTAGGCCTATAAATAAGCCCCCCTGCCTCTCTAGAGCTGCCTTTGCCACTCTGAAGATCTATTGCAGCCTAGGAGAGAAGGAGAGTGTGTTCTTGCCTATTGGGATTTCTCTTCCTCTTCATTGAGGTGTTCTTTCTTAGTGAGCAAGAGTTTCAAGGTGCATCCATGGATTAGTTGAGTGCTCAGGTCAAGTGAAGGTGTGCGAGCTTGTTACTCTTGGAGTTTGACGGCTCCTAGACAGTCTAGGTGACTTGGGGGTTCTTGGTGAGCTCTTGGAGGTTGTGGGAGCCTCAAGACAAGCTTGGTGTACACGGTTCGAGACCCACCATTCCAGAGATGGAGAACGGGTACTCTTAGTGAGCACTTGTGTCTTTGTGACTCAAGGGGGAGTGATACTCTAAGTGAGTGCTCCAACGTGGATTAGGGGGAAGCATCAACTTCTCGATACCACGGGAAAAAATCAGTCGCCTCTTGTCCATCTTATTTACTTCTAGCACTTACTTTCAGCATTTCAATTCCGCTCTCAAGTTTCTTTGTCTTTGTTCTAGATTGTTTCGCTTGTGTGCTTCTTATCTTGCCTAGGTTGTCATATTGCCTCCTAGTGTGATATTTGCTAAGGAAACTCTTGATAGTGTGTTCTAGAAGTAGGGAAGAATCTTTTTAGTATGGGCAACACTAGTTGATAGGTTAAGGTTTTTGCTTTCCTTAGAGCTTGCAAAACAAGTCCCATATTCAACCCCCCTTCTATGTGACTAGATCCTACAGATCAAACCGACCTAAACATGTGGTTTAGATTGATCATCATAGGCGGTGGAGGAAGCTTCCGGAAGCTGGGCCATTTGGCACCAGGGGGGTCGGCCCCACCACCAAGCTGCTCTGGCTTGGGTGGGACCCCATTTGGGCCACTCCGGCCAGGTGGGTCCTTCATCCTTCTAGATGCTTCTTTCTTAGGTGCTAAGTCACGTTGAGTTCCGGAGCCTTTTGGAGTCTTCTAGAGTGGTTTCTTTGCATATTTTCTGAATAGTCCCTGTAGAATCATAGACTCACCAAAACTCATGGAAATTGTCAATATAAACCCTAATAAGGTGATTTAATTATACTTTAGTTCTTTTTCCAGTAAATGTGAGGGATAAAATGCATAGATAAAATGTGTCAACAATGGACGTACACCTTTCAAGTGTATCACCGTCCTCCTTCGAGGGGTGCAGCATGAGGAAAGGATGGGAGTGGGTAGTACAGTGCCACCGAGTGACACCGGCCATCCCGCACAGCACTGGTACAACGCCAGGGATGGTTGCACAATGGCGGGTTGGTCGCATAGCACCGGGATCTGATTCCCAGGCTGCGTCAGGGGGTTGGCGTGACGGGGAATCGCTTTTGACCCGGGCGCCCACGTTGTGTCAGGGCATTTATTGCCCCGGTCGGGGGAGCAGACGTGGCGCCGCGGGCTGAGGGAGGCCTTGAGCGAGGCGGAGGCTTACGCGAGGGGCCGGCACCCTCGAGCGAGGTGGGAACTCACCCGAGGGGCCAAGGCCCTCGACCGAGCTGGAGACACGTTGAAGGGGCGCCACACCCTCGAGTGAGGCGGGGGGTTTTCGTGGTGTGGTGCCTGCCCCTCGAGCGAGACGGAGGTTCGCCCGAGGGGTACCGCATCTGGCGGTTTGATGGGTCGCTGAGGCTTTTTGGGCCGTGGGCCTCTTTTGCTTTGGTTGGCACATGAGGAGATTTGAATTTGCGCTAAATTGTATATTTTTAGGATGGTGATTTCTCCCATTATTAGGGGACCCCTATGTCTATCCCCGACAATAGCCCCGGAGCCTTTGCAGCGGTATCCGTAGGAACCTGCAAAGGCTGATGCTTCCTGTTAGGACTTTCTTCCCTTCTGGACGCTGTGATGTTCCGTGGCGGCGCGCTAGCGCACCCGCGGGTGTAGCCCCCGAAGCCTTGGAAGGAGTGCATGCATTCGTGCAAGGTTTTTTACGTTGAGCCGCCGGTTCATGAGGCGTCATTCATTTCAGCCGGCCTCGGTGTTATTTCAGCCGGCCTTAGCAATGCCATGCACGCGTACTAGCTCTTTCTCACGACCGGACATGTCCAGAAGGTGTAGCCATGCGTCGAGCCCCCGAGCCTGGGCCCACTCAGGCGATCGGGGGTAGCTCTTCGACTTATCTGTACGCCCCTTCGCCACCCCTTCGCAGGGCGGAGGGGTGAGGTGTCCCCGACTCCCATCGAACAGGTCGCAAATCATGGATCCCTCGTTGAGCTGTTAACAGGTAGTTCAAGTGGATGTCCGTGCCCCGTTCGATAAGGGTCGGCTCGTGGTCCGGAGACACGTCCATAAGAGCGCTTCACATGGGTATGCTAGGCAGGGCTCGGCCCCGTTCAATTGGGACCGAGGGCGCAAAAGCTCTCCCTCGATGGGATCCATCAACTAGCTGCGCTCGTCGGCCTTGAACACGAACTATGGGGCGCCCTCGAACTTGTGGGTTTGAGGACCGGCTCGAACGTGCGCGCCCTAGTCGTCCCTCACTCTGTCAATCTGAGGCGCCTGTTTGAACCCTTCGAGGGTCAGGCTTCGTACCTCTGATTAGTGGGCCTTTGCGGGGTGGCACTGAGGTGCCCCCCGTCTTGGCTTCATTTGTGGGGCCTGCTAGGCTGCGGTTGAGTCGATCCTCGAACCACTGATCAGTAACTCCTTAGATCGTGGGCATTTGTGGTGCCCACCCTTGACAGGCAAGGCTTCGAACCGCTGATCAGTAAACACTGTGTAGGTCCGGCTCCTGTGGACCCTCGAGTCTGTTTAGTGAGCCGCGGCTCTGCCTATTTTAGATCGGGACACTGATCGCACCCGCGAGGGGTCGGTTCTTGAGCCCTTGGCTCTGGATTTATGCGGAGGTCGTCCTTACCTGAGAAGGAACCCCGCCATTAACGGGTTGCGTTCGTGGTCGCGGGTCTGTGGAGTGGGCGCGCCTTTTCAGACGGCGCAACACGGGCATCGTGGGCGATGTGGGAAGGTGATGGGACAGAGCGCCGCGTCCCTTGGTGTAATGCGCTGTAATCATAATGTGCGCGCATGCGCGTGACCGTTTCGGCACGGCGGGGCCCGTATGTCAGCGGCGCGGGGTGCCGACCGCATTAATTGCCGCCGCATGCGGCGTTTTTGGGGGCGTCGCCCCTTAGATCCTATAAATTGCAGGGGGGAGTAGGGGTGAGGTTCCTTACCTCTGCCATTCACATCCGTCCCCCACACGGCTCATCTTCTTCCCAGTCGCACGCTCCACCGCTTCGGATCCGTCCACACTTTCTTTGCTTCCGCCACCATCCTTGTTCCCCATTCTCGTCTTCCATGGCTCTGATTCGGGTACGGGACCCTTTCCCGTGGCCGCGGTCGGCGGCGACCCGGCTGTCGCTAGAGGAGCTGGTGACCGGCGGGCAGCTGACACCGGCCGGTGATGACCCACACCCAGCGTGGATGGTCCCGCCGGTGTCGGACAGGGAGCTCAGCCCCCCACCGGGGTACGTCGTGAGCTTTATCCTCCTGCACGAGCGCGACTTCAATGCCTCTGCGAGCAGGTTCATGCGGGGGTTGTGCCACCACTACGGGGTGGAGCTTCACTACTTCCCCCCAATGCCATCTCGCAGGCGGCTTGCTTCGTTGCCCACACCCGATTTTCCGAAGAAAACCAAGTGCTACCTATATGTATGCCAGGATCTAGTTTCACACATAGTGACATCATAGTGAATAACAGAAACAATATCACGTAAAGAAAAGGAGATTATCAAAGATTTACAGCAGAATCATAGGAAGCAAATGCTCCAAACTTCACAGGCAATCGACTGGGGGTTGCGTATGCCTAGCACCATCTTCTAGACATCATAGAGCTTCTTCTTCTTCTGAATAGCGGTTTAGCAAGGGTAAGCACACTTATGGTTGGAGCTCAGCAAGTGGGGGGAGATGCAAGGCTATCAAGGATAGGCTAAGGTTTACAACGGTTAGCATTTTAATGTTGGTCAAGTTTTAATTAACAAACCCCTGGTTACTAGATGTAAGTTCATACCAACTCACTTAAACATTTAGAAAACATCTCATCTCAAAAACCCACAAGAAACCATGATTTGATTCCATCTTTAAGTTTGATTATCATGTGAGGGTCCAAGCTGCTCTTGACCGTGAGCACGGCTGATCGATCAGTTTTCACTCTGCAGAGGTTGTACACTTTACCCACAGTTCGTGTTCCCCATGTCGCCCGGGTTTGCAAGGCCCTTAAACACTTCCGAGGTGAGTGGCTAGGGGTCCACTACGAAGCCTTTACAAAGACATGCAAAAGACCAACAACCCGCATAGTTACAGATTAGGGCAGACCATAACCCTCCCTAATGGTCAGCACCTCAGCCAAGGTTGCTACCCCAAAAGAACAGTGCTATACCCCTACAACCTCGATCCCCCTCTGCTCCTTTCGGATAAGGTCATCAGTAGCCAGAGCCATATAGACTGTGGTTGCACTGTTTTCTTGGGTGGTTCTCCATGTTCCAATTAAATTAAGATATTCTTGTATTAATCAAAAGCATCATCATTAAGCATAACTTTCATTAACACAAAGATTCATTTTTAAACCATCCCAAGGTATAACAACTAAGCATTGTCTACCCAAAACATTTATTTAAACCAGGTTGTTCCAAGGAATCAAGGATAAAATCTAGTCATGTGCTTAAAAGGATTTCCCATCAAATTTATGCAATATCATAAAAGGTAAACTTAGTTGTCATGCAATTGTATAGGATAAAATAGAATATGCAGGGGGAGAAGACCGCTTGCCTTTATCCAACAAAAACTACTCTTATGTTCTTCCACTCTTGCTCTTTGATACTCTTGATCTTCATGATTTCTGAACAACAGCTCGATCTTCTACTCGAAGCAAACATCAGGCACAACACATGCAAAGCAGACAAACAAGAACAACTAAGAACAATACACCAATCAAGAAAAGGCTTAAAAAGAGGACGGGGTTTGGTTCTACAAACGTAAATGCAAGAAGCGCTAAGAACGGAACTATCATTGAAAAGGCACATCTATCGAGAGATTTGTATTATAACACACAAAGACTATATGCTTGATAAATTTAATTGAATAAAATAATGTGCATAGGTTATTTCAGAGAAATGTCCTACTTAGAATTAAGCAAATTCTATATGTATAAAACGGATGATGTTGTACTTAAGACAATTTTATTTATAATTGTTCAAGTACGATTTACACAAATTAAACATTTGAATTCAAAAGAAGCATGTAAAGCATCTAAGCGTATAACTTTATGTTTCGAGTTCAACTAAACAAATTATATTTCAAAAACACATTTATATTCATATTAACCAAATTAATTAAGAAAACTTCAGATATAGCCTATGTTGCTTTTATTTGGAAAGCAAATTAAATAAATATTAACCAATTTAACATTTATATTATGAAAGCCGAGGTATAACCCTAATTAGCTTTTAACTGAAAGAATTATTCAAATAAGCATTAATCAAATTAACTTTAGTATGAAAAACACGAGGTTCAACTCTAATTAGATTTTATTTATAAAACAAGTTTAATAGGTATTAATCAAGTTAATATGGAATAAATTATCAAAACTAGCCCATTTTAGAGTAAACATCAGCACTAGCGTGTATTTTATTGTGAGACGAAACTTGACGCAACAAGAACAAGGTTAAACGGGCTAAGCATGAGATCTATGGGTGATTCAAGGCTACAAGGACTTGAGTGAGATTAACTGAAGATCTGGATGATTAGCTGTTAACTTTTGCAAGACACTATAAATAGTGCTGGCGAAAAGACCATGGACAGGGTTAGATGTATAAAAGATATATAGGTGCTAGATCAATTTGCAGGGGTTTAATCTAAACAAGGCACCAGAGATAACTAGTAGATGAAAAGATAATGGAAAGAAAAAGGCTATATTACTGAAAAACATATGCTTAATTTACTGGAATTGTATTTTTAAGGAACAACATGCATATGACATAAGCATTATGCAATGCTCAAATCAGGAAGGTGTATTTGTACTGATAGCAAACATGTACTTGACTATGGCAACACATGCATGCAAGCATGTAATGAACATGGTGCTAGCATGTGTAGAATTTTGTGGCTCCTTGTGTGATAGTTGACGAAGCGATGATGATGCATGGACAACAAATCAAAGGACAACTGCGGCTTTCAGTTCACGAGTGCACGGCAACTATAAGAATTATGGAGTCCATACAAAATTAAACTACTGACGTTTGCATGCAGAAGAGCTACTGCATGTGGTGGTCAGTGTGAGAATTAGAGATAACATGCTAGATGGATATTTGCAGGGTTACATGATAGATATTTTTTCTAGGATGTATATGACATCAGAATGATGAAATGATGACATCAAGCAAGGTATGAACTGAACGTATGAGTGAACCTATAAGTTTTGTTAGCTTCTGTATACTTGTCTAAAGAGTGCACATGCACGAAAGCATGGATAAACATTGTTGAAGCAAAAGAAGTGTTTGTGACAAGAAATTAAAAGATACGAACTCTAGTTGTTTGGTCTACGAGAAAACATGCATGCCATCGGTTGCATGCAACAGCTCGGTCTGCATGTTGTTGCTACTGCATGCAGCTAGGTCCTGTCCGACCCTAAATAGAAACAGAGACACCAGTCGGACAGCACGTTCTTGGGGACATTGGCAGCATACTTCAATTCGTGATCATGAGTGTATGGCAAAGGATGGAAAACTATAAGCTTCATGAGATGGATCAAGAATTAAACTATTGAAGTTTGCATGCAGCGCGGCTGCTGTATGTGGTGGCTGGCGCGCAGTGAGAATGAAATACATCAACATGCTAGCAGCTAGTGAGCACGGACGTTAGGATGTAAAACAGAATTAGACCAGCGGTTCTCACCATTGATGTGTTCATTGATGATGAATGGACGTGGAGCTGATGAGACACTAGCTTGGTACTGAAACGACTCCAACCATGTCATCGGCTTCCGGCGAACAGCAACATCAGTAAAGAAGCTTCAGAGACCATCTTAATATTACCGGAGCATGGCAGCAGTGAGTCTGCTCACAAGGAATCGATCGAGGAGGAAGATGTTGAATCTTTTAATGGAGAGCAAGATGAAAATAGAGGGATCTCAGTGTGTACGAGGATCTGCTCACCAAGCTTGGAAGAAGGAGGCGACCAGATTTTGATGGCGAGCGGATGGATCGGAGCTTGGACGGCGGCCGTGTAGCGAACATGGCCTCATATGCCATTTGTTCGGAGTTTGATTTTGGTGATTCATGACAACATGATCATTGGGACTAACCATACTGTTTGAGCGTGTCTTTGTAGACATTTCTAGGTCCCAAGGATGCAAGAAAACCACATGCAAAAATACCAAAACAAAGGGTCAAAACCGAACAAGAAAAGGAAAAGAGAAGACACCGTCGGATGATCCGACGGTCCCTCATTTACATGCGTCGGTGCAATCGTCGGACGAGTTGGTGCACAGGGTCAAATCCTAGGTACCGTCGGATGAACCGGCGGTCCATTATTTAGTAGAGTCGGACGAGTTGCAGAGGAAGAGCACGGAAGACAGTAGCACCAGATGATCCGACGGTCTAAGTGGGGACCCCGTCGGTCTATCCGACGCATAGTTTGAATTCATACAGAGCCGCGCCAAGACGAAGCCTTCAGCACCGGATGATCCGACGCCTGGCCAAGATAAAGCGTCGGTCTATCCGACGGTCAGTTGGAAGCCAACAGTGGTGACTTGGACGCGAGGCCTTCAGCACCGGATGATCCGACGTAGCATTGGAGCATAGCGTCGGAGCAGTTGTGTTAGAGAACCTCAACGGCTACGTGACGTGGGAGGGGCACCGGATGAACCGACGCCCTGGAAAAGCATAGCGTCGGATCATCTGACGGTACCTTTTTCGGCGAGCCTTTTAGCCAACGGCTAGTTTTATGCCTTGGGCTATTTATACCTCCTCCACTCACCCATTTGAGGTTGTCGGATTGTGTGGAAGTGCGAGAGGAGTTCAAGACACATTGAAGATCATATCCAATCCATCCAAGTGCTTAATTGCTCATCCTTTGACTTGCATATTTTTTGTGTATGTGCTTAGTGCTAGGCTTAGCTTAGAGCTGAGTGAGTGCAAGGTTGTGCCAACCTTGTGAGGTGATTCTTGAGTGAATCCAGTTGTACAAGGTTCGCCGGAAGCCTTGGGGCCTAAGTGGCTCATCGGCAATCGTCATTGACCCTCCGGCTTGGTGTGGAGTGGCGAGGACACTTTGTGCGGGGGACGTGGAGACCCCCTTCCTTGGTGGAGAAGCTCCTTAGTGGAGGCGGCATCAAGGTGACCAAGGGAGCTTGACAAGTGCCTAAGTGGCTAGCCTTTGTGGCAAGTCAAGTTGGTGCTCTTGGGAGAGACTTGGTGACCGGGAAGCAATACTCTTGTGTGAGTGCTTCAACAACGTGGACAAGGGGTGGCTTAGTGCCTACCGATACCACGGGATAAATCGCGTGTCAAGAGTTTGCTTCCTCTTATCCCCTTTACGTTTCCGCATTTACTCTATTGCAATCTTTGCTTGCCTCTACTTTCCTAGAGTAGTACCATGCTAGGATTGGCTATAGGTTGCAAACCTTCTTTTGAGATGGGAGTTTCACACTAGAACAACCGTAGTTGCACATATAGATAGTATGTTCTAGTTTACTTTTGTGTAAAATTTAGTGAGCCACAGGTTAAGGTTTTAAGTTGCCTAATTCACCCCCTCCCCCTCTTAGGCTAACGGGCATCCGATTCCTTATAGGCTGGTGCAGTTCGGTCCTGCACGAGGCGGTGACGTCCCGGTGGCGAAACAGTGACAGGGATCAGCCAAACGGGCGCAGCTCGATCGGCTTGGCGAGGCTCCTTCCCGCGATGGCCTGCTCCGGCGGCTTCAAGACGGCGGCGCTGCGAAACACGACACGGCCTTGGTAGATGATCGACCGGGGGGCTTGACACGGACGACGACCTCCAGCGGTGTGGTGGCATCAACAACAACCGGAAGGGTTTCGGCCTGGTGTGGAGCCCGACGACAAATATACTTGAGGCAGAAAGGAAGCTCGCGCGGACGGCGGCGACTCGATCTCCAGCCGGAGGTGTGCTCCAGTGACAGAACGTCTGGGACGAACGCGGGTGACTGCATAGCGTGGCTTCATAGAGCTTGTAGTGGTGGTCCCTTGGTTCGGTTTCGCCCTTGTGCACGCGAACCGGGCACGATCGGTGCGGCGGCACGTGATGCAGAGCAAGGCAAGGCACGGAATGGTGATGGATGTAGCAGCGCGCAAAGACTCTAGACGATCCTCTTTATAGGGCGCAGGAGCAGGGAACGGAAGGGACAGCGGCACGCCGTGGAGGTGAAGGAGAAGACGGCGGCCGGCAATTGATGGCTAGTGCTGACTGCGGCCGTTTCCGGAAGGGGGGTGAAAGAGGCGACAATTTTAGGTGTTGTGTGCGGTGCATGCGCGGAAGGTGAGCAGGCTCGGCCGAGACGAGGCTGAACGCACAGCAGCGACGACGTAGGCACGCGGATGCGATCAGTGGGGAAAATGACTGACCAGAGAAGAGGAATGGTGGAGATGGCCGTTACAAACTCAGGGAGGTGGACGGATGGTGCGGTGGTGTCGACCATTGATTATCATTGGATGGTGGGCAACCGTTACTGATGGAGGACCAGGAGGAGGGGAAACAGAGGTGGAGGCTGTTGAATGCTCCACTGAGCATGGAAGGGCTCCGCAAGCAGAGGCATGCACACAGGAAGCATAGGAGCGTGTGGCTGTGCAGGCAGCAAGCCGGCGCAAGCGCGCGCGGTCAGGGGACGCAGGCCAGAGCGCCAAGCGAGGCGGACACAGCGCATGGGTGTGTGTGGGCGTGGGGACTAGATGGCGAGTAGGTGCGGCCAGGAAGGGGGACATGCATGTGGGAGGGCGAAAAGCGGCAGCACCTGGACGGGTTCGGGCTTGGTGAAGCGCGTTGCAGCACTTGGTCGGAGGAGATGAGCATGACAAGCGGGCCCTAGCTGGCAGTGATATAAAGAGGGAGGGGAGGAAGTTGGGCCGGTGTTGGTGAGAATGAGCCGACAACCCAAGGGAGCGAGCGGGAGTGGGCCGGCGGAGCACGTCGAGAAGAGGGAAGTGGGCCGAGCTAGTTGGGTTGTAGAAAGAAAAAAAGGACAGATGACTGGGAGAAAGATAGAGAGATAGGAGGAGGTTTTAGAGTTGAACTTTGTATTATTTTGAAACCACACACCAATCAAAAAATATGCAATCGAAATAAATGCAACAATCAGAGAATTATTTTATTTTGTTTAGAAAAACAAACAATAGTTTTCCTTCACTAAATTTCCTATAAAAAATAAATGTTGAGAAAAATTTAAAATTATGTCAAAATTGTTGTTTAATTATTCTTCCTAATAACATCCTGAAATCTGAAAATTTCAGGGTGTTATAGGGATTCCTTGGGGATCCCGAGGAACTGGGACCTGTGGGTCCATCTCTTCCGTGGCGAGCTCCACACTCTCGCCACGGGCGAGAGGGGGACGCGTTGAGCGGTTCGCGCTGGAAGCCTGACGCTCGCGTTGCGGGACACACACAAGGAGATGTACTTGCCGTGCACCATGACGTCCAACAACGCTGAGTGGGAGAAGGGGTGGTTCTATCTCCGCAACGATGGAGTCGGCTTCCCACCGTACACCTGGAAGGTGCTGAGGGAGAAGCCCGATGCTTGGGTGCACGGCATGTCGCCCCCTTCGAGGAAGAGGTTCGAGTCCCTCACCAACGCCCTGCACCAGTTGGCGGACTCCGAGCTGGGGATAACACCCGTCATAGCCAACTTCCACCACCGGCGGGTCATCCCCCTCATGGAGAGGGAGCTCCGCATCTTTGAGATGAGCGACGCGACCAATCCCGTGTCGTTGGCACGTTCGCGGCTGCTGCAGGAGCGGCTCTCGAAGGGGTACGCGGCCACTAGGGCGAGGTGCGTGGTCAACCTCAAGGTGGTGCTACACAACGAGGATGACCTGTGGTCGTTCGTGATGCTCCCTGACGCCGGGCCGATGAGTACTACTTTCCTTTGCCCTTTGTTTCTCCTCTCGCATTTTTTGTTTGTCTTGATGGTCCCTGCATGTAGGCGGTGAACGTCAATGCCGCTCGATCGGACCCACCGATGCCTCGGTCGTAGGCCACCGGCCACGCCGCGTAATTGCAGGAGCGGGACCGGGCGGCCCCTACGAAGGAGAGGAGGATCAGGAGGCAAGAGTGCCTCGACCAGTACAACGAGGAGTACCGGCTGCGCGAGCAGCAGGGTCTCTCCCCCCTCCGGTGCTGGCGAACTCATCCTTGGATGAGGAGGAGAGCGACGGGCAGTGGACCACCTCTGATAGGTGGGAACCCGCGGCGCCCCCGTCCCCAGGGGTCGAGGGGGCGGCCGCGGAATTGACCCTCAAGGCGAGCACAGAGCCGCCCGCCACCGGATCCTCGGTGGAGGTGCCGGCGGGTACCACGGAGGTGCCCGTAGGCACAGTGGAGGCGGCCCCCAAACCTTCGAGGAAAAGGAAGCGAGGCTTCTCCAGCTTTAAGTAAGTAGCGTTCCTTTCTGCACGCCTTCGATTTTGAGAACTAGCCGCTCATCCCCTGCCTTTCTTTCGTTGTCAGGGCATCGCCGGTCGTCCCCTCCCTTGCGCCCGTCAAGGTGCTCAAGCTGAGGACGTCATTGGCGATCGGGCGCTGCTCGGAGAGGGTGCCACGGGCGACGACAAGTGTGGTGGCGCCTGGCGAGCCGTCGCACGCCATGACCGCGGCCGCGAGGCCGCAACAGGAGGATGCGGCAGCGGCGACTGCGCAAGCGTTGGTTCCCTGCGACCCTCTCCAAGGATACGGGCAGACTCGCTTGGAGAGTCGGTCTGCTAGGGGTCGCGAGGCGGTCGACGCCCCTGCTGGTGGTGATTCCACCCCTAGGAGGGGCCGATCGAGGAGGAAGGTTGGGCCAGCCTCCGAGCCCGCGCCCGAGGTGCTGGTGGTGTGGTCCGACGGCTGTGTGATGTCGCAGTGGCCGGCACACGACGCTGAGGCGTCGACATCCCAAGCCGCACTGCCGGCACCTGACACCGCCCCGTCATGATTGGAGAGCCTGCTCGACAAGGCCAGAGCCGAGAGGGCATTGTTGTCACACCTGGTTTTAGAAAAATAAACCAGGTGCATACCTATATGTATGCCAAGAATAAGTTTCATACATATAGTAGACAAAAGTGAATAATAGTAACAATATTCATATAAAAACATAAACAAACTTACTATTCTATCAGAGTTATACAGCTCAATCCTGGAAACGAAGGCACCAACTCCACAAGCAATCGATTGGGGGCTGTGTATGCCTAGCATCATCATCTTCATCAGCTTCACACTTTTTCTTCTGAGCAGCAGCAAGCAAGGATGAGTACACTTATGGTTGGTACTCAGCAAGGCCACAAGAAATAACCAGAAAGCGATTTAAAGACCATCTTTAAATTTATTAATCATGTGAGGGTCCAGGCCGCTCTTGACCGTGAGCACGACTAATCGATTAGTTTTAAACACTCTGCAGAGGTTGCACATCTTTACCCACTAGTCGCGTAAAAGTCCCGAAGAACTTTAGACCCAACCATGCGATTACAAGGTATGATTGCATAGGGACGCTACGAGGCCTTTACAAAGATTCCCGAGTGCAGGCTGCTCGCTAGGTTACATGATAGCGCAATGCATAAACCTCTCTTGAGTCTGCGAAGTTACCATAGAGCAGATCAGTCTGAGGGCCGGGCTATACACCAACTACCGGCACCCCCTAACCCCTTTCAGGTAAAGCATACCAAACACTAAGGTTTCTTATTAATTGGCCAAGACAGAGCCATATGTCTTGTGGTTGCACTGTTTTGCTGGGTGGTTCTCCATGTTCCGATTAATGCATATAGTAATCTTGTAAATAAAGCATAAGTAGAAGGTGATTAATGACACTTGCCTTTCTCCAATGAAAAGCTACTCTTACTGCTCTTTCTTTATATCTTGCTTCCTTGGAACTCTTCATCTTCAAAGCAACGAACAACTATCTTCTACTCAAAGCAAGCATCGGGCACAAACATACAAAGCAAACAAACAAGTACAACTAAGAACAAAGCACCAATAAAAAAAATATTTGAATTGAACCGAATAAGATATAGATTTTTAGATGAAAAGTATAGCTATAGAACATGATGGTGTACAGACATATGTATTGCATGGTTGCACACAGAAAGAACAACTAGCTAATGGATCACATTGTAAGCTGGTGCTGCATACATGCATTTCGATTCTGATAAATAGAATCATTATTGCTCAAGCATCAGATAAGCGTGACATCACCAAGATATTTAAGCAATAAACAATATGGCAAAGGAATTTATGATGGCCTTGCTTGTATACGTACAGGCATGCATCGCGTTGCTTGCTTGCACGGGATGGCACTCAGTCCAGAGAGAAAAGAAATAGATGGCCATGCAGAGGTTCTCACCAGGCACCAGCAGCGTCGACGAGAATGGCTGGCACGGCAGAGATAGGAGTAGGCACGGTTCGGCTGGCTTCCATGCACATCGGCAGGACAGTGGAGTGGTCGATGTACCATGTACATAGCAGCAAAGACATGTTGCACAAAGAGTAAACAGGAGATGATTCATGGCTGGCGACGAGATAAGATTTGGGTGCAGAAATTACAGAAAGGAGTCTCAACGAGGAACAGATGGCATGCTCACCTATGGCAGAGGGCAAACGATGGAACGACGATCTGCAAACATCGAACTGGACAAGAAGGATGCAGTTCGACCGGACGTGCTTCAGCCGACAATAGATCGATGGTGATGGCTCGAGCTTCGTGCAGTCGACGGGGCTTCGAGATCAATCTCACGACGAGGACGGTTATCTGTTCCTTCAGCTTGGACCGGGTCCTCAACGTACACCAGTTCATCACAAATTCACAAAGGACAGCACCCCGACCGGCGGCGACGAACAGCGGACGGAGCTCGATCCTGGACAAAACTGTGATGCTCCACGGAATGATCAGCAAGTACTAGGCGGGCAAAAAGGAGAGGAGTACGAGGGATCTCGTGGAGATGCTCACCAGAGGCGGGGCGCGCGGACGGATTCTGGCTGGGATTGAAGCGGGCAGCAGCGACGACACGGTGGTGCTGCTCATGCGGATGAGATCGACGGTGCTAGCCTGCAGCTTGATCTGCCCAGGGCACCGCATCAGCGCTAAGGCATCAGCGGCTGCGACGACGGCAGCAGATTGAACTCGAACTCTAGGATTGTTTGCAAAGGAGCTAGGGCATGTACGGTGGAACAAAGATAGATGGAAAAGAGGTTCAATGAGATGTGTATTGCTATTTATATATAGGCCATGGAACCTGCGTGCTGCAAATAGATCCAGCTCCTGTTGGAAAGAAACTCAGATCAAGTTTGGACTCATATTTGTCTACAGCTAGAAGAGATAAGATGATGACGACTTGGCGTTGAGGCAAAGGTAGAATGGAAAACATGGAACAAGAACGGAAAATAGTCCTACGTGCCTTCCGTTCCATGTGTAGGGCAAATCTCATTTCGGTTCGAGAAGTAAACAATGACAGGAAGAAAGGAAATAGAAGAAAATAATGGGAAGGGGAAAACAAAAGGTAGTGCAAGGTATTGTTTATAAGATTTTGAAAAGATAACGAGGCGTAGCAGAAATGATGAGATGACAAAGTAAACTAAAGATTGATGGAGGAGGTCAAGTAAAATATTTGAAGCTCACGAGAAAGATTGCAGGGCCTTATAATAAAATAGATTAAGCTCTGAGAAAAGAGAATAAATTCCAGAAAAAGCTAGAAAATTCTCATAAGATTTTGATCAACACCTAAACGTATTTTTTAAACCTTTTACACCCAACCAACACTAAGATGCATCGACATGAATGCAACACTCACATCAAACCAATTTATTTAATTCTGAAAAACAATCAATGGCTTTTTCCCGCACTATATTTCCTGTAAAGAAAATAAATGTTGGAAAATTTTTAAAATTATGGGTAAATTATTGTTTAATTATTATGTCTATTCACATCTTGAAATTGGAAAATTTCAGGGTGTGACAGCTGTGGCAGGAACTCCATGCCCATGGTGTCTCTCTCAACGCCGCCCTGACCGAGGCGCTCTGGCTCCACGGAGCTAGGTCATTCCAGATCTTCGAGGTGAGGATTCCTGTCCGCTTGACGCTCGTTTTCCTACTTCTTTTTCGTTCGAGCGTTTTGTGTTCTGATTCTTCCTTCCGCCTTTTGGTTGCTGCCCACAAGAGCTGCAGGGCCTTGACTGGTACCGGGGACAGTATGGGCCCTAGACGCCCTGGTGGAGGTCCTGCGGACGGACAACGGGTGGCTGTAGTACGAGCTAATGGCCGCGGAGGATGCCCTCATCGACTAGCGCACTCTAACGATAGAGAACGCCACCACGATTGACAAAGTGAAGGTCGTGCTTCAGGAGAAGGAGGGGCACTGGAGACGGTGAACAGTGAGCTACAGAAGGCGCGCGATGCCTTGGCTGAGGCGCAGACCTCGTTGGCACAGAGGGAGACCGCTCTCGCCGAAGCGCAGACCCAACTACAGCAAGACCGCACCACCCTCGAGGGGGTGCGGTCCTGGCAGGCTCAGGTGGAGCAGAAGGCCTAGGAGGCCGAAAAGCTGAGCGCTGACTTGCAAGAGAAGGCACGTCGCTTGCCGCGATGGAGGAGCAGCTTCGCCAGGAGCGGAGCGCGCGCCAGCGGGCAGAAACTCAGCTCCTGCAGGAGCGGGCCGCCCTCGAGGCCGAGGAAAACCTTCTTGACAGCTGGACTTGGGTCCAATGCTGTGTTTGTATGCTTCTGCTCTGGTACCTCCAGAGTGCTTTGGTCGATTTTGGCGGCCTGAGCGACCATGACCGTTGCTGCGGCATTGACCGCGTAGTCTTTAGAGAGCTTGACGGTGGTACTTTCGCAGTTGTAGGAGACCATGATGTCCCCGAGGATGGAGAGAATTCCATTTGGCGCCGACATCTTCATGATGAGGTAGGTGTGATGAGGTATGGTCATGAACTTGGCGAGCATAGGTTGCCCGAGGATGGCGTGGTACGAGGAGCGGATGTCCGCAACCTCGAACGTTAAGTACTCTATGCGGAAGTTCTCCTTTGTGCCAAAGGTGACCGGTAGGCATACACGACCTATGGGGTACGCAGTCTTGCCGGGCACGACCCTGTAGAAGGGCTCATCGCAGGCAGTCATCTTGTTGAAGTCGAAGTCCATCTTACGTAGTGTCTTTGTGAAGATGATGTTCAAGCTGCTGCCCCCGTCAATAAGGGTCTTAGGCAGGAAGGCCCCATCGACTATGGGATTAACGACCAGCGAGTAAGTCCCGGGGTCGGGGATGTGGACCCAATGATCTTTCCTGGAGAAAGTGATTGGGAACTCAGACCAACACAGAGGTTGCAGAGTTTCGGTGTTGACATGCCTGATCTCCCTTGCGTTTGATCGTATCTGTCTGTTGCTTTTGATCGCTTGGCGACCACAGACGATGAATTTGATCTCTTAGTTGGCTGACTGGAATGCACCATTGGGGTTGCCCCCTTTAGGTGGTGGTGGTAGAGACCGCTCCTTGCGGTTGTTGTCGCGGCGGTTGTGGTCGTCCACGACGTCTATCATCACGCCGCTCATCTCGGTGGTCATTACGCTGGTCGTCACGGTGGTCAACCTTGAGGTCGTCACGCCGGTTGTTGCGGTCGTTTCGACGGTAGTCATCGCGTCTGTCGTCGTGGCAGTAGTCGTGGTGATAATCACGTCGATCCCTATCGTCGTTGCAACGATAGGGCCTCCGATCACGGTAATCACATCGATCAGGTCGACGGTTACGGTTGTCAAAGTGCTAATCACCGTTCCGGTCATCGTTGTTTCTGCTCTTGGTCTTCTTGGAGTCAGAGGGTACTCCAAGGGAATGTTTCAGTTGCTCGCACTCCCTCATGGTATGTTTGGCGTCACGGTGGAGCGGCATTGGGCGTTTGTTGCAACATACCCTCCAATTATGGCCATTCTTTGTTGTGGTTGGGTATATTGTGCGTAGGGCTCCGCGAAGCATGCGTTGGGCACCACATAATTTGGTGGGGGTACCGGTGCACCACCCCCCATGCTTGCTCTTGTGGCCCTCCGTAATAACTTGGCGGAGGAGGGATCCCACCGAATGGTGGCACATTGGGTTGTGCACCACTCGCTTGTGCGGAGGATGTTCCCTCCTCTACGATTCTTCCTCTTTTGTTTTTCCTTGCCGGGACAAGGAGTCCCTCTTCCAACCAATCTTCCCTCCCTTCGATGAAAAGCCTAAGCCTTGCATCCGGAAGGGATAGGTTCACTATGGCCAAACGAACCTCCTCTCTCATCTCCACTAATGTATTTGCCTTGTCGCAAATACTCAATGCCGAGAGAGGTACGACGCAAAAGATGGTCAGGGTTTCTTGTGATCCCCGGCCGTATGGAGAAGGCCAACATAGAGAGGTAGCACCCCGAACCAATATGTCCCGCCCCCGATGTTGCCTCGCAACACCAACGGTTGATCATAAGGTATGAGGGGTCTATTGGCTGCTTGGCAATTAAAGCCGAGTAGAGCCAATTCAACTCCGTGTCGGTCACCTTCTTGTCCCTCATCCTCCCCGGTACCTCGTTGCACATCCAAGAGTGAAATATCCGGATAATGGGGTTGCGGATGTAATTGCGTTGTTGGTGGGCTTCTCCGGAGATTAAATTCCAAAATCCATCTAACATGTCGGGTGGCACGTCAACTTTCTCTGGAGCTCCCTTATGGAATCCAAGTAGCTCCCTAACATGCTCGTAGGGAACCACTTGTTGGAGTCCCTCCAAACGGAATGATAAGCTTTGCACCCCATCATCAAGGATAGGTGCAATGGCTATCAAGATTTCCAAGGAGAACTCCTTGTGGGTGTCCGCCGAT
Source organism: Cenchrus americanus (assembly GCA_947561735.1). NCBI lineage: Eukaryota > Viridiplantae > Streptophyta > Magnoliopsida > Poales > Poaceae > Cenchrus > Cenchrus americanus. The sequence goes on along the minus strand of OX387241.1, from coordinate 262,880,343 downwards.
ACTCCTTTGGAGAATTGCACCCATCCAAGGTGCCCCAACATATAGTATATGTCGGTGCCGAAGCCCAAGCTGCAGAGTGCTTGGTCGTCGAACTCGACGTTGGGCACAAGCCTCTTCTCAATACGAGAGAGCCTCTCCTCCTCCGACGACGACAAAATGATGAAGCCATACGAGGAATATATCGGAGTGTATGGAGGTGGCGCGGTCGAACGGGTCGATCGTCGTGGTGGCACGGGCGGCTCCTCCGTGTGCCCTTGAGGTTCGGTAAACCTCATGGACGTGCTCCTTGCAGCCCTCATACCACCAAGGAGGAGAGCATCGTTCCTCCTTGGTGGTGTCGTATCCATCTCCATGCTCCGGGGAGACTCGGAAACCGAGTGCCTCCTCGAAGACGTCGTCGACGACGGCTTGGATGACGATGAACCCTTCTTCTTGGAGAAGAGACTTGTGGTTTTCTTCCACATGGTTGCTGCACTCTTTTCTCTACTAAAACTCCAGGTTGCAACCGGTAACTAGGCACTTAAACTCTTACTTCGGGATGTGGACTTTGAGTGGATTAAGGTGGTGGATTTTTTTGAGCTATCAAGCTTGGGAAGGTTGGCTATGTCTACGGAGGTTTTGGGCACACAAACTTGAACACACAACTAAGGAAGGAGAGGGAAGCTTGCTTGCAGAAAACGGGAGCCGGGGGGGGCTCCTTAAGTAGGGGAGGCCGGCCGGCCTAGGCCGACCGGGTGCCCGGTGCTCCTCCCCACCTTGGCTTTCTTCCAGCACGATCATTTCGCCTCTGCAACTTTCCTGCCCGCGTGATCCACGAGTTGCACCGCCCAAACGCTCTCGTCCACTCCTTTTCTTGCATTATTGGTCCTTCCACTTGATGCTTCATGCTTTGGGTCATGTCAATGCTCCCTAGCTCCAGTTGCTTCACATGCCACCATGAAATTCCTGCAAAGTTGATGCTTGCTGCCCACCATGCTTGTCCTTTGCATGTGGAATTGATGAAAGTTGATGAAAGGGTATCCAATGGTGCATGCATGATCAATTCAAACTAGATTGCCCCCGTTTAGGTATGTTTAAGGTTAAGCACTCCTCTAATTTCAAAATTTAAAAATATTTTTCAGAGCCATGCAAAAGCTCAAGCATAAATTTAGAGAAGTTTTTAAACCATTAAAAACAAATGTAAGTCGAAAAATATTTTCCGACTACGTTGATATCGGTCTCACCGGTATAGTTTGCCTTCATCGGTTGAGAGCAAACTTTTCCCGGCTTGATCATGGGGGCATAGGTTTAGGTTCTATTTTTGGATAAATAAGAGAGATTTTGAATAAAACAAAATTAGATGAGGCTTAGAAAAATTCTAATCCTAGAGAAACCAAGGATATAGATTTTTAAACCAACCAAAAGTTTTGATTTCTAGGTTCACGCGAGTCCTACCACGTGCTGAATTTTTATTAACACCTAGGTATAAGTCGTGGCTCTACTCGTGTGTTTTTAGCATGAAAAATAAGTCAACCTCAGCACCATAATGAGGGTGAAAGGTTGATTTAGGTTCTGAAATTATTTGGTTGTGGTTTCTCGAAAAGAAAAGAAAAGAACAAACAAGCACATAGGAGGGTTAATGCAAAGGGTTTATGAGAAAGCAAAATATTCAATCAAGAGTTATGTCTCTAATATTGTTCAACCACTTCTAAGTCTAATGTCTTTACGTAATAAAACTCAAAACTAAATTATTAAAAAGACTCGAAAAACTTGGAATCGGGTTGTCCTCCCGGTAGCTTATTCTTGACTCGACGAAACGGGTTGCCTCCCGCCTAGCGCTTCGTTTATAGTCTATAGCTAGACTCCTTCACTTGATTACTTCGGATCAACGCTCTTTGCGGGCGTTGCAATCTTGGGTACCCACTTCCGCACCATCTTGGACACGGGCTTGTCTTCCGGCTTAGTCATTTTTTTGGTCTTCACAGGCGGCTTCTCTTCCTTTGTCTTAACGGATGCAACACCTTCTTTGATTTTCTTTACGTTCATTTTTTTCGGCTCCTTCTTCTTTTTCAGCCCCTCCTTTTGATTTGGTTCTCCCTTCACTCCAATTATGTTGCATGCCTCGATTCTTGGACGGAACTTGAAGGAACTCCTTTCTCCGTTGATATCGAACATGGTCTCCCCCTTGCCAACATCAATAGTAGCTCCCACGGTCTTGAGGAAAGGCCTCCCTAGGATGAGCGGGGGCTTCTCCCTCTCTCCCATCTCGAGCACCACGAAGTCGACGGGGATGAAGTGGTGTCCGACCTTCACGGGTACATCTTCAGTAATGCCCAAGGGATAGCGAATGGAGTTATCTCCCAACTCCAAACATATACCTGTAGGCTCCATTGGTAGACGTAGCTTCTCGAACACATCCCTCGGCATGACGCTTACACTAGCTCCAAGGTCGCATAACGCCTTTTCAATGTTGAAAGAACCAACCGAACATGGAATAGTAGGGCACCTGGGGTCCTTTTGCTTCTCTAGCCCATTAGCAATAGCGGCACTACACTCCTCGGACATCTTGACATGATCTACCCCGAGTGTTGCTATCTCATATTTATTTGCAAGTATGTCTTTAAAGTAACGAGAATATGTAGGTACTTGTAGGGCATCTAGTAATGGCATGTTGATGCTAAGTCTACGCACAACCTCCACAAACTTCTCAAAGTGGTTGTCAAGTTTACCTCGGAAGTAGCGTGGCTTGAGTTGTGGTATCCTCGTGTCTTCCTCTGGCATCTCAAATTCGGGTTCCTCGGTGACGATCCCCGTAACCTTCTCTTTAGCAACTCCTTCCACCTCGGTGGATGGTTTAAGCTTCCTTGCTCCCGCGGAACGTTCCGGGTCTTCGGTCTCCTTCCCCGAACGTGTTTGAATGGCCTTCGCCGATTCGTGATTTTTGAGTTGTCCCGGAAGCTTCCCTTCATCATTAGTGAAACGCCCCGCAAGTTGTCCAACTTGCGTCTCGAGCATCTTCATCATGTTGAGCACTTGATGATTGGAACTTCCGACCTCCGTCACTTTGCTATCAATGTTCTCCAACACTTTGTCTATGGTCTTGAACTTGGTGACGGTGTCCTTGTTGATCTTAGCTTGCTCATCCATGAACTCCTTCAATTGTATACGAAGCGGAACCGCATTAGGAATAGATGTGCTTGCATTAAATTGAGGTCTACTCGCCCGTAGCGGAAGTTCGGCAATTCTCCCTTCCTCATGTAGTCGAGCGTTTTGGCTTCCTCCGGACAATCTTTGCGGACATGTCCATACTCTCCACATTCTTCGCATGTAGACCTTGCTTCGGCGGCCTTCAAGTCTTGAGCCTCTTTTTTTCCATCTCCATCTTCTCCAACCTCCTCATGAGCGAGTCGATCTTGCCTTCAAGTATGTTCTCCTTTTCCACTAGCAAGACTCCTTTGACGTTCCCCGTGGGTTGAACCGGATGTAGGCGCCCGAATGACGCCCATGCGTCATTATCCGTGACCTTCTTGAATAGCATGAAAGCTTCCGTCGGTGTAAGTTCGATGATGGATCGTCCCGCCGATGCATCGATGATCGTCCTTGACGCCATGGTGAGTCCTTGATAGAACTTTTGCACGAGGTCTTCCTTCGGGAACTTGTGATGTGGAACCGCCCGGGTGTACTCGTTGAAGCGCTCGAATGCCTCCGAGATAGTTTCCGTAGGATATTGAACAAAGGTGGCAATCTTATTATGCAAGCTTTGAGTTTTACCCGGTGAGTAGTATTCCTTCATGAAAGCCTTCATCAACGTGTCCAATTTTGCACCGTCTCCGCTGGTTGAGACTGGAACCATTGCAAAGCCTTCCCGAGTAGTGAGAACGGAAAAAGCCTTACCCTCATTTGATCTTGAGTCACCCCATTCATGTTGAAAATCTGATATAGTTGAATGAATGCTTGGAGGTGAAGGTTCGGATCCTCTTTACCGGTGAAGGGTGAATGTTGCACCATGCGGATTGTTGAGGTCTTGATCTCGAACGGTCTTCCGATCTCCTCAAGATTCAAGATTGGTAGGTCGATGATGTCGGGGTGCATAGCTCCCCAATCTTGCGTTCTTGCGGTGGTTGGTCACCCATCGGTGGAAGTCGATTCTCCCGAGGACTTTGAGGTGGTGATTTTTTTCTTCGGAGATTCCTGCGATCCTTTGTCTTCCGACTCCGAATCTACAAAATCCAGCTTTTTAGCATGATGTGCTTCACGTCTCCTTAGCCTCTAAAGTTTTTCGGATCATCCACAAAATTATCGGGTTTGTTGGAGAGGTAGCCGTCCATATCATGTTAGGGTTAGCAATAAACAAAATATGCAAAAACCGAAAGTAAAAACAAATCTATAAAAACTAGGGTTAGACAAACTAGATTAGATGTATTTTGAGGATGATCAAAGTTTAGTAGATGCAAAAAGAAAAACAAAAAGAAAACTGAAAATTACAAAAAGGCAATAAAAATCAAATCTTGATCACTTGTTCCCCGGCAACGGCGCTAGAAAAAGGGGCTTGTTGACGGTTAATAGTTGTATAGAATTTCGTTTATGACTTGCAAGCGGACAAGTCTCCCGTCGTAGTCAAGGGACCCTTTTTCCCTCAAGTGGTGAACCCAAGGTATCGAATCCGTGGAACAAATGTGTGACACAAAAGTTGATCTAGTAAAGCCAAGTAACTCCAATCTTCGGTAAAAGAAACCCTGATGCATAAAAGACACGAAACTAATCTAATCTACTAAAGACCGGAGAAAACAAAGTAAGATTGGGTAGATAAACCGATCTAGAGGGATCGGGTTAAGCCTTTTGTTGAAGTTCCAAGCAAGAGAAGAAGTAGCAAATCGAATCTTATAAGAAGCCTCTTTAAATCGTGGTTTCCCGTCCAAATCCGAAAACATCCGCCTTTAGGAACCCCTGTTCTGTCACAATGTATCCCTACTCATGCGGGGAGTCTAGGGCGAGTCAAAAGACAAGTCGAGATTCTTTCGGAAGATCCGGCGTGTACCTCTAGCCACCGCGGCTACAAGAACGACCTATGTAATCTATCTCGAGAATAGAATTGGAATAAGCAAAGCGATCGAAAAACGAAATCTTCGAGGAAACACTTGATCGCTAGGAAAAGATTCAACTTGATAATTCAACTATAACAATGATACATACACAAGATCACCACCGGGATCCTTCCTTGATCTTGCTTCTAGCTCCGGAACTCCGACATGGTCTTCCGTGCAAGGTTCCCACGTCGGCTAGGGAAACCCTAGTCAACTAGCTCGACCCTCTCCTCTCCGAGATGGCGTCCCTCTCTTCTCTCGCTCCTCGGCGGCCGATGACGAATTGGATCCTACGTGGCTCTCGGTCGGGGGGCTATAAATAGCCCGAATGGCGGCTAGGGCAAAGGAGGGGGGCAAACGGGCCCTAGACGGGGCTGGGCCGACCGCCCCTGGGCCGGCCGGCGCCCGGGCCCATCCGAGGCCCGGCCCCGAGGCCTCCTTTGCTCTACGTCGGTTCCCTTGCTTCCTAGATGTTTCCCCTTCGCATGTAGGTCCATGTCATCAGTTTCTCTCCGAATTGGGCATAACTCCTTGTCTTGCAAGATTCAACACTTTTCTGGTCAGGTCCTTGGAGTTTGTCGTCTTCTCGGATCAAGTCCCTGGCTTCTTGGAGTTAAGTTTGCTTCATTGCATGACTTGTACGGGGCTTCAAGGTCTTGTCATAAGGTGCTTGATGAACTCATCCCGAAAGTCTTGCTTTCGACACTAAAACCCTGCATAAACACTAAACTCCAAAACCGACATGCACACGTGAACTTGTTATACCACGGGGGTTAGTACCAATGGATAAGGTATAAAACTTATGCCAACACCGAAGGTAAGCTCATGGCTAGGTTGACGGATTTTCACCGTCAACAGCAGGGTTTTAACATTGAAATCAAGACTTCTGGGATAAGTTCATCAAGCACCTTGACAAGACCTTGAATCTTGCAGAACAAGGAGCTACGTCCAACTCGGAGAGAAACTGACGACAAGGGCCCACATGCATAAGGGGTAAGGATCTAGAAGACTCAGGAACCGACGTAGAGCAAAGGAGGCAGGCAACTAGGCCGGGATGGGCCCAGGCCGGTCGGCCCAGGTCGGCCAGCCCAGCCCAGTCTAGGGCCCGGTTACCTCCCCCTTTGACCTAGCCGCCATTCGGGCTATTTATAGCCCCGGGGTCGAGAGCCACGCATCGACCATCTCGGAGAGGAAAGGGTCGAGCTAGTTGACTAGGGTCTCCCTAGCCGACGTGGGAATCTTGCAAGGAAGACCACGTCGGAGTTCCCAGAGCTAGAAGCAAGATCAAGGTAGGATCCCGGTGGTGATCTTGTTCATATATCATTGTACTAGTTGATGTATCAAGCTGAATCCAATTCTTAGTGACTAAATGTTTCTCCGAAGTCTTCGTTTTCGATCTCATATAGGGTGTTCTTGTAGCCGTGGTGGCTAGAGGTGCACGCCGATCTTCCGAAAGAACTCGACTTGTCCTCGGACTCGCGCTAGACTACCCGCATGGATAGGAGTCTTGTCACACCCGATTTTCCGAAGGAAACCAAGTGCATACCTATATGCATGCCGGGATCAAGTTTCATGCATATAGTGACATATAAGTGAATACGAAACGGTATCACGTAAGAAAAAGAAAGATTATCGAGAGATTTACGCTTAATCCCGGAAACGAAGGCTCCAAACATCACAGGGGCAATCGGCGGGGGTTGCGCACGCCTAGCACTCATCAACATCTTCATAAGACTTCAAAATAGCTTCCTCCTTCGAGCAACAATATTTATAGCAAGGGTGAGCACTTGTCGTACTCGGCAAGTGTGGGGAAAAGAATGAATGCAAAGGCTTTATAGTGGACTGGCTCAAAGCATTTCAGCAATTTTAGTTAGTCAAGTTTTATTAGTACCTGATTACTAATAAAGTATAAGTATATACCAACCCACAATTATCATAAAGAGATAGATAAGATACGCCATAAGCATATGGCAAGCATAACCATAGAGCACGATTTAAGTCCATCTTCAAGTTCAATTATCATGTGAGGGTCCAGGCCGCCCGTGACCGTGGGCACGGCTAATCGATTAGTTTTACACTATGCAGAGGTCGTACATCTTTACTCACAAGTCGCGTAAGAGTCCCGAAGAACTTTAGACCCAACCATGCGATGCTGATCAGGCACCATACCACACCGCCGAGGTGTGATTGCATAGGGACGCTACGAGGCCGTTACAAAGATCCCCGGATGTAGGTCGCCCGCTAGGTTACTCCGGTCGGTGCAACGTATAAAGCTCCCGGACGAGTACCGTGTCTTAGCCAAGCCCACACCTACACCCGAGCGAGTCCATACGCCACTACCCGCCAGCCCCCAACCCTTATCAGGTAAAGCATACCTAACACCTAGTTCACTAATTAATAAGCCAAGACAGAGCCATATGTCTTGTGGTAGCACTGTTTTCCTGGGTGGTTCTCCATGTTCCGATTAAACATATGATCTTGTATTAAGCATCCAAAGATATAGCATAAAGGTATAACATGATTCATCATTGTTGTTCATTAAAACCACCATAACCCAGGTATAGCAACTAAGCATAACTACCCAACATAAATGTAAACCCGGGTTAACAAGGGATGAGAATCAAAGACTAGGATAAACCTTAATAGGAACCCATCAAAATTAATGCAAGCAATGCAAAGTGATTAATCATAGTTATTGGGACAAAGATCAAGGACACACTTGCCTTTAACCGGAGAGTAGTTGCTCGGAATATCTTCAACTTCAAGCTCTTCCAAACTTCTTGAACGGCGTTCACTCTAAGCGCATCAATCATCGGGCACAAACATACACAAAGCAAAGAAACACATATACTAAGAACAAAGCACCAATCAAAAGGAAGCTTTAAAAGAGCGAACGAAAGAAACGACTCGATTAGATGGATCGCTAAAGAACACAAAGTGTGCTAGGAAGGGAAAGGCTTGGTTAACTTTGAGGAGATGGTCGCGGAAGGTTGAGCAAGGATCGGAAGGATCACATTGATAGAGCTCGATTCTAATGGTTACGCAAGAAACGAGGGAACCACTGAGAACGGAACTAAGCTCAAATCTATGGAAAGATTATTATCAAACCACAAGAAACTACGCTTGGCATATTTTAATTAAGAAATCATGTGAAAGAATATTTCGGAGAAATACTCTATGTTACCATTAAACTAGTTACATTTAATTAAAGAAATCACGATAAACCTAATCATATTTTATTTATAACATTCCAAGTAGAAGTTATGTCAAATTAACAATTACTTTAGAAAGATGAAGCGGGTGTAAGATATCTAAACGAGTAACTTTATATCACGTGTTCAACTAAACATATTTATATTGAAAAGGCATTTATGAAGTCATTAGGCATATTAACTTTATTACGAAAACCGGTGTTTAACTCTAACATCTTTTATTTAGAAAAACTCGTTATAAATAGGAATTAACCAATTACATCATGATTAAAGAAAACCGGATTAGAACCTAATCAATTTTTATTGATAAAAGCATTGCAATAAGAATTAGTCAAGATTAACAAGCATCTTTAATGTTAAAACAAGTAACAGGTGATACACATGCTAACGTACAAGTTCGTGAAACGAACTAGACGGATAGCAACGAACTATCAAGCGCATAAGAAACCTTAGGCTAGGGTTTAGGAGAACTGGTCTACAAAGAGAACTCGGATGAACAATCGATATACTAACCAAGGGTGAAGCGATCTAACAGGTGAAGTAGATAACAGGGTAAACACTAAAGAAAGATAGCTACGATAGATTAGGTACAATAACACAGCTGACTCATGAAGAGACAACCTAACAGAGATGGAATGGACATCAACTAACTAGATGCTGATAAACAAGATTCTATGATGAAACAAGAGTGATAAGATTACTTGATAGGCAAATGAGCAGTGCAAACTACTCACACAGATAATGCTACTAAGATAACAGAAACTCTAAGGCTTGATTAGATGCACACGGTTTAGCTCAGGCTAACACTAGAAAGATTTAGAGCTTCGGATAAACTTGATCAAAAGAGATAAAGCTGATACCGAATGTCTAACGACATTTTGCATATATGAGAGAGCGAGGGCTATGAGCTAGGTTCATTTTAATTAACAAAACAATTATAAAGGATATTTCAGAAATAAAATACCCTATGTTGACATTAATGCAATATTAAACTTTATTTACGAAACCGGTGTAAAGAACTAGTCAAGTTTTATTAATAAAGATTCATATATTGATTAAACCGATTAAACATTTTAATTTAGAAAAACTAAACTAGATGAACAATCTAAACGAAACTTTGTAATTCGAGTAGATCATATTATTATTAAAAACACGATGGCATTGGCATTGATCAAATTAATATTTATTGTAAAAGCCGATGTAAAAGCCTAATCAAATTTTAATTCGAAAAGATTAATTAACCATTAAACAAATTAACATTTAGTTTACGAAAACCGAGATAAAGATCTAATTAACTTTTATGTACAAAAACATGTGATAGAAACATTAATCAAATTAAATTTGCTTGTGAAAACGACATATAGATCTATATAGCTTTTATTTGGAAAAGACATGCATAGCTAGTCATTAATCAAAATTAATATTAATTTTATTTTCAGAAAACAAAACATGGTGAAAACACTCCACTAACGCGTGCTTTACATTATTATGGACCTAACGCAACTTGAACGGATTAAATCGGAGCTAAAACGAAGATTTGGTGAACAAAACAAGATTACAGGGACCTAGTCGCGATTAACCGTAGATTTCAGGGAGTAGCTGAAAAGATTTCCGAGACACGGGAAACAGTGCTCGTGAAATTGATAAAACTCAGGGTTAGATCTGAAAAACGGCTTGGGTGGGATTTATGTGTGGAAGTGGGATTTTTATAGGGGGTTATCTGTGAAACTTGCAAGACACAAAAGAACTTGGAAGGATTAAAGAACTACACAAGGATCTAATCACAAATTTGCCAAGTCATCTTCTACCTCTAGACAGAGGCGGACGGACAGCAGGGAGCTCCTGGCCAGCGGTGACTGAGGGGCTCCGGCGGCCTAGAAATTCAATTTAGTGGAGCAAGAGATGGAGGAGGTCTAGAGGGGCTCCCACGAGTGCTCACCATGGGCATATACAGATGGTGGTGGCTGAAATCGTTGCCGGGCGGAGAACAGCGGCGGACAACGGGCAGCTCTGTCCCCCATGCACAAGCGGCGCTCCGGCGAAGTAGAGATGTCGAGGACTGGTGGCAGACCTTCGGCTTGATGTCGCAGAGCTCCAGACGGCATCAAAGTGCCCCGCCGGCTGACAGACGCGGCGAGACGGCCGGTCAACTGCTGCAGTTCCTACGCTGGGGACGGACGGATGCGACCGGCGCTCGCGGTCAACGCCAGCGGGATGGCGAGCTCGCCGGCTCGGTTCTGCGCGGCGGCGCGCTTCGCGCGATGGCGGTGCGAGCAGAGACGGCGGGACGCGGGGGTGGCGGCGGCTCCCGGCGGTGCACGGTGGGCGGCGGCGCAGGGCGAGGCGGCGGCGCGGGGCGAGCACGGGCGGCGCGCGCTAGGCGAGGAGGCGGCGCGCGGGGTCGGCCCCCGTCCTTTTATGGGCGCGGGTGCGGGCCCGGCCGGCGGCGGCGGCGGCGGCCACGGCCGCCGGCCGGATGGGCCCCGCCGGCCGGCGCGGGTGGGCGGGCGGACCGGGTCGGGCCTCCGGGCTCGGCCCGTTAGGATAGGTTTTCTTTTCTTCTTTTTTTTTCTGAATCTATTTTCAGTGCGAAAAATAATCCAGAAGATTCTGTAAATTATTTTAAAGCACGAAAAATACTCAGAAAATCACAAAAACTCTAGGAAAATTCCTAGAGATAGATTAAGACACGAACAACCCAAATAAAACATTTGGTGCTCATGGAAAAAGATTTTAGAGCCTTCTATTAAATAGAAATAGCTCAAGGAAAATGAGAATAAATTCCAGAAAAATCCGGAAAATTCTCGGGAGAGTTTGGACGACTCCTACACGCATTTTTGAAACCTTTTGCACTCAAGAACCACTAGATGCATCGGCATGAATGCAACACTCTCAACTTTTATTTAATTTAGAAAATCAAACAAAGGATTTTTCCTACACTATATTCCCCGTAAAGAAAAAATAAATGTTGGAAAAGTTTTAAAATTATGAGAAAATCGTTATTTAAATATTCTCTCTATTCACATCCCGAAATTGAAAATTTCGGGGTGTGACAAGTACGTTGTGACAGAACGGGGACTTTGAAAGGCGGGCGTTTTCGGAGTCGGACGGGAAACCACGGTTTAAAGAGGCTTGTAATGCGATTTGATTTGCTACTTCTTTTGCTTGGAACTTCAACAAAAGGCTTGACCCGATCTCTCTAGGTCAGTTTATCTACCCCCTCATCAAGACCTCAACAATCTGCATGGTGCAACATTCACCCTTCACTGGTAAAGAGGATCCGAACCTTCACCTTCAAGCATTCATTCAACTATGTCAGACTTTCAACATGGATGGGGTGACTCAAGACCAAATGAGGGCAAGGCTTTTTCCATTCTCGCTACTCGGGAAGGCTTTGCAATGGTTCCACTCTCAACCGGTGGAGACTGTGCAAAATTGGAACGCCTTGATGAAGGCCTTCATGAAGGAATACTACTCGCCGGGTAAAAGTCAAAGCTTGCGTAATCAGATTGCCACTTTTTCTCAATATCCTACGGAGACTATCTCGGAGGCATTCATGCGCTTCAATGAGTGCACTCGTGCGGTTCCACATCACAAGTTCCCGAAGGAAGACCTCGTGCAAAAGTTCTATCAAGGACTCACGATGGCGTCAAGGATAATCATCGATGCATCGGCGGGAGGATCTATCATCGAGATTACGCCGACCGAAGCTTTCACTCTATTCAAGAAGGTTGCGGATGATGACACATGGGCGTCATCCGGACGCCTACTTCCGGTTCAACCCACGGGGAATGTCAAAGGAGTCTTGCAAGTGGAGAAGGAAAACATTCTTGAAGGCAAGATCGATTCACTCATGAGGATGTTGGAGAAGATGGAGATAGAAAAGAAAGAGGCTCAAGATTTGAAGGCTGGCGAAGCAAGATCCACATGTGAAGAGTGCGGAGAGTATGGCCATGTCCACAAGGATTGTCCGGAGGAAGCCAAGGTGCTCGATTACATGAGGAAGGGAGAATTGCCGAACTTCTGCTACGGGAAAGGTAGACCTCAATTTAATGCAAGCTCATCTAGTCTGAATTCGGTTCCGCTTCGTATACAATTGAAGGACTTCATGGACGAGCAAGCTAAGATCAACAAGGACACTGTCACCAAGTTCAAGGCCATAGACAAGGTGTTGGAAAACATCTATAGCAAAGTGACGGAGGTGTTGACGCAAAATGTGCACCGGCGCCAAACATACAAAGAAGCCGAACAAAGGCGGCTTCACACGCGCAAAGTATCACGAAACGTGCCGATCAATTTTTCCCGAAAATTAACAAAAGATAAAGCAGTTAGATACCAAAGCTTGGAACTTGCCGGGTGGTACCGGACAGGTTCCATATTTACGGCTAAGAAGCCAAATGGGATGACATATAGCTATAAAAAGCTATACGCAATAAACCGAAACCATTCGGGAACTTATAAAAGGAAAAGTAACACCGCCGAATGGATGACGTAAGCATGACGGTAATCGGTCTTCGTTTGAGCAAAGATGCACGTGCACGAGGCCATGATCGATCCCCATGATAGCTAACATTAAACAAATGGATAAAGTAAAGCACGAACATAAGCATGTAATAAATAAGCATGCATAGATCCAAAGCACTAGTCTACCGCATGTCTAGGTACTCAAAAATCCGTCGGGTACGATGCCAAAACAAATCTATCCACCGCATGATACAACTTGCATGAAAATCGTACCACTTTCCATAAATAAATCTATCCACCGCATGATACAATCTAAATATGGAAAGCTAAAAACACACGTCATTTAAAACATGAATTACGCACGTGTTCTACTCGTGAAGAAACATAACCGAATACGGCCGAACGTACCGATTCGGGGTCCTTGAAGAAGGAACGAACATTACCGGGCGAATAAATCTATCGATTGATTCGAAATCTAATCCATTGGATGACTAGCTCCAAAGCAACCCAAAAACCTCGCATCTACCGCATGATACTCGGTTCTTTCAAGATTTATACCAACGCCGGCAAGCTTGAACCCGCAACACGTAACAATCTAGATTGATTCGGTTTCGGCTATCGGAAAGCACAAGATCCATGTGTTAAAACATGAAATCTACTCGTACAAGGATCACGAGAGGGATAAAGCCGATCCAAACCCATCTAGATTGGGCAAAAGGTGTTACATGAATTTAAACATAAAGTAAAAACTCAAAGCAACATGGGGTAACTTAATGAATCTATTGGATCTTGCCAAAATCCAATAGAGCCGATAACCGACTTCAAGCTAGATCTTAGCCTACCGCATGGCTCATGACCTAACAAGAAACCCTCTTGAACCAAGCTTGAATCTACCGCATGACACGAAGCATGGTAACAAGACTACTTGCATCGGATCTAAATCCACCGCATGATACTAGACATGATACAAGGTTGCCGGCACTCACGGAGGTCGACGGATCGATGAACCCTCTCGAAGAACTCGACGACACGACAAAAGGACTCTAGGGTTTGGCGTAAGGCCGGTTTGTATTGAAGAATGATTGTGTGTATTACATACATTCAGGGCTCATATTTATACCCTGCCAAGTACAATCTCGAATGGATTCGCTGCCTAACTTATCTCTAAACTTGATTGCCTATCCATCCATTCGTCCTCCCTGCTTGAGCCACGTCACCGTCCAATCCCGCAAAATCAGCTCTACTGTTCCTTTGCCGAACGGGAGCATATAGCCGACCGCAGACTTTTTTGCCGAATACATCTGAAAAATCCTTTCCTTCCACCAGACGGACTCCTCACCGAGCTGGACCCACAAGTCAGACTCCTTACCAAATTTTGGTGTTAACACATGCCCCTTCAATTGCGGGATAAAAGTAATTTTGTTCCGCAATTGACTCCAACCACGAATATTTTCAAATCGAATCTGTCAACACCTGTTCTTCTTTCTTCGCAATCCGCCGGAGTCCTCGTCTAGATCTAAACCCTAGATCCCCTTGCTCTAAGCTCAAATCCCCAATGGCGGCTCAAAACCAAGATGCCCAGGTAAATCCTCCTCCCATAAGCTTCATTCGGCATTTAGGTTTTCAATTTTACCTGAGATTTCGTTTCCGCTTTTCTTCAGGAGCCTTCTACTGAGCTTTTGATTCGCACCGAGGCCAATTCAAGATCTTATTACCTTGGTCCTCGTGGGAAACTGCGATCCTCGAGATTTCATCACGGCCGAATCTCAAAGGATCCCCTTCAAGGCGGCTCGTCCCCACCTCCCCGGTGGCAAGACGCTTTCAAGAACTGGCCCTTGCCTCCAATCGCAGGCTGGAAAACTTGGTACCGGAGGATTCTTGCGGATAAGAGCGCTATAACCCAAAACTGGGAAACTCTCCACATCGCTCAGTGCTTGGAGTTATCCTTGGCCGAGACCCCCAAGAATGAAGATCTCCTGATAGCAGCCTGCCATTTTTGGTCAAACGGCGTCAACGCCTTCCTCTTTGGCCACGGCCCGATGTCTCCAACTCTGGCCGATGTGTACATGATCACCGGCCTTGACATTACAGGATCCGTTCAACCATGGGATTTCAGAAGCTCTTCACGGCAAACGGGGGTGAAGCCGGGGAGCCGATACAAGACCTACATCTTGAAACACATGAAGGACAATCCCCTTGGTGAAGTTGAATACGGGGCATTCTTGAACATGTGGCTATGCGATTTGTCTTCCGTGGCAAAGCCAACGAGCCTACCCCGAACCACATTGCAATGGCTTCTCATTTGGTCGGTCGTAACCGCCTTCCTCTTGGGAAATTCCTTCTAGGCGGCGTGTACCATATGCTTCACCAAAGCGTGACCCGGATGTATACTAGTCAAAGGATAACATGTGTCAACGGTCCTTGGTGGTTTGTTCAAATGTGGCCGCGACTTCACATGCATCGGATTGTTGGCGTTGATTTGAACACCGGGCTCTTCCCTTCATCCAATCACCTTGAAGAGGAACCCCAAGCCACCGAGAGGATGCCGAATTATGGAGAAGTCGCTTCAATCGTCCTTATTCGGCGGGACATCGGCCCGGCTTTTTGAGTCGTTCTTCAAAGGTTTCCAGAATCCTCTCTGGCTCCCTTATCTGGACAATGACACCTTGATTTTCCCCGTTGAATTCTCCTTTGAATCCGAACGTCAAGATGGGAGATTTCTAGAGATCTTCAACATCATAATCCGCCCATGCATGCTGCCGGCTGAATTCAATGGAGGAAGGCAGACCTATAGCACCTATGAATATTATCAGCCCAATGTAATGGCTCGGCAACTTGGGTGTGGCCAGATGCCCCCAAGACTGTTTCTGCATGAATTCCTCAAACCCAGAGAGGAAATCAAAGAGCTCATGCACAGTAGTAGAGTCTTTCATTATGTGTGCAGTCCCGCTGTCTACACCTGGCCTTTCGTACCTACAACAATAGCTCACCCCACCTTCAACTCATGGTGGCAAGAATTCCATGATCATATCTTCAGTGAGCCTGTGCATTTGTTCTCGTGCGAAATGATGCACGATTTCCGGCCCGCCTTCGGAGGTAATACGATTAACTCTTAAATCGACATTCCCTCTTCCAATTATGATTCGACCTTATTTCGTTGCCCTCGAACACCATACCGCCCCTCGGCCGGGGAATATTACCTATAATGCCATAGGCCCGATCTCAAAGATCGGGATTCGGGTCCCCAACCCCGGCTCGGCTAATGGCCGGGTTTGCCACTATGAGACCCAAGCCTTTCCGGCCTTGCCGCCGACGGGAGGCAAGGTTTGACCCCGATTGCTCCTCCAAATGCCAAGAGGAGGAGAACTATTAAGAAAATCCTTGTTGAGGTAAAACCCTCTCTTTTTCGATCACAAAATTACTCCGGCTCGACAAATCATATCTCGTGTATTTTCAGCCCCGAGCCCAAAGAATCTTCGGTGCCGAACACCGCCAATGCTCCATCCACTGGTATGACCTTCACTGTCCCCTTTTGAGGATGAACACTGGCATTTATCTTTCAATTTGACATTTGCAGAAGACACAACGGCAGATCAACTTGTGGACGTCCCAGTGTCTCAACAAGCAAGTCCACCCAGGGTTGAATTGCCTATCCCAGTGGAGATCTCATCTTCATCAGGGACTCAATCACCTTCTGCAGAAGCAATGAATTCTCCAGAGATGAGTCTCCCGGTCCGGCCCGAACCGTCAAGTCATCCGGGGGCACAATCACCGCCGGTCATGCGCAGACACCAATCCCGGCAGATGTGAATCCATCTCCTCTTCGCCCCGAAGCCCCCGAGCCGCCAACAACGCGCCTTCTCACATAGAAGCTTCGGCCTTGCCCGGAACACCCCCTTCGCCCGTGATTGCCCCCCGACCGCAGTCCTCCCCCGACTCAAGAAATCAGACATGAGGTACTCATTTGCACTTAACTCTGCTACCTTTACTTTTAGCACTCCTAACTCAGCAATACTGCTTCTTAGGATCAGGCCCCATCATCATCAAGTCTGTCAGTAGGGAACAATCCAGTTGCCGAGGTGATGGAAGAAATGCATCAAACCCTGTCGAGGAAGTGCTAGAAAAGCTCAGGGAGATCTTTGCCTGGCTGGAAAAGGATACACAAGATCCGTTCAGAGATCTCGATCATTTTGAAGAAATGCTCGAGTCCATCAGCCAAGAGCTCCCTGAGGACATCAATGCTTCTCTCGCATCCATCTGTGGCCTGGAGGATCATTATGCGCCCATAAGGAAGGCTTTGAGGAAGGTGCGCTCCCGCACGGCTATTGAACAGAAGAGAACCAGTGCTGAACAAGCCATGAACGGGGCACAATCTCAGACCGAGAGCCACAAAGATACATTGGCCAATCGCAAGCCTCTCGTGATTCAAAAATTGACGAGAAAAGCCGCTCCGGGAAGCAGAATTAAGAAGCTTGTTAGCTGAGATAGAGGCCGATGACAGGAAAAAAGCCGAGCTCCCTGAATTGATAGAGAAGACCCAAGAGGAGGCAAAATCGGCTATGGCCAAGATGAAACAATGCGATGCAGAGCTTATCACCTTGTCTAGTGCCCAAAAAGATTATCAGGAGCGGTGGGATAATATTCGTCAGACAATATCCAATGTCCGTAGTGTAATTGCAAAATACTTGAACATTTAAATGCTTCAATTGATGTATAACCGAGTTGGCCGCTTTTGTAATATCTCGTTCTTGCAATTTTATTTCCCTTTCTCGTTGCGCTCCTTCAACGTAATACTGAATGATCCATTCGGCAAAGACACGCCAATACCCGAATGGCACCTTGACTCCCTTTAGCCGAGCCAGTCAACCGAACACGACTCAGCCTAGAACTCCAAACGACCCATTGGCGGATTGGTCAAGGAAACCTTTCCACCTTCCGATTTTCTTGGGATATGCGCCACGATCCGTCTTGCCGGGCCTATAAATGAAACCGTAGGTGCCCCTAGCTCTCTACCAAGCCTTTTAGCTCTCGAATCTTTGTCAATCTCGGTTCTTCTTCTTCTCCAAACAAGTGCACATCCCAAAGCAACATGGTGTGCCGCCTCAACCGCCGTCGTGCTTCTGATGAGGCAGAGGGGAGCAGCGCCAAAGCGCGCCGGAGGTAATGATCGTCGATTCTTCTTCGATTCCCTTTTGGTCTTTTCTTGTTTTGACGATCATCTCCCTTTCAGGTTGATTCAGTGGAATCCGTCTCCTGCGCCGGCCAATCAGCCCCTTCCGGATGACTCCTCGGAGTCTGACGGCCACTCCCCCGTGCCCTACGGGGAACTCGACGCCCTCCGCTTCAAGGAGGAGCTGGAGACGGCCCGGCGCGAGTTGGAGGACATCTCCAAAAAGGCGGGCATAGCCGAGCTGGAGTGGGAAGACCAGCGCAAACAGCTGCTGGAAACCATCGACGGTACAGCTCTGAAATCAAATCTTTGATCCAACCCGGCTTTTGATGCTAATCTCCCTTCTTCTTGCTCCTTGCAGCCCGCGATGCCGAGCTCGACCGGACCTGAAGGCGTTGGTGGAGCGGTGGCCGACAAGGTGAACACCCGCGGTGACACGCCGGCGGAGCGCCTTTGCTCGCGGTGGAGCACCGCGTCGATGAGGTGGCCACCCATGGCGTTCGCTTGGGCACCACCCTGGGCCTGGCTGCCATGGCGACGCACACGGACGTTGACTACTCCACCAGGCCGCGCGGCTTCTGGGGCGGCGCGCCAGAGAACATTGAGGAGATCGAGCTCATCCTGGAGCGCCTCGATGGCCACGGTGAAGCCATTGCCGAAATCACTCATCCCCAATCTGTACCGAACGGGCTTTTCGACTAGATTGTATTAGGGATGTTTGATCATCGGCAATAAATAAGAACTTTTGAATTCTGTGCTCGCTCTGTGACGATCTTCTTTACATTTGCACCTGTGAATCTTTTTTTCCTTAAACGTATCCGGGAACTGTCTAGAGCCGAATACGCCAGAACAGATGCCCCTTGGCGCAAGATCCGCAGAAGATCCCTGAATCGGCAATCCGCAAGCACTGTTCAAGCGAAAACCCTTCGCATCCGGGAGAAAACCCTGCCGTTTGGTATTCCAATAGTGTGTACTGGCCAGTCATCACTCCCAATGCACCCCTTCGTTCAATAAAATAGCCTGCTGAGATGCTCTGCAAATCCACTCGCACACTCATCCATCATTTCTCATCTCCTCCCCCGTCTCCAGAGGAAAAAACCCCAAGGCCATGGACAAGGGCAAGCAACCCCAGGAGAGCAGCTCTCCGAAGAAACGCACAATTCGAAGGTGAGTTTTTCTCTTGATTTACTTCCTGCTTCGCACATGATCTTGCGCTTCACCTCCTCTTCTTTTTTCCTTTTCAGCCTTGACTTGCTTCCCGAAGAAATCATCGGGACCGAAGATGTGCCTGAGTACATCTCCTCCGATTCCTCCCTCGAATCGGAAGATGCCACGCCCGAACGAGAGGACCGGCCATCAAGCCGCGCCGTCGCGTTCGGCACGGAGCATGGTCTCGGGGACATCACCGCTCGTTGCCAAGCCGAACGCGAGCGCCGCATGGCTCTGGAGGCACTAGTAGGGGGTAAATGCTTCTGACTTCTTCTTGGCTTTGTGCCCGCATTTGGATTTCTTGCCCCTAACATCGATTCCTCCGTTTTAGATGTCTCTGACAGGTACAACAACCTGAAAACGGCCTGGGATAGCTTGGTGGAAGCCGCAAACCATGGTCACCCCCGTGCATTCCAAGTCGCCGTCACGGTGGTCCTGGAACAACTGAAGAGGGAGCGATCGAAGAAGAAGCAAAGAAAAGATTGAATCATACTTTCGCTTCTTCCTCCACGCCTTCTCGCTTCCCACCTCCTTGAGGTCCCGATCGCCGGGGTTGTTGGATGTAAACCCGCAAGAAGCAGCTTGTAATGTCATTTTTGTGCTAAGGGCAATGCATCTAGGCACCGGCCATTTCTTCGTTTGTGAATTTTTGTTCGAAGGCGGCCTCGTTCTTGAGCGCCGCCGTTTCGTGTCGATGTGCGTAATCCCGCCGCCGGCGATCATCGATCAATTTCAATGCTGGGATAATATTTCTTCAGATATCTTCCATTTATCGCAGCGGAAAATTCTTCCCATAGCAAAGTTTTCAGTATGTATGCATTACCAGGGACGCATCTGACCACACGAAAAGGCCCCTCCCAGTTAGGGGACCATTTGCCGAACTCGCTGTATTTAGTTCCAATCGGCAATAGCGCTTTCCAGACCAAATCTCCTTCTGCGAATTGTCTGACCTTTACTTTCTTGTTATAGTTCTTGGCAACCCGCAGCTTGTTTTTCTCGATGTTTTCCAAGGCTCTAAGACGGATCATGTGTAAATCCTCTAGCTCATCCATCATTAGGCCACTGTAATCTTTGGAGCTCAAATCTTTCTGTAACACCACTCTCCTTGAATCTGATTGCATCTCCCAAGGTAGGACCGCGTGGTGCCCATAAACCAATTCATAAGGAGAAGTTTTTGTAGCTCCATGGGGGGCCATTCGGTAAGCCCACAGTGCCTCACTGAGTACCGAATGCCACCTTCTTGGCTTCTGGTCGATCTTCTTTTGTATCAGCTTGATCATGATCTTGTTAGAAGCCTCTGCTTGACCATTAGCTTGGGCATAATAAGGAGAAGAGTTAAACAATTTGATCCCCATGCTTTCGGCAAACTCTCTGAACTCCAGTGACACGAATTGTGCCCCTTGATCAGTGGTGATTGTCTGAGGGATTCCAAACCGATAGATGATGTGCTCCTTGACAAATTCAACCATGTTCTCCGATGTCACCTTCTTCAGCGGGATCGCCTCAACCCACTTAGTAAAATAATCCGTAGCCAAAAGCACGAACTTATGCCCCTTACTAGATGGTGGATTAATTTGGCCAATCAAGTCTATACCCCAGCCCCTGAATGGCCATGGCTTGATGATGGGATTCAATGTCGATGCGGGGACCCTTTGAATATTTCCAAACCTCCGGCAATCCCGACATCCCTTGTAATACTCAAAACAATCCTCTAATATCGTCGGCCAAAAGCACCCGGCTTGTCTAATAACCCATTTCATACGGTAGGCCGATTGGTGTGCTCCACATATCCCATCGTGCACCTCGCTCATCATGTTCTTGGCTTCTTCTGGACCCAGGCATCGTAACAATACCCCATCTAATGATTTATAGAATAAGTTATCATCCAGAAGAACGAATTTTATGGCCTTGTACCTGAGCTTCCTACAGACTTTTCGGGATGGATCCCTCAAGTAATCAATGATCTCTTTCCTCCAATAACCTTCTGCGAGATCCGTCCCCAGTGCACATATCCCTACAGCAAACGCTTCCTGACTCTCTTTGTAACCAGAGGCGCTCTGAGCCGGCTGTTTGCTTCTTCATTATGTTCCCTAGGAATATGTCGGAGAGTTACCAACGGGAAGCTCTTCAAGATTTCCCTGCACTCTTCGTAGTAACTCCTCAGCGCTTCACTTTTGCACTCGTATTGGCCGTTCAATTGCTTGATCACTAGCTCCGAATCTCCATAAACTTCAACTGAAACGGCCCCAGCTTCTCTCAAATATTGAAGTCCTCGAAGCAGTGCCTCGTACTCGGCCTGATTGTTTGTAACAGTGGGCTGTATAGGGATGGCAAATTCAAACATCTCTCCCCTAGGTGAAATTAGTAGGATCCCTACTCCCCCACCTTTACCACATGATGATCCATCAAAAAATAAAGCCCAGGGGGTAATTTCAAGTAAATCAATTGACGGATCGCGATGTTCAGTTATAAAATCGGCAATGATCTGACCTTTGATGGCTTTTGCCGATTCGAACTTCAGCTCGAACTCTGATAAAGCTAAAATCCACTTGCCAATCCGGCCATTCAAAATTGTCATAGATAACATATGTTTTATTACATCAAACTTGGAATACACAGTGCATTCGGCATTCAACAGGTAGTGCCGAAACTTTGTACACGAGTAGTACACGCACGGTACATGACTTCTCTACGTACCGAATACCTGGTCTCAGGATCAAGTAATTTTCGGCTAAGATATGCTACTACCCGTTCCTTCCCTTCGAATTCTTGAATAAGGGCCGATCCAATGGTTTGGGTATCGGCCGCCACGTACAACTTGAAAGGCTTATCCAGCTGAGGAGGGACCAACACTGGTGGCTCCTTCATGTACTGCTTGATCTCATCGAAAGCCTTCTGTTGTTCGTCGCCCCATGTGAACTTCTGATCCTTCTTTAGCTTCAGCAATGGAGAGAATGGCAAAACCTTCTGTGACAAATTTGAAATGAATCTTCTCACGAAATTAATTTTGCCGAGCAGTGATTGCAACTCCTTGAGATTAGTTGGAGGAACAACTTCATCGATGGCCTTCATGCTCTTCTTGCCAACTTCAATTCCTCCCTCGTGGACTAAAAACCCCAAGAATTCTCCAGCTGATACCCCAAAAGCGCACTTGTTTGGATTCATCTTTAAACCATGCTTCGGGTGCACTCCAAGGTCCTCTTCACATCTTCCAAATGTGTGTCATGACTTAGGGACTTGATTACCACATCATCAATGTAGATTTCCACAACTTTGCCAATCAACTCGTGAAAAATGTAATTCATGGCTCGTTGATAAGTTGCACCGGCATTTTTTAACCCAAATGTCATGACTATCCATTCAAACAGGCCTATATGACCAGGACATCTGAAGGCCGTCTTTGATATGTCTTCTATTGCCATGAAGATTTGGTTGTATCCCGCATTGCCATCCATGAAACCGATCACTTTGTGTCCGATTGCGGCGTCAATCAACAAATCGGCAACGGGCATGGGGTAACCATCCATCGGAGTGGCTCGGTTCGGATCCCCGAAATCTATGCGGACCCTCATGTTTCCATTCTTCTTGTAAACAGGGACAATGTTAGAGATCCACTCCGCATATCTGCATGGCCGAACGAAGTTTGCATCAAGTAACCTTTCAACTTCCTTCTTCACATCGGCCAATACTTCATCCTTGTAGATTTTTCGGGGTGGTTGCTTGTATGGTTTGAAACCAGATTTGATTGGCAACCGATGCTCCACGATAGAACGATCCAATCCAGGCATCTCCGAATAATCCCAGGCGAAGAAATCCTTGTATTCCTTGAGCAGCTTGATCAATTCCTCCCCGAAGTCCGGCCGCAAGTTTGCGCCGATGAACGTCGGCCTTGGCTTATCACCGCTTCCGATGTCAACTTATTCTAATTTGTCGCCGACATAAATCCTCGCCCCAACTTGCCATCGGTGCCATCTACGGGGTTCTCCATTAAAAATTACTATAAGAGCCGACCGCTTGAATCGGTGTTGATCACCGCCGACGAGTTCAACGAGACCTTCTCCCCGCCTCTTTCCCCGAGAAGCAATCAATGCCTTGGTACTCCCCGTAAAGCCGGTTCCATGTTAGCAACGCTCACGGAGTCATCTCGCTTGGACGACCTCAATATCATCATCCACCCACCGGATAAGCCGCCGATGCATGATGGATGGGACACAAGAATTGGCATGAATCCGGTCCCGTCCGAGCAGAGGCTATAGGCTCCTTTACCTTCAATCACAAAGAAGGTCGTGAGCAGCGTCTTGGACCCGATCATCAGATCCACGTGAGCACATCCCATGGTATCTGAAGGATTTCCGGCGAAATCATTCAGTATTATGCTTGTAGGCGTCAGATCGCTTGGGCCCATGCCAAGTTTCCTGAAGGTGGTGTACGACATTACGTTGACTGCCGCTCCACCGTCGACGAACATCTTGGTCAATGGCTTGCCATTGACGTATCCCCTTAAGTACAGCGGCCTCATGTGTCGATTTTTGGCCGGTTTGTCGAAGATGGCTCGCTTGGCTAGCACCAACCGTGCCAACATCCCTTCGATCCGCTCATCATCCGGGGACGCCTCCTCCCGCACAACCCGATTAGTGGGAGCCATGAATTCGTTCGACGTAAAATATACCATGCATGCCGGAGCCGAACGCTTTGACCCTTCAGAGTTGATCCTTTGGGCGCCACACCCGCCTTGTCCGGATCCCGACCGCCTCGGCTCGCGGTTCCTTAGGCCGGGAGGGCACCATTGCCCCTTTTGCCAGATGTGCTCATCCTCGTCCTCCTCTTGATCAGCCCACCTTAGATCAGCTTGCCGCTTCCTGGGGTGATCAATGACTTCAATTTTTTGGCGCCGATCCCCGTTAGGGTGGATCCTCCCAATTCTCTCGTGGACGGATCGGCGATTGGCGGTCTCCTCGCTTGTACTCAAAAATATCCGTCGCCGCATTCGGGGACGTTCCTCGCCGTGGGCGCTTCAAACCCTCGTTCCAACGGTGCTCGAAGAACGCACATCCCCGGTGCGCGCGTTCTCGCTCGCGCGTGTATTGCTCCGGGTCCCTCCCGTGTGCCTCTTCTTCGGCCTCTCGCGCTTCTCCTCCTCGTATCTGCGCTTCTGGTAATGCTCTTTTTCCATCGGGCGCTGCCACTTGTTGAGGAGGATGCGTGTGGTCACCCTGGGCTTGGTTCTGGACGACTCCCCGATTTCGATGTGGCTCTTGAGAATGCGGGGGGTTTCGCTATGCACCAGTTCCAGAGTTACTTGGCGTTCCGGGTCCACTGTTCCATCCTGTCTAGCCCTGGCTGAGGTCAAGACTTTGACCTTTCCCTTCTCCTCAGCCATCACCATGTTAACAGAGAAGCCCACCATGTTCTGAGGGAAGGGGTGACCATCCAGCTTCATCTTGTTGTCAAACTTGAGGTGCCCCTCTTGGATGGCTTTCTGGATCCTCATCCTGAAGACCCTGCAATCGTTGATGGAGTGCAAATCCCTGTCGTGGAAGCCACAGTAACGTTTCCCCTTGACTCCATCGGGCCGAAGCATGGAATGCATTTCGAGGCGATCGATTCGGCCTTCCTTCACTAGGAGCTCAAACGACTTGTCGGCCTTCGTGATATCGAAATCGTAGGTGCCCTTGGTCCGTTTGACCCGGGCCGATTCATCGTTAAAGGCTCTTTCCCCCACATGATTTCGGCTGCGGCCACATCCGATTCATCATCGAATCCTCGATCGGATCGGACTTGTCTAAGAACCGGTTGTAGATCTCCGCCACATCGTGCCGCTTGCCAAACTCGGCATCGTTCTTGAAGCCATACGCCCGGTTGCTCATCAACGATAGCTTTTGAGACAGGCGGCCCGGGTTTTCAAACTCCATCCCGAACAAGTTTCTCACGTACGGCCGGCAGCATCCCGGCGACGGCCATGTCAGCTAGCTGGTCGTCTGGCAGGTTGAGCGAGAAGCACATGCCTTTCACCTCCCTAAACCTCCTGAGAAATTCCAACGGTGTCTCGCTGTGCCTTTGTTTCACGGTGGCAAGATCGATCGCCTTCTTCTCCGAGCCGCCACCGAAATAATGGGCGTGGAATTTCCGTTCCAGGTCCCTCCATCTGCTAACTGACTCAGAGGGTAAGGACGAGAACCACTGGAACGCCGGGCCTGTCAGCGACGCGGGGAAGTATCTGACCCTGAACGCCTCCTCAGCTGAGCATTCCCCGAGCTGCATCAGGTAACGAGCAATGTGCTCCACTGTGCTTGTGTCGTCTTGCCCGGAAAATTTTGTGAACTCCGTTGGAGGTTTCACCCTTGGCGGGAGGAGCACGTTGAAGTACCACTCTGGGAACGGCGGCTTGTAGGCAGGTCCCCGCATTTTTGGCTTGAGGCCGGGCGGTCGCATCAACTCGGCCATCTTCCGCGCCGGGCGTCGTCCTCCTGTGTGCTGCGGCACCGGCGCGTAACTTGGATGCGGGAAAGCGTCAATGGCTCCATAGTTTCCAACCTCGTGGTAGCCTCCGCCATACGGGTTTCTCTCGCAACAAGTTGTTCGCCGGAGCAATCCCGTGACCGGAAGCGAACGGGGCCCCGTGCGAGCCGA
This sequence comes from Cenchrus americanus, assembly GCA_947561735.1. Taxonomy (NCBI): domain Eukaryota; kingdom Viridiplantae; phylum Streptophyta; class Magnoliopsida; order Poales; family Poaceae; genus Cenchrus; species Cenchrus americanus. The sequence goes on along the minus strand of OX387241.1, from coordinate 262,854,595 downwards.
ATGCTAGGTCTCCGTACGTGGGCCGGTACGGATTCGGGCCGTTGCACGGGTTGACCCGTGCCTGCCCGCGGTGGTGGCCGGATTGGCTGTCCTCCCGAGGCCTGCGGTGGGGGCCGAGCGGGCCGACCCCCGGCGCCCGTGGAGGAGGCCGGAAAGCTTGACTTCCGGCGCTGCGAGCGAGGAGGCCGAATTGGCCGGCTCCACGGTGGTGGTTGAGAGCTTGATTCGCCCGGCTCACGGTGCCCCCTTGGACGGGTGTCTTGCTGAATGCTTGCTCCATGCCTCGGGCCAAAGACGGCCCACCATCATTTGCTGAAACGCACCAAGAAAAGCTTTGTGGTGCTTGCTCAAAACGAGATCTGCCGCATCCCGGAATGCTTGCAGGCATTCCTCTCTCTGCTGCTGGGTGGTGGCGTCGCTCTCCCCTGACATCAATACCCTGGGCATGTCGTTCTTCAGGTAGGGGACGCCACTCCTGTTCTTCTTGAAGGACAGCAGACACTTCTGCTGGAATTGGTTCACGGCGTCCTGGAGTTGCTGCCGCTGCTCAGGAGAGAGGTCCTCAATGTTGACATCCATGATGTCCGCGATTTCAGGCATCTTGATCCTTTCGGCTGTGTCCCACTGGGCGTGCCAAAAAGTGTGTTGACGCAAAATGTGCACCCGGCGCCAAACACACAGCAAGCCGAACAAAGCTGGCTTCACACGCGCAAAGAATCACGAGACGTGCCAGTCAATTTTTCCTGAAAATTAACAAAAGATAAAGCAGTTAGATACCAAAGCTTGGAACTTGCCGGGTGGTACCAGACAGTTCCATATTTACGGCTAAGAAGCCAAATGGGATGACATATAGCTATAAAAAGCTATCTGCCAATAAACTGAAACCATTCGGGAACTTATAAAAGGAAAAGTAACACTGCCGAATGGATGACGTAAGCATGACAGTAATCGGTCTTTGTTTGAGCAAAGATGCACGTGCACGAGGCCATGACCGATCCCCATGATAGCTAACATTAAACAAATGGATAAAGTAAAGCACGAACATAAGCATGTAATAAATAAGCATGCATAGATCCAAAGCACTAGTCTACCGCATGTCTAGGTACTCAAAAAATCCGTCGGGTACGATGCCAAAACAAATCTATCCACCGGATGATACAACTTGCATGAAAATCGTACCACTTTCCACAAATAAATCTATCCACCGCATGATACAATCTAAATATGGAAAGCTAAAAGCACACGTCATTTAAAACATGAATTACGCACGTGTTCTACTCGTGAAGAAACATAACCGAATACGGTGAACGTACCGATTCGGGGTCCATGAAGAAGGAACGAACATTACCAGGAGAATAAATCTATCGATTGATTCAAAATCTAATCCACGGATGACTAGCTCCAAAGCAACCCAAAAACCCGCATCTACCGCATGATACTCGGTTCTTTCAAGATTTATACCAACATTGGCAAGCTTGAACCCGCAACACATAACAATCTAGATCGATTCGGTTTTGGCTATCGGAAAGCACAAGATCCACGTGTTAAAACATGAAATCTACTCGTACAAGGATCACGAGAGGGATAAAGCCGATCCAAACCCATCTAGATTGGGCAAAAGGTGTTACATGAATTTAAACGCAAAGTAAAAACTCAAGGTAACACGGGGTAACTTAATGAATCTATTGGATCTTGCCAAAAACCAATAGAGCCGATAACTAGCTTCAAGCTAGATCTTAGCCTACCGCATGGCTCATGACCTAACAAGAAACCCTCTTGAACCAAGCTTGAATCTACCGCATGACACGAAGCATGGTAACAAGACTACTTGCATCGAGATCTAAATCCACCGCATGATACTAGACATGATACAAGGTTGCGGCACTCACGGAGGTCGACGGATCGATGAACCCTCTCGAAGAACTCGACGACACGACAAAAGGACTCTAGGGTTTGGCGTAAGGCCGGTTTGTATTGAAGAATGATTGTGTGTATTACATACATTCGGGGCTCATATTTATACCCCTGCCAAGTACAATCTCGAATGGATTCGCCGCCTAACTTATCTCTAAGCTTGATCGCCTATCCATCCATTCGTCCTCCCCGCTTGAGCCACGTCACCGTCCAATCCCGCAAAATCGGCTCTCTTGTTCCTTTGCCGAACGGGAGCGGATAGCCGACCGCGTACTTCTTTGCTGAATACATGCGAAAAATCCTTTCCTTCCACCGGACGGACTCCTCACCGAAATTTGGACCCACAAGTCGACTCCTTGCCAAATTTTGGTGTTAACGGGAGGCCGAAGCTCCAACCATCAAGTGCTCAACATGATGAAGATGCTCGAGACGCAAGTGGGACAACTTGCCGGGCGCCTCACTAATAATGAAGGGAAGCTTCTGGGACAACCTAAAAGTCCTGAATCGGTGAAGGCTATTCAAACACGTCCGGGAAAGGAGACCGAAGATTCGGAGCGTTCCGCGGGAGCAAGGAAGCCTAAACCATCCGCCTAGGCGGAGGAATTTGCTAGGAAGGAAGTTACGGGGATCGTGACTGAAGAGGCTGAGTTTGAGATGCTGGGAGAAGACACGAAGATACCACAACTCAAGCCACGCTACTTCCGAGGTAAACTTGATAACCACTTTGAGAAGTTTGTGGAGGTTGTGCGTAGACTTAGGACCAACATGCCGTTATTGGATGCCCTTCAAATACCTACATATTCTCATTACTTTAAAGACATACTTGCAAATAAATATGAGATAGCAACACTCGGGGTAGATCATGTCAAGATGTCCGAGGAGTGTAGTGCCGCTATTGCTAATGGGCTAGAGAAGCAAAAGGACCCTGGATGCCCAACAATTCCATGTTCCGTTGGTTCATTCAAGTTTGAGAAGGCATTACGCGACCTTGGAGCGAGTGTGAGCGTCATTCCAAGAGATGTGTTCGATACACTATGCCTACCGTTGGAGCCTACGGGTATGTGTTTGGAGTTGGGTGATAACTCCATTCGCTATCCCTTGGGCATCGCCGAAGATGTACCCGTGAAGGTCGGACACCACATCATCCCCGTCGACTTCGTGGTGCTCGAGATGGGAGAAAGGGAGAAGCCACCGCTCATCCTTGGGAGGCCTTTCCTCAAGACCGTGGGAGCTACTATTGATGTTGGCAAGGGGGAGATCATGTTTGACATTAACGGAGAAAGGAGTTCCTTCAAGTTTCGACCACGCCTTGAGGTATGCAATATGATTGAAGTTAAAAATGTTCCACCTCATCGTCACGTTGTTAAGGAAGAACCAAGGAATAAGGAAGGGCTGAAGAAGAAGAAAGAGCCGAAGAAGAAGGACGTGAAGAAAATCAAGGAAGATGTTGCATCCGTCAAGACAAAGGAAGAAAAGCCGCCTGTGAAGAGCAAAAAAATGATTAAGCCGGAAGACAAGCCCGTGCCCAAGATGGTGCGGAAGTGGGTACCCAAGATTGCAACGCCCACAATGAGCGTTGATCCAAAGTAATCAAGTGAAGAAGTCTAGCCATGGACTATAGACGAAGCGCTAGGCGGGAGGCAACCCGTTTTGTCAAGTCAAGAATAAGCTACCGGGAGGACAACACAATTCCAGGTTTTTCAAGTTTTTAATTCAGTTTTGAATTTTACTACGCAAAGACATTAGACTTAGAAGTGGTTGAACAATATTAGAGACATAATTCTTGGTTGAATATTTTGCTTGATCATAAACCCTTTACATGAACCCTCCTATGTGCTTGTTTGCTTATTTTCGAGAAACCACAACCAAATAAATTCAGAACCTAACTCAACCATTCATTCTCATTATGATGTTATGGTTGGCTTGTTTTTCATGCTAAAAACACACGAGTAGAGCCACGACTTGTACTTAGGTGTTAATTAAATTTCAGCACGTGGTAGGACTCGCGTGAACCTAGAAACTAAACTTTTGGTTGGTTTAAAAATCTTTATCCTTGGTTTCTCTAAGATTAGAATTTTTCTAAGCCTCATTCAATTTTATTTTATTCAAAATCTCTCTCATTTAGCCAAAATTAGAACCTAAATCTATGCTCCCATGATCAAGCCGGGAAAAGTTTGCTCTCAACCAATGAAGGCAAACTATACCAGGGAGACCGATATCAATGTAGTCAGAAAATATTTTCAACTTACATTTGTTTTTAATGGTTTAAAAACTTCTCTAAATATATGCTTGAGCTTTTTTATAGCTCTGAAAATATTTAATTCTAAATTAGAGTAGTGCTTAGCCTTAAACATACTTAAAGGGAGGCAATCTAGTTAAAGTTAATCATGCATGTACCATTGGATGCCCTTTCAACAACTTTCATCAAGACCACATGCAAGGGACAAGCATGGGTGGGCAGCAAGCATAACTTTGCAGGAAATTCATGGTGGCATGTGAAGCAAGTGGAGCAAGGGTGCATGGACATGACTCAAAGCATGAAACATTAAGTGGAAGGACCAATAATGCAAGAAAGGAGTGGACGAGAGCGTTTGGACGGTGCAACACGTGGAGCACGCGGGCAAGAAAGTCATGGAGGAGAAATGATCGTGCTGGGAGAAAGAGCCGAGCCAGGGGGGCCAAACCACCTTAGGCCGGTCGGCCCAGGCCGGCCGGCCTGGCCTATAAATGGTGCCCCTGGCTCCCGTCTTCTGCAGACAAGTAGCCCTCTCCTTCCTTAGTTTGTGTGCTCAAGTTTTCGTGCCCAGAACCACCGTAGACATAGCTAACCTTCCAAAGCTTGATAGCTCAAACAATTCACACCCTTAATCCACTCAAAGTCCACATTCCGAAATAATTTTTAAGTGCATAGTTACCGGTTGCAACCCAGAATTTTAGTGGAGAGAAGAATACTGCAATCACGTGGAAGAAAACCACAAGTCTCTTCACATAGAAGAAGGGGTCATTGTCGTCCAAGCCATCTTTGACGACATCTTCGAGGAGGCACTCGGTTTCCGAGTGTCCTCGGAGCATGGAGGAGGACACGGCACCGCCAAGGAGGAATGACACTCTCCTCCTCAGTGGCATGAGAGCAACAAGAAGCACATCCATGAGGTTTACAGAACCTCAAGGGCGTACGGAGGAGCCACCCGTCCCACCTCGTCGATCGACCCGTTCATCTGCGCTACCTCCATACACTCTGCGGTACTCCACATATGGCTTCATCATATTGCCGGAGGAGGAGGAGAAGAAACCCTCTCGCCTTGAGAAGAGTCTTGTGGCAAACGTCGATTTCAACGATCAAGATCTCAACGCATTGGGTTTCGGCACGGACATATATTATATGTCAGGGCACCTTGGATGGGTGCAATTCTCCAATGTGGTGTCGGCAAACACCCACAAGGAGTTTGCCTTGGAAATCTTGATGACTATGGCGCCTATCCTTGATGAGGGGGTGCAAAGTTTATCATTCCGTTTGGAGGGAATCTAACAAGTGGTTCCCTGCGAGTATATTAGGGAGCCACTTGGGTTCCAAAAGGGAGCTCCAGAGAAAGTTGACATGCCGGAAGGCATGTTGGATGGTGACAACCCGCCCAGGAAAATACCGTACTATCGCCTAAACCAATCCACTTTGGTCATTAAGCGATAATAAAGTATCATCCTGTCGTTAGTTGCTGGGTTAACGCCCGGTAAATCACTTGAATAGCAACAAGGATCGAATATATGCATTAAAGCTCACTCGAAGGCGAGTCCAGAGATACAACAACATTAATATCCAAATTCGTACCCCGAAGGGTTTAATTATTACAAACCATAGTTTTTGCCATGATGAAATAGTTCAGAGTTTTCGAAAGCAGCGGAAATAGACTAACGGAAGCGAAGACACCACGGGAGGCCATCCATGATGCTTTCAGTAGTCGTCCTCCACCCACTCCAGCTCCCAACCGGGCGGGATCTCTCCGGGCCACACATCACTGAATGCATTACCTGGATCAACATATAGCAAGGCTGAGTATACTAATACTCAGTAAGACTTACCCGTTGGTGATAACTACTTCACTAAAACTAGACCATGAAAGGCTTTTTGGCTACTGGGTTGCTTTCGCTAAAAAGTAACAAATAGTAGGTCCTTACTTTCAAGATTTTAGCACAAGTTCTAGTAGGTTTAATCTTTACTACATTAGCCAACTAGTACAAACAAAGTTGTACAATACAATTAATCAAACATAATATTCATAAACTTCCATCATTAGGGATCTCATGACTAGTGGAGAGGCCGACAATCGATTGATTAAAACCTTGCAAGGTAGACCCAAACACACGGTAGGCTGCCCCCGAAAGGACAACTTTCCCAGGTCGTTTCCAAAAATCCTCGGGTCGGGATCGAATCTTACAGTCTTTGGTGCAGGCTATCCGCATACCCCGCGAGATACCCGGAGTCACCATACACCACCGGTAACTAGCCGTGAGAGCGAATCCCAATAGTAGTAATAGTAGGATCCCTCGCCGCCTCATTAAGGTACTAGGCTTACCGGTCCCATTCCCGACATGTGCTTAGTACGTTCAAACACTTAACCCACATAACCACTGGACCGGAGCCCAAATCCCATGCTTTTACCACATGAGCAATCCATTTAAAGATAAATTGTGATTCCTATCTAGGAACCTATTCTCGCGAGTGAGGTCATCACTCGACTTGTAACAGTCCCATAGCTTAGCAGCTATCGACCTATCATACTAGTAAGGACAAAGGTACCTAGACATCATGCATCTAGGGTTTCATTCAACTCCTGAACTTAAATGCACAATCATCCATAGGTAATTGAATAAAGAATTTGAAAAACTGGGTTAGATGCACCGGAGCTTGCCTTCGTCGGCTAGATTAGCACGGGCACCCTCGGTGTCGAGCACTTCCACGTACTACGGCGAAGCTTCCCGAGGACCATGTGTGGTTCAAGGACCGGTGGATGGTCGCTTCCTTGTGTGATGAGTGATTGACAACGTTGTGTGGACCGATTCTTGGCTAAGTATTGCGGGTGCGGGTTGTGGCTTGACTCGTGTTGGTGCGGGTGAAGAACAAGCGCGAAAGGTCGTCGCGGTGAGGCCTCCGGAGTGTGGAGAAGACAAGTAGGCTTTGTTCGAGGGACCCGGTGGCCGGCGGGGTCGGCTTTGCATGGTGGCATGAACAAGCAAGATGAAGTCGTGGACGGTTTCTTGGTTGAGCCTCAAAACCAAGGTCGAGCCGGGACTACGTGGGAGCCAAGTCATGAGTGGAGATTGGCGGAGGCTACACCGAGTTCGCGGGGTTTCGGTGGTTCACCGAGAAAACCACCGGGTTCCTTGGTTGATCCACAAAGCCAAGACCGGAGAACCGAAGATGGAAGTGCAAAGAAGCACCGGACCGGTCCGACCGGTGGGTCCGACCGGCCCGTCGACCGGTGGGGACCGGTCGACCGGTGAGGAGCACCGGTCCGGCCGGTGTGCGACGACGCGGTCCGGAATCTTCGAAGCGGAGGACATGCGTCGGGATCGCATGGCTTGCGTCGAGGCTACGCGGGGGTGCGGTCGCCGGGCATCCGTCCGATGGTGAAGACATCAAAAATTCCATATCCGCCCTTGAGGGGCTTGTATCCCTAGTTAGTAGAGAAGGGCATTTTAGACATTCGGTTGCCTCCATATAACCCAAGAGGTGAGAGGATGGCAGCCAACTCTTGGAACCCTAGCTCATTAGTTTTCCTATTTTCCACCTACTTTCTCTAGGTTTTCCTTAGGACTAGCAAGAGAGCTTCACGGAGAGATCTTGTAGAGAGGGATGGATGATCGGGCGGCTTGCTAGACCTTGTACGAATCCTTGTTTCATGTATAGATGATTCGGCATGATTCCTCAAGGTTTGGATGTGTTTTACCCGGTTGTTTTTGGTGGTGATTTTCGGAGCCCTCTTCCGGTGATTTCTTTGGAGTGTTTTTGGGACTTTTCTCTTGGTGATTCGGTGGGGGAAATTTGTGGGAACCCTTCGTGGTTCTTTGGGCTGTGATTCCCCTCCCAAATCCGTGAGAAAAGTTGCTCGAATTTGGGGTTTCTTGAGTTCTTGGGTTGGAAGTGCTTTCGGCGGGATTTCTTCGATTCCTCCTTTTTGGACGAGATTTCGTGGGATTAAACTTGGCTATGGACTCCTCATGAGGTGCTCCCGATATCCCCAAAGTCTTGTTCAAGTCCGTGGAGCGATTTGAAAGATCGAGATTTGGATTTGGGGGGAGTTGACCCGCGGGTCTTGTTCATCCCGAGTCGCCCGAGCTACACCGGTCCGACCGGTGCTCTTGACCGGTCGACCGGTGCGGGCCCTTGTGGGTTTTCGCTCGGGTGAGCGTCTTGGTGTGTTCTTTGTTGTCCCGTGGTGCTTTCGCCGTTTCGAGTTTGGGTTCGCTTGGTGGTCGGTTGGCTTTGTTTGGTGCCTTGGGGGCTTTACGTCGCCATCGGTCCGACCGGTGCATCTCACCGGCTCGACCGGTGTAGAGCCACTTAGTGGAAGTTGCTCGGGTTCACCGGCGGGGACCGGTCCGACCGGTGGTGCTCACCGGTCCGACCGGTGTGGGTCCTGTAGACTCGGGGTTTGTTGTTCCGCTGCGTTCTCGAGTCGGAAGGGCCGTGTGGGTTGGTTCCTAGGTCCAGTGGCACTCCAGTGGCTACGTGGGCTTGGCCAACTTGGGTAGTGAGTCGAAGACGTGTGTTGGAAGCCGCGTTCGTCTTGTTGGAGTTCTCATCTCCATCGAGAAGAATTTTTATCGGCTCCCATTCACTCCCCCCCCCTCTCTGGTTCGCCGTATCGGTCCTTCAAGTGGTATCGAGCCGGTTCGGGTCTTTGTTGACTCTAACCGGTCTAGGATCCAAGGATGGCGTACCGAGAACGGGGGTTCGGGTCCTCCACACTTCGATGGCAAGAACTACCGGATGTGGAGCAAGCGGATGGGTGCGTTCCTCCGCGGAAAGGGTCGAGTTTGCTTTGGGATGTCACGGTGGACACGGGCTATGTCCGGCCGATGGATTTCCTTGCTCCGGGGTCGAGGGGACGGATTCGACGCCAACAATAAGGCGGTCGACTACTTGTTTCGTGCTTTGTGTCGGCCGAGTTCGATCGGGTGCACACCGAGCACTTGGCTTGTAGGATTTGGGCGGTGTTGAAGGAGGCTCATGTTGGGAATGCCCGGGTTCAGGCACGGTTGTATGCGACCTACCGGAGAGAGTACGAGAACTTCACTCATCTCCCCGGTGAGTCCATCGATGCCTTGTTTCAGAGGTTCACGGTGGTGGTGAACAACATGAGGGCCAATGTGGACATGCTCCCGTACGATGATCATGATAGAGCCGTCAAGCTCTTACACTCTTTGGATCGTACGATATGGGGCGGAAAGTTCGAGGCCATAGTCGAGTCGGAGAGGTATGATACTCTGACGGTGAACGAGCCGTTCTCGAAGCTCGAGTCGGCCGAGGTGGATAGGGGCATGACCGCCAAGCTCGAGGGACCGACCGACTCCCATAGTCTTGCCCTCGTTGGTGGTTCCAAAGGAAAGACTAACTCTAACCCATCCACCGGGATGTTCTCGTTTTCCTCTTTGATGTCTATGCCGGATGAGGAGTTTGATGACCTTGGAGAGGACGAGCCGGCGCCGTTGACGAGGCGGTTCGAGAGGCCGCACGAGAACCGCGTGAACATGAGGAGGAACACGAGGACTCGCTTCCCGGTGCGGCAAGCCGGGACACTTCGTCGCCGACCGCCCGGAGAAGGCCGAGAGCAAGGACGGCTACAAGCACAAGCCGAGGATGAACGATGGCAAGTACCGTTCGAGGCGCGACCACAAGAGCAAGCACAAGAACAAGTACAAGGATGAGCGACGATCGAGGAAGAAGGAGGGCCGAGGAAAGGCCCGGCGATGGTTGGAGCGAGCGACGTCGACTCCGGTTCCGCGTACTCCACCTCGAGCTCGAGCGGCGAGCCGAAGACGAGGGAGATCGCCGCAAGAACAAGAAGTCATCCAAGAACCCGAGCGGGGCCGAGGCTGCTTCGCGAGAGATGGCTTCTGCACCATGGCATTGAGCTCCGGCAGCAAGAAGAGCACACAGAGCGACTCGGACTCTGAGTCCGACGACGAGGTGCGTGATGAACTTCCCTTCTTGCGCCAGGAGAATGAGAGGCTTGGCTCTTTGCTTGATAACCGTGATGACATGCTTAGAGAGGCTAAGAAAATGAGGAAAGAGCTTAGGGCTTCACTCGAGGATGCTAGGACTAGAGTGGCTGAGCTAGAGACACAGGTGCTTGATAGCAAGCTTTAGATTGATTCGCTTAAGGCTAGCCCTGTTGTCTCCGATGAGAATGATTGTGCCGATTGCTCCATATTCCTTGCCGATCTTGCTTTGTTTAAGGAGAAGCATGCCTCCAAGTGTGAGGAACTAGATGTGCTTAGGGTTGAGGTGGCCGAGCTTAAGTCTAGACCTCGCTTTGCTAGGTGCTTGCACTTCATGCCCCGTTTTGCATGCTAAGATTGATGAGATGCATGCTTACACTAGTTTGCTCGAGGCTAAATTGAAGGAACCCATGCCTACATCTTGCTCTACCCGTGAAATGCATGCATTGAAAAATTTGGAGCTTGCACATTATGTTGACCGTTTGCAGGATGAGAATGATGATTTGAGAAAGTTGATGGGGTGGTTGCCCGGTCACGAGCCTCAGTTGAGGATGATGATCGAGGCCTTTAAGAGGCAAGATGGTGAGGGGCTTGGAGCAAACAAGGTTGGTGAGGGAAGTGGAGAGAATATCCGGAGCCACCAAAAACCCACCACAAGAATGAGTTCCCACCAAAACCTAACCATCTAAGGAATCGGCTAGACACAACCCCGGCTCCACCCGTGTTTCCTACACCCACAAATGACCTACAAAAGCCTATCAAGTTTGTGAGCACTTCGGGGAAAGTGTTCTTTGGGAAGGAGAGTGAGAAGGCAAGTGGTGACAAACCGGTGGAGGGTTTGAGTGGAGAGAAACCGAGTGAGCAGCCACATCCCAAGCCAAAGCCTAAGCTTGTGAGGTTCCATTGTGGCTATTGTGGGAGAGATGGCCATAAGGAGGAGTTTTGCTTCAAGAGGAAGCGAGAGGAGAGAATGAGGAAGGAGTGGGCAAACAAGGACAAGTACCACCCTTCCAATGGTGTACTTGAGCCTCGTATGCAGATGCCCAGGGGCAAGGCGATTGTGAGGACAGTTCGGGCTTGGGGAGAGAAGAAGGCTGCAGGTGGTGTTGCTATCCAGGTCACACCGGTCAGACCGGTGTGGGGCACCGGTCAGACCGGTGCAGGCCTGGACAGACAGATGTTCGGGTTTCGAGCTCGTACAGGTGCGAGGGTTGTTTCTGGTGGTCGTGGTTCGGTGGTTGGGCCGGAAAGAGTGCGGGTGGTCGGTTGCTAGGCGTTCTCCTCCTCGTGCTCAATACGGGGATTGGAGGAGTCGTGGCGTTGAGTTGGAGAGGAAGGACATTCCACGGGCTTTCTTGCGTGGTTTTGGTCCTCCTCCGGGCGAGAGAGGGGTGGTTCCCTCAGGGTGGTTACCGTGGTGGTGTTCGTGGAGGTAGCTTTGGTAGGAGAGATGCTTTGGTTGGTGCTAACCCCACTTTCGAGCAAATGGCTCGGCCCGGTTTTCCTCCTTTGGTACTAACCCCGATCTTCGAGTCGTTTGTTCGCTCACGTGCCTATTTTTGATTTTCGGTGGGAGACTTGAAGAACATTTGGTTGATTGACTCCGGTTGTTCGAGGCATATGACCGGAGACGAGGGGTGGTTCTCAAGTCTCGTCCCGTGGTCACGAAGAGGTACATCACTTTTGGGGACAATGGGCGTGGGCGTGTGCTTTCGAAGGTGAGATAAAAGTGAGTGACAAGATCACTCGAGGCGTGTTGCTCTTGTTCAATCGCCGGGGTACAATTTGCTTTCTGTGTCTCAGTTGTTAGATGAGGGTTTTGAGGTGTTGTTTCGGCCTGGTGGTTCTCGGATTATGGACTCTCGAGGGGACCTTGTTTGTATGATCGTTCCCGAGGGTCAGGTGTTTCGTGCTGATTTTTCTCAGTCTTCGGGTGTTGAGCGTTGTTTCTTGGCTGGTTCTTCGAGTGAGTTGTGGAAGTGGCATAGGAAGTTGGGTCACTTGAGCTTTGACCTTTTGTCTCGCTTGAGTAAACTCAATTTGGTCCGAGGATTGCCACGGTTGAAGCTTGAGAAAGAGTTGGTTTGTGCTCCGTGTAGGCATGCCAAGATGGTGGCCTCTTCTCACCCGCCTCTCACCGATGTGATGACTGAGCGTCCATGCGAGCTGCTCCATATGGACCTTGTTGGCCCAGCTCGTGTGCGATCTGCGGGTGGGAAGTGGTATGTCCTTGTTGTGGTGGATGACTATTCTCGGTATGCGTGGGTGTTCTTTTTGGAGGATAAGGGGGAGACGTTTGGTTTTGTTCGAGATCTAGTCTTGAGGTTGAGGAACGAGAGGCACGGAGATGCCATACGAGCTATCCGCGGTGATAATGGCTCGGAATTCGGGAACTCTCGTTTTGAAACCTTTTGTCATGACTTGGGTCTTGAGCACCGGTTTTCGAGTCCGTATACGCCTCCCCGAATGGTGTTGTGGAAAGGAAGAACAGGACCTTGTGCGAGATGGCTCGGACGATGCTTGATGAGCATAGGACTCCGAGGAGGTATTGGGCTGAGGCGGTGAATACCGCATGCTATGTGTCGAACAGAATATACCTCAGAGTGCACAAGAAGAAGACATGCTATGAGTTGATGCATGGTCACACACCCAAGGTGAGTCACTTCCATGTCTTTGGTTGCAAGTGTTTCATTCGAAGAAAGGGGCGGAAGTTGGATAAGTTTGAGGCTAGGTCTCGTCGATGGCATTTTCTTTGGTTATGCATCTCATTCTAGAGCATATCGTGTGCTCAATCTTGAAACTAACCAAATCGTGGAGACTTGCGAGGTAACCTTCGACGAGACGAGCCACGTAGTCGCCTTGTCTTTGAGTGTGTAGGTGATGATGAGCTTGGCGAGGAGATTTTTTCGGGAGGAGGAGCATGAACATGGTGATGATGAAGATGGCGGTGTGGTGCCCCCGGCGAACATGTACCCACTACTTCGACTACGATGATGGATGGACCCTCTGCTACACCTACGACGACAAATCAAGAACGAGGAGAAGCCGATGTTGAGGGGGAGGTAGCTTCGAGGCGAGAACCTCCCCGGCGAGTTCGGGTGGATCACCCAGGCTTCGAGGATCATCGGCGACATGAATGAACGCACTACACGGTCGAGGGTTCGAAACAATTCCATTTTGCTCATGCTGCGTTTGTTGCTTCTTTCGAGCCCAAAGACATTGGACACGCACTATCTGATCACAATTGGGTTAACTCGATGCATGAGGAGTTGGAGAACTTTGAGAGGAATCAGGTGTGGGAGTTGGTTGACCCTCCCCCAGGGTGTAAGCCGATTGGTACCAAGTGGGTGTGGAAAAACAAAGAGGGAGAGAAGGGTGAGGTTGTGAGGAACAAGTCGAGACTTGTTGCCCAGGGGTTCAGTCAGAAGGAGGGGATCGACTACGAGGAGACCTTTGCTCCCGTAGCCCGTTTGGAGGCGATTAGGATCCTTCTAGCCTTTTCTGTGGCTAAAGGGTTCAAGTTGCACCAAATGGATGTGAAGAGTGCTTTTCTGAATGGTGTGCTGGAGGAAGAAGTGTATGTGAGGTAGCCTCCGGGGTTTGAGAGTGAGAAGTACCCCCACCGGGTGTACAAGTTGAGGAAGGCGCTGTATGGGTTGAAGCAGGCGCCTAGAGCTTGGTATGGCAGGTTGAGGGGGTTCTTGTTTGAGAGAGGCTTTGAGATGGGGAAGGTCGATCAGACCTTGTTTTTGCAGAGGCGGGCGAGAGATATCCCGATTGTGCGGGTGTACGTGGATGATATTGTCTTTGGTGGCTCGTCTAACTCTCTTGTTGCGAGGTTTGCGAGATGATATGAGCAGGGGAGTTTGAGATGAGCATGATGGGCGAGTTGCGGTTCTTCCTTGGGCTACAAATCAAGCAATCAAAGGAAGGAACATTTGTGCACCGGGCTAAGTACACCAAGGACATTGTGAGGAAGTTCAAGATGGAGGACTCCAAGGCTATGACGACGCCGATGAGTACGACTATGGCTCTTGATGCGGACGAGGAAGGTGAACACGTGGACCGTAAAGAGTACCGGAGCATGATCGGGTCACTCCTCTACTTGACGGCGACGAGGCCGGACATACGAGTTCTCGGTGTGTCCGTGCGCTCGTTTTCAAGCGTCTCCGAGGACTTCGCATCGGCAAGCGGTGAAGAGAATTTTCGGTACTTGCGTCACACTCCCGACTTCGGCCTTTGGTACTCCGCGTCCTCTTCGTTGGCGCTTCATGGTTTTTCGGACGCGGATTTTGCCGGGTGTCGGTGGATAGGAAGTCCACTTCTCGGGACTTGCCGAGTTTTTGGGTTCTTCGTTGGTGTCTTGGTCTTCCCGTAAGCGGTCGAGTGTTGCTCAATCCACGACCGAAGCCGAGTATGTTGCCGCCGCTAGTTGTTGCTCTCGGCCTCCTTTGGATCACCTACACCATGAGTGACTTTGGTGAGGAGTATACCCATGTCCCACTTCAATGTGATAGCACCAGTGCCATAAGCGTTGCAAAGAACCCAGTGCTCCATTCCAAAACCAAGCACATAGAAGTGAGGTATCATTTTCTGAGAGACAATGTTGAGAAAGGAAAGATAGCCTTGATCCATGTACCCACACATCACCAACTAGCCGATATTTTCACCAAACCCCTAGATCAAGCAACTTTCACTCGTTTGCGGGGGGGAACTTGGTGTGTGTTTGATTTCTTGAGTTGGGTGTGTGGGAGCTCTCTTTTGCCGGTGGTGTCGAGCCCGTTTTGCCTCCCCTAGAGGAGCCGGTTTGTAGCATATGTATAGCTTTTCTTTGTGCATTTCTTGAAATTGGCATGGCATATGTAACATAATGTATAAGCATCCTTGTATCTTAGATTGCATGCATTTTGTATCATATGCATTGGTTAGGAAAAGCTTCTCTCATATACATTGTTCACCATGGAATGAGATATATGTCCTTGTGAGCTTGTTTGGTATCTTGCGGTTAGTTTGGCTTAGCTCTTGATGATCTTGATGACTAATCCATGGTTGATAGCTATGCTTTTGAAAAATGTCTCATGTATGCTCTCTCATGTGTAAATGCCTTTACATGCTCTTGACATGTCTTTGTGGCCTTGCTATGCTTAATTTGTGGTTGGATGGCTAGTTTATTGATCATATGGGGCCAAAGGCTCATTTGCCATCATGAATGTTTAGCCCTCTAGATTTATCTCATGGAGGAGCATAAGTTCCTTTTTGTCGCAAAGACATTTCATGTACCATTTACAAATCTGAAAATGAAATGAAAAATGCTTGGAAATGTGCTCCCATGTCATACGTGCTTGAATTTAATTTGCTTTGGGTGCTAAACCGTTGCATGATGCCTACCAATGAGAAGTCTCATACATAGAAGTAGGCACATGGCTCGGTGGCTTTGACATGACATGAGGTGCTTGTGGGTGTTTGTGATGGTCTTATGATTAGAATGGCTGTCCTAGCATGAAGTTTGTGTGGCTTT
Source organism: Cenchrus americanus (assembly GCA_947561735.1). Lineage (NCBI taxonomy): Eukaryota > Viridiplantae > Streptophyta > Magnoliopsida > Poales > Poaceae > Cenchrus > Cenchrus americanus. The sequence continues at coordinate 262,838,943 of OX387241.1, read as the reverse complement.
GCCTTTTTGATATGCTTTGATCATGTTTAGGACTTTGCTCATGAGAGGCAAGTTTTTCGCAAAATTGCCAAAATCCATTTTAGCTTCGTCCAATGGTTGTGAAACTTGGTGATCATGTAGTTGAGATCGATACGAAGCCGTAGAGTATCTAACTTGCTCATTTGGACATGTGTAGCATTCTTTGTTGAATTTTGTCTATTTGAGAAGCTCTAGGTTGAAAGTTTTGCATTTTTGGCTGGATTCATGCATTGCCAAGAAGGGGGAGAAGTTTGAGCTTGAAATGGCTTACGGGCGCATTTAGAAGGTTTTCGAGTGGTTTCGAGCCTTTTCTCGGGGTTTCGTTGTACACCGGTCGACCGGTGAGGAGCACCCGGTCCGACCGGTGTGAGTGCTGGTCCCGTACATATGTTAGGCACCGGTCGACCGGTGGTGATGACCGGTCCGACCGGTGTGGGCTGAAATTGCCTGCAGCCTGCCCGTTTTCGACTGTTTTGCATGCATTCGTCCGGGGGGAGTTTGCATGTGTGCAGGGGGGAGCTCTTTGAGAGTTTTCGAGTTTTGTTTCGGTGGTTTGTGCTCTTTGCTTGAGCTTTCCTTTGTCTCGGATGTGTCGAGCCGTTGCCCTTGCCTAAGGGGTCCGAGACTTGTCTTCTTCAAGTGATCTTGCTCTTTGCCTTTGTTTGGCTTTCGATCGCTTGTTGGAGTTTCTTTTTGTTCGTTTCTTTTCTTTTTCTTTTCTCTCTTGTTACTTTCGTGTGGGTGTTGTCAATGCACTCATCAAGGGGGAGATTGAGGACCATGTGTGGTTCAAGGACCGGTGGATGGTCGCTTCCTTGTGTGATGAGTGATTGACAACGTTGTGTGGACTGATTCTTGGCTAAGTATTGCAGGTGCAGGTTGCGGCTTGACTCGTGTTGGTGCAGGTGAAGAACAAGCGCGAAAGGTCGTCGCCGGTGAGGCCTCCAGGTGTGGAGAAGACAAGTAGGCTTTGTTCGAGGGACCCGGTAGCCAGCGGGGTCAAGTGCGGGCCGCATGGTGGCATGAACAGCAAGATGAAGTCGTGGACGGTTTCTTGGTTGAGCCTCAAAACCAAGGTCGAGCCGGGACTACGTGGGAGCCAAGTCATGAGTGGAGATCGGCGGAGGCTACACCGAGTTCGCGGGGGTTTCCGGTGGTTCACCAGAAAACCACTGGGTTCCTTGGTTGATCCACAAAGCCAAGACCGGAGAACCAAAGACGGAGGTGCAGTAGCACCAGACCGGTCTGACCGGTGGGTCCGACCGGCCCGACGGGGGGGACCGGTCCGACCGGTGAGGAGCACCGATCCGACCGGTGTGCGACGACGCGTCCGAATCTTCGAAGCGGAGGACACGCGTCGGGATCGCATGGCTTGCGTCGAGGCTACGCGAGGGTGCGGTCGCCGGCATCCGTCCGATGGTGAAGACATCAAGAATTCCATATCCGCCCTTGAGGGGCTTGTATCCCTAGTTAGTAGAGAAGGGCATTTTAGACATTCGGTTGACTCCATATAACCCAAGAGGTGAGAGGATGGCAGCCAACTCTTGGAACCCTAGCTCATTAGTTTTCCTATTTTCCACCTATTTTCTCTAGGTTTTCCTTAGGACTAGCAAGAGAGCTTCACGGAGAGATCTTGTAGAGAGGGATGGATGATCGGGCGGCTTGCTAGACCTTGTACGAATCCTTGTTTCATGTATAGATGATTCGGCGTGATTCCTCAAGGTTTGGATGTGTTTTACCCGGTTGTTTTTGGTGGTGATTTTCGGAGCCCTCTTCGGGTGATTTCTTTGGAGTGTTTTTGGGGCTTTTCTCTTGGTGATTCGGTGGGGGAAATTTGTGGGAACCCTTCGTGGTTCTTTGGGCCGTGATTCCCCTCCCAAATCGGTGAGAAAAGTTGCTCGAATTTGGGGTTTCTTGAGTTCTTGGGTTGGAAGTGCTTTCGGCGGGATTTCTTCGATTCCTCCTTTTTGGACGAGATTTGGTGGGATTAAACTTGGCTATGGACTCCTCATGAGGTGCTTCTGATATCCCCAAAGTCTTGTTCAAGTCCGTGGAGCGATTCGAAAGATCGAGATTTGGATTTGGGGGAGTTGACCCGCGGGTCTTTGTTCATCCCGAGTCGCCCGGAGCTACACCGGTCCGACCGGTGCTCTTGACCGGTCCGACCGGTGCGGGCCCTTGTGGGTTTTCGCTCGGGTGAGCGTCTTGGTGTGTTCTTTGTTGTCCCGTGGTGCCGCCGTTTCGAGTTTGGGTTCGCTTGGTGGTCGGTTGGCCTGTTTGGTGCCTTGGGGGCTTTTCGGCTGCCATCGGTCCGACCGGTGCATCTCACCGGCTCGACCGGTGTAGAGCCACTTAGTGGAAGTTGCTCAGGTTCACCAGCAGGGACCGGTCTGACCGGTGGTGCTCACCGGTCTGACCGGTGTGGGTCTGTAGACTCGGGGTTTGTTGTTCCGCCGCGTTCTCGAGTCGAAAGGCCTGTGTGTGTTGGTTCCTAGGTCCAGTGGCACTCCAGTGGCTACGTGGGCTTGGCCAACTTGGGTAGTGAGTCGAAGACGTGTGTTGGAAGCCGCGTTCGTCTTGTTGGAGCTCTCATCTCCATCGAGAAGAATTTTTATCGGCTCCCATTCACTCCCCCCCCTCTCTGGTTCGCCGTATCGGTCCTTCACTTCCGCTCCTCCTTCCTCGGTTTCCGGGACAAGCGAGTAATCACCGTCCGGAAGATCTACACGGAAAGCAATGCAAGGTTCAGGTGATGTGATAGGTTGTTATCTTGCCCAACTCTTGTTGGTCATATTCACCTTAACAAGCATCTAGATAGTGTTTCTCTTTTTGGAAGGTTATCAGTCGTACATGGGTTACTCTTTTATTGTACATTTGAATAAAGGTTTTTATTATACTTGTTATTTCACGTGAAGGCTTTAATACTTTTCCTTTCACAAGCAAAGGTATGAATACTATTTTTATTCATGAATTAATTTCTTATCAGCAAGGATAATTATTTGTCTTTTAATTACATTAGATAGTACTTTCAAAAATGAAAAAGAATTAATAAGGGCTTTCTTTTATCTATTTCTCTTTAATATTAAAAAGGGCTTTTAAGCTTTTTATTAAGCAATTAAATTACCAAAAACTAAAGAAGTGTTTCTTAATCATATTAGCACCTATACTGGTCCATTGGACCCACATGTGATGCTTGGAAGCTAGGAAATTAAATATTATGGAAAATAACAAGGACTAGCTAGTGATTCAATTAAATGCATACAAAAATAATCAAGCACCAAAATGATCCAAACTTTTTCAGGCATGCTCTCTGGTCTTAAACAAGCCTAAAGAACCAGCATGTTCACCTAGGAACCCTACTGATCTTAGTTCATTAATTTACAAAAGAATTCATGCACAAATTGAGGATAATTATTTCTGGTAAGCAAAAAATCATGATTAATTCACAAGATGTGTATTTTGACATCAAAAGACAGTGTGCACAAGTTGATCTCCAAAACATAAATATATTTAGCAAGAAAAATCATCTAGGCAGTTTCTGCAGAAATGGGAAACAATTTGTTTAACAAGATGCACTGCATAACTTTGTGCAATTTTTGGCACAGGGTCTAGTCATCACCTAACACACAACATATCCAAAATTGAGATACAGAGGAGCTATATATTTAAAGTTATGACAGATCTAGGTTTTTCAAATTTGTATTTTTCATGTTACAAATATTTAGAATCAGGCAATGTGAGAATAACAAAAGTTGTGGGATTTCTCTCCCTGAACCCAACAAAATTGTTTGGCTTTTTTCTGGATTTTCTACGAATTTCTAGAAATTTTCTAAGGCTCTGGACTGACTTGTAATAAAACTTAGATAGGTTTCTCAGCAACAAGGTCCTTACTTTTGCACAAAACACCCTAAACAAATCGCAATCGACGCAATTTATCCCTTGGCCAGGGAGGGCGGCGCGGGCGTGGCCAACTCCGACGAGCCGGCGGCGGCGCCGGCCGGGCAAGCGGCCGGGGCGCGACCGGATGCTCACCTAGGAGCCGTAGGTGACCGGTCTCGGGGTGGAGGGGCAAAGCGAGGCAAGCGGGTTCGATGACGGCCGGCGGTGCTGGCCGCGGCGGCTCGGGAAAAGGTGGTGAGGTGGCGCAATGTTGGGCAACAAGCGAGCGCGTGAGCTTCACTAGAGCCTAGGGAAGCTACCGGAGCAGCTGGCCGACGGCGAGCGCGGGTGGGAGAACGAGCTCGGGCGGCGGCGGCAATGGCGGCGGTGCGGCTTGGGGTGGCGCGGCGGGGAGCGATGAGGCACTTTTATAGGCGGTTTGGAGCGTCCGTGGGTGATGGCGGATGACGGCGAAGATGCCCGCCGTGCTACGGCGGCTCGGGCAACGTGCGTACGGTGGCGACGACGCCGACGGACCGCCGGTACGTGGCGCGTGCGCGCGTACGGTGGCGCGCCGGCGCGGACTCGACGCACCTAGGGGCGGGGACGCGTTGGGGTGCGGGCGACCTCGGGCGAGGGCGAGCCTTGGTCGGCGCGCGGCCTCGGCGAGCACGGGCGCGGATGCGGGGCGCGGCGCGCGCGCGGCCGGCGACGGGCGGCGTGTCGAGCGCGCGCGACGTGCGACACTCTGGCCCAAGTTGTTTTACTGGTGTTGTCTTTAAAATAGAATTGCTCTAAATTTTTGTATAGAAGTCGACCAAGTGATGAATACCAAAGTTGTAGATCTAGCTCCCCTTAACAATTTCTACAAAGGCTATATAGGGTTTTTCTGCACAGAATTTGAATCATTTGAATGCCAACATTGAATGTCAGCCTGCCTTGGCCAACAGTGAATTCTGTCTTGCAACTGATTTTTCAAGCCTTTCCACTCAAAATTTGAAATGCCAATCTACATGAAAGTTGTGTAGCTCATCAAGATGTACAACTTTCATAAAGGTAGAATTTTAAGTGTTTAGGTGAATTTTGGAGAACGCGGCAAAAGTTACAGCAGACACATGTGGACACTAGGGTGACAAGGGGCTTCACCAAGCCTTTGACCATGGGTTGGCCCCACAAGTGTGTTTACTAGTCAAAAGGGGTCACTAGGGTATGTTAGTGAGTTTTTCCAGGTGAGGACCCAGGTTGACCGTGATTTGACCACTGTTGACTACTTTGACCCGCTGTTAGGGTTAATTAAAAACATGGGGCGTCACAGCCTACCCCCTTAAACGGAATCTCGTCCCGAGATTCGATTTGATAACGAAGAGATGGGGAGAAGAACTCACGGTTTCGAGATTGTAGGAAGCCCAGATACTTAGTGTTAAGATAGTCCTCCGTCTCCCACGTTGCTTCTTCATCCGTGTGATGACTCCATTGGATCTTGTACATCCGTACAGTCTGCCTTCGAGTCTTTCGCTCTTTTTGGTCTAGTACTTTTAATGGGTGCTCGATGAGCGAGAAATCCGGCTCAATCCAAGCATTAGCTTCGGTGATGATTTCATTCTCCGGCACAGGCATTCCCTTCTTCAATTGAGTTACATGAAACACATTGTGAACTGCGGAAAACTGTGCTGGCAATTGGATACGGTAAGCCACAGGTCCACATACTTCTATAACTTCATAGGGTCCAATGTAACGCGGGGCTAACTTTCCCTTGACTCCGAACGATTACCCAAATAGAATCTTTCTTTCTAGCTGTTAGGGGTAAACCCACAATAAAATCCATACTAATATCGTCCCACTTCCACATAGGTATCGACAGGGGTTGGAGTACACCTGCCGATTTCAAATGACTTGCTTTCATTCGGTGGCAAGTATCGCACTCGGCTACATACTTGGCTACATCCACCTTCATATTGGACCACCAAAAGTTCTGATTCAGATCTTGGTACATCTTGGTACTACCGGGATGAATAGAGAGTTTGGACATGTGAGCCTCATCTAGGATGATTTTCTTAATTTCCGAATCAACGGGGACCACAAGACGTTTCCCAAACCAGACCACATCCTGGTGATCTTTCTGGAAACAAGTGTACTTGGGATCTCCCTCTGCTAATTTCTGCTTGATGGAAGCAGTGACAATTCTATCATAAAGATCGGACTCTGCCGTCAAGGCATAAAGATTTCCTTGCGGTACCACTTCTAAGTTGAGCCTTCTCATTTCTTCACACAACAATTCACTAACTGGCTCCAACTCTACGTGGTTACAGTGATCTTTGCGACTAAGAGAATCCGCAACAACATTTGCCTTGCCGGGGTGATAGTGCACTTCTAGATCATAATCCTTAATCAACTCAAGCCATCTTCTCTTCTCATATTCAACTCTGACTGGGTGAAGATGTATTTGAGGCTCTTGTGACCAGTGAAGATATTGCAACGATTACTCATTAGATAATGCCTCCATATCTTGAGGGCATGGACAACAGCGGCTAACTCAAGATCATGGGTAGGATAATTGAGCTCATGAGGTCGAAGTGCCCGTGAAGCATAAGCAATGACTCGACCCTCTTGCATAAGGACACAGCCGAGACCCGTGCCTGATGCGTCACAGAAAACTTCAAACAGTTTGGAATTATCCAGTTGCACTAGCACTGGGGCTGAAGTTAGATGTTGCCTCAAGGTGTGGAAAGCTTTCTCACATGCTTCGCTCCACACGAACTTCACTCCTTTCTTGAGTAGTTCGGTCATAGGTTTTGCGATTCTAGAAAAGTCAGAAATGAATCGATGGTAGTATCCCGCCAATCCTAGGAAACTGCGGATTTGGTGTACGGACTTGGGTGGTTTCCACTCCATCACCTCTTGGACTTTGCTAGGATCTACGGAGATACCATCATGGGAAATGGTGTGTCCTAAGAATTTCACACTTTGCAGCCAGAATTCGCATTTGGAGAACATAGCATAAAGCTTGTGATCTCGTAACCACTGAAGGACAACTCAGAGATGTTTGGCGTGTTCTTTCTCGCTTTTGGAATATATGAGAATGTCATCGATAAAGACCACGACGAATTTATCGAGCTCCGTCATGAACACGGAGTTCATGAGGTACATGAAGTAGGCTGGAGCATTTGTGAGACCAAAAGACATTACCAAGAACTCGTAAAGACCATAACGAGTGGAGAAAGCGGTTTTGGGAATGTCACAAGGTCGAATCTTGATTTGGTGATAACCAGAACGAAGGTCAATCTTAGAGAAGACTTTGGCACCAGCCAATTGATCAAAAAGAACATCGATTCGGGGAAGAGGGTATTTGTTTTTGATGGTGACTGCATTGAGCGGTCGGTAATCTACGCACATTCTCAAGCTACCATCTTTCTTCTTGACAAAGAGAGTAGGGCATCCCCAAGGAGAAGAGCTCGGGCGAATATAACCCTTATCTAACAATGCTTGGAGTTGGGTTTTCAGTTCAGCTAACTCTTTGGGTGGCATGCGATAAGGTCTTTTGGAAATGGGTGCGGTACCGGGCTGGAGTTCGATTACAAACTCGACATCTCTGTCTGGTGGCATACCAGGCAACTCATCAAGAAAGACATCCGGATACTCGCGCACTACTGGAATCTCATCAAGAGGGGAGATAATGGTCACATAGGCACAAGAATCGGTACCGTCCTTGAAAGGTAGGTACAAGGTAGTGTGCCCGACCGTAGGAGAATTGATCTCTACGACCCTATCTGATATATCTAGAATCACCTTATGTTGATTCATCCATTCCATACCCAAGATAACATCCATGCTTCCCAATTTGATTGTTATGAGTTTAGATTGAATCACCTTACTTCCTAGTCTTAAAGGAACTCCAAGGGTTACTAAGTGAGAAGTGATGTTTCCACATGGTGTGGTAATTTTATAAGCTGGTTTGGTTTGCATTCCTTTTAGACCCAATTTGTCTAGTAGATTTGTTGGGGGGATACCCGAAAAATTCGGATAACTACCCAAACACGAGTGGAGTTCTCAACACGTTCAAGTACACAGTTAGAGCGCAAAGAGACAACGATGCTCTCTGCAAGTAGCACAAGTCCCAAAAAAGTCTGAATCCGTTTACACGTGCCCTCGCGCCCCCTTTTATAGGGAGATGAAGGGACTTTTACATTCCGATAACACCCTCGGGCTCGGAGAATATTCCTAATGTGAACACACACAAGAACGTCTTTTCACCCCTTACATATTTACAAGTCTGCCACTAGTTCACACTCTAAGCCCGGACTTTTTGGGACTACAACTTTGACTTTGCTTCTCCCGTGATTCGTGGATGTCTTCGCCCAAAATTCCCGAATCAGGTCTCTAACTGATTCCCGAAATGGCCTTCGCTTCTCCGCAGATTCGCGCGTATCCCAGCGCCTGAGTCCCGAACAGAGTCTTCACTGGACTCCCGAATTGGAAGATCTCCGAAATCCGAGCCGCCAACAGTTGAGGTTCCGGGCTTCCGCATGTTCATGACTCCACATCTTCGCCGAACCAAGTTTCCCGAATTCTGCACACCCGCGAACTCGAGACTTCGCAGGTCTCAGAGTTCCTGCGTTCGCGAATCTCCTGCCCCTGAAAAACATACTTTGAGAATACCATTAGACTTCGACGTTTCGAGGGTGATGTATTTTCCTGAATTCCCCAACACTAGCCCCTCGGGGAAGCGGGTTGACTCCGACGATCCGATTCCACGAACTTTTCGGAAATTTGGTAAAAAACGTCACCCTCGGAACGTCGGAGGGGACACGCGTCGCCCAGGGAGCAAATGGCGGTTGAATCGAGGCACGCTTCGCGAAACTGCCCCTCCCCGGCCCTATAAATAGCGTGCCGGCGCTGTTAAAAAATTTTTTACTGCTCTCGCGCCTTTCGTGATTTTCACATTTCTCTTCCTTCGCGGAACTAGCTCTCTGTGCTGGAAGACTTCCGAACTCCAGGCCTTTCTCGCGATTTTCTAAGGTATTCCTTTTATGTTTGCTATGTTGTTGCCTTAGTTCGTTTATCTTTGGTGTAGTGATGTTACGATTTTCGTAGCTCTTCTTAGACTGTTGGTTCAAATTGACTGACTGGTTATGTTTGCTAGGTGGCTCGTGTCAGAAATACAGCTAGACCTATGACTACTGAAGAGTTGATCGCTGCCGGTCTCCCACTCGACCAACCTGCCGAAGGATCGGATCGTGCTGCACCGGCCGAAGATGCTGGATCACCTAGCGGCTCCCGAAGTCGCGAAGACGGAGAAGTTGGGTCCGATGGTGGCGACGACGTCGGAGATGTGGATGCTGGGGTGGAGGATCTCGTTATGCTAAGGACCTCTGGCCCCCTGCCGCCCTCGCTTGCTTTCGGGGAATCGAAGGTGACGAGTGACATTATTCGTGAGTACGAGAAAGCGAGGATTCTTCTCACCCGGGGCCGGGCGCGCCCACTCGATGAAACAATTCCCGAGTCCCAAGCCGGGGGAGATTGTGGTTTTTCGGGACTTCTTCATCCGTGGGCTGCGATTCCCTTGTGATCCAAGGTGCTACGGCGATTCTTGACGCATTCTCGGTGAAGATCCATCGGCTTACCCCCGACGTCTTTTCTCGAAGTATCAAAGTTCATTTGGATTCCGAAGACTTTCGGGTGCAGCCCTACCATTGATGCCTTCACCAGGTTCTACGAACTGGTTATTATTCCAGAAGTTGTGAAAGGCGAAGACGGGCAATTCTATCATAGCCAGCACGCGTGCTGCACTTTCAATACCCGACGTCAGAATACCCGACAAGGGATTACCCGAATTCAGATTTCTCCCTGCTGCAAGACCAACCTCTCAGATGACTGGAAGTCCTACTGGTTTTACCTGAAGGTCAATGTGCCGAAGTTGGCATGTCCGATCGCACCCCTCACCGCAATGAACGTGGGGAAGTATAATCAGCGGGCCCTAGGAATTCGGAATTGCGAGAGTGCATTCCACTTGGCCAGCACGATACTTGGCGGCCGCGACATCATCGAAGAATTCGTCGCCGCACGAATCTGGCCTATCTCGAAGGGCTGGTCCCCTGTCGAAATCGTGGACTACAACGTCAAGCGGGCGGATCGGCGGGTTCCTTTCCCGAAGTTCGGGATTAAGCTTCGTGAGGGTCGGAGCGCCAAGGATTTTATGGACGAGGTTGAAAAGAAGGTCAACGTCATGGTAGGCGAGTATACCATGAATGAATACAAGGCATACAAGGCTCTGGTGAAGCACAAGAAGAAAATCAACCGCGTCTTTTCGGAGATCTGCGGTGACAAATTTTTCAGCTCTCGAAGCCCTGGTCCGAAACTTAAACTTCCTGCCGTTGCCGTGGCCAGCTGCTCTGCCGCTCCAATCAACGCTCCTCGAATTAGATCCTCGAAGCGAAACTTGTCACCCGCCACCGAGGGAACATCTTCGGGAGTGAAGCCTTCGAAGACCAGATCACTCGAATCGTCGAAGCGTAAACGACGGACCTCCGAACCTCAGACTTCAGACGCTGAACTCCGAGTCGCTTCCGGGCTTGCCCAGATGGCCCGCAAGAAGTTGAAGAAGGCTGTGAAAAAAGTTTCTTCCTCCGGAGTTCGGCGAGTTCCGTCCGCCTTCGACGACGACATTCCCACGAAGCCAGACAATCCCAAAGGTGTTTTCCTCTGGCCATTATTTAACTTTCGAGACATTTGTCCTGTTGGCTCCGAAAATGAATTCGTCGACATCGGCTCCTTTTCAGATGTTGCTCCCGAAGTTCGGAGGGAGTCGTCTCCCCGCTTCGCCGCCGAGAAGCCCGCCGTTCTTTGTCGAAACCGTTGCTCATCCCGAATCCCCCGCCGTTGCCGAAATTCCCGCCGCCGATGTCACCGCTGCCGATCAAGTCTCCTCCGACTTTGCCCATGATCTTGAGCGGACCATTCAAAGGGACGGCCATTCTTCCGAAAACATTCCCTTGGTCGAAGTTCGAGAGGTCGTCCCCGAAGACCAAGCGCCTTCTCCTTCTTTGGCCGCCTTTAACAAAAATTTTGGTACGTCTTATCGCGGCAACCGTTGCGTGTTGGTTTCGAGACAATTGGCGTCGGGGGCAAGGCGTCCAAGTTTTTAACTCTATGGAAATCGTCCACGATTGTTGATGAAACAGGAGAGGGTGCCTCGGAACAACCTGAAGAAGCCGCTCAAGACTCCGAAAAGAGGCCTCTATCTATCTCCGACACTACCCCTTCACCTCAGGGGAAGGCCTCCTCAGGTTCGACTAAACAAGTTACTATGCAGCACTTCAGTAAGCAAGGTTCGTTGATTCTCAGTGCCCCTTTGCACGATTCGTGATTGTAGAATATTCGTCTAAGATTTATTCTTGAATTTTTTCAGAGTTCAAGAATGTGTTGCATTCTTATTCTCCCTCAAAACTTGCTCGCTTCCATGAAGATTACACTCTCAAATATTCTATGCTCGGGAAAGTTGCCATAGAACGGCTTACTGCGCAGGAGAAGATTAACGAGGAACTTTCTCGGAAGTCCAAGGAGTTGGAGCGCAAGTTTGGCCTTGCAGAATCCACGAACCTAGAGCTGGAAAAGAAGGTGTCTGAGCTGGCTGAGGCTTTAAAGAGAAGTCAGGACGAGAAGAAGTTCGCCGAAGCCGCGCTTGAGGATTCCAAAAAAGAATTGGAGAAGGTTCGGAAATCTCACGAGGATGACCTGAGTGTGATCGAGAAACTTCGGCAACAACAAGAGCGTGCTACCAAAATTGCTGAAGATCTCCGTACCAACAACGCCAATCTTGCCAAGTCACTTAGCTCGAAGGACCAGAAAATCGTAGATCTCGAGAAAGCGCTGATGGCAGAAGGTGAATCTTCGAAGAAACAAATTTCGGAAATCCTGGGAAGATTGAAGTTGCTTTATGCTGAGTACCGAAGTCCTTGAATGAGTATGGTGTTCGTCCAGCTCCTCTTCCAGACGATATTGATATCCCTGATTTTATGGACTGGCTCGAGGAAGAATTCAAGGCTCTCCATGAAGTCATCGATGGTGCCGGCAATTTTGCCGTATCTTTTTCTGTAGAAAGCATTCTGAAGGTCCTTCATGACTATGGCTGTGCAGATTTGGCAAAGTTTCGCGCGAACCTTTCTCAATTCCCAGGCGTTACCAGTGAAACTATACTTCAAGACAACCCTGACGTTATTGCTATAAAGCGAAAGTTCGCTAGGGAATTCTGGATGGTTGGCGGGGCGGAAATGGCTAAGACTGTTGGGCGGTTGAAGCTTGACGAGGTAATTCTTTAGCCTATTTCGTGACTTACGTTCGTCGTATGTATTCCAGTTTCTTAAGATTTCTTTACTCTTCTCTTTGTTTCGCAGCTGAGAGAAAAGGAGGAGCTAGAGCGCGCCGCAGCATCTCCCGAAAAATCGTCCTCCGGGGAAAGTTCGGGAGAATCTGGCGAGGACGGCTCGGGCAGCAGCAGCAGCAGCAGCAGCGACGGTGGCGACGATCGTGAACAAGTCCCTGAACCAGAAGGAGAGTCACCGAAGGTGGATGTAATGAATTAAACAACATGTTTGAACTTTTTAGTGGGGTCGGTACGTACGCTTGTGTAAATTCGTCAAACGTTTCTGAACAGATGTTTTGTATATTTTAACTCGCGCGAGTCCGCAAGCCGGGCTGCGCGAGGACGTGCTACCACTACGAATTCATCGAGATAGAATGTTTGTTAGTGGTGAAGCATGGCGTTTATTCAAACAAGCACATCCTGAGCAAGATTTTTCCGACTTTTGGCTTGAGGCTTCGCTTAAGTTTTCGATAGGTTGTTTTGATCTCACTTCGTTTTTCTTGCTTCATAAGGATTGCCGTTCTGCAGCCTCTACTTCGCGATCCACGAAAGCTCCGAAGACGGAGCCCCTTAGCCCCTTAGCCAGTTCATCTGAGTTCGCCTATGCTAGCGATGTAGCTGACAACAACGTTTGTAAGCCGGACATGTAGTAGAATTGTCATTCTAAGCTTCGTGTTGATTGTTGTAATTCTCGATGAACTATTCGGGAGTTTTTATGCGAATAAGGCAATGAATATGTTTTTTCTTTGAAAAAACGTCACCCTCCCCGCCTTGCCGTTTCGCATAAAAACTTGATTGCGATTTGCGAACCCCACTATTCTCGAATTTTGTAGCGCATTTTTCCGAGAGTAGTCTTCCTTAGTTTTTGCGAATCTCGATTGCTAATGTGCAAGTCGACAAAATTTGTTCCGAATTTTGTGGACTTGACCTAATGGCGGACTTGCCTCGGTTGATACGGCAACCCTCGGTTGCTTCAACCAAGGTTTTTCTCGCGATCACCCAGTGAGCCCCTTGCCCCTTTTTTACAATGATGATACCCGAAAAAATAAAATTTAAACAATCTCTACCAAGTGAGAAAACACAAGCAAATCCTTAGATATTCACTTTTTCGAAATCATCATGCAAATTTTTCGATGGGAATCCCCTCGTGGATGGGATTTTTCTAGGCCACAACTTGTTGTTGTCTCGGAGCCTTTTCGATGGGAATCCCTCGATGGATGGGATTTTTCTAGGCCACAACTTGTTGTTGTCTTAGGCCTTTTCAGTGGGAATCCCTCGATGGATGGGATTTCGGCTATCAGGAAGCCCTTCTCATGAACTTTTTCTTTTTTCACGATGGAATTCTGGCTATCACGAAGCCTTTCTCACGAACTTTTTCTTTTTTCACGATGGAATTCTGGCTATCACGAAGCCTTTCTCACGAACTTTTTCTTTTTTCACGATGGAATTCTGGCTATCACGAAGCCCTTCTCACGAACTTTTTTTTTCTTTTCTCACGATGGAATTCTGGCTATCATGAAGCCTTTCTCACGAACTTTTTCTTTTTTCACGATGGAATTCTCGAGACAGAAAATAAGAAACACGCAATTTGGGGGAAGACTCTTTTCATATACATATCGGAAAGAGTATTTACACGGGATCCGCCTCGTTAAAAACCTTGCCTCTTGATTTAGAGCCCCCTTTGCAAGGAAAAGAGTACGGTCCTTCTTATTCTAGAACTACGATTAAGATATAGAACTAACTTCTTCCGAAGTCACTTATAAACACGTGACTCGGGCTTTTATTTTCCTACGGTATAAACTTACGAAATTTGAAAAACTGCTATCTACTATACTTATGTACAATTAAGATCTTCACGGATAATACCTCTTTAAGCTGTCAGCATTCCACGAATACGGCAACTCTTCGCCAGTTTGCTCCATCAGGCGAAAAGCCCCTGGCATATTTGTTTCCTTAGCTATGTAAGGTCCTTCCCATGACTCATGAAGCTTTCCTGGGTTCTCCCAATTTTTCTTTCTTTTCAAGACAAGATCACCGGTTTTGATGTCCTTCCGGACCACCTTTTTGTCTCTCCATGCTCTTGTCTCTCTCTGATATTTCTCGATGTTTTCCTGCTGCTTCGAGGATTGTCAGCTCTATCATGTCTTTCTCCACCTTCTTGTCAATTTCCTCTATCTCTTTTCCTTTCAAGACCCTCATGCTTTCATTCTTGATCTCCTCTGGTGTCATAGCCTCAGTCCCGAAGAGTAGGCGAAAAGGTGTGAAACCTGTTGCCCTTGAAACTGTGGTGTTGTGAGACCAGATCACCTTTGGAAGTTCATCCACCCATTTTCCTTTTTTCTGATCAAACAAGCATTTCTTGATTCCCGAAAAAATCAGGCCATTGGCTCTTTCAACTGCTCCGTTGGACTGTGGATGATAAACTGACGAAAATTTCACTTGTGTGCCCAGGGTTCTGCAATACTCTTTGAAGGTGTAGCAGTCAAACTGTTTGCCATTATCAACTGTCAGTTCTCTAGGAACTCCGAACCTGCAGACTATGTTCTGCCAAAAGAATTTCTGAACTGTTGCTGCCGTGATGTTCGCGAGTGGTTTTGCTTCTACCCATTTCGTGAAATAGTCGACCGCTACAGCCGCAAATCGGCAATTACCCTGAGCTGCTGGCAACGGTCCCACTAGATCCATGCCCCATCTTTGCAAAGGCCAGGTTGGAGGAATCAAATGAACTGGCATTGAAGGCAGACTCTGCTGATTTGCCGTCTTCTGGCATGCCTCACATTGCCGAACCAACATCTTGGCGTCGATGTTGATGGTTGGCCAATAGAATCCTTGTTTTATTGCCTTGCCGGCCAAAGCCCCGGTGCCTATGTGTGCCCCACAAAATCCACTCGTGAATTTCTTTCAAGAGTTCACGACCTTTTCGGAGGTAATGCAGCGTAACCAAGGTTCGGTGACTCCTGATTTGTACAATTCTCCATCTACCACAGTGTAGCCCCGAGCCCTTTGCCTCAATCTTTTTTCTTCTATTTCATCCTGTGGTTCGTAATGTCCCCTTAAGTAGGCCATTATTTCTGCTCTCCAGTCTGGAATTTCCACCATGTTCACGATTTGAGTTCGTGAATCTTTGATGGATGGCTCTGCGATGATTTCATAGAACACATCCGGTGGTAGCTCTTGATTTACGTTCTGCCGCCTTCGCGAGCTTATCCGCTTCATTGTTATCATCCCTTGGGATATGCTTTGAACCGAATATCCTCGAAGTGTCTTTCCATTTCTCGACTTTTTCAAGATACTTCATGAGAAGCCGGATTCCTGGCCTCGCTTTCCTTCTCGATGTGTTCTTGGATTACTTTCGAATCCGTTCGATTATGAAGGTCTGCCGCCCCAAGGCTTTCATTTTTCTCGGTGCCGGCGGTAGAGCTTCGTACTCCGTTGTATTGTTCGTGGAGTATTCTTTGTTCGCGAATACGAGCCGTGCTTGCATATCTTATGACCACGCTCGTCGGTGATGTCACAATGTACCGAAATTCCGACCCCCTTGTAACACCATGCTCCATCACACCGCACTACCCAAGGTTCGGGCATGTTTTCCTCCGTATTCGAGTAGGTGAGGTCCGGTCCACGACGAAATCGCCAAAGCACTTGTGATTTTATTGCACTTCTTTTTTTCAAAATCCACTACATATTCAAAGAGTTCAGCACCCCACTTGATGATTCGAGTAGATGCCTCCTCGTTTGCGAACGAGTCACTTAACGGTTGGTTGGTGACAACCCTTATTCCGTGGCCCTCGAAGTAGTGTCTTAGCTTTTTTGCTGCCATGATAACCGCATACGCGATTTTTTCCGATTCGAGTAAAAAACCTTGGAACCGGACAAGTGCCTCGAGGCGAAATATACGAGGGATTTGCCTCGGCTTTCCTTCTTCTTCCTTCTCCCGCACCAAAGCACGGCGGCGCTTACCGCCGAATTTGATGCGGACACATACAACGAAGCGGCGATTTGGGCTCGGGAGGGCGAGCTTGGTCATGCTTTGGACGGGTAGTCTTTCAATTCGCGAAAAGCTTGCTTCGAGGTTCGGCCCACTTGGAATTTCTTGGCACTTCTGAGAACTTGGAAGAATGGCAGACTTCTTTCTGCGGCTCTGGGAATGAATCTGTTAAGGGCAGCCACCCTCCCTGTCAACTTCTGGACATCTTTCACTGAGGCCGGCTCTTGCATTTCCATCAAAGCCTTGATCTTGTCAGGGTTCGCCTCAATGCCCTTAGTTGAGACTAGGCATCCGAGAACTTTCCCTTTGTGAATCCCGAACACACACTTTTCTGGGTTCAGTTTCAAGTTCGCTGTCCTCAAGTTCGCGAACGTTTCAGCCAAATCACTGATATGGTCTTTTCTCTGAACACTTTTGACAACTATGTCATCCACATATGCCAAGATATTTCTCCGAATCTGCCGGTGCGGCACTATTGCTATCATTCTTGAAAACGTGCACCCCGCATTTTTCAGCCCCTACGGCATTCTCACGAAACAAAATGTTCCGAAAGGAGTGATGAAGCTTGTCTTTTCTTCGTCCTCTTTGCGAACTCTGATTTGATGATATCCAGAGAACATGTCCAGGAGCGAAAGCATCTCACTGTTGGCTGCATCATCCACGATTTTATCTACCCTTTCTAAGGGAAAATCGTCCTTTTTGCACGCCTTGTTCAAATCAGTGAAGTCGATACACATCCTCCATTTGCCATTCTTCTTCTTGATCGGCACATTATTGGCTAACCAAACCGGGTACTTGACTTCTCCGATTACTTGGGCATCTTGCAATCTACGAACTTCTGCTTCCCCTCGCCTTGACTTTTTCGTCGGACATTTTCCGGAGTTTTTGCTTTTTGGGTGGTATCTTGTCATCCGTTTCGAGGACATGCTCGATTATGTCTCTGTCCACGCCTTGTAAATCTTTGGTCGACCATGCAAAAACATCCTTGTTTCGTTCGAAATCGCATTAGTTCATCATCCTCTTCGGCGCTAAGGTTCGCCCCTATTATGAGCTGCTTCCGTCGGGCATGTCATCCGGATACACTCTCTTTGTTTCGTCTTCCGCGGCTATGTTTGTTTTCGCTTTGTCCCGCTTTGGCTCTTCGTAGGTTCCCCTTGTCTCTTTGGTGCTTTCGGGTGATACACGTTTGTTTGACCGGGCGTGTGGCCCTTTCTATGTTTCGGGCCTCTTGTTGATTGCCGAACACCGTGATAACCCCTTTGGGTGCGGGCATCTTCATGCAAAGGAGCTGTTGCCTTATGACAAGATCAAACTTGTTCATGAAACCCCCGCCGAAGATCGCAAGATACGGGTGATATATGTCAACCACATCAAAGGTGAGGTTCTCGGTTCCGGCATTCTCGAGATCCCCGAAAGAAGCGGGAGAGATATTTTTCCAAGCGGCTTGATGGGCTTGCCGCCGAACCCCCGCAATGGGTACTGCGGTGGGTCCAACATGTGGGCTCGAGATTCATTTTCTCGAATGTTTTCGGGGAATAAGATGTCCGCCGAACTCCCGTTGTCCACCAAGATTTTTCCTATGACCCATCCAGCAATGTTGACTTCAATCACCATAGCATCATTGTGGATCGTGGATTTCAGCCTGAAATCTTCTTCTGTGAAGGTGATTGGCACCTTCGCCCATTCCGGGCGGGCAGCTGGACCATCATTAATGATGGTATTCACAGATCTGAAGTAGTTGCTTCGCTGCTTCTTTGTTTCAAATTCCATGGCAGATCCGCCTGTGATTGGCATGATTGTCCCGAATGATGGCAGTGCTTTGGAATTCTGAGGTCCCGAACTTGACTGAGGCCTCGAAGAGCTTTCTGGTGGCGGTGGCAAGATTTCCCGAATGGGTTGTGGGCTGCTGGATTGACTGTATTGCTTGTGACTGAGGGAAGAATTGCTGTGAAGGCTGCCATGTTGATTGCGATTGTGGAAATTCTTGGGCGGTACGAGCTTGGCTGCGGACTCGCGAACTGCTGTGGCCAGAAGTTCGGCCAAAACTGGGTTGGCATCGAAGATGCGATGCTCATCAACGCCTTCTCTTGTTGGATTCGTGCCATGTTCTTTTTTGTTTCAGGGCACCCTTCGGTGCTGTGGCCTCTTCCATGATACTGGCAATAGAAGTGGGGATCTCTTGGGTTGTGGTTCGGAAGGTTTGAGGTTCCTCTTCCTCTCCCCCTTCCTCTTTGGCTGAATCCTCCCCCGGCACTTGGCACCTTTCTTCTTCTTCTTTGAGGATTTCCAACATTGTTCACATTTCGCAGATCTTTGGGGTGGTGCCCTCCGGAGTCATATCTCTGCCGCCCTGTCTTGCCTCATTCCGTTCGGCTACTCTCTTGCGGTGGTCATCATCGGACAGGATGTAATCTTCTAACTCCCGAAATAGTTCTTCAACTGTTTCAGGCTTCTTTCTTGTGAGATGAGAGGCTGTTGGCCCCGGGGTGAGGCCCTTGATCAATGCCTTGATCGTTGTCTTGTCGTCGGCATCGGGGATGCGAGACCTCGTTGCATGAACCTTCTCACGAAGTTTCGCGGGGTTCCCGTCCTTACGTTTGCGGTTATACGGATCCGAGGCTTCGGCCGTTGTGTCGTGGAACATCCGAAACGCTTGCATGAACTTTGTTTTGAGATCTACCCGAGTTTGTAGATCGAGTGTGGAGGCAGGAGTGAGTACCAATTCGATCGGTCCTTCGCAAGCTATGATGAAGGATTTGGCGAGTGCAACATCATCTCCTCCCGCCGAGTTCATGGCCGACTCGTATCTCATGAGGAATTGCACGGAATTTCCGAAACCGTTATACTTGGGAAGAGAGAGAGGCTTGAACTTCGGCGGCCAAGGTGCTGTTTGCAGCCCTATCGAGAGTGGTGATTCAGAATCCACGAAGTGTGAGATTCCGTTTCCCGCGAAGAAGTTTTCCTTCGGGGATTCTCTTGCGGGCGTGGGGTTCTGCTGTGGTGTTTCTTGCCATAGGGAGCTGTTCTCTTGCTCTTTCATTTCATCGATTTCTCTCTGTATCGCTTGTATCTGTTCCTTTGCTTTGTTTAGCTGCTCTAGTTTATCAGAGATTTTCCTCTTCGCCTGCAATTGAGCCGCGAACTTTTCTTTGTCTTTCTGCAACTGTTGTATCTTTTGGTGGACCATGGCTAGCTGTCTGTCTATGGCATCATCATCAGCATCAACATTCTCGTGCTCTTGCTGTTCAGTAGGTTGTTCTTGGATATGAGCTGTTTTTTCTGCTCTTGCCTTCATGAGGGCTTCGAGCTTCTCTTTTCGCTGCTGGTCTGTTACGTTCGAGGATTCTGGCACAAACGAAGTTTCATTTCCTTGTGTGGGAAGGCGATCATCCTGGTTCGCCTGCACTGGAGCGTTCTTCTTGGATTTCTTTTGAGGTGGCATCGTGAGTTTCTTTTTCGGCTGAGACACGGTGGGCGCCAATGTTGGGGGGATACCCGAAAAATTCGGATAACTACCCAAACACGAGTGGAGTTCTCAACACGTTCAAGTACACAGTTAGAGCGCAAAGAGACAACGATGCTCTCTGCAAGTAGCACAAGTCCCAAAAAAGTCTGAATCCGTTTACACGTGCCCTCGCGCCCCCTTTTATAGGGAGATGAAGGGACTTTTACATTCCGATAACACCCTCGGGCTCGGAGAATATTCCTAATGTGAACACACACAAGAACGTCTTTTCACCCCTTACATATTTACAAGTCTGCCACTAGTTCACACTCTAAGCCCGGACTTTTTGGGACTACAACTTTGACTTTGCTTCTCCCGTGATTCGTGGATGTCTTCGCCCAAAATTCCCGAATCAGGTCTCTAACTGATTCCCGAAATGGCCTTCGCTTCTCCGCAGATTCGCGCGTATCCCAGCGCCTGAGTCCCGAACGAGTCTTCTTGGACTCCCGAATTGGAAGATCTCCGAAATCCGAGCCGCCAACGGTTGAGGTTCGGGCTTCCGCATGTTCATGACTCCACATCTTCGCCGAAGCAAGTTTCCCGAATTCTGCACACCCGCGAACTCGAGACTTCGCGGGTCTCAGAGTTCCTGCGTTCGCGAATCTCCTGCCCCTGAAAAACATACTTTGAGAATACCATTAGACTTCGACGTTTCGAGGGTGATGTATTTTCCTGAATTCCCCCAACAAGATTCTCACTTATGAAGCTATAGGTGGCTCCTGAATCAAATAAAATCTTAATAGGAGTGTCGTTGATAGAGAATGTACTCGTGAGCACTGAAGCTCCTTCTGGGATATCACTCATGGCGGTGAAGTTCAGCTTGCCGTGGTGCACTTGAACCATGGGCTTCTTAGCCGGAGTGGCAGGCTTGTTTTCTGCACCTTGAGTCTGCGGGTTGGGCTTGATCTGCCTGGGGTTGGGACACTCGTTGATGTAATGTCCCGGCTGGCCACAGTTGTAGCAACGACGATCACCAACGGTGCATTAGGCTTTGGGGCCTGCTGCTGAGCATTGCGGAACTGGAAGTTCCCGGTGGGCTTGCCCTGGGGTGGCTTCATTGTCCAGCGTCCAGTTGAAGATTGCTGGGATGGGCCTGGAGCGTTCTTCTTCACAAAGCGAAACTTCTTGCCCGTTCCACTACCCGGGGTGAAACCAGACATACTCTTCTTGTCCCCGTGGGCTTTCTTCATAGCATCCTCTTGGGAGATAGCCATGTTCACTGGCTCATGAAAGTTTGCGGGCTCGAGCAGGTTCAGACGCTCGTACAATTTGCCATCAAGGCCATCACGGAACCTCTCCATCTTCTTTGCATCAGTGTCAACGTGATGCCCGCCATATTGGCACAAGCTATTGAACTTCTGAGCATAGCGGTAGACTATGTCAGATCCCTGTCTGAGGGCCAACAGCTCTCTCATCTTCCTATCCATCAGTCCCTTGGGGGGATGTGGTGACTCTTGAAGGCTTGCTTGAACTCATCCCAAGTCGCAGCGTGCCCTCGCTGCATCGACTTGAAATGGTCCCACCACATCAAAGCTTCTCCCCACAGTTGCCGCGCTGCGAAGTTAGCTTTTTTCTCCTCGGAGCAAGGCAGCACAAAGGCAGAAAATTTTGCCTCTATGGCCTTGATCAAAGCCTCAGCTTCCAAGGGGTCTTCTGCTTTAGCGAAGGTTGGCGGCTTCATTGCGATGAACTGGGCATACGTGGTGACCTGATTAGGCCCCTCGTGGTTGGCCCCGTGTGGCGGCACTCGGTTCATCTGCTGGGCGATCTGCTGTTGCGTCTGCAGGATCTGGCGCAGCACCTCAGTTTGGGTGGCCATGAAGGCCTCCGACGGCGTCATGGGCGGGGGTGGCGGCAAGTCACCGCTACCGCTTGCTCCGAAACCGTTGGGTGAGCTGCGCGTGGTTCCCACCATCTGAAATGCGAGCTTTATTAGTTAGATAACCAAAAGCTTACTCCAAATGATGACAAGCAAGATCATACATAACCACAACTTATTAGCATTTATATGGAGAGGATAGCAACAGTCGAACAATATTGCCCAGCCACCAGGATTCATAGAATCGTTTCTTAACACGGTTAGGAATGCGATCACTCGAATGCACGGGACCATATTCACCCTCGGACAGTTCCTGTCACTTCGGGTACCAACGAAGGTGGTATACGAACGAGCACTTAATCGCTGGGCAACGAGTGATGCCCCCTAGAAATGCTTTGGTTTATCAACGCTTTTAGGTGGAAATGCAAAATTGACAAGTGTGGTCATTTGCAACGATTCATCCAAGAATTTGGTAATCATACACAACGAAACTTCCATTTCTGAATGACAAACGAAATCCACTTAAAGCACACATGCTTAAGCATTCTTTATTACAATAAGATAGGGCAAGGTCCAAGGACACTACACTCTCGAATTTGAAACAACATGACATGACACGATACAAGCAGTTACTCGGCACGAAGAAGCGCTAACAAGTCAACTACTCTAAACATCTCAAAGACAACTCAATAGGATCAACATCCCTATTATTCTCGCTGCCAGCAACCTAGTTGCCCACTGAAGCACCACTGTACGTAGGCGAAGCTGGGGAAGTCGGCAACGGTGGTCCTGCTTGGCTCGTCTGATCCAGACCGGACAAACCCTGCTGCTCCTCCATGTGTGCCTGTAATGGGGGCAGTGGCTGTAAGGCCACTATAGCCTGCAAGGCTGCCACCTGTACCTCGGCCTCCTCCACCTGCTGCTGCATATCAGCAATGTTTTGAAGTAGCGTCAGCCTCTCAATCTCATGTACATCGACATTCTCTTCTAGTGTATGATTCTCTACCTCCAGATCTACAATCCTCTGCAGCCGGTCGCCGCTCTCTAGCTCTAACTGGAATCTCCTAGCACGCAGCCTATCATTCTCCTGCTGCACCTGAGTAACTGTAAAGTTCAGCTGCTGATGTGCTACTGACAACTGCTGCCAATCACGCCTAGATGCCTCCAAGCGCTGCCCAATAATCGCTGCGGTGTTATAGCGCAGCCCCTGAAGTGTGAAAACCACGTTCAGACAGCGAGCTAGCGTCTGGGTAACATCCAATGGCTCTGCTAGTGTCAACAGCTCCTGTAGGTGATCCATACGGTCCAACCATGCCCGGTCGTGGGGACTCACAGCAGGAAACAATCCAAACGGAGAGAGAGCTACCACGGTGGGGTTGTCATCACAGAAATCTGTCAACACCCTGAGGGCGGCTGACTCAACGGCCTCGTGAGTGATAAAGCCCCAGCAGATAAAACTCAAGTCGAACCAGTCGGCGTGGTCCGGGTGTGGCAGAACAGTGACGATCACTCTGCAACAGGGAACGCCATAGCGCTTGAGCTCGGACACCTCGTAAGTCGGTGGTGTGAGGTAGCCAGCAACGCTGAGTGCTTCCCACGCAAGGCGTGGAAAACCCTCCCAGTGCAACCCGTTGGTACGGATCGTACCGTCAGTGTCGAACTCGTGAAACACGGGGAAAGCCATCTGTACAAAAATGTAACTCATGTCAGATCTCAAAGAGAACGGCATGTCAAATGGTGAAGTTCTGGCAGGTGTGAATAAAAATTCATAACCAAAAATCCAGAAGCCTCAAACTTTCCCCAAGTTTTCCCCCGGTCTTACAATTTGTTTAACATGTATTTGATTTTCAAGGTTGAGCTCGACAACGAAAACAAAGTGGATGGTCAAAACCTCAGTGTGCCTAGGAAAGTGTAAACCAACCCAAGGAACTAGGATTGAGACTTGCTATTACAAGATCACTAGTTAACGAGCAATTGTTTTTAACAACTCGGTTCAATTACCTAGCACATTGTGGACAAACTTCCCAAAATTTCGGTAGTATGACAGCTAGGTATGAGAGGTACTTTAGTTTATAAAAGCACACACTAGCAAAAATCTTCCTTAGAGAGCATATAGACGTTCGGTTTTGGGTCCATTTTAGTTGTTTCGATTTTTAACATGCATGCAAGACGTCCTATCCGACCTCACATGGCAACCAGGCCAAAAATCGAAGTTAGTGCCGGTGGCAAGGCTTTTATTCGTCTCTCCCTATAATATCTAGTCGAGAGCTAAATGACACTCGCTTAACAACTAACGAAGCGCTATTATGTACCTGCAGAAAACGAACCTTTCGTGCCAGCACGTCACGAAAGCGTCCACATACATTACCGTTCACCATAGAAACGGTATCCATGCGTTAAGCCGCTGCATGGACAACGTCCAACCTCAGACATCCTCCGTTTGAATGGAGTATATCCTTGCCTCGCATGAGCAACATGCAGAATGCACACGTATGAAACACGTGGCGACACACAACTCATAAACAGACGCGAAGATGGGATCCATGGAATGGATCACTCCATCGACCCTCGCAATTCCCGTGATGCGGAACAGCACACGTATAAAACAAGTGGCTCATCTAGTTTGGTTGTGCAAGAAAGTAAGTCTGACATAAAGTAATGTGCTGGAAGTTAGCAAAATAAACCATAGGTTAATAAGCCACCTAAAGGAACCCAAAATTCCCTCTAGGGCCCCTCGGTCTAGTTTATCCTTAGAGGACCAACGTATTTTGGAAAATCAGACAATCTGGGCATATTTTATTCAAAAATCAGTGATTAAGTTTATTAATTAATCTCTGGTGCATATAAGCTCTGATGCCAACTGTGACAACCCGCCCAGGAAAATACCGTACTATCGCATAAACCAATCCACTTTGGTCATTAAGCGATAATAAAGTATCATGCTGTCGTTAGTTGCCGATTTAACGCCGGGTAAATTACTTGAATAGCAACAAGGATCGAATATATGCATTAAAGCTCACTCGAAGGCGAGTCCAGAGATACAACAACATTAATATCCAAATTCGTACCCCGAAGGGTTTAATTATTACAAACCATAGTTTTTGCCATGATGAAATAGTTCAGAGTTTTCCAAAGCAGCGAAAATAGACTAACGGAAGCGAAGACACCACGGGAGGCCATCCATGATGCTTTCAGTAGTCGTCCTCCACCCACTCCAGCTCCCAGCCGGGCGGGATCTCTCCGGGCCACACATCACTGAATGCATTACATGGATCAACATATAGCAAGGCTGAGTATACTAATACTCAGCAAGACTTACCCGTCGATGATAACTACTTCACCAAAACTAGACCATGAAAGGCTTTTTGGCTACTAGGTTGCTTTCGCTAAAAAGTAACAAAGAGTAGGTCCTTACTTTCAAGATTTTAGCACAAGTTCTAGTAGGTTTAATCTTTACTACATTAGCCAACTAGTACAAACAAAGTTGTACAATACAATTAATCAAACATAATATTCATAAACTTCCATCATTAGGGATCTCATGACTAGTGGAGTAAGTAGTCTCAGATAATGGTGAGAGGCCGACAATCGATTGATTTAAACCTTGCAAGGTAGACCCAAACACACGGTAGGCTGCCCTCGAAAGGACAACTTTCCCAGGCCGTTTCCAAAAATCCTCGGGTTGGGATCGAATCTTACAGTGTTTGGTGCAGGCTATCCGGCATACCCTGCGAGATAACCGGAGTCACCATACACCACCAGTAGCTAGCCGTGAGAGCGAATCCCAAGAGTAGTAATAGTAGGATCCCTCGCCGCCTCATTAAGGTACTAGGCTTACCGGTCCCATTCCCGACATGTGCTTAGTACGTTCAAACACTTAGCCCACATAACCACTGGACCGGAGCCCAAATCCCATGCTCTTACCACATGAGCAATCCATTTAAGGATAAATTGTGATTCCTATCTAGGAACCTATTCTCGCGAGTGAGGTCATCATTCGACTTGTAACGGTCCTATAGCTTAGCAGCTATCGACCTATCATACTAGTAAGGACAAAGGTACCTAGGGATCATGCATCTAGGGTTTCATTCAACTCCTGAACTTAAATGCACAATCATCCATAGGTAATTGAATAAAGAATTTGAAAAACTGGGTTAGATGCACCGGAGCTTGCCTTTGTCAGCTAGATTAGCCTGGGCACCCTCGGTGTCGAGCACTTCCACGTACTGCAGCGAAGCTTCCTCTCCTCCTTCCTCGGTTTCCGGGACAAGCGAGTAATCACCGTCCGGAAGATCTACATGGAATGCAATGCAAGGTTCAGGAGATGTGATAGGTTGTTATCTTGCGCAACTCTTGTTGGTCATATTCACCTTAACAAGCATCTAGATAGTGTTTCTCTTTTTGGAAGGTTATCAGTCGTACATGGGTTACTCTTTTATTGTACATTTGAATAAAGGTTTTTATTATACTTGTTATTTCAAGTGAAGGCTTTAATACTTTTCCTTTAACAAGCAAAGGTATGAATAATATTTTTATTCATGTATTAATTTCTTATCAGCAAGGATAATTATTTGTCCTTTAATTACATTAGATAATACTTTCAAAAATGAAAAAGAATTAATTAGTCTTTTATCTATTTCTCTTTAATATTAAAAAGGGCTTTTAAGATTTTTATTAAGCAATTAAATTACCAAAAAGTAAAGAAGTGTTTCTTAATCATATTAGCACCTATACTGGTCCATTGGATCCACATGTGATGCTTGGAAGCTAGAAAATTAAATATTATGGAAAATAACAAGGACTAGCTAGTGATTCAATTAAATGCATACAAAAATAATCAAGCACCAAAATGATCCAAACTTTCTCATGCATGCTCTCTGGTCTTAAACAAGCCTAAAGAACTAGCATGTTCACCTAGGAACCCTACTGATCTTAGTTCATTAATTTACAAAGGAATTCATGCACAAATTGCGGATAATTATTTTTGGTAAGCCAAAAATCATGATTAATTCACAAGATGTGTACTTTGACATCAAAAGACAGTGTGCACAAGTTGAGCTCAAAAACATAAATATATTTAGCAAGAAAAATCATCTAGGCAGTTTGTGTAGAAATGGGAAACAATTTGTTTAACAAGATCCACTACATAACTTTGTGCAATTTTAGGCACAGGATCTAGCCATCACCTAACACACAACATATCCAAAATTGAGATACAGAGGAGCTACAGATTTAAAGTTATGATAGATCTAGGTTTTTCACATTTGTATTTTTCATGTTAAAAATATTTAGAATCAGGCCATGTGAGAATAACAAAAGTTGTGGGATTTCTATCCCTGAACCCAACAAAATTGGTTTGGCATTTTTCTGAATTTTCTACGAATATCTAGAACTTTTCTAAGGCTCTGGACTGACTTGTAATAAAACTTAGATAGGTTTCTCAGCAACCAGGTCCCTACTTTTGCACAAAACACCCTAAGCAAATCACAATTGACGCAATTTAGCCCTTGGCCGGGAAGGGCGGCGCGGGCGCGGCCAACTCCGGCAAGCCGGCGGCGCGCGGACGGGCAAGCGGGCTTGCGCGACCGGATGCTCACCTAGGAGATGTAGGTGACGGGTGCCGGGGCGGAGGGCGGCCGGCGAGCGGGTTCGACGGTGGCGGCGGCGGTGGCCGCGGCGGCTCGGGAAAAGGCGGTGAGGTGGCGCAATGCTGGGTAACAAGCGAGCGCGTGAGCTTCACTAGAGCATAGGGAAGCTACGGAGCGGTGGTCGGCGGCGAGCGCGGGTGGGAGCACGAGCTCAAGGCGGCGGCGGCAATGGCGGTGGTGCGGCTCGGGGTGGCGCGCTCGGGAGCGATGAGGCGCTTTTATAGGCGGTTTGGAGCGTCCGTGGGTGACGACGGATGGCGGCGAAGATGCCCGCCGTGCTACGGCGGCTCGGGCAACGCGCGTACGGCGGCGATGCCGCCGACGGACGCACCGGTCCGTGGCGCGTGCGCGCGTACGCGCGCGCGCGCGCGGCGCGGACTCGACGCGCCTAGGGGCGGGGACGCGTTGGGGTGCGGGTGACCTCGGGCGGGGGCGAGCCTTGGGCGGCGTGCGGCCTTGGTAGGCGCGGGCGCGGATGTCGGGCCGGCGGCGCGCGCGCGCCGGCGACGGGCGGCGTGCGAGCGCGCGCGACGCCGCGGCGTGCGACGCTCTGGCCCAAGTTGTTTTACTGGTGCAGTCTTTGAAATAGAATTGCTCTAAATTTTTGTATAGAAGTCGACCTAGTGATGAATACCAAAGTTGTAGATCTAGCTATATAGGGTTTTTCTGCACATAATTTGAATTATTTGAATGCCAACATTGAATGTCAGCCTGTCTTGGCCAACAATAAATTCTGTCTTGCAACTGATTTTTCAAGCATTTCCACTCAAAATTTGAAATGCCAATCTACATGAAAGTTGTGTCCCTCATCAAGATGGACAACTTTCATAAAGGTAGAATTTTAAGTGTTTAGGTGAATTTTGGAGAACGCAGCAAAAGTTCCGGCAGACACCTGTGGACACTAGGGTGACAAGGGGCTTGACCAAGCCTTTGACCATGGGTTGGCCCCACAAGTGTGTTTACTAGTCAAAAGGGGTCACTAGGGTAGGTTAGTGAGTTTTTCGAGGTGAGGACCCAGGTTGACCGTGATTTGACCACTGTTGACTACTTTGACCGGCTGTTAGGGTTAATTAAAAACCTGGGGCGTCACAGATGGATTTTGGAATTTAATCTCCGGAGAAGCCCACCAAAAACCCAATTCCATCCGCAACCCCATTATCCAAGTATTCCACTCTTGGATGTGCAAGAGGATTATTGGGAGGATGAGGGAGACAAAGGTGACCGACACGGAGTTGAATTGGCTCTACTCGGCATTAATTGCCAAGCAGCCGATAGACCCCTCATACCTTATGATCAACCGATGGTGTTGTCGGGAGATAGTGGTTCGGGGTGCTACCTCTCTATGTTGGCCATCTCCTTAAGGCCAGGGATTACAAGGAATCCCGAACATCTTTTACGTGGGACCCCTCTCGGATTTGAGTATTTGAAGCAAGGAGAATATATTAGTGGATATTAGAGAGGAGGCTTTCATGTGGCCAAGGTGAACTTACCCCTTCCAGACCCAAGACCTAGGCTTTTCATCCAAGGGAAGGAAGATTGGTTGGAGGATGGACTCCTTGTCCCGGCAAAGAAGTATAAAAGAGGAAGAATTGTAGAGGAGGGATCTTCCTTCGTGCAAGTGGGTGGTGCACAACCAAACTATGTGCCACCATTTGGAGGAATCCCTACTCCGCCGAATTATTACGGAGGGCCAACAATGCAAGCATGGGGGAGTGGTCCAGCCATGCCCCCACAAAACTATGTGGTGCCCAATGTAACCTTTGTGGTTCCCTACGCACAATACCCCCAACGACAACAAAGCATGGCCAAAATTGGAGGGTATGCTGCGAGAAACATGCAAAACGTCGCAACCATCCAATCCAACGCGGCTCAACTTCGTGAAGGCAATGCAATTATTGCCTATGAGCTTGGACGTATTCACCTAGTACCGCCAGATCAATTCGTTGGAGGGGATGTTCAAACCTACTACGAGCAAGGATACAACTACCAAGATCATCAATACCAACAACCGGCGGAAGATTAGGGAGAAGGAGGAGCTTTAGTTTTATTTTCTTTTCCCTTTTTCTGTAATTTTCAGCTTGTGTTTGCTTGTGTTTGCGTAGTGTTTTCAGTTTTTATTTAAATTTCAGCAAGTGTGTTAGTTTATTTTCAGCATGTACTTTAATTAGTTTTCATCATTAATAAAGACACCACCTTATTTTTATATTTGGTAAAGTTATGAAATTTATGCCATGATGATATATGATTATAATTGCCGCTTTGTTTATCTTTGTAATTGATTTATGCATGTTAAAGCTAGTGCTCTCTTAAAATACAAATCTGAATTTATCTAAATGCTAGCTTAATCTTTAGCGGAGGTTATGATTAAAATAAAGACCCATGGTGTTTTATGTGCTCTCAAGTTTTAGATAGATTGAAGATGATTTTTATTCTTAAAAGTAATGCTAACCTTGTCATGAATATCACTTGTGTGTTGCTCTACCTATCCAGAGCCTTATATATATTTGAGTGCATAAACCTTAGTGTACAAGATTTATTCTTGGGTGAGTTATTGCAGGCCATGATTTCTCTGGCCCGAGGCTAAGAAGCTGGTCATTCCATTTTTGCGTATCTATCTTATTGCTAGGCTCTTATCCGTGCATTGTGTATCCCCACATCGGAGATCTCACAAACCTCGCTGGATATCCACCCTTAAAACCAAATACCATCTTTTGTGATTACCTCCTTGACCACAACCTATCATTGAGGATGGATCATCAGTTCAAGGAAGATTGCAAGATGAAGGACCGATACGGCGAACCAGAGAGGGGGGGGAGTGAATGGGAGCCGATAAAAATTCTTCTCGAAGGAGATCGAAACTCCAACAAGATGAACACGGCTTCCAACACACGTCTCCGACTCACTACCAAGGTTGGTCAAGCCCACGTAGCCACCGGAGTGCCGGTGGACCTAGGAACCAACACACCACCTTCCGACCCGAGAAACGCGGCGGAAAAACCAAACCTCGAGTCTACAGACCCACACGGTCAGACCGGTGAGAACCACCGGTCAGACCGGTCCCTGCTGGTGAAACTGAGCAACTTCCACTAAGTGGCTCTACACCGGTCAGACCGGTGAGACGCACCGGTCAGACCGATGGCAGCCAGAAAGCCCCCAAGGCACCAAACAGGCCAACCGACCACCAAACGGGCCCAAACTCGAAACAGCAGCAACACGGGACAACAAGGAACACACCAAGACGTTCACCCGAGCAAAAACCCACAAGGGCTCGCACCGGTCAGACCGGTCAAGAGCACCGGTCAGACCGGTGTAGCCTGGGCAGCTCGGGATGAACAGCACCCGCGGTCAACTCCCCCAAATCCAAATCTCGATCTCCCGAATCACTCCACGGACTTGAACAAGACTTTGGGGATATCATGAACACCTCATGAGGAGTTCATAGCCAAGTTTAATCCCACCAAAACTCGTCCAAAAAGGAGGAATCGAAGAAATCCCGCCGGAAGCACTTCCAACCCAAGAACTCAAGAAACCCCAAAATCGAGCACTTTTACTCACGGATTTGGGAGGGGAATCACGGCCCAAAGAACCACGAAGGGTTCCCACAAATTTCCCCCATCAAATCCCCAAGAGAAAAGCCCCGAAAACAACCCAAGGAAATCACCGAGAGAGGGCTCCGAAAATCACCACCAAGAACAACCGGGGAAAACACATCCAAACCTTGAGGAACCACGCCGAATCATCTATACATGAAACAAAGGTTCGTACAAGGTCTAGCAAGCCGCCCGATCATCCATCCCTCTCTACAAGATCTCTCCGTGAAGCTCTCTTGCTAGTCCTAAGGAAAACCTAGAGAAAATAGGTGGAAAATAGGAAAACTAATGAGCTAGGGTTCCAAGAGTTGGCTGCCATCCTCTCACCTCTCGGGTTATATGGAGGCAACTGAATGTCTAAAATGCCCTTCTCTAACAACTAGAGATACAAGCCCCTTAAGGGCGGATTTGGAATTCTTGATGTCTTCACCATCAGACGGATGCCCGGCGACCGCACCCTGTGTAGCCTCGACGCAAGCCATGCGATCCTGACGCGTGTCCTCCGCTTCGAAGATTCCGGACTGCGTTGTTGCACACGGTCGGACCGGTGCTCCTCACCGGTCGACACCGGTCCCCACCGGTCGAGCCGGTCGGACCCACCCGGTCGGGACCGGTCCGGTGCCGCCGCACCTCCGTCTTCGGTTCTCCGGTCTTGGCTTTGTGGATCAACCAAGGAACCCGGTGGTTTTACGGTGAACCACCGGAAACCCCGCGAACTCGGTGTAGCCTCCGCCAATCTCCACTCATGACTTCGCTCCCACGTAGTCCCGGCTCGACCTTGGTTTTGAGGCTCAACCAAGAAACCGTCCACGACTTCATCTTCTTGTTCATGCCACCATGCGGCCCGCACTTGACCCCGCGGCCACCGGGTCCCTCGAACAAAGCCTACTTGTCTTCTCCACACCCGGAGGCCTCACCGGCGACGACCTTTCGCGCTTGTTCTTCACACCGCACCAACACGAGTCAAGCCGCAACTCCGCACCCGCAATACTTAGCCAAGAATCGGTCCACACAACGTTGTCAATCACTCATCACACAAGGAAGCGACCATCCACCGGTCCTCGAACCACACATGGTCCTCAATCTCCCCCTTGATGAGTGCTTTGACAACACCCACATGAAAGTAACAAGAGAGAAAAGAAAAAGAAAAGAAACAAACAAAAAGAAACTCCAACAAGCGATCGAAAGTCAAACAAAGGCAAAGATCAAGATCACTTGAAGAAAACAAGTCTCGGACCCCTTAGGCAAGGGCAACGGCTCGACACATCCGAGACAAAGCAAAGCTCAAGCAAAGAGCACAAACCACCGAAACAAAACTCGAAAACTCACAAAGAGCTCCCCCTGCACACATGCAAGCTCCCCCTGAACCAATGCAACTCCCCCTGGACGAAAGCATGCAAGAAACTACATGAAACGAGACCGCACGGCACTTTCGGCTCACACCGGTCGGACCGGTCATCACCACCGGTCGGACCGAGTGCCTAACATATGTACGGGACCAGCACTCACACCGGTCGGACGGTGCCCTTCACCGGTCGGACCGGTGTACAACGAAGCCCGAGAAATGGCTCGAAACCACTGAAAACCTTCTAAATGCGCCGGTAAGCCATTTCAAGCTCAAACTTCTCCCCCTTATTGGCAATGCATGAATCAAGCCAAAAATGCAAAACTTTCAACCTAGAGCTTCTCAAATAGACAAAATTCAACAAAGAATGCTACACTTGTCCAAATGAGCAAGTTAGATACTCTACGGCTTCGTATCGATCTCAACTACATGATCACCAAGTTTCACAACCATTGGACGAAGCTAAAATGGATTTTGGCAATTTTGCGAAAAACTTGCCTCTCATGAGCAAAGTCCTAAACATGATCAAAGCATATCAAAATGGCAAAGCCACACAAACTTCATGCTAGGACAGCTATTCTAATCATAAGACCATCACAAACACCCACAAGCACCTCATGTCATGTCAAAGCCACCGAGCCATGTGCCTACTTCTATGTATGAGACTTCACATTGGTAGGCATCATGCAACGGTTTAGCACCCAAAGCAAATTAAATTCAGCACGTATGACATGGGATCACATTTCCAAGCATTGTTCATTTCATTTTCAGATTTGTAAATGGTACATGAAATGTCTTTGCGACAAAAAGGAACTTATGCTCCTCCACAAGATAAATCTAGAGGGCTAAACATTCATGATGGCAAATGAGCCTTTGACCCCATATGATCAATAAACTAGCCATCCAACCACAAATTAAGCATAGCAAGGCCACAAAGACATGTCAAGAGCATGTAAAGGCATTTACACATGAGAGAGCATACATGTGACATTTTTCAAAAGCATAGCTATCAACCATGGATTATTCATCAAGATCATCAAGAGCTAAGCCAAACTAACCGTAGCATACCAAACAAGCTCACAAAGACATATATTTCATTCCATGGTGAACAATGTATATGAGAGAAGCTTTTCTTAACCAATGCATATGATAC
Source organism: Cenchrus americanus (assembly GCA_947561735.1). NCBI lineage: Eukaryota > Viridiplantae > Streptophyta > Magnoliopsida > Poales > Poaceae > Cenchrus > Cenchrus americanus. The sequence continues at coordinate 262,805,639 of OX387241.1, read as the reverse complement.
AAAATGCATGCAATCTAAGATACAAGGATGCCTATACATCATGTTACATATGCCATGACAAATGCAAGGAATGCACAAAGGAAAGCTATACATATGCTACAAACCGGCTCCTCGAGGGGAGGCAAAACGGGCTCGACACCACCGGCAAAAGAGAGCTCCCACACACCCAACTCAAGAAATCAAACACACACCAAGTTCCCCCCGCAAACGAGTGAAAGTTGCTTGATCTAGGGGTTTGGTGAAAATATCGGCTAGTTGGTCATGTGTGGGTACATGGATCAAAGCTATCTTTCCTTTCTCGACGTTGTCTCTCAGAAAATGATACCTCACTTCTATGTGCTTGGTTTTGGAATGGAGCACTGGGTTCTTTGCAACGCTTATGGCACCGGTGCTATCACATTAAAATGGGACATGGGTATACTCCTCACCAAAGTCACTCATGGTGTAGGTGATCCAAAGGAGCCGAGAGCAACAACTAGCGACGACAACATACTCGGCTTCGGTCGTGGATTGAGCAACACTCGACCGCTTACGGGGAAGACCAAGACACCAAAGAAGAACCCAAAAGCGGCAAGTCCCGAAGTGGACTTCCTATCCAACCGACACCGGCAAAATCCGCGTCCGAAAAGCCATGAAGCGCCAAAGAAGAGGACGCGGAGTACCAAAGGCCGAAGTCGGGAGTGTGACGCAAGTACACGAAAATTCGCTTCACTTCTTGCCGATGCGAAGTCCTCGGAGACGCTTGAAAACGAGCGCACGGACACACCGAGAAGCGTATGTCCGGCCTCGTCGCCGTCAAGTAGAGGAGTGACCCGATCATGCTCCGGTACTCCTTCCGGTCCACGTGTTCACCTTCCTCATCCGCATCAAGAGCCGTAGTCGTACTCATCGGCGTCGTCATAGCCTTGGAGTCCTCCATCTTTAACTTCCGCACAATGTCCTTGGTGTACTTAGCCCGGTGCACAAATGTTCCTTCCTTTGATTGCTTGATTTGTAGCCCGAGGAAGAAGCGCAACTCACCCATCATGCTCATCTCGAACTCCCTGCTCATATCATCTGCAAACCTTGCAACAAGAGAGTTAGACGAGCCACCAAAGACAATATCATCCACGTACACCTGCACAATCAGGATATCTCTGCCCTGCCTCAGCAAAAACAAGGTCTGATCGACCTTCCCCATCTCAAAACCTCTCTCAAACAAGAACCCCCTCAACCTGCCATACCAAGCTCTAGGCGCCTGCTTCAACCCATACAGCGCCTTCCTCAACTTGTACACCCGGTGGGGGTACTTCTCACTCTCAAACCCCGGAGGCTGCCTCACATACACTTCTTCCTCCAACACTCCATTCAGAAAAGCACTCTTCACATCCATTTGGTGCAACTTGAACCCTTTAGCCACGGAAAAGGCTAGAAGGATCCTAATCGCCTCCAAACGGGCTACGGGAGCAAAGGTCTCCTCGTAGTCGATCCCCTCCTTCTGACTGAACCCTTGAGCAACAAGTCTCGACTTGTTCCTCACAACCTCACCCTTCTCTCCCTCTTTGTTTTTCCACACCCACTTTGTACCAATCGGCTTACACCCTGGGGGAGGGTCAACCAACTCCCACACCTGATTCCTCTCAAAATTCTCCAACTCCTCATGCATCGAGTTAACCCAATTGTGATCAGATAGTGTGTGTCCAATGTCTTTGGGCTCGAAAGAAGCAACAAACGCAGCATGAGCAAAATGGGAATTGTTCCGAACCCTCGACCGTGTAGTGCGTTCATTCATGTCGCCGATGATCCTCGAAGCTGGGTGATCCACTTGAACTCGCCGGGGAGGTTCTCGCCTCGAAGCTACCTCCCCCTCAACATCGCTTCTCCTCGTTCTTGGTTTGTCGTCGTAGGTGTAGCGAGAGGGTCCATCCATCATCGTAGTCGAAGTAGTGGGTACATGTTCAGCCGGGGGCACCGCACCACCATCTTCATCATCACCATGTTCATGCTCCTCCTCCTAAAAGATCTCCTCGCCAAGCTCATCATCACCTCACACTCAAAGACAAGCTGATTACGTGGCTCTGTCTCGTCGAAGGTTACCTCGCAAGTCTCCACGATTTGGTTAGTTTCAAGATTGAGCACACGATATGCTCTAGAATGAGATGCATAACCAAAGAAAATGCCATCGACAGACCTAGCCTCAAACTTATCCAACTTCCTACCTTTCTTCAGAATGAAACACTTGCAACCAAAGACATGGAAGTGACTCACCTTGGGTGTGCGACCATGCATCAACTCATAGCATGTCTTCTTCTTGTGCACTCTGAGGTATATCCTGTTCGACACATAGCACGCGGTATTCACCGCCTCAGTCCAATACCTCCTCGGAGTCCTATGCTCATCAAGCATCGTCCGAGCCATCTCGCACAAGGTCCGTTCTTCCTTTCCACAACACCATTTCGGGGAGGCGTATACGGACTCGAAAAGCGGTGCTCAAGACCCAAGTCATGACAAAAGGTTTCAAAACGAGAGTTCCCGAATTCCGTGCCATTATCCTTGCGGATAGCTCGTATGGCATCTCCGTGTCTCTCGTTCCTCAACCTCAAGACTAGATCTCGAACAAAACCAAACGTCTCCCCCTTATCCTCGAGAAAGAACACCAACGCATACCGAGAATAGTAGTCCACCACAACAAGGACATACCACTTCCCACCGCGAGATCGCACACGAGGCGGGCCAACAAGGTCCATATGGAGCAGCTCGCATGGACGCTCAGTCATCACATCGGTGAGAGGCGGGTGAGAAGAGGCCACCATTTTGGCATGCCTACACGGAGCACAAACCAACTCTTTCTCAAGCCTCAAACGTGGCAATCCTCGGACCAAATTGAGTTTACTCAAGCGAGACAAAAGGTCAAAGCTCAAGTGACCCAACTTCCTATGCCACTTCCACAACTCACTCGAAGAACCGACCAAGAAACAACGCTCCACACCCGAAGACCGAGAAAAATCAGCACGAAACACCCGACCCTCGGGAACGACCATACGGACAAGGTCCCCTCGAGAGTCCACAATCCGAGAACCACCGAGGCCGAAACAACACCTCAAAGCCCTCATACAACAACCGGGACACAGAAAGCAAATTGTACCCCAGCAATTGAACAAGAGCAACACGCCTCAGAGTGATCTTGTCACTCACTTTTATCTCACCTTCTGAAAGCACACGCCCACGCCCATTGTCCCCAAAGGTGATGTACCTCTTCGTCACCACGGGACGAGACTTGAGAACCACCCCATGTCTCCGGTCATATGCCTCGAGCAACCGGAGTCAATCAACCAAATGTTCTTCAAGTCTCCCACCTGAAATTCAATAGGCACGTGAGCGAACAAACGACTCAGCACTGGGGTTAGTACCAAAAGAGGAAAACCGCGGCCGAGCCATTTGCTCGAAAGTGGGGTTAGCACCAACCAAAGCATCTCTCCTACCAAAGCTACCTCCACGAACACCACCACGGTAACCACCCACGAGGGGAACCACCCCTCTCGCCGGAGGAGGACCAAAACCACGCAAGAAGGCCCGTGGAACGTCCTTCCTCTCCAACTCAACGCCACGACTCCTCCAATCCCCGTATTGAGCACGAGGAGGAGAACGCCTAGCAAGCCGACCACCTCGCACCCTTTCCGGCCCAACCACCGAACCATGACCACCGAAACAACCCTCGCACTCGTACGAGCTCGAAACCCGAACAGTTGTCCGTCCGGGCTCGCACCGGTCCGACCGGTGCTCCACACCGGTCCGACCGGTGTGACTGGGCGACAACACCACCCGCAGCCTTCTTCTCTCCCCAAGCCCGAACCGTCGTCACAATCGCCTTGCCCCCGGGCATCCGCATACGAGGCTCAAGTACACCATCGGAAGGGTGGTACTTGTCCTTGTTAGCCCACTCCTTCTCCATTCTCTCCTCTCGCTTCCTCTTGAAGCAAAACTCCTCCTTATGGCCATCTCTCCCACAATAGCCACAATGGAACCTCACAAGCTTAGGCTTTGGCTTGGGATGTGGTCGCTCACTTGGTTTCTCTCCACTCAAACCCTCCACCGGTTTCTCACCACTAGCCTTCTCACTCTCCTTCCCAAAGAACACTTTCCGGAAGTGCTCACAAACTTGATAGGCTTTTGTAGGTCATTTGTGGGTGTAGGAAACACGGGTGGAGGCCGGGGTTGTGTCTAGTCGGTTCCTTAGATGGTTAGGTTTTGGAGGGAAATCATTTTTGTGGTGGGTTTTTGGTGGCTCCGGATATTCTCTCCACTTCCTTCACCAACCTTGTTTGCCCCAAGCCCCTCACCATCTTGCCTCTTAAAGGCCTCGATCATCATCCTCAAGCGAGGCTCATGACCAGGACAACCAACCCATCAACTTCCTCAAATCATCATTCTCATCCCGCAAACGATCAACATAATGTGCAAGCTCCAAATTTTTCAATGCATGCATTTCACGGGTAGAGCAAGATGTAGGCATGGGTTCCTTCAATTTAGCCTCGAGCGAACTAGTATAAGCATGCATCTCATCAATCTTAGCATGCAAAACGGGGCAAGAAGTGCAAGCACCTAGCAAAGCGAGTCTAGACTTTAGCTCGGCCACTTCAACACTAAGCACATCTAGTTCCTCACACTTGGAGGCATGCTTCTCCTTAAACAAAGCAAGATCGGCAAGGAATATGGAGCAATCAGGCACAATCATTCTCATCGAAACAACGGGGGCTAGCCTTAAGCGAATCAATCTCAAGCTTGCTATCAAGCACCTGTGTCTCTAGCTCGGCTACTCTAGTCCTAGCATCCTCGAGTGAAGCCCTAAGATCTTTCCTCATTTTCTTGGCCTCTCTAAGCATGTCATCACGGTTATCAAGCAAAGAGCCAAGCCTCTCATTTTCCCGGCGCAAGAAGGGAAGTTCATCACGCACCTCGTCGTCGGACTCGCAGTCCGAGTCGCTCCGTGTGCTCTTCTTGCCGCCGAGCTCAACGCCATGGTGCGAAGCCATCTCTCGCGAAGCGGCTCGGCCCGCTCGGGTTCTTGGACGACTTCTTGTTCTTGGGGCGATCTCCCTCGTCTTCGCCGTTGCTCGAGCTCGAGGTGGAGTACGCGGAACCGGAGTCGACGTCGCTCGCTCCAACCATCGCTCGGGCCTTGCCTCGGCCCTCCTTCTTCCTCGATCGTCGCTCGTCCTTGTACTTGTTCTTGTGCTTGCTCTTGTGGTCGCGCCTCGAACGGTACTTGCCATCGTTCATCCTCGGCTTGTGCTTGTAGCGTCCTTGTTCTCTCGCCTTCTCGGGGCGGTCGGCGACAAAGTGTCCCGGCTTGCCGCACCGGAAGCAAGTCCTCGTGTTCCTCCTCATGTTCACGCGGTTCTCGTGCGGCCTCTCGAAGCTGCCTCATCAACGGCGCCGGCTCGTCCTCTCCAAGGTCATCAAACTCCTCATCCGGCATAGACATCAAGGAGGAAAACGAGAACATCCTGGTGGATGGGTTAAAGTTAGTCTTTCCTTTGCAACCACCAACGAGGGCAAGACTATGGGAATCGGTCGGTCCCTCGAGCTTGCGCGATCATGCCCCTATCCACCTCGGCCGACTTGAGCTTTGAGAACGGCTCGTTCACCGTCGAGTATCATACCTCTCCGACTCGACTATGGCCTCGAACTTTCCGCCCCATATCGTACGATCCAAAGAGTGTAAGAGCTTGACCGCTCTATCATGATCATCGTACGGGAGCACGTCCACATTGGCCCTCATGTTGTTCACCACCACCGTGAACCTGCCGAAACAAGGCATCGATGGACTCACCGGGGAGATGAGTGAAGTTCTCGTACTCTCTCCGGTAGGTCGCATACAACCGTGCCTCGAACACGGGCGTTCCCAACATGAGCCTCCTTCAACACCGCCCAAATCCTACAAGCCAAGTGCTCGGTGTGCACCCGATCGAACTCGGCCGACACAAAGCACGAAACAAGTAGTCGACCGCCTTATTGTTTGCGTCGAATCCGTCCCTCGACCCCGGAGCAAGGAAATCCATCGAGTGGACATAGCCTGTGTCCACCGTGACATCCCAAAGCGGCCGACCCTTTCCGCGGAGGAACGCACCCATCCGCTTGCTCCACATCCGGTAGTTCTTGCCATCGAAGTGTGGAGGACCCGAACCCCATTCTTGGTACGCCACCCTTGGATCTTGGGCGGTTAGAGTCAACAAAGACCCGAACCGGCTCGATACCACTTGAAGGACCGATACGGCGAACCGGGAGAGGGGGGGGGGAGTGAATGGGAGCCGATAAAAATTATTCTCGAAGGAGATCGAAACTCCAACAAGATGAACACGGCTTCCAACACACGTCTCCGACTCACTACCAAGGTTGGTCAAGCCCACGTAGCCACCGGAGTGCCACTAGACCTAGAAACCAAAACACCACCTTCCGACCCGAGAAACGCGGCGGAAAAACCAAACCTCGAGTCTACGAGACCCACACGGTCGGACCGGTGAGAACCACCGGTCGGACCGGTCCCCGCTAGTGAACCGAGCAACTTCCACTAAGTGGCTCTACACCGGTCAGACCGGTGAGACGCACCGGTCAGACCGATGGCAGCCAGAAAGCCCCCAAGGCACCAAACAGGCCAACCGACTACCAAACGGGCCCAAACTCGAAACAGCAGCAACACGGGACAACAAGGAACACACCAAGACGTTCACCCGAGCAAAAACCCACAAGGGCTCGCACCGGCCAGACCGGTCAAGAGCACCGGTCAGACCGGTGTAGCACGGGCGGCTCGGGATGAACAAGACCCGCGGGTCAACCCCCCCAAATCCAAATCTCGATCTCCCGAATCACTCCACGGACTTGAACAACACTTTGGGGATATCATGAACACCTCATGAGGAGTTCATAGCCAAGTTTAATCCCACCAAAACTCGTCCAAAAAGGAGGAATCGAAGAAATCCCGCCGGAAGCACTTCCAACCCAAGAACTCAAGAAACCCCAAAATCGAGCACTTTTACTCACGGATTTGGGAGGGGAATCACAGCCCAAAGAACCACGAAGGGTTCCCACAAATTTCCCCCATCAAATCCCCAAGAGAAAAGCCCCGAAAACAACCCAAGGAAATCACCGAGAGAGGGCTCCGAAAATCACCACCAAGAACAACGGGGGAAAACACATCCAAACCTTGAGGAATCACGCCGAATCATCTATACATGAAACAAAGGTTCGTACAAGGTCTAGCAAGCCGCCCGATCATCCATCCCTCTCTACAAGATCTCTCCGTGAAGCTCTCTTGCTAGTCCTAAGGAAAACCTAGAGAAAATAGGTGGAAAATAGGAAAACTAATGAGCTAGGGTTCCAAGAGTTGGCTGCCATCCTCTCACCTCTTGGGTTATATGGAGGCAACCGAATGTCTAAAATGCCCTTCTCTACTAACTAGGGATACAAGCCCCTTAAGGGCGGATTTGGAATTCTTGATGTCTTCACCATCGGACGGATGCCGGCGACCGCACCCTAAGTAGCCTCGACGCAAGCCATGCTATCCCGACGCGTGTCCTCCGCTTCGAAGATTCCGGACTGCGTCGTCGCACACCGGTCAGACCGGTGCTCCTCACCGGTCAGACCGGTCCCCACCGGTCAGACCGGTCAGACCCACCGGTCGGACCGGCCGTGCGGTCTTCTTGCACCTCCGTCTTCGGTTCTCGGTCTTGGCTTTGTGGATCAACCAAGGAACCCGGTGGTTTTTACGGTGAACCACCGGAAACCCCGCGAACTCGGTGTAGCCTCCGCCAATCTCCACTCATGACTTGGCTCCCACGTAGTCCCGGCTCGACCTTGGTTTTGAGGCTCAACCAAGAAACCGTCCACGACTTCATCTTGCTGTTCATGCCACCATGCGGCCCGCACTTGACCCCGCTGGCCACCGGGTCCCTCGAACAAAGCCTACTTGTCTTCTCCACACCTGGAGGCCTCACCGGCGACGACCTTTCGCGCTTGTTCTTCACCTGCACCAACACGAGTCAAGTCGCAACCTCGCATCCGCAATACTTAGCCAAGAATCAGTCCACACAACGTTGTCAATCACTCATCACACAAGGAAGCGACCATCCACCGGTCCTCGAACCACACATGGTCCTCACAAGACGAGTGCCACGATTAAAGATTTCAAGTATCTCTCCAAAGAAAAGTATTCCCGGTACCTACCTTATCTCTATCAGCTCTTTTCCCGAGGACGAGCAAATGTCTAAGCATGGGGGAGGAGGTAGGTACGATGTAATTTCAGAGTTCAAAGGGGAGCAAATAAAAAGTAAAAAAAATGAGAAAGAGAAAGAAAGAATAAGAAAAAAATATATATGAGAAAAAGAAAAAAAATGAGTATGTGTAAAAATATGAGAAAGATAAAGTGAGTATGTCTTTAGTTGATTAGATTCGCTCTTGTGTTGATTCTTATGATTTGATGCATTAGGGTTTTATCTCTCGAAGATCGAAGTTACTTGGCATTACTAGATCATCTCTAGCGTCACACATTTGTTCCACGGATTCGATACCTTGGGTTCACCACTCGAGGGAAGAAGGGTCCCTTGACTACGACGGGAGACTTGTCCGCTTGCAAGTTTAAATGAACTTTGATACAACTATTAACCGTCAACAATTACCTGCGTTGTTGGAGACGTTGCCAGAGGTGTTGGCTGGAGCGTTTGCCGGAGCATTAGCTGCAGGGTTAGCTGGAGCATTAGCTGCAACATTGGCAGCGGGGTTGACCGGCTGCACCACTTCATTTTCACCTCGTCCCTCTTCATCCACCGGCTCAAGGGGGCCCTGGCTGTGACGTCGTTGGCGAGGATGTTCCGATCTGCTCCTGGAATAGGAACTTGCTGCGGATCGACTATATCCAGGACCTCTTTCTTCAATCTGGGCAGCGGAGACACGAACGATAGCTTGAAGACGTCGTACCACTGGAGAATCTTCGAGGTGGTTTAGGGCAGCAAGATCAGCTCCTAAGTTGGTTTGTGGGGAGTTGTAGACTTCGAGACCATCTTGCTCAAAGTCCCTCGGAAGGTCTCTGGCACGTAGTCGATTGGCACGAGGTTGATTCTTTTAGCGTCATTACTGAGGAGCAGCTTGTGCCGCAGGTGCTTGTTGCCCGACGTTGTCATTGACCTATCCGGCGTTGAGTGGTTGTTGACTTGGTTGTTGACCTGCACCTGGGACAGCAACAATGAGTTCTTGTTGCCGACGAATTGCTCTGCAGCATTGGCATTCTCGCGTTCCTGGTATTGTTCATCTGTCTCTCCATATTGAGGTGGTACATCTGCGGAGACGACTAAGATCTCGCGATCTAGAGTCTCGAGCTTTTCTCTCGGATAGTTCGGGGAGATAGTTGTGCGGGCAATCTAGAATGCAAGGCGGTCTGGAGACGGCTCATGGTTCAGCTGGCGGTGATGGGCCGCAGTGAGAGGTCGACGAAGTTTCTTGAGGACACGGCACTGGTGCGCCGTGTGTTTAGAATTCTCGTGGATAGGGTAGGGTTCGTCGAGGTGACTCCTGCGGCTTCCAAGATCTCGGGTCTTGGGTCCAGATTCGTTCTGGATTTTGTGCTTCATGTTGTGTGATGTTACGTGAGCTACGTTGCGCAAACCAAGAGGCATGCTAGAGGACGAAGAGGTCCTGCGAGGGCGTTTGACACGTTCACAGACTTTGATAGTGTTGGAGAGCATGCCCTCGACATGATCGATCCCAGCAATCAGGTCGCTAGGAGTGGGTGGGTGGGTCTCCGTCAACAGATCTGTCCCGATCTGTTGGTCGGTGGTGACCGCCTTGCCTTCGATGACGAGGCAGGCGGCTGGAGTGGTGGATTTCGCCGGCATCGAGCCGAAGCAGATGTCGACAGGATTGGCAAGGATGTCCGCCATGCTCTCCGGGAAGATGACACTGTTGGTCGAAGCCATCGAGTTGCACGAAGAACCTTGATTCACCCCTACTTGGCGCGCCAACTGTCAGATGGTGAGATCTAGACAGCCCAAAGGGGTGCTAATCTCAGTGGTTTAGTTGTTCGGTGGGGCGGAATATAAGGCTAAGAACTCGAAGGTCGCACACGAGTACGCGAAACACAATGAACACGACGAGTTTATACTGGTTTGGGTCTCCGGAGAGTAAAACCCTACGTCCAGTTCTTCGGCTTGTATTGCTTGAGGATTGTGTGAATGTACAAGTGATCGCCTCATCCACCTTATATTGGCCAGCGGACGAGGTCGGTTCCCAGAATCTTGGTCGGTTACGACCAGGAGACCTAAGTCTACATTATACATCTTGCCATATCCTGTCGATCTGCTTTGGTCGAAATCCACTAAGGTCTTGTCTTGTACGTCAAGTCTCGAGGTCGTTCTGAACTAGGTCGTCCGGGGAATCTTCTGGAAGGTCTTCAGGACGTCGTGTGTGCCACCAACTAGGTCGGTTAGGCCCACTAATAGGTCGGCGGGTCTTCTGGTAGGCCGGACCTACTTGTCGGGGACAGCAGTGAGCCTGGTCGGTGGGGACCCAGGGGTACCCATGTCTCACAGAAGCTCGGGCCGTCCTCCAGCGCTCAGCTCGGGAGGAAGTGCTAGACCAGCTCCAGCAGGAGCGCACCGCTCTAGGAGAGGTCTGAGCCGCTCTTCAGGTCCGGGAGTCAGAGGTCACGCGGCTCACCGGGGAGCTGGTCCAGGAGGTCATGGCCTTCGAGGATCTGCGGTTCACCAGCGAGAAGGATGCCTCCATCTTGGAGCTGCGGCAGGCGGCCGAGACCGCACTCACAGACCTCGAGAAGGAGAAGAAGCGGGCCGAGGGTAAGTTGCCCCCTCAGATCCTTTGTTTATCGATTGGTTTGTTTCACCGGGATTTGCTTTCGACTTATTTCCTTTTCCTCTCAGGCCTGCGGAGCGCTCTCGGGACATCAACGACGCAGGTGGAGGTGCTCCAGGCGGCTTACGACTCCTGAGCTAGGGCTTCTGCAGCAGGCAGCCCTCGAGGCGTTCCAGAGCATCGACGAGGGTGCTGGGCAGGTAGGGAGCTCTGTGGCGAGTCGCCTCCAGGCCTTGGGCGGCCATGTTGCCAGGCGTATGCGAGGCGCGCTCCGCCTAGGGATCCAAAAGACCCTAGGTGTGGTCTTGTTGACGGTTAATAATTGTATCAAAGTTCGTTTGTGACTCGCAAGCGTACAAGTCTCCCGTCGTAGTCAAGGGACCCTTCTTCCCTCGAGTGGTGAACCCAAGGTATCGAATCCGTGGAACAAATGTGTGACGCAAGACTTAATCTATTAAAGCCAAATAACGCAATATTCAATAAAGAACCTAATGCATCTAAGTAAAAGACACAAAACAGATCTAATCTACTAAAAACCGGAGAAAACAAAGTAAGATTGGGTAGATAAACCGATCTAGAGGGATCGGAGTAAGCTTTTTGTTGAAGTTCCAAGTAAGAGAAGAAGTGACAAATCGAATCTTAATAGAAGCCTCTTTAAATCGTGGTTTCCCGTCCAAATCCGAAAACATCCGCCTTTCGAGACCCCCGTTCGTCACAACGTATCCCTATTCATGCGGGGAGCTTAGGGCGAGTCAAAAGACAAGTCGAGATTCTTTCGGAAGATCGGCGTGTACCTCTAGCCACCGCGGCTACAAGAACACCCTATGTAATCTATCGTACGAATAGAATTGGAATAAGCAAAGCCGATCGAAAAACGAAATCTTCGAGGAAACACTTGATCGCTAAGAAAAGATTCAACTTGATAATTCAACTATGACAATGATACATACACAAGATCACCACCGGGATCCTTCCTTGATCTTGCTTCTAGCTCGGGAACTCCGACGTGGTCTTCCATGCAAGGTTCCCACGTCGGCTAGGGAAACCCTAGTCAACTAGCTCGACCCTCTCCTCTCCGACATGGTGTCCCTCTCTTCTCTGCTTCTCGGCGGCCGAAGACGAAATCTTCTCGCGTGGCTCTCGGTCGGGGGACTATAAATAGCCCGATTGGCGGCTAGGGCAAAGGACGACGCGTTTGGGCCCTAAATGGGCTCGGGCCGACCGGACCGGGCCGGCCGGCCGGGCCCATTTAGGCCCGGCCCCCGCGGGCTCCTTTGCCCGAGGTCGGTTCCCTTGCTTCTGGATGCTTCCCCCTTCGCATGTAGGTCCATGTCGTCGGTTTCTCTCCGAATTGGACTCAACTCCTTGTCTTGCAAGATTCGGCACTTTTCCGGTCGGGTCCACGGAGTTTGTCGTCTTCTCGGATCAAGTCCCCGGCTTCTTGGAGTTAATTTTGCTTCATTGCATGACTTGTTCGGGACTTCAAGGTCTTGTCATGAGGTGCTTGATGAACTTATCCCGAAAGTCTTGCATTCAACACTAAAACCCCGCATAAACATTAAACTCCAAAACCGACATGCACACGTGAACTTGTTATACCACGGGGGTTAGTACCAATGGATAAGGTATAAAACTCATGCCAACACCGAAGGTAAACTCATGGCTAGGTTGACGGATTTTCACCGTCAACATCTCCCCCATGCTTAAACCTTGCTCGTCCTCGAGTAAGCCTTCGATGGATATCATCATTGCTAAACAATGTTTAAACTCGCACTTGAATACACATGAGAAAACATAATGCTCTCAAAATTTTAATTCATTAAAGTTCCATAATGTACTAGCCTTCATCTCTACGGAGGGTAGATTCTTATTAAGCTTATCCCACAAGTATTAACATGCTCACAAAGTTTTAAATAAATCTCAGAATTTTTGAAACGAAGAACGAGAAAAAGAAAAGCTAAACCAAATTCACAAATTTAAATCATCTCATGTATTGCTCATGAACTCTCATCTCACTTGTCTCTCAAGCCTATATATTCTTCTCCTTTCCCTCTCATATATATGTGGTAGGCTTTTTATGGAGCTTTTGGGAAAGTTTAGTCCTAACAAGAATTTATAAATGAGGTGTTGTCAAAACAAGACAAGCTTCTCATGGTCTTACCGAGACTCGTCAAAAAGGTCATTGGGAAATAATGTTAAATCAAGGAGGGGAAAGAGAAAAATACACACACTTTAGATGAATGGACATGTGCAAATGGCAAAGAGTGATCCCGAGGCACAAAGAAAGTCCTCGTTATCGGATTGCACATGGTTGGAAAATTGAGAATGGATCTTTTTATCTTGAAGCCTTGAATGCATTCCTAGAGAACCGGGGAGTTCACTTTACGCACAAATATATTTTTTTTTCTTTCTCATTCTTTTCTTTCTTTCATTCATTCATTTTTTCTTGCCTCGTCATATATTCGGTCCATGACTTTCACAACGAAGTTTTGATTTTTTTATACCTTGAAAGTCATGAATATCCTTTGGATTTTTTTTTCTTTCATCATTATATATATTTTTTTAAATACTCCCTTTTGAACTCTAAAACTGCACCGTACCTACCTCCTCCCCCATGCTTAGACGTTGCTCGTCCTCGAGCAAAGAGGCGAAAAATAAGGTAGGTACCGGAGATAATTTTCCTTGGAGAGATACTTGAAATCTTCAACGTTGGCACCGTCTTGCGATCTTCCTTGAATTGATGATCCATCCTCAATGATAGGTTGTGGTCAAGGAGGTAGTCACAAAAAGATGATATTTGGTTTAAGGGTGGATATCCGGCGAAGTTTGTGAGATCACCGATGCGGGGATACACAATGCACGGATAAAAGGCTAGCAAAAAGATAGATACACAAAAACGGAATGACCAGCTTCTTAGTCTCGGGCCAGAGAAATCATGGCCTGCAAAAACTCACTCAAAAATAAATCATGTACACTAAGGTTTATGCACTCAAATATATATAAGGCTTTGGATAGGTTGAGCAACACACAAGTGATATTTGTGACAAGGTTAGCAATATTTTTGAGCATAAAAGACATCTTCAATCTATTCGTAACTTGAGAGCACATAAAACACTATGGATCTTTATTTTAATCATAACCTCCGCTGAAAATTAAGCTAGCATTTAAATAAATTCAGATCTGTATTTTTAAGAGAGCACTAGCTTAAACATGCATAAATCAATTACAAAGATGAACAAAGCTGCAATTTTAATCATATATCATCATGACACGAATTTTGTAACTTTTCCAATGATAAAATCAAGGTGGTGTCTTTATTAATGATGACATCAAGTTGAAATATAAGCTGAAAATAAACTAACATGCTTGCTGAAATTTAAATAAAAACAGAAAATACTACGCAAACACACATAAGCAAAAGCTGAAAATTACAGAGAAAAAGAAAAGAAAAGAAAACTAAAGTTCCCAAATCTTCTAGTCCTCCGTCGGTGGTTGATGTTGATGATCTTAATAATAATACCCTTGCTCATAATATGGTTGGACACTTCCTCCGACGAATTGATTTGGCTCCACAAGGTGAAGGCGTCCAAGTTCAAAGGCAATATTTGCGTTGCCTTCACCAAGTTGAGTTGCGTTAGCTTGGATGGCTGCGATGTTTTGAGCGTTACTTGCAGCAAGCCCTCCAATAATGGCCATGCTTTGTTGTGGTTGGGGATGATGAGCGTAGGACTCCGCGAAGTTAGCGTTGGGCACAACATAATTTTGTGGGGGTACGGGTGCACCACCCCCCCATGCTTGTTGTTGAGACCCTCCGTAATAACTTGGCGGAGGAGGAACCCCGCCGAATGGTTGCACATTGGGTTGTGCTCCACTCGCTTGTGCGGAGGATGTTCCCTCCTCTACGATTCTTCCTCTTTTGTTCTTCCTTGCGGGGACAAGTAGTCCCTCCTCCAACCAATCTTCCCTTCCCTCGGTGAAAAGCCTAAGCCTCTCATTAGGAAGGGGTAGGTTTACAATGGCCAATCGATAACCTCCTCTCTCATCTCCACTAATGTACTTGCCTTGCCGCAAGTACTCAAAACCGAGAGAGGTACCACGCAAAAGGTGAGCGGGGTTTCTTGCGATCCCCGGCCGCAAGGAAAAGGCCAACATGGAGAGGTAACACCCCCGAACCAATATTACCCGCCCCCGATGTTGCTTCACAACACCAACGGTTGATCATGAGGTAAGAGGGGTCTATTGGCCGCCCGGCAATAAAGCCGAGTATAACCAATTCAACTCCGTGTCGGTCACCTTTGTTTCCTTCATCCTCCCCAATACCCTCTTGCACATCTAAGAGTGAAATATCCGGATAATGGGGTTGCGGATGCTTTTGCGTTGTTGATGGGCATCTCCGGAGATCATGCCCCAAAATTCCGCCAACATGCGGGAGGCACGTCAACTTTCTCCGGAGCGCCCTTGTGGAATCCAAGCAGCTCCCTAACGTGCTCGTAGGGAACCACTTGTTGGACTCCCTCCAAACGGAACGACAAGCTTTGCACCCCATCATCAAGGATAGGTGCAATAGTCATTAAAATTTTCAAGGCGAACCCCAAGTGGGTGTCCACCGATACTCCGTTGGAGAACTGCACCCATCCGAGGTGCCCCAACATATAGTATATGTCGGTGCCAAAACCCAAGGTGTAGAGTGCTTGGTCGTCGAACTCGACGTTGGGCACAAGCCTCTTCTCAAGATTAGAAAGCCTCTCCTCCTCCTCCGCCGACAAGATGATGAAGCCGTACGAAGAGTATGTCGGGGTGTAAGGAGGTGGCGCGGTTGAGCGAGTCGATCGTCGTGGTGGCGCGGGCTGCTCCTCCGTGTGCCCACGAGGTTCGGTGAACCTTCATGGAAGTGCTTCTTGCAGCCCTCATACCACCAAGGAGGAGAGCATCGTTCCTTCTCGGTGGTGCCGTATCCGTCTCCATGCTCGGGGAGACTCGGAAACCGAGTGCCTCCTCGAAGACGTGGTTGATGACGGCTTGGACGACGACGAACTCTTCTTCTTGGAGAAGAGACTTGTGGTCTTCTTCCACATGGTTGCTGCACTCTTTTCTTCAACTAAAATTCCGGGTTGCAACCGGTAACTAGGCACTTAAACTCTTTGCTTCGGATGTGGACTTTGAGTGGATTAAGGATGTGGATTTTTTTTTCTTGAGCTCTCAAGCTTGGGAAGGTTGGCTATGCCTACGGAGGTTTTGAGCACACAAACATGAACACACAAACAAAGGAAGGAGAGGGAAGCTTGCTGCGGAAAACGGGAGTCGGGGGGCTCCTTATGTAGGTGAGGCCGGCCTCGGTGCTCTTCCCCGTCTCGTCTTTCTTCCAGCACGATCATTTCACCCTCGCAACTTTCCTGCCCGCGTGCTCCATGAGTTGCACCGCCCAAACGCTCTCGTCCACTCCTTGGTCCTTCCACTTGATGCTTCATGTTTTGGGTCGTGTCCATGCTCCCTAGCTCCACTTGCTTCACATGCCACCATGAAATTCCTACAAAGTTGATGCTTGCTGCCCACCATGCTTGTCCTTTGCATGTGGAATTGGTGAAAGTTGATGAAAGGGAATCCAATGGTGCATGCATTCAAACTAGATTGCCTCCATTAGGGTGTGTTTAAGGTTAAGAACTCCTCTAATTCGAAATTTAAAATATTTTTCAGAGCCATGCAAGAGCTCGAACATAATTTTAGGGAAGTTTTTAAACCATTAAAAACAAATGCGAGTCGAAAATATTGTCTTTTTACGTCGATTTCGGTCTCACCGGTATAGTTTGCCTTCATTGGTTGAGAGCAGACATTTTCCCGGCTTGATCAAGGGGCATAGGTTTAGGTTCTAATTTTGGCTAAATAAGAAAGATTTTGAATAAAACAAGATTAGAATATGCTTAGAAAAATTCTAATCCTAGAGAAACCAAGGATATAGATTTTTAAAACCAACCAAAAGTTTTGATTTCTAGGTTCACGCGAGTCCTACCACGTGCTGAATTTTATTAACACTTAAACATAAATCGTGGCTCTACTCGTGTGGTTTTAGCATGGAAAATAAGTCAATCTCAGCACCATAATGAGGGTGAAAGGTTGAGTTAAGGTTCTGAAATTATTTGGTTGAGGTTTCTCGAATAGAAAAGAACAAACAAGCACATAGGAGGGTTCATGCAAAGGGTTTATGATAAAGCAAACATTCAATCAAGAATTATGTCTCTAATATTGTTCAACCACTTCTAAGTCTAATGTCTTTGCGTAATAAAACTCAAAAACTAATTTATTAAAAAGACTCGAAAAACCTGGAATCGGGTTGTCCTCCGTAGCTTATTCTTGACTCGACGAAACGGGTTGCCTCCCGCCTAGCGCTTCGTTTATAGTCCATGGCTAGACTTCTTCACTTGATTACTCCGGATAAACGCTCTTTGCGGGCGTTGCAATCTTGGGTACCCACTTTGGCTTAGTCATTTTTTTTGGTCTTCACAGGCTGGCTTTATCCTTGGTCTTGACGGATGCAACATCTTCCTTCAGTTCCTTGTGGCTCGGCATCTCGAACTCCGGTCCTTCGGTCATGATCTTCATGCTCTCTAGTGTGATCCTTCATCTCTCCCGAGTGAGCTTGAGTAGCCTTCGCCGTCTTGGGACCTTGGAGTTGTCTCGGATATTCTTCTTTGTTACCAATCGGGCGCCGGCAAGTTGTCCCACTTGCGTCTAGCAATCTTCATCACGATGAACACTTCACATATAGAGCTTCCGACCTCCGTCACCTTGCCATCTAAATTCTTCAATATTTTCTCCATAGCCTCGAACTTAGTGACGGCGTCCTCGTTGATCTTAGCTTGCTCATCCATCAAGTCCTTGAATTGTGCACAAAGAGAACCCAAAACTTGAATCGACGAACTTGCATTAAATCGGGGTTACCTTGGACATGGTCATACTCTACACACTCCTTGCATGAGGATCTTGCTTCGGCGGCCTTTAGGTGTTGAGCTTCTTTCTCCATCTCCATCTTCTCCATCCTCCTCTTAAGTAAACCGATATGCCACTCAAGGAATCCGACTCGTATGCATTCGGCTCTCGCAATCGTCATGCGGATAGTTGAGACTTTGATCTTGAACGGCCTCCCGGCGTCTTGAAGGTTTATGATAGGTGGATCAATGATGTCCGGGGTGCGCGGCGCTCCGGTGGTTGAGGTTGATCTTCCTTTGGACTTGGAGGTGGTGATTCCCTTGGAGATTTCGACGGTCCTTCGACTTCAACTTTTGAATCTAGGGTTTCCACCCCTTTAGCTTGTGTTGCATGTCACCTTTGCTCGTAAAGTTTTCCTGGATCATCCACAAAAAAGCTTGGGTTTCTTGGAGAGGTAGCCAACCATCTCCGGTTAGGGTTAGCAATAAGCAAAGTATGCAAAGAAAACTAGAAAACAAAACAAATCTATAAAGACTAGAGTTAGACAAACTAGATTAGATGTATTTTGAGGATGATCGAAATTTAGTAGATGCAAAAATAAAACAAAATCAGTATTGAAAATTACAAAAAAAAGCGATAAAAAATCAAATCTTGATCACTTGTTCCCCGGCAACGGCACCGGAAAAAGGGGCTTGTTGACGGTTAATAATTGTATCAAAGTTCGTTTGTGACTCGCAAGCGTACAAGTCTCCCGTCGTAGTCAAGGGACCCTTCTTTCCTCGAGTGGTGAACCCAAGGTATCGAATCCGTGGAACAAATGTGTGACGCAAGACTTAATCTATTAAAGCCAAATAACCGCAATATTCAATAAAGAACCTAATGCATCTAAGTAAAAGACACAAAACAGATCTAATCTACTAAAAACCGGAGAAAACAAAGTAAGATTGGGTAGATAAACCGATCTAGAGGGATCGGAGTAAGCTTTTTGTTGAAGTTCCAAGTAAGAGAAGAAGTGACAAATCGAATCTTAATAGAAGCCTCTTTAAATCGTGGTTTCCCGTCCAAATCCGAAAACATCCGCCTTTCGAGACCCCCGTTCTGTCACAACGTATCCCTATTCATGCGGGGAGCTTAGGGCGAGTCAAAAGACAAGTCGAGATTCTTTCGGAAGATCCGGCGTGTACCTCTAGCCACCGCGGCTACAAGAACACCCTATGTAATCTATCGTACGAATAGAATTGGAATAAGCAAAGCCGATCGAAAAACGAAATCTTCGAGGAAACACTTGATCGCTAAGAAAAGATTCAACTTGATAATTCAACTATGACAATGATACATACACAAGATCACCACCGGGATCCTTCCTTGATCTTGCTTCTAGCTCGGGAACTCCGACGTGGTCTTCCATGCAAGGTTCCCACGTCGGCTAGGGAAACCCTAGTCAACTAGCTCGACCCTCTCCTCTCCGACATGGTGTCCCTCTCTTCTCTGCTTCTCGGCGGCCGAAGACGAAATCTTCTCGCGTGGCTCTCGGTCGGGGGACTATAAATAGCCCGATTGGCGGCTAGGGCAAAGGACGACGCGTTTGGGCCCTAAATGGGCTGGGCCGACCGGGCCCGGGGCCGGCCGGCCCGGGCCCATTTAGGCCCGGCCCCGCGGGCTCCTTTGCCCGAGGTCGGTTCCCTTGCTTCTGGATGCTTCCCCTTCGCATGTAGGTCCATGTCGTCGGTTTCTCTCCGAATTGGACTCAACTCCTTGTCTTGCAAGATTCGAGCACTTTTCTGGTCAGGTCCCTGGAGTCTGTCGTCTTCTCGGATCAAGTCCCCGGCTTCTTGGAGTTAATTTTGCTTCATTGCATGACTTGTTCAGGACTTCAAGGTCTTGTCATGAGGTGCTTGATGAACTTATCCCGAAAGTCTTGCATTCAACACTAAAACCCTGCATAAACATTAAACTCCAAAACCGACATGCACACGTGAACTTGTTATACCACGGGGGTTAGAGCAATGGATAAGGTATAAAACTCATGCCAACACCGAAGGTAAACTCATGGCTAGGTTGACGGATTTTCACCGTCAACGGGTGCGGTGCACTACCAGGTCAACCTCGCGACGCTGGCCACGGGCTACACGTCGCTGACGATCTTGACAACGACGAGATGTAGGCCAGGGTGGACCATCTGGACGCTCTTGCTGCTCCTGCCGCCGACATCCTTGCTGACGACTTTTATGAGGTCCTCCTTCTGAACGCTCCCCCCGCCGGCCCCCTCGAGCCTTGAAAGTAGTCGGGCACTCTGGCCCTTAGGTTGTAGTCAGAATTCGAGCCGCGCGACTTATGTAAGTGCCATTTCATTTTTGTTTCGTTGCACTATCTTATCCCTTTCCTGTAACTTAGGCGAATTTCGGCTGGAGTTGGTCGTTTTTACGAGTAGCCCTTAAGCAAAGTGGTGAGGGGGAGGGGCCCTATCCTGCCGGAGGTGTAGGCTGTCCCCGACTCGCCCGTCTTCGCCCTTTGGCTATTCGCGCTCCGCATTTTTTCGCCCAAGCTCCCGGCCGGGACGTGTTTAGCATTTTTAGAATATAGTTTTTTTGCGAAAAAACAAGACTGTTTAGGGGGGTGCCCCCTATAGTAGCCCCCTGTAGTAGCCCCCGAGGGGGACTTGGTTTTCGGGGAGAAAGCCGAGTCGCCCTTGATTTTATTCAAAAGCTTTAACATATATATAGCCGACTGGGGTGTCGGATATGCGCAAAAAAGACTTGGAATTCCTTTCTAAGGGTAGAATTGACGTAGCTGCTGGATGTTCCAAGCATTGGTGAGGACTTCGCCCTGCTCGTTCGCTAGCTTGTACGTGCCGGGCTTGAGCACCTCCACGACGATGTAGGGCCCCGACCTCGATTATCTTGGCGTAGCCTTAGCACTAGGTCTCCTTTGCTAAAGTCTCGGCGCTGGATTTATTGAGCCTGGTATCGCCGGAGTGCCTGCCGGTATCTTGCCGAGTGCATCATCGCCACATCACAGGCTTCATCTATCTGATCCAACAAGTCTTCACGGGCCCGCTGGTTTGACTCTTCCTCGTAGCCCCTGAGCCTGGGCGATTCGTACACCAAGTCTGTGGGGAGGACGGCCTCCGCGCCATAGACAAGAAAGAACGGTGTGAATCCCGTGGCCCTGCTCGGGGTGGTTCTGAGGCTCCAAATGACTGACGATAGCTCCTGAATCCATTTTCGGTAGGACTTGTTCAGTCTGTCGAAGATCCTGGGCTTGAGGCCTTGTAAAATCATGCCATTGGCACGTTCAACTTGGCCATTGGTCTGTGGGTGTGCGACGGTGTTGACAGTGAATTTCCATCAACATAGCCATGAGTTTAATTTATCTTTAATGTTGGCATTGATTTATTATTCTAACCACTAGAACTAACCCCCCATATATAACAAGTTCACTCTTGTATGTCGATTTTGGAGTTTATTGTTTACGCAGGAAATCTATGCTAAAGAGGAGACTTTCGGGATAAGTTCGTCAAGCACTTCATAAGAAGATCATGAAGCCCGACAAGAGTCAAGACATATGATGAACATGACTCCAAATGACCTGAGGACCGAAGCGTCAACATGCAAATGTTCAGGGACTCAACCAGAAAACAACGAAGCTTGGATAGCAAGATTCAAGCCTTAACCATGAAGGAAACGACATCAAAGGCCCACATGCAAGTGCACACAAGTAGGGAATTGCACGAGAAGCAACCGGGGAGGAAACCGGGGCCGAAACGGGCCTGGGCCGATCGGCCAGCCTATTCCGGGCCCGGTTCGACGCCCCCTTTTTCCTAGTTGCCTCTCGTGCTATTTATAGCCCCCTGGCTGAGAGCCACGCAAAAATTCATTCGTCATCCGCCGCCACAAGACCGAGAACAAGAAGCAGATTGGATCACGAATGGAGCACTCGTGGCCATCATCTACTTTGGGGGATTCTACACCATGATCAGCGCTACAATGAGTAACATTATGGGGTAAAGTCCTTGTTTGTCCTAGGGGTTGAAGGGGGATCTTGAGTTGTAATCACCGAACCTATGTTTTGAATCTTTTGCTATCAAATTCATGTTCATGTTGATGGTGCTTTAATCATATTGGTCGGCCGACTTGCTTTGGGGATGCATGGCTCGTAGCTTCGCTATCATGTTCCTTTTGTTCTTTATGCGATTACCGTCGTGTAGTGACAGTGCGTGGGAGGGAAAACATAATGAACTTGGTTCACACCTTTGATCATGCATGCCTAGAACACATCAACATCTTGTGCACTTGGTGTTCGATCATGATAACCCTCGTGTGGTGACTAGTATGCGAGAGGGAAAGGGTTGGACTCCATGCACTTTTACCTTTGATAGATTAGATCGGGTTGTTCTTGCCAGGTGGTTACATCTTCAAGTGATCCTAGATCCCTTGGACAAGCGTTCTACGTTCTTGAGATCTCCTTTCCATCACTCTCTACTTTATCTTCTTTAACCTAGATTAAATTAGATTAAGTTCCTTACTTACACATATTTGATAAAGAGCTTTAAATCAACAACATTAGTGCTTAGTTGAGCATAGCAATCCACTTGTTCCACGGATTGATTAACCTTGGGCGAATACCGAAACGACCCGAAATTCCGCGAATGGAAACCCGACTCTCTGCACCTCGTGATAGTCCCGGGAAGAGGCTATCACGTGCAATCCCTGTCTCAAGTGGTACAAATCCATACAACACGGGAATAAAAGAAGAATTACATAATATTATTATTACAACATCGAGTACAACTCTTCGGCACAAGCGGGTACAAGTCCAACGAGATTGAATCAAGAAAGGTAAAACACCTACGCGGCGGATCTACATAAGCGAAGCGTCTCCAGCTCCACAGGCAAACTCGAGCATAGGACCAGCTCTAGTCTTCACACCTTCGTCACAGAAGTTGTAATCGTAGACGGTCACCGAGTCTGAAATGCCAGCATCTACCCGATAAGCGGGTAGGTCATGTCAGCTTCCCAACAAAGAGCAAAAGCGGTGGTTGAATCTAGTATGCATGGATAAAACCTATATTGGGGTACGTAGAAAGTTATGCATGCGGCAACGTGGTAGCAACAATCAAGGTATGCGAGAATAAGCGAGCGTGGTCCACACCTCCGGGAGGTCCACACCCTCGAGGTCCACACCTATGAGGTCCACACCTCGCGGGGTCCACACCCCTCAACAAGGATGTCCACACCAAAGCACCGAATCACAACCACGATCCGAGTTCCCAACTCTCATACGCGATGTGGGGCCCACCTGCTCCTATCCCCACATCTTAACGGCCTCGGGCGGGCTCACTCACTCGGGGGAGAGAAGAAGCATAAGAAAAGAGTCTAGCCGGGTGAGAGATCGGAGGACCGTCCATAACCGGTGGACACGGACTATAGCTATAGGTTTAACACTGCGAGAGGTTGTACAACCGTACCCGCCCGAATAGAGCCGGGTGGTAGCGAACCACCCGAAACCCTACCATACGGTGGAGCCCAAGTAAGTGGATAGTACCCTCCTGCGTCTCCGAGTCCGGCGCGGCCCCCCGCCGTAGAGCTCATGCGCGGCGGCGAGGGGTCCCTCGAAGGCCGTGGAACCCTTCCCCGGCCTCGCCGGGCGAAGTCTTCTAAGGAGGAAAGCGCGTCTCCCGACACGATCACACCGATCCGCCTACGGGAGGGGTGCTATCCACTACGAGTCTCACCCCGCACCCCCGCCCAATACAAGGTGGGCGGTTTGTACGGTAAAAGTCCACCGAAGCAAGGTCAGCGACGATCGGTCCTTAAGGGCCGAGAGCGAGCACTCACCATCTCCATCGCGTCCGACACGCCGCTCGGGCGAGAGGCCGATCGCATCTCCCCAAGGTAGGCGTTCACACGTAACCAAAAGTATGAATAGTTGGTATATGGGACTAGCTAGGGGTCCGTAGCTAGCCCCGAGGTAGGTAAATCAAGGGATCGGGATATATCAAATAACAAGGCAAGGCTAATCAAATGGCTATGCAATCCATCAAAACAAGTAACATAAATATAGCACTAGCAACTAATAGCATGCATGGGTTCTACATGGTTGGGAGTGACATGACACCGCGCGGTAGTCGTCGTAGAGTAGTAGAGGTTGAGCGTCCTCTCGGGCAAAGTCGGGGTAGTCGCGTCTCCTCAGTCGTCGCAGCTCGGGTCTTCAACAAGAACACCAGCCTACACGAGATGCGACGTGGAAATAAATAACGAGCATTCATCTAATGCAAAAACATCGATAAGAACCAATTTAGAAGATCCGAATAAACTCCAGAGTAAATACAAGCAGCACTGGTTTAATTAATAAAAATAGAGATGATTTTAAAACAAAAGTAGTTTAAGCAACTAGTTTTTATATCCTAGAAAATAGGGTAGGATCAAGAGTTAGTTCAAAATTAGCTTACGGGTCTTACGGCTAAGATCTTAGGTAAACAAGCCTGCAAGCAGGAAAGCGGAGAGGCTGAGATCAAGCACTTGCTAGGTTTTAGCTCTTGGATGATCAAAGCGGTAGCGCGAAGGGTGATGAACGCAGAGCGAAGAAAAGATAACTAGAAAAGGCATTATCATGCCAAGATATGTGGCGACAGCTCATAGGGGATGAAAGGATTAACTTGTGACCGACATCGGTGGCGATGAGGTAAGGTGTGCTTAAGAGCGCTACGAGGCTTATACTGATGATGCGGCATCGTCCATGGCAAGGAAGCTAGGTTGCAACTCGGGGTTGCCGTTCGTGAAGCAGTGGCCTCTGCTCACGTCACGGCCATCCATCACGGGCGACATCCTGGCTTCAAGCATACGACACGGTACACGCTTCACAGCACGAAGCCAAGTAGAGCGAGAGTGGATATGCGTGAAGCAGCAAAGAGGGAAGGCAAAGGTGTAGAGAAGGTCGGCGATGAGATAATGGGGTAGGATTGTTGTCCGCGGCACGCCAATGGTTAGTTGCGGGGCTCCGGCGTCCCAAACCCACATTAGCATAGTGGCGGGCAGCGGCCACGAATTCTACTCCAAGAACGCGGGGCGAAAAGGGGCTCGGTTCAAGGGCAAGAGCGGGTAAGGATAGGGTAGCAGTGAGCGTCTCAAAATTATGAAACCAACGCAAGTGGTTTCATAATTTTCGGAGCTCCGGATAATTAGATAAGAATTTTCAGAGATAAAAGGTTTTATAAATTAATTTCTAGAATCATTTATAAAAGAGAAAAGGATTTTTAATTTGAAAAATAGGGATGACATCAGCATGACGTCATCGTGACGTCATCATCACAGATGGTGGGCCGAAATTGGGTCCAAAGTGTTAGTGGCCCAATGGGCCGACCCAGCTTGGCCCAAGGTTCCAAAGTCCAGAAAAAGTCCTCAGACTACGTTTGCTTTGGCCTCGGTTAGTCTTTGGACCGAGATGGGCTCTGTTGGGTCATAGCCCAAACAAGTGCCTGGTGGTTATAATGAAGTCCGGATCGCTCCCCGAACTCTTCGGGGGTTCGCTCGTCCTGGCGACCGCGGGGTCCTTTGTGGCCGCGTGTGGGCGTGCGTGTGTGGCCCCGCGTGTGGCTCCACTCTCACCTAAGGAAAACAAGGATGCCCACAAGGTGTTCGGCATAATGCCGAAAGGTGGCGGCGACGCGGCAAGGGCCGGCCGGCGACGGATCCTAGGCTGCTTGCGGGCCGCGCGCGCACCCGCGGGGAGAGAACATCACGGCGCGAAGACCGAGCCACGGATTGACGGCACGTGCGGGCTCAACGTCGGCGGCCGATCACGGCGCCGGCGTGAGCGGTGGTGCGAAGCGAGCACGGCGGAACGGGTTCGGGTGAGGTAGTGGCTGCGGCTCGCCGACACGTGCCGGGGTGCACGGCGGCGGAACGGAGACGGGATCTGCGGGGGAAAATAGCGGCGCGAAGGCCGGACATGGGCTGAACGGCGGCCGAGCCCGGCGCACGGTGCGGCGGCCGGCACGGCGTGACGCCGTGGTACGCCCCCCTTGGGTAGACGGCGGGGGTCGGGGAGGAGGACACGGAGAGGCTCACGTTGAGGCGGAGGTGAAGACGTGGCCGTGGAGTCCGCGGTGGTGAAGTTCACGGTGGCGACGGCGTGGTGAAGATGGTGACGCGACGAGCTCCTCTGCTTCGGTCTCCACCCGCGCGTGGACGGCCTCCTCTGCCACACGTCCGGCTCCAGCTTTAGGGTCCCTGACTCCGGCAAGGCGACACGGTGGCGACGCGCGCGCTGATTCCTCTTCACCCTTCCCCCTCCTCCTCTCCTCCCCCTTTCCCCTCCCGGTGGTGAACAGAGAAACCAAAGGGGAAAATCCCCAAGTGTGCGATGTCTTGCGGCGGGGGCCTCGCCGGGGAATTAGAGGCTCGCGCAAGACTAGGCAAGGGTAGAAGGGTCACGGATGGGTGTCTATTGGATGCCGGGGGTGTGGTCGCCAACGTGGAGGCACGGGTATGGGCGACGGGGGCGCGGATGCGCGTCGACGGGTGAGGGTAAAAAGGGAAAGGGTCGGGCGGAGCCATGGGTGCGGCCGCCGGCTTGGCGTCCGTGCCATTGGCGTGGTCGGAGCCTACCCCCCGCCCGGGGTGGCACGCACGCGCGCGTGCGCGCGGCGTTGGTGCGGCGGTGCGGTCAAGACATTGAGTCCGGGTGGAAGAAAGGAAAAAGGGAGAGGAAGATACACGGGTCCACCGGTCAGTGAGGGAAAGGAGAGGGAAGGCCAGCGGGCCTTGCTGGGCTGCGGTGCTAGGCATCACCGGGCCGCCTTAGGGCGGGAAAGGTTGGGCCGCGCGGATGGTCAAGGTGAACTTGTGGCCACGGTCCGAGGGATGAGGGTGGTCCGATGGACTTCGAAGACGGTCCGTCGGCCCAATATAGGCGGAAGAGTTTTGATTGTAGTTTTGAATTTAGTGTAAACCATATATTTGAATTTGATTACTTTCAAATTCAAACACACTCAAATAAAAAGCAAATAAAATTCATAAACTCCAAATCGCATACTTACCATATTTTGAAATTATATTTTTATATCGGTTTAATTTATAAGGAATTTGAGATGAGAGGCTAGCAGATTGGAATCAAATTTGGTAGCTCACATGTTCACACAAAAAGTTTTAAATTTTTGCGAAAATTCACACATGGGAAAACAGCCAAATTTCTGGTATGTTACATTCTACCCCCCTCACGAGAATCTCGTCCTCGAGATTAAGCTCATACCAGGGGTGGTGAGGGTTTTCACTTAAGTATTCCTTCCGTTTCTTCTTTAAGTTCAGGTACCAAATGTCGATGACCTGATGACGTGGGTATCCATTGACCGTGTCTTTATTCCAAGGATACACTTGTGCTTAATCTCAACATATCTCGTTTCCCATTGGGGGCCTCCAATGCAGAGTGGTATTATATGTCCTCTATCGGTAGCATCCATAAGACTCTCGTATTATCATCCATATATATCCCAAGATTATTCTCTGGTTCAAATACATGAGAAATTCCAACTACGGCCTAGATTCCCCTCATCTTAGTCCTTCTCATCTAGCCGTTTCACATAGGTTTAGTAGAATGTGACATTCTCATATTATTCCAATCCTCGCATTTGAGGTCACATCCTTCGTATCAATTAACTTATTCCGAAATCATTGCCTACGAGATTGATCATACTCTCACGACATCCGTCACGTACTTTAAATCCCAATAGGCATGATTCTCCCACTTTCTTCCATATGAGGGAGTCGTACATTCTCTCGGTTTTCCTAGTTGATCCAATGAATCTTCTTGAAGCCATATCCATCTGGGATTGTTGAAAATGTATAATGTCATCTCTTGATCCATGGGTAGATAACCTGGTTTTCCAAAGTATTTGTGTAGTCACACCTCTTAAGGCGTGTACTCTCGGCAACTAGCTGAACCTGAGTGAACAAGGCTTCCTTCCTACTTCCTTCTTCTGAGGGTCCAACAATCCTTACCAACTTCATATGTTACTCGTGTTGTAATACATTTGTTGGCTTTAGCACATCTGCAATAGTTCTCGTCAGTGCTAACAATACCTGACATGATTGATCAGCTTCCGGTCGTAGACACCCCGAATGGTTACTTTCCGTTCATGATAGTCCATGTTGAGAGGGGTCATCTACAACACCCTCAACTATGTGAGTGACTACCCATCCAAAGTCTCACATTAGTACTTTTGATTCCAACTTCTTCAGATGGACCCTCTCGACAAAGTCACATCTACTTTACTCATGCACAATGAACAAACTCATGATACATAGGTGATGTCATTCCTTAGAAATACCATCAAAGCTTAATTAATACCTCAAAACATCCGTAGTTGTCATAACTTGAGGAAGGATCGGTTCACTTGGGCAACTTTAGTGTAGACCATGATCCTTTACCATTCCTTTGACTCCTCATGATGGTATTCTCACTTTAGGTATCCTGGAAATAGTCATAGCTTCATGGCTTGCCATGCTTATTCAACAATTCCAAATAATGTCACCCATTTAGGGGAGCAATTTTCCTCACTTTTGCTCACAACCTCTTATTACTCCTTTTCCATTAGGGTGGTAGGTTCCACTGCGAGGTCGGGCGATCACTTGAGTCCGGTGGTTGTTGGAGAAATTCTCCTTTCCACCGATCCAAAAGGTAGTGTCGCGTAGAGTTTCTTCGTTACTTGTTTATTCTAAAAGTTGGATCGACGATCTTCACATCTTACTCCAATTATCGACCTCGTGATTCCTTTAGTTACCCTTCAGGTATCCTATTCCAAAAGCACATCTTGTGGTGCGTAGCTGTTTACTGCTTCCTCAGTAATCACAAGTCAACTACCTAGGGGCGTAAGAGGGATTAATCCGGAAGAATGACTCTAGGATGACTGCTCGTGTAGTGCAAATCTTATATCCTTTGAGTTTAGTCATCCGAATCAAATACAGAACCTCAACAATACCTTCCAGGTCGAGGTACCATCTACTTAGGGATGATCCCTTATGCAAGGATTTGTTACTTCCGATTACATGGTCAGGGGCGCAATTCCATAAACATGTGTGATTGTCCATCTGTGGAGAGATTGATGCGCTTATATCCACTTCCTCATTATCTTGGGTTTTCTTCTGATGTGTTAGTTGCTCTCATTGATGGATCCATTACCAAGATATGAGGTTACCATGTTCTTTTGAGTCTCCACACGGGTCTATTCATGTTTAGTGCGAAGAACCTTGTAGGCAAACTCTGTATTCCCTTATCAAATTCCAAAGGTGGACATTCATAATTTACCTTATGAAAGCTAAAATACTTGAATAAAATTCCCAGTGTTCCATATGGAGTACTACATCTTTATCCGATAATTGAGTTCCGACTGAAATTATCCAAAATGCGTTGCTGACATCTTAGGGTACTCAATTGAGCTTAACCAATGTATGCCTCCGTAACAGTACTTGCAGTTCCGAGCTTCAAAGGTTGAAAATTCTTGAGGTACTCATTTTCTGATTTACAAACTCGAGTCCAATGTTCATAGGGTATCTCATCCAAAGTCCTGGTCTGGTTTGCTGAGGTTGCAAGAAATCTTCTTCTGTTTCTGGAGCATGACCTTGTGATGTTGGCTTGAGCTTGTCAATCTTCATACTGATAACTCGATCTTGTAGGATGGGAACGCCTCTAAAAGAGTCATCTAAAGATCTAGCAAGCATAAGCACTCACTACAATTTCACACAAACATGAAGAGGCATAACAACCATAAGACCAAAAAGACCCAATCACTCAAGCAATGCACCAAAACAAATGTGTACCTCGAGGCTGACTCCAAGACATTCGAGGTTACACGCGTAAGCATCCTAGTGTATCGTGGGCACTTGAGGGACTTTCCTAATGTTAGTGATACCACACTTCAAAGAACGCATGCCATTTGGTGTTTCGGCACAGATCCTTCCGAAGTAAGTTGGTGGAACTTTTCCTCATGCTGGCTCTCATGGCTTTGTCCTTGGAAGAAAGGGGTACTCTATATTTATTCTTGTATCCATGCCCCTTGCTCCTCATTCATTCATCTTATTCCAGTCGTCAACCTTGGCAGAGCATCCAAGTTTCATATTGCTTACCGAGGGGAAAGCCCACGGGGTCAATTATCCAGCTGTTACTCCGAGTATGTGTGATGCTTGCTTGTAAGTTGGTGCTATCTTGATTGTTCAATCCATTGGTCGCCTCACGTAGCTACAACTCATTATGATATCTTAATCCTTCGTGACTCGGCTATCCGTATAGCTTCGAGCCTTTGGGTATTCATCCAACTGCTGAGCTACAGGCATATCAGGAATCTTCGACTCCTGCATCCAAGCTTATGTGTGCTAGTTCCATATAGTGCATCCAATTTATGTATGTTGGCACACTAAAATTAAAATCTTAACTCCTCATTGTCCTCGGAGTTGGGCATCTTGGGTTATCCAAGCTCTGTTCCGAGCAAAAGGTGGAAGGGTGCATCCTGTTTGTTGTAAATTCATATGTATGCAGACTTCATGTATCACAGGGCAATCTAATCATTCCTCGGTGGATTTAGTTCCAAAGTAGAGTCAATCGGGTTGACATAACATGACACTGATGAGTCAGCAGGGATAATCCAATTGAGTCCTGTAGATTCGGCTTCATCTCATCCCCGTACTCCATCTTCATAGTTGTCACTGTCGTAGTTGTCTTTCCCTTGTATCAGACGTCGTTCCGTAGAGTTGCAAGCATGTGACATCAGTTGTTCTCCTTAGGTCACCAATCGTGTAGAGGGGTTGTTAGTGAGTCAGTTAGTGAGAATTCAAGGAGGTAATAGCAGATTTCAAGGGGTTTATATAAGAGTTAAGGAGTATATACTCAATCAAGGATATTTAGGGTTGTCCTAATCTATCGGCCGTTGCTAGGGCTCGTCCTACGGTCAAGTACGGCTACGATACCACACGAAACGACCCGAATTTCCGCGAACGGAAACCCGACTCTCTGCACCTCCGTGATAGTCCCGGGAAGAGGCTATCACGTGCAATCGCTTGTCTCAAGTGGTACAAATCCATACAACATGGGAATAAAAGAAGAATTACATAATATTATTATTACAACATCGAGTACAACTCTTCGGCACAAGCGGGTACAAGTCCAACGAGACTGAATCAAGAAAGGTAAAACACCTACGCGGCGGATCTACATAAGCGAAGCGTCTCCGGCTCCACGGGCAAACTCGAGCATAGGACCGGCTCTAGTCTTCACACCTTCGTCACGAAGTTGTAATCGTAGACGGTCACCGAGTACGAAATGCCGGCATCTACCCGATAAGCGGGTAGGTCATGTCGCCTTCCCAACAAAGAGCAAAAGCGGTGGTTGAATCTAGTATGCATGGATAAAACCTATATTGGGGCACGTAGAAAGTTATGCATGCGGCAACGCGGTAGCAACAATCAAGGTATGCAGAATAAGCAGCGAGGTCCAGACCTCCAGGAGGTCCACACCCTCGAGGTCCACACCTATGAGGTCCACACTTCCGGGGTCCGCACCCCTCAACAAGGATGTCCACACCAAAGCACTGAATCACAACCACGATCCGGCTCCCAACTCTCATCCGCGATGTGGGGCCCACCTCGCTCCTATCCCCACATCTCAACGGCCTCGGGCGGGCTCACTCACTCGGGGGGAGAGAAGAAGCACAAGAAAAGAGTCTAGCCGGGTGAGAGATCGGAGGACTGTCCATAACCGGTGGACACGAACTATAGCTATAAGTTTAACACTGCGAGAGGTTGTACAAGCGTAACCCGCCCGAATAGAGCCCGGGTGGTAGCGAACCACCCGAAACCCTACCATACGGCTGGAGCCCAAGTAAGTGGATAGTACCCTCCTGCGTCTCCGAGTGCGGCGCGGCCCCCGCCTGTAGAGCTCATGCGCCGCCGAGGGGTCCCTCGAAGGCGTGTGGAACCCTTCCCCCGGCCTCGCCGGGCGAAGTCTTCTAAGGAGGAAAGCCGTCTCCCGACACGATCACACCGATCCGCTGCGGGGAGGGGTGCTATCCACTACGAGTCTCACCCCGCACCCCCGCCCAATACAAGGCGGGCGGTTTGTATGGTAAAAGTCCACTCGAAGCAAGGTCAACTTACGATCGGTACTTAAGGGCCGAAAGCGAGCACTCACCATCTCCATCCCGTCCGACACGCCGCTCGGGCGAGAGGCCAGATCGCATCTCCCCAAGGTAGGCGTTCACAAGTAACCAAACGGCTCGCTCCCGCCGATAACACATCAAGGAAGAACACACCCGGGAACTCACGCTAGAACACACCGAGATCTCCCACATCTCGGTCAAACCCGAGAGAACCATCCATAATCAAGCAACAAAAGTATGAATAGTTGGTATATGGGACTAGCTAGGGGTCCGTAGCTAGCCCCGAGGTAGGTAAATCAAGGGATCGGGATATATCAAATAACAAGGCAAGGCTAATCAAATGGCTATGCAATCCATCAAAACAAGTAACATAAATATAGCACTAGAAACTAATAGCATGCATGGGTTCTACATGGTTGGGAGTGACATGATACTGCGCGGTAGTCGTCGTAGAGTAGTAGAGGTTGAGCGTCCTCTCGGGCAAAGTCGGGGTAGTCGCGTCTCCTCGGTCGTCGCGGCTCGGGTCTTCAACAAGAACACCGGCCTACACGAGATGCGACGTGGAAATAAGTAACGAGCATTTATCTAATGCAAAAACATCGATAAGAACCAATTTAGAAGATCCGAATAAACTCAAGAGTAAATACAAGCGACCTTTGGTTTAATTAATAAAAATAGAGATGATTTTAAAACAAAAGTAGTTTAAGCAACTAGTTTTTATATCCTAGAAAACGGGGTAGGATCAAGAGTTAGTTCAAAATTAGCTTACGGGTCGACGGCTAAGATCTTAGGTAAACAAGCACCGCAAGCGGGGAAAGCGGAGAGGCCGAGATCAAGCACTTGCTAGGTTTTAGCTCTTGGATGATCAAAGCGGTAGCGCGAAGGGTGATGAAAGTAGAGCGAAGCAAAGATAACTAGAAAAGGCATTATCATGCCAACATATGCGGCGACGGCTCGGAGGGGATGAAAGGATTAACTTGTGACCGACATCGGTGGCGATGAGGTAAGGTGTGCTTAAGAGCGCTACGAGGCTTATACCGATGATGCGGTATCGTCCATGGCAAGGAAGCTAGGTTGCAACTCGGGGTTGCCGTTCGTGAAGAAGTGGCCTCGGCTCACGTCACGGCCATCCATCACGGGCGACATCCGGCTTCAAGCATACGACACGGTACATGCTTCACGGCACGAAGCCAAGTAGAGCGAGAGTGGATATGCGTGAAGCGGCAAAGAGGGAAGGCAAAGGTGTAGAGAAGGTCGACGATGAGATAGTGGGGTAGGATTGCTGTCCGCGGCACGCCAATGGTTAGTTGCGGGGGCTCCGGCGTCCCAAACCCACATTAGCACGGTGGCGGGCGGCGGCCACGAATTCTACTCCAAGAACGCGGGGCGAAAAGGGGCTCGGTTCAAGGGCAAGAGCGGGTAAGGATAGGGTAGCGGTGAGCGTCTCAAAATTATGAAACCAACGCAAGTGGTTTCATAATTTTTGGAGCTCGGATAATTAGATAAGAATTTTCAAAGATAAAAGGTTTTATAAATTAATTTCCGGAATTATTTATAAAAGAGAAAAGGATTTTTAAATTGAAAAATAGGGATGACATCAGCATGACGTCATCGTGACGTCATCATCACAGATGGTGGGCCGAAATTGGGTCCAAAGTGTTAGTGGCCCAATGGGCCGACCCAGCTTGGCCCAAGGTTCCAAAGTCCAGAAAAAGTCGTCAGACTACGTTTGCTTCGGCCTGGTTAATCTTTGGACCGAGATGGGCTCTGTTGGGTCATAGCCCAAACAAGTGCCTGGTGGTTATGATGAAGTCCGGATCTGCTCCCTGAACTCTTCTGGGGTTCGCTCGTCCTGGCGACCGCGGGATCCTTTGTGGCTGCGTGTGGCTGTGCGCGTGTGGCCCTGCGTGTGGCTCCACTCTCACCTCAGGAAAACAAGGATGCCCACAAGGTGTTCGACATAATGCCGAAAGGGGGCGGCGACGCGGCAAGGGCCGGCCGGCGACGGATCCTAGGCTGCCGCGGCCGCGCGCACACCCGCGGGGAGAGAACATCACGGCGCGAAGACCGAGCCACGGATTGACGGCACGTGCGGGCTCAACGTCGGCGGCCGGTCACGGCGCCGGCGTAAGCGGTGGTGCGAGCGCAGCGCGGCGGAACGGGTTCGGGTGAGGTAGTGGCTCGCGGCTCGCCGACACGTGCCGGGGGTGCACGGCGGCGGAACGGAGACGGGATCCTGCGGGGAAAACGGCGGCGCGAAGGCCGGACATGGGCTGAACGGCGAGGCCGAGCCGGCGCACGGCGCGGCGGCCGGCACGGCGTGACGCCGTGGTACACCCCCCCCTTGGGTAGACGGCGGGGGTCGGGGAGGAGGACGCGGAGAGGCTCACGTTGAGGCGGAGGTGAAGACGTGGCCGTGGAGTCCGCGGTGGTGAAGTTCACGGTGGCGACGGCGTGGTGAAGATGGTGACGCGACGAGCTCCTGCGCCGGTCTCCACCCGCGCGTGGACGGCCTCCTCTTGCCACACGTCCGGCTCCAGCTTTAGGGTCCCTGACTCCGGCAAGGCGACACGGTGGCGACGCGCGCGCTGATTCCTCTTCCCCCTTCCCCTTCCCCCTCCTCCTCTCCTCTCCCTTTTCCCCTCCCGGTGGTGAACGAGAGAAACCAAAGGGGAAAATCCCCAAGTGTGCGATGTCTTGCGGCGGGGGCCTCGCCACGGGGAATTAGAGGCTCGCGCAAGACTAGGCAAGGGTAGAAGGGTCACGGATGGGTGTCTATTGGATGCCGGGGTGTGGTCGCCGACGTGGAGGCACGGGTATGGGCGACGGGCGCGGATGCGCGTCGACGGTGAGGGTAAAAAGGGAAAGGGTCGGGCGGAGCACGGGTGCGGCCGCCCGGCTTGGCGTCCGTGCCATTGGCGTGGTCGGAGCACGCGCCCCCGCCGGGGGTGGCATGCACGCGCGCGTGCGCGCTGCGTTGGTGCGGCGGCGCGGTCAAGACACTGAGTCCGGGTGGAAGAAAGGAGAAAGGGAGAGGAAGATACACGGGTCCACCGGTCAGTGAGGGAAAGAGAGGGAAGGCCAGCGGGCTTTGCTGGGCTGCGGTGCCAGGCATCACTGGGCCGCCTTAGGCTGGAAAGGTTGGGCCGCGCAGATGGTCAAGGTGAATGTGCGGCCACGGTTTGAGGGATGAGGCTGGTCCGATGGACTTCGAAGACGGTCGGTGGCCCAAGATAGCTGGAAGAGTTTTGATTATAGTTTTGAATTTAGTCCAAACCATATATTTGAATTTGAATTTGAATACTTTCAAATTCAAACACACTCAAATAAAAACCAAATAAAATTCATAAACTCCAAATCACATACTTACCATATTTTGAAATTATATTTTTATATTGGTTTAGTTTATAAGGAATTTGAGATGAGAGGCTAGCAATTTGGAATCAAACTTGGTAGCACACAAGTTCAAACAAAAAGTTTTAAATTTTTGCGAAAATTCACACATGGTAAATCATTCAAATTTACGGTATGTTACAAATACTCTAAGGGAAAAGCTACAACCGACCCGTGTGCTTGTGAACATAACTTGATGCGCTATTTAACCATCAACAAGCTTTTCTGGCACTTTTGCCGGGGAACAAGCTAGTTTGCTATGTTTAACTTTGTATTAATTTTGTTGATTACTAACACCTAACCTTTTGTCTAGAAATCCTTGTTTTTTTGTTTTGTTCTGTTGTCTAGATGGCTTTTGTCAATCACCCCATGGAGGAAGAAGAAAAACCACTACGGTACTATGCTAGCCCGCAATTGGAGGATATTAAAGTCCAACAATCAGATTTGATACTCGAGGCTACCAAGTACAAGATCAAGTCTCAAATGATTGAGATGGTGGCAACCAACCTATTTAGAGGGGTGAAGACGGACAATCCATATAGGCACGTCGAGCGTTTCACGATGCTATGCAACACGGTGCAACAAGGAGTTCCCGTCGATTGGTACAAATGGAATCTTTTTCCATACTCACTTGCGGATAAAGCAAAACGATGGCACTCACTTGCATCCTTCGAGGTGGAAGGAAATTGGAATCGATTGGTGAAGAAATTTTGTGAAAAATTCTTTTCGATAAGTAGGGTTCAAAATGTGAGGAAGCAAGTGATAAATTTTGCGTAAGGAGAAGAAGAAGGAATAGATCAAGCTTGGGAAAGATTCAATGGATTAATCAAAGAAGGACCAAGGCTAGGGTTCTCTGGTGATATACTCTTGCATACCTTTTATTTTTCCCTAGCCCCCCAATGCATTCGGTATGTTCAAATGTGTGCGAGGTGGAAATATCATGGAGAAAACACTCACGGAGGCCACCCAATTACTACAAAGAATAAGCGAGGGGGTGGCCATGCAAAGAGATTAGGAAGAACATATTTCAGGAAGCGTTGAGCAAGAAACTTGTGTGGAGGTACTTTCTGGAATTTCAAGAAAAGAAGCCCCGAAAGTGAAGAAAGAAGAAGCAAGGCAAGAAAAGATTGAAGGGGCAACCCACAATGAAGGAGGACCAATCCAAGGTATAAAAATTCGCAAGCTCGAAGAGTTACAAGGAAGAAGTGTGGCGAATGCAAAGCCGTTAAAGGAGTTCGAGCAAATGGATTGGTTCCCAATTAGCTTCGAAGAAGTATTCAACAAGAGGAGACCACACCTGAACCAAAAAGAGCTGGCGAGAGCTATAGAATTCAACTTTCCAAAGGAGAGGCACTCGGGGTATGAGTTAGACAAAGAATCAGCTGGAGAGATTATCCAAAGGCTTTTCAATGAGGAAGAAAAGGTAGATCCGGATCACATTGCCGAAGTAAAGAGGATCATGGGAGTGAAGCCGGAGGCCTCGCCATATGCACACCTAACCGAGGTGTACGCGATAGGAGCCGACCATGTCGAAGGTACCTCTCTTCCGACACCTCACATAAGTTGCAACATTAATGGAAAGAAAATTTGTAAAGCCTTATGTGACATAGGAGCTCATAGTGTCATGACTTCCAAGATTTATTATGAGCTTCTTAGTAAAACTTTAAATCTTGCTCCAACACAAATAAAATTAGTCATGGGAGATGGTAGAACAACAAAACCTTTGGGTGTGCTTAGAGATTTAGATGTTGCTATCTCCGGTAAAATTATTCCAACTGACTTTTTCGTAATCGATGCTTGCCATAATGAACATGATGATATAATTTTTGGTAGGCCTTTTCTTAAGTTGGTCAATGCTGTTCTTGATGCCGAAAAGGGTAGAGTTGCTATTGATCTAGATGGAACTAAATCCACATATGATTTCCTACCCGCTTCTCGTATTGCTTTACCTCTACCTCTTGATAACGAAGAGGCAGAGGATCTTTATTTTGTTGATACTTTCAAAGACCCTCTCCGAAGAGCAATGGAGAATGATGCTATGTGTGATGATCAAGACAAAAAACTAGAGGAAGCAATCAAGGGGTTGAAGGCACAAGATGAAAGCTTGGATGAAGAAAATTATGAAGATATTGGAGATTTGAAACAACAAGAACCCGAAATGCCTGATATTGAGTTAAAGCCACTTCCCAAGGGATTAAAGTATGAATTTTTAGGAGTCGATAAGACATACCCGGTCATCGTGAGTGATGAATTAAGTCCGGAGGAGATGGATAAGTTGCTGAATTTATTGAGGAAACACAAGAAGGTGATCGGGTACTCGATAAGTGACTTGAAGGGTATTAGTCCAACCATTTGCACCCACCGCATACCACTTGAAGAACAATGCAAGCCCGTTGTTGAGCCTTAAAGAAGATTGAGTCATGCCATGCGCGAGGTGGTGAAGAAGGAGGTGATCAAATTGTTGGATGCCGGAATAATATAACTCGTGCCACATAGTGAATGGGTGAGCCCGGTGCGTTGTGTACCAAAGAAAGGAGGAATAACGGTTGTAAAGAATGAGAAGGATGAGTTGATACCACAACGGATCGTGACCGGATGGCGAATGTGCATAGACTATAGGAAGTTGAACAAGGCAACAAGGAAGGATCACTTTCCCCTACCCTTTATCGATGAGATGCTTGAAAGGTTAGCTAAACATTCTTACTTTTGTTTCCTTGATGGATACTTGGGGTTTATGCAAGTTCCCATTCATCCGGATGATCAACAAAAGACAACCTTCACATGTCCGTATGGAACTTTGGCATATAGAAGAATGCCATTTGGTTTATGTAATGCACCAACCACTTTTCAAAGATGCATGACGGCTATATTCTCGGATTTTATTGAAGAAATTATGGAGGTATTCATGGACGACTTCTCGATGCATGGTACGTGTTTCGAAAGTTGCTTGAAAAATTTGGAAAAAGTTCTTTAAAGGTGTGGAGAAATTGACCTAGTGCTTAATTGGGAGAAGTGTCACTTTATGGTGAAACAATGGATAGTCTTGGGACATGTAATCTCCGAGAGAGGAATAGAGGTGGACAAAGCTAAGATTGAAACGGTTGAAAAGCTGCTGCCTCCGACAAATATCAAATCGTTAAGAAGCTTTCTCAGACATGCCGGATTTTATAGAAGATTTATAAAGGATTTCTCAAAGATCACCAAGCCATTGACACGACTTCTCCAAAAAGATGTGGAATATGATTTTGATGAAGATTGCTAGCATGCTTTCCGGATGTTGAAGCAATCTCTCCTAAGTGCACCAATTATGCAACCTCCCGATTGGAATCTACCATTTGAGATAATGTGTGACGCAAGTGATTATGTCGTTGGATCTGTTCTTGGACAAAGGAAGGAAGGGAAGGTACACACAATTTATTATGCAAGTCAAACTTTAAATGATGCTCAAGTGAATTATGCAACTACGGCGAAGGAATTGCTTGTCGTAGTGTTCGCATTTGAAAAATTCAGATCTTATATTGTGAACTCGAAGGTGATCATGTACACCGACCACGCTGCAATCAAGTACCTTTTGTCCAAGAAAGATGCCAAGCCACGTTTGATTAGATGGATTCTATTATTACAAGAGTTTGATATGGAAATTAGAGACAAGAAAGGGTCGGACAATGTCGTAGCCGACCACCTATCAAGGATGCATCATGGAGATGATGGGATGGAGCTAATTGAAGATAGAATGAGAGATGACCATTTATATCGAGTACTTGATAGAGGAGGATGGATGCATGATATCATATGATGCCTGCGGAAGATGCCATTAGATCACTTGGACAAAAATGCTAAAAGAAGAGTAATTACCGAGAGCAGAAAATTTTATTGGGATGCACCGTACCTATATAGATGTGGAGATGATTGAGTGCTAAGAAGATGTGTGCCGTGGGAAGAAAGAGAAGAAATTCTAAGAAAATGCCACTCGTCGGAATATGGAGAACACTATGGACATTTTAGAACGCAAGCAAAGGTATGGGCAAGCGGATTCTATTGGCCTGAGATGCACGAGGATGCTAAAAGGTTTGTTGCAACTTGCCTGGAGTGCCAAAGGAGTGGAAATATATCACAAAGGAACGCAATGCCGCTGAATTATAATTTGCAAGTTGATCTATTTGATGTTTGGGGCATCGACTTTATGGGACCATTCTTGAACTCGAATGGATATGAACACATCTTGGTCGTAGTTGATTATGTATCAAAATGGGTTGAAGCAATTTCATGTCGGAAAGCATCTACGGAAGAGGCTATTCAAATGATCAAGACGGTGATATTCTCTCGATACAGCGTTCCTAGATTTTTAATAAGTGATGGTGGATCACACTTTATTGGCAAGGATTTTAAAAGATGTTTGGCAAAGTTGGGAATCGAGCATAGGGTGTCTACGGCCTATCATCCACAAACAAATGGCCAAGCGGAAGCATCGACCAAGCAACTCAAAGGAATCCTCATGAACACGGTGACTAAAGGAGGAAAAGATTGGTCAAAGAAGCTAGACGGAGCATTGTGGCCATACCAGACCGCACATAAAACACCAATAGGTATGACCCCTTATCAATTTGTTTACGGAAAAACATGTCATTTATCGGTAGAACTAGAGGACAAGGCTTATTGGGCAATAAAGGAGATTAATCTTGATATTGATGCGGCACGAATAAAGCGGAGGATTCAAATAAGTGAACTTGAAGAGCTAAGATTGAAGGCATATCACAACGCTAGCATCTATAAAGAAAGGATGAAGAGATGGTATGACAAAAGATTGCATAAGAAGGAATTCAAGGAAGGAGACAAGGTCCTACTATACAATTCTCAATACAAGGTCTTCGGCAAAGGAAAACTACAAAGCAAATGGGATGGACTGTACGTCGTACATTCAGTGTCACCATCGGGAGCGGTAACAATCATGGACGCCAAAGGAGATCAATATGATGTGAATGGACAACAACTCAAGGTATTCCTGGAGCCTGACATTGTGCCTATTAAATACATTGACGTCTACACCTTGGATGGTGAACCGGACCATCAAGACTAAGCGACGAAAATAAGGTAAGTTGTAAATAGCCTTCTACTTTATTTAATTTTCAGCATGTGTGTTAGTGTTAAAGATTACCATGAATAAAGTTTCCCACCTTGATCAACCTTTGTTAAAAATATTTAGTTGATGCCATGATAATATATGATGAAAAGTTGCCACTTTGCTCAACTTTTGTACTTGTTTCATGCATGATTGAGCTAATGCTCTCTTTAATATGAATCTGAAATTAATTAAATGCTAGCTTAATATTTGTGGAGATTATGATAAAAATTAAGACCCATAGTGTTATTTTCATGCTCTCAATTTTGGATGAGTTAAACATGATTTGTTCTTAAAAATATATATGCTAACCTTGTCAATTAATGCTACTTGCATTTTGCTCTACCTATCCAAAGCCATATATATATGTTGAGTGCATAAACCTTAGTGTACAAGAATTGTTTTTCGGTGAGTTATTTTAGGCCTTCATTTCTCTGGCCCGAGACTAAGAACCTGGTCATTCCGTTTTTGTGTATCTCTCTTTTTGCCAGCCTTTCTATCCGTGCATTATGTATCCCCACATCGGAGATTTCACAAACCCCGCCGGATATCCACCCTTAAAACCAAAAATACCATCTTTTGTGTTTACCTCCTTAACCACAACCTATCATTGAGTATGGATCGTCAATTCAAGGAAGATTGCAAGATGGTGCCAAGGTTGAAACTTTCAAGTATCTCTCCAAAGGAAAAATATTTCTAGTACCTACCTTATCTCTATCACCTCTTTGCCCGAGGACGAGCAAACGTCTAAGCATGGGGGAGGAGGTAGGTACAATGCAATTTAGAGTTCAAGGGGAGCAAATAAAAGATAATAATGAAAAAAAAGAAAAAAGGAAAAAAAGAAAAAAAATGAGTATAAAGAAAAAAAGAGAGATAAAGAAAAATATGTATGAGAAAAGAAAAAGAATTAAAGTGAACTCCCCAGTTCTCTAAAGTGCATTAGGAATCTCAGAAGTTTCAAGATTTAAGATCCAAACTTATTTTTCCAACCATGTGCAATCCGATAACGAGGACTTCCTTTGTGCCTCGGGAGCACTCTTTGCCATTTGCACATGTCCACCTATCTCAAAGTGTGTGTATTTTTCTCTCCCCCTCCTTGACATAACATTATTTTCCAATGACCTTTTTGATGAGTCTCGGTAAGACCATGAGAAGCTTGTCTTGTTTTGACAACATCTCATTTATAATATCTTGGTAGAACTAAACTTTTCACATGTAGCTCCACATAAAGCCTTCGACTATAAATATTGAGAGGGGAAAGGAGTAGATGAATAGGCTTTGAGAGACAAGATGAGATGAGAGTACAATAGCAAGATGCAAGGAAGTTTGTTTTTGAACTTGGTTTAGCTTTTTTTATCTCGCTTTTAATTTCAAAATTTCTAAGATTCATATGAAATTTGGGAGCATGAGGTAATCACTTGTGGGAAGTGCTTAAATTAAAAAGTACCCTCCATAACGATGAAGGCTAATACATTATGGAACTGTAATGATTAAATCCTTGAGAGCATTATGTTTTCTCATGTGTGATCAAGTGCAGGCTATAAAACAATGAAAGGCAACACTGATATTCATTAAAGGCTTATTCGAGGACGAGCAATGTTTAAGCATGGGGGAGTTGTTGACGGTGAATTTCTGTCAACCTAGCCATGAGTTTACCTTTAATGTTGACATTGATTTATTATTCTAACCACTTGAACTAACCCCACGTGTATAACAAGTTCACTCTTGCATGTTGATTTCGGAGTTTATTGTTTATGCAGGAAATCCACTCTAAAGAGGAGACTTTCGGGATAAGTTCGTCAAGCACTTCAGAAGAAGATCATGAAGACCGACAAGAGTCAAGACATGTGATGAACATGACTCCAAATGACCCGAGGACCGAAGAGTCAACATGCAAATCTTCAGGGACTCAACTAGAAAATGGTGAAGCTTGGATATTTATAGCCCCCTGGACGAGAGCCACGCGAAAATTCATTCGATATCCGCCACCACAAGACCGAGAACAAGAAGCAGATTGGATCGCGAAGGGAGGACTCGTGTCCTTCATCTACTTCGGGGGATTCTACACCATGATCAGCGCTACAATGAGTAACATTATGGGGCAAAGTCCTTGTTTGTCCTAGGGGTTGAAGGGGGATCTTGAGTTGTAATCACCAAACCTATGTTTTGAATCTTTTGCTATCATATTAATGTTCATGTTGATGGTGGTTTAATCATATTGGTCGGCCGGCTTGCTTTGGGGATGCATTGCTCGTAGCTTCGCTATCGTGTTCCTTTTGTTCTTTATGCGATTGCCATCGTGTAGTGACAGTGCGCGGGAGGGAAAACATAATGAATTTGGTTCACACCTTTGATCATGCATGCCACATCAACGTCTTGTGCACTTGGTGTTCGATCACGGATTACCCTCGTGTAGTGACTAGTATGCGAGAGGGAAGGGTTGGGCTCCATGCACTTTTACCTTTGATAGATTAGATCAGGTTGTTCTTGCTAGGTGGTTACATCTTCAAGTCATGCTAGATGCCTTGGACAAGCATTCTACGTTCTTGAGATCTCCTTTCCATCACTCTCTACTTTGTCTTCTTTAACCTAGATTAAATTAGATTAAGTTCCTTACTTACACATATATGATAAAGAGATTCAAATAAACAACAATAGTGCTTAGTTGAGCATAGCAATCCACTTGTTCCACTGATTGATTAACCTTGGAGGAATACTCTAAGGGAAAAGTTACAACCGACCTGTGTGCTTGCGGATCGTAACTTGACGCGTTATTTAATCGTCAACAGACAGCCGCCCAATCCACACGGATTTGGTGGTCGTCGCAGAACTCCAGGAACGTTTTGCCGGTGAACTAGGAGGTGTTGTCGGTGATGATGGAGTTCAGAACTCCAAACCTGTTGATGATGTTGGTGAAGAACGACACGGCCTGATCTGATTTGAGACTGGTGATGGGGCGTGCCTTGATCCATTTCGAAAACTTATCCACGGCGACCAGCAGGTGTCTGTAGCCCCCGGGCACCTGTTGACGGTGAAAATCCGTCAACCTAGCCATGAGTTTACCTTCGGTGTTGGCATGAGTTTTATACCTTATCCATTGGTACTAACCCCCTTGGTATAACAAGTTCACGTGTGCATGTCGGTTTTGGAGTTTAATGTTTATGCAGGGTTTTAGTGTTGAATGCAAGACTTTCGGGATAAGTTCATCAAGCACCTCATGACAAGACCTTGAAGCCCCCGTACAAGTCATGCAATGAAGCAAACTTAACTCCAAGAAGCCGGGGGACTTGATCCGAGAAGACAACGAGACTCCGGGGACCCGACCGAGAAAAGTGTTGAATCTTGCAAGACAAGGAGTTGAGTCCAATTCGGAGAGAAACCGACGACATTGACCTAC
Organism: Cenchrus americanus; assembly: GCA_947561735.1. Classification (NCBI taxonomy): domain Eukaryota; kingdom Viridiplantae; phylum Streptophyta; class Magnoliopsida; order Poales; family Poaceae; genus Cenchrus; species Cenchrus americanus. The sequence goes on along the minus strand of OX387241.1, from coordinate 262,761,821 downwards.
ATGCGAAGGGGGAAACATCCGGGAAGCAAGGGAACCGACGTGGAGCGAAGGAGCCCTCGGGCCGGGCCTAAATGGGCCCGGGCCGGCCGGCCCGGTCCGGTCGGCCCGAGCCCATTTAGGGCCCAAATGCCCCCTCCTTTGCCCTAGCCGCCAATCGGGCTATTTATAGCCCCCACGACCGATAGCCACGAGAAGAAGATTTCGTCATCGGCCGCCGAGGAGCGAGAGAAGAGAGGGACACCATTTCGGAGAGGAGAGGGTCGAGCTAGTTGACTAGGGTTTCCCTAGCCGACGTGGGAACCTTGCATGGAAGACCACGTCGGAGTTCCGGAGCTAGAAGCAAGATCAAGGAAGGATCCCGGTGGTGATCTTGTGTATGTATCATTGTCATAGTTGAATTATCAAGTTGAATCTTTTCTTAGCGATCAAGTGTTTCCTCGAAGATTTCGTTTTTCGATCGGCTTTGCTTATTCCAATTCTATTCGCGCGATAGATTACATAGGGTGTTCTTGTAGCCGTGGTGGCTAGAGGTACACGCCGGATCTTCCGAAAGAATCTCGACTTGTCTTTTGACTCGCCCTAAGCTCCCCGCATGAATAGGGATACGTTGTGACGAACGGGGGTCTCGAAAGGCGGATGTTTTCGGATTTGGACGGGAAACCACGATTTAAAGAGGCTTCTATTAAGATTCGATTTGCTACTTCTTCTCTTGCTTGGAACTTCAACAATAGGCTTACCCCGATCCCTCTAGATCGGTTTATCTACCCAATCTTACTTTGTTTTCTCCGGTCTTTAGTAGATTAGATTTATCTTTGTTTTATGTTCTTATCTAGATGCATTAGGGTTTCTCTTTTACCAAAGATTGAAGTTACTTGGCTTTACTAGATCAACTCTTGTGTCACACATTTGTTCCACGGATTCGATACCTTGGGTTCACCACTCGAGGGAAGAAGGGTCCCTTGACTACGACGGGAGACTTGTACGCTTGCGAGTCACAAACGAACTTTGATACAATTATTAACCGTCAACAAGCCCCTTTTTCTGGCGCCGTTGCCGGGGAACAAGTGATCAAGATTTGATTTTTTATTGCCTTTTTGTAATTTTCAGTTTTCTTTTTGTTTTTCTTTTTGCATCTACTAAACTTTGATCATCCTCAAAATACATCTAATCTAGTTTGTCTAACCCTAGTTTACATAGATTTATTTTTACTTTCTAGTTTTTGCATACTTTGTTTATTGCTAACCCTAACCGGAGATGGTTGGCTACCTCTCCAAGAAACCCAAGCTTTTTTTGTGGATGATCCAGGAAAACTTTACAGGCAAAGGTGACATGCAACACAAGCTAAAGGGGTGGAAACCCTAGATTCAAAAGTGAAGTCGAAGGACCGTCGAAATCTCCAAGGGAATCACCACCTCCAAGTGAAGACGCCGGAAGGCCATTCAAGATCAAGAGGAGGATGGAGAAGGTGGAGATGGAGAAAGAAGCTCAACACCTAAAGGTCGCCAAGGCAAGATCCACATGTGAAGTGTTCATCGTGATGAAGATGCTAGACGCAAGTGGGACAACTTGTCGGGCGTCCGATGGGTAACAAAGAAGAATTTCGGAGACAACTCCAAGGTCCCAAGACGGCGATGGATACTCAAGCTCATTCCGGAGTGAAGGATCACACTAAGGAGACCATGAAGATCACAACCGAAGACCAGAGTTCGAGATGCCGAGCCACAAGGAAGTTGTTGCATCCGTCAAGACCAAAGGACAAAGCCAGCCTGTGAAGACCAAAAAAAATGACTAAGCCAAAATGGGTACCCAAGATTGCAACGCCCGCAAAGAGCGTTGATCCGGAGTAATCAAGTGAAGAAGTCTAGCTATAGACTATAAACGAAGCGCTAGGCGGGGAGGCAACCCGTTTCGTAGAGTCAAGAATAAGCTACGGGAGGACAACCCGATTCCGGGTTTTTCGAGTATTTTTAATAATTTAGTTTTTGAGTTTTATTATGCAAAGACATTAGACTTAGAAGTGGTTGAACAATATTAGAGACATAATTCTTGATTGAATGTTTTGCTTTATCATAAACCCTTTGCATGAACCCTCCTATGTGCTTGTTTGTTCTTTTCTTTTCGAGAAACCACAACCAAATAATTTCAGAACCTAAATCAATCTTTCACCCTCATTATGGTGCTGAGGTTGACTTATTTTTCATGCTAAAACCACACGAGTAGAGCCACGACTTATACCTAGGTGTTAATAAAATTCAGCACGTGGTAGAACTCGCGTGAACCTAGAAATCCAAACTTTTGGTTGGTTTTAAAAATCTATATCCTTGGTTTCTCTAGGATTAGAATTTTTCTAAGCCTATTATAATTGTGTTTTATTCAAAATCTTTCTTATCTAGCCAAAATTAGAACCTAAACCTATGCCCCCATGATCAAGCCGGGAAATGTTTGCTCTCAACCGATGAAGGCAAACTATACCGGTGAGACCGAAATCGACGTAATCGAAAAATATTTTCGACTTACATTTGTTTTTAATGGTTTAAAAACTTCTCTAAAATTGTGTTTGAGCTCTTGCATGGCTCTGAAAAATATTTTAAATTTCGAATTAGAGGAGTGCTTAACCTTAAACACACCTTAATGGAGGCAATCTAGTAATCATGCATGCACCATTGGATTCCCTTTCATCAACTTTCACCAATTCCACATGCAAAGGACAAGCATGGTGGGCAGCAAGCATCAACTTTGCAGGAATTTCATGGTGGCATGTGAAGCTAGTGGAGCTAGGGAGCATGGACATGACCCAAAGCATGAAGCATCAAGTGGAAGGACCAATAATGCAAGAAAAGGAGTGGCGAGAGCGTTTGGGCGGTGCAACTCGTGGAGCACGCGGGCGGGGAAAGTTGCGAGAGGTGAAATGATCGTGCTAGAAGAAAGACGAGGCGGGGAGGAGCACCGAGGCCGGCCTCCCCTACATAAGGAGCCCCCCGGCTCCCGTTTTCCGCGAGCAAGCTTCCCTCTCCTTCCTTTGTTTGTGTGTTCACGTTTGTGTGCTCAAAACCTCCGTAGACATAGCCAACCTTCCCAAGCTTGATAGCTCAAGAAAAAAAAAATCCACATCCTTAATCCACTCAAAGTCCACATCCGAATCAAAGAGTTTAAGTGCCTAGTTACCGGTTGCAACCCGGAGTTTTAGTTGAAGAAAAGAGTGCAGCAATCATGTGGAAGAAAACCACAAGTCTCTTCTCAAAGAAGAAGAGTTCGTCGTCGTCCAAGCCGTCATCAACCACGTCTTCGAGAAGGCACTCGGTTTCCGAGTCTCCCCGGAGCATGGAGACGGATACGGCACCACCGAGGAGGAACGATGCTCTCCTCCTTGGTGGTATGAGGGCTGCAAGAAGCACTTCCATGAGGTTTACCGAACCTCGTGGGCACACGGAGGAGCAGCCCGCGCCACCACGACGATCGACTCGCTCAACCACGCCACCTCCTTACACCCCGACATACTCTTCGTATGGCATCATCATCTTGTCGGTGGAGGAGGAGGAGAGTCTCTCTAATCTTGAGAAGAGGCTTGTGCCCAACGTCGAGTTCGACGACCAAGCACTCTACACCTTGGGTTTTGGCACCGACATATACTATATGTTGGGGCACCTTGGCTGGGTGCAGTTCTCCAACGGAGTATCGGTGGACACCCATTTGGGGTTCGCCTTGGAAATTTTGATGACTATTGCACCCATCGTTGATAATGATGGGGTGCAAAGCTTGTCATTCCGTTTGGAGGGAGTCCAACAAGTGGTTCCCTACGAGCACGTTAGGGAGCTGCTTGGATTCCACAAGGGAGCTCCGGAGAAAGTTGACGTGCCACCCGGCATGTTGGCGGGATTTTGGAATATGATCTCCGGAGAAGCCCATCAACAACGCAATTGCATCCGCAACCCCATTATCCGGATATTTCACTCTTGGATGTGCAAGAGGGTATTGGGGAGGATGAAGGAGACAAAGGTGACCGACACGAGGTTGAATTGGCTATACTCGGCTTTAATTGCCGGGCAGCCAATAGACCCCTCTTACCTCATGATCAACCGTTGGTGTTCGAAGCAACATCGGGGGCGGGTAATATTGGTTCGGGGTGCTACCTCTCCATGTTGGCCTTCTCATTGCGGCCGGGGATCGCAAGAAACCCCGACCACCTTTTGCGTGGTACCTCTCTCGGCATTGAGTATTTGCGGCAAGGCAAATACATTAGTGGAGATGAGAGAGGAGGTTATCGGTTGGCCATAGTGAACCTACCCCTTCCCAACGAGAGGCTTAGGCTTTTCAACGAAGGGAGAGAAGATTGGTTGGAAGAGGGACTACTTGTCCCTGCAAGGAAGAACAAAAGAGGAAGAATCGTAGAGGAGGGAACATCCTCCGCACAAGCGAGTGGAGCACAACCCAATGTGCAACCATTCGGCGGGATCCCTCCTCCGCCAAGTTATTACGGAGGGCCACAAGAGCAAGCATGGGGGGGTGGTGCACCGGTACCCCCACCAAATTATGTTGTGCCCAACGCTAACTTCGCGGAGTCCTACGCTCATCATCCCCAACAACAGCAAAGCATGGCCATAATTGGAGGGTATGCTGCAAGAAACGCTCAAAACATCGCAGCCATCCAAGCTAACGCAGCTCAACTTGGTGAAGGAAACGCAAATATTGCCTTCGAGCTCGGACGCCTTCACCTCGTGGAGCCAAATCAATTCGTCGGAGGAAATGTCCAATCATATTATGAGCAAGGGTATTATTATCAAGATCATCAACTTCAACCACCGGCGGAGGACTAGAAGATTTAGGAACTTTAGTTTTCTTTTCTTTTCTTTTTCTCTCGTAATTTTCAGCTTTTGCTTATGTGTGTTTGCGTAGTATTTTCTGTTTTTATTTAAATTTCAGCAAGCATGTTTGTTTATTTTCAGTATGTATTTCAACTTGATGTCATCATTAATAAAGACACCACCTTGATTATATCATTGGAAAAGTTACAAGATTCGTGCCATGATGATATATGATTATAATTGCAGCTTTGTTCATATTTGTAATTGATTTATGCATGTTTAAGCTAGTGCTCTCTTAAAAATAGAAATCTGAATTTATTTAAATGCTAGCTTAATTTTCAGCGGAGGTTATGATTAAAATAAAGACCCATAGTGTTTTATGTGCTCTCAAGTTATGAATAGATTAAAGATGTCTTTTATGCTCAAAAATATTGCTAACCTTGTCACAAATATCACTTGTGTGTTGCTCAACCTATCCAAAGCCTTATATATATTTGAGTGCGTAAACCTTAGTGTACAAGATTTATTTTTGAGTGAGTTATTGCAGGCCATGATTTCTCTGGCCCGAGACTAAGAAGCTGGTCATTCCATTTTTGCATATCTATCTTTTTGCTAGCCTTTTATCCGTGCATTGTGTATCCCCGCATCGGAGATCTCACAAACTTCGCCGGATATACACCCTTAAACCAAATATCATCTTTTGTGATTACCTCCTTGACCACAACCTATCGTTGAGAATGGATCATCAATTCAAGGAAGATCGCAAGACGGTGCCGACATTGAAGATTTCAAGTATCTCTCCAAGGAAAAATACTCCGGTACCTACCTTATTTTTCGCCTCTTTGCTCGAGGACGAGCAATGTCTAAGCATGGGGGAGGAGGTAGGTACGGTGCAGTTTTAGAGTTAAAAGGGGAATATTTAAAAAAATGATGACGAAAGAAAAAAAATCCAATGATACTCATGACTTTCAAGGCAAAAAAATATATATATATATAATGAATGAAAGAAAGAAAGAAAGAAAGAAAGAAAAGAATGAGAAATATGAGAAAGAAAAAATATGCGTAAAATAAACTCCCCGGTTCTCTAAGTGTGCATTCGGGGCTTCAAGTTAAAAAGATCCATTCTCATTTTCCAACCATGTGCAATCCGATAACGAGGACTTCCTTTGTGCCTCGGGATCACTCTTTGCCATTTGCACATGTCCACTCATCTAAAAGTGTGTGTATTTTTCTCTTTCCCCTCCTTGATTTAACATTATTTTCCAATGACCTTTTTGACGAGTCTCGGTAAGACCATGAGAAGCTTGTCTTGTTTTGACAACACCTCATTTATAAAATCTTGTTAGGACTAAACTTTCCCAAAGCTCCATATAAAGCCTACCACACATATATATGAGAGGGAAAGGAGTAGAATATATAGGCTTGAGAGACAAGTGAGATGAGAGTTCATGAGCAATATACAAGATGATTTAAATTTGTGAACTCGGTTTAGCTTTTCTTTATCTCGTTCTTTCTTTCAAAAAAATTCGAGATCTATTTAAAACTTTGTGAGCATGTTAATACTTGTGGGATAAGCTTAATAAGAATCTACCCTCCGTAGAGATGAATGCTAGTACATTATGGAACTTTAATGAATTAAAATTTTGAGAGCATTAGGTTTTCTCATGTGTGATCAAGTGCAAAGTTTAAACATTGTTTGGCAATGATGATATCCATCGAAGGCTTACTCGAGGACGAGCAAGGTTTAAGCATGGGGGAGATGTTGACGGTGAAAATCCGTCAACCTAGCCATGAGTTTACCTTCGGTGTTGGCATGAGTTTTATACCTTATCCATTGGTACTAACCCCCGTGGTATAACAAGTTCACGTGTGCATGTCGGTTTTGGAGTTTAATGTTTATGCAGGGTTTTAGTGTCGAATGCAAGACTTTCGGGATAAGTTCATTAAGCACCTCATGACAAGACCTTGAAGCCCCGTACAAGTCATGCAATGAAGCAAACTTAACTCCAACAAGCCGGGGGACTTGATCCGAGAAGACAACGAGACTCCGGGGACCGACCGTAAAAGTGCTCGAATCTTGCAAGACAAGGAGTTGAGTCCAATTCGGAGAGAAACCGACGACATGGACCTACATGCGAAGGGGGAAACATCCGGGAAGCAAGGGAACCGACGTGGAGCGAAGGAGCCCTCGGGCCGGGGCCTAAATGGGCCCGGGCCGGTGTTAACACCAAAATTTGGTAAGGAGTCCGACCCGTGGGTCCGGTTCGAAAAAGAGTCCGTCCGGTGGAAGGAAGGATATTTCTAGAGATTTTCGGCAAAGAGATCCGCGGTCGGCTATCCGCTCCGGTTCGGCAAAGGAACAAGAGAGCCGATTGACCCGTGGGTCCGGTTCGAAAAAGAGTCCGTCCGGTGGAAGGAAGGATATTTCCGGAGATTTTCGGCAAAGAGATCCGCGGTCGGCTATCCGCTCCGGTTCGGCAAAGGAACAAGAGAGCCGATTTTGCGGGATTGGACGGTGACGTGGCTCAAATCGGGGGAGACGAATGGATGGACAGAGCGATCGAGTTTAGTTAGGCAATGAATCCATTCGCGAGTTGTATTCAACGGGGTATAAATACGATCCCTGGATGTATGTAACAAACACGATCATTCTTCAATACACACCGGCCTTACGCCAAACCCTAGAGTCCTTGTCGTGTCGTTGAGTTCTTCAAGAGGGCCAATCGATCCGTCGACCTCCGTGAGTACCGGCAACCTTGTATCATGTCTAGTATCATGCGGTGGATTTAGATCTGATGCAAGTAGTCTTGTTACCATGCTTCGTGTCATGCGGTAGATTCAAGCTTGGTTCAAGAGGGTTTCTTGTTAGATCATGAGCCATGCGGTAGGCTAAGATCTGGCTTGAAGCTAGTTATCGGCTCTATTGGATTTTGGCAAGATCAAATAGATTCATTAAGTTATCCCGTGTTATCTTGAGTTTTACTTTATGTTTTAATTCATGTAACACATCTTTGCCCAATCTAGATGGGTTTGGATCGGCTATATCTCTTTTATGATCCTTGTGCGAGCGGAGGTTTCGTCTTTTGACGCGTGGATCTTGTGCTCTCCGATAGCCGAAACCGAATCGATCTAGGTTGTTACGTGTTGCGGGTTCAAGCTTGCTACGTTCGTATAAATCTTGAAAGAACCGGGTATCATGCGGTAGATGCAGGTTTTTGGGTTGCTTTGGAGCTAGTCATCCGGTGGATTAGATTCCCAATTCAGTCTGATAGATTTATTCACGTGGTAATGTTTGTTCCTTCTTCATGGACCCTGGATCGGCTGTTCAGCCGTATTCGGTTATGTTTTCACGAGTAGACCACGTGCATTATTTATGTTTTAAATGACGTATGCTTTTAGCTTTCCATATTTAGATTGTATCATGCGGTGGATAGATCTATTTGTGGAGAGTGGTACGTTTTTCATGCAAGTCGTATCATGCGGTGGATAGATTTGTTTGACATCGTGCTCGACGAATTTTAAAGTAACTAGACATGCGGTAGACTAGTGCTTTGGATCTATGCATGCTTATTTAATACATGATTATGTCCGTGCTTTACTTCATTTATTTAACTTTAATCTTCATGGAGATCGGTCATAACTTTGCACGTACATCTTTGCTTATACGAAGGCCGGTTGTTGTCATGCTTGCGTCATCCATTCGGCAGTGTTCTTTTTTCCTCTGTGGTTACCCGAATGGTCGTGGTTCTTTGACGGATAGCTTCACATAGCTATGTGTCATCCTCGCTTGGCTTTTTTCAGCCGTAAATATGGAACCGTCCGGTACCACCGGCAAGTTCCAAGCTTTGGTATTTAACTGCTTTATCTTTTGTTAATTTTCGGGAAAAATTGATCGGCACGTCATTTGCTCTCTCCGCGCGTGCGAAGCCGCCTTTGTTCGGCTTGTCGTGTGATTGTCGTTGAGTGCACTTTTTGCGCCAACGAGCCGGCCGGCCCGGTCCGGTCGGCCCGTGCCCATTTAGGGCCCAAATGCCCCCTCCTTTGCCCTAGCCGCCAATCGGGCTATTTATAGCCCCCCGACCGAGAGTCACGAGAAGAAGATTTCGTCATCGGCCGCCGAGGAGCAAGAGAAGAGAGGGACACCATCTCGGATAGGATAGGGTCGAGCTAGTTGACTAGGGTTTCCCTAGCCGACGTGGGAACCTTGCATGGAAGACCACGTCGGAGTTCCCGAGCTAGAAGCAAGATCAAGGAAGGATCCCGGTGGTGATCTTGTGTATGTATCATTGTCATAGTTGAATTATCAAGTTGAATCTTTTCTTAGCGATCAAGTGTTTCCTCGAAGATTTCGTTTTTCGATCGGCTTTGCTTATTCCAATTCTATTCGCGCGATAGATTACATAGGGTGTTCTTGTAGCCGCGATGGCTAGAGGTACACGCCGGATCTTCCGAAAGAATCTCGACTTGTCTTTTGACTCGCCCTAAGCTCCCCGCATGAATAGGGATACGTTGTGACGAACGGGGGTCTCGAAAGGCGGATGTTTTCGGATTTGGACGGGAAACCACGATTTAAAGAGGCTTCTATTAAGATTCGATTTGCTACTTCTTCTCTTGCTTGGAACTTCAACAAAAGGCTTACCCCGATCCCTCTAGATCGGTTTATCTACCCAATCTTACTTCGTTTTCTCCGGTCTTTAGTAGATTAGATTTATCTTTGTTTTATGTTCTTATCTAGATGCATTAGGGTTTCTCTTTTACCAAAGATTGAAGTTACTTGGCTTTACTAGATCAACTCTTGTGTCACACATTTGTTCCACGGATTCGATACCTTGTGTTCACCACTCGAGGGAAGAAGGGTCCCTTGACTACGACGGGAGACTTGTACGCTTGCGAGTCACAAACGAACTTTGATACAATCATTAACCGTCAACCGCACCTTTCGCAAGGACCCAATGATGTCCAACCCCCACACGGCAAATGACCATGTGACGGGTATGGTCTAGAGAGCGTGAGCTAGGAGGTGGGTCTTGCATGTGTAGAATTGGCACCCTTCACAGGTGCGTACGACCTCATTGGCATCGGCGACCACTGTGGGCCAGTAGAAGCCTTGGCGGAACGCGTTGCTCACAAGGGTGTGTGGTGCCGCATGATGGCCACACACGCCTTCGTGGATGTCTCGGATGAGCTCCCGGCCGTGGGGAATGGGGATGCACCGCTGCAGGACCCCGGACGTGGCGCGCTTGTACAGCTCACCTTCAATCACGGTGAATGATTGGGCCTTCCTGGCGATGCGCCTGGCCTCGGTCCGATCCGAGGGAAGCTCCCCTTGATCGATCCAGGCGAGGTATTTGGTCTGCCAATCCTCCACATGGGAGGCACCTCGGTCTCCATGGCCTCGCCTCATCTACGCCGTACCCCCTCGAGCAGGGTGAGCACGAGCACCTTGTTTGAGGGGTTCTCGTCCATGGGTTCCGCACCCACAAGATCCGAGGGAGCCCCTGAGGGTTCTTTCCGACTCGAGGGGGCCTGGGTGAAGTCGACAGACGGTTTGGCGATGTCTCGTGCGAAAACGTTCGGGGGAACGGTGATTCATCCTGATGCAAGCGTCGCGAGCTCATCCACCTCCTCGTTGTACTTGCGGGGGATGTGGTTGAGCTCAATGCCATAAAACTTGTCCTCGAGTGCGCGCACGACATTACAATAGGCCTCCATCTTCTCATCGTGGCAGCTCGCGTTCTTCATGACTTGGTCGATTACGAGTTGAGAGTCTCCCCTGATGTCGAGGCGCTTGATGCGGTCTCAATGGCGATCCGGAGGCCGCAGAGGAGGGCCTCGTACTCCGCCATGTTGTTCGACGCGAGGAAGTGCAAGCGCACCGCGTACCTCATGTGCTCCTCGAGGGGTGAGATGAAGAGCAAGCCCGCGCCTGGTCCGGTTTTCATCACCGACCCGTCGAAGTAGAGGGTCCAGAATTCAGCCTGGATCTGCAATGGGGGCAATTGTGTGTCCGTCCATTCGGCGACGAAATCCATGAGGATTTGGGACTTGATTGCCTTGCGCGGTGTATAGGTGAGCGTTTCGCCCATAAGCTCTATGGACCACTTTGCGATTCTACCTAAGGCATCCGAGTTGCGGATTATCTCTCCCAACAGGAACGACGAGACTACTGTGACCGGATGGGGGCCTCGAAGTAGTGCTACAGCTTGTGCCGCGCAAGCACCACTACATAGAGCAGCTTCTAGATCTTGGGGTACCACGCTTTAGTTTTAGACAATACCTCATTGATGTAGTATACCGGCCTTTGTACTGGTAGGAACAATACCTTAGCATTAAGCATCATCAACAAAGGAACAATAGATTACGATCTAAACAAGAGTTGGTGACTACATATCAAGATCCACTACAACTCCATGGACAAACGATGAATCTACTCCATCAAGATGCTAAGCATGGTACCATTGAACGTGGTAGATGCATCCGATGAAGATCAATCCTCGCCGTCCTCCAACTCCGGTGGCGTCGCGGCAAGGCCTCGACATCCTCCTCCTTGTGGTGACCTCCGGCGGCTCTCCGATGAATGGATGTCAATGGGTAACCATCTTGGGGCTCCTAGGGGGTTGTATTTATGTTCTTGGGGTGTCTTGGTGAGTGCTCCGCCTTGCCTTGCACGAGATCCTCCTTGCGAGAGAAGCAAACTTGGTTTCCAAAAAATCAGCCTCTTCCAGATTTTCCTGATTCGCAGCCCTTCCTTGCCGGCATCATATCTCCCACGTCCGGACTCCAAACAATGCAAATTCTGTGTCCAGGTTATGTGCCATGAAATTATCTTCAATTTGGTATTCATTTCTTTTTCTTGGAAACGAAGATAAGATCCAAAAACAGCCTCGGAAGATAATATGTCTAATTTCTGACTTGTCTGCGCAGCTGGCATTTTGGGGCCATATCTCCTAGCTCCTTGACCCGAATTGGGCCTTTCATATGTCCAAATCGAAGCTATCGTCAAGGCCCACAACTTTGGTAGTCGAACTTTTGCCATTAGAGTCCGTTTAAGTATCCGAATCTGCACTGAAAGATCATGCTGTTCTGGGCTGCGGGAATATCTCTCGGTCTGAGTTGATCTCGTTGGTAAACCTTATAGTCCCCGGAGTTTTACATGTTGATGCTTTAGTCTTTGGGTCATTTGAAGTTGTGTTCACTTCATGTTTTGACTTATGACAAGCTTCGTGATCTTCTCATAAAGTTCTTGATGAACTTATCCCGAAAGTCTCATCTTTAACGTTGATTTCCTGCGTAAACAATAAACTCCAAAAACCACATGCAAGTGTGAACTTGTTACATCATTATTATGCCTAGTGGCGGGTTAGTTATAATTCAAAGCTCAAACCAAAGTGTAACAAGTGCTCTTGGTTAACGGAAATCGACCATCAACATACCCCCATGCTTAAACCTTGCTCGTCCTCGAGTAAGCCTTTAATGGATGTCAGTATTGCCTTTCAATGTTCATACCCTGCACCTGATCATATATGAGAAAACATAATGCTCTCCAAGGTTATATTTTTTAAAGTTCCATAATGTAGCTAGCTTTCATCGGTATGGAGGGTAGATATCATTTAAGCTCTTTCCACAAGTAATTAATTATGCTCGTAAATTTTAAACAAGTCTCAGAAATTTTGAAAATAAAGAGCAGAATGAAGAAAAATTGATTTACCAAGATCAATAATAAACCTCCTTGCATCTTGCTCCTGAACTCTCATCTCATCTTGTCTCTCAAGCCTAATTGTTCTACTCCTTTCCTCTCTCAAATATTTTGAGGAAGGCTTTATATGGAGCTATGGGAAAGTTTAGTCCTACCAAGATATTATAGTTGAGATATTATCAAAACAAGACAAGCTTCTCATGGTCTTACCAAGACTCGTCAAAAAGGTCATTGGCAAATGATGTTCTGCGGAGTGGGAAGACAAAAACACACACTTTTAAGATAGTTTTAAGATAGGTGGACATGCGCAAATGGCAAAGAGGGATCCCGAGGCACGAACCAAGTCCTCGTTATTGAATTGCACATGGTTGGAAAGATGAGTATGGGTCTTGATCTTGAAATCCTTTTGAAATCTCCAAATGTAGCTAGAGAACCGGGGAGCTTTATATATTTTTTCACCCTTTTTTCTTCTTTTTTCATCATACTTTTTCATCTATATTTTTTTTCCTTCATCACTTTCCTCTTCTTCTTCTTCTTCTTCTTCTTCTTCTTCTTCTTCTTCTTCTTCTTCTTCTTCTTCTTCTTCTTCTTCTTCTTCTTCTTCTTCTTCTTCTTCTTCTTCTTCTTCTTCTTCTTCTTCTTCTTCTTACTACTACTACTACTCCCCTTGACCTCTAGACTACACTAGTACTTCATTGGCACCCCCCTTGCTTAGACGTAGCTCCCGAGCAAAGAGGTGATTATTGTGCCGAGGTAAGTACTGAAATTCTTATATTTTTCTTGAAGAGAGATACTTGAAACCTTCTAGGGATCCTTTTATGGAGGTCTCCCAAAATCTTGCTCCACTTGAAGACATCTTGTAATCTTCTTCAAAATATTCATCCATACTCAAAGTTTTGGGTTGTGGTCAAGGAGGTATACACAAAAAGATATTTTGGGTTTCTGGGTGGATATCCGACGAGGTTTGCAAAATTCCCGATGTGAGAACTCACAATGCATGGATAGAGAAAGCTAGCATAAAGATAGATACACAAAAACGGAATAACCAACTTCTTAGTCTTGAGCCAGAAAAATCAAGCCTTGAATCAATGCACCCAAAAATAAATCTTGTATACTAAGGTTTTTTCACTCAATGAATATAAGGCTTTGGATAGGTAGAGCAAAATGAAAGGGGTATCAAAGACAAGGTTAGCCCATCTTTTAAGAACAAAAATAATGATCTTTGATTCATTCAAAAGTGAAAGCAACAAAAAAATACTATGGGTCTCAAGTTACCATAACCTCCACAAAATATTAGACTAGTCTCGGGGACAGCCCTGAGGGTCCCCTAAAACAATCAGGGGAATCCTGCTTAAAGTCTACAAAGAACCGAAACTAAACACATCTCACTTAAGCGCACACACGGGGCACGGCCCACACTGCGGTGGTCCCCGCGACCCACCGGAGTGGCCCACTCAAAGGCCCCCTCGAGCAGGTTCCACCTCGCTTGAGGGTTCAGACCTCCCTCGAGCGGGTTCCACCTCGCTCGAGGGTTCACGGCCCCCCCGAGAGGGCTCCCTCTCGCTCGAGGGTTCGCCTCCGCCTCGCTCGAGACTCCCTCACACGCACGCCCGTTCCCGCACGCAGGTACGGACATTTAATGCTCTGGCACGGTAGGGCGGCGCCATCATGCACCTGGGAATCATGCCCCAGCACTGTTGCGCCAACTCCCTAGGGGGAACCCATCCCCGCCACCGTGGGGGACTATGCGACATGGCCGTGTCGGCTCCGCGGCACCGCGCCGCCTACTCCCGTACGGCCAACGCGTCGTGTCCTCGAAGGGGGGCGGCCACACCCTCGAACCGCTTGCCGTGAACCCGCAGGGGCAAATCATGACGCTAGGCCGGCGGGACGCCATCCCCGCCACTGTTGGTCCTGTGCGGCCGCCCCCATGCTCGCGGCACCACGCCGGGCACTGTTACAACTACTCCGGCGCTGTGAGGCACGCGGGGACGGGGCGCCGCCACGCCTACCACTGTATCCCGCACGGATCGCCGTCAACGGCTTCGTCAAGCCCTTCAGAAGATGCCACGGTCAACCACTGCGCCCCTACCCTCGAAGCTGCCACTGTTCGGGTACAAGACACGCCATGATGACTAGATCGTGGCAAGGACCGTCAAGGCGGCCGCCAACTCCGCGTCGCTGGACACCATACTTCCCCATGTAGCTGAATAGTGCGGCATGCTTGTAATTCGCCCTCTCCTTGGTCTATAAAAGGAAGGTGAACCCCCTCGCCGCAGGGGACATGAGACATCAGACATCCAGACACGAACATCTGAAACCGCACCACGCACACACTCCTCAATTCTCCCACAACATCTGAACTCACTTCGATCACTCCACCAGGAACTTGGAGGCCTCGCCTCCTCTCTCGCATCGCTTGTAGCTGCCCCACACAAGAACTCCGGTGCAAAGCAATATAGTGCCTCGAGCACACCACTGCTGGACGTACGGCCCCCGGCCGGAACCAAGATAAATCTTGTGTCTTTAGTTGCTTAGCACCGTCGGTGCGGAATATGGTCCCGACACTAACCAAGAGAAAGCGCCGAGGTCTATCCCTCAATGGTCGATGCTAAGCAATAAGAGACACGGGATTTATCCCGGTTCCGCCGAGGGGGCCGTACGTCCAGCAGTGGTGTGCTCAAGGCACTATATTGCTCAGCACCGGGGGTGCCTGTAGTGGGGCTGCTACAAGCAAGGCGGGAGAGGAAGGCTGGCTTCCAAGTCCCTGGCGTAGTGTCTGGAGGTGTTGTGGGAGGATTGGAGAGCAAGTGCGTGGCGCAGCTCGTCTCCCCGCCGTGTCAAGTCCGTCTCGTGTGCTTGTTCTCCTCTGTCTCCCCCGCGGCAGGGGGGTTCGCCCTCCTTTTATAGATCAAGGAGGAGGCGAATCACATGCGCGCCGTGCTATCTAGCTACGTGAGGAAGCACGACGTGCTATGCTGTAGAGTGGGCGGCCGTCCGGACGATCCTTACGGCGATCCGGCTATCATGGCCTATCTTGTACCCGAATAGTGGCGGTTCGAAGGTAGAAGGGCGGCGGATGGTGGTGATGTCTTCCGATAGGCTCGAGGGAGCCGCCGACGTTGGCCCGTAAGGAGTACGGGGAGTAGGTAAAACGGCGTCCCTTCCCAACGCTTTCCACGGTGCCGGAGCCGCCGCGCGGCGCCGGCGTGCGCCCTCGCACGCGCGGGGGCGGCGGCCATACCGTAACAAGAGCGGTGGATGGAGCTCCACCGGCCTAGCGCCTCCACCTAACCCCCGCAGGTCACAAGAAAGCAGCATCAAGGGTGCGGTCGGCCCCCTTCGAGGGCTCGGCGCGTCGGCCGTACTTGGAGCGGTGCACGGCGTCACGGGACCGGCACCGGTCCCGCCGCACGTCCCTCCCCACGGTGATGGGGATGGGCTCCCTCTCGGGGAGTTGGTGCGGCGACCGGGCGCGAACCCCCGGCGCATGATGGCGCCGTCCCGCCGGTGTCGTGGCGTTAAATGCCCGCGTACGGGGGCGGCGCACGCGTGCGGGGCGCCCTCGAGCGAGGCGGACCCCGGTCGAGGGCGGGACGGACCCTCGAGCGAGGCGGAGCTCGCCCGAGGGGGGGAGCGGGCCCTCGAGCGAGGCGGAGCCCGCTCGAGGGAAGCACACCCTCTCGAACGGGACGGACCCCGCTTGAGGGAGGCGCGCATCCTCGAGCAAGGCGAAGCCTCGCTCGAGGGGATCTTCAAGAGGGCCGCCTCGGTGGGCCGCCGAGGTCCCCGCGGTATGGGCCGTATCCGCATGGCTAGGCAAAGTGTGTTTGGCTTTGTTGCGGGTTTTAAGTGGGGATTTCCCCATAGTTAAAGGGGACCCCTTGGGCCGTCCCCCGACGCAGCCCCCGAGCATCCGTGGGTTTGCCATTGAGGCTCCCGCGGAGCGTCGGAACCTACCGATAGGACGTTCTTCCGTCCTTGTTTTGCGAACGCTTTCCGTGGGGCCGCGTTAGCGGACCCGCGGTCTAGCCCCCGAAGCCCCCGCAGGACGTGGATGCTCCCGGGCAGGGGTTAACCGCGAGAGCAAGGCGGAGGGCGTGATACATGTCTCAACCGGCGTCGGCGATATCTCGGCCGGCTTCGGTGACGCACGCGGCCGCCGGCGCTGTTCTCCCGCGGGTGCATTTCAAGGAGGAGTAGCCGTGCGTCAAGCCCCCGAGCCGGGCCCGTTCGAGGTGATCGAGTAGAGCTTTACGACTTTCTTCTTAACGCGCCCTCGCCGTCCCTCCGCGGGACGGAGGGTGAGGTTTCCACAACCCCCATCGAGCGGGTCGTGAATTGCGGATTCCTCGTTGAGCCGCTAGTGGGTGGTTCGAGTGGACGCCCATGCCCCGTTCGATAAGGGTAGGGCCGCATGGTCCGGAGACACGTCCATGGAAGCGCTTGCGTGGGTTTGCTAGGGTGGGGCTCGGTCCCCGTTCGATAGGGACCGAGGGCGCGTGCTCTCCCTCGGTGGGATCCCCCGGCTAGCCGCCCTCGCCGGCTCTCGAACACGACATATGGGGCACCCTCGGCCGGTGGGCTCGAGGAACGGCTCGAATGCGCGTGCCTTCGTCGTCCCCGACTCGCGATGCGGGGCGCGCCGTTCGAACCCGTCGAGGGTCGGGCTTCGAACCTCTTATCGCAGGGCCGTGCGGGGGCGGCGCATGGGCGGACCCGTCTTTGCGTTTGCGGCCGTTGAGGGGTCCGGGCGAGCCGGCCCCCGAGGCGCCGGTCGTAACACGGCGTGACATGGGTGTTTGTGGTGCCTCGCTTTGTTTCAAGCGGGCCCCGGGCGACCTTCTCACGCCTGTGCCCCTTTAGAGAGTTGATATTGTCTCGAGCCAGGGGCTCGTGCCGCTCGAGGGTTTTGCGTGGCATGGGTGCTTGCGGGGCCCGCTTTGTTTCAAGCGGGCCCCGTGGCGACCTTCTCACGCCAATGTCCCTTAGAGGGCTGACATCGTCTCGAGCCAGGGGCTCGTGCCGCTCGAGGGTTTTGCGTGGCATGGGTGCTTGCGGGGCCCGCTTTGTTTCAAGCGGGCCCCGTGGCGACCTTCTCACGCCAATGTCCCTTAGAGGGCTGACATCGTCTCGAGCCAGGGGCTCGCGCCGCTCGAGGGTCCTACGTGGCATGGGTGCTCGTGATGCCTGCTTTGTTTCAAGCGGGCCTCGAGGCGACCTTCTCACGCCTGGACCCCTTCGAGGGTTGAATTTATCTCGAGCCCGGAGTCCGTGCCGCTCGAGGGTTCTCCTTGCTTTGCAAGGGACCGGGCTATTAAATGCTCCACAATAGAGGCTGCGGTTTCGCATCGCGGGCGCGCCTTTTTAGGCGTCGCGGCCGCGCGCGTGCGTAGTGGGCGGCGTGGGCGGGGCGGACATGACCCGCCGCCACGGCCCCCGCTAGTCTTCACCGTGATGATGGCCCGTTCGCGGTGATGTGGCCGCCGCGGTCGTGGCGGGGCCCGCTCGTCGGCGGGAAGAGAAGATTCCCTGCGGTTAGTGCGCGCGGGACATCCGCTCCGAGAGATCGCCCGCGGCTTATAAATCCGAGGGGAAGGGGAAGCGGCGGTTTTTTACCTTAGTGCTCCACCATTTTAGCCACCGTGCTTTCGTCTTCGCTTCGCTTTCGCTACCGCGCGGCTTCGTCGTTAGAGCTCTTCTTCCTCTCCCCGTCCACCGCTCTCGCATTCCTTTGTCCCCTTCTCATGGCGCCGCTTCCGCCCCTCACGATCCTTGACCCGTATGCTCGGGAGCGATCGTCGGTGACCCCGCCGGCCCTTGGCGAGCGGGTCGCCGCCGGCCGCCCGGCGGCAAACGAGGATGGCCGCCCGGCGGAGTGGATAGTGCCGCCGGCGGGGGACCGAGCGCCCAACCCGCCGAAGGATACGTGGTGAGCTTCGTCCGCTTCCACGAGCGAGGCTTCAACGCGCCGGCGAGCCGCTTCATGCGGGCGTTATGCCACTATTACGGCGTGGATTGCACAACTTCGCGCCCAACGCGATCTCGCAGCGGCCACGTTCGTGGGTGTCTGCGAGGGGTATCTGGGGATCCAGTCAACTGGGAGCTCTGGATACACCTCTTCCGCGCGGAGCTCTTCACGCAGCCCACGACGGAGCCGAGGACCCGCCGCGCGGTGCGCGCCGGCGGGATGTCACTCGCCCTGCGGGGGCAGTTCAAGGACGACTACATCCCCTGCACCATGACGACGAACAACGCCGGCTGGGAGCGGGGATGGTTCTACCTGCGCAACGCCGAGCCCGGCCTCCCCCCCTACACCGGTCGGGTGTTCAAGGAGAAGCCCAGCTCCTGGGGCTATGGGGGTGTCCACGCCCCGACATCGGAGGCGGCGGGACTCGATCTCCGGCCGCCACGAGGAGCGCCGGCGCGAGAGGCCGACCGCGGTGGGCGTCCTCGCCTTCCTCCGTCACCGGCGGGTCGTGCCTCGATGGAGAGGCCGCTCTGCATCTACGAGATGACGAGAGGAGGCGGACCCCCGTCGCGCCGGCGAGGTCGCGGATGCTCCCCGACCCCCCTCGGGCGGCCGTATGCACTCACCCGGGCGCGGAACGCCGTCGACACCCGGATGCGGCGCACCCGGATCGAACCCCCGTGGGACCTCGAGATGCTCCCCACCGGGCCCGCCGGTGAGTGTGATTCTTGGTTCCGTTTTAGTTCTTGGTGCTCGCTCGCTCCCCGACGCGCCTTTGACGTTCCTCGCATGCAGTGGTGAACTTCACCGCCTCGAAGTCCGTTCCGCCCACCCCCGACTCCCGCGCGCTCGGTCGGGCGGCGCGGCCGGCGGGGGAGCGAGGAGCGGGCGGCGCGCGGGAGAGGGAGCGCGCGAGGCGGCACCGCGAGCGCCGTGAGCGACGGAACGCGGAGCACGGCGGCGTGAGGAGGCGGGGCTTTCCTCCCCGAGGACCGAGGAGTACTCGTCCTCGGAGGAGGACGAAGAGGAAGAGGGCCGAGGGGCGGGGCCCTTCGATATGCGCCCCGTCGCGGAGCCGGCTCCCGGCGGCAAGGGCGGCATCGCCTGGGGGCGGGCGCGGCGGCGCCCGCCGCCGGTGTGCAATCGCCGACAGGGACGGCGCGCGCGCGCGGGTTGCCGCGCGCGTGCCGTAGAGGCGCGCGCGGCGAGCGCGCCTGCTGTGGACCGGGGAGCGTCCCGGTGGTCGATGGATGATCGCTCCTCGGTGATGAGTGATTGACAACGGGTGTTGGACCGACTCTTGGCTTAGTGCGCGGGTGTGAGGCTGCGGCCTAGTTCGTGTTGTTGCGGGTGAAGAACGGGCGCGAAAGGTCTTCGGCCTTGAGGGGCCTCGGGAGATGGAGAGACAAGTAGGCTCGGTTCGAGGGACCGGTGGACGGCGGGGACCGGGGTGCGGGCCACATGGTGGCGACACAAGCAAGACGAAGTCATGGACAAGTGAGCGGTGCACGGTGGCGGTCAAGTCAAGTTGTTTGGCGGGAGGCCGGACGGGCACGCGGGGTTTGGTGGTTTGCCCACAAAACCATCGGCGGACGGTTTCTTGGTTTGGGCCTCAAAACCAAGTCCGAGGGCCCAACACGACGCGGACGGGATCCGGGCGTGTCGGGAAGCTTCGAGGCGGAGGACACGCGGTGGGATCGCATGGCTTGCGTCGGGAGGACGCGGGGGTGCGGCAAAGGCGTGGCCGTCCGATGGCAAGACCCACAAACATTACCTAAATGCCCCTACGTGGGTTGTATCGCCGATAGTTTAGTTAGGGGTAGTCGAGTCATTTACCACTCGGCGGGACCTGATATATAAGCCATGAGTGTGTGTGGATGGCTCTCTCTCTCCGCGACTTAGGGTTTCATTTCCCCCCTTCTCTTTCTCATTTTCGTAGCTATTTTTCTTCCTATTTTCTCTAGGCTAGCATGAGAGCTTCATGAGAGATTTGTTGAGAGGGATGGATGCTAGGGCGGCATGCTAGACCTTGTGAATCTTTCCTGGTTTGTATAGAAGATTCGGGGTTGTTCTTCGTGGCTTTTTGTGCTTGTTTTCGTGCCTTTGTTCCGGTGTGATTCCGCGGATTTGAGTGAGTTTCTTCCCGGATTTCTTTAAGGGAAACATGTATAGATGTCTTGTGCATCTTTGTGCTTGATCTTGTGCCCTCAAACGCCGGAAACCACTTCGATTCGTGAGTTTTCGTTCGGTGCTCTAGCTTTTGGTGGTGCTCAAAGGATTCGCGATTCCGGTGATTTAGGGAGTTAGGAGGCAAGATTTTTGGGTTATAGCATCCTTGTGTGACGCTTTTCAAGTCCCCAAACCCTTTGTCTCCACGGCTTCAACCGTTTGGGAAATCCGATGATGATTTGGGGGAGTTGACTTTACGGGTCGGGCGTTTTCGGCTCGTCCGCACGGCGGACGGTCCGCGAGGACCGGGCGGACGGTCCGCGCGGCTAGGGTTCGTCCCGTGTTCTTTGTGTTCTTGCTCGTCTTTCGTTTCGATTCGTCGTGATTTTGATTTTTGGTTGGACGGAGTTTCGGACGGTCCCGCGGCAGAGGGCGGACGGTCGCGGGTGCCGCGGACGGTCCGCGTGCTCCCCGCGGACGGTCCGTGGTTTGTGGGTTCTTGCGGTTGGTTCTGTGTGATTTAACGGACGGTCCGCGGCTCGGGCCGGACGGTCCGCGGCTCGGGTGCGGACGGCCCGCGATACCCGGCCGGGACGGTCCGCGCGGCCCTTTGCGGACGGGTCCGCCTGTCCGGCCGGACGGTCCGCCTGAGGCTGAGCGCTTTGCTTCTTGGTTCGATTCCTTCCCCCTTCTTTCGTGCTTCCGCGTGTGCTTCAAGGAATCGTTCCTAGGACTAGAGGTTGATCCATAACCTCGTGGTCTTGGCGATTGGTGTGTGATTCGATCCATCGCTTGTGTGTGACCGGGATTTGAGTAGGACATAGGCGGGTTCTTTGGGAAGAATTTTTACCGGCTCCTATTCACTACCCCCCTCTCTAGTCGCCATCGATCCTTCAATTGGTATCGAGCTTGGTGCCGGATTCTTTGCGACTTTGACAAGTCTCGAATCCTAAGATGGCGTACGTTGAGCGGGGCGGTCCGCCGCACTTCGATGGCAAGGGTTACCACAAGTGGGCGGCTCGTATGATGATTTTTGTTCTAGGAAAAGTTGTTGGATTTTATTGTGCTTGACAAGACCTATGCTATTCCGGTCAACATTCATACTCTTATGGTGACCGATGCCGATGCCAAGGCCAAGTATGAGGCTAATGCAAAAGCCGTTGATCACTTGTGCGGAGCTTGTGTGATCCGAGTTTGAGCGTGTTCGCCATTTGAATCTTGCTTGGCAAATTTGGGAAAAGTTGTTGGTTGCTCACGGTGGTGATAACCATGTGAAGGCTCGCCTCTTTGTCTCTTACCGGATGCAATATGAGAATTTCACTCCACTTCCCGGTGAGGACATTGATGCGATGTTTCAGAGGTTCACCGCCATCGTGAACAACATGAAGGCTAATGTTGAGGATTTTCCGTACTCCGAGCATGATCAGGCTTTGATGCTCTTGCATGTCTTGGACCCAAATGTTTGGGGTGCTAAGGTTGAGGCCATCAAGGAGTCTGGGAATTACTTGACTATTGAGTTGGATGACCTCTTATCTAAGCTCAAGTCGGCTGAGGTTGACAGGAAGTTGCTATCCAAGCATGAGGGCTCGACTGACCATAGTCTTGCTCTTGTGGGAGGATCAAAGGGCAAATCTAACCCTTCTGTCGACGGTTTTCTTTGTCCTCTCTTATGTCCATTCCGGATGAGGAGTTTGATGTGCCGGGCGAGGAAGAGCCGGCCTTGCTCTCAAGAAGGTTTGAACGACTACACGAGAGTCGGAGGAATGCAAGGCGGAGCTCGGGGACGTGCTACAAGTGTGGCAAGCGTGGCCACTTCATCGCCGAGTGCCGGAAGCGGAGGAGAACAAGTACAAGGTGAACGAGTACAAGGCGCACCCGAGGCGTGAAGACAAGTACTCCTCCAAGGGCAAGCACTTCAACAAGTCCAAGGGCAAGGACAAGGACAAGCGGCGACCGAGCAAGAGCGCCTACAAGAAGAACAAGGCAAGAGCGATGGTGGCCGGTGCGAGCGACGTCGACTCAAGCTCAAGCGAGGAGCAGTCAAGCTCAAGCAGCGAAGATGAAGACGCCGGAAGGCGCAACGGCAAGAAGAGTGCAAGCCGGAACCTCAGCGGGCTGAGCCGTGTGGCGCTCGAAGGCTTTTGTGGCATGGCCCATAGCTCAAGCAAGCAAGAAGAGCGACAAGGAAGACGGCGACTCCGACTGCGAGGATGAGGTAAACCGTGACCCCGACTCTTTGCTTGTTGAGATTGCTAGGTTGAATGGTTTGCTTGATAACCGTGATAGTGTCTTGAGAGATGCCAAAAAGATGAGGAAAGATCTTAGGGCTCGGCTTGAGAATGCTAGCGAGAAAGTAGGAGAGTTAGAGTCAAAATTGCTTGAATTGAAACTTGAGAATGACTCTTTGAAACTTGCTCCTACTCCTCCCGATGATGTTGAATGTGTTGAATGTGATGCTTGGTTGAATGAGATCAAACTCGCTTAATGAGAAGAATGCTTCTATTTTGGCTCAACTAGATGCTCTTAGGGATCGAACATGATGAGCTTAAGGCTAGACCTACTTTGCTTGGTGCTTGCAAATCATGTCCTACTATGCATGCTAAGCTTGCCGATGCTCGTTCTACCATTAGTTCTTTGGAAGCATCTTTGAAATCTCCTGTTGCAAATGCATGTTCTAGCTGTGATGAAGTCACTTTGCGTAATCTTGAGCTTACTTCCCGGTTGGATGTCATCTATGAGGAGAATGACTATTTGAGGAAAGTGTTGGGTTGGTTGTCTGGGCAGGAACCTCAATTGAAAATCATGATTGAGGAGTTCAAGAGAGCTGATGGTCGTGGTTTGGGTTTTAAGAAGTTGGGTGAGAAAGTGGGAGAGAACGAGTGGGGAGAGTGTGTATGAGAAGTGTGTTGAGTCTAACCCCGAGTTTGTGGTGATCGGAGAGATTCAAGTCCCACTCCCAAAAGCACCCAAGAACTCTTTCACACCAAAGCCCAACCACCTTTGCAAAAAGCTTGACACAACCCAAGATCCACCCAAATTCCCACCTAAGACAAATGATTTCCCGAAACCGTTGAAGTTTGTGGGTGAGAAGGGTGAGAAACCTAGAGAGAAGCGCAGCCAAAACCAAAACCCATCCCCTTCAGGTGTGAGTATTGTGGCAAGGAGAGGCATCTTGCAGAGTTTTGCTACAAGAGGAAGAGGGATGAGAGGCTTGCTAGGGAGCAAGCAAACCAGGACAGGTATCGCCAGTCTCGCGGTATTCCTGAGCCTAGAGTGCCACTTCCACGGGGTGTGGGAAGTTTGGTGGCAAGGGACCGATGTTTGCTAACCCCTCTTTTGAGCAGATGGCTCGACACTGGTTTAACTTTCTTTGTGCTAACCCCAGTGTCGAGTCGCTAGCTCATTCTCGTTCTTGTTTCTGACTGCAGGCAGGAGGCTTGGAGAACATTTGGTTGATCGACTCCGGGTGTTCTCGACACATGACCGGAGATAAGAAGTGGTTCTCCAGCCTCACCCCAGTGAAGGAAAAGATGTACATTACATTTGGGGACAATGGACGAGGTAGGGTGCTTTCAGAGGGTGTTGTACATGTGAGCGACAAGGTAACGTTGAAGAGAGTGGCTCTTGTGAAGTCTTTGGGTTTTAATTTGCTTTCGGTTTCTCAGTTGCTTGATGAGGGTTTTGAGGTGCGTTTCAAGTCCGGGCAAGTCTCGTTTGCTTGATTCTCGAGGTGATCTTGTACGTATGATCATCCCCGAGGGTCGATTTTCGGGGGCTGATTTCTCTCGTTCTTTGGGTCCCGCTCGCTGTTTGATGGGCGGACCGTCTTCGATTTGTGGAAATGGCATAGGCGGTTGGGATACTTGAGCTTTGATTTGGTTTCCCGCTTGAGTGGTCTTGACCTTGTCCGAGGATTGCCGTAGTTGAAGCTTGAGAAGGATTTGGTTTGTGCTCCTTGTAGGCATGGTAAGATGGTAGCCACTCCCCATCCACCCCCGACCGATGTCATGACCGAGCGTCCGCCCGGAGCTGTTGCATATGGACCTTGTTGGGCCGGCTCGAGTTCGCTCGGTGGGTGGGAAGTGGTATGTCCTTGTTGTGGTGGACGATTACTCTCGCTATGCACGGGTGTTCTTCTTGGAGGATAAGAGTGAGACTTTTGGTTTTGTTCGAGATCTAATCGTGAGGTTGAAAACGAGAGGCATGGGAATGCTATTCGAGCTATCCGCGATGATAATGGCTCGAGTTTAAGAACTCTCGTTTTGATGCCTTTTGTCGTGATCTAGGTCTTGAACATCGGTATTCGACCCCTTATGTGCCCCCTCAAAATGGAGTCGTGGAAAGGAAAAATCGGACTCTTTGTGAGATGGCTAGGACGATGCTCGATGAGCACGGGACTCCTAGGAGGTTTTGGGCCGAGGCGGTCAATACAACTTGTCATGTTTCCAACCGGATTTTATTGAGAGCTTTCAAGAAGAAGACTCGTTATGAGCTTATGCATGGTCGGGCACCCAAGGTGAGTCACTTCCGAGTTTTTGGCTGCAAGTGCTTTATTTTGAAGAAGGGAAAACTCGACAAGTTTGAGGCTAGGTCTAGTGATGGTATTTTCTTTGGATATGCTAACCATTCTAGAGCCTATAGGGTGCTTAACCTTGAGACTAACAAAATCATGGAGACTTGGGAGGTGACCTTCGACGAGACAATGCCATGTACCTCTCTTGGCTTTGAATATGCAAGATGTGAAGCCGATGTCGACTCCCATGGGGAGTACGGCTACTTTGGATGCGGATGAGGACGGAGAACCGGTGGACCGGCGGGAGTACGGGAGCATGATCGGCTCCCTCCTCTACTTGACGGCGACGAGGGACGGACATACGGTTCGGCGTGTGTCCGTGCGCTCGTTTTCGAGGCTTCGCCGAGGACATCACATCGACGAGCCGTCAAGAGGATTTTCGGGTACCTGCGTCCGCCCTCGGTCTTGGCCTTTGGTATTCTTCCTCCTCGACTCTGTCTCTTCATGGTTTTTCCGATGCGGATTTTGCTGGTTGTCGAGTCGAGAGGAAGTCTACTTCGGTACTTGTCGGTTTCTTGGTTCTTCGTTGGTCTCATGGTCTTCCAAGCCGGTCTAGTGTAGCTCGGTCTACCACGAGAGGCGGAGTATGTTCTTCGCCGCTAGTTGTTGCTCCCAGCTGTTGTGGATTTCATACACTTTGAGAGACTTTGGTGAGGAGTGCACCCCGAGATCCCACTTCTTTGTGATAGCACCGGTGCCATAAGCGTAGCCAAAAACCCGAGTGCTTCACTCCCGGAACCAAACATATAGAAGTGAGGTATCATTTCCGAGGGACAATGTGGAGAAAGGAACCATTGTTTTGAGCCATGTCCCTACCCAAGATCGGCTAGCCGACATCTTTACAAAGCCTCTCGACCAAGCTACATTTGTGCGCTTGCGGGGGAACTTGGGGTCTGTTGCCCTTTCTAGTTGATTCTTGGGGGATTTCCTTTTTGTACTATATGTATCATGCCATGTTTTACTTTGATGTATATACATGCTTTGCTTGATGTACAAACCATGGTAGGATAGCCATCTTGTCATATATCATGTTGCATTTGTGTCATATTGCATTTTAGGATGATGAGCTTCTTTCATATGCCATATTTGAGTCTCTTTGGCTATTTGTGAGATATTGGTTATATGTGTGGAGAAATGGTGATGTAAGGCTATGCTCTTGGAATATTTGAGATATATGTGTGGTGAGATAGCCTCTTTTGAAATAAATGCTTAACTTGACTAATTTTTGATGAAATATGCTCCACTCGTGTGTAGTTGTGTATCCATGTCACAGTTTGGTCTAAATGTGCTTTTCATGCTTAGATTGTGCTTGGATGCCTTGTTCTTGCATTTGGGCCAAAGGCCGGATATCATTGTGAATGTTTAGCCTATGTTGCATTCATGGGGGAGCATAAGCTTCTTTTTTGCCGCAAAGGCACTTCATGTACCATGAAATGAATTAATCTTGAAAAGAAGTGCATAATGCTTGAAAAATGCTCCATCCATCATGTCTATGCTTAAAATGTCTTATCTTTCACATATGGGTGCAAAACATGTTGCATGATGTTCACCGGTGGAGAAGTCTCCCAGAAGTGTACACATGGCTCATGAGCTTTGACATGACATGCTTTGCTTTATGGGTGTTTGCCATGATCTTTTGCTTGAGAATTTGATATCCTTGTATGATCTTTGAGTAATATGCATGTTTGTGGCTCAAGTGTGACATGGATAGGCTTTTACATGTGAAGCGAGCCTTCTTTTTGTAAAACTGCTTAAATCTGAAAATTTTGCTTTGTCACATGCTTGTATTTTCATATATTACTTGTGGCAATGCTTTGACTATTCTATGATTCATATATGTGATCTTTGTCTCATTTTTAGCCTTTGACACTAGATTTGGCCTATTTGAGAAGCTCATTTAGTTGTTTATATGCTTTGCTTTGCATTTCTGCATTTTCACCTTGATTCATACATTGTCAACAAGGGGGAGAAAAGGTGAGCTTAATGAAAATTCAGAAGAGGTGAGCTGAAATTTGGGAGTTTGCATGAGTTTGCATCCACATGTTCGGGGGGAGCTTGCATTTGTTCGGGGGGGAGCTTTCTTCTTGTTTTCGGTGTGGATTTTGTGCTTTGCTTGGCTTGTGACCTTTCTTCGCCTTTCTTCGGTTTTGGTCATGAGTTAAGCTTATTTGTTTTCTTTCTTCTTTCTTCTCTCTTTTACTCGAATTTCATTTCGCGTTGTGTGTTGTCAATGCACTCATCAAGGGGGGGAGATTGTGGACCGGGGAGCGTCTCGGTGGTCGATGGATGATCGCTCCTCGGTGATGAGTGATTGACAACGGGTGTTGGACCGACTCTTGGCTTAGTGCGTAGGTGTAGGCTGCGGCCTAGTTCGTGTTGTTGCGAGGGTGAAGAACGGGCGCGAAAGGTCTTCGACCTTGAGGGGCCTCCGGGAGATGGAGAGACAAGTAGGCTCGGTTCAAGGGACCGGTGGACGGCGGGACCGGGTGCGGGCCACATGGTGGCGACACAAGCAAGACGAAGTCATGGACAAGTGAGCCGGTGCACGGTGGCGGTCAAGTCAAGTGGTTTGGCGGGAGGCCGGACCGGGGCACGCGGGGGTTTGGTGGTTTGCCCACAAAACCATCGGCGGACGGCTTCTTGGTTTGGGCCTCAAAACCAAGTCCGAGGGCCCAACACGACGGAGACGGGATCCGGGCGTGTCGGGAAGCTTCGAGGGCGGAGGACACGCGGCGGGATCGCATGGCTTGCGTCGGGAGGACGCGGGGTGCGGCAAAGGCGTGGCCGTCCGATGGAAAGACCCACAAACATTACCTAAATGCCCCTACGTGGGTTGTATCGCCAGTAGTTTAGTTAGGGGTAGTCGAGTCATTTACCACTCGGCGGGACCCGATATATAAGCCATGAGTGTGTGTGGATGGCTCTCTCTCTCGGCGACTTAGGGTTTCATTTCCCCCTTCTCTTTCTCATTTTCGTAGCTATTTTTCTTCCTATTTTCTCTAGGCTAGCATGAGAGCTTCATGAGAGATTTGTTGAGAGGGATGGATGCTAGGGCGGCATGCTAGACCTTATGAATCTTTCCTGGTTTGTATAGAAGATTCGGGGTTGTTCTTCGTGGCTTTTTGTGCTTGTTTTCGTGCCTTTGTTCCGGTGTGATTCCGCGGATTTGAGTGAGTTTCTTCCCGGATTTCTTTGAGGGAAACATGGATAGATGTCTTGTGCATCTTTGTGCTTGATCTTGTGCCCTCAAACGCGGGAAACCACTTCGATTCGTGAGTTTTCGTTCGGTGCTCTAGCTTTTGGTGGTGCTCAAAGGATTCACGATTCCCGGTGATTTAGGGAGTTAGGAGGCAAGATTTTTGGGTTATAGCATCCTTGTGTGACGCTTTTCAAGTCCCCAAACCCTTGTCTCCACGGCTTCAACCGTTTGGGAAATCCGATGATGATTTGGGGGGAGTTGACTTTCGGGGTCGGGCGTTTTCGGCTACTGTCCGCACCGGCGGACGGTCCGCGAGGACCGGGCGGACGGTCCGCACGGCTAGGGTTCGTCCGTGTTCTTTGTGTTCTTGCTCGTCTTCGTTTCGATCCGTCGTGATTTTGATTTTTGGTTGGACGGAGTTTCGGACGGTCCGAGCGAGAGAGGGCGGACGGTCCGCGGGTGCCGGCGGACGGTCCGCGTGCTCCCCGCGGACGGTTCGTGGTTCGTGGGTTGCTTGCAGGTTGGTTCTGTGTGATTTAACGGACGGTCCGCGGCTCGGGCGGACGGTCCGCGGCTCGGGTGCGGACGGTCCGCGGTACCCGGCCGGACGGTCCGCGCGCGGCCCTTTGCGGACGGTCCGCCCTGTCCGGCGGACGGTTCGCCCGAGGGCCGAGCGCTTTGCTTCTTGGTTCGATTCCTTCCCCCCCTTCTTTCGTGCTTCCGCGTGTGCTTCAAGGAATCGTTCCTAGGACTAGAGGTTGATCCATAACCTCGTGGTCTTGGCGATTGGTGCGTGATTCGATCCATCGCTTGTGTGTGACCGGGATTTGAGTAGGACATAGGCGGGTTCTTTGGGAAGAATTTTTACCGGCTCCTATTCACTCCCCCCCCTCTCTAGTCGCCATGCGATCCTTCACACGCGCGCGCGTGGCAAGCGCGCCGCGCGCGCGCGGGCGGGGCCCGCGCGCGCGGTGGCGGCGTCGGGGAGGCGCGGCGGCGGGCGCGCGCGCCGCGCCGGCCTCATCCGCCGAGGCCTCGAGGAAAAGGAAGCGCGCCTTTTCATCTTCGAGGTAAGGGGCTCGTTCTTCTGCTCGGTCCGGTTTTTTGACAATCGAGGCATTCTAATTTTCTGTTCGTGCTTGCGCGAGGTGGTGCCAACCGTGCCTCCCCCTCGCACCGGCCAAGGTGCGAGGGCGGAGGCATCCATCCCCTACCGGCGGCGCTCGTCGAGGGCGTCGCGGGCGGGGCGAGTACGGCGGCGGCGAGCGAGGGCTCGCAAGGCGCGGCGGGGCCTCGCGACCTCGGCCGGCCGGTCCCAGCCTGCCGCGCCGCGCGCCGCCGGTCGTCGAGGAGCGGAGGGCGCCGGTCGTGGCGGAGGCGCGGCCGCGGCGGCGGCTGCGGTGATGCCGCCGCCGGCGGTGGGCCGCCGTGACGGAGGCGCGGCCCGCGGCGCCGGTGCGGCGGAGGCGGCGAGGTGCGGCTGCGGTGGCGCCCGTGGTCGCGGGCGAGGAGGCCGGACGGGCGCCCGCGCGCGGAGGGCGGGGCGGAGGCGGTGGCCGTAGCGCCGCGTCGAGCGCCCCGCGGCCGGTGGAGGCGCAAGTGGAGGTGCGGCGGAGGCGGCGCAAGGGGCGGCGCCCGCCGGCGGTTCCGGGGCGGAGGGTGGTGGAGGTCCGGACGACGACTCCCCACCGCCGGGTGGGATCGGTCGGGGCGAGCTTCCCCACGCGCTCCCCGAGCCCCGGGGAGGGGGCCCTCGTGAGGCGGCGCGAGGGTCACATGGTGGCGGGGGACCGAGGACATGGCGTCGAGGCCTCGTCCTCTTGTGCGGCCACCCCGCCCGGGTAGAGGGGCCGGCCGCGGCGATCCCCCTGCGTTCGGCGACGCCGGGGGAGCGAGGGCTGCGGGGAGAGCTGCGGAGTCACCGGCGCCACGCTCGGCCGCGCGCCGAACGAGGCGGCGAGGGTCCATGGCGGCCCCACATGGCGCGTCCTCCGGGTAGGGGCGTTGTTGTTCGTTTTCTTCTTTCTCTCATTTTTTGTGCGCTGTTCTGTGTCATGGCGCTTACGGGTTTTCGATTTGTGGTTGCCGGGAGCTCGAGCGCCGCGCCCACGACAAGTACGACGCCTTCGATCGGGTGAACGCCGAGCTCCACCGGCTCGGGAGCGATGCGGCGCATTCGACGCGCTCGCCGATGCCCTCCGGACCCCGGACGGCCGGGTTGGCGTGCGAGACACGGTCTGCGCGACGAACTCCCCCGAGAGCACGAGGCAAGCACCCGGCGCGTCGCTCCGGCCTTGAGCAGTTGCACGGCCCTCATCGACCGTGATGAGGCGGCGCGGCGGTGCACGCTCGGACGTGGAGAAGATGCGGATGCGGCGACCAATTGGGGAGGCGGAGGTGGCCGACGTCCGCGGAGAGAACCGGGAGCTCCGCTCGTCGCTCGAGGGGGCGCAGCGCGCAGCGGTGCCGGGCCGAGGAGCGGGCGCGCGGGCCGGGAGCGGCGGGCCAAGGAGGCCGGCGACTTGAAGGCCGCCCTCGACGCCAAGGTCGCGGCGCTCGCCGTCGATGAGGAGCGACTCTGGGGAGCGCACCGCCCGCCAAGGGGCCGAGGGGCGGCTCCGGCGGGGAGCAAGCCGCCCTCGCCGACGCCGGTCGGCCGGGAGCAGGAGCGCGTCGCCGCAAGGCGGCGCGGGATGTTGCCGGGCCGAGCGAGACGCCAAGCTCTCTCGAGGTCGAGGGCGAGGGCGGTGGTGCTCGGCATCAGCGGGCGCGAGCCGGAGGGCGGCCATCCGAGAACGAGGCGAGACCATCAAGGGCCTCGAGGCGGTGGTCGAGGCCGAGCGTCGTGACCTCGAGGCGGAGAGGAAGCAAGTTGAAGGTGAGTCGCTACTTGACTCCGTTTGGTTGGCTTTGTGTTTGGGAATTCGCATTCCTTTTTTTCGATTTCTTTCTTGTCTTGGTGGCTCCGGGCTTGCGCACGCGCCTTGGGGCATGCGGCCGAGCGGGCGGCGGCGTGCGGAGCCTCCTACAACTCCTCCCGGCAGGGGTTGCGGGGAGCTACGTGATGCGGCCCTCGAGACCCCGCCAGGTCGTGGAGGAGGGGTGAAGCGCGGGTCGGAAGCTTGCCGGCCGGCCCGCCGCGCGCCCTCGGCGGCCACGTCCACCGAACGGATGCGCCGAGCGGCCGCGTCTTGGCGTCCCGAAGGCCCTCGGAGTGGTACGGTCCCACTACGAGGTCAACTTCGAGCGGCGGCGGAGGGCTATGTCATTCCCGAAGGCGTCGAGGATGAGGTGGCGATGGAGCGCGTGGACGCGCTGCCGCCGATGCCGCCGGGTCGCTCGGCGAAGCCTTCGAGGAGTTCCTCTTCCCGGACGCCGTCGACACCCTCGCTCCTCCTGCCCCGAAGACGGTCGGGCGCTTGGCCCGTTTTTATTTGTGTATCAGTATTCTGGCCACGCGGCCCTTGTAAATAAACAAGTTATCTTGATCGTAAACGGTTGTTGATACGAAATGAAGTCTTTTGTTTATTTGTGCTTTTTGTTTCTCCTTCTTTCTAAGTAGATTCTAGTTAGGGGAGTTCGGTTTTCGCGGGGGCTGCTTGGGTTGGAGGCGAGAGAGAAGGGCCGTATCCTCGCGGCGTGGGCTATCTCTCGACTCGCGCGCTCCTTCCGCTAGGCCACCGCGCCCCTGTTCGAACCGTTGCTCGGGGTTGAAGTAGAAAACAAACTTAGCGCGTGTGAGTTGCTTTATTTTTGCGCGAAAATGGGACCATTTTGGCGGGGGTGCCCCCCGCAGTAGCCCCCGAGGGTAACTTGGTTTTCAGGGGAAAGCCGAGTTGCCCTTTTCATTAGACTTGAGGTGTTTACATAGTTGTCACCAAGCGGGGCGTTGGTCGTATGATTTTTACAACAAAAAGATGCTTGGAAATCCTAGCTAGGGGTAGAAGCGACGTAGCTATTGGATGTTCCAAGCGTTGGTGAGCTCTTCACCGTCCTCGTTGGCCGGCTTGTATGTGCGGGCTTGAGTACCTTCACCACGACGTAGGGTCCCTCCCATGGGGGCGATAGCTTGTGGCGCCCTCGGTTGTCTTGGTGTAGCCTTAGGACCGGATCCCCTTCGCCGAAATCGCCGGGCGTATCTTGCGTGCTTGGTAGCGCCTGAGGGACTGTTGGTATCTTGCGGAATGCATCAAGGCCACGAGGCGTGCCTCGTCCAGCTGATCCGGCGAGTCCTCGCGGGCTCGGCCGGTTGGCATCCTCGTCATAGCCTCGAACCCTAGGCGATCCATATTCTAAGTCCGTGGGGAGGACGGCCTCCGCGCCATGGACTACGAAAACGGGGTGAACCCGGTGGCTCGCTCGGGGGTGGTCCTTAGGCTCCACACAACCGCCGGTAACTCTTGGAGCCATTTTTGCCCGCATTTGTTTAGCTGGTCGAACATTCAGGCTTTAGGCCTTGTAAGATCATGCCATTGGCATGCTTTACTTGGCCGTTGGTCCGTGGGTGTGCCACGGCTGCCCAATCCACACGGATGTGGAACTTGTCGCGGAACTCCAAGAACTTCTCGCCCGTGAAGCGGGACCCATTGTCGGTGATGATGGAGTTTGGCACTCCAAAGCGGTAGACGATGTCGGTGAAGAATGTTACCGCCTTGCTGCGCCCGAGATTCGTGATGGGGCGCACCTCCACCCACTTGGAGAACTTGTCAATCGCGACCAACAAGTGGGTGAAGCCCCCGGCGCCTTCCGCGGGGGGTCCGACGATGTCCGGCCCCCACACGGCAAATGGCCACGTTACGGGGGATGGTCCGCGGGGCATGGGCGGGCATGTTGGACTTGCGGGCGTAGAGCGGCACCCTTCGTAGGTGCGTACGATCTCGGCCGGCGTCCGCGACCGCGGTAGGCCGATAAAAGCCACGGCGGAACGCGTTGCCGACGAGGGTGCGGGGCGCGGCGTGGTGGCCACGGATCCCCGCGTGAATGTCCGGTAGGAGCTCGCGCCCCTCGGGAATGGGCACGCACCGCTGCGGGGATGCGGAGGAAAGGACTTGGCCATCCCGGCGATGCGCCCGGCCGCGGCCGGTCGCGGGGAGTTCCCCCTCGAGCGATCCGGGCGACATATTTGTCACGCCGGTCCGCTTTGACGGAGAGCGGCTCGATGTCCATCACGTCGGCCTCGTGGGAGCCATACCCCTCGAGGAGGGGAGAGCACGTACGCCTCGTTCAAGGGGTCCTCGTCCATGGGTTCCGCACCCGCCGGATTCGAGGGAGCCCCCGAGGGTTCGTCGTGACTCGAGGGGTGGGGCTCGAAGACCGGCCGAGGGCCGAGCGACGTCGCGCGCGAACGCGTTTGGGGGGACGGTGATCCGCCCGGATGCAATCTTGGCCGGCTCGTCCGCCTCCTCGTTGTACCGGCGGGGCACATGGTTGAGCTCGATGCCGTGAGAACTTGTCCTCGAGGGCTCGCACGGCTTTGCGGTAGGCCTCCATCTTATCGTCGTGGCGGCTCGCGTTCTTCATGACTTGATCGATTACGAGCTGCGAGTCCCCCCGCACGTCGAGGCGCTTGACGCCTAACTCACGGCGATTTTGAGGCCGCGAGAGGAGGGCCTCGTATTCGGCCATATTGTTAGACGCGGGGAAGTGGAGGCGCACCGCGTACCGCATGTGTTCCCCGAGAGGTGACACGCGAGGCCCGCGCCCGCCCCCGTTTTCATCACCGAGCCATCGAAGAATAGAGTCCGGCATTCCACTTGGATGCGGCGGCGGCGCTGCGTATCCGTCCATTCGGCGACGAAATTTGCCAAGATTTGGGATTTGACGGCCTTGCGCGGGGCGTGGGCAAGCGTCTCACCCATCGGCTCCACGGACCACTTGGCGATCCCGCCCGCGGCGTCGGGATTGCGGATGATCTCCCCCGGTGGGAAGGAGGAGACCACCGTGACGGGGGTGGGCCTCGAAGTAGTGGCGGAGCTTGCGCCGCGCAAGGACTACCGCGTACGGCAACTTCGGACTGCGGGGGTAGCGCATCTTGGTGTACGACGGGACCTCGCCGATGTAATAGACCGGCCGCCGTACGGGGAAAGGCGTGCCCTTCCTACGTGCGCTCCACGACGATCACGGCGCCGACCACCGGGTGGTTGCGGCCACGTAGAGCTGCAGGGGGTTCGCCATCTTGCGGCGGAGTGAGGATCGGGGCGTGCGTTAGAGATGCCTTCGGCTTGTCGAGCGCATCCGGGCCTCGGCGGTCCCGGGAGAAGCGCTCGTGCTTCTTGAGGAGACGATAGAGGGCGGTCCCTTCTCCACCGAGCCGCGAGATGAAGCGGCTCAAGGCGGCAAGGCACCCCGGCACCTTCGCACCCCTTTGAGGGTCCGGGGATCGGACCCATTCGTTCGAGGGCCGCAACCTTTTCGGGGGTTGGCCTCGATTCCCCGTTGGGAGACAATGTATCCCGGGAGCATGCCTCGCGGCACTCCAACGACACACTTTTCGGGGTTTAACTTGACCCCATTGGCCCGTAGGCGGCCGAACGCGACACCAAGGTCGCCAACCGGGTCGTCCGCCTTCTCGGTCTTTACGACGATGTCGTCCACGTACGCCTCGACCGTCCGCCCGATGTGGTCCCCGAAAACGTGCCGCATGCGGCGCCGGTATGTCGCACCCGCGTTTCGGAGGCCAAACGGCATCGTGACGTAGCGAACGTCCCGAGCAGCGCGTGATGAACGAAGTCGCGAGCTGGTCGGACTCCTTCATCTTTATTTGGTGATACCGGAGTAAGCATCAAGGAAGCAAAGCAATTCACACCCGGACGTTGAATCAATGATTTGATCAATACGTGGCAAAGGAAAAGTAACTTTAGGACATGCTTTATTAAGACTAGTGTAGTCAATACACATCCGCCACTTCCCGTTCTTTTTCTTTACAAGCACAGGGTTGGCTAACCACGTCGGGTGGAACACCTCCTTGATGAACCCGACCTCGAGGAGCTTCCGCAGCTCCGCTCTGATTGCCCGTCGCCGCTCCTCGTCGAAGCGGCGCAGCCGTTGCTGCACGGCACGGGCGTGAGGCAGGATGTCAAGGGAGTGCTCGGCGACCTCCCTCGGGATGCCTGGCATATCCGAGGGGCTCCCGCGAAGATGTCGGCGTTGGCGTGGACGAAGTCGACGAGCACCACTTCCTATTTGGGATCGAGGGTGGAGCTGACCCTCAACGCCTTGCCCTCGGGGCGAAGGGTCGAGGGGGACCTCCTTGGTGCCGCTCCGCGGCCTCTAAGGTGCCGGCGTGCTTGGCGGCGGAGTCGAGGTCTTCGTTGACCATCTTCTCCAAAGTGGTCACCGGCGCTTCATCCGGCGCCGGCGCCTCTCGCGTGCTCTACGCACTCGACGTCGCGATCGAATGCGTGCTCGATGGACGAGCCGACGGTGATGACGCCGTTCGGTCCCGGCATCTTCATCTTCAAGTAGGTATAGTTGGGGACCGCCATGAATTTGGCGTAACGGGGTCGCCCAAGTATAGCATGGTAGGCTCCCTTGAACCCCGCCACCTCGAAGGTGAGGATCTCCTTGCGGAGATTCTTTGCGGGTCTTGTGGTAAGGACATGGCTTTTTTAGCATGTCATCAAACACCCGGGCCTCGAGGGGCCGGTCGAGGGCCCCGTCGAGCCGGGTCGACAAGCAAGGGCCTCGGCATTACCGCCATCGCGCCCCTGCTCGCGCGCCTTGCGGCGCGGCTTCTTTCCCCCTTTTTGCCCCGCTTGTCGTTGCGGTGGGGCTCCTTGGACTTGCTGCCCTCCGCGGGGCGTCCTCCGAAGCGCTTGCCCTTCTTGCCGTTGAAGATCGCCCCCACGGCCTCTTCTCCGGAGGCGAAGCTGGTGGCGATGTCGAACAGCTCGTTG
This sequence comes from Cenchrus americanus, assembly GCA_947561735.1. NCBI lineage: Eukaryota > Viridiplantae > Streptophyta > Magnoliopsida > Poales > Poaceae > Cenchrus > Cenchrus americanus. The sequence continues at coordinate 262,725,516 of OX387241.1, read as the reverse complement.
GAGTCCGCGGATGGGGCTGTGTCCCCGGCTCCCGCACGAGGTCCCGCATGTGGTGCCCTCGAGGAAGGCGTGCACGATCTCGGACTGCGCCACGCTGGGGAGCTCAGTGCAGCGCTTGGAGAAGCACCGTATGAAGTCCCGCAGCGACTCGCCGGGCTTCTGTGTGCAGGAGCGCAGGTCCCATGAATTTCCGGGGCGCACGTACGTGCCCTGGAAGTTGCCCACGAACGTGCGGACCAGATCATCCCAGTTGTGGATTTGGCTGGTGGGCAAGTGCTCGAGCCATGTCGGGCCGCGTCGCCGAGGTGCAGGGGCAAGTTGCGGATGATGACCTCGTCGCTGGTGGCCCCGCCCAGCTGGCAAGCCAAGCGGTAGTCGTTGAGCCACACGCGGGGGTCCGTCTCCCGTTGTACTTGACGATGGTCCGGGGTTGGCGGAAGCGTTGGGGGAACGCCCGCGCGCGGATCTCCCGGCCCGAACACACGGGTCCCCTCGGGGGCTCGGCGTCGGGGAGCGGTCCTCGCCGCCGTCGTAGCGTCCGCCCCATCGAGGGTGGTAGCCCATCGCGCTCGTGCGTCCGCCCTACTCGTGCGCTCGGCGTTGATGATGTTGTAGGCGTCGCCATCCGGCGCCTGCGTGCGTCAAGGAACCGCTCCTTGGCCGGCGTGCGTCCCGGGTCGGCGGGTCGCCCCCGCCGCCCCCTCCTGCATGGACCGAGGGTTCGCCCCCCGATCTGCTCCGTCGTCCCGCGCATCCCCTTGTTGGCGGATGCGTGATGCCGAGCTCTCGGCCTGCCGGACGGCCGCTTGCTCGATGAGAGTTTGCACCTCGCGGTGTAGGTCTCGCGCCTCGGGGGTCGAGGGTGCGGCATGGCCGCGGCGGCGTCGCGGCGGCGATGAGCTTTTGGCTCGCCCGCGGGGGTGCGTCGCGTTGTCGATGTTGGGGTCGGTATTGATGCGGTCACGGACTGTCGGCCCGGCTCCGCGCGTTCGCCGCGCGCGGAGGGCCCCCCCCCGCCATTGAGGCACAGAGCGCCCGCACCGTCGGTATTCCTCCGCCGGCTTGGCCTCGAGTTCGCGGGCTTGGGCCGGCCGCGCGTCGGCGTCGGCCCCGGCGAGAGCGCTTGGCCCCCGCGGCCGGGCGCGTGGCGATCCCCGGGGGCGGGTGTGACCTCCCCGTCTCCGGCGCCCACCGCACCGGCGGCATTGGGCCGGGTCGTTGGTGATGACGGCGTAGCACTCCCGCGCGGGATCGTAACTCTCGGTGCTGGAGTCGTCGGAGCGGCCGAACCCGATGGTCCGTAGCGTCAAGGAAACGCGGAACATGGCCCGGGTCCGGCACGCCGGAGAAGTCCCACTCCGCGTACCCGTGGCGGTTGGCGGGCGGCAACGCGTCGAGGGAACCCGGGGACAACTCGTCACCCGCCGAGGCGCCGGGATCCCTAGCGACGAAGACGTGACGGCCGGGCGGAACCTCGCGCATCGTCGTGTTGACGTTGGCGTTGTAGGCCGACATGGTGCCACGCGGCCCAATGGGGATGCGCGGTTCGGAGACCGTGCGGCCGTCCCGCCGGGATGGTGGTCGTCGTGACGGCGGGCGCGCGCGCGCCGAGAGGCGGCGCGCTCGGCCCGCCGCCGCTCGGACCGCGCCCGGCGCGAACGCCGCCGCGGAGCGGCGGCGACGTCGTGGCGTCGACGGGCCCGCGGCATCCGTGCCGCGGGCGCGCCGCGCCGTGGTGGTGCGTGCGGCGGGGACCGGAGCGGACCCGGCCCGCGCCGCGCGCGAGCTCCTCACGGTTGGTGAGGCGCATGAGGTAGCCGTTCCCCGTGGCTCGAAAGTTCGTGCCCCCCGAACCGGATTTCGAACCCGACGGGGAGGGGGTCCGAGCTGCCCATGCGGTAGCGTGTACCACGGTACTCGGTGCGGATCACCATGGAGAGAGTTGGTGGAACGACCTTAGGCGCTCGATAGCCCCACGGTGGGCGCCAACCGCTCGGTGCGGAATATGGTCCCGACACTAACCAGGAGAAAGCGCCGAGGTCTATCCCTCAATGGTCGATGCTAAGCAATAAGAGACACGGGATTTATCCCGGTTCCGGCCGAGGGGGGCGTACGTCCAAAGCAGGGGTGTGCTCAAGGCACTATATTGCTCGGCACCGGGGGTGCCCGTAGTGGGGGCCGCTACAAGCAAGGCGGGAGAGGAAGGTCGGCTTCCAAGTCCCCGGCATAGTGTCCGGAGGTGTTGTGGGAGGATTGGAGAGCAAGTGCGTGGCACAACTCGTCTCCCCGCTGTGTCGAGTCCGTCTCGTGTGCTTGTTCTCCTCCGTGTCCCCCGCGGCGGGGGGGTTCGCCCTCCTTTTATAGATCAAGGAGGAGGCGAATCACATGCGCGCCGCGCTATCTAGCTACGTGAGGAAGCACGACATGCTATCTTGTAGAGTGGGCGGCCGTCCGGGACGATCCTTGCTGCGATGCGGCTATCATGGCCTATCTTGTACCCGAACGGTGGCGGTTCGAGGGTAGAAGGGCGGTGGATGGTGGTGATGTCTTACGATAGGCTCAAGGGAGGCTGGCCGACGTTGGCCCGTACGGAGTACGGGAGTAGGTAAAACGGCGTCCCTTCCCCAACGCGTTCCACGGTGTCGGAGCCGGCCGCGCGGCGCACGGCGTGCGCCCGCACGTGCGGGGGCGTAGCCATACCGTAACAATAGCGGGGATGGCGCTCCACCGGCCTAGCGCCTCCACCTAACCCCCCGCGGGGTCACAAGAAAGCGCATCGAGGGGTGCGCCCGGCCCCCTTCGAGGGCTCGGCGCGTCGGCCCGTACTTGGAGCGAGGTGCACGGCGTCACGGGACGGATCGGGGCACCGGTCTGCTGCACGCTCCCTCCCCACGGGGATGGGGATGGGCTCCCTTCTAGGGAGTTGGTGCGGCAGCACGCGGGCGCGAACCCCGGCGCATGATGGCGCCGTCCCGCCGGTGTCGGGCGTTAAATGCCCGTGTACGGGGGCCGGCGCACGCATGCGGGCGCCCTCGAGCGAGGCGGACCCCGGTCGAGGGCGGGACGGACCCTCGAGGGAGGCGGAGCCCGCTCGAGGGAAGCGCACCCCCTCGAACGGGACGGACCCCGCTCAAGGGAGGCGCGCATCCTCGAGCGAGGCGAAGCCTCGCTCGAGGGGATCTTCAAGAGGGCCGCCTCGGTGGGCCGCCGAGGTCCCTGCGGTATGGGCCGTATCTGCATGGTTAGGCAAAGTGTGTTTGGGTTTGTTGCGGGTTTTAAGTGGGGATTTCCCCGTTGTTAAATGGGACCCCTTGGGCTGTCCCCGACAAAGACCGACCATTGAGGGATAGACCTTGGCGCTTACTACTAGTTAGTGTCGGGACTACATTCCGCACCGAGTTGGCGCCCACCGTGGGGCGCGCGAGCGCCGAAGGTCAATCGCCATCAATTCCCTCCATGGTGATTCGCACCGAGTACCGCGGCACGCGTTACTCCATGGGCAGCTCGGACCCCCCTCCCCGCCGGGTTCGAAATCCGGTTCGGGGGCCGAACTTCCGGGCCACCGGGGAACGGCTACCTCGATGCGCCTCACCAACCGTGAGGAAATTTGCGCACGGCCGCCAAGCGGGGTCCGCCCCCGGCCGCCGCCGCACGAGTCGCCGCGATGCCGGCGCCGCCGGCCAAGACGGACGCCGCGGCCCATCGGCGTCTCGGCGCCGCCGCCGCTCCGGCCGGCGCTCGCGCCGAGGGCGCGGTTAGAGCGACGCGCACGCGGAGCGCGTCGCCTCACAACGTGGCGCGCCCATCGGCACGACGACGGCCGCCCCGGACGGAGAGCGCTCGGTCTCCGGGCCACGCTTCCCCATCAGTCTGCGCGGCGCCACGGCGGCCTACACCGCCAACGCCAATGCCAGCACCACGATGCGCAGGGTTCCCCCTGGCCGCCATGTTTTTGTTGCCAGGGATCCCAGCGCCTCCGCCGGCGATAAGTCGTCCCTGGGCTCTCTCGACGCGTTGCCACCCGCTACCTCGCATGGGTACGCGGAGTGGGACTTCTCCGGCGTGCCGGACCCAGTGATGTTCAGGCGATTCCTCGACGCCACGGACTACTGGTTCGGCTGCTCTGATGACTCCAGCGCCGGGAGCTACGACCCTGCGCGGGAGTGCTGCGTCATCATCGCCAACGACCCAGCGAACGCCACCAGCGCGACGGGCGCCGGCGACGGAGAGGTTCCACCCGCTCTGGGGACCGCTTCGCGCCTGGCTGCGGGGCCAAGCGCCCCTGCTCCTTCACCCCCAACAGGGGCCGATATCAACGCGCAGCTGGCCCAAGCCCGCGAGCTCGAGGCCAAGCTGGTGGAAGAGTATCGGACGGTGCGGTTGCTCCACGCCTCTATGGCGGGGGAAGTCTCCGCGTGCGGCGAACGCGCGCGTGAGCTGGGCATACAGGCCCGCGACCGCATTAACGCCGATTTCAACGTCGACAACCCAGATACACCTCCGCGAGCGAGCCAAAAGCTCATTGCCGCCGCAACGCTGCTGCGGGCCATGCCCGCCCCCTCGACACCCGAGGCGCGGAACCTGCACCGTGAGGCGCAGGCGCTCATCGAGCAAGCGGCCGTCCAGCAGGCCGAGAGCTCGGCGTCCCGCATCCGCCAGCAGGGGGAGACGCGGGACGATGGGGGCGCGCAGGGGCCGGAACCCTCGGTACATGCGGGTAGAGTAACGGAGCACCCCACCAACCCGGGGCGCACGCCGGCCAAGGAGCGGCTCCTCGACACATGCGGGCAAGCACGAGATGGCGACGCCCGCAACGTCATCAACACTCGGTGGACGAGCAAAGCGGAGGCACGGGTGGCCGTAGGCTACCACCCTCGACGAGGTGGATGCTACGACAGTGATGAAGACCGCTCGCCAACGCCGGAACCCCCGGGGAACCGCGTGTTCAGCCGGGAGATCCGTGCAGCGGCCTTCCCCCAGCCCTTCCGCCAGCCTACGACCATCGTCAAGTACAACGGAGAGACAGATCCCCGCGTGTGGCTCAACGACTATCGCCTGGCGTGCCAGCTGGGCGGAGCCACCAGCGACGAAGTCATCATCCGCAACCTCCCCCTGCACCTCGCCGACTCAGCCCGGATGTGGCTCGAGCACTCCGCCGCCGCCGGATCCACAACCGGGATGACTTGCTCGCACGTTTGTCGGCAACTTCCGGGGCACATACGTGCGCCACGGGAACTCCCGGGGACTTGCGCTCCGCACCCAAAAGCCGGCGAGTCGCTCCGGACTTCATACGGCCGCTTCTCCAAGCGCCGCACGGAGCTCCCAAGCGTGGCTCAATCCGAGATTGTGCACGCCTTCCTCGAGGGCACCACGTGCCGGGACCTCGTGCGCGAGTTGGGGCGCATCCCGCCGGTCGACTCGAACGAACTGTTTGATATCGCCACCAGTTTTGCTTCAGGTGAAGAGGCGGTGGGGGCGATCTTCGACGGCAAGAAGGGCAAGCGCACGGACGACACGCTCGCGGAGGGCAGCAAGTCCAAGGAGCTCCACCGGAAGGACAAGCGGGGCAAGAAGGGGAAGAAGCCGCGCCGTGAGGCGCGCGAGCAGGGACGCGACCGCAATGACGACGAGGCCCTTGCTGTTGACCCGGCTCGACAGGGCCCTCGACCAGCCCCTCGAGGTCTGGGGGTGTTCGACGACATGCTGAAGAAGCCATGTCCCTACCACAAGACACCGGTGAACCACACCCTCGAGCAATGCGACTTGGTCAAGCGGTTCTATGGTCGCGCCGCCGCGAAAGACGCCGAAGCCAAGAAGGACGGGGGTGATGGTGACGCCGGCGGCTTCCCCGCTGTGGAAAACGTGTTCCTCATCTTCGGGGGGCCAACCGTCGACATGTCGAGCCGCCAGCGCAAGCGAGAGAGGCACGAGGTTCTCACCGCGAAGGTGCCTCCCTCCTTCCTTGACTGGTCGAAGGATGCCATCACCTTCAGCCGCGAGGATCACCCGAACCGCATCCCCAACCCGGGCCAGTACCCACTGGTGGTCGACCCGGTCATTGGGAACGCGCGGTTCTCGAAGGTCCTAATGGACGGAGGCAGCAGCCTCAATATCCTCTACGCGCACACGCTGCGCCTGCTGGGGATCGGGTTGGACCAGCTGCGGCCCAGCACGACGCCGTTCCATGGCGTCGCGCCGGGCAAGCGCGTCCAGCCCCTTGGGCAGATCGATCTGCCTATTTGGTTCGGAACTCCGAGCAACTACCGCAAGGAGATGCTCACCTTTGAGGTGGTGGGGTTCAGGGGTGCGTATCACGCTATACTTGGGCGGCCCTCCTACGCCAAGTTTATGGTTGTCCCCAACTACACCTACCTCAAGATGAAGATGTCGGGACCAAACGACGTCATCACCGTGGGCTCATTCATCGAGCACGCCTTCGGCCGCGACGTCGAATGCGTGGAGCACGCGGAAGCGCTAGCGCTGGATGAAGCGCTAGTGACCAACTTGGAGAAGATGGTCAACGAGGACCTCGACTCCACAACCAAGCACGCCGCAACTTCGAGGCCGCGGAGCGACCAAGGAAGTGCCCCTCGACCCTACTCGCCCCCGAGGGCAAGGCATTGAGGGTCGGTTCTACCCTCGACCCGAAATAAGAAGTGGTGCTCGTCGACTTCCTCCGCGCCAACGCCGACATCTTCGCGTGGAGTCCCTCGGACATTCCGGGCATCCCGAGGGAGGTCGCCGAGCACTCTCTTGACATCCTACCTCACTCACGCGTCGTGCAACAACGGCTCCGCCGCTTCGACGAGGAGTGGCGGCGGGCGATCGGAGCGGAGGCTGCGGAAGCTCCTCGAGGCTGGGTTCATCAAGGAAGTGTTCCACCCTACGTGGCTAGCCAATCCTGTACTAGTAAAGAAAAAGAATGGGAAGTGGCGGATGTGTGTAGACTACACCAGTCTTAATAAAGCATGTCCGAAGGTTCCTTTTCCTTTGCCGCGTATCGATCAAATTGTTGACTCGACGGCCGGGTGTGAGCTACTTGGTTTCCTTGATGCCTATTCCGGGTACCATCAAATCATAATGAAGGAGTCCGACCAACTCGCGACTTCATTCATCACGCCATTCGGGATGTACTGCTACGTCACGATGCCGTTCGGCCTCCGGAACGCGGGTGCAACGTACCAACGGTGCATGCAGCACGTTTTCAGAGACCACATCGGGTGGACCGTCGAGGCGTACGTGGACGATATAGTCGTAAAAACCAGGAAGGCAGACGACCTGGTCAGCGACCTCGGTGTCGCGTTCGGGCGCTCGCGCGGCCAATGGGGTAAAACCGAACCCCGAAAAATGTGTCTTTGGCGTGCCGCGGGGGCATGCTTCTTGGATACATAGACTCCCGGCGGGGCATCAAGGCCAACCCCAAAAAGGTTACGGCCCTCGAGCGAATGGGTCCGATTCGGGACCTTAAAGGCGTGCAAAAGTGCTGGGGTGCCTTGCCGCCTTGAGCCGCTTCATCTCGCGGCTTGGCGAGAAAGGCTTGCCCCTCTACCGCCTCCTCAAGAAGCACGAGCGCTTCTCCTGGACCGCCGAGGCCCAGGAGGCGCTTGACAAGCTGAAGGCGTCCTTGACCCACGCCCCAATCCTCACACCGCCGCGAGATGGCGAACCTCGCGGACCTCTACGTGGCCGCGACTATTCAGGTGGTCAGCGCCGTGATCGTGGTAGAGCGCACGGAGGAGGGGCACGCCTTGCCGGTTCAGCGGTCGGTGTAATACATCAGCGAGGTCTTGTCCGACACCAAGGTGCGCTACCCTCAAGTCCAGAAGCTGCTCTACGCAGTGGTCCTCGCGCGGCGCAAGCTTCGCCACTACTTCGAGGCCCACCCTGTCACGGTGGTTTCCTCCTTTCCACTAGGAGAGATCATCCGCAATCCAGACACAGCGGGCAGGATCGCCAAGTGGTCGGTGGAGCTGATGGGCGAAATGCTCGCCTACGCCCCGCGCAAGGCCATCAAGTCCCAGATCTTGGCAGATTTCTTTGACGAGTGGACGGACATGCAGTTGCCGCCGCCGCGCATCCAAGCGAGTCGGACTCTGTACTTCGACGGCTCAGTGATGAAGACCGGGGCGGGCGCGGGCCTGCTCTTCGTGTCACCCCTCGGGGAGCACATGCGGTACGCAGTACGCCTCCTTTTCCCCGCGTCAAACAACATGGCTGAGTACGAGGCCCTGCTCTGCGGTCTCAAGATCGCCATCGAGATAGGCGTCAAACGCCTCGACGTGCGGGGAGATTCGCAGCTCGTGATCAACCAAGTCATGAAAAACGCGAGCTGCCACGACGACAAGATGGAAGCATACTGCAAGGCCGTGTGGGCCCTCGAGGACAAGTTCTACGGCATCGAGCTTAATCACGTGCCCCGCCGATACAACGAGGAGGCGGACGAGCTTGCCAAGATCGTGTCGGGTCGTATCACTATCCCCCCAAACATCTTCGCCCGAGATATCGCCCAACCATCCATCACCCTCGAGCCGCACCCCTCGAACCACGCGAAACCCTCGGGGGCTCCCTCGAGTCCAACAGGCGCAGAGCCCATGGACGAGGACCCCTCGAACGAGGCGTACGTGCTCTCCCTCCTCGAGGGATACGGCGCCAGCGAGGCCGAAGTTATGGACGTCGAGCCAGCTCCCAGCGGGGCGGACTGTCGCGACAAATACATCGCCTGGATGGACCGAGGGGAACTCCCCTCGGACCGGTCCGAGGCCAGGCGCATTGCCAGGATGGCCAAATCGCTCGCCCTTGTCGACGGCGAGCTGTACAAGCGCGCCGCCTCCGGCATCCTGCAGCGATGCGTGCCCATCCCCGAGGGGCGCGAGCTCCTCTAGGACATTCACGCGGGCATCTGCGGCCACCATGCCGCGCCCCGCACCCTCGTAGGCAACGCGTTCCGCCAGGGCTTCTACTGGCCCACCGCGTTCGCCGACACCAGCGAGATTGTGCGCACCTGCGAAGGGTGCCAGTTCTACGCCCGTAAATCCAACCTCCCTGCGCACGTCCTGCAGACCATCCCCATCACGTGGCCTTTCACCGTATGGGGACTGGACATCGTCGGGCCCTTGCGGAAAGCGCCCGGGGGCTTCACCCACCTGTTGGTCGCAATCGATAAATTTTCCAAGTGGGTAGAGGTGCGCCCCATTACGAATCTCAGGGCAGAGCAGGCGGTGACGTTTTTCACAGACATCGTCCATCGCCTTGGAGTGCCCAATTCCATCATCACCGACAATGGGTCCCAGTTCACGGATAGGAAATTCCTAGAGTTTTGCGATAAATTCCACATCCGTGTGGACTGGGCAGCTGTGGCACACCCACAGACCAACGACCAAGTAGAACGCGCCAACTGCATGATCCTACAAGGCCTTAAGCCTAGAATTTTCGACCAGCTGAACAAGTCTGGTCGGAAATGACTCCAGGAACTGCCTGCGGTCGTGTGGAGCCTAAGGACCACCCCAAGCAGTGCCATCGGGTTCACCCCGTTCTTTCTAGTTCATGGTGCGGAGGCCGTCCTCCCCACGGACTTAGAATATGGGTCACCCAGAGTGCGAGGCTATGACGAGGACACCAACCAGTGGGCCCGCGAGGACTCACTGGACTAGCTGGATGAAGCGCGCCTCGTGGCCCTAATGCATTCCGCAAGATACCAGCAGTCCCTAAGGCGCTACCAGGCTCGGAAGGTACGCCGGCGGGACTTCAGCGAGGGGGGATTTGGTCCTAAGGCTACACCAAGACAACCGAGGACGCCACAAGCTATCACCTCCGTGGGAGGGACCCTACGTCGTGGTGAAGGTGCTCAAGCCCGCATGTTGTTGATTCGGTGAAAATCCGTCATCCTAGCCACGAGTTTACCTTTGGTGTTGGCATGACTTTTGTATCTTATTCATTGGTACTAACCCCCGTGGTATAACAAGTTCACTTGTGCATGTCGGTTTTGGAGTTGTGTGTTTACGCGAGGTTTTAACGATGAAAGCAAGACTTCGGGATAAGTTCATTAAGCACCTCATGACAAGACCTTGAAGCCCGATACAAGTCAAGCAATGAAGTGAACATGACTCCAAGAGCCCAAGGACCAAGCCGAGAAGATGATAAACTCCGAGGACCGAACCGAGAAAAGTGCGTCGAATCTTGCAAGACAAGGAATCGAGTCCAATTCGGAGAGAAACCGGCGTCAAGGGCCCACATGCAAAAGGGGAGAACATCTAGAAGACGTGGGAAGCAACACCGGCGAAGCGAGGGCCGCGGGATGGGCCGAGTGGGCCCGAGCCGGCCGGCCCGAGGCCGGCCGGCCCACCCCAATTCGGCGCCCAATCGGCCTCTCCTTTGACCTAATTGCTTCTCGGGCTATAAATAGCCCCCTAATCGAGAGCCACGAGAACCGAAGTCGTAATCCGCCGCCGAGGAGCGAGAGAAGCTTGAGGGACACCAACTTGGAGATGAGGGTCGTGTTAGTTGTCTAGGGTTTCCCCCGGCCGACGTGGGAACCTTGCATGGAAGACCACGTCGGAGCTCGGAGCGAGGATCAAGATCGAGGGAGGCCCCGGTGGTGATCTTGTTCATGTAATCATTCATGGTGAAGTTTGTAAGTGAATCCGATTTCTAGCGATTAAGTGCCTTCTCGATGATTTTGATTTCTTCTTGGTTTTGCTTCTTCTACGATCTAGTCTATAGCTAGATTACATAGGGTGCTCTTGTAGCCGCGGTGGCTAGAGGTGCATACCGGACCGGCCAAGTGATTTCAACTTGTTCTATCGAACTCGCCCTAAGCTCCCCGCATGAATAGGGATACGTTGTGACAGAACGGGGGTCTCGAAAGGCGGATGTTTTCGGAGTCGAATGGGAAGGCCACGATTTAAAGATGCTTTTAATGAGATTCGCTTTTCTATCTTCATCTATCTTGTTTGGAGCTACAACATAAGCATGATCTAGATTCTCTAGATTGGTTATCTCTTGCTTTCTCTTGTTACCTCTTTAGTAGATTAGATTAGATTCGTTTTCTTTATGAGTTAGTAGATTAGATTAGATTCGTTTTCTTTATGAGTTAGTAGATTAGATGCAACTTACCTTCATAAGATAGCTTACCTTGCTTTACTAGATTGAATCCTTGCGTTGCACATTGTTCCACGGATTCGATACCTTGGGTTCACCACTCGAGGGAAGAAGGGTCCCTTGACTACGACGGGAGACTTGTCCGCTTGCAAGTCACAAACGAACTTTTATACAATTATTAACCGTCAACAAGCCCCTTTTTCGGCGCCGTTGTCGGGGAACAAGCAATCAAGATCCGATCTAGTATCGCTTATCTTTCAGCTTTTCTTTTGATTTTCTTTTGCATCTCTTATGTTTGATCATCCTCAAAAAGAAAAAAAAAATCAATCTAATCTAGTTTTGATTAACCCTAATTTTTCTTTTCTCGTTTAGATTTTTGTTTTATCACTAACCCTAACCGGAGATGGTTGGCTACCTCTCCAAGAAACCCAAAACTTTTTCTTGTGGATGATCCGGGGAAAACTTTACGGGAAAAGGTGACGTGCAACACAAGCTCGAAGGACCATCAAAATCTCCAAGGGAATCACCACCTCCAAGTCAAGACGCCGGAAGGCCGTTCAAGATCAACGAGGATGGAGAAGATGGAGATGGAGAAAGAAGCTCAACACCTAAAGGCTGCCAAGGCAAGGTCCACATGCGAAGTGTTCGTCATGAGATGCTAGAGACGCAAGCGGGACAACTTGCCGGGCGCCCGATGGGTAACAAAGAAGAATATCCGAGACAACTCCAAGGTCCCAAGACGGCGAAGGCTACTCAAACTCATTCGGGAGAGATGAAGGATCACACTAGAGACCATGAAGATCACGACCGAAGACCGGAGTTCGAGATGCCGAGCCACAAGGAAGATGTTGCATCCGCCAAGACCAAAGGACAAAGCCGACCGTGAAGACCAAAAAAATGACTAAGCCAAAGTGGGTACCCAAGATTGCAACGCCCGCAAAGAGCGTTGATCCGGAGTAATCAAGTGAAGAAGTCTAGCCATGGACTATAAACGAAGCGCTAGGCGGGAGGCAACCCGTTTCGTCGAGTCAAGAATAAGCTACGGGAGTACAACCCGATTCCAGGTTTTTCGAGTCTCTTTACTAATTCAGTTTTGAATTTTACTACGCAAAACATTAGACTTAGAATGGTTGAACAATATTAGAGACATAATTCTTGGTTGAATATTTTGCTTGATCATAAACCCTTTACATGAACCATCCTATGTGTTTGTTTGCTTCTTTTCGAGAAACCACAACCAAAACCAAAAAAATTCAGAACCAAACTCAACCTTTCATCCTCTTTATGATGTTGTGGTTGACTTGTTTTTCATGCTAAAAACACACGAGTAGAGCCACGACTTGTATCTAGATGTTATTTAAATTTCAGCATGTGGTAGGACTCGCGTGAACCTAGAAGCTTGATTTTTGGTTGGTTTAAAAATCCATATCCTTGGTTTCTCTAAGATTAGAATTTTTCTAAGCCTCACTTAATTTTATTTCATTCAAAATCTCTCTCATCTAATCAAAATTAGGACCTAAACCTATGCCCCCATGATCAAGCCGGGAAAAGCTTGCTCTCAACTAATGAAGGCAAACTATACGGTGAGACCGAAATCGACGTAGTCGAAAAATATTTTCGACTTACATTTGTTTTTAATGGTTTAAAAACTTCTCTAAATTTATGCTTGAGCTCTTGCATGGCTCTGAAAAATATTTTTAAATTTCGAAATTAGAGGAGTGCTTAGCCTTAAACACACTTAAAGGGAGGCAATCTAGTTAACCTAACCATGCATGCACCATGATACATCACGGGATGCCCCTCCAACATATTTAAACCACATGCAAAGTACAAGCATGGGGGGGCAGCCAAGGCTTTGTTTTGTAGGAATATCATGGATGCATGTGAGGCAAGGGAGTATGGAAGTGAGTCAAAGCGAAAACATCAAGTGGAAGGAGCAATAATGCAAGCGAAGGAGTGGACGGGAACGTTTGGAAGGTGTACGCGATCACGAAGCAACATGAATGCACTAGAGAAGAACCGCGCCAAGAGGAGGAGAGAGGTAGTCTTTCATCCAACTCTTTGTTCGTGTGCTCTAGTTTGTAGGCCGGAACCACCTTAGACTTAGCCATCCACCGCGTTTGTTTCGTGCAACAAATCACATCCTTAATCCACTCAAAGTCCGGACTCCAAAATAATATTTGTGTACCTTGTTACCGGTTGAAAACCTCGAATATATATTTGTGAGGGAGAGCGCTGCAATCATGGAAGAAAACTACAAGCCTTTTCACCAAAGAAGAAGGGATCATCGTCGTCTAAGCCATCATCGACAACCTCTTCGAGGAGGCGCTCGGTTTCCGAGTATCCTCGGAGTATGGAGGAGGACACGGCACCGCCGAGGAGGAATCACACTCTTCTCCTTGGTGGCATAGGGCCACACAAAACTCGTTTATTAGGTTTACCAAACTTCAATAACATATGGAGGAGCCGCCTGTCCAACCTCGCCACTTGACACGATCATCCGCTCCACCTCCATACGCTCCGCGGTATTCCGAGGGGTATGTCATCATGACGAAGGAGGAGGAGAAGAAGCTCGCTCACCTTAAGTAGAGGCTTGTAGCGAACGTCGACATCGACGACCAAGCTCTCCACATATTGGGTTTCACACGGGACACGGTGCAATTCTCTAGCGGAGTGTCGGCAAACACCCACAAGAAATTCGCCTAGGAAATTTTCATGACCATGGCGTATACCCTTGATGAAGGAGTGCTTTGAGTCTCTCATTCCGTTGGAGGGAGCCCACAAGTGGAGAAGAAGGAAGACACCGTCGGAAGGGTAACCTTGATCGGTGATGCTATTTCTAGCACCTTGATGGGGTAATCTCCTTTCATCCATGGGATGCAATCGATCTTGAGATGTGATCATACTTTGTTGGATTATCTATCTATCATCTTACACCGTGACCATCATAGGTCTAGTCATGAATACCTTCGCGTAGTGAGAGTACGAGAGGAGGGAAAGGGCGAAACCGTGGTCACAACCCCCGATAGATCAGATTGGTTTTCATGTTCGAAACGATTGCATGTCTAGTATCGTAGACCCATGGGCGAGTGTCTCCTATTTTCAAAAGGGAGCTCGGAACAAGTATGTGCATGAAGGCACATGGGAAGGTCTTTGGAGTATGATCACGGGAAGAGACCATCAACGAAAAAAATACTATCCGAACCCATTATCCAAGTGTGTCACTTTTGTGCAAATGGATTTTTGGGAGAACAAGAGAGACCAAGATAACCAACATGGAGTTGAATTGGCTTTACTCGGCTTTGATTGCCAAGTGGCCAATAGACCCCACTCACCTATGATCAACCGGTGGTGTTGTTGCAACATCGAGTTCGGAAGATATTGGTTCGGGGTGTTACCTCTCCATGTTGACTATCTCTTTAAAACCGGGTATTACAAGGAACCCGAATCATCTCCTACCCAGGACTTCCCTAGGAATGTATGAGAAAGGAAAATATAAGAGTGAAGATGAGAGAGGAGGCTTCCAAGTGGCCTAGATGAATTTGCCCCTTCCGGATTGAAGATTAAAACTTTTTTTGAGAGGAAGAAGATTGGTTAGAGGAAGGACTTCTTGTGCCGGCGAAGAAAAATAAAAGAGAAGGATTATAGGAGAAGGATCTTCTATGTCCCAAGAATAAGGTGCACAACAAAATTATGTCCCACCATTGGGAGGAACCCCGGCGCCGCCGAGTTACTACGGTGGTGTACCAATGCAAGCATGGGGGAGTGGTGCAGCCATACCCCCACCATTTTTGCGGTGCCCAACGTAGCCTTTGCGGAGCCATATGCACACCTTCCTCAACCACAACAAAATGTGGCCACCATTGGAGGATACGCTGCAAGAAACATACAAAATATTGCAGCCATCCAAACCAATGCAAACCAAATGGGTGAAGGTAATGCAACATTCGCTTATGAGCTTTGACACCTTCACCTAGCACCATCGGACAATTCATAGGAGGAGTGGTGCATTCCTATTACAAGTAAGGGTACAACAACCAAGACTATCAATATCAACCGCCGGTGGAAGATTAGAGAGAGGAGGAGCTCTAGTTATCTTTCCTTTACCCCCTTTTCTTTAATTTTCAGCTTGTTTGCACCTATGTTTGCGTAGTATTTTCAGCTTTGCTTTAATTTTCAGTTTTTAGTTTAATTTTCAGCGTGTATCTTAGTGTTTATTTTCATCATGAATAATGTCGCCACCAAGTTTTTACCTTTGGTAAAGTTACAAAGTTTGTGCCATGATGATATATGATTATAATTGCCGCTTTGTTTATCTTTGTAATTGATTTATGCATGTTTGAACTAGTGCTCTCTTAAAAATACAAATCTGAAATTATCTAAATGCTAGCTTAATCTTCAGCGGGGGTTATGATTAAAATAAAGACCCATAGTGTTTTATGTGCTCTCAAGTTATGAATAGATTAAAGATGTCTTTTATGCTCAAAAATATCGCTAACCTTGTCACAAATATCACTTGTGTGTTGCTCAACCTATCCAGAGCCTTATATATATTTGAGTGCATAAACCTTAGTGTACAAGATTTATTTTTGAGTGAGTTATTGCAGGCCATGATTTCTCTGGCCCGAGACTAAGAAGCTGGTCATTCCGTTTTTGCGTATCTATCTTTTTGCTAGCCTTTTATCCGTGCATTGTGTATCCCCACATCGGAGATCTCACAAACTTCGCCGGATATCCACCCTTAAACCAAATATCATCTTTTGTGATTACCTCCTTGACCACAACCTATCGTTGAGAATGGATCATCAATTCAAGGAAGATCGCAAGACGGTGCCTACATTGAAGAATTCAAGTATCTCTCCAAGGAAACATACCCCGGTACCTACCTTATTTTTCGCCTCTTTGCTCGAGGACGAGCAACGTCTAAGCATTGGGGAGGAGGTAGGTACGGTGCAGTTATAAAGCCTGCCACACATATATGTTATGAGAGGGAAAGGAGTAGAATATATAGGCTTGAGAGACAAGTGAGATGAGAGTTCATGAGCAATATGCAAGGTGATTTAAATTTGTGAATTTGGTTTAGCTCTTTTCTTTATCTCGTTCTTTATTTCAAAAATTACGAGATCTATTTAAACTTTGTGAGCATGTTAATACTTGTGGGATAAGCTTAATAAGAATCTACCCTCCGTAGAGGTGAAGGCTAGTACATTATGGAACTTTAACGAATTAAACTTTTGAGAGCATTATGTTTTTTTTTCATGTATGATCAAGTGCAAGGTTTAAACATTGTTTGGCAATGATGATATCCATCGAAGGCTTACTCGAGGACGAGCAAGGTTTAAGCATGGGGAAGATGTTAACGGTGAAAATCCGTCAACCTAGCCATGAGTTTACCTTCGGTGTTGGCATGACTTTTGTATCTTATTCATTGGTACTAACCCCCGTGGTATAACAAGTTCACTTGTGCATGTCGGTTTTGGAGTTATGTGTTTACGCGAGCTTTTAACGATGAAAGCAAGACTTCCGGGATAAGTTCATTAAGCACCTCATGACAAGACCTTGAAGCCCGATACAAGTCAAGCAATGAAGTGAACATGACTCCAAGAGCCCAAGGACCAAGCCCGAGAAGATGATAAACTCGAGGACCGAACCGGAAAAGTCTTTCGAATCTTGCAAGACAAGGAATTGAGTCCAATTCGGAGAGAAACCGACGTCAAGGGCCCACATGCAAAAGGGGAGAACATCTAGAAGACGTGGGAAGCAACACGGGCGAAGCGAGGGGCCGCGGGATGGGCCAAATTGGGCCTAGGCCGGCCGGCCCGGAGCCGGCCGCCCCGGCCCAATTCGGGGCCCAATCGGCCTCTCCTTTGACCTAATTGCTTCTCGGGATATAAATAGCCCCCCGACCGAGAGCCACGTAGAACCGAAGTCGTAATCCGCCGCCGAGGAGCGAGAGAAGCTTGAGGGACACCAACTTGGAGATGAGGGTCGTGTTAGTTGTCTAGGGTTTCCCCGGCCGACGTGGGAACCTTGCATGGAAGACCACGTCGGAGCTCGGAGCGAGGATCAAGATCGAGGGAGGGCCCGGTGGTGATCTTGTTCATGTAATCATTCATGGTGAAGTTTGTAAGTGAATCCGATTTCTAGCGATTAACCGCCTTCTCGATGATTTTGATTTCTTCTTGGTTTTGCTTCTTCTATGATCTAGTCTATAGCTATATTACATAGGGTGCTCTTGTAGCCGCGGTGGCTAGAGGTGCATACGGACCGGCCAAGTGATTTCAACTTGTTCTATCGAACTCGCCCTAAGCTCCCCGCATGAATAGGGATACGTTGTGACAGAACGGGGGGTCTCGAAAGGCGGATGTTTTCGGAGTCGGATGGGAAGGCCACGATTTAAAGATGCTTTTAATGAGATTCGCTTTTCTATCTTCATCTATCTTGTTTGGAGCTACAACATAAGCATGATCTAGATTCTCTAGATTGGTTATCTCTTGCTTTCTCTTGTTACCTCTTTAGTAGATTAGATTAGATTCATTTTCTTTATGAGTTAGTAGATTAGATTAGATTCGTTTTCTTTATGAGTTAGTAGATTAGATGCAACTTACCTTCATAAGATAGCTTACCTTGCTTTACTAGATTGAATCCTTGCGTTGCACATTGTTCCACGGATTCGATACCTTGGGTTCACCACTCGAGGGAAGAAGGGTCCCTTGACTACGACGGGAGACTTGTCCGCTTGCAAGTCACAAACGAACTTTGATACAATTATTAACGGTCAACACATGTACAAGCTAGCCAACGAGGACGGCGAAGAACTCACCAACGCTTGGAACATGCAGCAGCTACGTCGCTTCTATCCCTAGCTAGGATTTCCAAGTCTTTCGTTGTAAATTACGTACCCAACACCTCAGTTGGCAACAAACATGTAAATAGCAGCAGTTCAATAAAAAGGGCAACTCGGCTTTCCCCTGAAACCCAAGTCACCCTCGGGGGCTACTATGGGGGGCATCCCCCCCAAAAATGGTCCCATTTTTTCGCAAAAAACCCACGCGCGCTAAGTATGGTTCGACCTTAGCCTCGAGCAAAATTCAGACAGGGCGTGGGTGGCCTAGCGGAAAGGATGCGCAAGCCAGAGATAGCCTACGCCTCCACGGGGATACGACCCTTCTCTCTTGCCTCTCGCGGCCCCGGCGGAGCCGCTCGCGAAAACCGAACTCCCCTAACTCGAATTCACTCAGGCAAAGGAAGAAACAAAATAGCGCGACAAAACAACTAGCACCATCCACTTCCACAAACGTTTGAAACAAAATGTTTAATCATTTACATGGCCACGCGGCCCACATACTAACATACAAATAAAAAAGGGCATGGCGCCCAGCAATCTTCAGGCCTGAGGAGCATTAGCGTCAGCGGCGTCCGGAAACAAGAACTCCTCGAAGGCTTCGGCGAGCGCTCCGGCGGCATCAGCAGCTAGTGCGTCCACGTGCTCCATCGCCGCCTCATCCTCGACGCCCTCCGGGACGATGTAGCCTTCCGCCACGGCTTCGAAGTTGATCTCGTAGTGGGACCGCACCACCCCGATAGCCTTCTGGACGCCAAGACGCAGAGCACGGCGCATGCGCCCAGAGAAGTGCCCGCCGAGGGCGCGCAGGCGACTGGCCAATGAGCTTCTAGCCTGCGCCTCGCCCTCCTCCACGGCCTGGCAAGTCTCGAGGGCCGCGGAACGCAGCTCCACCAGCTCCCACTCGGAGGAGTTGTAGGAGGCCTGCAGCGCCTCGGCCCGGTCGGTTGCGTGCCCCAGCGCGGTGCGCAGGCCTCAACGTTACCAGGAAGAGAAATCAGAAGGGGAACGAACCCTCAAAGGAAAGATCAGCAAAACAGAAGACGAAACGGCAACCTACCTTCAACTTTGCTTCTTCTCCACTTCGAGAGCGCGGCGCTCGGCCTCGACCGCTTGCTGCGCAGACGACGACGGTAGCGCCCTGCTCCTTGAGGGACAGCTCCGATCCGCACTCGTAATAGTGAGGGCTACCAGCTCACCCTCGAGCTTTGAGACATCAGCGTCCCGCTCCTCCAGCGACTTCTGCGCTGTCTCGCGAGCTGTACGCTCTTGCTCGAGCGCTGACCGAGCGTCAGCAAGAGCGGTTCGCTCTTGCTGCAGCTGGCCCTCGACCTCCTGGTGGGTGGCGAGCTCCTGCCGGAGCTGCTCCTCCGCCATGAGAAGCGCGGCGACCATGGCGTCAAGGGCGGTCTTCAACTCGTCGGCCTCCTTGGCTTCTTCGCCCACTGCGCACGCCCTCTCCTCGTCATGGCTCGCTAGGCCTCGCGCCTCCCGGAGCCACGAGCGGAGCTCTCGATTGTCAGCCCGGCCGGTGCCCACCTCTACCTCCTAGTTGGACGCCACCATGCGCATCTTCTCTAGATCCCCCTGCACCTACTGCAGCGCCTCATCCCGATCGATGAGGGCTGTGCAAATACGCTCGAGGGTGGGGGGCGCGCCGCGGCCTGCGTCTCGTACACCAAGGGCTGGTCGTGTAGGACCTCAGCCCGGTACGACAGCCACGCGTCTTGGGTCCCCAAGGCGTCCGCAAGCGCGTCGAAGGCGTCACGCTGCTCCCGGAGATGGCGGAGCTCGGCACTCATCTGGTCGAAGGCGCCATACTTGTCGCGGGCGCGGTGGTCGAGCTCCTGCCGCCAACTGATCAAAACCAGTAAGCGTCGCGCTGCAAGAAGCAAACACAAAGACGACGAAATTGAAGAAAAAGGGCAACAGTGCCTCACCTGGAAGACGCGCCACGCCAAGCCACCGTGGATCTACGGTGCCTCGTTCAATGCCGGCTGAGCGCGGCGCCATGGTCACGGAGCTCCCCCCACGTCTGTGCTCCTCCCCGAGCGTCGGCGAAGGCGGGCGGCTCGTTGACACGCCCCTCTCCCCGAAGCGGAGCGGCCGGCGCGAGGAAGAAGCCTCGGCGCCGTGCCCTCGGCCCCCGCCACCATGTGGCCGTCCCACCGCCTCACGAGTGCCCCCTCCCCGGGACTCGGGGGGATGGCATGGGCAGAGTTCACCCACGGGTCCCACCCGGCGGCGGGGAGTCGTCGTCCGGGATCTCCACCGCCACCGCCGGGAGGCCGCCGGCGAGCGCGGCGCCCCGCCGCGCCCCCACCGCCGCCTCCGACCGCGCCTCCGTGGCCGCGGTTCCCCGCTGCCGCAAGCACCGCGGCCGCTTCCTCCGCCGCGTCTCGCCGGCCGCGGGCACCGGGTGGTCCTCCACGGCGGACGCCGCCGGCAATGCCGCCGCAACCGCCGCCGCCGGCCGTGCCTCCGCCTCCCGCCTTGCTTCGCCGCGACCGCCGCCCGCCGCGCCTCCTCCACGACCGGCGCCGCCGCTCCTCGGCAACCGTCGGCCGCGGCTTGGCGAGGGGCGAGGCCACCCCACCGTGGCCTCAAGGCCTCGACCGCACCCCGCGAACTCACGCTCGCCGCCGCCGCCTCGCTCGCCCCCGCCCGCGCCGCCCTCGACGAAGGCCGCCGGTAGGGACGGACGCGTCTCGCCCTCGGCACCTTAGCCGGTGTGAGGGGAGGCACGGTTGGCACCACCCGCGGAGATGCAAACAAGCCGTCGGATTCCCCGCACGGCGGGCACACAACCCCTCTAAAGACGATCTCTCGACCTCGACGAGGAAAAGGCGCACTTCCTCTTCCTCGAGGTCCCCACCGACGTTGCGGGTGCGGCCGACGCGACCGCCGCCGCACCTCCGGCATCTCCACCGCGCGCACGGGCGCCTCTCGCCACGCGCACGGACGCCTCCGAGGCGCGCGCCGATGCCTCCGCGGCTCGCGCCGCCTCTCGTCGTTGATTGCCGGTGGCGGGCGCCTCCGCGCCCACCCCAGGCGATGCCACTCTTGCCACCAGAGCCGGCTCCGGTGACGGGGGTGCAGGCTCCCACCTATCGGGGAGGGCCTGCCCCCTAGTCTCTTCCTCCTCTTCCTCCTTCTCGTCCGATGATGAGTATTCCTCGGTCCCCGGCGAGGAGAGTCCCTGCTGCTCGCGCAGCCGGAACTCCTCACTCCTCCGCTCACGACGCTTCCGATGTCGCGTCGCACACTCCTTCTTGCGGGCCGGCCGCTCCCGCTATCGCTGCTACGCCGCGCGCGTGAGCGCGCGGGAGCGGGGGGTAGGCGGCTCAGACTTCGCGGCACTCACCCGCACCAACTGCGGGCAAAGCATTAATTGCGTCAACAACTCGGAAAACTAGCGAAACTGGGAATGAAATCAAAAACTCCTCTCACCAGCGGGCCGGTGGGCAGCATCTCAAGATCCCACAGGGCCTTTTCGTTGTAGCGCACGGACTTGGGGTCGATGGCGTGCCGCGCCCGCGTGGCCGCGTACTCCCTCGGGAAGGGGCTCGGCAGCGACCACGATTTCGCCAACGCGACGGGGTCCGCGTCCTCGGTCATCTGGTAGATGCAGAGCGGACTCTCCATCAAGGGGACGATCCGTCGGTGGTGGAGGTGCGCGAGGACGACTTCCTCAGTCAACCCGCGGCCCGCCGCATTCCTCGGTGCGGCCGGGGAGCGAGTCCAACCTCTCCCGGTGCCGGGGCGGAGACACCCCGTGGTACCGGGGAGGCGGGGGCTCTCCCGAGCACCGGGCCGGTGTAGGGGGGAGGCCGGGCTCGCATTGCGGAGGTAGAACCACCCCCGCTCTCGGTCCGTGTTGTTGGTCGTCATCGTGCCGGGGATGTAGTCGTCCTTGCACGCGGCTCCGCACGGCGAGCGACATGCCGCCGCACGCACCGCGTGGCGGGTCCTCGTCTCCGTCGTCGGCGGCGTGTACGGCCTCCGCGCGGAAGAGATGAACCCGGAGATCCCGGTTCACCGGGATCCCCGAGAGCCCTCGCGGACGCCAACGAACGTGGCCGCTCGCGAGATCACATTTTGCGCGAAGTTGTGGAGCTTCACGCCGTAGTGGTGGCAGAGGGCCCGCATGAAACGGCTCGCCGGCGCCATGAAGCCTCGCTCATCGAAGCGGACGAAGCTGACCACGTAGCCGCCCAGAGGGTTGGGCGCTCGCTCCCTTTCCGACGGCACGATCCACTCGACCGGCCGTCCATCCTCATTCGCCGCCAGCTGGCCACCGGCTACCAGTTGGCTCAGGGCCAGCCGTGTCACCGTCGAGCGCTCCCACGCCAACGGGTTGATGATGATGAGAGGCTGCTGGGGCGCCATGCGAGCAGACGAAGAGGCGAAGGACAAGGAACAAGAAGAGCTCCGAGAGGAGAGAGGTGCAATGGCGAGAGCGGCTCGGGGGCTAGAGAGCAAAGAGGCAAGAACGGCGAGTGCTAGACGCAAAGGTAAAAACCGCCCTTTCCCTTCCCATTAGATTTATAAGCCGCAGGCGTGCTCTCCGGAGCGCACGCCCCGCGTGCATTAACTGCAGGTGGAATATTCCCTCGCTGAAAAACGGGCCCCACCACGACCGCGGCAGCCACGCAACCGCCCGCAGGCCATCATCACGGCGTGGTAACCGGGGGGCCGTGGCAGGCGGTCACATCCGCCGCCCACTCCGCCCACTACGCGCGCGGCCGTAGCGCTCGAAAAGGCGCGCCGCGCGCGCGAGATTACGCTTGCGACTGTGAGCATTTAATGGCCCTGTCCCTTACTGAGTAAGGTAGACCCTCGAGCGGCCCGAGCCCCTGGCTCAAATTAATACGACCCTTGAAGGGTGCAAACATTGACCAGTGGCCTCGAAGCCCGTTTGAAATAGACGGGCGCCACAGGTGCCCTTGATTCATGAGTACTACTGATCAGCGGTTCGGGGTCGGGCATGGCCGGGGACCCTCGAAACTCCGCGGATGCGAAAGACCGGGGGGACTTGGCCGCAGCCCCGCGGGGCCCTGCGATCGAGGTTCGAAGCCCGACCCTCCACGAGTTCGAACAGGCGCCCCAGATCACCAGAGTCAGGGACGACGAGGGCACGCGCATTCGAGCCTTTCCTCGAGCCCACCGGCTCGAGGATGCGCCACATGTCGTGTTCGAGAGCCGGCCGAGGGCGGCTAGCGGGGGGATCCCACCGAGGGAGAGCTTCCGCGCCCTCGGTCCCTAGCGAATGGGACCGAGCCCCACCTAGCAAACCCACGCAAGTGCTTTAATGGACGCGTCTCCGGACCGCGCGACCGCCCTTATCAAACGGGGCATGGGCGTCCACTCGAACCACCCACTAACGGCTCAATGAGGAATCCGCAATCCGCGACCCGGTCGATGGGGGTTGCGGAAACCTCACCCTCCGTCCCGCGGAGGGACGGTGAGGGTGTGTTAAAAGCAAGTCGGAGAGCTCGCCCCGATCGCATTGAATGGGCCCGTGCTCGGGGGCTCGACGCACGGCTACACCTCCTCGGTTGCACCGGCTGCAGGTAGTGCCAGTTGCGCGTGCGTCACCGAAGCCGGCTGGAACATTGCCGATGCCGGTTGAGATAAGCGCCACGCCCACCGACCGTACCCGCGGTAAAACCCCCGCCAGAGCACTCACGCTCCCCGTGGTTTCGGTGGCTAGACCCACGGGTCCACTGACGCGGCCCCACGGAAAGCATTAGCAACCAGGGGGGAAGGATGTCCTATCAGTAGGCTTCAGCATTCGCGGGAGCCGCGGCCGGCAAACCCGCAGATGCTCGGGGGCTACTGTCGGGGACAGCCCTGAGGGTCCCCTAAAACAATCAAGGGAATCCTCGCTTAAAGTCTACAAAGAATAGAAACTAAACACATCTCACTTAAGCGGTACACACGGGCACGGCCCACACTTGGCGGTAGTCCCCGCGACCCACCGGAGTGGCCCACTCAAAGGCCCCCTCGAGCAGGTTCCGCCTCGCTCGAGGGTTCACATCTCCCTCGACGGGTTCCGCCTCGCTCGAGGGTTCACGGCCCCCACGAGCGGGCTCCGCCTCGCTCGAGGGTTCGCCTCCGCCTCGCTCGTGACTCCCTCACACGCACGCCCATTCCCGCACGCGGGTACGGACATTTAATGCTCTGGCACGGCAGGGCGGCGCCGTCCTATGCCTGGGAATCATGCCCCGGCACTGTTGCGCCAACTCCCTAGGGGGAACCCATCCCCGCCACTGTGGGGGACTGTGCGACATGGCCAGTGTCAGCTCCGCGGCACTGCGCCGCCTACTCCCGTACGGCTAACGCGCTGTGCCCTCGAAGGGGGGCCGGCCACACCCTCGAACCACTTTCTCGTGAACCTGCAGGGGCAAATCATGACGCTAGGCCGGCGGGACGCCATCCCCGCCACTGTTGGTCCTGTGCGGCCGCCCCCGTGCTCGCGGCACCAAGCCGGGCACTATTACAACTACTCCGGCGCTGTGAGGCACGCGGGGACGGGGCGCCGCCACGCCCTGCCACTGTATCCCGCACGGATCGCCATCAACGGCTTCCTCAAGCCCTTCAGAAGACGCCACGGTCAACCATCGCACCCCTACCCTCGAAGCCGCCACCTTGTTCGGGTACAAGACACGCCATGATGACTAGATCGTGGCAAGGACCGTCAAGGCGGCCGCCAACTCCGTGGCGCTGCACACCATACTTCCCCATGTAGCTGAATAGTGCGGCATGCTTGTAATTCGCCCTCTCATTGGTGTATAAAAGGGAGGTGAACCCCCTCGCCACAGTGGACATGAGACATCAGACATCCAGACACGAACATCTGAAACCGCACCACACACACTCCTCAATTCTCCCACAACATCTGAACTCACTTCGATCACTCCACCAGGGACTTGGAGGCCACGCCTCCTCTCCCGCCTCGCTTGTAGCCGCCCTACTACAGGCACTCCAGTGCAAAGCAATATAGTGCCTCTAGCACACCACTGCTGGACGTACGGCCCCCGGCCGGAACCAGGATAAATCTTGTGTCTTTAGTTGCTTAGCACCGACCATTGAGGGATAGACCTTGGCGCTTACTACTAGTTAGTGTCGGGACTGCATTCCGCACCGACAACTAGCATTGATTTAATTTTCAAATCATATTTAATGAGAGCGCTAGCTTAATGATATACAAACCAAGCACAAGAATGAGCAAAGTGACATCAATCATATATCCATAAGTAAGAGCATACGAGATATCATCGTGGGGAGCACAAGGTAACGACAATTATTATTGAAAACAAAAACAAACCTAGGTTGTACTCCTATTAGCCATGTTATTGTCGAAGGAAAAAAACAAAATTTGCACCTAGTTGAGGTTTAAGGTATACTTACAAGCATTTATGTCCGGAAAAGAGAAGATCCATGGAGGTGTTACCATCTTTTGTAGTTTTTTCGTGACCTTCTCTCGACATCTCCATGTATGTGGATTTGCTTTCGTCTTGATTTTCCAATGCTCCTAAACTTCTGAATTTGATAATGAATGCTTAATGGAGTCAATGGTCGCCTTCTCTTCAATGTTGTCATCATCATCTCCTATTTCTTGTTATCATCATCTCCTTACGGTCTCTTTTTCATGAATTTCCCCTCTGTCCAGAACAGAACATATATTGAAATATAGATCTACTGAAAATTTTATGAAATTACCTTTGCAACGTGTGGCCATTAATTGAAAACGGAGTTCAAACGAAGGAGCTATGTCTGTTTTACTTCAGCGCTGCGTGCTGTCCAAAACTGATTTCAGTACGTGTTGCACTCGGTAATTCAGCCATAACCGCTCGTATAAACCTCCGATTGTCTTGATTCTTGATTTGTTAGAATTTTAACTTCATAGGGCTTCCAAATATCCCATAGTATGTAGTATTTTCTTTTCGAGACCATTTATAATTTTGATGAGATCAGTGGCTTCTTGTGCATCGATCCGGAGATGTTAATGATCTTGATTGTTCTATCTTCTAGAGCATCATGTTGCACTTCCGTGTTGAAGATTCAGGGCCTCCCCCATGCTTAGCATTTTGCTAGGCATGGAAGAAGAAGACAAAACATTTATTTATCTTAGCCATCCTTCATTTTCCTTGTATTGAGAGTCTTTATCTTGCCTGCACGAGATTTTAAGCACACAATCTTGTCGTATGGACCTCCCCCGGACCCACTACCTCGGTGGGTACCGGTGACCGACTACTCGGTGGGCCCCCGGGACTACCGGCTTGCGCTACACGGCACCGAAGGCGTGGAGCACAAGGACTACACAAGAGTAGTACTCGGTTAGGGAGCCGTACATGTTCCGCACCGTATAGAGGACTCCTAGACGTACTCGACTAGTACTCTCTCCCTACTCCGACTTGTAACCCCGCCTCCCGACTATATAAGGCGAGGCAGGGATCGATCACCTCATCCAATCCCCTACAACTCACGGCGCACTATTGCACCATCTTGTAATCGTGCCCAATCAATCCGGAGCTACGCAAAGATATAGGACGTAGGGTATTACGCACCTCGCGGCCCGAACCCTCGTCTAAATTGTGTGCCACGTGTCTCTTCCTTCGAGTTACCGATCCCGCGAGTCACATTCATCTACTTCGGGTACTCCCCTTAGTAGGTTGCCGGTCTAAAACACCGACACCGGGCGCGCCATGTAGGGGATCTCGCACGAGATCACATGGCGAACTCGACGGCTCCCTCGTCCGTTTCAAGCCAACCGTCGCCTTCAACCGCGGCGACACCTTCGTGTTCGGCGCCCGGGTCCGCACCGCCGATGGCGCGGGCTCCTTCCCGCCGCCGCCGACCATGCGGCCCAACTCGAAGACGAAGCTTTGGACGCTTCCCGAAGTCGTCACGGTGCGAACTCGCCGCAAATTCGGGCGAAATTTCGCTCTTCAACCACCACGCCGACTTCGAGCTCAATTCCGTCTCCAATTCGAACTCGACGTCGCCATGGGCCATCGCATGCGAGCCGGGCCGCTCGGCCATCGCAGGGCGGTTCTCTCACCACGCGAGCCCTCCGCACCGGCCCCCGCATCCTCGGCCGGGCCCGCACGGGGGCTCCTAGTTCGCGCCGGCCGGCAAGGAGTCCGTACCCGAGTACAACTCGGACTCCGACGCCGCCCCCCGATCACGCTTCGGGCTCCGGCCCCTCTCTCCGAGTTCTACTCGAACCCGACTACGAGTTCGACTTCGGGTCGGACCCCCGACGAGCCCGAGTCCGAAGACAACTCCACCGAGCTTCCCTTGCCGGGGCCGCCCTGCGGGCCGGTTATAAAATCCACGCCGGACGGGAGATACGTCCATGCGGCCGACCGCAAGCCTCGCCGACCTCGATAAAAGAGGACTCATGCTACGTCGCCTACATCGACTCGTCGTCGTTCCAGGAGGGAACACCACTAGCCCGGGCCGACTCAAACACACCAACTGAGGTGGCACCCTCCGAGTCCAGCCTTGGCACCCCCGATCGCCAAGTCTTCATGGTCGCCGCCGACACCCCGGTGGCCTTCGAGGGCACGCCTCGGGACAAGTACCTGGAGGACATCTCCTCCGACGAGCTCTCTGCTGACGCTCCACCGAACGAAACTCCGGCGGACAGAGACTCACGACGTGAACGCAACCGGAAGCGCAACGAAATTCGTCGACGCCTCCGCGACAGCTTCCCGGTCCGCAACCTTGCGGAAGCTCTCGAGGCGGTCGAGAGCAGAGTCCACACTACCCCCGAGCAGTGCCTCATGTCGACCGCGCCGATTGCACGCCGTGCTCGGGGCATACGCGCCGGGAGAGGTCATCGCCAAGCTCGGCCGAAGAAGCCTACTTCATGCGGGTCAACAACGCAGTCAACCAACCTCCTCCGGCCTAAACCCCCGCTACAACGAAGCTAAAAGTCGCAGCGCCAA
This sequence comes from Cenchrus americanus, assembly GCA_947561735.1. Classification (NCBI taxonomy): domain Eukaryota; kingdom Viridiplantae; phylum Streptophyta; class Magnoliopsida; order Poales; family Poaceae; genus Cenchrus; species Cenchrus americanus. The sequence goes on along the minus strand of OX387241.1, from coordinate 262,697,616 downwards.
CAACGGTCCCAACCGTACTCAAGCCGACCTCCCAACCGAGCCAAACCGTCGCCGCTCCAACGTCGGCGGACCTTCACCGCAAGACGGCGGCAACCGAGAAGTTGTTCCCCACCGCGCTCCGGCGGTGGCGGCGGCAACGATCCCGACGGCGGCGCCGGGGCCGACGGGGGCAGCTCCAACCATGGTGCCAACAGAGGGCCGGGAGGCGCCGGCAGCCGCGGCGGCGGAGGCCACGCGAACAGCCACGCCCTCCGGCGCCTCACACGGCGGGTATGACGCCCGCCGAAGATTGAGGAGCCGCGGCGGAAGAAGTCGACCACCGCCGCCGAAGGCGACGGCTTCCCCGCCTTCTCACCTCGACTTCGCAACTTGCTCCTCCTCGACAAATTCAAGCCTTTGGGGATCACCAAGCACGACGCGAAGCGAGATCCCATCCGGTGGCTCCGATGCTACGCCCTCTCCATCGAGAACGCCGGTGGCAACAGCGGCGACACCAAGTGCCTCTACTTCCCCTTCTCGCTTGGACCAAGCACCGCCACATGGCTCGAGTCGCTGGACAAGCACTCGATCGACAAGTGGGACCGGACCGAAGGAGAGTTCACAAGCAACTTCGCGGGCGCCATGGGCCGATCGGGTACTCGCATGGACCTGGCCATGATCAAGCAGGAACAAGGCGAGACCCTCCGCAAGTACATGCGCCGCTTTTTCGACAAGCGCGCCACCGTCGTCGACGTCACCGACAAGGAGGTCATCGACCTCTTCCAAGACGGCCTCTATCACCGCCGCACCTTCGAAGACTTCGGTCGTCGCCGCCCCAGGTCCATCCCCCACCTCAAGGACATGATCACGTCCTGGGCGGATGAAGAAGACAAGGCCAATGCCAAGTACGACGCCATCCGTGGCAAGACCAAGCGAACCGGGGCGGCGGGCGGCGGCAAAGCAATGCGAACCAGGGCGCCGCAACAACAACTACTCGGGTCCCAACCGCAAGCGCAAGCCGTACAACACCGTGGCGGCTATCTAGCGCCCGCGAAAGGGAACTCGAAGAAGAACTCGGCGGTTTCAAAGATCCGTCGAAGGAGAAGTGCCCGTGGCATCCAAACGGCAACCACACCACCGAACAGGTGCTACCAGGCTCAGGCACGCACTCAAGGAGACGCCGGAGCCACCGCACCCTCATGATCAAAAGAACAAGAAGAAGGACGGCGACAACAACGACTTCCAAGAACCCGAGAAGACCGTCAATGTCCTCTTCGGTGGATCGCCGCCAGGCGGGAGCAGAAAGCTACCCGTCGTGAAGTAATGTCCATTGAGCCAGCGGTCCCGACCCCTCTCAGGTGGTCGGAGGTACCCATCACCTTTTCCCACGCGGACCAATGGACCAGCTTCTCTGAACCAGGACGATTCCCCCTCGTCCTGAAGCCAACGGTGGCGGCCTCCAAACTCAACAAGGTCCTCATCAACGGTGGGGGCGGGCTCAACGTCCTCTTCACCAAGACCTTGAAGAAAATGAAGCTCGACATCACCCCCATGCTCACCAAGAGCAAGATGCCCTTCTACGGCATCGTCCCCGCAACACGGCTATTCCACCGGGCTCGGTGGTCCCGCCGTTACCTTCGGGGCAACTCGGGACAACTACCGTACGAGTACATAAAGTTCGAGGTCGCGGACTTCGAGACCTCCTACCACGCCATCCTCGGCAGACCGGCCATCGCCAAGTTCAATGCGGTGCCCCACTACACCTACTTGGGACTCAAGATGCCAAGTCCGGCCGTGTCTCCGTCCCTCCAAGGGGACCTCAAGATCTCCCACGACCGCGACACGAAGCCGTGGAGATCGCCTCCACCAATCAAGTACCCAACGCGATGATGGAGGTCTACGCCGCGTCGAAGAAGCTTGCTACAAGTGAACTCGACATCCCGGAGAAGTCCGACAGCACCAACAAGCCTCGGCCACCCGAGAAGGTACCGTCAAGACGGTCGACCTCGGAACGGCGACCCCACCAAGACCACCACCATCGGGTCCGGCCTCGACCCCAAATAGGAAGACGCGCTCACCAGCCTTTCTCCGGCTAACCGCGACATCTTCGCGTGGAAGCCGGCGGACATGCCAGGAGTGCCCAGGGAGCTGATTGAGCACGCCCTCAACGTCGATCCTAAGGCCACCCCCAAACGACAACACCTCCGACGCTTTGCCGACGACGGACGGGATGCCATCAAGAAGGAACTCGCCAAGCTACTCGCAGCCCGGTTTCATCGAGAAGTCTTCCATCCCGAGTGGCTCGCCAACCCCGTCCTCGTCCGCAAGAAGAACTCGAACGAGTGGAGGATGTGCGTCGACTACACCGACCTCAACAAGCACTCGCCCCCCAAGGACCCCTTCGGGTTGCCGCATTGATCAAGTCATCGACTCCACGGCGGCCGCGACTCGCTCGCTTCCTCGACCGCTACTCCGGTACCACCGGATCGCGATCAAGGAAGAAGACCAGGAGAAGACCGCGTTCATCACCCCCGTTTGGCGCGCATCGCTACACGACCATGTCATTCGGGTTGAAGAACGCCGGCGCTACCTACCAACGGGCCATCCAGACCTGCTTCAAGCGGCAACTCAACAAGAACGTCGAGGCCTACGTGGATGACGTGGTTGTCAAAACCAGGGACTCCAGTACCCTCATCGACGACCTTGAAGAGACCTTCGCATCACTACGCGAGTACCGCTGGAAGCTCAACCCAAACAAGTGCGTCTTCGGCGTCCCTTCGGGCAAACTACTCGGCTTCATCATCGACGGCCGCGGAATCGAAGCCAACCCCGAGAAGATCTCCGCCATCACCAAGATGAAAGCTCCCACGAGCATCAAAGACGTCCAGAAGCTAACGGGGTGCATGGCGGCTGCGAACGTATTCATCTCGAGGCTAGGAGAACGGGGCCTCCCCTTCTTCAAACTACTCAAGCATCAAGAGAAGTTCGTGTGGACTCCGGAGGCGCATCAAGCCCTTGCCCGCCTCAAGGACTTCCTATCAAAGCCACGGATCCTCATGGCTCCTCACAAGGGAGAGCACGTTGCTCTACCACGCCGCGACTACTCACGTGGTCGCATCGCCATCGTTGTCGAGCGGCGGGGGAAGACGGTCACGCCTACCCGAGACAGGCGTCCGGTCTACTTCGTCGGCCGAGGTTCTATCGTAGTCCAAGGCCCGCTATCGCCCGTGCGAAGCTCCCGTACGCTCTACTCATCACCTCGCGGAAGCTACGACACTACTTCCGGCGGTACTCGATCTCCGTCGTGACCGACTACCCGCTTGGCGACATCCCGCGGAACCAAGATGCTACCGGAAGAATCTCCAAGTGGGCCGTCGAGCTCGCCGCCCTCACTATCGACTTCAAGCCACACACAACCATCAAGTCCCGGGCACTAGTCGACTTCATGGCGAGTGGCGGGAGAACCGGCCTACCTACTCCCACCGCGCGACCGAGCATTGGGTGATGTACTTCGACGGCTCACTCAACCTCGAGGGCGCAGCGCAGGGGTACTCCTCGATCTCTCCAACGGCCGAACAACTCAAGTACGTCCTACGGATCTTCTCGGAAGGTCTCGAACAACGAAGCCGAGTACGAAGCCCTCCTACATGGGCTCCGCCACGCGGCTTCACCGGGCATCAAGCGGCTACTAGTCTACGGCGACTCCGCGTGGTCATCAACCAAGTCAACAAATCCCGGGACCGCTACAAGGAGAACATGGACGCCTACCGCCTAGAAGTCCGCAAGCTCGAGAACAAGTTCTATGGTCTCGAGTTCCATCACATCGTTCGCGACAACAACGTTGCACGGACGTCCTCTCAAAGCTCGGATCCACCCGCGCTCAAGTGCCCGCCGGGTATCTTCGTACACGAGCTTCACACGCCATCCATCCCGGAGCCGCCGACACCGACCACCGTCCCACCCCCATCCACCACTCGGGCAGGAGGTCATGATGATCGACGTGGACCGGAGGCAACCCTTCATCGACTACCTCGGCCGAGCGGAAGGTCCCCTGCGACAAGAATGCGGTCGAACAACTCGTCCGCCGCGCCAAGTCTTACGTCCTCGTCGGAGACAAGCTTTACAAGCGGGGCGCATCTTCCGGAGTACTCATGAAGTGCGTCCCTCGTGAAGAAGGCAAGGACATCTTGGAGGAGATCCACAAGGGCGTCGCGGCAACCACGCGTCCTTACGAACGCCGGTCGCCAAGGCCTTCCCGCGAGCGTTCTACCGGCCCACGCCCTTGGGCGACGCCGAAGAACTCGTCGAAGGTGCCAAGGATGTAAGTACTTCGCCAAGCGAAGAACACGTCCCCACCCTACAAGCTAGTCACCATACCGCCAACTCCGGCCCTTTGCCCGCCGGGGGCTCGACATGATTGGGCCACCGCCAACCGCGCCGTGTGGTTTCAACAGCATCGGTGGCCATCGACAAGTTCACCAAGTGGATCGAGGTCAAGCCGGCCACATGCCCCAAGGCCGACAGAGTACTCGACTTCTTGGATGAACTCGTACACCGCTATGGACTACCCCACCGCATCATCACGGACACCGGGGTCCAATTTCAACAACCATCGCGCGGGAGTACCGCGAGAACAAGCGGGATCGACGTCCGATACGTCTCGCTTGCCCATCCACGGCCAACGGACAAGTCGAGCGCGCCAATGGGATGGTGCTCGACGCTCTCAAGAAGCGGCTACACGATGCCGCTAACTCCAAAGGGGGCAAGTGGATCAAGGAACTACCCAACGCACTCGGGGGGCTACGACTCAACCATCCAAGCCAACAGGGCAATCCCCCCTACTTCCCGGTCTACGCCGCTCCGAAGCAATCCTCCCTGCCGACGTCATATGGAACTCGCCAGCAGTGGAGCACTACGACGAAGGCGTCTCAGAAGACAGCAGACGAGTTGACATCGGCAGCCTCGAAGAAGCTCGCCGCGCCGCCCTCGTCCAATCGAAGCAAGGTACCCGGAGGGTATCCGACGCTACCATGATCGCAACGTCAAGGAATGCTCCTTCAACGTTGGAGATCTCGTCCTCCGCCGTATCCGAACACGGAGGGACTTCACAAGCTCGGTTCCCCCCCGGGAAGGTCCCTTCACCGTCGCAAAGGTGACCGGGCCGGCTCCTACCGCCTCCAAACACTTGAAGGTGAAGACATCAACAACTCGTGGAACGTCGACCAACTCGTCGATTCTACGCCTAGTCTACACGACTACTTTGGGGTTCAAGTCTACGCGACTACATTAACACCCCTCCGCCGTAAGCGGCCTCCGGTCCCGGCTCCGGGCCTCCCGACTACTCCTCTCCAGGAACCGCCCCCGCGCGGCTACCTACGGATCCCGGGCCGCGACGAGCGTCAAGGACTCTAGCAGCCGGTCTACCAAGAGACCACACTCCAAGATCCGCCCCCGCACGGCTACCTACGGATCTACGATCCGGCCCTAGACGGCTACCTACGGATCAACCGCGCGCAAGCGGCCACCCGCTCCGCCTCTACTCGGCTATAAGCGGCCTCCGGTCCAAGCGACTACTTTGTAACTACGGCCCCGGCCATCCGGGTGTACTTCGAAGTAATAAAGTTTGATCATTCATCAACTTCTTTTCGCCTCGCTCCCCTACAAAGGGACTACTAAAGTCGAGTACCACTACTCGTATCGACTCCACGATGGGCGCTCCGCACTCGAGATCGCGACTATGAGTACTCATTGCCGGAAAATTTTCTTTCATTGATACTTGAACAATTCATTACAATTGTTTTTTTGTACAACTATGGCTACTAGCTACCTATTACGGAGGCTACCGGAGGTTCGGCTTCTCGCCTACCTACTCCGCGATGGGAGCCATCTCGCTCCGGCAGCTCGCATCTTGCTCATCGAGCGAAGTTGCGGCTACCCCCGCCGGTGACTACCTCCACCGGGGCCTTCGGGAAGTACGACTTCATGAAGGCCAAGACTTGTCTTGGGATCGACCTCGCCATGTGCTTCACGTAGGCGGCCGACCAACTCGGAGCTTCCCGAAGGCGATCCACCGAAGGAGCAATCTTGGGGCCGCCCCGGTGCGGCACCGGGAATCTTGCGATCGGCGAGTGCGGCTTCTTCCAACTCCTTCATCCGGGCCCGCAATGCCTCACGTCTTCGTTCAACTTCTCGCAAGGATTTGTAGCCGATTGACGAGATCTCGGTCGAAGCAATCCGGAGCTCCATGTGCTTTTCGCACTCGAAGGCGAGTTCTTTGTAGTCGAGCTCGAGTACCGGCGGGCTTCTTGCTCCCCGTAGAAGAGGTTCTTCATGCTCGTCTCCGAGGCCTTCACTGCTCCACTTGGCCCTCAAGCTCGCAACACACGGCAACGCAACAGACGGGTCGACGCTCCTCGACCTCCAACAAGTACCCGACAAGTTGAGGGGTATACCTTTATTTTTTGTTGCGGAGGCCCTTATTCTTACGCACCAAGTCGTCGCCCTTCGCCCGCAACTCCCGGACGTCGTTGTGGTACTTGGCGAAGGCGGCGTCGAGCTTCGAGCGCATGGCGGCCGCGTGCTTTCGCGACTTCACAAGTTGCTCTTCTAGCGCCTCGGCTCGGAGCACCGTGTCGCCATAGCCCCGCAAAGCGAGTTCGACTTGTCGCGGACCGCTCCGCAACGTCCCGCACAAGACAACTCAAGTCACAAAGAGTACTCGCCGACAAAGGATTGGCTACTCAAAAGACTACGGCTACTTACCTTCATCCTTGCCGGCTTGACGGATTGCCTCCCGGATGCTTGGCTACCGTCGCCGCTCGATGAGATCGTCCGCGAGCGCCTCTATCCCGCCGCGACTACTCGCGGTGGCCTCCGTCATCGGCAGCAGCGGATGGGCTCTGCGTCCTAGATCTCGGGGGAGCGGATAGCCACCTCCCGAGCAATCTCGGCGACGTGGTGACCGCCTCTCCCCGGCGGTCTTCTCGACGACCTCCTCCATGGGCTCGGGGGCTCCTTCCGCCAGCCTCGGGGCCTGCGGTGTCAACCTCCGCATTGGCACCCCCGCAGGGATGTCACCACCCTCGCCGCCCTGTCAAAGAGGCGACAAGTGCATCGGTGCCTACGACTACTCCTCGTGGAGCCCCGTAGCTTCAAGAAGGGTACTCACCTTCGACTACACCGGCTTCCTAGCCGGCACCTCAAAGCAACCGGTGGCTCAAACGCGGCTTGGGTAGCGGCGGCAGCCTCCTCGGCGGGCGGCGCGACTTCTTCCGCCACCGCCGAAGAGGGCTCGTCCCCCTCCCAAGACAAATCCGTGGACTTCCCGTAGAAACACTCACGGATGGTCGTCCGTCAACATCGACTACCGCAACAAGTACTACTCGCAAGGATATGGTACTTACAAGTTCGACCGGACAATGGTCACGGCCGAGCACCGAGGATGCCGCGATATCGACCGGTCTACCCTCGGCGGGCGCCTTCTCCTCGCGCCCCGCGGTTACCGCCTCCTCCACGGTAGCGGCGGCCGGCACAGGGGTCTCCTCGCGCTCTCGAAGCCACCACCTCTTCAACGGCGGCGGCTATGGGTCCCGTGCTCCCTTGTGGAGCGAGGGGGCCGGCGCTCCGCTTGCGCCAAGATGTCCTCAACGGTGGGGGGCCGGACTACGGCTTCCCACCGGCTCCCCCACCGTGTCCCACACGCCCTCGTCGCCCTCTTCGACGGGCTCCGTTGGCGGCACCTCCCCGCATACAAGGAAGACTACTCGTCGGCAAACGTACTCGAACAAAGGGTACTCGACCGCTCCTCGCTCAAGACAACTTACCTCCCCGAGGCGTGGTCTCCGAGACCTTCGCCTTCTTCGTCACCCGCTTCGGCGGGGTTGCACGGCTTCCGTGGCGGCGCGGCCGGTGCTAGCCTCCGGTGCTAACCGGGGGGTCTTGTACCGAGGAACATGAGGCAAGCCCGGGCGGCTAAACCTTGACCGCGGGCCGGAAGTGGTCCCCGCAACGTCTCGTCGTCTTCGTCGTCATCGTCGTCGGAGGTGTCCTCCACGATGACGGGTCATCGCTCGCACCGACTTCGCGCGCCTCCTTCGCCTTCCCCTCCATCGGGATCTCGATTCCGCTCGGAGGTGGCTCGCGGCACGGAGATGAACTTCTTCACGTCATCCTCGCGCAAGACACAAGACGCCAAAGCAACTCTACTTCAAGTAATCACTACTCGACTAGGGGAGTACGACTACTCACCTCCTTGGGCGGGCGAGCGGCGGAGTACTCCTCGGACAGGCACGCCGTGTACGGCGGCATATCCTTGAAGATCCGCGACAACCTCTCGATGATGTCGTTGTCGTCCCGCCTCGCCTCCCGCATCCGCGACGAGTCGTCGTCGCCGTGTACTCGAAGCCCGGTGGTCTCCCGAGCCATCAACCCGGCCGGATCCTTCGCTTCATGAAACCGAAGGCCACGTGCTCGGCCCTCGGCCCCGCCTCCCCGAGCACCCCGATGCGTGCTAGCGGCCCTCGGGGAGCCGGATCCCTTCTTGCATGGTGGGCTCCGTGTTCCACCATTCTCCGTGCCTGGGCTGCCGTCCGCTCGGCTTCGGCAGGCCGGGGTGGTGGTTCGTGATGTAGAACCACCTGGTCTTCCAATCCGTGTTGGAGTCGACAAGCTTGTACGCCGATATCGCTCCGCGGCATCCTCCCTCGACCGAATGCCGGCTCCTCTCGACTACCCTGGGATTGGTGGCACTTGGTTGCGGCTTGACGCGGAAGAATTTCCGGAAAAGCACCCAATGCGGCTTGATCCCGAGGAAGGCTTCGCGAAGTGAACGAAGACCGCCATGTGGAAGATGCCGTTGGGGTTCGGTGTTCGGGTACTCGATCCCGTAGTACCCGAGCAGCCCCTTGAAGAAATCGGGCCGGCCGGGAGTGCAAGTCCGCGCTCCACGAACCGCGCGAACATTGGGATCTCGTCTTCTCGCTTTCTCCATCGGATATGGATCTCCAGCGGCGGATCTCCACATGTCGACTTCCTTCTCCCTGATGAACCCACTGTTCAGGAGGGTCAGCAGATCCTCCGTCTTCACTTTGGACTTCTTCCACTCGCGGCTTGGATCGCCCCCGCGGTGGAGACATGGGCGGCCGCCTCCCGGTGGCGGCCGCGGCGGCCTCTTCGCGGCCCCTCTTCTTCCCGGCGGCCTTGGACGTCTTGGACGGTGACGGCTTCATCCTCCAAGTGCAGGGCGTCTTCACTCGCATCCGCTCGGGGGCTACCCTAAAAGCTTTGGGTGGCGGCGCACTTGGATCTACTACGGCGGCAGCAAGCGCTGGGAGTGGATTCGCTTCAGATGCAAACGGAATGGCTGCAGCTCGTATGGGTGAAAAACCCTAAGGGTTTTGGCTTCTATTTATAAGCCAAAGCGGCTCCGCAACGGGCGGCTGGATAGTCCACGCGCGGCTGACTCAGCGGCTGTGCGTGACTCTTCGTATTCTACTAGTCGACGCGCCTCACCTCGGGGGCTCGACTACTTCTACTCGACTACCTGGGAAGCGACTAGTCTCAAGAGCATCTCAGGACACATTCTTCAAGATGACCCTTCAATTCGAGAGGAAGTACTCGACTCAAGGCTCGGGGGCTCCGTGCCACATGTCCTTCGGTTTTTCTCTCCGGATTTTTCGGGATCTTCTTGCCAAGACTTCGTATGGACCCTCGCCCGAGCCCACGGCTCAACCTAAGGCTCGGGGGCTACTCCATATAGAGTGCGATTTTGCAAATCACACCTCCATATCGCTCCGCTTCAAGACAAGACGGACATTTTTTGAAGACATTCGAAGGCGTTTTCGAGGACGCTTGGGACTACTCAAGAAGACTTCAAGATTGCTCAAACATCGACTGGAGTACATTCCAGCCTCGGGATGCTTCGACTACTCTTGAGGACTTTGACTTGCAGCACTCGGGGACGCTTGAGGACTGCTTGTTAAGGCCGTCAAGACTACTTGAAGCTATCCTTCTCGACTACAAAGTACTCGGGGGCTTGTCGTATGGACCTCCCTGGGCCCACTACCTCGGTGGGTACCGGGACCGACTACTCGGTGGGCCCCTGGGACTACCCCGGCTTGCGCTACACGACACCGAAGGCGTGGAGCACAAGGACTACACGGGGAGTAGTACTCGGTTAGGGGAGCCGTACATGTTCCGCACCGTATAGAGGACTCCTAGACGTACTCGACTAGTACTCTCTCCCTACTCCGACTTGTAACCCCGCCTCCCGACTATATAAGGCGAGGCGGGGATCGATCACCTCATCCAATCCCCTACAACTCACGGCGCACTATTGCACCATCTTGTAATCGTGCCCAATCAATCCGGAGCTACGCAAAGCATAAGAGACGTAGGGTATTACACACCTCGCAGCCCGAACCTCGTCTAAATTTTGTGCCACGTGTCTCTTCCTTTGAGTTACCGATCTCGACGAGTCACATTCATCTACTTCGGGTACTCCCGTTAGTAGGTTGCCGGTCTAAAACACCGACAAATCTACCCCAAGGTGACGGTTGGGAGTAGATAGAATTGCCAACAATCCAACAATGTTTCCTAGGACTCTTAACTTGTGGAATAATTAGTCAAATGAGAAATAATAACCTAGTGTGTGTACGTGGTGCAAGGTGTATATGCACATGATAGGAAAGCATATAAACAAAGACAATGTTTTCACCTAGTTCTAAACACCATGTTTACAACTAGGTTGCCGAATTTCTCCATAGCCATAAAGATTTATTTATCTAGGGTTAAAACACCATATTTATCCCTAGATCAATAACTCTTATAGCACAAGAAAAATTAAGCACATTGCAAAGCTTATAAACTAACTAATGCAACATGAAAACATATGAAAAGCTATCATGGTTTATCGAACTTAATGATGATGGTCCACAATCATGTTTAAACACCACGTTCACACAAGATTGCAAAGGAAATAATCATATGGCCTTATGAAGCATTAACATGGAAAATGAAGCATACATCATTAAGTATATAAATCAATGAAGCCTACTAAATACAAAATATGTATATGCAAAGAGACAAACACGTCGATGACAAAATGAATGCACGCAAATAAATAAATATGAGCATGAACATGATGGTGGTTCTAAAAAAAAATTAAACTTATATTAATATCCACAAGTTGATCATTATAGGATGGCGTCATTATTTATTTTCTCTAAGAAAGGAATAACAACATAAAGAAACGGGTTGCCTCCCGAAAAGCGCTTCATTTAAAGTCATAGAGCCCGACTTTCTGACATACCTTATTTTCATTGCATAGCCATGGCCCTTCACAGAAGAATGAAAGGTACCAATGCAGCTTTAGTTCACTTCCCACGTTGTGCTTGATCACTTATATAGTACTTTCCCAAGGTATCTGACATCATCGCTTTCTCCTTCTCTGTCCCCCTTCGGTGCTGCCTTCACTCCATGAATTTTTCTTTAATGTCCAGAACAAAAAGTGTACCCCAGCTCTACTCCATTTCATAGTGAACAAAATTTCCTTTCCAACAAGTCTTTATGTGCCCAATTCGGACTACGAAAAAGAGAGTTACGTCCATTTTACTTCGGTGATGAAATCTGTCCAGAAATTTCAGAACGTGCAACGCTCAATGTTTACTCCATAACTCTTTGCACGGGTCTTAAAATTCGTTGGTTCTTGATGCTTTAGAATAGAAACTTGATGGGCCTTCTGAATATCTTATTTTCTTCATTTGTACACATCTGAACAATCTCTCAAATTGATGAAGACAACAGCATCCATCGCGGGATTTGGAGAGGTTGATGTTTTATCTTGCAACTCTTTAGTCATGACTTCTCTTTTCATTATTTAGACCATATTTACATGGTTAGTGAAAACCGGGCTTTCTCCTGACATATGCTTCTTTAAGGTCATTATATTGACAAAGCACAAAGCATGATCGAGATTTACAAAACTTATTGTAAACATACGCGTCCATAATTAACACCACAAGCAAATTGTAGCAACATACCAAGGTGTAATTAAAAGAAGCATATGTTTCATGCAAAGCACTTAGCTCTTGGTTAGGCAAAGGTTCTTTAGGCATAGAATTAATTTCTTCCAACATAAACATTGTCTCACTATAATTCTCAAGATAATCTAGCCTATCAACATGATCATTATTGGCACAAGACATAGAATTTAAACTATTATTCATACTATTGGTCCAACATGAGAATTTGACTATATCATCATTAATACCAATAATATCTTGAGATTTGACCGTGTACATTTGCCTCAGAGCTTCCTTGACAAGAGTGATTTTTGGTTTGTTTTGTGGCATTGAAAGCAGGTCAATCTCAACAAGTGGAGTTGTCTCTTTGTTACTTTTTTTGCATCCCCTTCATCTCATCATGTGGAACGTGTAATCCATCAACTACATTTGCATTTGTCTCTTCTGTGAAGTCTTCATTGTCATCCCAATCTTTATCTTCAAAGTCTTGAATGTAGCTTTCTTTATCTTCCATGTACCACATGTTGTCGAGATTGCTCATCGTTGATTCACTCTTTTCTTCTTCATTGAGCACTTCCATGTCTTGATTTGCTAGTGTGTAGACTTCAATAGCACACAAGATATAACCATGTGGAGAGGAGTCATGTATGTGTGTTTGCCTTGTGCCATCTCCTTCCCACTCACCTTCTAGCTTGAATCCTATCTTCTCTCATTTATCCTTCGAGTCACTAGGCTCGTCACGGTTGTGGTCTTCTTTTTCATCACAAATCTTCGAGATGTCATATTGATTGATCCATCCTTCATCTTCTTCGTTTTCTTCAAATATATTTTGGATCGATTCTCCACTCGTCTCTTGATCAAAAATATCTTCAACTCTCTTGGCGGCATGTCGGTATTCCTCCTTCCTTCGGTAGTTGATTATGGGGGCAAAATCAACTTGGATCCAATTGGATAGATTGAACTCCGCTAATGGTCTAGCATTCCTCATACTTCGGCCTACATTCATGTTAGTTTCAACATTTTTATCATGCGGAGTGACTTCGCTTACCTTAGGAAGTGGTTCTTCAATCTCTTGAATAGTCGGTTCATCTTCCTTGACCTTCGGTCCATCTTTTCAAAAATTTCGGCAAGCACCTCAGGCTTGCTTTTGTCATTTTTCTCCTCCTGACAATGTCTTTGCCAATCTTGTTGCGTTCTTTTCCCATTACTTATCCTTTGTAAGATTTGCGCGGCTTCACTAATCGTTTTATCCATCAAATCACCACCTGCACACATACTTACAAAACAAGAAGAGTTAGGGGTTAGTGAAAAATAAAATGTATGCAACATCAGGTCACCGAAAAATCCCAAGTTCGGACCTTGCTCGAGTAGTTCATTAAAACGGTCCCAAGCTTTATCAATTCCTTCATCTTCTCCTTGCTTGAAACTAAGAACTTGCCCCCATAAGTCTTGAACTTTTCTTATGGTAAAGAACTTCAAAAGAAACTTCTTCACTAGCTCATCCCAATTTCCTTTTGCTTCAACGGACGCAAGTGTGTACCATCTTCGTGCTTCATCTGAGGACCATGTGTGGTTCTAGGACCGGTGGATGGTCTCTTCCTTGTGTAATAAGTGATTGACAACATTGTGTGGACTGATTCTTGGCTAAGTAATGTAGGTGCAGGTTGCGGCTTGACTGGTGTTGGTGCAGGTGAAGAACAAGCACGAAAGGTCATCGCCGGTGAGGCCTCCAGGTGTGGAGAAGACAAGTAGGCTTCGTTCGAGGGACCCGGTGGCCAGCGGGGTCAAGTGCGGGCCGCATGGTGGCATGAACAGCAAGATGAAGTCATGGACGGTTTCTTGGTTGAGCCTCAAATCCAAGGTCGAGCCGGGACTACGTGGGAGCCGAGTCATGAGTGTCGATTAGCGGAGGCTACACCGAGTTCGCGGGGTTTCCATTGGTTCACCAGAAAACCACTGGGTTTCTTGGTTGATCCACAAAGCCAAGACCGAAGAACTGAAGACGGTGCTGCTGCAGCTCCAAACTGGTGGGTCTGACCGGTCTGACCGGTGGGTACTCGTCTGACCGGTAAGGAGCACCCTCACCGGTCTGACCAGTGTGCGACGACGCAGTGTGGAGACTTCGAAGTGGAGGACACACATCAGGATCGCATGGCTTGCGTCGAGGCTAAGTAGGGTGCAGTCGCCGGGCATCCATCCGATGGAGAAAATCTGAAGACTTCCAAAACCGCCCTTGAGGGGCTTGTATCCATAGGTGTTAAGTAAGGGCATGTTGACGGTGTATTTTGGTACACCAAGCATGTTCATTACACTTTGGTTTGGATTTGATTATGGAACTAACCCGCCACTAGGCACACTAATCATATAACAAGTTCATTTATGTGCATGCATTTGGAAGTGTTGTGTTTATGTAGAAAAACATGGACATAAAGGACAGATTCACAACAAGTTCAAAGGAGCATTTACTGAGTCTTGTTCGTGTTCATGAGCTTGATGAAATCACTTCCAATGGTGGCAAGGACCGAAGTGCTACAAAGGAACACCCCCGGGGATTGAAGCATAAAAGACCGAACTTCATGCGCGGAGAACCTCCATCTTGGACGCGAGCATGACACCGTCAAAATCATGCAAGTGGAGGGGACAAAGTGCATAATCACCTGAGGACCCACGGGAGCGAAGGGGCGACCAAACCGGGGCGAATTGGGCCCGGGCCGGTCGGCCTAGGCCGACTGGCCCAGCCCAGTTCCGGCATCGGTTTGGCCCCCCTTTCCTTGCACCTGAAGGATCTTCAACCCTAAAACCCTGGAGGCGCCGCCATTCGACAGGGGGAGAGCCATTCGCACCAGGAGGCCATCCACAAGCTAGAGAGAGAGGAAGGAGATCTCCGGAGGGGATCAACCACCTCGAAGGAAGCACCCACAAGTGAAGAAGAAGGAAGACACCGTCGGAAGGGTGACCACGATCAACGGTGCTATGTCTAGCACCTTGATGGGGTAATCTCCTTATTCGTCCATGGGTTGTAATCAATCCTGAGATGTAATCGTACTTTGTCGGATTATCTATCTATCATCTTGTGTTGAATATACTTTATTGCTTAAGGTTAGCGACCATGCCGTAAAGGGAGTAGAGCTCCAATGCTTCCTTGGATCCATTCAATACGCCGTGTCCATCATAGGTCTAGTCATGAATACCTTCCCGTAGTGACAGTACGAGAAGAGGGAAATGGCGAAATCGTGGTCACAACCCTCGATAGATTAGATTGGTTTTCATATCTTTAAGCAATTGCATGATCTAGTATCGTAGACCCATGGGCGAGTGTCTTTTATCTTGATTGCTTTATCATTCTCTCTAGTGTAGTGTAGTTGTTTTCTAGTTTAATCATAGTTAGGGTTTGAGTAGCTAGTGTGTTAAGGTAGATCAAACGCTTGTAATCCCCTTGCTCCGCGGATCGACAAGAACCATGGGAATCCCGTGGTGAAAAAGGTGTGGGTCTGTACGCTTGCGGATCGTAGAGGGATACGTCATTTATCCGTCAACAAGCCCCTTCTTCTAGTGCTGTTGCCGGGGAGCAAGCTAGTTTACATCATTTGGTTTGCATTTAACTTAGTTTCATATTTAGTTTATCTTTTGTTTACTAATATCTAACACATATTATCTAGAAAAGCACTTTTGTTTGTTTTTGTTTTTGTTTTTATCTTATTGTCTAGATGGCGTTCGTCAATCAACCCGTGGAAGAACCAGAGAAATCACTACGGGATTATGCTAGCCCTCGATGTGAAGACGTAAGAGTACAAGAGTCGGATTCGAAGCTCGAAGCGACCAAGTATGAAATTAAATCCAAGATCATCGAGATGGTGGCGGAAAACCCGTTTGAAGGGATGGTTACGGAGAACCCATATAGACACATAAGGCATTTCACGACGCTATGCAACACGGTGCGTCAAGAAGGAGTTCCCGATGAATGGTTCAAATGGAATCTCTTTCCCTACTCACTTGCCGTGAAGCAAAGACATGGTACTCGTTTGCATCCTTTGAAGTTGAAGGCAATTGGAACAGGTTGACAAAGAAGTTTTGCGAGAAGTTCTTTCCAATTAGCAAGGTTCAATATCTAAGGAGACAAGTGATCACTTTCACGCAAGGAGAAGAGGAAGGGATAGACCAAGCTTGGAATAGGTTTAATGAGTTGATCGAACAAGGACCAAGACTTGGCTTCTCCGGTGACGTACTCTTGTATACATTTTTCTTTTCCCTAACCCCTAGTTGCATGTAGCACATCCAAATGTGTGCACACTTCTTCTACAAAAAATTAGTAAAGCGACTGCCATGCGAAGAGATTGGGAAACAAGACTTGCGGAGGAGCCGGAATATAATTCAAGGAAGAAGAAGTGTGCTGAATTTTCTAAGGAGGCAAGCCCGGAAGTCACAAAAGAGGAGCCAATCCCGGAAAAGTTTGAACAAGAACACATCAAGTCAAGAACTACCCCGAGCGTTGACTTCGTCTTACTAAATGAGACAAACAAGAGAAGCATGTCAAGCGCGAAGCTACTAAGGGAGTTCGAACCAATGGATTGGGTTCCTATCGGTTACGGAGAAGTATTCGACAAGAGAAGACCGTTCTCTAATCAAAAGGGCATGGCAAGAGCATTGGAAGTGGATTTCCCACCGGAGAAGAAAGCGGATGATTCATACAACCTTGAAACCACCGGTGAGATCTTTCAAAAGCTCTTTGGAGATGATGAAGTGGATCCGGAGCACATAGCCGAGGTGAAGAGAATCATGGGAATCAAGCCCGAAGCATCACCATACGCTCGCCTCGCCGAAGTTTACGCGATAGGATCCGATGAAGAAGAGAGGATGGTACCACACTTGAGTTGCGAGATCAACGGAGTTCAATACAAAGCTTTATGCGACATCGATGCCCAAGTAAGTGTCCTATCTTCTAAAATTTACGATAAAGTTCAAGACCACAACCTAGACTTAGCTCCAACATCAACAAAATTAATTTTGGGAGATGGTAGAACTATTAAACCTCTAGGTATTGCTTGCAACATGAAAGTAAAAATATCTGAAAAATGTATACCAACCGATTTCTTTGTTATGGATGCTTACCATAGTAGTCATGATCACATAATCCTAGGTAGGCCCTTTCTGAAATTGGTTGATGCTGTGTTGGATGCCCGGAGAAGGAAAAGTAACAATGAACCTTAATGGAACAAAGTACACATATAACTTTTTTCGTGTTTCTAAACACCCTACAACCTTTCCTCCCGAAAAAGAAGTAGAGGAGGTAGATAGTCTTTGTTTTGTTGAAACCCTTAGAGACCCGCTGCAAACAGCGATGGAAAATCAAATTAGTAATCAACAAGATGAAGAACTAGAAGAAGCAACAAAAGGCTTAGGACCACATGATGGAAGCGTGGAGGAAGAAAAATTCGAGGACATAGGAGAAATTAAACCCGAGGAGCCACAAGTGCTCGAGGTTGTGACAGAACCGCTCAAATTACTTCCACATTATCGCCTAGACCCCTCCTCTGGGTCATTAAGCAATAATACAGAAGTAACCCGTCATCTCTGCCGGGTCGTACCTGGTAAATCACTTACATCACAGGATCGACATTTGTACAACAAACTCACACGAAGGCGAGTCTAGAGGTAAACAAGTCACCAATTATTACATAACATCCTTCTCAGGTGCATTATTACAAACCAAGTCTTTTGCATAAAGGTAAATAGTTTAGAGTTCATAACACATCGGAAATAAACACTACACGACATAAGTAACATCACAAGAGGCCATCTGTGATGCCACTAAGCACTGTCATCCTCCCACTCGTATTCCCAACCGGGTGCGAGAGAACCAGGCCACAGAGAGACATCATCACATAGATCATCAGCAAGGCTGGGTATACTAATACTCAGCAAGACTTACCCGTCGGGTGATTAGAAAAATCACCAACCCTCTAGACATGCAAGGCTTTATGGCTGGTGGTTTGTTTTGCTGAAAAGTAACAAAGGGTATGTCCTTACTTTCAAGTTTTAGCTCACATTATATTCTTTTAACCATTACTAGGTTAGCCAACTAATTCAAGCAAGAGTTGTACAGTACAATGTTAACAAGTATACAAGTTCCTTCTCAATTCCATCATTAAGGGACATAGAGTGAATGGTTAAGCAGTCTCAGATAACGGTGAGAGGCCGACGATCGATCGGTTAGTAACCTTGCAAGGTGGACCTAAACATACGGGAGAATGCATACCCCAAGAATGCCAAATAAACCAAAGGGGTGGGGTATACACCAACCAGGCGGTTCCCGGCCGTCCTCAGTTCGGGATCAAGTCCATAGTCCCTGGTACGAGGTTATCCAGCCACGGTATCCGACCGTCCGGATCCACCTACGCACCACTGCCTAGTATCTGGGGATCTCTCCCGGGTGTAGTGGTAGAGAGTTCCCTTGCTGGATCAGGAAAGTACTAGGCTTACCGGTCCCATTCCCGACAAATGCTTAGTACGTTCAAAAGCTTAACCACAGACATCCACTGACCGGAGTCAGTCCCATGCTCTTACCACATGAGCAGATAAGTTCAACAATCTTATGATTCCAACATAAGAGACCTATAGCTCGCGAGTGATGGTCATCACTCGACTTCTACCGTGGTTCTAAGCATGGCAACTAGCGACCTAACAGGCTAGTATAAAACATAGGAACCTAGAATCATGGATCTAAGGTTTCAAGTCAACTCCTGAACGTAAATGCACAGACATTGCATAAAAAGGAATAGTTGCAGGAGTTTAACAAAAGTAGGTTATGCTCCGGGGCTTGCCTTTGCTAGCAAAGTCAGAAGCGAGATCCTCCGAACTTTGGTTCGGGTCTTGCTGCACTTCCACCACGTTCACTTCTCCCTCGCCGGTTCTCCTTCGGACTCGGTGCACCAGCTCGTAGTTCCCGTCAGGAAGTTCTATACGACATGCTGATGCATCAAGATTCAAGTATACAACATAAGTAGGTAAATTCAGTCCTGAATTTAGAGTTAAACACAGGGGTTCTTGTTGGTCATATTCACCTTAACAAGTTTTCAATTAACTGTTTTTCACTAGAACAATGGATAGGTGTGAAAGTTTATTCTTGTTTGATGGTGATTGTGTGCACATCTAAGCCCGTTAGCTAAGTGAACTTCATTAAAGTGTTTTGGGGCTGTTCAGATATGGTTTCACAAAGTTCGAGCTTGGAATTTAAACTGCACGCGGAGACAAGTTTGATTTCCCTTTATTTGGCCCATGTTAAGCTTGTTGACTTAGGAAATTAATTCTGGCAAAAATATATACCCAAACTGATCACAAATCTTCACCAGCATGCACATAACAGCAAGACATATATTTCTGACCAAAAGTAGGCAAAGCATCAATACCAAGCAATTATGACAATTATAACAAGTTTGAGCTAATAGAAGCATGAATAAATCATAAAGCACAAGATACTCAGAATCTGAAGCTATAACTCGGCACGCAGCATGATATGGACAAATTTAGCTCACACACCAAAAATCACATCCATAGCTGCAGTAGAAATATGGATTTGAATTTAACTCAAAATAGCAACCATAAATTAGCAGGGCATTTTACACAAGCCTAAAAATCATCTCTGATTTGTGACACACACTAATAAGCATGGCAGAGCTACAGGAGAAAGTTGAAAGGCATTTGACTAACAGATAATTCTACACAATTCATAAATGGAGAACAGGCTGAAATCAATATAAATTCATAACTGAAGTTTCACACATGATTTCAGTTCCATATTTCTACACAAGGCCAGGAATGCTATTATTGACAACATATCCAAAATTCACATGCAGATCACTTATACATTTCAAGTTATTTCAAATTTACTCAAACTGATCAATTCAAGATCATTTAAAAACTACTCTGAAATTTACAAACTTCCTTTCTAGAAAAGTTAGGTTTCTTCACAAGGATTCCAGAACAGTTGAGTTTCCATTTTTTACAATTTTCCTGTGATTTTATATCGATTTTACAAGGCTCAGCTTGTTAACCCTAAATCTATAGATGTCTTTTGCAGACAGGCCCCCCGATCGAAAACTAAGATTACAATCGGGTCCCCGGCGGAGGAGCAAGGCTGGCCGGTGGCGAGGGGCGGCCGGACTACGGCGAGCAAGCGGCTAGGGTGGGGTTTGGACTCACCCTCAGTCGATTGGCGGGGTTGGCTTGGCGGAAGACGGCTCCGCAATGGTCGGCGGCGAGGGGTGCGGCGGACGGCCGCGGCGACCGCAAGGCCGGCGAGTTGGCGGGTCGGCCGACCAATGCGCATGCACGAGAGCATTCCGGGGGTGCGTGCGGAGGTTAGGGGTGGAGCTTGGGCTCGAGCGGGAGGCGGTGGATGGCGGGGCGCACCGGCGAGCTCGGCGTGGCGGCGACGACGGACGCGGGGGAGCCCGAGCAATGCGAGCGCGGGGGAGTTGCATGGGGCGTCGGGGGCGTCTAAAGACGTGCATGCGAGCCGGATGGCGAGGCTAGCCGGGCCCCGCGCGCGCGGGGCACGGCGCGGCTCGGCCGACGGCGGCGCGCGCGCGGGCGATCGCGCGGGCGTGCGGGCGCGGGGTCGTGGGCCCGGCCACGATGGCTAACGCGTGTCACGGCGGCGGGCGGGTGTGGGCCGGCTAGCCGCGCCGCACGGCGCCGACGGGCGACGCCGCGCGCGCGGGCGCGCTCCGGCGTTCCCCGCCCATAACCGATTCGATGTACCCCACTTTGACCGATTCAAACTCAAAAACTTTGAACTAAAGTTCAAAGTCGCCAAATACGAACGTTGTAGACCAGCTAACCCTCTTCAAC
This sequence comes from Cenchrus americanus, assembly GCA_947561735.1. Taxonomy (NCBI): domain Eukaryota; kingdom Viridiplantae; phylum Streptophyta; class Magnoliopsida; order Poales; family Poaceae; genus Cenchrus; species Cenchrus americanus. The sequence continues at coordinate 262,676,767 of OX387241.1, read as the reverse complement.
TTTCGCAAAGGCCGACCGGTCGAATTCTCAACGAATTTGGAGAAAATCAACTTCAAAGTTACGGATTTGTATGCATTGGTCAAGCGTGCAACAGGACTTTGACTAAGTTTTTGAGCATTTAAACCTCAGAATTTGAAATGCCAACAATGGAATGAAATGTGTTCCCGGAAAAACTAAGAAACTTTGCTGTTGGTCGATTTTGAAGTTCTATAGGAAAATTTTGAGAACGCGCAAGAAAACTAATCCAACCTTAAGAAGCACTTGGGCTTTGACCACCGATTTGGGTGTTGACCAAGGTTCTTTGTGCAAAAGTGTGACTCACTATGTTAAACATGATTAGAGGCTACTTAAACTTGGTTATTAAAGCCAGATGATGTCATAAGCAAAAATAAACATCAGGGATGTTACAGCCTACCCCCTTAACAAGGATCTTGTCCCGAGATCGAAATTTAAAAGCAAGGGTTAGGGAGCAAGGTCACTTACGTTTCTGGACTTGTAGAAATCCTGGATAATGAGTGTTAAGATAGTGTTCAGTTTCCTATGTGGCTTCCTCTTCTGTATGATGACTCCACAAGACTTTGTACATGGTCACCGACTTCCTCCTCGTCTTCCTCTCCTTTGTGTCAAGAATCCGCATCGGATGTTCCACTAGTGAAAGATCTGGTTGTATCCATGCATTGGCTTCATTGATAACTCTCAGTTCAGGTTCATGGGCGCACTTTCTCAATTGAGACACGTGGAACACGTTGTGTATGGCAGCAAACCGCTCGGGTAGGCAAATGTGATAAGCAACGGGTCCACAAACTTTAGTAATCTCATAAGGGCCAATGTACCTTGGAGCTAACTTTACCTTGACTCCAAATCTTTGTACTCCTTTTGTTGGTGAAACTCTCAAATACACTTTTTCGCCGACTTGGTATTCCCTTACGATTTTCCCCTTGTCATGGTAACTCTTTTGCCTCATTTGTGCGGCTTTTAAGTTTTCTTTTATTACTTCGACTCTCACCTCGGCTTCTTCAACTAAATTGGGTCCAAAGAACTTTCACTCTCCTACTTGTGACCAGTTTAAAGGGGTGCGGCATCTTCGCCCATAAAGAGCCTCAAAAGGTGCCATCTTCAAGCTAGCTTGATAGCTATTATTATAAGAAAACTCTGCCAGTGCTAAGCATTTGTCCCAGCTCTTGTCGAAGTGAATGATACATGCCCGGAGCATGTCTTCCACAATTTGGTTGACTCTTTCCGTCTGTCCATCCGTCTGAGGATGATATGCGGAGCTACGGATTAGCTTGGTTCCCAAGCTTTCGTGTAATTGTTCCCAAAAGCGAGATATAAATTGAGGACCTCGATCAGAAATGATGGTCTTAGGAATCCCATGTAGTCGCACTACGCGGTCAAGATATATCTCTGCATAGTCTTTCGCTGAGTAAGTGCTGTTAACTGCGATGAAGTGTGCAGTTTTGGTTAACCTATCCACCACGACCCAGATAGAATCGTGATTTATGGATGTGAGTGGCAATCCCACAATAAAATCCATGCTGATGTCATCCCACTTCCAAGATGGTATGGGCAAAGGTTGGAGAGTACCCGCTGTTTTTAAATGGCTTGCCTTGATTCTAGAGCATGTGTCACACTCAAAAACATACTTTGCTATGTCGACCTTCATGTTGGACCACCAGAAATTCCCTTTCAAATCTTGGTACATTTTACTACTCCCTGGGTGGATTGAGAATTTGGAGAGATGAGCCTCATCCAAAATTTCCTTCCGGAGGGTAGGATCTTCCAGAACAACTAGACGCTGCCCGAACCAGACTGTACCATTGGTGTCTTGTCGAAAACACGTGTATTTCGGATCATTTTGAGACAACCTTTGTTTGATGGTTTTGATCGCCTCGTCCCTGGCTTGAGACATTACTAACTTATCCCACAAGACAGATTCTACCGAGATGGTATTCAACATGCCCTGAGGGACAATTTCCAGACGTAATTTACTTAGCTCGTTGCACAAGGTATCCCTATAAGATTTCGCTGATAAGCAGTAGCAATGACTCTTACGACTGAGAGCATCCGCAACTACGTTCGCCTTGCCCGGGTGGTAGTGCACTTCAAGATCATAATCCTTAATAAGTTCCAACCACCTTCTTTGACGCATATTTAAATCAGCTTGGGTAAAGATGTACTTGAGACTTTTGTGATCGGTGTAGACATTGCAACGGGTTCCCATTAAATAATGCCTCCAGATTTTCAAGGCATGAACCACCGCTGCTAACTCGAGATCGTGAGTTGGGTAATTCTTCTCGTGAGGGCGGAGTGCTCGGGAAGCATAGGCAATTACTCGGTTTTCTTGCATAAGGACACAACCCGGACACGTGCCCGAGGCATCACAAGAAACTTCATATGGCTTGGAGTTATCGAGTTGAGCTAACACTGGGGCGGAAGTTAGGTACTGTTTCAGAGTTTGGAAAGCATTCTCACATTTCTCGTCCCACACGAATTTGACTCCTTTCTTCAATAATTCAGTCATAGGTTTGGCAATTCTAGAAAAATCCAGGACAAAACGACGGTAATACCCAGCCAATCCAAGAAAACTTCTAATTTGATGGACGGACTTTGGCCGTCTCCACTCCATCACTTCTTGCACCTTACTTGGATCCACGGATATACCTTCATTAGATATGGTGTGCCCTAAGAACTTGACACTATCCAACCAAAATTCGCATTTGGAGAATTTGGCATAAAGTTTATGATCTCTCAAACGTTGAAGAACAATGCGAAGATGTTCCACATGCTCCTCTTGGTTCTTGGAATAGACCAAGATATCATCGATGAAAACCACCACGAATTTATCCAGTTTAGTCATGAATACTGAGTTCATGAGGTACATGAAGTAGACAGGTGCATTAGTGAGACCGAAGGACATAACCAGATATTCATACAGTCCATAACGTGTGGAGAAGGCAGTCTTAGGAATATCACAAGGCCGAATTTTTATCTGATGATAACCCGACCTAAGATCAATTTTGGAGAAGACCTTGGCTCCAGCCAGTTGATCAAACAGCACGTCAATGCGAGGAAGGGGGTATTTATTTTTGATGGTGACCGCATTGAGAAGGCGGTAGTCTACGCACAGTCTCAAGCTACCGTCTTTCTTCTTGACAAAGAGAGCTGGACATCCCCAAGGAGAAGAACTTGGGCGGATAAAACCCTTGTCCAATAACTCCTGAAGCTGGGTTTTCAGCTCTGCCAGCTCCTTGGGAGGCATACGGTAAGCTCTTTTCGAAATAGGTGCCGTACCAGGTTGTAGCTCAATCACGAACTCAATGTCCCGATCCGGTGGCATGCCCGGCAGATCATCAGGAAAGACATCCGGGTAGTCACATACCACTGGGATTTCCTCTAAGCTTGTGGCTATCGAGACATAGGCACTGGGGTCCGCAGATCCCCTCAAAGGTAAGTAGAGAGTTGAGACACCTATAGCAGGTGAAGCGGTTTCTATCCTTCGTTCAGCAATATCCAAGAGTACTTTATGATGTGACATCCAATCCATTTCCAAAAGGACATCTATCCCATCTAACCCCAAGGTTAAGAGATTGGTCTGGGAGATCTTGCTACCTAGCTGCAACGGGACACTCTTGACTAGTGTGTTGGAGGATACTTTCCCTCCCGGGGTTGCGATCTTAAATTCATTCTTAACTCGAAGCACATTTAGACCCAAGTTGACTTGTGTACTCTGGTTCATAAAGCTATGTGTAGCACCGGAATCAAACAAAATCTTAACAGGTTTGCCATGGAAAGAAAAGGTACCCGTCATAACCGCTCGCTCCCTCGAGAATTCCCACCATCGTGGTGAAGTTAAGACGACCCTGCTTGACTTGCACGGTCTGCTTCTTCCCTTTGTCCTTGCTGCTCTGAGGCTGTCCCCGTCCTTGATTCTCGCCTGCCTGGGTTGAGGACGAGCATTCATGAAATGCCCGAGCTTCCCACAATTGTAGCAACGTCCTTCATTGGGGGTGCGGGCTGGTGGGGGTGCATTGGGCCTAGCATTCGCTCGCTGAAAATTGGGGGAACGGAAATTCCCTTGCTGCTGATTTTGGGGAGGTTTCGCCACCCATCGCCCGGAATGTGGGTTCCGCCTGGAATTTTTGCTGTGTCTTCCGAACTATGCGGAACTTGCGCTTAGGCGCGTTGCTAGAGTTGAACGCAGCCTTCCTTTTCTTTGCATTCGCACCTTCTTCATTGCATCTTCCTGGGATATGGCCAGGTCCACTATCTCATGATAGTTGTTCGTTTTGATGGGGTTCAACTTTTCATAGAGCTCAGGATCAAGACCCCTGCGAAAGCGATCCATTTTCTTGGCATCGGTATCAACATAGTAGTCACCATATTGACACAGGTTGTTGAACTTCTGGGCGTACTGATATACAAAGTCGGAACCCTGCCTCAAGTTCAAGAGCACATTTAACTTCCTCTCCACCATCCCCTTAGGAATGTGGTGATTCTTGAATGCAGTTTTAAATTTAGCCCACGTGACCTCATGGCCATTTGGCTGCATCATCTTGAAATGATCACACCATAGCAGTGCCGGACCATGGAGACACATTGCTGCAAACTTAACCTTTCTCTCCTCGGAGCATGGCGAGGTGAGAACATCCAACTTGGCTTCAATAGCACGCAGCCAAGCATCAGCCTCCAATGGTTCCTCCGCTTTGTGGAAAAGCGGCGGTTTCAGCGCAGAGAACTGAGCATAGGTTGCCACTCGAGGATCTTCTTCTAACTGGTCATTGCGCCACTGATTCATCTGCTGTTGATTTTGTAGTATCTGGCGCATTATACCAGCTTGAGCAAGGACGAAGTTCTCCATAGGCGTCATATTCGGTGGGGGAGGTGGTGGCGGCAGATTTCTACCACTAGCCTCACCAAACCCATGGGGATTTCCGCGTGTTGCTCCCACCATCTGAAAAATTTGGTAATGGAGGTTAGCCACATATCCCTAATCTTTCCAATATAAGCATAAACAAGAAGACCATGTGTAAAGCGTTTCCTCCATGCACAAATTTCAGAAACAAGACAGCCAAGTACTCTGCCTTGCAAAATTCATATCTTGCTGCTCGGTTATCGAACGATGCTAAATTTTGGTCAGTAGCAGCAAAATTTCATTTTCTACAACTTTGGTATTCAACCGAACTCTGAATCACAACGTTAACATGCCCGAAAAATTAAAATCCCACTGGTCTGCCCAGTCTGAATTTCAGACTGCAGTCAGTTACAGAAAAATTCATAATTCCAAAATCGTCAAAGCAACGAGGCTGAAATTTTACGAGCATGCACACAAAGTAATTTCCAACAACTTTGGTATTCATTTCACAGCCCAGATCATGCCATAAAGAGGTTCAAACAGCCATTACATACTGCTGCATCCAGACCGCAGCATTCACTAGCAGACTTAATTACGACACATTAGCCTAACTTTCAACAAGTCTTCACCCTAGGTTACATAGTGGTCAATGGTAGCATCAGGATACCCAAAAGAATACTCATCCTACGTCAGCCTATCCCATTCACGGACCAAAATCAGGCCACCCGTATGAGTATGGACACTAGTCTATCAACATCTAGTAAGTATCATCACCGCCCGAGGCAACACTAGCGGCAGGTGAACCCTCGACCATCGGGTCCAGCGGCGGAGCCTCGGTGTCGTCCACCATGGACTGAGCGTCGTCCTGGTCACCCTCCATAGCTCCCGGGGCTGGCGGGGGAGCCGGTTGCTGCAACATCTGGATCAACTCGTTGGCCGCCTCCAGAACCTGGTCCAAGGCCTCAAGCTGCCCATCGATATCTATCAGTGCCTGGAGGTGCACAAACCTCTCCTCCTTCAGCTGCTCCATCTGCTCTCTCTGCTGCTCCATCTCCTCTCTCTGCTGCTCCCGCTGCTCCTGCAGTCCCACGATGGCGTGGAGACGGTCAGTGAGGATGTTGACCCACTGAGCGTCACGTGCCACCTAGTTGGCCTCGCGGGCCTCCAGCTGCCCAACCCTCAGTCGAGCCTCGGCGAGGTCCCTCTCAAGGCCCATGTAGCCGAACGAGAGAGAGTGCAGGTGGTGGGTGCGCACTCCCAGCTCTCCGGCGGAGTCGAGAGCGGTAGCAGTCACCGCGGTGGACGCAGCGCTGCGAAGAGCCTGAAGACGGTACAACGCACCCTCGTGCCGAACCATCTCCTGCAGCACGTCGAGTGGGCGCATGCCGGCCAGAAGGTCGGCCATGTGCCCCATACGGTGCCTCCACGCGGGGTCCTCGGGGTCCACTGCCGGTAGCAGTCCCACCAGTGAGGTGGACACCTCGTCAGGGTGCTGGGCGCAGAAGGAGTTAAGCACTCCCAAAGCAGCCACCTCCAGCGTCTCCAGCAACCGGACGCTCACCACATCCGTGCTCAGGTCGGCCCACTCCGGGTGGTCGGAGTGGAGCGGCACAGACACCCGAACACTGCAGCGGGGCACTCCCAGCTGCATGGTCTCCATCGCCTCGTAAGTCGGAGGCGTCGGGTACCCAGACGAGCGGAGGGCGTCCCACAAGATGCGGGCAAACCCCTCAAGGTGCAGCCTGTCAGTACGGACTGAACCGTCCGGACGAACCTCCCAGAAAAGCTGTCCAGCCATCTGCATCACAAAACTCCCACTGGTTAGCGTGAGTTGAGAAATGACAGATTCTGTACAGTGCACAAAAATGCATGTAACTCAAAAACTATTGAGCCAAAAATTCCCAAATTTCACCAGATTCTTGCTGAGATACTAAGACACAAGTTTGGTATTCAAAAGTCGAGCCAAAAACGAAAGGAAAATGGCCAAAAAGCTACAAGTTCAGGTTGCTGTCACCCAGAAATTCCAGCCAACAGCACTGCACTAAACAGAGCATAACTTCAATTCCCTTTACCCAAACTTCTTGAATTTTTCACAGCAGATCCACAACAATATTTAAAGCAACTTTTGTATCTAGCACTTTTGCTGGAAACTAGATTTTGGGGGCCTAAAAGTTTCAGAACTGAACTGCTGCTAAAAGGCAGCTAGAACAACCTTAGGAAGAAAACCTAACTTGAGTTTGGTTAAACCAAGTTTTATGAATTCTTTATGGTATACTCTTTGGAAGATTTAGAACCTTTTTATTAGATGATTTCTGAAGAAAAACTTGTTATATGGATCGGGAAAATAATTCCAGACCAGCAGCTTATTCACAAGTTATCTAGTTGGATCTTACATGCTTTTTGACAGATTGTTGGTCAAGTCTTGACTTCAAGTTTTAATTGTAGGGTTGCTGTTCACTTATGATTTTTAACATGATGAAAGCACATCTATGCGTCCTCACAGACAATTTCTTGTCAACACGAAGTTAGTGCCGGTGGCAGGGCAATTAATCTCTCCCTATAATAGCTAGTCGAGAGCTAAACCAAGGAGTTACCGGATCTAACGATTCGCGGTTAGCGTACCTGCACAAAATCACAGAACATCCCGAACCTTTCATGCCAGCACTCATGAAAGCGTCCCCATACATTACCGTTCACTATAGAAACGGCATCCATGCATAAAGCTGTTGCATGGACAGTATCCTAATTAAGACTCCGAGGCGACGTGAGTGCCCCTTGGAATAGGCCTCACTCATCCCTCACGGACTTCGCATGGTACCATCACGTATAAGACACGTGACGAGACTTAGACGCGACGTGGCACCCATTGGAATAGGTCCCACTAGTCCCTCACAGGACTTTCCTGTGGTACCACCACGTATAAGACACATGATGAACTAGTATGGTTGTGCAAGAAAGTAAATCTTGACTGAAAGTAATGTGCTGAGAGTTAGTCTAAATAAACCATAGTTAACTAGCCACCAGAAAAACCCAAAAACCTCTAGGGCCTCTCGGACTAACCCATCCTTATCGTCCCTAACGTACTTTGGAAAACACACCTTACTCTTGCAAGTTTTATTCTAAAACAGGTTGTTAAGGGTGTATTAAGACCTCTGGTGTACAAATCAAGCTCTGATGCCAGCTGTGATAGAACCGCTCAAATTACTTCCACATTATCGCCTAGACCCCTCCTCTGGGTCATTAAGCAATAATACAGAAGTAACCCGTCGTCTCTGCCGGGTCGTACCCGGTAAATCACTTACATCACAGGATCGACATTTGTACAACAAACTCACACGAAGGCGAGTCCAGAGGTAAACAAGTCACCAATTATTACATAACATCCTTCTCAGGTGCATTATTACAAACAAAATCTTTTGCATAAAGGTAAACAGTTCAGAGTTCGAAACACAGTGGAAATAAACACTACACGACATAAGTAACATCACATGAGGCCATCTGTGATGCCACTAAGCACTGTCATCCTCCCACTCGTATTCCCAACCGGGTGGGAGAGAACCAGGCCACGAAGAGCCATCATCACACAGATCATCACCTGAAAATCAGCAACAAAAGCAAGGCTGAGTATACTAATACTCAGCAAGACTTACCCGTCGGGTGATTAGAAAATTCACCAACCCTCTAGACATGCAAGCCTTTATGGCCGGTGGTTTGTTTTCTTTGAAAAGTAACAAAGGGTATGTCCTTACTTTCAAGTTTTAGCTCACATTCTATTCTTTTAACCATTACTAGGTTAGCCAACCGATTCAAGCAAGAGTTGTACAAGACAATGTTAACAAGTATACAAGTTCCTTCTCAATTCCATCATTAAGGGACATAGAGTGAATGGTTAAGCAGTCTCAGATAACGGTGAGAGGCCGACGATCGATCGGTTAGTAACCTTGTAAGGTGGACCTAAACATACGGGAGAATGCATACCCCAAGAATGCCAAATAAAACCAAAGGGGTGGGGTATACACCAATCAGGCAGTTCCCAGCCGTCCTCAGTTCGGGATCAAGTCCACAGTCCCTGGTACGAGGTTATCCAGCTACGGTATCTGACCGTCCGGATCCACCTACGCACCACTGCCTAGTATTTGGGGATCTCTCCCCGAAACGACCCGAATTTCCGCGAACGGAAACCCGACTCTCTGCACCTCCGTGATAGTCCCAGGAAGAGGCTATCACGTGCAATCCCTGTCTCAAGTGGTACAAATCCATACAACACGGGAATAAAAGAAGAATTACATAATATTATTACAACATCAGAGTACAACTCTTCGGCACGAGCCGGGTACAAGTCCAACAGGACTGAATCAAGAAGGGTAAAACACCTACGCAGCGGATCTATCGAAGCGAAGCGTCTCCAGCTCCACAGGCAAACTCGAGCATAGGACCAGCTCTAGTCTTCACACCTTCGTCACAGAAGTTGTAGTCGTAGACGGTCACCGAGTCTGAAATGCCAGCATCTACCCGATAAGCGGGTAGGTCATGTCGCCTTCCCAACAAAGAGCAAAAGCGGTGGTTGAATCTAGTATGCATGGATAAAACCTATATTGGGTCGTAGAAAGTTATGCATGCGGCAATGCGGTAGCAACAATCAAGGTTTGCGAGAATATGCGGCGAGGTCCACACCTCCGGGAGGTCCACACCCTCGAGGTCCACACCTCCGGGGGTCCGCACCCCTCAACAAGGATGTCCACACCAAGACACCGAATCACAACCACGATCCGGCTCCCAACTCTCATCCGCGATGTGAGGCCCACCTCGCTCCTATCCCCACATCTCAACGGCCTCGGCCGGCTCACTCACTCGGGGGAGAGAAGAAGCATAAGAAAAGAGTCTAGCCGGGGTGAGAGATCGTAGGACCGACCATGACCGGTGGACACGGACTATAGGTATAGGTTTAACACTCGCGAGAGGTTGTACAACCGTACCCGCCCGAATAGAGCCCGGATGGTAGCGAACCACCCGAAACCCTACCATACGGCCGGAGTCCAAGTAAGTGGATAGTACCCTCTTGCGTCTCCGAGTGTGGCGCGACCCTCCGCCGTAGAGCTCATCGCCGGCCGAGAGGTCCCTCGAAGCCGTGGAACCCTTCCCCGGCCTCGCCGGGCGAAGTCTTCTAAGGAGGAAAGCCGTCTCCCGACACGATCACACCGATCCGCCTACAGGAGGGGTGCTATCCACTACGAGTCTCACCCCGCACCCCCGCCCAATACAAGGCGGGCGGTTTGTACGGTAAAAGTCCACTGAAGCAAGGTCAACTGACGATCGGTCCTTAAGGGCCGAGAGCGAGCACTCACCATCTCCATCCCGTCCGACACACCACTCGGGCGAGAGGCCAGATCGCATCTCCCCGAGGTAGGCGTTCTCAAGTAACCAAACGGCTCGCTCCCGCCAAAAACACGTAAAGGGGAAACTCACCCAAAACTCACGGTAGAACACACCGAGACCTCCCACATCTCAGTCCAAGCCCAGAAAACCATCCATAATCAAGCAACAAAAGTATGGATAGTAAGTATATGGGACTAGCTAGGGGTCTGTAACTAGTCTCGAGGTAGGTAAAGCAAGGAAACAGGATATATCAAATATCAAGGCAAGGCTAATCAAATGGCTATGCAATCCATCAAATCAAGTAACATAAATATAGCACTAGCAACTAATAGCATGCATGGGTTCTACATGGTTGGGAGTGAAATGACACCGCGCGGTAGTCGTCGTAGAGTAGTAGAGGTTGAGCGTCCTCTTGGGAACGGTCGGGGTAGTCGCGTCTCCTCGGACGTCTCGGCTCGGGTCTTCAACAAGAACACAAGCCTACACGAGATGCGACGTGGAAATAATTAACGAGCATTCATCTAATGCAAAAACATCAATAAGAACCAATTTAGAAGATCCAAATAAACTCCGCAGTAAATGCAAGCAAAGACCGGTTTAATTAATGAATATAAAGCAATTGGTTTTAAAACAAAAGTAGTTTAAGCAACTAGTTTTATACACTAGTAAACAGGGTAGGATCAAGAGTTAGTTCAAAGTTAGCTTACGGGTCTTACGGCTAAGATCTTAGGTAATCAAGCTCGCAAGCGGGGGAAGGCGGAGAGGCTGAAAACAAGCACTTGCTAGGTTTTAGCTCTTGGATGATCAAAGCGGTAGCGCGAAGGGTGATGAAAGCAGAGCGAAGCAAAGATAACTAGAAAAGGCATGATCATGCCAAGATATGCTTGCGACGACTCGGACGGGATGAAAGGATCATCTTGTGACCGACATCAAGCGGCGATGAGGTAAAGTGTGTTCAAGGGCTCTACGAGGCATGTACCGATGATGCGGCAACGTCCATGGCAAGGCGGCTAGGTTGCGGCTCGGGGTTGCCGTTCGTGAAGCGGTGGCCACCGCTCACGACACGGCCATCCATTACGGGCGACGCCCGGCTTCAAGCACATGGCACGGTACACGCTCCTCAACACATAGCTTCGTAGAGCGAGAGCGGGTTAAGCGCGGGAAAGCGAAAAAAGGGGAGACAAGGGTGTAGGCAAGGTAAGTGATGCGAACATGGGGTAGGATTCCAATCCGCGGCACGCCAATGGTTAGTTGCGGGGCTCCGGCGTCCCAGACCCACAATAGCACAGTGGCGGGCAGCGGCCACGAATTCTACCCCAAGAACGCGGGGCGAAAAGGGGCTCGGTTCAAGGGCAAGAGCGGGTAAGGATAGGGTAGCAGTGAGCGTCTCAAAATTATGAAACCAACGCAAGTGGTTTCATAATTTTCGGAGCTCCGGATAATTAGATAAGAATTTCCAAAGATAAAAGGTTTTATAAATTAATTTCCGGATTTATTTATAAAAGAGAAAAGGATTTTTAATTTAAAAATAGGAATGACATCAGCATGACATCATTGTGATGTCATCGTCACGTATGGTGGGCCGAAATTGGGTCCAAAGTGTTAGTGGCCCAATGGGCCGAAAGAGTTAGTGGGCCGAATTCGGCCCACGGGACTTAGCATCTTGGGCCAAAAGGAGAAAGTCCGCTTGTTGACGGTGTATTTTGGTGCACCTAGCATGTTCATTACACTTTGGTTTGGATTTGATTATGGAACTAACCCGCCACTAGGCACACTAATCATATGAAAAGTTCATCTTTGTGCATGCATTTGGAAGTGTTGTGTTTATGTAGGAAAACATGGACATAAAGGACGGATTTGCAACAAGTTCAAAGGAGCATTCATGGAGTCTTGTTCGTGTTTATGAGCTTGCTGAAATCACTTCCAATGGTGGCGAGGACCGAAGTGCTACGAGGAACACCCCCGGGGATTGAAGCGTAAAAGATCAAACTTCATGCAAAGAGAGCCTCCATCTTGATCGCGAGGATAACAGCGTCAAAATCATGCAAGTGGAGGGGGCAAAGTAGATAAGTGCACGAGGACCCACGGAGCAAAAAGGGCGACCGAACCGGCCGAAAGCGGGCTCGGGGCCGGCCGGCCCCCGTGCGGGCCGGCCCAGCCCACTTCGGGCACCGGTTCGGTCCCGTCTTCCTTGCCCTCGAAGGATCTTCGACCCTAAAACCCCCGACGTGCCGCCAACACGGGGGGAGGAGTCACTCACACCGAAGGCCATCCACAAGCTAGAGAGAGAGGAGGAGGATCTCCGGCGGGAGATCAACCGCCTCGAAGGAAGCACCCTCTCATGGAGAAGGAGGAAGACACCGGCGGAAGGGAAACCATGATCAACGGTGCCATGATCGGCACTTTGATGGGGTAATCTTCTCATTCGTCCATGGGTTGTAATCGATCTTGAGATGTAATTGCACTTTGTCGGATTATCTATCTATCATCTTGTATTGAATATACTTTAATGCTTAAGGTTTGCAACCATGCCGTAAAGGGAGTATAGGCCTCAATGCTTCCTTGGATCCATTCAATACGCCGTGGCCATCAAAGGTCTAGTCATGAATACCTTCGCGTAGTGACAGTACGAGAGGAGGGAAAGGGCGAAACCGTGGTCACATCCCCGATAGATTAGATTGGTTTTTCATGTCTTTAAGCGATTGCATGCTCTAGTATCGTAGACCCGTGGGCGAGTGTCTTCTACCTTGATCGTTTATCATTCTCTCTAGTGTAGTTTAGTTGTTTTCTAGTTTAATAGTAAGTTAGGGTTTTAGTAGCTAGTGTGTCGTTGTTGATCGAACGCTTGTAATCCCCTTGCTCCGCGGATTGACAAGAACCTTGGGAATCCCGTGGTGAAAAAGGTGTGGGGTCCGTACGCTTGCGGATCGTAGAGGGATACGTCTTTTATCCGTTAACAAGCCCCTTTTTCGGCGGCGTTGCCGGGGAGCAAGTTAGTTTACATCGTTTGATTTGCATCTAACTTAGTTTTATATTTTAGTTTATCTTTTATTTGCTTTATCTAACATATATTATCGAAAAACACTTGTTTCTTTTTTTGTTTTTGTTTTTATCTTATTGTCTAGATGGAGTTCGTTAATCAACCCGTGGAAGAACCGGAGAAATCATTAAGGGATTACGCTAGCCCTCGATGTGAAGACATAAAAGTACAAGAGTCGGATTCGAAGCTCGAAGCGACCAAGTATGAAATTAAATCCAAGATCATCAAGATGGTGGCGGAAAACCCATTTGAAGGGATGGTTACAGAGAACCCATATAGACACATAAGGGATTTCACGACAATATGCAACACGGTGCGTCAAGAAGGAGTTCCCGATGAATGGTTCAAGTGGAATCTCTTTCCCTACTCACTTGCCGTCAAAGCAAAGACATGGTATTCGGTTGCGTCCTTTGAAGTTGAAGGCCATTGGAACAAGTTGACAAAGAAGTTTTGCGAGAAGTTCTTTCCAATTAGCAAGGTTCAACATCTAAGGAGGCAACCGATCACTTTCATGCAAGGAGAGGAGGAAGGGATAGACCAAGCCCGGGATAGGTTTAATGAATTAATCGAACAAGGACCAAAACTCGGCTTCACCGGTGACGTACTCTTGCATACATTTTTCTTTTCCCTAACCCCTAGTTGCATGCGACACGTCGAAATGTGTGCAGGTGGGGATCTCATGGAGAAAACACTCACGGAAGCTGCCCAACTTCTACAAAAAGTTAGTAAAGCGGCTGCCATGTGAAGAGATTGGGAAACAAGACTTGCGGAAGAGCCGGAATTCAATTCAAGGAAGAAGAAGCTTGCTGATTTTTCTAAAGAGGCAACCCCGGAAGTCACAAAAGAGGAACCAATCATGGAAAAGCTTGAACAAGAACACATCAAGTCAAGAACTACACCAAACGTCGACTTTGCCGCGCCAAATGAGATGAACAAGAGAAGCATGTCAAGCGCAAAGCCACTAAGGGAGTTCGAGCCAATGGATTGGGTTCCTATTGATTACGGAGAAGTATTCGACAAGAGAAGACCGTTCCCTAATCAAAAGGGAATGGCAAAAGCATTGGAAGTGGATTTCCCACCGGAGAAGAAAGCTGAAAATTCATACGACCTCGAAACCACCGGTGAGATTTTTGAAAAGCTCTTTGGAGATGACGTGGTGGATCCGGAACATATTGCCGAGGTGAAGAGAATCATGGGGATCAAGCCCGAAGCATCACCATACGCTCGCCTCGCTGAAATTTATTCGATCGGATCCGAAGAAGAAGAGAAGACGACGCCGCACTTGAGTTGCGAGATCAACGGAGTTCAATGCAAAGCTTTATGCGACATCGGAGCCCAAGTAAGTGTTCTATCTTCTAAGATTTACGATAAAGTTCAATACCACAACCTAGACTTAGCTCCAACATCAACGAAATTAATTATGGGAGATGGTAGAACTATCAAACCTCTAGGTATTGCTTGCAACATGAAAGTAAAAATTTCTAGAAACTATATACCAACCGATTTCTTTGTTATTGATGCTTACCATGGTAATTCTGATCATATAATCTTAGGTAGGCCTTTTCTTAAGTTGGTTGATGTTGTGTTAGATGCCGGAGAAGGCAAAGTAATAATGAACCTTAATGGAACAAAGTACACATATAACTTTCTTCGTGCTTCTAAACACCTTACACCTTTTCCTCCCGAAGATGAAGAAGTAGAAGAGATAGATAGTCTTTGTTTTGTTGAAACCCTTAGAGACCCGCTGCAAAGAGCGATGGAAAATCAAATTAGTAATCAACAAGATGAAGAACTAGAGGAAGCGACAAAAGGCTTAGAGCTGCAAGACGGTAGCGTGGAGGAAAAGAAGTTCGAAGACATAGGAGAAATCAAACACGAGGAGCCGCAAGTGCCCGAAGTAGACCTTAAACCTTTGCCCAAGGGATTAAAATATGAATTTTTGGGCCCAGACAAAACTTATCCAGTCATTGTGAGCGACGAGTTGAGCCCCGAAGAAAATGAAGCGTTGCTGATTTTATTAAAGAAAACATAGGAAGGTGATTGGATATTCAATTAATGATCTCAAAGGTATTAGCCCAGCCTTTTGCACTCATCGTATACCAATGGAAGACCAATGTAAGCCTCGTAGTGGACCATCAAAGGAGGCTAACCCATGCCATGCGAGAGGTAGTGAAGAAAGAGGTTATCAAGTTACTTGATGCCGGAATCATCTACCCGGTTCCGCATAGTGAATGGGTGAGCCCGGACATTGTGTACCGAAGAAAGGAGGTTTGACCGTGGTGAAGAACGAGAAGAACGAATTGATACCGCAAAGAACCGTGACCGGGTGGCGGATGTGTATCGATTATCGTAAGCTTAACAAAGCGACGAAGAAAGATCACTTCCCCCTACCGTTCATAGACGAGATGCTCGAGAGGTTAGCAAACCACGCTTATTTTTGCTTTCTCGATGGATACTCGGGGTTCATGCAAATCCCCATTCACCGGAAGATCAACATAAGACAACGTTTACGTGTCCTTACGGAACGTTTGCATATAGGAGGATGCCCTTCGGCCTATGCAACGCTCCGGCCTCTTTTCAACGTTGCATGATGGCCGTGTTTTCGGAATTCATCGAAGAAATTGTTGAAGTGTTTATGGATGATTTTTCCGTTTACGGGAAGACGTTCATGGATTGCTTAGCAAACTTAGAAAAGGTCCTTACAAGGTGTGCGGAGGTAGATTTGGTTTTAAATTGGGAAAAGTGCCACTTCATGGTTAAGCAAGGCATAGTGCTCGGACATGTTATATCCGAGAGAGGAATTGAAGTGGACAAGGCTAAGGTAGAGACGGTTGAGCAACTCCCACCTCCTACGGATGTTAAGTCCTTAAGGAGCTTTCTAGGCCATGCCGGATTCTATAGAAGATTTATAAAGGACTTCTCGAAGATCACTAAGCCTTTAACGCACCTTCTTCAAAAGGATGTGGCTTTCGACTTTGATGAGAAGTGTCTAGCGGCATTCGGACCTTGAAAAATGCGTTGGTGAGTGCTCCCATCATCCAACCTCCGGATTGGAGCCAACCTTTCGAGATCATGTGTGACGCTAGTGACTACGCCGTAGGCGCGGTCTTGGGTCAAAGAAAGGAAGGCCGAGTTCATGCCGTCTACTACGCTAGCAAAACTCTTAGTGGGGCACAATTAAATTACGCCACTACGGAAAAAGAGTTGCTAGCGGTGGTATTCGCTTTCGAAAAATTCAGATCTTACATCGTGAACTCGAAAGTCATTGTTTACACCGATCACGCAGCCATCAAGTATCTCCGGCTAAGAAGGAAGCTAAACCACGTTTGATTCGTTGGATCCTTCTTCTCCAAGAGTTTGATGTTGAAATTCGTGATAAATAGGGGGTGGAAAATGTTGTGGCCGATCATTTGTCTAGGATGAATCGTGGACAAGATGATAAAGAGCCCATAGAAGATAAGATGAGAGATGACCACCTCTATAGAGTGCTTGATAAAGATACTTGGATGATCGACATCATTCGAGCAATTCGAAAGATGCCCCTCGATCATCTAGACAAAAACACTCAAAGGAAGATAATCTCTGAAAGTAAGAAATATTTTTGGGATGCACCATACCTCTTCAAACTTGGCAATGATGGAGTGATGAGAAGATGTGTGCCAAGAGAAGAGAGGCTTGAGATTTTGAGGAAGTGCCACTCGGCGGAGTACGGTGGACACTATAGCCATTTTCAAACCGAAGCAAAAGTATGGTTGAGCGGATTCTATTGGCCGGAAATGCATGAAGATACTAAAAGATATGTTGTGTCATGCCCCGAATGCCAAAGAACCGGAAACATCTCTCAAAGAAATTCTATGCCTTTGAAATACAACTTGCAAATCGACATATTCGATGTATGGGGCATAGACTTCATGGGGCCTTTTAAAAACTCATTTGGATTCGAGTATATACTTGTTATGGTTGATTATGTATCCAAGTGGGTAGAGGCTATACCATGTCGTAAAGCTTCCACGGAGGAGTCCATTACTATGATCAAGAACGTGATTTTTCCCCGTTTCGGTACACCGAGAATCTTGATAAGTGATGGAGGAACTCATTTCACCGGGAAGAACTTCAAAAGGTGCTTGTCCAAGTTGGGAATTGAGCATAGAGTCTCTACGGCCTATCACCCACAAACCAACGGACAAGTGGAGACGTCAAATAGGCAATTAAAAAGCATACTTAACAAGACCATAGAGAAGGGAGGCAAGGATTGGTCAAAGAAATTAGACGGAGCTTTATGGGCTTATCGAACGGCGTTTAAAACACCAATAGGTATGACCCCTTATCAATTCGTCTATGGAAAAGCTTGCCACCTTCCGGTTGAGTTAGAACATAAAGCCTATTGGGCGATTAAAGAAATGAACCTTGATCTCGATGCCGCGGTGGTGAAACGAAGAATTCAAATAAGCGAGCTAGAGGAGTTGAGGTTGAAAGCATATGAAAACGCAAGCATATACAAGGAGAGAATCAAAAGGTGGTATGATAACAGATTGAAGAAAAAAGAATTCAAAGAAGGAGATAAGGTCCTCCTATACAATTCGAGGTTTAAAACCTTCGGAAAGGGGAAATTGCAAAGCAAGTGGGACGGACCTTATGTTGTGCATTCGGTGTTCTCCAACGGAGCGGTAACCATTATGGATATAAACGGCGATCAATTTGTGGTGAATGGACAGCGGCTTAAGGTTTAATACGAACCCGATGTCGTGCCCCTTCACCATGTTGACGTCTTCACCATGGAGGAAGAGCCCGAACGTCCCGCCTAGGACGAAAAAACAAGGCAACAACTTCGTAAATAATTTTTCTTTTAGTTTTCTCGGGAGTTTTTCGCGAAGATTTACCGGGCCAACTTTTTCCCATGGGCTGAGGAAGAAAAAATAGGGCGGTGTGCAAAACCGGACCGGCCGCCCCCGAGGCGGGGTGGGCCGGCCGGCCCGGGCGGACCGGCCGGGGGCGGCCCGACGCCCGATGACCCCGAATTTTGCCCGAATTGCTCCTTTTTGACTTCCTTGTTTGGTCGGAAAATTTTAAGGGAATTGTAAAAAAGGAAAATAAGGTTTCCGCAGCTTTCCTCTCGGGACTATTTATTTGGCCGAATTGGGAGCTCGAGAATCAAACCTTTCAAGCAATGTGTTGCACCCTTGTGGCAGCCATTGAGCCTCCAAAAAGTTTAGAGTTGAAGCTAGAAGCCAAGAAGCCATCGATGGAGGAGGCGATGCGATGCGAGCTCAAGCTACCCGTCAAGAGGACCGCACGTATCCGTTGTGGAGGACGTGTCCCGACCGGAGCTCTTGCATCTCGCAACCCCCGTCAAAAGAGAGAAGGTCCCTACACCCGTTCGAAGGTCGGCATGTCTCCAAGGCATCAAGCGTAAAGATTACAAGAGGTGTCACCGGAGCCTAAGGATTATGGGGATAGCGACTACTCCGACGATCGTAGCCCGAGCTCGTGGGCGGCCACCGGTAGAGATGATGATGATTGGGGTGAGCAACCCTATGAAAGGACTCCCGAAGGCCCCAACGGCAACGGCAACGGCGGTGGCGAAGGCAACGACAATGGAGGTGGCGACGACGGTGGTGACAACGGTGGAGATTATGGCGACGACGACCCCTTCGGATTGCATCCGGTGTCTTTGTCGAGTTTGCCGTCAATCCATTGCGGATCTCTACATGTCGGCCGACGAATGTCTCCAAGCCATGAAAGCGATGAAGCAGCGTATGGAGGACTTGGAGCGCGTAGTTGAAGATGACTACAAGTTCCTTAACCGCAACGTGCGCAAACTTTTCGGCATGGTTGGAAACATGAGAGGCAAGTGGTGCAAAACTTGCTTGAAGTACCACTAGATCTAGTTTTCCCCTTAGGATTTTTGTAAGATACGACGAGGACGTCGTATGTTTTAAGTGTGGGGGAGAGCTAGCTCGCTAGCCTTAGCTTTTGAACTTCAAATTTAGGTTCGGTTTAATCTTCGTGTGAGAGTCTTAGTGTTTTTAATGAGTCTTTAGTTTTTGAGTCTGTTTTAAAATTTTTGCAAGTGTCTTATATTAGTGTTGAGTCGAGAAAACCAAATAAAAAGAGTCTTTATATATATCTTTGTGTTTTATGTATTGTTTATCTTTATTTACTTGTTTGCTTAATCTTCGATTCTTGATATATGAACACAAGTATGTGGTTTGAAAAACGTTTACCGTGGTGCTTAGTGGAATCGCTACTACTTAAAGTACCCATACCGCACTTCGATCTTGAGCTTCACATGTCAGTTGTGTAATGTTCGATGCTAAAAATTGGAGGATTTCAGTTCTGAAAATTATTTTAAAACCCTTGTAATAAAGGTTAGCAAAACCTCTTTTTCCAAGTTGAGAGTAAAAAAAAATTCCTATCCAAAGCCAAGTTTATTTTTTTCGCTCCACCATAAGTGTGATTAGCACGATGAGTTAGGCTAGGACCCTTCTCTCTTGGTGAGTTTTAATTTCGAGCAATGATCATGTCCTTGTGCTTATCTTTTGTTGCTAGCCTCGTCATATATTCGGTAACGTGACTTTCACAACGGAAGTCACATACATCGCCGAATTCCATACCCAACCCTATACATCTCTTTTGTACATCGTATTCCTTGAACACAACCTATTTTCAAAGTTTCGTCTCGTCTCTAGCATGATTTATTTAAAAATTTCAGATTGTATGCATGCAAGGAAAGAGAGAATTGAAAGCTTTGAAAAAGTTGTCAAGAGAGAGAAAAATAAAGAGAAAAAGTATGTGTATGGAAAAGAAAAAAAGAAAGAAAGAAAAATCATATGTGAATGAAAGAAGAAAAAGAAAAAGAGAGAAAGATGAGTTAGCAATGAAGATATGAGAGGGATGGATCAAGTGAAAGAAAAAAAAATAATAAAAATAATAAAAATAAAGTGTAAGGAAGGATGTCACGTTGATTGTGAGACGAAACTTTTACTCTATTTTCCAACCATGTGCAATCCGACAACGAGGACATCATTGGTGCCTTGTAGTCACAATTTTCTTTTGCCCTTGCACATGTCCACCATTCTAAATCTTCTCATCCTTGATATCCCTACATATGGTTAATTCTCATGATCATTGGCTTCGAAAGGTAGACAACCATTAGAGGAAGTTCTTAGTTTGACAATACTTGTGTTGATTGCGCTAGCCCTACCTATAGCTCCACTTTACATGATATATGAGAGATTAATGGGAGGGGAGAGTTTTATAAAATTTGGTTAGGATAGCCACATCATATGAGTGACTTGAGAGAGCTTGGAGAAAGGTTTTTGTCTAATACTTGTTGCAGGAATTTTTGTTTTGAAAACCATAAAAAACCCTCCGATGGAAGCAAAGGAGTAAGCATGGCTGAAATTGAAGACTTCAAGTGAAGGGTTTGAGTTGTGGGGTGAATCTTGACGTGGTAAAAATTCTAAACGCCCATGTTTATGTTTGATTATCATTACTTTGTGTTTATGTATTAAAGATGAAGGGATTGACTAACTTGTGAAGAAGGATAAGTGGTACACGATTACACTCTTTGGACGAAGTTCTTTTACGAGTACTTGCTCGAGGACGAGCAAGAGCTAAGTGTGGGGGAGATGTTGACGGTGTATTTTGGTGCACCAAGCATGTTCATTACACTTTGGTTTGGATTTGATTATGGAACTAACCCGCCACTAGGCACACTAATCATATGACAAGTTCATCTTTGTGCATGCATTTGGAAGTGTTGTGTTTATGTAGGAAAACATGGACATAAAGGACGGATTTGCAACAAGTTCAAAGGAGCATTCATGGAGTCTTGTTCGTGTTTATGAGCTTGCTGAAATCACTTCCAATGGTGGCGAGGACCGAAGTGCTACGAGGAACACCCCGGGGATTGAAGCGTAAAAGATCAAACTTCATGCAAAAAGAGCCTCCATCTTGATCGCGAGGATAACGGCGTCAAAATCATGCAAGTGGAGGGGGCAAAGTAGATAAGTGCACGAGGACCCACGGAGCAAAAAGGGTGACCGAACCGGGCCGAACCGGGCTCGGGCCGGCCGGCCCCGGGCGGGCCGGCCCGGCCCACTTCGGGCACCGGTTCGGTCCCGTCTTCCTTGCCCTCGAAGGATCTTCGACCCTAAAACCCCCGACGCGCCGCCAACACGGGGGGAGGAGTCATTCACACCGAAGGCCATCCACAAGCTAGAGAGAGAGGAGGAGGATCTCCGGCGGGAGATCAACCGCCTCGAAGGAAGCACCCTCTCGTGGAGAAGGAGGAAGACACCGGCGGAAGGGAAACCATGATCAACGGTGCCATGATCGGCACTTTGATGGGGTAATCTTCTCATTCGTCCATGGGTTGTAATCGATCTTGAGATGTAATTGCACTTTGTCGGATTATCTATCTATCATCTTGTGTTGAATATACTTTAATGCTTAAGGTTTGCAACCATGCCGTAAAGGGAGTATAGGCCTCAATGCTTCCTTGGATCCATTCAATACGCCGTGGCCATCAAAGGTCTAGTCATGAATACCTTCGCGTAGTGACAAGACGAGAGGAGGGAAAGGGCGAAACCGTGGTCACATCCCCGATAGATTAGATTGGTTTTTCATGTCTTTAAGCGATTGCATGCTCTAGTATCGTAGACCCGTGGGCGAGTGTCTTCTACCTTGATCGTTTATCATTCTCTCTAGTGTAGTTTAGTTGTTTTCTAGTTTAATAGTAAGTTAGGGTTTTAGTAGCTAGTGTGTCGTTGTTGATCGAACGCTTGTAATCCCCTTGCTCCGCGGATTGACAAGAACCTTTGGAATCCCGTGGTGAAAAAGGTGTGGGGTCCGTACGCTTGCGGATCGTAGAGGGATACGTCTTTTATCCGTCAACACCGCTCGTTCACCCCCGAGAAAAGAACCGGAATTCAAAGCACTACAAAAAATCCCGTGGTCTATGACGGTCAATTTTCGTCACGGATCATCAAAATTTCGTCATAAAATGACATCTATGACGAAATTTGAGAATGTCATGTATTGAGCGTCACGGATCCCTTCTCGTGACGTCCTTAAATTTTCGTCATAGATTAGCGTGATCCATGACGTTCTCAAGTCGTCATAGATTGGTGTAAAGCCCATTGAACCCAGCCCGAAGCCCAAAATCTGTGACGAAAGTGATCGTCATGGATTGACTCACCACGTCACTTGTAGAGATGAGTTGGTTGCTAACGTGGCTGCCACTTGGCGATGACGTGGCCACCATGTGGCACTGATGTGGCTGCCACGTGGCGCTGACGTGGCTGTCCCGTGACGATGACGTGGATGCCACATGGCGATGACGTGGCGCTGATGTGGATGCCACATGGCGCTTAATTCAGTACAGGCCGGAATACAACAATAAAATCACACAATTCAATAATAATTCTTAAATTAATAAATCTCCAGTACATTCACACCATCTCAATGGCTAACAAAATATAATTTCTGGCAACAAAGCTCAACAGGCCCAATTTTCAAACCTAGTCATTCAACAATAAATACACAATCCATATAAAGTTCAACTCAACAAGCCTAGAAGTCACAAAACAATAGATCAAATATGTCCTTGTAACATCACTAGCAGTCCAGCCCTTGTAGCATCACTAGCGATCCAAAGATATCAGGTCCATTGCTTACTGATAACTTCTAAACAACCTGAAAGAGGAACGTTACCAAACACTTGTCAGTGGGCAGAATCAAATGATTCCTAATCCAGTTAGCAAATTACATGACTAATTAGCTTTTGAAGCACAGACAATGAGCAAATCATAGGTAAAAATAATGAGTTCACATGGTACTCCAAATTAATGAGCAAATCAAATTGGGAATAAGCCAACTGGAAATTCAAGTTACAACCAAGCAAATGCACTATTTTATTTCTAAAATCAACCTTGACAAACAGCTTAGAGTACAGTGTGGACATGAAACAACCAACCAAAAAGACAGCTACTGCTAATACCGGCCACAAAAGAATTGAGTAACAAAAAAATATCGAAGGTACTCAAACTTAAGTATGCATGTTGTTCACAGAACTTGAAGTCACAATCACGAGCTACTTGCTAGGCACCATCTATAGAATGTACATTCAAAACTCGTGATTACAGACCACATTACCGATTACTACAATCTTTTTACTTGCTGCAGAACGACCTGAGCACTAGACTGTCTGTGATGGGGTTGCCTTGAAACAGAGGAAATGGCTATTGAAAGCATAATGACAAGTGAATAAAATACCTGCAATTAAATTCAGAGAAAATGTAACACTGCTACTGTGCTCACCAAAACTGTTCAAGCTAATTAGCTATGAGCTAAATATAGGAGCAAGCTATGTATACCCAGCAACGTGCATTCAAGGAAACGAGCGCATTGTAGAGTCGGGCATGCTGCGGATCATACATGGTTTATTAAGAATAAACAAATGCTATGGAACCAGTAGCATGAAAGTAACATGCACAAATCCAAAGTGCATAAGCGCCATACACCAGCAGGTATACCTAAGAAATCACAAGCATGAAAACACTTTGCGATCGTTTTTGTTTGCCCAGTTCATGAACTATGGGACTACTTGATATGTGTCAACATCAAGCATGCACTCTATATTACTGCACAAACTCTGAATGCTTCCCTACCTCAAGCACCAAGCAATACTATTATCTGTAAAATTATCAGAGCATTATAATCTCAGCCAATAGAAGTGCCAACCTATTTGATGCACCTATCACACTGTTCTTACAGTTGAATGAAAATGATTATCTAGCTAACTGAATAGGGAGAACTAGTAAAAGAAAAACAAAAGATTGGAAGCAAGGGGGCGGACATACATGTGCCATAAACAGATTGAAAAATATAGAATGCAAGCTATGAATCATTTCAGTGGAACTGGAATCATTTCAGCAAGAGCTACACGATGATAGGCAACACCTGGATGACCTAATGCATATATTGAAAAACATACATGCATGTCATAGAATACTCACAAGTAAACTCATGTGCTACTGTCCCTACTGACCTGCACAGAAAATGTAAGTTGCTTCTAATTTGCACAGAATATGTATATAAGTACTTGTTCATGGCAAATCTTTATGTTTACTCTTGTCTCGTTTATGATGTCTATCTTTACTTCGCTCCCTCTCCCCGAGGTGGAGGAGGACGAGTCCGAGGAGGATCCCGTCTGTCGGTGTAGGACGAGGAGGACGCGGCCGGGGACCGCCGCGAAGGATGGCGGCCCCGGGTTCGCCTTCGCCGAGGCCGTGCGTGCCCGGTCCGGCCTCGGGGGCGCGTGCCCGGTCCGGCCGCGGGGCGCGCGCCCGGCCGGACCGGCGCGGTAGGCGGTGACGTGGACGCGGCTCCCCGTGCCGCCGGCGTCGATGATGACGCCGTACCTCGGAGGCGCCGAGCGGGGCGCGAGGAGGAGCGGGGCGAGCGCGGATGCGGCGAGGAGCGCGAGGGCGCCGGCGACGCGGCCGTGGGAGCTTCTAGACAACCGCTGCTGGGAGCCCATCTAGGGAGGCATCGAGGAAGGAGGAGGAGGCAGAGCACATGAGGAGGAGGCGGCGCATATCTGAGAGGAGGTTGGTGGTGGGAGTGGCGGAAGTAGGGTTTTCACCCGCTTTTATGCATTCTGAGATCGAGATCGACGGTGCAGATGTGTTGATCAGAGATGGACGGTCGGAAGAAGACGGGCCTTAGTAGAAAACGGCCCTTTATAGCTTTGGGCCAACACGGGCTTCTCTGTTTATTGTTTTTCTTTTTCTTTTTTCCTTTTTATTGCACCATTGTGAAGTAACACTAAAAAATAATTATGCTATATGTACAAATATATTTTTTATATATATAACAGTATGAATACAAGTTTTTATCTAGGAGTTTCAAGAATTTTCGAGTGGACTTGCTATTTTCTATTATTTAAATTAATTTCTACGTGTTTACCGAAAGTAATTCAAAATTGACCTATATGTGCATCTAATAAGTTTAAAAAATTCAAAAGAAATTATATTTAGGCGCCTATGGTCCATTCTAGGCCACATCTAATAAGGTATCATATGATTTTGTAAAAAATGGAATATACAGTGTTCATAAACTAGATAGATCATCACATTGTTTCATACAACTCAACTTAAACTTCAAAGTTTGTACACACTCAAATACTTACATACCCATGGGCACCTCAAATTTGGATGCAACCTTGCATTGACCATAACGTTAGAGAATATTAAGTTATATTAGCAATTATTATGAAAAAACATGTTTTTTATATTGTCTTTTTAGTTAGAAAAGATACGTTGTATGAAAAGCAATCAAGAAATAGTAATTAAGATACAAACAAATGGCACTGAGTAAAACATCTCGATTTTAGAAAAAATTAGGAAAAAGAATCAACCAATTTGGAGTTCGTATGAGGAAGAAAAACAGTTTACAAGTTTTATCCGAAGATTAAAAACAGAAACTGCACTTGCTATGAACTGAGATGAACAAGTGTGTTTTCTCTTTTTAATCTTTGACTAAAACTTGTAACTAGTTTTTCTACTTCATACTAACTCCAAATTGGATGATTCTTTTTTCTAAAATTTTCTAAAATTATTCTCTACCAAGATCTACAACTTTAACAAATGAAAAATGATTTTGACAGCAGTTTATTAGGGATAATTCAAACTTACATCTCGAATTTACACTATCATAATTCAAATAATATCATAAAATGCTCTAATGGTTCTACGAATTAACGTGGTAATATAATTTGGGTCCATAAACTTGTGATCAAACTATCAAATGATGTCGGTAAGAGCGGAACCAACGTTGTTTAGAAATGGATACATGTCTCACATAGTTTCATGAAACATTACTTGAACATTGAAGTGTATCATACCTTTCGAAATTTTCGAATTCATATGCACTTCAAACTTTACCATAACCTTGTGTTTATCATAACATTAGTAAATATGAAGTTATGTTACCATTTATTATCAAAAAATATCTTTTATTTATTCTCTTTCGGTAGAAGAAAAGAAGTTGTATGAAAAAGATAAATGTAATAGCAATTAATATGAAAACGAACGATATTACGTGAAAGATTGTGATTTTACAAAAATCAGAAAAAAGAATCAATGAATTTGGAGTTACTACGACCGAGAACACTAGTTTCAAATTTTAAGTATAGATTAAAAAGAAAAACGATGGGGAAAAATCTGCTAGTGGCCCTCCATTCTTACGGAGCCGGGCCGACCCGGTTGGGGCTTGTGCGGTTGGCCGGCCGGTTGGCCGCACGGGCTGGTTTTGGGATCTCGGGGTGGTTATCTGGAATTCGTTAACGAGTTAGAGGGCCACCAGTAGACTTTGATTCAGGTTAGCAAGCCCATGTTACTATGGCTCCTATTCAATTTTCACCTGAGTCTGGTTTTCATGCCTAAACTTAGTAACTACACAAACCATATCTATCAACCTTGGAACCATCCATATTATATCACAAGCTCGGTTTTGTGTGGTTTAAAAAACGGTTTTGTCTTTCTTCTTTTTTATTTAATTCAAGTCAATATGTAAAAAATTATAGTAAGTTATAGAAAGACATAAAACCGAAATTTAATTTTGTTTGCATTTATATAGGTATATCTATATACTAAGTATATAATATTATATGCTTTAGAAAAAAAATAAATTTAGATTTTCAAGTTATTGACTGTGATTATCTCTACTTTTTTCACATATTATATGATTTTTTATTTTATTGATCATAAGGAAATGTTGAAATGCAAAGTGGGTCGTATTATGAAGAAATTAGCGCAATGTCATAGTGCTTGGATCGGGCTTCATATCCAACACTGGTAATCTATGACGAATTCTGGAGGTTGTCTTTGATGCATCGTGATCTGTGACGAAATCTATGACGAAATTGACACAACGTCATGGTGTTTGGACTTCATATCGGGCTTCATATCCAACACTGCGAATCTATGACGAAATCTGACAGTTCGTCATGGATGCAGTGTGATCTATGACAAAATCTGAAAACGTCATGTGAACATCGTCATGGATCACAAGGTTTTTTGTAGTGAAGGTTAAAAGGAAAAGGGCCGAAGTGGGCCTTGTTGGGTTAGCCGGCCCATGCTCCAATCGGGTCCCCCCCGGGAGAAGTCCGGTGGCGCCCCTCGAAGTTTTTTCGGGAGCGCGAGGCACGGCCTTCTCCCGCGTGCGTGCGTCGGCGCGCTCCCCGCCGCAACCCCGGCGACGGCGGCGGCGCTTTGACGGTCGCGAGGCTCCCGAAACGCGAGCAAGCAAAGCTCGAGGATCCCTTGGGGCATGCGGTTATCTCCGCGCCGCCCTCGGCTCCGGGGAGTGCCCGGGGGCGTAACGCGGAGCGCGACACGGCGGCGCTCTCGGCGTGAGCCGCAGACGACGGCGTTCGCGAGGGTAGCGGCGGTGGCGACACGGTGGAAACGGCAAGCGGCGGAAGTTAGCGGATGCGGTGCGTGTGTGCTTCGGCGTTCACATGGGCGTGTTCACCAAAGCCCCTTGCGCGGGTTCGGCCCCTAACTCGGCCGTGAAGTGGCCGAGAACGGCCGCGCGGGTCCTCGGCGGGCCGAGTCCATGGCGCGGCGCTCAACACGGCGGCGAACGGTCACGGGACGCGGCGTCCGTGCTCATGGGGGTGAACACTTGGGCATGCACGCGGGCTCACACACGCACACGAGCGTGGCGACGAGTCGGGTTCACGCGCACGAGCGAGGCACGCGGCGCGGCGGCACTCCGCGTGTCGAGGCGGAGACGATAGAGGCGGGTTAGTGGGGCCTACGGCCAACCTACTCGCGCCGAGGTGCACGGCGGCGTCGGGGAGATGGGTTCCTCGGCAGAAAAGCGGCTCGATGGCCGGGCATGGGCCGAACGGCGAGCTCAAGCTCGGCGCACCGGCGCGGCGGCCGGTGCGGCGCAACGCGGGGGTACGCTCCCCACGGGTGGAGAAGAAGGGCGAGTGGCGGGGCTCACCGAGGGGCGGAGGTGTAGGCGTAAGCAGTGACGGCCGCGCTGGTGTAGATGTGGACGACGGCGACGAAGTTCGGCGGCGGCGCGTCTAGATCCTCTGCTCCGGCTTCCATCTGCTCGCGGACGGCCTTCTCTGCCGCACGTTCAGCTCCGGCTCCAGGGTCCTCTACACCAGCAAGGCGACGCGGTGGTGAAGCGCGTGACGGCTTCCCGTTTCCCTCCCTTCTCCTCTCTCTCCCCCCCCTCGCTCATCTCTCGGTCGCGGCACGCAGCGGCCAAAGGGGAAAAGATCCCCAGGCGGCGGAGAGGCCTATTGGGACTCGGGCCGCCGGGTCTTTGGGTGCGCGTGGGTCAAGGGAGCCAGGGGACAGCGTGGGGCGGGGTTGTTCCCCCTCCCTTTCCTTGGCGGCGGGCGCGCGCGCGCGGGCGGCTTGCGTGCCGAGATTGCCGGGGGCAAAGGAGTGAATAGAGGGAAAGGGGGTGTGTGGGCCATCCTAGGCATGCGTGCCGGCCGCTCGGCGTGTGCGCTTGCTCGGCGGGGCAGGGTGGTCCGGCGTGCGGGCGCGCGTGGAGCGGCGCGGCTCGCGGTGCGATGGCACCCGCTTGGGTCAAAGGGGGAGGAAGAAGAACAGGGGCGTCTGCCGGTCGGGTCCCACCTGGCGGTGAGAGAAGATGAAGGGATAGGTTGGCGGGCCTAGCTGGGCTGTGATGGGCCGCCTTGTGGACCGGTTGAAAACCAAGGGGTGTGCTTCGGTGTGCCTGGGCTGAAAGATGAGGGAGCACTGGTAGACTTCAGGATTAGTTAGCTGGCCCATGTTAGTTAACTAGGTTTTGAGATTAGCTTTGAATTAGGATTTAACCCATAGGTTGAATTTGAATACTTTCAAATTCAATCACACTCACTAAAATCCAAATAAAATCCATAAAATCCAAATCACATATTTTACCATAATTTGAAAATTATTGTATATGGTTTTATTTTAGAGAGAATTTAGGATAAGAAGCTAGCAAATTGGGCTCAAATTTGGTAGCACACAAGTTCAAACAAAAAGTTTTAAATTTTTGCGAAAATTCACACATGGGAAAACAATCAAATTTCTGGTATGTTACATTCTACCCCCTCACGAGAATCTCGTCCTCGAGATTTAAGCTCAAACCCGTGTGGTGAGGGTCTTCACTTTGGTATGCCTTCTCGTTTCCTCTTTATGTTCGGCTTCCCAATGTTGATGAGTTGACGACGTGTTTATTCCAAGGTTCCTCGGGTGCTTAGTGTCAACATATCCGGTTTCCCGTTGGGGCCTCCAATGCGCAGTGGTATTATATGTCCTCCGTCGGTAGCTTCCCTAAGACTCTCGTATTATCATCCATATATATCCCCGCATTATTCTCTCGGTTCAAATACGTGAGAAATTACAACTACGGCCTAGATTCCCCATATCTTAGTCTTTCTCATCTAGCCGTCTCACATAGGCTTAGTAGAATGTGACATTCTCATAATATTATAATCCTCACGTTTGAGGTCACATCCTTGTTATCAATTAGCTTATTCCAAAATCATTGCATACGAGATTGATCATACTCTCATGACATCCGTCGAGTACTTTTAATCCAAAAAGGCAGGATTCTCCCACTTCCTTCCATATGAGGGAGTCATACATCCTCTCGGTTTTCCTGGTTGATCCAATGAATCTTCTTGAAGCCATATCCATCTGGGATATATTGAAGATGTACAATGTTATCTCTTGATCCAGGGGTAGGTATCCTGGTTTTCCAAAGTATTAGTGCAATCTCACCTCTTATGGCGTGCACTCTCGGCAACTAGATGAACCCGGGTGAACATATCTTCCTTCCAACCTCCTTCCTTTGGCGATCCACTAAGCCTTACCAAATTTGTACGTCCCTCCCGTTGTAATCCATTTATTGGCTTAGTATGACTAAAGCAATTCTCGTCGCAGTGTTGGTGACATCCGATCATCTTCTCGCGCATAATCACTATGAATGGATTACTTCCCATTCATGTTAGTCCATGTTAAGAGGGGTCGTCTACAACACGCTCGGCTATGTGAGGGGCTCTATCCATCCGACATCTCACACTAGTCCTTTTTTATTCCAACTTCTTCGATTGACCTTCTCGACGAAGTCACATCTACTTTATTCACGCACGTTTAGCAAACTCAGGATACCCAGTTAATGTTAACTTTTAGGAATACCAGCAAAACTTAATTAATTCCTCATAGAGTTCGTAGGTGTCGTATCTTTGAGGAAGGATCGATTCGATTGTGTATCCTTAGTGTAGTCCATTATCCTTTACCATCCCTTTGACCTACTCCTCATGATGGTATCCTCACCTTTAGGTATCCTGGAAATATTCATGTCTATGGCTTTGCCATGCTTATTCAATTGTTCCAAATAATGTCACCCGTATAGGTGAGCAATTTTCCTCACTTTTGCTCACAACCTCTTATCCTCTTATTTCCTATTTCCCAATAGGGTGGTAGGTTCCACTGCGAGGTCGAACCGATCACTTGAGTCCAAGTAGTTATCAAAGAAATTCCCCTTCCCACCGATCCAAAGGTAGTGCCCCGTAGAGTTTCTTTGTTACTTGTTTATTCTAAAAGTTGGATCGACCGATCTTCACTTCTTACTCCAATTATCGACCTCATGATTCCTTTAGTTACCCTTCGGGTATCCTATTCCAAAAGCACCTCTTGTGGTGCGTAGCTGTTTCATCGCTTCCTCGCAATCACAAGTCAACTACCTAGGGGTGTAAGAGGGGTTAATCCAAAGAAGAATGACTCTAGGATGACCGCCCGTGTAGTGCAAATCTTATATCCTTTGAGTTTAGTCATCCGAATCAAATCCAAAACCTCAACAATACCTTCCGGAGCGAGGTATCGTCTACTTGGGGATGATCCCTTATGCATGGATTCATTACTTCCGATTACACGGTCGTGGCGCAATTCCATAAAATATGTGTGATTGTCCATCCGTGAAGAGTTCGATGTGCTTATATCCACTCCCTCGATATCTTGGGTTGTCTTCTCGATATGTTAATCGTTCTCATCGATGGATCCATTACTAAGATATGAGGTTACCATGTTCCTTCGAGTCTCCACATAGGTCAACTTGTTCATAAGGTACCTCACGAAGCTATAGTACTCGAATAAAACTTCTCGTATTGATTGTTGTTCCATAGGGAGTACTTCATCTTTATCCGATAATTGAGTTCCGACTAAAATTATCCAAAATTCATCGCTTACATCTTAGGGTACTCAATTGATCTTAACCAATGTATGCTTCCATAGAGATACATACACTCCCAAGCTTCGAAAGTTGCAAATTTTTGAGGTACTCATTTCCCCGGTTTTACGGTCCGGAGTCCAATGTTCATAGGGTATCTCATCCAAAGTCTTGGTCCGATCTCGTCGAGGTTGCAAGAAATATTTCGCGTCGTCCGAAGCTTGATCTTATTAGGTTGGCTTGAACACGTCGATCTTCATTCCGCTTGTTTGAGATTGTAGGATGAGAAGCTAAGGTCTCTAGAGGAGTCATCTAAAGACCTAGCAAGCATAAGCACTCAATTCAATTTCACACAGTCATGAAGAGACATAACAACCATAAAATCCGAGAAAATCCAATCACTCAAGTAATGCACCAAAACAAATGTGTTTCTCGAGGCTGACTTCTAAGACCTTCGAGGTTACACCGGCGTAAACATACTAGTATATCGTGGGCACTCGAGGGATTTTTCCTAATGTTAGCCATCGAGCACTTGAAAGAACACGTGACATCTACCGCTTCGGCAATGATCTTTCCGAAGTAAGTCGGTGAAACTCTTCTTCGTGCCGGCTCTCATGGGATTATCTACAGAAGGGGGTGCTTTTCGTCTAATTTAATCTATGCCCCCATGTTTCTCATTGGTTCCCATAGCAAGCATCCACGTTTCACACTACTTACCGAGGGGAAATTCCATAGGGTCAATTATCCAAATTCGTGACTCCAAGTATGTGTGATGCTTGCTTGTAAGGTGGTGCTATCTAGACCGTTCAATCCATTGGTCGCCTCATGTAGCTACAACTCACTATGATATCTTACTCCTTCGTGACTCGGCTATCCGTATAGCTTCGAGCCTTTGGGTCTTCATCCAACCGCCGAGCTACGGGCATATCGAGAATCTTCGACTCCCGCATCCAAGCTTATGTGTGCTAGTTCCATATAGTGCATCCAATTTATGTATGTTGGCACACTAAAATTTAAAGTCTTAACTCCTCATTGTCCTCGGAGTTGGGCATCTTGGGTTATCCAAGCTCTGTTCCGAGCAAAAGGTGGAAGGGTGCAGCCTGTATGTTGTAGATTCATCTGTATGCAGACTTCATGTATTACGGGGCAATCTAATCATTCCTCGGTGGATTGAGTTCCAAAGTAGAGACAACCGTGTAGGCATAAGATTACATTGCAAAGTCATTGGGGATATTCCAAGTGAGTCCAGTAGATTCTCTTCCTTTTCCCCGTACTCAATCTTCATAGTCATCCTTCGTCGTAGTTGTCTTTCCCTTGTATCAAACGTCGTCTCGTAGAGTTGCGGTGGTCTTGAAACATGTGACATCCGTTGTTCTCCTTAGGTCACCAACCGCGTAGAGGGGTTGTTAGTAAGTCATTTAGTGAGAATTCAAGGTTGTAATTGTAGAATTCAAGGGGGTTTATATAAAAGTCAAGGAGTATATACTCAATAAAGGATATTTAGGTTATCCTAAACTATCGGCCATTGCTAGGGCTCGTCCTACGGCCAAGTACGGCTCCGATACCACCCGAAACGACCCGAATTTCCGCGAACGGAAACCCGACTCTCGCACCTCCGTGATAGTCCCGGGAAGAGGCTATCACGTGCAATCCCCGTCTCAAGTGGTACAAATCCATACAACACGGGAATAAAAGAAGAATTACATAATATTATTACAACATCGTAGTACAACTCTTCGGCACGAGCCGGGTACAAGTCCAACAGATTGAATAAAGAAGGGTAAAACACCTACGCGGCGGATTTATCGAAGCGAAGCGTCTCCGGCTCCACGGGCAAACTCGAGCATAGGACCGGCTCTAGTCTTCACACCTTCGTCACGAGGTTGTAGTCGTAGACGGTCACCGAGTCCGAAATGCCGCATCTACCCGATAAGCGGGTAGGTCATGTCGCCTTCCCAACAAAGAGCAAAAGCGGTGGTTGAATCTAATATGCATGGATAAAACCTATATTGGGTCGTAGAAAGTTATGCATGCAAAGCAATGCGGTAGCAACAATCAAGGTTTGCGAGAATATGCGGCGAGGTCCACACCTCCGGGAGGTCCACACCCTCGAGGTCCACACCTCCGGGGTCCGCACCCCCTCAACAAGGATGTCCACACCAAGACACCGAATCACAACCACGATCCGGCCTCCCAACTCTCACCCGCGATGTGGGGCCCACCACCGCTCCTATCCCCACATCTCAACGGCCTCGGGCCGGCTCACTCACTCGGGGGAGAGAAGAAGCACAAGAAAAGAGTCTAGCCGGGTGAGAGATCGAGGACCGTCCATGACCGGTGGACACGGACTATAGCTATAGGTTTAACACTCGCGCAGGTTGTACAACTGTACCCGCCCGAATAGAGCCCGGATGGTAGCGAACCACCCGAAACCCTACCATACGGCTGGAGTCCAAGTAAGTGGATAGTACCCTCCTGCGTCTCCGAGTCTGGCGCAGCCTCCGCTGTAGAGCTCATACTGCCAGCGAGAGGTCCCTCGAAGCTGTGGAACCCTTCCCCGGCCTCGCCGGGGTGAAGTCTTCTAAGGAGGAAAGCCGTCTCCCGACACGATCACACCGATCCGCCTACAGGAGGGGTGCTATCCACTACGAGTCTCACCCGCACCCCCGCCCAATACAAGGCGGGCGGTTTGTACGGTAAAAGTCCACCGAAGCAAGGTCAACCGACGATCGGTCCTTATGGGCCGAGAGCGAGCACTCACCATCTCCATCCCGTCCGACACACCACTCGGGCGAGAGGCCAGATCGCATCTCCCCGAGGTAGGCGTTCTCAAGTAACCAAACCGGCTCGCTCCCGCCAAAAACACGTAAAGGGGAAACTCACCCGAACTCATGCTAGAACACACCGAGACCTCCCACATCTCGGTCCAAGCCCCGGAAAACCATCCATAATCAAGCAACAAAAGTATGGATAGTAAGTATATGGGACTAGCTAGGGGTCTGTAGCTAGTCCCGAGGTAGGTAAAGCAAGGAAACAAGATATATCAAATATCAAGGCAAGGCTAATCAAATGGCTATGCAATCCATCAAATCAAGTAACATAAATATAGCACTAGCAACTAATAGCATGCATGGGTTCTACATGGTTGGGAGTGACATGACACCTGCGCGGTAGTCGTTGTAGAGTAGTAGAGGTTGAGCGTCCTCTTGGGAACAATCGGGGTAGTCGCGTCTCCTCGTACGTCGCGGCTCGGGTCTTCAACAAGAACACAAGCCTACACGAGATGCGACGTGGAAATAAATAACGAGCATTCATCTAATGCAAAAACATCAATAAGAACCAATTTAGAAGATCCAAATAAACTCCGGAGTAAATGCAAGCAAGACTTGGTTTAATTAATGAATATAAAGCAATTGGTTTTAAAACAAAAGTAGTTTAAGCAACTAGTTTTATACACTAGTAAACGGAGGGTAGGATCAAGAGTTAGTTCAAAGTTAGCTTACGGGTCTTACGGCCAAGATCTTAGGTAATCAAGCACTCGCAAGAGGGAAGGCGGAGAGACCGAAAACAAGCACTTCCTAGGTTTTAGCTCTTGGATGATCAAAGCGGTAGCGCGAAGGGTGATGAAAGCAGAGCGAAGCAAAGATAACTAGAAAAGGCATGATCATGCCAAGATATGCGGCGACAGCTCAGACGGGATGAAAGGATCATCTTGTGACTGACATCAAGTGGCGATGAGGTAAAGTGTGTTCAAGGGCGCTACGAGGCATGTACTGATGATGCGGCAACGTCCATGGCAAGGCAGCTAGGTTGCGGCTCGGGGTTGCCGTTCGTGAAGCAGTGGCCACTGCTCACGACACGGCCATCCATCACGGGCGACGCCCTGGCTTCAAGCACATGGCACGGTACACGCTCCTCAACACATAGCTTCGTAGAGCGAGAGCGGGTTAAGCGCGAAGCAGCAAAAAGGGAGACAAGGGTGTAGGAAAGGTAAGTGATGCGAACATGGGGTAGGATTCCCTGTCCGCGGCACGCCAATGGTTAGTTGCGGGGCTCCGGCGTCCCCGGACCCACAATAGCACGGTGGCGGGCGGAGGCCACGAATTCTACCCCAAGAACGCGGGGCGAAAAGGGGCTCGGTTCAAGGGCAAGAGCGGGTAAGGATAGGGTAGAGCGTGAGCGTCTCAAAATTATGAAACCAACGCAAGTGGTTTCATAATTTTCGTGAGCTCCGGATAATTAGATAAGAATTTTCAAAGATAAAAGGTTTTATAAATTAATTTCCAAATTTATTTATAAAAGAGAAAAGGATTTTTAATTTAAAAATAGGAATGACACCAAAGCATGACATCATCGTGACGTCATCGTCACGGATGGTGGGCCGAAATTGGGTCCAAAGTGTTAGTGGCCCAATGGGCCGAAAGAGTTAGTGGGCCGAATTCAGCCCACGGGACTTAGCATCTTGGGCCAAAAGGAGAAAGTCTGCTCGTTCACCCCGCGTAAAAGAACCGAATTCAAAGGTTAAAAGGAAAAGGGTCGAAGTGGGCCTTGTTGGGTTAGCCGGCCCATGCTCCGATCGAGTCCCCACCGGAGAAGTCCGGTGGCGCCCCTCGAAGTTTTCGGGAGCGCGAGGGCACGGCCTTGTCCCGCGTGCGTGCGGCGCGCGCGCTCCCCGCCGCAACCCCGGCGGCGACGGCGGCGGCGCTTTGACGGTCGTGAGGCTCCCGAAACGCGAGCAAGAAAAGCTCGAGGATCCCTTGGGGCATGCGGTTATCTCCGCGCCGCCTCGGCTCCGGGGAGTGCCGGGGGGCGTAACGCGGAGCGCGACACGGCGGCGCTCCGGGCGTGAGCCGGAGACGACGGCGTTCGCGAGGGTAGCGGCGGTGGCGACACGGTGAAACGGCAAGCGGCGAAACTTGCTCGCATGCGGTGCGTGTGCTTCGGCGTTCACATGGGCGTGTTCACCAAAGCCCCTTGCGCGGGTTCGGGCCCTAACCCCGGCCGTGAAGTGGCCGACCGTCGCGCGGGTCCTCGGCGGGCCGAGTCCATGGCGCGGCGCTCAACACGGCGGCAGAACGGTCACGGGACGCAGCGTCTGCGCTCATGGGGGTGAACACTTGGGCGTGCACGCGGGCTCACACACGCACACGAGCGTGGCGACGAGTCAGGTTCACGCGCACGAGCAGCACGCGGCGAGGGCGGCGCTCCGCGTGTCGCGGCGGAGACGATAGAGGCGGGTTAGTGGCCTACGGCCTGCCTACTCGCGCCGAGGTGCACGGCGGCGTCGGGGAGATGGGTTTCGCGTGAAAAGCGGCTCGATGGCGGGCATGGGGCCGAACAGCCGAGCTCAAGCTCGGCGCACCGCGCGGCGGCCGGTGCGGTGCAATGCGTGTGGGTACGCTCCCACGGGTGGAGAAGAAGGGCGAGTGGCGGGCTCACCGAGGGGCGGAGGTGTAGGCGTAAGCGGACGGCCGCGCCGGTGTAGATGTGGACGACGGCGACGAAGTTCGGCGGCGGCGCGTCTAGATCCCTCTCGCTCGGCTTCCATCCGCTCGCGGACGGCCTTCTCTCGCCGCACGTTCGGCCTCCGGCTCCGGGGTCCTCTACACCGGCAAGGCGACACGGTGGTGAAGCGCGTGACGGCTTCCCGTTTCCCTCCCTTCTCCTCTCTCTCCCCCTGCTCATCTCTCGGTCGCGGCACATAGCGGCCAAAGGGGAAAAGATCCCCAGGCGGCGGAGAGGCCTATTGGGACTCGGGCTGCCGGGTCTTTGGGTGCGCGTGGGTCAAGGGAGCCGGGGGGACGGCGTGGGGGCGGGGGTTGTTCCCCCTCCCTTTCCTTGGCGGCGAAGGCGCAGCGCGCGGGCCGGCTTGCGTGCCGAGATTGCCGGGGGGCAAAGGAGTGAATAGAGGGAAAGGGGGTGCGTGGGCCATCCTAGGCATGCGTGCCAGCCGCTCGGCGTGTGCGCTTGCTCGGCGGCGGTGTGGCCGGCGTGCGGGCGCGCGTGGAGCGGCGCGGCTCGCGGTGCGATGGCACCCGCTTGGGTCAAAGGGGGAGGAAGAAGAACGGGGGCGTCGCCGGTCGGGTCCCACCCCGGCGGTGAGAGAAGATGAAGGGATAGGTTGGCGGGCCTAGCTGGGCCGTGATGGGCCGCCTTGTGGACCCGGTTGAAAACCAAGGGGTGTGCTTCGGTGTGCACGGGCCGAAAGATGAGGGAGCACCGGTAGACTTCGGGATTAGTTAGCCGGCCCATGTTAGTTAACTAGGTTTTGAGATTAGCTTTGAATTAGGTTTTAACCCATAGGTTGAATTTGAATACTTTCAAATTCAATCACACTCACTAAAATCCAAATAAAATCCATAAAATCCAAATCACATATTTTACCATAATTTGAAAATTATTGTATATGGTTTTATTTTAGAGAGAATTTAGGATAAGAAGCTAGCAAATTTGGCTCAAATTTGGTAGCACACAAGTTCAAACAAAAAGTTTTAAATTTTTGCGAAAATTCACACATGGGAAAACAATCAAATTTCTAGTATGTTACACTCCCGGGTGTAGTGGTAGAGAGTTCCCATCGTTGGATCGGAAAGTACTAGGCTTACCGGTCCCATTCCCGACAAATGCTTAGTACATTCAAAAGCTTAACCACGGACATCCACCGACCGGAGTCGGTCCCATGCTCTTACCACATGAGCGAGATAAGTTCAACAATCTTATGATTCCAACATAAGAGACCTATAGCTCGCAAGTGATGGTCATCACTCGACTTCTACCGTGGTTCTAAGCATGGCAACTATCAACCTAACAGGCTAGTATAAAACATTGGAACCTAGAATCATGCATCCGAGGTTTCAAGTCAACTCTCGAACGTAAATGCACATACATTGCATAAAAAGGAATAGTTGCAGGAGTTTAACAAAAGTTGGTTATGCTCACGGGGCTTGCCTTCGCCGGCAAAGTCGAAGCGAGGTCCTCCGAACTTTGGTTCGGGTCTTGCCGCACTTCCACCACGTTCACTTCTCCCTCGCCGGTTCTCCTTCGGACTCGGGCACCGGCTCGTAGTTCCCGTCAGGAAGTTCTATACGACATGCAGATGCATCAAGATTCAAGTATACAGCTTAAGTAGGTAAATTCAGTCCTGAATTTAGAGATAAACACAGGGGTTCTTGTTGGTCATATTCACCTTAACAAGTTTTCAATTAACTGTTTTTCACTAGAACAATGGATGGGTGTGAAAGTTCATTCTTGTTTGATGGTGATTGTGTGCACATCTAAGCCCGTTTGCTAAGTGAACTTCATTAAAGTGTTTTGGGGTTGTTCAGATATGGTTTCACAAAGTTCCAGCTTGGAATTTAAACTGCACGCAGAGACAAGTTTGATTTCCCTTTATTTGGCCCATGTTAAGCTTGTTGACTTAGGAAATTAATTCTGGAAAAAATATATACCCAAACTGATCACAAATCTTCACCAGCATGCACATAACAGCAAGACATATATTTCTGACCAAAAGTAGGCAAAGCATCAATACCAAGCAATTATGACAATTATAACAAGTTTGAGCTAATAGAAGCATGAATAAATCATAAAGCACAAGATACTCAGAATCTCAAGCTATAACTTGGCACACAGCATGATATGGACATATTTAGCTCACACGCCAAGAATCACATCCATAGCTGCAGTAGAAATATGGATTTGAATTTAACTCAAAATAGCAACCATAAATTAGTAGGGCATTTTACACAAGCCTAAAAATCATCTCTGATTTATGACACACACTACTAAGCATGGCAGAGCTACAGGAGAAAGTTGAAAGGCATTTGACCAACAGATAATTCTAAACAATTCATAAATGGAGAACAGGCTGAAATCAATATAAATTCATAACTGAAGTTTCACACATGATTTCAGTGCCATCTTTCTAGACAAGGCCAGGAATGCCATTATTGACAACATATCCAAAATT
Source organism: Cenchrus americanus (assembly GCA_947561735.1). NCBI lineage: Eukaryota > Viridiplantae > Streptophyta > Magnoliopsida > Poales > Poaceae > Cenchrus > Cenchrus americanus. The sequence continues at coordinate 262,637,272 of OX387241.1, read as the reverse complement.
CACATGCAGATCACTTATACATTTCAAGTAATTTCAAATTTACTCAAACTGATCAATTCAAGATCATTTGAAAACTACTCTGAAATTTACAAACTTCCTTTCTAGAAAAGTTAGGTTTCTTCACAAGGATTCCAGAACAGTTGAGTTTGCATTTTTACGATTTTCCTGTGATTTTATATTGATTTTACAAGGCTCAGCTTGTTAACCCTAAATCTATAGATGTCTTTTGCAGACAGGCCCCCTGATCGAAAACTAAGATTACAATCGGGTCCCCGGCGGCGGAGCAAGGCTGGCCGGCGGCGAGGGGTGGCCGGACTCTGGCGAGCAAGCGGCTAGGGTGGGGTTTGGACTCACCCTCAGTCAATTGGCGGGGTTGGCTTGGTGGAAGACGGCTCCGGCGATGGTCGGCGGCGAGGGGTGCGGCGGACGACCGCGGCGACCGCAAGGCCGTCAAGTTGGCGGGTCGGCCGACCAATGCGCGTGCACGGGAGCGTTCCGGGGGGTGCGTGCGGAGGTTAGGGTGTCGCTTGGGCTCGAGCGGAGGCGATGGATGGCGGGGCGCACCGGCGAGCTCGGCGCGGCGGCGACGGCGGACGCGGGGGAGCGGCGCGGTGCGGCGCCGAGCAATGCGAGCGCGGGGGGAGTTGCGTGGGGTGTCGGGGGCGTCTAAAGACGTGCATGCGAGCCAGCCGGGGTGCGGCCGGGCCGGGCCCCGGGCGCGCGGGGCACGGCGCGTGGCCGCGGCGGCGGCCGACGGCGCACACGGCGCGCGGCTCGGCCGACGGCGGCGCGCGCGCGCGGGCGATCGCGTGGGCGTGCGAGCGCGGGGGCGTGGGCCCGGCCACGATGGCTAACGCGTGTCCCTCGCCGTGACGGCGTACGGACGGCGGGCGGGTGTGGGCCCGGCTAGGCCGCGCCGGCGCGGCGCCGACGGGCAACGTCACGCGAGCGGGCGCGCTCCGGCGTTCCTGCCCACAACCGATTCGATGTACCCCACTTTGACCGATTCAAACTCAAAAAATTTGAACTAAAGTTCAAAATCGCCAAATACGAAAGTTGTAGACCAGCTAACCCTCTTCAACTTTCGCAAAGGCCAACTGGTCGAATTCTCAACGGATTTGGAGAAAATCAACTTCAAAGTGACAGATTTGTATGCATTGGTCAAACTATGCAACATGACTTTGACTGAGTTTTTGAGCATTTAAACCTCAGAATTTGAAATGCCAACAATGGAATGAAATGTGTTCCCGGAAAAACTAAGAAACTTTGCTGTTGGTCGATTTTGAAGTTCTATAGGAAAATTTTGAGAACGCGCAAGAAAACTAATCCAACCTTAAGAAGCACTTTGGCTTTGACCACCGATTAGGGTGTTGACCAAGGTTCTTTGTGCAAAAGTGTGACTCACTATGTTAAACATGATTAGAGGCTACTTAAACTTGGTTATTAAAGCCAGGTGATGTCATAAGAAAAAATAAACATCAGGGATGTTACAGAGTTAGACCTTAAACCTTTGCCCAAAGGATTAAAGTATGAATTTTTGGGCCCAAACAAGACTTCTCCAGTCCTTGTGAGCGACGAGTTGAGTCCCGAAGAAAATGAGAAGTTGCTGATTTTATTAAAAAAACATAGGAAGGTGATTGGATATTCGATTAATGATCTCAAGGGTATTAGCCCAGACTTTTGCACTCGTCGTATACCAATGGAAGACCAACGTAAGCCCGTAGTGGACCACCAAAGGAGGCTAACTCATGCCATGCGAGAGGTAGTAAAGAAGGAAGTCATCAAGTTACTTGATGCCGGAATCATCTACCCGGTTCCGCATAGTGAGTGGGTGAGCCCGGTACATTGTGTACCAAAGAAAGGAGATTTAACCGTGGTGAAGAATGAGAAGAACGAGTTGATACCTCAAAGAACCGTGACCGGGTGGCGGATGTGTATCGATTATCGTAAGCTTAACAAAGCAACGAAGAAAGATCACTTCCCCCTACCGTTCATTGACGAGATGCTCGAGAGATTAGCGAACCACGCTTGTTTTTGCTTTCTCGATGGGTACTCGGGGTTCATTCAAATTCCCGTTCACCCGGATGATCAACACAAAACAACGTTTACATGCCCTTATGGAACATTTGCATATAGAAGGATGCCCTTTGGTCTATGCAACGCTCCGGCCTCTTTTCGACGTTGCATGATGGCCGTATTTTCGGAATTCATCGAAGAAATTGTCGAAGTATTCATGGATGATTTTTCCGTTTATGGGAAGACGTTCATGGATTGCTTGGCAAACTTGGTAAAGGTCCTCACGAGGTGTGCGGAGGTAGACTTGGTGTTAAATTGGGAAAAGTGCCACTTCATGGTTAAGCAAAGCATAGTGCTCGGACATGTTATATCCAAGAGAGGCATTGAAGTGGACAAGGCTAAAGTAGAGATGGTTGAGCAACTCCCACCTCCGGCGGATGTTAAGTCCTTAAGGAGCTTTCTAGGCCATGCCGGATTTTATAGAAGGTTTATTAAGGACTTCTCAAAGATCACTAAGCCTTTAACGCATCTCCTTCAAAAGGATGTGGCTTTTAACTTTGATGAGAAGTGCCTAGCGGCATTCCGGACCTTGAAAAGTGTGTTGGTGAGTGCTCCCATTATTCAACCTCCGGATTGGAGCCAACCTTTCGAGATCGTGTGTGACGCAAGTGACTACGCCGTAGGCGCGGTTTTGGGTCAAAGAAAGGAAGGCCGAGTTCACGCCGTTTACTCCTCCAGCAAAACTCTTAATGGGGCACAATTAAACTATGCCACTACGGAAAAGGAGTTGTTAGCGGTGGTGTTCGCTTTCGAAAAACTCAGATCTTACATCGTGAACTCGAAGGTCATTGTTTACACCGATCATGCAGGCATCAAGTATCACTTCTCCAAGAATTTGATGTTGAAATTCATGATAAAAAGGGGGTGGAGAATGTTGTGGCTGATTATTTGTCTAGGATGAATCGTGGACAAGATGATAAAGAGCCCATAGAAGATAAGATGAGAGATGACACCTCTATCGAGTGCTTGATAAAGACACTTGGATGATTGATATCATTCGAGCGATTCGGAAAATGCCTCTTGATCATCTAGATAAAAACTCCCAAAAGAAGATAATCTCCGAAAGTAAGAAGTACTTTTGGGATGCGCCATACCTCTTCAAACTTGGCAATGATGGAGTCATGAGAAGATGTGTGCCAAGAGAAGAGAGGGTAGAAATTCTGAGAAAGTGCCACTCGGCAGAGTACGGTGGACACCATAGCCATTTTAGGATCGAAGCAATGGTCGAGCGGATTCTATTGGCTAGAGATGCATGAAGATACTAAAAGATATGTTGCATCATACCCCGAATGCCAAAGAACCAGAAACATCTCTCAAAGAGATTAAATGCCCTTGAAATACAATCTACAAATCGATTTATTCGATGTATGGGGTATAGACTTCATGGGGCCTTTCAAAAACTCATACGGATATGAGTACATTCTAGTAATGATTGATTATGTATCCAAGTGGGTAGATGCCATGCCATGTCGTAAAGCTTCCACAGAGGAGTCCATTACTATGATCAAGAACGTGATTTTTTCCTCGTTTTGGTACACCGAGAATCTTGATAAGTGATGGAGGAACTCACTTCACCGGGAAGAATTTCAAAAAGTGCTTGTCCAAATTGGGAATTGAACATAGGGTCTCTACGGCCTATCATCCACAAACCAACGGACAAGCGAAAACATCAAATAGGCAATTGAAAAGTATTCTCAACAAAACCATAGAGAAGGGAGGCAAAGATTGTTCAAAGAAATTAGACGGAGCTTTGTGGGCTTATCGAACAGTGTTCAAGACACCGATAGGTATGACCCCTTATCAATTCGTCTATGGAAAGGCTTGCCACCTTTCGGTTGAGTTGGAACATAAAGCCTATTGGGCGATTAAAGAGATGAACCTTGATCTCGATGCAGCGGTGGTGAAACGAAGAATCCAAATAAGCGAGCTATAGGAGATGAGGTTGAAAGCATATGAAAATGCAAGCATATACAAGGAGAGAATCAAAAGGTGGTATGATAAAAGGTTGAAAAAGAAAGAGTTTAAGAAAAGGAGATAAGGTCCTCCTCTACAATTCGAGGTTTAAAACCTTCGGAAAGGGGAAATTGCAAAGCAAGTGGGACGGACCTTATGTTGTGCATTTGGTCCTCTCCAACGGAGCAGTAACCATTATGGATGTAAAAGGCGATCAATTTATGGTGAATGGTCAACGGCTTAAGGTTTACTACGAACCCAACATTGTGCCCCTTCACCATGTTGATGTCTTCACCATGGAAGAAGAGCCTGAACGTCCCGCCTAGGACAAAAAATAAGGCATAAAGTTTTGTAAATAGTTTTTCTTTTAATTTTCTGGAGTTTCTCGCGAAGATTTACTGGGCCAACTTTTCCCATGGGCTAAGAAGGTGAAAAAAGGGCGGTGCACGAAAAACGGGACCGGCCGGCCCCCGAGGCGGGGTGGGCCGGCCGGCCTAGTCCGACCGGCCCGGGTGGGTCCCGGCCGGCGGTTGATCCCGTATTTGCCCGAATTTCTCATTTTCGACTTCCTTCTTCGGTCCGAAAATTTTAAGGGAAGTTTGAATAAGGAAAAATGAGGTTCATAGGGTTTTCCTCTTCGGACTATTTATTTGGCCGAATTGGGAGCTCGGGAATCAACCCATCAAGCAATATTTTGCACCCACGCAGTAGCCATTGTGTCCCCGAGGAGCTTAGAGTTGAAGCAAGGCGCCAAGGAGCCATCGATGGAGGAGGCGAAGCGATGCGAGCTCATGCTACCCGTCGACATCAAGAGGACCTCCCACATCCGTTGCGGAGGGCATGTCCTGACCGGAGCTATCGCATCTCGCAACCCCGTCGAAGAAGAAAAGGTCCCTACGCCCGTTCAAAGGTCGGCACGCATCCAAGGCATGAAGCGGAAGGACTACAAGGAGGTGTCGCCCGAGCCTAAGGACTACAGGGGTAGCGACTACTCCGATGATCGTAGCCCGAGCTCGTGGGCGGCCGCGCGGAAGAGATGATAATGATCTTTACATTTGGGATGAGGTGCCCAAGGAGAAGACTCCCGAAGGCCCCAACGGCGGCGGCAACGACGGCGGTGACGACAACGGTGGTGGCGACGACGGCGGCGATGACGGCGGAGACCCTGGCAATGACGACCCTTTCGGGTTGCATCCGATGTGTTGTGCGGCTTGCCGTCACTCCATCTCGGATCTCTACGCAACGGTCGACGAATGTTTCCAAACCATGGAGGCGATAAGGCAGCGTATGGAGGATTTCGAGCGAGTGGTCGAGGACGACTACAAGTTCCTTAACCGCAACGTGCGCAAACTTTTTGGCATGGTCAAGAACATGAGAGGCAAGTGGTGCAATAGTTGCGGGAAGTACCACTAGGTTTAGTTTTCCCCTTAGGAATTTTGTAAGATACGACGAGGACGTCGTATGTTTTTAGCGTGGTGGAGAGCTAGCTAGCTAGCTATAGCTTTTGTGCTTCAAGTTTAGGTTCGGTTTAATCTTCGAGAGAGTCTTAGAGTTTAAAGAGTCTTTTGTTTTTTTTGAGTGTGTTTTTAAATTTTTGCAAGTGTCTTAAATTAGTGTTGAGTCAAAGAAAATCAAATAAAAAGAGTCTTTATATATTTTGTGTCTTGTGTGATGCTTATCTTTATTCACTTGTTTGTTTATCTTTGATTCTTGATATATGAACATAAGTGTGTGGTTTTAAAACGTTTACCGTGGTGCTTAGTGGAATTGCTACTATTAAAAGTACCCATACCACACTTCGATCTTGAGCTTCACTTGTTAGTTGTGCTATGTTCAATATTAAAAGTTGGAGGATTTCAGTTATGAAAATTATCTAAAAAACTTGTAAAAAAGGGTAGCAAAACCTCTTTTTCCAAGTTGAGAGTAAGAAAAAAATCCTATACAAAGTCAATTTTTTTGCTCCACCATAAGTGTGATTAGCACGATGAGTTGGGCTAGGATCCTTCCCTCTTGGGAGTTTTAATTTCGAGCAATGATCATGTTCTTGTGCTTATATTTTGTTGCTAGCCTCGTCATGCATTCGGTAATGTGACTTTCACATCTTAAGCCCCGTACATTGCCAAATTCCATACCCAACCCTATACATCTCTTTTGTACAACACATTCCTTGAACACAACCTACCCTCAAAGTTTCGTCTCGTCTCTAGCATGATTTATTTTAAATTTCAGATTGTATCCGTGCAAGAAAGAGAAGAGTTGAGAGCTTTGAAAAGATGTCAGGAGAGGGAAAAATAAATAGAAAAGTATGAGTATGGAAAAGAAAGAAAGAAATAAAGAAAGAAAGAAAAAATATATAATAGAAAAGTAAAGAAAGAAAAAAAATATATGAGAATGAAAAAAAGAAGAAAAAGAAAAGAGGACTGGCAATAAAGATATGAGAGGGATGAATCAAGTAAAAGAAAAGAAAAAAATAAAGTGCAATGAAGGATGTCACGTTGCTGAGAGACGAAACTTTCACTCTTTTTCCAACCATGTGCAATCTGACAACGAGGACATCATCGGTGCCTCGTAGTCATAATTTTCTTTTGCCCTTGCACATGTCCACCATTCTAAATCTTCTCATCCTTGATATCCCTACAAATGGATTAATTCTCATGATCATTGGCTTTGAAAGGTAAACAATCATTAGAGGAAGTTCTTAGTTTGACAATATTTGTGTTGATTGCACTAGCCCTACCTATAGCTCCACTTTACATGTTATATGAGAGATTTATGGGAGGTGAGAGTTTTATAAAATTTGGTCAGGATAGCCACCTCATATGAGTGACTAGAGAGAGCTTGGAGAAAGGTTTTTGTCTGACACTTGTTGCAGGAATTTTATTTTTGAAAAAACATAAAAACCCTCCGATGGAAGCAAAGAAGTAAGCATGGCTGAGATTGAAGGCTTCGAGTGAAGAGTTTGAGTTGTGGGGTAAATCTTGACATGGTAAAGATTCTAAATGCCCATGTTTATGTATGATGATCATTACTTTATGTTTATGTATTAAAGACGAAAAGATTGACTAACTTGCAAAGAAGGATTAGCGGTACACGATTACAACACTTTGGATGAAGTTCTTTTACGAGTACTTGCTCGAGGACGAGCAAGAGCTAAGCGTGGGGGAGATGTTGACGGTGTATTTTGGTACACCAAGCATGTTCATTACACTTTGGTTTGGATTTGATTATGGAACTAACCCGCCACAAGGCACACTAATCATATAACAAGTTCATCTATGTGCATGCATTTGGAAGTGTTGTGTTTATGTAGAAAAACATGGACACAAAGGATGGATTCACAACAAGTTCAAAGGAGCATTTACGGAGTCTTGTTCGTGTTCATGAGCTTGATGAAATCACTTCCAATGGTGGCAAGGACCGAAGTGCTACGAAGAAACACCCCCAGGGATTGAAGCGTAAAAGACCGAACTTCATGCGCGGAGAACCTCCATCTTGGACGTGAGGATGACATCGTCAAAATCATGCAAGTGGAGGGGGCAAAGTGCATAATCACCTGAGGACCCACGGGAGCGAAGGGGCGACCGAACCGGGCAGAATTGGGCCTGGGTCGGTCGGCCCAGGCCGGCCGGCCCAGCCCAGTTCTGGCGTCGGTTCGGCCCCCTTTCCTTGCACCCGAAGGATCTTCAACCCTAAAACCCTGGAGGCGCCGCCATTCGACAGGGGGAGAGCCATTCGATCTTGAGATGTAATCATACTTTGTCGGATTATCTATCTATCATCTTGTGTTGAATATACTTTATTGGTTAAGGTTAGGTACCATGCAGTAAAGGGAGTAGAGCTCCAATGCTTCCTTGGATCCATTCAATACGCCATGTCCATCATAGGTCTAGTCATGAATACCTTTGCGTAGTGACAGTACGAGAGGAGGGAAAGGGCAAAACCTTGGTCACAACCCCCGATACGTTAGATTGGTTTTCATATCTTCAAGTGATTACATGATCTAGTATCGTAGACCCATGGGCGAGTGTCTTTTATCTTGATTGCTTAATCATTCTCTCTAGTGTAGTTTAGTTGTTTTCTAGTTTAATAATAGTTAGGGTTTGAGTAGCTAGTGTGTGAAGGTAGATCAAACGCTTGTAATCCCCTTGCTCCGCGAATTGACAAGAACCTTGGGAATCCCGTGGTGAAAAAGGTGTGGGTCCGTACGCATGCGGATCGTAGAGCGATACGTCTTTTATCCATAAACAGGGCATTTTAGATTTTCGGTTGCCTCCATATAACCCATGAGGTGATAGGATGGCAGCCATCTCTTGGAACCCTAGTTCATTTGTTTTCCTATTTTCCCTTCCTTTTTTAGGATTTTCATAAGACTAGCTTGAGAGCTTCATGGTGAGATCATGTGAGAGGGTTGGATGATCGGGTGGCAAGCTAGACCTTGTATGAACCTCCTTGGTATGTATAGATGATTCGACGTGGTTCCTCAAGGCATTGTCGTGTTGTTCCTGGTTGTTCTTGGTGGTGATTTTCGGAGCCCTCTCTTGGTTGATTTCTCGGTGTGTTTTCGGGACCTTGCTCTTGGGGATTTGATGGGGAAAATTCGTGTGAACCCTTCGTGGTTCTTTTGCCTTTGATTCCTCTTCCAAATCCGTGAGTTAAGGGGCTCGATTTTTGGGTTTTCGGTGTTCTAGGGTTAGAGGAGTTCTTGTCAGGGTTTCTTCGATTCCTCTTGATTTGGCAAGTTTTGGTGGACAAAAAGTTGGCTATGGACTCCTCATGAGGTGTTCCTACTATCCCCAAAGTCTTGCTCAAGTCCGTGGAGCGATTCGGGAGATCAAGGTTTGGATTTGGGGGAGTTGACCCGCGGGTGTTGTTCATCCCGAGCTGCCCAGGTTACACCTGTCTGACCGGTGCTCTTGACCAGTCTGACCGGTGCGAATCACTTGTGGGATTTGCCTCAAGGGAACAACTGGACTCGTGTGTCTTTGTGCCGTGGTGCTGCTGGTTAGTTCTTGGTCTGTTTGGAGTTGTTTTGCTAGGCTTTGTGTAGGGTTTTCCTTCTGAGCAGGTTGTGTTTTGGGAGCGTTTTCGTTCCAGGGCCTAGAGAAGTCATTGAGGATCTCTGGAACACTTGTTGTGCGGCTGCTGTAGCCACTGGCATGACCGGCTCTGTCCACCGGTCTGACCGGTGTCACCGGTCTGACCGGCGCAGGCCATCGGTCTGACCGGTGCAGCACAGGCAGCAAGCCGTGCAAGTTTCCGTTGTGCGTGTTGGTGTGTTTTGGATCGGAGGGTTGTTTGTTGGTTCATAGGTCCATTAGCACTCCAGTGGCTGTGTGGGCTTGGCCAACTTGGGTAGTGAGTCGAAGACGTGTGTTGGACGCCGTGTCCGTCTTGTTGGAGTTTCCATTTCCTTCGAGAAGAATTTTTATTGGCTTCCATTCACTCCCCCTCTCTGGTTCACCGTATCGGTCCTTCGAGTGGTATCAGAGCCGGTTATGGGTCATGATTGACTCTAACCAGTCTAAGATCCAAGGATGGCGTACTAGGAATGGGGTTCGGGTCCTCCACACTTCGATGGAAAGAACTACCAGATGTGGAGTAAGCGGATGGTGGTGTTCCTCCGCGGAAAGGGTAAGATCCTTTGGGATGTCACGGTGGACACAGGCTATGTGCAGCTGATGAACTTCCTTGCTCCAGGATCGAGGGACATGTTCGACGCCAACAACAAGGCGGTCAACTACTTGTTTCGTGCTTTGTGTCAGCCTGAATTCGATCGGGTGCACACCGAGCACTTGGCTTGTAGAATCTGGTCGGTGTTGAAGGAAGCTCATGTTAGGAATGCCCAGGTTCAAGCTCGGATGTATGCGACTTACCGGAGAGAGTATGAGAACTTCAGTCATCTCCCAGTGAGTCCATCGATGCCTTGTTTCAGAGGTTCACGGTTGTGGTGAACAACATGAGGGCCAATGTGGACGTGCTCCCGTACGATGATCATGATAGGGCTGTCAAGCTCTTACACTCTTTGAATCGTATAGTTTGGGGTGAAAAGTTCGAGGCCATAGTTGAGTCGGAGAAGTATGATACCCTGACCGTGAAATAGTTGTTCTCGAAGCTCAAGTCGGCTGAGGTGGATCGGGGCATGACAGCCAAGATTGAGGGGCCGACTGATTCCCATAGTCTCGCCCTCATCGGTGGTTCGAAAGGAAAGGCTAAGCTAACCCATCCACTAGGTTTTTCTCTTTGTCCTCTTTGATGTCTATGCCAGGTGAGGAGTTCGACGTGCTTGGAGAGGACGAGCTGGCTTTGCTGACGAGGAGGTTCGAGAGGCTGCACGAGAACCGGGTGAACATAAGGAGGAACACGAGGTCATGCTTCCAGTGCGGCAAGCAGGGACACTTCATCGTCGACTGCCCGGAGAAGGTCGAGAACAAGGACAACTACAAGCACAAGTCAAGGACGGATGGCAAGTACCGGTCGAGGCGTGACCACAAGAGCAAGCACAAGAACAAGAACAAGGACGAGCGACGATCGAGGAAGAAGGAGAGCCAAGGCAAGGCCCGAGCGATGGTTGGAGCGAGCGACGTCGACTCCAGTTCCGCATACTCCACCTCGAGCTCAAGCAGCAGTGAAGATGAAGGTGATCGTCACAAGGGTAGGAAGTCATCCAAGAACCTGAGCGGGCTGAGCTGCTTCGCTAGAGACGGCTTTTGCACCATGGCGCTGAGCTCCGGCAGCAAGAAGAGCACACAGAGCGACTCGGACTCTGACTCCGATGACGAGGTGCGTGATGAACTCCCCTTCTTGCGTCAGGAGAATGAACGGCTTGGCTTGTTGCTTGATAATTGTGATGATATGCTTAGAGAGGCTAAGAAAATGAGGAAAGAGATTAGGGCTTCACTCGAGGATGCTAGGACTAGAGTGGCTGAGCTAGAAACACAGAATTTGGATGCTAAGCTTGAAATTGATTCTCTGAAAGCTTCACCTGTTGTTTCTGATGAAGTTGAATGTGCTGATTTTCCTATTGTCCTTGCTGATCTTGCTATGTTTAAGGAAAAGCAAGCCTCCAAGTGTGAGGAACTAGAACTACTTAGGGTTGAAGTGGCTGAGCTTAAGTCTAGACCTGCTTTGCTAGGTGTTTGCACTTCTTGCCCTGTTTTGCATGGAAAAATTGATGAGATGCATGCATACACTGTTTCTCTTGAGGCTAAGATGAAAGAACCTATTCCTAAACCTTGCTCTACCTGTGAATTGCATGCTTTGAAGAATCTGAAACTTGCACATTATGTTGATTGTTTGCAGGATGAGAATGATGAGTTGAGAAATGTGATGGGTTGGTTGTCTGGTCATGAGCCTCAGTTGAGGATAATGATCGAGACATACAAGAGGCAAGATGGTGACAGACTTGGGGCAAACAAGGTTGGTGAGGGAAGTGGAGAGAATATCCTAGAGCCACCAAAAACCCACCACAAAAATGATTTCCCTCCTAAACCTAACCATCTTAGGAACCGACTAGACACAACCCCACCTCCACTCGTGTTTCCTCCACAAACAAATGATTTTCAAAAGCCTATCAAGTTTGTGAGCACTTCGGGGAAAGTGTTTTTTGGGAAAGAGAGCGAGAAGGCTAGTGAGGAGAAACCGGTTGTGAAGACGAGTGGAGAGAAACTAAGTGAGCAGCCCCAACCTAAGCCTAAGCCTAAACTTGTGAGGTACCATTGTGGCTATTGTGGGAGAGATGGCCATAAGGATGAGTTTTGCTTCAAAAGGAGGCGAGAGGAGAGAATGGCGAAGGAGTGGGCTAACAAGGACAAGTATCACCCTTCCAATGGTGTACTTGAGCCTCGTGTGCAGATGCCCAGGGCCAAGGCGAGTGTGAGGACAGTTTCGGCTTGGGGAGAGCGAAAGGCTGTTGGAGGTGCTGCTGGCCGGGCTACACAGGTCAGACCGGTGGGGGGCACCCGTCAGACCGGTGCAGGCCTGGATAGGCAGCAGTTTGGGTTTCATGCTTGTACAGGTGCGAGGTTTGGTTCTGGAGGTCGTGGTTCTGGGGGTTGGGCTGGACAGTTTGCAGGAGGTCAGTTTGCTAGGCGTTCTCCTTCTCGTGCTCAATACGGGGATGGGAGGGGTCATAGCTTTGAGATGGAGAGAAGGGACGGTCCACGGTAATCCTTTCGTGGTTTTGGTCCTCCTCCAGGCAGAGAGGGTTGGTTCCCTAATGATGGTTACCGTGGTGGTGTTAGTGGTGGTAGCTTTGGTAGGAAAGATGGTTTGGTTTGTCCTAACACCACATTCGAGCAAATGGCTCGGCACTAGTTTTACTCTTTTGGTACTAACCCTAGTGCTGAGTCGTTTGTCCGCTCACATGCTCGTTTTTGAATTTCAGGTGGGAGACTTGAAGAACATTTGGTTGATTGACTCCGGTTGTTCGAAGCATATGACCGGAGACAAGGGGTGGTTCTCAAGTCTCGTCCCGGTGGTGAAAAAGAGGTACATCACTTTTGGGGACAATGGGCGTGGGTGTGTGCTTTCAGAAGGTGAGATTAAGGTGAGTGACAAGATCACTCTCATGCATGTTTCTCTTGTTCAATCGCTTGGATACAATTTGCTTTCTGTGTCCCAGCTGTTGGATGAGGGTTTTGAGGTGTTGTTTTGGCCTGGTGGTTCTCGGATTTTGGACTCTCGAGGGGACCTTGTCTATATGGTCGTTCCCGAGGGTCAAGTGTTTCGAGCTGATTTTTCTCAGTCTTCTGGTGTTGAGTGTTGTTTCTTGGCTGGTTCTTCGAGTGAGTTGTTGAAGTGGCATAGGAAGTTGGGTCACTTAAGCTTTGACCTTTTGTCTCGCTTGAGTAAACTCAATTTGGTCTGAGGATTGCCACGGTTGTGGCTTGAGAAAGAGTTGGTTTGTGCACCGTGTAGGTATGCCAAGATGGTAGCCTTTTCTCACCCGCCTCTCACCGATGTGATGACTGAGCGTCCATGCGAGCTGCTCCATATGGACCTTGTTAGCCCAGCTCGTGTGCGATCTGCGGGTGGGAAGTGGTACATCCTTGTTGTGGTGGACGACTATTCTCGGTATGCGTGGGTGTTCTTTCTCGAGGATAAGGGGGAGACGTTTGGTTTTGTTCAAGATCTTGTCTTGAGGTTGAGGAACGAGAGGCACGGAGATGCCATACGAGCAATCCGCAGTGACAATGGCTCAGAATTCGGAAACTCTCGTTTTGAAACCTTTTTCCATTACTTGGGTCTTGAACACCAGTTTTCAAGTCCGTATACGCCTCCCCATAATGGTGTTGTGGAAAGGAAAAATAGGACCTTGTGTGAGATGGCTCAGATGATGCTTGATGAGCATAAGACTCCAAGAAGGTTCTGGGCTGAGGCGGTGAATACCGCATGCTATGTGTCGAACAGGATCTACCTCAGAGTGCATAAGAAAAAAACCTACTACGAGTTGATGCACGATCGCACACCAAAGGTGAGTCACTTCCATGTCTTTGGTTGCAAGTGCTTTATTCTGAAGAAAGGGAAGAAGTTGGACAAGTTTGATGCTAGGTCGGACGATGATATTTTTTTGGTTATGCATCTCATTCTAAAGCATATCGTGTGTTCAATCTTGAAACTAACCAATCGTGGAGACTTGCGAGGTAACCTTCGACGAGACACAGCCACGTAGTCAGCTTGTCTTTGAGTGTGCAGGTGATGATGAGCTTGGCGAGGAGATCTTTCAGGAGGAGGAGCATGAACTTAGAGATGATGAAAATGGCGGTGGGGTGCCCCCGGCTGAACATGTACCTACTACTTCGACTACAGTGGTGGACGCCCCTCTCCTACACCTACGACGACAAATCAAGATCGAAGAGAAGATGTTGTTGAGGGGGAGGTAGCATCAAGACGAGAACCTCCTCGACGAGTACAAGTGGATCACCCAGCTTCAATGATCATCGGCGACATGAATGAACGTACTACAGGTAGAGGGTTTGGAACAATTCTCATTTTGCTCATGCTGCTTTTGTTGCCACCTTTGAGCCCAAAGACATTGGACATGCACTATCTAATCATAATTAGGTTAATTCGATGCATGAGGAGTTGGAGAACTTTGAGAGAAATCAGGTTTGGGAATTGGTTGACCCTCCCCCAGGGTGTAAGCCGATTAGGACAAAGTGGGTGTGGAAGAACAAAGAGGGAGAGAAAGGTGAAGTGGTGAGAAACAAGTCAAGGCTTGTTCCTCAGGGGTTCAGTCAGAAGGAGGGGATCGACTACGAGGAGACTTTTGCTCCCGTAGCCCGTTTGGAGGCGATTAGGATCCTTCTAGCCTTTTCCATGCACTACTAGATTTTCCCCCTAATGCAACGCACAAAATGTGTTGCAATATGCCATATTTGGTTGCAATAGACACAATTGCAACCAAATTGTTCCGTGGGACATGGGATGCGAAAGGCCGCGTTGCATTAGGGTATTGCGTCGTTGTCCATCTAGTGGTTGCCAAAGTTTTTTTGTTGCAACGTAACGCAACGTTGCAATTAGGTTTTTTTACAACACTTGTTTTGGTTGCAAAGTGTACTATTGCGACACATCTGCGGTGTTGCCAAAGGTGCAATTGCAACGTTTCGTTTCGTTGCAAGTTATAGTATTGCTACGCACTTGTCTTTGGTTGCTATTGGTTGAACCTCGTCTATTACCACGAAAGTAATTTGGTTGGAATATGTAGTATTGTTCGATGCCACGAAATTGGTTAGTTGCTATAGGTGGTCTCCTCTATTGCCACAAAAGTTGATTTCGATGTGATAGGTAGCATTGTCGATGCCACGATATTGGTTACGTTGCTTTAGGTGGTATCCTCTATTGCCACGTAATTTGATTGGTTGTAATATGTGGTCCTCTATTATTGCTTCGACATTTGGTTGGTTGCCATAAGTTAAAGTCTTTATTACAACGTTTCTATTAGGGTTGCTACAAGTGCACTATCTATGGCCACGTAATTTGATTGGTTGCAATATGTGGTCCTCTATTATTGCTTCGACATTTGGTTGGTTGCCATAAGTTAAAGTCTTTATTACAACGTTTCTATTAGGGTTGCTCTTAGAGCACTATCTATTGCCACGCTCATTTTGTGTTGCTACAAGTTGAACTTCTTATTACCACGTTCCTATTTAGGGTTGCTTCAAGTACACCATACTATTGCCACGTTCCCTTTGTGTTGCTACAAGTTGAATTTCTTATTACCACGTTCGTATTAGGGGTGCTACAAGTGCACCTTACTATTGCCACGCTACTTTTGGCAACGAAAAACACCGATGTATTCCGCCACGCTCATTTATGTAGCAACGAGTAATTGCGCATTAATTAACATCGTGAGATAAATATAACAATGCATCTATAGTTAATTAACCAACATTGAACCATCCACCGAGTTAATTACATGACTCATGAAGTACTTAAATACCGAAAAGTTTGGCACGAGGACATTGTTTCAACACATAGTAGACAAATTTGCTAGGACATGAAGAACTTGGTCGCCAATTGTTACTTGGAGATGATCCCAACACTTGATCGGCAAAGGGGGATTCAATGCAAGGAGGTGTCATCACCTGTAAAGAATCAACAAAATTTTTAAGGTAGCATCAATTAATCTCTAATATTGGAATTTGTGAAACAACAACATATAGCAAACCAAAGATTGATTGTGATTCATAAAAATAGCATAATGACATCAAATAATTACCACAACCATAAACACACTTTGATAGCTGAAACATGAATTACATTCACAGCAGTAAGAGTTGTTGAAAAAAGCTTCACCTCTTGTCTTTTTGGTGCTTTGTCGTCTCCTTTGTGCAACTTGTACCTGTAGCTGTTGAGAAGAAATTTGTCTAACGGTGGATTGAGTTTCGGGATTGTTAACACCACCTTTAGTGCTTCGGTTTTGCGAAATACTTGTTTTCGAGCTTCTTCGATTCCTTCTCCTATGAACCAATCATTTGGAAGGACAAGATTAGGCGTAATTTCATCGATGAATCGATGATATGTACTAGTAAAAAGTTGTGAATTCGAGAACAACTCGAGTACACGAGAGCACATTCCCGGAGTCCGGTTGTACATTCCCGGATGTAGGAATTGATGGTTCCACCGCCACGTTGTCCGCGGATTCAGCGACAAGGTTGTTTTTTCGGGTGATTGATACAACCGCCGCTTCGTCGGCGATTCGGTGACATTGTTGCTTGGGCATGGTTGTACGGATATTGGGTCGGTCAACCTACCAAAGGATACAAACATTCATATATAGAACCCAAGGAATGAAACGCATTCATGCAAATAGCTTGACCCGCACTGTGGAACTTGTGATTGTCCATTTGATGCTTGCGGCATTGATAGGAACTCTTGCCTAAGTTGTTGTAGTTCCGCCGCCTTCTCTTTTCACTTTCTTCAAGTTGGCGTGCATGTTCTCTCCTTTTCGCTTCCCTTTCTTCTTCCCATCCCGACATTTTTTCTTGTAGCCGCCCAAATGCGTCCATGAGCTCGACGTGTTCCTCATGCCTTGTAGCTCTTCCCTACGAATTTGTTCCTCGCGCTCCGCATTGGCTCGTTGCCTTCTAGTTGGGTTTTTTGCCGGTACCCGTTTCCATGCAACTTGGTTGATTTGCACTTCGTGATCGATTTGTAGGCTTTTTGGAACATCTCGTTTTTTTCCTTTTGGGAAACAAAGTTGTTGTCTGCATTTGATTCCGCCTCAGCAATAACGCTGCTTGCGGTGTCCTAACATTTGCAAGGCACATGTGGAGGAGTTAGTTGAACAAGAGATTGGTTGCATTCTATAGTTGCATAAGCCTATGTATAGTAATGTATGTACTAATTCATTGAGAACTCACATAGACATTTTTAGATTGTTCGTCCGTCCAAGACCCCCGGTTAGTGTGAGTTATCCACCAAAGTTCCATATCATTCGGCTCTTCACCGGTTTCGGGTCTCTCTCGTTATGCCAAGAAAATAACAAATTAATGTTCTTCATCCCGCAAGACAGATTGGAGATGTGCTTGTCCATTTATTACCTTCTCATAGCTGCGGCGAGAATAAGGCTTAGCGCCCGACAAATGTCTTGTCATTTGTTGGCATCGAATCGCGAGAATTTTGTGTGCTCCTTTCCTATACAATGAAAAGTTATGAACAAAAATCTTAAAGACTCAGACATCGCCATTTAAATGAAAAATGCAGTGGTCAGAAATCGTAATTAACAATGTGGAACAAACCTTGAATTTAGCAGTACTGAAATACTTCAACAGATAGTGCCATTCAACAATATCTAATTCTGTAGGCTTATGTAACATTCTCTGGTGGTAGTTGTTGTATGTCTTGGCTGTAGCACTGAAAATTGAACGCCGTCCTTTGTAACGCTCCCTAGCAATGGCCCATATCTTTTCCCTTGATTCAGCATTATCCTCCATGTCCCACTTTGTCGTTATATAATCACAATAGCATTCAAATATTGTGTGAGTTGATATGTTAGTTTTTATTTGAATTGTACTGAAAAGTAAAGTCTATTATTACCAATACATCAGTTGCTATTGCGTTTTTGACTTCTTCCCTAACATTTTTCCATGATTTCACTCCAATGATAGGAGCCCTTTTCCTTGTATACATGACCACTTCATCAACGAATGAGCGGTAGTTATCACCTACCGGTCCTCCATGTTTAGAGAATTGAATGTCTAGCCGTCGCTTGCCCGCCTTGATTCTCTTGGCGATTACCGTCAATGCTCTTACGGGACCGCGTCCTCTTTTCTTAACTTTTTGGGAGCCTATTCCATGCGAACAACATGCATGTGATAATACCCACAAAATAACCGTATGCACGGACGGGTAATTTCTATGGAACACATGTTACCGGATCCTTGCTCGTGTTGTTTCCAACGCCGAGCATGAGATGGAGGCCGCACCTTGCGAGGTGTTGGGTTCATTTCATTCCTGTGTTGCAAAATGAAGGTGGGGTCCACGTACCGTTTGCGAGAGAATTTAGTGGCATATGATGACCGATCATATTTTGTAGTATGACAAAAAATGGTAATTTGCTTGCAAATTAGGAGAGGGATATATTACCGATGTCTTCAAGCGATCCCGCAACATTCGGGTATTCTCTGTATGTATCGATTGTGTCATCCCGAAAATGTCTTTTAATTCTGAAATATAATCCATAATTAATTTCATTCATGTGATTGAACATGCAAATTCTGGAGTATAAGTACACAAATATTTGGTGAAGCATATCTTACCCAAGGCTTTCTTCTCTTGATGCAAATCGGCTAGCCAAAGTTTGTATTCATCTAAGTCACATTCTTCTACTTCTTCTTCATCATCGGCATTTATGTAAGCACTTTTGGATTTCAAAGGTGTTATGGCCATGGTATGGTTTCTAGGTATTGGCTCTCGGAGACAACTAATCCGATCACCATCTCCTCCTCGTGAATCTGTTTCATTCTTTCTACGTCGACGTCGTAGTCGATCTCGGTGAGTGTTGCTTCCGCAAGAGAGTCGGGAATTCTAGTCTTGTAGTAAACAATGTCCCTCATCCCGTACCCCGGTTTTTGTTTCGGGTTGTTTATGGTTTGTAGGGTGATTTGTGAACCACGAGGGTGACAAGTATGTGTTGTATACGGCTCCCCATCTATACCCTTCTCAATCATATATACGGTCCAAGACCGATCATCTAATGATCCGCGCATTCATTTCGATGTCATATCAATAACATGTGAAGAAATTTGGTGTGCAAATCGCGTGTTCAAATGCATGAAATCTAGGGTACCAGTGCGTGCACGGATGCATGAGATGTTGGATGCGGTACGAACGAGGGGAAAGATGGAACCAAGATACAGCGTACCTGGCCTCGGTCGTCTCATCCTGAGATGAAGGTAAAACATCAGGGTCTGCACCTATGTCCACGTCGACGCGTGCTTCATCGTCGCCCGAAGGTGATGATGACCCAAAGAGAGCCCCCGTCGCCCTAGGCCTAGGGGCCATGGTGGCGGTAGGTTCATCAATCGCCGCACCAGGGGTTGTGAACATTCTAGGTAGCATGGCCGACGACGGTGTGCGCTGCGCTTCAGAGGTCGTAGGGGTCACCCTTGCCGGCTCCCTCGACGACGGCATCCTCGTGTACGCGCGGCGAGAAGCGCTTGGCGGCGGCGGCGGCGGTAGTCGTATCGTCTACCCGGCCCCTAACTGACCGAGTTCTAGATTTGTTTTGCGAGGGGATTCGGAAGGGAAAGTAAAGACGCGCGACTTTTTACTCTTGTAACCTGGCGTGGTGGCCCCAGTCATGGTTGCGCGGTAGTTTGGGCGAAAGTTAAATAATTCGGATGGGAAAAAGCGGCGCCACATTCCAAATCGCCGGCTACCCATTTTTTCCGAACGTTTGGCGTATTTGAGGGATGCATTTTGGTGTGGCCACCGACGGGTGGGTCCCACAAAGTTTACTTCTTGTTTACCACAAAGTTATTGTATATTGGTTACACATTTTTTGATGTGGTCGAGTAAATTTACGAATGTCATATTTGTATAAACTTTAGCAGACTACCATAAACCCTTTATCGGATTTGTACCGAGTAAAATGCATCACACAAATATGTGTAACAAACATAAAGATCGGGTAGCAATCGGTAAGATTTATGACAAGCGAGTTTTCACGGGCTAGCTACCCGAGTCACGTTGACACCACACCAACTAAGGATCATCAAAAACATGCTCTACAAGGACACAAATTGTAAAGACACATACATAGTCGAAAGACACAACTTGAGAGACATGCTTTGTGTTTATTAGCTGGATTTCTTCAAAGATGTGACCGAAATGACGCGAGCTTCTCTCGCAAGGTCCCTCGTCACTTGCGGATAAATTTCCGAACATGAAGAAAGCATTAAACGAACCGTCGGAACAAATGATAACTCAAATCTTGTGCACCTTGAAACAATGTTTAGCAATCGGTGAACTTGTAAAACACAAGAAAGAACGCAAACATGTACACTGAAATTCGGAATGTCTTTTAGGGTGCATCATGTGTGGAACTAATTTATCAAGAAATATCAGCAATCACAACTTTTATACCTTCCTTCAGATCATTAACGCTTCCTTGAGTGTGTAGAAGAACCAATCACACTCGTTTCGGATCCTACACTCCTCGGCTGAGAACCTACGCCACGAGTACCAAGCATGCCATCCTGCGTGGTCGCCACACCCGCGACCCGCACACTGCAAATCGTCGTGGCGAGGTACGGGCGCCGGCACCGGCGACACGGCAATCGCATTCGCAGATCCAGCAGGTAGTGCCACGTCGACGCAATGATCCTGGAGCGGCGTTTTGTGCAAGTCAAATTTATCCAAGGAAGCACCGTCGCCCCCTCTTGGGGTGCCTCGACCAAGCGCAGGAGCCGCCTGGCCTCGTCGTCGTCGGCCTCGCCGCTGTTGGGTCTGTAGAGGAAGAGGGAGAGGGCGTACATCGATTCCTTGTGACCCGCCTCCGCGGCGCGCCGTAGCTGGTCGAGGCACGGCGTGATGACGCCACGTGTGTTCCCCAGTACTGCGCGGCGCAAGCCGCTCTGGAACAAGGCCTCCGGGTTGCCGACGTTGGCCAGTGTGTTGACGAGCGCCGTGCGATACTCGTGGCCGAGGTAGAATCGACGCCGCAGGACGCGTTTCAGGGCTAGGCGTCGTCCGACCGTGGCGGCGCCGCCCACCACGCACATTGCCTTGCATGTTGCGCGCGAGTTGCGGAGATCCACAATGGCATCCTCGGCGCGCGGCCGACGCGGGAGACGATATCAATCGTCGGCTCCGTCGGCGGTTCCGGCAGCCTCGACGACGCCTCGTAGTGAGTCACGGAGATCTTTTCCATGGAGTGGTTGCGGTTCGTCACGCACGGTGGGTAATTGGATGTGCGACGCCGTTATCCCCGGCGAGGATGAGGGGAGATGGAAAAGAACCGCCGCCTCCGGATCATGTTGTAGATTGAATTTGGGGGGTCGCGGGGTTCATTGGGTTCTAAGGAAAGCGCGCTTTCATAGGGAGGACACGGAATCACGGGGTCAATGACGGGTGTACCCGGGCACTAGTTGGCCCACAAATCGGTCGTACGGAAATTTGACCCCATCGTGGACGGAGTTGCGGGACCCACTGTCGGTAGGATTGTTGCGCCAAACTGTCGGCCTGAACCCGCGAGAGATTTCCCCATTGGACAGAGTTGTGGGCCCCACCTGTCGGCACCCAGATTGGGATGTGTTCTTGAGTTGTTCATGTTCATAATGAACTTGATCATTTGTAACGTTTAATCATAACTTCAAAGTTGTTTATATTTGTCAAATGACGTCCAAATCAGGAAATTTTTTTTCCTACATTCTTATGACAACATAATCTAGATCATGGTGTCCACTCCATATCGTGTCACAGCGTCTGAGCAATAATAATTTGAAAATAGAACATTTCATAACTAGATTCAAGATTTTCAATCAGTAGACGACGTCAATTTGAAATGAGATGAATACCAAAGTTTCATAGCTCGTCGAGATGAACAATCTTTATATTGGTTGGATTCTCATTTGAAGAAGGGGTACGATCACGTAGAACAAAAATGACATGTCTCCGACCAAGTTTCTTAAACAATGAGAGTGAACCTAGGATTAACTAACAATGTGTAGGACCATTTTAAGAAACTTTAGTGCATGTCATTTTAAGTTTCTTTAGTGCATGTCATTTTAAGTTTCTTCATTGTTTCCTACACATTGTTAGTTAATCCTAGGTTCACTCTCATTGTTTAAGAAACTTGGTCGGAGACATGTCATTTTTGTTCTACGTGATCGTACCCCTTCTTCAAATGAGAATCCAACCAATATAAAGATTGTTCATCTCGACGAGCTATGAAACTTTGGTATTCATCTCATTTCAAATTGACGTCGTCTCATCGATTGAAAATCTTGAATCTAGTTATGAAATGTTCTATTTTCAAATTATTATTGCTCGTACGCTCGTGACACGATATGGAGTGGACACCATGATCTAGATTATGTTGTCATAAGAATGTAGGAAAAAAATTTCCGATTTGGACGTCATTTGACAAATATAAACAACTTTGAAGTTATGATTAAACGTTACAAATGATCAAGTTCATTATGAACATGAACAACTCAAGAACACATCCCAATGCGGGTGCCGACAGGTGGGGCCCACAACTCGTCCAATGGGGAAATCTCTCGCGGGTTCGGGGCCGACGTTTGGCGCAACAATCCTACCGACAGTGGGTGGGTCCCGCAACTCGTCCACGATGGGGTCACCCGAGTCAAATTTCCGTACGGAGCGATTTGTGGGCCAACAAGTGGCCGGGTAGACCCGTCATTGACCCTTGGTAACCGCCCCCACCCCCGCCGAGTTAGTGGGGTCGCGTCCCCGCAATGGGATATTCCGCCTTTTAGTCATTGATCTGTGGGCCCCACACGGCAGTGGTACGAATGCAGTTGCCCCGACGCGAGTTATATAACCGCGGGGCCTCGCTGTGTTTTCCAATCCCGCTCCTTTGCACCGCGCCGCTCTCGTCGATCTTGAGTACCCGCTCGTCTCCCGGCCCCCTCGACTCCCTGCGCGCATCTATGGCCGGAGAGAAGCGCCCCGCAGAAGAGGCCCCTGGGGGTTCGTCGCCGTCGGTCCGGCCCGCGTCTCCGTCGGTTGCTTTCTCACCGGGGGTGAGTGTCTTCTTGTGTCCATAATTTCCTATGCTCGCCGAGGATCTGATGCTGTCATTCTTCTTCTGTTTCCTAGTGCGACATATGGCCCGGGTCCTTCAGCCGGCGCGGCGCCTCCGTCCGGTGGATCTTCGTCGTCGGAATCACGGAGCTTGTCTTCTTCCTCGTCTCGGGGCGACGCCCCCGTTCGTCGGGGAGGCCGGGGACTTGGCGAGGAAGCGGCGAGGACGCGGCGTCGTCTAGACGACGCGCTGCGCAAGGTACGGGACCTGGAGGGGACCCGGGATGCGATGCACACCGCCCTTCAGGCGGCTGAGACGGAGACAGCCGAAGTTCGCAGCGCCAAGGCCGATGTGGAGGCCCGCTGCTTTGGTGAGTTCCTGTATTCCGTCAGTGCACGCCGCCCACTAGGCTCTTGTTTGACTCGTCGCCATTGTTTCTTGCCTCAGCCGAGGAGGCGGAGGCGTCTTTCCACCGCGAGCGGGGCGGAGGAGCCGCGCCGCCGCCCGAACGATGCGGAGGATCGCCACGATGAACTTACGCGCGCGGCGGAGGGTCGCCGTCACGGTGGTCGGCCGGGGCTCCCGGCCGCCCGACCGTCTTCGCGCGCTCCCAAGGCGTGTCAAGGAGGCGGTGCGTGCCGGTGCGCGCCGGGGGAGCCGCCCGCGCGCTCGCGACGGCGGACGCGCAAGTCGACTTTCCCTTGGGCGATCGCGCGGCGGAGTGGCCGTTCCCGCCGGAGCGAAGACCGGCACTACGCGCCGCACTTCCCCATTGCGGCCGATGCCGCCGCCGCGGGGGTTGACATCGACGGCGTGCTTCGCGACGGCGCCACCGCCGACATTGGCGGCCTGTAACTCACCTTTTTAAGATTAATCTGTACCGGCCCCTCGTGGCCGAGGAAATCGAACTTCGCATTGTTCCTTGTTTGTGCCATTGCGATTTTTGTTCACCGCTACGGGGGGGGGGCGTTGTCGGGTGTACGAAGCAAACTACTCCGGCCCCCGTGCCGTCTTGTCACCCGTCACGGCCGGTCGACGCGTGCGCGTAGGGAGGCCGGGGAGCTTCGTTGAACGGGCGTCCGGGGCACTCGAGTAGAGTACGTAGGACCGAACGCGTGGGAGATCGCGAGGCGCGGCGCTGCGTTTCTTCTTCCGTTCGCATCTAAATAAAATTAGCCCCAAGAATCGTTCATAAATGGAACACTAAATATAATTTATTTGTAAAACTTTTTCACGTGTCGGCGTAACTTTGTGTGACGAATCTAATGAACCTACGTAATCCAGTATTTAGCTACGATTTTGAAAGTAGTTTTGAAAATAACTTACTTTAATACATGTAATTAATGGTGCACCTCCATGGAGTAGTAAATGTAGATGAAATCTAAAACTACATAAATAATTTGGATCTACTTTGCGATACGTAGCTTTTCGCAAGGGTTTTCGGACATCAAACCCCTTAGTGTGATTTTGCATGCAAATATCCGGTGCGGCGAAGCGTTGCGGCCAGACCACGACTCCCCAGGCGCGCGTGCGTGTAGCAGTTAATTAGGATCCGCCGCCCCTTCGTGTTGCCGGTTGTCTTCAAATCTTGCCATGCCCATTGCTTCGGCAACCAGCACGTCGATTTGACCTGTATATGAAGCCGAAACGACAGCATATAATATACTAGTTTAGCCTCTTCCCTACCCCGCCCCACCCACTCGCTCCCACTGTCGCATCGAAGGAGAAGGGGTTTTCTTGCCTGCCGCCATTGCCGGCGACCCCCCCAAAGCTTGCAATCTCTGCAACCGCCATCGCAAGCGACCTCGATACAGCGGCGATGACCCGAAGCGACGCATCGGGTGACGGCGGCGCCCCACAAATGAAGGGGGATGCCGTAGAGGCCACCGCCGCCGCCGGCCTGTACAGTAACCTAGGTGATGCGGGCGGATCAATCCCGGCCGCGTCGTCGGCAGCGAGCGTCGCTTCGAAGCAGGTTAGTCCTGCAAGGCACAAACAGTTGCTAGCTAGTCGTGGATTTGTCCCTCGACGACGATTTGGAACTTTGCTTTCTTGGTTTGGGACCGGGGTGGCAAGCGTGTCGCCCTCAACCCGTGGGAGGCCGCCGTTGATCCGGCCCGACGTTCGAGATCGGAGCGGCTGGGACGAATGGCGCCCCGCCGTCGTCCGTCCACGACTTTCGGAGGAGCAGGGACCGCCCCCAACTACCATGCACGAGGTTGAATTCTTCAAGGAGCGGTACCCGAGCATCAAGACCATCGTCACTTGCGACGCCGGAGTAGTGGCGGAGTACATCGACGAAATCAAAGGTAGCCCACCTCCTGAACGTTTGCTCGTCGGATTGGACACCGAGTGGATTCAGCTTCGCAGTGGCGGGTACAAGCTCGCATTGCTGCAATTGTGTGTCGGTTCGAGCTGCCTTATTTACCGGGTGCACCATGCCGGCTACAAGCTTCCTGATGTCCCGAGCAAGTTTCTCAGCGAGGAAGGCCACATCTTTGTGGGAGCGCATATCACCAACGATGCCGAACGCCTACGGGAGGACCGCGGCGTCAAGATTTCTAATTGGAAAGACCTTCAACCGATTGTTGCCGACGTTGATGAGAAGTATAGCCATCCGTACCGAAATGGTTACGGGTCGTCACTTTGGAGAAGATTGGAAATCGAGTGCGGAGCTACCTCCCGTACAAGGACGAAATGTGAACCACGAGGCTTTGGGGTTTGAGGGTGTTGCACGAATGGCGGGTGCAATACGCCGCCAAGGATGCATTTGTCTTTTGAGATTGCTAATCGGCTTGAGATCAAGCATGGTTACCGATTTACGCCGGATGCTCATTTGTAGAATCATGTAAATAATGTACTAACCAAAAGTAGCAAGTAGAATTTCTTGGTTTTCGGAAACAAGTATATGTGTACATATTAGTAGTAATTCGGTGATGGATTGAAACTAGGAGGCCTTGTTTATTTGGGCAATTTTGACATATAACTTCCATATTACTCTAATTATTTGTTGATTTACTAAAGATTAATTTGTATCATTTGTTAGTCAATTTTTTATTTTCTATATCAACATATTAAAAGCAACATCACATTTGCAAATTATCAATGTGCCCTTTTGTTAGAAAAGGATTGCGATCCGAGATTGGGCCGGCCCATTTGTCCTTATTACTTCCGGTGTGTGCGAAGCGCGCACAGGAAGACATCGGCATAATCTTTAGTGCCACACCGCTACCTCAAGCGGGCGCACCACAACTTAAAAGGCGAGGCGTGCTTGCCATCCCGAACTCCTCTGAACACTGCTTCCTCTCTACTAACCTCCGGGATTGTTGGGCTTGCCGGCCCATCGGGCTCCCGCTCGCTGGGCTTCACGCTCGCCGGTAGAGCCTGTTGGTGACCTGGCCTGCCCTACAGCCCCCTATTTTTGTTTGTCATACCAATTTATAGATTCATATTTTAAATATTAAGATTTATGCAAAAGTCTTCCGAAGTAGTAAATAATGGCAACATAGAAGTCATGACTACGGTCGAGTAAGTATCAATTGAAAAACTCATCATCTTGGGCATCTTGAACTATTGGTGCAACAATTCCATCATCAATGTACGTGTCATCCGCATCATGTTCATCATCAACATCAAATACTTCGTCGTACGGTTCGTCAACCGCCTCGGCCCGAACCCGATTAATAAGCGAGACATCGCCGGTTGTGCCTTCCTTGTCCGATCTAGACCAATTTGTCAAAACCTGGTGTTCACCGAGCAAATTAATACCTTCGATACCCACGGCAAGTGAGTCCTCGAGATCTAATTCGGGCATGGCAAACAAGTTCCTTGGTTTCATTGAAATAACACTTGCTCCGGCCCAGGTTTGTTCACCGATTCACATAAAACACCGATTCTGCTGTGTTGCCGAATATAGGGTTCATTGCTAAACTTGTGTCGAGTAGTATCTATGTCAATGACCCCATATTTATCTTTCTTTGTATCCTCCTGCCTCTCGTTGGTACTTGTGACAAGAGGCACATCAAACGATCCACACTTTGGAACGGAATAACTTCTTTTTGTCCGGGGAATTCCGGTGAGATCATTCTTTTAATCACCCCATACCAATTTGTGCCTTCGCCTCACCCTTGACAAGCACACCATTGTTTTGTGTCACAAGGGTTCTCTCGATGTTAACGGTACGAAACGACCAATTGTTGATATGACATCTATTCAATGTACGAGGTCGGGGATCCGGTCCCACGAGCAAGTGCAAACAAATCTGAACTTACTTCCCCTCTAGCATGTAAACCCGTGATCTTGCTTTCAAACCATCTTACGAGTTGAGCCTCATGTCGCTTATCAAGATTTACGGATCCATGTGCCCTCGGTTCTTCCAAATGCTCGCTGCACACAAAAGAATATTACCGTTAGTTTGATATTTAAAATTAAAAGCAATAATGATGTTCGGTAGTGCATCTTACTCGACATATGGTCTAGCTTCATCACAATTGCAAATTATGTAGTGCCTCATCTTCCGAAACTCATTTGGTGGTATTTCTTCAACCGTCCGTCCTCTCCTCTTGTAATCCATTTCTGAAAAATGCTCAAACCGGATGGTGGCTCATTAACGAGAACCGTTTCATGTCGATCAACACGATTGTCTTTGGTGTCCACGTCCAAGAATCTTGAGCGAGAATGTAAGGCACTCCTCAAGTATGTATCCCTCGGCAATTGAACCTTCGGGGTGAGCCTTGTTCCTCACATATCCTTTCACGGTGCGTAGGTACCGTTCCACCGGGTACATCCATCCGTAACACACCGGCCCCCCAAGTTTAGCTTCTTCGACTAGATGAACGGGCAAATGGATCATGATATCAAAAAATGTAGGTGGGAATATCATCTCAAGTCGACAAACGGCCTCCCTAATTGAACAGTGAGCCTATCCAATTCGATTCCACCAACTCCTTTGAACATAGTGCATCGAAGAAATTACTAAGCTGAATCAATCCAATGACAACGACACGGCAAAATCCTACGCACCACTAAGGGTAAAAGTTTCGTAGAATTAGATGGTAGTCATGCGTTTTCAAGCCCGACACCTTACGTGACTTTACATCAACACATCTTCTTATATTCGAGGAAACCCCATCGGGCATCTTCACTCCATATAGAAATTCACACAAACTTTCCCCGGCATCCTTATCTAACTCGTACAAGGTGATGGCAAGGTATACTTATCATCTTTAATCACGGGGTCTTGATACGGTTGTATCCGTAGATGCTCCATGTCAAGCCGAGCATTCTCCCCGTCCTTACATTTGCCATCCAACTTAAGCGAGTGCCTAGTATGCTCTCGCATATATTTTTCTCAATGTGCATCACGTCCAAATTATGCCGATGAGCAAAGAAGACCGATAAGGGAGCTCAAAAAAAATACTCTTCTTCCTCCGGTTGTGCCATCGTTGTCTTCGTCACGCTTCCTTTTTTTTGATAACAATGTCTTTCCAAATTCTACTTGTTCAAAAGTAGAATGCGCTCAAGTACCTGTGCACCGGATAGTGGTTCCGGTGCCTCCCTTGTTTCGACCTTGTTGTTGAAGCCGACCGCATGTTGCGCCATGGATGGTCGGGGGCCAAAAAACGTCGATGTGCCATGTAGCGGTGCTTCCGCCCATGTTTCAACCACAAATACTCGGTATGTTTGTGGCGGTATGGACATGCAAACTTTCCTTTAGTGCTCCAACCGGACAACATAGCATAGGCCGGGAAGTCATTAATTGTCCAAAGAAGTATAGCACGCAATCTAAAATTCTCCTTAGTCCCCGCATCTCTTGTTTTAACACCATTATTCCAAAGCTCCTTGAGCTCCGATATCGAGGGCCTCAAGTATACATCAATATCCATTCCAGGAGATTTTGGACCAGGAATCAACATTGACAAAATCCGGTTAGATTGTTTCGACACATCCATGGAGGCAAATTGTAAGGAACCGGGATGACGGGCCAAATGGAATACGTAAGACTTTGCATGCCAAAGGGATTGAACCCATCGAAGCAAGACCCGGCCTAACGTTACGACCTCCTCCTTCCGAAAACCATGTAAACTCCGAATCCACGTGCTTCCATGCCTTTGAGTCGGCGAGGTGACGCATTTTCGCATCATTCACCAATTCATTCTTGTGCCACCGCATATCCTTTGACATTTGCTTTGACATATACATTCTTTGAAGCCGAGGAATAAGAGGAAAGTAGCGTAGGATCTTAATCGGTAACCGCTTCTTAACGAAGTAGAACCCACCGCACCGCAATTATTATCGAGAGGTTTTATCTACAACTTTCCACCTTGACTCCTTACAAATGGGACATGTTTCCAGATTTGCGTATTTATCAAAAAATAACACACAATCATTTTCGCATGCGTGTATCTTGACATAGTCCAAGCCCAGGTCTCGAATCACCCTTTGCACTTTATCCAAGGAGTCAGGAATACAATGCCGGTCAGGGAGAACCTTTCCAAAGAGCTTAAGTATGGCCTCCAATGACGCGTTACTTAAGCCATACATGCACTTTATCAGAAAAAGCTCCACAATAAAAGAGACCTTCGTTGCATTTTTGCATCCTGGATACAATTCCTTCTTTGCCTGCTCTAATAGTTTCAAAAAGATCTCTGCCTGCTTATCTGCCTCTTCCTCATCTCCGGTTTGTCCATGATGTATAGTGCCACTGATAATGTTTCTAATCAGAGTATTGGTGGCAGCAGGGTTATCATCCAAACCATCTTCTTCATCGTCTTCTACAAATAAATGTGTTGTATCATCAGTTGTAGGTAGTGCATCATGATTATTGAGATCAGCAGTAACATCTTGATTCACAGGACCCTGAGAAGAAGTATTAGTTTGGTCTTGAATGTTACCAGCATCAATGAAACAATCAGCAAACCCTCTATTGAGTAAATGAATTTGAATGCGACCCACGGTGGAATGTCTGATCATGCATTGACACAATTTACATGGACACGCAATAGATCCACCTCGCGCGATGAGGCCGTAAATTTTTGCAAAAAAATTCGAAAATTGTTCTGCCAATCCACTGAGTGTCGAGGCAAGCGCATCCAACTTCGATCTTCGTCTGATGCCATTAGTTAATCTGCATTGTTCATGTTTAATTTCAATCGACCTTGATCACGATACATATACCAATATGCATATATATGCAGCGAACAATTGGATATATATACGAGATCAAGACATCGGTACGTACGGCCGTGGCCGTAGCGCCGCTCGGATCTCCGCAACAATAATCACGTGGAGATCGCCGTGGAGATCGATCCCCTAGAGGCCCTCGTGGAGATCTCCGCAACAATAACCGGGTTGTCGAAGACGGAATTTTGGAATGGTCTAGATCGGAAGAGCCCCTATCCGATCGTGGCAATACATACACGATAGACAAAATTTTAGTACAACCAAGGAATACCCGGTTTCAATATTTCGAGGTTGTACGTAGTATGACCTTTCTCGGGGTTTTCAACATATGCGTAATTCATTATTTTTCTTTTTCGATCGGCTACTATAGAGGCTAACAATAATACACAAAATTCGGGAGTTCTAGTGAAGAGTCTCCAAATTGCTGATCACAATGCTTTGTGAACATTCACACGAATAGCATAAACAATAGCATGACGCAATTCGAAAACGGACGGATGGGTAGTCCAAATATGCATGACGGGACCCAACGGATTTCAATTTGTGTCACTCATGAGTTCAAATATTTTGCAAGGGCTCGTCCGGATCCAAACACATAGACATACGAAGATGCATGTATAAATGTTCAAAGTTATTACTTAGATGTTGCCACATACACATCCATTCTTAGACCATTCACACAGCATCCGCATAACATTCACCTAGGACCTGGTTATGTTACGTACTAAGCTAGATTACTACTACTTGCGATTGACTTTATCCCGAAGCTTGCGGATCTTCTTCGCCATCACTTCTAACTTGTCGACAATCAGTCTCCATGAATTCCTTCGGGGTCATCTCCATGTCTTCCTGCGTTCCGGCAAGAATGTCGAAGCTTAGGTTCTCAATCCGCTCCCGCAAATCATCATAGCGCTCCTTCAGTTGTTGAACCATTTGGCGCAAGGGCATTTGCTATGGCGGACAAAAAACACAAGTTACTAACATGAAATGTGTTACAACGGTGTGGCCAATGCAGCAAATTAGTCAAAAAAATGCACCTTTCTTTTCGATGATCCCGAAGCTTTTGATGGAGACGGTTTCTTGCTATTGTCCCGCTCAAAGCATCCGAGTCCGGAATGATGATCCTCACCGATTAGCGGTGTTCACTAGCCCGAGCAAACAAAACAATTTGCTGTTTTTCGGTTTTAAACGACCTATTCAATCTCTTGACTCATAATGTATACCAATTTACCCGTGATCCCCCGACTACCCGCCGAGAAAAGGCCTAACCTACTAAATGGGACGACTCGCATTCATTTGGGCGGCTTTGTTTTCGGGATTGTGATCAAATGTACACACGAGTCGGATTCACAGCAAAAGATGGCAAGAAATCAAGCCAATTATCATTATCATTATCTAGTATGGGGTGAGATGGATGCACACAAAAAACACAATTACCATTATCTAGTATGAAATTTTGATTACTATGAACCACTAACATTTTTCTAATTGCAAAAGGAGTCACACGATTCCTGGAAAATCAAAGAGGGTAGGGCAGTTTACCTCACTTCTCTTCTGGAACGCTTGCATCCGACTAGGGCCTGCTTACCCTCACCGGATGGATCGACTTGGCGATGCGGGCCGTCGACGACGACGACGAGGTGGCGGTGTCGTCCGTGCCGAAGGACGACGGGGGTTGGGGTGCCGCCGACCATACCGGAGGACGACGAGGTAGGTGGTGTGGAACACTTGAACCGCCCGCGTGCATCGCGCTTCGCGTGGTGGAGTAGTGGCACCTCCGTACGCCGCCGCCGCCGCCCGAAAACCCTCGGTGCGGCCCCGCCGTCCGCCGCCGCCGCTCTCCGGGATCCCCTCGATGCGGCCCCGCCTACCGTGGCGGCGCTCGGGCCGTGTTACGGCGGCCGCGGCCCCTTCGTCCGCGACCGCCACCGGTCCGGGAAGGCTCGATGCGGCCACTCCGCCGCCGCCGTCGCCGCTTGCCGCAGGGGAAACCGCGATGCGGGGCATCTCGATGTGGACGCGACGGTCGAGCCGACGAGGGGGGATGGTTGGGAGCAAAGGGTGTATTGGGGGTGGGGGAGCCGTAAGTTATAGACGATTTGGGCCGGCATATCCTTGTTTTTATTAGTACTCTCATCGGCCCATTTGACATTTTCACATCCTAGTCTCCGGTACCTTTAGTGCCACCCCGTAAAGCGAGAAGGGGGTATCCCGGCTTAAAAAAAAGAGGCGTGCTCGCGCTTTCGAACTCCGTATTACCATCATCAACTAATGCTTGCTACTTGCGCTGCGGGGCTTAATGGGTCAGGGGTGGTCCACTCGGGCTCCCGCTCGCCGGGCTTTACGCTCGCCGGTTGAGCCTATTGTGGTCCGGCTTAGCCCACATCCCCATAGAACACAATATTTTTTCCTCTCTTTTTTTCATAATAAAATTTATTTATTAAATCGCATTTTAAATTTCGCTACAACCCCATAGCAGATTTTTTTCATCTAAACAAATTTTGTGGCAATACGTACACAATATTCCTCCTTGAGGCTAGAAACGAAGCGTAGCCTTCCTTGTATTGCAACAACGCAAAGAGATATTTGCAACCCAAATAAGACGTTGCGTAAGGCCGTTCAAACGCAACCAACCTTAGTATGGTAGCCATAGCAAGTTTATATTGCAACACTCGAATTTCTAGTGCAACGCGAAGTAGGATAGCAATATTTCCCACCGGATGCAACACAATTCGAATAATGGGTGCATTAGCGCCAACTTGTTGCAACATCGCAAAGATATATTTGCAACCAAAATTCTACGTTGCGACATACTTGTTCAAACGCAACCATCCCTAGTATGGTGGCTATAGCAACTTTCGTTGCAACGTACGGAATGCTAATGCAACACAAAATTGGGGTGGCATTAGTTCCAACCAAATGCAACGGAAATCCTAAAAAAGGGCGCATTAGCGTCAACATGTTGCAACCGAACAAATAGATAATGCAACTCAAATTTTGTGTTGCAATAGACACACAAATTGCAACCAAATCACCGTTTCGGTGCAATAGTACCCCCTATTGCAACCGAAATAGTGGTGTTGCCTAAGGGATTTGTTGCAATAGGGGGAAAACCTTGTAGTGGTGGCTAAAGGGTTCAAGTTGCACCAAATGGATGTGAATAGTGCCTTCTTGAATGGTGTGTTGGAGGAAGAAGTGTATGTGAGGCAACCACCGGGGTTTGAGAGTGAGAAGTACCCCCACCGGGTGTACAAGTTGAGGAAGGCATTGTATGGGTTGAAGTAGGCGCCTAGAGTTTGGTATGGTAGGTTGAGGGGGTTCTTGTTCAAGAAAGGTTTTGAGGTGGGGAAGGTCGATCAGACCTTGTTTCTACTCAGGCAGGGTAGAGATATCCTGATTGTGCAAGTGTACGTGGATGATATTGTCTTTGGTGGCTCGTCTAACTCTCTTGTTGCAAGGTTTGCAGAGGATATGAGCAGGGAATTTGAGATGAGCATGATGGGCGAGTTGCAGTTCTTCCTCAGGCTACAAATCAAGTAATCAAAGGAAGGAACATTTGTGCACCAAGCTAAGTACACCAAGGACATTGTGCGGAAGTTCAAGATGGAGGACTCCAAGGATATGACGACGCCGATGAGTACGACTACAACTCTTGATGTGGATGAGGAAGGTGAACACGTTGACCAGAAGAAGTACCGAAGCATGATCGGATCACTCCTCTACTTGACGGCGACGAGGCCGGACATCCAGTTCTCGGTATGTCCATGCGCTCGTTTTCAAGCGTCTTCGAGGACTTCGCATCGGCAAGAGGTGAAGAAAATTTTGAGGTACTTGCGTCACACTCCCGACTTCGGCCTTTGGTACTCCGCGTCCTCTTCTTTGGCACTTCATGGTTTTTCGGATGCGGATTTTGCTGGGTGTCTGTTGGATAGGAAGTCCACTTCTGGGACTTGCAAGTTTTTGGGATCTTCTTTGGTGTCTTGGTCTTCCCGCAAATAGTCGAGTGTTGCTCAATCCACTACAGAGGCAGAGTACGTTGCCGCAGCTAGTTGTTGCTCTCAGCTCCTTTGGACCACATACACCATGAGTGACTTTGGTGAGGAGTATACCAATGTCCCACTTCAATGTGACAGCACCAGTGCCATAAGCGTTGCAAAGAACCCAGTGCTCCATTCCAAAACAAAACACATAGAAGTGAGGTATCATTTTCTGAGAGACAATGTAGAGAAAGGGAATATAGCTTTGATCCATGTACCCACACATGACCAACTAGCTGATATTTTCACCAAACCCCAAGATCAAGCAACTTTCACTCGTTTGCGGGGGGAGCTTGGTGTGTGTTTGATTTCTTGAGTTGGGTGTGTGGGAGCTCCTTTGTAGCATATGTATAGCTTTTCTTTGTGCATTTCTTGCATTTGGCATGGCATATGTAACATGATGTATAGGCATCCTTGTATCTTAGATTGCATGCATTTTGTATCATATGCATTGGTTAGGAAAATCTTCTCCTATATACATTTTTCACCATGGAATGCTATTTATGTCTTTGTGAGCTTGTTTGGTATGCTATGGTTAGTTTGGCTTAGCTCTTGATGTTCTTGATTTATAATCCATGGTTGATGGATATGTTTTTGAAAATTGTCACATATATGCTCTCTCATCTGTAAATGTCTTTATATGATTTTGACATGTTTTAGTGGCTTGGTTATACTTAATTTGTGGTTGGATAGCTAGTTTATTGATCATATGGGGCCAAAGGCTCATTTGCCATCATGAATGTTTAGCCCTCTTGCTTTATCTTGTGAAGGGGCATAAGTTCCTTTTTGTCACAAAGACATTTCATGTACCAAATTTGAATCTGAAAATGAAATGTATAATGCTTGGAAAATGTGCTCCCATGTCATATGTGCTAAATTTATTTTGCTTTGTGTGCTAAACCGTTGCATGATGCCTATCAATGAGAAGTCTCATATATAGAAGTAGGCACATGGCTCGGTGGCTTTGACATGACATGAGGTGCTTGTGGGTGTTTATGATGGTCTTATGATTAGAATGGTTGTCCTAGCATGAAGTTTGTGTGGCTTTGCCATTTTGACATGTTTTGCTCATGTTTAGGTCTTTGCTCATGAGAGGGAATTTTTTCGCAAAATTGCTCAAATCCATCTTAGCTTCGTCCAATGGTTGTTAAACTTGGTGATCATGTAGTTGATTTCAATATGAAGCTATAGAGTATCTAACTTGATCATTTGGACATGTGTAGCATCATATGTTGAATTTTGTCTATTTGAGAAGCTCTAGGTTGAAAGTTTTGCATTTTTGGATTGATTCATGCATTGCCAACAAGGAGGAGAAGTTTGAGCTTGAAATGGCTTGCTGGATGCATTTAGAAGGTTTTCAGGTGGTTTCGAGCCATTTCTGGGCTCTGTTGCACACCGGTCTGACCGGTCGAGGTCACCGGCCTGACCGGTCAGAGTGCTGGCCCTATTTAGATGTTGCACACTGGTCTGACCGGTGGTGTTGACCGGTCTGACCGGTCAGTGCTGAGCTATTGCAACTACCCTGTTTCAAGTGGTGTCTTGCATGCATTCATCCAGGGGGAGTTGCATTGGTTCAGGGGGAGCTTGCATGTGTGCAGGGGGAGATATTTGTGCTTTTCGAGCTTTGATTGGTGGTTTGCACTCTTTACTTGAGCTTTGTTTTGTCTCAAATGTGTGGAGCTGTTGCCCTTGCCTAAGGGGTCCGAGACTTGTCTTCTTCAAGTGATCTTGCCCTTTGCCTTCTTTGGCTTTCGATCGCTTGTTGAAGTTTCTTTTTATTCGTCTCTTTTCTTTTTCTTTTCTCTCATGTTACTATTTGTGGGTGTTGTCAATGCACTCATTAAGGGGGAGATTGAGGACCATGTGTGGTTCGAGGACTGATGGATTGTCGCTTCCTTGTGTGATGAGTGATTGACAACATTGTGTGGACTGATTCTTGGCTAAGTAATGCAGGTGCAGGTTACGACTTGACTGGTGTTGGTGCAGGTGAAGAACAAGCGTGAAAGGTCGTCGCTGGTGAGGCCTCCAGGTGTGGAGAAGACAAGTAGGCTTCGTTCGAGGGACCCGGTGGCCAGCGGGGTCAAGTGCGGGCCGCATGGTGGCATGAACAGCAAGATGAAGTCATGGACGGTTTCTTGGTTGAGCCTCAAAACCAAGGTCGAGCTGGGACTACGTGGGAGCCGAGTCATGAGTAACGATTGGTGGAGGCTACACCGAGTTCGCAGGGTTTCCAGTAGTTTACCAGAAAACCATTGGGTTCCTTGGTTGATCCACAAAGCCATGACTGAAGAACCGAAGACGGTCTTTGCGACGGCTCCGGACCGGTCGGACCGGGTGGGTCTAACCGGCTCGGACCGGTGGGTACCACGGTCGGCGGTGAGGAGCACGGTACGAATGGTGTGCCACGACGCAGTTTGGAGAATTCGAAGTGGAGGACACGCGTCGGGATCGCATGGCTTGCGTCGAGGCTAAGTAGGGTGCGGTCGCCTGGCATCCGTCCGATGGAGAAAATCTGAAGACTTCCAAAACCGCCCTTGAGGGGCTTGTATCCTTAGGTGTTAAGTAAGGGCATTTTAGACTTTCGGTTGCCTCCATATAACCCATGATGTGAGAGGATGGCAGCCATCTCTTGGAACCCTAGTTCATTTACTTTCCTATTTTCCCTTCTTATTTTTTAGAATTTTCATAGGACTAGCTTGAGAGCTTCATGGTGATATCTTGTGAGAGGGTTGGATGATCGGGCGGCAAGCTAGACCTTGTATGAACCTCCTTGGTATGTATAGATGATTTGGCGTGGTTCCTTAGGGCTTTGTTGTGTTGTTCCCGGTTGTTCTTGGTGGTGATTTTCGGAGCCCTCTCTTGGTAGATTTTTCGATGCGTTTTCGGGTTCTTGCTCTTGGGGATTTGATGGGGGGATTTCATGTGAACCCTTCGTGGTTCTTTTGCCTTTGACTCCTCTCCCAAACCCGTGAGTGAAGGGACACGATTTTGGGGTTTTCGGTGTTCTAGGGTTAGAGGAGTTCTTTGCGGGATTTCTTCGATTCCTCTTGATTTGGCAAGTTTTGGTGGACAAAAACTTGGCTATGGACTCCTCACGAGGTGTTCCTACTATCCCCAAAGTCTTTCTCAAGTCCGTGGAGCGATTCGGGAGATCAAGGTTTGGATTTGGGGAAGTGGACCCGCGGGTGCTGTTCATCCCGAGCTGCCCAGGTTACACCGGTCTGACCGGTGCTCTTGACCGGTCTGACCGCTGCAAATCACTTGTGGGATTTGCCTCGGGGGAACTGCTTGACTCGTGTGTCTTTGGGCCGTGGTGCTGCTGGTTAGTTCTTAATCTGTTTGGAGTTGTTTTGCGAGGATTTGTGTAGGGTTTTCCTTTCGAGCAGGTTGTGTTTTGGGAGTGTTTTCGTTCCAGGGCCTAGAGAAGCCATTGAGGCTCTCTGGAACACTTGTTGTGCGGCTGCTTTAGCTACGCTGCGGCTCCGACCGGCGGGCGGGTCGACGGGGTGTCCACGCGGGCGGCCGACCGGGGGCGGGCCATCGGCCCGACCGTGCGGCACGAGCGGCAAGCCGTGCAAGTTTCGGCTGTTTGTGTTGGTGTGTTTTGGATCGGAGGGTTGTTTGTTGGTTCCTAGGTCCAGTAGCACTCCAGTGGCTGCGTGGGCTTGGCCAACTTGGGTAGTGAGTCGGAGACGTGTGTTGGAAGCCGCGTTCATCTTGTTGCAGTCTCCATCTCCTTCAAGAAGAATTTTTATCGGCTCCCATTCACTCCCCCCTCTGGTTCGCCATATCGGTCCTTCACCATCTTCGAGAGAGAACGGAAAAAGATTCCACTTGAACCAAACGGCCAGAACTCCTTCTTGTTGCATTGTGTTGCATATCATCATGAATTCATTAATGTGTATATATGGGTTGTCATCCTCCAATCCTCTAAATGGGTTTGTCGCCACTAACTTGATGATTCTAGGCTTCACTTCGTAGTGGGTTGTAACAAGCATCAAATCTGATTTTTGCATCTCAATGTCCTCCATTGAAGGCATTGCTAGCTCCCTTAGCAACATCTCTTCATCTTCCAATGGTGAGGTGAACAAATCCATCTTGGCACAAGATAATAGAAAGAAAAACAAAAAAGATTTTTTTAGAAAATAAGGGTTAGATGTTAGTAATCAACAAAATTAATACTAGAT
Organism: Cenchrus americanus; assembly: GCA_947561735.1. NCBI lineage: Eukaryota > Viridiplantae > Streptophyta > Magnoliopsida > Poales > Poaceae > Cenchrus > Cenchrus americanus. The sequence goes on along the minus strand of OX387241.1, from coordinate 262,599,122 downwards.
TAAACGTAGCAAAGTAGCTTACTCCTCGGCAACGGCACCAGAAAAAGGGCTTGTTGATGGTTGAAACGCGTAACAAACTTCGATCCGCAAGCGTACGATCCACTAGCCTTTTTCACCATGAGGTGATTCCCTAGGTTCTTATCAATCCGCGGAGGAAGGGGATTACTAGCATTTGATCTAGCACTAATCTAGTTGATGCAAACCTTTGGATGAAAGATTAATCTATAAACTAAAGACAATCTAATCTATGAACTAAGACAAGTCCAAACCAATCTAATCTAGGTCAAATGAGAGACGTGAGATACACAAGTTATGGAGAACGTTTGCCCATGAAGTCTACGGTACTTGAAGATGCAATCACCTAAACATGATAAAACCGATCTAATCTATCTAAACATGTGACCACGGTATAGCATTTTCCCTTCCTCCGTACTGTCACTACGCGAAGTTAATCTTTGCTAAACCTATTGATGACCACGGTATGTTGACGCGATCCACGGCAGCGACCCGAAAAGCATGGCGGCCATACCTTAGCATTAAGCATCATCAACAAAGGAACAATAGATTACGATCTAAACAAGAGTTGGTGACTACATATCAAGATCCATTACAACTCCATGGACAAACGATGAATCTACTCCATCAAGATGCTAAGCATAGTACCATGGAATGTGGTAGATGCATCTGATGAAGATCAATCCTCACCGTCCTCCAACTCCGGCGGCGTCGCGGCATGGCCTCGGCGTCCTCCTCCTTGTGGTGATCTCCGGCGGCTCTTCGATGAATGGATGTCAATGGGTAACCATCTTGGGACTCCTAGTGGGTTCTATTTATGTTCTTAGGGTGTCTTGGGGCGTGCTCCACGTTGCCTTGCACGAGATCCTCCTTGGGAGAGAAGCAAACTTGGTTTCCATAAAATCAGCCTCGTCTAGATTTTCCTGATTAGCAGCCCTTCCTTGTCGGCGCCATATCTCCCACGTCTGGACTCCAAATAATGCAAATTCGGTGTCGAGGTTGTGTGCCATGAAATTATATTCAACTTCGGTATTCATTTCTTTCCTTGGAAACGAAGATAAGATCCCATAACAGCCTTGAATGATAATATGTCTGATTTCGGATTGATCTGCGCAGTTGGCATTTCGAGGGCCATATCTCCTAGCTCCTTAACCCGAATTGGGCCTTCCATATGTCCAAATCGAATCTATCCTCGAGGCCCACAACTTTAGTAGTAAAACTTTTGCCACTAGAGGCCGTTTAAGTCTCCGAATCTGCACCGAAAGATCATGCTGTTCTGGGCTGCGGGAATATCTCTCGGGCTGAGTTGATCTCATTGGTAAACCTTCTAGTCCCCGGAGTTTTACATGTTGATGCTTCGGTCTTTGGTTCATTTGGAGTTGTATTCACTTCATGTCTTGACTTATGATGGGCTTCATGATCTTTTCATAAAGTTCTTGATGAACTTATCCCGAAAGTCTCCTCTTTAACATTGATTTCCTGCGTAAACAATAGACTCCAAAAACCACATGCAAGTGTGAACTTGTTGTTGCATCATTAGTATGCCTAGTGGCGGGTTAGTTATAATTCAAAGCTCAAACCAAAGTTTTACAAGTGCTCTTGATTGACGGAAGTCGACCATAAATAGACATGCTTTATTCAAACCGGTGTAATCTACACACAACCTACATTTCACATTCTTTTTCTAAACTAGTACACGATTAGCTAGCCACGTGGGGTAAAACACTTCCTTGATGAATCCGGCCTCGAGGAGCCTCCATAGCTCTACTCCGATCGCTCGGCGCCTCTCTTCGTCAAAGCGCTACAACCGCTGTTGCATGACTCTGGAGTGAGGTAGGATATCAAGGGAGTACTCGGCGACCTGCCTCGGGATGCCTTGCATGTCCGAGGGGCTCCACGCGAAGATGTCGGTGTTGGCACGGAGAAAGTCGACGAGCACTACTTCCTATTTCGGTTCGAGGGTGGAGTTGACCCTCAACACCCTGCCTTCTGGGGTAGCGGGGTCGAGGGGTACGTCCTTGGTCTGCTCGGCGGCCTCGAAGCTGCCTGCATGCTTGGCAGAGGCGTCGGGGCCCTCGTTATCCAGCTTCTCCATGTTCGCAACAAGTGTCTCGTCAAGCGCGAGAGCCTCGGTGTGCTCGACGCACTCGACGTTGCAGTCGAATGTGTGCTCGATCGACGAGCCCAAACTGATGACACCGTTTGGCCCCGACATTTTCATCTTGAGATAGGTGTAGTTCGGGACCGCCATGAACTTGGTGTAGCACAGACGCCTGAGAATGGTGTGGTACGCGCCCTGAAATCCCACCACCTCGAAGGTGAGGGTCTCCTTGCGGAAGTTGTTCGGCGTGCCAAACCAAACCGACAGGTCAATCTGCCCGAGGGGCTGGATGCGCTTTCCTGGCGCAACGCTGTGGAACGACATCGTGTTGGGCCGTAGCAGGTCTAGGCCGATCCCCATCAGCCGTAGTGTGTGAGCGTAGAGGATGTTGAGGTTGTTGCCACCATCCATCAACACCTTGGATAACCGCGCGTTGGCGATGACAGGGTCGACGACCAACGGTACTAGCCTAGGTTGGGGATGCGGTTCGGGTGATCCTCGCGACTGAAGGTGATGGCCTTCTCCAACCAATCAAGGAAGGAAGGAGGGGCCTTCTCAGCGGTAAGGACCTCATTCCGATCATGCTTGCACTGGCTGCTGGACATGTCCACCGTCACCGCCCCCCGAAGATGAGGAAGATGTTCTCCACCTCGGAGAAATCTCCGGTGCCCCTGTCACCACCTTCCTTCTTGGCCTCGTCCTCCTTCGCGGCGACATTGCTATAGTACTTTTTGAGCATGTTGCATTGCTCGAGGGTGTGGTTGACCGGGGTCTTGTGGTACGGGCACGACTTCTTCAGCATGTCATTGAATACACTGGGGCCTCGAGAGGGCCCTCAAGGGCCCTTGTGGGCAGGGTCGAGAGCGTGGGCACATCGTCGTCCTCGTCATGTCCCTGCGCGAGTGCGTCTGTTGACGGTTGAAGCACGTAACAACCTTCAATCTGCAAGCGTACGGACCTACACCTTTTTCACCACGGGTGACCCCCAAGGTTCTTGTCAATCCGCGGAACAAGGGGGTTGCTAGCGCTTAACCAAGTACTAATCTAGTTGATGGAAAACCTTTGACAGTGGTATTAATCTAAATGTAAAGACAATATAACCTATGTTAATCTAAGAAATCTAAGGATAAACTAGATGGCAAAGGGTGGACACAAAAGAGAGATTAAGATAGATAAGTGTTCCCTCCCTAGGGTTTAGGATCACATGAACATGCATCTACTACATGAAAAGGTTGTTGCCTACACAGCTTCATGGTGGTTATGCGACCACTAAGCCTTTTCCCTCCACCGTACTGTCACTACACAAGGTAATCAAACACTTTCACGTATAGCCGCATCTATACTTAAGCATCCATAGGGTTAAGCTAATCACCACGATTACCACAAACCCTACATTGATCCTTGCGACGAGCTCATCCAACTCTCTCCCTCGTCTTGTGGCGGCGGTTTTCTGGTGAATGGCATCGGTAGAATGATTGGATCGATGTGGCGGCAGACGGAGGTAGAGGAAATAAATAGACGAACACATGTGGCAAAGGGGGCACCGAATCGGGCCCGGAGTGGGCTGGACTGGTCGGCCCAGGCCGGCTGGCCCAGGCTCATTTCGGCCTAGTTCAGCCCCGGTGAAATGAACCGGTTCTCCGCAAATGGAAATCCGACTCTCAGCACCTCAGTTGTAGTCCTAGGAGGGATACCACGTGCAATCCCCTGTCTCAGCAATACCAAAATCCATACAAAAAGAAACAAATGGTGTACAACATTTATTTATTATATTAATCAGAGTACAATCTTCGGCACATGCCGGGTACAAGTCCAACAGGACTGAATCAAACAGAAAGAAATCTTCTAGCAGCGGCTTCATGCAAATGCGGGAGACTCCATATCCGCAGGCAACTCGAGCGTAGGAAGAGCTCTAATCATCCCATCCGTTTGTGGTCGAAGCCGTAGTTCGGCTCTGTGTCAGAGACACCATTATCTACCTGATAAGCGGGTAGGTCATGTCAGCTTCCCAACAGAGAGGCAAAAGCGGTGTGCATTCTACTATGTAGGATATAACCCTACTTTGGCTGTAGAAGGCTTAAGCAAAGCAGCGAAGCAACATTCAAGGTAAGCAGAATATGCAACGAGGTAAACACCTCGGGGAGGCTCACGCCTCCGAGGTCCACACCCCGCTCGAGGATACCACACCAAAGCACCGAATCGCAACCACAATCTAGCTCCCAACTCTCATCTGCGATGTGGGGCCACCTGCTCCTATCCCCACATCTCAACGGCCTTAGCCGGGCTCACACAGTTAGGGGAGAGTAGAAGCACAAGGAAAGTATGTCTAGCCAGAACAACAGATCTCAGGACTGTCCATAACCAGTGGACACGGCCTATAGCTATAGGTTTTAAACACTCTGCAAAGGTTGTACAACTGTACCCACCTGAATAGGACCGAAACCGGCCGTCACCGGTTTCATGCCCTACCATACGGCCGAAGTCCAAGTGAGTGGATAGGACCCTCCTGCGTCTCCGAGTCTGGCACAACCCTTGCTGTAGAGCTTGTACTGCCAGCGAGAGGTCCCTCGAAGCTATGGAACCCTTCCCCGGCCTCGCCGGGGCAAAGTCTTCTAAGGAGGAAAGCCGTCTCCCGACACGATCACAGCAATCCACCTACAGGAGGGGTGCTATCCACTACGAGTCTCACCTGACATCCCCACCCATAACAAGGCGGGTGTTTTGTACTGTAAGAGTCCAAAGAAACATGGTTAGGCTGACGATCGGTCTTTAAGGGTCGAGAGTGAGCACTCCCCATCTCCATCTCGTCCGACACGCCGCTCGGGTAAGAGGCCTAATCATATCCTTCCAAGGTAGGCATTCACAAGTAACCAAATGGCTCGCTCCCGCTAAAACACGTCGAGGAGGAACGCACCCAGAACACACGCTAGAACACCGAGATCTCACTAAGTGAAAACCTCAAATAGGTTACATAGCATCTGTAATGGGCCCTTAACACCCGTTACATCCACCAACATGTGTAACGGTTGTTGTTTGGTGCCCGTTACCTATAAGCGTGCCAGGATGACCCCGGGGTTGGCCTTCACAACACCTGTTACCAATGTGGACTTCTTGTAACGGGCTTCTTAAATGCCTTTTACATAAATTCTTTGTAACGGATGTTAAAAGAGTCCATTACAAATGTCAAACCTATCGGTAACGGGCTTGTAAAGTCCGTTACCGATCAATGCCCTATCAGTAACAGGCTACTAAAGTCCGTTACTGATCACTGCCGTATTGGTAACGGGCTATAATGTCCATTACCGATAAGTTCGTACTGGAGACGCATGATTGTAGGATGTGTCTCCTTTGATTGCCGCCCAGGGTCGCCTTTTTTCTCACATCGGAGACGCATGTTGTTATCTCGTCTATGTCTTATCCTTTCGACACCACTCTCTCTCTCTCCGCATAAGCTAGGCCACTCCTGTTCCGACAACAACACACACTCTCTCTCTCTCTCTCCTCAGAAGGTCACTCGCTCGATCTGTGTGCTCAGATGTCCCCGCCGGCCTGTCCTGTTCGCTGCTGCCAGTTGCACGCACTCTGAGGATCGCGCTTAATTTCTCTCCTTAGAAAGCCGGCACTGCAGCAGACTGGCCGGCCGCGCGTGCACGACGGTCGTTGACGGTTAATAATTGTATCAAAGTTCGTTCGTGACTCGCAAGCGTACAAGTCTCCCATCGTAGTCAAGGGACCCTTCTTCCCTCGAGTGGTGAACCCAAGGTATCGAATCCGTGGAACAAATGTGTGACGCAAAACTTAATCTATTAAAGCCAAGTAACTTCAATCTTCGATAAAAGAAACCTAATGCATCTAAGTAAAAGACACAAAACGAATCTAATCTACTAAAAACCGGAGAAAACAAAGTAAGATTGGGTAGATAAACCGATCTAGAGGGATCGGGGTAAGCCTTTTGTTGAAGTTCCAAGCAAGAGAAGAAGTAGCAAATCGAATCTTAATAGAAGCCTCTTTAAATCGTGGTTTCCGTCCAAAACCGAAAACATCCGCCTTTCGAGACCCCCGTTCTGTCACAACGTATCCCTATTCATGCGGGGAGCTTAGGGCGAGTCAAAAGACAAGTCGAGATTCTTTCGGAAGATCCGGCGTGTACCTCTAGCCACCGCGGCTACAAGAACACCCTATGTAATCTATCTCGAGAATAGAATTGAAATAAGCAAAGCCGATCGAAAAACGAAATCTTCGAGGAAACACTTGATCGCTAGGAAAAGATTCAACTTGATAATTCAACTATAACAATGATACATACACAAGATCACCACCGGGATCCTTCCTTGATCTTGCTTCTAGCTCGGGAACTCCGACGTGGTCTTCCGTGCAAGGTTCCCACGTCGGCTAGGGGAACCCTAGTCAACTAGCTCGACCCTCTCCTCTGCGAGATGGTGTCCCTCTCTTCTCTGCTTCTCGGCGGCCGAAGACGAAATCTTCCCTCCGTGGCTCTCGGTCAGGGGGCTATAAATAGCCCGATTGGCGGCTACGGCAAAGGAGAGGGTGTTTGGGCCCAAAATGGGCTGCGGGGGCCGACCGGCCCGGGCCGGCCGGCCCGGGCCCATTTAGGCCCGGCCCCGTGGGCTCCTTTGCCCCACGTCGGTTCCCTTGCTTCCTGGATGTTTCCCCCTTCTCGCATGTAGGTTCATGTCGTCGGTTTCTCTCCGAATTGGACTCAACTCCTTGTCTTGCAAGATTCGGCACTTTTACGGTCGGGTCCCCGGAGTCCGTCGTCTTCTCGGATCAAGTCCCCGGCTTCTTGGAGTTAAGTTTGCTTCATTGCATGACTTGTACGGGGCTTCAAGGTCGGTCATGAGGTGCTTGATGAACTTATCCCGAAAGTCTTGCATTCAACACTAAAACCCCGCATAAACATTAAACTCCAAAACGAGACATGCACACGTGAACTTGTTATACCACGGGGGTTAGTACCAATGGATAAGGTATAAAATTCATGCCAACACCGAAGGTAAACTCATGGCTAGGTTGACGGATTTTCACCGTCAACAACGGCGAAAGGGGCCAGAGCGGACGTCGCTGTCGCCGCGCCGCCGCCTCTGATCCTCCTCCCCGCTCTCCTCGTAGAAAGTCCTCGTCAAGGTGGAAATTAATTGGCCACTTTTATTGAAATTCTTCAGTTGTCTTTTTGTGTGATGAATTATGCTCATTTGGTGTAAGGAATGCAGATGACTGTTGACGGTGAAAATCCGTCAACCTAGCCATGAGTTTACCTTCGGTGTTGGCATAAGTTTTATACCTTATCCATTGCTACTACCCCCCGTGGTATAACAAGTTCACTTGTGCATGTCGGTTTTGGAGTTTAGTGTTTATGCAGGGTTTTAGCATTGAAAGCAAGACTTCCGGGATAAGTTCATCAAGCACCTTGTGACAAGACATTGAAGCCCCGTACAAGTCATGCAATGAAGCAAACTTGACTCCAAGAAGCCAGGGACTCAACCCGAGAAGATGACAAACTCCGAGGACCTAACCAGAAAAGTGCCAAATCTTGCGGGACAAGGAGATACGTCCAACTCGGAGAGAAACTAACGACAAGGGCCAACATGCTGAATGGGGAAGTGTCTAGAAGACTCGGGAACCAACGCCACGCGAAGGAGGCGGGAACTGGGCCTAGATGGGCCCAGGCCGGTCGGCCCAGCCCAGTCGAGGGCCCATTTGCCCCCTCCTTTGACCTAGCCGCCATTCGGGCTATTTATAGCCCCGGGGTCGAGAGCCAGGCATAATTCAATTCGTCATCAGCCGCCGAGGAGCAGAGAAGAGAGGGACACCATCCCGGAGAGGAGAGGGTCGAGCTAGTTGACTAGGGTCTCCCTAGCCGACGTGGGAACCCTGCAAGGAAGACCACGTCGGAGTTCCCGGAGCTAGAAGCAAGATCAAGGTAGGATCCCGGTGGTGATCTTGCTTATGTATCATTGTACTAGTTGAATTATCAAGTTGAATCGATTTCTAGTGATCAAGCGTTTCTTCGATGATTTCGTTTTTTCAATCCTCTTTGCTTATTCCAGATCTATTCTCGAGATAGATCACATAGGGTGTTCTTGTAGCTGCAGTGGCTAGAGGTACATGCCGGATCTTCTGAAAGAACTCGACTTGTCCTTGGACTCGCCCTAGACTACCCGCATGAATAGGAATACGTTGTGACAGAACGGGGGTTCCGAAAGGCGAGCGTTTTCGGAGTCGGACGGGAAACCACGATTTAAAGAGGATTTTAATAAGATTCGATTTGCTATCGAAGGATCGGATGGCGACTAGAGAGGGGGGGGAGTGAATAGGAGCCGGTAAAAATTCTTCTCAAAGAACCCGGCCTATACCCTAGTCGAAACCCGGTCACACACAAGCGTTGGAACGAATCACACACCAATCGCCAAAACAACGATTCCTAGAAACACACGCGAAAGCACGAATGAAGGAGGGAGGAATCGAACCAAAGAGCAAAGCGCCGGGCTACGGCGGCGGACCGTCCGGACGAGAGGGGCGGACCGTCCGCGCAGCCTCGCGGACCGTCCGGCCGCCCTCGCGGACCGTCCGCGCCAACCCCGCGGACCGTCCGGCCGTACACCGCGGACCGTCCGTTAAAGCACACTGAGAACACCGAAGCGACCCGAGAAAACGGTCGTCCGCCGAGGCCGGGCGGACCGTCCGCGCCACCCGCGGACCGTCCGCCACCGAAGCCGGACCGTCCGCAAACGCGTCTCGCAACAAAAAGCAAAAGCCAAACCGGATCGAAAACAAAGGCGCTCAAGAACACGAAGAACACGCGAAGAACACAGCGTACACGCGGACCGTCCGCCCGGCCCTCGCGGACCGTCCGCCGCGGTGCGGACAGAGCTGAAAACGCCCGACCCCGAAAGTCAACTCCCCCAAATCATCATCGGATTTCCCAAACGGTTGAAGCTGTAGAGACAAGGGTTTGGGTACTTGAAAAGCGTCACACAAGGATGCTATAGCCCGAAAATCTTGCCTCCTAACTCCCTAAATCACCGGGAATCGCGAATCCTTTGAGCACCACCAAAAGCTAGAGCACCGAACGAAAAATCACGAATCGAATTAGTTTCTCGGCGTTTGAGGGCACAAGATCAAGCACAAAGATGCACAAGACATCTATCCATGTTTCCCTCAAAGAAATCCGGGGAGAAACCCACTCAAATCCGCGGAATCACACCGGGAACAAAGGCACGAAAACAAGCACGAAAATAGCACAAAAAGAGCTCCGAAAAAGCAATAAAAGAAATTCGGGAATAGAAAGATTGGCACAAGATTTAGAGGATGAAATCACTATGAATATCTTGTCCAAACGATTACAAGCCACTCCTAGAAATCAAATCTAAGATGGCAAAAAGCTCCAATCAAAGAGCCACTCTCCCCTCTCTCCCTCTCTCCCAAAGCACTCCAAAATGAAAGAGTACCGCGGCCTCTAGCCCAAGAGTTGGCTGAAAATTCAGCCCCCTCCTCCTATATATAGGCCCTCACGGAAAAGACCGAAGTGCCCCTACACTAGGAGTACAACACAAGCCCTCACGGGGGCATTTTGGTCAACACATGAAGTTCACCATCGGACGGCCGCGCATCCATCAGGTCTTCACGTCCTCCCGACGCAAGCACCTCGATCATGCCGCGTGTCGCCCGCCTCGAAGCTTCCCGACGCACCGGATACGCGTCTCCGTCACGCCAGGCCCTCGGGCTCGGTTTTGAGGCCCAAACCGAGAAACCCTCCTCCGATGGTTTTGTAGCCAAACCACCAAACCCCGCGTACACGGCCCGGCCTCACCACGCCAAGCGTCGAGCCCGCCAAGCCTTTCACCTCCGGCGCCGGACGGTCTACTCAGTCTTGCCTCGTTCCTTGACTTGGCCACCACCGATGCACCGGCTCCATGTCCACGACTTCGTCTTGCTCTTCTTGCACCATGCGGCTCGCACTTGATCCCGTCGGCCACCGGGTCCCTCGAACCAAGCCTACTTGTCTCTCCACTCCTCGGAGGCCCCGCAAGGCTAAGACCTTTCGCGCCGTTCTTCACCACGCACCAACGCAAACCAAGCCGCAACCAACACACCGCAATACTAGGCCAAGAGTCGGTCCACACAACGTTGTCAACCACTCCTCACGAGTGCATTGACAACACACCACATAAACAATAAGGTAAATACACAAAATAAAACACACACAACACAACTCAACACCGCACACACAAAGCTTCAAACCATCCGGTCAATCACTCATCACACACGAACCAAGGTACTTCTCAACTTGGTTCCTCAATCTCCCCCTTGATGAGTGCATTGACAAAAGAAGGTCAAAAAGCAAATAAGAACTCATTCAAGCGCCACAAAGCCTATAAAAAGCAAACAAAAGGCCACTTGAAGTGAGAAGGGATAAAAGCATGCTCCGACAAATTCCTCTCGAAACCAAAGCAAGCCCAAAGGCTAAGCGCAATCAAAGAGACACACTACCAACATGCAATCCCTAAAAGCCATCAAACCAAAATGCTCAACCCAAAGTGCCATAAAACTCTTACCAAAACATTTGTCAACCGCTCATCACCATCAAATCAAGGTTCATATTAACTTGATTTTCCAAATTTCTCCCCCTTGAGGAGCGGATTGACAACATGTGAGCACAAAGAAATGGTTTGAGAGGGCAAAGACCGAACGACTCATCCAAGTGAAAGAAAACCACACGGGAGCAAAGAACAAGGTCACTTGGCATGAGAGAAACCACAAATGCCAACTCAATGTCTCGGTCCCCAAAGACATGGGCAACGACACTCGACACAACCGAGACAAGACAAGAATGCATGATCCCTCAAGAAGAGGCACAAAGGGCTCAACACCGATCATGGAATAATCGAAAACATAAGTCAACCGCCGGCTCCTCAAGAAGAGGCAAAGGGGCTCAACACCACCGCACAAGAGCACAAAAATCACAAGCTCCCCCTAAACACATGAACTAGGACCAAAGAGCATACAAAGCTCACCCTAAACTCATGAGATAGAGAAAAGAGCACACCAAGCTCACAAGCTCCCCCTAAACACATGCACTAGGGACAAAGAGCATACAAAGCTCACCCTAAACACACGTGATAGAGTGAAAAGCAACCACCAAAGCACAACTCAGGCAAACAAAGGAGACTCACAAAAGCTCCCCCTACACAAATGCGGGCTCCCCCGAACATGTGGAGCAAACTCCCAAATTTTAAATGCGGTTTTTTCGAATTTTTCATTAAGCTCACCTCTTCTCCCCCTTGTTGACAAGTATGAATCAAGGTGAAAATGCGAAATGCAAAACAAAGCGTATAAACATCTACATGAGCTTCTCAAATAGGCCAAATTTAGTGACAAAGGCTAGAAATGAGACAAAAAGCACATATATGGATCATAACAAAGTCAAAGCATTGCCACAAGTAATATATGGAAATATAGGCATGTGACAAAGCAAATTTTCAGATTTGAGTAATTATATCAAAAGATGGCTCACTTCAAATGTAAAAGCCTATCCATGTCACACTTGAGCCACAAACATGCATACCATTCAAAGATCATACAAGGATATCCAATTCTTCAGCAAAAGATCATGGCAAACACCCATAAAGCAAAGCATGTCATGTCAAAGCTCATGAGCCATGTGTCCACTTCGGGGAGACTTCTCCACCGGTGAACATCATGCAACATGTTTTGCACCCATATGTGAAAGATAAGACATTTTAAGCATAAACATGATGGAGAGAGCATTTTTCAAGCATACACACTTCTTTTCAAGATTAAATCATTTCATGGTACATGAAGTGCCTTTGCGGCAAAAAGAAGCTTATGCTCCTCCATGAATGCAACATAGGCTAAACATTCACAATGATATCGGCCTTTGGCCCAAATGCAAGAAAGAGACATCCAAGCACAATCTAAGCATGAAAGGCATATTTAGACGAAAAAGTGACATGGATATACTACTACACATGAGTGGAGCACATTTCATCAAATTTAGTCAAGATTAGCATTTGATTCAAAAAGGCTATCTCACAACACATATATCTCAAATATTCCAAGAGCATAGCCTCACATAGCTATTTCTCCACACACATGACCAATATCTCACAAGTAGCCAAAGAAACTCAAATGAGGCATATGGAAGAAGCTCATCATCCTAAAATGCAATATGATACAAATGCAACATAGGTAGATATGTACATCAAAAGGAACATGATATATGACGGGATGCGAGACACAAATGTCAAACCTACCAAAGTCTATACATCATGATATATGATACAAATGCAATGCAGAATGCATAGGGAGACAAGGAACTTGACTTAACACCAATAAAGCTCACGAGGGAACACACCAACCAAGAATCGCTCCAAGCGAGAGAAGAGCCACCAAAGGTCCCAATTGAGTACCATAGAAAAAGTACCAATTGCAAAACCGCAAAGATCCCAATTGAATACCATAGAAGGAATATCAATCGGAGGATCACAAAGACTTCCCAAAAAGCCACAACCCTTCTTGGAATCAAATTCCCTATCAAAAGAAGCCAAGCTCCCCCTCAACCAAGGGCAACTAACAAAGAAAAAGCTAGGAAAAGGAAGAGCAAGGAAAAACTCTAAAACCAACCGAAAAGAGGAACAACAACACAACTCGAAGACAAGGCAAGCCCAAAACTCCAAGGAAAGCTCACAACATGCTACAAAATGCATTGATAATATCAATTAACATAAATAGAGCATTGTAACATGATTCCACAAATATGAATAAGCATGGGCAAGCAAGTATGTCAACAAGGTACAACAATAAACCAAAATGATACCAAAGAGTAACATGCCAAACAATATACAAGAACTAAACAAAGGCATGATACAAGATCACATGGATCATCCACCAACATATATTACAAAGCTAGCATGACAACATAGATATGGGGGATAAACATGCTAACAAGAAAGGTACCATTGAGCTAGACAAAAAAAAAATATGGATGAACAACATGACATAACCGAGCAATCAACCATAAAGCATGACATGATGTTCATAAATATCATCCACCATAAAATCATACAAAGATAGCAAGATAGATATACAAGATCACAAAGCTATCATGAACAAGGTGGCTAGCCTACCATGGTTTTCACACAAGCAAGACACAAGTATATACAAGAGAGGACAAGGGGAAAAGAAAAACTCACTATACATGTGTACAAAGGCTTTCAAGAGCCATCCAAAACGGTGTGGAGAACCATCATGTCTCCATTGAGCTCATGTTCTCCAACCGCGTCTCCATACCTACACACAAGGAGACAAGAAAGACCGAGCCTTGGATCCCAAAGGGTTAGCAAGCACGTACTTGGGAATCCAAGATTTGGTCACACGGGTAAGTGGTGCACACAAACTATCATGTGGGTTAGCATGATGCAAGTGCGGTTGGAATGAAAAGTCTTTCGAACACCCTTGGAACCATGCCTCAAAGAAGTCACTCGCGAGGAAAGTCGAGTGCTACCACAAGCAAAAAGGCAAAGATCCTTCGGGGTCGTAGGAGAAGAACCAACACAAGCACCACGGGAAGCATGTCGCGGACCAACACAAGAAACACTAGAAGCATGTCCACGAGCATGGCCTAACTCACTAGACAGAGTGTCATAAAACCCATCCACAAATCGCGCCTTCTTAGGCTCACAAGTGTTCATGCCATGAGAAGGGTTATGAACAACCAAAGGCCTAGAGGCACCTCCTCGCCGTATTCTCCTTGCCGGCGGTAGCAAAAGCTCTCTTGATGCCCATCCTTCCCACGGTGAGAGCAATGGTACAAAGGCCTATCGAGAGGCACGGTTCGAGTAGATGAATTACCATTCTCTTGTAAGTGGGAAGTCCCTTGGGACTTAGAGCATGAAGCATCAACCCCAACATCCAACTTGGTGCCCACATTAGAATCACACGTGCCATGAGACGGGCTACGTGGCTTCTTAAAAGCTTTAGCACGCACACGTCGCTCGTGCTTGACACGGCGAAAGCAAAACTCAACGGTATGCCCATCCTTCTTGCAAAAGGTGCATTGGAACCTCGGCTTGGGAGTATGAGTTCCAAATATGTGGGAGGCACCCTTTCCATTCAAATCACCTTGGGCAACACCGGAAGAAGAAACACGCTTAGGAGTAGCTATGGGAGAGCTATCCAAAGCACTAGCACACTTACTAGCATCCAAAGACTCACACTCAAGAGAAGAAGTCGACTCCGGTTTAGAAGAAGCAAATTTAGAAGCATCAACATCGGAGTGACAAGAGAAGTGAGAATCCAAACCCTTGGCACAAAGACTCTTGCACCTTGTGCGCAAAACCTCATTTTGAGACTTGAGGCGCTCACAAGTACCACATGTCATATTTCTCAAATTATTGATTTCTTCTTCAATGCATTTAGCATATGTGGTACGCAAGAGTTCATTTTCTTTCTCAAGGTTGGCACTCATCTCATCATGCTCAACCAACTTAGCGCTCATATCCTCGCGCATCTTTTTCAAAGCCAAAACTTCATTTTCCAAATCAATGCATGAGGTGCAAACAAAATCACATGAACAAGCAACATCAATTACATCTCGCAAAGCATTATCATCATTGCAAGAAGTATGGCAAGCATCCTCAACCAGCAACAAAGAACACTTGCTACAAGGCATGGATTTTATATCACAAATTTCAGCCCTAGCATGCTCAAGATCATTTACACATGTGGTGTGAGTCAATTTTAATTCATTAATTTCAGCATGCAAAGACTCACAAGAAACACATGGTAAAGAAGCACTTGTCTCTAACAAAGCAATCTTACTCCTAGCCATATCAAGCTCATCATTCAAAACAACACAAGAGTTGCAAGGCATAGAAGCATTGGATTTCAACAAGTCAATTTCGGATTGCAAGTTAGCAAGAGATGATCTCAATTCATCATTCTCAAAATCAAGATTGTCGCATGCTCTTCTAAAAGCTTCAACATGCATTTTGCGCCAACTAACTTCATATTTTAATTTCTCATTTTCAGCACACAAGGCATCGCATGATTTGCAAGGCAAAGAAGCTTTGAAATTTAACACCTTAATTTCAGATTTCAAGCATGCAATGGAAGCAATCAAAGCATCATTTTTAGCATGCATGGTGTTACAAGAAGTGCAAGAATTCAAAGCACGAGACCTTCAATGAGCCATACCACATTTCAACCTAGTAAGAGAGCATTTCATCTTCTCATTCTTCCTACGCAAGGCATCACACAAATCTATGTTTCTCCTATGCAAGTCTCCACAATCACACTCACAATCATCCAACCTATTGCATAGGATCAAGATAGCTTTGGCAAGTGTACCTTGGTTCATGCCTCCTAGCTTTTGGTAGAGCTTGCCTTTCTTGATGTCACCATCTCGATAGTCCTCGATGAGAGATATCATCTCCTCCACTTCGGCTTCCGCCTCAACCTCCATACTCCTCCTGCTCAAAGAACCACAAGGAGAAGAACTTGGTGCCATAAACAAAGTACCGGTTAGGATTAGCCGAAACCAAGCTCAAAGAACAAGCAACGATGCAAAGAAAGCGCTCAAAAAGCCTCAATTCTCTAACGACTACTGATGAGTTCAATAGCAAAGAATCTTATCTTTTTCCCAAAATTTTACCACTGAACAAGGAGCACCAAATATAGAGGCACAAAAAATTTCAGCTCAAGATAAGGTGAAATGAAGCCTAGAGAAAATCCAGAAGAAACAAGACAAAGCCGCAAGAGACTTAAATGAGGATTTTTCAATTATCTTCTTGATTTTTTCTGAATTTTTGAAGACCCCAAAATGATCTTTAGATGATTTTGGATCTCCTACAAATGGAGTCACGAAACCGCTGTAAAAATGTGAGCCAAAACGGAGCACCGAGCGAAAAGTTATGCCCGTTTTACTGAAGGTACCTCAAGTTATGGTTTTCCAAGGGCACAACTCCAAATCGTCGGACTCAAAACGTGCAAACCAAGGTCGCAAGCAAAAGCACCTCTTTCCTCTAGTCACCCTATGGATTCAAGACTTGTTAGAGCCAAAAGAATCCACAACCGGCTCTGATACCAATTGAAGGATCGGATGGCGACTAGAGAGGGGGGGGGAGTGAATAGGAGCGGTAAAAATTCTTCTCAAAGAACCCGGCCTATACCCTAGTCAAAACCCGGTCACACACAAGCGTTGGAACGAATCACACACCAATCGCCAAAACAACGATTCCTAGAAACACACGCGGAAGCACGAATGAAGGAGGGAGGAATCGAACCAAAGAGCAAAGCGCCGGGCTGCGGCGGACCGTCCGGACGGGGAGGGGCGGACCGTCCGCGCGCGAGCCTCGCGGACCGTCCGGCCGCCCTCGCGGACCGTCCGCGCCAACCCCGCGGACTGTCCGGCCGTACACCGCGGACCGTCCGTTAAAGCACACGGAACACCGAAGCGACCCGAGAAAAACGGACCGTCCGCCGAGGCCGGCGGACCGTCCGCGCCACCCGCGGACCGTCCGCTACCGAAGCCGGACCGTCCGCAACCGTTCGCAACAAAAAGCAAAAGCCAAACCGGATCGAAAACAAAGGCGCTCAAGAACACGAAGAACACGCGAAGAACACCGTACACGCGGACCGTCCGCCCGGCCCTCGCGGACCGTCCGCCGGGTGTGGACGGAGCCGAAAACGCCCGACCCCGAAAGTCAACTCCCCCAAATCATCATCGGATTTCCCAAACGGTTGAAAGTTTGTAGAGACAAGGGTTTGGGTACTTGAAAAGCGTCACACAAGGATGCTATAGCCCGAAAATCTTGCCTCCTAACTCCCTAAATCACCGGGAATCGCGAATCCTTTGAGCACCACCAAAAGCTAGAGCACCGAACGAAAACTCACGAATCGAATTAGTTTCTCGGCGTTTGAGGGCACAAGATCAAGCACAAAGATGCACAAGACATCTATCCATGTTTCCCTCAAAGAAATCCGGGGAGAAACCCACTCAAATCCGCGGAATCACACCGGGAACAAAGGCACGAAAACAAGCACGAAAATAGCACAAAAAGAGCTCCGAAAAAGCAATAAAAGAAATTCGGGAATAGAAAGATTGGCACAAGATTTAGAGGATGAAATCACTATGAATATCTTGTCCAAACGATTACAAGCCACTCCTAGAAATCAAATCTAAGATGGCAAAAAGCTCCAATCAAAGAGCCACTCTCCCCTCTCTCCCTCTCTCCCAAAGCACTCCAAAATGAAAGAGTACCGCGGCCTCTAGCCCAAGAGTTGGCTGAAAATTCAGCCCCCTCCTCCTATATATAGGCCCTCCGGAAAAGACCGAAGTGCCCCTACACTAGGAGTACAACACAAGCCCTCACGGGGGCATTTTGGTCAACACATGAAGTTCACCATCGGACGGCCGCGCATCCATCAGGTCTTCACGTCCTCCCGACGCAAGCACCTCGATCATGCCGCGTGTCGCCCGCCTCGAAGCTTCCCCGACGCACCCGGATACCGTCTCCGTCACGCCAGGCCCTCGGGCTCGGTTTTGAGGCCCAAACCGAGAAACCCTCCTCCGATGGTTTTGTAGCCAAACCACCAAACCCCGCGTACACGGCCCGGCCTCACCACGCCAAGCGTCGAGCCCGCCAAGCCTTTCACCTCCGGCGCCGGACGGTCTACTCAGTCTTGCCTCGTTCCTTGACTTGGCCACCACCGATGCACCGGCTCCATGTCCACGACTTCGTCTTGCTCTTCTTGCACCATGCGGCTCGCACTTGATCCCGTCGGCCACCGGGTCCCTCGAACCAAGCCTACTTGTCTCTCCACTCCTCGGAGGCCCCGCAAGGCTAAGACCTTTCGCGCCTGTTCTTCACCTGCACCAACGCAAACCAAGCCGCAACCAACACCTGCAATACTAGGCCAAGAGTCAGTCCACACAACGTTGTCAACCACTCCTCACGAGTGCATTGACAACACACCACATAAACAATAAGGTAAATACACAAAATAAAACACACACAACACAACTCAACACTACACACACAAAGCTTCAAACCATCCGGTCAATCACTCATCACACACGAACCAAGGTACTTCTCAACTTGGTTCCTCGGCTACTTCGTCTCTTGCTTGGAACTCCAACAAAAGGCTTAACCCGATTTCTCTAGATCGGTTTATCTACCCTATCAATCTTTGTTACCTCCGGTCTAGATGCTTTATCTAGATTCATTTTGTGTTCTTTATCTAGATGCTTTAGGGTTTCCCTTTACCGAAGATTGAAGTTACTTGGCTTTAATAGATCATCTTTTGCGTCACACATTTGTTCCATGGATTCGATACCTTGGGTTCACAACTCGAGGGAAGAAGGGTCCCTTGACTACGACGGGAGACTTGTCCGCTTGCAAGTCTAAACGAACTTTGATACAACTATTAACCGTCAACAAGCCCCTTTTTCTGACGCCGTTGCCGGGGAACAAGTGATCAAGATTTGATCTTTTATTGCTTTTTTGTGATTTTCAGTTTTCTTTTAGCTTTTCTTTTTGCATCTACTAAACTTTGATCATCCTCAAAATAAATCTAATCTAGTTTGTCTAACCCTAGTTTTCATAGATTTATTTTTACTTTCTAGTTTTTGCATATTTGTTTATTGCTAACCCTAATAGGAGATGGATGGCTACCTCTCCAACAAACCCGATAATTTTGTGGATGATCCGGAAAAACTTTATAGGCTAAGGAGACGCAAAGCACATCAAGCTAAAAAGCTAGATTTTGTAGGTTCGAAGTCGGAAGACAAAGGATCGAAGGAATCTCCGAAGAATTCACCACCTCAAAGTCCTCGGGAGAATCGACTTCCACCGATGGGTGACCAACCGCAAGAGCGCAAGATTGGGGGGCTATGCACCCCGGACATCATCTACCTACCAATCTTGAATCTTGAGGAGATCGGAGGACCGTTCGGGATCAAGACCTCAACTATCCGCATGGTGAAACATTCACCCTTCACCGGTAAAGAGGATCTGAACCTTCACCTCCAAGCATTCATTCAACTATGTCAAACTTTCAATATGGATGGGGTGACTCAAGATCAAATGAGGGCAAGGCCTTTTCCATTCTCACTACTCAGGAAGGCTTTGCAATAGTTCCACTCTCAACCAGCGGAGACGGTGCAAAATTGGAACACGTTGATGAAGGCTTTCATGAAGGAATACTACTCGCCGGGTACAACTCAAATCTTGCGTGATAAGATTGCCACCTTTGTTCAATATCCTACGGAAACTATCTCGGAGGCATTCAAGCGCTTTAATGAGTACACTCGGGCGGTTCCACATCACAAGTTCCCAAAGGAAGACCTCGTGCAAAAGTTCTATAAAGGACTCACCATGGCGTCAAGGATGATCATCGACGCATCGGCGGGAGGATCTATCATCGAGCTTACACCGACGGAAGCTTTCACTCTATTCAAAAAGGTCGCGGATGACAGATGGGCGTCATCCGGACGCCCACATCCGGTTTAACCCACGGGAAACGTCAAAGGAGTCTTGCAAGTGGAGAAGGAGAACATACTTGAAGGCATGATTGATTCACTCATGAGGGGGTTGGAGAAGATGGAGATAGAAAAGAAAGAGGCTCAAGACTTGATGGCCGCCGAAGCTAGATCCACATGCGATGAATGTGGAGAGTACGGCCATGTCCACAAAGATTGTCCAGAGGAAGCCAAAGTGCTCGACTACATGAGGAAGGGAGAATTGCCGAACTTCCGCTATGGGCAAGGTAGACCTCAATTGAATGCAAGCTCATCCATTCCGAATTCGGTTCCGCTTTGTATACAATTGAAGTAATTCATGGACGAGCAAGCCAAGATCAACAAGGACACCATCACCAAGTTCAAGACCATAGATAAGGTGTTGGAGAACATCGATAGCAAAGTGACAGAGGTTGGGAGCTCCAACCATCAAGTGCTCAACATAATGAAGATGCTCGAAACGCAAGTGGGACAACTTGTCGGGCGCCTCACTAATGATGAAGGGAAGTTTCCGGGACAACCTAAAAGTCCCGAATCGGCAAAGGCCATTCAAACACGTTCGGGAAAGGAGACCGAAGATCCAGAACGTTCCACGGGAGCAAGGAAGCCTAAACCATCCGCCGAGGTGGAAGGAATTGCTAAGGAGAAGGTTACGGGGATCGTCACCGAAGAACCCGAGTTTGAGATGCCGGAAGAAGACACGAGGATACCACAAATCAAGCCACGCTACTTCCAAGGTAAACTTGACAACCACTTTGAGAAGTTTGTAGAGGTTGTGCATAGACTTAGCATCAACATGCCATTATTAGATGCCCTACAAGTACCTACATATTCTCGTTACTTTAAAGACATACTTGCAAATAAATATGAGATAGCAACACTCGGGGTAGATCATGTCAAGATGTCTGAGGAGTGTAGTGCCGCTATTGCTAATGGGCTAGAGAAGCAAAAGGACCCCGGATGCCCTACAATTCCATGTTTTGTTGGTTCATTCAATTTCGAGAAGGCGTTGTGCGACCTTGGAGCAAGTGTGAGCGTCATGCCAAGAGATGTGTTCAAGAAGCTACGCCTACCGTTGGAGCCTACAGGTATGTGTTTGGAGTTGGGAGATAACTCCATTCGCTATCCCTTGGGCATTGCCGAAGATGTACCCGTGAAGGTTGGACAACACTTCATCCTCGTCGACTTTGTGGTGCTCGAGATGGGAGAGAGGGAGAAGCCGCCGCTCATCCTTGGGAGGCCTTTCCTCATGACCGTGGGAGCTACTATTGATGTTGGCAAGGGAGGGATCATGTTCGATATTATCGGAGAAAGGAGTTCTTTCAAGTTCCGACCATGACTCGAGCCATGCAATATGATCATGTTCCACCTCATCGTCGCGTTGTTAAGGAAGAACCAAGGAAGAAGGAAGGGCTGAAAAAGAAGAAAGAGCCGAAGAAGAAGGACGTGGAGAAAGTCAAGGAAGATGTTGCATCCGTCAAGACAAAGGAAGAAAAGCCGCCTGTGAAGACCAAAAAAATGACTAAGCCGGAAGATAAGCTCGTACCCAAGATGGTGCGGAAGTGGGTACCCAAGATTGCAACGCCCGCAAAGAGCGTTGATCCGAAGTAATCAAGTGAAGAAGTCTAGCTATGGACTATAAGCAAAGCGCTAGGCGGGAGGCAACCCGTTTCGTCAAGTCAAGAATAAGCTACCGGGAGGACAACCCGATTCCAGGTTTTTCGAGTCTTTTTAAATAATTTAGTTTTAAATTTTATTGCGCAAAGACATTAGACTTAGAAGTGGTTGAACAATATTAGAGACATAATTCTTGGTTGAATATTTTGCTTGATCATAAACCCTTTACTTGAACCCTCCTATGAGTTTGTTTGTTTCTTTTCGAGGAACCACAACCAAATAAATTCAGAACCTAACGCAACCATTCATCCTAGTTATGGTGTTGTGGTTGACTTGTTTTTCATGCTAAAAACACATGAGTAGAGCCACGACTTGTACCTAGGTGTTAATTAAATTTCAGCACGTGGTAGGACTCACGTGAACATAGAAACTAAACTTTTGGTTGGTTTAAAAATCTATATCCTTGGTTTCTCTAAGATTAGAATTTTTCTAAGCCTCATTTAATTTTATTGTATTCAAAATCTCTCTCGTTTAGCCAAAATTAGAACCTAAACCTCTGCCCCCATGATCAAGCCGGGAAAAATTTGCTCTCAGCCAATGAAGGCAAATTATACCGGTAAGACCAATATCAACATAGTCAAAAAATATTTTCGACTTACATTTGTTTTTAATGGTTTAAAAACTTCTCTAAATTCATGTTTGAGCTCTCCATATCTCTGAATATATTTTTAATTTTCGAAATTAGAGGAGTGCTTAGCCTTAAACATACTTAGAGGGAGGCAATCTAGTTTAAGTTAATCATGCATGCACCATTGGATGCCCTTTCATCAACTTTCATCAAGACCACATGCAAAGGACAAGCATGGGTGGGCAGCAAGCATGACCTTGCAGGAAATTCATGGTGACATGTGAAGCAAGTGGAGCAAGGGAGCATGGACATGACTCAAAGCATGAAGCATCAAGTGGAAGGACCAATAATGCAATAGGCTGTGCAACTCATGGAGCACGCGGGCAAGAAAGTCACGGAGGAGAAATGATCGTGCTAGAGGAAAACGGAGCCCTGGGGAGGCACGCGGCCACCCAGGCCGCTCAGCCCAGGCCGGCTGGCCTCCCCTACAAAAGGAACCCCCCGGCTCCCGTCTTCTGCAGGCAAGCATCTCCCTCCTTCCTAAGTTTTTGTGCTCAAGTTTTTGTGCCTAGAACCACCGTAGACATAGCCAACCTTCCCAAGCTTGATATCTCAAACAATACACACCCTTAATCCACTTGAAGTCCACATTCCGAAGTAAGTTTTTAAGTGCCTAGCTACCGGTTGCAACCCGGAATTTTAGTGGAGAGAAGAGTTCTGCAATCATGTGGAAGAAAACCACAAGTCTCTTCACCAAGAAGAAGGGGTCATCGTCATCCAAGCCGTCTTCAACGACATCTTCGAGGAGGCACTCGGTTTCCAAGTCTCCTCGGAGCATGGAGGAGGACACAGCACCGCCAAGGAGGAACGACACCCTCCTCCTCGGTGGCATGAGGGCAACAAGGAGCACGTCCATGAGGTTTACCGAACCTCAAGGGCGTACGAAGGAGCCGCCCGTCCCACCTCGTCGATGGACCCGTTCATCCGCACCACCTCCATGCACTCCGCGGTATTCCACATATGGCTTCATCATATTGTCGGAGAAGGAGGAGAAGAAACTCTCTCGTCTTAAGAAAAGGCTTGTGGCAAACGTCGATTTCGACGATCAAACACTCAACTATTTGGGTTTCGGCACGGACATATATTATATGTTGGGGCACCTTGGATGGGTGAAATTCTCCAACGGGGTGTCGGCAAACACCTACAAGGAGTTTGCCTTGCAAATCTTGATGACTATAGCGCCCATCCTTGATGAGGGGGTGCAATGTTTATCATTCCGTTTGGAGTGAATCCAACAAGTGGTTCCCTACGAGTATGTTAGGGAGCTAACCCGCCACTAGGCACACTAATCATATAACAAGTTCATCTATGTGCATTCATTTGGAAGTGTTATGTTTATGTAGGAAAACATGGACATAAAAGACGGATTCGCAACAAGTTCAAAAGAGCATTTACGGAGTCTTGTTCGTGTTCATGAGCTTGATGAAATCACTTCCAACAGCGGCAAGGACCGAAGTGCTACAAAGGAACACCCCCGGGGATTGAAGTGTAAAAGACCGAACTTCATGCGCGGAGAACCTCCATCTTGGACGTGAGGATGACATCGTCAAAATCATGCAAGTGGAGGGGACAAAGTGCATAATCACCTGAGGACCCACGGGAGCGAAGGGGCAACCAAATCGGGCCGAGATGGGCCTGGGCCGGTCGGCCCAGGCTGGCCGGCCTAGCCTACTCTGGTGGTCAGTTCGACCCCCCTTTCCTTACACCCGAAGGATCTTCAACCCTAAAACCCTGGAGGCGCTGCCATTCGACAGGGAGAGAGCCATTCGCACCAAGAGGCCATCCACAAGATAGAAAGAGAGGAGGGAGATCTCCGGAGGGAGATCAACCACCTCGAAGGAAGCACCCACAAGTGGAGAAGAAGGAAGACACCGTCGGAAGGGAAACCATGATCAACGGTGTTATGTCTAGCACCTTGATGGGGTAATCTCCTTATTCGTCCATGGGTTGTAATCGATCTTGAGATGTAATCATACTTTGTCGGATTATCTATATATCATCTTGTGTTGAATATACTTTAATGCTTAAGGTTAGCTACCATGCCGTAAAGGGAGTAAGAGCTGCAATGCTTCCTTGGATCCATTCAATACGCCGTGTCCATCATAGGTCTAGTCATGAATACCTTCGCGTAGTGAAAGTACGAGAGGAGGGAAAGGGCGAAACCGTGGTCACAACCCCTGATATATTAGATTGGTTTTCATGTCTTTAAGCGATTGAATGTTCTAGTATTGTAGACCCGTGGGCTAGTGTCTTTTATCTTGATAGCTTGATCATTCTCTCTAGTGTAGTTTAGTTGTTTTCTAGTTTAACCGTAGTTAGAGGTTTGAGTAGCTAGAGTATAAAGGTAGATCGAACGCTTGTAATCCCCTTGGGAATCCTATGGTGAAAAAGGTGTGGGGTCTGTACGCTTGCGCATCGTAGAGGGAAACGTCTTTTATCCGTCAACAAGCCCCTTTTTCTGGCGCCGTTGCCGGGGAGCAAGCTAGTTTACATCGTTTGCATGTAACTTAGTTTTATATTTAGTTTACCTTTTATTTGTTATATCTGACACATATTATCTAGAAAACCACTTGTTTTGTTTTTGTTTTTGTTTTTATCTTATTGTCTATATGGCGTTCGTCAATCAACCCGTGGAAGAACCGGAGAAATCACTAAGGGATTACGCTAGCCCTCGATGTGAAGACATAAAAGTACAAGAGTCGGATTCGAAGCTCGAAGCGACCAAGTATGAAATTAAATCCAAGATCATCGAGATGGTGGCGGCAACCCCGTTTGAAGGGATGGTTACGGAGAACCCATATAGACACATAAGGCATTTCACGATGCTATGCAACACGGTGCGTCAAGAAGGAATTCCCAATGAATGGTTCAAATGGAATCTCTTTCCCGACTCACTTGCCGGTAATGCAAAGACATGGTATTCGTTTGCGTCCTTTGAAGTTGAAGGCAATTGGAACAAGTTGACAAAGAAGTTTTGCGAGAAGTTCTTTCCAATTAGCAAGGTTCAACATCTAAGGAGGCAAGTGATCACTTTCATGCAAGGAGAAGAGGAAGGGATAGACCAAGCTTGGGATAGGTTTAATGAGTTTATCGAACAAGGACCAAGACTCGGCTTCTTCGGTGACGTACTCTTGCATACATTTTTCTTTTCCCTAACCCCTAGTTGCATGCAACACGTCCAAATGTGTGCAGGTGGGGGTCTCATGGAGAAAACACACATGGAAGCCGCCCAACTTCTACAAAAAATTAGTAAAGCGGCTGCCATGCGAAGTTGGGAAACAAGACTTGCGGAAGAGCCGGAATATATTTCAAGGAAGAAGAAGTGTGCTGAATTTTCTAAAGAGGCAACCCCGGAAGTCACAAAAGAGGAGCCAATCCCGAAAAAGTTTGAACAAGAACACATCAAGTCAAGAACTACCCCGAGCGTTGACTTCGTTGTACCAAAAGAGACAAACAAGAGAAGCATGTCAAGCGCGAAGCCACTAAGGGAGTTCGAACCAATGGATTGGGTTCCTATCAATTACGGAGAAGTATTCGACAAGAGAAGACCGTTCCCTAATCAAAAGGGGATGCGAGAGCATTGGAAGTGGATTTCCCACCGGAGAAGGAAGCGGAAGATTCATACGACCTTGAAACCACCGGTGAGATCTTTCAAAAACTCTTTGGAGATGATGAAGTGGATCCGGAACACATAGCCGAGGTGAAGAGAATCATGGGGATCAAGCCCAAAGCATCACCATACGCTCGCCTCGCTGAAATTTACGCGATAGGATCTGAAGAAGAAGAGAAGATGGCATCACACTTGAGTTGCGAGATCAGCGGAATTCAATGCAAAGCTTTATGCGACATCGGAGCCCAAGTAAGTGTCCTATATTCTAAAATTTACGATAAAGTTCAAGACCACAACCTAGACTTAGCTCCAACATCAATGAAATTAATTATGGGAGATGGTAGAACTATTAAACCTCTAGGTATTGCTTGCAACATGAATGTAAAAATCTCTGGAAAATGTATACCAACCGATTTCTTTGTTATTGATGCTTACCATAGTAATCATGATCACATAATCCTAGGTAGGCTCTTTCTTAAGTTGGTTGATGCCGTGTTGGATGCCAGAGAAGGCAAAGTAACAATGAACCTTAATGGAACAAAGTACACATATAATTTTCTTCGCGTATCTAAACACCCTACACCCTTTCCTCCCGAAGACGAAGAAGTAGAGGAGATAGATAGTCTTTGTTTTGTTGAAAACCTTAGGTACCCGCTGCAACGAGTGATGGAAAGTCAAATTAGTAATCAACAAGATGAAGAACTAGAAGAAGCAACAAAAGGCTTAGAACCACATGATGGAAGCGTGGAGGAAGGAAAAATTTGAGGACATAGGAGAAATAAAACCCGAGGAGCCACAAGTGCCCGAGGTAGACCTTAAACCTTTGCCTAAAGGACTAAAGTATGAATTTTTGGGCCCAGACAAGACTTATCCAGTCATTGTGAGCGACAAGTTGAGTCCCGAAGAAAATGAAAAGTTGCTGATTTTATTGAAAAAACATAGGAAGGTGATTGGATATTCGATTAATGATCTCAAAGGTATTAGCCCAGCCTTTTGCACTCATCGTATACCAATGGAAGACCAATGTAAGCCCGTAGTGGACCACCAAAGGAGGCTAACTCATGCCATGAGAGAGGTAGTAAAGAAGGAAGTCATCAAGTTACTTGATACCGGAATCATCTACCCGGTTCCTCATAGCGAGTGGGGGAGCCCGGTACATTGTGTACCAAAGAAAGGAGGGTTAACCGTGGTGAAGAATGAGAAGAACGAATGGATACTGTAAAGAACCGTGACCGGGTGGCGGATGTGTATCGATTATCGTAAGCTTAACAAAGAAATATCACTTCCACCTACCGTTCATTGACAAGATGCTCGAGAGGTTAGCAAACCACACTTATTTTTGCTTTCTCGATGGGTACTCGGGGTTCATGCAAATTCCCATTCACCTGGACGATCAACACAAAACAACGTTTACATGACCTTATGGAACGTTTGCATATAAAAGGATGCCCTTCGGTCTATGCAACGCTCCGGCCTCTTTTCAACGTTGCATGATGGCCGTATTCTTGAAATTCATCGAAGAAATTTTCGAGGTGTTCATGGATGATTTTTCCATTTATGGGAAGACATTCGTGGATTGCTTGGCAAACTTGGATAAGGTCCTCACGAGGTGTGCGGAGGTAGACTTGGTGTTAAATTGGGAAAAGTGCACTTCATGGTTAAGCAAGGCATAGTGCTCGGACATGTTATATCCGAGAGAGGCATTGAAGTGGAAAAGGCTAAGGTAGAGACGGTTAAGCAACTCTCACCTCCGACGGATGTTAAGTCCTTAAGGAGCTTTCTAGGCCATGCCGGATAATATAGAATATTTGTTAAGGACTTCTCAAAGATCACTAAGCCTGTAACGCATCTTCTTCAAAAGGATGTGGATTTTGACTTTGATGAGAAGTGCCTAGCGGCTTTCCAGACCTTGAAAAGTGCGTTGGTGAGTGCTCCCATTATTCAACCTCCGGATTGGAGCCAATCTTTCGAGATCATGTGTGATGCAAGTGACTACGCCGTAGGCGCGGTTTTGGGTCAAAGAAAGGAAGGCCAAGTTCACATCATTTACTATGCTAGAAAAACTCTTAATGGGCACAATTGAATTATGCCACTACGGAAAAGGAGTTGCTAGCGGTGGTATTCGCTTTCGAAAAATTCAGATCTTACATCGTGAACTCGAAGGTCATTGTTTACACCGATCACGCAGCCATCAAGTACCTCTTGGCTAAGAAGGAAGCTAAACCACGTTTGATTCGTTGGACCCTTCTTCTCCAAAAATTTGATGTTGAAATTCGTGACAAAAAGGGGGTGGAGAATGTTGTGGCCGAGCATTTGTCTAGGATGAATCATGGACAAGATGATAAAGAGCCCATAGAAGATAAGATGAGAGATGACCACCTCTATCGAGTGCTCGATAAAGACACTTGGATGATTGATATCATTCGAGCGATTCAGAAGATGCCTCTCGATCATCTAGATAGAAATTCCCAAAAGAAGATAATCTTCGAAAGTATAAAGTACTTTTGGGATCCACCATACCTCTTCAAACTTGGCAATGATGGAGTTATGGGAAGATGTGTGCCAAGAGAAGAGAGGGTAGAAATTCTGAGGAAGTGCCACTCGGCGGAGTACGGTGGACACTATAGCCATTTTCGAACCTAACCAAAAGTATGGTCGAGCGGATTCTATTGGCCAGAGATGCATGAAGATACTAAGAGATATGTTGCATCATGCCCCGAATGCCAAAGAACCGGAAACATCTCTCAAAGAAATTATATGCCTCTGAATTACAATCTACAAATTGATTTATTCGATGTATGAGGTATAGACTTCATGGGGCCTTTCAAAAACTCATGCGAATATGAGTATATTCTAGTCATGGTTGATTATGTATCCAAATGGGTAGAGGCTATGCCATGTCGTAAAGCTTCCATGGAGGAGTCCATTACTATGATCAAGAATGTGATTTTTCCTCGTTTCGGTACACCAAGAATCTTGATAAGTGATGGAGGAACTCACTTCACCGGGAAGAATTTCAAAAAGTGCTTGTCCAAGTTGGGGATTGAACATAGGGTCTCTACGGCCTATCACCCACAAACCAACGGATAAGCAGAAACGTCAAATAGGCAATTAAAAAGCATCCTCAACGAAATCATAGAGAAGGGAGGCAAAGATTGGTCAAAGAAATTGGACAGAGCTTTATGGGCTTATCGAACGGCGTTCAAGACACCGATAGGTATGACCCCTTATTAATTCGTCTATGGAAAAGCTTGCCACCTTCCGGTTGAGTTGGAACATAAAGCCTATTGTGCGATTAAAGAGATGAACCTTGATCACGATGCCGTGGTGGTGAAACGAAGAATCCAAATAAGCGAGCTAGAGGAGATGAGGTTGAAGGCGTATGAAAATGCAAGCATATACAAAAAGAGAATCAAAAGGTGGTATGATAAAAGATTTAAAAAGAAAGAGTTTGAAGAAGGAGATAAGGTCCTCCTCTACAATTCGAGGTTTAAAACCTTCGGAAAGGGGAAATTGCAAAGCAAGTGGGACAGACCTTATGTTGTGCACTCAGTGCTCTCCAACGGAGCGGTAACCATTACGGATATAAAATGCGATCAATTTATGGTGAATGGTCAACGGCTTAAGGTTTACTACGAACCCTACGTTGTGCCCCTCACCATGTTGATGTCTTCACCATGGAAGAAGAGCCCGAACGTCCCACCTAGGACGAAAAACAAGGCATGGATTTTTGTAAATAGTTTTTCTTTTAAATTTCTTGAGTTTCTCGCGAAGATTTACTGGGCTAACTTTTTCCCATATGCTAAGAAGGCGGTCCACGAAAAACCGGCCCGGCCGGCCCCCGAGGTAGGGTCGGCCGGCCGGCCCAGTCCGACCGGCCCAGGTGGGTCCCGGCGGCGGTTCGTCCCAATTTTTGCCCGAATTGCTCCTTTTCAACTTCCTTCTTCGGTCAGAAAATTTTAAGGGAAGTTTAAAAAAGGAAAATGAGGTTCCTAGGGTTTTCCTCTTCGGACTATTTATTTGGCCGAATTGGGAGCTCGGGAATCAATCCCTTCAAGCAATATTTTGCACCCACGCAGCAGCCATTGTGTCCCCGAGGAGCTTAGAGTTGAAGCAAGGCGCCAAGGAGCCATCGATGGAGGAGGCGAAGCGATGCGAGCTCAAGTGGACCGCCCGCATCCATTGCAGAGGGCGTGGCTCGACCGGAGCTATTGCATCTCATAACCCCATCGAAGGAGAGAAGGTCCCTACGCCCGTTCGAAGGTCGGCGCGCATCCAAGGCATGAAGCGGAAGGACTACAAGGAGGTGTCGCCCGAGCCTAAGGACTATGGTGGTAGCGACTACTCAAACGATCATAGCCCGACCTCATGGGCGGCCGCCGGAAGAGATGATAACGATCTTTACATTTGGGATGAGGTGCCCAAGGAGAAGACTCCCGAAGGCCCCAACGGCGGTGGCGACGACGGCAGCAACGACAATGGTGGTGGCGACGACAGCGGTGATGACGGCGGAGACGATGGCAATGATGACCTGTTCGGATTGCATCCGATGTGTTGTGCGGCTTGCCGTCACTCCATCGCGGATCTCTACGCGTCGGTCGACGAATGTCTCCAAGCCATGGAGGCGATGAGGCAGCATTTGGAGGATTTGGAGCACGTAGTTGAAGACGACTACAAGTTCCTTAACCGCAATGTGTGCAAACTTTTTGGCATGGTTGGAAACATGAGGCTAGTGGTGCAATAGTTGCGGGAAGTACCACTAGGTCTAGTTTCCCCCTTAGGAATTTTGTAAGATACGACGAGGATGTTGTATGTTTTTAGCGTGGGGGAGAGCTAGCTAGCTAGCCTTAGCTTTTGAGCTTCAAGTTTAGGTTCGGTTTGATCTTCGAGAGAGTCTTAGAGTTTAAAGAGTCTTAGTTTTCGAGTGTGTTTTTAAATTTTTGCAAGTTTGAAATGTCTTAAATTAGTGTTGAGTCAAAGAAAATCAAATAAAAAGAGTCTTTATATATTTTGTGTCTTGTGTGATGCTTATCTTTATTCACTTGTTTGTTTATCTTTGATTCTTGATATATGAACATAAGTGTGTGGTTTGAAAAACGTTTACCGTGGTGCTTAGTGGAATTGCTACTACTAAGAGTACCCATACCGCACTTCGATCTTGAGCTTCACATGTTAGTTGTGCTATGTTCAATGCTAAAAGTTGGAGGATTTCAGTTATGAAAATTATCTAAAAAACCTTGTAATTAAGGTTAGCAAAACCTCTCCATGTTGAGAGTAAGAAAAAAAATCCTATACAAAGACAATTTATTTTTTTACTCCACCATAAGTGTGATTAGCACGATGAGTTTGGCTAGGATACTTCTCTCTTGGGAGTTTCAATTTGAGCAATGATCATGTTCCTGTGCTTATCTTTTGTTGCTAGCCTCGTCATGCATTCGGTAACGTGACTATCACATTGGAAGTCCCGTACATCGCCGAATTCCATACCCAACCCTATACATCTCTTTTATACATCGCATTCCTTGAACACAACCTATTTTCAAAAAGTTTCCTCTCGTCTCTAGCATGATTTATTTAAAATTTCGGATTGTATGCATGCGAGAAAGAGAGGAGTTGAGAGCTTTGAACAGTTGTCAAGAGAGGGAAAAATAAAGATAAAAGTGTGAGTATGGAAAAGAAAGAAAGAAAGAAAGAAAAATATAGAAAAGTAAAGAAAGAGAAAAATATGAGAATGAAAAATGAAAGATAAAGAAGAGAAAGAGAAAAGAGGAGTGGCAATAAAAATATTAGAGGGATGAATCAAGTAAAAGAAAAAAATAAAAGTGCAAGGAAGGATGTCACGTTGTTGAAAGAAGAAACTTTCACTCATGTCAATCCGACAACCATGTGCAATCCGACAACGAGGACGTCATCGGTGCCTCGTAGGCATAATTTTCTTTTGCCCTTTCACATGTCCACCATTCTAAATCTTTTCATCCCTGATATCCCTACATATGGTTAATTCTCATGATCATTGGCTTTGAAAGGTAAGCAACCATTAGAGAAAGTTCTTAGTTTGACAATATTTGTGTTGATTGCACTAGCCCTACCTATATCTCTACTTTACATGTTATATCAGAGACTTATGGGAGGTGAGAGTTTTAAAAAATTAGTTTAGGATAGCCACCTCATATGAGTGACTTGAGAGAGCTTGGAGAAAGGTTTTTGTCTAATACTTGTTGCAGGAATTTTGTTTGAAAAATTATAAAAACCTTCCGATGGAAGCAAAGAAGTGAGCATGGCTGAGATTGAAGGCTTCGAGTGAAGAGTTTGAGTTGTGGGGTAAATCTTTACATGGTAAAGATTCTAAATGCCCTTGTTTATGTTTGATGATCATTACTTTATGTTTATGTATTAAAGATGAAAGGATTGACTAACTTGTGAAGAAGGATTAGCGCTACACGATTACAACACTTTGGACAAAGTTCTTTTACGAGTACTTCCTTGAGGACGAGCAAGAGCTAAGCGTGGGGGAGATGTTGATGGCGTATTTTGGTACACCAAGCATGTTCATTACACATTGGTTTGGATTTGATTATGGAACTAACCCGCCACTAGGCACACTAATCATATAACAAGTTCATCTATGTGCATGCATTTGGAAGTGTTATGTTTATGTAGGAAAACATGGACATAAAAGATGGATTCGCAACAAGTTCAAAGGAGCATTTACGGAGTCTTGTTCGTGTTCATGAGCTTGATGAAATCACTTCCAACGGTGGCAATGACTAAAGTGCTACAAAGGAACACCCCTGAGGATTGAAGCGTAAAAGACCGACCTTCATGCGCGGAGAACCTCCATCTTGGACGCGAGGATGACATCATCAAAATCATGCAAGTGGAGGGGACAAAGTGCATAATCACCTGAGGACCCACGGGAGCAAAGGGGCAACCAAACTGGGCTGAGATGGGCCTGGGCCGGTCGGCCCAGGCCGGCCGGCCTAGCCTACTCCGGTGGTCGGTTCGGCCCCCCTTTCCTTACACCCGAAGGATCTTCAACCCTAAAACCCTGGATGCGCCGCCATTCGACAGGGAGAGAGCCATTCGCACAAGGAGGCCATCCACAAGCTAGAGAGAGAGAGAGGAGGGAGATCTCCGGAGGGAGATCAGCCACCTCGAAGGAAGCACCCACAAGTGGAGAAGAAGGAAGACACCGTCGGAAGGGAAACCATGATCAACGGTGCTATGTCTAGCACCTTGATGGGGTAATCTCCTTATTCGTCCATGGGTTGTAATCGATCTTGAGATGTAATCATACTTTGTCGGATTATCTATCTATCATCTTGTGTTGAACATACTTTAATGCTTAAGGTTAGCTACCATGTCGTAAAGGGAGTAAGATCTCCAATGCTTCCTTGGATCCATTCAATATGCCGTGTCCATCATAGGTCTAGTCATGAATAACTTCACGTAGTGAAAGTACGAGAGGAGGGAAAGGGCGAAACCGTGGTCACACCCCCGATAGATTAGATTGGTTTTCATGTCTTTAAGCGATTGCATGTTCTAGTATTGTAGACCCGTGGGTGAGTGTCTTTTATCTTGATAGCTTGATCATTCTCTCTAGTGTAGTTTAGTTGTTTTCTAGTTTAATCGTAGTTAGAGGTTTGAGTAGCTAGAGTATAAAGGTAGATCAAACGCTTGTAATTTCCTTGCTCCGCGGATTGACAAGAACCTTGGGAATCCCGTGGTGAAAAAGGTGTGGGGTCCGTACGCTTGCGGATCGTAGAGGGATATGTCTTTTATCCGTCAACAGATGGATTTTGGAATTTAATTTCCGGAGAAGCCCACCAACAACGCAATTCCATCCACAACCCCATTATCCAAGTATTCCACTCTTGGATGTGCAAGAGGATTATGGGGAGGATGGGGGAGACGAAGGTGACCGACACGGAGTTGAATTAGCTCTACTCGACTTTAATTGCCAAGCAGCCAATAGACCCCTCATACCTCATGATCAATCAATGGTGTTGCGAGGCAACATCGGGATCGGGAGATATTGGTTTGGGGTTCTACCTCTCTATGTTGGCCATCTCCTTAAGGCCGGGGATTACGAGGAATCCCGAACATCTTTTATGTGGAACCCCTGTCGGTTTTGAGTATTTGAAACAATGGAAATATATTAGTGGATATGAGAGAGGAGGATTTCATGTGGCCAAGGTGAACCTACCCCTTCCGGACGCAAGGCTTAGGCTTTTCATTCAAGGGAAGGAGGATTGGTTGGAGGAGGGACTCCTTGTACTGGCAAAGAAAAATAAAAGAGGAAGAATTGTAGAGGAGGGATCTTCCTCCGCACAAGCGGGTGGTGCACAACCTAACTATGTGCCACCATTCGGCGGGATCCCTACTCTGCCAAGTTATTACGGAGGGCCACAAATGCAAGCATGGGGGGGTGCACCGGTGCCCCCAGCAAATTATGTGGTGCCCAAAGTAACCTTTGCGGAGCCCTACGCACAATATCCCCAACCACAACAAAGCATGGCCATAATTGAAGGGTATGTTGCAAGAAACATGCAAAACGTCGCAGCCATCCAATCCAACGCGGCTCAACTTGGTGAGGGCAATGCAAATATTGCTTATGAGCTTGGGCGCCTTCACCTAGTGCAGCCGGATAAATTCGTTGGAGGGGATGTCCAACCCTACTACGACTCTACGAGCAAGTATACAACTACCAAGATTATCAACACCAACCACCGGTGGAGGATTAGGAAGAAGGAGGAACTTTAGTTTTCTTTTCTTTTCCCTTTTTCTGTAATTTTCAGCTTGTGTTTGCATAGTATTTTCAGTTTTCATTTAAATTTAGCAAGTGTGTTAGTTTATTTTCAGCATGTATTTTAGCTTGTTTTCATCATTAATAAAGACACCACCTTGTCTACACCATTGGAAAAGTTACAAAATTTGTGCCATGATGATATATGATTATAATTGTCGCTTTGTTTATCTTTGTAATTGATTTATGCATGTTAAAGCTAGTGCTCTCTTAAAATACAAATCTGAATTTATCTAAATGCTAGCTTAATCTTTAGCGGAGGTTATGATTAAAATAAAGACCCATAGTGTTCTAGATTAAAGATAGTTTTCTATGCCTCAAAATATCGCTAACGTTGTCATGAATATCACTTGTGTTTCTCAACTTATCCAGAGCCTTATATATATTTGAGTGCATAAACCTTAGTGTACAAGATTTATTTTTGAGTGAGTTATTGCAGGCCATGATTTCTCTAGCCCGAGACTAAGAAGTTGGTCATTCCGTTTTTCCGTATCTATCTTTTTGCTAGCCTTTTATCCGTGCATTGTGTATCCCCGCATTGGAGATCTCACAAACCTCGCCGGATATCTACCATTAAACCAAATATCACCTTTTGTGATTACCTCCTTGACCACAACCTATCATTGAGAATGGATCATCAATTCAAGGAAGATCGTAAGACGGTGCCAACATTGAAGAATTCAAGTATCTCTCTAAGGAAAAATATTTCTGGTACCTACCTTATTTATCACCTCTTTGCCCAAGGACGAGCAACGTCTAAGAACGTGGGAAGAGGTAGGTACGATGTAATTTTAGAGTTCAAAGGGGAGCAAATAAAAAAATTTCAAAAGAAAGAAAGAAAGAAAAAATATATATAAGAAAAAGAAAAAAATATATATGAGTATGTATAAAAATAAAAATAAAATGAGCTCCCTGGTTCTCTAAAATACATTAGGAATTTCAATGCTTCAAGATTAAAAGATCCATACTCATTTTCCACCCATGTGCAATCCGATAATGAGGACTTCCTTTGTGCCTCGGGATCACTCTTTGCCATTTGCACATGTCCACTTATCTCAAGTGTGTGTATTTTTCTCTTTCCCCTCCTTGGTATAACATTATTTTCCAATGACCTTTTTGACGAGTCTCGGTAAGACCATGAGAAGCTTGTCTTGTTTTGACAACAACTCATTTATAAAATCTTGGTAGGACTAAACTTTCCCAAAAAGTTCCATATAAATCCTACCACACATATGTTATGAGAGGGAAAGGAGTAGAATATATAGGCTTGAGAGACAAAGTGAGTTGAGAGTTCATGAGCAATATGCAAGATGGTTTAAATTTGTGAACTTGGTTTAGCTCTTTTTCATCTAGTTCTTTATTTTCAAAATTTCTCAGATCTATTTAAATTTTGGGAGCATGTTAATACTTGTGGGATAAGCTTAATTAAGAATCTACCCTCCGTAGAGATGAAGGCTAGTACATTATGGAACTTTAACGAATTAAAAATTTTTCGAGAGCATTATGTTTTCTCATGTATGATCTAGTGCAGGGTTTAAACATTGATAGGCAACGATGATATCCATCGAAGGCTTACTCGAGGACGAGCAAGGTTTAAGCATTGGGGAGATGTTGACGGTGAAAATCTGTCAACCTAGCCATGAGTTTACCTTCAGTGTTGGCATAAGTTTTATACCTTATCCATTAGTACTAACCCCCGTGGTATAACAAGTTCACTTGTGCATATTGGTTTTGGAGTTTAGTGTTTATGCAGGGTTTTAGCATTGAAAGCAAGACTTCCGGGATAAGTTCATCAAGCACCTTGTGACAAGACCTTGAAGCCCCGTACAAGTCATGCAATGAAGCAAACTTGACTCCAAGAAGCCAGGGACTCAACCCGAGAAGATGACAAACTCTGAGGACCTAACCAGAAAAGTGTCGAATCTTGCGGGACAAGGAGCTACATCCAACTCGGAGAGAAACTGACGACAAGAGCCTACATGCAGAAGGGGGAAGGATCTAGAAGACTTGAGAACCGACGCCACGCGAAGGAGGCCAGAAACTGGGCCTGGATGGGCCCAGGCTGGTCGGCCCAGGCCAGCCGGCCCAGCCCAGTCCAGGGCCCATGTGCCCCCTCTTTTGACCTAGCCACCATTCGGGCTATTTATAGCCCCGTGTCGAGAGCCACGCATAAATCAATTCGTCATCGGCCGCCAAGGAGTAGAGAAGAGAGGAACACCATCCCGAAGAGGAGAGGGCCGAGCTAGTTGACTAGGGTCTCCCTAGCCGACGTGGGAACCTTGTAAGGAAGACCACGTTGGAGTTCCCGGAGCTAGAAGCAAGATCAAGGTAGGATCCAGGTGGTGATCTTGTTTATGTATCATTGTACTAGTTGAATTATCAGGTTCAATCGATTTCTAGCGATCAAGCGTTTCTTCGATGATTTCGTTTTTCGATCGGCTTTGCTTATTCTAGATCTATTCTCGAGATAGATCACATAGGGTGTTCTTGTAGCCGTGGTTGCTAGAGGTACACGCCGGATCTTCCGAAAGAACTCAACTTTTCCTTGGACTCGCCCTAGACTACCCGCATGAATAGGAATACATTGTGACAGAACGGGGGTTCCGAAAGGCGGGCGTTTTCGGAGTCGGACGGAAAACCACGATTTAAAGAGGCTTTTAATAAGATTCGATTTGCTACTTCTTCTCTTGCTTGCAACTTCAACAAAAGCTTCACCCGATCTCTCTAGATCGGTTTATCTACCCTATATATCTTTGTTACCTCCGGTCTTTAGTAGATTAGATTCGTTTTGTGTTCTTTATCTAGATGCATTGGGGTTTCTCTTTACCGAAGATTGAAGTTATTTGGCTTTACTAGATCATCTTTTGCATCACACATTTGTTCCACGGATTCAATACCTTGGGTTCACCACTCGAGGGAAGAAGGGTCCCTTGATTACGACGGGAGACTTGTCCGCTTGCAAGTCTAAACGAACTTTGATACAACTATTAACCGTCAACAATGACGTCTGTTGCTCGGGCTTGGATGTATAGACAGCCCCAAGAAGATTGGGAGAATTTCTTAAGCGGGGTCAATGGTTTTCTAAATCAAGCAGAGGCGGATATGAGAAACCATGGTATTCAGGAAATGCTTTTCCCTTGTATTGCCAAAAGAAATTCGCACAACGGGAAATCATTTTTCTTCATTTGGTCACACGTGCTTTCACAAAAAATTACATGTGTTGGAGTAAACATGGTGAGGAAGGCCTTAATGAATTCGAAGCAGACTGCTTAAATGAAGGTGAAGTGCATCACTATGCTAACCATGATGAAGACCTTGATGACAGTGGACTTTTTGAGGGAAATGAACCATTATTCCCACCAAATGTGTTGAGGCCTGAGGATATCAGTGATCAAGAAGTTAGGGGCTTCGATGAGGTGAGGTGTTTCAACGTGTGCACAATGTTGATCAAATGTTGCAGGATATTGAGTTTCAACGAGTGTACACACCTTCTGAATTATAGACACTGAAGCAGTTCATTGAAGATTCAAAGAAACCCCTCTATCCTAATTGCCAGAAGTACTCTCGCCTTTCTGGTGATCTAAAACTTCTGCAGCTTAAGGTAGATCATGGTTGGAGCAACAAAAGTTTCAAACATCTATTGGATGTGCTTAGAGACATGCTACTTGAAGAAAACAAAATAGCAAAGTCTGTCTATGAGGCAAAGAAGATAATCTGTCCTCTGGGAATAGAGGTTGAAAAAATCCATGCATGCAAGAATAGTTGTGTATTGTTCCATGGAGATTATGCAGACCTTGACAAGTGCTCCATGTGTGGCTATGATCAGTACAAGAGGAAAAAGGATGGTGGAGATGAGAATAATGTTGATGACGAGAACGTGCCCGGCGAGATCAGAGGTAAGAAGAAGAAGACTAACAGAGGGGCTCCTGTGAGGGTGGCATGGTATTTTTGCATCAATCCTCGGTTGAAAAGATGGTTCGCAACACGAAAGGAGGCCCAACTCTTGTGTTGGCATGACGAAGGCCGAAAGGAGCTTAAGAAATATGGCAAGTTTAGGCACCCCGCAGATGCAGCACAATGGGGTAACATTAATAACCACTTCCCATGGTTTGATGAATACGCAAGGAGCATACAGTTTGCTATGAGCACAGATGGCGTGAACCCATTCAGTAACCAGAGCTCAACACATAGCACCTAGCCTGTCGTGTTGTCGTTGTACAACCATCCACCCTGGCTATGCAAGAAATAGAAATATATGATGCTGACAATATTGGTCTTCGGGCCAAAGCAACCTGGCGACCGTATTGATGTCTACTTGAGGCCACTAGTTGATGACTTGAAGATATTGTGGAAGCCTGGTGGGTCGAAGGTTTGGGATGAGTACAAGCGTGAGGAGTTCACAATGCATGGAATGTTGTTCACCACCATCAATGACAACCCGGCTCAGCACAACCTCTCTGTCCAGAGTAAAAGGAAAGGTGCAGCTTGCCCACACTACTTGGAAGATACTTGCGCAATATGGCTAAGACATTAAAAGAAATACGTATTTATGGGACACCGTCATTTCCTCGGCAAGAAACATCCATACCGGGCCATGAATTGTCAGTTTAATGGGGAAAAGGATAATCAAGAGGCGTCGTTGCATGTGACTGGAGATCTGATCCACTTGAAAGTCAAGGACATCAAAACTATCAAGGAGTTACCCAAACTGACTGAAAAAACCCTTGGCAAAATAAAGAAACGAGATGGTGAAGAAGAAGGAATGTGGAACAAGAAACCAATTCTATGGGAGCTAGAGTATTGGCCGATGTTGGATGTGCGTCATTCGATTAACAACATGCACGTCAAGAAGAATGTGTGTGAAGCTACTTGTGGAACATTGCTACAACAGAAGTCCAAAGGAAAAGATCATAAAAATGCAAAGAGCATCTTAAAGAGCTGGGCATTAGGCCGGAGCTCTATGCAGAGGAAACAAAGACGGAGACAAACCTTCCTGTTGCTGCAACCACCTTGTCAAAGGCAGAGAGAAAAGAAATCTGTCAGTTTTTGCATGGTTTGAAAGTACCTTCAGGCTACTCATCAAACTTCAAGAGGCTAGTGTTAGTGAAGGACAAGAAAATAAATTTCAACTTGATGAAATCTCATGATTGCCATGTGTTCATGACAGCTCTTCTTCCTGTTGCACTTAGAGGTATCAAGACAGAACTGGTTCGTGACATGGTAACGATCTTGTGTTTATTCTTCAATGCAATAGAACAGAAGGTGATTGATGAGGAAAAACTATTGGACTTGGAGAGGAGGCATTTCGAGACCCTATGCCTGCTTGAAGCTACCTTCGCACCGTCATTCTTTGATCTCATGTTGCATCTAACAGCACACCTCGCGAGGAAAATCTGGTTCCTTGGACCATCTTACCTTCATCAGATGTTTCCATATGAGACGTTCTATGGATTCCTGAAATCATTGGTACATAACTGGTTATTTCCGGAGGGAGCCATTGTTCGTGGCTACGAGACCATCAAAGCAGTGGAGTGGGCCATGGGTTATATGGACCCACAAGACCCCATTGGTTTGCCTCGCTCACGGCATGAAGGTAGGCTTTCAGGTGTTGGGACCATGGGGAAAATATCAGTCACTCCGAATGCAGATGCCTTCAAAAAGGCTTTTTCACCGTGATACAACAGCTGCACCTAATTACAAAGTTTGCCAATGAGCACAAATGACAACTACGTGAAGACAACCCTAACCATGGTAGGGCTTGGCTTGCAAAGATGCACATGCAAGATTTCAGCAGGTGGCTCCGAGATTATGTCGAGACATGCAGCAATAATGCTGTAATTACCGACGAGATAAGGAATCTAGCAGCGGAGCCATTGTTCACTGTTAGAAGATATGAAGGAATGGATATCAATGGTTACACGTTCTACACCATGACCCAGGATAAAAAGAGCATCTATCAAAATAGTGGTGTGTGTGTACGGGCCGTCGTTGACGACAGTCATGACGATGATGATGACATGGAGACAGACACATATTATGGTCAAAAAGAGGAGATATGGGAGCTTGATTATGTAGGATTGAAGGTGGCCTTGTTTTGGTGTAGATGGGTCACCAATGGGAAGAGAGCTGTGAGAAAGGACAAATACGGTTATGTTAGTGTTGATCTTCGCCAACGATGTTGAGCAAGTGTTCTATGAACCTGACCTTGCAAAGAAGAACTGGTCTCTGGTTATGCCTAGAAAAGAGGATTGTGGGGATTGAA
The DNA here is from genome assembly GCA_947561735.1 of Cenchrus americanus. Classification (NCBI taxonomy): domain Eukaryota; kingdom Viridiplantae; phylum Streptophyta; class Magnoliopsida; order Poales; family Poaceae; genus Cenchrus; species Cenchrus americanus. The sequence continues at coordinate 262,558,463 of OX387241.1, read as the reverse complement.
AATGTTGTTGAGGAGGAGGAATACAACCACTTTGACGAAATTCCATCCTTTGACACTTCATCCAAGCCCCAGCTCTTGGGAACTAACAAAACACCGTACTTGCAAAGCGACCATAGTGAAAAAATCCATAAACAAAATCAAGGAAGAAAAATCAAGCCTGATTTCTGTTGAATCCTTTTTGTAATGCTGGAGGATGTGTCTATTGGTGGAAATGGAATCCATTTTGTAATATAAAGGATGCAATGTATTGGTGGAATTTCAATCCTTTTCGTAACATATGGGATGTGGTGGAATTTGAATCCTACTTGTAATATATTCTGCCAAAGATACTATATATACTCTGTTTATATTCTGCTTCAGTTCAGTAACGGGCAAGAGACGAGGATGAACAAACCTGGGTCGCCTTTGTTACGGGCAAGAGACGAGGACTAACGAACCAGCGTCGCCTTTGTTACAGGCAAGAGATGAAGACTAACGAACCAGCGTCGCTTTTGTTATGGGCAAGAAGATATGCAAAATCACGAACATATTACATCAAAAGAGACACGGATTAGAGCATCTCCAAGAGTTTGCCAAATTTTACTTGGCAAATCTTGTGCTTTGCCAACTTCTAAATAGATATGCCAAGTAAAAAAAGAGTACATCTCCAACAATGTGGCATAATTTCACAAAAGCATGTCTCTTGAGATGCAAAATCACACACACACACACAGATTACGGTCATCATTGATACATCAGAACAAGGTTACAATTCGGCCATATCTTCATGATGAGATAAGAAAAATCACACAGAGACATCGATCTTCCTCACAGGTCGTTGATCTTGCTGCACGTGGTCATCAAACAAGCTCCATTTCTGCTGATGGCTTAGAGACTTAATTCCTAGCATGACTAATTAAAGAAAGCTTCTGTCTTGCAACCCTAATTTTGGTTTGCAAGACAGAAGCTTTCCTTAATTATACTCATCTTACAATGAAAAATAATGAGATATGCTCCATCTAGATTCTGGCTGCTTCCTTATCTTACAAGTGAACACAAGAGAAAGATACAGAGAGGGTGGAAACATATCCCTTAAAAAATCCCTCCTCCTGGAGGAGAAGGGGAAAGCAAAAGGAAGCCCAAGTGTGACGGAAAAGCTGCAGCGGGCTTTCCGTCGGTTTGTTCATCCTGATGCCAGGAGGTTCTGAGATACCTTCCTCGGACACAGCTGCGAGCAAGGGGTATGTCACAAGAATTCTTCTCGCAGCTGTGTTCGAGGGATGAGCAACCCAATCACCCCTATCACAAGAATTCTTCTAGCAACTGAGAGATCGAGGAGGAGGAAGAAGAGAGAAAAGCAAAAGCTTGCACCCTATAAGATCTATTCTTTGCGCCATAGCTAGATCTAGATCTAGAGAAGAAGGAAGCAAGAGACTAGCTTTATTGTATCAGAAGAAGGAACCATATAGCTAGATCTAGATCTAGAGAAGAAGGAAGCAACTTGAAGTGAGGAGGATAGATAGGCATCGGTGCCTTTTTATAGAAAAAACAAGGTAGGGATAAGATCAAGAGCACAGGAACGGCCGGGAAGGTTCCCAAGACGGTCAATGGCGAAACTGTTGCTAGTCAATGGCTGAGAGCAGAGTTGCAGAGGTAGTGATTCCAATGTAAAATTAAATGATACGCGGAGTAAGAAAACATTGTCTCCAATGGCCGTGTTTGGATGGTAGATGTTAGTGTACTGTTAGTGGTAGTTTTTAACACCTCCAAATTAACACATAAAAAACTAACATCTTGGATGTTTGGATGGAGGTGTTAGTTTGCATTTGAATTAACTTTTCCAAACATTTGAAAAAGGAGAGGGAGAGAGAGAAAAGGGTGGGGTACACCAAACTAACAACAATTACCACCTCTTGGAGGTGTTAGTTCCAACTAAACACCAAACTAACACATGTGTTTGGCTCCAAACTGTTAGTTTTGGTGTTAGTTTGCTCCAAACTAACACTACGTGAAAACCTCAAATAGGTCACGCAGCATTTGTAACGGGCCCTTAACGCCCATTACATCCACCCACATTTGTAATGGTTGTTGTTTGGCGCCCGTTACCTATAAGTGTGCCAGGACGACCCCGAGGTTGGCCTCCACAACGCCCGTTACCAATGTGGACTTCTGGTAACGGGCTTATTAAACGCCCGTTACATAAATTCTTTGTAACGGATGTTAAAAGAGCCCGTTACAAATGTTAAACCTATCGGTAACGGGCTTGTAAAGTCCGTTACCAATCAATGCCCTATCGGTAACGGGCTGCTTAAGTCCGTTACTGATCACTCTGTAATGGTAACGTGCTATAAAGTCCGTTACCGATGAGCATTTGATGCCCGTTACTAGTTTGAGAGCCCAATAATTGAAGTCTGAGAGCACTCAACCGCAAAGTGAAGCGGGAGCACGGTGTCGGTGAACAAATGAGATAGAGGAGGAATTGTGGGGACTGAAAATGTTGTTTTTGAGGAGGAGGAATACAACCAGTTTGACGAAATTCTATCCTTTGACACTTCATACAAGCCCCAACTATTCGGAACTAACAAAACACCGTACTTGCGAAGCGACCATGGTGAAAAAATCCATACACAGAAATCAAGGAAGAAAAAGCAAGCCTGATTTCTATAGAATCCTTTTTGTAATGCCGGAGGATGTGTCTTTTGGTGGAAATAGAATCCGTTTTATAATATAAAGGATGCAATGTATTGATGGAAGTTCAATCTTTTTTGAAATATATGGGATGTGGTGGAATTTGAATCCTACTTGTAATATATTCTGCCAAAGATACTATATATACTCTGTTTATATTATGCTTTAGTTCAGTAACGGGCAAGAGACGAGGATTGACGAACCCGCGTCGCCATTGCTACGGGCAAGAGACGAGGCCTAACGAACAAGCGTCGCCTTTGTTACGGGCAAGAGACGAGGGCTAATGAACCAGCGTCGCTTTTGTTATGGGCAAGAAGATATGCGAAATCACGAACAGATTATCAAAAGAGACACAGATTAGAGCATCTCCAAGAGTTTGCCAAATTTTACTTGACAAATCTTATTCTTTGCCAACTTCTAAAAATATATGCCAAGTAAAAAAAGAGTTCATCTCCAACAATCTGGCATAATTTCACCTGCCAAATCTAGATCGGGAATCCTAAGAGAAACAATGTCGGTGTTTTAGACTGGCAACCTACTAAGGGGAGTACCCGAAGTAGATGAATGTGTCCTCGCCGAGATCCGTAACTCGAAGGAAGAGACACGTGGCACACAATTTAGACAGGTTCGGGCCGTGAGGTGCGTAATACCCTACGTCCTGTATGTTGCGTAGCTCTGGATTGATCGGGTACGATTACAAGATGGTGCAATTGTACGCCATGAGATGAGATGATGAGAGAGGGGTCCCTGCCTCGCCTTATATAGTTCGGGAGGCAGGGTTACAAGTCGGAGTAGGGAGAGAGTACTAGTCGAGTACGTCTAGGCGTCTTCCATACAGTGCGGGACATGTACAGCTTCCTAACCGAGTACTTCTCCTCCGTAGTCCTTGTGCTTCACACCATCAGGTGCCGTGCAGCGCAAGTTGGGTAGTCCCAGGGGCCCACCGAGTAGTCGGTCCTGGTACCCACCGAGGTAGTGGGCCTAGGGAGGTCCATACGACAAGCCCCCGAGTACTTTGTAGTCGAGAAGGATAGCTTCGAGTAGTCTTGATGGCCTTAACGAGTAATCCACAAGCGTCCTCGAGTACTACAAGTCAAAAGTCTTCAAGAGTATTCGAAGCATCCCGAGGCTGGAATGTACTCCAGCTGATGTTTGAGCAATCTTGAAGTCTTCTCGAGTAGTCCCAAGCGTCCTCGAGTGCTCCTCTCGAAGGTCTTCAAAAAAGCCCGCGTTGTCTTGAAGCCGAAGCTGATATGGAAGTGCGATTGCAAAATCGCACTCCATATGGAGTAGCCCCCGAGCCTTAGGTTGAGTCGTAGGCTCTGGCTGAGGGTCCATCTGAAGCTTTGGCAAGAATATCCCGAAAAATCCAGAGAAAAAACCGAAGGACACGTGGCACGGAGCCCCCGAGCCTTGAGTCGAGTACTTCCTCTCAAATTGAAGGGTCATATTGTAGAATGTGTCCTGAGATGCTCATGAGTCTTGTCGCTTCCCAGGTAGTCGAGTAGAGGTAGCCGAGCCCACGAGGTGAGGCGCGTCGACTAGTTGAAGTTGAAGAGTTACGCGCGGCCGCTGAGTCAGCCGAGCGCGAACTTATCCATCTGGCCATTTGAGGGCCGTGTTGACTTATAAATGGAAGCCAAAACCCTTAGGGTTTTTCACCCCATGCAGTCGCAGCCATTCCAAACACATCTTGGCCAAAAATCACCACCAGTGCGCGCCACCTGCGCTGAGAGAAGTGTAGATCCGAGCGCGCCGCCAGAGAGACCCACCGTGGCAGCCCCCTAGCGAATGCGCATGAAGACCCCGTGCACTTGGAGGATGAAGCCATCTCCGTCCAAGACCGCGAAGGCCGCCGGCGGGAAGAAGAGGAGCCGCGACGAAGCCGCTGGATCTGCCGCAGGGGCAGCACCGCCGATGTCTCCACCGCGGCCAGATCCGAACCGCGAGTGGAAGGAGTCGAAAGCGAAAACCAAAGACTTGCTGGCCCTCCTCAACAGTTGATTCATCCGGGAGAAGGAGGTGGACATGTGGAGGGCCGCCGTCGGGGATCCGTACCCGATGGAGAAGAGCGAAGCTGAGATCCCGATGTTCGCGCACTTCGCGGAGCGCGGGCTTGCGCTCCCGGCGGGCAACTTCTTCAAGGGGCTCATGGGGTACTACGGCATCGAGTACCTCAACCTCAACCCCAACGGTATTTTCCACACCGCCATCTTCGTCCACTTCTGTGAAGCTTTTCTGGGATCAAGCCCCATTGGATCTTGTTCCGGAAGTTCTTCCGGGTGAAGCCGCAACCGAGCGCCAGCAACCCGCGGGTAGTCAGTAGAGTGGGGATCCAGATGCGGGAGGACGCCGCGAGCAGTACCTTTCGTACAAGCTCATCGACTCCAACCGAGACTGGAAGGCGAAGTGGTTCTACATCATGAACCACCATCCCGGGTTGCCGAAGCTGAGCGGGAAGCAGCCCAAGCATCGCCCGTGGTGGAACACGGAGCCGACGATGCGGGGAGGGGATCCGGCTCCGGAGTTGTTGGCGCGGATCAAGGTGCTAAGAGAAGCCGGGCTGAGGGCCAAGCACGTGGCCTTCAGCTTCATGAAGCGCAGGGTGCAGCCTCTGATGGCTCGTGACACCCTTGGGTTCGAGTACACCGGCGATGACGACACGTCGCGGATGCCTTGAGACAAAGTCGACGACGACGACATTGTTGACAGGCTGGCGCGGATCTTCAAGGACATGCCACCGTACACGGCGTGCCCCGTCCCGGAGTACTCCGCCGCGCGCTTGCCAAAGGAGGTAAGTAGCCGTACCCCGTGTCGAGTACCCATTCCATGTGAGTAGTCATGCTGATGAGTTTTGTCTTGCAGGACGACTTGAAGAAGTTTGTCTCCGAGCCGCCGCCGCCCCCTCAGGAAGTCAAGATCCCAGAGGATGGGAAGACCAAGGCCAAGGAGCGGCGGGAGGTCGGCGAAGGAGACGACACCGTTGTCGTAGAGGACACGTCCGACGAGGACGACAACGAGGAGACGCTACAGGACCGCTTCCAGCTGCGGTCAAGGTTTAGCCGTCCTGGCCTACCTCATGTTCCCCTCGTGCAGGATCCACCGGCTAGCCTGGAGGCTAGTCTGGCCGCGCGCGGAAGCCGCGCAATGCGTCTCGCAAGCGCGTGTCGAAGAAGTTGAAGGTCACCGAGACCACGTCCCCAGAGGTGAGCCGCCTTGAGTAGTGTAGTCGGGTACTAGTGTCTCGAGTTGAAGTGTTGACGACTGAGCTTCCTTGCTTGCAGGAGGTGCCGCCTACGGAGCCCGCTGATCAGGTCGACGAAGGCGAGTGGGACACGGTGGGGGAACCCGCTGGGAGTCGCAGCCCAGCCCCCACTGTTGAAGAGCTCTTGGCGCAGATGGAGCGCCAGCCTTCTGCTCGTCAAGACAGCACGGAGCCAGCAGCTGCTGCTGCGGGAGAAGTGATGGCCGCAGAAGCGCAGGAGAGCGCTGCACCGGCTGCTGGTACTGCAGAAAGTTCAGCAGCCACAGAGGCGCAAGAGGAGGCGCCCGCCGAGGCCGGACTGGTGGACATCGCCAGCATCCTCGGTGCCCCGACCGTGACGATAGTCCGGTCAAGCCTGTAAGTGTTGGATCTTCCCGAGTAGTACTTGATGTAGTAGTCGCACTTCATTGACAACCAACTTGTCTACTCTGTAGTAAGTCGACGGATCTGTCCTGGGAGGGGGATGAACCCTCTGCAGCAGTGGCGGAAGAAGAAGCCGCGCCGTCCGTCGAGGAGTACGCTCCCACCCCTCAGGCGGAGCCCGAAGCACCGGCTACTGAGGCTACGTTTCCTGAAGCCAGCGTAGTCGAAGGTGAGTACTCTGCTGAGGCTGTAGTATCCCCGAAGAGTAGTCGTAGTCGTCAGATGACGCTGATGCACTTGTCTTCATATTGACAGGGCGGCGAGGCCGAAGGGAGCAAAATCCCAGCGGCGGTGCCCATGGAGAATTTGACACCAGAGGTGCAGGAGGCTACTGGAGGAGCCCCCGAGCTGATGGAGGTGGCCGCCGGAGAGGCCGCCACAGCGACCGGGGAAGAGGAGGCCACCACGCAGCCAGAACCTGCCCTGGAGGTGCTCGTACGCTCCCCAGAGATCCAAGACACGGAGCCCATCTGTTCTGCACCGATGTCCGAGGCCGCCACAAGTAGTCGCGGCGGGGTAGAGTTGCTGGCGGATGACTTGGTCGATCCGGCAACGGTGGCTCAGCATCTGGAGGCGGTCCGCCAAGCCGAGCAATGGATGAAGGTGACTAGTCGTAACTCTTGAGTAGTCAATCCGTAAGCGTTGAGTACCCATTTGATATGTATTTGTCTGTGCAGGACTTCGTGGAGAGGTCCCGCGTGAAGTCTAACATGCTTCAAGGCTTCGGCGATGCGGTGCTTCAGGCGGAGGTGCTGGAGGACCAAGTCGTGAAGTCCCGGAACCACGCGGCTGCTATGCAGTCCAAGCTTGACACCGCCTTCGCGAAGTACCACAACGACATCCAAGAGATGCAGGCGAAGAGCGACGACTTGGTGCGGAAGAACAAGTCGCTCCGCAACAAGAACAAAGGTACACCACTTGTCTTGTTGAGTACTTGTTGGAGGTCGAGAGGTAGTATAACCCGCTTTTCCTTGTTGTTTGCAGAGCTTGAATCCCGGGTAGAGCAGTTGAAGACTTCAGAGACGGATGCGAAGAATCTCTTCTACCGGGAGCGGGAGGCCCTCCGGTACTCGAGTTAGATTATAAGGAGCTTGCCTACGAGTGCGACAAGCACATGGAGCTTCGTATTGCCTCCGATCGTGACCTCGTCAAGCGCTACAAATCGTTGCGGTGCCGAAGGAGGATCGCGAGGGGCTGCGGGCCCGACCGAAGGAGCTCGAAGAAGCCGCGCTCCCCATCGCAAGACTCCGGTGCCTCATCCGGCGGCCCCAAGATAGCACCACCGGTGGATCGAGCGAAGGAAGCCCCCAGCCGGCTGGCGGCCTATGTGAAGCATCTGGCGAAGTCGATCCCGAACCAGGTGTTGGCCTTCATGAAGTCCTACTTCCCGAAGGCGCCCGTGGATGTAGTCGCTGGTGGGCTAGCCGCCAACTGTACAGACGAGCAGTATGCGGAGCTGCTGGAGCAGATGGCGCCCATTGCGGAGCAAGTCGCCGACAAGCTTAACCTCCAGTAGTCCTGTAATAGTTAGCCCGTACCGATAGATGTACAAAAACAATTGTAATGGAATTGTTTAAGTATTAATGAAGAAATGTTCCATCAATGAGTACTCGTAGTCGCGATCTCAGAGTGTGGAGTCCCATCGTGGAGTTGTCACGAGTAGTCGTACTCAGCAGTAGTCCCGTTGAGGGAAGTAGACAGTAAAGAAGTTGATGAACGATCAAACTTTATTACTGAAGAAGTACACACCGGATGGCCATGGCTGTAGTTACGAGTAGTCGCCGGGACCGGAGGCCGCCTACGGCTAAGTGGTGCTAGGGCGAGTAGCCGCTTACGAGCGGTAGATCCGTAGGTAGCCGTGTAGGCCGGATCTAGGAGTACATGGTCTCTCGTAGACCGTCGCTAGAGTCCTTGACGCTCGTCGCAGCCCAGGATCCGTAGGTAGCCGCGTGGGCCGGATTCTCGGAGAAGAGTAGTCCGGAGGACCGGGTGCCTAGACCGGAGGCCGCTTACGGCGAAGGAGTAGTCCGGAGGCCGGAGCCAGGATCCGGAGTCCACTTACGGCGGAGGGGTCTTGATGTAGTCGAGTAGACTTGATCCCCCGGGGGTGGTCGTGTAGACTTAGGCGTAGAACCGACGGAGCCGGTCGACGTTCCACGAGTTGTTGACATCTTCGCCTTCAAGTGTCCGGAGGCGGTAGGAGCCCGGCCGGTCACCTTTGCCACGGTGAAGGGTCCTTCCCGAGTGGAGCCGAGCTTGTGTAGTCCTTTCGTGTTCTGGATACGATGGAGGACGAGATCGCCAACGTTGAAGGAGCGTTCCTTGACGTTGCGGTCGTGGTAGTGTCGGATACCCTCCAGGTACCTTGCTGATTGGACGAGGGCAGCGCAACAGCCAACTCTTGGAACCCTAGCTCATTTGTTTCCCTATTTTCCTTCCTATTTTCCTTAGGTTTTTCATAGGACTAGCTTGAGAGCTTCATGGAGAGATCTTGTTGAGAGGGATGGATGATCGGGCGGCTTGCTAGACGTTGTTTGAACCTTTGTTTCATGTATAGATGATTCGGCGTGGTTCCTCAAGGTTTGGACGTGTTTTCCCCCGTTGCTCTTGGTGTTGATTTTCGGAGCCCTCTGCGGGTGATTTCTTTGGGTTGTTTTCGGGACCTTTCTCTTGGGGATTTGATGGGGGAAATTTGTGGGAACCCTTCGTGGTTCTTTGGGCTGTGATTCCCCTCCCAAATCCGTGAGTAAAGGTGCTCGAATTTGGGGTTTCTTGAGTTCTTGGGTTGAAAGTGCTCTTGGCGGGATTTCCTTGATTCCTCCTTTTTGGAAGAGTTTTGGTGGGATTAAACTTGGCTATGGACTCCTCATGAGGTGTTCCTAATATTACCAAAGTCTTGTTCAAGTTCGTGGAGCGATTCGGGAGATCGAAGTTTGGATTTGGGGGATTTCCTTGATTCCTCCTTTTTGGATGAGTTTTGGTGGGATTAAACTTGGCTATGGACTCCTCATGAGGTGTTCCTAATATTACCAAAGAGTTGTTCAAGTTCGTGGTGCTCCTGACCGGTCTGACCGGTGCAACCCTCGGTGGGTTTTTGCTCGGGTGAACGTCGGGGTGTGTTCGCTGTTGTCTTGTGTTGCTGTTGTTTCAAGTTTGGGTCAGTTTGGTGGTCGGTTGGCCTGTTCGGTTCTTTGAGGGCTTTCAGGCTGGGATCGGTCTGACTGGTATGTCTCACCGGTCTGACCGGTGTGGAGCCACTTAGTGAAAGTTGCTCAGTTTCACCAGCAGGGACCGGTCTGACCGGTGGTGCTCACCGGTCTGACCGGTGTGGGTCTGTAGACTCGAGGTTTGGTGTTCCGCTGCGTTCTCGGGTCGGAAGGTTGTGTGTTGGTTCCTAGGTCCAGTGGCACTCCAGTGGCTACGTGGGCTTGGCCAACTTGGGTAGTGAGTCGGAGACGTGTGTTGGAAGCCGCGTTCATCTTCTCCTTCGAGAAAATTTTTATCAGCTCCCATTTACTCCCCCCCCTCTGGTTCGCCGTATCGGTCCTTCAAGTGGTATCAGAGCCGGTTCAGGTCTTCATTGACTCTAACCGATCTAAAATCCAAGGATGGCGTACCAAGAACGGGGGTTCGGGTCCTCCACACTTCGATGGAAAGAACTACCGGATGTGGAGCAAGCGGATGGGTGCGTTTCTCCGCGGAAAGGGTCGGATCCTTTGTGATGTCACGGTGGACACAAGGGCTATGTCCGGCCGATGGACTTCCTCGCTCCAGGATCGAGGGACGGATTCGACGCCAACAATAAGGCGGTCGACTACTTGTTTCGTGCTTTGTGTCCACCGAGTTCGATCGGGTGCACACCGAGCACTTGGCTTGTAGAATTTGGACGGTCTTGAAGGAAGCTCATGTTGGGAATGCCCGAGGTTCGAGGCACGGATGTATGCGACCTACGGAGAGAGTACGAGAACTTCACTCATCTTCCCGGTGAGTCCATCGATGCCTTGTTTCGAGGTTCACGGTGGTTGTGAACAACATGAGGGCAAATGTGGACGTGCTCCCGTACGATGATCATGATAGAGTGGTCAAGCTCTTACACTCTTTGGATCGTACGATTTGGGGCGGAAAGTTCAAGGCCATTGTGGAGTCGGAGAAGTATGACACTCTGACGGTGAACGAGCCGTTCTCGAAGCTCAAGTCGGCTGAGGTGGATAGGAGCATGATTGCCAAGCTCGAGGGTCCGACTGACTCCCATAGTCTCGCCCTCGTTGGTGGTTCCAAAGGAAAGGCTAACTCTAACCCATCCACCAGGATGTTCTCTTTCTCCTCTTTGATGTCTATGCCAGATGAGGAGTTCGACGAGCTTGGAGAGGATGAGCTGGCGCTCCTGACGAGGCGGTTCGAGAGGCTGCACGAGAACCACGTGAACATAAGGAGGAACACGAGAACATGCTTCCCAAGGCGGCAAGCCGGGACACTTCGTCGCGGGCGCGCCGGGAGAAGGCCGAGAACAAGGACGGCTACAAGCACAAGCCGAGGATGGACGGCAAGTACCGTTCGAGGCGCGACCACAAGAGCAAGCACAAGAACAAGTACAAGGACGAGCGACGATCGAGGAAGAAGGAGAGCCGAGGCAAGGCCCGAGCGATGGTTGGAGCGAGCGACGTCGACTCCAGTTCCGCGTACTCCACCTCGAGCTCGAGCAGCAGTGAAGACGAAGGTGATCGTCGCAAGAACAAGAAGTCGTCCAAGAACCTGAGCGGGCTGAGCTGCTTCGCGAGAGATGGCTTCTGCACCATGGCGCTGAGCTCCGGCAGCAAGAAGAGCACACAGAGCGACTCGGACTCTGATTCCGACGACGAGGTGCGTGATGAACTTCCCTTCTTGCGCCAGGAGAATGAGAGGCTTGGCTCTTTGCTTGATAACCGTGATGACATGCTTAGAGAGGACAAGAAAATGAGAAAAGAGCTTAGGGCTTCACTCGAGGATGCTAGGACTAGAGTGGCTGAGCTAGAGACACAGGTGCTTGATAGCAAGCTTGAGATTGATTCCCTTAAGGCTAGCCCTGTTGTTTCGGATGAGGTTGATTGTGCTTGATTGCTCCATATTTCTTGCCGATCTTGCTTTGTTTTAGGAGAAGCATGCCTCCAAGTGTGAGGAACTAGATGTGCTTAGGGTTGAAGTGGCCGAGCTTAAGTCTAGACCTGCTTTGCTAGGTGCTTGCACTTCTTGCCCTGTTTTGCATGCTAAGATTGATGAGATGCATGCTTACACTAGTTCTCTCGAGGCTAAATTGAAGGAACCCATGCCTACATCATGCTCTACCTATGAAATGCATGCTTTGAAAAATTTGGAACTTGCACATTATGTTGATCGTTTGCAGGATGAGAATGATGACTTGAGGAAGTTGATGGGTTGGTTGTCTGGTCATGAGCCTCAGTTGAGGATGATGATCGAGGCGTTTAAGAGGCAGGATGGTGAGGGACTTGGGGCAAACAAGGTTGGTGAGTGAAGTGGAGAGAATATCCCGAGCCACCAAAAACCCACCACAAAAATGATTTCCCCCCAAAACCTAACCATCTTAGGAACCGACTAGACACAACCCCAGCTCCACCCGTGTTTCCTACACCCACAAATGATCTACAAAAGCCTATCAAGTTTGTGAGCACTTCGGTGAAAGTGTTCTTTGGGAAAGAAAGGGAGAAGGCTAGTGAGGGGAAACCGGTGGAGGAGTTGAGTGGAGAGAAACCTAGTGAGCAGCCACATCCCAAGCCTAAGCCTAAGCTTGTGAGGTTCCATTGTGGCTATTGTGGGAGAGATGGCCACAAGAATGAGTTTTGCTTCAAGAAGAAGCGAGAGGAGAGAATGGCGAAGGAGTGGGCTAACAAGGACAAATACCACCCTTCCGATGGTGTACTTGAGCCTCGAGTGCAGATGCCCAGGGCTAAGGCGAGTATGAGGACAGTTCGGGCTTGGGGAGAGCGGAAGGCTGTTGGAGGTGTTGCTGCCCGGGTCACACCGGTCAGACCGGTGTGGAGCACCGGTCAGACCGGTGCAGGCCTGGACGAGCAAGCATTTTGGGTTTCGTGCTCGTACAGGTGCGAGGGTTGTTTCGGAGGTCGTGGTTCGGTGGTTGGGCTGGAGAGTTTGCAGGTGGTCAGGTTGCTAGGCGTTCTCCCCCTCGAGTTCACTACGGGGATGGGAGGAGTCGTAGCTTTGAGAAGGAGAGGAGGGACGGTCCACGGGTTCTCTTTCGTGGTTTTGGTCCTCCTCCACGCGAGAGAGGGGTGGTTCCCTCAGGGTGGTTATTGTGGTGGTGTTCGTGGAGGTAGCTTTGGTAGGAGAGATGCTTTGGTTGGTGCTAACCCCACTTTCAAGCAAATGGCTCGCACTCGGTTTTACTCTTTTGTTACTAACCCCGAGTCTTGAGTCGTTTGTTCGCCGACGTGCTCGTTTTTGAATTTCAGGTGGGAGACTTGAAGAACATTTGGTTGATTGACTCCGGTTGCTCGAGGCAGGTTCTCAAGTCTCGTCCCGGTGGTGATGAAGAGGTACATCACCTTTGGGGACAATGGGCGTGGGCGTGTGCTTTCAGAAGGTGAGATCAAAGTGAGTGACAAGATCACTCTGAGGCGTGTTGCTCTTGTTCAATCGCTGGGGTACAATTTGCTTTCTGTGTCCCAGTTGTTGGATGAGGGCTTTAAGGTGTTGTTTCGGCCGTGTGGTTCTCGGATTTTCGACTCTCGAGGAGACCTTGTCCGTATGGTCGTTCCCGAGGGTCAGGTGTTTCGTGCTGATTTTTCTCGGTCTTCGGGTGTGGAGCGTTGTTTCTTGGCCGGTTCTTCGAGTGAGTTGTGGAAGTGGCATAGGAAGTTGGGTCACTTGAGCTTTGACCTTCTGTCTCGCTTGAGTAAACTCAATTTGGTCCGAGGATTGCCACGGTCGAGGCTTGAGAAAGAGTTGGTTTGTGCGCTGTGTAGGCATGCCAAGATGGTAGCCTCTTCTCACCCGCCCCTCACCGACGTGATGACTGAGCATCCATGCGAGCTGCTCCATATGGACCTTGTTGGCCCAGCTCGTGTGCGATCTGCGGGTGGGAAGTGGTATGTCCTGGTTGTGGTGGACGACTATTCTCGGTATGCGTGGGTGTTCTTTCTTGAGGATAAGGGGGAGACGTTTGGTTTTGTTCGAGATCTAGTCTTGAGGTTGAGGAACGAGAGGCACAGAGATGCCATACGAGCTATCCGCAGTGATAATGGCTCGGAATTCAGAAACTCTCGTTTTGAAACCTTTTGCCATGACTTGGGTCTTGAGCACCGATTTTCGAGTCTGTATACGCCGCCCCAGAATGGTGTTGTGGAAAGGAAGAACAGGACCTTGTGTGAGATGGCTCGGACGATGCTTGATGAGCATAGGACTCCGAGGAGGTATTGGGCTGAGGCGGTGAATACCGCGTGCTATGTGTCGAACAGATATACCTCGTAGTGCACAAGAATAAGACATGCTATGAGTTGATGCATGGTCGCGGACCCAAGGTGAGTCAATTCCATGTCTTTGGTTGCAAGTGTTTTATTCGAAGAAAGGCGGGAAGTTGGATAAGTTTGAGGCTCGGTCCGTCGATGGCATTTTCTTTGGTTATGCATCTCATTCTAGAGCATATCGTGTGCTCAATCTTGAAACTAACCAAATCGTGGAGACTTGCGAGGTAACCTTCGACGAGACAGAGCCACGTAGTCGCCTTGTCTTTGAGTGTGCGGGTGATGATGAGCTTGGCGAGGAGATCTTTTTCAGAGGAGGAGCATGAACATGCAGATGATGAAGATGGCGGTGCGGTGCCCCCGCTGAACATGTACCCACTACTTCGACTACGGTGATGAACGGACCCTCTACTACACCTACGACGACAAATCATGAACGAGGAGAAGCCGATGTTGAGGGGGAGGTAGCATCGAGGCGAGAACCTCCCCGGCGAGTACAAGTGGATCACCCGGCTTCGAGGATCATCGCCGACATGAATGAACGCACTACATCGTCGAGGGTTCGAAACAATTCCCATTTCGCTCATGCTGCGTTTGTTGCTTCTTTTGAGCCCAAAGACATTGGACACGCACTATCCGATCACAATTGGGTTAATTCGATGCATGAGTAGTTGGAGAACTTTGAGAGGAATCATTTGTGGGAGTTGGTTGACCCTCCTCCGGGGTGTAAGCCGATTGGTACAAAGTGGGTGTGGAAGAACAAAGAGGGAGAGAAAGGTGAGGTTGTGAGAAACAAGTCGAGACTTGTTGCTCGGGGGGTTCGATCGAAGGAGGGGATCGACTACGAGGAGACCTTTGCTCCCGTAGCCCGTTTGGAGGCGATTAGGATCCTTCTAGCCTTTTCCGTGGCTAAAGGGTTCAAGTTGCACCAAATGGATGTGAAGAGTGCTTTTCCGAATGGTGAGTTGGAGGAAGAAGTGTGTGTGAGGCATCCTCCGGAGTTTGAGAGCGAGAAGTACCCCCACCGGTGTACAAGTTGAAGAAGGCACCGTATGGGCTGAAGGGGCGCCTAGAGCTTGGTATGGCAGGTTGAGGGGGTTCTTGTTTGAGAGAGGTTTTGAGATGGGGAAGGTCGATCGGACCTTGTTTTTGCCGTGGCGGGCGGAGATATCCCGATTGTGCGGGTGCACGTGGATGATATTGTCTTTGGTGGCTCGTCTAACTCTCTTGTTGCAAGGTTTGCGAGATGATATGAGTAGGGAATTTGAGATGAGCATGATGGGCGAGTTGCGGCTCTTCCTCGGAGCACCGATCCGTGACAACCCGCCCAGGAAAGTACCGTACTATCGCCTAAGACCGATCCACTTTGGTCATTAAGCAATAATAAAGTACCATCCTGTCGTAAGTCGCCGGGTTAACGCCCGGTAAATCACTTGAGAGCACAAGGATCGAATATATGCATTAAAACTCACTCGAAGGCGAGTCCAGAGATACAACATCATTCAAATTCAAATGTGTACCCCGAAGGGTTTAATTATTACAAACCATAGTTTTTGTCATGACGAATAGTTCGTAGTTTTGAAAAGCCACGGCGGAAATTAACTAGCGGAAGCAAGTCACCACGGGAGTCCATTCATGATGCTTCAGTAGTCGTCCTCCACCCACTCCAGCTCCCAGCCGGGCGGGATCTCACCGGGCCACACATCACTGAAGGCATTACCTGGATCAACACATTATAGCAAGGCTGAGTATACTAATACTCAGCAAGTCTTACCCGTCGGTGATATCTACTTCACCAAATCTAGACCATGAAAGGCTTTTTGGCTACTGGGTTGCTTTTGCTAAAAAGTAACAAAGAGTAGGTCCTTACTTTCAAGATTTTAGCACAAGTTCTAGTAGTTTAATCTTTACTACATTAGCCAACTAGTACAAACAAAGTTGTACAATACAATTAATCAAACATCATCTTCATCAACTTCCATCATTAGGGATCACATGACTAGTGGAGTAAGTAGTCTCGGATAACGGTGAGAGGCCGACAATCGATTGATTATAAACCTTGCAAGGTAAACCCAAACACACGGTCGGTTGCCCCCGCGAGGACAACTCCCCACGCCATCCCCATAAATCCTCGGGTTGGGATCGAATCTTACAGTCTTTGGTGCAAGCTATCCGCATACCCCGCGAGATACCCGGAGTCACCATACACCACCGGTAGCTAGCCGTGAGAGCGAATCCCAAGAGTAGTAATAGTAAGATCCCTCGCCGCCTCATTATGGTACTAGGCTTACCGGCCCCATACCCGCATATGCTTGGTACGTTCAAAGACTTAACCCACATAACCACCGGACCGGAGCCCGCATCCCATGCTCTTACCACGTGAGCAATCCATTTAAGGATATAGTATGATTCCTATCTAGGAACCTATTCTCGCGAGTGAGGTCATCACCCGACTTGTAACGGTCCTATAGCTTAGCGCCTATCGACCTATCATACTAGTAGGGACCAAAGGTACCTATGGATCATGCATCTAGGGTTTCATTCAACTCCTGAACGTAAATGCACAATCATTCATAGATAATTGAATAAAGAACTTTAAAGCGGGTTAGATGCACCGGAGCTTGCCTTCGTCGACTAGGTTAGCTTGGGCACCCTCGGTGTCGAGTCCGTCCACGTACCGCGAGAGAACCTTCTCGCTCCGCCTTCCTCGGTTTCCGGGACCAGGGAGTAATCTCCGTCCGAAGATCTACACGGAATGCAATGCACTTTAGGTGATGTGATAGTTTGTTGTCTTATCCAACTCTAGTCGGTCATATTTACCTTAACAAGCATCCATCTAAGGTTTCTCTTTTAGTAAGGTTATTGGTTGTACATGGGTTACTCTTTTATTCCATATTTGAATAAAGGTTTTTATTTAAGCTTATCATTCCATGGGTAGGCGTTATTTTATTTTGTCTTTACCCATATGGTGTAATTAATAATTATATTTATGAATTAATTCCTTATTAGTGCTTGGTAATTAACTTTATTTTTATTTATATTAAATAATGCCTTTAAAAAGGAAAAAGATTTAATTAAAGATTTTCTTTATTAATTTCCCTTTAATATTAAAAGGGCATTTAAACCATTTATTTAACCAATTAAATTACCAAAAATTACATGAGTGTTTCTTAGGTCTACTAGCACCTATCCTGGTCCATTGGACCCACATGCAAGTGATGGATGCTAGGAAATTAAATATTATTGAAAATAACAAATGTTATCTAGTGATTCAACTTAAATGCATATAAAAATAAATAAGTCTCAAATTGATCCAAACTTTTTTGTGCATGCTCCCTGATCCTAAACAAGCCTAAAAAGCTAGCATGTTCACATGGAACCTCTACTGAACTTGGTTTATTAATTTACAAAGGAAAACATGCATAAATCAAGAATAATAATTTCTGTTACTCCTAAATTCATGATTCATTCACAAGGTGTGCCTTTTGACATTACAAGACAGTGTGCACAAGTTGGGCTTAAGAACATGAATACATTTAACATGAAAAATCATCTATGCACTTCGCCGGAGATGGAAAAATATTTTTATAAAAAGATTCACATGATAACTTTGTGCAATTTTTGGCACAGCATCTAGTCTTACCCTAACTCACAACATATCCAAAGCTCAGCTACAGAGAAGCTATACATTTCAAATTATGACAGATTCAAGCATAACACCTTTGAAATTTTTCTGCCAAAACTACTTTGAATCTAGCCACAAGTGTACATCAAGTAGGTGGGGTTTAACATCCTGAGACCTACAAAATTTGTTTGAGAATTTTTGGAATTGTCTGTGAATTTCTATGGATTTTCTAAGGCTGTGGACTAATCCGCAAATAAACTAAGTTAAGATTTCTTGCAAACATGCCCTCGGATTCACATCCATACCCCCGGCGGCGGCGGGAGGGCTCGCCGGCGGCGATGTGGGGCCCGGCCACGACAACAAGCGGCACAGGGAGGCAATTGGGCTCACCACGGTCCTATTGGTGGTGGTGGCGAGGGTGGAACTTGCTCCGGCGACGGCGCACGGCGGCGGCCGGCGGCGGCGCTCGGGGGCGGCTCGGTGTGCTGCGGCGTGGAGGCCAAATTGAAGCCAACAAGTGCGCACGTGAGCTTGCCCGGGTGCTAAGGAGGCTATCTAGGGGCTTGGACGGCGGCGAGCACGAGCGGTGAGCTCTGTCACCCGGCGGCGGCGGCAATGGCGGCGGGGGGCGCTCGGGTGGCGCACGGAGGGGCGCGAGAGGGGGGGGGGTTTAAGTAGGCGCGCGGCACCGGGTGACGCGGGGGTGATGGCGCAAGATGCCCTCCGTGCTACGGAGCGTCGAGGCGCGCGCGTACGGCGGCGGCGACGCCGCCGACGGACCGCCGGTCCGTGGCGCGTGCGCGCGTACGGCGGCGCGGACGCCAAGGCGCCTCGGGACCGGAGCACCTAGGGGCGCGGGGCATTGGGACGGGGCAAAGCACGGACGCCGAGACCTCGGGCGGCGCGGGCGCGGATGCGGGGCAAGGCCGCGACGGGCGGCGATGGCGGCGCACCGAGCGCGCGACGTCGCGCGCGCGACGCGCTCCGCGTTTGGCGGTGACACCGGTGCCTGTGTTCAAGCCACGATATCTCCAAAATTTTGAATACAACTCGACCAAGCAATGAATATCAAAGTTGTAGATCTAAGTACCATCTACAACTTTACCAAAGGTTGTATGGGGTTTTACTTGTTTAGATTTGAATCTAGAGGAATGTCAACTTTGAATGTCAACATGATTCTCGTCAACGGTAGAATCCGCCTTGCAAGGGCTTTTTCACAATTTTCCTCTCAAAATCAGCAATGCCACTCTACATGAAAGTTGTGTCCCTCAACAAGATCTACAACTTTCCTAAAGGTAGAATTTTAAGTGTTTAGGTCAAATTTGGGGAACGCGGCAAAAATTCCGGCGGACACTCGTGGACACCGGGTGGCAAGGGGGTTTGACCCACCCTTTGACCATGGGATGGCCCCACAAGTGTTTTAACTATTCACTAGGGTCACTAGGGGTGTGCTAGGGAGTTTTCATGGGTGAGGGCCCGGGTTGACCTAGGGTTGACCATTTGACCGGCTAATCGTGTCATTAGCGTTAATGACGGTAATTAAAAACCCGGGGGCGTCACAGCCTACCCCCCTTAACGGAATCTCGTCCCGAGATTCGATTTGAACACGAAGAGATGGGGAAAAAGACTCACTGTTTCGGGATTGGAGGAAGCCCGGATACTTGGTGTTGAGATAATCCTCCGTCTCCCACGTGGCTTCTTCTTCCGTGTGATGGCTCCATTGGATCTTGTACATTCGCACGGTTTGCCTCCGGGTCTTTCGCTCTTTTTGGTCTAGTACCTTTAAGGGATGCTCGACGAGCGAGAAATCCGGCTCGATCCAAGCATTAGCCTCTGTGATGATCTCGTTCTCCGGAACAGGCATTCCTTTCTTCAACTGAGTTACATGAAACACATTGTGAACCGCGGAGAACCGTTCTGGCAATTGGATACGGTAGGCCACGGGTCCACATACTTCTATTACTTCATAGGGTCCAATGTAGCGCGGGGCTAACTTTCCTTTGACTCCGAACCTTTGTACACCTTTGGTGGGGGATACCTTCAGATACACATGATCTCCCACTTCAAAGTGTCGAGGTGCGGTTCCCTTATCATGGTAACTCTTTTGTCTCATCTGGGCCATCTTCAAATTTTCTCTTATCACTTGTACCTTCTCTTCGGCCTCTTTAACTAACTTTGGTCCAAAGAGTGTTCTTTCTCCGACTTCGACCAATTCGGTGGGGTGCGGCATCCGCGTCCGTATAGAGCATCGAACGGTGCCATTTTCAAACCGGCTCGATAGCCGTTGTTGTAGGAGAACTCGCCAAAGACAAGCACTTGTCCCCAACTCTTGTCAAAGTGCAAGATGCTTGCTCTCAACATGTCTTCTAGAATCCGGTTTATCCTCTCCGTCCGACCATCGGTCCGGGGATGATAGCCGGAACTACGGAGTAGCCGGGTTCCCAAACACTCATGCAATCGCTCCCAAAAACAGTCCACAACCGAGTCCCTCTATCGAAATTATGGCCTTTGGGATTCCATGTAGACGAACTATGTGGTCCACGTACAACTCTGCATACTGTTGTACTGAGTAAGTGGTGTGCACGGCAATGAAGTGAGCAGTCTTGGTAAGTCTATCCACGATCACCCAAATAGAATCCTTTTTCCTAGGGGTCAGGGGTAAACCTACAATAAAATCCATGCTAATGTCATCCCATTTCCACATAGGTATCGACAGGGGTTGGAGTACTCCTGCCGATTTCAAATGACTTGCTTTCATCCGGTGGCAAGTATCGCACTCGCTACATACTTGGCTACATCCACCTTCATATTAGACCACCAAAAGTTCTCGCTTTAGATCTTGGTACATCTTGGTACTACGGGGTGAATAGAGAACTTTGATTGGTGAGCTTCATCTAGAATGATCTTCTTGATTTACGGATCAACGGGGATCACTAGGCGTTTTCCAAACCAGACCACCTCTTGGGGATCCTTTTGGAAACAAGTGTACTTCGGGTCTCCTTCCACTAGTTTCTGCCTGATGGTTTGGATATTCGCATCATTGCGCTGGGCCGTGACAATTCTGTCATAAAGGCTGGATTCTGCCGTCAAGGCGTAAAGAATTCCCTGCGGTACCACTTCTAGGCTGAGCTTTCTCATTTCTTCACACAGGGGTTCACTGACTGGCACCAACTCTAGGTGGTTGCAATGATCCTTGCGGCTAAGAGCATCCGCAACAACATTTGCTTTGCCAGGATGATAGTGCACTTCTAGATCATAATCCTTGATCAACTCGAGCCATCTTCTCTCGTCTCATATTCAATTTCGACCGGGTGAAGATATACTTGAGGCTCTTGTGATCGTTGAAGATATTGCAATGATTGCCCATTAGATAGTGTCTCCATATCTTGAGGGCATGAACAACGGCGCCTAGTTCAAGATCGTGAGTAGGATAGTTGAGCTCATGGGGTCGAAGAGCTCGCGAAGCATAGGCAATGACTCGGCCTTCTTGCATAAGGACACGCCCAAGACCGGTGCTCGATGCGTCACGTAAAAACTTCAAATGGCTTGGAGTTATCGGGCCGAGCTAGCACCGGGCCGAGGTTAGATGTTGTCCGAGGGTGTGAAAAGCTTTCTCACATGCTTCACTCCACACGAGTTTCACTCCCTTCTTGAGTAATTCGGTCATGGGTTTTGCGATTCTAGAAAAGTCGGGAATGAATCGACGGTAATATTCCGCCAATCCTAGGAAAGCGCGGATTTGATGTACGGATTTTGGTGGTTTCCAATCCATTACCTCCCGAACTTTGTTAGGATCTACGGAAATACCATCGTGGGAAATGGTGTGCCCCAAGAATTTGACACTTTTCAACCGGAATTCGCATTTGGAGAATTTAGCATAAAGCCGATGATCTCGCAAACACCGAAGGACAACTCGGAGATGGTTGGCGTGTTCGCCTCGTTTTTAGAATAGATGAGGATATCATCGATGAAAGCCACGACAAACTTATCGAGCTCCGTCATGAATACGGAGTTCATGAGGTACATGAAGTAGGCGAGGTGCGTTAGTGAGTCCGAAGGACATGACCAAGAACTCGTAAAGACCATAACGAGTGGAAAAAGCGGTTTTAGGAATATCGCATGGTCGAATCTTGATTTGGTGGTAGCCGAACGAAGGTCAATCTTAGAGAAGACTTTGGCACCGACCAATTGATCAAACAAGACATCGATTCGAGGAAGTGGGTATTTGTTTTTGACGGTGATCGCATTGAGTGGACGGTAATCTACGCACATCCTCAAGCTACCATCTTTCTTTTTGACAAAAAGAGCAGGGCAACCCCAAGGAGAAGAGCTCGGGCGAATGTAACCCTTATCTAACAACTCTTGGAGTTGGGTTTTTAGCTCGGCTAGCTCTTTGGGTGGCATGCGATAAGGTCTTTTGGAAATGGGTGCGGTACCGGGTTGGAGTTCGATCACAAACTCGACATCTCCGTCGGGTGGCATACCAGGTAACTCGTCAAAAAATACATCCAGGTACTCACACACTACCGGAATCTCATCAAGGGAGGAGATAATGGTCGCATAGGCACAAGAGTCGGTACCGTCCCGGGAAGGTAGGTACAAGGTAGTGTGCCCGACCGTAGGAGAGTGGATCTCTACGACCCTATCTGATATATCTAGAACCACCTTATGTTGATTCATCCATTCCATACCCAAAATAACATCCATGCTTCCTAACTGGATGACTATCAGATTAGATTGAACGACCCGACTTCCTAATCTTAGGGGAACTCCAAAAATCACTAACTGAGACGTGATGTTTCCACCAGGTGTGGTAATTTTATAAGTAGATTTGGTTGGTACTCCTCTTAGACCCAATTTGTCTAGTAGACTCTCATTTATGAAACTATGGGTGGCTCCCGAATCAAATAAGACCTTGACAGGAGTGTTATTGATAGAGAATGTACCCGTCAGTACTGGAGCTCCTGCGGGAATGTCATTCAGGGTGGTGAAGTTCAACTTGCCCTAGCGCACTTGCACCATGGGTTTCTTGGCTGGAGTGGCAGGCTTGCTTCCCGTACTCTGGTTCTGTGGGTTTGTCTTGATCTGCCTGGGCTTGGGACACTCATTAATATAGTGCCCTGGCTGGCCATAGTTGTAGCAACGGCGATCTCCAACATCACGAGGGGGTGCATTGGGCTTTGGAGCCTGCTGCCGGGCACGGCAGAACCGGAAGTTCCCCGGCGGAGTTTGCCCCGGGAATGGCTTCATCGTCCGGCGTCCGGTTGAAGATTGCCGGGATGGGCCTCGGAGCTTCCTTCTTCACAAAGCGAAACTTCTTGTGTGTTCCGTCGCACGGGGTGAAACCGGACACTCTCTTGTTGTCCCCATGGGCTTTCTTCATAGCATCTTCTTGCGAGATAGCTTTATTCATGAGCTCATGGAAGTTTGCGAGCTCGAGCGATTTAGGCGCTCATACAACTTGCCATCAAGTCCGTCGCGGAACCTCTCCATCTTCTTGGCATCGGTATCAACATGATGCCCACCGTATTGGCATAAGCTATTGAACTTCGGGCATAGCAAGACACGGAGTCGGATCCTTGACGAAGGGCTAACAGCTTCCCTCATCTTCCGGTCCATCGGACCCTTGGGGATGTGATGACTCTTGAAAGCTTGCTTGAATTCTTCCCAAGTCACGGCGTGGTTTCGCCGCATGGACTTGAAATGGTCCCACCACATCAAAGCTTCACCTCGCGGTTGTAGGGCTGCGAAGTTCGCTTTGTTATCCTCTCGAGCAAGGCGGCAAAGACAAAGGCGAGAGAATTTCGCCTCTATGGCCTTGACCCAAGCCTCGGCTTCCGGAGGGTCTTCTCGCTTTCGCGAAAGTTGGCGGCTTCATGGCGATGAACCGGGCATACGTGGTGACCGGTTAGGTCCCTCGTGGTTGGCCCCATGTGGCGGCCCTCGGTTCATCCGCCGGGCGATCCGCCGCCGTGTCCGCAAGATGCGGCGCAAGCACCTCGGTCCGGGTGGCCATGAAAGCCTCCGTCGGGTTCATGGGCGGGGGTGGCGGCAAGTCACCACTACCACTCGCTCCAAAACCGTTGGGAGAGCCGCGCGTGGTTCCCACCATCCGAAAAGTGAGCGTTATTAGTGAGATAACCGAAAGCTTACTTCCAAATGAGGACAAGCACGATCATGCATTATCACATCTCATTAGGACGTAAATAATGAGTAAAGCAACAAGCACAACATCCTATAGCCACCAAGATTCATAGAATCGTTTCTCTTAACATGGTTAGGACGGTGATTGCTCAACCGCTCGGCTCCTAATCACTTCCGAACGATCGTCATTATCCCGAATACCAAAGAAGATGGTATACGAATGAGCACTTATAGTCGGGCAACGAGTGACGTTCGCAAAGATGCTTTGTTTTACCTACGTTCATAGGAGATAAACAATGCATTCCTTGACAAGCGTGATCAATCGCAACGAATCATCCAAGGATATGGTATTTAGCACAAGAAAATTCAATTTGAAAGGCAACGGGATTCACTTAAAGCATACAAGCTTGAATATTCTTATTACAACATGACAAGATCAAGGTTCAACGTCATTACAACTCGGTTTTGAAACATCAAGACAACACGGGATACAATAGTTGCCCGGCACGAAGACGTGCTTTGTCAAGCCACTACTCCAACATCTCTAATACAACTCGATAAGATCGATATCCCGTTGCTCCTCGCCGTCGGCAACCTAGTTGCCCACCGAAGCACCACCGTACGAAGGCGAAGGCCGGGGGAGTCGGTAGCGGTGGTCCCGCCTCGCTCGTCCGATCCGCACCGGACACGGCCCCGTCGCTCCTCCGGTGTGCTCGTACCGGGGGCGGTGGGTCGTAAGGCCACTATAGCCCGTAAGGCTCGCCACCCGTACCTCGGCCTCCGCACCCGCCGCCGCATATCGCAATGTTCCGCAGGCGGGGTCGGCCTCTCTATATCGTGTGCGTCGGCATCCTCCTCTAGTGCATTGTTCTCCGTCTCTAGGTCCACGATCCTCCGGAGGTTGTCACCTCGCTCAAGCTCCAACCGGAACCTCCTAGTACGCGACTGTCGTTCTCCCGCTGCACCCGGGTAAGCGTGAAGTTCGAGCCGCCGGTGTGCCGCTGAAAGTCGCTCCCAATCGCGCCTAGATGCCTCCAAGCGCCGTGCAATAATCGCCGCGGTGTTAAAACGCAGCCCCCCGGAGTGTGAAAACCACGTTCGGACAACGGGCAAGTGTCTGAGTAACATCCAACGGCTCTGCTAGGGTCAGTAACTCCCGTAGATGGTCCAAACGGTCCAACCAAGCTGGGTCGTGAGGACTCACAGCTGGAAACAGTCCAAACGGTGAAAGAGCTACCACAGTAGGGTTGTGGTCACAAAAGTCTGTCAGCACTCTGAGGGCGGCTGACTCCACGGACTCGTGCGTGATAAATCCCCAGTAAATAAAACTCAGGTCAAACCAGTCGGCGTGGTCAGGGTGCGGCAGCACAGTCACGATCACCCTGCAACGGGGAACACCAAAGCGCTCAAACTCCTTCACCTCGTACGTCGGTGGGGTAAGGTAGCCTGCGGCACTAAGTGCTTCCCACGCCAAGCGCGGAAAACCCTCCCAGTGCAACCCGTTGGTACGGATCGTACCGTCAGTGTCGAACTGGTGAAACACGGGGAAATCCATCTCTACACAAAGGTAACCCATGTCGGATCTCAAAAGAGAACGACATGACAAATGGTGAAGTTCGGCGCTTGTAAACAAACTTTCATAACCAAAAGCCCGTAAACCCCAAAATTTTCCGAACTTTTAAATTAATCCTTTAATACTCTTAATTGGGATTTTATGGTTGAACAACGATCAAGGAAACAAGATGGAGGGTCCTTAACTTGGATGTGCCTAAAGGAAAAGTGAACCAACCCAACGAACTAGAATTGAGACTTGCTATTACAAGGTAACTAGTTGAGGAACAACTGCTTTTAACAATTTGGTTTAGTTAACCTAGCACATGATCAACAAAATTTTCACAAAATTTTGGCAGCATGACAACTAGGTATGAGGGGTATTCTAGTTTATATAAAGCACACACTAGCATAATCTTCCTTAGAGAACACATGGAATTTCGATTTTTGGGGTCTATTTTAGTTGTTTCGATTTTTAACATGCATGCAAGACGTCCTATCCGACCTCACATGGCAATCAAGCCAAAAATCGAAGTTAGTGCCGATGGCAAGGCTCATATTCGTCTCTCCCTATAATATCTAGTCGAGAGCTATACGGTACTCGCTTAACAACTAATGAAGCGCTTTTATGTACACGCAGAAAACGAACCTTTCGTGCCAAGCACGTCACGAAAGCGTCCACATACATTACCGTTCACTATAGAAACGGCATCCATGCGTTAAGCCGCCGCATGGACGGCGTCCAACCTCGGACACCCTCTCGTTTGAATGGAGTGTATCATTGCCTCGCATGAGCGACATGCGGAATGCACACGTATGAAACACGTGGCGACACACAACTCATAAACGGACGCGAAGATGGGATCCGTGGAATGGATCACTCCATCAACCCTCGCAATTCCCGTGATGCGGAACAAAGCACACGAATAAAACACGTGGCTCCTAGTTTGGTTGTGCAATAAAGTAAGTCCGACGTAAAGAAATGCGCCGGGAGTTAGCAAAATAAACCATAAGTTATTTAAGCCACCCGAAAGAACCCAAAATTCCCTCTAGGGCCTCTCGGTCTAGTTTATCCTTAGCGGACCAACGTATTTTGGAAAATCGGAAAACCTTGGCATATATTTTATTCAAAAATCGGTGATTAAGGTTTATTAATTAATCTCTGGTGCATATAAGCTCTGATGCCAACTGTGACAACCCGCCCAGGAAAGTACAGTACTATCGCCTAAGACCGATCCACTTTGGTCATTAAGCAATAATAAAGTACCATCCTGTCGTAAGTCGCCGGTTTAACGCCCGGTAAATCACTTGAGAGCACAAGGATCGAATATATGCATTAAAACTCACTCGAAGGCGAGTCCAGAGATACAACATCATTCAAATTCAAATGTGTACCCCGAAGGGTTTAATTATTACAAACCATAGTTTTTGTCATGACGAAATAGTTCAGAGTTTTGAAAAGACACAGCGGAAATTAACTAGCGGAAGCAAGTCACCACGGGAGGCCATCCATGATGCTTCGGTAGTCGTCCTCCACCCACTCCGGCTCCCACCGGGCGGGATCTCACCGGGCCACACATCACCGAAGGCATTACCGGATCAACACATTATAGCAAGGCCGAGTATACTAATACTCAGCAAGTCTTACCCGTCGGTGATATCTACTCCACCAAATCTAGACCATGAAAGGCTTTTTGGCTACTGGGTTGCCTTTGCTAAAAAGTAAAAAAGAGTAGATCCTTACTTTCAAGATTTTAGCACAAGTTCTAGTAGTTTAATCTTTACTACATTAGCCAACTAGTACAAACAAGTTGTACAATACAATTAATCAAACATCATCTTCATCAACTTCCATCATTAGGGATCACATGACTAGTGGAGTAAGTAGTCTGGGATAACGGTGAGAGGCCGAAAATCGATTGATTATAAACCTTGCAAGGTAAACCCAAACACACGGTCGGTTGCCCCCGCGAGGACAACTCCCCAGGGCCGTCCCCATAAATCCTCGGGTTGGGATCGAATCTTACGGTCTTTGGTGCGGGCTATCCAAGCATACCCCGCGAGATACCCGGAGTCACCATACACCACCGGTAGCTAGCCGTGAGAGCAAATCCCAAGAGTAGTAATAGTAAGATCCCTCGCCGCCTCATTATGGTACTAGGATTACCGGTCCCATACCATTTATTAATTTCCCTTTAATATTAAAAGGGCATTTAAACCATTTATTTAACCAATTAAATTACCAAAAATTACATGAGTGTTTCTTAGGTCTACTAGCACCTATCCTGGTCCATTGGACCCACATGCAAGTGATGGATGCTAGGAAATTAAATATTATTGAAAATAACAAAGGCTAGCTAGTGATTCAACTTACATGCACATAAAAAATAAATAAGTCTCAAAATGATCCAAACTTTCTTGTGCATGCTCTCTGATCCTAAACAAGCCTAAAAAGCTAGCATGTTCACATGGAACCTCTACTGATCTTGGTTTATTAATTTACAAAGAAAAACATGCATAAATCAAGAATAGTAATTTCGTTACTCCTAAATTCATGATTCATTCACAAGGTGTGCCTTTTGACATTACAAGACAGTGTGCACAAGTTGGGCTCAAGAACATGAATACATTTAACATGAAAAATCATCTATGCAGTTCTGCAGAGATGGAAAAACATTTTTATAAAAAGATTCACAAGATAACTTTGTGCAATTTTCGGCACAGCATCTAGTCTTACCCTATCTCACAACTTATCCATAGCTTAGCTACAGAGAAGCTATACATTTCAAATTATGACAGATTCAAGCATAACACCTTTGTAATTTTTCTCGCCAAAACTACTTTGAATCTAGCCACAAGTGTACATCAAGTAGGTGGGGTTTAACATCCCGAGACCTACAAAATTTGTTTGAGAATTTTTGGAATTGTCCGTGAATTTCTATGGATTTTCTAAGACTGTGGACCGATCCGCAAATAAACTAAGTTAAGATTTCTTGCAAACATGCCCTCGGATTCACATCCATGCCCCCGGCGGCGGCGGGAGGGCTCGCCGGTGGCGATGTGGGGCCCGGCCACGACAACAAGCGGCACGGGGAAGCAATTGGGCTCACCACGGTCCTATTGGTGGTGGTGGCGAGGGTGGAACTTGCTCCCGGCGACGGCGCACGGCGGCGACCGGCGGCGGCGCTCGGGGCGGCTCGGTGTGCCGAGGCGTGGAGGCCAAATTGAAGCCAACAAGCGCACACGTGAGCTTGCCCGGGTGCTAAGGAGGCTATCTAGGGGCTTGGACGGCGGCGAGCACGAGCGGTGAGCTGCGGTCACCGCGGCGGCGGCAATGGCGGCGGGCGTCGGGTGGCGCGCGGAGGGGCGCGAAGGGGGAGGTTTAAGTAGGCGCGCCGGCACCGGGTGATGCGGGGTGACGGCGCAAGATGCCCTCCGTGCTACGGCGCGTCGAGGCGCGCGCGCACGGCGGCGACGCCGCCGACGGACCGCCGGTCCGTGGCGCGTGCGCGCGTACGACGGCGCGGACGCCAAGGCGCCTCGGGACGGAGCACCTAGGGGCGCGGGGCATTGGGACGGGGCACGGCACGGACGCCGAGACCTTGGGCGGCGCGGGCGCGGATGCCGGGGCAAGGCCGCGGCGGGCAGCGACGGCGGCGCCTTCGCGCACGCGACGTCGCGGCGCGACGCGCTCCGCGTTTGGCGGTGACACCGGTGCTGTGTTCAAGCCACGATATCTCCAAAATTTTGAATACAACTCGACCAAGCAATGAATATCAAAGTTGTAGATCTAAGTACCATCTACAACTTTACCAAAGGTTGTATGGGGTTTTCTTGTTTAGATTTGAATCTAGAGGAATGTCAACTTTGAATGTCAACATGATTCCGTCAACAGTAGAATCGCCTTGCAAGGGCTTTTTCACAATTTTCCTCTCCAAATCAGCAATGCCACTCTACATGAAAGTTGTGTCCCTCAACGAGATCTACAACTTTCCTAAAGGTAGAATTTTAAGTGTTTAGGTGAAATTTGGGGAACGCGGCAAAAGTTCCGGCGGACACTGTGGACACCGGGTGGCAAGGGGGTTTGACCCACCCTTTGACCATGGGTTGGCCCCACAAGTGTTTTAACTATTCACTAGGGTCACTAGGGGTGTGCTAGGGAGTTTTCATGGGTGAGGGCCCGAGGTTGACCTAGGGTTGACCATTGGACCGGCTAATCGTGTCATTAGCGTTAATGACGGTAATTAAAACATGGGGCGTCACAAGATCAAACAATCAAAGGAAGGAACATTTGTGCACCAGGCTAAGTACACCAAGGACATTGTGCGGAAGTTCAAGATGGAGGACTCCAAGGCTATGACGACGCCGATGAGTACGACTACAGCTCTCGATGCGGACGAGGAAGGTGAACACGTGGACCAGAAGGAGTACCGGAGCATGATCGGGTCACTCCTCTACTTGACGGCGACGAGGCCAGACATCCAGTTCTCGGTGTGTCTGTGCGCTCGTTTTCAAGCGTCTCCGAGGACTTCGCATCGGCAAGCGGTGAAGCGATTTTTCAGGTACTTGCGTCACACTCCCGACTTCGGCCTTTGGTACTCCGCGTCCTCTTCTTTGGCGCTTCATGGTTTTTCGTACGCGGATTTTGCCGGGTGTCGGTTGGATAGGAAGTCCACTTCGGGACTTGCCAGTTTTGGGGTTCTTCTTTGGTGTCTTGGTCTTCCCGCAAGCAATCGAGTGTTGCTCAATCCACTACCGAGGCCGAGTATGTTGCCGCTGCTAGTTGTTGCTCTCAGCTCCTTTGGATTTCATACACCATGAGTGACTTTGGTGAGGAGTATACCCATGTCCCACTTCAATGTGATAGCACCAGTGCCATAAGCGTTGCAAAGAACCCGGTGCTCCATTCCAAAACCAAGCACATAGAAGTGAGGTATCATTTTCTGAGAGACAACGTAGAGAAAGGAAAGATAGCTTTGATCCATGTACCCACACATGACCAACGAGCCGATATTTTCACCAAACCCCTAGATCAAGCAACTTTCACTCGTTTGTGGGGGGAACTTGGTGTGTGTTTGATTTCTTGAGTTGGGTGTGTGGGAGCTCTCTTTGTAGCATATGTATAGTTTCCTTTGTGCATTTCTTGCATTTGGCATGGCATATGTAACATGATGTATAGGCATCCTTTTATCTTAGATTGCATGCATTTTGTATCATATGCATTGGTTAGGAAAAGCTTCTCTCATACACATTGTTCACCATGGAATGAGATATATGACTTTGTGAGCTTGTTTGGTATGCTATGGTTAGTTTGTCTTAGCTCTTGATGATCTTGATGAATAATCCATGGTTGATAGCTATGTCTTTTGAAAATGTCACATGTATGCTCTCTCATGTGTAAATGCCTTTATATGATCTTGACATGTTTTAGTGGCTTGGTTATGCTTAATTTGTGGTTGGATAGCTAGTTTATTGATCATATGGAGCCAAAGGCTCATTTGCCATCATGAATGTTTAGCCCTCTTGTCTTATCTTGTGGAGGGGCATAAGTTCCTTTTTGTCGCAAAGACATTTCATGTACCAATTATAAATCTGAAAATGAAATGAAAAATGCTTGGAAATGTGCTCCCATGTCATATGTGCTGAATTTAATTTGCTTTGGGTGCTAAACCGTTGCTTGATGCCTACCAATGAGAAGTCTCATGCATAGAAGTAGGCACATGGCTCGGTGACTTTGACATGACATGAGGTGCTTGTGGGTGTTTGTGATGGTCTTATGATTAGAATGGCTCTCCTAGCATGAAGTTTGTGTGGCTTTGCCATTTTGATATGCTTTGATCATGTTTAGGACTTTGCCCATGAGAGGCAAGTTTTTCGCAAAATTGCCCAAATCCATCTTAGCTTCGTCCAATGGTTGTGAAACTTGGTGATCTTGTAGCTGATGTCGATACGAAGCTATAGGGTATCTAACTTGCTCATTTGGACATGTGTAGCATCCTATGTTGAATTTTGTATATTTGAGAAGCTCTAGGTTGAAAGTTTTGCATTTTTGGCTTGATTCATGCATTGCCAACAAGGGGGAGAAGTTTGAGCTTGAAATGGTTTACTGGACGCATTTAGAAGGTTTTCAGGTGGTTTCGAGCCATTTCTGGGCTCTGTTGTTCACCGGTCTGTCCGGTGGTGAGCACCGGTCTGACCGGTGTGAGTGCTGGTCCTGTGCACATGTTAGGCACCGGTCTGACCGGTGGTGATGACCGGTCTGACCGGTGAGCCGAGATTGCCTGCGGCTGCCTTGTTTTCGAGACTGGTTTGCATGCAATCGTCCAGGGGGAGGTGCATTGGTTCAGGGGGAGCTTGCATGTGTGCAGGGGGAGCTCTTTGTGGTTTTTCGAGCTTTGTTTCGGTGGTTTGCGCTCTTTGCTTGTGCTTTGCTTTGTCTCGGATGTGTCGAGCCGTTGCCCTTGCCTAAGGGGTCCGAGACTTGTCTTCTTCAAGTGATCTTGCTCTTTGCCTTTGTTTGGCTTTCGATCGCTTGTTGGAGTTTCTTTTTGTTCGTTTCTTTTCTTTTTCTTTTCTCTCTTGTTACTTTCGTGTGGGTGTTGTCAATGCACTCATCAAGGGGGAGAGTGAGGACCATGTGTGGTTCGAGGGACCGGTGGATGGTCGCCGCCTTATGTGATGAGTGATTGACAACGTTGTGTCGATCGATTCTTGGCTAAGTATTGCAAAGTGCGGGTTGCGGCTTGACCGGTGTTGGTGCGGGTGAAGAACAAGTGCGAAAGGTCGTCGCGGTGAGGCCTCCGGTGTGTGGAGAAGACAAGTAGGCTTCGTTCGAGGGACTCGGTGGCCGGCGGGGGTCAAGTGCGGGCCGCATGGTGGCATGAACAAGCAAGATGAAGTCATGGACGGTTTCTTGGTTGAGCCTCAAAACCAAGGTCGAGCCGAGGACTACGTGGGAGCCAAGTCATGAGTGGAGATTAGTGGAGGCTACACCAAGTTCGCGGGGTTTCCGGTGGTTCACCGGAAAACCACCGGGTTCCTTGGTTGATCCACAAGGCCAAGACCGGAGAACCGAAGACGGTCTTTGCGGCAGAAGGTGCGGACCGCCTCCGACCGGTGGGTCCGACCGGTTTGACCGGTGGGTGCGGTCGACCGGTGGGGAGCACCGGTCGACAGTGTGCGACGACGCGAGTCCGGAATCTTCGAAGCGGAGGACACGCGTCGGGATCGCAAGGCTTGCGTCGAGGCTAAGCGAGGTTGCGGTCGCCGGTATCCGTCCGATGGAGAAAGCTTCAAGTCTTGTATCCCTAGTTGTTAGAGAAGGGCATTTTGGACTTTCGGTTGCCTCCATATAACCCAAGAGGTGAGAGGACGGCAACCAACTCTTGGAACCCTAGCTCATTTGTTTCCCTATTTTCCTTCCTATTTTCCTTCCTATTTTCCTTAGGTTTTTCATAGGACTAGCTTGAGAGCTCCATGGAGAGATCTTGTTGAGAGGGATTGATGATCGGGCGGCTTGCTAGACCTTGTTAGAACCTTTGATTCATGTATAGATGATTCGGCGTGGTTCCTCAAGGTTTGGATGTGTTTTCCCCGGTTGTTCTTGGTGGTGATTTTTGGAGCCCTCTCTTGGTGATTTCTTTGGGTTGTTTTCGGGACCTTTCTCTTGGGGATTTGATGGGGGAAATTTGTGGGAACCCTTCGTGGTTCTTTGGGCTGTGATTCCCCTCCCAAATCCATGAGTAAAGGTGCTCGGTTTTGGGGTTTCTTGAGTTCTTGCGTTGAAAGTGCTCTTGGCGGGATTTCCTTGATTCCTCCTTTTTGGACGAGATTTGGTGGAATTAAACTTGGCTATGGACTCCTCATGAGGTGTTCCTAATATCCCCAAGTCTTGTTCAAGTTCGTGGAGCGATTCGGGAGATCGAAGTTTGGATTTGGGGGAGTTGACCCGCGGGTGCTGTTCATCCCGAGCTGCCCAGGCTACACCGGTCGACCGGTGCTCCCGACCGGTCCGACCGGTGCAACCCTCGGTGGGTTTTTGCTCGGGTGAACGTCCGGGTGTGTTCGCTCGTTGTCTTGTGTTGCTGCTGTTTCGAGTTTGGGTCAGTTTGGTGGTCGGTTGGCCTGTTCGGTGCTTTCGGGGCTTTTAGGGCCGGGATCGGTCCGACCGGTGTGTCTCACCGGTCGACCGGTGTGGAGCCACTTAGTGAAAGTTGCTCGGTTCACTAGTAGGGACCGGTCCGACCGGTGGTGCTCACGGGTCTGACCGGTGTGGGTCTGTAGACTCGAGGTTTGGTGTTCCGCTGCGTTCTCGGGTCGAAAGGTTGTGTGTTGGTTCCTAGGTCCAGTGGCACTCCAGTGGCTACGTGGGCTTGGCCAACTTGGGTAGTGCGTCGGAGACGTGTGTTGGAAGCCGCGTTCATCTTGTTGGAGTTTTCATCTCCTTCGAGAAGAATTTTTATCGGCTCCCATTCACTCCCCCCCCCCTCTCTGGTTTGCCGTATCGGTCCTTCATGGTGGTCTTGCTGCTGTCGCCCGTCCCGAGGTCGATCGTCTTGACTAGAACCTCCTCAGCTGGTTGAGGCTTGTTGCCTTTGTCAGACTTCTCAGGGATGTCGAGTTCACTTGTAGCAAGCTTCTTCGACGCGGCGTAGACCTCCATCATCGCGTTGGATACTTGATTTGTAGAGGCGATCTCCACGTCTTCGGTGTCGCAGTCGTGCGAGATCTTCAAGTCCCCTTGGAGAGCCAGTACACCTGCTGGGCTCGGCATCTTGAGCACCAAGTAGGTGTAGTGAGGCACTGCCATGAACTTGGCGATGGTCGGTCTGCCGAGGATGGCATGGTAGGATGTTTCGAAGTCCGCGACCTCGAACTTGATGTACTCGGTACGATAGTTGTCCCGAGATTCCTCGAAGGTAACTGGCAGGACCACTGAGCCCAGTGGGATAGCCGCGTTACTGGGGACGATGCCGTAGAACGGCGTGTTGCTCTTGGTGAGCATGTGGGTGATGTCGAGCTTCATCTTCTTCAAGGTCTTGGTGAAAAGGACGTTGAGCCCGCTTCCACCGTCGATGAGGACCTTGTTGAGCTTGGAGCCCGCGACCACCGGCTTCAGGACGAGAGGGAACCGCCCCGGTTCAAAAAAGCCGGTCCATTGATCCGCGCGGGAGAAGGTAATGGGTACCTCGGACCACCCGAGAGGGGTCGGGACCGCCGGTTCAATGGTCATGACTTCTCGACGGGTAGCCTTTTGCTCCCTCTCGCCGGGTAGTCCGCCGAAGAGGACGTTGACAGTCTTGTCGGGTTCCTGGAAGTCGTTGTTGTCTCCGTCATTCTTCTTCTTGCCTTTCTTGTCGTGAGGGTGCGGTGGCTCTGGAGTACTCTTGAGTGCTCGCCTGAGTTGGTAGCACTGCTCGGTGGTGTGATTGTCGTCCAGATGCCACGGGCACTTCTCCTTTAGCAAGTTTTTGAAGCTGCCAGAGTTCTTCTTCGAGTTCTCCTTTGCAGGGCACTGGATAGCCGTGACAGTGTTGTCTGGCTTGCGCTTGCGGTTGGGATCCGAGAAGTTGTTGTTGTTGCGACCGCCTTGGTTCCCGTTGTTGCCGCTGCCGCCACCCATGTTATGCTTGTTCTTGCCACGGATGGCGTCGTACTTGGCATTGGCTTTGTCTTCTTCATCCGCCCAAGACGTAATCATGTCCTTGAGGTGGGGGATGGACTTGGGGCGGCGACGACTGAAGTCTTCAAAGGTGCGGCGATGGTAGAGGCCATCTTGGAAGAGGTCGATGACCTCCTTGTCGGTGACGTCGACTACAGTACCACGCTTGTCGAAGATGCGGCACATGTACTTGCGGAGGGTCTCGCCTCGTTCCTACTTGACCATGGCCAGGTTCATGCGAGTACCTGATCGGCCATGGCGCCCGCAAAGTTGCTGGTGAACTGCTCCTTCAGCTGGTCCCACTTGTCGATCGAGTGCTTGTCCTGTGACTCGAGCCATGTGAGTGGAGCTTGGTCCAGGCAGAAGGGGAAGTAGAGGCACTTGGTGTCGTTGTTGCCGCCGCCGTTCTCGATGGAGAGGGCGTAGCACCCGAGCCATTGGATGGGGTCCTACTTCGCGTCGTACTTGGTGATCCCCAAAGGTTTGAACTTGTCGGGGGAGGAGCAAGTTGCGAAGTCGAGGTGAGAAGGCGGGGAAGCCGTGGTTGTCGCTCGTTGTGGCCGACTTCTTCCGCCGCAGCCTCCTCAATCTTCGGCGGGCGTCGTAGCCGCCCCGTGAGGCACCGGAGGCATGGCCGTTCGCGTGGTCTCGACCGCCGCGGTTGCCGCCGCCGCCGGCCCTCCTGTTGGCTCCTTGGTTGGAGCTTCCGTCGTCACTGTCGCCGCCGTCAGGGTCACGGCCGCCGCCGTTAGGAGCACGGTGAGAATGACCTCGCGGTTGCTGTTGCCACCCTGTGAGGGTCTGCCGACGTTCGCGCGAGTACGGTTGGGCTGAGCTAGGAGCTCAGCTCGAGTACGGTTGCGACCGAGGTCAGCACAGCGGCTTGTAGCTTCGTTGTCGCGGTTCCTGGCAGGAGGAGGCTGGTTGACCCTGTTGTCGACCCGCATGAAGTAGGCGTCTTCAGCGAGCTTGGCGATGACTTCTCCGGCGCGAATTCCCCCGAGCACGGCGTGCGATCGCTGTGATCGACATGAGGCATTGCTCAGGGGTAGTGTGTACTCTGCTCTCGACCGCCTCGAGAGCTTCTGCAAGGTTGTGGATGGGGAGGTTGTCTCTGAGCCGCCGGTGCCGTTCATTGCGCTTCCTATTACGCTCACGTCGAGCGTCCCTGTTGGCGGCGGTCTCGTCTTCAGGTGCGTCGGCAGACAGCTCGTCTGCGGAGATGTCTTCAAGGTACTTGTCTGGAGCCATCCTAGATGGTCCGGGGGTGTCGCCGGCAGCCATGAAGACTTGGCGATCGGGGTTGCCGAGGCTGGACTCAGAGCTCGCCACCTCAGTTGGAGTGTATGAGTGAGCCCGGGCAAGTGGTGTTCCCTCCTGGAACGGGAGAGAGTCGAGGTAGGCGACGTAGCGTGAGTCTCCACTTATCGGTCCGCGGGCTTGCGGTTTGGCCGCAGACGAATCTTTCGGCCGGCGTGGTGTTATAACCGCCCCGCAGGCCGCCCCCGATAAGGGATGCTCGGTAGAGGCGTCCTCGAACTCGGGATCCTGCGGGTCCGACCCGAAGTCGAACTCGTATGCGGAATCCGAGTAGAACCGGGAGAGGGGATTGGAGTCCGAAGCGTGGGCGGGGGCGGTGTCGGAGTCCGAGTTGTACTCGGCACGGGCTCCTTGCCGGCCCCCGCGTGAAGAGGGAGCCCCCGTGCGGCCCCCGCGGGGGTTGCGGAGGCCACACGTGGAGCGCTCGTGGGATGGGGGGACCACATGCGATGGCCGAGCGGCCCGGCTCGCATGTGATAGCCCATGGAGACGTCGAGTTCGAGTTGGAAGCGGACTCGAGCTCGAAGTCGCCGTGATGGTTGAAGAGCGAAATTTCGCCGAACTTGCCGGCGAGTTCGCCCGTGACAACTTCGGGGAAGCGTCACGAAGACGGTCTCCGGGCCGGGCGGCATGGTGAGGCGGCGGCGGAAAGATCCCGCGCCGTCGGCGGTGCGGCACCCAAGCGCCGAAAACGAAGGTGTCGCCGCGGTTGAAGGCGACGGTTGGCTTGAAGTAGACAGGAGCCGTCGAGTTCGCCATGTGATCTCGGGCGAGAGCCCCTACCGGCGCGCGCCGGTGTCGGTGTTTTAGACCGGCAACCTACTAAGGGGAGTACCCGAAGTAGATGAATGTGGCCTCGCCGAGATCGGTAACTCAAAGGAAGAGACACGTGGCACACAATTTAGACAGGTTCGGTCCACGAGGTGCGTAATACCCTACGTCCTATATGCTGTGTAGCTCTGGATTGATCGGGTACGATTACAAGATGGTGCAATTGTACGCCGTGAGATGAGATGATGAGAGAGGGGTCCCTGCCTCGCCTTATATAATCCGGGTGGCAGGGTTACAAGTCGGAGTAGGGAGAGAGTACTAGTCGAGTACGTCTAGGAGTCTTCCATACAGTGCGGGACATGTACAGCTTCCGAACCGAGTACTTCTCCTCCGTAGTCCTTGTGCTTCACGCCATCAGGTGCCATGCAGCGCAAGTCGGGTAGTCCCAAGGGCCCACCGAGTAGTCGGTCCTGGTACCCACCGAGGTAGTGGGCCCAGGGAGGTCCATACGACAAACAAGTTGATTTGCCAAACTGTTGAGATAATCACAAGCTTTGCAAGTGAGTAGGTAAATCATAAAAAAAATTGTACTGCACAGAGATAATCACAAAAGCATGTCTTTTGAGATGCAAAATCACACACACAGATTATAGTCATCATTGATACATCAGAACAAGGTTACAATGCGGCCATATCTTCATGACGAGATATGCAAAATCACACACACACAAATTATAGTCATCATTGATACATCAGAACAAGGTTACAATGCGGCCATATCTTCATGACGAGATATGCAAAATCACACACACATCGATCTTGCTCGCAAATCGTCGATCTTGCTCGCAGGTCGTCGATCTTGTTGCATGTGTTCATCAAATAAGCTCCATCTCTGTTGATGGCTCGGCTTGCAATGAGACCGCAAAGCTTTCTAAACCTGCACTTTTGTTTCCAATGATCATTGGACAAAGGATGAAGAATTGTTCATCCTGAAAACAATGATCATTGGACACAGGCTGAAATTGTTCATCGTGATGCCAGGAGGTTCTAGGCTACATACCCCGGACATGGCTACGAGGAAGGAGTGTGTCACAAGAATTCTTCTCGCAGCTGTGTCAAGAATTCTTCTAGCAACTGAGAGATCAAGGAGGAGGAAGAAGAGAGAAAAGCAAAAGCTTGCACCCCACCAAATCTATTCTTTGCGCCATAGCTAGATCTAGATCTAGAGAAGAAGGAAGCAAGTGCCTCACTTTATTGTATCAGAAAAAAGGAACCATATACTAGCTAGATCTAGATCTAGAGAAGAAGGAAGCAAATGACTCACTTTATTGTACTCCTATCAGAAGAAGGAACAATATAGCTAGATCTAGATCTAGAGAAGAAGGAAGCAACTTGAAGTGAGGAGGACCGAAAGGCGTTGGTGCCTTTTTATAGAAAAAACAAGGAAGGGATAAGATCAAGAGCTCGGGAACGGCCGGGAAGGTTCCCAAGACGGTCAAGACGGCTGGGAAACTGTTGCTAGTCAATGGTTGAGAGCAGAGCTTCGGAGGTACAGTGATTCCAATGTAGAATTAAATGATACGCGGAGTAAGCAAACATCATCTCCAATGGCCGTGTTTGGATGGTAGATGTTAGTGTTACTGTTAGTGGTAGTTTTTAACACCTCCAAATTAACACATGTGTTTGGATCCAAAGTGTTAGTTTTGGTGTTAGTTTGCTACAAACTAACACTAACACCTCCATCCAAACATCCAATGTAAAAAAAAGAGAGGAAGGGATAAGATTAAGAGCACAGGAAACGGGAAGAGGTTCCTAAGACGGTCAATGGCGAAACTGTTGGTAGTCAATGGCTGAGAGCAGAGATGAAGATGTAGTGATTCCAATGTAGAATTAAATGATACTCCCCCCATCCCAAAATATTTACACTTGTTGACTTTTGCGCTTCACTTTTGACCATTCATCTTATTCGAAAAAATTGTGAAAATGTTATTTATTTTGCTATGACATGTTTTATCATCGTATATATTTTAAGTATATCATAATTATTTTTGTATTTTTGTAAATATTTTGAATAAGACGAATGGTCAAATGTGATCTGTAAAAGTCAAATGGTGCAAATATTTTGGGACGGAGGGTGTGCGAGGAGTAACGAAACATCGTCTCTACGCGGATTAGCCAAACATCATTTCTAATGGAGAATTGAATGATAACGCGGATTAGCCAAAATTCATCTCCATTGCATACTTAAACCTTGTTTGGAAACAAATCTCCTGTATCTTCTCCTTCCAAAACAATTAGATCCCCTGCCCCTTCATCTCTACCCGCGAAAAACAGCAACTACCTACTCCTCATCGTCACCATTCCCGGCCGGAGATGGATAGCATGCCGGGAAGAAGCACGTGGCACCAGCCGTCATCGCTGCTGCTGGGCCTCCCTCAAGACCTCCGCATTGAGATTGCGGCGCGCGTCGGTGCGACCTCGGAGCGGCCCTTGGCTGACCTCCGCAGCCTACGCGGTACTTGCTCGACCATGCGCCGCGTGTGCGGCCACGGCGACGTCGGCCGACGTTTGTCGATAGAGGGGATACGAGATGAGATTTCTTGGGTGTGGAACCACCGCTTACAAAGCATTCCTTGCTATGTTGACCGGTCTCGGGAATCCAGAGGCTTGTTTCCTCTCCGGAATCAGAGCCTTCTTCATCGAACACAGGGGATACAATGATCTCCGGCGCGCCGCCGAGGGTGGGCACGATGCGGCAGCCTATCTATATGCCATCTTGCTCTACAGAGACAATGGCGGTGCCGCCGCCGATGACACCGCGAAGGGGTACATGAGGCAGGTCGCGGGCGGCGGCAGTACGACGTCGTCGAGATGGCTGAGCAACGAGGGGTGTCTGCCTTTGCGCGAGAAGGCCGCGCATGCGCTCTACTACTTGACTTGGCGCATTTGGGGTGAACCGCTACCGCCTCCGGCACAGGTACACGGCGATCGGTGCGCAGGCACCGGCGGCTGCTGCGGCATGGAAAATGGATGGCTTCGAATTTCTCTGTTTTGCAGCGAAGACTGTAGGCTGCGCTGCGAAATGGTGAAGTTCGCACAGAGAATAGGAAATCACTACTAGTAAATTAACTTTTGTATGATGCTCGAATTATCTGTGTAAAATTTTGGGAGACCAGCAAATCCGACGTGGGTTATCATCCCCGCGTCGCTAATGACTGTGGGGCCCAGTTCTATTCAAATGAAGAACAGTTCTCATTTCTCCTTTTAATCTGCAATCAAATGTTGTAACGTGTATTTTTCGACGTTATTAGTCCATATTTGATACTTTTTTAATAAATTTTTCTAAAATCACCATCTATTCATTAATTTCAATGTTTACTGTACATTTCGTTTGTCGAGTGATGTTTATATGCCTTATTTTGTTCTTTGTAAGTACAACATACAAATAATATTTGTTTTACACAACCATTAGTGATGGAACTTTACATTTCGTAAGCTTAAAGTGAACACGAAGATTTGTTAAGTTTTCAAATGCATATGAGTTCGAACATGTTGCAAAGTGTGGAAAACTTCAATGTTCAAGCAAACATTCTAGGAAACTATGTGAGAGATGAAGACATTTGTGCACAAGTATATTATTCCTTCATATAAGCCATTTTCGAAGAAATTTCGAAGACAAGTTTAGGTACCCAAATTATGTTGCCAAGTCAATTTATAGATTTTTTAGAGCAAATTTGATGTTATTAGAATTATTATATAATTACCATGGGGTGTAAAAACGAAATATATATGAATTTTGGGCACACAAGTTTGAATGTTGATATTTTATTCAAATATTGAATGTCCAAATACGAATTATTCGTATTTTTATGATTTTTTAGGTGTTGTTTTTTGGGCTCTAATAATTCAGGGAAGCAAGTTTCATTCCAAAAAAAATTGTGAAGTATTCCACGCGTCGGCGTCGCGGCCCAATATAAAAAAAGATAATCGTTGCCTGCCCGCCCGGACCCAACTGCCAACAAATGCGATCCGGGTTCACTAACCATCGTCGCCAATGACACTAGCCCACGCGTCAGAGTCAGCAGATCTAACTCATCACAACAGATCTCCAATTAATCTCGCGTATATTAGATCGAGTTCATGACATACAAAATCTAACAACCAAGCTAGTTAACTAAGCAGTTCATGATCGACAGACAAAAAAGCAGTTCATGTCCAAGAACCGGACGAAGGCACAAAAGCACACAAGCATTATTGTTACTAATTGGTAGAGGAGTCTATCAATTAGTCAGAGTCCCACCGTCGCCACCTTAGCTTCCGTCGTCGCCGTCGTCGTCGCTGTGGCTGCCGTCGTCGCCGTCGGAGCCGCCATCATCGAAGAAGAAGTGGCGGTGGGCAGCCCGCTTGACCACGGGGAGGTTTTCGAGCTTCTCAGCCAACCTGTGGATCCTGAAGGCAAGACCCTTCAAGGTCGGGTCCTTGTACGCATCATGATGCGCCTTGATGTCGACAGCCTCGCCAACACCTTCTAGCTTTCTGAAGGCGCTCCTGAGCAGCTCGGCGGCGAACTTATTGTCGTCGAAGAGCGTTTCCTCGTCGGCGTCCTTGGTCGTCGGCTCCTTCCCCTTCTCCAACTTCTTCTGATGGCGGCTTTCATCGTCGTCGTCCTCCCTTCGTCTCCGCTTCGACGGCGGTGGGCTCCTCGACGCCTTCGGTGACTGAAGATTTGTAGTGGTGAATCGAGAGGAGGATGAAGAAGTGAAGAAAAAGATGATAAGCTTATGGAAGAAGCAGGGGAGAAAGCAGAGGAGGGCGACTGGGCGAGGGAGTTATATTGACAAGACGCGGAACCGTCAGGCCCCTCTTCCCCCACCCACTACTCCATTACTACCAGTACGTGCCACTCGATTGCGCGTCGGGCTCCGTCTTGGGCACGAAGCCACGCGTCGCCTTTCACTTAGGCGGGAAGGAGAAGGGGCAGGGCAATGATGTCGGGCCCACTTGTCAACGGCAGCAGCCAAACTGCGGCACCTTTTCAATTTCCATTTATTGTTTTATTCTGACATGGCCGAGGCGCCATCTTCAACCTTCAACCCTCAAGCTGCTCGTCGCCTCCTTCAACTTCAATCCTAGTCACCAACTTCATCCCTCTTCAACTTCAATCCTCCTTGCCAACTTCATCCCTCGTCGCCGCCAACTTCAACCCTCGTCGCCATTCAAATTCCAAACCCCGTCGCTGTGCTATTTCCTTCATTCTCCATGATGGCCGCCGCGGTGTGCTTGATGCTGCTGCTGCCAGATGAACTTCTCACCAAGATCATCATTCACTCAATCAAGGATGTGGCCGTTTTCCATTTTCTAAACCTTCGCAATAAAATCTACGGCATCTTCCGGCGCATCTGCAACTCCGATGAGGTACTACTGCACGTGTCGCTATGTGATCTTCGTTCAGCGTGCAAGAATCGCTACGTCAGGTCGTGCTTTCAGCGGCGCTTTCGTGAGGCCAATCATCTGGAGGCATTGTGCTTCGAGGGGATGGTGAGGTTGATGAGGCGGCGGGACCCCGATAAGGGTCTGAAGCTCATCGGAGTTGCTGCCGCGGCTGAAGACTCTGGTGCCAAGTACCTTTTAGTGATGCTGAAGTACCGTTGCAACCCGGCGGACCACGAAGCCATGGCACTACTCTAGGAAATCAGTGGCAGCCCGTCGCCCCATGACGGCCGGTGGAAGAACCACAACCAACGGTGGCTGCGCTACCTCGTCAAGCAGGATCTCGGCAACATTGTGTGGTTGTACTGGTTTGATGACAGCGACGACAACGACGATATTCCGTTGCTGCCCGTCCAAAATCCCCACATCTGCATTTGGGAAGCGGGATGTAGGCGCTATGGGCCGGATACGAAAGAGATCATCCACTACTGCAGTGCTGAGTGTTGCATCCGTCATGAGTTCGACCTCTGGACGCGTAAATTCCGCACCGCCGTGGAGTACGCCGTCAGCAGGATGAACATCGGGATGTAGGCGCAAGCATAAATATGAACATTATATATCTTGAATGTAAATTATTAGATATTACTAAATGCGGATTTGATTTTATCAGGAAGTCGGGATGTCGGCGGTGCCCTCTGCTTCCTCCTTTGTTCTATTCAAATAACTGCGGGGCCAATTCTATTCAAATGAAGAACAGTTCCCATTTCTCCTTTTAATCGCAACCAAATGTTGTAACAAGTATTTCTTCGTCATTATTAGTCCAAATTTGATACTTTTTTTCTAAATTTTTCTAAAACCACCATCTATTCATTAATTTCATTGTTTAGTGTACATTCTGTTTGTTGAGTGATGTTTATATGCCTTATTTTGTTCTTTGTAAGTACCACATAAAAATAATATTTGTTTTACACAACCATTAGTGATGGAACTTTACATTTCCTAAGATTAAGGTGAACACAAGGTTTTGTTACGTTTTCAAATGCATATGAGTTCGAACATGTTGCAAAGTGTGGAAAACTTCAATGTTCAAGCAAACATTCTAGGAAAGTACGTGAGACATGTAGACATTTGCACACAAGTATATAATTCCTTCATCTAAACCATTTGAAATTTTGAAGACAAGTCTAGGTACCCAAATTATGTTGGCATTTTGTAGATTTTTTAGAGCACACTAGATGTTAGTAGAATTATTACATCATTAACATGGGATGTAAAAATGGATTCTAAGAATCTTGGGCACACAAGTGTGACTGTTGATATTTTATTCAAATACTAAATGTCCAAATATGAATTGTTCGTATTTTTATGATTTTTTAGGTGTTGTTTTATGGGCTCTAATAAATCAGGGAAGCAAGTTTCATTCCAAAAAAAACTATGACAGGCCCATGCGTCAGCGTCAGCAGCCAATATAAAAAAGATAACCGCTAACCCAACTCCGAACAATGGCGATCTAGGTTCACTAACCATCGTCGCCCATGACACTGGCCCACTCGTCAGCGTTAGCAGGCGAACCGTGCGCGGGCTGCTCAAAATTTCCCACATATATTTACTATAGTGCCCATGAAATTCCAATTGATGCACAGAGCCGTCAAGGGCACGCCAGTAGTTTCATTAAACACAATTATGCGCGCCGTTCATATTCGGCTCCTCGCTAGACAGATCCACAACGCCCGCATTCTCCCAACTGCCGCCGCCAGTCGCCCCGCTCGCCTTCGCCGCTCTCTCCCCGCCACAGCCCTGCTCTTCTCCAGCCCCACCGCTCCCTGCGTAAAGACGGTGACAAGACGCGGTAACTGGCGTGCGGACATATATTCGGCCAACCTAAAGACGGTTGACGCGGATCCGTTGACGTCGCCCCGGCCACGACGACGAGCCGGCCGGCCACCTCAGGCCACGAGCCGCCGTGGATCCGGCCCCTCCGACCATCACGAGAACAATGTTGGTGAATTCGGGAAAACCCGTCACCCTCGAAACGTCGAGTTTAACAAAGTTCTCGAAGCATGTTTTTCGGGAGCAGGGAATTCACGATTTTCGGAAACCCGGGACCGTGAAGACTCGAATTCGCGAATGTGCAAAATTCGGGAATCTTGATTTGGCGAGGAAGTGGAGTCATGAACATGCGGAAGCCGGAATCTTGAATCGTTGGTGGCCCGAACTTCGGAGAGCGAAGGCCAACTCGGGAATCGCCGAAGACCCGGTTCGGGGGTTTCACACGAAGACATTCTCGAACCGGGAGAGAAGCAAAGTCAAAGTTGTTGTCCCAAAAAGTCCGGGTTTAGAGTGTGAACTAGTGGCGGATTTGTAAATATGTTAGACGAAAAAGACAATCCCGTATGCGTTCGGCCTAGGAATATTCTCTCGAAGTTAAGGGTGTTGTCGGTATGTTAAAGTCCCTTCGTCTCCCTATAAAAGGGGGCGCAAGGGCACGTGTAAACGGATTCGGACTTTTTTGGAACTTGTGCTACTTGCG
Organism: Cenchrus americanus; assembly: GCA_947561735.1. Lineage (NCBI taxonomy): Eukaryota > Viridiplantae > Streptophyta > Magnoliopsida > Poales > Poaceae > Cenchrus > Cenchrus americanus. The sequence goes on along the minus strand of OX387241.1, from coordinate 262,513,601 downwards.
AGAGGGAATCACGGCCTCTTTGCGCTCGACCTTGAACTAGAACGTGCCAAAAACTCTCACTCGTGTTAGGGTAGTCATCCGAATTTTTCGGGTAACCCCCCAACATTGGCGCCCACCGTGTTCCGGACCCGAAAAGAAACTCATGATGCCACCTCGGAAGAAGTCCAAGAAGATCGTTCCAAAGACAAAGCAACCGAGACGATCGCCATCTCACCCAAGGGAATGAAACCTCGTTTGTTCCCGAGTCCTCGAACACAACAGGACCAAGAACGAAGAGAAAAGCTCGAGGCCCTCATGAAGGCAAGAGCGGACAAGACAGCTCATATCCAAGAACAGCCCCCGAGCAGCAGGTTCGAGAATGTCAATGATGATGATGATGACATAGACAGAGAGCTAGCCATGGTTCAAAGCAAAAGATACATCACTGCAGAAAGACAAGGAAAAATTCGCGGCTCAATTACAAGCAAAGAGGAAAATCTCCAAAAAGCTAGAGCGGTGAACAAAGCAAAAGAGCAAGATAAAAGCAATGCAAAAAGAAATTGATGAAATGAAAGAACAAGAGAACAGTTCCCTGTGGCAGGAGTCACCGCGTCGAACCCTGCACCTGCCGGAGAATCCCCCGAAAGAAAACTTCTTCGTGGGAAACGGAGTCTCACACTTCGTGGATTCTGAATCGCCGCTGTCAATAGGGCTGCAAACAGCACCTTGGCCGCCGAAGTTCAAGCCTGTCTCTCTTCCCAAGTACAACGGTTTCGGAAACTCCAGGCAATTTCTCATGAGATACGAGTCGGCTGTGAACTCGGTAGGAGGAGATGATGTCGCGCTGGCCAAATCCTTCATCATAGCTTGCGAAGGACCAGTACTGAATTGGTACTCACTGCTGCCTCCACACTCGATCTACAGCTGGGTAGATCTCAAGACGAAATTCATGCAAGCGTTTCAGATGTTCCATGACACAACAGCCGAAGCCTCAGACTTGTATAACTGCAAGCAGAAAGACAGAGAACCACTGCGGAACTTCGTGAGAAGGTTCATGCAACAGAGGTCTCAGATCCCCAACGCTGATGACAAAACAACAATCAAGGCTTTGATCAAAGGCCTCACCCCAGGGCCAACGGCTTCTCACCTCACAAGAAAGAAGCCTGAGACAGTTGAGGAACTATTTCGAGAATTGGAAGAGTACATTCGTCTAATGACGACCACCGCAAGAGGGTAGGCCGAACGGAACGAGGCAAGACGGGGCAACAGAGATATGACCCGGCGGGCACTACCCCAAAGATCCGCGAAACGTAAACAATGTCGGAAACTCTCGGTCGCAAAGAAGACAAAGAAAGCCAAGCACCGGGGGAGGATTCGGTCGCGAGAGGAAGGGGGAGAGGAAGAGGAACCGCGGGACTCCCGAACCACAACCCAAGAGACCCTCACTTTTACCGCCGCATCATGGAAGAGGCCACAGGACCGAAGGGTGCCCGGAGACAAAGAAGAACATGGCAAGAATCCAACAAGAGAAAGCACCGATGAGCATTGCATCCTCGATGCCAAGCCGTTTCGGCCGGACTTCGCGCAGCCGCAATCCGTGAATCCACGGTCGAGTTCCGTCTCGGTTCGCCAATTTCCACGCCCACAATCCGCATGGCAGCCATCGCAGCAATTCTTCCCTCGGCCGCAAGCGATACGGTCAATCCAACAACCACAACCCATTTGGGAAATCTTGCCACCGCCCCCCGAAAGTTCGTCTAGGCCCCCGGTCAAGTTCGGGACCTCAGAATTCCAAGGCATTGCCATCGTTCGGGACTATTATGCCAATCACGGGTGAATCCGCTATGGAGTTCGAAACCAAGAAGCAGAGAAGCAATTACTTCAGATCTGTGAACACCATCATCAATGATGGCCCAGTTGCCTGCCCGGAGTGGGCGAAGGTGCCAATCACCTTTACAGAAGAAGATTTCAGGTTGAAATCCGCGATTCATAATGACGCCATGGTGATTGAAGTCAATATTGCTGGGTGGGTCATAGGAAAAGTCCTGGTTGACAACGGGAGTTCGGCGGATATCCTGTTCTTGAAAACATTCGAGAAAATGAATCTGAGCCAGCATATGTTGGATCCACCAGAGTACCCATTGCAGGGGTTTGGAGGAAAGCCCATCAAGCCGGTGGGAAAAATATCACTCCCAGTTTCTTTCGGAGATCTCGAGAACGCCGGAACGGAAAGCCTCACATTCGATGTAGTTGACATATATCACCCGTACCTCGCGATCTTCGGCAGAGGTTTCATGAATAAGTTTGATGCTGTCATACGACAACAATTCCTATGCATGAAGATGCCAGCGCCCAAAGGGGTTATCACGGTGTTCGGCAATCAGCAGGAGGCCAGAAACATAGAAAAAGGCCACACGCCCGGCCAAACGAATGTGTACCAGCTGAAAGCAGCTGATGAGATGAAGGAAACCTATGAAGAACCTAAGCGGGACAAAGAGAAAAATGAGATAGCCGCGGAAGATGAAACAAAGAAAGTGTATTTGGAGGACATGCTCGACGGAAGCGATCATAATAGGGGCGAACCTCGGTGCGAAGAGGACAGGTGAACTCATACGATTCCCGAATAGAAACAAGGATGTTTTTGCATGGTCGCCCAAGGACTTGCAAGGTGTTGACAGGAATATAATCGAACATGCCCCGGAAACAAGATGACAAAATACCACCCAAGAAGCAAAAACTTCGGAAAATGTCTAACAAAAAAGTCAAAGCAATAGAAGCGAAGTTCGAGGTTGCAGGATGCACAAGTAATCGAGAGAGGTCAAGTACCCAAGACGGTTAGCCAACACTGTGCCAGTTAAGAAGAAAAATGGAAAATGGAGAATGTGTGTGGACTTCACAGATTTGAACAAGGCATGCAAGAAGGACGATTTTCCCTTGGAAAGGGTAGACAAAATTGTGGATGATGCAGCCAACAGTGAGATGCTTTCGCTCCTGGATATGTTCTCTGGGTATCATCAGATCAGGGTTCGCAAGGAGGACGAAGAGAAGGCAAGTTTCATCACTCCTTTCGGAACATTTTGTTTCGTGAGAATGCCAGAGGGGCTGAAGAATGCAGGATGCACGTTTTCGAGAATGATAGTGATAGTGCTGCACCAGCAAATAAGGAGAAACATTTTGGCATATGTGGATGACATAGTTGTCAAAAGTGTTCAGAGGAGGGACCATATCAGTGATCTGGCAGAAACATTCGCGAACATGAGGGCAGCAAACTTAAAGCTGAATCCGGAAAAATGTGTGTTCAGCATTCACAAGGGAAAAGTTCTTGGATGCCTAGTTTCAACGAAAGGCATAGAGGCAAACCCTGACAAAATAAAGGCTGCGGGTGGAAATGCAAGAGCCAATCTCGGTGAAAGTCGTTCGAAGTTGACGGGGAGAGTAGCCGCCCTCACGCATTTATTCCCGCAGCCGCGGAACGAAGTTTACCGTTCTTCCAAGTGCTCGAAGTGCCAAAAAGTTCCGGTGGTCCGAACCTCGAAGCGGGCCTTTCGCGAGCCGAAGGATTACTTGTCCACCATGACCAAACTCGTCCTCCCGAACCAAAATCGCCGCTTCTCGCCGTATGTGTCCGCATCAAATTCGGCAAAGAAGCGTAGTGTTGGTACAAGAAAAGGAAGAAGAAGGACAGCTCGGGCAAATTCTCGTATACTTCGCCTCTCGAAGCATTGTCCGGTTCCAAGATTTTCTATTCCAAGCCGGAAAAGATCGCGTATGCGATCATCATGGCGACGAGAAAGCTAAGACATTACTTCAAGGGTCACGAATAAGAGTCATCACCAACTAGCCGCCGAATGATTTGTTCGCAAATACGGAGGCATCTACCCGAATCATCAAGTGGGGTGCCGAACTTTCCGAGTATGTGGTAGACTTCGAGAGAAGAAGTGCAATAAAATCGCAAGTTCTGGCAGATTTTATCGTCGACTGGACTTCACCCACTCAGAACCCAGAAGAAAATATAGCCGAACCTTGGATAGTGCAGTGTGACAGAGCATGGTGTTACAAGGGGGTTGGAATTTCGGCTGTTGTAACGTCTCCGACGGGTGTGGTCATAAGATACGCAGCGCGGCTCGTATTCGCGAACAATGAGCATTCCACGAACAATACAACAGAATATGAAGCTCTACTATTGGCACTAAGAAAAATGAAAGCCTTAGGGCAGCAGACCTTCATAATCAGAACGGATTCAAAAGTGATTCAGGAACACATTGAGAAGGAAAGTGAGACCGGGAACCCGAGTTCTCATGAAATACCTCGAAAAGGTCGGAGAAATGGAAAAACACTTCGTAGGATATTCAGTCCAAAGACATCACAAGGAATGACTACAATGAGGCGGACAACCGGCGAAAGCAAGAGCCGTAAATCAAGAGCTACCACCGGATGTGTTCTTCGAAATCATCGAGAGAGCCCTCCATTAAAGATTCAAGGGCTCAAATCGTGAATGTAGTGGAAATTCCGGACCGGAGAGCGAGTAAATCATGGCTTATCTCGGAGGGCATTACGAACCACAAGATGAATTGGAAGAAAAGAGATTAAAGCAAAGGGCTCGAGGCTATGCAAAGTAGTAAACGAGAGAATTGTACAAGTCGGGAGTCACCGAGCCTTGGCCGCGCCGCATCACCTCCGAAAAAGGTCGGGAACTTCGAAAGAAATTCACGGCGGATTCTCGTGGGGCACACATAGGCACCGGGGCTTTGGCCGGTAAGGCGATAAAGCGAGGATTCTATTGGCCCACCATAAACATCGATGCCAAGATGCTAGTTCGGCAATGTGAAGCGTGCCGAAGACAAGAGATAAGCAGAATCTGCCGTCAATGCCAATTCATCTAATTCCTCCAACTTGGCCTCTGCAGAGGTGGGGAATGGACCTAGTAGGCCCGTTGCCAACAGCTCAAGGCAACTGCCGATTCGCGGCTGTGGCAGTCGATTATTTCACGAAGTGGGTAGAGGCAAAACCACTCGCGAATATCACAGCAGCAACAGTTCAGAAATTCTTTTGGCAGAACATAGTCTGCAGGTTCGGAGTTCCTAGAGAACTGACAGTTGACAATGGCAAACAGTTTGACTGCTACACCTTCAAAGAATACTGCAGAACCTTAGGCACACAGGCGAGGTTTTCATCAGTATATCATCCACAGTCCAATGGTGCAGTCGAAAGAGCCAATGGCTTGATTTTTTCGGGAATCAAGAAATGTTTGTTCGATCAGAAAAAGGGAAAGTGGGTGGATGAACTTCCGAAGGTGATCTGGTCTCACAACACCACAGTTTCAAGGGCAACAGGTTTCACACCTTTTCGCCCCGCTTTTCGAGACCGAGGCTATGACATCGGAGGAGATCGGGAATGAAAGCATGAGAGTCCCGAAGGGAAAAGAGATAGAGGAAATTGATAAGAAGGTGGAAAAAGACATGATAGAACCGACAATCCTTGAAGCAAGCAGAAAACATTGAGAAGTACCGAGAGAGAGACAAGGGAATGGAGGGACAAAAAGGTGGTCCGAAAGGACATCAAACCGGTGATCTTGTCTTGAAAAGAAAGAAAAATTGGGAAAACCCAGGAAAACTTCATGAGTCATGGGAAGGGCCTTACATCGCCCAGGAAACGGATATGCCGGGGGCTTTTCCCCTCATGGAGCGGATCGGCGAAGAGCCGCCGTATTCGTGGAATGCCGACGCCCTAAAAAGGTATTATCCATGAAAACCCTAATTGTAGATAGATGTAGCATGTAGAAGTTTTTCGATTTTCGTAAGTGTGCACTTTAGAAAGACAAAAACCCGAATCACGTGTCTATAAGTGATCTCGGAGCAAAAATTAGTTTATTTCTTACGGTCGTATTAGAATAAGAAGGACCGTACTCTTTTCCTTGCAAAGGGGGCTCTAAATCAAGAGGCAAGGTTTTTAACGAGGCAGATCCTATGTAAATACTCCTTCGATATATATATATATGAAAAGAGTCTTCCCCCAAATTGCGTATCTCGAGAATTCCATCGTGAAAAAAGAAAAAGTTCGTGAGAAAGGCTTCCCGATAGCCGAAATTCCGTCTTGAAAAAAGAAAAAAGTTCATGAGAAAGGCTTCCCGATAGTCGAAATTCCATCGTGAAAAAATAAAAAGTTCGTGAGAATGGCTTCCCGATAGCCGAAATTCCATCGTGAAAAAAGAAAAAGTTCGTGAGAAAGGCTTCCCGATAGCCGAAATTCCATCGTGAAAAAGAAGAAGTTCGTGAGAAAGGCTTCTTGATAGCCGAAATTACATCGTGAAAAAAAGAAAAAGTCCGTGAGAAAGGCTTCGTGATAGCCGCAGTTCCAACGTGAAAAAAGAAAAAGTTCGTGAAAAAGGCTTCGTGACGACCGGGATTCCATCGTGAAAAAAGAAAAAGTTCGTGAGAAAGGCTTCGTGATAGCCGAGTTGCAACGTGAAAAAAGAAAAAGTTCGTGAAAAAGGCTTCGTGATAGCCGGGATTCCAACGTGAAAAAAGAAAAAGTTCGTGAAAAAGGCTTCGTGATAGCCAGGATTCCATCGTGAAAAAAGAAAAAAGTTCGTGAGAAAAGGCTCCGTGACGACCAAAATCCCATCCATCAAGGGATTCCCACCAAAGAGGCCGGAGACAACAACAAGTTGTGGCCTAGAAAAATCCCATCCACGAAGGGATTCCCACCGTAAAGTTCACATGATGATTTCGAAAAAGTGAATGTCTAAGGGTTTGCCTGCGTATTCTCACTCGAGATAGATAGTTGAAAATTTTCCGGGTATCATCATTGTAAGAAAAGGGCAAGGGGCTTCATCGGAGAATCACGAGAAAAATCTTGGTTGAAGCAAGCGAGGGTTGCAATTTCAACCGGGGCAAGTCTGTCGATCGGGGCAAGTCCACAAAATTCGAAAAACAAATTTTGTCGACTTGCACAACGACGGTCGAAATTTTCAAAAAATTAACGAAGATTTCTCCTAAAAGATGTGCTCGAAATCCCGGAATAGTAAGATTCGTCAACCTCGCCTTCGAGTTTTCATGCAAAACGGCAAGGTGGGGGAGGGTGACGTTTTTTCAAGAAAAAATGTATTCATTGCCTTATTCGCATAAAAACTCCCGAATAGTTCCTCGATAATTACAAGCAATCGGTGCGAAAAGTAGAATGAAAGTTCTACAACATGTCCTGGTTTACAAACGTTGTTTTCGGCCATATCAACCGGCATAGGCGAAGTTAGACGCATCGGCTAAGGGGCTAAGGGGCTCCATCTTGGGAACCTTCGCGGATGGCGGAGTGGACGACGCGGAGCGAATCTTCTTACGAAGTAAGAAAAACGAGGAGAGATCAAAACAACCTATAGAAAACTTAAGCGAGGCCTCAAGCCAAAAATCGGAAAAATCTTGTTCGGGATGTGCTCGCTTGAACAAGCGCCACGCTTCACTACTAACGAACATCCTATCCCGATGAATTCGCAGTGGTAGCACGTCCGCGTAGACCCGGCTTGCGGGACTCGCGCGAGGTTAAAATATACAAAACATCTGTTCAGAAAAGTTTGATGAATCTACATGAATGTACAACCAATCTCGAATTCACCCAAAAGTCCGGACATATCGTTCAGTTCGTAACATCCACCTTCGACGAATCCTCCTCTCGTTCGGGGACCTGTTTGCCATCGTTGCCATCATCGCTGCTGTTGCTACTGCTGCTGCTGCCGCCTGAGCCGTCTTCGCCGGACTCGCTAGAACCCTCGCCGGAGGTCGATCCTTCGGGAGACGCGGCGGTGCCCTCTCGGTTCTCCTCTTCCCTCAGCTGAGAAAGGAAGGAAAAAAGAGAGGAAGGTTTAAGAAAGCCGGAACATCTGCGACAAACATAAGTCACGAAATCGAGCAAAAGAAACTACCTCAGCAAGCTTTGCCTGCGCAATGGTCTTAACGATATCCTCCCCGCCAGTCAGCCAGAACTCCTTCGCGAACTTCATCTTGATAGCTTGAACGTCGGAGTTCGCTCGAAGTATTGCGTCACTAGTAACGCTGGGGAATCGAGAGAGATTCGCGCGAAACTTCGCCAAGTCCACACAGTCATAATCGTGAAGAATCTTCGGGATACTCTCCACGAGAGAAAGCAACGGCGAAGTTGCCGGCGCCGGAGAGATCACCTCGGTAAGGGCCTTGAACTCGGCCTCCGGCCCAATCCATGAAATCGGGAATATCGATGTCATCCGGGAGAGGGGCTGGACGAACACCGTACTCATTCAAGGACTTCTGGTACTCCACATAGAGCAGTTTCAGCTTTTCCAGAATTTCTGAAGTGTTTTTCTTCGAGGCTTCACCTTGTTCTGCCAGCGCCTTCTCAAGATCCACGATTTTACGATCCTTTGTGCTCAGGGACTTGGCGAGGCTGGCGTTATTGATGCGAAGATCTTCGGCGATTTTCGTAGCTCGCTCTTGCTTTTGCCAAAGCTTTTCAATCACGCTCAGATCATCTTCATGAGATTTTTGAACTTTCTCAAGCTCTTTCTTGGATTCCTCGAGAGCGGCCTCTGCGACTTTCTTTTCATCGTGACTCGTTTTCAAAGCCTCCGCCAGCTCAGCCACCTTTCTCTCGAGTTCCAGGTTCGTGGATTGCGCGAGGGTGAAGTTACGCTCTAGTTCCCGGACTTCGAGAAAGTTGTTCGTTAATCTTCTCCCGTTTAGAGAGCCGCTCTGTGGCAACCTTCCCAAGCATAGAGTACTTGAGGGTATAATCCTCGTGGAAGCGTGCAAGCTTTGAAGGAGAGTAAGAATGCAAAAGATCCTTGAATTCTGAAAAATTCAGGAGTAAGTCTCAGACCAAGATTCAACAATCGTGAATGACATGAAGAGGTAGTGAGGATGAACGAACCTTGCTTACTAAAATGCTGCATGGTGACTTGTTTAGTCGAACCTGAAGAGGTTTTCCCTCGAGGCGAAGGAGTGGTTTCGGAGACAGAGAGAGGCCTTTTCTCGGAGCCTTGAGCGGCTTCTTCGGTCGTTCGACGCCTCCTCTCTTGTTTCATCAACAATTGCGGATGATTTCCACGAGTTAAAAACTTGGACGTCTTGCTCCCAACGCCACTTGTCTCGAAACCAACACGTAATAGCTTGCCGCGATGAGACGTACCAAAGCTTTTGTTAAAAGCGCCTAAGGAAGGAGAGGGCGCCGGTCTTCGGGGACGACCTCCCGAACTTCAACCAAAGGAACATGTTCGGTAGGATTGGCTCCCCTTTGCATAGTGAGCTCAAGGTCCGGGCGATTCGGAGGAGGCTTGGTCGGCGGCGGGGACTTCAAAGAACGGGGGCTTCGGCGGCGGCAGGGGACTCGGTGTGAACGAAGCAACATCGACAGCAACAATGGACTTCTCATCAACGACGGGGGATGTCTCCTTTCGAACTTCGGGGGCAGCATCCGGAAAGGAATCAACATGCACGAAATCATTTTCGGAACCAGATGGACAGCTGTCTCGAAAGTTAAACAGTGGCCAGAGGAAAACACCTTTAAGGCTATCTGTGTCCGCGAAGGTGTCGTCGTCGAAGGCGGATGGGACTCGCCGAACGCCGGTGGAGGAAATTTTCTTCACAGCCTTTTTTGGTTTCTTGCGGCTCATCTGGGCAAGCCCCGAAGCAGCCTGGAGTTCAGCATCCGAAGTTCGAGGTTCGGAGGTCTTGCGCTTCCGCTTCGACGATTCCAGTGATCTAGTCCTCGAAGGCTTGACTCCCGAAGAGGCCCCCTCACTGGCAGGCGACGAGCCTCGTTTCGACGACCTTATTCGGGGAGCGTTGATTGAGGCGGCCGAGCGACTCGGCCATGGCGACGGCGGGAACTTTCAACTTGGGACCGGGGCCTCGAGAGCCGAAAAATTTATCACCGCAAACTTCCGAAAAGATGCGGTTGATTTTCTTCTTGTGCTTCACCGGGGCCTTATACGCCTTGTACTCGTTCATGGTATATTCGCCCACCATGACGTTCACCCTTTTTTTCCACTTCATCCATGAAGTCCTTGGCGCTCCGGCCCTCGCGATGTTTGATCCCGAACTTCGGGAAAGGCACCCTCGATCGCCCGGTTGACATTGTAGTACACGAGTTCGGCGGGGGGCCAACCGTTCGAGATAGGCCGGATCCGCGCGGCGACGAATTCTTCGATAATATCACGGCCGCCAAGTATTGTGCCGGCCGGGTGAAATGCATTCTCACCGCTCCCGATTCCCAAGGCCCGCCGGTTGTACTTCCCTACATTCACCGCGGCGAGAGGAGCGATCGGGCATGACAACTTTGGCATATCGACCTTAAAATAAAACCAGTAAGATCTCCAATCTTCGGTAAGGTGGGACTTGCAGCAAGGAGCTATCTGAATTCGGGTGATTCCTTGTCGGGTGTTCTGACGTCGCGTATTGAAGGTGCAGCACGCGTGCTGGCTATGGTAGAACTGCCCATCTTCACCTTTAACAACTTCAGGGATGATCACCAGTTCGTAGAATCTGGTGAAAGCGTCGATGCTAGGACTGCAGCCGAAGGTCTTCAAAATCCAGATAAACTTCGACACTTCAAGGAAGGATGTCGGAGAAAGCTGGTGGATCTTCACCGAAAATGCATCGAGAATAGCCGGCAGGGATGGGGTCACAAGGGAACCTCGGGCCGCAGATGAAGAAGTCCCAAAATACCACAATCTCTCCCTCCTTAGGAGTTGGAATCGGCTCATCAAGTGGGGCACGCCCGGCGCCGGGGGGAGAAGAATCCCGCCTTCTCGTACTCACGAATCATGTTGCTTGTAACCTTCGACTCTCCGAAGGCGAGTGAGGGCGGCAGCGGCCCGGAGGTCCTTAACCTCGATCGGGTCGTCGACACCGGCATCCACATCTCCGACGTTTTCTCCGTCGTCGGATTGAACTTCCCCATCTTCGCGACTCCCGGAGCCGCTAGGGGAGCCGACATCTTCGGTACGTGTAGCGTGTTCGGCACCTTCGACGTACCGGGTCAATTGGAAGACCAGCCGCGATGAGCTCTTCGGCGATCATGGGTCCGGCGGTGCTTTTAGTTCGAGCCACCTAACCAATAAAAACATACCCGAAGCAATGAGAAAAATATTCGAGAATAATGTTCATGAAACAAAGATGTCACCGCAAAAATGTGAAAGTTAAGAATTGAAAGAGAAAGATGAATGAGTACCTTAGAGAAGCGCGAAGAAGACCCGAAGCTCACGGACTTTTTAGCAGAAGACCGGGTTCCACGAAAAAGAGAGGTGCACGGATTGTGAAAAAAGCCGGAAAGGCGTAAAATTTTTTCAACGGCGGCGGCCCGCTATTTATAGGGCCGGGGAGCGGGTTTCCCGGCGACGCGTGTCCCCCTCCGACGTTCCGGGGGTGACGTTTTTTACTAAATTTCCGAAGGATTCGTGGAATCGGATCGTCGGAGTCAACCCGCTTCCCCGAGGGGCTAGTGTTGGGGAATTCGGGGAAAACCCGTCACCCTCAAAACATCGAGTTTAACAAAGTTCTCGAAGCATGTTTTTCGAAGCGGGGAATTCACGATTTTCGGAAACCTCGGACTGTGAAGACTCGAATTCGCGAATGTGCAAAATTCGGGGAATCTTGATTCGGCGAGGAAGTGGAGTCGTGAACATGCGGAAGCCCGAATCTTGAAGCGTCGGTGGCCCGAACTTCGGAGAGCGAAGGCCAACTCGGGAATCTGCAGAAGACCCGGTTCGGGGGTTTCACGCGAAGACATTCTCGAACCGGGAGAGAAGCAAAGTCAAAGTTGTTGTCCCAAAAAGTCCGGGTTTAGAGTGTGAACTAGTGGCGATTTGTAAATATGTTAGACGAAAAAGACAATCTGTATGCGTTCACACTAGGAATATTCTCCGAGATTAAGGGTGTTGTCGGTATGTAAAAGTCCCTTCGTCTCCCTATAAAAGGGGGCGCAAGGGCACGTGTAAACGGATTCGGACTTTTTTGGAACTTGTGCTACTTGCGAGAGGGAATCACGTCTCTTTGCGCTCCGACCTTGAACTAGAACGTGCCAAAAACTCTCACTCGTGTTAGGGTAGTCATCCGAATTTTTCGGGTAACCTCCCAACAAACAACTACTTCATTCGCGACAGAGGTTTATAATGTAGTCCACTCAATCTTCTATATATTCATGTCAAGGTGGATTAGGGAGACATGCCTTAATAGTTCATCTTCAATTGATTGACTGTGGATTTGATGGATGGATTTTGTTTCTCCAAGTCTGTTTTGAATACATTGTTGCTAACAGATGAAGTTATATGAAATGTTGAAATTCATTTTCATGTTTCTAGTGCTATAATTTTTGCACTATAAATTCATGAAGGGCATAAAGGATGTTAGCATACTTTAATTCTGCTATGCTCTGAATGTACCAGATCGACACTTATGCTTTGGACATGTTAGCATACTTTAGTTCTTATGGCCACATAATGTCAGTGGGAATTGCATCGCAGTGGTTTATAAAGTAATTATAACTAGACTGTCTTATGCTTTGTTGGGAGTGTTAATTGTTTCACTACTGTCATATATATTGTTATTGTTGGTGTCATGATGTGTTGTGAGTGTTGTTTCACTACTGTCATATATAATGTCATGACCATTGCTTTATCCTCCTGTTGCATGTACATATGGAACACACAATCTATCGCTGCTCAAGTTGGACAAGGAACCAGTTGAAGGAATTTATTCTCTGCTTTGATATATAAGCATATTGTTGTGTCCCTGTCAAAATGGTTAGCACCTATCCCTGTATGCTAATTAAGTAAAATATGAACTGTGTATGTCTATGCTGATTTTAGTTATGACTGTATTAGCTATTTTGCCTGTCAGAGAAAATGAATTTATCTTTATAAGAATTAAGTTTAGATTTTCAGTCTTGCTTATGTTGCTCTACTGACAAACCTGACATATCATCTATGCAGTCTCCCACAACAACAAACTCCTCTACCTCCAGTGCATCATCACAGCCCATCGTTGGTGAACCTTCTTCACAGGGTCACTCGGCACAAACTGCTGCGAGTAGTACTCGATCCCGCGGGTCAAGGACACAAACCAAATGGCCAGAAGACAAGTTGACTGCAACTAGACTTGATGCCAATTTTTGGCCTACCCCAGATGCTGTGAGGGATAGATTTGTATTGGTTTGTGGTCTCATTGCTCGAGAGAGGGTGTCAACCAACAAGGCGGTTGATGATCTCTCACCAATTGAAAAGGACCATTTGTTTACAGTTTTAGAGTAAAAGCTAGAGTACCCAGCCAATCTAGAAGAATTTGTTCGCAAGAAGGTAGTTAAGGCAGCTATATCACAGATTGGAACCTTGCAACGGCGGTTCAAGGCCCATTTAAGAAAAAAAATATGTGAGTGAAGAGGAGACTCCCTTTGCGAAGCATGCCTTTTTGTAGCAACAAGACTGAGACAAGTTTGTGCAAGAAACCAATTCTCCTTCATTTCAGCAACTGGGCCAGGAGATGAAACAAAAGAGAGCATTGCATAATAAGCCACACAAGACGGGCAGAAAAGGTTATCGTGGTAAAAGGAAAGAGTGGGTGGAGGAGGAGGATGCAAAGCTAGCTGCAAAATGAAAACAAAACCTTTGGGACCAATTTTCTGGACATTCGAGACCTTATCTGCGGGCAAGGGTAGGGAAGAAGAAGAAGAATACTAGTGAAGGAAGCGAGGGCATAACATTTAGTAACCCTACGGTGGTGGGGTAGCAGATAGGGTGAAGACACTTGCAGCTCAAGGTAGCGATGGTTCTTTCTCTGGGGTTAGGGAGGATGATATCCTCACCACAGCATGTGAGACTCTAGAGCATCGAGGTCGGGTCTGAGGCGTGTCTAGTTAACTTGGCTGGGGTAAAGGGTTTGATGAAGAGTTTGCTGGAATGTACAGGAAGAAGAGGAACAAGCGGTGTGATGCTCATGATGTGATGGTGGACAAAACATTTAAATCAATTGTCCATGCTCTAAGACTATCATGCATCAACATACCAAAAAATTCACTTCTTCCTTCCCAATTACCAGCGCCTGTTAGGAGCGGCGAGGAAGAAGATATGGATGGCATTTAGGAAGAATATGGGCATGACCGTGAGGAAGAACATGTGCATGACAATGAGGAAGATGGCAGAGAGCAAGATCATTGGAATGCCAACGGTGACGAAGCGAATGAAGTGCACAGTGATAGTCGATCACCTATGCTGGACACAATAGATAAGCTAACAGAGCCAACCGTGTGCAGCCTTTTGGATGGCACCGTGGAGCTCGCACTAGCGAAAGTCTTTCCATCTCAAAAGGCTTGCCATTCAGTACCGGTGCAGGATGGGTATGTTGTGGTGCAACCTACTTATGTGTGGGCCAATACGAGTCAATACCCTCTGCCTGTACCAATTGATGCTGGTGACGTAGCAACCCTAGTTGCGGCTCTCATTCAAAGGATCCAATGGCCAAAGGATAGGATCATTATGCCACCCATGACAAGACATCCCAACCCTGAAGTCGCAACAGGTAGCAGGGGTACAACATCAGATGGAGGTGCTGCAGCTCAGTGTCAACAAGAGAAGGCTCAACAGCAGCAACAACAGCAGATCAACAAAACTACGCAATAGGAGCATCGACAACAACCGGAGGAGGAGCCCAGGCCAAGTCCGCCTAAGTACCAGCTACAAATTGATGATAATCAACAGACGAAACAGCAACCTCTCCAGCAGCAGGAGCATCAACAACAGCGGGAGGAGCCCAGGCAAACTACGCCTAAGCAGCAGCTAAAACATGAGGATAAGTAACAGAAGAAACAATAGCCTCTCCAGCAGCAGGAGGATAGCGTAGGCAATCTCTCCCTAAGCAGCAGATGCAACAAGTACAGCATCCTTTGCAACAGGAGGAGCCCAGGCAATCTCCACTGCAGAATGGGAACCGGGCCAGGAAACCTCTTTCTAAAGATGAGATTCTTAACTGTGTTAATGGGACAGAACAGGACCGACCAAGATACAAGTCTGATGCACCTATGTTGTCAGAAGCAAATGTAAAGGCTGCTGGACCAAATTGTGCCAAGTTGCATGCTTATGTCATGGAGCACAGTAAGGATAAACTTGCCTTTCCAGCAAAGGTGGATCAAGACTACTTTAAAGGTGGTTGTGGTGCTTTAATGTTAAACATTGAATTCAGTAGCGTGCTTAACCTTATAACCTTGGCTTTTTTGGATGTTACCTTCATGAGGTTGTGGACATTGTAAGTCCTTTAAAACCTAAAAAGATATTTCTTTAATTTTGACCGCAAAGTTCATGCATGCTAACAATTTGATTTTTTGTAGGAAAATGATGGACAAGGCAGTGGAGAAGCAGATCAGTGTTGGGTTTTTAGATCTAGATTTGTTTACTTCAACAAATATTTCTCAGCGTTCTCAGCAAGTTGGCAAAGCAATCTCAAATGCAATGATGAACAACTACTACATGGTGGGTGCCTACTGCACTAGCCACTGGGTAGAAGTGATCATCTGTATGAAGTTCAAAAAGGTTGGATATCTAGATTCTGCTAAACAACATCCCCCGCTAAAGTTCCCAGACCTCCAAAATGTTTTGAACTGGTCAGTTTCTTGTAGGTTTTGTTCACAAAAATTCAATCTCTTACTGTTTCTAATTGGTATTGCTGACCATGCAGGGCCTTTGGTACAGTATTTTTTGTTCACAAAAAATCAATCTCTTAGTGTTTCTAATTGATATTGTTGATCATGCAGGGCCTTTGGTGATGCACAGGACAGAGTGACGAAAGGAATGAAAAAAGCCAAAAGAAACACTCAAGCACAAAACAAATCTCGCTGTAAGAGCGAGGTTTTTTTATGGTCCCTTCTTACCAATTTGGTACTGCATTAGGTTGTCATTTTGGTACCTCGATGTAGTGTGCTCAGCAGCCACGGGGGTCCTCTTTGTGTGGATTCCATGTGGCATTCCATATGTTAAGACTACTTGATGACATACCTGACATCAAGAAGGCTGCTGTAAGTAGATAATAATGCTCAACCTTGTCTCTGCTCATATTATCCATCTGATTTTAGAAAATGATTTCTACTTGTATTCTCATAAATGATTGTATATTTCAGGATTTCAAACCTCCTGTGGAGTTTACACAAAAGATGTAAAGCGTGTCCGGGAGATGTTGTGCGAGTACATTCTTAAGGAGACCATCGACCGAAAGGGTAAGTTCTACAGTGGTGCACCGTGAGTTTATTGTGACCAGAAACTTGAAACTCATTCAGTCTTCTTTAGTCAGGTATTGTTGCCTGAGAAACCTGCTTGGCTTGCTTGGTTGGGGTCAGATACTGCCTGGTACCGTCTGTTTTCTCATGACTCCATCCAAACAAGCCCTGATGAGAATAACTTGAAACTTGATGTGATCCTAGCTAGCTTGTCTATAATGTGATCTTGCTTTGCCAATATCTGTGATGTGAGAATGTGTTTGTGATGTCTCCTTGCTGTGGTGGCTGCCATATCCTGGCTGGTTCCACGATGCAGCCCCTGGTGACTGCCAAATTCTCGCTGGTTCCAGGATGCCGTCGGCAACCGGGCAGGTTATTATAGGGATGGCCGCCGTATCTGTAATGGGCATTAATTAAAGCTCGTTACAAACACTTATTAGTAAGTAACGGGCTTCATTCGGAAAGCCCGTTACAAAAATGCCCACAATGTAACGGGCAGTATAAAAGCCCGTTACCAGTCCTGACCGGTGGGGCCCCAGACCTGGCCGTTCATCGAGATATAGGAGACGCAGGTTGACCGAAAGCGTCTCCTTTAATAGAGAGAAAGCAGACGCATGTAGAAACAGATGCGTCTCATTTCGTCGAGACAGTAGAGACGCCGGTTCACAGAATGCGTCTCTGATGTTAATTTAACGAAGAATCGGCTCCGTTTCATGCCCGTTACCAAAGTTCCATGTGGGCCCAAAGAAACAACCATTTCACGTGACCAGTGACTAGTTGTGGTAACATTCGTTGTTTGATGCCCGTTACGAATACTAGTTGTGCTGAGACGCGTGTGAAATAGACGCGTCTCATTTCGTTAAGATAGTGGAGACGCAGGTGCACATCAGGCGTCTCTGAAATTGAGCTTATGTAACAGGCTTTTCTTTGGTGCCTGTTATGAAAGTTCCCAGTGGGCACAGAAAAACAGCCATTTCATGTGACCGGTGGCTAGTTTTGGTAACGGTCGTTGTTTAATGCCCGTTATGAATATGTCTTATCAGTAACGGGCATCTGCCCGTTACCTTTCTTGGCTTATTTGTAACACTTTATCGGTAACGGGAGCATTGCCCGTTACCAAAGGCGATCTACGCCCGTTACCAAAGCCAGTTTTTCACGTAGTGTAACACATGCTGATTGGTCTCGGGAATCCGGAGGCTTGCTTCCTCTCTGGAATCAAAGCCTTCTTCGTCGAATAGAGGAGATACAATGATCTCCGGCACGCCGCCGAGGATGGGCACAATGCGGCAGCCTATCTATACGCCATCTCGCTCTACAGAGACAATGGCGGTGCCGCCGCCGACGACACCGCGAAAGGGTACATGAGGCGGGTCGCGGGCAGTGGCAGTACAACGTCGAGATGGCTGAGCAACGAGGGATGTCTGCCTTTGCGTGAGAAGGCCGCGCGTGTGCTCCACTACTCGACTTGGCGCATTTGGGGTGAACCGCTGCCGCCTCCGGCACAGGTGCGCGGCGATCAACCGTGCCAGGCACCAGCGGCGGCTACGGCGTGGAAAAAGAATGGCTTCGAATTTCTCTGTTTTGCAGTGAAGATTGTAGGCTGCGCTGCGAAATGGTGAAGTTTGCACAAAGAATAGAAAATCTGTAGTAGTAGATTAGCTTTTGTATGATGCTCGAATTATCTGTGTAAAATTTTGGGAGACCAGCAAATCTGACGCGGGTTATCAGCCCCGCGTCGCTAATGACTGTGGGGCCCAGTTCTATTCAAACGAAGAACAATTCCCAATTCTCCTTTTAATCTGCAATCAAATGTTGTAACAAGTATTTCTTCATTGTTATTAGTCCAAATTTGATATTTTTTCTAATTTTTTCTAAAATCATCACCTATCCATTAATTTCATTGTTTAGTGTACATTCCGTTTGTTGAGTGATGTTTATATGCCTTATTTTGTTCTTTGTAAGTATAACATACAAATAATATTTGTTTTACACAATCATTAGTGATGGAACTTTACATTTCGTAAGCTTAAGGTGAACACAAGGCTTTGTTAAGTTTTCAAATGCATATGAGTTCGAACATGTTGCAAAGTGTGGAAAACTTAAATGTTCAAGCAAACATTTTAGGAAATTATGTGAGAGATGAAGACATTTGTACACAAGTATATTATTCCTTCATCGATACCACTTGAAATTTTGAAGACAAGTTTAGTTACCCAAATTATGTTTCCAAGTCAATTTGTAGATTTTTTAGAGGCAATTTGATGTTATTAAAATTATTATATAATTACCATGGAGTGTAAAAACAAAATATATGAATTTTGGACACACAAGTTTGACTATTGATATTTTACTCAAATACTAAATGTCCAAATATAAATTGTTCATATTTTTATGATTTTTAGGTGTTGTTTTATGGGCTCTAATAATTTAGAGAAGTAAGTTTCATTCAAAAAAATGTGACAGGCCCACGTGTCAGCATCACGAGCCAATATAAAAAAGATAACCGTTGCCTGCCCGCCCGGACCCAACTGCCAACATTTGCGATCAGGATTCACTAACCATCGTCGCCAATGACACTGGCCCATGCGTCAGCGTTAGCTTTAGTAGGCTAACCTGCGTCGGCAATGACTACTCTAATAAGATCTAATTTATCACAACAGATCTCCAGTTCATCACAACAGAACACCGTTCATCACAACGCGGTTGGATCTACTCGCATAGATCGAGTTCATGACATACAAAATCTAACAACCAAACTAATTAACTAAGTAGTTCATGATCGACAGACAAACTAAGTAGTTCATGTCCAAGAACTGGACGAAGACAAAAAAGCACAAAAACATTATTGTTACTAATTGGTAGAAGAGTCTATCAATTAGTCGGAGTCCCAGCGTCGTCGCCGCCGTCGTTGTCGTTGTTGTCGTCGTCACTGTGGTTGCCGTCGTCGCTGTCGGAGCCGCCGTCATCGAAGAAGAAGTGGCGGCGGGCAGCTCGCTTGACCACGAGGAGTTTCTCGAGCTTCTCAGCCAAACCGTGGATCCCGAAGGCGAGACCCTTCATGATCGGGTCCTTGTACACATCATGATGCGCCATGATGTCGAAGGCCTCGCCAACACCTTCAAGCTTTTTGAAGGCACTCCTGAGCAGCTCGGTGGCGAACTTATTGTCGTCGAAGAGCGGTTCCTCGTCGGCATCCTTGACCGCCGGCTCCTTCCCCTTCTCCAACTTCTTCCGACGACGCCTTTCATCGTCGTCGTCCTCCCTTCGTCCCCACTTCGACGGCGGTAGGCTCCTCAACGCCATCTCTCCGTGACCGAAGATTTGTAGTGGTGAATCCCGAGGAGGAAAAAGAAGTGAAGAAAAAGATGATGATAGGTTCTAACCTGGCGTTAGAACGAAGGATGGCCCGATCTTCACGGCAGTAGGTCTTGAACTTGAAGAACAACGATGGGGTAGCGGAAATAGGATGATAACTTCTGGAATTAGAAGATAACTTGCTGAAGATCAGCGGGTAACTAGCTTTATACCTAGCCAAGGTTGGATGCGACCCAAACGACGGGGAGAGAGACACCGAAACCACGAGGACTTCGACTCGATCTCCAAACGACCGCAGAACCACAACCGGAGCTAATCCACACAAGGTGAGGCAGCCGTCCGGAACTCACAGAGCACGAACTAGTGGACCTCAGAGAGATCTCTTCACAAGTCCAAGTAGAACAAGGAAGAACAAGGGTGTGAGTAAGGCACTCGGTGCGACTCGGCTGCGAAATCACTTGGATTATCTCAATTCATCAAAAGTTGTTTTTAGCTTACATATGGAGGGTATTTATACTAAGAACAACCCTCTTAGGTGGGTGGAAACACGAAAACAAACCGAATACGTCGCCAATGTGAAAGGATCTCCCGAGACGACCTTCCGAGTTGTTTCCGCGTGACGGTTTGACTGCTGAGCAGTCTTCAATGTTTTGATCATAACTTCTTCTAGAAATCTTCAAATGACGTGGGACTAGATGCGTTGGAAAGCTAACTCGATTATCTTTCCAACGGTTTATAGCATGCTATGGGAAACTTCGTAGATTGGTACAGTTTAATGCCCGAACTAATGCTTCAGAAACCGCCGAATGGATTGCCGAATGGATTGGGAAATTGCCGAATGGATTGTCGATTGCGGAATGGCCTTGCTGAATGACGAGAACTTTGCCGATTCTAGCTTCGTGACCTTTGCCTTGATGATTCTCTTCAACGTACCCGAGAAGTATCAACATACAAGACTTAGGTAGCATAAAGTTATCATTAGAATTGAGTTTAAGTTCACAAAGTAGCGCGTGCACCTCTTGTTGTATCTTTTTAGCTCGGCTACGTGTGATTGGTCCCGTAGGTGTTGGTGTAGAGGTCGGCAATGTAGTCGGAGTGGTCGATGACGCCGGCTTGTGCATATCATCCTCCCCCCTTCAAAAAGAGTCGTCCTCGACTCCTCCAATCCAAAGAATGGAGAGAGATCGGACACATTGAAACCGGTACTCACTCCATAAGTACTTGGCAGATCGATCTCATAGGCGTTGTCGTTGATCTTGCGAAGCACTCTGAAAGGGCCATCAGCCCGGGGCTGCAGCTTGCTCTTGCGTTGCTCAGGAAATCTGTCTTTGCGTAGATGCACCCAAACAAGGTCACCTTCTTCAAAGATCATTTTTCGTCTTCCTTTGTTGGCTTGCTTCTCATACTGTTTGGTCATCTTCTCAATGTTTGTGCGAGCTCTATCATGGAGATTCTTCACAAACTCAGCTCGCTTGCTTGCATCAAAGTTCACTCGCTCCTGCACAGCAAAGGCGAGAAGATCTATGGGAGAAGTGGGTTTGTAACCATACACAATTTCAAATGGACAAAATTTAGTGGTTGAGTGAACGGCTCTATTGTAGGCAAACTCAACATGCGGCAAACTTTCTTCCCAAAGTTTCAAATTCTTTTTGAGAACAGCTCTCAGCAACATGGACAAAGTTCGATTTACAACTTCAGTTTGTCCATCTGTTTGTAGGTGACATGTAGTGGAAAATAACAAGCGTGTTCCAAGTTTTCCCCATAAAGTTTTCCAAAAGTAACTCAAAAATTTTGTGTCACGATCGTAAACGATAGTTCATGGCACCCCATGTAATCGCACAACTTCTCTCGAAAAATAATTCAGCAATATGCGAAGCATCATCACTTTTGTGGCAAGGAATAAAATGTGCCATTTTGCTAAATCGATCAACCACAACAAAAATTGAATCCCTTCCCTTTTTGGTTCGAGGTAAACCAAGAACAAAATCCATAGAAATATCCTCCCATGGTGCACTAGGAATAGGAAGAGGAGTATATAAACCGTGAGGGTTCAGACGGGACTTAGCTTTGTGGCATGATTCGCAGCAAAGGACATGCCTCTCCACATCTCTTCTCATCTTTGGCCAAAAGAAATGGTCAGCAAGCACTTGCTCCGTCTTCTTGGCTCCAAAATGACCCATGAGTCCTCCTGAATGTGCTTCCGTACAAGCAAAATACAAACAGAGCAATGCGGAATGCACAACTTGTTAGCTCGAAATAAAAATCCATCGTGTACATGATATTTTTCCCATCCTTTGCCATCATGACACTTGGAATATGGCTCGCAAAACTTGGATTAGTTGTGTATAATTCTTTTATGCTTTCTAATCCAAGAATTTTAGCATCAAGTTGATTTAACAAAACATGGCGTCGTGACAAGGCATCGGCTACGACATTTTCTTTTCCTTTCTTGTATTTAACAACATAAGGGAATGACTCAATAAATTCACACCATTTAGCATGTCTCCTATTCAGTTTTAATTGTCCTTTAAGATGTTTCAAAGATTCATGGTCCGAATGTATCACAAACTCTTTAGGAAAAAGATAGTGCTTGCCAAGTTTCCAAACTCCTAACAAGGGCATATAATTCTTTGTCATAAACTGAATAATTAAGAGTTGGACCACTTAGCTTTTCACCGTAGTATGCAATTGGCCTTCGTTCTTGCATTAGCACGCCTCCAATCCCAACTCCACTTGCGTCACATTCTATTTCAAATGTTTTGCCGAAATTTGGGAGTGCAAGGACGGGGGCTATTGTAAGCTTCATCTTTAATTCTTCAAAGGCCTTCGTTGAACATCTCCCCACTTGAATGGTACTTCCTTCTTGGTCAACTCATTGATGGGAGCAGCAATAGTGCTGAAATCCTTCACAAACCGCCGGTAGAAACCAAGCAAGTCCAAGCAAACTTCGCACTTGGCTCACGTTCGTGGAGGCGTCCGGTCTCGTACAGCCTTGACCTTTTCTTCATCCACCTCCACTCCTTGACCCGAAACAACAAAACCAAGAAAAACTACCTTGTCGGTGCAAAAGGTGCACTTCTCAAGGTTAGCGTATAATTTTTGCTCACGTAGGACAGCAAGAACGCACCGAATATGTTCAACATGTTCTTCAAGAGACTTGCTTTGTAAATCAAGATATCATCAAAATAGACCACAACAAATTTGCCAATGAAAGCTCTAAGCACATGATTCATCAATCTCATAAATGTACTTGGTGCATTGGTTAAACCAAAGGGCATCACTAACCATTCATATAAACCAAATTTTGTTTTAAAAGCAGTTTTCCATTCATCTCCATCTTTCATGCGAATTTGATGATATCCACTTCTTAAATCAATCTTAGTAAAAATGATAGCACCACTAAGTTCATCGAGCATGTCATCTAATCTTGGAATTGGATGCCTATACCTTACTGTAATGTTATTAATAGCACGGCAATCCACACACATTCTCCAAGATCCATCCTTTTTAGGAACTAATAAAACTAGGGACAAGCACAAGGTGAAAGACTTTCCGTACATACCCTTTGTTAATCAATTCTTCCACTTGCCTCTGAATTTCTTTTGTCTCCTCAGGATTGGTGCGGTAGGCTGCTCGGTTTGGGAGTGAAGCACCAGGAACCAAGTCAATTTGATGCTCGATCCCTCTCTTGGGTGGCAAACCTGGTGGCACCTCATCGGGAAAAACATCCTCAAAGCCCCGTAACACATCAAGATCAACACTTGGCAAAGTAGAAGGTAAGGTGTTAGTAGAAAGAAGGGTGTCCTTGTACATGAGTACAAAGAACATAGCAT
This sequence comes from Cenchrus americanus, assembly GCA_947561735.1. Lineage (NCBI taxonomy): Eukaryota > Viridiplantae > Streptophyta > Magnoliopsida > Poales > Poaceae > Cenchrus > Cenchrus americanus. The sequence continues at coordinate 262,490,250 of OX387241.1, read as the reverse complement.
TAGGTTCACTCAATTCTTTTAAGTCCCCCTTTCTAGCCATCATTACTAAACCCTCTTTTCCCGGTTTTTGGGTTATTTGTGGCTGTGGGTTTTTCTTTGGCTTTGGACACTCTTCCTCACCATTTTTGTGGGTCACTCTAAGGTGATTTTCACTCTCTCGCTGTTTCTTCTTGAGATCATCCTTCAATATTTCTTCCGGGGTCAAAGGAAGCAAAGAAATTCGCTCTCCTTTGTACACAAAAGACAGCTTGTTGGTTCTTCCAAAAATCTCGAACATCTCGATCATATAACCATGGTCTTCCTAGCAGCAATTGGCACGCTTGCATAGGTACCACGTCACACTCCACATGATCCGTATACTTTCCAACAGAGAAAGGAACATTCACCACATGACTGACACGCAGCGCACCACAATCATTCAGCCATTGCATCTTATATGGACTGGGATGACGCCTTGATTTCAGCCCCAATCTGTCCATCAATTCTTGGCTAGCAATATTATTGCAACTTCCATTATCAACAATGATGCGGCAAAGTTTGTCCTTGATCATGCCTCTGGTGTGGAACAGATTGTGTCGTTGTCCATTATTTTCCTTCTCGGCGTTGAATTTCATTCTCCTCTTCTTCAATTTCTTCATCAAATTTTGGACCCTCATCTTCCGGATCACTTTCGGATTCCCATTCTCCTTTATCATTCAGCAACATTGTCCTCCTACTAGGACATTGAGCAGCAATATGGCCACGCCCGTGGCACTTATGGCATACAATTTCCCTGCTTCGGGTAGATGATGTAGCGGCTGAAGCATGAGTTGGGGTTGCTGAACTGGCAACAGGTCGCTGCTGATTTGCAGGTGAAGATGCGCTAGAAACAGCCATCTTTGATGTACCATGAGATGTAGAAAGTTTAGCCGAAGTCCCTTGGGATCGGTGTCCGCCATAAGAAGTGCCGGACTGCTGCTTGCGCCATGGGGCAGCGATAGATTGACTGCCATAAGATTTTCCCCGAGACTCTTGCTGAATTTTCTTCTCCGTACGCATGGCTTGATCAACTAGATCTTGCAAAGTACGATACGGAAACATCTCAACAAAACCAGCAATATCTTCATTAAGACCTCCCAAAAATCTTGCCATCTTGGACTCGCATCTTCTCTCGATTCCGGTCCGTACCAACAAGAACTCCATCTCCTTGAAATATTCATCAACGAGTCCTCTTTCCTTGCTTCAACATCCGCAATCGGTTTCGAAGATCACGCCGATGGCTAGATGGAACAAACCTCCTTCTCATTACTTGCTTCATTCTTTCCCAAGTATTGATGTATCCAAGACCCAACTCAAGCCGATTCTCTTGCACTTGATTCCACCAAGTCGAGCATATCCGGAGAACTCAACCGAGGCTAAATCAACACGGCGATCGATCGAGAAATTATGCACCCTAAAAATCTGGTCGCATTGTTCAGCCCATTCAAAGAACTCATCCGCATTCTCCTTTCCGGTGAATTTAGGGATATTCAACTTGACACGAGCAATATTATCGGGGTCGTCATATTGACGGCGACCGCGGTGAAATCCCCTATCTTCAAAATTAGCACGTCGATGATGATGACGCCGGTCAAATCTCCCACCACGACCAAAGGGATTTTCATCATTAAACCCTTCCTCATGATCTTCGAACTCTTCGTCTTCAAATCTCACATGACGTTCGTGTGCACGACGTCCGCCACGCTGATTATGGAAGTCGGCACGGTGACCACCACGCCGATTATCGAAATCAGCACGACGACCACCACCATGTCCTCCTCGGCCATCACCAAACCGGTCAAATCCATGGCCGAAACCGGAATTCTCATCTCCGGACTCCTCCCGATGATGGTCTTCTTGATCACGACGTGGTCCACGTCCCCCCGCTGCTGGAAGGCGGGCATCAAACATCCTTCCCATTGCCTCCATAAGTGAGTCCGCCATGCGACGCATCTCGGCCGAGAAACGCGGGCGTTCATCCTCTTCATGGCGCTCACCATGAACACTAGAATCCGACCCTGCCATGTTAGGGACAGCAAGAAATATGTGGAATATGAAGTATTTGTGGAAACACTCAAACTCACCAATTACTTACCCAAGTTCGCCCGTCCTCAAGGACCGTGATTGTGCTAGTGTTGGCGGCTTCACGGAGGTGGTAGTGAGGTCGTAAGGATTACGATTTGAGATGTCCTGGTTTCAGATTTGAAGTGGAGCTATAGGTGGCTAAACAAGGAGGGCTTACGGATCGTCAACCAAGTGAAATAATGTGCTCAAAATATATGAATTGCTGCTATCAAGAACACTACTAAAAATATGCAATCTGAAAATTTCAGCAACACACAGCAACACGATTCCCCTTCAAACTCTTTTCTTCTTCTTTCTTTTTTTTGACTCTTTACTTTCTCTTCTTTTTTTTCTTTTTTTTTTCAGAACTCTCTTCTATTTTTTTCTTATACTAACAGGGATGCGAAAAAAAACAAATGAACAACACAATATATATATATAAATGATGCCGACTAGCACTAGATGAACACAAACACAAGGAAAAACGAGTACCGCCAAAGGGTTATAGGTAATTTTTATGGCTCGGGACTGTAGGATAAAACAAAATATATGTGATAAATGATCAAAGGGATAAATGTATGATGATGGTAAGACCTACCGTGGCAACGAAAGCTCTGATACCAGATGATAGGTTCTAACCCGGCGTTAGAACGAAGGATGGCCCGATCTTCACGGCAGTAGGTCTTGAACTTGAAGAACAACGATGGGGTAGCGGAAATAGGATGATAACTTCGGAATTAGAAGATAACTTGTCGAAGATCGGCGGGTAACTAGCTTTATACCTAGCCAAGGTTGGATGCGACCCAAACGACGGGGAGAGAGACACCGAAACCACGAGGACTTCGACTCGATCTCCAAACGACCGCATAACCACAACCGGAGCTAATCCACACAAGGTGAGGCAGCCGTACCGGAACTCACGGGAGCACGAACTAGTGGACCTCGGAGAGATCTCTTCACAAGTCCAAGTAGAACAAGGAAGAACAAGGGTGTGAGTAAGGCACTCGGGCGGCTCGGTGCCGCGAAATCACTTGGATTATCTCAATTCATCAAAAGTTGTTTTTAGCTTACATATGGAGGGTATTTATACAAAGAACAACCCTCTTAGGTGGGTGGAAACACGAAAACAAACTGAATACGTCGCCAATGTGAAAGGATCTCCCGAGACGACCTTCGAGTTGTTTCCGCGTGGCTGTTTGACTGCTGAGCAGTCTTCAATGTTTTGATCATAACTTCTTCTAGGAATCTTCAAATGACGTGGGACTAGATGCGTTGGAAAGCTAACTCGATTATCTTTCCAACGGTGTATAGCAAGCTATGGGAAACTTCGTAGATTGGTACAGTTTAATGCCCGAACTTATGCTTCGAGAAACCGCCGAATGGATTGCCGAATGGATTGGGAAATTGCCGAATGGATTGTCTATTGCCGAATGGCCTTGCTGAATGACGAGAACTTTGCCGATTCTAGCTTCGTGACCTTCGTCTTGATGATTCTCTTCAACGTACCCGAGAAGTATCAACATACAAGACTTTGGTAGCATAAAGTTACCATTAGAATTGAGTTTAAGTTCACAAAGTAGCGCGTGCACCTCTTGTTGTATCTTTTTAGCTCGGCTACGTGTGATTGGTCCCGTAGGTGTTGGTGTAGAGGTCGGCAATGTATTCGGAGTGGTCGATGACGCCGGCGTGTGCATATCGGATGATAAGCTTATGGAAGAAGTAGGCGAAAGCAGGGGAGGGCGATTGGACGAGGGAGTTATATTGACAAGATGCGGAACCGTCAGGCGCCTCTGCCCCCACCCACTACTCCATTACTGCCAGTACGTGCCACTCGATTGCGCATCGGGCTCCGTCTCGGGCGCAAAGCCATGCGTGCTTTCACTTACACGGGAAGGAGAAGGAGCGGGGCAATGATGTCGGGCCCACTTGTCAACGGTAGCAGCCAAACTGCAGCGCCTTTTCAATTTCCATTTATTGTTTTATTACCACATGGCCGAGGCGCCATCTTCAACCTTCAACCCTCGAGCTCGTCGCCTCCTTCAACTTCAATCCTAGTCGCCAACTTCATCCCTCTTCAAATTTAATCTCCTTGCCAACTTCATCCCTCGTCGCTGCCAACTTCAACCCTCGTCGCCATTCAAATTCCAAACCCCGTTGCTGTGCTATTTCCTCCCCTTCTCCTTAATGGCCGCGGTGTGCTTGATGCTGCTTCTGCCAGATGAACTTCTCACCAAGATCATCATCCACTACATCAAGGATGTGGCAGTTTTCCATTTTCTGAACCTTCACAATAAAATCTGCGGCACCTTCCGGTGCATCTGCAACTCCGATGAGGTACTACTGCACGTGTCGCTGTGTGATCTTCATGAGGCGTGCAAGAATCACTACGTCAGGTCGTGCTTTGAGCGGCGCTTCTACCGAGCCAATCATTCGGAGGCATTGTTCTTCGAGGGGATGGTGAGGTTGATGAGGCGGCGGAACCCTGATAAGGGTCTGAAGCTCATCGGAGATGCCGCTGCTGCTGAAGACTCTGGTGCCAAGTACTTTTAAGTGATGCTAAAGTGCCGTTGCAAACTGGTGGACCCTAAAGTCATGGCACTACTACAGGAAATCAGCGGCGGCCCGTCGCCCCCTGACGGCCGATGGAGGAACCACAACCTGCGGCGGCTACGCTACCTCATCAAGTAGGATCTCGACAACATTGCGTGGTTGTATTGGCTTGATGACAGCGATGACGACGACAACATTCCATTGCTTCCCATCCAAAATCCCCACATCTGCATTTGGGATGCGGGATGTAGGTGCTACGGGTCGGATAGCAAAGAGATCATCCACTACTATAGCCCCGAGTGTCGCATCCGTCATGAGTTCGACCTATGGACGCGTAGCTTCCGCCCCGCTATGGAGTACGCAGTCAGCAGGATAAACATCGGGATGTAGGTGCAAGCATCAATGAACATTATCTATCTTGAATGTAAATTGTTAGATATTACTAAACGCTGATTTGATTTTATCGGGATGTCGGTTTTTAGTCATTTTTTGATAGATAATATTTGATTTTTCACGTTTGTGAGTCAAGTCGAAGGTTGTAGTGGTCTCATTTGCTGCCGACGTGGCCTGGAATGCCCTCTTGGGTGTCAAAACCGCCGAAGCGGGGACGGAGGCGGCGACAGCGGGCGGCGGTGCCCTCTGCTTCCTCCTTTGTTCTATTCAAATGATTGTGGGGGCCAGTTCTATTCAAATGAAGAACAGTTCCCATTTCTCCTTTTAATCTGCAATCAAATGTTGTAACAAGTATTTCTTTATCGTTATTAGTCCAAATTTGATATTTTTTCTATTTTTTCTAAAATCACCATCTATTCATTAATTTCATTGTTTAGTGTACATTTTGTTTGTTGAGTGATGTTTATATGCCTTATTTTGTTCTTTGTAAGTACAACATACAAATAATATTTGTTTTACACAACCATTAGTGATGGAACTTTACATTTCGTAAGCTTATGGTGAACAAAAGGTTTTGTTACGTTTTCAAATGCATATGAGTTCGAACATGTTGCAAAGTGTAGAAAACTTCAATGTTCAAGCAAACATTCTATGACACTGTGTGAGAGATGTAGATATTTGTACACAAGTATATAATTCCTTCACCGAAACCATTTGAAATTTTGAAGACAAGTCTGGGTACCCAAATTATGTTGGCAAGTCAATTTGTAGATTTTTTAGAGCACACTAGATGTTAGTACAATTATTACATCATTAACATGGGATGTAAAAACAGATTCTAAGAATCTTGGGCACACAAATGTGACTGTTGATATTTTATTCAAATACTAAATGTACAAATACAAATTGTTCATATTTTTATGATTTTTAGGTGCTGTTTTATGGGCTCCAATATTTTAGGGAAGCACGTTTCATTCGAAAGAAAATAGTGGCTGGCCCACGCGTCAGCAGCCAAAATAAAAAGATAACTGCTGACCCAACTCCCAACAAAGGTGATCTTGGTTCACTAACCATCGTTGCCCATGACACTAGCTCACTCGTTAGTGTTAGCAAGTGAACCGTGCGCGGGCTCCTCAAATTTCTCACTTATATTTACTATAGTGCCCATGAAATTCCAATTGCTGCACAGAGCAGTCAAGGGCATGCCGGTAGTTTCATTAAACATAGTTACATGTGTCGTTCATATTCGGCTCCTCGCTAGACAGATCCACAACGCCCGCATTCTCCCCACCGCCTCCACCACTCGCCCCGCTCGCCTTCGCCACTCTCTCCCCACTGCAGCCCTGCTCTTCTCCAGCCCCACCGCTTCCTGCGTGACGACTGTGATGAGGATGCGGTTACTGGCATGCGGACATACATCCGGCCAACCTAAAGATGGTTGACCACGACGACGAGCCGGTTGCCTCAGGACACGAGCCGACGTGGATCCGGACCCTCTGACCATCACGACAACAACTACTTCATTCGTGATAGAGGCTAGTCCTGCTTGAACCCCCAACACCCTCTCTCTGCTATATATTCATGTCAATGTGGATTAATTAGGGAGACATGCCTTGATAGTTCATCTTTAATTGATTGACTGTGAATTTGATGGATGGATTTTGTTGCCCCAAGTCTGTTTGAATAAATTGTTGCTAACAGATGTATTTATTATATGAACTGTTGAAATTCATTTTTATATTCCTGGTGCTACAATTTTTGCACTTACAATTCATGAAAAGCATCGAGGATGTTAGCATACTTTAATTCTGTTATGCTTTGAATGTACCAGATCGACAGTTATGCTTTGGATCTATTAGCATACTTTAATTCTGCTATGCTCTGAATGTACCAGATCGATAGTTATGCTTTGGACCTGTTAGCATATAATTTAATTCTGCTATGCTCAGATCGACAGTTATTCTTTGACCTGTTAGCATATTTTAATTCTGATGGCCACATAATGTCATTGGGAATTGCATCGCAGTGGTTTATAATGTCGTCCACCCAATCTGCTATATATTCATGTCAAGGTGGATTAGGGAGACATGCCTTAATTGTTCATCTTCAATTGATTGACTGTGGATTTGATGGATAGATTTTGTTGCTCCAAGTCTGTTTTGAATAAATTGTTGCTAATAGATGAAGTTATATGAAAAGTTGAAATTCATTTTCATGTTTCTGGTGCTATAATTTTTGCACTGTAAATTCATGAAAAGCATAAAGGATGTTAGCATACTTTAATTCTGCTATGCTTTGAATGTACCAGATCGACACTTATGCTTTGGACCTGTTAGCATACTTTAATTCTGATGGCCACATAATGTCAGTGGGAATTGCATCGCAGTGGTTTATATTGTAGTCCACTCAATCTGCTATATATTCATGTCAAGGTGGATTAGGGAGACATGCCTTAATAGTTCATCTTCAACTGATTGACTGTGGATTTGATGGATGGATTTTGTTTCTCCAATTCTGTTTTGACTAAATTGTTGCTAACAGATGAAGTTATATGAAATGTTGAAATTCATTTTCATGTTCCTAGTGCTATAATTTTTGCACTATAAATTCATGAAAAGCATAAAGGATGTTAGCATACTTTAATTCTGCTATGCTTTGAATGTACCAGATCGACACTTATGCTTTGGACCTGTTAGCATACTTTAGTTCTGATGGCCACATAATGTTAGTGGGAATTGCATCGCAATGGTTTATAAAGTAGTTGTAACTAGACTGTCTTATGCTTTGTTGTGAGTGTTAACTGTTTCACTACTGTCATATATATTGTTATTGTTGGCATCATGATGTGTTGTGAGTGTTGTTTCACTACTGTCATATATAATGTCATGACCATTGCTTTATCCTCTTGTAGCATGTACATATGGAACACACAATCCATCGCTGCTCAAGTTGGACAGGAAGCAGTTGAAAGAATTTATTCTCTACTTTGATATATAAGCATATTGTTGTGTCCCTGTCAAAATGGTTAGCACCTATCCCTGTATGCTAATTAAGTAAAAATATGAACTGTGTAGATTCTGCTAAACAACATCCCCCGCTAAAGTTCCCAGACCTCCAAAATGTTTTGAACTGGTCAGTTTCTTGTAGGTTTTGTTCACAAAAATTCAATCTCTTAGTGTTTCTAATTGGTATTGCTGACCATGCATGGCCTTTGGTACAATATTTTTTGTTCACAAAAAATCAATCTCTTAGTGTTTCTAATTGGTATTGCTGATCATGCAGGGCCTTTGGTGATGCACAGTACAGAGTGATGAAAGGAAAGAAAAAAACCAAAAGTCACACTCAAGCAGAAAACAAATCTCGCTATAAGACCGAGGTTTTTTATGGTCCCTTCTTACCTATTTGGTACTACATTAACTTGTCATTTTGGTACCTCGATGCAGTGTGCTCAGCAGCCACGAGGGTCGTCTTTGTGTGGATTCCATGTGGCATTCCATATGTTAAGACTACTCGATGCTGTAAGTAGATAATAACGCTCAACCTTGGCTCTGCTCATATTATCCATCTGATTTTTGAAAACGATTTCTACTTGTATTCTCATAAATGATTTTTTTTGCAGGATTTCAAACCTCCTGTAGATGTTTCCGTAGAAGATGTAAAGCGTGTTCGGGAGATGTTGTGCGAGTACATTCTTAAGGAGACCACCCGCCCGAAAGGGAAACTTCTACAGTGGTGCACCGTGAGTTTATTGTGACCAGAAACTTGAAAATCATTCAGTCTTCTTTAGTTAGGTGTTGTTGCCTGAGAAACCTGCTTGGCTTGCTTGGTTGGGGCCGGATCATCGCCTCGTTCATGGCTTCAAGCGTTTTCTCATGACTCCATCCAAACAAGCCCTTATGAGAGTAACTTGAAACTTGATGTGATCCTAGCTTGTCTATAAATGTGATCTTGCTTTGCCTATATCTCGTGCCTTGCGAGAATGTGTTTGTGATGTCTCCTTGCTGTGGTGGTCGCCAAATCTCGGGCCGGTTCCGAGGATGCGCCCCGGTGGCCGCCAAATCTCGGGCTGGTTCCGGGATCCCCGCCGCACCCGGCATGTTCTCGTAGTTGTGGCCGCCGTATCCGTAATGGGCGTGAATTAAAGCTCGTTACAAACACTGATTAGTGAGTAACGGGCATCATTCGGAAAGCCCGTTACAAAAATGCACACAATGTAACGGGCAGTGTAAAAGCCCATTACCGTCCCCCGACCGGTGGGCCCCCGGGACTCGGCTTTGTTCATCGAGATATATGAGATGCAGGTTGAAAGCAAGCGTCTCCTTTAATAGAGAGAAAGCATACGCACGTGGAAACAGATGCATCTCATTTCGTTGAGACAATGGAGACGCATGTTCAAGGAATGCATCTCTGAAGTTAATTTAACAGTAACGGGCTCTGTTTCATGCTCGTTACCAAAGTTCCATGTGGGCCCAGAGAAATAGCCATTTCACGTGATCGGTGACTAGTTGTGGTAACGGTCGTTGTTTGATGCCCGTTACGAATCCTATATGTACTGAGACGTGCGTGAAATAGACACGTCTCAGTTCATCAAGATTGTGGAGATGCAGGTGTACATCAGGCGTCTCTGATATTGAGCTTCTGTAACGGGCTTTTTTTGTGCCCGTTACGAAAGTTCCCTGTGGGCCCAGAAAAACAGCCATTTCACGTGATCGGTGGCTAGTTGTGGTAACGGTCGTTGTTTAATGCCCGTTACGAATATTTCTTATCAGTAACGGGCATCCACCCGTTACCTTTCTTGGCTTATTTGTAACACTTGATCGGTAACGGGCGCATTGCTTGTTACCAAAGGCGATCTATGCCCGTTACCAAAGCCAGTTTTCACGTAGTCTCTCCCACATCTCAGTCCAAGCCCAAAATACCATCCATAGTCAAGCAACAAAAGTATGGATAGTTGGTATATGGGACTAGCTAGGGGTCTGTAGCTAGTCCCGAAGTAGGTAAAACAAGGAATCATGATGTATTAAATAATAAATGCAAGACTTATCAAATGGCTATGCAATCAACCAAGCAATGCATTAAAAGTAAAGCACTAGCATCTAATTATTAACATGGGATCTACCTGGTTGGGAGTGACATGACACCTTCATTGCTGTTGGAGTACTCGTTGTCCGGGACAGTGTACTCCGGGTCCTCTGCGTCCTCCTGGTCGAAGCTCGGGTCTGTGGCATGAGATTCGACACGAGCGTAAGAAAACGATACACAACTAAGCAGTAACTCCAAATAGAAACCTCTTTTTAGAAAACTCAAAAGAGCGCAAACTACCTACAAACAGCAAGGTTTCGAAATTACAAAATTATAGGAATTGGTTTTATATTTTTCTGAGTTTCCTATATTTAGTTAAGATTTTTCAAAGGTTAAATCATTTATAAAACAATTCTGAAATCGTTTAGAAAATAGAAAAGGATTTTTATTTAAAAAGGTGTTGACGTCAGCGGTCAGTAGTTAGATGGGGCTTTAATGGGCCGAAAGTGTCACTGGGCCAAAGGCGGCCCAGTTGGCCCAGTGGACTAAAGTCCACGATACCTCCCTGGTCTTGACCCAACAGTCCATATAGAGACGATGGGCTCCATTGGGCTACAATGGGTCGGAGCGCCAAATAAAGCCCATCTACTCTGTTAGATCTAGCCGATTTGGGGGAGCGCTGGCTAATGCTCGGCTCCCTGGTGCACGGCGTGCGCCGGCATGCCCCCCCCCCCCCCCCCCCCCCATGGCGACGGTGCGGTCGAAACAGAGGGGGAACCTGGGACTAGCTCAGGTTAGAGCGAGACAGGTAGTAAGCCCCACGGCCCTTGCGCAAGCATTCAGGAACAAGCACCACAGGTTGCACGCGTTCTCGCACTGCCAACCACCTTGTGCGTGGCGTGGCGGCACTGGTTGCAGCTAGGCCCTTGCGCTGGGGTGCACTTGGCCTGGCTGCCACCACGCGTGTGAGCCTCAGCACGAAACAGACAGGCACGATACGAAGGCTGGCTCATAGAGACGACAGCGCGGCGAGCGGGGTTCGGCACCGAGACGCGGCCGCGCCGAACGTCACTGCGAACGTGCAGTGACGAGGTGAAGCCTTGGCCATGGGCGCTGGGGTGCGCATGGCCGTGGCACGAGTGTGATTCCACCTGCACGAAAACATCATGGCGTGAAGGCCGGAACACAGGAACATGAGGCACGACGCACGCTCAGCGCATGGCACGGCGGCGCGCCGCGGGGTGGTCCTCGGCTCAACGGACGCAGGTACAGCACGACGCTTCACGTACGAGCACGCCCGGCACAGCGGCTTGGGGTTGCTGCAGTGTGAGGCTACAACAAGAGCGGCGTGGTTCAATGGCCGTCCATGGGGAAACGACGACGAATCGGCGCTCGACGGCTCGATGGCACGCTCACAGGCAGGGACAAAGAAGGAGAACGACGCTAGAGGAAAGGGGGGCAACGACGCTCACTGCGGGGCGGTGGTGTAGTCGTTGCCGGCCTGATGAAGACGGTGGCGCGGTGTAGACGTACGTGGCGGCGCCCTACTCCTTCCTCTGTTCCGGCTCCCCGCCCAACGCGGACGGCTTCGGCTTCTCCCGCACTGACGGGTACTGCTCCCCACGAAGACGAGCGACCTCCGGTCTTGGGGCACCAGCGGCGTCGCGGGGCGCGACCTCCCCCTTCTCCCCTCCTGTTCTCTTCCTCCACTCCCCTTCTCCTCTTCCCCCACGGTGGCGAACACAGGAAGGGGAAACCCCCAAAGCGGCTTGGCTTGCGAGAGGGGCTCGGTCTCGGGGGTTGTAGGGTTCGGTCAAGGGGGCAAGTGCATGGACACGACGTGCGCCCTGGTTGGTTGGTGTGGTGGGGGCTCCGACGTGGCGGCGCGGCAGTGGAATGGTAGAGGGGTCTTCTTTTCCCCCTAGGGAGACCCCGAGGTGAGCACACGGCCGTGCCCTGGCTCGGTGTGCGTGCCAGCCGGTGGCCCGGTCGTCCCATCGCGCGCGCTGGCGCGGCGTGGTACGGTGCGGTGCAGCGCTGGGGGAAAAGGTGAAGAAGAAGAAAGAAGAGAGGCCGAATCGCGGGTCCCACACGTCAGTGACAGAAACGAAAAGGCAGCGGTGTTGTGCGGTCGCTGGGCTGCATCCGATGGGCTGCTCGGCTGGGCCCGCTGCGGGTTAGCTGGGTCGGCCGGCTGTTCACAAGGGAAAATGCCCACGTCAGAAGTTAGTATTTTACAAAGACTTTGAATATAGTTTTGTAGTTTAGTTTGAATTTGAATTACATTCAAATTCAAACTACGCACATTTAACTCCAAATAAAATCCAGAAAAATCCAACTCACATATTTTACCATAATTTGAATTTATATTTTTATAAATGGGTTTAGTTTGTGGAGAATTTAGGGGAGGGCTAGCAAGCTTGGTTTAAAAATTTGGTAGCACTCCAATTCAACCAAAAAGTTTTATTTTTTCGCAAATTTTGCACACCTATTTTCCGGTATGTTACATTCTCCCCTACCACCAATAATCTCATCCTCGAGATTTTAGCTCCAACTTCCTCCATGAACAAGTGAGGGTACTCCTTCCTGAGATCGGCTTCCTTCTCCTAGGTCGCTTCTTGCTCGGTGTGGTTAGGCCACAGCACCTTGCAGAAAGGTGCAGAAAGATATTATGGTTCTTCTCGTCTCTTTGACTGCTCGATCCAAAATCTTCTCAGGGTACTCAGCATACTCAAGGGTATCTTGTAGGTCAAGCAACTCCACGGGCACCTACTTTTATTCCACCTCCTTCTCACTCTTCTTCAGTTGTGACACGTCAAACACAGGGTGCACTCTAGTCATTGTCTCGGGTAACGCGAGCTAGTAAGCGAGACTTCCAATCCTCTTGGTGATTTGGTACGGCCCTAGGTAAATCGGAGCAAACTTTCCTTTCACTAAGAACCTCTTAGTCCCTCAAAGTGGTGAGACCTTTAGGTACACACAGTCTCCGACTGCAAAGATCAACTCCCTCCTTCTTTTGTCGGCATAGCTCTTCTGACGGCTCTGAGCAACCCTTAGGTTCTCACAGACTTTCTCTACTTTCTCTTCTGCTTCTTCTATGATTGTTGGCCCAAAGAGAGTTCTCTCTCCCACTTTTGACCACGCTAGGGGGGTTCTACACTTTATCCCGTAAAGGGCCTCAAAAGGTGACATTCGGAGACTTGCTTGAAAACTGTTGTTGTAAGAGAACTCAGCAAACGGTAAGCTGCTCTCCCAATCTGTTCCGTAAGTGAGCGCACAGCTCGTAGCATGTCCTCCAGAACTTGGTTGACTCTCTCAGTTTGCCCGTCTGTTTGTGGGTGGAAAGTTGTGCTGTAGCTAAGAGTGGTGCCCATAAGCTTGTGAAATCTCCTCCAAAACTTGGCCACAAACTGAGGTCCTCGATCGGATACTATACTCTTTGGCGCCCCATGCAACCTAAGTATGTGTTCTATGTACAGTTTTGCCAAGCATTCTATACCAAAGGTTACTTTCACTGGCACGAAGTGCGCCACCTTGGTCAATTGGTCCACTATGACCCAAATCGAATCGTTTCCCTTTGGTGTCCGGGGTAGTCCCACTACAAAGTTCATGGTGATGTCTTCCCACTTCCAAACCGGAATTTATAAGGAAAACCGAATGCATCTCATATGTGTGCCAGGATCAAAATTTCACACACATGATAGACAATAGAGTATAATACCATAACTGTAATCAAAACGTACAAGAGTTTAACTGATACAATATTCATGTATTACACTCAGGCAGGTGGACAGGAAGGTCCGAACACAAAACGATAACTAAACGAGCAGCTCCTTCTTCAACTTCCACAGGCATAATGACTGGGGATCTGCATGCCTTAGAACTCCTCATAGTCGCTCCAGTACTCCTCACTGATGTTCTCCTCTAAACAGCGGTAAGCAAGGGTGAGCACTCTTATGGTTGGAGCTCAGCAAGTGTGGAAAACATGCAAGGCTACCAAGGATAGGCTATGGTTTACAGTGGTTAGCATTTTATAAGTTGGTCAAATTTTATTTAGCAACACCTAGTACTAGATGTAAGTTTATACCAACCCACTTAAGCTTCTAAAGACAACCCAAGCCCAAAGACCCACAAGATCCACAATTTACATCCATCTTTAGTTTGATTATCATGTGAGGGTCCAAGCCGCTCTTGACTGTGAGCACGGTTGATCGATCAGTTTTCACTCTGCAGAGGTTGTACACTTTACCCACAGTTCGTGTCCCCCATGTTGCCCAGGTTAGCTAGACCCATAAACGCTTCCAAGTTGAGTGGCTAGGGGTCCACTACGAAGCCTTTACAAAGCAAAGCAGAGGAATCAACAGCCTGCGACAGTTACAGCAACGGAGCAGACCATAACCCTCCCTAATGGTCGGCACCTTAGCCAAGGCTGCTACCCCAAAAGAACCGGGCTATCCCCCTTCAACTCCAGCCTCCTATGCCCCTCTCGGAAATAAAAGGCTATCAGATAAATCCACTCTCCTAATTAATTGGCTAAGCCAGAGCCATGTGGACTGTGGTTGTACTATTGTCTTGGGTGGTTCTCCATGTTCCACTTAAGGTATATGATCTTGTTTTATTCTTAATCAACATTTCATAAACATGAATATTGCATCACATAACCAACATAACCAGCCCGAGTTTAGCAAACTAAGCAAATATGTACCCAAAAACATTTGTTAAACAGGGTTGATCAAGGTAACAGGATCAAACATCTATTCAAGTCCTTCAAAAGGTGTTTGTCCATAAATTTAATGCATAGAAACGAGTAAAGTAAACATTGTATAAGCATGCAGTTATATAGGTTCAAAAGAGAATATGCAGAGGGAGAAATCCAATTGCCTTCCTCTACAAACAGAGTATCTTCTTCTTCGTAGACAGGCCCTTCTTGATCGTCTCCAATGGGGAGCTACAAAACAGGCACGATATCTATGCACAAGCACATACAAACAAACAATAAATAAACAGTACACCAAATGGTAACGAAAGCTGAAAACACACTGTCTAAAAGATTCTACTTGTAGAGACAATCATTTCGGTATATAGAACGCTAAAAACGGAGTTAAAACAAGAAAGATATGATTAAAACAAGTCACAGGGACCTTTCTGTAAGAAAACTATGCCTACACGACTATCATGAATAAAACCAGGGACTAAAACATAATTTTATATGAAAACAGGAGGGCTAACATGTTAGAATGAATAAAAAGGACCTCGGGTGCTATTTAACAGCGAAGGTAGGGGCTAGAACATAAGATTCAGGACCTGTTTGTGAAGGTTTATATAGGTGGAAGGACCGGCATGCAAAAACATAGAAACCCTGGGGATCTTTAAAGAAAATGGCTCGATTGGGTCGTGGATCTTTGATCCAACGGTAGCAGCGGTGGTGGACCGCGCTGTGAGCCCGGCTCACGGGTCCATGGTGAACCGAGGCCAAGTGGTACGCTCCGTTTTGATCAGGACCGCCCGTGCGCGATCGCACGGCCCTAGTGGCCTGCAAGCGCCGCACGGCGGTGAGCACGCCGGAACAGAGAGGGGCGCGGCGATGCTTCCCTGGCGCAGCCCTAGATCGGGCTACGGGGCACCGTTTCGTGCGAGAGCGGCCTCTACGCGTAGCTGAACGACACGCACACACCTCCAGGGGTTCAGGGAGGCGGGTTGAGCTTCCACGGCGGCCGGCACCGAAAGGGGCGGCGCGGGGTTCGCGGGCGTGCGGGCGCCGGTGCTGTGGCGTGCTCTCAAGGGAAAAACAACCGGGAAGACGATGCTCACCACGTGAAGAAGAGCCAGGCGAGTTCACGAGCGAAGGAGAGGCGACGGTGAGGAAGCTCGTCGATGGCGGCGAGCTCAAGCCGAAACTGGGGCGCGGGCTCCTTGTGCAGCCGGTGCGGACGACGAAGAAGACGACCTTGAGCAGGAGAAACTCGATTAGCATCAGGCGCATCGCAAGAGAGGGAAAAGAGGGATGGAGAGACCCTTCACCGACGATGGAAAGCTCTGGCGCCCAACAATGGCTTGGAGGCCGGGAAACGACGGCAAAGGCGTTGAGCTTGCTCGGGTGGGGAAAGAGGAAGGCGTGCAAGGCCTGAGCAAGGTTCTTATAGGTCAAGGAGGGGAGAAGAACCGGCGGCCGTGTTTATGGCCATGGGGCGATGGCAGCCGCATTCCAAAGGAATGGGGGCAAGATGAGAAGAAACTGGCGAGGATTAATGGGGGAAACAATCCCAAGTGCTCCGGCGCTTGATTGACTGACTTGATGGCCAGGGGAAGCAAGGGAAGGCGGGCAGGCGCAGAGGAATCCACTGTGGCACCGCCGAGCTGAGGAAAGGAAAGGGAGGTGGGAGGAAGGGGAAATGCCGACAGGTGGGGTCACGGTGTCAACGGCTCAAGGAAAAATAAAAGAAAGAGTGGGCAGGTGGGCCGCTGCGGGAGGGAGAAGATGGGCCGGCACGCCGGCTGGGCCGAAAGGAAGGTGAGGTTCCTTTTTCTCTTTTAAAAAAAAACACAAATAAAACCAAACTTTAAACTCAAATTTATTCAAAACCTTTTCAAACTTTTTCACAAAATTTTCTAAACTTTTTAAACCTCACACAAGCAACCAAAAACCAGGCATAGCCAAATAATGATGCACAATCACTTGTTGTCTCTAAATTAATTAAATTAAGTTAAATACTTTAGAGCTCAAATTTAAATAGCATTTCATTTTAAATCCTTAAGACTATGCTATCAAGTTTCTTAGGTGAATTTTAGTGATGGAATTTTAGGGTGTCACAAATCCTACCCCCTTAAAGAGAACCTCGTCCCGAGATTCAGGAGGTTTCGAGAACAGCTGAGAAAAGTCTTCTTTCAGTTCATCCTCTCTTTCCCAATTTGCCTCTTCTTCTGTGTGATGACTCCATTGTACTTTACACATCTTGATGACCTTGCTCCTAGTAACCCTTTCCGAGGTATCCAAGATCTTGATAGGATATTCCTTGTAAGTCAAATCCTTTCCCATCTCTATGTCTTCAAGCAGTACTGGGCTCTATTCTGACCTCACTCGTGCACTTCTTTAACTGTGATACATGGAATACATCATGAACACCTGACAATTGTGCTGGAAACTCCAACTGGTAGGCTACTTCACCTCTTCTTTCCACTATCTTGAAAGGACCTATAAACCGAGGTGATAACTTCCCTCTAACATTGAACCTTCGCAGACCACAGATAGGTGACACTCTGAGGTATGCATAGTCACCAACTTCCAAAACCACTTCTCTTCTTCGAGGATCAACATAACTCTTCTGACGTGACTGTGCAGCTTTGAGATTCTCTCTAATGATCTCAACTTGTCTTTCTGCTTCTCTTATGTTGTCTGGTCCAAAGAGCTGACTTTCTCTAGTCTGGTTCCAAAACAATGGTGTTCTACACTTTCTCCCATACAAAGCTTCAAATGGTGCCATCTTGATGCTGGACTGTTAACTGTTGTTATAAGAAAACTCTGCATAAGGCAAACTCTTATCCCATCTACCACTATTCTTCAACACACAAGCTCTCACATGTCCTCAAGAATCTGATTTGTCCTTTCTGTCTGCCCGTCTGTCTGAGGATGGTATGCTGAACTGAAATTTAGCTTTGTATCCATTGATTCATGCAACTCCTGCCAAAATCATGAAGTGAACTGAGTGCCTCGATCCGACACTATCTTCTTTGGTACCCCGTGCAAACACACTATCCTTGAATTATATAACTCTGCCAGCTTGACTCATGTATAAGTTGTCTTCACTTGAATAAAGTGTGCTACTTTGGTTAATCTATCCACAATAACCCATATAGAATCATACCCGTCACGAGTACGAGGTAATCCCACTATGAAATCCATGCTCTTCCCACTTCCACTCAGGTACCTTTAAAAGGTTGAAGCAATCCTGCTGGTCTTTGATACTCAGCTTTCACTCTTTGACATGTGTCACACAAAGCTACATGAGCTGTTACATCGTTTTTCATTCCATATCACCAATACCTCTGTTTTAAATCCTGATACATCTTAGAATTCCAAGGATGGATAGAGTAAGCTGAATCGTGTGCTTCCTTCAGGATAGTTTCTCGCAGCTCCTTGATCTCAGGTACACAGATTCTGTTCTTGAACCACACAGTTCCTTACTCATCTTCCCTGAACTCTGGAACTTTACCCAACTTTATCAGCTTCTTATACTCTGCAATCTTCTCATCAGTCAACTGCCCTTTTCTGATATCCTGCTCAAGGGTCGATTCAATTTCCAGTGTCAATGTTTCACTTTGAGCAACTATTCTCAGATTAAATTGTGCCATCTCCCAACATAACTCCTAAGGTAACAAGTGCCCTATCAGCATGTTGGTCTAACTCTTCCGACTCAAATCATCTTCTACCACATTCACTTTACCAGGATGGTGTTAACACCAAAAATTGGTACAAGAAAGAGGCTGATTTGTGGACTGAACTTGGTAACAAATTTTGTTCGGCAGGGAAAGATTTCTTCAGAGGATTCGGTAGAAATGCCTGCGGTCGGCAGTATGTTTTCGTTCGGCAAAAGGACTGTTTGCGCTGGATTCGTGGAATCGCGTGGTGACGTGGCCCGAACGGAAGGAAAGGACGAATGGATGGATAGGCATTCGCACTTGGGCATTAAATTAGGTATCAAATATTGTGCTCGTAGTCCACCAGGAGTCGTGTTAGGACAGGGTATAAATATGAACCCTGGATGTATGTAATCATAATCGAACATTCTCATAACAAACCGGCTTTACGCCAAACTTTCGAGTCCTCTAGTCGTGTCGTCGAGTCCTTCAAGGGGGTTCATCGATCCGTCGACCTCCGTAAGTACCGGCAACCTTGTATCATGTCTAGTATCATGCGGTGGATTTAGATTGTGATGCAAGTAGTCTTGTTACCATGCTTAGTATCATGCGGTGGTTTAAGCTTGGTTCAAGAGGGTTTCTTGTTAGATCATGAGCCATGCGGTGGGCTAAGATCCAGCTTGGAGCTAGTTATCGGCTCTATTAGGTTTGGCAAGATCTAATAGATTCATTAAGTTACCATGTGTTGCTTTGAGTTTTTACTTTATATTTAAATTCATGTAACACTCTTTTGCCCAATTTAGATTGGTTTGAATCGGCTTTATCTTGTTCGGTGATCCTTATGCAACATGTTCATATCTTTGGCTCAATACGGCACGTGGATCACGTGTTCTCTAATAGCCGAAACCGAATCAATCTAAGTTGTCACGTGTTGCGGGTTCAAGCTTGTTAATCTTGTGTAAATCTTGACAGAACCGGGTATCATGTGGTAGATGCAGGTTTTTGGGTTGTTTTAGAGCTTATCATCCGGTGGATTAGATTTCGATTCAATCTGATAGGTTTACCATCTTTGGCAATGTTTGTTCCTTCTCCGCGGATCCCGATTCTGCTGTACAGCTGTATTCGGTTATGCTTCCATGAGTAAAACGTGCTTATAAGTTTTTGTTTTAAATAATGTGTGCTTTTAGCCTTCCATATTTAGATTGTATCATGTGGTGGATTGATCTCTTCATGGTTGGTGGTGTGATTTCAAACAAGTTGTATCATGCGGTGGATTAACTTGTTTGGTTTCATGCTTGACGGGTTTTAAAGTACCTAGACATGCGGTACACTAGTGCTTTTAGCCTATGCATGCTTGTTTACTTCATATTTATGAGTATGCTTTATTTTATTTATTTTATTTGTTGTTTACCATCAAAATCGGTCATGATCATGTATGAGCAACGTTATTTAAACAAAGACCGATCTTTTGTCATGCTTACGTCATCCATTCAGCTATGTTCTATTTTATGTTCTAAAGCTCCCGAATGATTTTCAACCTGTTGACAGATAGCTTCTCATAGCTATATGCCAGCTTACATGGCTTTCTAGCCACAAGTATGGAACTGTCTGGTACCAAGCTTTGGTATTTGACTGCTTTATCCTTTGTTAATTTCAGGAAAATTGACTGGCACGCTTTGGAATCTTCTCGTGTGTTAAGCCAGCTTTGTTCGGCTTGCTGTGTGCTTGGCGCAGGGTGTGGATTTTGCGTCAACAAACTTTTTCGCACGCCTGGTGGGACATTCTAGTTGATTCAAGATGCTTGACATTGGCGACGTCATGGACGTCACCATTAATGACCTGTCTCCGGAGCAACAAGCGCAGTTGAAAGATGCTATTGACCAATTCCAGCAGAAGTGCCTGATGTTATTTAGAAAGAATAGAAGCGGTGTGCCGTACCTTAAAACTGAGATGCCAAGAGTTCTGCTGCCATGGGAACCTGACACCACAGCTGCTCAGGAGAAACAGGAGGTCATGCAGGCTTTTCGGGAAACTATGGACTCCGTAATGGCTAAACATCATACTGCTTTCCTGCATATGTTCAAGCAGATGATGATAGGAGTCTTTGGCCCAGGCATGGAGAGGATGCTTGGTCCAGTGTCTCCTCACACATCTTCCGCGGAGGTTGGAGAGACTAGTTCTGCTCAACCAGCTCGAGTTGCAAATGTTCCGCCCCCTCCGCAGAGCATGGGGAGTCAACCGATCCAACCACCTCTACAGAGCATGGGAAGTCAACCGGTCCAACCGCCTCTGCAGAACAATGGAGGTCAACTAGTTCAACAACCGAATCCATATCAGGCAATGCCCAATAGGCCTACATATGGGGATCTGTTGTTCAGTTCATCTGGAATGCCGCTTAATTCTATTTACAAGATAGCCCCGACCAATAACAGGCTGCAGACAAATATGTATGGTGGGGGATATTCAGAAGTGATGGATTATGGCGCTATTGATGCTTTCCCAAATCCTGGGTATGGTCCAGTTGCAGGGATGCAAGATGATGATATCCTGGTGCAGAAAATGGCTGATGTTATGCAAAATCAATTCGGCCTTAAGCCTAAAATGCAAGGACGAGCTTATACACCTCCTTTCCCAAAGTGGTACTATAAGGTGATCTTGCCGCCAAGGGTAAAGCCTCCTACGGAGTTCACAAAGTTCTCTAGGCAGGACGATAAAAGCACTGTAGAGCATATTGCCCGATATTTAATGCAGCTTGGGGAAGCTTCAGCTGATGAGGCATTCAGGGTCAGATATTTTCCTTTATCATTGACAGGCCCAGCATTTCAATGGTTTACTTCTTTGCCTCCTCAATCAGTCAACACCTCGAAAGACTTGGAGCGAAGTTCCATGCTCATTACTTTAGTGGTAGCACCGAGAAGAAGCTAATTGATCTAGCTACCTTGAAAAGGGCATGTTCTTCTCTTTGACTCTGCCGGATGATCAACTGGCTGATATGGCTGTTGCGGGGATGTTACCAGCTATTCAGGAGAAGTTGTTTGGCATGGACTTTGACAACCTTAGTCAACTGTCCCAGAGATTGTCATTGATGAGCAATCAAGCTTACGGGTTCAAGAAGCATTCCAGGTTTGCCAAGCATCACGATATAGCTGATATCTATAATCAATTCCTCGAGAAAGCTGACCAAGTGGAAGACTTCGAAGATGATGAGGAAGTGGCGGAAATTTCGAGATCATGTGGGGCAAGGAGCCGCTCACTGTGAATCAAAGATGGGTCAGACAGGCTAAGGGAACTTATGACTTTGATGTAACCAAGGCTGACAAACTTTTTGAGTTCCTGGTAAAGGAAGGCCGAATCAAGTTGCCTGAAGGGCATACTATGCTTCGGCCCGATGGAGTTAAGGAGAAACGTTACTGTGGATTTCATGATAGGAACTCTCACTCCATTAATGACTGTAGGGTGTTTAGGATGAGGATCCAGAAAGCTATCCAGGAATGTCACTTGAAATTTGACAACAAGATGAAGCTTGATAGTCACCCTTTCCCTCAGAATATGATTGGATTCACTGTTAACATGGTAACTGCTAAGGAGAAAGGGAAGGTGAAAGTCCTGACTTCAGCACGGGCAAGACAAGATGGGTCAGTCGACCCCACTCGACAGATAACAGTGGAGCAGGTCCATAGGGAAGCGCCTCGCGTCTTAAGGAGCCAAGTTGAAGTTGGGGAGTCCTCTGGCACCAAGGCCAGAATAACCACGCGGATCCTTCTCAACAAGTGGCAGCGCCAACAAGAGAAAGAGCGCTACCAAAAATGGAGATACGAAGAGGATAAGAGGAGGTTCAAGGAAGAAGTGCACAGGAGGCAATTGGAAGATCATGCACGGGAGCAGGAACGTGCACATTGGGGATGCGCATTCTTCAGGCATTGCTGGAATGAGGGCATGAAACTTCCTATGATGAATGATTGCCCAGAATGAAGTGATAAGTACATTGAATATAGGTGAGGAGCTGTCAATCGCCGATCGGTTCACGAAAGAATTGGGAGAATATATTCTGGTGACGGTCGGCGCCAAAAAATATATGAGGTTAATGATCACCCAAGAAAGAGATATGTTGATCAAGAATGGGTTGATCATGAAGAACAAGAGCGAGAGTACGTCTGGCAAAAAGGACAGTGGCGCCCACCTGGCTTGAGGAAGAGCCAAAAAATAATGGTTCAACACTTGAGGAATCAGGAGTTGAAGCAAGCAGGGATCAAGAGGAAGCAGGTGTGGCGCCCCAGAGATAAGCCAGATGCACCTGGTCGTTCGGCTCCGGCATGCATGGTATACCTTTTGCCGAATGAGTTTATGGCTCCTGCTAACCAAGTTGTGCAGGATGAGGCTTCGCCAGATGAAGATGAGCAGCTTGGGGGATTGATGGCGCAATTGGTGTTGGCCAAGCAGGCTACCTTTGACAAACCGGCCAAGAATCGACACATGAGGCCGTTGTACCTAAGAGGATATGTCAATGGCAAGCCATTGACTAAGATGTTTGTTGATGGTGGAGCTGCAGTCAACGTGATGCCCTACACCACCTTCAGGAAGCTTGGCATGGGCCTCGGAGATTTGACACCAACAAGCATAATTCTGAATGATTTTGCTGGAAATCCTTCAGATACCAAGGGCTGCGTGCATGTGGACTTGATGATCAGGTACAAGACTTTGCTTACGACCTTCTTTGTCATTGAAGGCAAAGGGGCTTATAGTTTGTTGCTTGGACGGGACTGGATCCATGCCAACTACTGCATCCCATCTACTATGCACCAATAGCTTGTTCAATGGGTAGATGATGACATAGAAGTGGTCCCAGCTGATGATTCAATAAGCGTGGCCAATGTGGAACCAGCCTTCTGGGAATATCAAGGCATAGATTGCTTCTCATGCAAGGACTGGGGGGAAGGTCCTGTTGAACCAGTCAACAGCGATCAACAGCCGATTCAAGCAGTCGGCTCTCATAGCAATTTTTAATGGAGAATCCAATAGATGGAATGGATGGAAAATTGGGGCGTGGATTTATGTTGGCTGACAAATTAGAAGAAATTGATATCGGAGATGGTGATAAGCCAAGGCCGACATTTATCAGCGCTAACCTGGATCCAAGTTTCAGAGAAGAATTAGTCAAGCTATTGAAAGAATATAAAGATTGCTTCGCTTGGGATTATTATGAGATGCCTGGTTTAGACCGTTCTATTGTTGAACATCGGTTGCGAATCAAACCTGGTTTCAGACCATACAAGCAACCTCCCCGGAAAATCTACAAGGATGAAGTACTGGCCGATGTGAAAAAAGAAGTTGAAAGATTAATTGAAGCAAATTTTATTCGGCCATGTAGATATGCAGATTGGATCTCTAACATCGTCCCTGTTTACGAGAAGAATGGAAAAATGAGGGTGTTGACGGTGAAAATCCGTCAACCTAGCCATGAGTCTACCTTCGGTGTTGGCATGACTTTTGTATCTTATCCATTGGTACTAACCCCCGTGGTATAACAAGTTCACTTGTGCATGTCGGTTTTGGAGTTAAGTGTTTACGCAGGGTTTTAACGTTGAAAGCAAGACTTCCGGGATAAGTTCATTAAGCACCTCATGAAAAGACCTTGAAGCCCGGTACAAGTCAAGCAATGAAGTGAACATGAATCCAAGAGCCCAAGGACCAAGCCCGAGAAGATGATAAACTCGGAGACCTAGCCGGAAAAGTGCCGAATCTTGCAAGACAAGGAGCTTCGTCCAATTCGGAGAGAAACCGACGTCAAGGGCCCACATGCAAAAGGGGAGAGCATCTATAAGACGCGGGAAGCAACACCGGCGAAGCGAGGCCACGAGCCGGGCCGGGTGGGCCCGGAGCCGGTCGGCCCGAGCCGGCCGGCCCAGCTCGTTTCAGGGCCCAATCGGCCTCCCCTTTGACCTAGTTGCGTCTCTGGCTATTTATAGCCCCCTGACCGAGAGCCACACATCAATCAATTCGTAATCCGCCGCCGAGGAGCAGAGAAGCTTGAGGGACACCATCTCGGAGATGAGGGTCGTGCTAGTTGTCTAGGGTTTCCCTAGCCGACGTGGGAACCGTGCATGGAAGACCACGTCGGAGCTCCGGAGCGAGGATCAAGATCGAGGGAGGGCCCTAGTGGTGATCTTGTTCATGTAATCATTCATGGTGAAGTTCGTAAGTGAATTCGATTTCTAGCGATCAAGTGCCTTCTCGATGATTTTGTTTTCTTCTTGGTTTTGCTTCTTCTACGATCTAGTTTCCAGCTAGATTACTTAGGGTGCTATTGTAGCCGCGGTGGCTAGAGGTGCATATCGGACCGGCCAAGCGATTTCAACTTGTTCTATCGAACTCTCCTTAGACTACCCACATGAGTAGGGATACGTTGTGACGAACGGGGGTTCCGAAAGGCGGGCGTTTTCGGAGTCGGATGGAAGGCCACGATTCAAAGATGCTTTTAATGAGATTCGCTTTTCTATTTTCATCTATCTTGTTTGGAGCAACAACATAAGCATGATCTAGACTCTCTAGATCGGTTATCTCTTGCTTTCTCTTGCTACCTCTTTAGTAGATTAGATTAGATTCGTTTTCTTTATGAGTTAGTAGATTAGATGCAACTTATCTTCATAAGATGTCTTACCTTGCTTTACTAGATTGAATCCTTGCGTTGCACATTGCTCGACGGATTCGATACCTTGGGTTCACCACTCGAGGGAAGAAGGGTCCCTTGACTACGACGGGAGACTTGTCCGCTTGCAAGTCTAAACGAACTTTGATACAACTATTAACCGTCAACAAGCCCCTTTTTCTGGCGCCGTTGCCGGGGAGCAAGCAATCAAGATCCGATCTAGTATCGCTTATTTTTCAGTTTTTCTTTCGATTTTTCTTTTGCATCTCTTAAGTTTGATCATCCTCAAAAAGAAAAAAAATCAATCTAATCTAGTTTTGATTAACCCTAACTTTTCTTTTGTTAGATTGTTGTTTTATTGCTAACCCTAATAGGATATGGTTGGCTACCTCTCCAAGAAACCCAAAACTTTTTTGTGGATGATCCAGGAAAACTTTATAGGCAAAGGAGACGTGCAACACAAGCTAAAGGGTTGGAAACCCTAGATTCAAAAGTCAAACTTGAAGGACCATCAAAATGTCCAAGGGAATCACCACCTCCAAGTCAAAGACGCCGGAAGGCCGTTCAAGATCAAGAGGAGGATGGAGAAGATGGAGATAGAGAAAGAAGCTCAACACCTAAGGGTTGCCAAGGCAAGATCCACATGGGAGGATTGAAGTGTTCATCGTGATGAAGATGCTAGACGCAAGTGGGACAACTTGCCGGCGCCCGATGGGTAACAAAGAAGAATATCCGAGACAACTCCAAGGTCCCAAGATGGCGAAGGCTACTCAAACTCATTTGGGAGAGATGGAGGAACACACTAGGAGACCATGAAGATCACGACCGAAGAACCGGAGTTTGAGATACCGAGCCACTACATGAAGGAAGTTGTTGCATCCGTCAAGACCGAAGGACAAAGCCAGCCTGTGAAGACCAAAAAAAATTGACTAAGCCAAAGTGGGTACCCAAGATTGCAACGCCCGCAAATAGCGTTGATCCAAAGTAATCAAATGAAGAAGTCTAGCCATGGACTATAAACGAGGCACTAGGCGGGAGGCAACCCGTTTCGTCGAGTCAAGAATAAGCTACCGGGAGGACAACCCGATTCCAGGTTTTTCAAGTCTTTTTAAATATAATTCAGTTCTGAATTTTACTACACAAAACATTAGACTTAGAATGGTTGAACAGTATTAGAGACATAATTCTTGGTTGAATATTTTGCTTTGTCATAAACCCTTTGCATGAACCCTCCTATGTGTTTGTTCGTTCTTTTTCGAGAAATCACAACCAAATAATTTCAGAACCTAACTCAACACTTCACCCTCATTATGGTGCTGTGGTTGACTTACTTTTTCATGCTAAAAACACATGAGTAGAGCCACGACTTATACCTAGGTGTTAATTAAATTTCAGCACGCGGTAGGACTCGCGTGAACCTAGAAACTAAAACTTTTGGTTGGGTTAAAAATCCTTATCCTTGGTTTCTCTAAAATTAGAATTTTTCTAAGCCTCATTTAATTTTATTTTATTCAAAATCTCTCTTATTTAATCAAAATTACAACCTAAACCTATGCCCCCATGATCAAGCCGGGAAAAGTTTGCTCTCAACCAATGAAGGTAAACTATACCGGTGAGACCAATATCAACGTAGTCGGAAAATATTTTCGGCTTACATTTGTTTTTAATGGTTTAAAAACTTCTCTAAATTTATGCTTGAGCTCCTGCATAGCTCTGAAAAATATTTTTAAATGTCGAAATTAGAGGAGTGCTCAACCTTAAAACATGCTTAGAGGGAGGCAATCTAGTTAACCTAACCATACATGCACCATGATACATCAGGGGATGCCCCTCCAATATCCTTTATCAAAC
Source organism: Cenchrus americanus (assembly GCA_947561735.1). Classification (NCBI taxonomy): domain Eukaryota; kingdom Viridiplantae; phylum Streptophyta; class Magnoliopsida; order Poales; family Poaceae; genus Cenchrus; species Cenchrus americanus. Next base: position 262,463,351 of record OX387241.1, on the reverse strand, counting down.
CACATGCAAAGTACAAGCATGAGGGGGGGCAGCCAAGGCTTTGTTTTGTAGGAATATCATGGATGCATGTGAGGCAAGGGAGTATGGAAGTGACTCAAAGCAATATCATCAAGTGGAAGGAGCAATAATGCAAGCGAAGGAGTGGACGCGAACGTTTGGAAGGTGAACGCGGTCACGAAGCAACATGCACTAGAGAAGACCCGAGCCAAGAGGAGGAGAGAGGTAAGTCTTTCATCCAACTCTTTGTTCGTGTGCTCTAGTTTGGCCGGAACCACCTTAGACTTAGCCATCCACCGCGTTTGTTTCGTGCAAAAAATCACATCCTTAATCCACTCAAAGTCCGGACTCCAAAATAATATTTGTGTACCTTGTTACCGGGTGAAAACCCCGGATATATATTTGTGAGGGAGAGCGAAGCAATCATGGAAGAAAACTACAAGCCTTTTCACCAAAAAAGGAAGGGATCATCGTCGTCTAAGCCATCATCGACAACCTTTTCGAGGAGGCACTCGGTTTCCGAGTCTCCTCGGAGTATGGAGGAGGACACGACACCGCCGAGGAGGAACCACTCTTCTCCTTGGTGGCATGAGGGCCACACGAAACTCGTTTATGAGGTTTACCAAACTTCAATAACATATGGAGGAGCCGCCGTCCAACCTCGCCACTTGACATGATCATCCGCTCCACCTCCATACGCTCCGCGGTATTTCGAGGGGTATGTCATCATGACGGAGGAGGAGAAGAAGAAGCTCGCTCGCCTTAAGTAAAGGCTTGTAGCGAACGTCGACATCGACAACTAAGCTCTCCACATATTGGGTTTCATATGGGACACCAATGTAATTCTCTAACGGAGTGTCGGCAAACACCCACAAGAAATTCGCCTAGGAAATTTTCATGACCATGGGGCATACCCTTGATGAAGGAGTGCTGAGTCTCTCATTCCATTTAGAGGGATCCCACAAGTGGAGAAGAAGGAAGACACCGTTGGAAGGCTAACCTTGATCAACAGTGCTATTTCTAGCACCTTGATGGGGTACTCTCCTTTCATCCATGGGTTGCAATCGATCTTGAGATGCAATCATACTTTGTTGGATTATCTATCTATCATCTTGTGTTGAATATACTTTATTGCTTAAGGTTATCTACCATTCCATAAAGGGAGTAGAGCCCCAATGCTTCCTTGTATCCATTCAACACATCGTGTCCATCATAGGTCTAGTCATGAGTAACTTCGCGTGAGTACGAGAGGAGGGAAAGGGCGAAACCGTGGTCACAACCCCCGATAGATTAGATTGGTTTTCATGTTCAAAACGATTGCATATTCTAGTATCGTAGACCCATGGGCGAGTGTCTCCTATTTTCAAAAGAGAGCTCCGGAACAAGTGGATGTGCATGAAGGAACATGGGAAGGTTTTTGGAGTATGATCACGGGAGGAGACCATCAACGACGAAATAGTATCCAGACCCCATCATTCAAGTATGTCACTTTGTTGTGCAAGTGGATTTTTGGGGAGAACGAGAGAGACAAAGATAACCAACACGGAGTTGAATTGGCTTTACTCGGCTTTGATTGCCAAGAAGCCAATCAACCCCACTCACCTATGATCAACCGGTGGTGTTGTGAGCAACATCGGATTCACAAAATCGGGTTGTTACCTCTCCATGTTGGCTATCTCTTTAAAGACCGGGTATTACAACCGAATCATCTCCTACCTGGGACCTCCTTAGGTATATGAAGAAAGGAAAATTTAAATGAAGATGAGAGAGGAGGCTTTAAAGTGGCCAAAGTAAACTTACCCCTTTTGGATGAAAGATTAAGACTTTTTCTTGAGGGGAAAGAAGATTGGTTAGAGGAAGGACTTCTTGTGCCGGCGAAGAAAAAAATAAAGGATTATAGGAGAAGGTTCTCCCACGGCCCAAGAAGGAGGTGCGCAACAAAATTATGTGCCACCATTTGGAGGAACCCCGGCTCCGCCGAGTTACCGCGGTGATGTACCAATGCAAGAATGGGGGAGTGGTGCAGCCATGCCCCCACCATTTTGCGGTGCCCAACATAGCCTTTGCGGAGCCATATGCACACCTTCCTCAACCACAACAAAACGTGGCCACCATTGGAGGATACGCTGCAAGGAACATGCAAATTATTGCAGCCATCCAAACCAATGCAAACCAAATGGGTGGAGGAAATGCAAACATTGCTTGTGTGCTTGGACACCTTCACCTAGCACCATCGGACAATTCACAGGAAGAGAGGCGCAATCTTATTATGAGTAAGGGTGCAACAACCAAGACTATCAATATCAACCACCGGCGGAAGATTAGAGAGAGGATGAGCTTTAGTTATCTTTCCTTTACCCCCTTTTCTTTAATTTTCAGCTTGTTTGCGCCTATGTATGCGTAGTATTTTCAGGTTTGCTTTAATTTTTAGTTTTTATTTTAATTTTCAGCATGTGTGTTAGTTTATTTTCAGCATGTGTGTTAGTGTTTATTTTCATCATGAATAATGTCACCACCAAGTTTTTACCATTAGTAAAGTTACAAAGTTTGTGCCATGATGATATATGATTATAATTGCCACTTTGTTTATCTTTGTAATTGATTTATGCATGTTTAACCTAGTGCTCTCTTAAAAATACAAATCTGAAATTATCTAAATGCTAGCTTAATCTTTAGCGGAGGTTATGATAAAAATAAAGACCCATAGTGTTTTATGTGCTCTCAAGTTTTAGATGGATTAAAGAAGATTTATTTTTGTTCTTAAATGTAAAGCTAACCTTGTCATAAATACCACTTGCTTGTTGCTCTACCTATCCAGAGCCATGATTTTTTGCAAGGTTTATTTTTGATAAAAATCATGGCTCGGCCCGAGACTAAGAAAGTTGGTCATTCCATTTTTGCGTATCTATCTTTTTGCTAGCCTTTTATCCGTGCATTGTGTATCCCCGCATCGGAGATCTCACAAACTTCGCCGGATATCTACCCTTAAAACCAAATATCATCTTTTGTGTTAACCTCCTTGACCACAACCTATCGTTGAGAATGGATCATCAATTCAAGTAAGATCACAAGACAGTGCCAATATTGAAGAATTCAAGTATCTCTCCAAGGAAAAATATTTCCGGTACCTACCTTATTTATCGCCTCTTTGCTCAAGGACGAGAAACGTCTAAGCATGGGGGAGGAGGTAGGTACAATGCAATTTTAGAGTTCAAAGGGGAGTAATTAAAAAAAGAAAGTTCAAAGGCGATGCACAGGACTTCCAAGGTGAAAGTCTCACAAGAAAAAAATGAATGAATGAGAAAAAGAATGAAAGAAAGAAAGAAAGAAGAGAAGAAAGAAAAAAAATATGAGTATGCGTAAAGTGAACTCCCCGGTTCTCTAGAGTGCATCAGGAAATTCAAAGCTTCAAGTTTAAAAGATCCATTCTCATTTTCCAACCATGTGCAATCCGATAACGAGGACTTCCTTTGTGCCTCGGGATCACCCTTTGCCCTTTGCACATGTCCACTCATCTCAAGTGTGTGTATTTTTCTCTTTCCCCTCCTTGATTTAACATTATTTTCCAATGACCTTTTTGACGAGTCTCGGTAAGACCATGAGAAGCTTGTCTTGTTTTGACAACATCTCATTTATAATATCTTGGTAGGACTAAACTTTCCCAAAAAGCTCCATATAATGCCTACCACATATATTTGAGTTATGAGAGGGAATGGAGTAGAATAAATAGGCTTGAGAGACATGATGAGATGAGAGTTCATGAGCAAGATGCAAGGTGGTTTAAATTTGTGAACTTGGTTTAGCTCTTTTTCATCTTGTTCTTTATTTCAAAATTTCTGAGATCCATTTGAATTTTGGGAGCATGTTAGTACTTGTGGGATAAGCTTAATTAAATATCTACCCTCCGTAGGGATGAAGGCTAGTACATTATGGAACTTTAACGAATTAAACTTTTGAGAGCATTATGTTTTTTTCATGTATGATCAAGTGCAAGGTATAAACAATGAAGGGCAACGATGATATCCATCGAAGGCTTACTCGAGGACGAGCAAGGTTTAAGCATGGGGGAGCGTTGACGGAGAAAATCCGTCAACCTAGCCATGAGTTTACCTTCGGTGTTGGCATGACTTTTGTATCTTATCCATTGGTACTAACCTCCGTGGTATAACAAGTTCACTTGTGCATGTCGGTTTTGGAGTTAAGTGTTTACGCGGGGTTTTAACGTTAAAAGCAAGACTTTCGGGATAAGTTCATTAAGCACCTCATGACAAGACCTTGAAGCCGGTACAAGTCAAGCAATGAAGTGAACATGACTCCAAGAGCCCAAGGACCAAGCCCGAGAAGATGATAAACTGCGAGGACCTAGACGAGAAAAGTGCGTTGAATCTTTCAAGACAAGGAGCTTCGTCCAATTCGGAGAGAAACCGACGTCAAGGGCCCACATGCAAAAGGGGAGAGCATCTAGAAGACGCGGGAAGCAACACTGGGCGAAGCAGGCCACGAGCCGGGCCGAAGTGGGCCCGGGCCGGTCGGCCCGGGCCGGTCGGCCCGGGCCGGCCGGCCCAGCCCGTTTCAGGGCCCAATCGGCCTCCCATTTGACCTAGTTGGATCTCTGTCTATTTATAGCCCCCTGGCCGAGAGTCACGCATCAATCAATTCGTAATCCTCCGCCAAGGAGCAGAGAAGCTTGAGGGACACCATCTCGGAGATGAGGGTCATGCTAGTTGTCTAGGGTTTCCCTAGCCGATGTGGGAACCTTGCATGGAAGACCACGTCGGAGCTCGGAGCGAGGATCAAGATCGAGGGAGGGCCCCCGTGGTGATCTTGTTCATGTAATCATTCATGGTGAAGTTTGTAAGTGAATTCGATTTCTAGCGATCAAGTGCCTTCTCGATGATTTTGTTTTCTTCTTGGTTTTGCTTCTTCTACGATCTAGTTTGCAGCTAGATTACTTAGGGTGCTCTTGTAGCCGCGGTGGCTAGAGGTGCATACCGGACTAGCCAAGTGATTTCAACTTGTTCTATCGAACTCTCCTTAGACTACCCACATGAGTAGGGATACGTTGTGACAGAACGGGGGTTCCGAAAGGCGGGCGTTTTCGGAGTCGGATGGAAGGCCACGATTCAAAGATGCTTTTAATGAGATTCGCTTTTCTATTTTCATCTATCTTGTTTGGAGCAACAACATAAGCATGATCTAGACTCTCTAGATCGGTTATCTCTTGCTTTCTCTTGCTACCTCTTTAGTAGATTAGATTAGATTCGTTTTCTTTATGAGTTAGTAGATTAGATGCAACTTATCTTCATAAGATGTCTTACCTTGCTTTACTAGATTGAATCCTTGCGTTGCACATTGTTCCACGGATTCGATACCTTGGGTTCACCACTCGAGGGAAGAAGGGTCCCTTGACTACGACGGGAGACTTGTCCGCTTGCAAGTCTAAACGAACTTTGATACAACTATTAACCGTCAACAAGCCCCTTTTTCTGGCGCCGTTGCCGGGGAGCAAGCAATCAAGATCCGATCTAGTATCGCTTATTTTTCAGTTTTTCTTTCGATTTTTCTTTTGCATCTCTTAAGTTTGATCATCCTCAAAAAGAAAAAAAAATCAATATAATCTAGTTTTGATTAACCCTAACTTTTCTTTTGTTAGATTGTTGTTTTATTGCTAACCCTAATAGGATATGGTTGGCTACCTCTCCAAGAAACCCAAAACTTTTTTGTGGATGATCCAGGAAAACTTTATAGGCAAAGGAGACGTGCAACACAAGCTAAAGGGTTGGAAACCCTAGATTCAAAAGTCAAACTTGAAGGACCATCAAAATGTCCAAGGGAATCACCACCTCCAAGTCAAAGACGCCGGAAGGCCGTTCAAGATCAAGAGGAGGATGGAGAAGATGGAGATAGAGAAAGAAGCTCAACACCTAAGGGTTGCCAAGGCAAGATCCACATGGGAGGATTGAAGTGTTCATCGTGATGAAGATGCTAGACGCAAGTGGGACAACTTGCCGGGCGCCCGATGGGTAACAAAGAAGAAATATCCGAGACAACTCCAAGGTCCCAAGATGGCGAAGGCTACTCAAACTCATTTGGGAGAGATGGAGGATCACACTAGGAGACCATGAAGATCACGACCGAAGGACCGGAGTTTGAGATACCGAGCCACTACATGAAGGAAGTTGTTGCATCCGTCAAGACCGAAGGACAAAGCCAGCCTGTGAAGACCAAAAAAAATTGACTAAGCCAAAGTGGGTACCCAAGATTGCAACGCCCGCAAATAGCGTTGATCCAAAGTAATCAAATGAAGAAGTCTAGCCATGGACTATAAACGAGGCACTAGGCGGGAGGCAACCCGTTTCGTCGAGTCAAGAATAAGCTACCGGGAGGACAACCCGATTCCAGGTTTTTCAAGTCTTTTTAAATATAATTCAGTTCTGAATTTTACTACACAAAACATTAGACTTAGAATGGTTGAACAGTATTAGAGACATAATTCTTGGTTGAATATTTTGCTTTGCCATAAACCCTTTGCATGAACCCTCCTATGTGTTTGTTCGTTCTTTTTCGAGAAATCACAACCAAATAATTTCAGAACCTAACTCAACACTTCACCCTCATTATGGTGCTGTGGTTGACTTACTTTTTCATGCTAAAAACACACGAGTAGAGCCACGACTTATACCTAGGTGTTAATTAAATTTCAGCACGTGGTAGGACTCGCGTGAACCTAGAAACTAAAACTTTTTGTTGGTTTAAAAATCCTTATCCTTGGTTTCTCTAAGATTAGAATTTTTCTAAGCCTCATTTAATTTTATTTTATTCAAAATCTCTCTTATTTAATCAAAATTACAACCTAAACCTATGCCCCCATGATCAAGCCGGGAAAAGTTTGCTCTCAACCAATGAAGGTAAACTATACCGGTGAGACCAATATCAACGTAGTCGGAAAATATTTTCGGCTTACATTTGTTTTTAATGGTTTAAAAACTTCTCTAAATTTATGCTTGAGCTCCTGCATGGCTCTGAAAAATATTTTTAAATTTCGAAATTAGAGGAGTGATCAACCTTAAAACATGCTTAGAGGGAGGCAATCTAGTTAACCTAACCATACATGCACCATGATACATCAGGGGATGCCCCTCCAATATCCTTTATCAAACCACATGCAAAGTACAAGCATGAGGGGGGGCAGCCAAGGCTTTGTTTTGTAGGAATATCATGGATGCATGTGAGGCAAGGGAGTATGGAAGTGACTCAAAGCAATATCATCAAGTGGAAGGAGCAATAATGCAAGCGAAGGAGTGGACGCGAACGTTTGGAAGGTGAACGCGGTCACGAAGCAACATGCACTAGAGAAGACCCGAGCCAAGAGGAGGAGAGAGGTAAGTCTTTCATCCAACTCTTTGTTCGTGTGCTCTAGTTTGTAGGACGGAACCACCTTAGACTTAGCCATCCACCGCGTTTGTTTCGTGCAACAAATCACATCCTTAATCCACTCAAAGTCCAGACTCCAAAATAATATTTGTGTACCTTGTTACCGGGTGAAAACCTCGGATATATATTTGTGAGGGAGAGCACTGCAATCATGGAAGAAAACTACAAGCCTTTTCACACAAAAAAAGGAAGGGATCATCGACGTCTAAGCCATTATCGACAACCTCTTCGAGGAGGCACTCGGTTTCCGAGTCTCCTCGGAGTATGAAGGAGGACACGACACCGCCGAGGAGGAACCACTCTTCTCCTTGGTGGCATGAGGGCCACACGAAACTCGTTTATGAGGTTTACCAAACTTCAATAACATATGGAGGAGCCGCCCGTCCAACCTCGCCACTTGACATGATCATCCGCTCCACCTCCATACGCTCTGCGGTATTCCGAGGGGTATGTCATCATGACGGAGGAGGAGAAGAAGAAGCTCGCTCGCCTTAAGTAAAGGCTTGTAGCGAACGTCGACATCGACGACCAAGCTCTCCACATATTGGGTTTCATATGGGACACCAATGTAATTCTCTAACGGAGTGTCGGCAAACACCCACAAGAAATTCGCCTAGGAAATTTTCATGACCATGGGGCATACCCTTGATGAAGGAGTGCTGAGTCTCTCATTCCATTTAGAGGGATCCCACAAGTGGAGAAGAAGGAAGACACCGTTGGAAGGCTAACCTTGATCAACAGTGCTATTTCTAGCACCTTGATGGGGTACTCTCCTTTCATCCATGGGTTGCAATCGATCTTGAGATGCAATCATACTTTGTTGGATTATCTATCTATCATCTTGTGTTGAATATACTTTATTGCTTAAGGTTATCTACCATTCCATAAAGGGAGTAGAGCCCCAATGCTTCCTTGTATCCATTCAACACATCGTGTCCATCATAGGTCTAGTCATGAGTAACTTCGCGTGAGTACGAGAGGAGGGAAAGGGCGAAACCGTGGTCACAACCCCCGATTGATTAGATTGGTTTTCATGTTCAAAACGATTGCATATTCTCGTATCGTAGACCCATGGGCGAGTGTATCCTATTTTCAAAAGAGAGCTCCGGAACAAGTGAATGTGCATGAAGGAACATTGGAAGGTTTTTGGAGTATGATCACGGGAGGAGACCATCAACGACGAAATAGTATCCGGACCCCATCATTCAAGTATGTCACTTTGTTCGCTAGTGGATTTTTGGGGAGAACGAGAGAGACAAAGATAACCAACACAGAGTTGAATTGGCTTTACTCGGCTTTGATTGCCAAGAAGCCAATCAACCCCACTCACCTATGATCAACCGGTGGTGTTGTGAGCAACATCGGATTCACAAAATCGGGTTGTTACCTCTCCATGTTGGCTATCTCTTTAAAGACCGGGTATTACAACCGAATCATATCCTACCGGGACCTCCTTAAGTATATGAAGAAAGGAAAATTTAAATGAAGATGAGAGAGGAGGCTTTAAAGTGGCCAAAGTAAACTTACCCCTTTCGGATGAAAGATTAAGACTTTTTCTTGAGGGGAAAGAAGATTGGCTAGAGGAAGGACTTCTTGTGCCGGCCAAGAAGAAAAAATAAAGGATTATAGGAGAAGGTTCTCCCACGGCCCAAGAAGGAGGTGCGCAACAAAATTATGTGCCACCATTTGGAGGAACCCCGGCGCCGCCGAGTTACTACGGTGATGTACCAATGCAAGCATAGGGGGAGTGGTGCAGCCATGCCCCCACCATTTTGCGGTGCCCAACATAGCCTTTGCGGAGCCATATGCACACCTTCCTCAACCACAACAAAACGTGGCCACCATTGGAGGATACGCTGCAAGGAACATGCAAATTATTGCAGCCATCCAAACCAATGCAAACCAAATGGGTGGAGGAAATGCAAACATTGCTTGTGTGCTTGGACACCTTCACCTAGCACCATCGAACAATTCACAGGAAGAGAGGCGCAATCTTATTATGAGTAAGGGTGCAACAACCAAGACTATCAATATCAACCACCGGCGGAAGATTAGAGAGAGGATGAGCTTTAGTTATCTTTCCTTTACCCCTTTTCTTTAATTTTCAGCTTGTTTGCGCCTATGTATGCGTAGTATTTTCAGCTTTGCTTTAATTTTTAGTTTTTATTTTAATTTTCAGCATGTGTGTTAGTTTATTTTCAGCATGTGTGTTAGTGTTTATTTTCATCATGAATAATGTCACCACCTAGTTTTTACCATTAGTAAAGGTACAAAGTTTGTGCCATGATGATATACGATTATAATTGCCACTTTGTTTATCTTTGTAATTGATTTATACATGTTTAACCTAGTGCTCTCTTAAAAATACAAATCTGAAATTATCTAAATGCTAGCTTAATCTTTAGCGGAGGTTATGATAAAAATAAAGACCCATAGTGTTTTATGTGCTCTCAAGTTTTAGATGGATTAAAGAAGATTTATTTTTGTTCTTAAATGTAAAGCTAACCTTGTCATAAATACCACTTGCTTGTTGCTCTACCTATCCCGAGCCATGATTTTTTGCAAGGTTTATTTTTGATAAAAATCATGGCTCGGCCCGAGACTAAGAAGTCTGGTCATTACGTTTTTGCGTATCTATCTTTTTGCTAGCCTTTTATCCGTGCATTGTGTATCCCCGCATAGGAGATCTCACAAACCTCGCCGGATATCTACCCTTAAAACCAAATATCATCTTTTGTGATTACCTCCTTGACCACAACCTATCGTTGAGAATGGATCATCAATTCAAGGAAGATCGCAAGACGGTGCCAATATTGAAGAATTCAAGTATCTCTCCAAGGAAAAATATTTCCGGTATCTACCTTACTTATCGCCTCTTTGCTCGAGGACGAGCAACGTCTAAGCATGGGGGAGGAGGTAGGTACGATGCAATTTTAGAGTTCAAAGGGGAGTAATTAAAAAAAAAGTTCAAAGGCGATGCACGGGACTTCCAAGGTGAAAGTCTCACATGAAAAAAATGAATGAATGAGAAAAAGAAAGAAAGAAAGAAAGAAAGAAGAGAACATAGAAAAAAATATGAGTATGCGTAAAGTGAACTCCCCGGTTCTCTAAAGTGCATGAGGAAATTCAAAGCTCCAAGTTTAAAACATCCATTCTCATTTTCCAACCATGTGCAATCCGATAACGAGGACTTCCTTTGTGCCTCGGGATGGATCACCCTTTGCCCTTTGCACGTGTCCACTCATCTCAAGTGTGTGTATTTTTCTCTTTCCCCTCCTTGATTTAACATTATTTTCCAATGACCTTTTTGACGAGTCTCGGTAAGACCATGAGAAGCTTGTCTTGTTTTGACAACATCTCATTTATAATATCTTGGTAGGACTAAACTTTCCCAAAAAGCTCCATATAATGCCTACCACATATATTTGAGTTATGAGAGGGAATGGAGTAGAATAAATAGGCTTGAGAGACATGATGAGATGAGAGTTCATGAGCAAGATGCAAGGTGGTTTAAATTTGTGAACTTGGTTTAGCTCTTTTTCATCTTGTTCTTTATTTCAAAATTTCTGAGATCCATTTGAATTTTGGGAGCATGTTAGTACTTGTGGGATAAGCTTAATTAAATATCTACCCTCCGTAGGGATGAAGGCTAGTACATTATGGAACTTTAACGAATTAAACTTTTGAGAGCATTATGTTTCTTTTCATGTATGATCAAGTGCAAGGTTTAAACAATGAAGGGCAACGATGATATCCATCGAAGGCTTACTCGAGGACGAGCAAGGTTTAAGCATGGGGGGAGCCGTTGACGGTGAAAATCCGTCAACCTAGCCATGAGTTTACCTTCGGTGTTGGCATGACATTTGTATCTTATCCATTGGTACTAACCCCCGTGGTATAACAAGTTCACTTGTGCATGTCGGTTTTGGAGTCAAGTGTTTACGCGGGGTTTTAATGTTGAAAGCAAGACTTTCGGGATAAGTTCATTAAGCACCTCATGACAAGACCTTGAAGCCGGTACAAGTCAAGCAATGAAGTGAACATGACTCCAAGAGCCCAAGGACCAAGCCCGAGAAGATGATAAACTTCGAGGACCTAGCGAAAAATGCCGAATCTTGCAAGACAAGGAGCTTCGTCCAATTCGGAGAGAAACCGACGTCAAGGGCCCACATGCAAAAGGGGAGAGCATCTAGAAGACGCGGGAAGCAACACTGGGCGAAGCAGGCCATGAGCTAGGCTGAATTGGGCCCAGGCCGGTCGGCCCAGGCCGGCCGGCCCAGCCCGTTTCAGGGCCCAATCGGCCTCCCATTTGACCTAGTTGGATCTCTGTCTATTTATAGCCCCCTGGCCGAGAGTCACGCATCAATCAATTCGTAATCCTCCGCCAAGGAGCAGAGAAGCTTGAGGGACACCATCTCGGAGATGAGGGTCATGCTAGTTGTCTAGGGTTTCCCTAGCCGACGTGGGAACCTTGCATGGAAGACCACGTCGGAGCTCCGGAGCGAGGATCAAGATCGAGGGAGGGCCCCAGTGGTGATCTTGTTCATGTAATCATTCATGGTGATGTTTGTAAGTGAATTCGATTTCTAGCGATCAAGTGCCTTCTCGATGATTTTGTTTTCTTCTTGGTTTTGCTTCTTCTACGATCTAGTTTGCGGCTAGATTACTTAGGGTGCTCTTGTAGCCGCGGTGGCTAGAGGTGCATATCGGACCGGCCAAGCGATTTCAACTTGTTCTATCGAACTCGCCCTAGACTACCCGCATGAGTAGGGATACGTTGTGACAGAACGGGGGTTCCGAAAGGCGGGTGTTTTCGGAGTCGGATGGAAGGCCACGATTCAAAGATGCTTTTAATGAGATTCGCTTTTTTATTTTCATCTATCTCGTTTGGAGCAACAACATAAGCATAATCTAGACTCTCTAGATCGGTTATCTCTTGCTTTCTCTTGCTACCTCTTTAGTAGATTAGATTAGATTCGTTTTCTTTATGAGTTAGTAGATTAGATGCAACTTATCTTCATAAGATAGCTTACCTTGCTTTACTAGATTGAATCCTTGCGTTGCACATTGTTCCACGAATTCGATACCTTGGGTTCACCACTCAAGGGAAGAAGGGTCCCTTGACTACGACGGGAGACTTGTCCGCTTGCAAGTCTAAACGAACTTTGATACAACTATTAACCGTCAACAGAGGGTTTGCATCGATTTTAGAGATTTAAACAGAGCTACTCCCATGGATGGGTACCCAATGCCCGTTGCTGATTTATGGGTTGATGCTGCTGCTGGACACAAGGTAAGTTTCATGGATGGCAATGCAGGGTACAATCAAATTTTTATGGCAATGGAAGATGTATCGAAGACAGCTTTCAGATGTCTAGGGCACATAGGTCTTTTTGAGTGGATTGTTATGACGTTCGCGTTGAAAAATGCCGGTGCAACCTATCAAAGAGTTATGAACTATATCTTTCATGAGTTGATCGGCAGAATTGTTGAGATATACATTGATGACGTTGTGATCAAGTCTTTAGACCATGATGCACATTTGAAGGATGTGAAGAAAACTCTGGAGTGCACTCAAAAGCACGAGTTGAAGATGAATCCAAACAAGTGTGCCTTTGGGGTTTCAGTCGGAGAGTTCTTGGGCTTTCTTGTACATGAAGGAGGAATAGAAGTTGGTAAGAAGAGCGTGAAAGCTATCGATGAAGTAGTTCCTCCAACCAATCTCAAAGAAATGCAATCACTGCTTGGCAAGATCAATTTTGTGAGAAGGTTCATTTCAAATTTATCACAAAAGGTTTTGCCTTTTTCTTTGCTGCTGAGGATCAAGAAGGATCAGAAGTTTGTATGGGGTGACGAACAACAAAAGTTTTTCGATGAGATCAAACGGTACATGAAGGAACCACCAGTATTGGTGCCTCCACAGTTGAACAAGCCTTTTAAGTTGTACGTGGCGGCCGATACCCAGACCATTGGATCGGCCCTTATACAAGAATTTGAAGGAAAGGAGCGGATAGTAGCGTACCTTAGCCGAAAATTACTTGATCCTGAGACCAGGTATTCGGCTACGGAGAAACTGTGCTTATGTGTTTATTACTCGTGTACAAAGTTTCGGCACTATTTGTTGAATGTCGAATGCGTTGTATATTCAAAGTTTGATGTAATAAAACACATGTTATCTATGCCAATTTTGAATGGAAGGATTGGCAAATGGATTTTGGCTTTGTCTGAGTTTGAGTTGAAGTTTGAATCAGCAAGGGGTATTAAAGGTCAGATTATTGTTGATTTCATTACTGAGCATCGTGATCCATCAATTGATTTGCTTGAAATTACTCCTTGGGCTTTGTTCTTTGATGGATCTTCATGTGGCAAAGGTGGTGCAGTAGGGATTTTATTGATTTCGCCCAGATGTGAGATGTTTGAATTCGCTACCCCTATTCAACCCACTGTCACAAACAATCAAGCTGAGTACGAGGCACTACTTAGAGGGCTTAAATATTTGAAAGAGGCCGGGGCTGTTTCAGTTGAAATTTATGGAGATTCATAACTAGTTATAAAATAATTGAATGGCCAATATGAATGTAGAAGTGATGTCCTGAGGAATTACTACGAAGAGTGCAGGGAGATCTTAAGGAGTTTTCAGTTAGTAATTCTACAGCATATTCCTAGAGAACACAATGAAGAGGCAAATAGGTTGGCTCAATGTGCTTCAGGTTATAGGGAAAATCAAGAAGCGTTTGCCATGGAGGTATGTGCTTTCGGGAGTGATCTTGCAGAGGAGGATTGGAGAAAAGAAATGGTTGATTATCTAGAAAATCCATCCTGAAAGGTTTCTAGGAAGCTCAGGTATAAAGCTATAAAATTTGTTCTTCTGGATGGACACTTATTTTACTAATCGTTAGATGGGGTGTTGCTGCAATGCTTGGGTCCAGAAGAAGCAAAGAAAATGATGAGCGAGGTGCATGATGGGTTGTGTGGAGCGCATCAATCAGCCTATCGTATGAAGTGGGTTATCAGGCACACTAGATGTTATTGGCCAATGATATTAGAAGATTGCTTTGAATATTACAAAGGTTGTCAAGACTGTCAGAGGTTTGGGAACATCCAGAGAGTTCCAGCATCAGCCTTGAACCCTATTATCAAGCCATGGCCATTCAGAGGATGGGGTATAGATTTGATTGGCCAAATAAATCCACCATCTAGCAAGGGGCATAAGTTGTGCTTTTGGCAATGGATTATTTCACCAAATGGGTTGAGGCAATTCCATTAAAGAAGGTGACATCAGAAAATATGATTGAGTTTGTTAAAGAACATATCATTTACAGATTTGGAATTCCTCAGACAAATACAACTAATCAAGGAGCACAGTTTGTGTCTCTGGAGTTCAGGGAGTTTGCTGAAAGCATGGGGATCAAGTTATTGAATTCTTCTCCTTATTATGCTCAAGCTAATGGTCAAGCAGAGGCTTCTAACAAGATCATGATAAAGATTATTCAAAAGAAGATTGATCAGAAGCCTAAGAGGTGGCATTCGGTACTCAATGAGGCTTTGTGGGCTACCGAATGGCTCCTCATGGAGCTACAAAAACATCTCCTTATGAGTTGGTTTATGGGCATCATGCTGTTTTGCCCTGGGAAATGCAATCGGATTCGAGGAGAGTGGTTTTGCAAAAAGATTTAAGTTCCAAATATTACAGTGGCTTAATGATGGACGAATTGGAAGATTTGCATATGATTCGTCTTAAAGCCCTGGAAAATATTGAAAAGAACAAAATGCGAGTTGCTAAATATTACAACAAGAAAGTAAAAGTCAAGCAATTTGCAGAAGGGGATTTGGTTTGGAAAGCGTTACTGCCGATCGAGACTAAGTACAGTGCATTCGGCAAATGGTCCCCGAATTGGGAAGGCCTTTTTCGAGTAGTCAGATGTACGCCTGGTAATGCTTACATATTGAAAACTTTACTGGGAGAAGAGTTTACTGCCGCTATAAATGGTAGATATTTGAAGAAATATTATCCTAGTATTGAAGTTGATCGTTGATCACAAGCATCAGGATTACAAGCATTTGATACATAGGGATAGCTGGCGTTTAAGAGAGAAGCCGCCTTTAGAACAAAAAATCCTAAACAGGGGAAATGGCCAATACTAAGATGTATTTCCCTTAGCACGAAAATACATAACATTACAGATGTTTCTTGCAGGCTTTTGTTTGACAATCTAGCTACTCAAGATTACAAGGGGGTGGGAAGCAGAAGGCCTGGAGGAAGAAGCGAAACTTCCATTAGGCTGTCCCAAGAAGCCTTCACGTTACTGTAGCTGTCAGAGATATCTGAAGAAGGGAACAGTTGTCAGGAGAAGATTTGAGATTGAGTACGGGAGTCAAATGAAGATGATGATCTTACCCCCAACCGACGCCTCCAAGCTCATGCGGCGTTCGCGTTCGGCATTGCAACGGGCGGTGATGTCCCACAAGTTATGCTCTAAATGTCGAATGCGGCGACGCAGCTGGTGATTAGTCCTCTGTTCTGGCGTGGCGTCCTCTTCTTCAGAGGAGGAGTCAGAGGAGATATACTCGGGCACTTCTTCAGTCCCAAAGATTTCTTCAGGAAGCAAGTCAAGGCTGGGGAAAAACGAAAAGGGGTAAACATGAGATTGTGAATGAGAGCAAGAAACGGATTGAAAAAAAACTCACTCTCGAATGGTACACTTCTTTGGTGGAGTGTTGTCCTCTTTGATGGGTTGCTTTCCCTTGTCCGCCATGGCCTTGGGGTTTTCTCCTCTGGAGCAGGGGGAGAAGATGTGAAGTGATGGAAGAGTATGCGGGTGGATTTGCAGGGCACCCAGGGGGGCTATTTTATTGACTGTGAGAGCGCATTGGGAGTGATGACTGGTTCGCGTACATTATTGGAATAACAAGCGGCAGGGTTTTCTTCCCGAATGTGAAGGGTTTTCATTGAACAGTGTTTATGGTTCCCGAATTAAGAATTTTCTGCGGATTTTACGCAAAGGGGCAGTTGTTTTCGCGTATTCGGCTCAAGTAAAGTTCCCGAATTCGTTTGAGAACAGTGAAGTTCGCATCTACAAACAAGAGGGAATCATCACAATACAAGCACGAAAATTAAAATTCTTTATTTCTTGCTG
This sequence comes from Cenchrus americanus, assembly GCA_947561735.1. Lineage (NCBI taxonomy): Eukaryota > Viridiplantae > Streptophyta > Magnoliopsida > Poales > Poaceae > Cenchrus > Cenchrus americanus. Next base: position 262,446,783 of record OX387241.1, on the reverse strand, counting down.
AAAACCATGCATCCCTAGTACAATCTATTCAAAGAGCCTGTTTAGCACAGACTGGGATGGATGGCATCGGCAACGGCATTGCCATGGCCGTCAAGGCGCTCTAGGATGACCTCGATCTCGTCGACGTCCTCTGGTGCACCGCCCTGGAAGTCGCGCGGCTGTATCGAGTAGTCGACGCCGGTGTGCGTCTCCATGGCAGCCAAGCCTAAGGTGGTACCTAGGCGGACACCATGGAGGGCCACTTCATCCACGCGGTTTTCCACCGCGGCGAGCTGGTCCACCGGCGTGTCTCCGGCGGCGTTCACCTTGTCAGCCAATTGCTTCACCAGGATTTTCAGCTAGTCAAGCTCGGCGTCGCGGACTGCAAAGTTACGAGACAATGACGGTTAGTATCAAAAGTTGGATTGGATTGGAGATTAATCAGAGGGATGTACCATCGATGGTTGCCAGCAACTGTTTGCGCTGGTCCTCCCATTCGAGCTCAGCGATGCAGGCTTTCTTGGAGATTTCTCCCAGCTCGCGCCGGGACTCGTCACGCTCCGCCTTGAAGCGAAGGGCGTCGTGCTCGCCGTAGGGCACCGGGGAATAGTTATACGACTCCGAGGAGTCGTCCGGCAGAGCTGGATTGGCCGGCGCAGGGACCGGATTCCAGTGGATGAGCCTTGAACAGTAAAGGATTGTCAGAAATGGAAAGAAAAAATCTTGGGAAAATCGCAAAAAGGAGTTGACGATCACCACCTTCGACGGGAGCCAACGCGGCCTTGTTCTGCTTCGTCGCTGGCACGGCACCGGTTTCCACTGCCCGCCATTGGTTTTTTGGAGGTGCGCTAGTGAAAAAGGAAAGCTTTGATTGGTGAAGGTTTGAAGGCAAAAGGCTTGGTGAAAGACAGGGGGCACCTACGGTTTTATTTATAGGGGTGACAAAGAGATTGTGGCCCTGGATCGTGGTGCATATCCCGAAAAACTTGTAAAGTGGAGAGGTTTCCTTAACCAAATCGCCGTCGGGTCGTTTGGAATTCAAGCTGAGTCGTATTCGGTTGACTGGCTCGGCTGAGTTGCGGTCGGAGTACTATTTGGGTATGGTACTGTTTGGCCGCGGTTACTGAATGAATTGTCCAAAGAGTTGCAAACAAGGTCATAAAGAAAAGGAAAATGAAAGTTTATAAAAGGCAAGGTTGCAAGGGCGATTAATTCAGTTACACATTGCTTGGTACAATAAAATGTTCAAGTACTTTGCAATTACACTAGAGGCATTTGATGTTATCTGGTTGATATTCTCCAGTCGTTCCTGATAATCTTTTTGAGTATCTGACAGGGCGGAGAGTTTTGCCTCGAGCTGGTTTACCTCAATCATGGCTGCTGATGCTTCCTTTTGGATTTTCTTTGTTAATCCAGGGAGCTCGGCTATCCTTCTTTCATCAGCTTCAATTTCAGCTGACAAATTCCTTAGTTCAGTCTCTAATGCAGCTTTTCTGGCGATTTTCAACTCAAGAGCGGGCTGCAGCTTGGCCAGCATTTCCTTGTTGCTCTCGATTTGAGCTTGTGATCCTTTCACAACATGTTCAACTCTGGCTTTCTTTTGCTCAAGAACTGGTTGGGAGGATTGGCTCTTCAAGGCTCGCCTTATTGCCACATAATGATTGTCCAGATCCGAGATGGGCTCCAAGGAAGCTTTGATGTCTTCAGGGAGCTCTTGATTGATGGATTCAAGTATTTCCTCGAAGTGATCAATATCTTTGACTTGATCTCGAGCATCTCTTTGCAACCAGGAAAAGATTTCTTTGAGCCTTGCATGGTTTTCCTCTGACAGAACCTGATTTGAAGGTTCTTCATCCCCTGTTTCGGCAGTTGGATCATTCATCATCAACGAAGAGCTTGGTGGTGATGAAGTTTGATCCTGAGAAAGAAGGATTGCCGAATTAGGAATGGTTTATTGAAAGGGGATAACAGAGTTGGGTGCTTGCACTTACCTCATGCCTGATTCCCTGAATTGGGGCAGGGACTTGTTCAGGTTCAAGGGGAATTTCTTGGGCGACCAGTGGAAGAGGAGTCTGAGGAGTTCTTGGTAAAGCTGAAGCTTCTACTTGAGGGGAAGCTGGTGCAGTCCCTGGTAAATTTGAAGCTTCTGGCTGAAATGAAGATGGATTCATTCCTGGTGAAACTGGAATTTCTGCTTGGCAAGAGGGAGGTTGAATCCTTGGTGAGTTTGAAGCTTCTGGTTGGGCTGAAGATGGGTTCATTTCTGGTGAAGCTAGAACTTCTGCTTGAGGAGGGGGTGATTGGATCCCTGGCGAAGTTAAAGTTTCTGCTTGAACAGGAGATGGTTGAGCCCTTAGTGAACTTGGGGAGGAAGTCTCCACAGGCTGATTCACCAATGTTTCTTCTACAGATACTAAATGAAGAGTAAATGCCAGTGTAAATGATGAACTTTGAAGAGAAAGAAGCAATAAAGGTCATACCAACAGGTGGAGCATTGGCAGATTCTGAAGCTGTTGATGGTTGTTGGGTTCTGGTCTGGAATTGCACAAGATGAAATTTGTCAGATAAAGAATGGTCTTGTGTTCAAGAAAGAAAAGATGTTACCTCAATGGGAATCTTTTTAGTGGTTCTTTTCTTCTTGGCAGCTGGAGGTGCAACCAAGGGTAGAGCTTTTCTCTTGTCAGAGGTTGAGCTGATGAGAGTTGGGTCCATTGTGGCATATCTGGACATCAGCTGAGCCAGAGTTGTGGATTTAAATCCCAGAGCTGAAATTGGACCTACTACAATATAAGCAATTGTCCTGGCTCGAGGGGCGGGTACTGTATTCTGCAAGAGGTGACCAAAATCATGATTAGTAGTGAAGGGTATGCTTGGTCAAAAGAAAAGATAATTGTGTTACCTCTGAAGTTGGCTGAAAGTTAGGCATCAGCTCAAGACAGAATGAGTGCACTGGCTCACTAAAGATATGGTCATGGAACTCTTGCCACCAGGAGATGAAGAGAGGGTGAGCTATTATTATTGGTGTGCAAAGCCAAGTATAAATAGTTGGGCTGCATTGATATTCAAAGACCCTTCTGGCTTGAATGTTCTCTTTGATTTCCTCTCTGGGTTTGAAGAATTCATGAAGAAATAGCCTTGGGGGCATTTGGCCACATCCTAGCTATCAGGCCATTATATTTGGCTGATAATATTCATAGGTGCTATGGTTTAACCTTCCTCCACAAAATTCTGCTGGCAAGGCGCATGAATGAATAAAGATATTGAAGATTTCTATAGATCTTGCATCATGGCATCCAGTTTCAAAGGAGAATTCAAAGGGGAGGGTCAAATTATCATTGTTCAGATAAGGGAGCCAAAGGGGATTGGTGAAACCTCTGAAGAAGAGCTCAAAAAGCTGACTGACATTTTGGTCAATGGATATGGTTGAAGCAGCTTCTCCATGGGTTTGGCATCCTCTGGTAATCTGAGCTTCTCCTTCCTTGTGGCTGGATGAAGGGAAATGCCGATTGTTGAGATTGATGTCAACAATCCAGTGCATGTACAGTTGCAGCCACATCTGCACAAACCACCAAGGGCCGTTGACACATGGTATCTTTTGGCCGGTGTGCATTTGAGAAGTGGTCTGATGGAGCATATGATACACACTCCCTAGGAGATACTTTCCAAAGAAGATACAATGACCAGTAGCCAAATCTGTAGCCATTGCAATGTGATTCAAGGTTGGCTCATTGGCTTTACCACAGAAGATGAATCTACACAGCCACATGTTCAGGAATGCCCTGTATTCAACTTCACCCAGAGGGCCGTTTTTCATGTGATTCTGGATATATGACTTGTATTCACTTCCTGTCTTCACTCCTTTCTGCCTAGTGGAGCCTTTGTATTGGAAGGGATACATAGGTCCTGAGATATCAAGGCCTGTAATCATGTATACATCGGCCAAAGTAGGAGACATTGGGTCGTGACCAAAGAGGAAAGCGTTGATACCATTTGACCAGAAATGGCAGGCTGCTATCAAAAGATTTTCATTCTTGGGGGTTTCGGCCAGGGATAACTCCAAGCATTGGGCGATGCGGAGGCTGTCCCAATTACTGGTTTTGGCGCTGTTATCTGCAAGTATCCTCTTGTACCAATTTCTCCCACCTGCGATTGGGGGCAAAGGCCAGTTCTTGAAAGCGTCTTGCCACAAAGGAGGCCCTGATAAAGCCGCTTTGAAAGGGATTCTCTTGGATTCGGCTTCAATGAACTCACGGGGATCAGAAGTTCCCACAGGACTGAGGAAATAGGATGATGAGTTGGCCTCGGTGTGAATCAAAAGCTCGGTGGAAAGCTCCTATCAAGAAAAGACGGAAGAAGAAATCTGAGGTAGGAGTCGAAAAGAATAATGCCGATTGGACCTTAAGGGGATGAAATTTACCTGAGCAGCTTGATTTTGATCTGCCATTGAAGATTTGAGCTTGGGGAAAACATGACCTAGGGTTTGGATCTGAACGAAGACTCCGATGGATTGCAGGGAGAGAGAATAGGTGTTGAACAGATTTGACTTGAAGGCGCTGGCGTTTACAGTCAATTTCAGAATAAAATCACTTTTATCCGGTAATTGAAGGGGCATATGTTAACACCAAAAATTGGTACAGGAAAGAGGCTGATTTGTGGACCGAACTTGGTAACAAATTCCGTTCGGCAGGGAAAGATTTCTTCAGAGGATTCGGTAGAAATGCCTGCGGTCTGCAGTATGTTTTCATTCGGCAAAAGGACTGTTTGCGCTGGATTCGCGGAATCGCATGGTGACGTGGCCCGAACGGAAGGAAGGGCCGAATGGATGGATAGGCATTCGCACTTGGGCATTAAATTAGGTATCAAATATTGTGCTCGTAGTCCACCAGGAGTTGTGTTAGGACAGGGTATAAATATGAACCCTGGATGTATGTAATCGTAATCGAACAATATCATAACAAACCGGCTTTACGCCAAACTTTCGAGTCCTCTAGTCATGTCGTCGAGTCCTTCGAGAGGGTTCATCGATCCGTCGACCTCCGTAAGTACCGGCAACCTTGTATCATGTCTAGTATCATGCGGTTGATTTAGATTGTGATGCAAGTAATCTTGTTACCATGCTTAGTATCATGTGGTGGATTTAAGCTTGGTTCAAGAGGGTTTCTTGTTAGATCATGAGCCATGCGGTGGGCTAAGATCTAGCTTGGAGCTAGTTATCGGCTCTATTATATTTGGCAAGATCTAATAGATTCATTAAGTTACCATGTGTTGCTTTGAGTTTTTACTTTATGTTTAAATTCATATAACACTCTTTTGCCCAATTTAGATTGGTTTGAATCGGCTTTATCTTGTTCGGTGATCCTTATGCAACATGTTCATATCTTTGGCTCAATACGGCACGTGGATCACGTGTTCTCTAATAGCCGAAACTGAATCAATCTAAGTTGTCACGTGTTGCGGGTTCAAGCTTGTTAATCTTGTGTAAATCTTGACAGAACCGGGTATCATGTGGTAGATGCAGGTTTTTGGGTTGTTTTAGAGCTAATCATCCGGTGGATTAGATTTCGATTCAATCTGATAGGTTTATCATCTTTGGCAATGTTTGTTCCTTCTCCACGGATCCCGATTCGGCTGTACAGCTGTATTCGGTTATGCTTCCATGAGTAAAACGTGCTTATAAGTTTTTGTTTTAAATAATGTGTGCTTTTAGCCTTCCATATTTAGATTGTATCATGCGGTGGATTGATCTCTTCGTGGTTAGTGGTGTGATTTCAAACAAGTTGTATCATGCGGTGGATTAACTTGTTTGGTTTCATGCTTGACGGGTTTTAAAGTACCTAGACATGCGGTAGACTAGTGCTTTTAGCCTATGCATGCTTGTTTACTTCATATTTATGAGTATGCTTTATTTTATTTATTTTATTTGTTGTTTACCATCAAAATCGGTCATGATCATGTATGAGCAACGTTATTTAAAGAAAGACCGATCTTTTGTCATGCTTACGTCATCCATTCGGCTATGTTCTGTTTTATGTTCTAAAGCTTCCGAATGATTTTCAACCTGTTGACAGATAGCTTCTCATAGCTATATGCCATCTTACATGGCTTTCTAGCTGCAAATATGGAACTGTCTAGTACCGCCCAGCAAGTTCCAAGCTTTGGTATTTGACTGATTTATCCTTTGTTAATTTCAGGAAAATTGACTGGCACGCTTTGGAATCTGCTCGTGTGTTAAGCCAGCTTTGTTCGGCTTGTTGTGTGCTTGGCGCAGGGTGCGGATTTTGCGTCAACAGATGATACTGAATATCCAAATCATAATCCTTGATTAACTCCAACCATCTTCTTTGCCTTAGATTTGGATCCTTCTGAGTAAAGATGTACTTCCGACTCTTATGATCGGTGAAAATCTGACACTTATTCCCAATCATATAGTGCCTCCAGATCTTCAAAGCATGAACAACTACTGCCAGCTCAAGATCATGAGTAGGATAGTTCTGCTCATGTTTCCTTGACTGCCTTGAAGCATATGCTACTACCTTTCCTTCCTGCATCAACACACAGCCCAATCCATGCCGAGAAGCATCACAGTACACATCAAACCCTTTGTGTATATCTGACATGATCAACACAGGAGTTGTAGTCAATCTTTTCTCTAATTCCTCAAAACTAGCTTGACACTTTTCATCCCACTTAAACTCCTTACCCTTCTCAAGTAGAGTTGTAAGGGGTTTCACAATCTTAGAAAATCCCTCGATGAACCTATGATAGTATCCTACAATTCAAAGGAAACTTCTGATCTCCGGTACATTCTTAGGCGGACTCCAGTTCAATACATCCCAAACCTTGCTTGGATCCACTACAATCCCTCCATCAGTGATAATGTGTCCGAGAAAAGAGACCTCCTTCAACCAGAAATCACATTTGCTAAACTTGGCATACAACTGATGTTCACAGAGCTTCTGCAACACAAGCCTCAAGTGTTCTCCATGTTCTTCCTCACTCCGAGAGAATACCAGAATATCATCAATGAATACCACAACAAACTTATCGAGATACTCCATGAACACCTTGTTCATCAAGTACATGAAGTACGCTGGAGCGTTGGTCAAGCCAAAAGACATCACAGTGAACTCATATAACCCATATCTATATGTGAATGTTGTCTTTGGTATATCCTCCACTCGGATTTTCAAATGATGGTAACCTGATCTAAGATCTATCTTGGAGAATACTTTAGCTCCCCTCATCTAATCGAACAAATCCTCAATCCGGGGTAAAGGGTATTTGTTTTTGATAGTAACCTCATTAAGAGATTGATAGTCTATACACAATCTCCTAGATTCATCCTTCTTATCAACGAAGAATGTGGGGGCTCCCCATGGTGATGAACTAGGACGGATAAACCCTTTACTAAGTGGTTCCTCTATTTGTTTCTTTAGTTCATCTAAATCTTTAACATCCATTCTATAATGTGATATAGGAGTAGTACCAGGTATAAGTTCAATACTAAATTCAATGTCACAGTCAAGTAGAATACCTGGCAGATCAGGAAATTCACTCACTACCCTTATATCCTCCAAGGCCTTGCCTTCTACTGAATTCACAGTTCCACCGTGGGATGAGGGTGTACCCACATACTCTATTCTCTCACCTTGTGGACTGGTCAACAATACTGACTTCTTACGACACCGAATAACTCCATCACAACTTCTTAACCAATCCATCCCAAGAATAACATCTATCCCCCATGATCTTAAGACTACCAGATTAGCAACAAAGTCTACTCCCATGATATTAATCTTTACTTGTGGGCGGATAAAACCAGTTTTCATTTCTCCTCCCGGGGAGCTAACTATCAGTGGATTCTTCATTGAGCTCACAGATAAGTTATGTTTTGTCACAAATTGATCAGTTATGAAGGACTGTGATGCTCCCGAATCAAATAATACTGTAGCGGGTATAGAGTTGACAGGAAACGTACCCAATACCACGCCGGAGTCATTCTGGGCTTGCTCCACTGATACATGATTAACCCTGCCATGCGCATAGTTTTGCTAGCCTCTCTTGCTAGGAGTCTGTGGAGTACGAGCCTGTGAAGATGGCTGCCCAGACCTGTGACCATTGTCCCTCTGAGGAGTCTGCACCGCTCTCTTAGGAAAGTTGTTGTCATAGTGTCCCAGCTCTCCACACTTGAAACATCCATTGGGCTGAACAGGGGTAGTTTTCCTGACAGGTGCCCCAGAGCCATTGTTGGAACGACTCTGCTGAGGAGTAGGAGCTCTGGGTGTCTAAGGGTTGAAGCGTTGTGGTTGAAACGAGCGCTGCAACTGCAAGTTCTATGGATATCTTCCACCTAGTCCACCAGGATGGTACTGAGACGGACTCTGCTGTGAACTGAAGCAAGGACGAGTGTTACTGCTTGACTGCCCATGTGACTGGAACTTGCATTTCTGCTCACCCAGTTCCTTCCTCTTGCTTTCCAGTCCAATTGCCTTGTTTACCAGTGTCTGGAAATCTGGAAAGGTGTGACTCTGCAGCTGATAGTTAAGTGGCCCTATCAAACCATTCAGAAACCTTTACTGTCTCTTAGGATCAGTGTTCACCTCATCCGGTGCATAATGAGACAGATGAGTGAACTTGTCCAAGTACTCAGTGACCGACATGCTTCCCAGCCTCAGTGACAAGAACTCCTTCTGCTTAAGCTTGATTACTCCTGAAGGGATGTGATAAGTACGGAAGTTGTCACGGAACTCCTGCCAAGTGATATTCTGCCTGTTGGGATGTGCAGTTGCATATGCATTCCACCAATCTCTAGCATGTCCCACAAGTCTTCCAGCAGCATACAAAACCATTTCCCTGTCAGTGCACTGAACAATCTTCAGCTTCTTTGTAATTGTCTTCAACCAATCATTTGCATCCAGCGGATCAGATGAGTGGGAGTAGGTAGGAGGATTGTGGCTCATGAACTCCTTGTGCCTGTCCCTGGGCGGTGGAGGAGCTAGTTATGGTGGCTGGTTTTGCTGAGCCTGCATCTGCTGCACGGTGTTGGTGAGATTCTGGATCAACTGCATCTGCGCTACAAACAACTGTTGCATTGTCGGATCCATTGCTTGATTGACCAGCGGGGGTGGTGCTTGATTCTGCTGATTAGCAATATGAGCACAGATCACAGGTAGTACGTCTTGACCTCCTATGGACCTAGTGTTTACCATCTGATCGTTAGAAAAATATATCAGAGAGGTGTATTGAATTGATGCATAATAAGATAAACTCAAAATGATAAAGCAATACAGACTTCCAACTAGGATAGATTTTGTTGACCTCAATGATTCAGGTGTAACTCTCTGTATAATTATCCAAAAATCATGAATTGTTACTAGGTTGTGAGGTGCAAAATTATGTAACTATTCCAACTGAAATCACCTCAATTGAAGGTCTACAACTCGAGATAAAAATCAAACAGTGCAGCTGTGTCAGCAGAAATTACAGATTCTGATGTGCTGAATACTTTATGCATAACTCCCAGAATACATACTGTATATTATTAAATTTTTGAGAGAACATTGTCCTGAAACTTTGTGAACTAACCCAACTGGTTTCATATCACTTGGACCTCTGTAGCTCGAGATAAAATTAAAACATTACTACTATGTCAAATAACTGCGAGAATAGATTTGCATCACTCCAAACTTGCATGAGAGATAAAAATAGAAGACAACCAGATTTGAACCCAAACTAACTTTCATTTAACTTAATGGTTTCTTGTTGTATCGTGGCCATCACTCCACCATACAACTCACACACAAGTAGAATCCAAATCAAACATGTGTTCAAGCAACAACCATTATTACAAGCATACGTCCTCACAAGAACGGTCTATCGAAACTTTAAAAAGGTAAAGGCAGGCATCCTAAGATCCTAGCCAAAAAGGGTCGTTGCTTTTGCTATGCCGTAGTGGAGCTTCTTGCGTGGAGGAGAGGCTTTATTGCTTCCTGAGGGGGTCGCTGACCACCAAGCTGTGCTTCCACATAGGCAATCCTAGCCTGAGCAGACTATAGTTCTTCATGGTACCTATCCATCTCAGTTCTTGCACCTTCAAGGTCAGTGTTCAGTGCAGCAGTCACCTGAGCCAGGATGTCAATACGGTTATCACCTCCAGTAGGTACTATGGTATTCTCAGAGCCACTCACATGACGAGGAACGAGGCGGAACTCAAACTCATGCAGACGATCACGTTGAGCATTGCAGAGCGACCAGAGAGCCCTCCTAGCTGCATCATTAATCGCAACCTCATCAGTGGAGAAGTGAGCTGTGCTGTGGTGTGATGAGCGGTTCCTCCACCCATTGGTGTCAATCAAAGGCACACGGATGTAGACTCGGCTGGTGTAGTAATCCCTCATACCAGGCTCACTGAAATGCTTGGTGACATAGAGTGGCTTCATGGTGAAACCCAGGTGTTGCAGTACCTCCTGCAATAGAACACAGAACTGGCCATTCTCATCTTCAGTGGATTGCTTGTGGTACTCAGCCCCACGATAGCGAGGATCATCATCCTCTTCCTCCTCAGGATCCTCATCACCATCGTTGTTGTCTTCATCATACTCTCCGCTGTCATCCCCTAAATCATATGGATCTCCACCCATAGCATTGGGTGCAGGGGCAAATGGCGCAGGTGGTGCTTTTTCTGCCGCTTCAGGTGCCGACGGGATCACAATATCACCATCTGCATCAACTTCTAGGACAGTGCCATCATACAGTTGTGGCTGCTCAACTGGATCCTCCTCCCGTTGCACTTCTTCAGTGTCTTCCTCAACCTATGGTTCCGGTTGCACTTCTTTCGTATCCTCCTCAATTTCAGCCTCAGTCTGCACCTCTTCGGGTTCCTCCTCAACAACAACCTCTGGCTGATTACGTGGAGCCAGCTGTCCACGAGAGAAACAACCACCAGTGCTCTTGCGGGCAGTTAGATAAGTCCTGGCCATTTGACAAAACAAAGCTGAACTCAATAGAAAATAAATCAAAATGATAGAGTTTAAATGATAAACAAGAATAAATTAGATTTTTAAAAGTAAATAAGATGATTTGAAGCATGGCATGGCTTTTTAGAACATGAATCCTTAATTTTGACCATTTCTAACTAAGGCTACGACCTACAGTCATTACAGCTCTGGTACCACTTTGTCACACCCGATTTCACAAGGAAAACCGAATGCATCTCATATGTGTGCCAGGATCAAAATTTCACACACATGATAGACAATAGAGTGTAATACCATAACTGTAATTAAAACGTACAAGAGTTTAACCCATACAATATTCATTTATTACACTCAGACGGGTGGACACGAAGGTCCGAACACAAAACGATAACTAAACGAGCAGCTCCTTCTTCAACTTCCACAGGCATAATGACTGGGGGATCCGCATGCCTTAGAACTCCTCGTAGTATCTCCAGTACTCCTCACTGATGTTCTCCTCTGAACAGCGGTAAGCAAGGGTGAGCATTCTTATGGTTCGAGCTCAGCAAGTGGAGGAAACATGCAAGGCTACAAAGGATAGGCTATGGTTTACAATGGTTAGCATTTTATAAGTTGGTCAAATTTTATTTAACAACACCTAGTTACTAGATGTAAGTTTATACCAACCCACTAAAACTTTAAAAGACAACCCAAGCCCAAAGACCCACAAGATCCACGATTTACATCCATCTTTAAGTTTGATTATCATGTGAGGGTCCAAGCCGCTCTTGACCGTGAGCATGGCTGATCGATCAGTTTTCACTCTGCAGAGGTTGTACACTTTACCCACAGTTGGTGTTCCCCATGTTGCCCGGGTTCGCTAGACCCTTAAACACTTCCAAGGTGAGTGGCTAGGGGTCCACTACGAAGCCTTTAAAAAGGAGAGCATAGGAACCAACAGCCTGCGACAGTTACAGCAGCGGAGCGGACCATAATCCTCCCTAATGGTCAGCACCTTAGCCAAGGTTGCTACCCCAAAAGAACAGGGCTATACCCCTTCAACTCCGGCCCCCTGTGCCTCGGAAAAAAAGGCTATCAGATAAATTCACTCTCCTAATTAATTGGCTAAGCCAGAGCCATGTGGACTGTGGTTGTACTGTTGTCTTGGGTGGTTCTCCATGTCACACTTAAAGTATATGATCTTATTTTGTTCTTAATCAACATTTCATAAACATGACAAATTGCATCACATAACCAACATAACCAGCCCAAGTTTAGCAAACTAAGCAAATATCTACCAAAAAACATTTGTTAAACAGGGTTGATCAAGGTAACAGGATAAAACATCTAGTCAAGTCCTTAAAAAGGTGCTTGCCCATTAATTTAATGCATAGCAACTAGTAAAGTAAACATTGTATAAGCATGCAGTTATATAGGTTCAAAAGAGAATATGTAGAGGGGGAAATCTACTTGCCTTCCTCTACAAACTGAGTATCTTCTTCTTCGTAGACAGGCTCTTCCTGATCGTCTCCAATGGGGAGCTACGAAATAGGCACGATATCTACGCACAAGCATATACAAACAATAAATAAATAAACAGTACACCAAACAGTAACGAAAGCTGAACATACGCTATCTAAAAGATTCCACTTGTAGAGACGATCATTTCGGTATATAGAACGCTAAAACGGAGTTAAACAAGGAAGATATGATTAAAACAAGTTACATGGACCTTTCTGTAAGAAAACTATGCCTACAAGACTATCATGAATAAAACCAGGGACTAAAACATAATTTTATATGAAAACAGGAGGGCTAACATGTTAAAAAAAAAAAGGGCCTCGGGTGCTATTTAATAGAGAAGGCAGGGGCTAGAACATAAGATTCAGGAGCTGTTTGTGAAGGTTTATATAGGTGGAAGGACCGGCATGCAAAAACTTAGAAACCTAGGGGCTCTTTAAAGAAAACACTCGATTGAGCCGTGGATCTTTGATCCAACGGCCGCGGTGACGGTGGACCATGCCGTGAGCCCGACTCACGGGTCCACGGTGGACCGAGGCCGAGGGGTACGCCCTGTTTTGATCAGGACCGCCCATGCGTGATCGCACGACCCTGGTGCCCTGCAAGCGCCGCGCGGCGGTGAGCACGTCGGAACAGAGAGGGGCGTGGCGGCGCGCGGCGGTGCTTCACCGGCACAGCCCTAGATCGGGCTACATGGCACCGTTTCGTGCACAAGCGGCCTCTACGCGTAGTTGAGCGACATGCGCACACCTCCAGGGGTTCAGGGAGGCGGGTTGAGCTTCCACAGCGGCCGGCACCGAAAGGGGGCGACATGCGCTCAAGGTAAAACAACTGGGAAGACGATGCTCACCACGTGAAGAAGAGTCGGGCGAGTTCACAAGCGAAGGAGAGGCAACGGTGAGGAAGCTCGTCGACGGCGGCGAGCTCAGGCAGAAACAGGGGTGCGGGCTCCTTGTGTGGCCGGTGCTCGCGACAAAGAAGACGACCTAGAGTAGGAGAAACACGATGAGCATTAGGCGCATCGCAAGAGAGGGAAAAGAGGGAGGGAGAGACCCTTCACCGACGATGGAAAGCTCCGACGGCCAACAATAGCTTGGCGGCCGGGAAACGATGGAAAAGGCGCGAGCGCGTGTGGGGCGATGCTGAGCTTGCTCGGGTGGGGAAAGAGGAAGGCGTGCAAGGCCTGAGCAAGGTTCTTATAGGGCAAGGAGGGGGAGAAGAACTGACAGACGTGTTTATGGCCATGGGGTGCCGGTGGCCGCATTCCGAAGGAATGGAGGCGGGAGGAGGGGAAACTGACGAGGATTAATGGGGGAAACAATCCCCAGTGCTCCAACGTTTGATTGACCGACTTGATGGCCAGGGGAAGCAAGGGAAGGCGGGCAGGAGCAGCGGAATCCATGGCAGCGCCGCCGAGCAGAGGAAAGGAAAGGGAGGTGGGAGGAAGGGGAAGCACCAACAGGTGGGGTCACGGTGTCAGCGGCTCAAGGAAAAATAAAAGGAAGAGTGGGCAGGTAGGCCGCTGCGGGAGGGAGAAGATGGGCCGGTAGGCCGGCTCGGTCGAAAGGAAGGTGAGGTTCCTTTTTCTTTTTTTTCTTTTTTTCAAACACAAATAAAACCAAACATTAAACTCAAATTTATTCAAAACCTTTTCAAACTTTTTCACAAAATTTTATGAACTTTTTAAACCTCACACAAGCAACCAAAAACCATGCATAGCCAAATAATGATGCACAATCACTTGTTGTCTCTAAATTAATTAAATTAAGTTAAATACTTTGGAGCTCAAATTTAAATAGCATTTCATTTTAAATCCTTAAGACTATGCTATCAAGTTTCTTAGGTGAATTTTAGTGATGGAATTTTAGGGTGTCACACTCGGCGTGCGTGCCAGGCAGCGGCCCGGCCGTCCCATCACACGCGCGATGGTGCGGTGCGGCACGGCGCGGTGCGGTGCGGTGCAGTGCGGCGCTAGGGGAAAAGGTGAAGAAGAAGAAGAAAGAAGAGAGTCCGACGCGCGGGTCCCAGACATCAGCGAGAGAAAGGAAAAAGGCAGCAGTGTTGTGCGGTCGCTGGGTTGCATCCGATGGGCTGCTGGGCTCGGCCGGCTGCGGGTTAGTTGGGTGGGCCGACTGTTCACAAGGGAAAAGGCCCACGTCAGAAGTTAGTATTTTACAAATACTTTGAATATAGTTTTGAAGTTTAGTTTGAATTTGAATTACATTTAAATTCAAACCACACACATTTAACTCCAAATAAAATTCAGAAAAATCCAACTCACATATTTTACCATAATTTGAATTTATATTTTTATAAATGGGTTTAGTTTGTGGAGAATTTAGAGGAGGGATAGCAAGCTTGGTTTAAAAATTTGGTAGCACTCCACTTCAACCAAAAAGTTTTAATTTTCGCAAATTTTGCACACCTATTTTCTGGTATGTTACATCCGGTTTCTCCCTGGTTGCTTCTCGTGTGATTGCTTATTTGTGTGCACTTGCATGTGGGCCTTTGACGTCGTTTCCTTCACGGTTAAGGCTTGAATCCTTGCTATCCAAGCTTCCTTGTTTTCTGGTTGAGTTCCTGAAGACTTGCATGTTGACGCTTCGGTCCTCGGGTCACTTGGAGTCATGTTCATCGCATCTCTTGACTCTTGTCGGGCTACATGATCTTCTTCCAAAGTGCTTGGTGAACTTATCCCGAAAGTCTCCTCTTTAGCATAGATTTCCTGCGTAAACAATAAACTCCAAAATCGACATGCAAGAGTGAACTTGTTATCATTAGTGTGCCTAGTGGCGGGTTAGTTGCAAATCATAATCAAAACCAATACATCTCCCCCATGCCTAAACCTTGCTCGTCCTCGAGTAAGCAATCCTTGCTTAAAAGGGAAATCAGCACTGCCTTCCAATGTTGTCCCTGCACTTAGTCATTCATGACGAGGCAAATTGCTCTCTCTTAAGAATTTATTTTTAAGTTTAAGTTGTGACCGGCTTCTTTTTCATTATGGAAGATAGACTAATAATAAAGAACAAGCCATATGTAATAAACATGATGCTCTCAAACTTAAGTAAACTTCAAACCGTTACCTTGTTACAAGGAAGAATTTTCAAAAAGATGCATATCCAACATAAGTGAAAATTTCTTGCAAAAGCTCATGAAAACAGTCATCTCATCAAGTCACTCAAGCCTATACTAGATTATTTTCAACCTATTCTACTCATATGTGATAGTGGAAGGCTTATGTGGAGCTTGGAAGGTTAAAAACAATCCAAGCAAAACATATATCCGAAATATTATCAAATTAAGAGAGAGGTCAATTTGAATTACCGAGACTCATCAAAAAGGCCATGGAAAATAAATGTTGGAAACAGAGAGGGATGAAACACACACATTTAGATAGGTGGACATGTGCAAGTGGAAAATGGATGATCCCGAGGCACGAGTGAAGTCCTCGTTATCGGATTGCACATGGTTGGAAGATTTGAGTATGGATTTGTTATCAAGGCACTTGTGAACTTATGAAGCAAAAAGAACGGAAGAGCATTTTCATTATTTTTTTACTTTTTTCTTTTGCTCCTCAGAACTTTTTGCAACATAATACTTACATAGCATTTGTTAGAGACGATGTAATGACTCCTCCCCCATGCTTGAACGATGCTTTTCCTCGAGCATAAAAGAGGGGGAAATGACTGCCAAAGTAAGTATAAATTCCATAATCTTGCGGAATATTTGAATCTCCATCGAGAATTTTACTCCATACTCAAATTGGGTTGTGGACAAGGAGGTGATCACAAAAAAATGTTTTTGGTTTAGGGCGGATGCCCAGCGAAGTTTGTGAAATTTTCGATGTGAAAACCCACAATGCATGGACAAAAAGGCTAGCATGAAAAGTTACACAAAGGAATGACCATAGTCTAGAACCATAGAAATCAATCCTAATCCAACTCATCAAAACATATGTTTGCAATTTTGTTATCATAGAACATATATGTATATGGCTTTGGTAGGTAGAACTTTGCAAGAGCATCACAAATATGTAGATAGCATAAAAGTTAAGTTTTCATAAAAACAACAAGTTATCCGGCTATCCATAAACATAAATCAAAGAGCAAAGATATGTATGTGGGTCTAGAGCATAGTCATTTCACCTCCACAAATAAAAGAGCCGATATTCAAATTAATTTCAGATCATGTTATAAAGAGCAATTTGCCAAGACATGTATAACTTCATGTAGGTAAAACAAAGCGGCAACTTTCATCATCTTTCTGTAAGCATAGGCAATATTAAACACCGAGGTAAACATATGGTCATGTCTATCTATTGACAATATGAAGGACCGATACGGCAAACCAGAGAGGGGGGGAGTGAATGGGAGCCGATAAAAATTCTTCTCGAAGGAGATGGGAACTCCAACAAGATGAACACGGCTTCCAACACACGTCTCCGACTCACTACCCAAGTTGGTCAAGCCCACGTAGCCACTGGAGTGCCACTGGACCTAGGAACCAACACACAACCTTCCGACCCGAGAACGCAGCGGAACACCAAACCTCGAGTCTACGAGACCCACACCGGTCGACCGGTGAGCACCACCGGTCGGACCGGTCCTCGCCGGTGAAACCGAGCAACTTTCACTAAGTGGCTCCACACCGGTCGACCGGTGAGACACACCGGTCGGGACCGATCCCGGCCGAAAGCCCCCAAAGCACCAAACGGGCCAACCGACCACCAAACTGACCCAAACTCGAAACAGCAGCAACACAGGACAACAGCGAACACACCCAGACGTTCACCCGAGCAAAAACCCATCGAGGGTTGCACCGGTCAGACCGGTCAAGAGCACCGGTCAGACCGGTGTAGCCTGGGCAACTCGGGATGAACAGCACCCGCGGGTCAACTCCCCCAAATCCAAACCTCGATCTCCCGAATCGCTCCACGGACTTGAACAAGACTTTGGGGATATTAGGAACACCTCATGAGGAGTCCATAGCCAAGTTTAATCCCACCAAAACTCGTCCAAAAAAGAGGAATCAAGGAAATCCCGCCAAGAGCACTTCCAACCCAAGAACTCAAGAAACCCCAAAATCGAGCACCTTTACTCACGGATTTGGGAGGGGAATCACGGCCCAAAGAACCACGAAGGGTTCCCACAAATTTCCCCCATCAAATCCCCAAGAGAAAAGTCCCGAAAACAACCCAAAGAAATCACCAAGAGAGGGCTCCGAAAATCACCACCAAGAACAACCCGGGAAAACACATCCAAACCATGAGGAACCACGCCGCATCATCTATACATGAAACAAAGGTTCAAACAAGGTCTAGCAAGCCGCCCGATCATCCATCCCTCTCAACAAGATCTCTCCATGAAGCTCTCAAGCTAGTCCTATGGAAAACCTATGGAAAATAGGAAGGAAAATGGGAAAACAAATGAGCTAGGGTTCCAAGAGTTGGCTGGCATCCTCTCACCTCTTGGGTTATATGGAGGCAACCGAAAGTCTAAAATGCCCTTTCCTAATAACTAGGGATACAAGCCCCTCAAGGGCGATTTGGAAGTCTTCATATCTTCACCATCGGACGGATGCCGGCGACCGCACCCCGCGTAGCCTCGACGCAAGCCATGCGATCCCGACGTGTGTTCTCCGTTTCGAAGTCTCCGGACCGCGTCGTCGCACACCGGTCAAACCGGTGCTCCTCACCGGTCGAGCCCCGGTCCCCACGAGTCGACCGGTCGGACCCACCGTCGACCGGTCCGGCGCGCCGCCGCAACTCCGTCTTCGGTTCTTCGGTCTTGGCTTTGTGGATCAACCAAGGAACCCGGTGGTTTTACGGTGAACCACCGTAAACCCCGCGAACTCGGTGTAGCCTCCGCCAATCTCCACTCATGACTTGGCTCCCACGTAGTCCCGGCTCGACCTTGGTTTTCAGGATCAACCAAGAAACCGTCCATGACTTCATCTTGCTGTTCATGCCACCATGCGGCCCGCACTTGACCCCACTGGCCACCGGGTCCCTCGAACGAAGCCTACTTGTCTTCTCCACACCTGGAGGCCTCACCGGCGACGACCTTTCGCGCTTGTTCTTCACCCGCACCAACATCGGTCAAGCCGCAACCCGCACCCGCAATACTTAGCCAAGAATCGGTCCACACAACGTTGTCAATCACTCATCACACAAGGAAGCGACCATCCACCGGTCCTCGAACCACACATGGTCCTCAATCTCCCCCTTGATGAGTGCATTGACAACACCCACATGAAAGTAACAAGAGAGAAAAGAAAAAGAAAAGAAACGAACAAAAAGAAACTCCAACAAGCGATCGAAAGCCAAACAAAGGCAAAGAGCAAGATCACTTGAAGAAGACAAGTCTCGGACCCCTTAGGCAAGGGCAACGGCTCGACACATCCGAGAGAAACCAAAACTCAAGCAAAGAGCGCAAACCACCGAAACAAAGCTCGAACAACCACAAAGAGCTCCCCCTGCACACATGCAAGCTCCCCCTGAACCAATGCACCTCCCCCTGGATGAATGCATGCAAACCGGTGAAAACGGGGCACCGCAAGAACTTCAGCTCACACCGGTCAGACCGGTCATCACCACCGGTCAGACCGGCACCGGTCAGACTGGTGCCTAAGATGTGCACAGGATCAGCACTCACACCGGTCAGACCGGTGACCCCGACCGGTCAGACCGGTACACAACAGAGCCCAGAAATGGCTCGAAACCACCTGAAAACTTTCTAAATGCGTCCAGTAAGCCATTTCAAGCTGAAACTTCTCCCTCTTGATGGCAATGCATGAATCAAGCCAAAAATGCAAAATTTTCAACCTAGAGCTTCTCAAATAGACAAAATTCAACATAGGATGCTACACATGTCCAAATGAGCAAGTTAGGTACTCTACAGCTTCGTATCGATCTCAACCACATGATCACCAAGTTTCACAACTATTGGACGAAGCTAAGATGGATTTAAGCAATTCTGCGAAAAACTTGCCTCTCATGAGCAAAGTCCTAGACATGATCAAGGCATATCAAAATGGCAAAGCCACACAAACTTCATGCTAGGACAGCCATTCTAATCATAAGACCATCACAAACACCCACAAGCACCTCATGTCATGTCAAAGCCACCGAGCCATGTGCCTCTTCTATGTATGAGACTTCTCAGTGGTAGGCATCATGCAACGGTTTAGCACCCAAAGCGAATTAAATTCAGCACATATGACATAGGAGCATATTTTCTAAGCATTTTTCATTTCATTTTCAGATTTGTAAATGGTACATGAAATGTCTTTGCGACAAAAAGGAACTTATGCCCCTCCACAAGATAAAACAAGAGGGCTAAACATTCATGATGGCAAATAAGCCTTGGGCCCCATATGATCAATAAACCAGCTATCCAACCACAAATTAAGCATAGCCAAGCCACTAAAACATGTCAAGATCATATAAAGGCATTTACACATGAGAGAGCATAGATGTGACAATTTTTCAAAAACATAGCCATCAACCATGGATTATTCATCAAGATCATCAAGAGCTAAGCCAAACTAACCATAGCATACCAAACAAGCTCACAAAGACATATATCTCATTCCATGGTGAACAATGTATATGAGAGAAGCTTTTCCTAACCAATGCATATGATAAAAAATGCATGCAATCTAAGGTACAAGGATGCCTATACATCATGTTACATATGCCATGCCAAATGCAAGAAATGCACAAAGAAAACTATACATATCCTACAAAGAGATCTCCCACACACCCAACTCAAGAAATCAAACACACACCAAGTTCCCCCCGCAAACGAGTGAAAGTTGCTTGATCTAGGGGTTTGGTGAAAATATCGGCTAGTTGGTCATGTGTGGGTACATGGATCAAGGCTATCTTTCCTTTCTCTACGTTGTCTCTCAGAAAATGATACCTCACTTCTATGTGCTTGGTTTTGGAATGGAGCACTGGGTTCTTTGCAATGCTTATGGCACCGGTGCTATCACATTGAAGTGGGACATGGGTATACTCCTCACCAAAGTCACTCATGGTGTATGAAATCCAAAGGAGCCGAGAGCAACAACTAGCGGCGGCAACATACTCGGCCTCGGTAGTGGATTGAGCAACACTCGATTGTTTGCGGGAAGACCAAGACACCAAAGAAGAACCCAAAAGCGGCAAGTCCCGAAGTGGACTTCCTATCCAACCGACACCCGGCAAAATCCGCGTCCGAAAAACCATGAAGCGCCAAAGAAGAGGACGCGGAGTACGGAAGGCCAAAGTCGGGAGTGTGATGCAAGTACACGAAAATTTGCCTCACCGCTTGCCGATGCGAAGTCCACGAGAGACGCTTGAAAACGAGCACACGGACACACCGAGAATTGTATGTCCGGCCTCGTCGCCGTCAAGTAGAGGAGTGACCCGATCATGCTCCGGTACTCCTTCCGGTCCATATGTTCGCCTTCCTCGTCCGCATCAAGAGCCGTAGTCGTACTCATCGGCGTCGTCATAGCCTTGGAGTCCTCCATCTAGAACTTCCGCACAATGTCCTTGGTGTACTTAGCACGGTGCACAAATGTTCCTTCCTTTGATTGCTTGATTTGTAGCCCGAGGAAGAACTACAACTCGCCCATCATGCTCATCTCAAATTCCCTGCTCATATCATCTGCAAACCTTGCAACAAGAGAGTTAGACGAGCCACCAAAGACAATATCATCCACGTACACACCGCACAATCGGGATACATCCGCCCTACCTCGGCAAAAATAAGGTCTGATCGACCTTCCCCATCTCAAAACCTCTCTCAAACAAGAACCCCCTCAACCTACCATACCAAGCTCTAGGCGCCTGCTTCAACCCATACAGCGCCTTCCTCAACTTGTACACCCGATGGGGGTACTTCTCACTCTCAAACCCCGGAGGCTGTCTCACATACACTTCTTCCTCCAGCACACCATTCAGAAAAGCACTCTTCACATCCATTTGGTGCAACTTGAACCCTTTATTCGGAAAAGGCTAGAAGGATCCTAATCGCCTCCAAACGGGCTACGGGAGCAAAGGTCTCCTCGTAGTCGATCCCCTCCTTCTGACTGAACCCCTGAGCAACAAGCCTCGACTTGTTTCTCACAACCTCACCTTTCTCTCCCTCTTTGTTCTTCCACACCCACTTTGTACCAATCGGCTTACACCCTGGAGGAGGGTCAACCAACTCCCACACCTGATTCCTCTCAAAGTTCTCCAACTCCTCATGCATCGAATTAACCCAATTGTGATCAGATAGTGCGTGTCCAATGTCTTTGGGCTCAAAAGTAGCAACAAATGCAGCATGAGCGAAATGGGAATTGTTTCGAACCCTCGACCGTGTAGTGCGTTCATTCATGTCGCCGATGATACTCGAAGGCCGGGTGATCCACTTGTACTCGCCGGGGAGGTTCTCGACTCGATGCTACATCCCCCCTCAACATCATCTTCTCCTCGTTCTTGATTTGTCGTCGTAGGTGTAGTAGAGGGTCCGTCCATCACCGTAGTCGAAGTAGTGGGTACATGTTCAGCCGGGGGCACCACACCGCCATCTTCATCATCTCCATGTTCATGCTCCTCCTCCTGAAAGATCTCCTCGCCAAGCTCATCATCACCTGCACACTCAAAGACAAGCTGACTACGTGGCTCTGTCTCGTCAAAGGTTACCTCGCAAGTCTCCACGATTTGGTTAGTTTCAAGATTGAGCACACGATATGCTCTAGAATGAGATGCATAACCAAAGAAAATGCCATCGACGAGACCTAGCCTCAAACTTATCCGGCTTCCGCCTTTCTTCGAATGAAACACTTGCAACCAAAGACATGGAAGTGACTCACCTTGGGTGTGCGACCATGCATCAACTCATAGCATGTCTTTTTCTTGTGCACTCTGAGGTATATCCTGTTCGACACATAGCACACGGTATTCACCGCCTCAGCCCAATACCTCCTCGGAGTCCTATGCTCATCAAGCATCGTCCGAGCCATCTCGCACAAGGTCCTGTTCTTCCTTTCCACAACACCATTCTGGGGAGGCGTATACGGACTCGAAAACTGGTGCTCAAGACCCAAGTCATGGCAAAAGGTTTCAAAACGAGAGTTTCTGAATTCCGAGCCATTATCACTACGGATAGCTCGTATGGCATCTCTGTGCCTCTCGTTCCTCAACCTCAAGATTAGATCTCGAACAAAACCGAACGTCTCCTCCTTATCCTCAAGAAAGAACACCCACGCATACTGAGAATAGTCGTCCACCACAACAATGACATACCACTTCCCACCCGCAGATCGCACACGAGCTCGGCCAACAAGGTCCATATGGAGCAGCTCGCATGGACGCTCAGTCATCACATCGGTGAGAGGCGGGTGAGAAGAGGCTACCATCATGGCATGCCTACATGGCGCACAAACCAACTCTTTCTCAAGCCTCAACCGTGGCGATCCTCGGACCAAATTGAGTTTACTCAAGCGAGACAAAAGGTCAAAGCTCAAGTGACCCAACTTCCTATGCCACCTCCACAACTCACTCGAAGAACCAGCCAAGAAACAACGCTCCACACCCGAAGAGCGAGAAAAATCAGCTCGAAACACCCGACCCTCGGGAACGACCATACGGACAAGGTCTCCTCGAGAGTCCAAAATCCGAGAATCACCGGCCTGAAACAACACCTCAAAACCCTCATCCAACAACCGGGACATAGAAAGCAAATTGTACCCCGGCGATTGAACAAGAGCAACACGCCTCGAGTGATCTTGTCACTCACCTAATCTCACCTTCGAAAGCACACGCCCACGCCCATTGTCCCCAAAAGTGATGTACCTCCTTGTCACCACGGGGACGAGACTTGAGAACCACCCCTGTCTCCGGTCATATGCCTCGAGCAACCGGAGTCAATCAACCAAATTTTCTTCAAGTCTCCCACCCGAAATTCAAAAACAAGCACGTGAGCGAATAAACGACTCAAGACCGGGGTTAGTACCAAAAGAGTAAAACCGAGTGCCGAGCCATTTGCTCGAAAGTGGGGTTAGCACCAACCAAAGCGTCTCTCCTACCAAAGCTACCTCCACGAACACCCCCACCGTAACCACCCCGAGGGAACCACCCCTCTCTGCCGGAGGAGGGCCAAAACCATGAAAGAGAACCCGTGGTCGTCCCTCCTCTCCTTCTCAAAGCTACGACTCCTCCCATCCCCGTAGTGAACTCGAGGGGGAGAACACCTAGCAACTCGACCACCCGCAAACTCTCCGGCCCAACCACCGAACCACGACCTCCGAAACAACTCTCGCACCCGTACGAGCACGAAACCCGAACCGTTGTCCGTCCAGGCCGCACCGGTCGGCCGGTGCCCCACACCGGTCCGACCGGTGTGACACGGGCGACGAGCGCCTCCAACGACCTTCCGCTCTCCCCAAGCCCGAACTGTCCTCACACTCGCCTTAGCCATGGGCATCTGCACACGAGGCTCAAGTACACCATCGGAAAGGTGGTACTTGTCCTTGTTAGCCCACTCCTTTGCCATTCTCTCCTCTCGCTTCCTCTTGAAGCAAAACTCATCCTTATGGCCATCTCTCCCACAATAACCAAAATGGAACCTCACAAGCTTAGGCTTAGGCTTGGGATGTGGTCGCTCACTAGGTTTCTCTCCACTCAACTCCTCCACCGGTTTCCCCTCACTAGCCTTCTCACTTTCTTTCCCAAAGAACACTTTCCCCGAAGTGCTCACAAACTTGATAGGCTTTTGTAGATCATTTGTGGGTGTAGGAAACACGGGTGGAGGCTGGGGTTGTGTCTAGTCGGTTCCTAAGATGGTTAGGTTTTGGGGGGAAATCATTTTTGTGGTGGGTTTTTGGTGGCTCTAGGATATTCTCTCCACTTCCCTCACCAACCTTGTTTGCCCCAAGTCCCTCACCATCCTGCCTCTTAAATGCCTCGATCATCATCCTCAAGCGAGGCTCATGACCGACAACCAACCCATCAACTTTCTCAAGTCATCATTCTCATCCCGCAAATGATCAACATAATGTGCAAGTTCCAAATTTTTCAAAGCATGCATTTCACGGGTAGAGCATGATGTAGGCATGGGTTCCTTCAATTTAGCCTCAAGTGAACTAGTGTAAGCATGCATCTCATCAATCTTAGCATGCAAAACGGGGCAAGAAGTGCAGCACCTAGCAAAGCGAGTCTAGACTTAAGCTCGCCCACTTCAACCCTAAGCACATCTAGTTCCTCACACTTGGAGGCATGCTTCTCCTTAAACAAAGCAAGATCGGCAAGAAAGATGGAGCAATCAACACAATCAACCTCATCCGAAACAACGGGGCTAGCCTTAAGGGAATCAATCTCAAGCTTGCTATCAAGCACCCGTGTCTCTAGCTCAACCACTCTAGTCATAGCATCCTCGAGTGAAGCCCTAAGCTCTTTTCTCATTTTCTTGGCCTCTCTAAGCATGTCATCACGGTTATCAAGCAAAGAGCCAAGCCTCTCATTCTCCTGGCGTAAGAAGGGAAGTTCATCACGCACCTCGTCGTCGGAATCGGAGTTCGAGTCGCTCTGTGTGCTCTTCTTGCCGCCGGGAGCTCGGCGCCATGGTGCGAAGCCATCTCTCGCGAAGCGGCTCACGGCCCGCTCAGGTTCTTGGATGACTTCTTGCTCTTGCGACGATCACCTTCATCCTCACCGCTGCTGCTCGAGCTCGAGGTGGAGTACGCGGGCCTCGGAGTCGACGTCGCTCGCTCCAACCATCGCTCGGGCCTTGCCTCGACTCTCCTTCCTCGATCGTCGCTCGTCCTTGTACTTGTTCTTGTGCTTGCTCTTGTGGTCGCGCCTCGACCGGTACTTGCCACCATTCCTCGGCTTGTGCTTGTAGCCGTCCTTGTTCTCGACCTTCTCCGGGCGGTCGGCGACGAAGTGTCCCGCTTGCCGCACTGGAAGCATGTTCTCGTGTTCCTCCTCATGTTCACGCGGTTCTCGTGCAGCCTCTTGAACCGCCTCGTCAGGAGCGCCAACTCGTCCTCTCCAAGCTCGTCGAACTCCTCATCTGGCATAGACATCAAAGAGGAGAAAGAGAACATCCTGGTGGATGGGTTAGAGTTAGCCTTTCCTCCGGAACCACCAACGAGGGCGAGACTATGGGAGTCGGTCGGACCCTCGAGCTTGGCGGTCATGCCCCTATCCACCTCAGCCGACTTGAGCTTCGAGAACGGCTCGTTCACCGTCGAGTGTCATACTTCTCCGACTCCACAATGGCCTCGAACTTTCCGCCCCAAATCGTACTATCCAAAGAGTGTAAGAGCTTGACCGCTCTATCATGATCATCGTACGGGAGCACGTACACATTGGCCCTCATGTTGTTCACAACCACCGTGAACCTTCGAAACAAGGCATCGATGGACTCACCGGGGAGATGGGTGAAGTTCTCGTACTCTCTTCGGTAGGTCGCATACATCCGTGCCTCGAACACGGGCATTCCCAACATGAGCCTCCTTCAAAGCACCAACCAAATCCTACATGCCAAGTGCTCGGTGTGCACCTAATCGAACTCGGCCGACACAAAGCACGAAACAAATAGTCGACCGCCTTGTTGTTGGCGTCGAATCCGTCCCTCGATCCTAGAGCGACGAAATCCATCGGCTGGACATAGCCTTCGTGTCCACCGTGACATCCCAAATGATGCGACCCTTTCCGCGGAGGAACGCACCCATCCGCTTACTCCACATCCGGTAGTTCTTGCCATCGAAGTGTGGAGGACCCGAATCCCGTTCCTGGTACGCCATCCTTGGATCTTAGACTGGTTAGAGTCAATAAAGACCCGAACCTGCTTTGATACCACTTGAAGGACCGATACGGCGAACCAGAGAGGGGGGGGAGTGAATGGGAGCTGATAAAAATTCTTCTCGAAGGAGATGGAACTCCAACAAGATGAACACGACTTCCAACACACGTCTACGACTCACTACCCAAGTTGGTCAAGCCCACGTAGCCATTGGAGTGCCACTGGACCTAGGAACCAACACACAAACTTCCGACCCGAGAACGCAGCGGAACACCAAACCTCGAGTCTACGGACCCACACCGGTCGGACCGGTGAGCACCACCGGTCGGGACCGGTCCTCGCTAGTGAAACCGAGCAACTTTCACTAAGTGGCTCCACACCGGTCGACCGGTGAGACACACCGATCGGACCGATCCCGACCGAAAGCCCCCAAAGCACCAAACAGGCCAACCGACCACGGAGGACCGACCCAAACTCGAAACGGCGGCAACACAACACAACGGCGGACACACCCGGACGTTCACCCGAGGAAAAACCCACGGAGGGTTGCGCCGGTCGGCCGGTCAAGAGCACCGGTCAGACCGGTGTAGCCTGGGCAGCTCGGGATGAACAGCACCCGCGGGTCAACTCCCCCAAATCCAAATCTCGATCTCCCGAATAGCTCCACGGACTTGAACAAGACTTTGGGGATATTAGGAACACCTCATGAGGAGTCCATAGCCAAGTTTAATCCCACCAAAACTCATCCAAAAAAGAGGAATTAAGGAAATCCCGCCAAGAGCACTTCCAACCCAAGAACTTAAGAAACCCCAAAATCGAGCACCTTTACTCATGGATTTGGGAGGGGAATCACGGCCCAAAGAACAACGAAGGGTTCCCACAAATTTCCCCCATGAAATCCCCAAGAGAAAGGTCCCGAAAACAACCCAACGAAATCACCAAGAGAGGGCTCCGAAAATCACCACCAAGAACAACTAGGGAAAACACATCCAAACCTTGAGGAACCACGCCGAATCATCTATACATGAAAAAAAAGGTTCATACAAGGTCTAGCAAGCCACCCGATCATCCATCCCTCTCAACAGCTCTCAATCTAGTCCTATGGAAAACCTAAGGAAAACAGGAAGGAAAATGGGAAAACAAATGAGCTAGGGTTCCAAGAGTTGGCTGCCATCCTCTGACCTCTTGGGTTATATGGAGGCAACCGAATGACTAAAATGCCCTTTCCTAATAACTAGGGATACAAGCCCCTCAAGGGCGGATTTGGAAGTCTTCATGTCTTCACCATCGGATGGATGCCGGCGACCGCACCTGCGTAGCCTCGATGCAAGCCATGCGATCCCGACGTGTGTCCTCCGCTTCGAAGTCACGGGACTGCGTCATCGCACACCGGTCAGACCGGTGCTCCTCACCGGTCGAGCCGGTCCCCACCGGTCGGACCGGTCGGACCCAACGGTCGGACCGATCCGGCGGCCGCTGCAGCTCCGTCTTCGGTTCTTCGGTCTTGGCTTTGTGGATCAACCAAGGAACCTAGTGGTTTTATGGTGAACCACCGAAACCCCGCGAACTCGGTGTAGCCTCCGCCAATTCCCACTCATGACTTGGCTCCCACGTAGTCCCGGCTCGACCTTGGTTTTCGGGATCAACCAAGAAATCGTTCATGACTTCATCTTCTTGTTCATGCCACCATGCGGCCCGCACTTGACCCCGCTGGCCACCGGGTCCCTCGAACGAAGCCTACTTGTCTTCTCCACACACCGGAGGCCTCACCGGCGATGACCTTTCGCGCTTGTTCTTCACCTGCACCAACACCAGTCAAGCCGCAACCTGCACCTCGCAATACTTAGCCAAGAATCAATCCACACAACGTTGTCAATCACTCATCACACAAGGAAGCGACCATCCACCAGTCCTCCAACCACACATGGTCCTCACAATAAAAGGAAACCTAGGTTGTCCTCCTAGTAGCCATATTATTGTTGGAAGAGAAAAACAAAATGTTGCACCTAAGGTTGAAGGCATACTTACAAGTATTTATGGTTGGAAAAGAGAATGTCCATGGAGATGTTACCATCTTTTGTAGTCCTTTGTTGCCTTCTTCCGACATCTCCATGTATCGATGTGTCTTTTTCTTTTGTCTTGATTTCTCCTAAACTTCTGAATTTGATCTTATATGCTTAATGGAGTCATTGGTCGCCCTTATCTTCAATGTTGTCATCACCATCTCCTCTTTCTTGTTCCCATCATCTCCTTGTTGTCTCTTTTTCATAGATTTCCCCTCTGTCCAGAACAGAACATATATCGATTATATAGTGTTATTAAAAAGTTTATGAAATTAACTTTCCAATATGTGGTCATTCATCAAAAATGGGGTTCAAACAAGGGAGCTATGTCCGTTTTACTTCAGCGTTGTGTGCTGTCCAAAACTGATTTCAGGACGTATTGTACTCGGTGATTCGGGCATAACCGCTTGTAGGAACCTTCGATTATCTTGATTCTTGATTTGATGGAATCGTAACTTCATGGACTTCTAAATGTACAAAAATATTCAGTGTTTTCCCTTCAAGACCACGCAGAATTTTGATGAGATCAATGGCTTCTTGCGCATTAATCCGGTGATGTTAATGATCTTGATCGTTCTATCTTCTAGAGCGTCATGTTGCACTTCCGTATTGAAGATTCAGGATCTCCCCCATGCTTGGAATTTTGCTAGGCATGGAAGAAGACAAAGCATTTTTATCTTACCCGTCCTTCGATTTCCTTATAATTAGAGTCTTTATCTTGCCCGCAATACGTTTTAACGAGCGCATTCTACCCCCAAGGTGACGGTCGGGAGTAGATAGAATTGCCAACAATCCAATTTTTTCTAGGACTCCCAACTTGTGGCGTAATTAGTCTAATGAGAAATAAAAACCTTATGAGTGTACGTGGTGCAAAGTGTGTATGCACATGATAGGAAAGCATATAAACAAAGACAATGTTTTCACCTAGTTCTAAACACCATGTTTACAACTAGGTTGCCGAATTTATCCATAGCCATAAATGTTGATAAAACTAGGGTTAAACACCATGTCTATCCCTAGATCAATAACTCTTATAGCACAAGAAAAATTAAGCGCATTGCAAAGCTTATAAACTAACTAATGCAACATGAAAACATATGAAAAGCTAGCAAGGTTTATCGAACTTAATGATGATGGCCCGCAATCATGTTTAAACACCACATTTACATAAGATCACAAAAAGAAAATACTCATAAGGCCTTATGAAGCATTAGCATGGAAAATGAGTCATACATCATTAAGTATATAAAACAAGCAAGCCAACTATGTGCAAAACATGTATACGCAAAGAAACATCACATTGATAACAAAATGCAATGCATGCAAGTAAATATATATGACCTTGAACATGATGGTGGTTCTAAAACAGAAAAGTATACTTAGATTAATAACCACAAGTTGATCATCATAATATGGTGCCATTCTTTATTCTCTCAAAGAAAGGAATAAAAACAAAACGAAACGGGTTGCCTCCCGAAAAGTGCTCCATCTACTCGACTTTCTCACATACCTTCTTTTCGCCGAATACCCATGGTCCTTCATTCAAGAAGAAAAGGTACCAATACAACTTTAATTTACTTCCCATGTTGTGCTTGATCACTTATAGAAGACTTGCCCAAGGCATCCTTTTGCTCCATCGCTATCTTCTTCTTTATAACCCTTTCGTCTTGCCTTCACTCCATGAATTTTTTCTGTAATGTACATAATAGAAAGTATACCCAAGCTCTACTCCATTGCACAAGTGCACAAAATTTCCTTTCGAACAAGTCTTATTGGCCCAAATCGGATTCCGGACAAGAGAGTTACATCTGTTTTACTTCAGCGATGAAATCTGTCCTGAAATTTCAGAACGCACAACGCTCAATGTTTTCTCCATAACTCCTTGCATGGGTCATCAAATTCGTTGGTTCTTGATGCGTTGGAATGGAAACTTAATGAAGATTCTGAATATCTCATTTTCTTCATTTGTACACCTCTGAACAAGCTCTAAAATTGATGAAGACAGCAGAATCCATCGCAGGATTTGGAGAGGCTGATAATTTATCTTGCAACTCTTTAGGCATGACTCCTCTTTTAATTATTTGAGCCTTGTCTACATGGTTTGTGAAAATTGGGTCTTTCCCGACATGTGCTTCTTTAAGTTCATTAGCTTGAACAGGTGCAAAGCATGATCGAGATTTACAAAACTTATTGTAAACATACGCGTCCATAATTAACACCACAAGCAAATTGTAGCAACATATCAATGTGTAAACACAAGAAGCATATGTTTCATGCATAGCACTTAGCTCATAATTATGCAAATGTTCTTTAGGTGTGAGATTAATTGGTTCAAACATAAATGTTTCCTCTTTTTCAATCTCAAGAAAATGTAGCTCGTCAACATGACCATTATTGAAATAAGGCATAAAATTTAAACTATTATTCATACTATTGGTTGAGCATGAGTATTTGAATTTATCAACATCAATACCAATAATATCTTGAGATTTCAGCGCATACCTTGGCCTTTTTCATCAAGAGTGATATTTGGTTCATGTAGCGGTTTTGAAGGCGAACCAATCTCAACGAGTGAAGGTGTCTCTTTGTTACCTTTTTGCATCCCCTCCATCTCATCATGTGGAACGTGTAATCCATCAATTATGTACGCATTCATCTCTTCTTTGAAGTCTTCATTATCAACCAAATCTTCATCTTCAAAGTCTTGTATGTTGCTTTCTTTATCTCCCGTGTACCACATGTGTCAAGATCACTTATCGTTGATTCACTCTTTCCTTCATCATTGAGTACTTCCATGTCTTGCTTTGCTAGTGTGTGGGCTTCAATAGCACACAAGCTATAACCTCCTAGCTTGAGTCCTATCTTCTCCCATTTGTCCTTCGAGTCACTAGGCTCGTCACGGTTATACTCTTCTCTTTCTTCATCATAAATCATCTTTGTGTTGTCAAATCGGTCTATCCATGCTTCATCATCTTCTCCCCTTTCTTATTCAAACATATTTTGGATCGATTCTCCACTCATCTCTTGATCAAATATATTCTCAACTTGTTTGGCAACGTGTCGGCGTTCCTCCGTCCTTCGGTATTGGATTAGTGGGGCAAAATCAACTTGAATCCAACCGGATTGATTGAACTCCGCCGGTGGTCTAGAATTCCACATACTTCGGCCTACATTCATGTTAGTTTCAACATTTCTAATATCCGAAATGACTTCTCTTACCTTGGGAAGTGGGTCTTCAGTTTCTTGTATGGTCGGTTCATCTTCCTTGACCTCCGGATCATCTTTTCGAGAAAATTCAGCAAGCACCTTGGGCTTGTTTTTGTCGTTTTGCTCCTCCCGACAACATCTTTGCCAATCTCGTTGCGTTCTTTGTCCATTGCTTATCCTTTGTAAGATTTGTGCGGCTTCACTAATTGTTTTATCCATTATATCACCGCCTGCACACGTGCTTACAAAACGAGACGAGTTAGGGGTTAGTGAAAAATAAAAGGTATGCAACATCAAGTCACTGGAAAATCCCAAGTTCGGGCCTCGCTCAAGTAGTTCATTGAAATGGTCCCAAGCTTCATCAATTCCTTCATCTTATCCTTGCTTGAAGGTGAGCACTTTCCTCCTTAAGTCTTGGACCTTGCTTATGGGAAAGAACTTCAAAAGAAACTTCTTCACTAGTTCATCCCAATTTCCTTTTGCTTCAACGAACGCAAGTGTGTACCATCTTCGCGCTTCATCTTTGAGAGAGAACTCGAAAAGATTCCACTTGAACCAATCGGCGGAACTCCTTCTTGTTGCACCGTGTTGCATATCATCGTGAATTCCTTAATGTGTCTATATGGGTTGTCATCCTCCAATCTTCTAAATGGATTTTTCGCCACTAACTTGATGATTCTAGGCTTCACTACGTAGTGGGTTGTAGCAAGCGCCAAATCTGATTTTTGCATCTCAATGCTTCCATTGACGTCATTGTTAGCTCCCTTAGCGACATCTCTTCGCCTTCTAAAGGTGAGGTGAACAAATCCATCTAGGCACTAAAAATAAAAAAAGAAAAACACAAAAGGGTTTTTTCTAGAAAACGAGGGATAGATGTTAGTAATCAACAAAACTAATACAAGATTAAATGTAGCAAACTGGCTTGCTCTCCGGCAACGGCGCTAGAAAAAGGGTTTGTTGATGGATGAAACATGTAACAACCTTCGATCTGCAAGCGTACGGACCTACACCTTTTTCACCACGGGGTGACCCCCAGGGTTCTTGTCAATCCGCAGAGCTAGGGGATTTGTGACGCCCCAGGTTTTTAATTACCATCATTAACACTAATGACCGGATCAGCCGAGTCAAACCAGTCAAACCTAGGTCAACATGGGTCATCTTCCGAAAACCTCGCCAATGAACCCTAATGAACCCCTAGACCAAGCCTACACACACCCGTAATGGACCCTTGGCCAAAGACACGGTCAAAACCGGCTTAACCATTGACGTCAGCGAATGTCGTCCGGAACTTTTGTCGCGTGCTCCAAAATTCACCTAAACACTTCAAAATCTACCTTTATGAAAGTTGTCCATCTTGTTGAGGGACACAACTTTCATGTAGATTGGCATTTCAAATTTTGAGTGGAAATTGGTGAAAAACTTGATCGACCGACAATACCTCTTGTGCACAGAGACAGACCGGCATTCAAAGTTGGCACGACGTTCCTGCCAAATCCGTTGAGAAAAATCCTATATGGCCTTTGTGAAAGTTGTAGGGGGTAGTTAGATCTACAACTTTCCTTTCATTGTTTTGTGCACTTGTGTTCAAGTTTTGCGAGAAAATCGTGCTTGAAGTGGCTCAGTCTGAAATGTGCAGTGCCAGAGCGAGGCCGCGCCGCGACGTCGCGCCGGCCGCGCGCGCGCGCGCGCCCCGCCGCGGGCCGGCGCCGCCTCGCCGTCCGGCCTGCCGGCGCGTGTTCCCGAGGTAGGCCGCACCTTCCCAAGGCTGCTACGCGCCTCTCGAGACCTTGGACGCCGGGAACGCCTCACACACCGAACCACCGTACGCGCACGCAAAGGACCAACGGTCCGTTCCCCCGTCGTCCGGCCGCGCGCGCCCCAAAGCGTCCCTCGCGCGTCCGCCGGCACTAGGGCGGTCCGTTCGTCGCCTTAACGGGGAGGCACGCGCACGGCCGCGGCGCACGCCCGCCTCCCCGCCGAACCGAGCCGCCCCCCCGAGCGGCCGCGGCGAGCTCCATTTTCCCGGTCAGCCGTGAGTCCCCAAAGATTTCCTCCACCCTCGTCCGCCATAATCGCAGCTCTCCGGCCCGTTTCTCCTTGCCCCGAGCCACCCCTCGCTGGGAAACAGCAGCCGCGGTGGCCACCTCCCTGGCCGCCGGCGTGCCTGCTCGCCGGCGCCACCACCGTCCCGGCCAAGCGCCCAAACCGAGTCTCCATAGCTCCTAGACCCTACCCCCATCCTTCCCCGGCCAAAACTCCGACGAGCCTAGCCGGATTTTACTCCACCGCGCCGGCTAGCCGCCCCCAGGACTACATTGCAAAACCCAAAATCTTTCCGAGGGCCTCCCTGCAAAAGGTTAACTCCAATAGTAACATGATTTAGCTGTTTCTTGTAAATTGCGTAGCAAATCATAGAAAAATCAGACAAATGCAAAACCAATTTTTTTGGATTCATGGTGAATTATCCTACTACTTTTGTTATTCTTGCCTGAGCTAATTCCTGTTATTTTTTGCATGAAAAATACAAATGTAAAAAACCTAGATCT
This sequence comes from Cenchrus americanus, assembly GCA_947561735.1. NCBI lineage: Eukaryota > Viridiplantae > Streptophyta > Magnoliopsida > Poales > Poaceae > Cenchrus > Cenchrus americanus. The sequence goes on along the minus strand of OX387241.1, from coordinate 262,412,731 downwards.
GCAATATCTCAAAGACCATAAATCCTCTATAGCTAATTTTTGGATATGTTGTGTGTTAGGTCATGAATAGATCCTATGCCAAAAATTGCACAAAGTTATGATGTAAATCTTTTTATAAAAATGGTTTTCCATTTCTGCAGAATCTACATAAATGATTTTTCTAGCTCAAAATAATTAGGTATTTGCAACCAACTTTTGAACAATGTCTTTGTATACCAAAATACACCTCTGGTGAATTAAGCACAATTTTATAATTAAAGAAATATTTATTCTTGATTTATGTTTGTTTCCTTTAAAATTTCATAACTCAAGTTCCATAATAGTTCTAGGTGTATGTGCTGCACCACTAGGCTAGTTTTGAACCATATAACATGTGTGAGAAAGTTTGGATCATTTTGTTAAGTAATTATTTTTGTGTGCATTTACCTTGTCCATCTAGCTATCTTTTGTCTTTTTCAAAAATAATTAATTTATGGCTATCCAAAGCTCGCATGTGTGTCCAGTGGCTTGTTATAGGTGTTTAGAGTGTAACACACCCTTCCACTGAATTTTCTTAATTAATTTCATGAATAAAAGCTATGAAGCGATTAAAGGCTTAATAGGCATTAAATGGGAAGAATCACCAAACCACCCTACCAATCTTGGGTGTGGTTGCAAATCATTTTAAAAGGTTAAATATACCCACCCAATACTGTTTGTGAAGTTGAATTAAATTACTTGCATAGATGTGCACACAGTCACTGTCAAAAAGAATAATTAATAAAGAACTGCACATTGTTCCTTCTTGGAAGAGTATGCTAAATGTATTCTTATCTAGGTGAATGTGTCCAACAAATACACCCCTGATTGTCATCTATCGTTTGTGGTTAATTAAATTAAAAATCGTCGAGTAAATCTTGCATTTGCATCTTCGTATAGATCCTTCCGCCAGTAGACATACGCTCGTGCCGGAAGGAGGAAACGAAGGTGCCGACAAAGAGCTGTCGTACGTGAACGTAGCTCAAGACCTGGACCCAAGTCCAGAAGGGCCCAAGGCCAACCTTGCCAGCGAAGGCAAGCCCCGGATCATTAACCCCATCTATTAAAATTATGCAATTATGTTTGCTACGATTGTGCATTTACATTTCAGGAGTTGAATTGAGACCCTAGATGCATGATCCCGAGGTACCTATGCTCTATCACTAGTATGCTAGGTCGATAGCTTCTATGCTATAGGACCGATAGAAGTCGAGTGATGTTCGTCACTCGCGAGAATAGGTTCTTCTGTTGGAATCATAAGATCTTTATAAATGGATTGCTCATGTGGTAAGAGCATGGGATTGGGCTCTGGTCCAGTGGCTTTCGTGGGCTAAGCTTTTGAACGTACTAAACATTTGCCGGGAATGGGACCGGTAAGCCTAGTACTTTAATGAGACAGCGCGGGAACTCTCCCCTACTACTCTTGAGTAATCGCCTTACCGGCTACCTACCGGGAAGGGGGTTGTATTGTGTGAGACTGGATACTTTGTGGGGTATACCAGCTAACCTTGCACCCAGGACTGTAGGCAGTGCTCCCAACCCAAAGACTTTTGGAAACGGCCTGGGAAAGTCGTCCTTGTGGGGGCAGCCTACCGTGTTTTTGGGTTTACCTTGCAAGGTTTAAATCAATCGATTGTCGGCCTCTCACCGTTATCCGAGACTGCTTAATCAACTGGCCATGATATCCCATAATGATAGAACTCGAGGAATATTGTTGGATGAACTAATTGCTTGTCCAATTCTGATTGAATTAGATGGCACACTTAGAAATGGTAATCAACTAGAACTTATGCTAAAATTTTGAAAGTAAGGATCTACCCTTAGTAGCTGTTTAGCAAAAGAAACTCCACCGGCCAAAAGCCTTTCATGTCTAGAGTTTGGTGATGTAGTTATCACCCGACGGTTAAGTCTTGCTGAGTATTAGTATACTCAGCCTTGCTTTAAAATTGTTGTTGCAGGTGTGATTGACCGGATGGGTGACGACAAGTGATGACATCACGGATGGCCTCCTGTGATTTTTACCGTTGCGCTAGTTTATTTTATTTCCGCTGTTTTTGAACTCTGAATCTTTACTTCTTGTCATGAACAATGGTTTGTAATAAAATGTTTAATTCATGTTGTACTCTGGACTCGCCTTCGCGTGAGTTTTAATGCATGTGTCGATCCTCTGTTCGATGTCCAAGTGATTTACCGGGCGTTAACCCAGCAACCAACGACAGGATGATACTTTAGTATTGCTTAATGACCAAAGTACGGTATTTTCCTGGGCGGGTTGTCACAGGATTGCTAGCGCTTAACCAAGTACTAATCTAGTTGTTGGAAAACCTTTGAGAGTGGTATTAATCTAAACCTAAAGACAATCTAACCTATGTTAATCAAAGAAATCTAAGGTTAAACTAGATGGCAAAGGGTGGACACAAGAGAGAGATTAAGATAGATAAGCATTCCCTCCCTAGGGCTTAGGATCACATGAACATGCATCTACTACATGAAAAGGGTGTTGCCTACACTGGCTTCATGGAGGTTATGTGGGCGCTAAGCCTTTTCCCTCCACCGTAAGGTCACTACGCAAGGTAATCAAACACTTTCACGTATAACTGCATCTATACCTAAGCATCCATAGGGTTAAGCTAATCACCACGATTACCACAAACCCTACTAAGAACACATGTTGTACACACATATGTGAATAAAGCACTCACAAAGACATAGACCATTAAGCATCGAAAGGCATAGTGTTCATGTAGATCATATAACATGTATCCATCTAACCCTAGGGATGAACGGAGACATTACCCCATCATCTTACAAGGATTGAAGCACATAGGGGTGATGGAGACTCCGGATAACATCGTCGATGAAGATGGCGGCGATGAAGCTTGGGAACACCCCTAGGCCAGCAGCTTGGAGTCCTCCTCTTGCTTCCTTCCCTCCACCGGTGTTGATCCTTGCGATGAGCTCATCCAACTCTCTCCCTCATCTTGCGGTGGCGGTTTTCTGGTGAATGGCGTCGGTAGAATGATTAGATCGATGTGGTGGCGGACGGAGGCAAAGGCAGTAAATAGACGAACATCTAGGGCAAAGGGGGCGCCGAACTGGGCCCGGAGTGGGCTGGGCCCATCGGCCCAGGCCCATTTTGCGCCAGTTCGGCCCCGGTTTCTCCCCGGTTGCTTCTCGCGTGATTCTTTATTTGTGTGCACTTGCATGTGGGCCTTTGACACCGTTTCCTTCATGGTAAAGGCTTGAATCCTTTCTATCCAAGCTTCATTGTTTTCTGGTTGAGTCCCTGAAGACTAGCATGTTGACGCTTCGGTCCTCGGGTCATTTGGAGTCATGTTCATTGCGTCTCTTGACTATTGTCAGGCTTCATGATCTTCTTCCAAAGTGCTTGGTGAACTTATCCCGAAAGTCTCCTCTTTAGCGTAGATTTCCTGCGTAAATAATAAACTCCAAAATCGACATGCAAGAGTGAACTTGTTATATCATTAGTGTGCCTAGTGGCGGGTTAGTTGCAAATCATAATCGAAAGCAATACATAACAAGTACTCTAGGTTGACGGAAATTCACCGTCAACAGCGTCGCGGTGTGGATTCTTGCCCTTCTTGCCCGCTTCTATTTCTTCGTGGGCTCTTTGGGCTTGCTACCCTCCACAGGTGCATCGTCCACTCACTTGCCCTTCTTCCCGTCGAAAATGGCCTCCACCGCCTCCTCTCTGGAAGCGAAGCTAGTGGCGATGTCGAATAGCTCGTTGGAGTCGACCGGTGTGCTCCTTCCAAGCTCGTGCACAAGGTCCCGACAGGTCGTGCCCTCGAGGAAGGCGTGCACGATCTCTGACTGAGCGATGCTCAGGAGTTCGGTACAGCGCTTGGAGAAGCGTCGTATGAAATCCCGGAGCGACTCGCCGGGCCTTTGGGTGCATGCACGCAGGTCACAGGAGTTCCCAAGGCGCACATATGTGCCTTGGAAGTTCCCCACGAACGTGCGGACTAAGTTGTCCTAGCTATGGATCTGGCTGGGCGATAGATGCTTGAGCCATGTCTGGACCGAATCTGCAAGGTGCAGTGGTAGGTTGCGGATGATCACCGCATCGGTGGTGGCGCCGCCCAGGTGGCAAGGCAGGCGGTAGTCGTTGAGCCATACCCGAGGGTCTCTCTCCCCCAAGTACTTGGTGATAGTGGTGGGTTAGCGGAAGTGCTGGCGGAAGCTCGCCGTACGAATCTCCCGACTGAACACGCGGGTTCCCGGGGGTTTCGGCGTTGGCGAACAGTCCTCCCGGCTATTGTAGCGACCACCCCACCAAGGGTGGTAGCCCACCGCCGCTCGCGCCTTCGCGTCACCCCATCTCTTGGCGTTCACGACGTTACGAGCATCGCTGTTGTCGGCTTGGCCACGCGTGTCAGGGATCCGCTCCTTGACCGGTGTCCTGCCCTGGCTCGCTGGTCGTCCTGCTGTACCGCCCGCGTGGATGGATGCCTCCTGGTCCTACGCGCCGCCGTCGTCCTGTGCGTTGGACTGGTTGCATATGCGGGATGCGGAGCTCTTGGCCTGCTGCATGGCCGCTTGCTTGATAAGGGCCCGCGCCTTGTGGTGGAGGTTGCGTGCCTCAGGCGTTGATAGCTCGGGCATAGCCCAGAGCAGCGTCACTGCTGCGATGAGCTTCTGGCTTGCCCGGGGCAGTGTGTGTGTGGGTCGTCGACGTGGAAGTCGGTGTTGATGCGCTCCCTAGCATGCCTGCCTAACTCTCGCGTGCGTTCAATGCGCGCCGAGGCTTCTCCTGCGATGGTGGCACGCAAGAGCCGCACCTACCGGTATTCATCCGTGAGCTCGATCTCGAGCTCGCGCGCACGGGTCGAGCCGCGCGGCGATGTCGGCGCCTCCCGTCGGCGGGGGCGGGAGGTGGGTTCGCCCCCGGGTTCTGGAGTGCGTCTCCGCCACCCGCTCCGTTCGCGCCGTCGGCGTGCTAGTCGACGACAACCATGAAGCACTCGCGCGCGGGGTCATAGCTTCTGATGCTGGAGTTGTCTGAGTAGCCGAACCAGTAGTCCGCGGCGTCGAGGAACCGCTAGAACATCACGTGGTCTGGTACACCAGAGAAGTCCCACTCGGTGTAGCCATGTGAGGTCACCGGCGGCAACTCACTGGTCGAGCTGTGGTACGACTCGTCGTTGGTGGTGGCGATTAGGTTCCGGACTACCAACAGGTGGTGGCCCGGGAGATCCTCGTACGCGGCCACGTCGGTGCTGACGGACGAGGCGTATGTCGTGGCAGTGTTGTGCACCCTGTAGGGGAACCTCGACCCCGCGGTCATGTGCTCCTCCACGGGTGGTGTTGCTCAGTCGGCGGGCGCGTCCCTTCGTGCTGCGGTGTGTGCGGCCCGGCGCTGCTCCATGCACGCCTGGCGCGAGCGTTGGCCTGAGCGCTTGAAGACACTGAGGTGTCGAGGTGCTCGCAGCATCCTCCTGGGTGGGTGTTGGAGCGTCCGTCGCAAGCATGGCGGGCATCAGACCCGGATCGGTTGACCGCCACGGATGGAGCTAGTCGCGGTTGGTGAGGCGCATGAGATAGCTATTCCCCGTCGCTTGAAAGTTCAGCCTCCCGAACCGAATTTCAAATCCGGTTGGGAGGGGGTCCGAGCTGCCCATGGCGTACCTCTGGGATGTGATCTTGGTGCGAATTACCATCAAGACTGCTGGTGGGGAGCTGATCTCAGCGCGAGTCCCCTACCTGGCGCGCCAACTGTCGGTACGGAAAGTAGTCCCGACACTAACTAGTAGATGCGCTAAGATCGATCTCTTGATGGCCGGTGCTATGCAACGATGGGACACGAGGTTTATCCTGGTTCTGGCTGAGGGTCGTACGTCCAGCAGGGGTGCGCTTGTGGCACTGTATTGCAAGGCACCGTGGTGCTCGGAGAGGGGGGCTACAAGCAAGGAGGGAGAGGAGGAGAAGCCTCCAAGTCCCTGCGAGTTGATTGAGGCAAATGCCAATATCTTGGGTGAGGGTGGTAGAGCGAGTGGTTGTCCTGTTCGTCATCCCCCACGGCTAGGGGGGCGCCTCCTTCTTTTATAGACCAAGGGGAGGCGGTTTACAGTCGTGCCGCATGGCTTTAGGAGTAGTGTGGCGGCATGGCGCATAGTACTTGCGATTTGATGGTCGTCCTGGAGAATCTCGTCCCTGGCACACGTCGTGGTGCCTCCTGTGCTTGTCCAGCGGTGGCTTCGAGGGTGGCCGTGCTGGAATTCTTGCTTGGTCGTCGTCCGTACGCCAGCTCGAGGGTCCGGCTGATGGGGGATTGGGAGCTGTACAGCGGTCGGCGTGGCAGCGTCCCATCAGCTAGGGTTCCCATGGTGTTGGGGATGGCCCTGCAGTGCCCGGGATGGTGGCACAGCAACGGGGATGGCCGCACAGGGTCGGAGGTGACGGAGGATATGCACTCCATCACGGCATCGTCCTGGACGGGCGCCGGGCTGATGTCCGTACGCCTTTTGAGGGTATCACCGTCCTCTTTCGAGGGGGTGCGGCGTGGGGAAAGGACCGGAGTGGGCAGTACAGTGCCACGAAGTGACACCGGCCATCCCGCACAGCACTGGTACATCGCCGGGGATGGCTGCACAACGGCGGGATGGTCGCACAACGCCGGGATTTGATTCCCAGTCTGTGTCAGGGGGTTGGCGCGGCGTGGATTCGCTTTTGACCCTGGCGCCCGCGGTGTGTCAGAGCATTTATTGCCCCGGTCGGGAGAGCAGGCGGGGCACCGCAGGCTAAGGGAGGCCTCGAGCGAGGCGGAGGCTTACGCGAGGTGCTGGCACCCTCAAGCGGGGCGGGAACTCGCCCGAGGGGCCAAGGCCCTTGACCGAGGTGGAGACACATTGAAGGGGCGCCACAGCCTCGAGCGAGGCGAGGGGTTTTCGTGGTGTGGTGATTTCCCCTCGAGCGAGACGGACGTTCGCCCGAGGGGTACCGCGTCTGGCGGTTTGATGGGCCGCTGAGGCTTTTTTGGCAGTGCGCCTCTTTTACTTTGGTTGGCACGGGAGGATATTTGCATTTGCGCTTAATTGTTTATTTTTACGATGGGGTGATTTCTCCCGTTATTAGGGGACCCCTATGGCTGTCCCCAACAAGGTTGGCAAAATGCTAAAATAATAACACATTTAGACTTAAGGGTATTTTGAACTTTTCCCTCCACAATTTTTACAAGACCTAAAAGGGGCAATTTTTGCCACCCTATTGCGCTACATCAGCAGGAAATCCACGGTCGTCAGATCGCTCATGGATGGCTCGGATCATCCACAAATATTGTTCATACGGGACCCACAATAAGTTTAGGCAGGGCCCATGTGCGGCACCCACATGGATTCATACGATATTCATATGGGACCCACATTTAGGTGGGACCCACACATTTTATTTGTGGGACCCACAATTAAAATTTTATGTTTTCTCATTTTTGTAAGCGGAAAAGACCTTAACAACAATTTTTAAAATTATGTATTCCCAATTTCATTTCTAAATTATATTATTCAATATTCCCCTCAAATTTTGTTGAGTTACAAACGACTTCTCAAACTATATTATTCAATATTTTTCATCGAATTTGTGTTCTAACTTCTTCAAAAATAATGCTCTCAAACTACATATTGACATAAATTATATATAATATTTTTTACAAACTTCTTATTTATTTTGTTTGCATAAAATTATGATGTAAATCATTATGACCGGCGTTGTGTAGCGTATGTATCATCCTATGTAGTATGTAATCAACCATCACTCAGGTAATTTTACAAAGACTCCCTCGAACTTTGTGGAAATAGTAATTGATCAAACCACCTCTCAGATTATGTGGAAACCATCTCGAATTTTGAAGAAAAGCCAACAAGGCTGTCACTTTTACAGAGTCACCTTAAAACTTTATCAAAATTAATATGTAGTAAAGTCCACAAAGATAAATTTATGGAAACCTCTCAAACTTTGCAAAAATATATTTTCATTCCAACCACCTCTTAGATATATAGCTTTATGAAAACCCCCTAGAGCTTTGAAGGAATGCCAAAAGGCTGCCACTTATATGGAACCCACTCAAACTTTATCGAAAATAAATAGTAGTCCAACCACTTCTCTGACATTTTAATTAATCCCCCTCAAGTTTAAAAAGTAACATTTCTTTAAGCCACCTATCAGAAAATTTGACGACATCTACCTCGATTAAGCCACCACTATAATTGTATTATAATAATTAACTCGCGATCCCTACATCTCTAACAAACTTGAACTTTACATGAACTAATACATGATCCACAAACTTTTATGGAACAGACCATAAACTTTCTACAAATATAACCACAAATCAAAAATTTTGCGAAACAGTCCCCTAACTCTAGCATAATGAATCCACGATCCTGCTTTTTAACTAAGAAATACCATAAATTCTTAATGAATTAATCCACAACATAAAATCTTGTAAAATACCCACAACCTTCCTACGAATTACTGGGCTACATGTCATGGCGCCGCAACACGGCGCCAGTCTTTCTAGTTTGACCTAAATCTGATGAAAATGGCACGGAGGGCAAGAAAAAAGTTTCGACCAGTGGCACATAAGTGCGCTCAAACTTTTCTGTGGCATACAGTTCACGAAGAACTTTTCTAATGTCATACAGGTAAAAGCCTCTATACGGAGAGCATCGAACATCAATGAACTAAATCATTCCCCCCAAACTATTTCTCCTACGCCCCTGCTTCCTGATGAGATGTGACACTGTGTTGCCGGCAAACCCTCATGTTATTTTGTGACCGTCATAGAATGTCACGGAGTTTGAATCTTACTTTTAGCAACAAACTATATCAAGACCGTCACGGATGTGTTTAAGTTCATTTTTAAAAAGCACTTCTAGAATGGTGTTTAAATGTTTTTTTACCTTTTCGACAGTCTGTCCATTTTCACGAAGGAAGTGCTGTGGATTGTCAAACTACCACTTGTTGAGGTGGGCAATGCTTACAGAATACTAAAAGGGATTGTTGTGGGGATAGCCGAAGCTATCACACACAAATAATGAGGGAGAACTAAAGCTCAAGAACCAAAACCAAAACACAGAACAAAGGACAGCCAAAAGCTCTTTTCTTAACAGTTGATTTCTCAAAAGTCGATCCCCTTTACAAGTGTCGGGGACCGCCCTAGGGGTCCCCTTAAGCAATGGGGAAACCCTCACCTAAATCCCGGCATCGAAACACGTTAATCTTAACCATGCGGGTGACTAACATGTAGGGCACGGACCCCGACGGCCCACCAAGACGGCCCTCTTAGAAGACCCCTCGAGCGGGCTCCGCCTCGCTCGGGGCGCGCGCTCCCCTCGGGCGGGCTCCGCCCGTTCGAGGGGCAACCCTTCCCCCTCGGGCGGGCTCCGCCCGTTCGAGGGGCAACCCTTCCCTCGAGCGGTCCCGCCCCGCTCGAGGGATCGCCCCCCCCTCGAGCGGATCTCGACTCGCTCGAGGGTTCGCTCCCCCCCCCCTCGGCCGGGGCCCGCCACGCTCACGGGCGCGCCGCACGCGTGCGCTGGCCCCGTACTTGGGCATTTAACGCCCTGACGCTGCAGGACGGCGCCATCATGCGCCCGGGGCTCACGCCCCGGTGCCGCCGCGCCAACTCCCCAGGGAGGAGCCCATCCCCGCCACTGTGGGATGGACTGTGCGGTACGGCCGGTGTCAGTCCCAGGACACCGTGCGCCCACTACAGTACGGCTAACGCGCCCGACCCTCGAAAAGGGGCCGGGCGCACCCTCGACTCCACTTTCCCGTGACCCTGCAGGTTAGGTGAGGGGCGCTAGGCCGGTGGGTGGCCATCCCGGTCACTGTAACGGCGCGGCCGCCGTACCCACACGTGCAGGCGCACGCCCGAGCACTGCAGCAACCACTCCGCTGCCGCGGAACACATTGGGAAGGAACGCCGTTCTGCCCGCGCTTGTTCCCCGTACCAACCATCATCAGCACCTCCCTCGAAGCCTATCAAAGGACACCACCGCCATCTGCCGCCTTCCTACCCTCGAATCGCCACTTTGTTCGGGTACGGGGTAGGCCATCATGGCCGGATCACGGCGAAGATCGTCCCGGACGGCCGCCCACTCTACACCGTAGCGCGACGTGCTCCCTCACGTAGCTAGGTAGCGCGGCGTGCGTGTAACCCGTCGCCCCCTTGGCCTATAAAAGGGGGAGGCGAGCCCCCAGCCGCGGGGGGACGAGTTGAGAGGAACACAACACACCGTGCACTCACTCTCTTAGACTCCCACAACATCTTCGACCACACGACCGGGGACTTGGAAGCCACGCTTCCTCTCCCGCCTTGCTTGTATTTGCCCCACTACAAGCACCCCCGTGCCGAGCAATATAGTGCCACGAGCACAACCCCGTGTGGACGTACGGCCCCCTCGGCGGAACCAGGATAAAACCTTGTGTCATTTGTTGCTTGGCATCGACCATTGAGGGATAGACCTAGGCGCTATCTACTGGTTAGTGTCGGGACCATATTCCGCACCGACAGTTGGCGCCCACCGTGGGGCAAACGAGCGCCTAAGGTCATTTCGCCAACTCCCTCCATGGTGATTCGCACTGAGTACCGTGCTACCCGCTACAACATGGGTAGCTCGGACCCTCTCCCGGCCGGGTTCGAGATCCGCTTCGGAGACTTGAACTTCCAGGCCACGGGGAACGGCTATCTCATGCGCCTCACTAATCGTGAGGAGCTTCGCGCGCAGCGCGAGGCCAGGTCCGCTCGGTCTCCGCCGCATGCACGACACCGGCGCGGACACCCGCAGCACGGATGCGCGCGGGTCCGTCGACGCCGCGACGCCGTCGTCGCTCCGGGCTACGCTCGCGTCGGGCGCGGTCCGAGCGGCGGCGGCCGAGCGCGCCGCCGCCCAGCGCGGTGCGCCCACCGTCACAACGCGCCGCCACCGCCCGGCGGGACCGCGTGCGGTCTCGGGACCGCGCATCCCCATCGGGTTGCGTGGCGCCACGACGGCCCATAACGCCAACGTGAACACGACGATGCGCGGGTTCCCACGGCCGTCACGTCTTCATCGCCAGGGACCCCGGCACCTCAGCAGCAGACGAGTCATCCCTAGGCTCCGTCGACACGATGCCACCCGCCAACCGCCACGGGTACGCGGAGTGGGACTTCTCCGGCGTGCCGGACCCAGTCGCGTTCAGGCGCTTCCTCGACGCCACGGACTACTGGTTTGGCTGCTCCGACGACTCCAGCACCGGAAGCTACGACCCCACGCGGGAGTGTTGCGCCGTCATCACCAACGACCCGGCTAACGCTGCCGGTGCGGCGGGTGCCGGAGACGGGGAAGTTACGCCGCTCCGGGGGATCGCCACGCGCCGGCCGCGGGGCCGAGCGCTCCTGCCGGGGCCGACGTCGACGCACAGCGGCCCAAGCCCGCGACCTCGAGGCCAAGGCGGCGGAGGAGTACGGACGAGACGGCGCTCCGCGCCTCAATGGCGGGGGAGGCCTCCGCGCGCGGCGAACGCGCGCGGGAGCCGGGCCGACAAGTCCGTGACCGCCTCAACCCCGTCCCCAACGTTGACAACGCGGATACTCCACCACGGGCGAGCCAAAAGCTCATCGCCGCCGCGGACGTTGCCGCGCGCCATGCCGGCACCCTCGACCCCGGAGGCTCGAGACATGCACCGCGAGGTGCGGACTCTCCTTGAGCAAGTGGCCGTCCGGCGGGCCGAGAGCTCGGCCTCACGCATCCGCCAACGGGGGGGGACGCACGGGGTGATGATCTTGCACCGGGGAGGCGAACCCTCGGTGCACGTGGGTCCACCCGCCGACCGGGGCGCACGCCGGCCAAGGAACGGCTCCTCGACACGCGCGCGGCGCCGGATGGCGACGCCCGCAACGTCATCAACGCCGGGCGCACCCGGCAAGGCGGACGCGCGAGCGGCTAGGGGTTACCACCCTCGAAGGGGTGGACGCTACGACAGCGGTGAGGATCGCTCCCCGACGCCGGAGCCCCCGGCACCCGTGTGTTCGGGCGGGAGATCCGCACGGCGGCGTTCCCCCAGCGCTTCCGTCAGCCCTCGACAATCGTCAAATACAACGGGGAGACGGACCCCCGCGTCTGGCTCAACGACTACCGCCTAGCCTGTCAGCTGGGCGGGGCCACCAACGACGAAGTGATTATCCGCAACTTGCCCCCGCACGCGGGCGACGCGGCCGGACATGGCTCGAGCACTTGCCCGCCGGCCCGCATCCATGACCGGGACGATCTAGTCCACACGTTCGTGGGCAACTTCCGGGGGCACGTACGTGCGCCCCGGGAATTCTCGGGATCCGCGCTCCCGCACGCGGAAGCCGGGCGAGTCGCCGCGGGACTTCATACGGCGCTTTTCCAAGCGCCGCACGGAGCTACCCGGCCGTGGCGCGGTCCGAGATCGTGCACGCGTTCCTCGAGGGCACCACGTGCCGGGACCTTGTGCGCGAGCCGGGACGCAGCCCCGCCCACGGACTCGAACGAGCCGTTCGACATTGCCACCGGCTTCGCCTCCGGGAGAGGAGGCCGTGGGGGCAATCATCGACGGCAAGAAGGGCAAGCGCTCCGAGGACACGCCCGCGGAGGGCAGCGGGGTCCAAGGAGCCGCGCCGCAACGACAAGCGGGGCAAGAAGGGGGAAGAAGCCGCGCCGCGAGGCGCGCGAGCGGGGGCGCAACGGCGGCAACACCGAGGCCCTCGGTGTCGACCCGGCTCGACGGGGCCCTCGACCGGCCCCTCGAGGCCCGGGGGCGTTTGACGACATGATGAAAAAGCCATGCCCCTACCACAAGACTCCCGTGAACCACACTCTTGAGCAATGCGACATGCTCAAGAAATTCTACGGCCGTGCCGCCGCGAAGGAGGCAGAGGCCAAGAAAGATGGGGGCGATGGCGACGCGGGTGGTTTCCCCCGCCATCGAAAATGTGTTCCTCATCTTTGGGGGACCTACCGTCGACATGTCGACCCGCAACGCAAGAAGGAGCGGCACGAAGTCCTCGCCGCGAGAGGGCACCTCCGGCCTTCCTCAACCGGTCGGAGGACGCCATCACTTTTAGCCGGGATGATCACCCAAACCGCATCCCGAATCCGGCCAAGTACCCACCGGTGGTCGATCCCATCATTGGGAACGCCCGGTTTTCGAAGGTCCTTATGGACGGAGGCGTAGCCTCAATATCCTCTTCGCGCATACATTGCGCCCGATGGGGATTGGGGTGGACCGACCGCGGCCCGAAGACAAAGCCGTTTCACGGCATCGCGCCCGGCAAGCAGGTTCAACCCCTCGAGCAGATCGATCTGCCCGTCTGGTTTGGGACCCCCAAGAATTTCCGCAAGGAAACCCTCACCTTCGAAGTGGTGGGATTCAAAGGGGCCTACCATGCCATCCTTGGGCGACCATGCTATGCCAAGTTCATGGCGGTCCCCAACTACACGTACCTGAAGATGAAGATGCCGGGTCCAAACGGCGTCATCACCGTCGGGTCGTCGATCGAGCACGCATTCGACTGTGACGTCGAGTGCGTGGAACATGCAGAGGCACTAGCGCTGGATGAAGCGCTGGTGAACACGCTGGAGAAGATGGTCAACGACGACCTCAGCTCCGCCACCAAGCACGTCGGCACCTTCGAGGCCGCCGAGCAAACCAAAGGGGTCCCCCTCGACCCGTCGGCCCCCGAGGGCAGGGCGTTGAGGGTCAGCTCGACCCTCGACCCCAAATAGGAAGCAGTGCTCGTCGACTTCCTCCGCGCCAACGCCGACGTCTTCGCGTGGAGCCCCTCGGACATGCCAGGCATCCCGAGGGAGGTCGCCGAGCACTCCCTTGATATCCTGCCTAACGCTCGCGCCGTGCGGCGGGGGCGCGCCGCTTCGACGAGGAGTGGCGACGGGCGATCGGAGCGGAGCCGCGGAAGCTCCTCGAGGCCGGATTCATCAAGGAAGTGTTCCACCCTACATGGCTAGCTAATCCGTGCTTGTAAAAAAGAAAAATGGGAAGTGGAGGATGTGTATAGACTACACCGGTCTCAATAAAGCATGTCCAAAAGTTCCTTTTCCTTTGCCACGCATAGATCAAATCGTTGACTCAACGGCGGGTGTGAACTACTCTGTTTCCTTGATGCCTATTCGGGATATCACCAAATAAAAATGAAGGAGTCCGACCAGCTCGCGACTTCGTTCATCACACCGTTCGGGACGTTCGTTACGTCACGATGCCTTTTGGCCTCGAAACGCGGGCGCAACATATCGGCGCGCATGCAGCACGTTTTTGGGGATCACATCGGGCGGACGGTCGAGGCTTACGTGGACGACATCGTCGTCAAGACTAGGAAGGCGGACGACACGGTTAACGACCTTGGCGTCGCGTTCGACTGCCTACGGGCAAACGGGGTCAAGCTAAACCCCGAAAAATGTGTCTTTGGAGTGCCGCGGGGCATGCTCCGGGATACATCGTCTCCCGGCGGGGAATCGAGGCCAACCCCGAAAAGGTCGCGGCCCTCGAGCGAATGGGTCCAATTCGGGACCTCAAGGGAGTGCGAAAGTGTTGGGGTGCCTCGCCGCCTTAAGCCGCTTCGTCTCGAGGCTCGGTGAGAAGGGCCTCGCCCCTCTACCGGCCGCTCAAGAAGCACGAGCGCTTCTCTTGGACCGCCGAGGCCCGGGGAAGCGCTCGACAAGCTGAAGGCGTCTCTGACGCACGCCCCAATCCTTACGCCGCCACGAGACGGCGAACCCCTCCAATCCTACGTGGCAGCAACCACCCGGGTGGTGGCGCCGTGATCGTTGTGGAGCGCACGGAGGAAGGGCATGCCTTGCCCGTGCAGAGGCCGGTCTACTACATCAGCGAGGTCCTGTCGGACACGAAGACGCGCTACCCCCAGGTCCAGAAGCTGTTGTACGCGGTAGTCCTCGCGCGGCGCAAGCTCCGCCACTACTTCGAGGCCCACCCAGTTACGGTGGTCTCTTCCTTCCCGCTAGGAGAGATCATCCGCAACCCCGACGCGGCGAGCGAGAATTGCCAAGTGGTCCGTGGAATTGATGGGCGAGACGCTCGCCTACGCTCCGCGCAAGGCCATCAAGTCGCAAATCTTAGCCGATTTCGTCGCTGAGTGGACGGACACGCAGTTGCCGCCCCCTCAGATCCAAGCAGAGTGCTGGACTCTGTTCTTCGACGGCTCGGTGATGAAGACAGGAGCGGGCGCGGGCCTGCTCTTCGTGTCACCCCTCGGGGAACACATGCGCTACGCAGTGCGCCTCCACTTCCCCGCATCCAACAATATGGCGGAATACGAGGCCCTTCTCTGCGGCCTCAAAATCGCCATTGAGTTGGGCGTCAAGCGCCTCGACGTACGAGGGGATTCGCAGCTCGTGATCGATCAAGTCATGAAGAACGCGAGCGCCACGATGACAAGATGGAGGCCTACTGTAAAGCCGTGCGGGCCCTCGAAGACAAGTTCTACGGCATCGAGCTTAATCACGTACCCCGCCGGTACAACGAGGAAGCGGATGAACTTGCCAAGATCGCGTCGGGCGGATCACCGTTCCCCCGAACGTTTTCGCACGCGACGTCGCGCGCCCCTCGGTCACCTTCGAGCCTTACCCCTCGAGCGACGGCGGACCCTCGGGGGCTCCCTCGAATCCAGCGGGTGCGGAACCCATGGAAGAGGACCCCTCGAACGAGGCGTACGTACTCTCCCTTCTCGAGGGGTACGGCTCCCACGAGGCTGTCGCGATGGACATCGAGCCGGCCCCCGCCCAGGCGGACTGGCGGGAGAAGTATACCGCCCGGATCGCTCGAGGGGAACTTCCCGCGGACCGGGCCGCGGCCAGGCGCATCGCCAGGATGGCCAAGTCATTCACCCTCGTCGACGGCGAGCCGTACAAGCGCGCCGCATCGGTGCATCCTGCAGGCGGTGTATACCCATTCCCGAGGGGCGCGAGCTCCTACGGGACATCCACGCGGGGATCCGTGGCCACCACGCCGCGCCGCGCACCCTCGTTGGCAACGTGTTCCGCCAAGGCTTCTACGGCCTACCGCGGTCGCGGATGCCAGCGAAATAGTGCGCACCTGCGAAGGGTGCCAGTTCTACGCCCGCAAGTCCAATTTGCCCGCTCACGCCCTGCAAACGATCCCCGTAACATGGCCGTTCGCCGTGTGGGGGTTGGACATCGTCGGGCCCTGCGGAAGGCGCCCGGGGGCTTCACCCACCTGCTTGTCGCGATTGACAAATTCTCCAAATGGGTGGAGGTGCGCCCCATCACGAATTTGAGGGCTGAGCAGGCGGTCACGTTCTTCACCGACATCGTCTACCGCTTTGGAGTGCCAAACTCCATCATCACGGACAATGGGTCCCGGTTCACGGCCGGAAGTTTTTGGAGTTCTCGCGACAAGTTCCACATCCGCGTGGATTGGGCGGCTCGTGGCACACCCACGGACCAACGGCCAAGTGGAGCGTGCCAACGGCATGATTCCGCAAGGCCTCAAGCCCCGAATTTTTGACCGACTCAACAAATCCGCCCGAAAATGGCTCCAAGAACTACCGGCGGTCGTGTGGAGCCTAAGGACAACCCCAAGCGAGCCACCGGGTTCACCCCGTTTTTTCTAGTCCATGGTGCGGAGGCCGTCCTCCCCACGGACTGGAATATGGGTCGCCCGAGATTCGAGGGTACGACGAAGATGCTAACCGGCGAGCCCGCGAGGACTCGCCGGACCGCCTAGACGAAGTACGCCTCGTGGCGTTGATGCACTCCGCAAGGTATCAACGGTCCCTACGACGTTACCAAGCACGCAAGATACGTCGGAGGGATTTCGAGAAAGGGGATGCGGTCCTAAGGCTACGCCAAGACAACCGAGGGCGCCACAAGCTATCGCCCCCATGGGAGGGACCCTACGTCGTGGTGAAAGTGCTCAAGCCGGGCACGTACAAGCTGGCCAACGAGGACGGCGAAGAACTCACCAACGCCTGGAACATCCAACAGCTACGTCGCTTCTACCCTTAGCTAGGATTTTCCAAGTGTTTTTTGTTGTTATAAAATCACATGGCCAACGCCCCAGTTGGTGTCAACTATGTAAATACTGCAAGTCTAATAAAAGGGCAACTCGGCTTTCCCCCGAAAACCCAAGTTACCCTCGGGGGCTACCGCGGCCCCCCCCCCCCCAAAATGGTCCCATTTTTTCGCGCAAAAAACAAAACAACACGCGCTAAGTTGTTTCCTACTTCAACCTCGAGCCACGATTCGAACGGGCGCGGGCGGCACGGTGGAAGGAGCGCGCGAGCCGGGAGATAGCCTACGCCGCGTGGCTATGGCCCTTCTCTCTCGCCTCTAACCCAGCGGGCCCCCTACGAAAATCGAACTTCCCTAACTAGAATCTACTCAGGAAGAAGGAGAAACAAAAAAGCGTAATTAACAAGCAGCATCATTTACGACAGAATCGCTCATGTTCACAAGACAATTTGTTTATTTACAAATGGCCACGAGGCCAGAATTCTGATCCACGTAAACAAAAAACGGGCCTAGCGCCCAACGGCTTTCAGGCGGGAGGAGCAGCAGCATCGGCGGCGTCCGGGAAGAGGAATTCTTCGAAGGCCTCGGCGAGCGACCCGGCGGCGTTAGCAGCAAGCGCGTCCGCGCGCTCCATGGCCACCTCGTCCTCGACGCCCTCGGGCACGATGTAGCCCTCTCGCGCCGCCTCGAGGTTGACCTCGTAGTGGGATCGCACCACTCCGAGGGCCTTCCGGACGCCTAGGTGCAACGCCCGGCGCATCCGCTCCGTGACATGGCCGCTTAGGGCGCGCAGCGGGCGGCCGCCGAGCCTGCCGGCCGGGCCTCGCCTTCCTCGATGACGCGGCAAGTCTCGAGGGCCGCGTCACGCGGCTCCTGCCGGCTCTGCTCGGAGGAGTTGTAGGGAGCGGGGGGGGGGCCTCGGCCCGCCCGGCGGCGTGCCCCCAAGGCGTGCGCAAGCCTCGGAATCAACAAGACGACAAGAAATCGAAAGGGAGAAATGAACCCTCTAAAAGCAAAAACCAACAAACGAGAGTCAAAAAGTGACTCACCCTCGACTTGCTTCCTCTCCAAGTCGAGGTTGCGGCGCGCGGACTCGAGCGCCAACTCGAGACGCCGGACGGTCTCGCCTTGCTCGCGGAGGGCCGGCTCTGGGGCGGCGTGGGCGATGCGAGCGCGAGCGCATCATCCTCAACCTTGGAGAATGCGGCGTTCCGCTCCTCCGGCCGACTTCTCCGCCGCCTCGCGCGCGACGCGCTCCCGCTCCAAGGCCCGCACGGGCATCGACGAGGGCGGCCGCCCCCCGCTGCGGCCGCTCCTCGGCCCCTTGGCGGGCGGCTCTCTCTGCGGGAGCCGCTCCTCGGCCGACGACGAGGGCCGCGGCCTTGGCGTCGAGGGCGGCCTTCGGGTCATCGGCCTCCTTGGCGCGCTGCTCCGGCCGCGCGCGCCCGCTCCTCGGCCGGCGCCGCCGCGCCCTGCGCCCCCTCGAGCGACGTGCGGAGTTCCCGGGTCTCGGCGCGAGCGGTGGCCACCTCCGCCTCCCAGTTGGCGGCCAGCGTCCGCGCCTTCTCCAGGTCCACGCGCGCATTCCACAGCGCCTCGTCGCGATCGACGAGGGCCGCACGAATCCGCTCGAGGCTCGAACGCCGCGGGGCGTCCTGTCCTGAGCTCTCCGGGAGCTCGTCGCACCATGCCGCCGCCCGATACGCCAGCCAGCCGTCCGGCGTCCTAAGAGCGTCCGCAAGCGCGTCGAAAGCGCTGCATCGCTCCCGGAGCTGACGGACCTCGGCGTTCACCCGGTCGAACGCGTCGTATTTGTCGTGAGCACGACGCTCGAGCTTCCGGCAATTACGGAATCGAAGCCGTAAGCACCAAGACTTGAATGCAGTATACGAAAACGAAAGGGAAAAAGAGCGAGCGATCGTGGCCTACCTGGAAGACGAGCCAGGCCGGGCCGCCATGGACTGCGGCGCCCTCGTTCGGCGCGCGGTTGAGCATGGCGCCGTGGCTCGGAGCTCGCCCCGAGCCCTCCGCTCCCCCCGGCGTCGGCGAACGCAGGGGGATCCTCGACGGCCCCCTCCACCGAGCGGGCGGCCGGCGCGGGAGGACGAGGCCTCGGCACCGTGTCCTCGGCCCCCCACCACCATGTGACCCTCGTGCCGCCTCACGAGGGCCCCCCCCGGGGCTCGGGGGGAGTTCGTGGGCCGCCGGCCCACCGATCCCACCCGGGCGGCGGGGAGTCGTCCGAGACCTCCACCACCTCCGCCCGGGGATGGGCGGCGACGCCTCCACCCGCTCCACCTCCGCCGCTACCTCCACTTGCGCCACCGCGGCCGCCGGCGCCCCGGCGCGGCGCGGCGGCCGCCACCTCCGCCCCCCGCCGCCGCATCCGCGGGCGCCCCCGTGGGGGTGCGCCCGCTCCACCTCCACCACGGCCGCCGCCGCGCCCGCGCGTCTCCGCGACGACCGGTGCCGGCCGCCCCCGGCGGCCTGCGGGCGCACGACGGCAGGCGATCCGCCGGACGAGGCCTCGAGGCCCCGGCCGGGCTTTGCGAGCCCGCGCCCGCCGCCGTGCTTGTCCCCGGGCGCGACCCCCTCGACGAGCGCCGCCGGGTGGGGATCGATGCGTCCGTCCTCAGCACCTTGGCGGGTGCAAGAGGAGGAACGGTTGGCACCGCCCTGCGCAGGAACGGACGGAGAGTTAGACCACATAATCACCAACGAAGCAAACCAAACGAAGAAGGACGGGGCCCCTTACCTCGCGAGAGGAAAAGGCCCGTTTCCTTTTCCTCGAGGTCTCCGCGGAAGAGGCGGCGCGGCGGCCGCACCCGCCGCGCGCGCCTCCGACGGCGCGCGCGCACGCACGGGCACGCCCGCCCCGTGCGCGGGCGCGCCCGATGCCGCACCCCCCGAAGAAGCCACCGCGCGCGGGGGCACGCTCGCCCCGCGCGCGGCGCGCCCGCCGACGCGCCCCGCCGACGACGACGCCGCGCGCGCGGACACGCTCCCTCCGCGCGCGAGCACGCTCGACGCGTGCACGGGCGCGTCCGCCGCGCGTACCTCCGCGGCACGCGCCGGCACCTCCGCGGCGCGCGCCGCCCCCGATGACGAGTGCCCGGCGGCGGGCGCCGGTGCGCCCGCCCCGGACGAAGCCACCCCCGACGCCGACACGGGTTCGGCGACGGGGGGCGCGGGCGCCACCGTCTGAGGGGCCCTCCCCCTCAGACTCCTCCTCCTCGTCCTGCTCCGAGGACGAGGGCTCCTCGATATCCGGGGAGGAGAGCCCCAGCTCCTCGCGCCGCCGTACTCCGCGGACCGTTGGTCACGGCGCGCTTGGCGACGCCCGGCGTGCTCCCTCTTGCGCGCCGCCCGCTCCTCGTTGCTCCCGCCGCGCCGCCCGGCCGAGCGCACGGGAGTCGGGGGTGGGTGGAACGGACTTGGCGATGTTGAACTCCACCAGCTGCGCACAAGAGTGACAATGGCGGATCAGGAGACGAAAGCAAGACCAAGAACTAAAACGAAATCAGGAACCCAACTCACCCGCGGGCCCGTAGGGAGCATCTCGATGTCCCACGGGGTCCGACCCACGGTGGCGGCGTCCGGGTGTCGACGGCGCTCCGTGCCCGGGGTGAGCGCGTACGGCCGCTCCGGCGGTGTCGGGGAGCATCCGCGACCTCGCCGGGTCGACGGGGTTGGCCGCCTCCGTCATCTCGAAGATGCAGAGTGGCCTCTGCATCAGTGGCACGATCCGCCGATGATGAAGGAAGGCGAGGACGCCCATCGCGTTCGGCCGTCCCTCGCCCGGCCGTTGCGGGGGCGGCGAGGACGGACTCTGTCGCGCCGTCTTTGGGGTGTGGGCACCCCGTAGCCCCCGGGGAGGCGGGCCTCTCCTTGAACACCCGGCCGGTGTAGGGGGGAAGGCCGGGCTCGGCGTTGCGCGAGATAAAACCATCCCCGCTCCCGGCCGGCATTGTTCGTCGTCATGGTGCGGGGGGGATGTAGACGTTCTTGAATTGCCCCCGCAGGGCAAGCGACATCCCGCCGGCGCGCACCGCGCGGTGGGTCCTTGGCTCCGTCGTAAGGCTGCGTGAAGAGCTCCCCGCGGAAGAGGTGTACCCAGAGCTCCCAATTAACCGGGATCCCTAGGTACCCCTCGCAGACGCCCACGAATGTGGCCGCCTGCGAGATTGCGTTGGGGGCGAAGTTATGCAACTCCACCCCGTAGTAGTGGCACATTGCCCGCATGAATGTGCTCGCCGGCGCGTTGAAGCCACGCTCGTGGTAGCGGAGGAAGCTCACCACGTAGCCCTCCGGCGGGTTGGGCTCGCGGTCCGCGGCCGGCGGCACGATCCATTCCGCCGGGCGCCCATCTTCGTTGGCCGCCAACAGGCCGGCGGCGACCGGCTCGCCCAAGGCGGGCGGGTCACCGTGGACCTCTCCCAGGCGTACGGCTCCAAGATCCTAAGGGGAGGCTGAGGCGGCGCCATGGAGAGGACGAAGGCGAACAGGGGCGGAGGACAAGGAGCGAGGGAAAAGGCGCTAGCAGCGAGCCTGCACGACAGCGAAAGCAAGACGAAGGCGAAGGGGCGGGGACTGAAAACGGTGAGAAACCAAGGTAAAAAAACCGCCGTCCCTTCCTCCCCGCAGTTTTATAGGCCGACGGGCGAGCTCTCCGGAGCGGACGCCCCGCCGACGTGCATTAGCGGAGAATCTTTCCATCGCGTCGACGGCCGGGCCCCACCACGACCGCGGCGGCTCTAACACTTGCGGGCGGGTCATCATTACGGCGAGGACCGGCCGCGACCGAGGCAAAACCGTCACGTCCGCCCGCCGGCGCCGCCCACTACGCGCGCGCGCGCGGCTGCAGCGCCTTAAAAGGCGCGCCCGCACTGCAAAACCGCGGCCACGACCGCAAGGCAATTAAATGCCTGGGCCCCTTGCCAAGCAAGGAGAGCCCTCGAGCGAGGCGAACCCTCGGCTCAAAACAAAGGCGACCCTCGATGGGATATCCGCGTGAGAAGGTCGCCCGGGACCTGCTCGACGTAGAGCGAGGCAACCGCGGGCACCCATGCCACGTAGAACCCTCGAGCGGCATGACCCCCGACTCGAAACAAAGGCGACCCTCGACGGGATACCCGCGTGAGAAGGTCGCCGGGACTGCTCGATGTAGAGCGAGGCAACCGCGGGCACCCATGCCAC
This sequence comes from Cenchrus americanus, assembly GCA_947561735.1. Lineage (NCBI taxonomy): Eukaryota > Viridiplantae > Streptophyta > Magnoliopsida > Poales > Poaceae > Cenchrus > Cenchrus americanus. Next base: position 262,390,487 of record OX387241.1, on the reverse strand, counting down.
GTGAAGCCCTCGAGCGGCATGACCCTCGGCTCGAGACAATGTCAACCCTCTAAAAAAAGGCACGCGCGTAAGAGGATCGCCCGAGGTCACGCTTGAAATAGAGCGGCACCGAAAGCACTCATGCCGCGCCGTGCGCCAACAAGCACCTCGAGGGTCGGCACGCCCCGGACCCCTCGACGGCCGCAAACGTGAAAAGACGGGGCTGTCCGGGCACGGCCTCGCATGGCCCTTGCGATCGGGGGTTCGAAGGCCGCCCTCGACGGGTTCGAACGGGCGCCCCCGGATCACGCAGTTAGGGACGACGAGGGCACGCGCATTCGAGCCGTTCCTCGAGCCCGTCGGCTCGAGGGTGCCCCACATGTCGTGTTCGAGAGCCAGCGAGGGCAGCTAGCCGGGGGGATCCCACCGAGGGAGAGCTTCCGCGCCCTCGATCCCTAGCGAACGGGACCGAGCCCCACCTAGCAAACCCACGCAAGCGCTTCCATGGACGTGTCTCCGGACCGCGCGGCCTACCCTTATCGAACGGGGCATGGGCGTCCACTTGAACCACCCGCTAGCGACTCGACGAGGGAATCCGCGATTCGCGACCCGCTCGATGGGAGTCGTGGAGACCTCACCCTCCGTCCCGCGGAGGGACGGCGAGGGCGCGTTAAAAAACAAGTCGTCAGGCTCGACCCGATCGCCTCGAACAGGCCAAGGCTCGGGGGCTTGACGCGCGGCTACACCTCCTTGAAATTGCACCCGCCGGGAGACGGTGACGGGGGGAGCGTGCACCCCCGAAGCCGGCTGAAACATCGCCGAAGCCGGTTGGCATATGTGCCACGCCTTTCTGTCCAAAGTTCTCACGGTCAACCCCTGCAGGAGAACCCACACTCCTGCAGGGCTTCGGGGGCTAGACCCGCGGGTCCGCTGACGCGGCCCCACGGAAAGCGTTCGCAAACAAGGAGGGGAAGAACGTCCTATCGGTAGGTTCCGGCATGCGCGGGAGCCTCAATGGCAAACCCGCAGATGCTCGGGGGCTACTGTCGGGGACCGCCCTAGGGGTCCCCTTAAGCAATGGGGAAACCCTCACCTAAATCCCGGCATCGAAACACGTTAATCTTAACCATGCGGGTGACTAACATGTAGGGCACGGACCCCGACGGCCCACCAAGACGGCCCTCTTAGAAGACCCCTCGAGCGAGGCTCCGCCTCGCTCGGGGGCGCGCTCCCCCTCGGGCGGGCTCCGCCCCGTTCGAGGGGCAACCCTTCCCCTCGGGCGGGCTCCGCCCCGTTCGAGGGGCAACCCTTTCCCTCGAGCGGTCCCGCCCCGCTCGAGGGATCGCCCCCCCCCCTCGAGCGGATCTCGACTCGCTCGAGGGTTCGCTCCCCCCTCGGCGGGGCCCGCCACGCTCACGGGCGCGCGCACGCGTGCGGTGGCCCCGTACTTGGGCATTTAACGCCCGACGCCGCGGGGACGGCGCCATCATGCGCCGGGGCTCACGCCCCGGTGCCGTCGCGCCAACTCCCCGGGGAGGAGCCCATCCCCGCCACGCGTGGGATGGACCGTGCGGTACGGCCGGTGTCGGTCCCGAGGACACCGTGCGCCCACTACGATGCGGCTAACGCGCCCGACCCTCGAAAAGGGGCCGGGCGCACCCTCGACTCCACTTTCCCGTGACCCCGCAGTTGGGTGAGGGGCGCTAGGCCGGTGGGTGGCCATCCCGGTCCGCGTACGGCGCGGCCGCCGTACCCACGCGTGCGGGCGCACGCCCGACACCGCGAGCGCACGCCCGAGCACTTTGCGCAAGCAACCACTCCCGCCGCCGCGGAACGCATTGGGAAGGAACGCCGTTCGCCCGCGCTCGTTCCCCGTACCGGCCATCATCGCACCTCCCTCGAAGCCTATCAAAGGACACCACCGCCATCTCGCCGCCTTGCTACCCTCGAATCGCCACTTGTTCGGGTACGGGGTAGGCCATCATGGCCGGATCACGGCGAAGATCGTCGGACGGCCGCCCACTCTACACCGTAGCGCGACGTGCTCCCTCACGTAGCTAGGTAGCGCGGCGTGCGTGTAACCCGTCGCCCCCTTGGCCTATAAAAGGGGGGAGGCGAGCCCCCGGCCGCGGGGGGACGAGTCGGAGGAACACAACACACCGTGCACTCACTCTCTTATACTCCCACAACATCTTCGACCACACGACCGGGGACTTGGAAGCCACGCTTCCTCTCCCGCCTTGCTTGTATTTGCCCCACTACAAGCACCCCCGGTGCCGAGCAATATAGTGCCACGAGCACAACCCTGTCGGACGTACGGCCCCCTCGGCCGGAACCGGGATAAAACCTTGTGTCATTTGTTGCTTGGCATCGACCATTGAGGGATAGACCTAGGCGCTATCTACTTGGTTAGTGTCGGGACCATATTCCGCACCGACAACAAGTGCCGTTCATCCCCTTTTATAGGGAGACGAACGGACTTTTTACATTCCGAGAACACCCTTGTGTAAAACGGATCAAAACATAATGTGCTAGGCTATTTCCGGGAAGTCTCCAATCAGGTCTCCACGTAATCGGCGCTTCATGATGTCACGCCGCAAATCGCGGCGCCTTTCTTGCTCTCATCACGTGCGCCTGTCGGGAGGAAACCTTCAATATTTTGGAGATCCCCCTTTCGCCTAGCACCTTTCGTCACCTGAAACAAGGAATTCACATTCAAACTTGAAGTCGTTAGGAGTTAGGGACAACGAAACCCCCCGAGCGAATCCCAGGCCAAGATCCCCTAGGTGAATAAGATTCACTCCTAGGGTTTCGTCGTGAAGGAAATCAATCAGCTTGACCGAGACCCCAACGCCCTGAGTTATTCTGAGCTTATTTTGCGGCTCTGCTGGCGACGAAGGGTACTGGTCAAAAGACGAATCCTAAAAGACATAAAAGAATCCTAGGGCTCCTGGGGTTTCGCTGCTAGGCCTTTCGCTTAGGGACTTGGGCGACCAAAGTCATTCTTTTATTTTTAGCATACGAAAGGTTTGATTCCGAATCCCTCAACAGGGATCGTCAATCGGAAAAGCTAATTGTTGCCACTTAATAGCCCCAAATAATTCTTATGTCTGCTGCTAGATATAAATATCCAGTTAATGACATTGTTGATGCGTGTTCTCTTCCATAGGAGCTCTGCATAATTTCATATAAAGCGATTCAATTGTCTGCAAAACATGGGAGAAGTCCTGCATTCCGAAATATAATGACTCAATGTACAAAATTCTAGCACATGGAAAAGCATACACACCAGGGTTGCTACAACAAGTCTGAACCTCAAACTGTTCATTTGTTGTTTTGAGTGCATCCCCTGGGTTCTAATATGGAACTGTAAGTTTTACTCGGAGAAAGAAGCACACATACCATTTCGCTCAAGAAATAAAAATATGCAAGTAGACATGTATGATCACAGTGTAAACTTCCCAACTTTTGTTAAGCCCAAAGAATTCAAGCACACTCGCAACCATTCAGGATAACCAATGAATGATTAGCTCATCACTATCCTATCAGAGTATCAGTAGTATCACAGAAGCAAGCGGCGAGCGCCGTGCTTCCGGGTGCACACGAGCGAGACGTCGTCGACGACGGGCCCACAGAGCGTGTGGTCGGCCTTCGTGTTGTAGGCCATGCTGACGAACACCACCCTCGTCTGGTTCGCGATCGCCGTGAACTCGAGCACGCCGCGCTTGTGCCCGCCCTTGCCCTGGGACTGGTACGGCACCCTGACGCTCCCGCGCCCCGCGTACGCCTGCACGGTCATGGCGCCCGCGCAGCCGTCGCCGGCGTCCCCGGCTGAGAACTCCAGCCTGTACCGGAGCCCGGCCACGGTGCCCACGTCCTGCACCAGCGCCGTCTCCACGCCGGACACCAGCTCCACGGCGCGGGCGCCGTGCGGCACCACGTGGTGCGGCGCGTCCACGAACTTCACCGACTTGGTGGACGACATGACCATCCACGGCGACAGCGGCGAGTAGTCGTCCTCGTCCATGGGCGGCACCAGCACCCCCCACCGCGTGTTGCTGAAGATGTAGGGCCCCTCCTCGAAATCCCCATTCTTCAGCAAGTTATCTGCCAGGAATTTTCAGTGAGTTTTCTCAGCGTTTTCATTTGCGCCATCATGGCGGCTTTGACTGATTTGGACATTCAGTTGAGGTTAGAGAATGCTTACTCTTGCTACTCTTGGGAGGCGGCAGGGTCTTGATGGCAAACAAGTCGATGAGGGGGCCGCAGGCCGGATCCTCGGAGACACCGGGGTTGTGGACGATGAACGACACGACGCTGCACGGGGCCTTGAAGGCCCAGGAGTAGGTGTCCCAGCCGCTGTTGGTGTAGACCGTCTGGATGGGCAGGATGTCCGACTCAGGGGCGACCGTGACGTTGAGCTGCTCGGCCTGGGCGCAGGTGCGCGCCGCGCTGAAGGTGATGGAGTAGGCGGCGCCCGTCGTCACGGGGATCCGCTGCTGGATGGAGGCGTCGTTGCCGAGCCGCACGGCGTAGGTGCCCTCCGGCACCGGCAGGAGCATGTCGCCCTGCTGCTGGCCCGAGCCGATGTACTCCACGCACCCCGAGATCTCCCAGTGCGGGATCGCGTAGCGCCCCGTCACCTTCGTGCCGTTGAGTTGGGACTTGGGCGGTGCCTGCTCGAAGTTGCCGTTCAGCAGCAGGCCTGATCATGCAATGCAACGTGCAACTCGGTTAGTATCGACATTCATGTGCTTATTCTGAAAATTGCTAACTAGCGTCGTAAGAAACCGATTGTGGTGGAGCTCTTCAGCCTTTTTGTCGTCTCGGAGGCAGAATTGAAGGAGCCAAGCTCCGAATTGTAGTGAACAAACAAAAGCTAAACTAGCTCCATAGCGTAATGACAACAGAGCAACAAATCAAAGTATAGCTGGCAATGCAAATGACAGTGACTGAGTGACAAGGTCTGCTTAGCGGCATCCTGATCCAAAAAAACAAAGAAAGAATGCACGAAGCACGACACATTATGCAAGCTCTCACCGTCTTGAATCGCCGCTGCCGCTCGAACGGCCAAGCACACGGCCAAGAACACCGCAGCGCGGCAGACCTTCCCCGCCATCATCACACTTCTTCCGCGCGCGATCAGCTTTCGCTCCTCCGGTCCCAACCAAGCAGCACTCTGAACTCTCAAACAGTACAGTAAACCCAGAGTCCCAGATGGTACTACTACTACCAATGAACACACAACTCGTGGCGATGTCTAGTTACCAGTTTGCACTTATAGGGGGAGACGCGCCGCGTAACGAGAATCTCGTCGTTGGAAGGAATCGATCACCAAATCATGGCTGCCAAGTTGGCCAGGTGTGCGTCTTCATCAGGCCGGCCCGAGCGGAACGCGCGCCGGATCCGCGGGCGTTTCCACGATAGAGGTGGTTGGGCAGGGCATCGTCGGCGGTCCTGCCTCCTGAAGGCTGAAGCGCGGTGTGGGAAAGGAATGGCCGATCGGCCTTCCTCGGCCGGGTCGTGACCAGGGAAGGCGGGACTGATGCCTCGCGTGATCACATGGCCGTCCTGTTTGGAGCAGTCTGCATCGCAATTTTTTTTTCTTTCGAACGGTTAATTTGCACCGCCATTTCATCACTTCATAGCTTTGCGGGGGTGATCCGAACGGCCGTCATGAGTGCCGGGGAAGTGCTCGACGCGGGCGCCGATCGTGGGTTCAGGGCTTCAGGCCATGTGGCACCATGATGGATGACTACTAGTCACAGCCATATACATTTCGGCTGTCTGGTTGACTTGTGGGCTGATGAACTCTATTGACACGTACGTGTAGCAAACTAGCAATATCATTGTGTATCAGTTCAACAAAGAAAAATCTTATACATACTACGCTTTATTAAGACATATGCGCGGCTAGAGTACTCCCATCACTGAAAAGAGCAACACAGTGGAAAATTTGCTATAGGGCTTTATAGTAACAAATTTATTTTCTAGTGAAGTTGATACATCACTTTTGGCTAGTAGCGACCATCTCGTTGCGCCAGCAGTTTCGAGTAATACAATATCTGACAATCTTGTTATCGAGCACACTACTGCTGATCTGCTATCAATATCGTTCAACCCACCGGCTTAGTTTTTGTTATCGACACACACTGCTGATCTGCTGAACAATATTGATAGCTTAGCTACTACTACATCACCTTAGTTCAGGACAGGGTACCTGAAGTAGCTGAAACCAGCAGGGCACACCCCTTTGAGCAGCTTGACACATCCCCAGCTCACAGCCCCAGCTCACAGCGATCTAAACCATCAGCACACACCTGCTGCTTCTTTAGAACAGGAAGGAGGAGATGATCTGCAACTTTTCTTAGACTTTGTGGCAGGGCCAGCCGGCCAGTTAGCGCTCCTATTCTTTACACCCCCCCACGGGTCAACCAAACTACACATCCTCCTACCCAGCCGGCAAATGCACCAAACACACAGCAGAGGAAAAGTGTGAGGCTAGCTGACAAGGCGAAAGCTAATGCCGGCCTGGGAAGCATCCAGCTTGCACAACAACTTCTTGTAAAAAAGCTAGGTGATTTGATTCCTGAGTCACAACAGAAAACTGATGACACTTTTGATTCATTGGTGCAGGTGCAGCGCCTTCCTCGTTCATTCAACAAGGCCACCATGGAGGCACTGCAGGTCCTGGTGGAGGAAGGAAACAAGACCCAGAACAGGAATAAGTCCAAGGTGGCTCCATCTCCGATCATCAACCAGCCTGCGCCTGTGGCATAGGAGCTTCACACAAGCTTCAGAGTGGCAGTATTTTGAGTCGTTTCCTGTTTCATAATGTTGTGCAAGAAAACTTGGAACTTGCTTGGGTCAACTCCTAATGGCCAGCAATTTCGGTCCGCGGCTTCAGCGATGGGTTGGGCTTAACCCAACCATCGACGTCCACGAAGTTCGCCAATCAGTCGTTGCATCGCGTCCGTGACCCACTGGAAAGGGCATCTGCACCCCCCCGGTCTGCAATCAGGCCACCTTTGTACTGAACTTATGCGTCAAGCTCTCCAGAGCAGATCAATCCAATCAGTTTATGGTTTGCTGCGAACCATTGATGAGTTGCTTGATTGTTTTCCATGTCAAAAAAAATTGTAATATACTGTGCTGGAATGTGTGAGGGCTCAATGCAACCACTAGGAGAGATAGCGTTCGAAACATGATCTCTACGTCCGGAGCAACACTTGTATGCCTACAGGAAATCAAAATTGCAAACTGGACACCCAGGCTGGTTCGTGACACACCTAGCCCAAATTTCGCTAATAACTACACGACTCTACCTGCCCAAGGAGTTGGAGGGGGCATCCTGCTTGCGGCAAATGAGCACTTCTTCACTTTACATACCCCCCACTTCACGGCTCACACTGTATCGGCTGATATAGTAATGCACGCTGATAACAAAACTTGGACGGTCACCAGGGTCTACGTACCTCAAGAAGATAACGAGAAAGAAATCTTTCTGGATGAAATTCTCGGTTTTATTTTCTTTTCCTCTTTTTTTTCCTAGTTGCTTTATATAAACTCGGTTCTTATTTTTATATATATAATCAGTAGGGGATTTACCCCTGTTCCGTCAAAAAAAAGAAGATAACGAGAAAGAAATCTTTCTGGATGAAATTAAAGATCTAAAAACAAGAGGAAAGTAAGCATGGCTGATTTTGGGATATTTCAACATAATTTATAAGGCCGAAGATAAGATCAACAATAGACTTAACAGACGTCTAATGACCCATTTTAGAGAAACTTCAGATGACGCCCAGCTCATGGAACTTGACCTACGTGGCCGTGCTTACACGTGGAGCAATGAACAAAATGACCCAACTTTTACACACAATGACCGTGTTTTCGGATCGCCGGAATGGCACCTGTTGTTCCCTAACACTGACCTGCAGGCTCTCTCCACCTTAGGTTCTGATCGCGCCCCACTGCTGCTCACATGTGACCTGACCCGCCAAAATTTTTCTAGATTCCGTTTCGAATCATTTTGGGTTAATATGTCGGGTTTTGGAGAAACAGTACAAAATGCTTGGACCCAACTGGTCATCACGCAAAACCCTATCCTTCATATGTATAGTTGTACAAAAGGCCCGTGGCCCGTGACCCGGTCCGTGGCCCGGCAAAACAGCCCGGTGCACGGCACGGCCCGGTCCGGCGTTAACGGGCCACGGGCGGCACGGTCCGGCTACCGGACCGGAGCATGGGCCGGGGACGCGGCCCGTGGCACGATGCCGGCCCGGCCCGTGGAAGGGGACGGCCCGGTGGCGGCCCGGCCTGCTAATGGCCTATATATAGCGACCGCGGCTGGCGCCGCCGAATCCTAATCCCCCCCTCGGCCTCTCGCTCTCCCCCGCCGCCGCCCTGGTGCCAACCCTAATCCCCTGCCTTGCCTCGCTCCGCCGCCGCCGCTCGGTGCCTCCGGCCGTCGATTCCTCCGTCCTCGCCGGCGGATCTGCTGTTCTGGTGACTTGTGTCCTCACTCTCCGGCGGATCTGGTCATCTGTGCCCGGTCCTTGGTGACTCTGTCGGATCTTCCTCGTCGGCGATCCGGTGACCTTTTTCCTTTTACTCCTTATTCCTCTACCCTTTCTCGTTTCTCCTCTCCCCTGTTCTCTCCGTCACCATGTGAGTGCATGCTCGAAGCTCCATCCCTGTCCTTGCCCCCCTCCCCGTTGAATCTCACCGTTGTCTGTCTCCTGCCGGCTCCGGCCACCTCTGCAAATCTGGCACCGGGCTCCGCCGTAGGTAAGGTCCTCCGCTCCTCCCTGGCTCCCTCTCTCTTTCTTTCTTCTCCTCCTTCCTCTCTCTTTTTTTTTGCATTTGACCCTCGTTTGTTCCTCCGCCTAACGGAGTTCGTGCTCGTGTCTGACGCTGAGTCCACCTCCTCTGCCGGAGTGGACATGGCCAGGCCACCGCCGAAGCGGTCGTCGAGGGACGGTGCTGGAGATGCGGGGGCCGGTCGTCCACAGGGTCGGTCGGCCGGGCGTGGTCGTGGTCTCGCAACGCGGGGGCCGGCCGCGGTCGACGGTGATGACCCCGACCGCTGCTCGGACGACGACCTGGAGGTCGAGGATGATGAGGACCTCCGTGAGGATGCTGCCGCCTTCGGCATTGACCTCGGTGCAACCATCGATGTTGATGTCGAGGACGCGGACGCCGATGACACTCCAACTAAAACTGGTAAGAACAAATCTGAGGTCTGGAAGTACTTCACCGAGGTAAAGGAAGGATTCATTCGCATTGGTGCTATCTGTAAACACTGTGGTGCTAAGTATTCTGCTATTTCTGCTAATGGCACTGGCCATTTGAGGCGTCACATGAAAACATGTATGAAGAAAAGGAACCATTCTGATATGGTACAAGCTAGGCTAGCTTTGAATGCTAATGGTTTAGCTAATTGGAAGTATGATCCTATGATTGCTCGCACTGAATTGTTCCGCTTCATTGCTAGACTGGACCTTCCATTAAGGATAGGTGAGACACAGGCTTGGTCTGATTACATTAAGAATGCTCACAACCCTCTGTTTAAATCAGTTTGTAGGCAAACCACGACTAGAGATTTAGCTAAATTGTATGCTAAACAGCGTGAAATGCTTATGAAAGATGTACTGCCTGCTGCATCATCTGTTTCTTTGGCATCTGACATCTGGTCTGGTAATGCTAAGGAGGACTATATCTCTGTTGTTTGCCATTATGTTAATAAAGAGTGGGAGATTGAAAAAAAGGTAGTTGGTTTTAGGCTGATTAATTGCAAACATACTGGTGATAACATTGCTGATTCTATAGCTAATGTGGTTGAAGAGTTTGGTTTGATTGACAAAGTTTTTGCTGTGACTCTGGATAATGTTTCTGCTAATTCTAGGGCTTATGATCTGTTGGGTCCTATTTTGTGTGGTTATCTGGGTTCTTATGCTGCACCTACTAGAGAAGATCCTAACAAAGTAAAGTACTTCCTTGTGCATCAGCGCTGTGCTACTCATATAATTAATCTTATTGTGAAAGATGGCTTGGCAGTCTGTAAAGATTGGCTTGATGATTTGAGAACTGCAATTAACTTTTTAAATTCTTCTAATAATAGGATTGCATTGTTCAAAAGTTTCTGCATTGCTAGAGGTATGACACCTAGGAAATTTGGCCTGGACATGGATATTAGATGGAATTCTACTTACTTGATGCTTGAGCATTTGTTACCATACAAAGAAGTGTTTACTGTGTTCATTAACTCTAATTATGGCTCTGAGTTATTGACATTGAATCATTGGTATGTTGCTGAACATATGTTTAAATTCTTGAAAATCTTTTATGAATCAACTGTTATTCTTTCTGGTGTGTACTATCCTACTGCACCACTTGCTTTGCATCAAATGATTGACATTGCTGAACATTTGCAAGCAGTTGAGAGTAATGAACATTTTAAACATGTTGCAAGGCCTATGAAAATGAAATTCCTAAAATATTGGGATAACATTCCTCTGCTTTATTCTTTTGCAACCATTCTTGATCCTAGAGGTAAGATGAAAGGGTTCTATATAACTTTAGATCTACTTGGTAAGGCAACTGGATCTGATTACAGTTTGTGCTATGGTGATGTCAAAAATGAGTTAACCAGATTGTTTTCCAAGTACCAGGACAAGTATTGTTCAAATGCAGGTACAACTACGGCTCATAGGCCTGTGCTTTCTCTACCTTGTGGTAACAGATGGGGGAGGATCTTTGACAATTCCTCATCTACTCCAACTATAACTTCATCTGGTAATGTAAATGAGCTTACGACTTACCCGGACAAAGTGACCCCGTGCCATGGGGTGACCCTAACTTTGACATACTTCTTTGGTGGCGTGATCATAAGCAATCCTATCCAATACCGTCTATTATGGCTAGAGATATGATGGCTGTCCCCGTTTCTACCGTGTCCTCCGAATCTTGCTTTAGCTTGACAGGTAGAATTCTTGAAGAGCGGCGTCGTCGCCTTTTGCCTGAACATGTGGAGATGCTGACATGCATCAAAGACTGGGACCAAGCTAGAAGAAAGGAGCAGCATACAGTTGTGGACAAGGAACTGGTTGAGCTCTTCAAGAACCTGGAGATTGGTGATTCTACTCCTGAAGATGAAGCCACCCAAACCGGCAGCGACACTGGGAGAGGATCTGTTGGCGTATCTGTCGGCATCATTGGTAGCAACGGCACTGACAGTGGGAGTGGGAGAGGTGGCGGCAGCAGTGGCGGGAGAGGTGGCGGCGACAGCGGCGGGAGAGGTGGCGGTGGCAGCGGCGGCGAGCAGAGAAAGAGGTGGCTAGAAGAAGACCACCGTGAAGGTAAGTTCAAGTTGACAATTTGAACTAACATATTGAACTTCAATTTGAACTTCAATTTGAACTAACAAATTTGTTTTGTTATGACCTATGCGAGATGCTATGGTGATGGACTTTTGGTTGCAAGTCTAAGAACAATAGACCGACATCGCTTGGACTTTTGGTTTTTGGAACTTTGCTTTTGCTCTGTGACTTGTATGTTGCCATGTTGGCTGTTGGTTGCCACTTAGCTGGCTAATGTAATAGGTCTAGCTGTTTGAAACATGAAACTTGATACTTGAATTTATTTTTGAGCTGGTTGCTGTACTCTTTTCCTTTCTAGGGTTTCTCCCACAAGGGTGGGTTTACCTGGAAAGGTTTTTAATGAGGCAGCATTGCACTACCAGCTCATTTTGATAACCTACTTGTCATTTGTCAAGTTGTCATATTTGTGTTGAATTTTTTGATTGTGAAAACATGAGATTTTTTACTATATTACTTGTTACATTGTGGGAAAAATCAAAATCACTGAAAATATTAGTACCGGGCTGGGCCGTGGCCCGATGTAATGTGGCCCAAGTGGCCCGTGGCCCGACAAAATGGCCCACGGATCGTGCCATGGGCCGAGGACGCGGCCCGGGCACGGTGGAGGCACGGTCCGGTGCGGCCCGCGGCCCGATGCGGCCCGCAGCGTGCCGGCACGGTCCGGCCCGAGCGGGCCACGGGCGGCACCGGGCCGGCCCGTTGTACATGTATATTCATATGCACGTCAAGATGATACCCATGGTCAAGTCACTAAAACTATAGCGGAGGCAGTCCCTAGGAACCGCCCCCCCTCACCTTGAAATGGCAAAGCAGCTTTTACTTCTCATGGATGCAGCAAGACGATTTAGTCTTCTGGCTCTACCTCAAAGCAAAAACGGTGAACCTGGCCGCCATACAGCAGACACGAGCACGGCAACACTCCAGACTTACTTGGCTTAGAATTGGTGATGCTTGCACAAAATTGTTCATGCTACACGCTAGCAATAGAACGCGCAAGCTACTAAAAGTGAGCACGGGGTTGGCAACTAGCCAACAACGCAAGGAGGAAGTGGTGTTTAATCACTTTGTAAATTTACTTGGCCAAATGCAAGCACGTTCTGCAAGTTTGAACTGAGAGGACCTTTTTGAAGAAGAGGAGATCAAGAAAGTCATAGTGCACATGGCAAATGAAAAGGCACCTGGTCCTAACGGCTTCATTGGATTATTTTATAAAAAATGTTGGGAAATCATCTGATCAGACCTTTTGGCAGCACTTGGAGCATTCCACTCCCTACGAACCCGGAAGCTAGAATTGATTAATGAAGCAAATGTGGTCTTACCACCCAAAACACCTCAGGCGGCCGACATTATAATTGTAGACCAATCAGCCTTATCAACAGTCTGGCAGAAATAATCACAAAAATTCTTGATGATAGATTAGCCCCGAGGCTAAATGAGCTCATGTGTGCATGCCAGAATGCTTTCATCAAAAAGCGATGTATCTGTTAACACAAAAAATTGGTACAGAAAGTAGTCTGATTTGTGGGCCCAGCTTGATGAAAAAATCCGTCCGAAATAAGGAAAGTTTCTTCAAAAGGATTCGGCAGAGGAGCTTGCGGTCGGCAGTTTGCTTCCGTTCGGCAAAGGGACTGTTCGCGCTGATTTCGCGGGATTGCATGGTGACGTGGCCCGAGCGGAAGGGACGAATGGATAGATAAGCATTCGCACTTGGAGATAAATTAGGTATCAAATGTTGTGCTCGTAGTCCATCCGGAGTCATGCCATGACAGGGTATAAATATAGACCCTGGATGTATGTAATTGTAATCGAAACATTCTCAATACAAACCGGCTTTACGCCAAACTCTCGAGTCCTTTAGTCGTGTCATCGAGTTCTTCGAGAGGGTTCATCGATCCGTCGACCTCCGTAAGTACCGGCAACCTTGTATCATGTCTAGTATCATGCGGTGGATTTAGATCGTGATGCAAGTAGTCTTGTTACCATGCTTAGTATCATGCGGTGGATTTAAGTTTGGTTCAAGAAGGTTTCTTGTTAGATCATGAGCCATGCGGTGGGCTAAGATCTAGCTTGGAGCTAGTTATCGGCTCTATTGGATTTTGGCGAAATCCAATAGATTCATTAAGTTACCTGTGTTGCTTTGAGTTTTACTTTATGTTTAAATTCATGTAACACTCTTTTGCCCAATTTAGATTGATTTGGATCGGCTTCATCTCGTCTAGTGATTTTTACACCGCACTTTCATATCTTGCTTCAAAGAGGCACGTGGATCACATGTTTCTTAAATAGCCGAAACTGAACCAATCTAGGTTGTCACGTGTTGCGGGTTCAATCTTGCCAATCTTGTGTAGATCTTGACAGGACCAAGTATCATGCGGTAGATGCAGGTTTTTGGGTTGTCTTAGGGCTAATCATCCGGTGGATTAGATTCTTAATTCAACCTAATAGATTTATCATCTTTGGTGATGTTTGTTCCTTCTCCATGGACCCCGACTCGGCTGTTCAGCCGTATTCGCTTATGCTTTCACGAGTAAAACGTGTTTATAAGTTATGTTTTAAACAACGTGTGCTTTTAGCTTTCCATATTTAGATTGTATCATGTGGTAGATAGATCTAGTTGTGGTTGGTGGTGTGATTTTCAAATAAGTTGTATCATGCGGTGGATAAACTTGTTTGGCTTCATGCTTGACGGGTTTTGAAGTACCTAGACATGCGGTAGACTAGTGCTTTGGGCCTATGCATGTTTGTTTATTACATGTTTGTAATCATGCGTCACTTTTATTTATTGTTTATTGTTATTTATTCCCGAGGATCGGTCGTGGTCTTGTGCACGTGCAATTTTTATCCAAATAAAGACCAATCTATCGTCATGCTTGCGTCATCCGTTCGGCTATGTTCTGTTTTACACTTTAAAGTTCCCGAATGGTTTCTAATTTGCTGGCAGATAGCTTTTCATAGCTATATGTCATCTTACATGGCTTTCTAGCCGTAAATATGGAACTGTCTGGTACCACCCGGCAAGTTCCAAGCTTTCGTATTTAACTACTTTGTCTTTTGTTAATTTTCAGGAAAAATTGACTGGCACGCTTTGGAATCTGCTCGCGTGTGAAGCTAGCTTGTTCAGCTTGATGTGTGCTTGACGCAGGGTGCGAATTTTGCGTCAACACACTTTTTGACACGCTCGGTGGGACACTTCAGTTGAGATCAAAATGCTTGAAATCGGCGACATTCTGGACGTCACCATTGAGGACCTTTCTCCAGAGCAACTACAACAGCTGGAAGATGCTACAGATCAATTCCAGCAAAAGTGCTTGATGTCGTTCAAGAAGAACAGAAGTGGCATTCCGTATCTTAAAAACGAAATGCCCAGGGTTCTACTGTCAGGAGAGACTGACGCCACAACTCTTCAAGAGAAGGAAGAGTGTATACAAGCGTTTCGGGATTCTGCGGAAGCTGTGCTGGGTAGGCATCACAAGGCTTTCCTGAGCATGTTCAAGCAAATGATGGTGGGTGTGTTTGGCCCAGGCATGGAACAAGTATTCAGTCGAGTATCCTCTCAGGGATATTATGCGGAGATTGGAGAGTCCAGCTCTACTCAACCAGGAGCTCAACCACCATTACGAAGCCAGCCAGTCCAGCCTCCTCCGCAAAGCGTTGGGAGCCAGCCAGTCCAGCCTCCTCCACAAAGCGCTGGAAGTCAGCCAATGCAACCTCCTCTGCGGGCTGCAGGGGGGCAACCAGTCCAGCCACCTCCACAAGGCAGTGCAGGTCAACCAGTTCAACAGCCAAATCCATATCAACCTACGTATGGGTAGATGGCGTTTGGCTCGTCTGGAGTACCGGCCAATTCCACCTACAAGATAGCCCCAGCTAGCAACAGGTTGCAGAAGAACTTGTACGGTGGAGGTTACCGCGAAGTCATGGACTATGGCGCTATTGACGCTCTCCCAAATCCGGGGTACGACACAGCTGCAGGAGTGCAGGAAGATGATATTCTGGTTCAGAAGATGGCCGATCTGATGCAAAATCAATTCGGCCTCAAGCCTAAAATGCAAGGACCAGCCTACACGCCTCCCTTCCCGGAGTGGTACTACAGAGTGATCATGCCGCCAAGGGTGAAGCCTCCTACGGAGTTTACGAAGTTTTCTGGGCAGGACGATACGAGCACAGTGGAGCACATTGCTCGTTATCTGATGCAGCTTGGAGAGGCCTCAGCTGATGAGGCATTCAGGGTTAGATACTTTCCCCTGTCATTGACGGGCCCGGCGTTCCAATGGTTTACTTCTTTGCCTCCCCAGTCAGTTGGCACATGGAGGGAATTGGAGCAAAAGTTCCACGCCCATTACTTCAGTGGTAGCACAGAGAAGAAGCTCATCGACCTGACCACTTTAAAATAGAGGCACAATGAGACGCCTCTGGAGTTCCTCAAGAGATTCAGGGAGGTCAAGGGCATGTGTTTCTCGTTGACTCTACCAGATGATCAGTTGGCTGACATGGCCGTTGCAGGAATGTTGCCGGCCGTGCGGGAGAAGTTGTTTGGTATGGAGTTTGACAATCTAGGTCAATTGTCTCAAAAGTTGTCACTGACGAGCAACCAGGCTTATGGGTTCAAGAAGGACACCAGATTCAACAAGCATCACGACATAGCTGACATCTATAATCAGTTCCTCGAAAGGGCCGACCAGATGGAGGATTCTGACGATGATCAGGAAGTGGCTGCCACTGATATCATGTGGGGCAAGGAACCTTTGACTATGAACCAGCGTTGGATCAAGCAGACCAAGGGCACATATGACTTCGACGTCACCAAATCTAACAAACTTTCTGAGTTCTTGGTAAAGGAAGGCCGAATCAAGCTGCCTGAAGGGCATTCTATGCTTCGGCCCGATGGGGTTAAAGAGAAACGTTATTGTGGCTTCCATGATAGAAATTCTCACTCCATCAATGACTGCAGGGTCTTCAGGATGAGGATCCAAAAAGCTATCCAGGGGGCACCTGAAGTTTGACAATAAGATGAAACTGGATGGCCATCCTTTCCCTCAGAATATGATTGGCTTTTCTGTTAACATGGTGACTGCTAAGGAGAAAGGGAAGGTTAAGGTCCTGATGTCAGCCAGAGCAAAACAAGTTGGAACAGTGGATCCAGCACGGCAAGTAACGTTGGAACATGTCCACGGAGAAGCCCCTCGTGTCCTCAAGAGCCATATTGAAGTTGGGGAGTCATCCAGGACCAAACCCAGGGTCACCACGCGCATCCTCCTCACAAATGGCAGCGTCAGCAGGAGAAGGAACGCTACCAGAAGCAAAGACATGAGGAGGAGAGGCGCAGGTTTGAGGAAGAAGCGCGCAGGAAGGAAATGGAGAAGTACACGCGAGAACAGGAGCGTGCACACTGGGGTTGCGCATTCTTCAGACACTGCTGGAATGAAGGCTTAAAACTCCCCACATTGAGGAACTGTCCTGAGTGCAGTGACAAGTACTCTGAGTATAGGCAGGAGACTGTCAATCGCCGATCCGTCCATGAGAGAATTGGAAGGATACATCCTAATGACGATCGGCGTCAAAAAATAATTGAGGTCATTGATCACCCCAGGAAGAGGCAAGCTGACCAGAGATGGGCTGATCAAGAAGAAGAAGAACACGATTACATCTGGCAAGAAGGGTAGTGGTGCCCGCCTGGCTTGAAGAAAAGCCAAAAGAGAAGGGTTCAACGCTTGAGGAACCGGGAATTGAAGCAGGCGGGGATCCAAAGAAAGCAAGTATGGCGCCCAAAGGACAAGCCTGAAGGATCGAGTAGTTCGGCTCCGGCGTGCATGGTATACTTCTTGCTGAATGAATTCATGGCTCCCGCTAATCAAGTTGTGCAAGAGGAAACGTCCCTGGATATCAATGATGATGAACAGCTTGGGGGATTGATGGCGCAACTGGTATTAGCCAAGCAGGCCACCTTCGACAAACCGGCCAAGAATCGACACATGAGGCCGTTATACTTAAAGGGATACGTCAATGGCAAGCCATTGACTAAGATGTTTGTTGACGGCGGGGCTGCGGTCAACGTGATGCCATACACTACCTTCAGGAAGCTTGGCATGGGCCCCGGGGATTTGACGCCTACGAGCATAATTCTGAACGATTTTGCTGGAAATCCTTCGGACACCAAGGGCTGCGCACACGTGGATTTAATGATTGGGTCCAAGACATTGCTCACGACCTTCTTTGTTATCGACGGCAAAGGAGCCTATAGCTTACTGCTTGGGCGGGACTGGATCCATGCCAACTGCTGCATCCCATCTACCATGCATCAACAGCTCATTCAGTGGGTAGATGACGACATTGAAGTGGTCCAAGCAGATGATTCAGTGAGCGTTGCAAACGTCGAACCAGCTTTCTGGGAATATCAAGGCATCGATTGTTTCTCAGGAAAAGACTGGGGTGAAGGTCCTGTTGAACCTGTCAGCAGTGATCAACAGCCGATTCAAGTAGTCGGCTCTTATAACAATTTTTAATGGACAATCCTGTTGATGGAACTGATGGCAAGTTTGGGCGAGGATTGATGTCGGCTAACAAATTGGAGGAAGTTGATATTGGAAACGGTGACAAGCCAAGGCCGACGTTTATCAGTGCTAACTTGGAGTCAAGTTTCAGAGAGGAGTTGATCAAACTGTTAAGAGAATATAAGGATTGCTTCGCTTGGGATTATTCGGAGATGCCTTGTTTGGATCGTTCCATTGTTGAGCATCAGTTGCCAATCAAGCCTGGTTTTAGACCCTATAAGCAACCTCCCCGGAAGATCTACGAGGATGAAGTATTGGCCGATGTGAAGAAGGAAGTTGAAAGATTACTTGATGCAAACTTTATTCGGCCATGAAGGTATGCGGAGTGGATCTCTAACATCGTCCCTGTCTACAAGTAAAATGGGAAGATGAGGGTTTGTATAGATTTCAGAGATTTAAACAGAGCTATTCCTATGGATGGATACCCAATGCCTGTTGCTGATCCGTGGTTGATCTTCTTCCGCCGGGCATAAAGTTATCAGTTTCATGGATGGTAATGCGGGGTACAACCAAATTTTCATGGCAATAGAGGATATATCGAAGACAACCTTCAGATGTCCTGGCCACATAGGCTTGTTTGAGTGGATAGTCATGACATTTGGGTTCAAAAATGCCGGTGCAACTTATCAACGAGCTATGAATTATATCTTTCATGAGTTGATCGGCAAAATTGTTGAAATTTACATTGATGATGTCGTGATCAAATCTTTGAATCATGACTCACACTTGGAGGACGTGAAGCGAACCTTGGAATGCACCCGAAAGCATGGGTTGAAGATGAATCCAAACAAGTGTGCTTTTGGAGTATCAGCTGGAGAATTCTTGGGATTTCTGGTACATGAAGGGGGGATTGAGGTTGGC
Source organism: Cenchrus americanus (assembly GCA_947561735.1). NCBI lineage: Eukaryota > Viridiplantae > Streptophyta > Magnoliopsida > Poales > Poaceae > Cenchrus > Cenchrus americanus. Next base: position 262,371,718 of record OX387241.1, on the reverse strand, counting down.
AAGAAAAGCATGAAAGCTATTGATGAAGTTGTCCCTCCAACCAATCTCAAGGAATTGCAATCATTGCTTGGCAAGATCAATTTCGTGAGGAGGTTCATTTCAAATCTGTCGCAAAAGGTTTTGCCCTTTTCTCCGTTATTGAAGCTCAAGAAAGACCAGAAGTTCATATGGGGTGACGAACAACACAAGGCTTTTGATGGGATCAAGCAATATATGAAGGAACCGCCGGTGCTGGTCCCTCCGCAATTGAGCAAGCCTTTTAAGTTGTACGTGGCGGCCGATACCCAAACCATTGGATCGGCCCTTATACAAGAATTTGAAGGAAAGGAGCGGGTAGTAGCGTACCTTAGCCGAAAATTACTTGATCCTGAGACCAGGTATTCGGCTGCAGAGAAACTGTGTTTGTGTGTGTACTACTCGTGTACAAAACTTCAGCACTACTTGTTGAATGCGGAATGCGTTGTATACTCCAAGTTCGATGTAATAAAACATATGCTATCAATGCCAATTTTGAATGGAAGGATTGGCAAATGGATCTTGGCCTTGTCTGGGTTTGAGTTGAAGTTCGAATTGGCAAAAGCTATAAAAGGTCAGATTATTGCCGATTTTATAACTGAGCATCGTGATCCATCGATTGATTTACTTGAAATTACTCCTTGGGCTTTGTTTTTTGATGGATCATCATGTGGTAAAGGTGGTGGAGTAGGGATTCTATTGATTTCACCCAGGGGCGAGATGTTTGAATTTGCTATCTTTATTCAGCCCACTGTTACAAACAATCAAGCTGAGTACGAGGCATTGCTTAGAGGGCTTCAATATCTGAAAGAGGCCGGGGCTGTTTCAGTTGAGGTTTATGGAGATTCAGAGATGGTTATAAAACAATTGAATGACCAATATGAGTGCAAGAGTGGTGCCCTGAGGAATTACTATGAGGAATGCAAGGAAATCTTAAAAAGTTTTCGGGAAAATCAAGAAGCATCTGCCATGGAGGTGTGTGCTTTCGGGAGTGATCTTGCAGAGGATGATTGGAGAAAGGAAATCGCTGATTATTTGGAAGATCCATCCCGAAAAGTTTCTAGGAAGCTCAGGTACAAAGCCATTAAATTTGTTCTTCTGGATGGAAGTCTATTTTACAAATCATTGGATGGGGTGTTGCTGCGATGCCTGGGTCCAGAAGAAGCAAAGAAGATGATAAGTGAAGTGCATGATGGGATTTGTGGAGCACATCAATCGGCCTATCGTATGAAATGGGTTATTAGGCAAGCTGGATGCTTTTGGCCGACGATGTTGGAGGATTGCTTTGAGTATTACAAGGGATGTCAAGATTGTCAGAAGTTTGGAAATATTCAAAGGGTTCCAGCGTCAGCACTGAATCCCATTATCAAGCCATGGCCATTCAAAGGCTGGGGTATAGACCTGATTGGCCAGATTAACCCACCATCTAGCAAGGGGCATAAGTTTGTGCTTTTGGCAACGGATTATTTTACCAAATGGGTTGAGGCAATTCCACTGAAGAAGGCAAATATTATAAGAACGATTAATTTGGTTACACACTGCTCAGTACAACTAAATGTTCAAGTACTTTGCAATTACATTGGAGGCATTTGATATTGTTTGTTTGATATTCTTCATCCGTTCCTGATAATCTTTCTAAGTGTTGGATAGGACGGTGAGCTCTGCCTCGCACTGATTCACTTTAGTTATGGCCGATGATGCTTCCTCTTGGGTTTTCTCTATCAGTCCAGGGAGTTCGGCTATTTTCTTGTCGTCAGCTTCTATCTCAGCTGACAAATTCTTCAGCTCTGCCTCCAATGCAGTCTTTCTGGCAATTTTCAAGTCGCGAACAGATTGCAGATTGGTTAACATTTCCTTGTGGCTTTCGGTTTGGGTTTGTTTAGCTTGTTCAGCTTTGGCTTTCTTTTGTTCAACAGCTGGTCGGGTAGACTGACTCTTCAAGGCTCGCCTTATTGCCACGTAATGAATGTCCAGACCAGAGATGGGCTCCAACGAAGTCTTGATGTCTTTAGGGAGCATTTGGCTGATGGGCTCAAGCATTCCTTCGAAATAATCAACATCTCTAATTTGGTCTCGAGCATCCTTTTGCAACCAGGCAAAAATTTCTTTGAGCCTTGCCTGGATTTCCTCTGATAAGGTCTGATTTTGAGTTCTTCCTTCTCCTGTTTCGGTAGCTGGATCATTCACCACTAATGGGCTTGATGATGATGGATTTTGATCCTGAAAAGGTAAGATTGCCGAGTCAGGAGTGATTCATTGAAAAAAGAAGATAATAGAATTGAGTGCATGTGCTTGCCTCATGCCTGATTCCCTGAACTGGGGCAAGGTTTTGTTCAGGTTCAGGGGGGATTTCTTGGGCCACTGGTGGAAGAGGAGTTTCAGGAGCCCTTGGCAAAGCTGAAGCTTCTACTTGAGGGGTAACTGGTGCATTCCCTGCCAAATTTAAGTCTTCTCGCTGAGGTGAAAGTGGATTTACCTCTGTTAAGGCTGGGGTTTCTGCTTGGCCAAGAGGAGATTGAACCTTTAAAGGGCTTGAGGCTTCTGGTTGAATTGATGGATTCATCTCTGGTGAAGCTGGCACCTCTGTTTGAGCAGGGGGTGACTGGGTCCCTGATGAAGATAAAATCTCCACTTGAGCAAAAGATGGTTCAGCCCTTGGTGAACTTGCATGCTGAGGGGAAGAGGTTTCCACAGGGTGATTCACCAATATTTCTTCTGCAAGTGCCAGATTAAGGGTAAATGCCAGTGTGGGTATTGATCTTTGAGGAAAAAGTAATAAAGGTCATACCAATAGATGAAACATTGGCAGGTTCTGAAGCTGAAGGCTGCTGGGTTCTAGTCTGAAATTGCACAAGGTGAAATTTGTCAGAATAAGAGTAATCTTGTGATCAAGAAAGGGGAAATCTTCCCTCAACAGGAATCTTCTTGGTGGTTCTTTTCCTCTTGGCAGCTGGAGGTGCAATCAGGGATAGGCCTTTTCTCTTATCAGCAGTAGCACTGAAGAGAATTGGGTCCATTGTAGCATACCTGGCCATCAGTTGAGCCAAAGTTGGGGATTTGAATCCCAGAGCTGAAATCGGATATACTGCATTATAAGCAATTGTCCTGGCTCGAGGGGCAGGCACTGTATTCTGCAGGGAGAGATCAAGATCATGGTTAGTGGTGAAAAGTATATTTGATCAAAGGGAAAAGACAGGTGTGTTACCTCTGAGGTTGGTTGAAAATCAGGCATCAACTCCAAGCAGAATGAGTGCACTGGCTCGCTGAAGATATGGTCATGAAATTCTTGCCACCAAGGGATGAAGGTAGGATGAGCTATTGTTATGGGTGTGAAAGGCTAGGTGTAAAGAGTTGGACTGCATTCATTCTCGAAGACCCTTCTGGCTTGTATGCTGTCCTTAATTTCCTCGCTGGGTTTGAGGAATTCATGAAGGAATAATCTTGGGGGCATTTGGCACATCCAAGCTGTCGGGCCATCATATTTGGCTGATAATATTCATAAGTGCTGTGATTTAATCTCCCTCCACAAAATTCAGCTGGCAGAGGACATGGATAGATGAAGATATTAAAGATTTCTACAAACCTTCCATCTTGGCGTCCAGTTTCAAAGGAGAATTCACAGGGGAGAGTTAAATTATCATTGTCCAGGTAAGGGAGCCAAAGGGGATCAGGGAAGCCTTTGAAGAAGAGCTCGAAAAGCTGGCTGATATTTTGATCAATGGAAACAGTTGAAGCGGCTTCCCCATGAGTTTGGCATCCTCTGGTGATTTGAACTTCCCCTTCGTTATAGCTGGATGAGGGGAAAAGCCGGTTGTTGAGGTCAATATTGACAATCTGGTGCATATACAGTTGCAGCCACATCTGCACAAACCACCAAGGGCCGTTGACACATAGTATTTTCTGGCCAGTATGCATTTGAGAGATAGTCTGCTGGAGCATGTGATACACACTACCCAGGAGGTATTTTCCAAGAGGAATACGTTTGCCAGCAGCCAACTGTGTAGCCATTGCAATATGATTCAGAGTAAGCTCATTGGCTTTACCACAGAAGATGAACCTGCACAGCCACATGTTCAGGAATGCCCTGTATTCGACTTCACTCAGAGGGCCATCCTTCATGTGATTCTGGATATATGATTTATATCCACTTCCTGATTTCACTCCTATCTGCCTTGTGGAGCCTCTAAATTCCCAGGGGTACACAGATCCTGAAATGTCAAGGCTGGTGATCATGTACACATCGGCCAGAGTTGGGGACATTGGACCATGACCAAAGAGGAAAGCGTTGACGCCGTTTGACCAAAAATGGCAAGCTGCTATCAAAAGATCTTCGTTCTTTGGGGTCTCGGCCAAAGAAAGCTCCAAACATTGAGCGATGTGGAGGCTGTCCCAAGTTTTGGTCTTGGCACTATTATCTGCAAGTACCCTTTTATACCAATTTCTCCAGCCTGCAATTGGGGGCAAAGGCATGTTCTTGAAGGCGTCTTGCCACAGGGGAGGCCTAGATAGAGCCCCTTTGAAAGGGATTCTTTAGGATTCGGCTGCAATAAACTCGAGGGGATCGAAAATTCCCACAAGACCGAGAAAATAAGATGTCGAATTGGCCTCAGTGCGAATCAAAAGCTCAGTGGAAAGCTCCTGTCGAGAAAACGCGGGGGAGAAATCTGAGGTAAAAATCGAAAAGATAATGCCGAATGAAGCTTACGGGGATGAAATTTTACCTGAGTAGCTTGATTTTGACCCGCCATTGGAGATTTGAGCTTGGGGAAAAGATGACCTAGGGTTTCGATCTAGACGGAGGCTCCGATGGATTGCGAGGAGAGAGAATAGGTGTTGAACAAATATAACCTGAAGACGTTGGCAATTGGAGTCAATTTCGGAATAAAATCACTTTTATCCCGTAATTGAAGGGGCATATGTTAACACCAAAATTTGGTACAGGAAGGAGTCTGATTTGTGGGCCCAGCTTGATGAAAAAATCCGTCCGGAAGAAGGAAAGTTTCTTCAAAAGGATTCGGCAGAGGAGCTTGCGGTCGGTAGTTTGCTTCCGTTCGGCAAAGGGACTGTTCTCGCTGATTTCGCGAGATTGCGTGGTGACGTGGCCCGAGCGGAAGGGACGAATGGATGGATAAGCATTCGCACTTGGAGATAAATTAGGTATCAAATATTGTGCTCGTCGTCCATCCGGAGTCATGCCGTGATAGGGTACAAATATGGACCCTGGATGTATGTAATTGTAATCGAAACATTCTCAATACAAACCGGCTTTACGCCGAACTCTCGAGTCCTTTAGTTGTGTCGTCGAGTTCTTCGAGAGGGTTCATCGATCCGTCGACCTCCGTAAGTACCGACAACCTTGTATCATGCCTAGTATCATGCGGTGGATTTAGATCGTGATGCAAGTAGTCTTGTTACCATGCTTAGTATCATGCGGTGGATTTAAGCTTGGTTCAAGAAGGTTTCTTGTTAGATCATGAGTCATGCGGTGGGCTAAGATCTAGCTTGGAGCTAGTTATCGGCTCTATTGGATTTTGGTGAAATCCAATAGATTCATTAAGTTACCTGTGTTGCTTTGAGTTTTACTTTATGTTTAAATTCATGTAACACTCTTTTTCCCAATTTAGATTGATTTGGATCGGCTTCATCTCGTCTAGTGATTCTTATACCGCACTTTCATATCTTGCTTCAAAGAGGCACGTGGATCACATGTTTCTTAAATAGCCGAAACCGAACCAATCTAGGTTGTCACGTGTTGCGGGTTCAATCTTGCCAATCTTGTGTAGATCTTGAGAGAACCAAGTATCATGCGGTAGATGCAAGTTTTTGGGTTGTCTTAGGGCTAATCATCCGATGGATTAGATTCTTAATTCAACCTGATAGATTTATCATCTTTGGTGATGTTTGTTCCTTCTCCATGGACCCCGACTCGGCTGTTCAGCCGTATTCGGTTACGCTTTCACGAGTAAAACGTGTTTATAAGTTATGTTTTAAACAACGTGTGCTTTTAGCTTTCCATATTTAGATTGTATCATGTGGTAGATAGATCTATTTGTGGTTGGTGGTGTGATTTTCAAACAAGTTGTATCTTGCGGTGGATAAACTTGTTTGGCTTCATGCTTGACGGGTTTTGAAGTACCTAGACATGCGGTAGACTAGTGCTTTGGGCCAATGCTTGCTTGTTTATTACATGTTTGTAATCATGCGTTACTTCTATTTATTGTTTATTGTTATTTATTCCCGAGGATCGGTCGTGGTCTTGTGCACGTGCAATTTTTATCCAAATAAAGACCGATCTATCGTCATGCTTGCGTCATCCGTTCAGCTATGTTCTGTTTTACACTGTAAAGTTCCCGAATGGTTTCTAATTTGCTGCCAGATAGCTTTTCATAGCTATATGTCATCTTACATGGCTTTCTAGCCGTAAATATGGAACTGTCTGGTACCACCCGGCAAGTTCCAAGCTTTGGTATTTAACTACTTTGTCTTTTGTTAATTTTCAGGAAAAATTGACTGGCACGCTTTGGAATCTGCTCGCTTGTGAAGCTAGCTTGTTCGGCTTGCTGTGTGCTTGACGCAGGGTGCAAATTTCGCGTCAATAGTATCCACTACAATTTCATTTATGTCCAGAGTGTGATCAAGGCCCTTCATAAAGCCAAGTTCCCGACCCTCTTCATAAAGCTAGACATCTGCAAGGCTTTTGAATTAGTAAGTTGGGTTTTTCTTCTGGAAACAATGCAAGCGTTAGGGTTCGGGCAGTGATGGAGGGATTGGATTCGACCTTGATAGCCACATCATCTTCCAAGATCCTCCTAAATGGTATCCCAGGACGACGGATAAAACATGCTAGAGGACTGTGGCAGGGCGACCCACTCTTGCCCATGCTCTTCATCCTTGCGATCAACCCACTGCACCGGCTTATTGAGCTGGCGGCTAGCAGAGGGCTGCTGCAGCCTACTCTTCATCGAGTGGCAACGCTAAGATACTCCATGTATGCAGCCGATGCGGCCCTATTTGCAAACCCTAACCGCATAGAGCTACGCCACATTACTGAAGTGCTAAACCTCTTTGACAACTGCTCGAAGCTCAGAGTCAACCAGAACAAAACGGAAATTTTTCCAATACGATGTGATGAGACGCTAGTAACTGAGGTAATAACGGACTTCCCGGGTAAAATTGGTATTTTCCCAGGCAAATATTTGGGGCTCCCACTTCACACAAGAAAACTTCGTCGGGCAGATGTCCAACCTTTGATTGACAAAATTGATGGCAGAATCCCAGGGTGGAAAGGCAAGCTTTTGTCAACGGCAGGTAGAGAGACATTGGTCAAGAGTGTACTCACAGCACAACCAATTTACCACCTAATGTTTTTTCCAGTACAAAAGTGGTTGCTCCAACAAATTGATAAGATGTGAAGGAGTTTCCTCTGGAAAGGAGCAGAACCAGAAAAAGTTAGCGGTGGACATTGTCTAGTCAACTAGCCGACGACATGTGCATCTAAGGAATTCGAGGGATTGGGCCTTCTGGACTTGGAACACTTTGCACATGCATTGAGGCTACATTGGCTATGGTTCCGATGGCAGCATGCGCAATGACCATGGGCGGGGATGGACATCCCCTGTGATAGCACCGACAAAGACCTCTTCAACGCTTCGACGATAATCACAGTTGGGAGAGGGGACAAAGCCACCTTTTGGCATTCCAATTGGCTGAATGGATGAGCCCCCAAGTATACCGCCCCCGGCTTGTTCCAAAAAACAAGAAGAAAAAATATAACAGCGATGAAAGCTACAGTTCAAAACAAGTGGGTCACAAACATGTCTCCTATCCAATCAATCGAAGATCTCCAAGAGTGCATTACGCTATGGGAAGAGGTGACCAGAGTACAAAGAGTAGATGATGCCGAAGACGAGATTAAATGGAAGTGGACACCGGATGGACAATACACGAGAAAAAGTGCTTATCGGATACAATTTTTGGGGCGACGCAAGAAACCAACGCTCACCCCAATCTGGAAAGCGCAAGCAGAGCCGAAATGCAGGATCTTTGCTTAGATTCTCCTACAACACAAGATACTTACGGCCAACAACCTAGCCAAACGAGGATGGTCGCGTGACCCAATTTACAAATTATGTAACGTTGCGCCAGAAACGCCCACACATCTTTGCCTAGAATGTTCGTTCACTTGGAATGTTTGGACGCACTTGACCACACAGTTTAGAAGACATGATTTGCAACAACCGCCACCACGTACCATTACGTGATGGTGGAAACAGATGCGCAACACTTTTGAAAAAAAAAGAAAAACCAAGATTTGACGGGATAATGTTATACTTTTGGTGGAACATTTGGAAGGAACGTAATAGAAGGACTTTTCAGCATAGCTCAATGGAAGTGGAAGAAGTGGCTTCTGTGATCACCAACAACATAAATCTGTACCAAAACGCCAGGACAATCGAGGATTGAGGGCCACAACAGGTCCTTCTGCGTAGTGGCCTTGTGTAGTTTTTGAGTAGTTTTGTTTCAGTGGTGGCCTTTTCCTTCACGGGAAGAGTTTTTTTAGCTGTTCGTAGAGTTGGGTTGAGGTTGGAGCCAGTAGTTGGGGCTCCACATGAATTTTCCTTTTTTTGTTTTTTGTTTTCTAAGCTCTGTTTTTTACCCTTAATTAAAATTATGACAAATCTCTTGCTGTTCCTTTCAAAATAAAAAACAATAGCTCAAATTATAACAGTTGGAGGGTTTGGCAATTGGAATGGATTCGACTAGTTACCAACTTGCTTCAATTTATCGCTATATATAAAAAATAAAGAACATTGATTTAAGGCCATTTGGGCAAAACTGAAAGGTCATGGATTTCTTTTATATAGTTAGTAATTGTAAAATTACTCTTATGCCCCTCCTTCAAGTAGTATTTCAAGCCCATGCCTAAAGGTATTTTTGAAAAAACAAAAAGAGCACAATGACACAACAAGTAAAGGATTCAACTAAACCTATTGGAGAAAAACAATTTGACTCAACACACATGACAAGTTTTTACGTGCATATACATGGAGTGGTGGAGAATGCGTGTAAGTGCAATGACACACTAATTACTTGAAAAGTTGTTTAAAAATCAAGCAATTTTTTTTGTTGCAAATTTCAATAAATCTGAAGTTACCCTTTTTTTCGTTGCAAAACAATTTTGAACCTACCTAATACAAGATAACTAAGAATTTACATATCTTAAGATATTTTTTCTTAAGTTCGTTCACATTGCATGGTAGTTGATTTCACATCTCAGAAGTACCTCAAGACATAAGTTAAGTTCACACCTATAAATATTTAGCAAAATAAGTTGAGTTTACATCTCAAAAAATTAGTTTATAATTCATATCTCATCTTATAATTGGCTTTAAATAAGTCTTCATTATTCTTCTTAGTAGTCGACTTCCTTCTCGGAATTAGTCTACGACTCACATTGGATGTATAGTTCAATGATCGATAATTTCATCTTGTAGTGGTCAAGCCTAAGCATGTGTTTAGTATATAAATATACCTAATAGAAGTGGTTGTCAGCACAGTAACACACAAACACTTTGATGTATGCAATCACTCTACTGAGAAGGAAGCTGAACGACGTGGTTGCACGCCATTTCCTATATCAGAGGCAAACACGAACATGTTGATCTTGTAGTCGGACATCCAGTTGTAAATGACGTGGAATTGAACCTGAGATGACTCCCTTTCTCTTCTTTCTCGTGAGCTGCGGCGAGAAATGATTCAAATAGCATCTCAGTATTGTCTTTTGATAAAAAAGCCTATTTCTATACACTGCAATGTACTGTGGTCATTTCTTAAGGATGATTTGTACAAAAAAATAAGCTATTTTCCTTTTGGGACAACAATTGTATACTTGTGCTTTCGTTTGTTCTCATCAGTTTGTTCTAATCACCCATTCTTTTTGCCAAAAGCTGAGTATGAGCTAACTAGCAAGAAGGTCTTGACCAGGGCTAATGTAGCCACATTATGTCTAATTGATTTTGGAAGGCAGTGTTGGGTGGGATGTCATGGCAGCAGCTCGAGAGATGGCAGTGAAACGAAAACTAGCAGCAGTGTGATCTGGTGACTCTTTTTGCAGCTAGCGCGATGGTGCCTTTATTTCTGCTCACATTTTTTTGCTTTTCCTCTCTTAATATGCAACTTTCTCGGCTATAAATGAAAACTATGGCTCACACTGTATGTTTTTATTCCTGTGTTTTGTGAATGAAGAGGCCAAAACTTCAGAAGGTCCATTTATTCCTTCCAAACTTCAGTGATGTCATCAAAATGCAAAAAGAAGAACACTATGAAATTAGTGTATATATCCATTCCAAACAAGTCTAAGAATGTACTGAGTTGTACTCTTACGGGCTTTTATGGATTTTGACTTTGACACTATAACCCACACTATCTTGCACTTACATTTGTCAACCTAGTATGTAATTTTGTGATGTACTTATATTAGGACATGACACCTGTCCTAATTAACTAGTTGTATGGTCTCAAAATATGAATGTGTTTTCTAATATTAAACTTATGAAGGTTTTAGACTACTTGTGATTAACATAAAGTTGTCCATCTTATGAAATCTAACAATGCAATTTATCCAATTTAAACTCTATTGTGCTAAATAATCGAATACCAAAGTTAGTCTATTAAATATGCAAGTAGGGATATGGATGGAGGCAAGGACGCATATAAAAGCATCCATCATACAAATTTATTTTTATACTTTAAAATTGAAATAATTATCCATTTTTAAAACATGAATATGTTTATGATCCCTTCAAAATGTTTTCCATGATGGATGAAAAATATTCAATTGTTTTTATAATTTTTCCATCTCACGTGAAAAATGTTGGATTGTTTTGTTACAAAATAGACATATTTCTTAAAGTGTTGAAACGAGATAAAATGTGAAATGCTAATATATTTTGTGAAATGCTAACAAGTAACAACTCGTTTAGGTGTGCAACACCAATCACAGTAAGGGCTGCTCAATGCGATTATTGCACTGTCATTAAGATTGTCACTCTTAGTGCACAGTTTTATCGCAAACTTTCATAGACAAACTGCACCATTCAATTGTGGAATGGTGTTATGATCAAATGCATTATGTGAAATATGTAGCATTTGAAAATATGGTGATGTTGACAAATAAACATGGGTTATGTTTGTCCATCCCTCGCATTTGAAAGTATAGATCTGTTAAGAATTATGTGTTTTCCTCCATCGATAATATAATTTTATATGAATTAAAATTGACCTATATTTTTAAATAAAGGTAGTAAATGACAACAGAACTCGTAGATTTCACGCTTACATAAACGGAGCTTAATTTAATTTGCGCCCTTTTTTAGATAAGGGCCATGCAATACAACAGACCTTAATTTTGATGATTTAGAGCTCGAGCAAAAAAAGAACTCAATCACGAGAAAGAAGAAATATAAATAAATATACTAGTACAAGAGCTAATCCAAAATGGGCCACCAGTACCAACCCAGCACAGTTACACTGTCCATTACGCCACGTCGCATGAGTACACACAACCGGCCGGCCGTAAACTTATCCTACGCCTCAGAGAAGCAACCGGCGAGGAGACGGCGGCTGGGCGATGGCGACGAGCGAGACGTCGTCGACGACGGGGCCGCAGAGCGTGCCGCTGTTGTCAGACTTAGTGTGGTAGCCCAAGCTGACGAACACCACCCTGGTGGGGCTCGCGGGCGCCTGAAACTCGAGCTTCCCGCGCGTGGACCCGCCGGCGCCCCGGAAGTCGATGTCCACGGTGGTCTCGCTGGCCCCCGCGATCGCCTTCACCTTCATCCCGGACGACGAGGAGTAGTCGGTGGACGCGCCGCACCCGTTGGCCGCGTCCCCGACCGAGAACTCCAGCCTGTACCAGCTCCCTTCCACGGTGCTGTACACCTCCTGCACCAGCGCGGTCTCGACGCCGGACAGCAGCTCCACGGCGCGACCTCCGCGCGGCACCGCGAAGTGCTCCGAGTCCACGTACTTGACCACCTTCTTGTACGACATGATCATCCACCCCGGCAGCGGGGACACGTCGTCCTCTTCCATCGGCGGCACCAGCACACCACCCCTGGAGTCCGGAGGGATGTATGGGCCCTCCTCAAAGTCCCCGTTCGTCAGCAAGTTGTCTGCTCGTCAGTTTCAGAAAATATCAGTAGAGCGAAGGTACACGTAGACAGACAGGCAGAAGGCAAATCGTTCTAGGCGTGTGTAGGCTTACCCTGGGTGGGCTGTGGCATGTTGAGCGTCCTGATGGCAAATGCGTCGATGATAGGACCGCAGCCTTCGTCTTCCTGTTCCTCCCAGGGGTGGTGAACGGTGAAGGACACGATGCCGGCTTCGGCCACGAAGGCCCAGGAGTAGGCGTCCCAGGCGCAGCTGGAGTACACCGTCTGGATGGGGAGTGGCTCGCCGGACTGGACGGGGTAGCCGGTTACGGGGACGATCTTGAGGCTCAGCTTCTCGTCCTGGGCGCAGGTGCGGGACGCGCGGAAGGTGATGGAGTAGGAGAGGCCCCGCGTCACGCTGATCTCCTGCTGAATGGAGGCGTCCCTGCCCAGGCGCAGGGCGTGTGCGCCCTCCGGCACCGTCAGGATCATGTCCCCCTGCTGCTGCCCGGACGCGATGTACTCGACGGAGCCGGTGGTCTTCCAGTACGGGATCGCGTTCTCCCCCGTCACTTGCGAGCCGCTCATCTGGGACTGGTTCGGCGGGTCCTCGAAGTTGCCATTCAGCAGCGGGCCTGCAACACGAGTACACGTACGTGTCATCAGAGGGGCAAAGCATGCAGTTGTTCAAGCCTTGAGACCAGTTCGGCCAGTGTCAGGGGCAGAACAAAGAACATGGCATCAGATCATATGGATTCACGATCGCAAGCACATCGGCAATTCGATCGGCACCACGAAGACAAGTTTGAGCAAGCCGAACCATGCAGATGCCGCGTGCATCTGGTGATCGTCTCGAACGATCACATCACATCACATCACATCAGGATCCACGACAACAGAGAGCCGTTGCAAATCATTCTTATGCTACAAGATCAGGAGGCAACCAGATCTCACATGATAGCCTCTTCAAGACAAGATCTCACATGATAAGATTCTGATTTTGTAAAATACTACTAGTGGTCAAACAGAACGTCCTGCTTCTCTGACATACATATTCCTACGCACGTGAGACAGCAGAACCTTGATTTCTTTTGGAACCTCAAATGACAAGTCAACAGCTGATACTATGGCAGCCTAAACCCCCCCCCCCCCCTGCCTATATTGTGTTTTCTCTATACTTTACTTTTTACAAAGAATTTATGTCTATTGTATGTTTTACTTTCACCTCCGATCAATTTCTGCTTTGTAAGAGGAACTCCAACAGTTTGACAAACCAACTTGGTATCTATCTAATTTTGGCAAAACAAGAAAAATTGGCCTCCAACAGTTTAGCAAACTAATTTGGCAAAGATAGAAACTTCGCAAAACTTACCTCTCCACGCGCGTATATGCGCGCACGAATCGTAGTTGCAATCGGTGTTTCTCTGTAGGTGGGAGGGTGAAAAAAGAAATAAAGAATAAAGAAGGATTCCTGATGTAAGTTTTCAAGAGGTGGAAGGACATAAACATAATTTTGTTTCTCTCGGGATTCCTGATGTAAATTAGATCTGAGTTTGACAAGTGAATTATGTGAAATTGTTGGAGATGAACTTTTTTTTATTTTGCATATCTTTTTAGAAGTTGACAAAACACAAGATTTGCCAAGTAAAATTTGGCAAACTCTTGGAGATGCTCTAACTAATAAAGAGTAAGATAAGAAAAACAGCAATGCCAGGACATAAGATTCTAGTACACGCGATCTAATATACTTCCACTAGGCAACATAAAGATTAAAGAGTAGTGACAGTATCAGTAAAAGTGAGCAGCTAACCACATGTCATATCAGTAACGGCCATAATGATTGGTGACATTATTAGTAAAGCACTTTTTAGGAAAAGAAACAGTAAAGCAATTAGCAACTAACCTAAAGCACTAAGCAACTAACCACAACTTGAATAATGCTATGCAGCAGTGACAGACCGATAGTAAGCAACTAAGCATAGGAACAACTTGTCATGGTGTTAACTAGAGATCAGATCTTTACTATTACTAATTGAAATCTCATTTGAAGCCTCCATGTGAAGCTGCCTCATATCCTAGGTGGACACACTAAAATAAAAGAAAAAAACAAAGAAATTTCCACGTGAAGCCACCTAAGATCCTAGGTGGACACGTAGAAAAAGAGAGTAGAATTACCCACTTATGCCATTATGAAGAATTAACCTAAATAACCCCCAAAATATCTCTTAGTTACCACATCTACCGTTAGAAAACATTAGGTCCGACCTTATCCTGCTAACAACATCTAATTACCGTATGTGGATCCCAAATTATAAAAGAAAAAACTATATACCATCTCGCCTAATTTATAAACCACCAAACCAAAAACCAAAAAATCTATGATGCTATCACCCATTAAAACTCTCATGCTCTCACCTAATCTCGTTGTCTTTAATTTCTACTCCATATTTTTAAAAAAATATATTACAAAGCGCCAATAACTAATATAACTAACCAACTCTACCATATTAAATCTAATCAAACTACCCTTCCGATCAAATCTAACACAAAACTAAATTCTCACCCTCTCTCACCAATCTCAAGGTTTCTATATCTCTGTCATGTTTAAATTTGAGATAGTACCTATCCTAAAGGATCAAAGGATCATTAGCTAATCAATTAACAAATCAAGTATCATGTAAATCCGTGTATAAAAAGAGAGCTGCAAACCACCATCAGAAGCAACATGCTTAAAAAACAAATTTTTAAAAAAAGAAAAGAACAAACATATTTGTATATTGATTTTTCACCATCATTAATGTGTATTGGTATATTTATTTTTTCATATCATAACAAATATGGAAATAATCCACACAAATAGTCATACACCCCAAGAAAAGGCAGAAAAAACTCTGTTTGTATAGTATCGCCATTATTACTATTAATAATTTATAATAGTGGATGAAGATAATTTGTATATATCAAGTTCCATATAGAAGGGTCGTTGTATGCATCACACTCTTAAAATGTATTGATTTTACAACAATTATGGCAACCAATGATCAATGATATATTGTGTAATATTTAGACTATATGTTGCCTATGCTGCAAAGTTATGTGATCATTTCTATGATGTCATGTTAACAAATGAAAACATAAATGAAATAAGCAACAGTATATTATAATAATGTTAAACTTTGTAATTAAAATAATTGAAGATGATCTCGTAGCCATTATCTGTTAGTTGGCTCGCTGATTAATCATGCAATAATCCAGTTGAGGGTGTCTCACCATCTCCGACGGCCGAAGTAACCAGCGCCGCGGCGCAGACGAGCAGGACCAACGCGGCGCTCCGCCACTTACCGATCGCCATCTCCGGTTATAACCCAACCTCGTACGACTCCAGTAAAAAGGTCTCTCTCTCCTACACCTTGGGAGCTTGGAAAATTTTACTCTCCAGCGGGGAGCTCACCCGGGACGGAGCTCACCCGGCCCGGCGCCGTCACACTTATAGGCGAAGCCGCGGCAGCACAGCACCCCCACACGGCCGGTCGCATGCACACGCGTCCGCGCGCAACGGATTAAACCTCCGATCGGGCGCCGCGGAACGCGCCGGGTCGGCGCGCGGGGCACGAGAGGAGGCCATGCATGCATGGCCTGGCCTCACGCGGCCACCGTACCCTTCCTCGCCTGGCTCGAGCGAGGCGGCCGGCAGGCTCTATCTGGTGCCGTGGAGGACTGGTCACGTGGCGCCTGTGGCCTCTGCGCCGTTGGAATTGGGGAGGATTCCTCTGCCACTGCCACCCCTGGCTACTGGCTTCACCTTCGTGTGGATCCATCGGGATCGTCGTCGGCGATTAGTTTTGGGCTTTCTTACCCTGGATTGGAGGAAGTGGGTGGTGCGGTGCTTAATTGCTCGTGTCGGCTCTATGTTCGCGTCAGATTGTACTCCATCGGCCTTCTTCTATTCTGACGGGATTCCTGATCTGGAGTTTTCTTTTCTGATCCTGGCAGGGTGCTTTGATCAGGTTGGTGCTCACATGGAGGCTTTGACTCGATCCGCAGACAGCAGACATGAGCGGTAGCACTTACGAGTTGTCACAGAACTCGATCGGCTGCCTTCCGGGAGTTGAGATGAGATTCTTTTTTCCGTTTCCAGAGAACAGCAAAGCGTTCTATTCAGCGATGTTATCAGTTATCAGTCACTACTGGGTGGTGTTGAGAGCCTAAGCTGAAAAAAAAACTTGGAGCAGCGAGAATTTACAAGTAGTAGCCTCCAAAACAGACGTTGGATTGTTCCGTTCACGCACAACTTGTATATAGCAATAATGGAAGCAACTGCAATTTCAGGATTGACGTCTGAGCTCTTGACCTACTGCTGGTGGAGAGGATGATTGGTTCTCATCTTTTTTTAGAATCATATAGTATAACATAGACGCTCACAACACACAACCGCCACGGGCTCCACACGCGCGCAGGATGCTGCTCGCCGCGGGATGCCACCGCCACGTCTGGCCCTGCACGACCGCACCTCCTCCGCTGTCCGGGCCGCCCCCCATGCGGTGCCGCAACCGGCCGGCGCCGCCACCGCCGCCGGTGCCTGAGTGGAAGGAGAAGAACCTGCAAAATGTTGGTTTCAAAAAATGTTGGTCCCAAAACTATTGCAATATTTTGCAAAATTTTGTCCAAAAATAATGCAAAATGTTGAAACATTTATACATTTTTTTATTTATTTAATAGTCATACATTTTGTTGGGTTGGAACTATTAACTAGCAATCTTAAGGAATTTTTTTATATTTTGTTTCTTCCATTTTCCAAAAACAAATGTCCCCAAACAAATTTACCAAATCTGTACACCTGCTGTCGTATCACGCGGCATTATGGTTCAAGCGCCATACCACATGACGTCAGGACCAGTCAAACGCCATGTGGTACTGCGGTAGGCCCTAGCACCAACAGTCGGGGAGCGTGGTTGCCGTGCCGGTGGGCTCGGGACCCTACCGCCGTATGATACGACGCTAGGGTCCCAAACACCATATGGCACGACGTTTCGACCCTACCACCATGCCATACGACGGTAGCCTCGAGCCTAACAAGGCTGCCGAGGCTGCGGTCAGTCCGCCACCCCCGCGCCCTCCTCTCATTCCCCCTCTCCCTCTTGTCTTTTGTGACCTCTCTCCTCTCAAGCAGCTATAAATTGCTAGAGAGTCATAGAATTTGCTAGAAGTTCTTATAAATTCTTAGAAATTGCTAGAAATTTCTAGAAATTGTTATAAATTGTAGAAATTGCTAGACATTCGTAGAAATTAATTCATGGAAATTGCTAGTAATTTTTAGAAAATTCTTGAAATTCGTTGAAATTGCTGCAAGTTATTGTAAATTTTTAGAAATTGAGAAATTATTGTTAATTCTTGAAATTTGTAGAATTTGCTGTAAATTATTGTAATTTTTTATAAATTCATAGAAATTCATAGAAGTTACTATTAATTCATAGAAGTTGCTAGAAATTCATATAAAATTGTTACAAAATTCTTGAAATTCGTACAAATTGCTAGAAATTACTGTACATTCTTAGAAATTGCTAGAAGTTCTTATAAAATTTTAGCAAAATTTGCGTAATTCATAGAACTTGTTGGAATTAATGTCAATTCATATAATTGTTCGTAAAAATGGTTCTTATAAATTACTTTAATTGTTCGATAAGGCGGTGGACCAGAAGCACCGCTCGTACCTGTCAACCGTTCTGGGAGAGACACTCCACACTCTATGTTGCTGGACTTCCTGCTACCTGATGCCCATACACCAACTCTGGATCCCTAAGTACGTAAATCGTTTTTTAAATTACTTATCTTTGTTTTCAATCGTATTTGTATTAAATAAATTGTGTTTTGTTGGTTTTTGTGTTTCAGGCTACGTGCAGCTGGACTACTGCCTCTCGCGCGGTTAGTCGAGGGGAACAAGCTACAAGCTCAGGTTCCTTGTAGGCAGCGCATGACGAGTATGACTCATCGCTTATCGCAACGTTTTTGGGCCGGTGGCGACCAGTGACGCACTCGTTCCACTTGCCTGTCGGCGAGATGACAGTGCGCCTGGAGGACGTGGCGATGTTGTTCGGCCTTCCATTCTGGGGTGTCGTGATGGGGGCTATTAACGTCCCCAACACTTGGAGAGTGGACTTTCTCGCTCAGTTCGTGAATGTTCCTCGGAATGATCGCGTGCCTTAGCCTTGCCAGCCGTTCGAGGACGCTCATGGACTGACCATGACTTGATTGCAGCAGTCCAACGTACGTGCTACTAGCTAATATTTTTCATCTTTTCTATGTATTTAAAACAAATGTGACGATTGACCTTTCTATGCAGGCTAATTACATGGCAGACGACGCCGAGCCATGGACAGTCGACAGGTTTCTGGAGGCGTACCTACTCTAGTTGTTTGGATTCTTGATGTTCTGCGAGTCTGCTGGAGACGTGCTCAAGTTCTTGATACCCTACTCTCGGATGATCGCGACGCACCCATGGATGTGGTGCCCCAGATCAGCTGGGGCAGCGTTGTTCTGTCGACAATGTATAGGGGTTGTGTACAGACGTGTTGAAGGGAAAGTCGGGCGATCCTCATTGGTTGTCCCCCCATTCTACAGCTTTGGATCCACGAGCGCTTCGACATCGGTCGGTCCAAGGCCGACCTCTCCTAGTACGACCCGCTGCTAGATGACATTGACCTCTGTTGACGTAAAATCAGCACCTCACGCCAAGCACACAGCAAGCCGAACAAAGCTGGCTTAACACACGTGGCTGAATCTGAAGCGTGCTAGTCAATTTTCCCTGAAACTGACAAAGGATGAAAATAGTTAGATAAAACCTGGAACTTGCCGGGTGATACCAGACAGTTCCGTATTTACGACTACAAAGCCAAGCAAAACGACATATAGCTACAACAAGCTATCTGTCGGCAATCTGAACATCATTCGGGAGCTAAAAACATGTAAACAGGGCATAGCCGAATGCATGACGTAAGCATGATGAAAGATCGGTCTTCATTTAGTTAATATTGCGGTACATGACTGTGACCGATTATCAAGGATAACTCATAATACAATAAATAAAGGTGAAGCATGATTATAAATTTGCATTAAACATGCATGCATAGGCCAAAAGCACTAGTCTACCGCATGTCTAGGTACTTTCAAACCCGTCGAGCATGACACCAAACAAGTTAATCCACCGCATGATACGACTTGTTTGAAATCACACCACCAACCAAGAATAGATCAATCCACCGCATGATACAATCTAAACATGGAAGGCTAAAAGCATACATCGTTTAAAACAAACTCATGAACATGTTCCACTCGTGACAGAGTTGCCGAATACAGCTGTACAGCCGATTCGGGTTCCGTGGAGAAGGAACAAACTATGCTAAATTAACACGCTTGAACCCGCAACACGTGGGAATCTAGATTGATTCGAATTCAGCTATTAAAGAGCACGTGATCCATGCACCACATCAAGTTAAAGATTTAAACACGCATCATATGATCGCAAATAAGATAGAGACGAATCTAGTCAATCTAAATTGGGCAATAAGGGTGTTACATGAATTAAACATAAGAGCAAAATTCAAAGCAACACACGGTAACTTAATGAATCTATTAGATCTTGCCAAATCTAATAGAGCCGATAACTAACCCCAAGCTAGATCTTAGCCTACCACATGGCTCATGATCTAACAAGAAAGCCCTCTTGAACCAAGCTTAAATCCACCGCATGATACTAAGCATGGTAACAAGACTACTTGCATCACGGTCTAAATCCACCGCATGATACTAGACATGATACAAGGTTGCCGGTACTTACGGAGGTCGACGGATCGATGACTCCTCTCGAAGAACTCGACGACTCGACTAAAAGGACTCGAAAGTTGGCATGGGGCCGGTTTGTTGTGAAATTGTTCGGTCCCTATTACAAACACTAAGGGTTCATATTTATACGCTTGTCCCAACACGACTCCTAGTCGACCACGATTACAACATTTATTGCCTAATATTAATGCCCCGGTGCCAATGTCCGTCTCGCACCTGTCATCAATTCGTCCCTTCTTTACATTCAAGCCACGTCATCACGTATTCCCGAATGCTTTCTCTTCCAAGCACGAAACAGTCCTTCTGCCGAATGATGACTCGCTTACGACCGCAAGCACCTTTACCGAATGCTTTGAGGAAAACCTCTTGCCGAATGATACTTTCCTACCAAACTCGGCCCACAGGTCAGTCTCTTCCATGTACCAATTTTTGGTGTTAACATATGCCCCTTCAATTACGGGATAAAAGGTGATTTTATTCCGGAACTGACCGTAAATGCTCAACATCTCCAGGTCGAATCCGTTCAACACTCGTGCTTTCCTCCTTTAAACTGTTGGAGCTTTCGCCCAGATCCAAACCCTAGTTCAACAACCTTTCAAGCTTCAATCTTCAAATGGCGAACCAAGACCAAGCTCTTCAAGTGAATCTCATCCTCCTCAGGCCCATTCGGTATTACTTTTCTCGAATTTCATCTTAATCTTTTCTCTTGCCCTCTCTTGTTCTTGATAGGCTCTAGCCGCCGAAATCTTGATTCTCGTCGAGGACCAATCACCGTCTTATTTCCTCGGGCCCGTAGGAATCTCCGATCCTTCTGAGTTCATCGGAGCCGAATCTCAGAGGATCCCCTTCAAGGTAGCACTGTCAAAACCCCATGAATGGCAGGATGCTTTCAAGAACTGGCCCTTGCCCCCAATTGCAGGCTGGAGAAATTGGTACACGAGGATGCTTGATGATGACAGCGTCAAGACAAGCAATTGGGACAACCTTTGCATTGCGCATTGTTTAGAATTGTTTTTTGCTGAAACACCTAAAAACGAGAATCTTCTGACTGCTGCCTGCCATTTTTGGTCAATTGGTGCTAATGCCTTTCTTTTTGGCCACGGGCCAATGTCCCTCACTTTGGCCGATGTATATATGATAACCGGCCTTGGAGTCACAGGAACTGTATATCCACACAAGTATAAGGGCTCCTCCAGGCAAATAGGAGTGAGAACAGGGGTTGGATATAAGAAATATATTCAAAACTACATGTCTGATGGCCCTTTGTTTGATGTTGAATACAGAGCTTTTCTGAACATGTGGTTATGCAGATTCATCTTTTGTGGCAAAGCCAATAAGCCAACCTGAACCACATTGTAATGGCTGAGGACATGGCTGCTGGTACCCCTATTCCCCTCGGGAAGTACCTCCTAGGCAGTGTCTACCATATGCTTCATCAGACCACCTATCTGATGCACACCAGCTAAAAGATGTCATGTGCTAATGGCCCTTGGTGGTTTGTTCAGATGTGACTGCAGCTATATATGCACCAGATTGTTGGTATTAATCTCAACAATCGGCACTTTCCTTCAGCCAACTACAAGGAAGGGGAAACCCAGAGCACCAAAGGTTGCCAAAGTTATGGAGAAGCTGCCTCAACCGTGTCTATCAACCAAAGCATTGGCGAACTTTTTGAGCTCTTCTTCAGAGGTTTTGCCAACCCTCTTTGGCTTCCATACCTGGATAATGATAACTTGACTCTTCCTTGTGAGTTTAGTTTTGAAGCTGGATGTAATGATGTACAATCTATAGCAATTTTCAATACCTTCATTCATCCATGCATCCTTGTGACAACCCACCCAGGAAAATACTGTACTACCTCCTAAACCAATCCACTTTGGTCATTAAGCAGTAATAAAGTATCATCCTGTCGTTAGTCGCCGGGTTAACGCCCGGTAAATCACTTATATAGCAACAAGGTTTGATATATATGCATTAAAACTCACACGAAGGCCAGTCTAGAGATACAACACAAGTTAAAAACAAATTATTGCAAACCATTGTTCATGACATGAAGTAAATGTTCAGAGTTCGAAAGAGTAGAAATAAATTAAACTAGCGCAACGATCAGCATCACAAGATGCCATCCGTGATGCCATCACTTGTCGTCATCCACCCGGTCAACAGCACCTGCACAACAGTTTTAAAGCAAGGCTGAGTGTACTAATACTTAGCAAGACTTAACCGTCGGGTGATAACTACATCACCAAGCTCTAGACATGAAAAGGCTTTTGGCTGGTGGGGTTTCTTTTGCTGAACAACCACGAAGAGTAGGTCCTTACTTTCGATATTTTAGCACAAGTTCTAGTTGATTACCATTTCTAAGTGTACCAACTGATTCAATCAAGAATTGGACAAGCAATTAATTCATACAACCATATTCACCAAATTCCATCATTACGGGATATCATGGCCAGTTGATTAAGCAATCTCGCATAACGGTGAGAGGCCGACAATCGATTGATTTAAACCTTGCAAGGTAAACCTAAGCACACGGTAGGATGCCCTCGCGAGGACAACCACCAAACGGTTCCCAAAAATCCTCAGGTCGGGATAAAAGGCCACAGTCTTTGGTGCAGGCTATCCGGTATACCCCGCGAGGCACCCGGACTCACCATACACCACCGGTAGCTAGCCGTGAGATGCATCCCAAGAGTAGTGACAGTTAAATCCCTAACTGTCTCATTAAGGTACTAGGCTTACCGGTCCCATTCCCGACAAGTGCTTAGTACGTTCAAAAGCTTAGCCCACGAAAGCCACTGCACCGGAGCCCAAATCCCATGCTCTTACCACATGAGCAGTCCATTTATAAAGATCTTATGATCCCAACATAAGAACCTATTCTCGTGAGTGACGAACATCGCTCGACTTCTACCGGTCCTATAGCATAGCAGCTATCGACCTAGCATACTAGTGATAGAGCATAGGTACCTAGGGATCATGCATCTAGGGTTTCAAACAACTCTTGAAATGTAAATGCACAAGCATAGCATGGAACCATTGCATAATTTTTAAAAGACAGGGTTAATGATCCGGGGCTTGCCTTCGCTGGCAAGGTTGGCCTTGGGCCCTCCTGGAATTGGGTCCAGGTCTTGAGTTACGTCCACGTACTGCAGCTCTTTGTCAGCACCTTCGTTTCCATCTTCTAGCACGAGCGTACATCTATCGTCGGAAAGATGTACACGCAGATGCAAATGTAGGGTTTATTTGTCGATTTTTAATTTAATTAGCTACAAACAATAAATGAAAATCATGGGTGCATTGGTTGTACACATTCACCTAGATAAGAAATACATTCAACATACTCTTCCAAAAAGGAACAATATGCAGCTCTTTATTAATTATTCTTTTCGATAGTGACTGTGTACATATATATAGAAATAAATTAATTTACCTTCACAAACAGCAGTGGGTTGGTACATTTAGCCTTTTAAAATGATTAGCATCCACCCTGGGTGATTAGGGGTGTGGTTGGGGATTTTTCCCATTAAATGACTATTAAGCCTTAATAGCTCCTATAGCTTTTATTCATAATTTAATTAATTAAAATTCAGTGGAAGTGTGCATCAGGCAGTAATCACCTATAACAAGCCACTGAACACACATATACACTTAGGATAGTTAGGAAATTAAATATTTTGAAAATAACAAAAGCTAGCAAGTAAAACAAGGTAAATGCACACAAAAATAAAAACTCATCAAAATGATTCTAACTTTCTCCCACATGTTATATGGTCTAACCTAGGGATGCAGCATATACACCTAGAACTATTATGAATCTTGAGTTATGTATTTTCAAAGAAATCAAGCATATTTCAAGAATAAATATTTCTGATAGTCATAAAATTGTGATTAATTCACCAGAGATATATTTTGGTATAACAAGGCAACATGCAGAAGTTGGGAACAAAAACATAATTAGTTTTTTCTACAAAAATCATTCGGACAGATTCTACATAAATAGTAAACAATTTATATAAAAAGATTTACAACATAAATTTATGTAATTTTTGGCACAGGAACTAGTAATGACCTAATACACAACATATCCAAAAATTGGACACAGAGGATTTATAGATTTTGAGATATTGCAGATCTAGGTTTTTCATATTCCTATTTTTCATGCTAAAACTATCAAGAATCAGACCATGTGAGTATAAGAAAAGTTGTAGTACTCTTCACCATAAATCCACCAAAATTAAGTTTGCATTTTTCTGAATTTTCTACGATTTCTACGCATTTTACAAGTTTCAGCAAAATGAGTACACTATTGAAGTTACAGTTTTGCGCTGAGGCCCCTGGAAGTTTCTGCAGATTCACAACCATACCCTTATTTCGCACAAAACACCCCAGAAATATCACAGACCTCGCAATGTGGTCCTCGGGCACCGGCCGGTAGTGGTCCGGCCAAATTCCGGCGGCCGGGACCGGCCGGGCGCGGGCGGGGAATGGCCCTCCGGCCCACGGGGGCTCAATTGCCGTGTTCGGTATGGGTTGGGGCGCCACCGGCGAGCTCGCACGGCGCGGCCCCCGCGGCGGTGGCCGTTGGACCCCGTGTCCCGGCGAACCGGCGGCCGATGCGAGCCGGCTCGCGTCCCGGGCACCGTCGGTAGATGCGTGTGGAGGTGATGGAAGCCTAACCGGCTGCGGGGAGGCGCGGAGGGGGCAGCTCGGCTGTGGGCGGCCCTGGCGGCGCGGTAGCAGTGCTCTAGGAGCTGGAGGTGGCTCGGCAAGGGGGTGAGGGCCGTGCGGTGCCTTTATAGGTGCGGTGAGGCGACGCGTCGGGCTCCACGCCTCCTCCTGGACCCTATGGCGCGCGGACAGAGGAGCCCTGACCGCTACAGGCGCCGTGCCTAGCGGGCAGCACGGGCGGCGCGCCGTGCGGCGCGAATGGCGGCGTGGCAAGGGGCGAGCGTGGGCTTCGAACCGCCTCGGTGCGCGCGCGGGGGCTTGTGGAAGGCGTGGTGACTCGGGGAAGGTGCGGCGGGGCCGGACGGCAAGGTAGCGGGCGCGCGGCGCGCGCGACACGTGCGGCGCGCGACGTCGCGGCGCAGCGCGCGGTCGGCTCAATATGTTTCACAGTACCCCCGTTCGAACGCAAAAACCTCCAAAAAGATGAATAAAAGTGCACAAAGTGATGAATACCAAAGTTGTAGATATCACTACCCTCTAAACTTTTACAAAGACCGCATGGTGTTTTTCTCAACGGATTTTGCATAAACTACAACCAAACTTTGAATGCCGCCACATTCCGGTGAACAGGAGATATTGCCAGTTGACCAAGTTTTTCACCATTTTCCACTCAAAATTGGAAATGCCAATCTACATGAAAGTTGTGTCCCTCAACAAGCTGGACAACTTTCATAAATGTAGATTTTGAAGTGTTTAGGGGAAATTTGGAGAACGCGGCAAAAGTTCCGGAAGACACTCACCGACGTCAAGGTTCAAGCGGGGTTTGACAGTGTCTTTGACCAAGGGTTGACCACAGGGGTGTGTTGACTTTGTCTAGGGGGTCAATAGGGATTGTCGGCTCGGTTTTCGAGGTGATGACCCAGGTTGACCTAGGTTTGACCAATGTCGGCCGGTTTGACTCGGCTGATTCGGCCATTAGCGCTAACAACGCTAATTAAAAACCTGGGGCATCACAATCCTGCCAGCAGAATTTTGTGGAGGAAGGCAAATTCAGAGTACCTTTGAGTACTACCAGCCAAACATGATGGCCAGACAACTAGGATGTGACCAAGTGCCCCCAAGGCTATTCCTTCATGAATTCCTCAAGCCCAGAGAGGATATTAAGGAATCCATACAAGCAAAAAGGGTCTACGAGTATAAGTGCAGCATGACTGTTTATGCACCCAGGCCTTTTGTGCCAATAACAATAACTCATCCCTCTTTTATTCCTTGGTGGCAAGAACTTCATGATCATATCTTCAATGTGCCAGTTCATCCTATCTGTCTTCAACTAATGCCTGACTTTCATCCAACTTTAGAGGTAATATATTCATATCCCCTTTGTACATTTACCTTCAATCATGCCCCTCTTTACTGATCAAGATTTTGTCATCTTCTGCAGGATATAGTACCTGCCCCGCTTGCCAGGACAATCTCCTATAATATTGAAGGCCCAATCTCTGCCTTAGGATACCAATCCCCCACTCTGGCTCAACTGATGTCCAGATATGCCACACTGGATCCAACCCTCATCAGTTCAGCCCCTGACAAAAGGAAAGCTCCATCTCTGGTTGCTCCTTTGGCTGCCAAGAAGAAAAGAACAACCAAAAAACTTCTCATTCGGGTTAGAACCCTTTTCTTCCTGAGCATAAAGCCACTCTTCATCCTGATCATCTTTATCTTGTGTAATTTCAGACCAGAACTCAACGACCACTGATCATTGCAGATTCTGCCAATGCTTCACCTACTGGTAAAATTTTTCACCATCTTATTTTCTGGTCATTTTCTCTTCATTGGCACTTATGCTCTACTTATCAGCTGTAGAGGAAACTTTGGTGAGCCAAACTGTGGGGAGCTCTTCTCCTCAGCATGATTCAAGTCCAACCTCACCAAGGATCCAACCATCCTCTCTTCAACCAGAAGCTTCAACCTCACCAAGGATGCATCCAGCCTCTCCTCAGCCAGAAGCTTAAGCCTTACCAGGGATTCACCCAGCTTCTCCTCAGCCAGAAGCTTCAGCTTTACCAAGGACTCCTCAAGTTTCTCTTCAACCAGACATCCAAGAGGCCCTCCTTGAGCCTGAAAAACTTCCATCTCCAACTCGGGAAGCCAGAAACGATGTAAACATGAACACCCATCTTTCTATCTTCATTCAATAAATCACCACTAATTCGGTAAGAAACCTCTTTTCAGGAGGAAACTGTATCATCACCAATCTACTCCTTTGTCGTGGATGACCTGATTGCCGAAAAAGGGGATGAAGCATCTTCTAGTCAGGCTTTATCAGAGGAAAATCAAGCAAAGTTGAAGGAAATCCTCTCCCTGCTGCAAAGGGATTTTAAAGACCAAGTCAAGGATGCGGATCTTCTAAGAGAAGCACTTGAACTCATCGATCAAGATCTCCCGGCTGACATTAAAGCTTCCCTAGAACCTGTTTCCAAGCTGGATGATCACTTTGTAGCAGTAAAACAGGCTTTGAAGAACCTATCCACCCAACCAGCTTTGGAACAAAAGCAAGCTGCAAACAAGCAGTCCATGAAAGATTTACATATCCAAATGCAAAATCATAAGGAACTGCTAACCAAATTGCAGCCTGAACTTGAACTGAAGAAACTCAGGAAAGTTGAATTGGAGGCTGAGCTGAGAGCCTTGACAGCTGAGATCGAAGCTGATGAAAAGAAGATGGCTGAACTTCCTCAATCAATGGAGAAAATACGAAAAGAAGCCACAACAGCCATGACCGCAGGAAAACAGCTCAAGACAAAGCTCTTGACTTTGTCTAAAACCCAAGAAGCTGATCAAAGATTGTTGGAGAACATAAATAAGATGATATAAGACGCCTCTAATGTAATCTCAAAATACTTGGGTGTATGATTGTAACAAACAATTTGTAGCCGAACGCCTTATCATCCCTGTAATTTTGCTCCTCATCAGTCTTTATTTTCCCATATTTGTCCTGCCTTATTTTGATGAGCAATTCTTGGGCGACTCGGCAACCTTGACCAAACAGTGTCATACCCGAAAAACAACCCGACCGCAACACAGTTGGATTTCAACTAGTCAAACAGAATATGACTCAGCTAGAATCCCAAAAGACCCGGCGACGGCTCGGTTGAGGGAGTCTCTCCACTTCCCAAATTTCATGGGATATGCGCAACGATCTCCGACCATGATCTCTTTTCCAGTCCCATAAATTAGAACTTCGGGTGCCCCTAGCCTTTCACCAAGCCCTCTGCTTTCCGAGCCTTTGCCAATCCAAGCTTTTCTTCTCCAGTACTAGTGCTCCCAAGAGCTCCATGGCAAGCAGCAGCAACAGGCGTCGGGCCAACAACGAGGCCGAAGGGAGCCGCGCTGGCACTCACCGGAGGTGGTGATTGTTGACTTCTTCACAACTCTCTTTAGATCCCTTTTAACCCCTGACGATCCTCTTTATGTTTTAAGGCTCATCCGGTGGAATCCTGCCTCTGCGCCAGCCACAACCCCGACCATGGCGGGCGATTCCTCGGGATCGTCCAGCCGTTCCCACTCTTCCAGCTCGCGATACAACAATCGCGACACCCTCAGGTTCAAGGCGGAGCGCGATGCAACCCAACACGAGTTGGAGATCACCTCCAAATAAGCCGAATAGCCGAGCTTGAGTGGGAGCATCAGCGCAAGCAACTGCTGGAGGCCATTGACTGTGAATCTTGCAACCTGCTTGGTTTTAATTTAATCTTGACCTAACCGCCATTGCCTTGTGATTGCTGCAGATCGCGACGCCGAGCTCAATCGGTTGAAGGCGCTGGTTGAGAAACTGGCGGCCAAGGTGAACGCTCCCGGAGACACACCGGAAGCCCGCCTTGGCGCGGTGGAAAACCGCGTCGATGAAGTGGCCCTCCACGGCGTTCGCCTGGGCACCACCTTGGCTCTGGCCGCCATGGCGATGCACACTGGCGTCGACTACTCCTCGCGGCCACGCGGCTTCTACGGTGACATGCCGGAGGACGTCGACAACATCGAGGCCACTCTAGAGCGCCTCGACGGCCACGGTGATGCCATTGCCGATTCCATTCACCCCCAGTCTGTGCTGAACAGGCTGTTTGACTAGTTTGTACTAGGGATGTTGGAATTTCGGTAATAAAGATGAAATTTTATCTTTTGTATTTGCCTTGTGATGATCTCTTTAATTTGTGCATACGAATCTTCACTTATCTTGAACGCATTTGGGAACCTTTACTCTAGCCGAATACACACAAACTCTTGCTCTTTGGCGTAGAATCCGCAGATAATCCTTATTCGGGAGCCATGAACACTGTTCAATGGAAAAACCCTTCGCATTCAGGGAAAAACCCCCGCCGTTTGGTATTCCCATCAATGCACGCCAGCCAGTTATCACTCCCAATGCACTCCACTGCTAATAAAATAGCCCCTGTGGCGCCCTGCAAATCCATTCGCATACACTTCCATCATTCCACGTCCTCTCGTCCTCCTCATCCAGAAAAAGCCCCCAAGGCCATGGCGGACAAGGGGAAACAGCCACTCGAGGAGAACAGCTCCCCATCAAAGAAGCGAACCATTCGAGAGTAATCTTCCTTCTCATCCCTTTCTCTTGGTCTTGATTGCAATCTCGTGATCCATCTTTCTTTGATTTCAACCTCGACTTGCTACCAGAGGAAATCCTTGGTACTAAAGAAGTTCCTGAGTACATCCTTTCCGACTCTTCGGCTGAAGAACAAGACGCCACGTCGGAACAGAGGACCAATCACCAACTGCGCCATCGCATCCGTCATCTAAAACATGACCTGCGGGACATCACCGCCCGTTGTAGTGTCGAACGCGAACGCCGCATGAGCTTGGAGGCACTGGTAGGGGGTAAGATCTTCATCCTTATTTGATTCTCATGCTCAAGTTCAGATCCCATGTCCAACAAGAATATGTTCCCCTTTTTCAGATGTGTCTGACAGGTACAACAACCTAAAGGCCTCTTGGGACAGCTTGATGGAAGCTGCAGAACACGGCAACCCCCAAAGCTTCTACGTTGCCGTCACGGTGGTCCTGGAGCGGCTAAAGAGGGAAGAACTGAAGAGGAAAAGTGCGGAACAAAAGAAATGAAGCATACTTTCGCTTCTTCCTCCAGGCATCCTGCTTCCTGTAGGCCTTCTCTTGTAATCTTAGGCAGCTGTGTTGTTAGTGAAGAAACCTGCAAGAATGCTTGTAATGCAGAACGTTTTCGTGCTAAGGGCAATACACTTTAGTATTGGCCATTTCCTTTTGTCAAGATTTTTGCTCTGAAGGCGGCTTCTTTCCCGAATGCCGACTATTTCCATGTTTTTGATGCTTGTAACAACAGTTAACAATCAACTTCAATACTAGGAAAGTATTTCTTCAAGTATCTTCCGTTTATAGCAGCAGTGAACTTTTCTCCTAGTAAAGTTTTCAAGATATACGCATTTCCAGGCGTACACCTGACCACCCGAAAAGGACCTTCCCAATTCGGGGACCATTTGTCGAATGTACTGTACTTAGTTCCAATCGGCAATAACGCTTTCCAAACCAAATCTCCTTCTGCAAATTGCTTGACTTTTACCTTCTTGTTATAGTACTTAGCAACTTGCATCTTGTTTTTCTCAATATTTTCCAAGGCCCTAAGACGAATCATATGCAAATCTTCTAATTCGTTCATCATTAAGTCGTTGTAATCCTTGGAACTCAAATCCTTTTGCAAAACTACTCTCATTGAGTCTAATTGCATCACCCATGGCAAGACAGCATGATTCCCATAAACCAACTCATAAGGAGATGTTTTTGTAGCGCCATGAGGAGCCATTTGGTAAGCCCACAAGGCTTCATTGAGTACCGAATGCCACCTTTTTGGCTTCTAATCAATCTTCTTCTGTATAATCTTGATCATGATCTTGTTATAAAGGCTCTGCCTGACCATTAGCTTGGGCATAATAAGGAGAAGAATTTAACAATTTGATCCCCATACTTTCAGCAAATTCTCTGAACTCTAAAGATGTAAACTGAGTTCCTTGGTCGGTTGTAATTGTTTGAGGAATCCCAAATCTATAAATAATATGCTCTTTGACAAACTCAACCATATTTTTTGATGTCACCTTTTTCAATATAATTGCCTCAACCCATTTAGTGAAATAATCTGTTGCTAAAAGCACAAACTTATGCCCCTTGCTAGATGGAGGATTTATTTGGCCAATCAAATCTATTCCCCATCCTCTGAATGGCCATGGCTTCATAATTGGATTCAAAGCTGATGCTGGAACTCTCTGAATATTTGCAAACTTTTGACAATCTTGGCACCCTTTGTAATACTCAAAGCAATCTTCTAGCATCGTTGGCCAATAACATCTAGTTTGCCTAATGACCCATTTCATTCGGTAAGCCGACTGATGTAGGCCGGGCATTGTAGCAACACCCGATCCAATGATTTGTAATACAAATGTCCATCAAGAAGAACAAACTTTATAGCTTTATACCTGAGCTTCCTAGAGACCTTTTAGGATGGATTTTCCAAATAATCAACAATTTCTTTTCTCCAATCATCTTCTGCTAGATCACTCCCAAAAGAACATACATCATTGGCAAACACTTCTTGATTTTCTCTATAACCCGAAGCACTTTGAGCTAATCTGTTTGCCTCTTTATTGTTTTCTCTAGGAATATGTTGTAGAATCACTAACTAAAAATTTTCAAGATTGCCTTGCACTCCTCATAGTAATTCCTCAGGATATCATTTCTGCATTCATATTGGCCATTCAATTGTTTTATAACTAGCTCTGAATCTCCAAAAATTTCAACTGAAATAGCCTTTGCCTCTTTCAAATATTGAAGTTCTCTAAGCAATGCTTCATATTCAGCTTGATTATTTGTGATAGTAGGTTGAGTAGGGATAGAAAATTCAAACATTTCTCCCCTGGGTGAAATCAATAAAATTCATACTCCACCACCTTTACCACATGAAGATCCATCAAAGAACAAAGCCCAAGGAGTAATCTCAAGTTAATTAATTGATGGATCACGATGTTCAGTAATAAAATCAGCAATAATCTGTCCTTTAACAGCTTTTGCCGACTCAAACTTCAATTCAAACTCAGACAAAGCTAAAATCCACTTGTTAATCCTTCCATTCAAAATTGGCATAGACAACATGTGTTTAATTACATCAAACTTTGAATATACAATGCATTCGGCATTCAACAAATAGTGCCGAAGCTTTGTCCACGAGTAATAAACACACAAGCAAAGCTTCTCCGCAGCCGAATATCTTGTTTCGGGATCAAGCAATTTTCGGCTAAGGTATGCGACTACTCTTTCCTTTCCCTCAAATTCTTGTATAAGGGCCGATCCAATGGTTTGGGTATCGGCCGCCACGTAAAACTTAAAAGGCTTTTTCAATTGTGGAGGTACTAACACTGGTGGTTCCTTCATGCATTCCTTGATCTCATTAAAACCTTTTGTTGTTCGTCACCCCTTACAAACTTCTGATCCTTCTTGAGTCTTAACAGTGGAGAGAAAGGCAACACCTTTTGTGATAAATTTGATATGAATATTCTCACAAAATTGATCTTACTAAGCAATGATTGCAACTCCTTGAGATTGGTTGGAGGAACAACTTCATCAATAGCTTTCATGCTTTTCTTGCCAACCCCTATTTCTCCTCCATGCACCAAAAATCCCAGGAACTCTTCAGCTGAAACTCCAAAGCCACACTTGTTCGAGTTCATCTTAAGTCCATGTTTTCTAGTGCACTCTAGAGTTTTCCTCACATCATCCAAATGTGATTCATGATCCAAAGACTTGATCATGACATCATCAATGTATATCTCCACAATTTTGCCGATCAACCCGTGAAAAATATAATTCATGGCTCTTTGATAAGTTGCACCGACATTTTTCAACCCAAATGTCATGACAATCCACTCAAACAAGCCTATATGTCCAGGACATCTGAAGGCTGTCTTTGATATATCTTCTATTGCCATAATAATTTGATTGTACCCTGCATTGCCATCCATGAAGCTAATAACTTTATGTTCAATAGCGGCATCAACCAATAAATCAGCAACAGTCATTGGATATCCATCCATGAGCGTAGCTCTGTTTAGATCTCTAAAGTCTATGCAAACCCTCATCTTCCCATTTTTCTTGTAAACAGGAACAATATTAGAGATCCACTCTGCATATCTGCATGGCCGAATGAAATTTGCCTATATCAATCTCTCAACTTCTTTTTTCACGTCGGCCAATACTTCATCCTTGTAGATTTTTCGGGGAGGTTGCTTGTAAGGTCTAAAACTAGGCTTGATTGGCAACCGATGCTCAATAATGGAACGATCCAAACCAGGCATCTACGAATAATCCCAAGCGAAGCAATCTTTGTATTCTTTTAGTAATTTAATCAACTTTTCTCTGAAACTTGAATCCAAGTTAGCACTGATAAATGTCGGCCTTGGCTTATCACCATCTCCAATGTCTATTTCTTCCAGCTTGTCAGCTGACATAAACCCACATCCTAACTTTCCATCAGTAACATCAATTGGATTTTCCCTTAAAAATTACTATAAGAGCCGACTGCTTGGATCGGCTGTTGATCACTGCTGACTGGTTCAACAGGACCTTCAGCCCAGTCTTGCCTGAGAAGCAATCTATGCCTTGATACTCCCAGAAGGCCGGTTCCACATTTGCCACGCTTACCGAATCATCCGCTTGGACAACTTCCACTTCATCATCTACCCATTGAACAAGGTTTTGATGCATGGTAGATGGAATGCAACAATTAGCATGGATCCAGTCCCTTCCAAGCAGCAAGCTGTGTGCCCCTTTGCCCTCAATGACAAAGGAGGTTGTAAGCAAGGTCTTAGATCCGATCATAAGATCCACATGTACACAGCCCTTGGTGTCTGAAGGATTTCCAGCAAAATCATTCAAGACTATACTTGTTGGCGTCAAATCTCCAGGGCCCATGCCAAGCTTCCTGAATGTAGTGTACGGCATCACATTGACAGTAGCTCCAACATCAACAAACATCTTGGTCAATGGCTTCCCGTTGACATATCCTCTCAAGTACAGCGGTCTCATGTGTGGATTCTTGGCTGGCTTGTCAAAAGTAGCTTGCTTGGCCAACACTAATTGCGCCATCAGCCCAAATTGCTCAGCCTTATCAATGTCTGGTGACACCTCTTCCTGCACAATCTGATTAGCTGGAGCCATGAATTCATTCAGCAAGAAACATACCATGCACGTAGGAGCCCAACGACCAGATTCATGAGGCTTGTCCTTTGGGCGCCACATCTGTTTCCTCTTGATTCCTACCGGCTTCAACTCCTGATTCCTCAAGTACTGAACCCTCCTCTTTTGGCTTCTCCTTAAACCAGGTGGGCACCACTGTCCCTTTTGCCAGACATACTCACGATCTTCTTCTTCTTCATGATCAACCCACCTATGATCAGCATATCTCTTTCTTGGTTGATCATCAATCTCATTTATTTTTATGCGCCGATGTTGACAGTGTATTTTGGTACACCTAGCATGTTCATTAAACTTTGGTTTGGGTTTGATTATGGAACTAACCCACCACTAGGCACACTATTCATATAACAAGTTCATCTATGTGCATGCATTTGGAAGTGTTGTGTTTATGTAGGAAAACATGGACATAAAGGACAGATTCGCAACAAGTTCAAAGGAGCATTTACGGAGTCTTGTTCGTGTTCATGAGCTTGATGAAATCACTTCCAATGGTGGCAAGGACCGAAGTGTTACAAAGGAACACCCCCGGGGATTGAAGCGTAAAAGACTGAACTTCATGCGTGGAGAACCTCCATCTTGGAAGCGAGGATGACATCGTCAAAATCATGCAAGTGGAGGAGGCAAAGTGCATAATAACCTGAGGACCCACGGGAGCGAAGGGGCGACCGAACCGGGCTGAGATGGGCCCAGGCCGGTCGGCCCAGGCCGGCCCGCCCAGCCCACTTCGGTGGCCGGTTCGGCCCCCCTTTCCTTTCACCCGAAGGATCTTCAACCCTAAAACCCTGGAGGCGCCGCCATTCGAGAGGGGGAGAGCCATTCGCACCAGGAGGCCATCCACAAGCTAGAGAGAGAGGAGGAGGATCTCCGGAGGGAGATCGTCTACTCGAAGGAAGCACCCACAAGTGGAGAAGAAGGAAGACACCATCGGAAGGGAAACCATGATCAACGGTGCTATGTCCAGCACCTTGATGGGGTAATCTCCTTATTCGTCCATGGGTTGTAATCGATCTTGAGATGTAATCGCACTTTGTCGGATTATCTATCTATCATCTTGTGTTGAATATACTTTAATGCTTAAGGTTAGCTACCATGCCGTAAAGGGAGTATGAGCTCCAATGCTTCCTTAGATCCATTCAATACGCCGTGTCCATCATAGGTCTAGTCATGAATACCTTCGCGTAGTGACAGTACGAGAGGAGGGAAAGGGCGAAACCGTGGTCACAACCCCAATAGATTAGATTGGTTTTCATGTCTTTAAGCGATTGCATGCTCTAGTATCGTAGACCCGTGGGCGAGTGTCTTTTATCTTGATATCTTAATCATTCTCTCTAGTGTAGTTTAGTTGTTTTCTAGTTTAATCATAGTTAGAGTTTGAGTAGCTAGAGTGTGAAGGTAGATCGAACGCTTGTAATCCCCTTGCTCCGCGGATTGACAAGAACCTTGGGAATCCCGTGGTGAAAAAGGTGTGGGGTCCGTACGCTTGCGGATCGTAGAGGGATACGTCTTTTATCCGTCAACAAGCCCCCTTTTTTTGCAACTGTTGCCAGGGAGCTAGCTAGTTTACATCGTTTGGTTTGCATCTAACTTAGTTTCATAATTTAGTTTGTCTTTTGTTTGCTATATCTAACATATATTATCTAGAAAACCACTTGTTTCGTTTTTGTTTTTGTTTTAATCTTATTGTCTAGATGGCGTTCGTTAATCAACCCGTGGAAGAACTGGAGAAATCATTAAGGGATTACGCTAGCCCTCGATGTGAAGACATAAAAGTACAAGAGTCGGATTCGAAGCTCGAAGCGACCAAGTATGAGATTAAATCCAAGGTCATCGAGATGGTGGCGGCAAACCCGTTTGAAGGGATGGTTACGGAGAACCCATATAGACACATAAGGAATTTCACGATGATATGCAACACGGTGCGCCAAGAAGGAGTCCCGATGAATGGTTCAAATGGAATCTCTTTCCCTACTCACTTGCCGGCAATGCAAAGACATGGTACTCGTTTGCGTCCTTTGAAGTTGAAGTCAATTGGAACAAGTTGACAAAGAAGTTTTGTGAGAAGTTCTTTCCAATTAGCAAGGTTCAACATCTAAGGAGGCAAGTGATCAATTTCATGCAAGGAGAAGAGGAAGGGATAGACCAAGCCTGGGATAGGTGTAATGGGTTGATCGAACAAGGACCAAGACTCGGCTTCTCCGGTGACGTACTCTTGCATACATTTTTATTTTCCCTAACGCCTAGTTGCATGCAACACGTCAGAATGTGTGCAGGTGGGGATCTCATGGAGAAAACACTCACGGAAGTCGCCCAACTTCTAAAAAAATTAGTAAAGCGGCTGCCATGCGAAGAGATTGGGAAACAAGACTTGCGGAAGAGACGGAATATAATTCTAGGAAGAAGTGTGCTGAATTTTCTAAAGAGGCAACCCCGGAAGTCACAAAAGAGGAACCAATCACAGAAAAGCTTGAAAAAGAGCACATCAAGTCAAGAACTACCCCAAGCATCGACTTCGCCGTACCAAATGAGACAAACAAGAGAAGCATGTCAAGCGCGAAGCCACTAAGGGAGTTCGAACCAATGGATTGGGTTCCTATCGATTACGGAGAAGTATTCAACAAGAGAAGACCGTTCCCTAATCAAAAGGGAATGGCAAGAGCATTGGAAGTGGATTTCCCACCGGAGAAGAAAGTGGAAAATTCATACGACCTTGAAACCACCGGTGAGATCTTTCAAAAACTCTTTGGAGATGACATAGTGGATCCGGAACACATAGCCGAGGTGAAGAGAATCATGGGGATCAAGCCCGAAGCATCACCATACGCTCGCCTTGCCGAAATTTACGCGATAGGATCCGAAGAAGAAGAGAAGATGACACCACACTTGAGTTGCGAGATCAATGGAGTTCAATGCAAGGCTTTATGCGACATCAGTGCCCAAGTAAGTGTCCTATCTTCTAAAATTTACGATAAAGTTCAAGACGACAACCTAGACTTAGCTCCAACATCAACGAAATTAATTATGGGAAATGGTAGTACTATTAAACCTCTAGGTATTGCTTGCAACATGAAAGTAAAAATCTCTAGAAATTGTATACCAACCGATTTCTTTGTTATTGATGCTTACCATCGTAATCATGATCACATAATCCTAGGTAGGCCCTTTCTTAAGTTTGTTGATGCCGTGTTAGATGCCGGAGAAGGCAAGGTAACAATGAACCTTAATGGAACAAAGTACACATATAACTTTCTTCGTGCTTTGTTGACGGTGAATTTCCATCAACCTAGAGTACTTGTTATACATTGGTTTCGATTATGATTTGCAACTAACCTGTCACTAGGCATACTAATTATATAACAAGTTCAAACTTGCATGTCAATTTTGGAGTTTGTTGTTTACGCAGAAAATTAACATTAAAGAGGAGACTTTCGGGATAAGTTCATCAAGCACTTCAAGAGAAGATCATGAAGCCCGTCACAAGTCAAGACACGAAGTGAAAAAGACTCCAAATAACCCAAGGACCGAAGCATCAACACGCAAAACTCCGGGGACTTGGATGTTTACCAACGAGATCAACTCAGCCCGAGAGATATTCTCGCAGCTCAGGACAACATGATCTTTCGGTACAGATTAGGAGACTTAAACGGTCTTTAATGGCAAAAGTTTGACTAACAAAGTTGTGGGCCTCGACGATACCTTCGATTTGGACATGTGGAAGGCCCAATTCGGATAAGGGAGCTAGGAGATAAAGCCCCCGAAATCCCTGCTGCGCAGTCAGTCCGAAACCAGAACAGATTATCTTCCAAGGCCGATTTGGAGATCTTATCTTCGTTTTTAAGGAAATAAATGAATACCAAAGTTGAAGATAATTTCGTGGCACACAACCTGGACACCGAATTTGCATTATTTGGAGTCCGGATGTGGGA
This sequence comes from Cenchrus americanus, assembly GCA_947561735.1. Classification (NCBI taxonomy): domain Eukaryota; kingdom Viridiplantae; phylum Streptophyta; class Magnoliopsida; order Poales; family Poaceae; genus Cenchrus; species Cenchrus americanus. Next base: position 262,333,833 of record OX387241.1, on the reverse strand, counting down.
GATATGGCGCTGGCAAGGAAGGACTGCATATCAGGAAAATCTGGCTGATTTTATGGAAACCAAGTTTGCTTCTCTCCCAAGGAGGATCTCGTGCAAGGCAAGGTGGAGCACGCCCAAAGGCACCCCAAGGACATAAATACAACCCCCTAAGTGCCCCAAGATGGGTACCGATCGAATAAATCATCCTACCGACGCCATTCACTAGAAAACCGCCGCCGCAAGATGAGGGAGAGAGTTAGATGAGCTCGTCGCAAGGATCAACGCCGGCGGAGGGAAGTAAGAGGAGGACTCCAAGCCGCTGGCCTAGGGGTGTTCCCGAGCTCCATCGCCACCATCTTCATCGATGAAGTTCTCTGGAGTCTCCATCACCCCTATGTGCTTCAATCCGTGTAAGATGATGGGGTAATGTCTCCGTTCATCCCTAGGGTTAGATGGATGCATGCTATGTGATCGCTACTTGATTCGTGGTTTCAATCTATTGTTTTCATGTTGATGATGCTTGGATGATTAAGGTTAGATACCGTGTTTTTCGGGCGTATGATATCCGCTACTCCCATAGATTCCATCAACATACCGTGTCCATCATAGGTCTAGTCACGATTACCTTCGCGTAGTGACAGTACGAGAGGAGGGAAAGGGCGAAACCATGGTCACAACCCCCGGTAGATTGGTTTACCACTCTCGTGTAGTAGATGCATACCATGTAATACTAGATCCTAGGGAGGGAACACTTATCTTTCTTAATCACTCTCTTGTGTTCACCCTATACCATCTAGTTTAACCCTAGATTTGTTTGATCAACTTAGGTTAGATTGTTTTACCTTTAGATTAATACTCTTTCAAAGGTTTTCCATTCAACTAGATTAGTACTTGGATAAGTGCTAGTAATCCCCTTGCTCCGCGGATTGACAAGAACCTTGGGAATCCCATGGTGAAAAAGGTGTAGGTTCGTACGCTTGCGGATCGTAGGTGGATACGAGTTTTATCCGTCAACATGCTTCTAAACACCTTACACCCTTTCCTCCCGAAGATGAAGAAATAGAAGAGATAGATAGCCTTTGTTTTGTTGAAACCCTTAGAGACCCACTGCAAAGAGCGATGGAGAATCAAATTAGTAATCAACAAGATGAAGAACTAGAAGAAGCAACAAAAGGTTTGGAACCACATGATGGAAGCGTGGAGGAAGGAAAAGTTGAAGACATAGGAGAGATTAAACCCGAGGAGCCACAAGCGCCCGAGGTAGACCTTGAACCTTTGCCCAAAGGATTAAAGTATGAATTTTTGGGCCCAGACAAGACCTATCTAGTCATCATGAGCGACGATTTGAGTCCCGAAGAAAATGAGAAGTTGCTGATTTTATTGAAAAAACATAGGAAGGCGATTGGATATTCGATTAATGATCTCAAAGGTATTAGCCCAGCCTTTTGCACTCATCGTATACCAATGGAAGACCAATGTAAACCCGTAGTGGACCACCAAAGGAGGCTAACCCATGCCATGCGAGAGGTAGTAAAGAAAGAGGTCATCAAGTTACTTGATGCCGGAATCATCTACCCGGTTCCGCATAGCAAATGGGTGAGCCCGGTACATTGTGTACCAAAGAAAGGAGGTTTGACCATGGTGAAGAATGAGAAGAACGAATTGATACCACAAAGAACCGTGACTGGGTGGCGGATCTGTATCGATTATCGTAAGCTTAACAAAGCGATGAAGAAAGATCACTTCCCCCTACCGTTCATCGATGAGATGCTCGAGAGATTAGCAAACCACGCTTATTTTTGCTTTCTCGATGGGTACTCGGGGTTCATGCAAATCTCCATTCACCGGACGATCAACACAAAACAACGTTTACATGCCCTTACGGAATGTTTCCATATAGAAGGATGCCCTTCGGACTATGCAATGCTCCGGCCTCTTTTCAACGTTGCATGATGGCCGTATTTTCGGAATTCATCGAAGAAATTGTCGAGGTGTTCATGGATGATTTTTCCGTTTATGGGAAGAAGTTCATGGATTGCTTGGCAAACTTGGAAAATGTCCTCACGAGGTGTGCGGAGGTAGATTTGGTGTTAAATTGGGAAAAGTGCCACTTCATGGTTAAGCAAGGCATAGTGCTCGGACATGTTATATCCGAGAGGAATTGAAGTGGACAAGGCTAAGGTAGAGACGGTTGAGCAACTCCCACCTCCTACGGATGTTAAGTCCTTAAGGAGCTTTCTTGGCCATGCTGGAATTTATAGAAGATTTATTAAGGACTTCTCAAAGATCACTAAGCCTTTAACGCATCTCCTTCAAAAGGATGTGGCTTTTGACTTTGATGAGAAGTGTCTAGCGGCATTCCGGACCTTGAAAAATGCGTTGGTGAGTGCTTCCATCATCCAACCTCCGGATTGCAGCCAACCTTTCAAGATCATGTGTGACACAAGTGACTACACCGTAGGCGCGGTTTTGGGTCAAAGAAAGGAAGGCCGAGTTCACACTGTTTACTATGCTAGCAAAACTCTTAGTGGGGCGCAATTAAATTATGCCACTACGGAAAAGGAGTTGCTAGCGGTGGTATTCTCTTTCGAAAAATTCATATCTTACATCGTGAATTCGAAGGTCATTGTTTACACCGATCACACAACCATCAAGTATCTCTTGGATAAGAAGGAAGCTAAACCACGTTTGATTTGTTGGATCCTTCTTCTCCAAGAATTTGATGTTGAAATTCATGATAAAAAGGGGGTGGAGAATGTTGTGGCCGATCATTTGTCTAGGATGAATCGTAGACAAGATGATAAAGAGCCCATCAAAGATAAGATGAGAGATGACCACCTCTATCGAGTGCTTGATAAGGATACTTGGATGATCGATATCATTCGAGCGATTCGGAAGATGCCTCTCGATCATCTAGATAAAAACTCTCAAAAGAAGATAATCTCCGAAAGTAGAAAGTACTTTTGGGATGCACCATACCTCTCCAAACTTGGCAATGATGGAGTAATGAGAAGATGTGTGCCAAGAGAAGAAAGGGTAGAGATTTTGAGAAAGTGCCACTCAGCGGAGTACAGTGGACACTATAGTCATTTTCAAACCCAAGCAAAAGTATGGTCAAGCGGATTCTTTTGGCCGGAGATGCATGAAGATACTAAAAGATATGTTGCATCATGCCCCGAATGCCAAAGAAGAGGAAACATCTCTCAAAGAAATTCTATGCCTTTGAAATACAACCTACAAATCGACATATTCGATGTATGGGGTATAGACTTCATGGGGCCTTTTAAAAACTCATTTGGATTTGAGTATATCCTAGTCATGGTTGATTATGTATCCAAATGGGTAGAGGCTATACCATGTCGTAAAGCTTCCACGGAGGAGTCCATTACTATGATCAAAAACGTGATTTTTCCTCGTTTCGGTACACCGAGAATCTTGATAAGTGATGGAGGAACTCACTTCACCGGGAAGAATTTCAAAAGTGCTTGTCCAAGTTGGGAATTGAGCATAGGGTCTCTACGGCCTATCACCCACAAACCAACGGACAAGTGGAAACGTCAAATAGGCAATTAAAAAGCATCCTCAACAAAACCATAGAGAAGGGAGGAAAAGATTGGTCCAAGAAATTAGATGGATCTTTATGGGCTTATCGAACAGCGTTCGAAACACCGATAGGTATGACCCCTTATCAATTCATTTATGGAAAAGCTTGCCACCTTTCGGTTGAGTTGGAACATAAAGCCTATTGGGCGATTAAAGAGATGAACCTCGATCTCGATGCCGCAGTGGTGAAACGAAGGATCCAAATAAGCGAGCTAGGGGAGTTGAGGTTGAAAGCATATGAAAATGCAAGCATATACAAGAAGAGAATCAAAAGGTGGTATGATAAAAGGTTGAAAAGAAAGAATTTAAAGGAGATAAGGTCCTCCTCTACAATTCGAGGTTTAAAACCTTCAGAAAGGGGAAATTGCAAAGCAAGTGGGACGGACCTTATGTTGTGCATTCGGTGCTCTCCAACAGAGCGGTAACCATTATGGATATAAAAGGCGATCAATTTATGGTGAATGGCCAATGGCTTAAGGTTTACTACGAAACCGACGTTGTGCCCCTTCATCATGTTGATGTATTCACCATGGAAGAAGAGCCCGAACGTCCCGCCTAGGACGAAAAACGAGGCATGAATTTCTGTAAATAGTTTTTCTTTTAATTTCCTGGAGTTTCTCGCGAAGATTTACTGGGCCAACCTTTTCCCATGGGCTAAGGAGGCGAAAAAAGGGCTGTGCGTGAAAGACCGGACCGGCCCGGCCCCCGAGCGGCGGCGACAGACGTCCCCGATTTTTGCCCGAATTGCTCCTTTTCGACTTCCTTCTTTGGTCAGAAAATTTTAAGGGAAGTTTAAAAAAGGAAAATGAGGTTCCTAGGTTTTTTCTCTTCAGATTATTTATTTGGCCGAATTGGGAGATCGGGAATCAACCCCTCCAAACAATATTTTGCACCCTTGCAGCAGCCATTGTGTCCCCAAGGAGCTTAGAGTTGAAGCTAGAAGCCAAGGAGCCATCGATGGAGGAGGCGAAGTGATGCAAGCTCAAGCTACCCGTCGAGATCAAGAGGACCGCCCGCATCCGTTGCGGAGGGCGTGTCCCGACCGGAGCTATCGCATATTGCAACCCCGTCGAAGGAGAGAAGGTCCCTACGCCCGTTCGAAGATCGGCGTGCATCCAAGGCATGAAGCGGAAAGACTATAAGGAGGGGTCGCCCGAGCCTAAGGATTATGGGGGTAGCGACTACTCCGACGATCATAGACCGAGCTCGTGGGCGGCCGCCGGAAGAGACGATAACGACCTCTACATTTGGGATGAGGTGCCCAAGGAGAAGACTCCCGAAGGCCCTAACGGTGGCAGCAACGACGGCGGCGACGACAATGGTGGTGGCGACGATGGCGGCGATGACGGTGGCGACGACGGTGGAGACAATGGCGATGACGACCCCTTTGGATTGCATCCGATGTGTTGTCGAGCTTGCCGTCAATCCATCGTGGATCTCTACGCGTCGGTCGACGAATGTCTCCAAGCCATGGAAGCAATGAAGCAGCGTTTGGAGGATTTGGAGCGCGTAGTTGAAGACGACTACAAGTTCCTAAACCGTAACGTGCACAAACCTTTTGGCATGGTTGGAAACATGAGAGGCAAGTGGTGCAATACTTGCTTGAAGTACCACTAGGTCTAGTCTTCCCCTTAGGATTTTTGTAAGATACGACGAGGACGTCGTATGTTTTTAGCGTGGGGGAGACCTAGCTAGCTAGCCTTAGCTTTTGAGTTTCAAAGTTTAGGTTCGGTTTAGTCTTCGAGAGAGGAGAGTCTTAGAGTTTAATGAGTCTTAGTTTTCGAGTGTGTTTTTAAATTTTTGCAAGTTTGAAAGTGTCTTAAATTAGTGTCGAGTTAAAGAAAATGAAATAAAAAGAGTCTTTATATATTTTAATGTGTTGCTTATCTTTATTCACTTGTTTGTTTATCTTTGATTCCTGATATATGAACATAAGTGTGTGGTTTGATAAATGTTTACCGTGGTGCTTAGTGGAATTGCTACTACTTAAAGTACCCATACCATACTTCGATCTTGAGCTTCACATGTTAGTTGTGCTATGTTCAATGCTAAAAGTTGGAGGATTTCAGTTCTGAAAATTATCTTAAAACCCTTGTAATAAAGGTTAGCAAAACCTCTTTTTCCAAGTTGAGAGTAAGAAAAAAAATCCTATACAAAGCCAATTTATTTTTTGCTCCACCATAAGTGTGATTAGCACGATGAGTTACGCTAGGATCCTTCTCTCTTCGGAGTTTTAATTTCGAGCAATGATCATGTTCTTGTGCTTATCTTTTGATTGCTAGCCTCGTCATACATTCGGTAACGTGACTTTCGCATTGGAAGTCCCGTACATTGCCGAATTCCATACCCAACCATATACATCTCTTTTGTACATCGCATTCATTGAACACAACCTATTTTCAAAGGTTTCGTCTCGTCTCTAGCATGATTTAATTAAAATTTCAGATTGTATGCATGCAAGAAAGAGAGGAGTTGAGAGCTTTGAAAAGTTGTCAAGAGAGGGAAAAATAAAGAGAAAAGTATGAGTATGGAAAAGAAAGAAAGAAAGAAGGAAAGAAAGAAAAAATGTAGAAAAGTAAAGAAAGAGAAAAAAATATGTGAATGAAAGAAATAAGAAAAAAATAGGAGGTAGCAATAAAGATATGAGAGCGATGGATCGAGTGAAAGTGAAAGAAAAAATTAAAAGTGTATGGAAGGATGTCACGTTATCGAGAGACGAAACTTTGATTCTTTTCCAACCATGTGCAATCCGACAACGAGGACGTCATCGGTGCCTTGTAGTCATTAATTTTCTTTTGCCCTTGCACATGTCCACCACTTTAAATCTTCTCATCCTTGATATCCCTACTTATGGTTAATTCTCATGATCATTGGCTTTGAAAGGTAAACAACCATTAGAGGAAGTTCTTAGTTTGACAATACTTGTGTTGATTGCGCTAACCCTACATATAGCTCCACTTTACATGTTATATGAGAGACTTATAGGAGGTGAGAGTTTTATAAAATTTGTTTAGGATAGCCACCTCATAGGAGTGACTTGAGAGAGCTTGGATAAAGGTTTTTGTCTAATACTTCTTGCAGGAATTTTGTTTTTAAAATCATAAAAAACCCTCCGATGGAAGCAAAGAAGTAAGCATGGCTGAAATTGAAGACTTCGAGTGAAGAGTTTGAGTTGTGGGGTACATCTTGACGTGGTAAAAATTCTAAACGCCCGTGTTTATGTTTGATGATCATTACTTTGTGTTTATGTATTAAAGATGAAAAGATTGACTAACTTGTGAAGAAGGATTAGCGGTACACGATTACAACGCTTTGGACGAAGTTCTTTTATAAGTACTTGCTCGAGGACGAGCAAGAGCTAAGCGTGGGGGAGATGTTGACGGTGTATTTTGGTACACCAAGCATGTTCATTACACTTTGTTTTGGATTTGATTATGGAACTAACCCGCCACTAGGCACACTAATCATATAACAAGTTCATCTATGTGCATACATTTGGAAGTGCTGTGTTTTTGTAGGAAAACATGGATATAAAGGACGGATTCGCAACAAGTTCAAAGGAGCATTTACGGAGTCTTGTTCGTGTTCATGAGCTTGATGAAATCACTTCCAATGGTGGCACGGACCGAAGTGTTACAAAGGTACACCCCCGGGGATTGAAGCGTAAAAGACCGAACTTCATGCGCGGAGAACCTCCATCTTGGACGCGAGGATGACATCGTCAAAATGATGCAAGTGGAGGAGGCAAAGTGCATAATCACCTGAGGACCCACGGGATCGAAAGGGCGACCGAACCGGGCCGAGATGAGCCCAGGCCGGTCGGCCCGGGCGGGGGCGGCTGTCGGTGCGGAATATGGTCCCGACACTAACCGAGTAGATAACGCCTAGGTCTATCCCTCAATGGTCGATGCTAAGCAACAAATGACACAAGGATTTATCCCGGTTCCGCCGAGGGGGCCGTACGTCCAGCCGGTGGTGTGCTCGCGGCACTATATTGCTCGGCACCGGGGGTGCTTGTAGTGGGGCAAATACAAGCAAGGCGGGAGAGGAAGCGTGGCTCCCAAGTCCCCGGTGAGTAGGCGAAGATGTTGTGGGAGAATAAGAGAGTGAGTGCACGGTCTTGCGCCGTGTTCCTCCCGCCCCGTCCCCCCGCGGCTGGGGGCTCGCCTTCCCTTTTATAGGCCAAGGGAGCGGCGAGTTACATGCACGCCGCGCTACCTAGCTGCGTGTGGGAGCACATCGTGCTACGGTGTAGAGCGGGCGACCGTCCGGTCGATCTTCGCTGCGATCCGGCCATGATGGCCTACCTTGTACCCGAACAGTGGCGGTTCGAGGGTAGGAGGCGGCAGATGGCGATGGCGTCCCCTGATAGGCTTCGAGGGGAGGTGCTGATGATGGCCGGTACGGGGCACAGGAGCGGGCAGAACGGCGTTCCTTCCCAATGAGCTGCGTGGTGGTGGAGTGGTTCGTTGCCGGTGCTCGGGCGTGCGCTGCGGAGTCGGGCGTGTGCCCGCGCGCGTGGGTACGGCGGCCGCGCGCGTTACGGTGGCCGGGATGGCCACCCACCGGCCTAGCGTCCCTCACCTAACCTGCGGGGTCACGGGGAAAGTGGAGTCGAGGGTGCGCCCGGCCCCCTTTCGAGGGTCGAGCGCGTTAGCCGTACGGTGGCGTGCGCGCGGTGTCATGGGACCGACGCCGGCCGTACCGCACGGTCCACCCCCACGGTGGCGGGGATGGGCTCCTCCCCGGGGAGTTGGTGCGGCGGCACGGGGCGTGAGCCCCGGCGCATGATGGCGCCGTCTCGCGGCGTCGGGCGTTAAATGCCCAAGTACGGGGCCGGCGCACGCGTGCGGGCGCCCGTGAGCGTGGCGGGCCCCGGCCGAGGGTGGAGCGAACCCTCGAGCGAGGCGAGGCCCGCTCGAGGGGGAGCGAGCCCTCGAGCGGGGCGGGACCGCTCGAGGGAAGGGTCGCCCCTCGAACGGGGCGGAACCCGTTCGAGGGGGGGGGTTGCCCCTCGAGCGGGGCGGAGCCCGTTCGAGGAGGAGTGTACCCTCGGGGGCGGCGGAGCCACGCTCGAGGGGTCTCGTAGGCGAGGCGCCTTGGCGGGCCTCCGAAGTCCTGCCGCATGGGCCACGTCCTGCATGGTTAGTTCCCTGCATGGTTAGGCTTAGCTCATTTTGATGCAGGAATTTAAATGAGGGTTCCCCCATTGTTTGAGGGGACCCCTAGGGCGGTCCCCGACAGTAGCCCCCGAGCATCTGCGGGTTTGCCATTGAGGCTCCCGCAGATGCTGGAACCTACTGATAGGACGTTCTTCCCTCCTTGTTTGCGAACGCTTTCCGTGGGGCCGCGCTAGCGGACCCGCGGGTCTAGCCCCCGAAGCCCTGCAGGAGTGTGGGCTCTCTCGGGGGGGTTAACCGCGAGCAATTCGGTCAGAAAGGCGTGGCACATATGCCAACCGGCATCGGCGGTATTTCAGCCGGCATCGGGGGTGCACGCTCCCCTGTCACTGTCTCCGGCGGGTGCAATTCCAAGGAGGTGTAGCCGTGCGTCAAGCCCCCGAGCCTTGGCCTGTTCGAGGCGATCGGGTCGAGCCTGACGACTTGTTTTTTATCGCGCCCTCGCCGTCCCTCCGCGGGTCGGGAGGTGAGGTTTCCACGACTCCCATCGAGCGGGTCGCGAATCGCGGATTCCTCTTCGAGGCCGCTAGCGGGTGGTTCAAGTGGACGTCCATGCCCCGTTCGATAAGGGTAGGCTGCGCGGTCCGGAGACACGTCCATGGAAGCGCTTGCGTGGGTTTGCTAGGTGGGACCCGGTCCCGTTCGCTAGGGACCGAGGGCGCGGAAGCTCTTCCTCGGTGGGATCCCCCGCTCGGCCGCCCTCGGCGGCTCTCGAACACGACATGTGGGGCACCCTCGAGCCGACGGGCTCGAGGAACGGCTCGAATGCGCGTGCCCTCGTCGTCCCTAACTGCGTGATGCGGGGCGCCTGTTCGAACCCGTCGAGGGTCGGGCTTCGAACCTCGATCGCAAGGCCGTGCGGGGCCGTGCCTTGGCCAGCCCCGTCTTTTTCGCGTTTGCGGCCGTCGAGGGGTCTGGGCGTGCCGACCCTCGAGGTGCTGGTTGGTGGCATGGCGCGGTATGAGTGCTTTCGGTGTCGCTCTATTTCAAGCGTGACCTGGGCGATCCTCTTACGCGCGTGCCTTCTTTAGGGGGTTGACATCGCCTCGAGTTGGGGGTCATGCCGCTCGAGGGTCCTGCGTGGCATGGGTGCCCGCGGTGGCCTCTCTACATCGAGCGAGGGTCCCGGACGACCTTCTCACGCTGATATCCCATCGAGGGTCGCCTTGTTTCGAGTTGGGGGTCATGCCGCTCGAGGGTCCTACGTGGCATGGGTGCCCGCGGTGGTCCGCTCTACATCGAGCGAGGTCCCGGCGACCTTCTCACGCCGATATCCCATCGAGGGTCACCCTTGTCTCGAGCCGAGGATTCGCCTCGCTCGAGGGCTCTCCTTGCTTGGCAAGGGGCCCGAGGCATTTAATTGCCTTGCGGGGCGTGGCCGCGGGTTTTGCGGCGCGGGCGCGCCTTTTTAGGCGCGCGCGGCCGCGCGCGCGCGTAGTGGGCGACGTGGCGGCGGACGTGACGGTTTCGCCTCGGTCGTCGCCGGTCTTGCCGTAATGATGACCCGCCGCGGTGTTAGAGCCGCTGCGGTCGTGGTGGGGCCCGCCCGTCGACGCGATGGAAAGATTCCTGCGCGGTTAATGTTGGCGGGGCGTGCGCTCCGGAGAACTCGCCCGTCGCCTATAAAGCTGCGGTGAGGAAGGGGCGGCGGTTTTCTACCTTGGCTCCTCAACGTTTTCGGTCCTCCGTCCCTTCGCCTTCGCCTCGCTCTTGCCGGTCGCGCGGGCTCGCTGTTTAGAGCTTCTTCCTTGTCTCCTTGTCCTCCGCCCTCGCACTCGTTCGCCCCCCCTCATGGCGCCGCCTCAGCTTCCGATTAGGGTCCTGGAGCCGTACGCATGGGAGAGGTCGACCGTGACCCGGCTCGCCACGGGCGAGCGGGTCGCCGCCCGCCGGCCGTCGGCCAACGAAGAAGGGCGCCCGGCGGAGTGGATCGTGCCGCCATCGTCGCACCTTGAGCCCAATCCGCCGGAGGGTTACGTGGTGAGCTTCCTCCGCTACCACGAGCGCGGCTTCAACGCGCCGGCGAGCACATTCATGCGGGCATTGTGCTACCACTATGGGGTGGAGCTGCACAACTTTGCCCCCAATGCGATCTCGCAGGCGGCCACGTTCGTGGGCGTCGCGAAGGGTACACGGGGGATCCCGGTCACCGGGGAGCTGCGGGTACACCTCTTCCGCGGGGAGCTCATCACGCAGCCCACGTCGGAAGCCGAGGGACCCGCCGCGCGGTGCGCGCCGGCGGGATGTCGCTCGCCCGCGGGGGCGGCTCAAGGAGTTCTACATCCCCCGCACCATGACGACGAACAACGCCGGCCTGGGAGCGGGGATGGTTTTATCTCGCGCAACGCCGAGCCCGGCCTTCCTCCCTACACCGGCGGGGTGTTCAAGAAGAGGCGGGACGCCGGGGCTACGGGTTGCCCACGGCCAACCATCGGGCGCGCCGGGGGTCCGTCCTCGCCGCCTTGCGGCGGGCGGCGAGGGAAGGGCTCAACGCGATGGGCGTCCTCGCCTTCCTTCATCACTCGGCGAATCGTGCCGTTGATGGAGAGGCCGCTCCGCATCTTCGGGATGACGGAGGCGGCCAACCCCGTCGACGTGGCGAGGTCGCGGATGCTCCCGACGCCGGCCCGGAGCGGCCGTACGCGCTCACCGGGCGCGGAGCGCCGTCGACACCGGGACGCCGCCACCGCGGGTCGGACCCCGTGGGACATCGAGATGCTCCCCATCGGCCCGTTGGTGAGTGTGGTTCTTTGATTCTCGTTTTAGTCCTTGTTCTTGACTCCGTTTCCCGATGTGCCATCGTTGTTCTCGCGCGCGGCACCGGTGCGGTTCAACGCCGCCAAGTCCGTTCCACCCACCCCCGACTCCCGTGCGCTCGGCGGGCGGCGCGGCGGGAGCAGCGGGGAGCGGGCGGTGCGCGGGGAGGGAGCACGTAAGGCGGCGCCAAGCGCGCCGCGACGCACGGTCCGCGGAGTGCGGCGGCGGGAGGAGCCGGGGCTCTCCTCCCCGACATCGAGGAGCCCTCGTCCTCGGACCGGGACGAGGAGGAAGAGTCCGAGGGGGAGGGCCCCTCGGACGGTGGCGGCCCGCGCCCCCGTCGCCGGATCTCGCGCCGGCGTCGGGGGGTGGCTTCGTGCGGGGCGGGCGCGTCGGCGCCCGCCGCCGGGCAATCATCGTCGGGGGCGGCACGCGCGCGGAGGTGCCGGCGCGCGCCACGGAGGGCGCGCGCGGCGGTCGTGCCGCGCGCGCGCGTCAAGCGTGCCCGCGCGTGGCGGGAGCGCGTCCGCGCGCGCGGCGTCCTCGTCGAGGGGCGCGTCGGTGGGCGCGCCGCGCGCGGGGCTAGCGTGCCCGCGCGTGCGGCGGCGCCGTCGGGGAGGTGCCGCGGCGGCGCGCGGCCCCCGCGCCGGCCTCGTCGGAGGCCTCGAGGAAAAGGAAGCGGGCCTTTTCCTCCGCGAGGTAAGGAACTTTGTTCTTCCTTTGCTTGGCCTTAGTTTGTCTGGTTATTAGACGCTCAAATCCTCCGTTCGTGTTTGCGCGGGGGCGGTGCCAACCGTCCCTCCTCTTGCACCGGCCAAGGTGCCGAGGACGGACGCGTCGATCCCCACCCGGCGGCGTTCGTCGAGGGGGTCGCGCCCCGGGGACGGGCGCGGCGGCGGGCACGAGCGCGCAAGGCCGGGCCGGGGCTTCGAGGCCCCGGGCGGTGGATCAGCCCGCCGCGCGGCGCGGCCGGCAGGTCGCCGGGGGCGGCCGGCGCCGGTCGCCACGAGAGGCGCGGGCCGCGGCGGCGGCTACGGTGGAGGTGCCGCCCGCGGTGGCGGCCACTTGCGGAGGAGGCGGAGCGGGCGCAACCTGCGGAGCGCGCCGCGGATGTGGCGGCACGGACGGAGGTGGCGGCAACGGCGCCACAACGGGCGCCCGCGGCCGCGGAGGCGCGGTGGGGGGCGCCGGCGGAGGCGGAGCGGGCGGCTCCGCCCGCCGGCGGTCCCCGGGCGGAGGTGGTGGAGCTCTCGGATGACTCCCCGCCGCCCGGGTGGAACCGATGGGCCGGGCCCGTGAACTCCCTCGAGCCCCGGAGGGGGGCCCTCGTGAGGCGGCACGAGGGTCACTTGATAATGGGGGGCCGAGGGCACGACGCCGAGGCCTCGTCCTCCCACGCCGGCCGCCCCGCCCGTGGGGGGGGGGGGCCGTGGAGGACCCCCCGGCGTTTGCCGACGCCCGAGAGGGAGCGGGGAGCTGCGGGGCGAGCTTCGGAGCCACGGCGCCACGCTCAACCGCGCGTTGAACGAGGCGGCGCGGGTCCACGGCGGCCGGCGCCTGGATCGTCTTCCGGGTGTGCCACGGTTGCTCTTCTTCTTTCCCTTTTCGCTTTCGCGTGTCGTATTCAAGACTTGGCGCTTACGAGGCTCGATGTGTGGATGCCGGGAGCTCGAGCGCCGCGCCCATGAGAAGTACGGCGCGTTCGACCGAGTGAACGCCGAGGCCCGCCGGCTCCGGGAGCGATGCGGCGCTTTCGACGCGCTTGCGGAAGCTCTCGGGACGCGGACACTGGCCGGTCTACCGGGGCGATGGCGTGGTGCGACGTGCTCCCCGAGAGCTCGGGACGGGGCACGGCACGTCACGCGAGCCTCGAGCGGATCCGCGCGGCCCTCGTCGATCGCGATGAGGCACCGTGGAACGCGCGCGAGGACCCGGACAAGACGCGGACGTTGGCCGCCACCGGGAGGCGGAGGTGGCCACCGCTCGCGCCGAGGCCCGGGAGCTCCGCACGTCGCTCGAGGGGAGGGCGCGCGGCGCTAGCCGCCGGGCCGAGGAGCGGGCGCGCGGGCCGGAGCAACCGCGCCAAGGAGGCCGATGACCACGAAGGCCGCCCTCGACGTCAAGGCCGCGGCTCTCGTCGCCGCCGAGGGGCAGCTCCGGCCAGAGCGCATCGCCCGCCGGGGGCCGAGGGGCGGCTCCGGCAGAGCAGGCCGCCCTTGGCGACGCCCGGATGGCGCCGGAGCGGGGGGGCGCGTCGCGCGCGAGACACGGCGGAGAGGTCGGCCGGAGGAGCGGAACGCCGCATTCTCCGAAGTTGAAGATGAGGCGTTGGCGCTCGGCATCGCAATGCCGCCCAAGAGATGGCCCTCGTCGAGCAAGGCGAGACCGTCCGGCCGTCTCGAGCCGGCGCTCGAGTCCGCGCGCCGCGACCTCGATCCGGGAGAAGAGGCAAGTCGAGGGTAAGCTATTGTCCGACCCTCGCTTGTTAGTTCTTGCTTTAGAGGGTTCGTTTCCCCCTTTCGATTTCTTGTCGTCTTGTCGCTTCCGTGCCTCGCGCACGGCCTTTGGGGCACGGCGGTTGGGCGGGCGAGGCCCCGCAAGCCTCCTACAACTCCTGCGAGCGGGAGGCTGCGGGAGAGCTGCGGGACGCGGCCCTCGAGACCCGTCACGTCGTCGAGGAAGGCGATGCCCGGGCCGGCGGCTCGGCCGGCCGGCCGCCTACGCGCCCTCGGCGGCCACGTCACGGGGCGGGTGCGTCGGGCGTTGCACCTAGGCGTGCAGAAGGCCCTCGGAGTGGTGCGATCCCACTACGAGGTCAACCTCGAGGCGGTAGCGGAAGGCTACATCGTGCCCGAGGGCGTCGAGGACGAGGTGGCCATGGAGCGTGCGGACGCGCTTGCCGCCGACGCCGCCGAGTCGCTCGCCGAGGCCTTCGAAGAATTCCTCTTCCCGACGCCGCCGATGCCGCCGCTCCACCCGCCCTTTGTAAGCACACGGGCGCTAGGCCCGTTTTTTTTGTTTATGTGTATCGTAACTCGGCCTCGTGGCCTCTTGTAAATAAACAAGTCGTTTCATGAACATGGTCGGTTTGTAAATGAAATCGCTTGCTTATTGCGCTTTTTGCTTCTTCTTCTTCCCCGAGTAGATTCTAGTTAGGGGAGTCCGCCTTTCGCGAGGGCCCGCCGGGTTGGAGGCGAGAGAGACGGGCCATAGCCACGCGGTGTGGTGTCTCTCGGCTCGCGCGCTCCTTCCGCCGTGCCACCTACGCCCTATTCGAATCGTGGCTCATGGTTGAAGTAGGAAACAAACTTAGCGCGTGTTATTACGTTTTTTTTTTTGCGCGAAAAAAAATGGGACCATTTGGGGGGGGTGCCCCCCGCGGTAGCCCCCCGAGGGTAACTTGGGTTTCGGGGGAAAGCCGAGTTGCCCTTTTATTAGATTCGGAGTATTTACATAGGTGACACCAAGCGGGGGCGTTGGCCGCGCGTTTTTACAACGGAAAATACTTGGAAATCCTAGCTAAGGGTAGAAGCGACGTAGGCTGTTGGATGTTCCAAGCGTTGGTGAGTTCTTCGCCGTCCTCGTTGGCAAGCTTGTACGTGCCCGGTTTGAGCACCTTCACCACGACGTAGGGTCCCTCCCATGGGGGCGATAGCTTGTGGCGCCCTCGGTTGTCTTGGCGTAGCCTTAGGACCAAATCCCCCTCGCCGAAATCCCCGCGACGTATCTTGCGCGCTTGGTAGCGTCGTAGGGACCGTTGATACCTTGCGGAGTGCATCAACGCCACAAGGCGTACTTCGTCTAGCCGGTCCGGTGAGTCCTCGCGGGCTCGCCGGTTAGCATCCTCGTTGTAGCCCCGAACCTTGGGCGACCCGTATTCCGGATCCGTGGGGAGGATGGCCTCCGCGCCATGGACTAGAAAAAGCGGGGTGAACCCGGTGGCTCGCTTGGGGTAGTCCTTAGGCTCCACACGACCGCCGGCGGTTCTTGGAGCCATTTTCGGCCGCATTTGTTGAGTTGGTCGAAAATTCGGGTTTGAGGCCTGTAGGATCATGCCGTTGGCACGTTCCACTTGGCCGTTAGTCCGTGGGTGCGCCACGACTGCCCAATCCACTCGGATGTGGAACTTGTCGCGAGAACTCCAAGAACTTCCGCCCGTGAACCGGGACCCGTTGTCCGTGATGATGGAGTTTGGCACTCCAAAGCGGTAGACGATGTCGGTGAAGAACGTGATCGCCGCTCGGCCCTCAAATTCGTAATGGGGCGCACCTCCACCCACTTGGAGAACTTGTCGATCGCGACGAGCAGGGTGGGTGAAGCCCCCCGGCGCCTTCCGCGGGGGCCCGACGATGTCTAATCCCCACACGGCGAACGGCCATGTTACGGGGATCGTTTGCGCAGCTTGAGCCGGCAAGTTGGTCTTGCGGGCGTAGAACCGGCACCCTTCGCAAGTGCGCACGATTTCGTTGGCGTCGCGACCGCGGTAGGCCAATAGAAGCCTTGGCGGAACGCGTTGCCGACGAGGGTGCGCGGCGCGGCGTGGTGGCCACAGATCCCCGCGTGGATGTCCCGTAGGAGCTCGCGCCCCTCGGGAATGGGTATACACCGCTGGAGGATGCCCGACGCGGCGCGCTTGTACAGCTCGCCGTCGACGAGGGTGAATGACTTGGCCATCCTGGCGATGCGCCTGGCTGTGGCCCGGTCTGCGGGGAGCTCCCCTCGAGCAATCCAGGCGATGTACTTCTCCCCCGCCGGTCCGCCCGGACCGGGAGCCGGCTCGATGTCCATTGCGACGGCCCTCGTGGGAGCCGTACCCCTCGAGAAGGGAGAGTACGTACGCCTCGTTCGAGGGGTCCTCTTCCATGGGGTCCGCACCCGCTGGATTCGAGGGAGCCCCCGAGGGTCCGCCGTCGCTCGAGGGGTAGGGCTCGATGGTTACCGAGGGCGCGCGCGATGTCGCGCGCGAAAACGTTCGGGGGAACGGTGATCCGCCCGGACGCTATCTTTGCCAGCTCGTCTGCTTCCTCGTTGTACCGGCGGGGTACGTGATTAAGCTCGATGCCGTAAAATTTGTCCTCGAGGGCTCGCACGGCTTTACGAGGGCCTCCATCTTGTCGTCGTGGCAGCTCGCGTTCTTCATGACTTGGTCGATCACGAGCTGCGAATCCCCTCGCACATCGAGGCGCTTGATGCCCAACTCGATGGCGATTTTGAGGCCACGGAGAAGGGCCTCGTATTCCGCCATATTGTTAGACGCGGGGAAGTGGAGACGCCTTGCGTAGCGCATGTGCTCCCCGAGGGGTGACACGAAAAGCAGGGCCCGCGCCCGCTCTGTCTTCATCACCGAGCCGTCGAAGAACGAGAGTCCGGCACTGCGCTGAATCCGAGGGGCGGCGGGCCGCGTGTCCGTCCATTCGGCCGACGAAATCGGCTAGGATTTGCGATTTGATGGCCTTGCGCGGGGCGTAGGCGAGCGTCTCGCCCATCAACTCCACGGACCACTTGGCAGTGCACCGCCGCGTCGGGGTTGCGAATGATCTCTCCTAACGGGAAGGAAGAGACCACCGTAACTGGGTGGGCCTCGAAGTAGTGGCGGAGCTTGCGCCGCGCGAGGACTACCGCATACAACAGCCTTTCGGACCCGGGGGGTAGCGCGTCTTCGTGTCCGATAGGACTTCGCCGATGTAGTAGACCAGGCCCTCGCACGGGCAAGGCATGTCCTTCCTCCGTGCGCTCCACAACGATCACGGCGCTGACCACCTGGGTGGTTGCGGCCACGTAGAGTTGGAGAGGTTCGACGTCTCGCGGCGGCGTAAGGATTGGGGCGTGCGTCAGAGATGCCTTCGGCTTGTCGAGCGCTTCCCGGGCCTCGGCGGTCCAAGAGAAGCGCTCGTGCTTCTTGAGCGGCCGGTAGAGGGGCGGTGCCCTTCTCACCGAGCCTCGAGACGAAGCGGCTCAGGGCGGCAAGGCACCCCAACACCTTCTGCACCCCTTTGAGGTCCCGAATTGGACCCATTCGCTCGAGGGCCGCGACCTTTTCAGGGTTGGCCTCGATTCCCCCGCTGGGAGACGATGTATCCTAGGAGCATGCCCCGCGGCACTCCAAAGACACATTTTTCGGGGTTGAGCTTGACCCCGTTGGCCCGCGAGCGGCACCGAATGCGATGCCAAGATCGGCCGACCGGGTCGTCCGCCTTCCTGGTTTTGACGACGATGTCGTCTACGTAAGCCTCGACCGTCCGCCCGATATGGTCCCCAAAAACGTGCTGCATGCAGCGCTGATATGTTGCGCCCGCGTTTCTGAGGCCAAAAGGCATCGTGACGTAACGAACGTCCCAAACGGTGTGATGAACGAAGTCGCGAGCTGGTCGGACTCCTTCATTTTTATTTGATGATATCCCGAATAGGCATCAAGGAAACAGAGTAGTTCACACCCGGCAGTGGAATCAACGATCGATCTATGCGTGGCAAAGGAAAAGGAACTTTTGGACATGCTTTATTGAGACTGGTGTAGTCAATACACATCCTCCACTTCCCATTTTTCTTTTTTACAAGCACGAAGATTAGCTAACCATGTCGGGTGGAACACTTCCTTGATGAATCCGCCTCGAGGAGCTTCCGCAGCTCCACTCCGATCGCCCGTCGCCGTTCCTCGTCGAAACGGCGCGGCCGGCCGGCCGAACGGCGCGAGCGTTAGGCAGGATATCAAGGGAGTGCTCGGCGACCTCCCTCGGGATGCCTGGCATGTCCGAGGGGCTCCACGCGAAAACGTCGGCGTTGGCGCGGAGGAAGTCGACGAGCACTTGCTTCCTATTTAGGATCGAGGGTCGTGCTGACCCTCAATGCTTTGCCCTCGGGGGCCGATGGGTCGAGTGGGACCCCTTTGGTTTGCTCGGCGGCCTCGAACGTGCCGACGTGCTTGGTGGCGGAGCTGAGGTCGTCATTGACCATCTTCTCCAAGTGTGTTTACCGGCGCTTCATCCGGCGCTAGCGCCTCGCATGTTCCACGCACTCGACATCGCGATCGAATGCATGCTCGATCGACGACCCGACGGTGATGACGCCGTTTGGACCGGCATCTTCATCTTCAGGTACGTGTAGTTGGGAACCGCCATGAACTTGGCATAGCATGGTCGCCCAAGGATGGCATGGTAGGCCCCTTTGAATCCCACCACTTCAAAGGTGAGGGTCTCCTTGCGGAAATTCTTGGGGGTCCCGAACCAGACGGGCAGATCGATCTGCCCGAGGGGTTGAACCTGCTTTCCGGGCGCGATGCGGTGAAACGGCTTCGTGCCGGGCCGGCAGCTCGGTCCGGCCCAATCCCCATTAGGCGCAATGTATGCGCGAAGAGGATATTGAGGCTATCGCCTCCGTCCATAAGGACCTTCGAAAACCGGGCGTTCCCAATGATGGGATCGACCACCGGGGGTATCTTGGCCGGGTTCGGGATGCGGTTTGGGTGATCATCCCGGCTAAAGGTGATGGCATCCTTCGACCAGTTGAGAAAGGCCGGAGGCGCCCTCTCTGCGGCGAGGACTTCGTGCCGCTCCTTCTTGCGCTGCCGGGTCGACATGTCGACAGTAGGTCCCCCAAAAATGAGGAACACATTTTCAACAGCAGGGAAGCCACCTGCGTCGCCGTCGCCCCCATCCTTCTTGGCCTCTGCCTCCTTCGCGGCGGCACGGCCATAGAACTTCTTGAGCATGTCGCACTGCTCAAGAGTGTGATTCACGGGGGTCTTGTGGTAGGGGCATGGCTTCTTCATCATGTCGTCGAACACCCCCGGGCCTCGAGGAGCCGGTCGAGGGCCCCGTCGGGCCGGGTCAACAGCGAGGGCCTCGGCGTTGCCGCCGTTGCGCCCCTGCTCGCGCGCCTCGCGGCGCGGCTTCTTCCCCTTCTTGCCCCGCTTGTCATTGCGGCGCGGCTCCTTGGACCCGCCCGCCCTCCGCGGGCGTGTCCTCGGAGCGCTTGCCCTTCTTGCCATCGAAGATTGCCCCCACGGCCTCCTCTCCCGGAGGCGAAGCCGGTGGCAATGTTGAACGACTCGTTCGAGTCCGTGGGCGGGCTGCGTCCCGGCTCGCGCACAAGGTCCCGCACGTGGTGCCCTCGAGGAACGCGTGCACGATCTCTCGGACCGTGCCACGCCGGGGAGCTCCGTGCGGCGCTTGGAGAAGCGCCGTATGAAGTCCCGCGGCGAGTCGCCCGGCTTCGCGTGCGGGGAGCGCGAGATCCCGGAGGAGTTCCCGGGCGCACGTATGTGCCCCGGAAGTTGCCCACGAAAGTGTGGACTAGATCGTCCCGAGTTGTGGATCCGGGCCGGCGGGCAAGTGCTCGAGCCATGTCCGGGCCGCATCGCCCGGATGCGGGGGCAAGTTGCGGATGATCACTTCGTCGTTGGTGGCCCCGCCCACCGACGGAGCCGGGCGGTAATCGTTGAGCCAAACATGAGGGTCCGTCTCCCCGTTGTATTTGACGATCGTCGAGGGGGGCCGACGGAAGCGGCGGGGGAACGCTCGCCGTGCGGATCTCCCGGCCGAACACGCGGGTGCCCGGGGGCTCCCGGCGTCGGGGAGCGATCCTCACCGCTGTCGTAGCGTCCACCCCTTCGAGGGTGGTAGCCTCCGGCCGCTCGCGCGTCCGCCTTGCCGGGTGCGCCCGGCGTTGATGACGTTGCGGGCGTCGCCATCCGGCGCCTGCGTGTGTCGAGGAGCCGTTCCTTGGCCGGCGTGCGTCCACGGTCGGCAGGTCGACCCACATGCACCGAGGGTTCGCCCCACGGTGCCGGATCATCACCCCGCGCGTCCCCCCTGTTGGCGGATGCGTGAGGCCGAGCTTTCGGCTTGGCTGGACGGCCGCTTGCTCAAGGAGGGTCCGCACCTCGCGGTGCATGTCTCGAGCCTCGGGGGTCGAGGGTGCCGGCATGGCGCGCGGCGGTGTTGCGGCGGCGATGAGCTTTTGGCTCGCCCGCGGCGGAGTATCCGCGTTGTCGACGTTGGGGACGGGGTTGAGGCGGTCTCGGACTGTCGGCCCCGCCCGCCTCCGCGCGCGTTCGCCGCGCGCGGGAGGCCTCCCCCCGCCATCGAGGGCGCGGAGTAGCCGCACTCGTCCGTACTCCTCTGCCGGCTTGGCCTCGAGCTCGCGAGCTTGGGCCGCTGCGCGTCGACGTCGGCCCCGGCGAGAGCGCTCGGCCCCGCGGCCGGCGCGTGGCGATCCCCCGGGGCGGCGTGACTTCCCCGTCTCCGGCGCCGCCGCACCGGCGGCGTTGGCGGGTCGTTGGTGATGACGGCGCGGCACTCCCGCGTGGGGTCGTAGCTCCCGATCTTGCGGGAGTCGTCGGAGCAGCCGAACCGTAGTCCGTGGCGTCGAGGAAGCGCCCGAACGCGGCCCGGGTCCGGCACACCGGAGAAGTCCCACTCCGCGTACCCATGGCGGGCGGCGGGTGGCATCGTGTCGACGGAGCCCGGGGACGACTCGTCCGCTGGCCGAAGTGCCGGGATCCCCGGCGATGAAGACGTGCCGACCGGGCGGAACCTCGCGCATTGTCGTGTTGACGTTGGCGTTGTAGGCCGTAGTGGCGCCACGCGGCCGATGGGGATGCGCGGTCCCGAGACCGCACGCGGTTCCGGCGGGGCGGTGGCGGCCGTCGTGACGGTGGGCGCACCGCGCCGGGCGGCGGCGCGCTCGCCTGCCGCCGCTCGGACCGCGCTTGACGCGAGCGTAGTCCCGGAGCGGCGACGGCGTCGCGGCGTCGACCGGTCGCGCGGCATCCGTGTCTCGCCGGCGCTGCGCCGGTGTCGTGCGTGCGGCGGAGACCGGAGCGGACCCGGCCTCCCGCGCGCGCGCGTAGCTCCTCACGGTTGGTGAGGCGCATGAGATAGCCATTCCCCGTGGCCTGGAAGTTCAAGTCCCCGAAGCGGATCTCGAGCCCGGCCGGAAGGGGGTCTGAGCTACCCATGTTGTAGCGGGTGCTACGGTACTCAGTGCGAATCACCATGGAGGGAGTTAGCGAAATGACCTTAGGCGCTCGCTAGCCCCACGGTGGGCGCCAACTGTCGGTGCGGAATATGGTCCCGACACTAACCAGTAGATAACGCCTAGGTCTATCCCTCAATGGTCGATGCTAAGCAACAAATGACACAAGGATTTATCCCGGTTCCGCCGAGGGGGGCCGTACGTCCAGCCGGTGGTGTGCTCGCGGCACTATATTGCTCAGCACCGGGGGTGCTTGTAGTGGGGCAAATACAAGCAAGGCGGGAGAGGAAGCGTGGCTCCCAAGTCCCTGGTGAGTAGGCGAAGATGTTGTGGGAGAATAAGAGAGTGAGTGCACGGTGCGGCGTGTTCCTCCGGCCCCCTTCCCCCCGCGGGCGGGGGCTCGCCTTCCCTTTTATAGGCCAAGGGAGCGGCGAGTTACATGCACGCCGCGCTACCTAGCCGCGTGTGGGAGCACATCGTGCTACGGTGTAGAGCGGGCGACCGTCCGGTCGATCTTCGCTGCGATCCGGCCATGATGGCCTACCTTGTACCCGAACAGTGGCGGTTCGAGGGTAGGAGGCGGCGGATGGCGATGGCGTCCCCACGATAGGCTTCGAGGGGAGGTGCTGATGATGGCCGGTACGGGGCACAGGAGCGGGCAGAACGGCGTTCCTTCCCAATGAGCTCTGTGGTGGTGGAGTGGTTGCTGCAGTGCTCGGGCGTGCGCCTGCGGAGTCAGGCGTGTGCCCGCGCGCGTGGGTACGGCGGCCGCGCCGTTACAGTGGCCGGGATGGCCACCCACCGGCCTAGCGTCCCTCACCTAACCTGCAGGGTCACGGGAAAGTGGAGTCGAGGGTGCGCCGGCCCCCTTTCGAGGGTCGAGCGCGTTAGCCGTACAGTGGCGTGCGCGCGGTGTCATGGGACTGACGCCGGCCGTACCGCACAGTCCACCCCACAGTGGCGGGGATGGGCTCCTCCCTGGGGAGTTGGTGCGGCGGCACCGGGGCGTGAGCCCGGGCGCATGATGGCGCCGTCTCCGCGGCGTCGGGCGTTAAATGCCCAGGTACGGGGCCGGCGCACGCGTGCGGGGGCGCCCGTGAGCGTGGCGGGCCCCGGCCGAGGGGTGGAGCGAACCCTCGAGCGAGGCGAGGCCCGCTCGAGGGGGGAGCGAGCCCTCGAGCGGGGCGGGACCGCTCGAGGGAAGGGGTCGCCCCTCGAACGGGGCGGAACCCGTTCGAGGAGGGGGTTGCCCCTCGAGCGGGGCGGAGCCCGTTCGAGGGAGGAGTGTACCCTCGGGCGAGGCGGAGCACTGCTCGAGGGGTCTCGTAGGCGAGCGCGCCTTGGCGGGCCTCCGAAGTCCTGCCGCATGGGCCACGTCCCGCATGGTTAGTTCTCTCGCATGGTTAGGCTTAGCTCATTTTGATGCGGGAATTTAAGTGAGGGTTCCCCCATTGTTTGAGGGGACCCCTAGGGCGGTCCCCGACACGGCCCGGCCCACTTCGGTGGTCGGTTCGGCCCCCCTTTCCTTGCACCGAAGGATCTTCAACCCTAAAACCCCGGAGGCGCCGCCATTTGAGAGGGGGAGAGCCATTCGCACCGAGGAGGCCATCCACAAGCTAGAGAGAGAGGAGGAGGATCTCCGGAGGGAGATCGTCTACCTCGAAGGAAGCACCCACAAGTGGAGAAGAAGGAATACACCGTCGGAAGGGAAACCATGATCAACGGTGCTATGTCCAGCACCTTGATGGGGTAATATCCTTATTCGTCCATGGGTTGTAATCGATCTTGAGATGTAATCGCACTTTGTCGGATTATCTATCTATCATCTTGTGTTGAATATACTTTAATACTTAAGGTTAGCTACCATGCCGTAAAGGGAGTATGAGCTCCAATGCTTACTTGGATCCATTCAATACACCGTGTCCATCATAGGTCTAGTCATGAATACCTTCGCGTAGTGACAGTACGAGAGGAGGGAAAGTTCGAAACCATGGTCACCACCCTGATAGATTAGATTGGTTTTCATGTCTTTAAGCGATTGCATGCTCTAGTATCGTAGACCCGTGGGCGAGTGTCTTTTATCATGATATCTTAATCATTCTCTCTAGTGTAGTTTAGTTGTTTTCTAGTTTAATCATAGTTAGAGTTTGAGTAGGTAGAGTGTAAAGGTAGATCGAACGCTTGTAATCCCCTTGCTCTGCGGATTGACAAGAACCTTGGGAATCCCGTGGTGAAAAAGGTGTGGGGTCCGTACGCTTGCGGATCGTAGAGGGATACGTCTTTTATCTGTCAACAGCCGACCGTTACTAGGATACATCCTTCCAATTCTTTCATGGATGGATCGGCGAATGGCAGTATCCTGCCTGTACTCGGTGTACTTATCACTGCATTCGGGACAATTATTCAGCGTGGGAAGCTTTAGTCCTCCCTTCCAGCAGTGTCTGAAGAAAGCACATCCCTAATGTGCACGCTCCTGTTCTCGCGCATATTCTTCTCGCTCTTTCCTGTGCACTTCTTCCTCATGTCTTCGTTTCTCCTCCTCGTACTTGTGTTTCTGGTAGCGCTCTTTTTCTTGCTGACGCTGCCATTTATGAAGGAGAATACGCGAAGTCACCCTGGGTTTGGAGGATTCGCCCACTTCAATTTGACTCTTCAGAATGCGAGGCTCTCCCTTGTGGACTTGTTCAAATGTTACTTGTCGAGCAGGGTCAATTGAGCCATCCTGTTTTGCCTTTGCTGAAGTCAAAACCTTCACTTTTCCTTTATCTTCAGCAGTCACCATGTTGACTGAGAACCCAATCATGTTCTGAGGAAAAGGATTGCCATCTAATTTCATCTTATTATCAAATTTTAGATGGCCTTCTTGGATAGCCTTTTGAATTCTCATCCTATAGACCCTGCACTCATTGATGGAGTGAGAATTCCTGTCATGAAACTCGCAGTATATTTTTTCTTTCACTCCATCAGGCCGAAGCATGGAATGCCCATCTGGCAACTTGACTTGGCCTTCCTTCACGAGGAATTCATAGAGTTTATCAGCCTTGGTCACATCGAAATCATAGGTGCCTTTGGCTTGCTTGATCCATCTCTAATTCACTGTTAATGGCTCTTTTCCCCACACTATTTCAGCTGCAGCTATTTCCTCTTCATCATCAAATTCCTCTCCCTGATTTGCCCTTTCGAGGAATTGATTATATATGTCAGCTATATCACTGTGTTTGACAAACCTAGAGTCTTTCTTGAAGCCATAAGCTTGGTTGCTCATCAATGACAGTCTGTGTGACAGCTGGCCAAGATTATCGAACTCCATGCCGAATAGCTTCTCCCGAATAGCTGGCAATATTCCTGCTACAGCCATACCAGCCAATTGATCATCCGGTAGGTTCAAAGAAAAGCACATGCTTTTTGTCTCTCTGAACCTTCTAAGGAACTCCATTGGTGTTTCATTGTTCCTTTGCCTCAAGGTAGTTGTATCAATTAGCTTTTTCTCATTACTGCCAACGAAATAATGAGCATGAAACTTCTGCTCCAAATCCTTCTAGGAGCAGATTGAGTGAGCAGGCAGAGAAGTGAAGCATGTAAAAGCTGGGCATGTCAATGATAAAGGGAAATATCTGATCCTGAATGCCTCATCAGCAGAAGCTTCCCCAAGCTGCATCAAGTATCAGGCTATGTGTTCCATAGTACTGGTATCATCTTGCCCTGAAAACTTCGTGAAATCTGTAGGAACTTTCACCCTGTTCGGTAAGGCCACCTGTGATACCATTCTGGGAAAGGAGGTGTATACACGTGCCCTTGGTTTTTAGGCTTCAGACCGAATTGATTTTGAAGCACATCAGTCATTCTCTGCATCAGGAGATCAGTATTGACGTATTGATTCCCTGGTCCTCCAACAGGCATCCCTGTAGCACCACCATATCCAGGATTCGGGAGAGCATCAATAGCACTGTAATCCATGAACTCCGAATACCCGGTGCCATACATGTTATTTTGCAGCATGTTATTTGTTGGAGCTATCTGTAAGTAGAATCAGGTTGAACTCCAGGACTGCCAAACACCATCTCTCCATATGTACGTGGATTAGGTATTGCTTGACGAGGATTCTGCCGAACTGGTTGGCTATCCACGTGTTGAGTTGGTTGAACGCTCATACTCTGTGGAGGCGGTTGAACACTTGCATCTTGACGAATTTGTTGGCCAGCGGGAGCAGCACTTGATTCTCCTTCAAAATGTTTGTCCGCACTTGGGCCAAAGATGCCAACCATCATCTGTCGGAAACTATTTAGAAATGCAGTATTGTGCCTAGCCCTTATGTCTTCCAACATTTTCTGCACCATGCCAAAAACTTCTTGTTTCTCTGCAACAGCTATGGTATCAAGTTCTCCTGGCATTAGAACTCTTGGCATGTCAGACTTGAGGAATGGCACACCACTCCTATTTTTGGAAAACGACATTAGACACTTCTGCTGGAATTGTTCAATAGCTTCCTTCAGTTGCAATTGCTGCTCTGTAGACAATTCCTCGAAGGTGACATCCATGACGTCTTGGATATCAGGCATCTTGATCAACTAGATGGTCCCACCGAGAGTGCCAAAAAGTGTGTTGACGTAAAATCAGCACCTCACGCCAAAAAACAGCAAGCCGAACAAAGCTGGCTTAACACACGTGGCTGAATCTAAAGCGTGCCAGTCAGCGTGCCAGTCAATTTTCCCTGAAACTGACAAAGGATGAAAATAGTTAGATAAAACCTGGAACTTACCGGGTGGTACCAGACAGTTCTGTATTTACGGCTACAAAGCCAAGCAAAACGACATATAGCTACAACAAGCTATCTGTCGGCAATCTGAACATCATTCAGGAGCTAAAAACATGTAAACAGGGCATAGCCGAATGCAGGACGTAAGCATGATGAAAGACCGGTCTTCGTTTAGTTAATATTGCAGTACATGACCATGAACGATTATCAAGAATAATTCACAATAAAATAAATAAAGGTGAATCATGATTATAAATTTGCAGTAAACATGCATGCATAGGCCAAAAGCACCAGTCTACCACATGTCTAGGTACTATCAAACCCGTCGAGCGTGACACCAAACAAGTTAATCCACCGCATGATACGACTTGTTTGAAATCACACCACCAACCAAGAATAGATCAATCCATCGCATGATACAATCTAAACATGGGAGGCTAAAAGCATACATCGTTTACAACAAACTCATGAACATGTTTCACTCGTGACAGAGTTGCCGAATACAGCTGTACAGCCGATTCGGGTTCAGTGGAGAAGGAACAAACTATGCTAAATTAACATGCTTGAACCCGCAACACGTGGCAATCTAGATTGATTCGAATTCAACTATTAAAGAGCATGTGATCCATGCACCACATCAAGTTAAGGATTGAAACATGCATCATATGGATCGCAAATAAGATAGAGCCGAATCTAGTCAATCTAAATTGGGCAATAAGAATGTTACATGAATTAAACATAAGAGCCAAATTCAAAGCAACACACGGTAACTTAATGAATCTATTAGATCTTGCCAAATCTAATAGAGCCGATAACTAGCCCCAAGCTAGATCTTAGCCTACCGCATGGCTCATGATCTAAGAAGAAAGCCCTCTTGAACCAAGCTTAAATCCACCGCATGATACTAAGCATGGTAACAAGACTACTTGCATCACGGTCTAAATCCACCGCAGGATACTAGACATGATACAAGGTTGCCGGTACTTACGGAGGTCGACGGATCGATGACTCCGCTCGAAGAACTCGACGACTCGACTAAAAGGACTCGAAAGTTGGCACGGGCCGGTTTGTTGTGAAATTGTTCGATCCCTATTACAAACACTAAGGGTTCATATTTATACCCTTGTCCTAACACGACTCCTAGTCGACCACGATTACAACATTTATTGCCTAATATTAATGCCCCGGTGCCAATGTCCGTCTCGCAACCGTCATCAATTCGTCCCTTCTTTACATTCAAGCCACGTCACCACGTATTCCTGAATGCTTTCTCTACCAAGGTCGAAACAGTCCTTCTGCTGAATGATGACTCGCTCCCGACCGCAAGCACCTTTATCGAATGCTTTGAGGAAAACCTATTGCCGAATGATACTTTCCTACCAAACTCAGCCCACAGGTGTCACACCTGGCCCAATTTGGATGGCCCATGAGTGGCCCATGAGCGCAGGTGCGCGTGTTTAGTGCCACATTGCTAGTAGAGCAAGGGTGGAGCCAACTTATAAGCCTTTGTCCACCAGCCATACCACCCTCGAGTTAACCCTTTTACACGAAGCGAGGACGAAAGTGTAAGCGGGGGTGTTATGTGTACGCGTGCTCGCCCCTACGGAAGGGCCGGGTGGTGCGGCTTTGGTGGGTGATAGAAATGGTATGAGCTGTGTTGATCGTAGGAACGCTCACCTAGATAGAAATGGTCGAACTAAGGATTTTATAATCATAGAAGCTTTCCTTTACATGCTTGCTTTGTTCTTATTAACCTTATTCTTGCCTTTTTGCCTTACTCTTGAGCTATCTGCATTCTTTACCTTGTGCTTGCTTTAGCTCTGATCCTTTTGCCTTGCCATCTTTCTCATTCTGCACTGCACTACAGATGGTTCGCAGTTTGAAGACCTCTCAGGCTGGAGCAGTCCATCAGTATGCTCCACAAGAACAGTACAATGACTTGCATGATGGAGACACAGATGAGGAGATTGAGATGGAGCCTGCACCTATGGTGTTCCCTAACCTTATCATGGTGCCTGATGATGAGGAGGATCCAGATGAGATGATTCCAGAGGAGGATGAGCTAGCTGAACAGCCAAACCTAGAGGAGAAAGCGCCAGGAGAAGATGAGGATCACCTTGATCAAGAGATGGAGGAAGAAGAACAAGAGCAAGAGAAGGAAGCTGGGGAAGCGATCTGGGAAGTGTACCACTACAGAGCTGATGGAGTAGGCATTCCCATGGCAGACCACCTGCGAGCTATGGTACTCCGCTTGGGCTATGATAAGGCCCCTGTCTACCATTGTGAGCTGTGGACTCATCTGTGGTTCGAGCCCCATTGGGAAGTTGCTGCCATCTTGGAGGAGTACATTCCATGTCGTGGAGTGAAGGAGATGTCCAAGCATCACGATGTGGCTCACAGGACTACTATGGATGCTTGGGATAGCGAGTCGGCTCGGAGGGCACTTTATGTGCTCTCTCACAAGGAGCATGACAGAGTTGGAGGATACCCACCGCCGTTACACACCTTTCGAGCAAGTGGGGAAGCCAAGACTTACATCGCCCTAGCACCCAGCCTATGAAGGAACGGCCCGAACAATGTCGGGGAGTCTACTTGCACTGTGAACACCGCATTGGATGATGCCAACAACACTCTATATGCAGCACGGCGAGCAGATTTTCACTCCGGAGACGCAGAGGCGTGCCTTAGAAGCCGCACTTCGAACGGGAGAGCGACCGGAAGCCCATGAAGCCACGAGAAGGATGTACCTCCCCGTCACCCAAGAGGCCGGACTACGACTCCCCCCGATGCCCGCACGGATGCCATGGCAGAAGATAGTCCTTAGATTTAAGATTAAGGATAGGATCTCTATGTAATCGCTAGTAGACGATCCGTAAAGTGTGTTTAGTTTAGAGGTGTGGTTGAATGCTTGATTTTGTGCTTAATGTATGAGTTGGATTTTTGTTTGAGTGCAATGTGTTGTGGAGTGATGACCACAACGACATTGGTTTAGTAGTAAGTTTGTGGGGGTTAACTTTCAGTCTCATTCAATTATCTATCTTAATCCTTTTGTCTCTTTTAGCTTTCTCTTAATGCAAATTCAAGATCCCTAAATCTGTTCGCGCAGCTTTCTGAGTCAGCTGCACTGTTTTAATTTTATCTCGAGCTACAGAATTCCGATTGCAGTAAAATCAATTGGAAAAGTTCAGAAATTTCATGACTGATTCAGAATATTTGGATGGATAATCAGAGAGTTATGACTGAAACATTACAGCCTCACGAATCTGTTAAACACTGCTGACCTACCTGACTTGTTTATTTTATAACCAGAGTTACACAACTCCGATTGAGGTGATTCCAATTGGAGTAGTTTCGTAATTTCATTACCTTTTATCAGTCCAAAATCCATAATTTTTGGTTACCCACACTGAGAGCTATACCGGATTGATTGGAGTCAACAGAATCTGTTTTATCTAAATATCATTGCTATCTTATTTTTCTGAGTTTAACCCTTGGTGCAATCATCTAAAATAATGTCCCTAACACTCAGATGGTGAACACCAGGTCAGGATCAGGTGTTGATCAACCAGCAGGAAGAGCACCCCGGCCGGTACAAATGGATCCCGCTATGCGAGCGGTTCCCGGAGGCACGGACCCGGCTCCTCGAGAACTTGACCAATACCGTGACAAACTTGCAAGCCCAGGTCAACAATCCACCGGTGCCGCCACCGGCGCCTCGCAACAAGCACCGGGAATTCATGAGTCATCACCCTCCCGTGTTCACTCATGCCGCCGATCCACTTTGTCGGTGCGGAATATGGTCCCGACACTAACCAGTAGATAGCGCCGAGGTCTATCCCTCAATGGTCGATGCTAAGCAACAAGTGACACGGGGTTTTTATCCGGTTCCCGCCGAGGGGGCCGTACGTCCGACAGGGGTGTGCTCACGGCACTATATTGCTCGGCAAGAGGGTGCCCGTAGTGGGGCTGCTACAAGCGAGGCGGGAGAGGAAGCGTGGCTTCCAAGTCCCTAGTGGAGTGGCCGAAGATATTGTGGGAGAATAAGAGAGTGAGTGCACGAGTGTATGTCAAGGGCTCTTGGTCCGTGGCCTTGAGCGTGTTGTCGTTCGTGTCTCGTCGTCGTCGTCCCCTCGCGGGCGGGGGGTTCGTCCCCCTTTTATAGATCAAGGGGGAGGCGAACTACATGCACGCCGCGCTATCTAGCTACGTGGGGGAGTGCGACGTGCTACGCCGTAGAGTGGGCGGCCGCCGGGTGATCATTGCGGCGATCCGGTCATCATGGCTCGACTTGTACCCGAACGGTGGCGGTTCGAGGGTTGGAGAGCGACGGATGGTGGTGATGTCCTCTCGATAGGCTCAAGGGAGGTGCCGACGCGGGGCCCGTACGGCGCACGGGAATAGTCGAACGGCGTTCCTTCCCCGACGCGCTTCACGGGGCTGGAGTCGTTGCTACGGGGCCGGCGTGCACCCGCATGCGCGGGTACGGCGGGCACGCCGTTACGGTGGCGGGGATGGCGGTCCACCGGCCTAGCGCCTCCACCTAACCCCTGTAGGGTCACAAGAAAGTGAATCGAGGGTGCGCCGGCCCCCTTTCGAGGGCTCGGCGCGTTAGCCGTACTAGGGCGTGCGCACGGTGTCACGGGACTGACACCGGCCGCACTGCACAGTCCCCTCCCACAGTGGCGGGGATGGGCTCCTCCCTGGGGAGTAGGCGCGGCGGCACCGGGGTGCGAGGCCCCGGCGCATGATGGCGCCGTCTGCGGCGTCGGTGGCGTTAAATGCCCGTGTACGGGGCCGGCGCACGCGTGAGGGGCACCCTCGAGCGTGGCGGACCCCGGCCGAGGGCGGGGCGTACCCTCGAGCGAGGCGGAGCCCGCTCGAGGGAAGTGCTGCCCCTCGAGCGGGGTGATGCCTGCCCGAAGGGAGCGCGCATCCTCGAACGAGGCGGAGCTTGTTCGAGGGGATCCCTTCGTGGGCCGCCTCGATGGGCCGTCGGAGTCCCTGTGGGCTGTGTCCTGCATGGTTAGGCACCTGCATGGTTAGGCTTAACGTATTTGGGTTTCGTTGCGGGCTTTAAGTGAGGTTTTCCCCATTGTTTAAGGGGACCCCTAGGGCAATCCCCGACAGTAGCCCCCGAGCATCTGTGGGTTTGCCATTGAGGCTCCCGCGGAGATCTTGCCGGAACCTACCGATAGGACGTTCTTCCCTCCTTGCTCGCGAATGCTTTCCGTGGGGCCGTGTCGGCGGACCCGCGGGTCCAGCCCCCGAAGCCCTGCGGGAGTGTGGGTTCTCCTGGGGCGGGGTTAACCGCGAGAATTTTGGTCGGAGAGGCGTGGCACATATGCCAACCGGCATCGGCGGTATTTCGGCCGGCTTCGGGGGTGCACGCACCGCCGTCACCTTGTCTCCCGGCGGGTGCGGTTTCAAGGAGGTGTAGCCGTGCGTCAAGGCCCCGAGCCTTGGCCCGTTCGAGGCGATCGGGTAGAGCTTGGCGACTTGTTTTTTAACGCGCCCTCGCCTGTCCCTCCGCGGGACGGAGGGTGAGGTTTCCGCAACCGCCATCGAGCGGGTCGCGGATTGCGGATTCCTCGTCGAGGCGCTAGCGGGTGGTTCAAGTGGACGTCCATGCCCCGTTCGATAAGGGTAGGCCGCGCGGTCGGAGACACATCCATGGAAGCACTTGCGTGGGTTTGCTAGGTGGGGCTCGGTCCCGTTCGATAGGGACCGAGGGCGCGGAAGCTCTCCCTCGGTGGGATCCCCCCGCTAGGCCGCCCTCGGCGGCTCTCGAACATGACATGTGGGGCACCCTCGAGCCGACGGGCTCGAGGAACGGCTCGAATGCGCGTGCCCTCGTCGTCCCTAACTCGCGATCCGTGGCGCCTGTTCGAACCCGTCGAGGATCGGGCTTCGGACCTCCGATCGGTAGGGCCGTGCGGGGGTGGCGCCGGACGGCCCCGTCTTTTCACGTTTGCGGCCATCGAGGGGTCTGGGCGAGCCGGCCCTCGATGTCGGTTGGTAGCACAGCGTATGTGCCCTTCCTTGGAGAATCGATATTGTCTCGAGCCAAGGGCTCGCGCCGCTCGAGGGTCTTACGTGGCATGGGTACCCGCGGTGCACCGCTTACATCAAGCGAGGTCCGGGCGACCTTCTCACGTCGGTGTCCCTTCGAGGGCTGACATCGTTTTGAGCCGAGGGCCCGCCCCGCTCGAGGGTCTTACGTGGCATGGGTACCCGCGGTGCGCTTTATATCAAGCGAGGTCCCGGGCGACCTTCTCACGTCGGTGTCCCTTCGAGGGCTGACATCGTTTTGAGCCGAGGGCCCGCCCCGCTCGAGGGTCTTACGTGGCATGGGTACCCGCGGTGCCTGCTTTACATCAAGCAGGTCCCGGGTGACCTTCTCACGTCGATATCCCATCGAGGGTTGTCTTCGCTTTGAGCCGAGGGCTCGCCCCGCTCGAGGGTTTTCCTTGCTTGGCAAGGGACCCGGTCATTAAATGCCTCGCAGTCGAGGCTGCGGTTTTTTGCAGCGCGGGCGCGTCTTTTTAGGCGCGCGCGCGCGCGCGCGCGTAGTGAGCGGCGTGGCGAGGTGGACGTGACGGCTTCACCTCGAGCCCTGCGGGTCTTCGCCGTGATGATGGCCCGCCTGCAGTGATGTGGCCGCTACGGTCGTGGTGGGGCCCGTCCGTCGGCGTGAAGGGAAGATTCCCCTGCAGTTAATGCGAGTGGGGGCGTTCGCTCGGGAGAGCTCGCCCCGTCGGCTTATAAATCCGAGGGGGGTGGAGGAGACGGCGGTTTTTTACCTTGACGCCTCACCATTTTCGGTCCCCCCGCCCCTTAGTCTTCGCCTAGATCTTGCCACCGCGCGGTGTCGCCGTTAGAGCTTTTCTTCCGTTCCTTGTTCTCCGTCCTCGCATTCCTTCGTCCTTCCTCATGGCGCCGCCTCGGCTTCCCCTTAGGATCCCGGAGCCGTATGCTCGGGAGAGGTCGACGGTGGACGCGCCGCGGCCCTTGGCGAGCCGGTCGCCGCCGGCCGGCCCGACGGCCAATGAAGACGGACGTCCGACGGAGTGGATCGTGCCGCCGGCCGCGGACCGCGAGCCCAACCCGCCGGGAGGGGTACGTGGTGAGCTTCATCCGCTACCACGAGTGGGGCTTCAACGCGCCGGCGAGCACGTTCATGCGGGCGATGTGCCACCACTACGGAGTGGAGCCGCACAACTTCGCCCCCAACGCGATTTTGCGGGCGGCCACATTCGTGGGCGTCCGCGGAAGGGTACCCGGGGGGTCCCGGTCAATTGGGAGCTCTGGGTACACCTTTTCCGCGCGGAGCTCATCACGCAGCCCACGACGGAGCCGAGGACCCGCCACGCGATGCACGCCGGCGGGATGTCGCTCGCCCTGCGGGGGCAATTCAAGGACGTCTACATCCCCTGCACCATGACGACGAACAACGCCGGCTGGGAGCGGGGATGGTTCTACTTGCGTAACGCCGAGCCCGGCCTCCCCCCCTACACCGGTCGGGTGTTCAAGGAGAGGCCTGACTCTTGGGGCTACGGGGTGTCTACGTCCCAGCATCGGAGGCGGCAGGAGTCGGTCCTGGCCGCGCTGCAGCGCCTGGCGAAGATGGGGCTGAACGCGATGGGCGTCCTCGCCTTCCTTCATCACCGGCGGATCGTGCCGTTGATGGAGAGGCCGCTCTGCATCTTCGAGATGACAGAGGCGGCCAATCCCGTCGACCTGGCGAGGTCGCGGATGCTCCCGACGCCCCTCGAGCGGCCGTACGCGCTCACCGGGCGCGGAGCGCCGTCGACACCGGGTGCCGCCGCCTGCGGGTCGGACCCCATGGGACCTCGAGATGCTCCCCACCGGCCCGCTGGTGAGTTTGGCTCTTAATTTTGTTTTGGTTCTTGGTCTTGTTTCTGTTTCCTGACGCGCCATTGTCGCTCCTGCGTGCAGCTGGTGGACTTCACCATCGCCAAGTCCGTTCGCCCACCCCCGACCCCCCGCGCGCTTGGCGGGCGGCGCGGCGGCGGCGGCGAGGAGCGGGCGGCGCGCAAGAGGGAGCGCGCGAGGCGACATCAAGCGCGCCGCGACCGGCGGGCCGCGGAGTATCGGCGGCGTGAAGAGCTGGGGCTCTCCTCCCCGGGGACTGAGGAGTTCTCGTCCTCGGAGGAGGACGAAGAGGAAGAGGCTGAGGGGGAGGGCCCCTCTGACAGGTGGCAGCCTGCGCCTCCTTCACGGGGCCGGCGCCGGCGGCGAGGGCGGCATCGCCCGGGGCGGGCGCAACGGCGCCCGCCGCCGGCCATCGACATCGAGGGCGCGCGCGCGCGCGCGGGCGCCGCGCGCGCTCGTCGGGCGCGCACGGCGAGCGCGCCGGCGCATGCATCGAGCGTTCTGTGCGCGGGGGAAGCGCGTCCACGCGCGCGCGGCGGCGTCGTCGGGGAGTGCGGCGGCGGGCACACCCGCACGCGGGGCGAGCGTGCCCGTGCGCGCGCGCCGGCGTCGTCGGGAGGCGCATCATTGGGCGCGGACCGCGCGCGGGGCGGGCGCGCCCACGCTCGTGGCGGCGCCGTTGGGAGACGCGGCGGCGGGCGCGCCGGCCGCGCCGGCCTCATCCGCTGAGGCTTCGAGGAAGAGGAAGCGTGCCTTTTCCTCCTCTAGGTAAGGGGCTCGATGCTTCGCTTGGTTTAACTAGTTGATGATTAGGCGTTCTAACCTTCCGTTCGCGCTGCGCGAGGGGTGGTGCCAACCGTGCCTCCTCTCGCGCCGCCAAGGTGCTGAGGACGGACGCGTCCATCCCCACCCGGCGGCGCTCGTCGAGGGCGCCGCGGGCGGGGACAAGCACAACGGCGGCGGGTGAGAGCTCGCGGGGGGTGCGGGCCGGGGCCCCGAGGCCTCGGCCAGCGGATCGGCCCCCGCCGGCGGCGCGGCGGCGGTTCGCCGAGGAGCGGCCGGCGCCGGCCGTCGCGGGGGTGCGGGGGCCGCGGCGGCGGCGGTGGTGAAGGTGCGGCCCCCGCGGGGGGCGTTCTTTGTGGAGGAGGCGGAGCGGGAGCAACCGGCGGCGCCCGTGGGCTGCGGGGGCGCGGCCGGAGAGGTGGTGGCCGCGGCGCCGTGCCGGGCGCCCTCGGCCGCGGAGACGCGGGCGGAGGCGCCGGTGGAGGCGGCACGAGCGGCGGCGCCCGCCGGCGTTCTGCAAGCGGAGGTGGTGGAGGTCTCGGACGACTCTCCGCCGCCTGGGTGGGATCAGTGGGCCAGCTGGCCCACGAATTCCCCCGAGCCCCAGGAGGGGGCCCTCGTGAGGCGGCGCGAGGGTCACCTGGTGGTGGGGAGTCGAGGACACGGCGCCGAGGCCTCGTCCTCCCGCGCCGGCCGCCCTGCCCCGGTGGAGGGGGCCGTCGATGATCCCCCGGCGTTTGCTGACGCTCGGGTGGAGCAGGAGCTCTGGGACGAGCTCCGGAGTCACGGCGCTACGCTCAATCGAGCGTTGAACGAGGCGCTGCGGGTCCATGGCGGCCCGGCATGGCTCGTCTTCCAGGTTAGCCGTGGTTGCTCGTTCTCTCCTTTCTTTCGTTTGTGTATGCTGCCTTCGTGTCGCGGTACTTATGGGTTTTGATTCTGTGGTTGCCAGGAGCTCGAGCGTCGCGCCCACGACAAGTACGATGCGTTCGACCGGGTGAACGCCGAGGTCCACCAGCTCCGGGAGCAGTGCAGCGCTTTCGACGCGCTTGCCGACGCTCTCGGGTCCCCGGCACCGGGCCGGGCGTACGGCCCCCGGCTCCGGCCCGACGAGCTGCCCGAGGGCTCGAGGGCGGGGACACGGCGCGCCGCTCGAGCCTCGAGCGGGTGCGCGCCCGCCCTCGTCGATCGTGATGAGGCGCGCGCGCGCGCGCGCGCGGACTTGGAGAAGACGCGGACGCCGGCCGCCAAGCGGGAGGCGGAGGTGGCGACCGTCCGTGGCGAAGCCCGGGAGCTTCGCTCGTCGCTTGAGGGGGCGCGGGCGCGGCGGCGCCGGGGGCCGAGGAGCGGGCGCGCGAGCCGGAGCGGCGGGCCAAGGAGGCCGACGACCCGAAGGCCGCCCTCGACGCCAAGGCCGCGGCCCTCGTCGTCGCGGAGGAGCGGCTCTGCAAGAGAGCACCGCCCGTCGAGGGGCTAAGGAACGGCTCCGGCGGGGGTAGGCCGTCCTCACCGACGTCCGTGTAGCTGCGGAGCGAGGAGCGCGCCGCCCACGAGGTGACGCGAGAAGACCTTGGCGGCTCGAGATGCCAAGCTCTCCGAGGCCGAGGGCGAGGTGGTTATGCTCGGCATCACCAACGCCGGTCGGGAGATATCCCTCGGGAGCAAGGCGAGACCGTCAAGCGTCTCGAGGCGGCGGTCGAGGCCGAGCGCCGCGCTCTCGAGATGGATAGGAAGCAAGTCGAAGGTGAGCCACCGTTTGACTCTTGTTTTGTTGGTTTTTCATTTGGGAACTCGCATGCCCTTTTTCGATTTCTTTACGGCCTTGGCGTTTCCGGGCTTGCGCACCGCCCGGGGCATGCGGGCGAGCGGGCCGAGGCGCGCGAGCTTCCTACAATTCCACCGAGCGGGGAGTTGCGGGAGCCGCGCGATGCGGCCCTCGAGACCGCCGCGCCGTCGAAGAGGGTGAGGCCCGGGCCGGCGGCTCCCCGGCCGGCCGTCCGCGTGCTCTTGGTGGCCATGTCACCGAGCGGATGCGCGGGCGGCGGCGGCGGGGCGTCCGAAGGCCCTCGGAGTGGTGCGATCCCACTACGAGGTTAACTTCGAGGCGGCGGCGGAGGGGTACATCGTTCCCGAGGGCGTCGAGGACGAGGTGGCCATGGAGCGTGTGGATGCGCTCGCCGCCGACGCCGCCGGTCGCTCTCCGAGGGCCTTCGAGGAGTTCCTCTTCCCGGACGCCGCCGCCGCCGTCGCTCCTCCCGCCCGAAAGCGGGTTGGGCGCTAGGCCCGTTTTTTGTTTATGTGTATCGTATTCGGCCTCGTGGCCTTTTGTAAATAAACAAGTTGTTTTATGAATATGAGCATCCTGCCGTAAATGAAGTCGTTTGTTTATCACGCTTTTTGTTTCTCCTTCTTCCGAGTAGATTCTAGTTAGGGGAGTTCGATTTTCGCGGGGGCCGCCGGGTTGGAGGCGAGAGAGAAGGGCCATGTCCACGCGGCGTAGGCTATCTGCGGCTCGCACGCTCCTTCCGCCGTGCCGCACAGCGCCCTGTTCGAATCGTGGCTCGAGGTTGAAGTAGGGAAACAAACTTAGCGCGTGTTGTTTTGTTTTTTGCGCGAAAAAATGGGACCATTTTGGGGGGGATGCCCCCCGCAGTAGCCCCCGAGGGTAACTTGGGTTTCAGGGGAAAGCCGAGTTATCCTTTTCATTAGACTTGAAGTATTTACATAGTCGTTGCCAAGCTGGGGGCGTTGGCGATGTGATTTTTACGACAAAGATATTTGGAAAATCCTAGCTAAGGGTAGAAGCGACGTAGGCGTTGGATGTTCCAAGCGTTGGTGAGCTCTTCACCGTCCTCGTTGGCCGGCTTGTATGTGCCGGCTTGAGTACCTTCACCACGACGTAGGGTCCCTCCCATGGGGGCGATAGCTTGTGGCGCCCTCGGTTATCTTGGCGCAGCCTTAGGACCAGATCCCCCTCGCTGAAATCCCGTCGACGTATCTTGCGTGCTTGGTAGCGTCTTAGGGACTGTTGATACCTCGCGGAATGCATTAAGGCTACGAGGCGTGCCTCGCTAGCTGGTCCGGCGAGTCCTCGCGGGCTCGTTGGTTAGCATCCTCGTTATAGCCTCGAACCTTGGGCGACCCGTATTCTAAATCCGTGGGGAGGACGGCCTCCGCGCCATGGACTAGAAAAAATGGGGTGAACCCGGTGGCTCTGCTTGGGGTGGTCCTTAGGCTCCACACGACCGCTGGTAGTTCTTGGAGCCATTTTCGCCCAGATTTGTTGAGCTGGTCGAAAATTCTGGGTTTTAGGCCTTGTAGGATCATGCCATTGGCACGTTCCACTTGGCCGTTGGTCTGTGGGTGCGCCACAGCTGCCCAGTCCACACGGATGTGGAACTTGTCGCAGAACTCCAAGAACTTCCGGCCCGTGGGCGGGACCCATTGTACGTGATGATGGAGTTTGGCACTCCAAAGCGGTAGACGATGTCGGTGAAGAATGTCACCGCCTGCTCTGCCCTTAGATTCGTGATGGGGTGCACCTCCACCCACTTGGAGAACTTGTCGATCGCGACCAACAAGTGGGTGAAGCCCCCGGGCGCCTTCCGCGAGGGGCCCGACGATGTCCCGGCCCCGACACGGCGAACGGCCATGTGACGGGGGATGGTCCGTAGGGCGTGGGCGGGCAAGTTGGACTTGCGGGCGTAGAAGCGGCACCCTTCGCGGGGTGCGTACGATTTCGCTGGCGTCCGTGACCGCGGTAGGCCAGTAAAAGCCTTGGCGGAACGCGTTGCCGACGAGGGTGCGGGGCGCGGCGTGGTGGCCACAGATCCCTGCATGGATGTCC
Organism: Cenchrus americanus; assembly: GCA_947561735.1. Classification (NCBI taxonomy): domain Eukaryota; kingdom Viridiplantae; phylum Streptophyta; class Magnoliopsida; order Poales; family Poaceae; genus Cenchrus; species Cenchrus americanus. Next base: position 262,295,063 of record OX387241.1, on the reverse strand, counting down.
CGTAGGAGCTCGCGCCCCTCAGGAATGGGCACGCACCCGCCGTAGGATGCCGGAGGCGGCGCGCTTGTACAGCTCGCCGTCGACGAGGGCAAAAGACTTAGCCATCCTAGCGATGCGCCTAGCCGCGGCCCGGTCCGCGGGGAGTTCCCCTCGAGCGATCCAGGCAATGTATTTCTCCCGCCAGTCCGCCTGGACGGGGGCCGGCTCGATGTCCATCACGTCGGCTTCGTGAGAGCCGTACCCCTCGAGGAGGGAGAGCACGTACGCCTCGTTCGAGGGGTCCTCGTCCATGGGCTCCGCACCCGCTGGGTTCGAGGGAGCCCCCGAGGGTTCGTTGTGATTCGAGGGGTAGGGCTCGAAGGCGGCCGAGGGGTTGAGCGATGTCACGCGCGAAAACGTTCGGGGGGGACGGTGATCCGCCACGGACGCGATCTTGGCGAGCTCGTCCACCTCTTCGTTGTACCTTCGGGGCACATGGTTGAGCTCGATCTTGCCGTAGAAATTGTCCTCGAGGGCTCGCACGGCCTTGCGGTAGGCCTCCATCTTGTCATCATGGCGGCTCGCGTTCTTCATAACTTGATCGATCACGAGCCGTGAGTCCCCCTCGCACGTCGAGGCGCTTGACACCCAACTCAATGGCGATTTTGAGGCTGCAGAGAAGGGCCTCGTACTCAGCCATATTGTTGGACGCGGGGAAGTGGAGGCGTACTGCGTAGCGCATGTGCTCCCCGAGGGGTGACACGAAGAGCAGGCCCGCGCCTGCTCCCGTTTTCATCACTGAGCCGTCGAAGAACAGAGTCCAGCACTCTGCCTGGATTTGTGGGGGTGGCAGCTGCGTGTCTGTCCACTCAGCGACGAAATCCGCCAGGATTTGCGATTTGATAGCCTTGCGTGGGGCGTAGGCGAGCGTTTCGCCCATCAGCTCCACGGACCACTTGGCGATCCTTCCCGCGGCGTCGGGGGTTGCGGATGATTTCTCCTAGCGGAAAGGAAGAAACCACCGTGACGGGGTGGGCCTCGAAGTAGTGGCGGAGCTTGCGCCGCGCAAGGACTACCGCGTATAGCAACTTCTGGACCTGTGGGTAGCGCGTCTTCGTGTCCGAGAGGACCTCGCTGATGTAGTAGACTGGCCGCTGCACGGGCAAGGCATGCCCTTCCTCCGTGCGCTCCACCACGATCACGGCGCTCACCACCTGGGTGGTCGCGGCCACGTAGAGCTGCAGGGGCTCGCCGTCCTGCGGCGGCGTGAGGATCGGGGCGTGTGTTAGAGACGCCTTCAGCTTGTCGAGCGCATCTTGGGCCTCGGTGGTCCGGGAGAAACGCTCGTGCTTCTTGAGTAGGCGGTAGAGGGGCGGCCCTTGTCCACCGAGCCGCGAGATGAAGCGGCTCAAGGCGGCAAGGCACCCCAACACCTTCGCACCCCTTTGAGGTCCCGGATCGGACCCATTCGTTCGAGGGCCGCGGCCTTTTCGGGGGTTGGCCTCGATTCCCCGGCGGGAGACAATGTACCCCGGGAGCATGCCTCGCGACACTCCAAAGACACATTTTTTCGGGGTTTAACTTGACCCCATTGGCCCGTAGGACGGCGAACGCGACGCCAAGGTCGCCAACCGGTTCGTCCGCCTTCACGGTCTTCACGACGATGTCGTCCACGTATGCTTCGACCGTTCGCCGATGTGATCCCCAAAAACGTGTTGCATGCAGCGCTGGTACGTCGCACCCGCGTTTCTGAGGCCAAACGGCATCGTGACGTAGCGAACGTCCCGAACGGTGTAATGAACGAAGTCGCGAGCTGGTCGGACTCCTTCATTTTTATTTGGTGGTACCCGGAATAGGCATCAAGGAAACGAGCAATTCGCACCCGAGTTTGTTGAATCAACAATTTGATCTATGCGTGGCGAGAGGAAAAGGAACTTTAGGACATGCTTTATTAAGACTAGTGTAGTCTACACACATCCGCCACTTCCCATTCTTCTTCTTTACAAGCACGGGATTATCTAGCCACGTAGGGTGGAATACTTCCTTGATGAATCCGGCCTCGAGAAGCTTCCGCAGCCTCCGCTCCGATTGCCCGTCGCCGCTCCTCGTCGAAGCGGCGCGGCCCGGCCGCCGCACGGCGCGGGCGTTTGGCGGGATATCAAGGGAGTGCTCGGCGACTTCCCTCGGGATGTCCGGCATGTCCGAGGGGCTCCACGCGAAGATGTCGGCGTTGGCGCGGAGGAAGTCGACGAGCACCGCTTCCTATTTGGGGTCGAGGGTGGAGCCGACCCTCAACACCTTGCCCTCGGGGGCCGAGGGGTCGAGGGGGGACCCCCTTGGTCCGCTCCGCGGCCTCGAAGGTGCCGACGTGCTTGGCGGCGGAGTTGAGGTCCTCGTTGACCATCTTCTCCGGCGTGTTCACCGGCGCTTCATCCAGGTGCCGGTGCCTGCGTGCTCCACTCACTCGACGTCGCGGTCGAATGCGTGCTCGATGGATGACCCGACGGTGATGACGCCGTTTGGCCCGGCATCTTCATCTTCGGGTAGGTATAGTTGGGGACCGCCATGAATTTGGCGTAACGGGGGTCGCCCAAGGATAGCATGGTAGGCCCCTTTGAACCCCACCACCTCGAAGGTGAGGGTCTCCTTGCGGAAGTTCTTAGGGGTGCCAAACCGGCACGGCGGGTCGATCCGCCCGAGGGGTTGAACCTGCTTGCCGGGCGCGATGCCGTGGAACGGCTTCGTGCTGGCCGCAGCTGGTCCAACCCGATCCCCATCAGGCGCAATGTATGCGCGAAGAGGATGTTGAGGCTACTGCCTCCGTCCATGAGGACTTTTAAGAACCGGGCGTTCCCGATGATGGGGTCAACCACCAGCGGGTACTGGCCCGGGTTGGGGATGCGATTCGGGTGGTCTTCCCGGCTAAAGGTGATGACGTCCTCCGACCAATTGAGGAAGGCCGGAGGCGCCCTCTCCGCGGCGAGGACTTCGTGCCGCTCCTTCTTGCGCTGCCGGGTCGACATGTCGACGGTAGGTCCCCCAAAGATGAGGAACACGTTTTCGACGGCGGGGAAGTCGCCCGCGTCGCCATCGCCTTCGTCTTTCTTGGCCTCTGCCTCCTTCGCGGCGGCGCGGCTATAGAACTTCTTGAGCATGTCGCCTTGCTCAAGGGTGTGGTGCATCGGGGTCTTGTGGTAGGGACATGGCTTTTTCAAAGCAAGTCGTCGAACACTCCGGGCCTCGAGGGGCCGGTCGAGGGCCCCGTCGAGCCGGGTCGACGCCGAGGGCCTCGGCGTTGCCGCCTTCGCGCCCCGCTCACGCGCCTCGCGGCGCGGCTTTTTCCCCCTTCTTGCCCCGCTTGTCGTTGCGGTGCGGCTCCTTGGACTTGCGCCCTCCGCGGGGCGCGTCCTCGAGCGCTTGCCCTTTTTGCCGTCGAAGATCGCCCCCACGGCCTCCTCCCGGAGGCGAAGCTGGTGGCGATGTCGAACAGCTCGTTGGAGTCCGCGGGCGGGCTGCGTCCCAGCTCCCGCACGAGATCTCGGCACGTGGTGCCCTCGAGGAAGGCATGCACGATTTCGGACCGCGCCACGCCGGGGAGCTCCGTGCAGCGCTTGGAGAAGCGCCGTATGAAGTCCCGCGGCCGACTCACCGGGCACGCGTGCGGGAGCGCGGGTCCCAAGAGTTCCCCGGGGCGCACGTATGTGCCCCCGGAAGTTGCCCACGAACGTGTGGACTAGGTCGTCCCGGTTATGTATCCGGGCGGCGGGCGGTGCTCGAGCCATGTCCCGGCCGCATCGCCAAGGTGTAGGGGCGAGGTTGCGGATGATGACCTCGTCGGCCGGTGGCCCCGCCCACCGGCAAGCCAAGCGGTAGTCGTTGAGCCACACGCGGGGGTCCGTCTCCCCGTTGTACTTGACGATCGTCGAGGGTTGGCGGAAGCGTTGGGGGAATGCCGCCGCTCGGATTTCCCCGCCGAACACGCGGGTGCACGGGGGCTCCGGCGTCGGGGAGCGGTCCTCGCCGGCTGTCGTAGCGCCCACCCCGTCGAGGGTGGTAGCCCCTTGCCGCTTGTGCGTCCGCCTTGCTGGTGCGCCGGGCGTTGATGACGTTGCGAGCGTCGCCATCCAGGTGCCCCGCGCACGTCGAGGAGTCGCTCCTTGGCCGGCGTGCGCCCTTGCTCGGTGGGACGCCCCGCTGGTCCTCCCGCGTGCACCGAGGGTTCGCCTCCCGGTGCGGCTTCATCGCCCCGCGCATCCCCCCCCGTTGGCGGATGCGTGAGGCCGAGCTCTCGGCCCGCCGGACGGCCGCTTGCTCGATGAGAGTTTGCACCTCGCGGTGCATGTCTCGAGCCTCGGGGGTCGAGGGTGCGGCATTGCCCGCGGCGGCGTCGTGGCGGCGACGAGCTTCTGGCTCGCCCGTGGGGGCACGTCCGCGTTTTCGACATTGGGGACGGTGTTGATGCGGTCGCGGACCTGTCGGCCCGGCTCCCGTGCGCGTTCGCCACGAGCGGAGGCCTCCCCCGCCATTGAGGCGCGGAGCAACCGCACCGTTCGGTACTCTTCCGCCGGCTTGGCCTCGAGCTCGCGGGCTTCGGCCACCGTGCGTCGACGTCGGCCCCGGCGGAGCGCTTGGCCCCGCGGCCGGGCGCGTGGCGATCCCCGGGGCGGGCGTGACCTCCCCGTCTCCCGGCGCCCACCGCGCCGGCGGCGTTGGCCGGTCGTTGGTGATGACGGCGCAACACTCCCGCGTGGGGTCGTAGCTCCCGTGCCGGGAGTCATCGGAGCAGCCGAACCAGTAGTCCGTGGCGTCGAGGAAACGCCGGAACACGGCGGGTCCGGCACGCCGGAGAAGTCCCACTCCGCGTATCCGTGGCGGTTGGCGGGTGGCATCGTGTCGACGGAGCCCAGGGATGACTCATCTGCTGCTGAGGCGCCGGGGTCCCTGGCGACGAAGACGTGGCGGCCAGGCGGAACCCTGCGCATCGTCGTGTTGACGTTGGCGTTGTAGGCCGTCGTAGCGCCACGCAGCCCGATGGGGATGCGCGGTCCGCAGAGCGCGCGCCGCCCGCCGGGGGCGGTGGCGGTCGTGGTGGTCGGCGCACCGCGCCGGGCGGCGCGCGCGCTCGGCCGCCGCCGCTCGGGGACCGCGCTTGGCGCGAGCGTTGTCCCGAGCGATGACGGCGTCATGGCGTCGATGGACCCGCGGCCTCCGTTCCTGCGGGCGCGCCGCGCGGAGTCGTGCGTGCGGTGGGGGTCCGAGCGGACCCGGGCCCGACGCCGCGCGCGGAGTTCCTCACGGTTAGTGAGGCGCATGAGATAGCCGTTCCCCCGTGGCCCGAAAGTTCGGGTCCCCGAAGCGGATCTCGAACCCGGCGGGGAGGGGGTCCGAGCTACCCATGCGAGTAGCGTGTAGCATGGTACTCGGTGCGGATCACCATGGAGGGAGTTGACGGAATGACCTTAGGCGCTCGCTTGCCCCACGGTGGGCGCCAAGCGCGTCGGTGCGGAATATGGTCCCGACACTAACCAGTAGATAGCGCCGAGGTCTATCCCTCAATGGTCGATGCTAAGCAACAAGTGACACAGGGTTTTTATCCTGGTTCCGGCCGAGGGGGCCGTACGTCCAGCAGGGGTGTGCTCACGGCACTATATTGCTCAGCACCGGGGGTGCCTGTAGTGGGGCTGCTACAAGCGAGGCGGGAGAGGAAGCGTGGCTTCCAAGTCCCTGGTGAAGTGGCCGAAGATATTGTGGGAGAATAAGAGAGTGAGTGCACAGCGTATGTCAAGGGCTCTTGGTCTGTGGCCTTGAGCGTGTCGTCGTTCGTGTCTCGTCGTCGTCGTCCCTCGCGGGCCGGGGGGGTTCGTCCCCCTTTTATAGATCAAGGGGGAGGCGAACTACATGCACGCCGCGCTATCTAGCTACGTGGGGGAGTGCGACGTGCTACGCCGTAGAGTGGGCGGCCACCGGGCGATCCTTGCGCCGATCCGGTCATCATGGCTCGACTTGTACCCGAACGCGGGGCGGTTCGAGGGTTGGAGAGCGACGGATGGTGGTGATGTCCTCTCGATAGGCTCGAGGGAGGTGCCGACGCGAGCCCGTACGGCGCACGGGGAATAGTCGAACGGCGTTCCTTCCCGACGCGCTTCACGGGGGCCGGAGTCGTTGCTACGGGGCCGGCGTGCGCCGCATGCGCGGGTACGGCGGACACGCCGTTGCGGTGGCGGGGATGGCGGTCCACCGGCCTAGCGCCTCCACCTAACCCCGTAGGGTCACAAGAAAGTGAATCGAGGGTGCGCCGCCCCCTTTCGAGGGCTCGGCGCGTTAGCCGCACTAGGGCGTGCGCACGGTGTCACGGGACCGACACCGGCCGCACCGCACGGTCCCCCTCCCACGGTGGCGGGGATGGGCTCCTCCCCTCGGGGAGTAGGCGCGGCGGCACCGGGGTGCGAGCCCCGGCGCATGATGGCGCCGCCCCGCGCGGCGTCGGGGCGTTAAATGCCCGTGTACGGGGCCGGCGCACGCGTGAGGGGCACCCTCGAGTGTGGCGGACCCCCGCCGAGGGCGGGGCGTACCCTCGAGCGAGGCGGAGCCCGCTCGAGGGAAGTGCCGCCCCTCGAGCGGGGTGATGCCCGTCCGAAGGGAGCGCGCATCCTCGAACGAGGCGGAGCTCGTTCGAGGGGATCCTTACGTGGGCCGCCTCGATGGGCCGTCGGAGTCCCCGTGGGCCGTGTCCCGCATGGTTAGGCACCGCATGGTTAGGCTTAACGTATTTGGGTTTCGTTGCGGGCTTTAAGTGAGGTTTTCCCCATTGTTTAAGGGGACCCCTAGGGCAATCCCCGACACACTTGAAGCCGAAGATTGGCTAAAGACAAGATGCGAAGATGCTCACTACTGTCGGTGTGACGACAGAGAGAAGGTCCCGTATGCTTTGCGAGACGACTTCAAGGATCCGGCCGCTTGGTGGGATGCGTATTCGCCGCTCATGCCGCCCCGTACACCATCACCCGGGAAGAGTTTACCACCAACTTCGGGAGCCATCACATACCCTCCGGAGTCATGAAGATCAAGAAGAAGGACTTCCTTTCTCTAAAGCGAGGGAGGAATGTCGGTGGCCGAGTAGCGGGAGACAAGTTCACCGAGTTGTCTCGCTATGCGGCCGAGGAGGGTTTCTTCGAAGACGGGGAAGAAGCGAGAGCCGTTCCCGGATGGTTTAGGCCGGTTCGCCGCAAGTACCGAGCCGATGTCCTATCCTTTCCCTAAGTTTCGGCAGCTAGTTGATGCCGCCATCCGCTTGGAGCACAAGCGCAAGGAGCTCGGAGAGCGAAGAGGAAGGCCGCCGGCTGCGGGCGGTTTGGGAGTGCGTCTCGCCCGCGCTTCAACCCACCGCCGAACACCCCGTTCCGCTTTGGGGGACCGGGTGGAAACTTTGGGCGGCGGCAGCCCCAACGTCCCGCTCGGCCAGCTTCCTGCAGCCCGCTCGGCGGTTTCAGCGTCCTGTTCCTCAGACTCCCCGCCCAGTTTCCCAGCAAAGTCAGCAGAGAGCTCCAGTTGGCACACCTGTAAGGTCCGTGGCACCGCCTAATCCTGCCACCACTACTTACTTCAAGTGCGGAGAGCTTGGTCACTATGCCAATGCTTGCCCAAAGAGGAATCCTCCACACACCCCAGTGCAGAACCAGCAGCAGACAAGGAGCGGGAGCCAAACCCCGCAGTCTAACAAAGGACAACAGAGCTATGCACGAGGCAAGGCGATGCACGTTGATGCTGAAGTCGCTCAGGAGAACCCCAGAGTAGTGCTCGGTATGTTTCTAGTCAACTCTATTCCTGCCTCAGTTTTATTTGATTCTGGAGCATCCCATTCTTTCATTACGTCACAGTTCGTAGTCAACATAATATACCCATCAGTACCATGTCTCGCCACATGTTAGTTACCTCACCTGGGGGGGAATTGGAAGCCATATATAAATGTGACAATGTCCGTCTCAAGATTGTGGGCAGAGATTTCCGTGCCAATCGTATAATCTTGGATTCGAAGGGGATTGATGTGATACTGGGAATGGGATGGTTGACCACGTGTGATGCGGTGATACAGTGTGCTAAGAGATCAATCCTTCTTACAAGTCCAGCTGGTGAAAGGTATGAGTTTGCAGTAGATCCCGCACCATCAAACACCGATTGCCGTGAATAAGCTTGATGGAGCAGCCTTGGAAGACATACGAGTAGTGTGCGATTATCCCGATGTGTTTCCGTGGAGTTGCCGGGTATGCCCCCCGACCGAGATGTTGAGTTCGTTATTGATCTTTTACATGGTCTCGCTCCTATCTCTAAGCGCCCATATAGAATGTCTAGTGATCGGTTACAAGAACTAAAAGCTCGGATTAAAGAATTATTGGGTAAAGGGTTCATTCGTGCTAGTTCATCACCTTGGGGAGCACCCGTTATCTTTGTGGGTAAGAAAGATGGCACACGAGAGGATGTGTGTTGATTACGGATCCCTTAATGATGTTACCATCAAGAACAAGTATCCTCTCGCCATGTATTGAAGATTTGTTTGATCGGATGAGAGGAGCTAAAGTGTTTTCTAAGATCGATCCGCGATCCGGTTATCATCGATTGAAGATAGGCCTTCGGATATTCCTAAGACGGCTTTTACTACCGGGTACGGACTTTATGAGTACACGAGTTGTGTCCTTTGGGTTAACCAATGCACCCGCATACTTCATGTACTTGATGAACAAGACCTTTATGGAGTATCCGCACAAGTTCGTTGTGGTATTCATTGATGACATTTTGATATAATCCAAGAATGAGGAAGAGCATGAGGAGCATTTGAGGCTTGTGTTGCGAAGCCGAGAGAGCATGAGTTATATGCAAAGTTCAGCAAGTGTGAGTTTTGGCTCAAGGAAGTGTCTTTTCTAGGTCATATCATCACCAACGGAGGTATTGCGGTAGATCCCAGCAAGGTCAGTGATGTATTTAAGTGGGAAGCCCCTCGTACAGTGTCTGAGATCAGGAGTTTTCTTGGACTTGCTGGTTACTATCGCCGGTTTATTAAAGGATTCTCCAAGATTGTCAAGCCTCTCACTACATTGCTAGAAAAGGACAGGGAGTTCAAATGGACCAGTGCATGTCAGTCCAGTTTTGAAGAATTAAAGAAGCGGTTAACCACAAGACTGTTCTAGTAATGCCGATCTACGGAAGAGCTTTGACATTTATTGTGATGCATCTCGACAAGGTCTAGGATGTGTGTTGATGCAAGAAGGTCACGTTATAGCCTCCGCATCTCGTCGGTTGAGGAAGCATGAGTTGAATTATCCTACGCATGATCTTGAGTTAGCGAGTGGTTCATGCATTGAAGATTTGGAGACACTACATTATGGGATCTAAGTGTCAGATCTATACTGATCACAAGAGTCTGAAGTATATCTTCACTCAGAAGGATCTCAATCTAAGACAGCGTCGTTGGTTAGAGTTGATCAAAGACTATGATCTAGAGATTCACTATCATCCTGGTAAAGCGAATCTGGTCGCTGATGCTTTAAGTCGGAAAGGCCATACTAACATGGCTATGATTATCCAGTTTCCTGATGAGTTGGTAAAAGAGTTTGAAAGGCTCAACTTCAAAGTGGTTGCTCATGCAGAAGGAGTGACTTTGGAAGTACAGTCCACTCTGGAGCAAGAGATACGTAAGTGGCAGCTAGAGGATCTTTGGGATACGGAAAATCAAGGAGAGTATGCAACAAGGAGAAGCCCCGGATTTCACGAGAAGATGAGCGAGGGAACCGTGTGGTTTAAGAACCGGTTGTGTGTACCGGAGACGGGGAGATCTCGGAGAGACTATCCGGAGAGAAGCTCACGACTCGGCTTACTCTATCCATCCGAGGCAGTACTAAGATGTACCGGGATCTCAGCGAGAGGTATTGGTGGTATAGTATGAAGAGAGATGTGGCCGCACATGTGGCTTTGTGCGACACTTGCCACCGGGTTAAGGTCGAACATCCGAGACCCATTGGTTTGCTTCAACCATTGAAGGTGCCCGAGTGGAAGTGGGAAGAGATCGGAATGGACTTCATAGTGGGTTTACCCCGAACCCGAGATGGTTATGATTCGATTTGGGTCATCGTGGATCGTTTGGCCAAGGTAGCTCACTTCATTCCGGTAAAAACTACTTATACGGGAGCTAAGTTGGCGGGACTATACAAGTCCGAGGATTGTGTGTTTGCATGGTCTACCGAAGAAGATCGTGTCAGATAGAGGTACTCAGTTTACTTCTCGTTTCTGGGGGAAGTTGCATGAGTCTCTAGATACTAAGTTAAATTTCAGCTCAGCTTATCATCCACGGACGGATGGACAGACAGAGAGAACCAATCAGATCCTAGAAGACATGCTGAGAGCATGTGCGCTTAAGCATGGTGGTAGTTGGGATAAGAGCTTGCCATATGCTGAGTTCTCTAATAACAACAGCTACCAAGCCAGTCTCAAAATGTCACTCTTTGAGGCCCTGTATTGAAGGAAGTGTAGAACCCCATTATACTGGAGTGAGACAGGCGAAAGGCAGTTATTTGGGGCAGATATCATCAGAGAAGCGGAGAAACAAGTTCAGATCATCAGAGAAAATTTGAGGATTGCTCAATCTAGACAGAAAAGTTATGCAGATGGTAAGCGAAGGGATGTGATTTTTCAGGAAGGTGATTATGTGTACCTAAAGGTGTCACCTATCAGAGGTTTGCGTCAATTCAGAGTTAAAGCAAAGTTGTCACCTCGATTTATTGGACCTTTCAAGATCCTTGAGAGAGTGGGAGAAGTGGCTTACAGGTTGGAGTTGCCAGTCCAGCTAGCTGATGTTCATGATGTATTCCATATCTCTCCGTTGAAGAAGGGTTCTGGTCCTCATGACAAGGAGCCGTTACCCTTGGATGATCTAAACGTTAAAGAGGATCTCACTATTGTTGAACACCCCATTCGGATATTGGAAACTATGACAAGGGTCACCAGGAATAGCGTGATTAAGATGTGCAAAGTACAGTGGAGTAATCATGCAGAGGATGAGGCAACATGGGAAAGAGAGGATGAGCTGAAAGCAGAGTTCCCAGATCTTTTTCCCAATCTGTCAGAATCTCGAGGACGAGACTCTTCTTAAGGGGGGTAGGATTTGTAACACCCTAATTTTTACTAAAAATTTGGCTTTATTTAAATTTGCTAGAAACCATTTAATTGCTTAAGGAATATAAGGTTTGCTTTATTTATTTTTAGGCATTTAAAACCTTTTCTAAAATAAAGTCAATGAAATATAGGAATTTATTGTTGCATACATGCTGGAGCATTTCTTTTGGTTGCTGGAATTCAAATTTAAATTTGAATTCTATTTTGTTTGAATCCTTTTCAAACCCAAACCTTAATTCCTAAACCCCTAAACTACCCACCCTACCTTCTAGCCCAACCTAGCCGCAGTGCCCGTGCGGTGCCGCCCCCCGCTTGTGCCGGCCCGGCGGCCCGGCTGCTCCGGCGGTCGTGCGTGCCACCGCACCCGCCTTGCGCGCCGGCCCCGCTTGGCCTTTCGGCCCATCCGGCCCGCCGCCGCCGCAGCCGCTCCTCGCCCGCGCCCGCCGAGGCCGACCGCCGGGGCTCACCCGTCATCCCCTCCGCCGCGGTCGTCCCCGACCCGACACCGCCGCCGCCGCCTCGGAGTCCGGCTCGGGCACGCCTCCCCGTGTGTGGCGCGCATGCCAAGGGGCCGCCCCAAGCCCTTATAAGCCGACCGCCGCCCCCCGGACCGCCTACCCGAGCGCCCGCCGCCCGCCGCCTCTTGCGCCGCGCCCTCGCCGGGAACCCTAGAGCGCCGCGGCCGCCGTTCCCCCGCCGCCGTTGCCGCTCCGCCGTCGAGAAGCCGTCCCGGAGCTGCGCAAGGAGGTGAGAAGCTCCCCGGTGCCGCTTGTTGTCGTCCCCGTGCATCGAGTCGCCGAGGAGGGCTCGCCGGAGTTCGCCGCCGCGTGGAGCGTCGTCGCCGTTGCGACCTAGCCGTCCACGCCGCCCTAGTTGGGTTCCCCGTCGTCCGCGCTACGTTTTGATGCCGCTTGTGCACGAGGCCGAGCCCCCGCCGCAAGCCCGTGTGCGGCGCCGCCACCCGCCGCCGCGCGTCGTCGCCGGCCGTTGCCGCCGCCGCCGCGTTCCGCCGCCCCCGCCGCTTGCGGTCGAGCGTGACCGTCGGATCAAGATCCGACGCCCCCGAGCAACCCCGCCGCCCGCAAGCCATCGGATCTAGATCCAATGATCCGGATCAAGTTAACCCGGGTCAACAGGTCAACCCCACCGCCGGCCCTAGCAGTTTTGCAGAAAAACCCCTAAGCTTTTTGGTTTTCACAAAAATACCCTTCCACCTTAGAAGTTTTCTTACAGTTTAGTCCTTTTTCTTTATTTTAGACCAAAACCTTTTCAAATCTTTACAGATTAGTCCCTACACCTTCCCTAAGCCATAACTTAGTCGTTTTAGCTCCGATTTTAGCGTTCTTTATGTCCACGTGTTCGTCTCGAAGCTTAGATTAGTTTTATGCTACTGTTTAGATCTGTTTGATCTGTTTGGTGACTGTTTCTTATTTATTCTTATTGTATGCTTGTATGTGATGATTGTGGACCGTAGAGAGCGATTCGTTCGAGGGATTTGAAGATCAAGTCGTGCAAGAGTTTGAGAAGCAAGGCTTTGTTGAAGGCAAGTATTCCTTGATGCATATCCGCTTGTCCTACATAACATGCATTTAAAATTCACTGTCTTTACTTTTACGCTTGCATTAATTTGATGGGAACCTTTTAAGGATCATGCCTAGTCTTTTACTACCTTTACCTTGATTCCGGGTTTATTAAATTAATCTTGTGGTAGCTATTGCTTAGCATGCTCAACTGGGATTGGTATTAATCACTTGGATACCTTTTATTATATTATGTTCCGTTTATGATCTCCACTTTACAAGACCACTTTAATATGATAATCGGAACATGGAGAACCACCCAGGAAAATAGTACAACCACAAGAACTAATGGGCAATGGTCTTGGCTGAATAATTAGGAACTTTAGCTTGGGATGGTCTTACCTGATAAGGACAAGGGATCGGCGGTACTGTGGGGTATAGACTCGCTCTAGCAGGGGGCTGGGTGAGTTATTCTTTTATGGTGGGGTATCGACCTGTTATGGGACTTTATACCTTTTTAACTGATCCGGACCTTATGGGTCATAACTTGCTAGGGAACCTTTGTAAAGGCCTTGTAGCGTCCCTATGCAATCACACCTCGGAAGTGTGATATGGTGCCTTGCAAACACCGCATGGTTGGGTCCAAAGTTCTTCGGAGCTTTTACGCTGCTTGTGGGTAAAGATGTACAACCTCTGTGTCACACTCTGAAATTTCCAATTTCAGGATGTGGATAGAAAGAATAATTAAATAACAATTTTCTCATAATTTTAAAATTTTTCCAACATTTATTTTCTTTATAGGGAATATAGTATAGAGAAAACCTTTGTTTGCTTTTCGAAAATTAAATAAAAGTTGTGAGTGTTGCATTCATGCCGATGCATCTTGGTGCTTCCTGAGTGCTTAAGGTTTCAAAAATGCGTTTAGGAGCTGTCCAAATCTTTCTGAGAATTTTCCGGATTTTTCTGGGATTTATTCTCATTTTCTCTGAGCATTTTCTATTTAACAGAAGGCTCTAAAATCTTTTTCATTAGCTCCAAATACTTTATTTGGATTGTTCATGTCCCAATCTGTCTCTGGGAATTTTCCTAGAATTTTTTGAATTTTTAGAATATTTTTCGTGGCTTTTATGAATTACCTAGCTATTTTCTAGATAATTCATTTCCCGAAAGTAAATTCTGAAATCCTTTTTTTCCTTTATCCTTTTTACTTCCTCCTTTTCGGCCCATAGCTACTTTCAGCCAATCTCCGAAGTCTGGCGAACCTCCCTCAACTTCCTCTCAACCCATTCTCTAAGAGGTCCGTTCGGCCCCCTCCAACTTCTCCGGCCTGCTCTATCTTTCTCCCGCCTCAGCCCCGGTCCACCCACCCACCGAGGCCCCGTGCCGGCCCGTGCGAAGCCCATCCGGGCCTAAGCGCCGCCATGCCGGCCGCCGCCGGGACTCCGGCCGAGTCCGGCGACCGCACGCTCCAGCGTCCGTGCGCGACACGACCTAGCATGCGCCCCTTTTTAGCCGCACGCCTCGCCCGTGTCCAAGCCTCGCTCGGGCATCTTGCCACCCGCGCCCCGACCGCGCCGCCGCAAGTGCGCCGCCGACGCCATGGCCGCCGCCGATTCGTCGCTTGGGGCGCGACCGGAGCAAAATTGATCCCGCCGGGAGTTTCCTCGAGTCAAGCCGTGCATCCTCGGCCGATTCCCATCGCCGGAGCCCGCCGAACGGCGTCGCCGCCTAGCGCCACCGCCGACCGACCGGGTCCGCCGTCGATGGGAGACTACCGCCCCTGTCCGGCTGCGGTAAGAACTTCCCTGTGTTCCCCATCCCCTCCTCTTTCTTTCCCCCCCTATCCGAGCTCGCCGCCGTCCCAGGCCGCCGGTGACCCCGCCGGTCGGAGCTCCCTGCTGTTCTACCCGCCTTGCGCGTGTCTGAACCCAAGGAAGAAGAAAGGCTAGGCAGTTTTGCGATTAAGTCCCTGAATTTTCTTGTAAACCTTAGATCTGATCTGTGCCTTAGCAAAACTGCAGAGAACCCCCTACAAAGATTCCCCTTACACACATGAAGCCCACCCACACCCTTTTACAGATCTAACCCTAAGCTTTATCAGTTTTGCGAGCACTATTGCATGTGTCTTGCAGATCTTCTCTGCTAACCCCTTAAATCTATAGTTAATTGCGAACAGGTCCTTCCAATCTTGTTCTGCTCAAAGAATCTTCGTTTTAACTCCGATTTTATCCGTTCAAGTTGCGTCAGGTCCATAAGGATGTAAAGCACGCGTTAGCGGAGTGTTTTCATCATGTTTTGTTTTCTGAAAATAAATTTAATATTATTTTTGATTAATGCTTTATAAACATGCCTTTTATAAATAAAAGCAATATAGATCTATACATCGTTTTTCATAAGCAAATTTAATTTGATTGATGTTTCTATCACATGTTTTTGTACATAAAAGTTAATTAGATCTTTGTCTCGGTTTTCGTAAACCAAATGTTAATTTGTTTAATAGTTAATTAATCTTTTCTAATGAAAAGTTGATTAGGCTTTTACTCCGGCTTTATAAATAAATGTTAATTTTGATTAATACCAATGTAAATGCTGTTTTAATAATAATAATATGATCTACTCGAATTACGAAGTTTCGTTTAGATTATTCATATAGTTTAGTTTTTTTAAAATTAAATGTTTAATTGGAATAATTCTTATATGAATCTTTATAAATAAAACTTGACTAGTTCTTTACACCGGCTTTGCAAATAAAACTCTAATTTGCATTAAAATCTTTATGAAATATCCTTTGCACATTTCTGCTAATTAAAATAAACCTAAGCTTATAGTTTGTTCTCTCACATGTGCAAATCAATCGTTAGACGTTCTTTACCTCAGTATCTCTTTTGATCAAGGCTATCTGAAGCTCTGAATCTTTCTAGGGTTAGCTCAAGCTCTGTCTCAGTGTGTCTCGTTGTAGAGCTAGCCTTCTTTCCGCCTCCGGATCTTTCCAATCCTAGCACATGCTATCCTATCATAATTGTCTTTTATGTAAGACAACTATACTCTTTCGAGTTCTTTGATCCAGGCGTTGTGCGGCTATCTTTCCTAGAATCAATGTCTCGTCATCCAGGTTGTTCTTTGTTCATCCGAGTTCTCTTTGTGGACTAGTTCTCTAAAACTCTAGCCTAAAGTTTGCGTGTGCGTTATAGTTCGCTTCTACCGTTCTCGTTCGTTTCACATTAACTTGTACGTTAGCATGTGTATCACATGTTACTTGTTTTAACATTAAAGATGCATGTTAATCCTGACTAATTCTTATTCCAATGCTTTTATAAATAAAAAGTGATGGTTCTAATCCGGTTTTTTTAATCATGATGTAATTGGTTAATCCCTATTCATAACTAGTTTTTTCTAAATAAAAGATGTTAGAGTTAAACATCGGTTTTCATAATAAAGTTAATATGTTTAATGACATCATAAATGCCTTTTCAATATTAAATATGTTTAGTTGAACACGTGACATAAAGTTGCTCGTCTAGATATTTTACACTTATCTTTCTAAAGTAATTGTTAACTTGACATAACTTCTACTCAAATGTTATAAATAAAATATGATTAGGTTTATCACGATTTCTTTAATTAAATGTAACTTGTTTAATGGTAATATAGATTATTTCTCTGAAATATTCTTTCACATGATTTCTTAATTAAAATATGCCAAGCGTAGTCTCTTGTTGTTTGATAATGATCTTTCGATAGATTTGAGCTTAGTTCCGTTCTCAGTGGTTCCCTCGTTTCTTGCGTAACCATTAGAATCGAGCTCTGTTTCAATGTGATCTTTCCGGTCCTTGATCAATCTTCCGCAATCATCTCTTCAAAGTTAACCAAGCCTTTCCCTTCCAAGCACTTTGTGTTCTTTAGTGATCCATCCAATCAAGCCTATCTTTTAGTACGCTCTTTTAAAGCTTTTATTTGATTGATGTATTGTTCTTAGTTGTACTTGTTGCTTTGTATGTTTTATGCCTGATGATTGATGCGAGTAGAGTTAATGCTATTCAAGAAGCTTTGGAAGAATGTGAAGGTGAAGATTCTGAGCAACTACTTTGGTTAAAGGCAAGTGTGTCCTTGATCTTTTGTCCTAATAACTTTATTAATCACTATTGCATGTGCCTTGCATTAATTTTGATGGGTGCCTATTAAGGATGACTAGCCTCTTTTGACTGTTATCTTGAACCTGGTTCTTAATTAATATTGATGGTAGATATTGCTTAGTGTGCTCAACTAGGTTGGTAATAATCAACATGGTTATCATTTTATGCTCTATGTTCCTTTATGATAATTTTAGTACAAGATCACTGTGCATTAATCGGAACATGGAGAACCACCCAGGAAAACAGTACAACCACAAGAACTAATGGGCAATGGTCTTGGCTGAATAATTAGGAACTTTAGCTTGTGGTGATCTTACCTGATAAGGACAAGGGATCGACGGTACTGCGGGGTATGGACTCGCTCTAGCAGGGGGTTGGGTGAGTTATATTTTTATGGTGGGGTATCGACCTGCTAGGGGACTTTATACCTTGCTAACTGATCCAGACCTTGTGGGTCACAACTTGTTGGAGAACCTTTGTAAAGGCCTTGTAGCGTCCCTATGCAACCACACCTCGGTAGTGTGGTATGGTGCCTGATCAGCATCGCATGGTTGGGTCCAAAGTTCTTCGGAGCTTTTACGCTGCTTGTGGTGAAAGTGTACAACCTGCGCAGTGTTAAACTAATCGATTAGCCGTGCTCACGGTCAAGAGCGGCCTGGACCCTCACATGATTAATTGAACTTGAAGATGGACTTAAATTGTGATATGTGTTATGGTTATGTTTGCCATGTGCTCATGGTGTATCTCTTATCTTTATGCTTAATAGTGGGATGGTATATACTTATACTTGCTAGTAAATAGGTGCTAATAAAATTTGACCAACTAAAATGCTAAATGCTTATAGCCAGTCCACTATAAAGCCTTTGCATTCATTCTTTCCCCGCACTTGCTGAGTACGACAAGTGCTCACCCTTGCTATAAACAATGTTGCTCAGAAGGAGGAAGCTACTCTGAAGTCTTGTGAAGATGTTGCTGGTTCTAGGCGTACGCAACCCCCGTCGATCGCTTGTGGTGTTTGGTGTCTTCGTTTCCAGGATATAGCGTAATACTCTGATAATCTCCCTTTTTCTTACGTGATATTGTTTCTGTTATTCACTTATGTCAACTATATGCATGAAAACTGCTCCTGGCATGCATATAGGTTTGCACTTGGTTTTCTTTGGAAAAACAGGTGTGACACTCTGCAGAGTGTTAAACTAATCGATTAGCCGTGCTCACGGTCAAGAGCGGCCTGGACACTCACATGATTAAATTATGGAACTTTAATGTTTAATTGCTGTTGTGTTCTTTATTTATGATGCTTATATCTTATTAATTGGGTTGGTATAAACTCACACTTTTTTTGTAATCAGGTTGCTAATAAAACTTGACCAACTAAAATGCTAAAGTGCTTGAACCTTAGCCATCCACCATATGGCCTTGCATGTTATGTTGTTCTCTCTTGCTGAGTACGATATGTGCTCACGCTTGTTTATTCTCTTGCATCTACAATACCCGGAATTGCTGCTCAGACTGGGAGAACTTTGAAGATATTCCAGGAGATTTCCAGGAGTTCTAGGTGTGCGTAGTCTTCAGTCAGCTGCCTGTGGAGGCATTTTGTCCGCTACGAGAACTCGTTTATTTAAGATTCGTTTAAGACTATGGTTTGTAATAACTCTTTATTCGTGTGGCACCGATTTTTGTATTCATAATGTCTAAGCGTGTGTGTAACTTGATCCTGGCGCACACGTGATCAATGCATTCGGTTTTGCCTTTAAAACCGGGTGTGACAGAGTGGTATCGAGCCGACCCTCGCGGTTGTGCGTACGGGTCGGTGTGCGGACATAGGACGCATGGCGTGTGTGGGCCCGAGATGGGACACACGGCATGGCATATTGAGGACCAGGAGCGTCCCGGTGGTCGGTGGATGACCGCTCCTTAGTGATGAGCGATTGACAACGGGTGTTGGACCGACTCTTGGCTTAGTGCGCGGGTGTAGGCCGCGGCCTAGTTCGTGTTGTTGCGGGTGAAGAACGGGCGCGAAAGGTCTTCGGCCTTGAGGGGCCTCCGGGAGATGGAGAGACAAGTAGGCTCGGTTCGAGGGACCCGGTGGACGACGGGGACCGGGTGCGGGCCACATGGTGGCGACACAAGCAAGACGAAGTCATGGACAAGTGAGCGGTGCACGGTGGCGGTCAAGTCAAGTGGTTTGGCGGGAGGCCGGACCGGCACGCGGGGTTTGGTGGTTTGCCCACAAAACCATCGGCGGACGGTTTCTTGGTTTGGGCCTCAAAACCAAGTCCGAGGGCCCAACACGACGGAGACGGGATCCGGGCGTGTCGGGAAGCTTCGAGGCGGAGGACACGCGGCGGGATCGCATGGCTTGCGTCGGGAGGACGCGGGGTGCGGCAAAGGCGTGGCCGTCCGATGGGAAGACCCACAAACTTTACCAAAATGCCCCTACGTGGGTAGTATCGCCGTAGTGTAGTTAGGGGTAGTCGAGTCATTTACCACTCCGGCGGGACCTGATATATAAGCCATGAGTGTGTGTTGATGGCTCTCTCTCTCCGCGACTTAGGGTTTCATTTCCCCCCCATCTCTTTCTCATTTTCGTAGCTATTTTCCTTCCTATTTTCTCTAGGCTAGCATGAGAGCTTCATGTGAGATTTGTTGAGAGGGATGGATGCTAGGGCGGCATGCTAGA
Source organism: Cenchrus americanus (assembly GCA_947561735.1). Lineage (NCBI taxonomy): Eukaryota > Viridiplantae > Streptophyta > Magnoliopsida > Poales > Poaceae > Cenchrus > Cenchrus americanus. The sequence continues at coordinate 262,275,585 of OX387241.1, read as the reverse complement.
CCTTGTGAATCTTTCCTGGTTTGTATAGAAGATTCGGGGTTGTTTTTCGTGCCTTTTTGTGCCTATTTTCGTGCCTTTGTTCCCGGTGTGATTCCGCGGATTTGAGTGAGTTTCTTCCCGGATTTCTTTGAGGGAAACATGGATAGATGTCTTGTGCATCTTTGTGCTTGATCTTGTGCCCTCAAACGCCGGGAAACTACTTCGATTCGTGAGTTTTCGTTCGGTGCTCTAGCTTTTGGTGGTGCTCAAAGGATTCGCGATTCCCGGTGATTTAGGGAGTTAGGAGGCAAGATTTTTGGGCTATAGCATCCTTGTGTGACGCTTTTCAAGTCCCCAAACCCTTGTCTCCACAAAGCTTCAACCGTTTGGGAAATCCGATGATGATTTGGGGGAGTTGACTTTCGGGGTCGGGCTATTTTTTGTTCTGTCCGCACCTGGCGGACGGTCCGCGAGGACCAGGCGGACGGTCCGCGCGGCTCCAGTTCATCCCGTGTTCTTCGTGTTCTTGCTCGTCCTTTGTTTCAATCCGTTGTGATTTTGGTTTTTGGTTGGACGAAGTTTCGGACAGTCCGCGGTGTCGGGCGGACGGTCCGCGGGTGCTAGGCGGACGGTCCGCATGCTCCCCGCGGACGGTCCGTGGCACGGGGGGTGTCTTTGGGTCGTTCGTGTAAATTAACGGACGGTCCGCGGCTAAGGCCGGACGGTCCGCGGCCGGGTGCGGACGGTCCGCGATACCCGGCCGGACGGTCCGCGCGGCTCTTGCGGACGGTCCGCCCCTCCCGCGCGGACGGTCCACCGAGCCTCGTGTGCTTTGCTTCTTGGTTCGATTCCTTCCTCCCCTTTCTAGTGCTTCCGCGTGTGCTTCAAGGAATCGTTCCTAAGGCTAGAGGTTGATCCATAACCTCGTGGTCTTGGCGATTGGTGAGTGATTCGATCCATCGCTTGTGTGTGACCGGGTTTTGAGTAGGACATAGGCCGAGTTCTTTGGAAGAATTTTTTTACCGGCTCCTATTCACTCCCCCCTCTCTAGTCGCCATCCGATCCTTCAATTGGTATCGTAGCTCGGTGCCGGATTCTTTGCGACTTTGACAAGTCTCGAATCCTAAGATGGCGTACGTTGAGCGGGGCGGTCCGCCGCACTTCGATGGCAAGGGTTACCACAAGTGGGCGGCTCGTATGATGATCTTTCTTCGAGGAAAGTCGTTGGATTTTATTGTGCTTGACAAGACATATGCTATTCCGGTCAACATCCATACTCTTATGGTGACCGATGCCGATGCCAAGGCCAAGTATGAGGCTAATGCAAAAGCCGTTGATCACTTGTGCCGGAGCTTGTGTGATCCAGAGTTTGAGCGTGTTCGCCATTTGAATCTTGCTTGGCAAATTTGGGAAAAGTTGTTGGTTGCTCACGGTGGTGATAACCATGTGAAGGCTCGCCTCTTTGTCTCTCACCGGATGCAATATGAGAATTTCACTCCACTTCCCGGTGAGGACATTGATGCGATGTTTCGCAGGTTCACCGCCATCGTGAACAACATGAAGGCAAATGTTGAGGATTTTCCGTATTCCGAGCATGATCGGGCTTTGAAGCTCTTGCATGTCTTGGATCCAAATGTTTGGGGTGCTAAGGTTGAGGCCGTCAAGGAGTCCGGGAACTATTTGACTATTGAGTTGGATGACCTCTTTTCTAAGCTCAAGTCGGCTGAGGTTGACGGGAAGTTGCTATCCAAGCATGAGGGCTCGACCGACCATAGTCTTGCTCTTGTGGGAGGATCAAAGGGCAAATCTAACCCTTCCGTCGACAGTTTTCTTTGTCCTCTCTTATGTCCATTCCGGATGAGGAGTTTGATGTGTCGGGCAAGGAGGAGCCGGCCTTGCTCTCAAGAAGATTTGAACGACTACACGAGAGTCGGAGGAACGCAAGGCGAGCTCGGGGACGTGCTACAAGTGTGGCAAGCGTGGCCACTTCATCGCCGAGTGCCGGAAGCGGAGGAGAACAAGTACAAGGTGAACGAGTACAAGGCGCACCCGAGGCGTGAAGACAAGTACTCCTCCAAGGGCAAGCACTTCAACAAGTCCAAGAGCAAGGACAAGGACAAGCGGCGACCGAGCAAGAGCACCTACAAGAAGAACAAGGCAAGAGCGATGGTGGCGGTGCGAGCGACGTCGACTCAAGCTCAAGCGAGGAGCGGTCAAGCTCGAGCGGCCCCGAAGATGAAGACGCCGGGAGGCGCGGTGGCAAGAAGAGTGCAAGCGGAACCTCGGCGGGGCCGAGCCGTGTGGCGCTCGAGGGCTTTTGTGGCATGGACCATAGCTCGAGCAAAGCAAGAAGAGTGTGAAGGAAGACGGCGACTCCGAATCGGAGGATGAGGTAAACCGTGATCCCGACTCTTTGCTTGCCGAGATTGCTAGGTTGAATGGTTTGCTTGATAACCGTGATAGTGTGCTCGAGAGATGCCAAAAAGATGAGGAAAGATCTTAGGGCTCGCTTGAGAATGCTAGTGAGAAAGTAGGAGAGTTAGAGTCAAAATTGCTTGAATTGAAACTTGAGAATGACTCTTTGAAACTTGCTCCTACTACTCCCGATGATGTTGAATGTGTTGAATGTGATGCTTGGTTGAATGAGATCAAAATGCTTAATGAGAAGAATGCTTCTATTTTGGCTCAACTAGATGCTCTTAGGATCGAACATGATGAGCTTAAGGCTAGACCCACTTTGCTTGGTGCTTGCAAATCATGTCCTACTATGCATGCTAAGCTTATTGATGCTCGTTCTACCATTAGCTCTTTGGAAGCATCTTTGAAATCTCCCGTTGCAAATGCATGTTCTAGTCTGTGATGAAGTCACTTTGCGCAATCTTGAACTTACTTCCCGTTTGGATGTCATTTATGAGGAAAATGACTATTTGAGGAAAGTGTTGGGTTGGTTGTACGGGCGGGAACCTCACCGAAAATCATGATTGAGGAGTTCAAGAGAGCCGATGGTCGTGGTTTGGGTTTTGAGAAGTTGGGTGAGAAAGTGGGAGAGAACAAGCAGGGAGAGTGTGTACGAGAAGTGTGTTGAGTCTAACCCGGGTTTGAGGTGATCGGAGAGATCCAAGTCCCACTCCCAAAAGCACCCAAGAATTCTTTCACACCGAAGCCCAACCACCTTTGCAACAAGATTGACACAACCCAAGATCCACCCAAATTCCCACCTAAGCCAAACGATTTCCGAAACCGGTGAAGTTTGTGGGTGAGAAGGGTGAGAAGCCTAAGGAGAAGCCGAGCCAAAACCAAAACCCATCCCCTTCGGGTGTGAGTATTGTGGCAAGGAGAGGCATCTTGCGAGTTTTGCTACCGAGAGGAAGAGGGATGAGAGGCTTGCTAGGGAGCAAGCAAACCGGGACAGTATCGCCGGCCTCGCGGTATTCCCCGAGCCTAGAGTGCCACTTCCACGGGGTGTGGGAAGTGTGAGGAGTGTTGGCGGTGTTCCCACGGAGAGGTGGTGGTGGTGAGAGGTTTGTCAGGAGAGATGATGGTGTGCGTGCTGGTGAGAGGTTTGGTCGGACTCGTGGTGGTTTTGTCGGACGTCCTCCTACTCGTCCTCGCACGGGTTTAGGGGAGATGATCGCAGCTTTGGGTTCCGGAGGAACTACGGACCACGTTTTCCCCCTCGTGGTGCTCGTTCTCCTCCCATGGGACATGGGAAGTTTGGTGGCAAGGGAGTGATGTTTGCTAACCCCTCTTTTGAGCGAGATGGCTCGACACCGGTTTAACTTTCTCTGCGTGCTAACCCCGGTGTCGAGTCGCTAGCTCATTCTCGTTCTTGTTTTCGATCGCAGCGGGGAGGCTTGGAGAACATTTGGTTGATCGACTCCGGTGTTCTCGACACATGACCGGAGATAAGAAGTGGTTCTCCGACCTCACTCCGGTGAAGGAAAAGATGTACATCACATTTGGGGACAATGGACGAGGTAGGGTGCTCGTTCGAGGGCGTTGTGCATGTGAGTGACAAGGTAACATTGAAGAGAGTGGCTCTTGTGAAGTCTTTGGGATTTAATTTGCTTTCGGTTTCTCAGTTGCTTGATGAGGGTTTTGAGGTGCGTTTCAAGTCTGGCGAGTCTCGTTTGCTTGATTCTCGAGGTGATCTTGTCTGTATGATCATCCCCGAGGGTCGATTTTCCGGCTGATTTCTCTCGTTCTTTGGGTCCCGCTCGCCGTTTGATGGCTGGTCCTTCTTCGATTTGTGGAAATGGCATAGGCGGTTGGGACACTTGAGCTTTGATTTGGTTTCCCGCTTGAGTGGTCTTGACCTTGTCCGAGGATTGCCGAAGTTGAAGCTTGAGAAGGATTTGGTTTGTGCTCCCCGTAGGCATGGTAAGATGGTAGCCACTCCCCATCCACCCCCGACCGATGTCATGACCGAGCGTCCGACGTAGCCGTTGCATATGGACCTTGTTGGGCCGGCTCGAGTTCGCTCGGTGGGTGGGAAGTGGTATGTCCTTGTTGTGGTGGACGATTACTCTCGCTATGCCTGGGTGTTCTTCTTGGAGGATAAGAGTGAGACTTTTGGTTTTGTTCGAGATCTGATCGTGAGGTTGAAAAACGAGAGGCATGGGAATGCTATTCGAGCTATCCGCAGTGATAATGGCTTTGAGTTCAAGAACTCTCGTTTTGATGCCTTTTGTCGTGATCTAGGTCTTGAACATCAGTATTCGACCCCTTATGTGCCCCCTCAAAATGGAGTCGTGGAAAGGAAAAATCGGACTCTTTGTGAGATGGCTAGGACGATGCTCGATGAGCACGGGACTCCTAGGAGGTTTTGGGCCGAGGCGGTCAATACAAACTTGTCATGTTTCCAATCGGATTTTATTGAGAGCTTTCAAGAAAAAGACCCGTTATGAGCTTATGCATGGTCGGGCACCCAAAGTGAGTCATTTTCGAGTTTTTGGCTGCAAGTGCTTTATTTTGAAAAAGGGAAAACTCGACAAGTTTGAGGCTAGGTCTAGTGATGGTATTTTCTTTGGATATGCTAACCACTCTAGAGCCTATAGGGTGCTTAACCTTGAGACTAACAAAATCATGGAGACTAGCGAGGTGACCTTCGACGAGACAATGCCATGTACTTCTCTTGGCTTTGAATGTGCGGGTGATGAAGAAATGGCCGAGGACCTCTTTGAAGAGGAGAAAGATGAAGCCGGAGATGATGATGGGGAGAACCATGCGCCTGAAGCTGAGCATGTACCCACTACTTCCCCTACGACTACTTTGGAGCATGGACCGTCTACTTCATGGACAACGACGGTGCAACAAGAGGACCAGGCGAGAGAAGCTGAAGTTGAGGGGGAGGTAGTCTCGAGGCGTGAGGCTCCCCGGCGGATTCAAGAAGTGCATCCCATGTCGAAGATCATTGGAGACATCAATGAACGCACTACACGGTCGAGGTCCAGGAATTCCTCTCATTTTGCTCATGCTCGCTTTTGTTGCTACTTTTGAGCCCAAGGACATTGGACATGCTTTATCCGATGCAAACCGGGTCAATTCTATGCATGAGGAGTTGGAAAACTTTGAGAGGAACCGGGTGTGGGAGTTAGTTGAACCACCTCCAAATTGCCATCCCATAGGAACCAAGTGGGTTTGGAAGAACAAAGAGGGAGAGAATGGGATGGTTGTGAGGAACAAGTCCGGACTTGTTGCTCGGGGGTTTAGTCGAAGGAGGGGATCGATTATGAGGAGACCTTTGCTCCCGTGGCCCGTCTTGAGGCAATTCGGATCCTTCTAGCCTTTGCCGTGGCTAAAGGGTTCAAGTTGTTTCGGATGGACGTGAAGAGTGCTTTTCCGAATGGGGTCATAGAGGAGGAGGTGTATGTGAAGCGACCACCCGGGTTTGAGAGCGAGTTGTACCCACACGGGGTATACGGGTTGAAAAGGGCTCGTATGGGTTGAAACGGGCGCCCGTGCTTGGTATGGGAGATTGAGAGGTTTTCTTTTGAGCGAGAGGGTTTGTGATGGGTACAAGGATAGAACCTTGTTTCTCCTTAAGCATAGGAATGACATGCCGATTGTTCGGATATACGTGGATGATATTGTCTTTGGTGGCTCGTCACATAACCTTGTTGCCAAGTTTGCGGATGAGATGAGCAGGGAGTTCGAGATGAGCATGATGGGCGAGTTGCGGTATTTTCTCGGGCCGCGATCAAGCAAGTGAAGGACGGTACATTTGTGCACCGGACCAAGTACACGAAAGACATGCCGAGGAAGTTCCGATGCAAGATGTGAAGCCGATGTCGACTCCCATGGGGAGTACGGCCACTTTGGATGCGGATGAGGACGGAGAACCCGTGGACCGGCGGGAGTACGGGAGCATGATCGGCTCCCTCCTCTACTTGACGGCGACGAGGCCGGACATACGGTTCGGCCGTGTGTCCGTGCGCTCGTTTTCGTGCTTCGCCGAGGACATCACATCGACAGCCGTCAAGAGGATTTTCGGTACCTACGGTCCGCCCTCGTTCTTGGCCTTTGGTATTCTTCCTCCTCGACTCGTCTCTTCATGGTTTTTCCGATGCGGATTTTGTTGGTTGTCGAGTCGAGAGGAAGTCTACTTCCGGCACTTGTCGGTTTCTTGGATCTTCATTGGTCTCATGGTCTTCCCGCAAGCGAGCCTAGTGTAGCTCGGTCTACTACGGAGGCGGAGTATGTTGCCGCCGCTAGTTGTTGCTCCCACCGTTGTGGATTTCATACACTTTGAGAGACTTTGGTGAGGAGTGCACCCGTATCCCACTTCTTTGTGATAGCACTAGTGCCATAAGCGTAGCCAAAAACCCAGTGCTTCACTCCAGAACCAAACATATAGAAGTGAGGTATCATTTTCTGAGGGACAATGTGGAGAAAGGAACCATTGTTTTGAGCCATGTCCCTACCCAAGATCAGCTAGCCGACATCTTTACAAAGCCTCTCGACCAAGCTACATTTGTGCGCTTGCGGGGGAACTTGGGGTTTGTTGCCCTTTCTAGTTGATTCTTGGGAGATTTCCTTTTTGTACCATATGTATCATACCATGTTTATTTTGATGTATATACATGCTTTGCTTGATGTATAAACCATGGTAGGATAGCCATCTTGTCATATATCATGTTGCATTTGTGTCATATTGCATTTTAGGATGATGAGCTTCTTTCATATGCCATATTTGAGTCTCTTTGGCTATTTGTGAGATATTGGTTATATGTGTGGAGAAATGGTGTTGTGAGGCTATGCTCTTGGAATATTTGAGATATATGTGTGGTGAGATAGCCCCTTTTGAGATAAATGCTTAACTTGACTAATTTTTGATGAAATATGCTCCACTCGTGTGTAGTTGTGTATCCATGTCACAGTTTGGTCTAAATATGCTTTTCATGCTTAGATTGTGCTTGGATGCCCTGTTCTTGCATTTGGGCCAAAGGCCGGATATCATTGTGAATGTTTAGCCTATGTTGCATTCATGGGGGAGCATAAGCTTCTTTTTGCCGCAAAGGCACTTCATGTACCATGAAATGAAATAATCTTGAAAAGAAGTGCATAATGCTTGAAAAATGCTCCATCCATCATGTCTATGTTTAAAATGTCTTATCTTTCACATATGGGTGCAAAACATGTTGCATGATGTTCACCAGTGGAGAAGTCTCCCCGAAGTGGACACATGGCTCATGAGCTTTGACATGACATGCTTTGCTTTATGGGTGTTTGCCATGATCTTTTGCCGAGAATTTGATATCCTTGTATGATCTTTGAGTAATATGCATGTTTGTGGCTCAAGTGTGACATGGATAGGCTTTTACATGTGAAGCGAGCTTTCTTTTGGTAAAACCGCTTAAATCTGAAAATTTTGCTTTGTCACATGCTTGTATTTTCATATATTACTTGTGGTAATGCTTTGACTATGCTATGATTCATGTGTGTGATCTTTGTCTCATTTTTAGCCTTTGACACTAGATTTGGCCTATTTGAGAAGCTCATGTAGTTGTTTATCCGCTTTGCTTTGCATTTCGCATTTTCACCTTCATTCATACATTGTCAACAAGGGGGAGAAAAGGTGAGCTTAATGAAAATTCGAAGAGGTGAGCTGAAATTTGGGAGTTTGCATGAGTTTACATCCACATGTTCGGGGGGAGCTTGCATTTGTTCGGGGGGAGCTTTCTTGCTTTGTTTTCGGTGTGGATTTTGTGCTTTGCTTGGCTTGTGACCTTTCTTTGCCTTTCTTTGGTTTTGGTCATGAGTTGAGCTTCTTCGTTTTTCTTTCTTCTTCTTCTCTTTTTCTCTCGAATTTCATTTCGAGTTGTGTGTTGTCAATGCACTCATCAAGGGGGAGATTGAGGACCGGGAGCGTCCCAAAGTGGTCGGTGGATGACCGCTCCTTAGTGATGAGCGATTGACAACGGGTGTTGGACCGACTCTTGGCTTAGTGCGCGAGGTGTAGGCCGCGGCCTAGTTCGTGTTGTTGCGGGGTGAAGAACGGGCGCGAAAGGTCTTCGGCCTTGAGGGGCCTCCGGGAGATGGAGAGACAAGTAGGCTCGGTTCGAGGGACCCGGTGGACGACGGGGACCGGGTGCGGGCCACATGGTGGCGACACAAGCAAGACGAAGTCATGGACAAGTGAGCCGGTGCACGGTGGCGGTCAAGTCAAGTGGTTTGGCGGGAGGCCGGACCGGCACGTGGGGTTTGGTGGTTTGCCCACAAAACCATCGGCGGACGGTTTCTTGGTTTGGGCCTCAAAACCAAGTCCGAGGGCCCAACACGACGGAGACGGGATCCGGGCGTGTCGGGAAGCTTCGAGGCGGAGGACACGCGGCGGGATCGCATGGCTTGCGTCGGGAGGACGCGGGGGTGCGGCAAAGGCGTGGCCGTCCGATGGGAAGACCCACAAACTTTACCAAAATGCCCCTACGTGGGTTGTATCGCCAGTAGTGTAGTTAGGGGTAGTCGAGTCATTTACCACTCCGGCGGGACCTGATATATAAGCCATGAGTGTGTGTTGATGGCTCTCTCTCTCCGCGACTTAGGGTTTCATTTCCCCCCTTCTCTTTCTCATTTTCGTAGCTATTTTCCTTCCTATTTTCTCTAGGCTAGCATGAGAGCTTCATGTGAGATTTGTTGAGAGGGATGGATGCTAGGGCGGCATGCTAGACCTTGTGAATCTTTCCTGGTTTGTATAGAAGATTCGGGGTTGTTTTTCGTGCCTTTTTGTGCCTATTTTCGTGCCTTTGTTCCCGGTGTGATTCCGCGGATTTGAGTGAGTTTCTTCCCGGATTTCTTTGAGGGAAACATGGATAGATGTCTTGTGCATCTTTGTGCTTGATCTTGTGCCCTCAAACGCCGGAAACTACTTCGATTCGTGAGTTTTCGTTCGGTGCTCTAGCTTTTGGTGGTGCTCAAAGGATTCGCGATTCCCGGTGATTTAGGGAGTTAGGAGGCAAGATTTTTGGGCTATAGCATCCTTGTGTGACGCTTTTCAAGTCCCCAAACCCTTGTCTCCACAGGCTTCAACCGTTTGGGAAATCCGATGATGATTTGGGGGAGTTGACTTTCGGGGTCGGGCTATTTTTCGTTCGTCCGCACCGGCGGACGGTCCGCGCGGCTCCGATTCATCCCGTGTTCTTCGTGTTCTTGCTCGTCCTTTGTTTCGATCCGTTGTGATTTTGGTTTTTGGTTGGACGAAGTTTCGGACGGTCCGCGGTGTCGGGCGGACGGTCGCGGGTGCTAGGCGGACGGTCCGTGGCACGGGGGTGTCTTTGGGTCGTTCGTGTAAATTAACGGACGGTCCGCGGCTAAGGCCGGACGGCTCCGCGGCCGGGTGCGGACGGTCCGCGATACCGGCCGGACGGTCCGCGCGGCTCTTGCGGACGGTCGCCCCTCTGCGCGGACGGTCGCGCCGAGCCGGTGTGCTTTGCTTTATGGTTCGATTCCTTCCTCCCCTTTCTAGTGCTTCCGCGTGTGCTTCAAGGAATCGTTCCTAAGGCTAGAGGTTGATCCATAACCTCGTGGTCTTGGTGATTGGTGAGTGATTCGATCCATCGCTTGTGTGTGACCGGGTTTTGAGTAGGACATAGGCCGGGTTCTTTGGAAGAATTTTTTTCCGGCTCCTATTCACTCCCCCCCCCTCTCTAGTCGCCATCCGATCCTTCACATATGGGTCGGCACTGGACGTACGGTCGTGCGCTAAGAGGGAAGGTTCCTGGACATTTGCTCGGGTCAGTGTGCGGACATATGCATGTGCGTGTGGGCCTGGGATGGGGCACACGACATGGCGTATGGGTCGGCACTGGACGGGTGAGTTGGACCGACGAGGACGTCGGGTTCTTTGAGGGGGGGTGAATGTCACACCTGGCCCAATTTGGATGGCCCATGAGTGGCCCATGAGCGCAGGTGCGCGTGTTTAGTGCCACATTGCTAGTAGAGCAAGGGTGGAGCCAACTTATAAGCCTTTGTCCACCGGCCATACCACCCTCGGGTTAACCCTTTTACACGAAGCGAGGACAAAAGTGTAAGCGAGGGTGCTATGTGTACGCGTGCTCACCCCTACGGAAGGGCCGGGCGGTGCGGCTTTGGTGGGCGGGGTGTTACAAATGGTATCGAGCAAAACCGAATGCATTGATCACGTGTGCGCCGGGATCAAGTTACACACACGCTTAGACATTATGAATACCAAAATCGGTGCCACACGAATAAAGAGTTATTACAAACCATAGTCTTAAACGAATCTTAAATAAACGAGTTCTCGCGGCGGACAAAATGCCTCCACAGTACCGATGCGAAGACTACGCACACCTAGAACTCCCGGAAATCTCCCGGAATATCTTCAAAGTTCTCCCCGGTCCGAGCGGCAATTAGGGTATTGTAGATGCAAGAGAATAAACAAGCGTGAGCACATATCGTACTCGGCAAGAGAGAACAACATAACATGCAAGGCCATATGGTGGATGGCAAAGGTTCAAGCACTTTAGCATTTTAGTTGGTAAAGTTTTATTAGCAACCGATTACAAAAAAGTGTGAGTTTATACCAACCCAATTAATAACATACAAGCATCATAAATAAAGAACACAACAACAATTAAACATTAAAGTTCCATAATTTAATCATGTGAGTGTCCAGGCCGCTCTTGACCGTGAGCACGGCTAATCGATTAGTTTAACACTGCGAGAGGTTGTACATCTTTACCCACAAGCGGCGTAAAAGCTCCGAAGAACTTTGGACCCAACCATGCGGTGTTTGCAAGGCACCATATCACACTTCCGAGGTGTGATTGCATAGGGACGCTACATGGCCTTTACAAAGGTTCCCTAGCAAGTTATGACCCACAAGGTCCGGATCGATTATCAAGGTATAAAGTCCCCTAGCAGGTCGATACCCCACCATAAAAGAATAACTCACCCAACCCCCGCTAGAGCGAGTCTATACCCCACGGTACCGCCAATCCCTTGTCCTTATCGGGTAAGACCATCCCAAGCTAAAGTTCCTAATTATTCGCCAAGACCATTGCCCATTAGTTATTGTGGTTGTCTTGTTTTCCTGGGTGGTTGTCCATGTTCCGATTATCATATTAAAGTGGTCTTGTAAAGTAGAGATCATAAACGGAACATAGAATAATAAAAGGTATCCAAGTGATTAATACCAATCCCGGTTGAGCATGCTAAGCAATAGCTACCACAGGATTATTTTAATAAACCCGGAATCAAGGTAAAGGTAGTAAAAGACTAGGCATGATCCTTAAAAGGTTCCCATCAAATTAATGCAAGCGTAAAAGTAAAGACAGTGAATTTTAAATGCATGTTATGTAGGACAAGCGGATATGCATCAAGGAATACTTGCCTTCAACAAAGCCTTGCTGCTCAAACTCTTGCACGACTTGATCTCCAAATCCCTCGAACGAATCACTCTATACGGTCCACAATCATCACATACAAGCATACAATAAGAATAAATAAGAAACAGTCACCAAACAGATCAAACAGATCTAAACAGTAGCATAAAACTAATCTACGTTTCGAGACGAACGCGTGGACATAAAGAACGCTAAAATCAGAGCTAAAACGACTAAGTTATGGCTTAGGGAAGGTGTAGGGACTAATCGTAAAGATTTGAAAAGGTTTTGGGCTAAAATAAAGAAAAAGGACTAAACTCGTAAGAAAACTTCTAAGGTGGAAGGGTATTTTTGTGAAAACCAAAAAGCTCAGGGGTTTTTCTGCAAAACTGCCAGGGCCGGCGGTGGGGTGGACCTATTGACCGGGTTAACTCGATCCAGATCATTGGATCTAGATCTGATGGCTGCGGTGGCTTGCGGGCGGCGGGGTTGCTCAGGGGCGTCGGATCTTGATCCGACCGGTCGCGCTCGGCGCAAGCGGCAGGGGCGGCGGAACGCGGCGGCGGCGGCAACGGCCGGCGACGACGCGCGGCGGCGGGCGGCGGCGCCGCACACGGGCTTGCGGCGGGGCTCGGCCTCGTGCACAAGTGCATCAAAACGTAGCGCGGACGACGGGGAACCCAACTAGGCGGCGCGGACGGCTAGGTCGCAACGGCGACGACGCTCCATGTGGCGGCGCGGCTCGGTGCGGCGGTGAACTCCGGCGAGCCCTCCTCGGCGACTCGATGCACGGGGACGACAACAAGCGGCACCGGGGGAGCTTATCATCTCCTTGCGCGGCTCCGGGACGGCTTCTCAACGGCGGAGCGGCGCGGCGGCGGGGAATAGCGGCGGCGGCGCTCTAGGGTTCCGGCGAGGGCGCGGCGCAAGAGGCGGCGGCGGCGGGCGCTCGGGTAGGCGGTCCGGGGGGCGGCGGTCGGCTTATAAGGGCACGGGGGCGGCCCCTTGGCGTGTGCGCCACGCACGGGGAGGCGTGCCCGAGCCAAACTCCGAGGCGGCGGCGGCGGTGTCCGGGTCGGGGACGACCGCGGCGGAGGGGATGACGGGTGGGCCCGGCGGTCGGCCTCGGCGGGCGCGGGCGAGGAGCGGCCGCGGCACCGGCGGGCCGGATGGGCCGAAAGGCCAAGCGGGCCGGGCGCGCAAGGCGGCCGCGGTGGCTCCGCACGGCCGCCGGAGCGAGGGGCCGGGCCGCCGGGCCGGCACAAGCGGGCTGCTCGCACGGTGCTCGCGGCCGGGTTGGGCTAGAAGGTAGGGTGGGTAGTTTAGGGGTTTAGGAATTAAGGTGTGCGTTTGAAAAGGATTCAAACAAAATAGAATTCAAATTTAAATTTGAATTCCAAAGCAACCAAAAGAAATGCTCCAGCATGTAAGCAACAATAAATTCCTATATTTCATTGACTTTATTTTAGAAAAGGTTTTAAATGCCTAAAAAGAAATAAAGCAACCTTATATTCCTTAAGCAATTAAATGGTTTCTAGCAAATTTTAATAAAGCCAAATTTTTAGTAAAAATTAGGGTGTTACAACAGTCACTCTCTTCCCCGTACCAATTTTTGGTGTTAACAACCCCGCGTACCGACACACGATGGGGTCTCTGTGGTGCCTCCGGAGGCTAAGTCACATTGACTATCACTTTCTTCATGTAATTACCGTTTTCAGCATAATTAACATTTTTGTTTATATGTAGCACACTTGGGCTGGTGAGTAGACGAAGAAGTCCTACAAGGACTTCGTGGGCCGGATCAATGCGATGACCGATGAGCAGAGTCGGTGGACGCGCGTACTCACAGGCTAGTATCGACAGTTGCGCACCACAGGGCCTCTCGCTCCGTGCTTTATTCCGAAACCAGCGAGTATTAGAGGACGGCAAGGCACTTGGTGTTCGACAACTACGCCGAGGAGTACGTGGTCCATAGGGTGATGAGGCAGTTTGGCCTCTACCAGGCGTCGCCGGTCGCGTTACGCACACTCTTCCGGTGGTAGTGCATAGGTAAGCCATCTGAATTTGTTAACATTTCAATGCATTGCAATGTTGACTTCATCGTTAATTTATTTAATTTGTGATAGATGGTCGTGTAAGGGCATCGGGGTGTCGACACGGTGGCTCGACCGGTTGCAACCGTATGTGGATCAATGGGTTGATGTGTCGGATCATGTTGTTGCCGTGGAGCACCCCCACGACAACACGGCTTGGACAGTGTACCCGACGTGGTACATCTCAAGGACCGGACGCGAGGTGATGCACGTTCCTTCGCCCGCCACCGCCACCGACCCCGGATCACCGGCGGCTTCTTCCTTATGGCACGTACCGGTGCGATGAGATCGAACACCGACACAATGGTGAGTCGGGGAGTTTGGGGAGTTCAAACATATTTAGTTTATATTATTATTCATTATAACATGTGCTACTAATTTCGTGCGCAACACGATGCGCTAGCGGAGGTGCTGCGGATTGTGGCGGATGCTCGGACATCGTTGCAAACCATGGTACCTCTAGAGCATGACTTGATGTACCAAAGCATACGAGCGGTCGCCTCGAGGTATAGTTGTGTGGTTAACAACGGCGGTATCGGGACCGTACCGTTGTATCCACATCACCACGCGTCGTCCTCTAGCTCTGCCTCGACTGCTCATTTGTATCGTTATCGGTGACCTTTTCATGTCCACAAGCCGCTTTCTCGATGCCCATGGCACTAACTCATCGGCCTTTTGTGGTCCACGGTTCGGTACATTTACTCATGTGCTTCTCAACTAATACACGGAGTTGTTATGTTAATGTAATATTAACATAAATGAGGGTGGCCTCCGATCTATCTGATGGGACTCGGTCCTTCCGCGTGGGCTCGACTGGCATATACGGTACCACCTGCAGTAGGAAACGTTCCTTCCTCGTCCACTACACCTATTTTGCATCACCTAGGTGACGTCCTTAACCAATTCAGTAATATTATTAATAAAATATGATAAATATGAGAAGTGCTTGATTAGTACTATTCATTGCGGGATACGACGCGACCTCCACTCCCCGACTCGCCATAGATAATGACACGCTAGGGTTCATCTTCGATGTGTACTTCATGTGCTCGACGTAATTGGTGGATCACGGTTAAGCGATGCGCCACTCCACGAGTCGCAAGTAGACACAAGTGCTTGCATGAGAGGCATAAGCGATTCTTGCCGGGTCATCGTAGGCGGCCGGACAAGCACGGGCGGAGGCCGGATCGTCGCGGGGAGGTCGGACAAGCATAGGTGGAGGCGGGGTCGTCGTAGGCGGCCGGACAAACACGGGAGGCGGGGGTCGTCGCGGTGCAAATGGCGACACCTCCTATGGACGATGATCGACATCGGATCATCGGACCACGTGAGCCCCTCACGTACACCGGTAGGGTGAGGGATTTTAGTCTCGGTTGGTCGAGACCTTAAGTCTCTCAAGTCCAACTCGGGACTAATGATGAGAGACAAAAGGCATGTCACACCCGATATTCGGATAGAAACCAAGTGCATCTCATATGTGCGCCAGGATCAAGTTACACACATACGATAGACAAATAAGTGTAATATCATAAACAATATTTAAAAGAGTATCATAGAGTTTAACAACTTATTACACTCGACGTGAGACATGAAGGTCTTTAACAACGAGAAAACGATAACTACACGAAGTCTTTGTCTTCCACTCCCACACGCACTTCACCGTGGGACCGCATGCCTCAAAACTACTCAAAGTCATTGTAGAACTCGTCACCATTGTTCTCTTCTAAACAGCAGTAAGCAAGGATGAGTACGCTTTTGGTTGGTACTCAACAAGTGGGGGAAGATGCAAGGCTGCCAAGGATAGGCCTAGGTTTTGTAGCGGTTAGCATTTTAATGTTGGCCAAGTTTTAATTAAAGAATGCCTAGTTACTAGGTGTAAGTTTATACCAACCCACTTAAGAAACTTATAAACAACTCATCTCAAAACTCAACGAACCACGATTTAATCTCATATTTAAGTTTATTAATCATGTGAGGGTCCAAGCCGCTCATAACCGTGAGCACGGCCGATCGATCGTTTTACACTCTACGAGAGGTTTGCACACTTTACCCACGGCTCGCGTAAAAGCTCGAAGAACTTTAAACCCAACCATGCGATGCCGACCAAGCACCATACCACACTTCCGAGGTGTGATTGCATAGGGATGCTGTGAAGCCTTTACAAAGGCATGCAAAAGACCAGGCTATACCCCCGCATAGTTACGGATTAGGGCGGACCATAACCCTCCCTAGTGGTCGGCACCTTAGCAAAGGTTGCTACCCCAAGAGGACCAGGCTATACCCCCGCAACCCGGACCCCCCTCTCGCTCGTTTCGAAAAGGGACACTAGTTCGATCGCACACCTAATTAATCGGTTAAGGTCGAGCCATGTGACACCGTGGTTGCGCATGTTCTCTTGGGTGGTTCTCCATGTTCCGATTAAATCAAGTATTATTGTATTACCCCAAAACTTTGGTCATTAAACATAAAGCCTATCCATGAAAAACCCTTTTATCCAACCGCAAGTTGAGCCACTAGCATTATCGACCCAAAAAAATTTATTTAAAACGGGTTGTGCCAAGGGTTAAGGGTAAAAATCTAGGTATGTAATAAAATGGTATTCCCATATTTTAGTGCAATAACATAATAAATGTAAACTTAATAAACATGCGGTTATATAGGATAAAAAGAATTATGTAGAGGGAGAAGACCACTTGCCTTCCTCAACTACAAGAAAATCCTCTTTTTCTTCAAACAATCGCTCTTGATCGACTCCAAGGGGTTGCTCGGTCGAAACGAGGCACAATATCACATGAATGAGAGTTGGTGAAGATTTGGGCGGCGGGGAGGCGGTGACTGAAGAGATGAACGCTAGCAGCCGAAAGTGGAAAGCGACGGTGACGACGCTCGAAGGAAGTGGAAGAGGACCCGTCGACGAGGAGCTTGGGAAGCCGTCAATGGATCGGCGGCCGGGAAGTCTCACCATGGACAGAGCATGCGCGAGTGAGAGAGAGTGTGAGAGTTCAATGGAAAGCAAAAGGGAGTGTGGTCGTGCTCGGCCGGGCTTAAATAGCGCCGAGAGGGGAGGGGAGCGACTCCCGGCGGCAATGGCCACCAATGGCCATTGGTCTTGATTAACAATCAAAGGGGGGAAATAAGGAGGGGGAAACATTCGGCATTGAAGGAGGGGGTGAAGGCCGGGCTTCACTCCGCCTTGATGGAGGGTTTGAAGAAGAGGAGGGGGTGTTGTTGACGCGGTAATGGCCATCGGCCATTAAGGCGAGGGGGAACCGAGCCGCGACCGGAGGTCGGGGGAGGGCCCGACGGCCGGGCCCCCCGCCGCTGGCCGAAAGAAAAGAAAAAAGGGAGAAGGATAGAAGCTGGGCCGGCGGGTTGGCTTCGGTGGGCCACACGTGGTGGCGTTGGGCCGCAAGCGGGAGAGAAGGAGGAGAGAGGCCGGCAACATGCTCGGCTTGCGGGCTAAGATCTTCCAATGGTAGATGTTCTACCCCGATCTCATTTGAACACTTTTTCAATTGTGATACATGAAACACATCGTGAACTCCCGTCAAACATTCGGGTAATTTCAATCGATATGCTACTTCTCCTCGTCTTTCCAAGATTCGAAAGGGTCTGATAAATTGAGGTGATTACTTTCCTCTAATATTGAACCTTCGAAGACCTTGGATAGATGATACCCTAAGATATGCATAATCTCCAACTTCGGATATCACGCCTCTCCTTTTAGGATCAGCATAACTCTTTTGCCTTGATTGGGAGGTTTTGAGATTCTCTCGAATTATCTCAACTTGCCTTTCAGCCTCTTTTATAATCTCTAGACCAAAAAGTAGACTTTCTCCTGTCTGATTCCAGTACAACGGTGTCCTGCACTTTGTTCTGTATAATGCCTCAAAACGAGCCATTTTAAGACTACTCTGATAGCTATTGTTATAAGTGAATTCTGTATATGGCAAACTCTTATCCCAACTTCCATCATGCTTTAAAGCACATGCTCTTAACATATCTTCGAGAATCTGATTTGTCCTCTCGGTCCGACCATTTGTCCGAGAGTGATAGGCCGAGCTGAAATTCAACTTTGTATCTATCGACTCATGCAACTCTCGCCGGAAACGTGATGTGAACCGAGTGCCTTGATCCTAAACTATCTTCTTTGGAACCCCATGCGTACACACTATCCTTGATATGTATAACTCGCTAACTTTGCTCCCGTGTTCGTTGTATTAACCGGTATAAATTGAGCAACTTTGGTTAACCCGTCCACAATAACCCATATAGAATCATAACCCTCACGAGTGCGAGGTAATCCCACAATGAAATCCATGCCAATTTCTTCCCACTTCTACTCGTGTACTTGTAATGGTCGAAGCAATCCCGTGACATAAATTGAGCAACTTTGGTGCTCTACTTTTACCCTTTGACATACATCACACAGTGCAACGTGTGCTGCAACATCCTTCTTCATACCATACCACCAGTATTTCGTTTCAAATCTTGATACATTTTGGTACTACCTGGATGTATAGAGAATGTTGAATCATGTGCTTCTTTCATTATAGTCTCACGAAGATGTTTAATTTCGAGCACTTAAATCCTATTCTTAAACCAGATAGTTCGTTGTTCATATTCTCTCGAATTCGGAACCTTGCCTAATTCAATCAACTTATTGTATTCCTTAATCTTTTCATCATTCAATTGCACCTTCCTAATCTCTTGTTCAAGCATTGACTCAATTTTCAAAGTCATGGTTTCACTTTGTGCATCTATCCCCAAGTTAAGTTGTGCCATTTCCCAACACAAGTTCTTGAGGCATCAAACGAGCCGCTAACATATTTGCCTAACTTTTACGACTCGAGCATCTCGCTACAACATTTGATTTTCTAGGGTGATACCGAATATCCAAGTCATAATCCTTGATTAACTCTAACCATCTCGCGCTGTCTCGCGATTTAGATCTTTTTGTGTGAATATATATTTCAAACTTTTGCGATCAATGAATATCCGACACTTATTACCAATTATATAATGTCTCCAAATCTTCGCCGCGTGCACAATGGCTGCTAACTCTAGATCATAAGTAGGATAGTTTTGTTCATGTTTCCTTAATTGTATGGAAGCATGTTGACGGATAAAAGACGTATCCACCTACGATCCGCAAGCGTACGGACCTACACCTTTTTCACCACGGGATTCCCAGGGTTCTCGTCAATCCGCGGAGCAAGGGGATTACAAGCGTTTGATCTACTTCCACTCACTAACTACCTAACCCTATCTATGATTAGACTAGAAAACGACTACACTACACTAGAGAGGATGATTAAGCTAACAAGATAAAAGACACTTGCCCATGGGTCTACGATACTCGAACATGCAACCGCTTTAAACATGAAAACCAATCTAATCTATCTGGGGTTGTGACACAGTTTTGCCCTTTCCCTCCCCCCGTACTGTCACTACGCGGAGGTATTCGTGACTAGAGCTATGATGGACACGACGTATTTAATGGATCCAAGGGAGCATTGGAGCTCTACTTCCCTTTACGGCATGGTAGCAACCTTAAGCATTAAAGCATATTCAACACAAGATGATAGATAGATGTGCCAACAAGGTAGCGATTACATCTCAAGATCGATTACAACCCATGGACAAATGAGAAGATTACCCCATCAAGGTGCTATACATAGTACCGTTGATCATGGTGACGCTTCCGACGGTGTCTTCCTTCTTTACCACTTGTGGGTGCTTCCTTCGAGATGGGCGATCCTCCTCCGGGAGATCTCCCTCCTCTCTCTAGCTTGTGGATGGCCTCCGGTGCGAATGGCTCTCCCCTCTGCGAATGGCGGCACCTCCGGGGATTTAGGGTTGAAGATCCTTCGGGTGCAAGGAAAGGGGGGCCGAACCGACCCCCGGAGTGGGCCGGAGCCGGCGGCTTGGGCGACCGGCCCAGACCATCCCGGACCGGTTCGGTCGCCCCTTCGCTCCCGTGGGTCCTCGGTGATTATGCACTTTACGCCTTCCATTTGCATGATTTTGACCATGTCATCCTCGCGTCCAAGATGGAGGTTCTCCGTGCAAGAAGTTCGGTCTTTTACGCTTCAATCCCCGGGGTGTTCCTTTGTAGCACTTCGGTCCTTGCCACAATTGGAAGTGATTTCATCAAGCTCATGAACACGAACAAGACTCTATAAATTCTCCTTTGAACTTGTTGTGAATCCGTCCATTATGTCCATGTTTTCCTACATAAACACAACACTTCCAAATGCAAGCACATAGATGAACTTGTTATATGATTAGTGTGCCTAGTGGCGGGTTAGTTCCATAATCAAATCCAAACCAAAGTGTAATGCACATGTTTGGTGTACCAAAATACACCATTAACATCTCCCCCACGCTTAGATCTTGCTCGTCCTCGAGCAAGTACTCGTAAAAGAACTTTGTCCAAGGTGTTGTAATCGTGTTCCGCTAAATCCTTCTTCACAAGTTAGTCAATATTTTATCTTTAATACATAAACATAAAGTAACGATCATCATACACAAACATGGACATTTAGAATCTTTACCACGTCAAGATTTACCCCACAACTCAAACTCTTCACTCGAAGTCTTCAATTTCATCCATGCTTACTTCTTTGCTTCCATAGGAGGGTTTTTATGGGTTTCAAAAATAAAATTCCTACAACAAGTGTTAGACAAAAACCTTTCTCCAAGCGCTCTCATGTCGCTCATATGAGGTGGCTATCCTAAACAAGTTTTATAGAACTCTCACCTCCCATAAATCTCTCATATACATGTGAAGTGGAGCTATAGGTATGGCTAGCACAATCAACACAAGTATTGTCAAACTAAGAACTTCCTCAATCGGTTGTTTACCTTTCAAAGCCAATGACCATGAGAATTAAACCATATGTAGGGATTTCAAGGATGAGAAGATATAGAATGGTGGACATATGCAAGGGCAAAAGAAAATTTGACTACGAGGCTCCGATGACGTCCTCGTTGTCGGATTGCACATGGTTGGAAAAAGAATAAAAGTTTCGTCTCTCAACAACATGACATCCCTCCTTGCACTTTATTTTCCCTTTCTTTCACTTGATTCATACCTCTCATATCTTCATTGGCACTCCTCTTCTCTCTTTTTCTTCTTTTATATTTTTTTTCAATCGCTCCGTTTCATTCTCTCATACACAATTTTTCTTCTTTCTTTCTTTTCCATACACATATTTTTCTTTACTTTTCCCTATCTCGACATCTTCATCTCTCTTTTCAAAGCTCTCTATCCCTCTCTTTCTTGCATAAATACAATCTGAATTTTAAAGTAAAACCATGCTAGAGAGGAGACGAAACTTTGAGAGTAGGTTGTGTTCAAGGAATACGATGTACAAAAAAATACAAAGGTTTGGGTATGGAATTCGGCGGTGTACGGGACTTCCGATGTGAAAGCCACGTTACCAAATGCATGACGAGGCTAGCAATAAAAGATAAGCACAAGAACATGATCAATGCTTGAAATTAAAACTCCCAAGAGAGAAGGATCCTAGCCCAACTCATTATGCTAATTGCACTTATGGTGGAGCGAAAAAATAAGTTCGGCTTTGTATAGGATTTTTTTCTTACTCTCAACTTGGAATAAAGAATTTGCTAACCTTTATTACAAGGGTTTTTTGATAATTTGCAGAATTGAATTCCTCCAATTTTTAGCATCGAACATAGCACAACGAAAATATAAATCTCAAGATCGAAGTATGGAATGAGTACTTTTAGAGGTAGCAACTCCACTAAGAACCATGGTAAACGTTTTTCAAACCACACACTTATGTTCATATATCAAAAAAGATGATCAAACGAGTAAATAAAGATAAGCATCACACAAGACACAAAATTTAAAGGACTCTTTTTATTTGATTTTCTTTGATGCAACACTAAATTAAGACACTTGCAAAAATTTAAAAGCACACTCAAAAACTAAGGACTCGACTCTTAAGCTCTCAAACTCTCTTGAAAACTAAACTCTCACGAAGACTAAACCGAACCAAACTAAACTTGAAGCTAAAGGCTAGCTAGCTAGCTCTCCCCCATGCTAAAATCATACGACGTCCTCGTCATATCTTACGAAATCCTAAGGGGGAAAACTAAAACCTAGTGATACTTCCCGAAACTATTGCACCACTTGCCCTTCATGTTCCCAATCATGCCAAAAAGTTTCCGCATGTTGCGATTTAGGAACTTCTTGTCATCTTTGACCACGCGCTCCAAATCCTCCATGTGTTGCCTCATCGCCTCCATGGCTTGGAAACCATCATAGACCGATGCGTAGAGCTCCGAGATGGAGCTACGACAAGCCGCACAACACATTGGATGCATTCCGAAAGGGTCGTCATCGCCGGGGTCTCCGCCGTTGTCATCGCCGTCGTCGCCATCATCGTCGTCACCGTCGTTGTCGTCGTTGCCGCCGCCGTTGGGGCCTTCGGGAGTCTTCTCATTGGGCACCTTTTTCCCAATAGTACAAATCATTGTCTTCTCTTCTAGTGGCCGCCCACGAGCTCGGGCTACGATCTTCGGAATAGTCGCCCCTCCATAGTCCTTTGGCTCGGGCGACACCTTGTAATACTTCCTCTTCATGCCTCGGATGCGTGCCGACCTTCGAACGGGAGTAGGAACGTTCTCCTCTTTGACGGGGTTGCGAGATGCGATAGCTCCGGTTGGGACACACCCTCCGCAACGGATGCGGCGGTCCTCTTGATCTCCACGGGTAGCTTGAGCTCGCATCGCTTCGCCTCCTCCATCGATGGCTCCTCGGTGACTTGCTTCATCTCTACGCTCTTCGGAGACACCATGGCTGCCGTGTGGGTGCAAAAGAATGCTAGATGGGATGGATTCCCGAGCTCCCGATTCGGCCAAATAAATAGTCCGAAAAGGAATACTTTAGAAACGACATTTTCCTTATTCAAACTTCCCTTAAAATTTTCTCGACCAAATAAGGAAGTTCAAAGGAGCATTCTAGGGAAAACCGGGGTGAACCGCCACCGGGCCCCCCTTGGGCCGGTCGAACTAGGCGGGCCGGCCCACCCCGTTTCGGGGCCGGTCCGGTCCCATTTTCCGTGTACCGCCCTTTTTTCGCATTCTCAGCCCATGAGAAAAAGTTGGCCCGGTAAAACATCACGTGAAACTCCGGAAAAATAAAAGAAAAACTATTTACAAAAATCCACACCTTGTTTTACGTCCTAGGCTAGACATTCGGGCTCTTCTTCCATGGTGAAGACATCAATATAGTGAAGAGGCACAACGCCGGTTCGTAGTAAACCTTAAGCCGTTGACCATTCACCATGTACCGATCACCTTTCACATCCATTATGGTTACCGCTTCGTTATAGAGCACCGAATGAACATCATAAGGTCCATCCCACTTGCTTTGCAATTTCCCCTTTCCGAAGGTTTTATGCCTCGAATTGTAGAGAAGGACCTTATCTCCTTGTTTAAACAATTTGTTCTTCAACCTTTTGTCATACCACCTTTTAATCCTCTCCTTGTATATGCTTGCATTCTCGTATGCTTTCAACCTCATGTCTTCTAGCTCGCTTATTTGAATTCTTCGCTTTACCACCGCGGCATCGAGATCAAGGTTCATCTCTTTGATCGCCGTTGACGGATAAACCGGTATCCACCTATGATCCGCAAGCGTACGGACCTACACCTTTTTCACCACGGGGATTCCCTAGGTTCTTATCAATCCGCGGAGCAAGGGGATTGCTAGCGCTTAACCAAGTACTAATCCAGTTGAATGGAAAACCTTTGAAAGAGTATTAATCTAAAGGTAAAGACAATCTAACCTAAGCCGATCAAAAAAATCTAAGGGTTAAACTAGATGGTAAAGGGTGGACACAAGAGAGTGATTAAGAAAGATAAGCGTTCCCTCCCTATGATCTAGGATAACATGGATATGCATCTACTACACGAGAGTGGTAAACCAATCTACCGGGGGTTGTGACCACGGTTTCGCTCCTTTCCCTCCCCTCGTACTATCACTACGCGGAGGTAATCATGACTAGACCTATGATGGACATATTATGTTGATGTAATCTATGGGAGTAGCGGATATCATACGCCCGAAAAAACACGGTAGCTAACCTTAATCATCAAAGCATCATCAACATGAAAGCAATAGATTGAAACCACGAATCAAGTAGCGATCACATAGCATGCATCCATCTAACGCTAGGGATGAATGGAAACATTACCCCATCATCTTACAAGGATTGAATCACATAGGGGTGATGGAGACTCGGAGAACGTCGTCGATGAAGATGGCGGCGATGAAGCTTGGGAACACCCCTAAGCTAGCAGCTTGGAGTCCTTCTCTTGCTTCCTTCTCTCCGCCGGTGTTGATCCTTGCGATGAGCTTATCTAACTCTCTCCCTCATCTTGCGGTGGAGGTTTTCTTCGGTGTATGGCGTCGGTAGAATGATTTGTTCGATGTGGCGGCCGACAGCGGCGGAGGCAACAAGTAGACAAACACCTAGGGCAAAGGGCGTCGCGAACCGAACCAAAAGGCCCCCGGGTCGATACGATTGGGCCGACCGGCCCGAAAAGTCTTGGGCCGGTTCGGGCCCGTGTTCCTCCCCGGTTGCTTCTTGCACGATTCCTTATTTGTGTGCACTTGCATGTGGGCATTCGACGTCATTTCCTTCACGGTTAAGGCTTGAATCCTTGCTATACAAGCTTCGCCGTTTTCCGGTTGAGTCCCCGAAGACTTGCACGTTGACGCTTCGGTCCACTAGTCATTTGGAGTCATGTTCATCGCGTGTCTTGACTCTTGTCGGGCTTCATGGTCTTCTTCCAAAGTGCTTGGTGAACTTATCCCGAAAGTCTCCTCTTTAGCGTAGATTTCCGCGTAAACAATAAACTCCAAAATCGACATGCAAGAGTGAACTTGTTATATATGGGGGGGGTAGTTCCAGTGGTTAGAATAATAAATCAACACCAACATTAAAGGTAAACTCATATGTATGTTAACGGAAATTCACCGTCAACATCTCCCCGATGCTTAAACCTTGCTCGTCCTCGAGTAAGTAATCCTCGCTTAAAAGGGAAATCGGTGTTGCCTTCCAATGTTGTCCCCGCACTTAGTCATTCATGACGAGGCAAATTGCTCTCTCTTAAGAATTTATTTTTAAAGTTCAAGTTGTGACCGACTTCTTTTTCATTATGGAATATTGACTAATCAATAAAGAACAAGCCACAAGAAACACGATGCTCTAAAACTTAAGTGAACTTCAAACCATTACCTTGTCACATGGAAGAATTTTCAAAAAGATGTATATCCAACATAAGTGAAAATCTCTTGCAAAAGCTCATGGAAACACTCATCTCATCAAGTCACTCAATCCTATACTAGATTATTTTCAACCTACTCTACTCATATGTGATAGTGGAAGGCTTATGTGGAGCTTGGAAAGTTAATAACAATCCTAGCAAAACATACATCCGAAATATTGTCAAATTAAGAGAGAGGTCTATTGGAATTACCGAGACTCGTCAAAAAGGCCATGGAAAATAAATGTTGGAAAGAGAGAGGGATGAAACACACACATTTAGATAAGTGGACATGTGCAAGTGGCAAATGGATGATCCCGAGGCACGATTGAAGTCCTCATTATCGGATTGCACATGGTTGGAAGATTTGAGTATGGATTTGTCATCAAGGCACTTGAGAACTTATGAAACAAAAAGATCCGAGGAGCATCTTTATTATTTTTTTACTTTATTTCTTTTCCTTCTCATTTTTCTCTCTTTCTTTTTTTCATTTTATTCTTCCTATTTTTCTTACTTTTCTTTTCTTCTCATCATATTTTTTTTCATTTTTTTCTTTCGCTCCTCAAAACTTTTTTTTTGCAACATAACACTTACATAGCATTTGTGTCGTAGAATGACTCCTCCCCCATGCTTGAACGATGCTCGTCCTCAAGCATAAAAGAGAGGGGAAATGATGCTAAAGTAAGTATAAATTCCATAATCTTGCGGAATATTTGAATCTCCATCGAGAATTTTACTTCATACTCAAATTGGGTTGTGGACAAAGAGGTGATCACAAAAAGATGTTTTTGGTTTAGGGTGGAGGCTCGGCGAAGTTTGTGAAATTTTCGATGTGAAACCCCACAATGCATGGACAAAAAAGCTAGCATGAAAAAATTACACAAAGGAATGACCAGCTTCTTAGTCTCGAACCATAGAAGTCAATCCTAATCCAACTCATCAAAACATATGTTTGCAATCTACGGGTTTTGTTATCATAAAACGTATATGTATATGGCTTTGGTAGGTAGAACTTTGCAAGAGCATCACAAATATGTAGATAGCATAAAAGTTAAGTTTTCATAAAAACAACAAGTTATCCGGCTATCCATAAACTTAAATCAAAGAGCAAAGATATGTATGTGGGTCTAGAGCATAGTCATTTCACCTCCACAAATAAAAGAGCCGGTATTTATAGTAAGTTTAGATCATGCTATAAAGAGCAATTAGACAAGACATGTATAACTTCATGTCGGTAACACAAAGCGGCAACTTTCATCATTTTTCCGTAAGCATAGGCAATATAAAACATCGAGGTGAACACATGGTCTTGCCTATCTATTGAAAGTAAAATGGAACCTAGGTTGTGCTCCTAGTAGCCATGTTATTGTTGGAAAAGAAAAACAAAAGGTTGGACCTAGTTGAGGTTGAAGGAATACTTACAAGCATTTGTGTTTGGAAAAGAGAAGGTCTATGTAGGTGTTACCATCCTTTGTAGTTCTTCGTTGCCTTCTTTCGACATCTCCATGTATCGATGTGGCTTTTGCTTTTGTCTGGATTTATCAATGCTCCTAAACTTCTGAATTTGATTTTATATTCTTAATGGAGTCATTGGTCGCCCTTCTCTTCAATGTTGTCATCACCATCTCCTCTTTCTTGTTCTCATCATCTACTTGCTGTCTCTTTTTATGGATTTCCCCCTGTCCAGAACAGAACATATATCGAAATATAACTCTATTGAAAAGTTTGTGATATTACCTTTCCAACGTGTGGTCATTCATCGAAAATGGAGTTCAAACAAGGGAGCCGTGTCCGTTTTACTTCAGCGCTGCGTGCTGTCCAAAACTGATTTCAGGACATGTTGCACTTGGTGGTTCGGGCATAACCGCTTGTAGGAACCTCCAATTGTCTTGATTCTTCATTTTTTTAGAATCGTAACTTCATCAGGCTTCTAAATATCCAAAAATATCTAGTGTTTTCCCTTCGAGACCATGCAGAATTTTGATGAGATTGGTGGCTTCTTGCGCATTGATCCGGAGACGTTAATGATCTTGATCGTTCTATCTAGTGCGTCATGTTGCACTTTCGTGTTGAAGATTCAGGGTCTCCCCCATGCTTAGCATTCTGCTAGTCATGGAAGAAGAAGACAAAGCATTTTTATCTTAATCATCCTTCAATTTCCTCGTAGTGAGAGTCTCTATCTTGTCTGCAAGACATTTTAAACGCACATTCTACCCCCAAGGTGACGGTTGGGAGTAGATAGAATTGCCAACAATCCAACAATACCTCCTAAGACTCTCAACTTGTGGCATAATTAGTCTAATGAGGAATAAAAACCTAATGAGTGTACGTGGTGCAAGGTGTGTATGCACATGAGAGAGCATATAAACACGGACAATGTTTTCACCTAGTTCTAAACACCATGTTTACAACTAGGTTGCCGAATTTCTCCATAGCCATAAAGGTTTATTTATCAAGGGTTAAAACACCATGTCTATCCCTAAATCAATAACTCTTATAGCACAAGAAAAATTAAGCGCATTGCAGAGCTTATAAACTAACCAATGCAACATGAAAACATATGAAAAGCTAGCTAGGTTTATCGAACTTAACGATGATAGTCCTCAATCATGTTTAAACACCACGTTTACACAAGATCATAGAAGCAAAATACTCATAAGGCCTTATGAAGTATTAACATGGAAAATGAAGCATATATCATTAAGTATATAACAACCAAGCCAACTATGTACAAAACATGTATACACAAAGAAACATCACATTGATAACAAAATGCAATGCATGCAAATAAATAAATACGATCATGAACATGATGGTGGTTCTAAAAATAAAAACTAAACTTAGATTAATAACCATAAGTTGATCATCATAAGAGAGTGCCATTCTTTATTTTCTCAAGATCGATTACAACCCATGGACAAATGAGAAGATTACCCCATCAAGGTGCTAGTGTTGATGCAAAATTAGCACCTCGCGCCAAGCACACAGCAAGCCGAACGAAGCTGGCTTAAAACACGTGCCAGATCGGAAGCATGCCAGTCAATTTTCCTGAAACTGACAAAGGATGAAAAATAGTTAGATAAAACATGGAACTTGCCGGGTGGTACCAGACAGTTCCGTATTTACGGCTAGAAAGCCAATTAAAATGATATATAGCTACAACAAGCTATCTGTCAGCAGTTTGAAAACCATTCAGGAGCTTTAAAACATGAAAACAGGATATAGCCGAATGCATGACGTAAGCATGACAAAAGGTCGGTCTTTGTTTAAATAGCGTTGCTCGCACATGATCATGACCGATTTTCAGGGATAAATAATCGTTGACGGTTAATAATTGTATCAAAGTTCGTTTGTGACTCGCAAGCGTACAAGTCTCCCGTCGTAGTCAAGGGACCCTTCTTCCCTCGAGTGGTGAACCCAAGGTATCGAATCCGTGGAACAAATGTGTGACGCAAGAGTTGATCTAGTAAAGCCAAGTAACTTCAATCTTTGGTAAAAGAGAAACCCTAATGCATCTAGATAAGAGCACAAAACAAAGATAAATCTAATCTACTAAAGACCGGAGAAAACAAAGTAAGATTGGGTAGATAAACCGATCTAGAGGGATCGGGGTAAGCCTTTTGTTGAAGTTCCAAGCAAGAGAAGAAGTAGCAAATCGAATCTTAATAGAAGCCTCTTTAAATCGTGGTTTCCCATCCAAATCCGAAAACATCCGCCTTTCGAGACCCCCGTTCGTCACAACGTATCCCTATTCATGCGGGGAGCTTAGGGCGAGTCAAAAGACAAGTCGAGATTCTTTCGGAAGATCCGGCGTGTACCTCTAGCCACCGCGGCTACAAGAACACCCTATGTAATCTATCGCGCGAATAGAATTGGAATAAGCAAAGCCGATCGAAAAACGAAATCTTCGAGGAAACACTTGATCGCTAGGAAAAGATTCAACTCGATAATTCAACTATAACAATGATACATACACAAGATCACCACCGGGATCCTTCCTTGATCTTGCTTCTAGCTCCGGGAACTCCGACGTGGTCTTCCGTGCAAGGTTCCCACGTCGGCTAGGGGAACCCTAGTCAACTAGCTCGATCCTCTCCTCTCCGAGATGGTGTCCCTCTCTTCTCTCGCTCCTCGGCGGCCGAAGACGAAATCTTCCCTCCGTGGCTCTCGGTCAGGGGACTATAAATAGCCCGATTGGCGGCTAGGGCAAAGGAGAGCGAGTTTGGGCCCAAAATGGGCCCGGGCCGACCGGACCGGGCCGGCCGGCCCGGGCCCATTTAGGCCCCGGCCCGTGGGCTCCTTTGCCCCACGTCGGTTCCCTTGCTTCCTGGATGTTTCCCCCTTCGCATGTAGGTCCATGTCGTCGGTTTCTCTCCGAATTGGACTCAACTCCTTGTCTTGCAAGATTCAAGACTTTTCCGGTCGGGTCTCCGGAGTCCGTCGTCTTCTCGGATCAAGTCCCCAGGCTTCTTGGAGTTAACTTTGCTTCATTGCATGACTTGTTCGAGGCCTTCAAGGTCTTATCATGAGGTGCTTGATGAACTTATCCCGAAAGTCTTGCATTCAACACTAAAACCCTGCATAAACATTAAACTCCAAAACCGACATGCACACGTGAACTTGTTATACCACGGGGGTTAGTACCAATGGATAAGGTATAAAACTCATGCCAACACCAAAGGTAAACTCATGGCTAGGTTGACGGATTTTCACCGTCAACATCTCCCCCATGCTTAAACCTTGCTTGTCCTCGAGTAAGCCTTTGATGGATATCACCATTGCCAAACAATGTTTAAACTTTGCACTTGATTACACATGAGAAAACATAATGCTCTCAAAATTTTAATTCATTAAAGTTCCATAATGCACTAGCCTTCATCCCTACGGAGGGTAGATTCTTATTAAGCTTATCCCACAAGTATTAACATGCTCACAAAGTTTTAAATAGATCTCAGAATTTTTGAAATAAAGAATGAGATAAAGAAAAGCTAAACCAACTTCACAAATTTAAATCATCTCGTGTATTGCTCATGAACTCTCATCTCACTTGTCTCTCAAGCCTATATATTCTACTCCTTTCCCTCTCATATATATGTGGTAGGCTTTATATGGAGCTTTGGGAAAGTTTAGTCCTAACAAGATTTTATAAATGAGGTGTTGTCAAAACAAGACAAGCTTCTCATGGTCTTAGCGAGACTCGTCAAAAAGGTCATTGGAAAATAATGTTAATCAAGGAGGAGAAAAAGAAAAATACACACACTTTTAGATGAGTGGACATGTGCAAATGGCAAAGAGTGATCCCGAGGCACAAAGAAAGTCCTCGTTATCGGATTGCACATGGTTGGAAAATGAGAATGGATCTTTTTAACTTGAAGCCTTGAATGCACTCTTAGAGAACCGGGGAGTTCACTTTACGCACATATATATTTTTTCTCTTTCTAATATTTCTCATTCTTTTCTTTCTTTCTTTCTTTCTTTCTTTCTTTCTTATATATATATATATTTTTCTTTCTTCACCTTGGAAGTCACGTACATCGCCGAATTTTTTTCTTTCATCATTATATATATATATATTTTTTTAAAATACTCCCTTTTGAACTCTAAAACTGCACCGTACCTACCTCCTCCCCCATGCTTAGACGTTGCTCGTCCTCGAGCAAAGAGGCGAAAAATAAGGTAGGTACCGGAGATGTTTTTCCTTGGAGAGATACTTGAAATCTTCAACGTTGGCATCGTCTTGCGATCTTCCTTGAATTGATGATCCATTCTCAACGATAGGTTGTGGTCAAGGAGTTAATCACAAAAAGATGATATTTGGTTTAAGGGTGGATATCCGGCGAAGTTTGTGAGATCACCGATGCAGGGATACACAATGCACGGATAAGAGGCTAGCAAAAAGATAGGTATGCAAAAACGGGGTGACCAGCTTCTTAGTCTCGGGCCGGAGAAATCATGGCCTGCAATAACTCACTCAAAAATAAATCTTGTACACTAAGGTTTATGCACTCAAATATATATAAGGCTTTGGATAGGTTGAGCAACACACAAGTGACATTTGTGACAAGGTTAGCAATATTTTTGAGCATAAAAGATATCTTTAATCTATTCATAACTTGAGAGCACATTAAACACTATGGGTCTTTATTTTAATCATAACCTCCGCTGAAAATTAAGCTAGCATTTAAATAAATTCAGATCTGTATTTTTAAGAGAGCACTAGCTTAAACATGCATAAATCAATTACAAAGATGAACAAAGCTGCAATTTTAATCATATATCATCATGGCACGAATTTTGTAACTTTTCCAATGATATAATCAAGGTGGTGTCTTTATTAATGGTGACATCAAGTTGAAATACAAACTGAAAATAAACAAACATGCTTGCTGAAATTTAAATAAAAACAGAAAATACTACGCAAACACACATAAGCAAAAGCTGAAAATTACAGAGAAAAAGAAAAGAAAAGAAAACTAAAGTTCCTAAATCTTCTAGTCCTCCGCCGGTGGTTGATGTTGATAATCTTGATAATAATACCCTTGCTCATAATACGATTGGACATTTCCTCCGACGAATTGATTTGGCTCCACAAGGTGAAGGCGTCCAAGTTCAAAGGCGATATTTGCGTTGCCTTCACCAAGTTGAGTTGCGTTAGCTTGGATGGCTGCGATGTTTTGAGCGTTTCTTGCAGCATACCCTCCAATAATGGCCATGCTTTGTTGTGGTTGGGGATGATGAGCGTAGGACTCCGCGAAGTTAGCGTTGGGCACAACATAATTTTGTGGGGGTACCGGTGCACCACCCCCCCCCCCATGCTTGTCCTTGTGACCCTCCGTAATAACTTGGCGGAGGAGGGACCCCGCCGAATGGTTGCACATTGGGTTGTGCTCCACTCGCTTGTGGGGAGGATGTTCCCTCCTCTACGATTCTTCCTCTTTTGTTCTTCCTTGCGGGGACAAGTAGTCCCTCTTCCAACCAATCTTCCCTTCCTTCGGTGAAAAGCCTAAGCCTCTCATTCGGAAGGGGTAGGTTCACTATGGCCAACCGATAACTTCCTCTCTCATCTCCACTAATGTATTTGCCTTGCCGCAAATACTCAAAACCGAGAGAGGTACCACGCAAAAGGTGAGCGGGGTTTCTTGCGATCCCCGGCCGCAAGGAAAAGGCCAACATGGAGAGGTAACACCCCGAACCAATATTACCCGCCCCCGATGTTGCTTCACAACACCAACGGTTGATCATGAGGTAAGAGGGGTCTATTGGCTGCCTGGCAATTAAAGCCGAGTATAGCCAATTCAACTCCGTGTCGGTCACCTTTGTTTCCTTCATCCTCCCCAATACCCTCTTGCACATCCAAGAGTGAAATATTTGGATAATGGGGTTGCGGATGCAATTGCGTTGTTGATGGGCTTCTCCGGAGATCATGTTCCAAAATCCCGCTGACATGCCGGGTGGCACGTCAACTTTCTCCGGAGCTCCCTTGTGGAATCCAAGCAGCTCCCTAACGTGCTCGTAGGGAACCACTTGTTCGATTCCCTCCAAACGGAATGACAAGCTTTGCACCCCATCATCATCAACGATGGGTGCAATAGTCATCAAAATTTCCAAGGCGTAACCCAAATGGGTGTCCACCGATATTCCGTTGGAGAACCGCACCCATCCGAGGTGCCCCAACATATAGTATATGTCGGTGCAAAAACCCAAGGTGTAGAGTGCTTGGTCGTCGAACTCGACGTTCGGCACAAGCCTCTTCTCAAGATTGGCGAGCCTCTCCTCCTCCTCCGCCGACAAGATGATGAAGCCGTACGAAGAGTGTGTCGGGGTGTAAGCGGGTGGTGCGGTTGAGCGAGTCGATCGTCGTGGTGGCGCGGGCTGCTCCTCCGTGTGCCCACGAGGTTCGGTGAACCTCATGGAAGTGCTTCTCGCAGCCCTCATACCACCAAGGAGGAGAGCATCGTTCCTCCTTGGTGGTGCCGTATCCGTCTCCATGCTCCGGGGAGACTCGGAAACCGAGTGCCTCCTCGAAGACGTAGTTGATGACGGCTTGGACGACGACGAACTCTTCTTCTTGGAGAAGAGACTTGTGGTCTTCTTCCACATGGTTGCTGCACTCTTTCTTCAACTAAAATTCCGGGTTGCAACCGGTAAACTAGGCACTTAAACTCTTCGCTTCGGATGTGGACTTTGAGTGGATTAAGGATGTGGATTTTTTTCTTGAGCTATCAAGCTTGGGATGGTTGGCTATGTCTACGTAGGTTCCGAGCGCACAAACTTGAACACACAAACAAGGGAAGGAGAGGGAAGCTTGCTGCAGAAAACGGGAGCCGGGGGCTCCTTAAATAGGTCGGGCCGGCCGGCCGGGGGTCCTCTCGGTTCCTCCCCGCCGCGTCTTTCTCCCGGCACGATCATTTTGCCTCGCAACTTTCCCCGCCCGCGTGCTCCACGAGTTGCACCCCCCAAACGCTCTCGTCCACTCCTTTTCTTGAATTATTGGTCCTCCCACTTGATGCTCCATGCTTTGGGTCATGTCCATGCTCCCTAGCTCCACTTGCTTCACATGCCACCATGAAAATCCTGCAAAGTTGATGCTTGCTGCCCACCATGCTTGTCCTTTGCATGTGGAATTGGTGAAAGTTGATAAAAGGGAATCCAATGGTGCATGCATGATTAATTCAAACTAGATTGCCTCCATTTAGGTGTGTTTAGTGTTAAGCACTCCTCTAATTCGAAATTTAAAATATTTTTCAGAGCCATGCAAGAGCTCAAGCATAATTTTAGAGAAGTTTTTAAACCATTAAAAACAAATGTAAGTCGAAAATATTTTTCGACTACGTCGATTTTGGTCTCACCGGTATAGTTTGCTTTCATTGGTTGAGAGCGAACATTTTCCCGGCTTGATCATGGGGGCATAGGTTTAGGTTCTAATTTTGGCTAAATAAGAAAGATTTTGAATAAAACAAAATTAGAATAGTCTTAGAAAAATTCTAATCCTAAAGAAACCAAGGATAAAGATTTTTAAAACCAACCAAAAGCTTTGATCTCTAGGTTCAAAGCGAGTCCTACCACGTGCTGAATTTTATTAACACTTAAACACAAATCGTGGCTCTACTCGTGTGGTTTTAGCATGAAAAATAAGTCAACCTCAGCACCATAATGAGGGTGAAAGGTTGAGTTGAGGTTCTGAAATTATTTGGTTGAGGTTTCTCGAAAAGAAAAGAATCAAACAAGCACATAGGAGGGTTCATGCAAAGGGTTTATGATAAAGCAAACATTCAATCAAGAATTATGTCTCTAATATTGTTCAACCACTTCTAAGTCTAATGTCTTTGCGTAGTAAAACTCAAAAACTAAATTATTAAAAATACTCGAAAAACCCGGAATCGGGTTGTCCTCCCGTAGCTTATTCTTGACTCGACGAAACGGGTTGCCTCCCGCCTAGCGCTTCGTTTATAGTCTATAGCTAGACTTCTTCACTTGATTACTCCGGATCAACGCTCTTTGCGGGCGTTGCAATCTTGGGTACCCACTTCCGCACCATCTTGGGCGCGGGCTTGCCTTCCGGCTTAGTTGGCTTAGTCATTTTTTTTGGTCTTCACAGGCGGCTTCTCTTCCTTTGTCTTGACGGATGCAACACCTTCTTTGATTTTCGTTACGTTCACTTTTTTTGGCTCCTTCTCCTTTTTCAGCCCCTTCGTTTGTTTTGGTTCTCCCTTCACTCCAATCATGTTGCATGCCTCAATCCTTGGACGGAACTTGAAGGAACTCTTTTCTCCGTTGATATCGAACATGATCTCCCCCTTGCCAACATCAATAGTAGCTCCCACGGTCTTGAGGAACGGCCTCCCTAGGATGAGCGGCGGCTTCTCCCTCTCTCCCATCTCGAGCACAACGAAGTCGACGGGGATGAAGTGGTGTCCAATCTTCACGGGTACATCTTCAGCAATGCCCAAGGGATAGCGAATGGAGTTGTCTCCCAACTCCAAACATATTCCCGTAGGCTCCATCGGTAGGCGTAGCTTCTCGAACACATCCCTCGGCATGACGCTCACACTAGCTCCAAGGTCGCATAACGCCTTCTCGAAGTTGAAAGAACCAACTGAACATGGAATTGTAGGGCACCCGGGGTCTTTTTGCTTCTCTAGCCCATAAGCAATAGCTGCACTACACTCCTCGAACATCTTGACATGATCTACCCCGAGTGTTGCTATCTCATATTTATTTGCAAGTATGTCTTTAAAGTAACGAGAATATGTAGGTACTTGTAGGGCATCTAGTAATGGCATGTTGATGCTAAGTCTACGCACAACTTCCACAAACTTCTCAAAGTGGTTGTCAAGTTTACCTCGGAAGTAGCGTGGCTTGAGTTGCGGTATCCTCGTGTCATCCTCCGGCATCTCGAATTCGGGTTCCTCGGTGACGATCCCCGTAACCTTCTCTTTAGCAGCTCCTTCCACCTCGGTGGATGGTTTAAGCTTCCTTGCTCCCACGGAACGTTCCGGATCTTCGGTCTCCTTCCCCGAACGTGTTTGAATGGCCTCCGCCGATTCGGGACATTTGGGTTGTCCGGAAGCTTCCCTTCATCATTAGTGAGGCGCCCGCAAGTTGTCCAACTTGCGTCTCGAGCATCTTCATCATGTTAAGCACTTGATGATTGGAACTTCCGACCTCCATCACTTTGCTATCGATGTTCTCCAACACCTTGTCTATGGTCTTGAACTTGGTGACGGTGTCCTTGTTGATCTTAGCTTGCTCATCCATGAAGTCCTTCAATTGTATACGAAGCGGAACCACGTTAGGAATAGATGAGCTTGCATTAAATTGAGGCCTACCTTGCCCGTAGCGGAAGTTCGGCAATTCTCCCTTCCTCATGTAGTCGAGCACTTTGGCTTCCTCCGGACAATCTTTGCGGACATGGCCATACTCTCCACATTCTTCGCATGTGGACCTTGCTTCGGCGGCCTTCAAATCTTGAGCCTCTTTCTTTTCTATCTCCATCTTCTCCAACCTCCTCATGAGCGAGTCGATCTTGCCCTCAAGTATGTCTTCCTTCTCCACTTGCAAGACTCCTTTGACGTTCCCCATGGGTTGAGCCGGATGTAGGCGCCGGATGACGCCCACGTGTCATTATCCGCGACCTTCTTGAATAGCGTGAAAGCTTCCATCGGTGTAAGCTCGATGATAGATCCTCCCGCCGATGCATCGATGATCGTCCTTGACGCCATGGTGAGTCCTTGATAGAACTTTTGCACGAGGTCTTCTTTCGGGAACTTGTGATGTGGAACCGCCCGGGTGTACTCGTTGAAGCACTCGAATGCCTCCGAGATAGTTTCTGTAGGATATTGAACAAAGGTGGCAATCTTATTACGCAAACTTTGAGTTTTACCCGGTGAGTAGTATTCCTTCATGAAAGCCTTCATCAACGTGTTCCAATTTTGCACCGTCTCCGCCGGTTGAGAGTGGAACCATTGCAAAGCCTTCCCGAGTAGTGAAAACGGAAAAAGCCTTGCCCTCATTTGATCTTGAGTCACCCCATCCATGTTGAAAGTCTGACATAGTTGAATGAATGCTTGGAGGTGAAGGGTCGGATCCTCTTTGCCGGTGAAGGGTGAATGTTGCACCATGCGGATTGTTGAGGTCTTGATCTCGAACGGTCTTCCTATCTCCTCAAGGTTCAAGATTGGTAGGTCGATGATGTCCGGGGTGCATAGCTCCCCAATCTTGCGTTCTTCCGGTGGTTGGTCACCCATTGGTGGAGGTCGATTCTCCCGCGGACTTTGAGGTGGTGAATTCTTCGGAGATTCCTCGCGATCCTTTGTCTTCCGACTCCGAATCTACAAAATCCGGCTTTTTAGCTTGATCTCGCTTCGCGTCTCCTTAGCCTCGTAAAGTTTTTCTGGATCATCCACAAAATTATTGGGTTTGTTGGAGAGGTAGCCGTCCATCTCCCGTTAGGGTTAGCAATAAACAAAGTATGCAAAAACTAGAAAACAAAACAAATCTATAAAGACTAGAGTCGACAAACTAGATTAGATGTGTTTTGAGGATGATCAAAATTTAGTAGATGCAAAAATAAAAACAAAAAGAATATTGAAAATTACAAAAAAAAGCAATAAGAAATCAAATCTTGATCACTTGTTCCCCGGCAACGGCGCCAGAAAAAGGGGCTTGTTGACGGTTAATAATTGTATCAAAGTTCGTTTGTGACTCGCAAGCGTACAAGTCTCCCGTCGTAGTCAAGGGACCCTTCTTCCCTCGAGTGGTGAACCCAAGGTATCGAATCCGTGGAACAAATGTGTGACGCAAGAGTTGATCTAGTAAAGCCAAGTAACTTCAATCTTTGGTAAAAGAGAAACCCTAATGCATCTAGATAAGAGCACAAAACAAAGATAAATCTAATCTACTAAAGACCGGAGAAAACAAAGTAAGATTGGGTAGATAAACCGATCTAGAGGGATCGGGGTAAGCCTTTTGTTGAAGTTCCAAGCAAGAGAAGAAGTAGCAAATCGAATCTTAATAGAAGCCTCTTTAAATCGTGGTTTCTCGTCCAAATCCGAAAACATCCGCCTTTCGAGACCCCCGTTCGTCACAACGTATCCCTATTCATGCGGGGAGCTTAGGGCGAGTCAAAAGACAAGTCGAGATTCTTTCGGAAGATCCGGCGTGTACCTCTAGCCACCGTGGCTACAAGAACACCCTATGTAATCTATCGCGCGAATAGAATTGGAATAAGCAAAGCCGATCGAAAAACGAAATCTTCGAGGAAACACTTGATCGCTAGGAAAAGATTCAACTCGATAATTCAACTATAACAATGATACATACACAAGATCACCACCGCGATCCTTCCTTGATCTTGCTTCTAGCTCCGGGAACTCCGACGTGGTCTTCCGTGCAAGGTTCCCACGTCGGCTAGGGGAACCCTAGTCAACTAGCTCGACCCTCTCCTCTCCGAGATGGTGTCCCTCTCTTCTCTCGCTCCTCGGCGGCCGAAGACGAAATCTTCCCTCCGTGGCTCTCGGTCAGGGGACTATAAATAGCCCGATTGGCGGCTAGGGCAAAGGAGAGCGAGTTTGGGCCCAAAATGGGCTCGGGCCGACCGGACCGGGCCGGCCGGCCCGGGCCCATTTAGGCCCGGCCCCGTGGGCTCCTTTGCCCCACGTCGGTTTCCTTGCTTCCCGGATGTTTCCCCCTTCGCATGTAGGTCCATGTCGTCGGTTTCTCTCCGAATTGGACTCAACTCCTTGTCTTGCAAGATTCAAGACTTTTCTAGTCGGGTCCCCGGAGTCCGTCGTCTTCTCGGATCAAGTCCCCGGCTTCTTGGAGTTAAGTTTGCTTCATTGCATGACTTGTTCGGGGCTTCAAGGTCTTGTCATGAGGTGCTTGATGAACTTATCCCGAAAGTCTTGCATTCAACACTAAAACCCCGCATAAACATTAAACTCCAAAACCGACATGCACACGTGAACTTGTTATACCACGGGGGTTAGTACCAATGGATAAGGTATAAAACTCATGCCAACACCGAAGGTAAACTCATGGCTAGGTTGACGGATTTTCACCGTCAACAATAACAATTAAAACAAATAAGGTAAAAGCATGATTATAAATATGAAGTAAACAAGCATGCATAGGCCAAAAGCACTAGTCTACCGCCCGTCTAGGTACTTTCAAACCTGTCAAGCATGATAACAAACAAGTTAATCCACCGCATGATACAACTTGTTTGAAACCACACCACCAACCACAAAGAGATTAATCCACCGCATGATACAATCTAAATATAGAAGGCTAAAAGCACACACTATTTAAAACAAACTTATGAACACGTTTTACTCATGGTAGCATTGCCGAATACGGTACATGTACCGATCCGGGTTCGTGGAGAAGGAACAAACATTTGAAAAGTCAAAGCTTGAACCCGCAACACGTGACAATCTTGATTGATCTGAATTCGGCTATTAAGAGCACTTGATCCTTTATAATAAACAAAGACTTGAAAGTACATCACATGGTTCTCAAAGAGGTAAAGCCGAAACTAATTGATCTAGATTGGGCAAATGAGTGTTACATGAATTTAAACATAAAGCAAAAACTCAAAGAAACACGTGGTAACTTAATGAATCTATTAGATCTTGCCAAATCTAATAGAGCCGATAACTAGCTTCGAGCTAGATTTTAGCCTACCGCATGGCTCATTATCCAACAGGAAACCCTCTTGAACCAAGCTTAAATCCACCGAATGATACTAAGCAAGGTAACAAGACTACTTGCATCACGGTCTAAATCAACCGCATGATACTATACATGATACAAGGTTTCCGGTACTTACGGATGTCGACGGATCGTTGGCTCCTCTCGAAGAACTTGACGACTCGACTAAAGGACTCGATGTTTGGCACGGGGTCGGTTTTGTTGTGTAGATGTTCAATCCCTATTACAGACATCAAGGGCTTATATTTATACCTTTGTCCTAACACCACTCCTGGTCGACTACGAGCACAACATTTAATATCTAAATTAATGTTCCGGCGCCAATGTCCATCTTGTACTCACCATCAACTCGTCCTTTCCTTATATCCGGGCCACATCATCACGCATTCCCGAAAACTTCCATTTACAAGCGCAAACAGTTCTTTTGCCGAATGATGGTGTATTTCCGACCGCAAGCATCTTTACCGAATCCTCTGAGGAGATTTTCCCTGCCGAATGGTATTTCGTTACCAAACTCGGCCCACAAGTCAGTCCCTTTCCTATACCAATTTTTGGTGTTAACATATGCCCCTTCAATTACGGGATAAAAGTGATTTTATGAAGGACCGATTAGGCGACCGAGAGAGGGGGGGGGGGAGTGAATGGGAGCCGATAAAAATTCTTCTCAAGAACTTGGCCTATGCTCCCAAATGACTTCCGAAGAATCTCGCACGCACTTGCCAAGATCACGTAGTCACAACGGACCTACCGACCCTAGGAACAAGTTAGATCAAGCCTAAGAACAAAGTGGAAGCAAGCGCCAAACGAACCGAGATAAAAAGCTAGCACGAGGCAACCGCAGCAGAAATTGTCGGTACTACCGCCCCCGTGTCGGTACTACCGATATGGGCTTACTGGCACCTAAAAACCAGGTTACCGGTACTACCGGCACTGGGTCGGTACTTCCGACAATCGGTACTACCGACCTTGTGTCGGTACTACCGATAAGGACTCTCTGGCAGCTGAAAATCAGGTCATCGGTACTACCTGCACAGTGTCGGTAGTACCGCCCCCCCCCCCCCAAAATCAGCCCGCGAAACAGCCCCAAACTTTCGATCGACGGATCTCCCAAACCACTTGGAGTCTTGAGACGAAATTTTGGGGAGCCGATGAACACCCCAAGGAGAGGTTATGCCCCAAAAATTATGGTCTCAAACTCCCTACAACTCCCGGAATCGCAAATCCTTGCCAAGAACACAAAGACCTAGGGTTCATCCAAAAGTCAACGAATCGAAGGCCAAATCCGGCGTTTGAGGGGTCAAGATCGTCACCAGAGGTGCGCAAGGCATCCATCCATGTTTCCCTCAAAGAAATTCGGGGAGAAACCAACTTAAATTCGCGGAATCACACCAAGAACAAAGACACGAAAACATGCACAAAGAGACCACGAAAAACACAACTCCGAAACTTCTATACAAACCAGGAAAGATTCACAAGGTCTAGCATGCCGCCCTAGCATCCATCCCTCTCAACAAATCTCACATGAAGCTCTCATGCTAGCCTAGAGAAAATAGAGAAGAAAATAGCTACGAAAAATGAGAAATGGGAGGGAGGAAAAAGAAACCCTAAGTCGCGGAGAGAGAGAGCCATCCACACACACTCATGGCTTATATATCGAGTCCCGCCGGAGTGGTAAATGACTCGACTACCCCTAACTTAACTACTGGCGATACAACCCACGTAGGGGCATTTAGGTAATGTTTGTGGGTCTTGCCATCGGACGGCCACGCCTTTGCCGCACCCCCGCGTCCTCACGACGCAAGCCATGCGATCCCGCCGCGTGTCCTCCGCCTCGAAGCTTCCCGACACGCCCGGATCCCGTCTCCGTCGTGTTGGGCCCTCGGACTTGGTTTTGAGGCCCAAACCAAGAAACCGTCCGCCGATGGTTTTGTGGGCAAACCACCAAACCCCGCGTGCCCGGTCCGGCCTCCCGCCAAACCACTTGACTTGACCGCCACCGTGCACCGCTCGCTTGTCCATGACTTCGTCTTGCTTGTGTCGCCACCATGTGACCCGCACCCGGCCCCGCCGTCCACCGGGTCACTCGAACCGAGCCTACTTGTCTCTCCATCTCCCCGAGGCCCCTCAAGGCTAAAGACCTTTCGCGCCCGTTCTTCACCTCGCAACAACACGAACTAGGCCGCGGCCTCACACCTCGCGCACTAAGCCAAGAGTCGGTCCAACACCCGTTGTCAATCACTCATCACCGAGGAGCGGTCATCCATCAACCACCGGGACGCTCCCGGTCCTCAATCTCCCCCTTGATGAGTGCATTGACAACACACAACGCGAAATGAAATTCAGAGAAAGAAAGAAGGAAAGAAGAAAGGAAAACAAAGAAGCTCAACTCATGACCAAAACCAAGGAAAGGCAAAGAAAGGTCACAAGCCAAGCAAAGCACAAACTCCACACTAAAAACAAGAAGAAAGCTCCCCCCGAGCAAATGCAAACTTCCAAATTCTAGCTCACCTCTTCCGAATTTTCATTAAGCTCACCTCTTCTCCCCCTTGTTGACAATGTATGAATCAAGGTGAAAATGCAGAAATGCAAAACGAAGCATATAAACATCTACATGAGCTTCTCAAATAGGCCAAATCTAGTGTCAAAGGCTAAAAATGAGACAACGATCACACATATGAATCATAGCATAGTCAAAGCATCGCCACAAGTAATATATGGAAATACAAGCATGTGACAAAGCAAAATTTTCAGATTTAAGCAGCTTTTACCAAAAGAAGGCTCGCTTCACATGTAAAAGCCTATCCATGTCACACTTGAGCCACAAACATGCATACCATTCAAAGATCATACAAGGATATCAAATTCTCAAAGCAAAAGATCATGGCAAACACCCATAAAGCAAAGCATGTCATGTCAAAGCTCATGAGTCATGTGTCCACTTCGGGGAGACTTCTCCACTAGTGAACATCATGCAACATGTTTTGCACCCATATGTGAAAGATAAGACATTTTAAGCATAGACATGATGGATGGAGCATTTTTCAAGCATTATACACTTCTTTTCAAGATTAAATCATTTCATGGTACATGAAGTGCCTTTGCGGCAAAAAAGAAGCTTATGCTCCCCCATGAATGCAACACAAAGCAAACATTCACAATGATATTCGGCCTTTGGCCCAAATGCAAGAATAAGGCATCCAAGCACAATCTAAGCATGAAAAGCACATTTAGACCAAATTGTGACATGGATACACAACTACACACGAGTGAAGCATATTTCATCAAGAATTAATCAAGATTAGCAATTATTTCAAAAAGGGCTATCTCACCACACATATATCTCAAATATTCCAAGAGCATAGCCTCACATCACCATTTCTCCACACATATGACCAATATGTCACAAATAGCCAAAGAGACTCAAATATGGCATATGAAAGATGACAAGATGCAATACGATACAAATGCAACATGATATATGACAAGATGGCTATCCTACCATGGTTTATACATCAAGCAAAGCATGTATATACATCAAAGTAAACATGTTATGATACATATGGTACATGAAGGAAATCCCCCAAGAATCAACTAGAAAGGGCAACAAATCCCAAGTCCCCCCCGCAAGCACACAAATGTAGCTTGGTCGAGAGGCTTTGTAAAGATATCGGCTAGCCGATCTTGGGTAGGGACATGGCTCAACACAATGGTTCCTTTCTCCACATTGTCCCTCAAGAAATGATACCTCACTTCTATGTGTTTGGTTCTTGAGTGAAGCACCGGGTTTTTGGCTACGCTTATGGCACCGGTGCTACCACAAAGAAGTGGGATCTCGGGTGCACTCCTCACCAAATTCTCTCAAAGTGTATGAAATCCACAACGGTCGGGAACAACAACTCGCGGCGACAACGTACTCCGCCTCGGTGGTAGACCGAGCTACACTAGATCGCTTGCGGGAAGACCATGAGACCAACCAAGACCCAAGAAACCGGCAAGAACCGGAAGTAGACTTCCTCTCGACTCGACATCCAAAGCAAAATCCGCATCGGAAAAACCATGAAGAGAAAGAGTCGAGGAGGACGAATACCAAAGGCCAAGACCGGGGGCGGA
Organism: Cenchrus americanus; assembly: GCA_947561735.1. Taxonomy (NCBI): domain Eukaryota; kingdom Viridiplantae; phylum Streptophyta; class Magnoliopsida; order Poales; family Poaceae; genus Cenchrus; species Cenchrus americanus. The sequence goes on along the minus strand of OX387241.1, from coordinate 262,232,042 downwards.
TCGTAGGTACCGAAAATCCTCTTGACGGCCTGATGATGTGATGTCCTCGGCGAAGCCTGAAAACGAGCGCACGGACACACGCCGAACCGTATGTCCGGCCTCGTCGCCGTCAAGTAGAGGAGGGAACCGATCATGCTCCTATACTCCCGCCGGTCCACCGGTTCTCTCGTCCTCATCCGCATCCAAAGTGGTTGTACTCCCCATGGGAGTCGACATCGGCTTCACATCTTGCATCCGGAACTTCCTCGCATGTCTTTTGTGTACTTGGTCCGGTGCACGAATGTTCCATCCTTCACTTGCTTGATCGCGGCCCCGAGAAAATACCGCAACTCGCCCATCATGCTCATCTCGAACTCCCTCGCTCATCTCATCCGCAAACTTGGCAACAAGGTTATGTGACGAGCCACCAAAGACAATATCATCCACGTATATCCGAACAATCAACAAGTCATTTCCATGCTTGAGGAGAAACAAGGTTCTATCCACGGTACCCATCACAAACCCTCTCGCTCAACGAGAAAACCTCTCAATCTCCCATACCAAGCACGGGGCGCCCGTTTCAACCCATACGAGCCCTTTTCAACCCGTATACCCCGTGTGGGTACAACTCGCTCTCAAACCCGGTGTGGTCGCTTCACATACACCTCCTCCTCTATGACCCCATTCGGAAAAGCACTCTTCACGTCCATCCGAAACAACTTGAACCCTTTAGCCACGGCAAAGGCTAGAAGGATTCAAATTGCTTCAAGACGGCCAAAGGAGCAAAGGTCTCCTCATAGTCGATCCCCTCCTTCGACTAAACCCCCGAGCAACAAGTCCGGACTTGTTCCTCACAACCATCCCATTCTCTCCCTCTTTGTTCTTCCAAACCCACTTGGTTCCTATGGGATGGCAATTTGGAGGTGGTTCAACTAACTCCCACACACCGGTTCCTCTCAAAGTTTTCCAACTCCTCATGCATAGAATTGACCCGGTTTGCATCGGATAAAGCATGTCTAATGTCCTTGGGCTCAAAAGTGGCAACAAAAGCAAGATGAGCAAAATGAGAGGAATTCCCGGACCTTGACCGTGTAGTGCGTTCGTCGATGTTCCCAATGATCTTCGACGGGGGATGCACTTCTTGAATCCGCCGGGGAGCCTCACGCCTCGAGACTACCTCCCCCTCCACTTCGGCCTTCTCTCGCCTGGTCCTCTTGTTGCACCGTCGTTGTCCATGAAGTAGACGGTCCACGCTCCGTAGTGGTCGTAGGGGAAGTAGTGGATACACACTCGGCTTCAAGCGCATGGTTCTCTCCATCATCATCTCCCCGCCTTCATCCTTCTCCTCTTCAAAGAGGTCCTCGGCCATCTCTTCGTCACCGCACATTCAAAGCCAAGAGAGGTACATGGCATTGTCTCGTCGAAGGTCACCTCGCAAGTCTCCATGATTTTGTTAGTCTCAAGGTTAAGCACCCTATAGGCTCTAGAGTGGTTAGCATATCCAAAGAAAATACCATCACTAGACCTAGCCTCAAACTTGTCGAGTTTTCCCTTCTTCGGAATAAAGCACTTGCAGCCAAAAACTCGGAAGTGACTCACCTTGGGTGCCCGACCATGCATAAGCTCATAGCGAGTCTTCTTCTTGAAAGCTCACAATAAAATCCTCGTTGGAAACATGACAAGCCGTATTGACCGCCTCAGCCCAATACCTCCTAGGAGTCCTGTGCTCATCGAGCATCGTCCTAGCCATCTCACAAAGAGTCCGATTTTTCCTTTCCACGACTCCATTTTGAGGGGGCAAATAAGGGGTCGAATACTGATGTTCAAGACCTAGATCACGACAAAAGGCATCAAAACGAGAGTTCTTGAACTCAGAGCCATTATCACTGCGGATAGCTCGAATAGCATTCCCATGCCTCTCGTTTTTCAACCTCACGATCAGATCTCGAACAAAACCAAATGTCTCACTCTTATCTTCCAAGAAAAACACCCAAGCATAGCGAGAGTAATCGTCCACCACAACAATGACATACCACTTCCCACCCACCGAGCGAACTCGAGCTGGCCCAACAAGGTCCATATGCAACAGCTCTGTCGGACGCTCGGTCATGACATCGGTCAGGGGTGGATGGGGAGTGGCTACCATCTTGCCATGCCTACAAGGAGCACAAACCAAATCCTTCTCAAGCTTCAACTTCGGCAATCCTCGGACAAGGTCAAGACCACTCAAGCGGGAAACCAAATCAAAGCTCAAGTGTCCCAACCGCCTATGCCATTTCCACAAATCGAAGAAGTACCGGCCATCAAACAACGAGCGAGACCCAAAGAACGAGAGAAATCAGCCATGAAAATCGACCCTCGGGGATGATCATACGGACAAGATCACCTCGAAAATCAAGCAAACGAGACTCGCCGGACTTGAAACGCACCTCAAAACCCTCATCAAGCAACCGAGGAACCGAAAGCAAATTGAAAACCAAAGACTTCACAAGAGCCACTCTCTTCAACGTTACCTTGTCACTCACATGCACAACACCCTCGACAAAGACACCCTTCCTCGTCCAATGTCCCCAAATGTGATGTACATCTTTTCCTTCACCGGGGTGAGGCCGGAGAACCACTTCTTATCTCCGGTCATGTGTCGAGAACACCGGAGTCGATCAACCAAATGTTCTCCAAGCCCTCTCGCCTGCACGTCGGAAACAAGAACGAGAATGAGCTAGCGACTCGAAAGCGGGGTTAGCACAAAGAAAGTTAAACCGGTGTCGAGCCATCCGCTCAAAAGAGGGGTTAGCAAACATCACTCCCTTGCCACCAAACTTCCCATGTGCCATGGGAGGAGTACGAGCACCACGAGGGGGAAAACGTGGTCCGTAGTTCCTCCGGAACCCAAAGCCGCGATCATCTCCCCCTAAACCCGTATTGAGGACAAGTAGGGGGAAGTCCAAAGCAAAACCACCACGAGCCCGACCAAACCTCTCACCAAGCACGCACACCATCATCTCTTCTAGCAAACCTCTCACCACCACCTCTCTATGGGAACCTCGCCAACACTCCTCACACTTCCCACACCTCGTGGAAGTGGCACTCTAGGCTCGGGAATACCATGAGACCGGCGATACTGCCCCGGTTTGCTTGCTCCCTAGCAAGCCTCTCATCCCTCTTCCTCTTGTAGCAAAACTCGCAAGATGCCTCTCCTTGCCACAATACTCACACCGAAGGGGATGGGTTTTGGTTTTGGCTCCGGCTTCTCTATAGGCTTCTCACCCTTCTCACCCACAAACTTCACCTAGGTTTCGGAAGTCATTTGTCTTAGGTGGGAATTTGGGTGGATCTTGGGTTGTGTCAAGCTTGTTGCAAAGGTGGTTTGGCTTTGGTGTGAAAGAGTTCTTGGGTGCTTTTGGAAGTGGGACTTGGATCTCTCCGATCACCTCAAACTCGGGGTTAGACTCAACACACTTCTCATACACACTCTCCCCCCGTTCTCTCCCACTTTCTCACCCAACTTCTCAAACCCCAAACCACGACCATCGGCTCTCTTGAACTCCTCAATCATGATTTTCAATTGAGGTTCCCGCCCGTACAACCAACCCAACACCTTCCTCAAATAGTCATTCTCCTCATAGATGATATCCAAACGGGAAGTAAGTTCAAGATTGCGCAAAGTAACTTTATCACGGCTAGAACATGCATTTGCAACGGGAGATTTCAAAGATGCTTCCAAAGAACTAATTGTAGAACGAGCATCAACAAGCTTAGCATGCATAGTAGGACATGATTTACAAGCACCAAGCAAAGTGGGTCTAGCCTTAAGCTCATCATATTCGATCCTAAGAGCATCTAGTTTAGCCAAAGTAGAAGCATTCTTCTCATTAAGCGAGTTTCATCTCATTCAACCAAGCATCACACTCAACACATTCAACATCATCGGGAGTAGTAGGAGCAAGTTTCAAAGAGTCATTCTCAAGTTTCAATTGAAGAAATTTTGACTCTAACTCTCCTACTTTCTCGCTAGCATTCTCAAGCCGAGCCCTAAGATATTTCCTCATCTTTTTGGCATCTCTCAAGCACACTATCACGGTTATCAATAAAGCCATTCAACCTAGCAATCTCAGGCAACCAAAGAGTCGGGATCACGATTTACCTCATCCTCCGAGTCGGAGTCGCCGTCTTCCTTCTCGCTCTTCTTGCCGCTTGAGCTATGGGCCATGCCACAAAAGCCCTCAAGCGCCACACAGCTCAACCCGCTGAGGTTCCGGCTTGCACTCTTCTTGCCCTTGCGCCTCCCGGCGTCTTCATCATCGCTGCTTGAGCTTGACTGCTCCTCGCTTGAGCTTGAGTCGACGTCGCTCGCACCGGCCACCATCGCTCTTGCCTTGTTCTTCTTGTAGCCGCTCTTGCTCGGTCGCCGCTTGTCCTTGTCCTTGCTCTTGGACTTGCTGAAGTGCTTGCCCTTGGAGGAGTACTTGTCTTCACGCCTCGGGTGCGCCTTGTACTCGTTCACCTTGTACTTGTTCTCCTCATCTTCTGGGCACTCGGCGATGAAGTGGCCTCGCTTGCCACACTTGTAGCACGTCCCTGAGCTCCGCCTTGCATTCCTCCGACTCTCGTGTAGTCGATCAAACCTCCTTGAGAGCAAGGCCAGCTCCTCCTCGCCCAGCACATCAAACTCCTCATCTGGAATGGACATAAGAGAAGACAAGGAAAAATGTCGACAGGAAGGGTTAGATTTGCCCTTTGATCCGCCCACAAGAGCAAGACTATGGTCGGTGGAGCCCTCATGCTTGGATTGCAACTTCTTGTCAACCTCAGCCGACTTGAGCTTAGAAAAGAGGTCATCCAACTCAATAGTCAAATAATGTCCAGACTCCTTGATGGCCTCAACCTTAGCACCCCAAACATTTGGGTCCAAGACATGCAAGAGCTTCAAAGCCTGATCATGCTCGGTGTAAGGAAAATCCTCAACATTAGCTTTCATGTTGTTCATGATGGCGGTGAACCTCTGAAACATCGCATCAATGTCCTCACCGGGAAGTGGAGTGAAATTCTCATATTGCATCCGGTAAGAGACAAAGAGGCGAGCCTTCACATGGTTATCACCACCGTGAGCAACCAACAACTTCTCCCAAATTTGCCAAGCAAGATTCAAATGGCGAACACGCTCGGACTCGGGATCACACAACCTCCGGACCAAGTGATCAACGGCTTTTGCATTAGCCTCATACTTGGCCTTAGCACCGGCATCGGTCACCATAAGAGTATGGATGTTGACCGGAATAGCATAGGTCTTGTCAAGCACAATGAAATCCAACAGCTTCCCACGAAGAAAGATCATCATACGAGCCGCCAACTTGTGGTAACCCTTGCCATCGAAGTGCGGCGGACCGCCCCGCTCAACGTACTCCATCTTAGGATTCGAGACTTGTCAAAGTCGCAAAGAATCCGGCACCAAGCTCTGATACCAATTGAAGGACCGATTAGGCGACCAGAGAGGGGGGGAGTGAATGGGAGCCGATAAAAATTCTTCTCAAGAACTTGGCCTATGCTCCCAAATCACTTCCGAAGAATCTCGCACGCACTTGCCAAGATCACGTAGTCACAACGGACCTACTGACCCTAGGAACAAGTTAGATCAAGCCTAAGAACAAAGCGGAAGCAAGCGCCAAACGAACCGAGAGAAAAAGCTAGCACGAGGCAACCGCGGCAGAAATTGTCGGTGCTGCCGGCCCCGGTCGGTACTACCGATATGGGCTTACCGGCACCTAAAAACCGGGTTATCGGTACTACGGCACCGGGTCGGTACTTCCGACTATCGGTACTACCGACCTTGTGTCGGTACTACCGATAAGGACTCTCCGGCGGCTGAAAATCGGGTCATCGGTACTACACCGCACGGTGTCGGTAGTACCGCCCCCCTAAAAATCGGCCCGCGAAACAGCCCCAAACTTTCGATCGACGGATCTCCCAAACCACTTGGAGTCTTGAGACGAAATTTTGGGGAGATGATGAACACCCCAAGGAGAGGTTATGCCCCAAAAATTATGGTCTCAAACTCCCTACAACTCCCGGAATCGCAAATCCTTGCCAAGAACACAAAGACCTAGGGTTCATCCAAAAGTCAACGAATCGAAGGCCAAATCCGGCGTTTGAGGGGTCAAGATCATCACCAAAGGTGCGCAAGGCATCCATCCATGTTTCCCTCAAAGAAATCCGGGGAGAAACCAACTCAAATTCGCGGAATCACACCAAGAACAAAGACACGAAAACATGCACAAAGAGACCACGAAAAACACAACTCCGAATCTTCTATACAAACCAGGAAAGATTCACAAGGTCTAGCATGCCGCCCTAGCATCCATCCCTCTCAACAAATCTCACATGAAGCTCTCATGCTAGCCTAGAGAAAATGGAGAAGAAAATAGCTACGAAAAATGAGAAATGGGAGGGAGGAAATGAAACCCTAAGTCGCGGAGAGAGAGAGCCATCCACACACACTCATGGCTTATATATGAGGTCCCGCCGGAGTGGTAAATGACTCGACTACCCCTAACTTAACTACTGGCGATACAACCCACGTAGGGGCATTTAGGTAATGTTTGTGGGTCTTGCCATCGGACGGCCACGCCTTTGCCCCACCCCCGCGTCCTCCCGACGCAAGCCATGCGATCCCGCCGCGTGTCCTCCGCCCGGAAGCTTCCCGACACGCCGGATCCCGTCTCCGTAGTGTTGGGCCCTCGGACTTGGTTTTGAGGCCCAAACCAAGAAATCGTCCGCCGATGGTTTTGTGGGCAAACCATCAAACCCCGCGTGCTCGGTCCGGCCTCCCCGCCAAACCACTTGACTTGACCGCCACCGTGCACCGGCTCGCTTCTCCATGACTTCGTCTTGCTTGTGTCGCCACCATGTGACCCGCACCCGGTCCCGCCGTCCACCGGGTCCCTCGAACCGAGCCTACTTGTCTCTCCATCTCCGGAGGCCTCTCAAGGCCGAAGACCTTTCGCGCCCTTTCTTCACCTGCAACAACACGAACTAGGCCGCGGCCTACACACTGCGCACTAAGCCAAGAGTCGGTCCAACACCCGTTGTCAATCACTCATCACTGAGGAGCGGTCATCCATCGACCACTAGGACGCTCCTGGTCCTCATTTTATTCTGGAATTGACCATAAATGCCCAACGTCTCTGAGCTAAATTCGTTCAACACCCATTCTTTCCTCTTGCAATCAATTGGAGTCCCCGCTCAGATCCAAACCCTAGGTCATCAATCTCCCAAGCTCAAATCTTCAATGGCGGACCAAAATCAAGCTGTTCAGGTAAATCTCATCCCCTTAAGGTCCATTCGGTATTACTTTTTCGATCTCCACCTTAGATTTCTTCTTCTGTCTTTTCTTGATAGGCTCTATCCACCGAGCTTTTGATTCCCATCGAGGATAAATCATCATCCTATTTCCTCGGACCTGTGGGAATCTCCGACCCCCTTGAGTTTATTGAAGCCAAATCCAAAAGAATCCCCTTCAAAGCAGCTCTGTCAAGACCTCATGAGTGGCAAGACGCCTTCAAAAATTGGCCCCTGCCCCCCAATTGCAGGTTGGAGAAACTGGTATAAGAGAATACTCGAAGATAAAAGTGTAAGAACCAGCAATTGGGATAGCCTTCGCATTGCCCAGTGTTTGGAGTTATCTCTGGCCGAAACTCCCAAGAACGAGAGTCTTCTAATTGCAGCCTGTCATTTCTGGTCAAATGGTGTCAATGCTTTCCTCTTTGGTCATGGACCAATGTCTCCCACTCTGGCCGATGTATATATGATGACCGACCTTGATATCACAAGATCCATGTATACTTACAAATACAAAAGCTCCATCAGGCAAAGAGGAGTAAAAACCGGATTTGGATATAAAGCATATGTCCAAAATCATATGTCTGATGGTCCTTTGACTGATGTTGAATACAGGGCCTTCCTGAACATGTGGCTATGCATATTTGTCTTTTGTGGCAGAGCCAATGAGCCAACCCTGAACCATATTGCAATGGCTGAAGATTTGGCTAATGGTCATCCCATTCCCCTCGGGAAGTATCTCCTAGGAAGTGTATACCATATGCTTCATCAAACCACTCATCTGATGTACACCAACCAAAAGATCTCTCGTGTCAATGGCCCCTGGTGGTTTGTACAAATGTGGCTGCAACTATATATGCACCAGATCATTGGTATTAATCTCAACAATCGACATTTTCCTTCATCCGGCTATAAGGAAGGAGAAATTCAGATTACAAAAGGATGGCAAACCTATGGAGAAGCTACCTCAACCATATCCATTGCCCAAAACATCAGTCAACTCTTTGAGCTTTTCTTCAAAGGTTTCACCAATCCCCTTTGGCTCCCTTACTTGAACAATGATAACTTGACTCTCCCTTATGAATCCACTTTTGAGAATGGATGCAATGACGCAAGATCCATAGAAATTTTCAATGTCTTCATCCATCCATGCATCCTGCCAGCAGAATTTTGTGGAGGAAGGCAAAATCATAGTACCTATGAATATTATCAGCCAAACATGATAGCCCGACAGCTAGGATGTGGCCAAGTGCCCCCAAGGTTATTTCTCCACGAATTCCTCAATCCCAGAGAGGAAATAAAAGAAAACCTGCAAGCCAAAAGGGTCTTTGAATATCAATGCAGTCCAACTATTTATACTTGGCCCTTTATATCAACATCAATAGCTTATCCTTTTTTCATTTCCTGGTGGCAAGAGCTTCATGATCATATCTTCAGTGAGCCAGCACACTCTTTTTGTCTTGAGCTAATGCCTGACTTCCAGCCAACCTCAGAGGTAATGCACTTATCATTTTCTTTTGTCAAGCATGCCCTTCCTTACTGATCATGATTTTTACCACTTCTTGCAGAATACAGTGCCTGCCCCTCGAACTAGGACAATTTCTTACAATGTTGCAGGCCCAATTTCTGCTTTGGGATTTAAATCCACAACTCCGGCTCAGCTGATGTCCAGATAAATCTTGTCAGTTCAACTTCTGATAAGAGGAAAGCTCCATCCCTGGTTGCTCCTCCAGCTGCCAAGAAGAAAAGAACTTCCAAAAGGGTTCTTATTGAGGTAACATCTCTTCCTTCTTGAACACAAAACCTTTCTTCATTCTGACAAATCTATCTTGTGTAATTTCAGACCAGAATTCAGCAACCATCAACAACTTCAAAACCTGCCAATGCCCCATCTGCTGGTATGGTCCTTACTATTTTACTTCCTTTTAAAGACCATTCTTCACATTGGCACTTACCCTCTATTTGTCATTTGCAGAAGAAACATTGGTGAATCAACCTGTGGAGATTTCTACTCCTCAACATGCTTCAAATCCAAATTCACCAATGGTCCAAACATCTTCCACTCAAACAAAAGCTTCAGCTTCACCAAGGATTCAATCATCCCCTTCTCAAGTGGAAGCTCCAGTTTCACCAGGGATGAATCCATCTTCACCTCAGCCAGAAGCTTCAAATCTATCGGGGACTGCACCAGCTTCCCCTCAGTTAGAAGCTTCAGCTTTACCAGGAACTCTCCAAGCTCCTCCTCAGCTAATCACCTAGGAAATCCTTCTTGAGCCTGAACAAACCCCTTCTCCAATTCAGGAGGCCAGGAACGAAGTAAGTGTAAGCATTTAACTCTGTTATTTCCCTTCACTAAATCATCCTTAATTCGAAAAACCTTCCTTTTCAGGATCAGACTGTATCACCACCAAGCTTTTCATTCACTGTGGATGATTTGGCTGCCGAAAAAGGTGATGAGGCATCTTCAAGCCAAGCTCTATCAGAGGAAAACCAAGCAAAACTAAGAGAAATCTTTTCCCTGCTGCAAAGAGACATCCAAGACCAAGTCAGGGACGTTGATGTTCTGGAAGAAATACTTGAATCCATCACTCAAGAACTTCCCAATGACATCAAAACTTCCCTGGATCCTATCTCTCAACTGGAACCACTTTGCAACAGTGAGGAGAGCCTTGAAGAATCAATCCTCTCGACCAATTCTGGAATAGAAGAGAGCTAAAGCCAAGCAGTTCGTGAAAGAATTCTAGGCTCAAATCTAGAGCAACAAGGGGTTGTTGGATGAACTGCAGCCTGCACTTGAGTTGAAGATTGCCAGAAAAGCTGCACTAGAAGCTGAATTGAAGAATTTGACAGCTGAAATTGAGGCTGACAGGAAGAAGATAGCCGAACTCCTTGGATTGACAGAAAAATCCAAAAGGAAGCTTCAGTAGCCCTGATTGAGTCAAACCAGCTCAAAATAAAACTTTCTGCCCTGTCTAACACTCAAGAAGCTGATCAGAAACTACTGGAGAGTATCAACAAAATGACACCGGACGCTTCTAGTGTAATTGCAAAGTATTTGAACATTTGATTGCGCCAAGCAATTTGTATCCGAATGATTGATCGTCCGTGTAATTTTGTTTACCATAAACTTTACTTTCTATTTTCTATCTTGCCTCGCGAGTAACTTAGATGATCCATTCGGCAATTTTGGTCAAACAGTACTAGACCCGAACAGCAATCCGACTGTAACTCAATCGAGCCACTCAACCGAATACAACTCAGCTTGAATTCCAAATGACCCAACAACGATTCGGTTAAGGAAACCTCTCCACCTTCCAAATTTCTCGGAATATGCACCACGATTTCTTTGCCATCCCCATAAATAAAACCGTGGGTGCCCCCAGCCTTTCACCAAGTCTTTTGCCTTCAAGCCATTGCCAATCTAAACTTTCCTTCCCCAGCACTAACACTCCCAAAAAACCTGATGGCGGGCAGCAGCAGCAAGCGCCGAGCCAGCGACGAGGCTGAAGGAAGCCGCACTGGTGCTCATCGGAGGCGGTGATCATCAGTTTCTTTTACAATTCCCTCTAGATGTCTTTCTGTTTCTGACGATCCCCTTTGTCTTTTCAGGCTAATCCAGTGGAATCCGGCCCCTGCACCGGCCGCGAACCCAGCCCTGCCGGACGACTCCTCGGAGTCGTACAACTACTCTCCCTCGCGCTACGACAAGCGCGACACCCTCCGGTTCAAGGCAGAGCGCGACGAAACCAGGTGTGAGCTGGAAGATGTTTCCAAGAAAGCCGGCATCGCTGAGGTCGAATGGGAGCATAGCGCAAGCAGCTGTTGGAGACCATTGACGGTAAATTTCTTGATTGACTTCAATCCAACTCAACCTTGAACTAACCGTCATTGCCCTGCAACGTTGCAGACCGCGATGCCAAGCTTAACTGGGCTGAAGAGGCTGGTGAAGCAACTGGTGGACAAGGTGAACGCCCCCAGGGACACGCCGGCAGACTGCATTGCCGCGGTGGAATACCGTGTTGATGAGGTGGCCCTCCACGGGGTCCGCCTGGGCACCACCCTGGGCCTGGCCGCCATGGCGACGCACACCGGCATCGACTACTCCACGCAGCCGCGCGGCTTCCAGGGCGGCATACCAGAGGACGTCGACGAGATTGAGGTCATCCTGGAGCGCCTCGACGGGCACGGCGATGCCATTGCCGACACCATCCATCCCAGTCTGTGCTAAACAGGCTTTTTGGTTAGTTTGTACTAGGGATGTTTGGATTTTCAGCAATAAATAATGAAATTTGAAATTCCGTGTTTGTATTGTGATGATCCTCTTTTGCTTGTGAATGCGAATCCTTACTGTTTTTAAACGAATTCGGGAACTTTATCTTAGCCGAACACGCAAAAAACTCCTGCCCCTTGACACAGAATCTGCAGAAAATCCTCAATTGGGGAACCATAAACATTGTTCAATGAAAACCCTTCGCATTCGGAGAGAAAACCCTGCTGCTTGGTATTCCAATAATGCACGCCAACCAGTCATCACTCCCAATGCGCTCTCACGGCTAATAAAATAGCCTCCTTGGTGCCCTGCAAATCCACTCGCATACACTTCCATCACTTCACATCTTCTCCCCCTGCTCCGGGCGGACAAGGGAAAGCAACCCATCAAGGAAGGCAGCGCTCCACCAAAGAAGCGCACCATTCGAGAGTGAGTTTTCTGTCAATCCTCCTCTTACTCTCGATGGCAATCTCATGGTTCACCCCTCTCTGTTTCTTCAGTCTTGACTTGCTTCCTGAGGAGATCTTTGGAACTGAAGAGGTTCCCGAGTACATCCTCTCCGACTCCTCCACTGAAGAAGAAAACGCCACGCCGGAACAAAGGATCAACCATCAACTACGCCGCCGCATTCGGCATTTAGAGCACAACCTGTGGGACATCACTGCCCGCTGCAATGCCGAACGCGAACGCCGCATGAACTTGGAGGCGTTGATAGGGGGTAAGATCTTCATCTTTATTTGACTCCCACGCTTAAGCTCAGATCTTCACAGTTAACAACTGTTCCCTTCTTCAGATGTCTCTGACAGATACAACAACTTGAAGGCTTCCTGGGACAGCCTAATGGAAGCTGCAAGTCATGGCAGCCCCTGAAGCTTCCAGGTTGCTGTTACGGTGGTCCTGGAATAGTTGAAGAGGGAAGAGCTGGAGAGGAAAAACAAGGAATCAAAGGAATGAAGCATACTTTCGCTTGTTCCTCCAAGCCTTCTGCTTCCCACCCTCTTGTAATCTTAAGTAGCTGGGTTGTCAAATAAAAGCCTGCAAGAAACATCTGTAATGTAGAATATTTTTGTGCTAAGGGAAATACATTCCAGTATTGGCCATCTCCTCTGTTATGATTTTTTGTTCTAAAAGAGGCTTCTTTCCCGAACGCCGGCTGTTTCTATGTATCAGATGCCTGTAATCCTGGTGCTTGTAATCAACGATCAATTTCAATACTAGGATAATATTTCTTCAAATATCTCCCATTTATAGCGGCAGTAAACTCCTCTCCCAGTAGAGTTTTCAATATGTAAGCATTACCAGGCGTACATCTAACTACCCAAAAAGGACCCTCCCAATTCGGGGAGCATTTGCCGAACGCGCTGTATTTAGTCCTGATCAGCAGTAACGCTTTCCAAACTAAATCTCCTTCTGCAAATTGCTTGACCTTTACTTTCTTGTTGTAATATCTAGCAACTCGCATCTTGTTCTTTTCAATATTTTCCAAGGCCTTAAGACGAATCATATGCAAATCCTCTAACTCGTCCATCATTAAGCCACTGTAATCTTTGGAACTTAAATACTTTTGCAAAACCACTCTCCTTGAATTTAATTGCATTTCCCAGGGCAAAACAGCATGATGCCCATAAACCAACTCATAAGGAGATGTTTTTGTAGCTCCATGAGGAGCCATTCGGTAAGCCCACAAAGCCTCATTGAGTACCTAATGCCACCTCTTTGGCTTCTGATCAATTTTCTTTTGTATAATCTTGATCATGATCTTGTTAGAAGCCTCTGCTTGACCATTAGCTTGGGCATAATAAGGAGAAGAATTCAATAATTTGATTCCCATGTTTTTAGCAAACTCCCTGAACTCTGAAGATACAAATTGTGCCCCTTGATCAGTTGTAATTGTTTGAGGAATCCCAAATTTGTAGATGATGTGTTCTTTAACAAACTCAACCATGTTTTCTGATGTTACTTTCTTCAATGGAATTGCCTCAACCCATTTGGTGAAATAATCTGTTGCCAAAAGCACAAATTTATGCCCCTTGATAGATGGAGGATTTATTTGGCCAATCAAATCTATACCCCATCCTCAGAATGGACACGGCTTGATAATAGGATTCAGAGCTGATGCTGGGACTCTTTGAATATTCGCAAACTTCTGACAATCTTGACAACCTTTGTAATACTCAAAACAATCTTCCAGCATAGTCGGCCAAAAACATCCACTATGCCTAATAACCCATTTCATTTGATAAGCCGATTGATGCGCTCCACACATCCCATCGTGCACTTCACTCATCATTTTATTTGCTTCTTCTTGACCCAGGCATTGCAGCAACACCCCATCTAATGATTTTTAAAACAAATGCCTATCAAGAAGAACAAATTTTATAGCTTTATACCTGAGCTTCCTAGAAACCTTTCGGGATGGATTTTCTAGATAATCAACAATCTATTTTCTCCAATTATCCTCTGCTAGATCACTCCCGAAAGCACACACCTCCGTGGCGAACACCTCTGGTTTTCTCTATAACCCGAAGCACTTTGAGCCAACCTGTTTGCCTTTTCATTGTGTTCTCTAGGAATTTGTTGTAGAATTACTAACTAAAAACTTTTCAAGATTTCCTTGCACTCTTCGTAGTAATTTCTCAGGATATCACTTCTACACTCATATTGGCCATTCAATTGTTTTATAACTAGCTCTGAATCTCCATAAATTTCAACTGAAATAGCCTTTGCTTCTTTCAAATATTGAAGCCCTCTAAGCAGTGCTTCATATTCAGCTTGATTGTTTGTGTCAGTAGGCTGAATAGGGATAGCAAACTCAAACATCTCACCCCAAGGTGAAATTAATAAAATTCCTACTCCACCGCCTTTGCCACATGAGGATCCATCAAAGAATAAAGCCCAAGGAGTAATTTCAAGCAAATCAATTGATGGATCACGATGTTCAGTAATGAAATCAGCAATAACCTGACCTTTAATAGCTTTTGCTGATTCAAACTTCAACTCAAACTCAGATAAAGCCAAAATCCACTTGCCAATCCTTCCATTCAAAATTGGCATAGATAAGCGTTGACGGTGAAAATCCGTCAACCTAGCCATGAGTTTACCTTCGGTGTTGGCATAACTTTTGTATCTTATTCATTGGTACTAACCCCCGTGGTATAACAAGTTCACTTGTGCATGTCGGTTTTGGAGTTATGTGTTTACGCGGGGTTTTAACGTTGAAAGCAAGACTTCCGGGATAAGTTCATTAAGCACCTCATGACAAGACCTTGAAGCCCGATACAAGTCAAGCAATGAAGTGAACATGACTCCAAGAGCCCAAGGACCAAGCCCGAGAAGACGATAAACTCCGAGGACTGAACCGAGAAAAGTCTTTCGAATCTTGCAAGACAAGGAGTTGAGTCCAATTCGGAGAGAAACCGACGTCAAGGGCCCACATGCAAAAGGGGAGAACATCTAGAAGACGTGGGAAGCAACACCGGGCGAAGCAGGCCGCGGGATGGGCCGAATTGGGCCCAGGCCGGCCGGCCCAGCCCAATTCGGGGCCCAATCGGCCTCTCCTTTGACCTAATTGCTTCTCGGGCTATAAATAGCCCCCTTACCGAGAGCCACGCGGAGAACGGAAGTCGTAATCCGCCGCCGAGGAGCGAGAGAAGCTTGAGGGAGAACATCTCGGAGATGAGGGTCGTGCTAGTTGTCTAGGGTTTCCCTAGCCGACGTGGGAACCTTGCATGGAAGACCACGTCGGAGCTCGGAGCGAGGATCAAGATCAAGGGAGGGCCCGGTGGTGATCTTGTTCATGTAATCATTCATGGTGAAGTTTGTAAGTGAATCCGATTTCTAGCGATTAAGTGCCTTCTCGATGATTTTGATTTCTTCTTGGTTTTGCTTCTTCTACGATCTAGTCTATAGCTAGATTACATAGGGTGCTCTTGTAGCTGCGGTGGCTAGAGGTGCATACCGGACCGGCCAAGTGATTTCAACTTGTTCTATCGAACTCGCCCTAAGCTCCCCGCATGAATAGGGATACGTTGTGACAGAACGGGGGTCTCGAAAGGCGGATGTTTTCGGAGTCGGATGGGAAGGCCACGATTTAAAGATGCTTTTAATGAGATTCGCTTTTCTATCTTCATCTATCTTGTTTGGAGCTACAACATAAGCATGATCTAGATTCTCTAGATTGGTTATCTCTTGCTTTTTCTTGCTACCTCTTTAGTAGATTAGATTAGATTCGTTTTCTTTATGAGTTAGTAGATTAGATGCAACTTGTCTTCATTAGATAGCTTTACCTTGCTTTACTAGATTGAATCCTTGCGTTGCACATTGTTCCACGGATTCGATACCTTGGGTTCACCACTCGAGGGAAGAAGGGTCCCTTGACTACGACGGGAGACTTGTCCGCTTGCAAGTCACAAACGAACTTTGATACAATTATTAACCGTCAACAAGCCCCTTTTTCTGGCGCCGTTGCCGGGGAACAAGCAATCAAGATCCGATCTAGTATCGCTTATCTTTCAGTTTTTCTTTTGATTTTCTTTTGCATCTCTTATGTTTGATCATCCTCAAAAAGAAAAAAAAATTCAATCTAATCTAGTTTTGATTAACCCTAATTTTTCTTTTCTTTTTAGATTTTTGTTTTATCACTAACCCTAACCGGAGATGGTTGGCTACCTCTCCAAGAAACCCAAACTTTTTTTGTGGATGATCCAGGAAAACTTTACAGGCAAAGGTGACGTGCAACACAAGCTCGAAGGACCATCAAAATCTCCAAGGGAATCACCACCTCCAAGTCAAGACGCCGAAAGGCCGTTCAAGATCAACGAGGATGGAGAAGATGGAGATGGAGAAAGAAGCTCAACACCTAAAGGCCGCCAAAGCAAGATCCACATGCAAGGAGTGTGAAGTGTTCATCATGATGAAGATGCTAGAGACGCAAGTGGGACAACTTGTCGGGCGCCCGATGGGTAACAAAGAAGAATTTCGGAGACAACACCAAGGTCCCAAGACGGCGAAAGGCTACTCAAACTCACTCGGGAGAGATGAAGATCACAACCGAAGACCGGGGTTCGAGATCTTGAGCCACAAGGAAGTTGTTACATCCGTCAAGACCAAAGGACAAAGGCGACTGTGAAGACCAAAAAAAATGACTAAGCCAAAGTGGGTACCCAAGATTGCAACGCCCGCAAAGAGCGTTGATCCGGAGTAATCAAGTGAAGAAGTCTAGCCATGGACTATAAACGAAGCGCTAGGCGGGGAGGCAACCCGTTTCGTCGAGTCAAGAATAAGCTACCGGGAGGACAACCCGATTCCGGGTTTTTCGAGTCTTTATAATTCAGTTTTGAATTTTACTACGCAAAACATTAGACTTAGAATGGTTGAACAATATTAGAGACATAATTCTTGGTTGAATATTTTGCTTGATCATAAACCCTTTACATGAACCATCCTATGTGATTGTTTGCTTCTTTTTCGAGAAACCACAACCAAAAAGAAAAATTTCAGAACCTAACTCAACGCTTCACCCTCATTATGGTGCTGTGGTTGACTTGTTTTTCATGCTAAAAACACACGAGTAGAGCCATGACTTGTATCTAGATGTTATTTAAATTTCAGCACGCGGTAGGACTCGTGTGAACCTAGAATCTTGATTTTTGGTTGGTTTAAAAATCCATATCGTTGGTTTCTCTAATATTAGAATTTTTCTAAGCCTCACTTAATTTTATTCCATTCAAAATCTCTCTCATCTAATCAAAATTAGGACCTAAACCTATGCCCCCATGATCAAGCGGGAAAAGCTTGCTCTCAACTAATGAAGGCAAACTATACCGGTGAGACCGAAATCGACGTAGTCGAAAAATATTTTCAACTTACATTTGTTTTTAATGGTTTAAAAACTTCTCTAAATTTATGCTTGAGCTCTTGCATGGCTCTGAAAAATATTTTTAAATTTCGAAATTAGAGGAGTGCTTAGCCTTAAACACACTTAAAGGGAGGCAATCTAGTTAACCTAACCATGCATGCACCATGATACATCACGGGATGCCCCTCCAACATATTTAAACCACATGCAAAGTACAAGCATGGGGGGGCAGCCAAGGCTTTGTTTTGTAGGAATATCATGGATGCATGTGAGGCAAGGGAGTATGGAAGTGAGTTAAAGCGAAAACATCAAGTGGAAGGAGCAATAATGCAAGCGAAGGAGTGGACGGGAACGTTTGGAAGGTGTACGCGATCACGAAGCAACATGAATGCACTAGAGAAGAACCGAGCCAAGAGGAGGAGAGAGGTAAGTCTTTCATCAAACTCATTGTTCGTGTGCTCTAGTTTGTAGGCCGGAATCACCTTAGACTTAGCCATCTACCGCGTTTGTTTCGTGCAACAAATCACATCCTTAATCCACTCAAAGTCCGGACTCCAATATAATATTTGTGTACCTTGTTACCGGGTGAAAACCCCGGATATATATTTGTGAGGGAGAGTGCTGCAATCAAGGAAGAAAACTACAAGTCTTTTCACCGAAGAAGAAGGGATCATCGTCGTCTAAGCCATCATCGACAACCTCTTCGAGGAGGCGCTCGGTTTTCGAGTCTCCTTGGAGTATGGGGGAGGACACGGCACCACCGAGGAGGAACCACTCTTCTCCTTGGTGGCATGAGGGCCATACAAAACTCGTTTATTAGGTTTACCAAACTTCAATAACATATGGAGGAGCCGCCCGTCCAACCTCACCACTTGACACGATCATCCGCTCCACCTCCATATGCTCCGCGGTATTCCGAGGGGTATGTCATCATGACGGAGGAGGAGAAGAAGCTCGCTCGCCTTAAGTAGAGGCTTGTAGCGAACGTCGACATCGACGACCAAGCTCTCCACATATTGGGTTTCACACGGGACACCGGTGCAATTCTCTAGCGGAGTGTCGGCAAACACCCACAAGAAATTCGCCTAGGAAATTTTCATGACCATGGCGTATACCCTTGATGAAGGAGTGCTTTGAGTCTCTCATTCCGTTGGAGGGAGCCCACAAGAGGAGAAGAAGGAAGACACCGTCGGAAGGGTAACCTTGATCAGTGATGCTATTTCTAGCACCTTGATGGGGTAATCTCCTTTCATCCATGGGTTGCAATCGATCTTGAGATGTAATCACACTTTGTTGGATTATCTATCTATCATCTTGTGTTGAAAATACTTTAATGCTTAAGGCTAGCAACCATGCCGTAAAGGGATTAAGTGCTCCAATGCTTCCTTGGATCCATTCAACACAATCCCCGATAGATCGATTGGTTTTCATGTTTGAAACGATTGCATGTCTAGTATCGTAGACCCATGGGCGAGTGTCTCCTACTTTCAAAAGGGAGCTCGGAACAAGTATGTGCATGAATGCACATTGGAAGGCTTTTGGAGTATGATCACGGGAAGAGACCATCAACGAAAAAAATACTATCCGGAACCCATTATCCAAGTGTGTCACTTTTGTGCAAGTGGATTTTTGGGAGAACGAGGAGAGACAAAGATAACCAACACGGAGTTGAATTGGCTTTACTCGGCTTTGATTGCCAAGTGGCCAATAGACCCAACTCACCTATGATCAACCGGTGGTGTTGTTAAGCAACATCGAGTTCGGAAGATATTGGTTCGGGGTGTTGCCTCTCCATATTGGCTATCTCCTTAAAACCAGGTATTACAAGGAACCCAAATCATCTCCTACCCGGGACTTCCCTAGGGATATATGAAGAAAGGAAAATTTAAGTGAAGATGAGAGAGGAGGCTTCCAAGTGGCCTAGGTGAATTTGCCCCTTCCGGATTTGAAGATTAAGACTTTTCTTGAGGGGAAGAAGATCGGTTAGAGGAAGGACTTCTTGTGCCGGCGAAGAAAAAAATAATAAAAGAAAAGAACTATAGGAGAAGGATCTTCTATGGCCCAAGAAGGAGGTGCACAACAAAATTATGTCCCACCATTGGGAGGAACCCCGGCGCCGCCAAATTACTACGGTGGTGTACCAATGCAAGCATGGGGGAGTGGTGCGGCCATACCCCCACCATTTTTGCGGTGCCCAACGTAGCCTTTGCGGAGCCATATGCACACCTTCCTCAACCACAACAAAATGTGGCCACCATTGGAGGATACGCTGCAAGGAACATGCAATTTATTGCAGCCATCCAAACCAATGCAAACCAAATGGGTGAAGGAAATGCAAACGTCGCTTATGTGCTTGGACACCTTCACCTAGCACCGTCGAGACAATTCATAAGAGGAGTGGTGCATTCCTATTACAAGTAAGGGTAAAACAACCAAGACTATCAATATCAACCGCCGGCGGAAGATTAGAGAGAGGAGGAGCTCTAGTTATCTTTCATTTACCCCCTTTTCTTTAATTTTCAGCTTGTTTGCACCTATGTTTGCGTAGTATTTTCAGCTTTGCTTTAATTTTCAGTTTTTAGTTTAATTTTCAGCGTGTGTGTTAGTGTTTATTTTAATGTCACCACCAAGTTTTTACCTTTGGTAAAGTTACAAAGTTTGTGCCATGATGATATATGATTATAATTGCCGCTTTGTTTATCTTTTAATTGATTTATGCATGTTTAACCTAGTGCTCTCTTAAAAATACAAATCTGAAATTATCTAAATGCTAGCTTAATCTTCAGCGGAGGTTATGATTAAAATAAAGACCCATAGTGTTTTATGTGCTCTCAAGTTATGAATAGATTAAAGATGTCTTTTATGCTCAAAAATATTGCTAACCTTGTCATAAATATCACTTGTGTGTTGCTCAACCTATCCAGAGCCTTATATATATTTGAGTGCATAAACTTTAGTGTACAAGATTTATTTTTGAGTGAGTTATTGCAGGCCATGATTTTTTCGGCCCGAGACTAAGAAGCTGGTCATTTCGTTTTTGCGTATCTATCTTTTTGCTAGCCTTTTATCCGTGCATTGTGTATCCCCGCATCGGAGATCTCACAAACCTCGCCGGATATCCACCCTTAAACCAAATATCATCTTTTGTGATTACCTCCTTGACCACAACCTATTGTTGAGAATAGATCATCAATTCAAGGAAGATCGCAAGACGGTGCCAACATTGAAGATTTCAAGTATCTCTCCAAGGAAGAATATTTCCGGTACCTACCTTATTTTTTCGCCTCTTTGCTCGAGGACGAGCAACGTCTAAGCATGGGGGAGGAGGTAGGTACGGTGCAGTTTTAGAGTTCAAAAAGGGAGTATTTTTTTTAAAAAAATATATATATAATGAAATAATGATGAAAGAAAAAAAATTCGGCGATATACGTGACTTTCAAGGTGCAGAAAGAAAAATATATATATATAAAGAAAGAAAGAAAGAAAAGAATGAGAAATATGAGAAAGAGAAAAAAAATATATGTGCGTAAAGTAAACTCTCCGGTTCTCTAAGAGTGCATTCAAGGCTTCAAGTTAAAAAGATCCATTCTCATTTTCCAACCATGTGCAATCCGATAACGAGGACTTCCTTTGTGCCTCGGGATCACTCTTTGCCATTTGCACATGTCCACTCATCTAAAAGTGTGTGTATTTTTCTCTTTCCCCTCCTTGACTTAACATTATTTTCCAATGACCTTTTTGACGAGTCTCGGTAAGACCATGAGAAGCTTGTATTGTTTTGACAACACCTCATTTATAAAATCTTGTTAGGACTAAACTTTCCCAAAGCTCCATATAAAGCCTACCACACATATATGTTATGAGAGGGAAAGGAGTAGAATATATAGGCTTGAGAGACAAGCGAGATGAGAGTTCATGAGCAATATGCAAGGTGATTTAAATTTGTGAATTTGGTTTAGCTCTTTTCTTTATCTCGTTCTTTATTTCAAAAATTCGAGGTCTATTTAAACTTGGTGAGCATGTTAATACTTGTGGGTTAAGCTTAATAAGAATCTACCCTCCGTAGAGGTGAAGGCTAGTACATTATGGAACT
The DNA here is from genome assembly GCA_947561735.1 of Cenchrus americanus. Classification (NCBI taxonomy): domain Eukaryota; kingdom Viridiplantae; phylum Streptophyta; class Magnoliopsida; order Poales; family Poaceae; genus Cenchrus; species Cenchrus americanus. Next base: position 262,210,508 of record OX387241.1, on the reverse strand, counting down.
TTAACGAATTAAACTTTTGAGAGCATTATGTTTTTTTTCATGTATGATCAAGTGCAAGGTTTAAACATTGTTTGGCAATGATGATATCCATCGAAGGCTTACTCGAGGACGAGCAAGGTTTAAGCATGGGGGAGATGTTGACGGTGAAAATCCGTCAACCTAGTCATGAGTTTACCTTTAGTGTTGGCATAACTTTTGTATCTTATTCATTGGTACTAACCCCCGTGGTATAACAAGTTCACTTGTGCATGTCGGTTTTGGAGTTATGTGTTTACGCAGGGTTTTAACGTTGAAAGCAAGACTTCTGGGATAAGTTCATTAAGCACCTCATGACAAGACCTTGAAGCCCGATACAAGTCAAGCAATGAAGTGAACATGACTCCAAGAGCCCAAGGACCAAGCCCGAGAAGACGATAAACTCCGAGGACCGAACCGAGAAAAGTCTCGAATCTTGCAAGACAAGGAGTTGAGTCCAATTCGGAGAGAAACCGACGTCAAGGGCCCACATGCAAAAGGGGAGAACATCTAGAAGACGTGGGAAGCAACACCGGGCGAAGCGAGGGCCGTGGGATGGGCCGGGTGGGCCCGGGCCGGCCGGCCCGGCCGGCCGGCCCGGCCCAATTCGGGGCCCAATCGGCCTCTCCTTTGACCTAATTGCTTCTCGGGCTATAAATAGCCCCCCCGACCGAGAGCCACGCGAACGGAAGTCGTAATCCGCCGCCGAGGAGCGAGAGAAGCTTGAGGGACACCATCTCGGAGATGAGGGTCGTGCTAGTTGTCTAGGGTTTCCCTAGCCGACGTGGGAACCTTGCATGGAAGACCACGTCGGAGCTCGGAGCGAGGATCAAGATCGAGGGAGGGCCCCGGTGGTGATCTTGTTCATGTAATCATTCATGGTGAAGTTTGTAAGTGAATCCGATTTCTAGCGATTAAGTGCCTTTTCGATGATTTTGATTTCTTCTTGGTTTTGCTTCTTCTACGATCTAGTCTATAGCTAGATTACATAGGGTGCTCTTGTAGCCGCGGTGGCTAGAGGTGCATACCGGACCGGCCAAGTGATTTCAACTTGTTCTATCGAACTCGCCCTAAGCTCCCCGCATGAATAGGGATACGTTGTGACAGAACGGGGGTCTCGAAAGGCGGATGTTTTCGGAGTCGGATAGGAAGGCCACGATTTAAAGATGCTTTTAATGAGATTCGCTTTTCTATCTTCATCTATCTTGTTTGGAGCTACAACATAAGCATGATCTAGATTCTCTAGATTGGTTATCTCTTGCTTTTTCTTGCTACCTCTTTAGTAGATTAGATTAGATTCGTTTTCTTTATGAGTTAGTAGATTAGATGCAACTTGTCTTCATTAGATAGCTTTACCTTGCTTTACTAGATTGAATCCTTGCGTTGCACATTGTTCCACGGATTCGATACCTTGGGTTCACCACTCGAGGGAAGAAGGGTCCCTTGACTACGACGGGAGACTTGTCCGCTTGCAAGTCACAAACGAACTTTGATACAATTATTAACCATCAACAATAACATGTGTTTAATTACATCAAACTTCGAATATACAACGCATTCGGCATTCAACAAGTAGTGCCGAAACTTTGTACATGAGTAATAAACACACAAGCAAAGCTTCTCCGCAGCCGAATACCTGGTCTCAGGATCAAGCAATTTTCGGCTAAGGTACGCTACTACCCGTTCCTTTCCTTCAAATTCTTCTATAAGGGCCGATCCAATAGTTTGGGTATCGGCCGCCACGTACAACTTGAAAGGCTTGTTCAACTGTGGAGGCACCCACATTGGTGGTTCCTTCATGTACTACTTGATTTCATCGAAAGCCTTTTGTTGTTCGTCACCCTATACAAACTTCTGATCCTTCTTGATCCTCAACAGCGGAGAGAAAGGCAAAACCTTTTGTGACAAATTTGAAATGAATCTCCTCACAAAATTGATCTTGCCAAGCAGTGATTGCAACTCCTTGAGATTGGTTGGAGGAACAACTTCATCGATAGCTTTCATGCTTTTCTTGCCAACTTCTATTCCTCATTCATGCACCAAAAACCCCAAGAATTTTCCAGCTGAAACCCCAAAGGCACACTTGTTTGGATTCATCTTCAACCCATGCTTTCGGGTGCACTCTAGAGTTTTTCTCACATCTTCTAAATGTGATTCATGATTCAAAGATTTGATCACGACATCTTCAATGTATATCTCAACAATTTTGCCGATCAACTCATGAAAAATATAATTCATGGCTCTTTGATAAGTTGCACCCGCATTTTTCAACCCAAATGTCATGACAATCCACTCAAAAAGGCCTATATGTCCAGGACATCTGAAGGCTGTCTTTGATATATCTTCAATAGCCATAAAAATTTGATTGTACCCTGCATTGCCATCCATGAAACTAATAACTTTATGTCCAGCAGTGGCATCAACCAACAAATCAGCAACAGGCATTGGATATCCATCCATGGGAGTAGCTCTGTTTAAATCTCTAAAGTCTATGAAAACCCTCATCTTCCCATTTTTCTTGTAAACAGGGATGATGTTAGAGATCCACTCCGCATATCTGCATGGCCGAATGAAATTTGCATCGATCAATCTCTCAACCTCTTTTTCCACGTCGGCCAATACTTCATCCTTGTAGATTTTTCAAGGAGGTTGCTTATAAGGTTTAAAACCAGGCTTAATTGGCAATCGATGCTCAACAATGGAACGATCAAAACCAGGCATCTCCGAATAATCCCAAGCGAAGCAATCTTTGTATTCTTTCAGTAACTTGATTAATCCTTCCCTGAAACTTGAATCTAAGTTAGCACTGATAAATGTCGGCCTTGGCTTGTCACCATCTCCAATGTCAATTTCTTCCAATTTGTCAGCCGACATGAATCCACGCCCTAACTTCCCATCAGTTCCATCAATTGGATTATCCATTAAAAATTGCTATAAGAGCCGATCGCTTGAATCGGTGTTGATCACCGCCGGCGGTTCAACAGGACCTTCACCCCAGTCCTTTCTAGAGAAGCAATCTATGCCTTGATACTCCCAGAAGGCTGGTTCGACGTTAGCCACGCTCACTGAATCATCTGCTTGGACCACTTCTATATCATCATCTACCCATTGAACAAGCTGTTGGTGCATGGTAGATGGGATGCAGCAGTTTGCATGGATCCAGTCCCGTCAAATCAGCAAGCTATAAGCCCCTGTGCCCTCAATGACAAAGAAGGTCGTGAGCAGAGTTTTAGACCCGATCATCAGGTCCACATGCACGCAGCCCTTGGTGTCTGAAGGATTCCCAGCAAAATCATTCAAAATTATACTTGTTGGCGTTAAATCTCCATGGCCCATGCCAAGCTTCCTGAACGTGGTGTATGGCATCACATTGACTACAGCTCCACCATCAACAAACATTTTCGTCAATGGCTTGCCATTGACGTATCCTCTCAAGTACAGCGGCCTCATATGTCGATTCTTGGCCGGCTTGTCGAAGGTTGCCTGCTTAGACAGCACCAGCTGTGCCATTAGACCAAGTTGTTCATCCTCATTGATATCTGGGGACGCCTCTTCTTGCACAACCTGGTTAGCCGGAGCCATGAACTCAATCTGCAAAAAGCATACCATGCATGTTGGAGCCGAACGACCAGATCCATCAGGCCTATCCTTTAGACGCCACACCTGCTTTCTCTTGATTTCTGCCTGTTTCAACTCTTGATTTCTCAAGCGCTGAACCCTTCTCTTTTGGCTTCTCCTCAAGCCAGGTGGGCACCACTGTCCTTCTTGCCAGGTGTATTCACGCTCATGTTCCTCTTGATCAACCCACTTTTGATCAGCATATCTTTTCATTGGGTGATCATTGACTTCATTTACTTTTACGCGTCGACTGTCACTAGGGTGTATCCCTCCTATTCTTTCATGGACGGATCGGCGATTGACAGTATCCTGTCTATACTCAGTGTACTTGTCACTGCATGTAGGGCAATTGTTCAATGTAGGAAGCTTCAAACCATCATTCCAGTAATGCCTGAAGAACGCACATCCCCAATGTGCACGCTCCTGTTCTCGTGCATGTTCTTCTAGCTTTCTTCTGTGCGCTTCTTCCTCAAACCTCCTTGCTTCCTCCTCGTATTTCTGTTTTTGGTAGCGTTCCTTCTCTTGTTGACGCTACCACTTGTTAAAGAGGATACGTGTAGTCACCCTGGGTTTGGATCTGGAAGATTCCCCTACTTCGATTTGGCTTCTCAGGATGCGAGGCGCTTCATTGTGGACCTATTGCATTGTCACTTGCTGAGCAGGATCAACTGATCCATCTTGCTTTGCTCTCATTGAAGTTAAGACCTTCACTTTTCCCTTCTCCTCAGCGGTTACCATGTCAACAAAAAAACCAACCATGTTCTGAGGGAAAGGGTTGCTATCCAGCTTCATTTTATTGTCAAATTTCAAGTGACCCTCCCGGATAGCCTTCTGGATCCTCATCCTGAAAAGCGTGCAATCATTGATGGAGTGAGAATTCCTGTCATGAAATTCACAATATCTTTTCTCTTTAACTCCATCAGGCCGAAGCATAGAATGCCCTTCCGACAGCTTGATTCGGCCTTCCTTTACAAGGAACTCAAAGAGCTTGTCAGCCTTGGTCACATCAAAATCATATGCGCCCTTGGCTTGCTTTATCCATCTTTGGTTCACAGTTAGTGGCTCTTTGCCCCACACCATCTCAGCTGCTGCTATCTCTTCATCATCATCAAATTCTTCCCCTTGATCAGCTCTTTCGAGGAATTGGTTGTAGATATTAGCTATATCATTGTGTTTGGAAAATCTGGAGTCTTTCTTGAATCCGTAAGCTTGATTGCTCATTAATGACAACCTTTGTGACAGTTGACCAAGATTGTCAAACTCCATGCCGAATAGCTTTTCCCGAATAGCTGGCAACATACCCGCAACAGCCATATCAGTCAATTGATCATCTGGTAGATTCAAAGAGAAGCACATGCCTTTGGTCTCTCTGAATCTTCTGAGAAATTCCATGGGTGTTTCATTGTGCCTCTGTCTCAGGGTGGCCAGACCAATCAGCTTTTTCTCAGTACTGCCACTGAAGTAATGAGCATGGAACTTCTGTTCCAAATCCTTCCAGGAACAGATCGATTGAGCAGGCAAAGAAGCAAACCATGTAAAGGCCGGGACTGTCAACGACAAGGGAAAGTATCCGATCCTGAACGCTTCATCATCTGAAGCTCCCCAAGCTGCATCAAGTATCAGGATATGTGTTCCAAAGTACTTGTATCGTCTTGCCCACAAAACTTTGTGAAATCTGCAGGAGGTTTCACCCTTGGTGGCAAAGCTACCCTGTGGTACCACTATGGGAAAGGAGGTGTGTAAGCTTGTCCCTGCATCTTAGGTTTCAGGCCGAATTTATTTTGCAAAACATCGGCCATTTTCTGCACCATAAGATCAACATTAGCATCTTGATTCCCTGGCCTTCCAACAGGTCCATTAAGCATTCCTGCAGCTGCACCATATCCAGAGTTTGGGAAAGCATCAATGGCACCATAATCCATGATTTCTGAATACCCCTCGCCATACATATTCTTGTGTAGCCTGTTGTTGGCTGCAGCTATCCTATAAGTGGAGTTAGGTGGAACTCCAGAAGAACCGAACGCCAGATCTCCATATGTAAGCCTGTTAGGCATTGCCTAATACGGGTCCAGCTGTTGGACTGGGCGACCTCTAGTGCTTTGTAGAGGTGGCTGGGTCGGTTGGCTTCCCACGCTTTTGCGGAGGTGGTTGGATTGGTTGGCCTCCCATACTTTGCAAAGGCGGCTGAGCACTCGCATCTCGAGCTGGTTGAGCAGCACTAGTTTCTCCAACCTCTACGACGGATGTTTGAGGCGATACACGGCGAGTGTCCTCTCCATGCACGGGCCAAAGACTCCAACCACCATCCGCGGAACATAGTCAAGAAAGCAGTATGATGTTTGACCATTTTGCTTTCCATAATTTGCTGAAAAGCATCCATAGTCTCCTTTTTCTCCTCAGCAGTCGTGGTGTCAGGCTCCCCCGGTAGTAGAACCCTTGGCATGTCTGATTTGAGATACGGCACACCACTTCTATTTTTGCCAAATGACATTAAACACTTTTGTTGGAACTGGTCAATGGCATCTTTCAACTGTACCCGCTACTCCGAAGACAGTTCATCAAAGGTGACATCCATGACGTCGTGAATGTCAGGCATCTTGAATTAGCTAGAGTGTCCCACCAGGCGTGCCAAAAAGTGTGTTGACGCAAAATCAGCACCTTGCGCCAAGCACACAGCAAGCCGAACGAAGCTGGCTTAAAACACGTGCCGGATCCGAAGCGTGCCAGTCAATTTTCTTGAAACTGACAAAGGATGAAAAATAGTTAGATAAAACATGGAACTTGCCTGGTGGTACCAGACAGATCCGTATTTACGGCTAGAAAGCCAATTAAAATGATATATAGCTACAACAAGCTATCTGTCAGCAGTTTGAGTACCATTCGGGAGCTTTAAAACATGAAAACAGGATATAGCCGAATGCATGACATAAGCATGACAAAAGATCGGTCTTTGTTTAAATAGCGTTGCTGCACATGATCATGACCGATTTTTGGGGATAAATAACAATTAAAACAAATAAGGTAAAAGCATGATTATAAATATGAAGTAAACAAGCATGCATAGGCCAAAAGCACTAGTCTACCGCATGTCTAGGTACTTTCAAACCCGTCAAGCATGATAACAAACAAGTTAATCCACCGCATGATACAACTTGTTTGAAACCACACCACCAACCACAAAGAGATTAATCCACCGCATGATACAATCTAAATATAGAAGGCTAAAAGCACACATTATTTAAAACAAACTTATGAACATGTTTCACTCATGGTAGCATTGCCGAATACAGCTGTACAGCCGATCTGGGTTCCGTGGAGAAGGAATAAACATTTGAAAAGTCAAAGCTTGAACCCGCAACACGTGACAATCTAGATTGATCTGAATTCGTCTATTGAGAGCACTTGATCCTTTATAATAAACAAAGACTTGAAAGTACATCACATGGATCTCAAAGAGGTAAAGCCGAAACTAATCGATCTAGATTGGGCAAAAGAGTGTTACATGAATTTAAACATAAAGCAAAAACTCAAAGCAACACGTGGTAACTTAACGAATCTATTAGATCTTGCCAAATCTAATAGAGCCGATAACTAGCTTCGAGCTAGATCTTAGCCTACCACAAGGCTCATGATCCAACAGGAAACCCTCTTGAACCAAGCTTAAATCCACCGCATGATACTAAGCAAGGAAACAAGACTACTTGCATCACGGTCTAAATCCACCGCATGATACTAGACATGATACAAGGTTGCCGGTACTTACGGAGGCCGACGGATCGATGGCTCCTCTCGAAGAACTCGACAACTCGACTAAAGGACTCGATGTTTGGCACGGGGCCAGTTTTGTTGTGTAGATGTTCGATCCCTATTACAGACATCAAGGGCTTATATTTATACCCTTGTCCTAACACGACTCCTGGTCGACTACGAGCACAACATTTAATATCTAAATTAATGCTCCGGCACCAATGTCCATCTTGTACTCACCATCAACTCGTCCTTTCCTTATATCCGGGCCACGTCATCACGCATTCCCTAAAACTTCCTTTTACAAGCGCAAACAGTTCTTTCGCCGAATGATGGTGTATTGCCAACCGCAAGCATCTTTACCGAATCCTTTGAGGAGATTTTCCCTGCCGAATGGTATTTCGTTACCAAACTTGGCCCACAAGTCAGTCCCTTTCCTGTACCAATTTTTGGTGTTAACAGCTAGACATAGCACCGCTGATCATGGTGACGCTTTCCGACGGTGTCTTCCTTCTTCTCAACTTGTGGGTGCTTCCTTCGAGATGGGCGATCCTCCTCCGGAGATCTCCCTCCTGTCTCTCTAGCTTGTGGAAGGCCTCCTGGTGCGAATGGCTCTCGCCTCTGCGAATGGCAGCGCCTCCAGGGCATTAGGGTTGAAGATCCTTCGGGTGCAAGGAAAGGGGGGGGGAGAACCGACCCCCGGAGTGGGCCAGGCCGGCCGGCTTGGGCTGACCGTCCCAGGCCCATCCGGCCCGGTTCGGTCGCCCCTTCGCTCCCGTGGGTCCTCAGGTGATGATGCACTTTGCCCCTTCCATTTGCATGATTTTGACCTTGTCACCCTCACGTCCAAGATGGAGGTTCTCCGTGCATGAAGTTCAGTCTTTTACGCTTCAATCCCCGGGGGTGTTCCTTCGTAGCATTTCGGTCCTTGCCACCATTGGAAGTGATTTAGTCAAGCTCATGAACATGAACAAGACTCCGTAAATGACCCTTTGAACTTGTTGTGAATGCGTCCTTTGTGTCCATGTTTTCCTACATAAACACAACACTTCCAAATGCATGCACATAGATGAACTTGTTATATGATTAGTGTGCCTAGTGGCGGGTTAGTTCCATAATCAAATCCAAACCAAAGTGTAATGAACATGTTTGGTGTACCAAAATACACCGCCAACAAAGCATAAGCTACTACTTTTCCCTATTGCATCAAGACACACTAAGATTGTCGGTGCAGAAAGTAGTCCTGACACTAACTAGTAAGAGCGCTGAGATCTATCTCTCGATGGCCGATGCTAAGCAACACAATGACACGGGTTTATCCTTGTTCCGGCCATGGGCCTATGTCTAGCAGGGGTTCGCTCGGGCGCTGTATTGCGGTGCACCGTGGTGCTTGCAGAGGGGAGCTACAAGTAAGGCAGGAGAGGAGGAGGAACCTCCAGGTCCTTGAGGTTTGATTGAGGCGAAGTGCCAATATCGTGGATGTAGGCAGAAATGTGCAAGTGTGCCGCTATCTGTCGCCCTCCTGTGGCCAAGGGGAGGCGGTTTATAGTCATGCCGCATGGCTATAGTGCTACATATGGCGACATGGCACACAGTGTCCTGGTGTTGATGGTTGTCCTAGAGAATCTCGCTTCTGGCGGTCGTCGTGGCAAGTCCTATGCCTGTCCAGGAGCGGCTTTGAGGGTAGCGGCGTGGGAGCTTCTCGTTTGGTCTCCGTCTATACGACGACTCAAGGCTTGGGCTGACGAAGGACCGGAGGCTGCACAGTGGCGGGCATGGCAGTGTCCCATCGTCCCGGGCTCCTTAGTGCCGGGGATCGCCACAATGCCTGGGATGGCGGCACAGTGGTGGGGATGGCCGCACAGGGCCGAAAGTGATGGAGGAGACGTGCTCCGCTGGTTTGACGTCACGGCGCCGTCCTGGGTGGGCGCGAGGCAGATGGCCATACTCCTTTCAAAGGTTTCACCGTCCTCTTTTGAGGGGTGCGACGTGGAGGCAGTAAGGGAGTGGGCGACATAGTGTCGCGGAGTTGACACCGGCCTTCCCGCACAGCTCCCGCACAACGACGGGGATGGCCGCACAGCTCGGGTTGGTGGAACAACACTGGGATATGATTCCCAGACGGTGTCAGAGGGCCGGCGTGGCGGGGATTTGCCTTTGACCCGAGCGCCTGCAGCATGCCAGAGCATTTGATGCTCTGGTCGGGGGAGTAGGTGCGGCGCCGTGGGTCTAAAGCGGCCTCGAGCAAGGCGGAGACTCACCCGAGAGGGCGTTAGGCCCTCGAGCGAGGCGGAGACTCCACGGCGCGGTGCACGGTCCTCGAGCGAGACGGAGATTCGCCCGAGGGGTACTGCGACCGACTGTTGGTGGGCTGTTGAGGCTTCTTGGGCCGTGGTCCCTTCTTTGTTCCGGGCCGCGGCCACGCGGAGCGTGTTTTGTAATTGCGGGTTTGTTTGTTTGAGTTTTATTATTTTCGAAAGGGGTGTTTTGCTCGTTTATTAGGGGACCCTTATGGTTGTCCCGGACAGTTGTCCCAATCATCTGCAGTGGTATCCGTTAGGAACCCGCAGAGGCTGGCGGTTGCTGATGGGACTTTCTTCCTGCCTGGTTGTTGTGCTGTTCCGTGGGGGCGCGCTAGCGCACTTGTGGGTGTAGACTCCAAACCCTTGGAGGAGTGTGAATGCTCCTGCAAGGTTTTTCCACAGTATCTTGTCAGTGTGCGAGGTGTTAGTTTTAGCCGGCTTCGACAGTGTTTCAGCCGGACTCTGTGGTGCTGTGCACACGTATGACATTCTCTTGCGTTCGGTGCATGTCCAGGAGGTGCAGCCGTGCATTGAGCACCCGAGCCTGGTCCCACTCGAGGCGATCGGGCGAACTCCCCGACTTGTCTGTGCGTCCCTTCGCCACCCTTTCGCAGGGACGAAGGGTGAGGTGTACACGAGTCCCATCAGGCGAGTCGTGAATCGTGGATCCCTCTTTGAGCTGCTAACAGGTGGTTCAAGTGGACATCCGTGCCCCGTTCGATAAGGGTCGGCTTGTGGTCGGGAGATACGTCCATAGGAGCGCTTTACGCGGGTGCTAGGCAGGGCTCGGTCCCGTTCGGTGGGGACCGAGGGCGTGGAAGCTCTCCATCGATGGGATCCCTCGACTAGCTGCCCTCATTAGCCTTCAACTCAAACTGTGGGTGCCCTCAAGCTAGTAAGCTCGAGGTCAGGCTCGAATGCGCGTGCCCTGGTCGTCCCTGACTCTATCAATCTGGGACGCCTGTTCGAACCCTTCGAGGGTCAGGCTCCGAACCCCTGATTAGTAGGGCCTTTGCGGGGTGGCAATGAGGTGCCCCCATCTTGGTTTCATCTGTATAACTCGCAGGGTCGCGGTCGAATCGACCCTCGAGCTACTGACTAGTAATCCCCCGAGTCGAGGGCATCAGTGGTGCCTGCCCTCGACAGGCGTGACATGAGACCACTGATCAGCAACCATATCATTCGAGGGGCTAGCCTTCGAATCCCTCGAGTGAGGTTTGGCTTCGCCTGTTTTAGATCGGGGCATCGATCGCACCCTTAGAGGGTCGGGTTTCCGAGCACCCCGATTGCATGGCGGTAATCCTTACTTCGTAAGGGACCTGATCATTAAATGACCGCTGTTGTGGCCGCGGTTGCGCGTAGTGGGCACGCCTTTTTAGGTGGCGCTGTGCAGATGTCGTGGGCAACGTGGGGGGTGGACGTGGCAGGGCGTCGCGACCATTTGGTTATCGTGTCGTAATGATCGCGCACGCATGTGCGCGCGGCCGTTTCGGCGTGGTTGGGCCCACTGGTCAGCGACGTAAGGTGCTGCCTGTATTAATGGGCGCAGCACACAGAGTTTTCGGTGGCGTGGCTCCCCTGGATCTATAAATCACGGTGGAGGGACAGGGGTGAGGTCCTTACCTTGCCACCAGCATCCATTGCCCCCACAGCTTGCCTTCTTCCCGGTCGCGCGCTTCACCATCCTTGGTCTTCCTCGTGTCCCTTGCGATTCCGCCGCCGTCCTAGCTCTCCACTCTCGCTCTCCATGGCCCCACCTCAACTGATCCTAGTACTGGAGCCTCTCCCATGGTCCTGGTCGACAGTGAAGCCGTACGCGCTAAATGAGCTGGTGAATGGCGGGCTGCTGGCGCTGGCCAGTGATGGGATGTACCCGGCGTGGATGGACCCGCCAGCGTCGGACAGGGAGCCCAATCCGCTGCATGGCTACGTCATCAGCTTCATCCGGCTTCACGAATGCAGCTTCACTGCCCCAGCAAGCCGCTTCATGCGGGGGTTGTGCTACCACTATGGGGTGGAGCTCCACAACTTCACCCCTAATGACATATCGCACGTGGCTTGCTTCATCGCCGTCTGCGAAGGATTCCAGGGATCCCGGCGCACTGGGATCTCTGGGATCATCTCTTTCGCGCGGAAGTCTGCACCCTCACCACGGGCGAGGCGCGAACACGTCGAGCGGTTTGTGCCGGCGGCCTGACGCTTGCGTTGCAGAACATGCGCAAGGAGCTGTACCCGCCGTGCACGATGACCTCCAACAACGTAGATTCAGAGAAGGGGTGGTTCTACCTCGGCAACAACGGCGCCGGCCTCCCGCCATACACCGGGAAGGTGCTGATGGCGAAGACCAACGCCTGGCACCACGGTGTTGACGGTGAAATTCCGTAAACCTAGCCATGAGTTTACCTTCGGTGTTGGCATGAGTTTTATACCTTATCCATTGGTACTAACCCCCTTGGTATAACAAGTTCATTCGTGCATGTCGGTTTTGGAGTTTAGTGCTTATGCAGGGTTTTAGCATTGAAAGCAAGACTTCTGGGATAATTTCATCAAGCACTTCATGACAAGACCTTGAAGCCCGGTACAAGTCATGCAATGAAGCAAACATGACTCCATGAAGCCCAGGGACCAAACCCGAGAAGATGACAAACTCCGAGGACCTAGCCAGGAAAGTGCAGAATCTTGCGAGACAAGGAGCTTCGTCCAACTTAGAGAGAAACTGACGACAAGGGTCCACATGCAGAAGAGGGAAAGATCTAGAAGACTCGGGAACCAACGTCGGGCGAAGGAGGCCACGAACTGGGGTGAAATGGGCCCAGGCCGACCGGCCCAGCCCGTTTCGAGGCCCAGTCGACCCTCCCTTTGACCTAGGTGCCTCTCGGGCTATTTATAGCCCCTGACCGAGAGCCACGCATCAACTAATTCGTCATCCACCGCCGAGGAGAAGAGAAGCTTGAGGGACACCATCTCGGAGGTGAGGGTCGTGCTAGTTGTCTATGGTCTCCCTAGCCGACGTGGGAACCTTGCATGGAAGACCTCGTCAGAGCTCCAGAGCAAGGATGAAGATCGAGCTAGGATCCTAGTGGTGATCTTGTTCATGTAATCATTCATGGTGAAGTCTTTAAGTGAATCAGATTTCTAGCGATCAAGTGCCTTCTCGATGATTTTGTTCTCCCTTGGTTTTGCTTCTTCCCCAATCTATACTTAAGATAGATTGCATAGGGTGCTCTTGTAGCCGCGGTGGCTAGAAGTGCATACCGGACCGACCAAGTGATTCCAATTTGTTCTTATCGAACTCGCCCTAGACTTCCCGCATGAATAGGGGTGCGTTGTGACAGAACGGTGGCTCTGAAAGGCGGGCGTTTTCGGAATCGGACTGGAGGCCACGGTTTAAAGATGCTTTCAATGAGATTCGCTTTTCTATCTTCATCTATCTTTTTGGCGCTACAACTTATGCATGATCTAGACTCTCCGGATCTAAACACCTAGTGCTGAGTCTTTTATTTCATTTGGAGGGAGTTGAACAAGTGGTTCCCTATGAGTATGTTAGGGAATTATTTGGTTTTCAAAAGGGAGCCCCGGAACAAGTGTATGTGCATGAAGGCACATTGGAAGGATTTTGGAGTATGATCGCGGGAGAAGCTCACCGACAAAGAAATAGTATATGGAACCCCATCATCCAAGTGTTTCACTCATGGATGTGCAAAAGGATTTTGGGGAGAATGAGAGAGACAAAGGTAACCGACATGGAGGTAAACTGGCTTTGCTCGACTTTGATTGCCAGGTAGCCAATCGACCCCACTCACCCTATGATCAACCGGTGGTGTTGTGAAGTAACATCGGGTTCGGGAGATATTGGTTCGGGGTGTTACCTCTCCATGTTGGCTATCTCCTTGAGATCGGGTATTACAAGGAACCCTGAGCATCTCCTAGTCGAGACTTGCCTTGGATTTGAGTATATGAAGCAAGGCAAATACATTAGTGGAGATGAGAGAAGAGGCTTCAAAGTGGCCAAAGTAAATTTGCCCCTTCCGGATGGAAGATTAAGACTTTTTCTTGAAGGGAAAGAAGATTGGTTAAAGGAAGGACTTCTTGTGCCGGTGAAGGAAAATAAAAGAGGATGGATTATATGAGAAGGTTCTTCCATGGCCCAAGAAGGAGGTGCGCAACAAAATTATGTGCCACCATTTGGAGGGATCCCGACGCCGCCGACTTACTACGGTGATGTACCAATGCAAGCATGGGGGAGTGGTGCAGCCATGCCCCCACCAATTTTTGCGGTGCCCAATGTAGCCTTTGTGGAGCCATATGCACATCTTCCTCAACCACAACAAAGTGTGGCCATCATTGGAGGATACGCTGCAATAAACATGCAAAATGTCACAGCCATCCAATCCAATGCAAACCAAATGGGTGAAGGAAATACAAATATCGCTTATGAGCTTGGACGCCTTCACTTTGCACCGCCGGGACAATTCATAGGAGGAGCGGTGCAATCCTATTAAGAGCAAGGGTACAACAACCAAGACTATAAATATCAACCATCGGCGGAAGATTAGAGAGAGGAGGAGCTTTAGTTATCTTTCTTTTTCCCCTTTTCTTTAATTTTCAGCTTGTGCTTGCCTATGTATGCGTAGTGTTTTCAATTTTTATTTAAATTTTCAGCATGTGTGTTAGTTTTTATTTTCATCATGAGTAAAGTCACCACCTAGTTTTTACCTTTGATAAAGTTATAAAGTTTGTTCCATGATGATATATGATTAAAATTGCCGCTTTGTTTATCTTTGTACTTGTTTTGTGCATGATTAAGCTAATTCTCTCTTAAAATACAAATCTGAAATTATCTAAATGCTAGATTAATCTTTAGCGGAGGTTATGATAAAAATAAACACCCATAGTGTTTTATGTGCTCTCAAGTTTTAGATGGATTAAAGATGATTTATTTTTGTAATTAAAAGTAGTGCTAACCTTGTCATAAATACCACTTGCATGTTGCTCTACCTATCCAGAGCCATATATATATTTGAGTGCAAAAACTTAGTGTACAAGATTTATTTTTGGGTGAGTTATTTCAGGCCTTGATTTCTCCGGCCCGAGACTAAGAAGCTGGTCATTCCGTTTTTGCGTATCTATCTTATTTCTAGCCTTTTGTCCGTGCATTGTGTATCCCCACATCGGAGATTTCACAAACCTCGCCAGATATCCACCCTTAAAACCAAAAATATAATCTTTTGTGATTACCTCCTTGACCACAACCTATCATTGAGTATGGATCGTCAATTCAAGGAAGATAGCATGAAGGTGTCAAGATTAAAGATTTCAAATATCTCTCCAAAGGAAAAATATTTCTAGTACCTACTTGTCGGTGCGGAATATGGTCCCGACACTAACCAGTAGATAACGCCTAGGTCTATCCCTCAATGGTCGATGCTAAGCAACTAACGACACAAGATTTTATCCTGGTTCCGGCCGAGGGGGCCGTACGTCCAGCAGGGGCGTGCTCGTGGCACTATATTGCTCAGCACCGGGGGTGCTTGTAGTGGGGCAAATACAAGCAAGGCGGGAGAGGAATCGTGGCTTCCAAGTCCCTGGGTGAGTGGCCGGAGATGTTGTGGGAGAATAAGAGAGTGAGTGCACGGTGCGCTGTGTTCCTCTGAATTCGTCCCCCCCGCGGCTGGGGGGCTCGCCTCCCCTTTTATAGGCCAAGGGGGCGGCGAGTTACATGCACGCCGCGCTACCTAGCTACGTGTGGGAGCACGTCGTGCTACGGTGTAGTGCGGGCGGCCGTCCGGTCGATCTTCGTTGTGATCCGGCCATGATGGCCTACCTCGTACCCGAACAGTGGCGGTTCGAGGGTAGGAGGCGGCAGATGGCGATGGCGCCCCCTGATAGGCTTCGAGGGAGGTGCGATGATGGGCGGTACGGGGTACGGGGAGCGGGCGAACGGCGTTCCTTCCCAATGAGCTCGCGGTGGTGGAGTGGTTGCTTTGCGGTGTTCGGGCGTGCGCCGCGGAGTCGGGGCGTGCGCCCGCACGCGTGGGTACGGCGGCCGCGCGTTACAGTGGCCGGGATGGCCACCCACCGGCCAAGCGCCCTCACCTAACCTGCAGGATCACGGGGAAAGTGGAGTCGAGGGTGCGCCCGGCCCCCTTTCGAGGGTCGGGTGCGTTAGCCGTACAGTAGCGTGCGCGCGGTGTCACGGGACTGACACCGGCCGTACCACACAGTCCATCTCACAGTAGCGGGGATGGGCTCCTCCCTGGGGAGTTGGTGCGGCGGCACCGGGGCGTGAGCCCCGGGCGCATGATGGCGCCGTCCTGCGGCGTCAGGGCGTTAAATGCCCAAGTACGGGGCCGGCGCACGCGTGCGGGGCGCCGTGAGCGTGGCGGGCCCCGGCCGAGGGCGGAGCGGACCCTCGAGCGAGACGGGACTCGCTCGAGGGGGAGCGCGCCCTCGGGCGGGGGCGGAACCGCTCGAGGGAAGGGTTGCCCCTCGAACGGAGCGGAGCTCGTTCGAGGGAGGGGGTTGCCCCTCGAACGGGGCGGAACCCGTTCGAGGAGGAGCGTGCCCTCGGGCGGGCGGAGCCTGCTCGAGGGGTCTTCCCGAACAGCCGTCTTGGTGGGCCTCGGAGTCCTGCCGCATAGGCCAAGTCCCGCATGGTTAGTTTTCTGCATGGTTAGGCTCGGCTCATTTCGATGCGGGGATTTAAATGAGGGTTCCCCCATTGTTTAAGGGGACCCCTAGGGCGGTCCCCGACACCTACCTTATCTCTATCACATCTTTGCCCGAGGATGAGCAAACGTCTAAGCATGGGGGAGGAGGTAGGTACAATGCAATTTTAGAGTTCAAGGGGAGCAAATTAAAAAAAAAGATAAAGAAAGAAGAAAAAAAGTGAGTATAAAGAAAAAATGAGAAAAGAAAAAAAACATATGAGTATGTATGATACAAAAATAAATAAAGTGAACTCTCCGGTTCTTTAAAGTGCATTAGGAATTTCAAGGTTTCAAGATTAAAAGATCCAAACTCATTTTTCAAACCATGTGCAATTCGATAACGAGGACTTCCGTTGTGCCTTGGGATCACTCTTTACCATTTCTACATGTCCACCTATCTCAAGTGTGTGTATTTTTCTCTCCCCCTCCTTGATATAACATTTTGTCCAATGACCTTTTTGACGAGTCTCTGTAGACCATGAGAAGCTTGTCTTGTTTTGACAACATCTCATTTATAATATCTTGGTAGGACTAAACTTTCCCAAAAAGCTCCATATAAAAGCCTACCACATAAATATGTTATGAGAGGGAAAGGAGTAGAATAAATAGGCTTGAGAGACAAGATGAGATGAGAGTTCATGAGAAAGATGCAAGGTGGTTTAAATTTTTGAACTTGGTTTATCTCTTTTTTCATCTCGTTCTTTATTTCAAAAATTCCGAGATCCATTTGAATTTTGGGAGCATGTTAATACTTGTGGGATAAGCTTAATTAATAATCTACCCTCCGTAGAGATGAAGGCTAGTACATTATGAAACTTTAACGAACTAAACTTTTGAGAGCATTATGTTTTCTCATGTATGATCAAGTGCAAGGTTTAAACAATGAAGGGCAATGATGATATCCATCAAAGGCTTACTCGAGGACGAGCAAGGTTTAAGCATGGGGGAGATGTTGACGGTGAAATTCCGTCAACCTAGCAATGAGTTTACCTTCAGTGTTGGCATGAGTTTTATACCTTATCCATTGGTACTACCCCTCTTGGTATAACAAGTTCATTCGTGCATGACTTAGTGTTTATGCAGGGTTTTAGCATTGAAAGCAAGACTTCTGGGATAAGTTCATCAAGCACTTCATGACATGACCTTGAAGCCCAGTACAAGTCATGCAATGAAGCAAACATGACTCCAAGAAGCCTAGGGACCAAACCCGAGAAGATGACAAACTCCGAGGACCTAGCCAGAAAAGTGTCGATTCTTGCGAGACAAGGAGCTTCGTCAAACTCGGAGAGAAACTGACGACAAGGGCCCACATGCAGAAGGGGGAAGGATCTAGAAGACTCGGGAGCCGGCGCCGGGCGAAGGAGGCCACGAACTGGGCCGAAATGGGCCCAGGGCGGTGGGCCTAGGCCGGTCGGCCCAGGCCGGCCGGCCCAGCCCGTTTCGAGGCCCAGTCAACCCCCCCTTTGACCTAGGTGCCTCTCAGGCTATTTATAGCCCCTAACTGAGAGCCACGCATCAACTAATTCATCATCCGCCGCCGAGGAGAAGAGAAACTTGAGGGACACCATCTCGGAGATGAGGGTCGTGCTAGTTGTCTAGGGTCTCCCTAGCCGACATGGGAACCTTGCATGGAAGACCACGTCGGAGCTCCGGAGCAAGGATCAAGATCGAGGTAGGATCCCAGTGGTGATCTTGTTCATGTAATCATTCATGGTGATGTCTTTAAGTGAATCCGATTTCTAGCGATCAAGTGCCTTCTCGATGATTTTGTTCTCCCTTGGTTTTGCTTCTTCCCTAATCTATACTTAAGATAGATTGCATAGGGTGCTCTTGTATTCACGGTGGCTAGAGGTACATACCGGAACGACCAAGTGATTTCAACTTGTTCTTATCGAACTCGCCCTAGACTACCTGCATGAATAGGGGTGTGTTATGACAGAATGGTGGCACTGAAAGGCGGGCGTTTTCGGAATCGGACCAGAGTCCATGGTTTAAAGATGCTTTTAATGAGATTCGCTTTTCTATCTTCATCTATCTTGTTTGGAGCTACAACTTATGCATGATCTAGACTCTCTAGATTGGTTATCTCTTGCTTTCTCTTGCCACCTCTTTAGTTGATTAGATTAGATTCGTTTTCTTGATGATCTCTTAGATTGGATGCTATTTGGTTCTTCATAAGATAGCTTTCCTTGCTTTACTAGATTGAATCCTTGTGTTGCACATTGTTCCACGGATTCGATACCTTGGGTCCACCACTTGAGGGAAGAAGGGTCCCTTGACTACGACGGGAGACTTGTCCGCTTGCAAGTCTAAACGAACTTTGATACAACTATTAACCATCAACACACGGCGTGTCGCCCCCCGCGTGACAACAGAGGTTGGTGTCTCTCACTACTACGCTACGGCGCCTGGAGGACGCCGGACTGGGGGCGGCCTCGATCATCGCCAACTTCCACCACCAGCGGGTCTCCCCCTCATGGAGAGGGAGCTCTGCATTTTCTAGATGAGTGACGCGGCCAACCCCATATCGTTGGCGCGCTCGCGGCTACTGCAGGAGCGCCTCCTCAAGGAGTACGCGGCCATGCGGGCGAGGCGTGCGATCAGCCTCAAGGCGGTGCCTCACGGTGATGACGACCTTTGGTCATTCGCGATGCTCCCTGATGCTCAGCTGGTGAGCAGAGTCTTCCTTTCCTTTTGGGTTCTCATGTCACGTTTTTGTTCGACCTAACGACCTCTGCCCGCAGCTGGTGACCGTGCACGCCACCCAGTCAGACCCTCCAATGCGTCGGGCTTGGGCCGCCGGCCGCGCCACACAACAGCGGGCAGCTCTCGCGAAGGAGAGGAAGATCAGGCAGCGAGAGCGCCTGGAACAACACAATGAGGAGTATCGGATGCGCGAGAAGCAAGGGCTCTCCCCTCCGTCGGTGCTGGTGAATTCGTCGTCGGATGAGGAGGAGGAGAGTGATGGGTAACGGACCACCTCCGACAGGTGGGAACCCGTGCCCTCGTCGCCACGGGCCAAGGTAGCGGTCATGGAATTGGTCCCCAAGGCGGGAGCGGAGCCGCCCGTCGCCGGGCTGTCAATGCAGGTGCCCACAGGTACCATGAGGGCACCGGTGGGCGCAACAGAGGTGCCCCCCAGCCCTCAAGGAAGAGGAAATGGGGATTCTCCAATTTGAGGTGATGTTGACGGTGAAATTCCATCAACCTAGCCATGAGTTTACCTTTGGTGTTGGCATAACTTTTATATCTTTTCCATTGGTACTAACCCCCTTGGTATATCAAATTTGTTCGTGCATGTCGATTTTGGAGTTTAGTGTTTATGCAGGGTTTTAGTGTTGAAAGCAAGACTTCCAAGATAAGTTCATCAAGCACCTCGTGACAAGACCTTGAAGCCCGGTACAAGTCAAGCAATGAAATAAACATGACTCCAAGAAGCCTAGCGACCAAACCCGAGAAGATGAAAAACTCCGAGTACCCAGTCAGAAAAGTGTCGAATCTTTGCGAGACAAGGACCTTCATCCAATTCGAGGAGAAACTAATGACAAGGGCCCACATGCAGAAAGGGGAATGATCTAGAAGACTCGGGAACCGACACCAGGCAAAGCAGGTGTCGGCTGGGCCGAAGTGGGCCCAAGCCAGCTAGCCCAGGACGGCCGGCCTAGCCCATTTCAGGACCCAGTCAAACCCCATTTGACCTAGCCGCATTCAGGCTATTTATAGCCCCAAGGCCAAGAGGCATGCATCAACTCATTCGTCATCGGCCGCTGAGGAGCAGAGAAGAGAGGGACACCATCTCTGAGAGGAGAGGGTCGAGCTAGTTGACTAGGATCTTCCTAGCCGGCGTGGGAACCTTGCAAGGAAGACCACGTCCGAGTTGCTGGAGCTAGAATCAAGATCAAGGCAGGATCCCGGTGGTGATCTTGATTTATGTATCATGTTAAGGTGAATTATCAAGTTGCAATCCGATTTCTAGCGATCAAGTGTTTCTATTACATCTTTGATTTCGATCGCCTTTTCGTATCTCAAGATCTATTCTCGAGATAGATCACGGACGATGTTCTTGTAGCCGTGGTGGCTAGAGGTGCATGCCTGACCTTCCGAAAGATTTCAACATGTCCTTGGACTCGCCCTAGTCTAACCCGCACGAATAGGGGTGCGTTGTGACAGAACGGTGGCTCCAAAAGGCGGGCGTTTTCGGAGTCGGACGGGAAACCATGGTTTAAAGAGGCTTTTTATGAG
Source organism: Cenchrus americanus (assembly GCA_947561735.1). Taxonomy (NCBI): domain Eukaryota; kingdom Viridiplantae; phylum Streptophyta; class Magnoliopsida; order Poales; family Poaceae; genus Cenchrus; species Cenchrus americanus. Next base: position 262,189,873 of record OX387241.1, on the reverse strand, counting down.
ATTGAACTTGTTACTTCTTCCTTTGTTTGGAACTTCAAAGAAGGCTTGATCCAATCTCTCTAGATTCGTTCTTGTGATGTTCTCTAAGATTAGATGTATAGGTTTCACCTCTTGAAGATCAAAGTTTCTCGGCTTTATTAGATAAACTCTTGCATCACACATTTGTTCCACGGATTCGATACCTTGGGTTCATCAATCGAGGGAAGAAGGGTCCCTTGACTACAACAAAGGATTTGTCTGCTTGCAAGTCCACTAGAACTTTAACACGAATATATACCGTCAACAAGCCCCTTTTTTGGCGCCGTTTCCGGGGAGCAAGTGATCAAGATTCACTTTTCTTTTTGTTTTTCTTTTTGCATCTACTAACTTTAGATCATCCTCAAAATCAATCTAATCTAGTTTGTCTAACCCTAATTTTCTTAGATTTGTTTTTATTTTTCTTTTTTGTATATTTTGTTTATCACTAACCCTAACCGGAGATGGACAACTACCTCTCCAACAAACCCGATAATTTTGTGGATGATCCAGAAAAACTTTACAGGCTAAGGAGACGCAAAGCACAACAAGCTAAGATGCTGTATTTTGTAGATTCGAAGACGGAAGATGAAGGATCATTAGAATCTCCGAAGAAATCACCACCTCAAAGTCCTCGAAAGAATCGACTTCCACCAATGGGAGATCAACCGCAAGAACACAAGATCGGGGAGCTATGCACCCTGGACATCATCGACCTACCAATCTTGAACCTCGCGGAGATCGGAAGGCCATCCGAGATCAAGACCTCAACAATCCGCATGGTGCAACATTCACCCTTCACCGGTAAAGAAGATCCGAACCTTCACCTCTAAGCGTTCGTTCAACTATGTCAGACATTCAACATGGACGGGGTGACTCAAGATCAAATGAGGGCAAGGCTCTTTCTATTCTCGCTACTTGGGAAGGCTTTGTAATGGTTCTACTCTCAACCAATGGAGACGGTGCAAGATTGGAATGCATTGATGAGGGCCTTCATGAAGGAATACTACTCGCCGGGTAAAACTCAAAGCTTGCATAATAACATTGCCACTTTTGCTCAATATCCTACAGAAACTATCTCGGAGGCATTCGAGCGTTTCAATGAGTACACTCGGGCGGTTCCACATCACAAGTTCCTGAAGGAGGACCTCGTTCAAAAGTTTTACCAAGGACTCACCATGGCGTCAAGGATAGTCATCGATGCATCTGCGGGAGGATCTATCATCGAGCTTACACCGACCGAAGCTTTCACTCTATTCAAGAAGGTCACGAACAATGATACGTGGGTGTCATCTGGACGCTTACTTCCAGTTCAACCCGCGGGGAACATCAAAGGGGTCTTGCAAGTGGAGAAGGAAGACATACTCGAAGGCAAGATCGACTCGCTTATGTGGAGGTTGGAGAAGATGGAGATAGAAAAGAAAGAGGCTCAAGACTTAAAGGCTGCCGAAGTAAGACCCACATGTGTAGAGTGCAGAGAATATGGCCATGTCCACAAGGATTGTCCGGAGGAAGCCAAGGTGCTCGACTACATGAGAAAGGAAGATTTGCAGAACTTCCACTACGGGCAAGGTAGACCTCAATTTAATGCAAGCTCATCCATTTCGAATTCGATTCCTCTTCGTATACAATTGAAGGACTTCATGTATGAGCAAGCTAAGATCAACAAGGACAACATCACTAAGTTCAAGGCCATAGACAAGGTGTTGTAGAACATTGATAGCAAAGTGACAGAGGTCGGAAGCTCCAACCATCAAGTGCTCCACATGATGAAGATGCTCGAGACGCAAGTGGGGCAACTTGTCGGGCACCTATCCGCTAATGAAGGGAAGCTTCCGGGACAACCTAAAGATCCCAAAATGGAGAAGGCTATTCAAACACGCCCGGGGAAAGAGATCGAAGATCTGGAATGTTCCGCGGGAGTGAGAAAGCCTAAACCATCTGCCGAGGCAGAGGAATTTGCTAAAGAGGAAGTTACGGAGATCGTCACTGGAGAGCCCGAGTTTGAGATGTCGGGAGAAGACACGAAGATACCGCAACTCAAGTCACGCTACTTCCAAGGTAAACTTGATAATCACTTTGAGAAGTTTGTGGAGGTTGTGCGTAGACTTAGCATCAACATGCCGTTATTGGATGCCCTTCATGTTCCTAAGTATTGTCGTTACTTTAAATATATCCTTGCAAATAAATATGAGATAGCAACACTCGGGGTAGATCATGTCAAGATGTCCGAACAATGTAGTGCTGCTATTGCAAATGGACTAGAGAAGCAAAAAGACCCCGGATGCCCGACAATTACATGTGTTGTTGGTTCATTCAAGTTCGAGAAGACATTATCGACCTTGGAGCTAGTGTGAGCGTCATGCCAAGGGATGTGTTCGAGAATCTACGCCTACCATCGGAGCCAACGGGTATGTGTTTGGAATTGGGTGATAACTCCATTCGCTATCCCTTGGGCATCGCTGAAGATGTGCCCGTGAAGGTCGGACACCACTTCATCCCCGTCGACTTCATGGTATTCAAGATGGGAGAGAGGGAGAAGCCACCACTCATCCTTGGGAGGCCTTTCCTCAAGACCGTGGGAGCTACTATTGATGTTGGCAAGGGGGAGATCAAGTTTGACATTAACAGCGAAAAGAGTTCCTTCAATTTTCGACCACGCCTCGAGATATGCAATATGATTGAAGTTAAATATGTTCCACCTCATCATCGCGTTGAGCTGAAGAAGAAGGAAGAGCCGAAGAAGAAGAACGTGAAGAAAATCAAAGAAGTTGTTGCATCCGTCAAGACAATGGAACAAAAGCCGCCTGTGAAGACCAAAAAGATGACTAAGCCAGAAAATAAGCCCGTGCCCAAGATGGTGCGAAAGTGGGTACCCAAGATTGCAACGCCCGCAAAGAGCGTTGATCCGAAGTAATCAAGTGAAGAAGTCTAGCCATGGACTATAAATGATGCGCTAGGCGGGAGGCAACCCGTTTCATCGAGCCAAGAATAAGCTACCGGGAGGACAACCCGATTCAAGGATTTTCGAGTCTTTTCAAGTAAGTTAGTTTTAAAATTTACTACGCAAGGCATAGGCTTAGAGTGGTTCAACAACATTAGAGACACATTTCTTGGTCAAATATTTTGTTTGGATCATAAACCCTTTACATGAACCATCATATGTGTTATTTGCTTCTTTTCGAAAAACCAAAACCAAATAAATTTAGAACCTAACTCAACCTTTCATCATGTTTATGATGCTATGGTTGACTTGTTTTTCATGCTAAAAACACACGAGTAGAGCCACGACTTGTACCTAGATGTTATTTAAATGTCAGCACGTGGTAGGACTCGTGTGAACCTAGAAACTTAATTTTTGGTTGGTTTAAAAATCTATATCCTTGGTTTCTCTAAGATTAGAATGTTTTTAAGCCTCAGTTAATTTTATTTCATTCAAAATCTATCTCACTTAGCCAAAATTAGAACCTAAACCTGTGCCCCCAAGATCAAGCCGGGAAAGTTTGCTCTCAACCAAAGAAGGCAAACAATACTAGTGAGATCGATATAAATGTAGTCGGAAATTTTTTTTGACTTACATTTGTTTTTAATGGTTTTAAAACTTCTCTAAAATTATGCTTGAGATCTTCCATAGCTCTGAAATTATTTTTAGTTTTCGAAATTAGAGGAGTGCTTAGCCTTAAGACATGCTGAAGGATCGGATGGCGACTAGAGAGGGGGAGTGAATAGGAGCCGGTAAAAATTCTTTTCAAAGAACCCGGCCTATACCCTAAACAAATCTCGGTCACACACGAGCGATGGATTGAATCACGCTTCAATCGCCAAGACAACAAGGTTATGGATCAATCTCAAGTCTTAGGAACGATTCCTTGAAGCACACACGGAAGCATGAAAGAGAGGAGGGAGGAATCAAACCAAAGAGCAAAGCAGCCAGGCTCTGGCGGACCGTCCGGCCAGAAGGGGCGGACTGTCCGCACGGGCCATGCGGACTGTCCGGCCAAGTCTGGCGGACTGTCCGGCCAAGTCTGGCGGACTGTCCGGCCTGGGCCGCGGACTGTCCGATAAAGCCAACAGAACCTCCAGTAGCGAACTCCGAAAAACAGACCGTCCGCGGGGTGCACGCGGACCGTCCGCTAGGCACCCGCGGACTGTCCGCGCCTCTGCGGCGGACCGTCCGAAACCTCGTCAAACCAAAACTCAAAACCAAAACAGATCGAAAACAAAGCCGAGCAAGAACACGAATAACACGCGACGAACTCAGCACCCGCAGACTGTCCGCCAGCCCCACGCGGACTGTCCGCGCCTCCCGGACAAAGGCAAGAACAGCACGACCCTGAAGGTCAACACCACCAACTCATCACCGGATCTCCCAAACGGTAGAAGCTGTTGAGACAAGAGTTTGGGGACATGATATGCGTCAACCAAGGATGCTATACCCCAAAAATTTTGCTTCCGAACTCCCTAAATCACCGGGAATCGCGGATCCTTTGAACACCACCAAAAACTAGAGCTCCGACCAAAAATCTTTGAATCGAAGTGGTTTCCCGGCGTTTGAGGGCACAAGATCAATCACAAAGATGCACAAGACATCCATCCATGTTTCCCTCAAAGAAATCCGGGGAGAAACCCACTCAAATCCGCGGAATCACACCAAGAACAAAAGCACCAAAAACAAGCACGAAAAAGACCACGAAATTCACAACGCCGAATCTTCTATACAAACCAGGAAAGATTCACAAGGTCTAGCTTGCCGCCCTAGCATCCATCCCTCTCAACAAATCTCTCATGAAGCTCTCAAGCTAGCCTAGACAAGAAATGGAGAAGAAAATGTCTCGGGAAAAAGAGAAATGGAAGGGGGGAAATGAAACCCTAAGTCACCGAGAGAGAGCCATCCACACACACTCATGGCTTATATATCGGGTGCCGCCGGTGTGGTAAATGACTCGACTACCCCTAACTCAACTACTGGCGATACAACCCACGCAGGGGCATTTATGTAATGTTTGTGGGTCTTGCCATCGGACGGCCACGCCTTCGCCGCACCCCGCGTCCTCCCGACGCAAGCCATGCGATCCCGCCGCGTGTCCTCCGCTTCGAAGCTTCCCGACACGCCCGGATATCATCTCCGTCGTGTTGGGCTTTCGGACTTGTTTTTGAGGCCCGAACCAAGAAACCATCATCTGAAGGTTTTGTGGGCAAACCACCAAACCCCACGTGCTCGGCCCGGTCTCCCGCCAAGCCTCTTGACTCGACCGCCACCGTGCACCGGCTCGATCGTCCACGACTTCGTCTTGCTCGTCTCGCCACCATGTGGCCCGCACCTAGTCCCGCCGTCCACCGAGTCCCTCGAACGAAGCCTACTTGTATCTCCATCTCCGGAGGCCCCTCAAGGCCGAAGACCTTTCGCGCCCGTTCTTCACCCGCAACAACACGAACTAGGCCGCAGCCTACACCGCGCACCGAGCCAAGAGTTAGTCCAACACCCGTTGTCAATCACTCATCACCGAGGAGAGGTCCGTCGTATGGACCTCCCCGGGCCCACTACCTCGGTGGGTACCGGGACCGACTACTTGGTGGGCCCCCGGGACTACCGGCTTGCGCTACACGGCACCCGATGGCGTGGAGCACAAGGACTACGGAGGAGAAGTACTCGGTTAGGAAGCCGTACATGTCCTGCACTGTATGGAAAACTCCTAGACGTACTCGACTAGTACTCTCTCCCTACTCGACTTGTAACCCCGCCTCCCGACTATATAAGGCGAGGCAGGGACCTTTCTCTAGCATATCATCCAATCCACGACGCACTATTACACCATCTTGTAATCGTGCCCAATCTATCCGAGCTACGCAAGGCATACGAGACGTAGGGTATTACGCACCTTGCGGCCCGAACCCGTGAGGACCATGTGTGGTTCGACGACCGGTGGATGGTCGCTTCCTTGTGTGATGAGTGATTGACAACGTTGTGTGGACCGATTCTTGGCTAAGTATTGTAGGTGCGAGTTGCGGCTTGACTCGTGTTGGTGCGGGTGAAGAACAAGCGCGAAAGGTCGTCGCCGGTGAGGCCTCCGGGTGTGGAGAAGACAAGTAGGCTTTGTTCGAGGGACCCGGTGGCCGGCGGGGTCAAGTGCGGGCCGCATGGTGGCATGAACAAGAAGATGAAGTCGTGGACGGTTTCTTGGTTGAGCCTCAAAACCAAGGTCGAGCCGGGACTACGTGGGAGCCAAGTCATGAGTGGAGATTGGCGGAGGCTACACCAAGTTCGCGGGGTTTCCGGTGGTTCACCAGAAAACCACTGGGTTCCTTGGTTGATCCACAAAGCCAAGACCGGAGAACCGAAGACGGAGGTGCAGGCGGCACGGACCGGTCCCGACCGGTGGGTCCGACCGGTCCGCCGGTGGGGACCGGTCGACCGGTGAGGAGCACCGGCTCGACCGGTGTGCGACGACGCGGTCCGAATCTTCGAAGCGGAGGACACGCGTCGGGATCGCATGGCTTGCGTCGAGGCTACGCGAGGTGCGGTCGCCGGGCATCCGTCCGATGGTGAAGACATCAAGAATTCCAAATCCGCCCTTGAGGGGCTTGTATCCCTAGTTAGTAGAGAGGGGCATTTTAGACTTTCGGTTGCCGCCTATATAACCAAAGAGGTGAGAGGATGGCAGCCAACTCTTGGAACCCTAGCTCATTAGTTTTTCTATTTTCCACCTATTTTCTCTAGGTTTTTCTTAGGACTAGCAAGAGAGCTTCACTGGAGAGATCTTGTAGAGAGGGATGGATGATCGGGCGGCTTGCTAGACCTTGTACGAACCTTTATCTCATGTATAGATGATTCGGCGTGGTTCCTCAAGGTTTGGATGTGTTTTCCCCGGTTGTTCTTGGTGGTGATTTTCGGAGCCCTCTCTCGGTGATTTCTTTGGGGTGTTTTCGGGACTTTTCTCTTTGGGATTTGATGGGGGAAATTTGTGGGAACCCTTCGTGGTTCTTTGGGTTGTGATTCCCCACCCAAATCCGTGAGAAAAAGTGCTCGATTTCGGGGTTTCTTGAGTTCTTGGGTTGGAAGTGCTTTCGGCGGGATTTCTTCGATTCCTCCTTTTTGGACGAGTTTTGGTGGGATTAAACTTGGCTATGAACTCCTCATGAGGTGTTCATGATATCCCCAAAGTCTTGTTCAAGTCCGTGGAGCGATTCGGGAGATCGAGATTTGGATTTGGGGGAGTTGACCCGCGGGTCTTCGTTCATCCCGAGCCGCCCGAGCTACACCGGTCCGACCGGTGCTCTTGACCGGTCCGACCGGTGCGAGCCCTTGTGGATTTTGCTCGGGTGAACGTCTTGGTGTGTTCGTAGTTGTCCCGTGGTGCTTCGTTGTTTCGAGTTTGGGTCCGTTTGGTGGTCGGTTGGCCTGTTTGGTGCCTTGGGGGCTTTCGGTCGCCACCGGTCCGACCGGTGTATCTCACCGGTCCGACCGGTGCGGAGCCACTTAGTGAAAGTTGCTCGGTTCACCGGCAGGGGACCGGTCCGACCGGTGGTGCTCACCGGTCCGACCGGTGTGGGTCTGTAGACTCGAGGCTTGTTTTTTCCGCTGCGTTTCTCGGGTCGGAAGGTGGTGTGTTGGTTCCTAGGTCCAGTGGCACTCCAGTGGCTACGTGGGCTTGACCAACCTTGGTAGTAAGTCGGAGACGTGTGTTGGAAGCCGCGTTCGTCTTGTTGGAGTTTTTCATCTCCTTCGAGAAGAATTTTTATCGGCTCCCATTCACTCCCCCCCTCTCTGGTTCGCCGTATCGGTCCTTCAAGTGGTATCAGAGCCGGTTCGGGTCTTTGTTGACTCTAACCAGTCTAAGATCCAAGGATGGCGTACCAGGAACGGGGTTCGGGTCCTCCACACTTCGATGGCAAGAACTACCAGATGTGGAGCAAGCGGATGGTTGCGTTCCTCCGCGGAAAGGGTCGGTTTGCTTTGGGATGTCACGGTGGACACAGGGCTATGTCCAGCCGATTGATTTCCTAGCTCCGGGGTCGAGGGACGCATTCGACGCCAACAATAAGGCGGTCGACTACTTGTTTCATGCTTTGTGTCGCCCGAGTTCGATCGGGTGCACACCGAGCACTTGGCTTGTAGGATTTGGGCGGTGTTGAAGGAGGCTCATGTTGGGAACGCCCAGGTTCAGGCACGGTTGTATGCGACCTACCGGAGAGAGTACGAGAACTTCACTCATCTCCCGGTGAGTCCATCGATGCCTTGTTTCGCAGGTTCACGGTGGTGGTGAACAACATGAGGGCCAATGTGGACGTGCTCCCGTACGATGATCATGATAGAGCGGTCAAGCTCTTACACTCTTTGGATCGTACAATATGGGGCGGAAAGTTCGAGGCCATAGTCGAGTCGAGCGGTATGATACTCGACGGTGAACGAGTCGTTCTCGAAGCTCAAGTCGGCCGAGGTGGATAGGGGCATGATCGCCAAGCTCGAGGGACCGACTGATTCCCATAGTCTTGCCCTTGTTGGTGGTTCCAAAGGAAAGACTAACTCTAACCCATCCACCAGGATGTTCTCGTTTTCCTCTTTGATGTCTATGCCAGATGAGGAGTTTGATGACCTTGGAGAGGACGAGCTGGCGCTGTTGACGAGGCGGTTCGAGAGGCCGCATGAGAACCGCGTGAACATGAGGAGGAACACGAGGACTTGCTTCCGGTGCGGCAAGCCGGGACACTTCGTCGCCGACCGCCCGGGAGAAGGCCGAGAACAAGGACGGCTACAAGCACAAGCCGAGGAAGAACGATGACAAGTACCGTTCGAGGCACGACCACAAGAGCAAGCACAAGAACAAGTACAAGGACGAGCGACGATCGAGGAAGAAGGAGGGCCGAGGCAAGGCCCGAGCGATGGTTGGAGCGAGCGACGTCGACTCCGGGTCCGCGTACTCCACCTCGAGCTCGAGCGGCGCCGACGACGAGGGAGATCGCCGCAAGAACAAGAGGTCGTCCAAGAACCCGAGGGGCCGAGCCGCTTCGCGAGAGACGGCTTCGCACCATGGCGTTGAGCTCCGGCAGCAAGAAGAGTACACGGAGCGACTCGGACTTCGAGTCCGACGACGAGGTGCGTGATGAGCTTCCCCTTCTTGCGCCAGAGAATGAGAGGCTTGGCTCTTTGCTTGATAACCGTGATGACATGCTTAGAGAGGCCAAGAAAATGAGGAAAGAGCTTAGGGCTTCACTCGAGGATGCTAGGACTAGAGTAGCCGAGCTAGAGACACAGGTGCTTGATAGCAAGCTTGAGATTGATTCGCTTAAGGCTAGCCCCGTTGTTTCGATGAGAATGATTGTGCCGATTGCTCCATATTCCTTGCCGATCTTGCTTTGTTTAAGGAGAAGCATGCCTCCAAGTGTGAGGAACTAGATGTGCTTAGGGTTGAAGTGGCCGAGCTTAAGTCTAGACCTCGCTTTGCTAGGTGCTTGCACTTCTTGCCCCGTTTTGCATGCTAAAATTGATGAGATGCATGCTTACACTAGTTCGCTCGAGGCTAAATTGAAGGAACCCATGCCTACATCTTGCTCTACCCGTGAAATGCATGCATTGAAAAATTTGGAGCTTGCACATTATGTTGATCGTTTGCGGGATGAGAATGATGATTTGAGGAAGTTGATGGGTTGGTTGTCCGGCCACGAGCCTCGGTTGAGGATGATGATCGAAGCCTTTAAGAGGCAAGATGGTGAGGGGCTTGGGGCAAACAAGGTTGGTGAGGGAAGTGGAGAGAATATCCGGAGCCACCAAAAACCCACCACAAGAATGATTTCCCACCAAAACCTAACCATCTAAGGAACCGACTAGACACAACCCCTGCCTCCACCCGTGTTTCCTACACCCACAAATGACCTACAAAAGCCTATCAAGTTTGTGAGCACTTCGGGGAAAGTGTTCTTTGGGAAGGAAAGTGAGAAGGCTAGTGGTGAGAAACCGGTGGAGGGTTTGAGTGGAGAGAAACCAAGTGAACAGCCACATCCCAAGCCGAAGCCTAAGCTTGTGAGGTTCCATTGTGGCTATTGTGGGAGAGATGGCCATAAGGAGGAGTTTTGCTTCAAGAGGAAGCGAGAGGAGAGAATGGAGAAGGAGTGGGCTAACAAGGACAAGTACCACCCTTCCGATGGTGTACTTGAGCCTCGTATGCAGATGCCCAGGGGCAAGGCGATTGTGAGGACAGTCCGGGCTTGGGGAGAGAAGAAGGCTGCAGGTGGTCTTTGCGCCGGACCACACCGGTGGCCGGGGACGGTGGGGAGCACCGGTCGACGGTGCGGGCCCGGCGGACGGATGTTCGGGTTTCGTGCTCGTACAGGTGCGAGGGTTGTTTCTGGTGGTCGTGGTTCTGGTGGTTGGGCTGGAAAGGGTGCGCGGTGGTCGGTTGCTAGACGTTCTCCTCCTCGTGCTCAATACGGGGATTGGAGGAGTCGTGGAGTTGAGTCGGAGAGGAAGGACGTTCCACGGGCTTTCTTGCGTGGTTTTGGTCCTCCTCCGGCAGAGAGGGGTGGTTCCCTCGGGGTGGTTACCGTGGTGGTGTTCGTGGAGGTAGTTTTGGTAGGAGAGATGCTTTGGTTGGTGCTAACCCCACTTTCGAGCAAATGGCTCGGCACCGGTTTTCCTCTTTTGGTACTAACCCCGGCCGAGTCGTTTGTTCGCTCACGTGCCTATTTTTGAGTTTCGGGTGGGAGACTTGAAGAACATTTGGTTGATTGACTCCGGTTGCTCGAGGCATATGACCGGAGACAGGGGGTGGTTCTCCGGCCTCGTCCCGGTGGTGACGAAGAGGTACATCACTTTTGGGGACAATGGGCGTGGGCGTGTGCTTTCGGAAGGTGAGATAAAAGTGAGTGACAAGATCACTCGAGGCGTGTTGCTCTTGTTCAATCGCCGGGGTACAATTTGCTTTCGTGTCTCGGCTTGTTGGATGAGGGTTTTGAGGTGTTGTTTCGGCCTCGGTGGTTCTCGGATTGTGGACTCTCGAGGGGACCTTGTTTGCATGGTCGTTCCCGAGGGTAGGTGTTTCGTGCTGATTTTTCTCGGCCTTCGAGTGTTGAGCGTTGTTTCTTGGCCGGTTCTTCGAGTGAGTTGTGGAAGTGGCATAGGAAGTTGGGTCACTTGAGCTTTGACCTTTTGTCTCGCTTGAGTAAACTCAATTTGGTCCGAGGATTGCCACGGTTGAAGCTTGAGAAAGAGTTGGTTTGTGCTCCGTGTAGGCATGCCAAGATGGTGGCCTCTTCTCACTCGCCTCTCACCGATGTGATGACTGAGCGTCCATGCGAGCTCGCTCCATATGGACCTTGTTGGCCCGGCTCGTGTGCGATCCGCGGGTGGGAAGTGGTATGTTCTTGTTGTGGTGGATGACTTTTCTCGGTATGCGTGGGTGTTCTTTCCGGAGGATAAGGGGGAGACGTTTGGTTTTGTTCGAGATCTAGTCTTGAGGTTGAGGAACGAGAGGCACGGAGATGCCATACGAGCTATCCGCAAGTGATAATGGCTCGGAATTCGGGAACTCTCGTTTTGAAACCTTTTGTCATGATTTGGGTCTTGAGCACCAGTTTTCGAGTCCGTATACGCCTCCCCGAATGGTGTTGTGGAAAGGAAGAACAGACCTTGTGCGAGATGGCTCGGACGATGCTTGATGAGCATAGGACTCCGAGGAGGTATTGGGCTGAGGCGGTGAATACCGCATGCTATGTGTCGAACAGATATACCTCGAGTGCACAAGAAGAAGACATGCTATGAGTTGATGCATGGTCGCACACCCAAGGTGAGCCACCTCCATGTCTTTGGTTGCAAGTGTTTCATTCGAAGAAAGGCGGGGAAGTTGGATAAGTTTGAGGCTAGGTCCGTCGATGGCATTTTCTTTGGTTATGCATCTCATTCTAGAGCATATCGCGTGCTCAATCTTGAAACTAACCAAATCGTGGAGACTTGCGAGGTAACCTTCGACGAGACAGAGCCACGTAGTCGCCTTGTCTTTGAGTGTGCGGTGATGATGAGCTTGGCGAGGAGATCTTTCGGAGAGGAGGAGCATGAACATGGTGATGATGAGGATGGTGGTGCGGTGCCCCCCGCCGAACATGTACCCACTACTTCGACTACGATGATGGATGGACCCTCTGCTACACCTACGACGACAAATCAAGAACGAGGAGAAGCTGATGTTGAGGGAGAGGTAGCTTCGAGGCGAGAACCTCCCCGGCGAGTTCAAGTGGATCACCCAGCTTCGAGGATCATCGGCGACATGAATGAACGCACTACACGGTCGAGGGTTTGGAACAACTCTCATTTTGCTCATGCTGCGTTTGTTGCTTCTTTCAAGCCCAAAGACATTGGACACGCATTATCTGATCACAATTGGGTTAACTCGATGCATGAGGAGTTGGAGAACTTTGAGAGGAATTAGGTGTGGGAGTTGGTTGACCCTCCCCCCAGGGTGTAAGCCGATTGGTACCAAGTGGGTGTGGAAAAACAAAGAGGGAGAGAAGGGTGAGGTTGTGAGGAACAAGTCGAGACTTGTTGCCCAGGGGTTCAGTCAGAAGGAGGGGATCGACTACGAGGAGACCTTTGCTCCCGTAGCCCGTTTGGAGGCGATTAGGATCCTTCTAGCCTTTTCTGTGGCTAAAGGGTTCAAGTTGCACCAAATGGATGTGAAGAGTGCTTTTCTGAATGGTGTGCTGGAGGAAGAAGTGTATGTGAGGCAGCCTCCGGGGTTTGAGAGTGAGAGGTACCCCCACCGGGTGTACAAGTTGAGGAAGGCGCTGTATGGGTTGAAGCAGGCGCCTAGAGCTTGGTATGGCAGGTTGAGGGGGTTCTTGTTTGAGAGAGGCTTTGAGATGGGGAAGGTCGATCAGACCTTGTTTTTGCTGAGGCAGGGCAGAGATATCCTGATTGTGCAGGTGTACGTGGATGATATTGTCTTTGGTGGCTCGTCTAACTCTCTTGTTGCGAGGTTTGCGATGATATGAGCAGGGAATTCGAGATGAGCATGATGGGTGAGTTGCAGTTCTTCCTCGGGCTACAAATCAAGCAATCAAAGGAAGGAACATTTGTGCACCAGGCTAAGTACACCAAGGACATTGTGAGGAAGTTCAAGATGGAGGACTCCAAGGCTATGACGACGCCGATGAGTACGACTACGGCTCTTGATGCGGACGAGGAAGGTGAACACGTGGACCTGAAGGAGTACCGGAGCATGATCGGGTCACTCCTCTACTTGACGGCGACGAGGCCGGACATACAGTTCTCGGTGTGTCTGTGCGCTCGTTTTCAAGCGTCTCCGAGGACTTCGCATCGGCAAGCAGTGAAGCGAATTTTCAGGTACTTGCGTCACACTCCCGACTTCGGCCTTTGGTACTCCGCGTCCTCTTCTTTGGCGCTTCATGGCTTTTCGTACGCGGATTTTGCGGGTGTCGGTTGGATAGGAAGTCCACTTCCGGGACTTGCCGCTTTTTGGGTTCTTCTTTGGTGTCTTGGTCTTCCCGCAAGCGGCCGAGTGTTGCTCAATCCACGACCGAGGCCGAGTATGTTGCCGCTGCTAGTTGTTGCTCTCAGCTCCTTTGGATCACCTACACCATGAGTGACTTTGGTGAGGAGTATACCCATGTCCCACTTCAATGTGATAGCACTAGTGCCATAAGCGTTGCAAAGAACCCAGTGCTCCATTCCAAAACCAAGCACATAGAAGTGAGGTATCATTTTCTGAGAGACAACGTCGAGAAAGGAAAGATAGCCTTGATCCATGTACCCACACATGACCAACTAGCCGATATTTTCACCAAACCCCTAGATCAAGCAACTTTCACTCGTTTGCGGGGAGAACTTGGTGTGTGTTTGATTTCTTGAGTTGGGTGTGTGGGAGCTGTCTTTTGCCGGTGGTGTCGAGCCCGTTTTGCCTCCCCTCGAGGAGCCGGTTTTGTAGCATATGTATAGCTTTCCTTTGTGCATTTCTTGCATTTTGGCATGGCATATGTAACATGATGTATAGGCATCCTTGTATCTTAGATTGCATGCATTTTGTATCATATGCATTGGTTAGGAAAGCTTCTCTCATATACTTTGTTCACCATGGAATGAGATATACGTCTTTGTGAGCTTGTTTGGTATGCTACGGTTAGTTTTGGCTTAGCTCTTGATGATCTTGATGAATAATCCATGGTTGCTAGCTATGCTTTTGAAAAATGTCACATGTATGCTCTCTCATGTGTAAATGCCTTTACATGCTCTTGACATGTTTTTGTGGCCTTGCTATGCTTAATTTGTGGTTGGATGGCTAGTTTATTGATCATATGGGGCCAAAGGCTCATTTGCCATCATGAATGTTTAGCCCTCTAGATTTATCTTGTGGAGGAGCATAAGTTCCTTTTTGTCGCAAAGACATCTCATGTACCATCTACAAATCTGAAAATGAAATGAAAAATGCTTGGAAAATATGCTCCCATGTCATATGTGCTGAATTTAATTTTCTTTGGGTGCTAAACCGTTGCATGATGCCTACCAATGAGAAGTCTCATACATAGAAGTAGGCACATGGCTCGGTGGCTTTGACATGACATGAGGTGCTTGTGGGTGTTTGTGATGGTCTTATGATTAGAATGGCTGTCCTAGCATGAAGTTTGTGTGGCTTTGCCATTTTGATATGCTTTGATCATGTTTAGGACTTTGCTCATGAGAGGCAAGTTTTTCGCAAAATTGCCAAAATCCATCTTAGCTTCGTCCAATGGTTGTGAAACTTGGTGATCATGTAGTTGAGATCGATACGAAGCCATAGAGTATCTAACTTGCTCATTTGGACATGTGTAGCATTCTTTGATGAATTTTGTATATTTGAGAAGCTCTAGGTTGAATTTTTTTTGCATTTTTGGCTTGATTCATGCATTGCCAACAAGGGGGAGAAGTTTGAGCGTGAAATGGCTTGTTGGACGCGTTTGGAAGGTTTTCGAGTGGTTTCGAGCCATTTCGGGTTTCGTTGTACACCGGTCCGATGGTGATGGGCACCGGTCCGACCGGTGTGAGTGCTGGTCCCGTACATATGTTGGGCACCGGTCCGACCGGTGGTGATGACCGGTCCGACCGGTGTGAGCCGAAGTTGCCGCAGCCTGCCCGTTTCATGTGGTTTCTTGCATGCATTCGTCTAGGGGGAGTTGCATTGGTTCAGGGGGAGTTTGCATGTGTCCAGGGGGAGCTCTTTGAGAGTTTTCGAGTTTTGTTTCGGCGGTTTGTGCTCTTTGCTTGAGTTTTGCTTTGTCTCGGATGTGTCGAGCCGTTGCCCTTGCCTAAGGGGTCCGAGACTTGTCTTCTTCAAGTGATCTTGCTCTTTGCCTTTGTTTAGCTTTCGATCGCTTGTTGGAGTTTCTTTTTGTTCGTTTCTTTTCTTTTTCTTTTATCTCTTGTTATTTTCGTGTGGGTGTTGTCAATGCACTCATCAAGGGGGAGATTGAGGACCATGTGTGGTTCGAGGACCGGTGGATGGTCGCTTCCTTGTGTGATGAGTGATTGACAACGTTGTGTGGACCGATTCTTGGCTAAGTATTGCGGGTGCGGGTTGCGGCTTGACTCGTGTTGGTGCGGGTGAAGAACAAGCGCGAAAGGTCGTCGCGGTGAGGCCTCCAGGTGTTGAGAAGACAAGTAGGCTTTGTTCGAGGGACCCGGTGGCCGGCGGGGGTCAAGTGCGGGCCGCATGGTGGCATGAACAAGCAAGATGAAGTCGTGGACGGTTTCTTGGTTGAGCCTCAAAACCAAGGTCGAGCCGGGACTACGTGGGAGCCAAGTCATGAGTGGAGATTGGCGGAGGCTACACCAAGTTCGCGGGGTTTCCGGTGGTTCACCAGAAAACCACTGGGTTCCTTGGTTGATCCACAAAGCCAAGACCGGAGAACCGAAGACGGAGGTGCAGGCGGCACGACCGGTCCCGACCGGTGGGTCGACCGGTCCGACCGGTGGGGACCGGCCTCGACCGGTGTGCGACGACGCGAGCCCGAATCTTCGAAGCGGAGGACACGCGTCGGGATCGCATGGCTTGCGTCGAGGCTACGCAGGTGCGGTCGCCGGGCATCCGTCCGATGGTGAAGACATCAAGAATTCCAAATCCGCCCTTGAGGGGCTTGTATCCCTAGTTAGTAGAGAGGGGAATTTTAGACTTTCGGTTGCCGCCTATATAACCAAAGAGGTGAGAGGATGGCAGCCAACTCTTGGAACCCTAGCTCATTAGTTTTCCTATTTTCCACCTATTTTCTCTAGGTTTTTCTTAGGACTAGCAAGAGAGCTTCACGGAGAGATCTTGTAGAGAGGGATGGATGATCGGGCGGCTTGCTAGACCTTGTACGAACCTTTATCTCATGTATAGATGATTCGGCGTGGTTCCTCAAGGTTTGGATGTGTTTTCCCCGTTGTTCTTGGTGGTGATTTTCGGAGCCCTCTCTCGGTGATTTCTTTGGGGTGTTTTCGGGACTTTTCTCTTGGGGATTTGATGGGGGAAATTTGTGGGAACCCTTCGTGGTTCTTTGGGTTGTGATTCCCCACCCAAATCCGTGAGAAAAAGTGCTCGATTTCGGGGTTTCTTGAGTTCTTGGGTTGGAAGTGCTTTCGGCGGGATTTCTTCGATTCCTCCTTTTTGGACGAGTTTTGGTGGGATTAAACTTGGCTATGAACTCCTCATGAGGTGTTCATGATATCCCCAAAGTCTTGTTCAAGTCCGTGGAGCGATTCGGGAGATCGAGATTTGGATTTGGGGGAGTTGACCCGCGGGTGCTGTTCATCCCGAGCCGCCTGTGCTACACCGGTCGACCGGTGCTCTTGACCGGTCCGACCGGTGCGAGCCCTTGTGGATTTTGCTCGGGTGAACGTCTTGGTGTGTTCGTAGTTGTCCCGTGGTGCTGCTGTTTCGAGTTTGGGTCCGTTTGGTGGTCGGTTGGCCTGTTTGGTGCCTTGGGGGCTTTCAGGCTGCCACCGGTCTGACCGGTGTATCTCACCGGTCTGACCGGTGCAGAGCCACTTAGTGAAAGTTGCTCAGTTTCACCAGCAGGGACCGGTCTGACCGGTGGTGCTCACCGGTCTGACCGGTGTGGGTCTGTAGACTCGAGGCTTGGTTTTTCCGCTGCGTTTCTCGGGTCGGAAGGTGGTGTGTTGGTTCCTAGGTCCAGTGGCACTCCAGTGGCTACGTGGGCTTGACCAACCTTGGTAGTAAGTCGGAGACGTGTGTTGGAAGCCGCGTTCGTCTTGTTGGAGTTTTTCATCTCCTTCGAGAAGAATTTTTATCGGCTCCCATTCACTCCCCCCCCTCTCGGTTCGCCGTATCGGTCCTTCAACTTCGTCTAAATTGTGTGCCACATGTCTCTTCCTTCGAGTTACCGATCTCGGTGAGGCCACATTTATCTACTTCGGGTACTCCCCTTAGTAGGTTGCCGGTCCAAAACACCGACACTCGGCGCGCCAGGTAGGGGATCTCGCCCGAGATCACATGGCGAACTCGATGGCTCCCGTCTACTTCAAGCCAACAGTCGCCTTCAACTGCGGCGACACCTTCGTGTTCGGCGCCTGGGTCTGCACTGCAGACAGCATGCGCTCTTTCCAGCACCGCCTCACCATGCCGCCCAACCCGAAGACCGGCTTCATGACGCTTCCTGAAGTTGTCACTGGCGAACTCGCCGGCAAGTTCGGCGAAATTTCGCTTTTCGACCATCACGCTGACTTCGAGCTCGAGTCCGTCTCCAACTCGAACTCGACGTCTCCATGGGCCATCGCATGCGAGCCGGCTGCCCAGCCATCGCAGGTGATCCCCTCACCTCGTGAGCGCTCCGCGCGTGGTCCCCGCATCCTCAGCCGGGCCCGCATGGGGGCTCCCTCTTCGTGTCGGGCCAGCAAGGAGCCCGTACCCGAGTACAACTCGGACTCCGACACCGCTCCCGGCCACGCTTCGGACTCCAACCCTCTCTCCGAGTTCTACTCGAACCCCGCATATGAGTTCGACTTCGGGTCAGACCCTGAGGATCCCGAGTCCGAGGACAACTCCACCGAGCGTCCCTTGTCAAGGCCGGCCCTGCGGGGCCGGTTATAACATCCACACCGGTCGGGAGATTCGTCTGCGGCCGACCGCAAGACCGCCGACCTGATAAGTGGAGACTCATGCTACGTCGCCTACATCGACTCACTACCATTCCAGGAGGGAACACCACTTGCCCGAGCTGACTCGAACACCCCAACTGAGGTGGTGGTTTCTGAGTCCAGCCTCGGCACCCCTGATCGCCAAGTCTTCATGGCTGCCGGCGACACCCCAGGGCCTTCAGGGACGGCCCAAGACAAATACCTGGAAGACATCTCCTCCGACGAGCTATCCGCCGATGCTCCGCAAACGAGACCCCCGCAGACGGAGACGCTCGTCGTGAGCGTAACCGGAAGCGCGGCCCGAACGTCGCCGACGCCTCGCGACAATTTCCCCATCCGCAACCTTGTGGAAGCTCTCGAGGCGGTCGAGAGAAGAGTACACACTACCCCCGAACAATGCCTCATGTCGATAACAGCGATCGCACGCCGTGCTCGGGGCATACGGGCCGGAGAGGTCATCGCCAAGCTCGATGAAGACGCCTACTTCATGCGGGTCGACAACGGGGTCAACCAACCTCCTCCCGCCGTGCACCGCGACAACGAAGCCACAAGTCGCGGAGCCAACAACGGTCCCAACCGTACTCGAGCCGAGCTCCCCGCTCGGCCCCAACCGCACTCGCTCCAACACCGGCGGACCCCCGCAGATGGCAACGCCCACCACGATGTCGTCCCTCGCCGTGCTCCGGCCGGTGGCGGCGGCCATGACCTTGACGGCGGTGGCGGCGACGGCGGAAGCTCCAACCATGGAGCCAACAGGAGGGCCGGTGGCGGCGGCAGTCGCGGCGGCCGAGGCCACGCGAACAGCCACGCCTCTGGCGCCTCACAGGGTGGCTACGACGCCCGCCAGAAGATTGAGGAGCTGTGGCGGAAGAAGTCGACCACCGCAGGCGACGGCGACGGCTTCCCCGCCTTCTCACCTCGACTTCGCAACTTGCTCCTCCCCGACAAGTTCAAGCCTTTGGGGATCACCAAGTATGATGCGAAACAGACCCCATCCAGGTGGCTCGGATGCTACGCCCTCGCGCATCGAGAACGCCGACGGCAACAACGACACCAAGTGCCTCTACTTCCCCTTCTGCCTGGACCAGGCTCCACTCACATGGCTCGAGTCGCCGGACAAGTACTCGATCGACAAGTGGGACCACTGAAGGAGCAGTTCACCAGCAACTTCGCGGGCGCCATGGGCCGATCGGGTACTCGCATGGACCTGGCCATGGTCAAGCAGGAACAAGGCGAGACCCTCCGCAAGTACATGCGCCGCTTCTTCGACAAGCACGCTACCGTAGTCGACGTCACCGACAAGGAGGTCATCGACCTCTTCCAAGACGGCCTCTACCACCGCCGCACCTTCGAAGACTTCGGTGGTCGCCGCCCCAAGTCCATCCCCCACCTCAAGGACATGATCACGTCCCGGGCGGATGAAGAAGACAAGGCCAACGCCAAGTACGATACCATCCATGGCAAGACCAAGCGAACGCGGGAGGCGGCGGCGGCAACAACGCGAACCAAAGCGGTCGCAACAACAACAACAACTACTACTACTACTCGGGTCCCAACCGCAAGCGCAAGCGTACAACACTGTCGCGGCTATTCGGCGCCCGCGAAAGAGAACTCGAAGAAGAACTCCGGTGGTTTCAAAGACTTGTCGAAGGAGAAGTGCCGTGGCATCCAAACGGCAATCACACCACCGAGCAAGTGCTACCAACTCGGGCATGCACTCAAGGATATGCCGAGCCATCGCACCCTCACGACAAAAAGGGCAAGAAAAAGGACGACGACAACAACGACTTCCAGAACCCGACAAGACCGTCAACGTCCTCTTCGGTGGATTGCCCGGCGAGGGGGAGCGAGAAGGCTACCCGTCGAGAAGTCATGTCTATCGAGCCAGCAGTCCCGACCCCTCTCAGGTGGTCGGAGGTACCCATCACCTTCTCCCGCGCAGATCAATGGACCAGCTTCTCCGAACCAGGGCACTTCCCCCTCGTCCTGAAGCCAGTGGTCACGGGCTCCAAGCTCAACAATGTCCTCATCGACGGTGGAAGCGGGCTCAACGTCCTTTTCACCAAGACCTTGAAGAAGATGAAGCTCGACATCACCCACATGCTCACCAAGAGCAACACGCCCTTCTACGGCATCGTCCCCGCAACGCGGCTATACCACCGGGCTCGGTGGTCCCGCCGCTACCTTCGGGGAATCTCGGGACAACTACCGTACCGAGTACATCAAGTTCGAGGTCGCGGACTTCGAGACTTCCTACCACGCCATCCTCGGAAGATCGGCCATCGCCAATTTCATGGCAGTGCCCCACTACACCTACTTGGTACTCAAGATGCCAAGCCCAGCGGGTGTACTCTCTCTCCAAGGGGACTTGAAGATCTCCCACGACTGCGACACAGAAGCCGTGGGGATCGCTTCTACGAATCAAGTACCCAACGCTATGGTGGAGGTCTACGCTGTGTCGAAGAAGCTTGCTACAAGTGAACTCGACATCCCGGAGAAGTCTGACAGCCGCCAACAAGCCTCGCCCACCCGAGGAGGTTCTTGTCAAGACGATCGACCTTGGAACTCGGCGACCCCGAAGCAAGACCACCACCATCGGGGCTGGCCTCGACCCCAAGTAGGAAGACGCGCTCATCGCCTTCCTTCGGGCTAACCGCGACATCTTCTCATGGAAGCCGGCGGACATGCCAGGAGTGCACGGGGAGTTGATTGAGCACGCCTCAACGTCGATCCTAAGGCCACCCCCAAGCGACAACACCTCCGACGCTTTGCCGACGACGGACGGCCGCCATCAAGAAGGAACTCGCCAAACTACTCATGGCTGGCTTCATCAGAGAAGTCTTCCATCCCGAGTGGCTCGCCAACCCCGTCCTCGTCCGCAAGAAGAACTCGAACGAGTGGAGGATGTGCGTCGACTACACCGACCTCAACAAGCACTGCCCCAAGGACCCCTTCGGGTTGCCACGGATTGATCAAGTCATCGACTCCACGGCGGGCTGCGACCGCTCTGCTTCCTCGACTGCTACTCCGGGTACCACCGGATCGCGATCAAGGAAGAAGACCAGGAGAAGACCGCATTCATCACCCCGTTTGGCGCGTCTCGCTACACGACCTTGTTCTTCGGGTTGAAGAACGCCGGTGCCACCTACCAATGAGCTACCGGAGCCTCGCTTCAAGAGGCAACTCAACAAGAACGTCGAGGCCTACGTGGATGACGTAGTCGTGAAGACCGAAACTCCGGTACCCTCATCGACAACCTTGAAGAGACTTTCGCATCTCTCGCGTGAGTACCGCCGGGAAGCTCAACCCGAACAAGTGCGTCTTCTCGCGTACCTTCGGGCAAACTACTTGGCTTCATCATCGCCCGCCGCGGCATCGAAGCCAACCCCGAGAAGGTCTCCGCCATCACCGAGCATGAAAGCTCCCACGAGCATCAAAGGCGTCCGTAAGCCGACCGGTGCATGGCGGCACCGAACATATTTATCACGAAGCTTGGAGAATGGGGGCTCCCCTTCTTCAAACTACTCAAGCATCAAGAGAAGTTTGTGTGGACTCAAGAGGCGGATCAAGCCCTTGCCCGGCTCAAGGACTTCCTATCGAAGCCGCCGGTCCTCACCGCTCACCACAAGGGCAAGCGCCTCGCTCTACCTCGCCGCGACTACTCATGTGGTCGCATCGCCATCGTCGCCGAGCGGCGAGGAAGACGGCCACGCCTACCCGGGCCCGGGGCCGCCCGGCCTACTTCGTCGGCCGAGGTCCTATCAGAGTCCAAGGCACGCTATTAGCCTGTGCACAAGCTCCTGTACGCAGTACTCATCACCTCGCGGAAGCTACAACACTACTTCCAGGAGTACTCGATCTCAGTCGTCACCGACTACCCCCTCGGCGACATCCTGCAGAACCAAGATGCTACTAGAAGAACCCCAAGTGGGCAGTCGAGCTCGGCACCCTCACCATCGACTTCAAGCCAAGCACAGCCATCAAGTCGCAGGCGCTAGTCGACTTCATGGCGGTGTGGCGGGAGAACCAGCTACCTACTCCAACCGTGCGACCAGAGCATTGGGTGATGTACTTCAACGGCTCACTCAACCTCGAGGGCGCGGTGCGGGGGGTACTCCCGATCTCTCCAACAAGTGAACAACTCAAGTACGTCCCTGAGATAATCCGGAAGGTCTCAAACAACGAAGCCGAGTACGAAGCTCTCCTACACGGGCTCCGCCTCGCGGCTTCACTGGGCATCAAGCGGCTACTAGTCTACGGCGACTCCGCAGTGGTCATCAACCAAGTCAACAAGTCCTATGACCGCAACAAGGAGAACATGGACGTCTCATCGCCTAGAAGTCCGCAAGCTCGAGAACAAGTTCTATGGTCTCGAGTTCCACCACATCATCCGTGACAACAACGTTGCAGCGGACGTCCTCTCGAAGCTTGGATCTACCCGCGCTCAAGTACCAGCGGGTGTCTTCGTTCACGAGCATCACACGCCATCCATCCCGGAGCCGGCGCCACCGACCACCGTCCCAAAGACACCCACCACCGGACGAGGAGGTCATGATGATCGACGTGGACTGGAGGCAACCCTTCATCGACTACCTCAGCGAGCAAAAGGTTCCCTCGGACAAGAACTCGGTCGAGCAGCTCATCCGCCGCGCCAAGTCCTACGTCCTTGTCGAAGACAAGCTTTACAAGCGGGGCGCATCTTCTAGAGTACTCATGAAATGCGTCCCTCGGCAAGAAGGCAAGGACATCTTGGAGGAGATCCACAAGGGCGTCTGCGGCAACCACGCGTCCTCTCGCACGCTGGTCAGCAAGGCCTTCCGGCGAGCTTTCTACTGGCCCTCTGCTCTAGGCGATGCTGAGGAACTCGTCAGAAGGTTCCAAGGATGCTAGTACTTCGCCGAGCAACAACACGTCCCGACCTACAAGCTAGTCACCATACCGCCAACCTGGCCCTTTGCCTCGCCGGGGGCTCGACATGATTGGGCCACCGCCAACCGCGCCGTGTGGTTTCAACGAGTATTGGTGGCCATAGACAAGTTCACCAAGTGGATCGAGGTCAAGCTTCGGGCCACATGCCCCAAGGCCGACAGAGTACTCGACTTCCGGATGAACTCGTGCATCGCTACGGACTACCCCACCGCATCATAACGGATCTAGGCTCCAACTTCAACAACCACCGCCGGGGAGTACCGCGAGAGAAGGCCGGGATCGACGTCCGATACGTCTCAATTGCCCATCCCCGGCCAACGGACAAGTCGAGCGCGCCAATGGGATGGTGCTCGACGCTCTCAAGAAGCGGCTACATGATGTCGCTAACTCCAAAGGAGGAAAGTGGATCAAGGAACTACCCAACGCACTGCGGGGGCTACGTACTCGGCCCTCCAAGCCAACGGGGCAATCCCCTTACTTCTCGGTCTACGGCTCCGAAGCTATCCTCCCTGCCGACATCATATGGAACTCGCCAGTAGTGGAGCATTACGACGAAGGGGTCTCGAAGACAAACAGACCGAGCTTGACATCGACGGCCTCGAAGAAGCTCACCGTGCCGCCCTCATCCAATCGCAAGGTACCTGGAGGGTATCCGACGCTACCACGATCGCAACGTCAAGGAACGCTCCTTCAACATTGGTGATCTCGTCCTCCGTCGTATCCAGAACACGGAAGGACTACACAAGCTCAGCTCCCCCTGGGAAGGTCCCTTCACCGTGGCAAAGGTGACCGGGCCGGGCTCCTACCGTCTCCAGACACTTGAAGGCGAAGACATCAACAACTCGTGGAACGTCGACCGGCTCGTCGAATCTACGCCTAGTCTACACGACTACTCCGGGTTCAAGTCTACACGACTACACCAACACCCCTCCGCCGTAAGCGGCCTCCGGTCCCGGCTCCGGCCTCCGGACTTCTCCTCTCCAGGATCCAGCCCGCGCGGCTACCTACGGATCCTGGGCTGCGACGAGCGACAAGGACTCTAGCAGCGGTCTACTAAGAGACCATGTACTCCAAGATCCAGCCTACATGGCTACTTACGGATCTACTGCTGTAAGCGGCTACTCGCCCTAGCACCACTTAGCTGTAAGCGGCCTCCGGGTCCGAGCAACTACTCGTAACTACGGCCCCGGCCATCCGGTGTACTTCTTCGCAATAAAGTTTGATCGTTCATCAACTTCTTTACTCGTCTACTCCCCCTCAACGGGACTATCGTCGAGTACGACTACTCGCATCCACTCCACGATGGGGCTCCGCACTCCGAGATCGCGACTACGAGTACTCATTGCGGAATTTTCCTTTCATTAATACTTAAGCAATTCCATTACAATCATTTTTGTACAACTTTGACTACGAGCTAACTATTACGGGGCTACTAGAGATTGAGCTTGTCGGCTACTTGCTCCGCAATGGGCGCCATCTCGCTCCGGCAGCCTCCGCGTACAGCCTCATCGGTACGGTTGGCGGCTACCCCCGCCGCCGACTACCTCCACGGGCGCCTTCGGGAAGTAGGACTTCATGAAGGCCAAGACTTGCTTCGGGATTGACCTCGCCATATGCTTCACATAAGCCGCCAGCCCGCATGGGGTTTCCCCGAGGCGATCCATGAGCAGCAGCGATCTTGGGGCCGCCCGGATGAGGCACCAAGAGCCTTGCAATCGGCGGCGCGGCTTCCTCAAGATCCTTCGGTGGGCCCGCGCCGCCTCGCAATCTTCATTCCACTTCGCAACGATTTGTAGCAGTTGACGAGATCACGGTCAGAAGAGATCCGAAGCTCCATGTGCTTCTCGCACTCGAAGGCAAGTTCTTTATAGTCGAGCTCGAGTACCTGGCGGACCTCCTGCTCCCGGTAGAAGAGGTTCTTCATACTTGTCTCTAAGGACTTCAACTGCTCCACCTGGCCCTCAAGTTCTGCAATACAACAAAGCGCAGCGGGTTAGACTACCTCTCGACCTCCAACAACTTCCCAACAAGTCAAGCGGCATACCTTTGTTCCTGTTGCGGAGCGTCTTGTTCCTCCGCACCAAGTCGTCACTCTTTGCCTGCATATCCTGGACATCATTGTGATACTTGGCAAAGGTGGCGTCGAGCTTGGACTCCATGGCGGCCACGTGCTTCCGCGACTTCAAAAGCTGATCTTCTAGCGCTTCAGCCCGGAGCACCGCGTCACCAAAGCTTTGCAGCATGTTGGACTTCTCGCGGGACCTCTCCACGACGTCCTGCACAAGACAACACATGTCACACGAGTACTCAACAACAGAGGATTGACTACTCAGAAGTTAAGACTACTTACCTTCATCCACTGCTCAGCCCGCGGACCGCCTCCGGGTGCTCGGCCACCATCGCCGGTCGACTCGCATCGTCCGCGAGCAAGCTCCACTCCGCCACGACTACTCGTGGCGCCTTCCGTCATCGGTGCGCAGCGGATGGGCTCGCGTCCTGGATCTCCGGGGAGCGGACAACCACCTCCAGAGCAGCCTCTGGCGGCACAGTGGCCTCCTCTCCTCCAGTCGCCATGGCGGCTTCCTCGGCGACCTCCCCCATCGGCTCGGGGGCTCCTTCAGCAGCTTCCGGCACCTGTGGTGTCGACTTCTGCATGGGCACCGCTGCAGAGATGTCACTCCCTTCGGCCTCGACACCTGACAAGAAGACATCAAGTTCATCAGCAACTACGACTACTCTATGGGGAAGACTAAAGCCTCAGTAGAGTACTCACCCTCGACCACGCTGGCCTCGGGCAATGCAGCTCCAGCAGCTGGCGCCTCTGACTCCACCTGAGGGGCTGGGGTAGACTCCTCGGCGGGCGGCACGACTTCTTCCTCTGCCACCGTCGTGGAGGGCTCATCTCCCTCCCAGGATAAGTCTGTTCATTTCCTGCAGAAGTACACAAAACTGGTTGTCATTCAAGCTCGACTACTACACCAAGTACTACTCGGGAAGGCTAAGTACTTACAGGCTTGACCGGACTATCGTCACGACCGAGCACCGAGGATGCCGGCAATGTCTACCGGTCCACCCTCTCGTGGGCTCCTCCTCCCCGCGCCCTCCGTAGCCGGGCCGCCTCCTCTCGCAACAACGGTAGCCGGTGCACCGCCCTCCCCGCGCTCCCCGCGGCCACCACCTCTTCGACGGCGGGGGCTACGGGTTCGTGCCCCCTTGACCGGGTAGGGGCCGGCGCTCGCGCTATGAGTTCTTCAACGGGGGGGGGCCGGGCTACGACTCCCCCGGCTCCCCCACCGTGTCCCACTCGCCTTCGTCGCCCTCCTCGACAGGCTCCATCGGCGGCACCTCCCGGATACAAGGAAGATCGCAATCGCAAGTGTACTCGTACAACGGGTACTCGACTACACTAGTCAAGACATCTTACCTCTTGAGGCGTGGTCTCTGAGACCCTCAGCTTCTTCGTCACCCGTTTGCGGGCGGGGTTGCGCGGCTTCCGTGGCGGCGCGGCCGGACTCCGTGCTAGTCGGCGGATCTTGCACGAGGGGTACATGAGGCAAGCCGGGACGGCTGAACCTCGACCGCAGCTGGAAGCGGTCCTGTAGCGTCTCCTCCTCGTCGTCGTCGTCGTCGTCATCAGACTTGTCTTCTACGATGACAGTGTCATCTCCTTCGCCGACCTCTCGCCGCTCCTTAGCTTTGGCTTTCCCCTCCTTCGGGATCTTGATTCCCTGAGGGGGCGGCTACGGCTCGGAGACGAACCTCTTCAAGTCGTCCTGCAAGGCATAAGACATCAGCGCGACTACTCACAAGCAACAACTACTCGACTAGGGGGTACGGCTACTTACCTCCTTTGGCGGGTGCGCGGCGGAGTACTCATGGACTGGGCACGCCGTGTACGGTGACATGTCCTTGAAGATGCACGCCAGCCTATCAATGATGTCGTCGTCATCGACTTCACCTCCTGGCATCCGCGACGTGTCGTTGTCGTCGGTGTACTCGAAGCCTAGGGTATCGCGGGCCATTAGTGGCTGCACCATCCGCTTCATGAAGCTGAAGGCCACGTGCTCGGCCCTCAGCCCGGCTTCTCTAAGCTCCTTGATGTGCTCCAAGAGCTCAGGGAGCTGGATCCCCTCCTGCATTGTGGGCTCCGTGTTCCACTAGTCCCGGTGCCTGGGATGCCTCCTGCTCGGCTTCGGCAAGCCGGGGTGGTGGTTCGTGACGTAGAACCACCTCGCCTTCCAATCGGCGTTGGAGTCGATGAGCTTGTACGCGAGGTACTGCTCGGCGGCGTCTTCTCGCATCTGGATGCCCGCTCCTCCAACTACTCGCGGGTTGCTGGCGCTCGACTGCTGCTTCACCCGGAAGAATTTCCGGAACAGGATCTAGTGGGGCTTGATACCCAGGAATGCTTCACAAAAATGGACGAAGACTGCGGTATGGAAAATGCCGTTAGGGTTGAGATTGAGGTACTCAACTCTGTAGTAGTCGAGGAGGCCTTTGAAGAAGTCGCTAGCCGGAAGCGCGAGACCGCGCTCCGCGAAGCCCGCGAACTTCGGGATCTCGTCTTCGGCTTTCTCCATTGGGTACGGATCTCCGGCGGCAGCTCTCCACATATCCACCTCCTTCTCCCGGATAAATCCGCTATTGAGAAGGGCCAACAAATCCTCGGTCTTCACCTTCGACTTTTTCCACTCGCGGCTTGGATCTGGCCGCGGTGGAGACATCGGCGGCGCTGCCCCCGTGGCAGCCGCGGCGGCCTCGTCACGGCCCCTCCTCTTCCCGGCGGCCTTCGTAGACTTGGACAAGTGAAGGCTTCATTCTCCAAGTACACGGCGTCTTCATGCGCATTCGCTCGGGGGCTACTCCGGGAAGCTCCGGGTGGCGGCGCGCTTGGATCTACCGCGGTGGCGGCGCGCGCCGGAAGCAGATCCGCCTCGCATCTATTCGAAATGGCTACAACAGTGATGGGTGAAAACCCTAAGGGTTTTGGCTTCTATTTATAAGTCAAACCGGCCCTCCAACAACCGGATGGATAAGTCCGCGCTCGGCCGACTCGCCGGCCGCGCGTGACTCTTCGCATTCTACTAGTCGACGCGCCTCACCTCGGGGGCTCGGCTACTTCCATTCGATTACCCGGGAAGCGACAAGACTCGGGAGCATCTCGGGACACATTCTTCAAGATGACCCTTCAATTCTAAAGGAAGTACTCGACTCAAGGCTCGGGGCTCCGTGCCACGTGTCCTTCGGTTTTTTCTCAACGTATTTTTTGGGATTTTCTTGCCAAGACTTCGATGGACCCTCGGCCCGCAGCATGCGGCTCAACCTAAGGCTCGGGGGCTACTCCATATGGAGTGCGATTTTGCAATCGCACTTCCATATCAGCTTCGGCTCCAAGACAAGGCGAGCATTTTTTTGAACACCTTCGAAGGCAGCACTCGAGGACGCTTGGGACTACTCGAGGAGACTTCAAGACACTCAAACATCGACCGGAGTACATTCCAGCCTCGGGATGCTTCGACTACTCTTGAGGACTTTTGACTTGTAGTACTCGGGGACGCTTGAGGACTACTCGTTAAGGCCGTCAAGACTACTTGAAGCTATCCTTCTCGACTACAAAGTACTCGGGGGCTTGTCATATGGACCTCCCCGGGCCCACTACCTCGGTGGGTACCGGGACCGACTACTCGGTGGTCCCCCGGGGACTACCCGGCTTGCGCTACACGGCACCTGATGGCGTGGAGCACAAGGACTACGGAGGAGAAGTACTCGGTTAGGAAGCTGTACATGTCCTGCACTGTATGGAAAACTCCTAGACGTACTCGACTAGTACTCTCTCCCTACTCCGACTTGTAACCCTGCCTCCCGGACTATATAAGGTGAGGCAGGGACCTTTCTCTAGCATATCATCCAATCCACGGCGCACTATTACACCATCTTGTAATCGTGCCCAATCAATCCGTAGCTACGCAAAGATACAGACGTTGGGTATTACGCACCTCGCGGCCCGAACCCGTCTAAATTGTGTGCCACGTGTCTCTTCCTTCGAGTTACCGATCTCGGCGAGGCCACATTCATCTACTTCGGGTACTCCCCTTAGTAGGTTGCCGGTCTAAAACACCGACACGGTCATCCATCGACCACCGGGACGCTCCTGGTCCTCAATCTCCCCCTTGATGAGTGCATTGACAACACACAACGCGAAATGAAATTCAGAGAAAGGAAGTAAGAAGAAAGAAAAACAAACAAGCTCAACTCATGACCAAAACCAAAGAAAGGCAAAGAAAGGTCACAAGCCGAGCAAAGCACAAACTCCACACGTAAAGCAAAGCAATAAAGCTCCCCCTGAACAAATGCAAGCTCCCCCTAAACATGTGGATGCAAACTTCCAAATTTTAGATGTATTTTTCTGAATTTGCATTAAGCTCACCTCTTCTGAAATTGCATTAAGCTCACCTCTTCTCCCCCTTGTTGACAATGTATGAATCAAGGTGAAAATACAGGAATGTAAGACAAAGCATATAAACATCTACATGAGCTTCTCAAATAGGCCAAATCTAGTGTCGAAGGCTAGAAGTGAGACAAAGAGCACATATATGGATCATAGCATAGTCAAAGCATTGCCACAAGTAATATATGGAAATATAGGCATGTGACAAAGAAAATTTTCAGATTTGAGCAGATTTAGCAAAAGATGGCTCACTTCAAATGTAAAGGCCTATCCATGTCATATTCTAGCCAAATACACGCATACCATCCAGAGATCATATAAGGATATCAAATTCTTAACAAAAGATCATTGCAAACACCCATAAAGCAAAGCATGTCATGTTAAAGCTCATGAGCCATGTGTCCACTTCAGGGAGACTTCTCCACTGGTGAACATCATGCAACATGTTTTGCACCCATGTGTGAAAGATAAGACATTTTAAGCATAAACATGATGGATGGAGCATTTTTCAAGCATACACACTTCTTTTCAAGATTAATTCATTTCATGCTACATGAAGTGCCTTTGCGGCAAAAAGAAGCTTATGCTCCTCCATGAATGCAACATAGGCTAAACATTTACAATGATATCGGCCTTTGGCCCAAATGCAAGAAAAAGACATCCATGCACAATCTAAGCATGAAAGGCACATTTAGACCAAAACGTGACATGGATACACTACTATACATGAGGGAGCACATTTCATCAAATTTAGTCAAGATTAGCATTTGATTCAAAAAGGCTATCTCACAACACATATATCTCAAATATTCCAAGAGCATAGCCTCACATAGCCATTTCTCCACACACTTGACCAATATCTCACAAGTAGCCAAAGAAACTCAAATAAGACATATGAAAGAAGCTCATCATCCTAAAATGCAATATGATACAAATGCAACATGATATATAACAAGATGGCTATACTACCATGGTTTATTCATCAAACAAAGCATGTATATACATCAAAGGAAACATGGTATGATACATATGGTACAAAAATAAATCCCCCAAGAATCAACTAGAAAGGGCAATAAACCCCAAGTCCCCCCGCAAGCGCACAAATGTAGCTTGGTCGAGAGGCTTTGTAAAGATGTCTACAAGCTGATCTTGGGTAGAGACATGACTCAATACAATGGTCCCTTTCTCCACATTGTCTCTCAAGAAATGATACCTCACTTCTATGTGTTTGGTTCTGGAATGAAGCACTAGGTTTTTAGCTACGCTTATGGCACTGGTGCTATCACAAAGAAGTGGGATCTGAGTGCACTCCTCACCAAAGTCTCTCAAGGTGTATGAAATCCACAACAGCTGGGAACAACAACTCGCGGCTGCAACATATTCCGCCTCAGTGGTAGACTGAGCTACACTAGACTGCTTGCGAGAAGACCACGAAACCAACGAGGACCCAAGAAACGGACAAGAACCAGAAGTAGACTTCCTCTCGACTCGACAACCAGCGAAATCCGCATCAGAAAAACCATGAAGTGAAAGAGTCAAGGAGGAAGAATACCAAAGGCCAAGACTAGGGGCAGACTGTAGGTACCTGAAGATCCTCTTGACGGCCTGTCGATGTGATGTCCTCGGCGAAGCCTGAAAACGAGCGCACAGACACACACCGAACCGTATGTCCCGCCGCGTCGCCTTCGTGTAGAGGAGGGAGCCGATCATGCTCCGGTACTCCCGCTGGTCCACTGGTTCTCTGTCCTCGTCCGTGTTCAAAGTAGCCGTACTCCCCATGGGTGTCGACATAGGCTTCACATCTTGCATCTGGAACTTCCTCAGCATGTCTTTCGTGTACTTGGTCTGATGTACAAATGTTCTGTCTTTCACTTGCTTGATCTGCAACCCGATAAAGTACTACAACTCGTCCATCATGCTCATCTCGAATTCCCTGCTCATCTCATCTGCAAACTTGGCAACAAGGTTATGTGACGAGCCACCAAAGACAATATCATCCACATATATCCGCACAATCAAAATGTCATTCCCATGCTTGAGGAGAAACAAGGTCCTATCCACGGTACCCATCACGAACCCTCTACTCAACGAGAAAACCTCTCAATGTCCCATACCAAGCCCGGGGCGCCCGTTTCAACCCATACGAGCCCTTTTCAACCCGTACACCCCGTGTGGATACTTCTCACTCTCGAACCCCCGTGGTCGCTTCACATACACCTCCTCCTCTATGACCGCATTCAGGAAAGCACTCTTCACATCCATCTGATACAACTTGAACCCTTTAGCCACGAAAAAGGCTAGAAGGATCCGAATTGTCTCAAGACGGGCCACAGGAGCAAAGGTCTCCTCATAGTCGATCCCCTCCTTCTGACTATATCCCTGAGCAACAAGTCTCGACTTGTTCCTTACAACCATCCCATTCTCACCCTCTTTGTTCTTCCAAACCCATTTGGTTCCTATAGGATGGCAATTTGGAGGTGGTTCAACTAACTCCCACACCTGGTTCCTCTCAAAGTTTTCCAACTCCTCATGCATAGAATTGACCCAGTTTGCATCAGATAAAGCGTGTCCAATGTCCTTAGGCTCAAAGGTGGAAACAAATGCATCATGAGCGAAATGAGAGGAATTCCTAGACCTTGACCGTGTGGTACGTTCATCGATGTCCCTAGTGATCTTCGATAGGGGATGCACTTCTTGAATCCGCCGGGGAGCCTCACGCCTCGAGACTGCCTCCCCCTCAACTTCAGCTTCTCTCGCCTGGTCCTCTTGTTGCACAGTCGTTGTCCATGAAGTAGACGGTCCACCCTACATAGTGGTCGTAGGGGAAGTAGTGGGTACACACTCAGCTTCAGGCGCATGGTTCTCTCCACTGTTTTCTCCCACTTTCTCACCCAACTTCTCAAAACCCAAACCACGACCATCCGCTCTCTTGAACTCCTCAATCATGATTTTCAATTGAGGTTCCTGCCCAGACAACCAACATAACACCTTCCTAAAATAATCATTTTCCTCATAGATGACATCCAAACGAGAAGTAAGTTCAAGATTGCGCAAAGTAACTTCATCACAGCTAGTGCATGCATTGACAACAGGAGATTTCAAAGAAGCTTCCAAAGTGCTAATGGTAGAACGAGCATCAACAAGCTTAGCATGCATAGTAGGACATGATTTACAAGCACCAAGGAAAGTGGGTCTAGCCTTAAGCTCATCATACTCAATCCTAAGAGCATATAGTTCAGCCAAAGTGGAAGCATTCTTCTCATTAAGCACTTTGATCTCATTCAACCATGCATTACATTCGAACATTAAACATCATCGAAATGGTAGGAGTACGTTTCAAAGAGTCATTCTCAAGTTTCAATTCAAGCAATTTAGACTCTAACTCTCCTATTTTCTCACAAGCATTCTCAAGTTGAGCCATAAGATCTCTCCTCATCTTCTTAGCATCTCTCAACACACTATCACGTTTGTCAATCAAGCCATTCAACCTAGTGATCTCAGCAAGCAAAGAGTCAGGGTCACCGTTTACCTCATCCTCTAAGTCGGAGTCGGTGTCTTCTTTCTCGCTCTTCTTGCTGCTTGAGCTATGGGCCATGCCACAAAAGCCCCCAAGTGCAACACAGCTCAACCCACTGAGGTTCCGGCTTGCATTCTTCTTGCCCTTGCGCCTCCCGGCGTCTTCATCCTCACTGCTTGAGCTTGAATGTGCGTCGCTTGAGCTTGTGTTGACGTCGCTTGCAACGGCCACCATAGCTCTTGCCTTGTCCTTCTTGTGGCCACCCTTGCTCGATCGTCGGTTGTCCTTGTCCTTGCTCTTGGACTTGCTGTAGTTCTTGCCCTTGGAGGACTACTTGTCTTCACACCTCAGGTGCGCCTTGTACTCGCTCATCTTGTACTTGTTCTCCTCCGCTTCTGGGCACTTGGCGATGAAGTGTCCATGCTTGCCACACTTGTAGCATGTCCCCGAGCTCCGCCTTGCATTCCTCCGATTCTCATGTAGTCGATCAAATCTCCTTCAGAGAAAGGCCAATTCCTCCTCGCTTAGCACATCGAACACATCATCTGGAATAGACACAAGAGAAGACAAGGAAAACTGTCGTCAGGAAGGGCTAGTGTTGCCTTTGCCCTTTGATCCGCCCACAAGAGCAAGACTATGATCAGTCAAGCCCTCATGCTTGGATTGCAACTTCCTGTCAACCTCAGCCGACATGAGCTTAGAAAAGAGATCATCCAACTCAATAGTCAAGTATTGCCCAGAATCCTTGATGGCCTCAACCTTAGCACCCCAAACATTTTGGTCCAAGACATGCAAGAGCTTCAAAGCTTGATCATGCTCGGTGTAAGGGAAATCCTCAACATTGGCCTTCATGTTGTTCACGATGGCGGTGAACCTCTGAAACATCGCATCAATGTCCTCACCGGGAAGTTGAGTAAAGTTCTCATATTGCATCCGGTAAGAAACAAAGAGGCGAGCCTTCACATGGTTATCACCACTGTGAGCAACCAACAACTTCTCCCAAATTTGCCAAGCAAGATTCAAATGGCGAACACGCTCAAACTCAGGATCACACAAGCTTCGGACCAAGTGATCAACAACTTTTGCATTTGCCTCATACTTGGCCTTAGCACCAGCATCGGTCACCATAAGAGTGTGGATATCCACCGGAATAGCATAGGTCTTGTCAAGCACAATGAAATCCAACAACTTGCCACGAAGAAAGATCATCATACGAGCCGCCCACTTGTGGTAACCCTTCCCATCGAAGTGCGGCGGACCGCCCCGCTCAACGTACGCCATCTTAGGATTCAAGACTTGTCCAAGTCACCACGAATATGGCACCAAGCTCTGATACCAATTGAAGGATCGGATGGCGACTAGAGAGGGGGGGTGGAGTGAATAGGAGCCGGTAAAAATTCTTTTCAAAGAACCCGGCCTATACCCTAAACAAATCTCGGTCACACACGAGCGATGGATTGAATCATGCTTGAATCGCCAAGACAACGAGGTTATGGATCAATCTCAAGTCTTAGGAACGATTCCTTGAAGCACACACGGAAGCACGAAAGAGAGGAGGGAGGAATCGAACCAAAGAGCAAAGCAGCCAGGCTCTGGCGGACCGTCCGGCCAGGAGGAGCGGACTGTCCGCATGGGCCACACGGACTGTCCGGCCAAGTCTGGCGGACTGTCCGCACGCATACGGCGGACTGTCCGGCCTGGGCCGCGGACTGTCCGATAAAGCCAACAGAACCTCCTGTAGCGAACTCCGAAAAACGGACCGTCCGCGGGGTGCACGCGGACCGTCCGCGCCCTCGCGGCGGACCGTCCGAAACCTCGTCAAACCAAAACTCAAAACCAAAACGGATCAAAAAGGAAGCCGAGCAAGAACATGAAGAGCACGCGACGAACTCGGCACCCGCGGGCCGGTCCGCCGCCCCCACGCGGACCGTCCGCGCCTCACGGACGAGGCAAGAACAAAGACGACCCCGGAGGTCAACACCACCAACTCATCACCGGATCTCCCAAATGGTAGAAGCCGTTGAGACAAGAGTTTGGGGACATGATATGCGTCAACCAAGGATGTTATACCCCAAAAATTTTGCCTCCTAACTCCCTAAATCACCGGGAATCGCAGATCCTTTGAACACCACCAAAAACTAGAGCTCCAACCAAAAATCTTTGAATCGAAGTGGTTTCCCAGCGTTTGAGGGCACAAGATAAATCACAAAGATGCACAAGACATCCATCCATGTTTCCCTCAAAGAAATCCGAGGAGAAACCCACTCAAATCCGTGGAATCACACCAAGAACAAAAGCACCAAAAACAAGCACGAAAAAGACCACGAAATTCACAACGCCAAATCTTCTATACAAACCAAGAAAGATTCACAAGGTCTAGCTTGCCGCCCTAGCATCCATCCCTCTCAACAAATCTCTCATGAAGCTCTCAAGCTAGCCTAGACAAGAAATGGAGAAGAAAATGTCTCGGGAAAAAGAGAAATGGAAGGGGGGAAATGAAACCCTAAGTCACCGAGAGAGAGAGACATCCACACACACTCATGGCTTATATATCGGGTCCCGCCGGTGTGGTAAATGCCTCGACTACCCCTAACTCAACTACTGGCGATACAACCCATGCAGGGGCATTTATGTAATGTTTGTGGGTCTTGCCATCGGACGGCCACGCCTTCGCCGCACCCCGCGTCCTCCCGACGCAAGCCATGCGATCCCGCCGCGTGTCCTCCGCTTCGAAGCTTCCCGACACGCCCGGATCCCGTCTCCGTCATGTTGGGCCTTCGGACTTGGTTTTGAGGCCCAAACCAAGAAACCGTCCTCCGATGGTTTTGTGGGCAAACCACCAAACCCCGCGTGCTCGGCCCGGTCTCCCGCCAAGCCTCTTGACTCGACCGCCATCGTGCACCGGCTCGATTGTCTACGACTTCGTCTTGCTCGTCTCTCCACCATGTGGCCCGCACCTAGTCCCGCCGTCCACCGGGTCCCTCGAACCGAGCCCACTTGTCTCTCCATCTCCCGAAGGCCCCTCAAGCTCGAAGACCTTTCGTGCCCGTTCTTCACCCGGCAAAGAACACGAACTAGGCCGCAGCATACACATGCGCACCGAGCCAAGAGTCCGTCCAACACCCATTGTCAATCACTCCGAGGAGCGGTCATCCATCGACCACCGGGATGCTCCCGGTCCTCACATGCTTAGAGGGAGGCAATCTAGTTAAACAAATCATGCATGCACCATGATGCATCACGGGATGTCCTTTCAACAACTTTCATCAAGACCACATGCAAAGAACAAGCATGGGTGGGCAGGAAGCATTATTTTGCAGGAAATTCATGGTGGCATGTGAAGCAAGGGGGCATGGACATGACTCAAAGCAAAGGCATCAAGTGGAAGGACCAATAATGCAAGAGAAGGAGTGGGTGAGAGAGTTTGGGCAGTGCGACTTGTGGAGCACGCGAGCACAAAAGTCGCAAAGTGGAGATGATCACGCTGGAGGAAAAAATTGATCCAGGGGAGCCAGAGGCCACCTAGGTTGGTCGGCCCAGGCCGGCCGGCCTCCCCTATAAAATGCACCCCCAGTGCTCATCTTCAACAAGCAAGCAATTCTCCCATCTCTTTGTTTGAGTGCTCGAAATTTTAGTCCAGAACCGCCTTAGACTTAGCCATCCTTCCCAAGTTTGTTTTCTCAACAAAATCACACCCGTAATCCACTCAAAGTCCATACTTGGAAATAATTCTCGAGTGCTTTGTTACCGGTTAAAACCCCGGGATTATATTAGAGAGAAGAGCGCTGCAATCATGAGGAAGAAAAGCACAAGTCTCTTCAACAAGAAGAAGGGGTCATCATCGTCCAAGCCATCTTCAATGACATCTTCGAGGAGGCACTCAGTTTCCAAGTCTCTTCGGAGCATGGAGGAGGACAAGACACCGCCAAGGACGAACGACACTCTCCTCCTCGGTGGCATGAGGGCAATTAGGAGCTCGTCCATGAGGTTTACTGAACCTCAAGGGCGTACAGAGGAGCCGCCCGTCCCAACTCGTCGATCGACCCCTTCATCCGCTCCACCTCCATACACTCCGCGGTACTCCGCATATGGCTTCATCATCATGCCGGAGGAGGAGGAGGAGGAGAAGAAACTCTCTCTCCTTGAGAAGAGGCTTGTGGCAAATGTCGATTTCGACGATCAAGCTCTCAACTTACTGGGTTTTGGCACGGATATTTATTATATGTTGGGGCACCTTGGATTGGTGCAATTCTCCAACGGGGTGTCGTCAAATACCCACAAAGGAATTTGCCTTGGAAATTTTGATGACCATGGCGCCTATCCTTGATGAGGGGGTGCCGAGTTTATCATTCCGGTTGGAGGGAATTCAGCAAGTGGTTCCCTATGAAAATATTAGGGAGCTACTTGGTTTCCAAAAGGGAGCTCCGGATAAAGTTGACGTGTCGGAAGGCATGTTGGATGGATTTTGGAACTTGATCTCAGGAGAAGCCCACCAACAAAGGAATTCCATCCGGAACCCCATCATCCAAGCATTTCACTCATGGTTGAGTAAAAGGATTTTAGGGAGGATGAGGGAAACAAGGTGACCGACATGGAGTTGAATTGGCTTAACTCGCCTTTAATTGCAGGCAGCCAATAGACCCCTCCTACCTCATGATCAACCGATGATGTTCTGAGGCAGCATCGGGATCGGGAGATATTGGTTCAGGGTGCTACCTCTCCATGTTGGCCATCTCCTTAAACCGAGAATTTCAAGAAATCTTGAACATCTTATACCCGGGACCTCTCTCGGATTTGAATACATGAAGCAAGGAAAATATATAAGTGGAGATGAGAGAGGAGGCTTTAAAGTGGCCAAAGTGAACTTACCCCTTCCGGATCCAAGACTAAGACTCTTCATTCAAGGGAAGGAAGATTGGTTGGAGGAAGGACTCCTTGTGCCGGCAAGGAAGAATAAAAGAGGAAGAATTGTAGAAGAAGGATCCTCCTCGGCACAAGAGGGAGGTGCACAACAAAACTATGTGCCACCGTACGAAGGAATTCCTACACCGCCAAGTTACTACGGAGGGCCACCAATGCAAGCATGGGGGAGCGGCGCAGCCATGCCCCCACAAAATTATGTGGTGCCCAACGTAACCTTTGCGGAGCCCTATGCAAAATTTCTCTAACCACAACAAAGTGTGGCAATAATTTGAGGATATGCTGCAAGAAACATGCAAAACGTTGCAGCCATCCAATCCAACGCGGCACAATTAGGTGAGGGCAATGCAAACATTGCCTATGAGCTTGGACGCCTTCACCTAGTACCGCCAGATCAATTCGCTGGAGGGGATGTCCAACCCTATTATGAGCAAGGGTACAACTACCAAGATCATCAATACCAACCACCGACGGAAGATTAGAAGGAGGAGCTTCAGTTTTCTTTTCTTTAATTTTCAGCTTGTGTTTGCTTCTGTATGTGTAGTGTTTTCAGTTTTTATTTAAATTCCAGCATGTGTGTTAGTTTGTTTTCATCATGAATAAAGTCACCACCTTGTTTTTACCTTTGGTAAAGTTACAAAAATCATGCCATGATGATATATGATTATACATACTGCTTTGTTTATCTTTGTATTTGTTTTATGCATGATTAAGCTAATGCTCTCTTAAAATACAAATTTGAATTTATCTAAATGCTAACTTAATCTTTAGCAAAGGTTATGATTAAAATAAAAACCCATAGTGTTTTATA
This sequence comes from Cenchrus americanus, assembly GCA_947561735.1. Lineage (NCBI taxonomy): Eukaryota > Viridiplantae > Streptophyta > Magnoliopsida > Poales > Poaceae > Cenchrus > Cenchrus americanus. The sequence continues at coordinate 262,151,118 of OX387241.1, read as the reverse complement.
TGCACTCAAGTTTTAGATGGATTAAAGATGATTTCTATTCCAAAAAGTAATGCTAACCTTGTCATAAATATCACTTGCGTGTTGCTCTACCTATCCAGAGCCTTATAAATATTTGAGTGCATAAACCTTACTATAAAAGATTTATTTTTGGGTGAGTTATTGCAGGCCATGATTTCTCTGGCCTGAGACTAAAAAGCTAGGTCATTCCGTTTTTGTGTATCTTTCTTATTTCTAGCCTCTTATCCGTGCATTGTGTATCCCCACATCGGAGATCTCACAAACTTCGCCGGATATCCACCCTTAAAACCAAATATCATCTTTTGTGATTACCTCCTTGACCACAACCTATCATTGAGTATGGATCATCAATTCAAGGAAGATCACAAGATGGTGCCAAGGTTGAAGATTTCAAGTATCTCTCCAAAGGAAAAATATTTCCGGTACCTATCTTATCTCTATCACCTCTTTGCCCGAGGATGAGCAAACGTCTAAGCATGGGGGAGGACGTAGGTACAATGCAATTTTAGAGTTCAAAGGGGAGCAAATAAAAATATGAGAAAGAGAAAGAAAGAAAAAAAGAAGAAAAAAGAAAAATATAAGTATGTGTAAAAATAAAATGAAGTGAACTCCCCGGTTCTCTAAAGTGCACCAGGAATTTCAAGGACTCAAGATTAAAAGATCCAAACTCATTTTTCCAACCATGTGCAATCCCATAACAAGGACTTCATTTGTGCCTCGGGATCACTCTTTGCCATTTCAAGTGTGTGTATTTTTCTCTTCCCCTCCTTGACATAACATTATTTTCCAATGGCCTTTTTGATGAGTCTCGGTAAGACCATGAGAAGCTTGTCTTGTTCTGACAACATCTCATTTATAACATCTTGGTAGGACTAAACTTTCCCAAAAAGCTCCATATAAAGCCTACCATATATATATATGTATATATATATATATATATATATATATATATGTATATGTATATATATATGTATATATATATATGTATATATATATGTATATATATATGTATATATATATATATGTTATGAGTGGGAAAGGATTAGAATAAATAGGATTGAGAGACAAGATGAGATGAGAGTTAAATTTGTGAACTTGGTTTAGCTCTTTCTTCATTTCATTCTTTATTTCAAAATTTCTGAGATCTATTTAAATTTTGGGAGCATGTTAATACTTGTGGGATAACCTCAATAATCTACCCTCCGTAGAGATGAAGGCTAGTACATTATGGAACATTAACGAATTAAACTTTTGAGAACATTATTTTTTCTCATGTATGATCAAGTGCAAGGTTTAAACAACGAAGGGCAACGATGATATCCATCAAAGGCTTACTCGAGGACGAGCAATGTTTAAGCATAGGGGAGATGTTGACGGTGAAATTCTGTCAACCTAGCCATGAGTTTACCTTTGGTGTTGGCATAACTTTTATATCTTATCCATTGGTGTCGGTGTTTTAGACCGGAAAACCTACCAAGGGGGTACCCGAGGTAGTAGATTGTGCGGTGGGGATCGTGATCGGGAGACCGAGAACTCGAAGGTACGCGCAAGGACACGGGACACAAGATTTATACAGGTTCGGGCCGCCAAGGTGGCGAGCCCTACGTCCTGTTTGGGGGATCAAGTATGGCGCCCGCGCTTGGTGTTGGGTTGTTCCGGAGGGACAGGGGATGTGCGGCTAGGTACCCGGCCCTCCTTTATATAGTCCGGGGGGCGGGTTCCTAGTCGGTTACAAGGCGGGAGTCCTAGTAGGAGTACGGGGGGAATTCTACTAGGAGTCCGTCTTCTACTATTCTTCCTTCCTTGCATGAGTACCGGGGTGTATGCCCGACAAGCCCCCGAGCACGTTGGAGTCGAGAGTAGTAGTTCGAGTAGTCTTGAAGCCTCTTCGAGTAGTTCTTGAGCGTCCTCGAGTACTTCGCTTGGAGAAGTCTTCATCGGACTTGAACCGCCGCGAGGCCGGGAAGGTGGTCCGGCTCCTCGCCTTGAAAAAATTTGAATGATGGGTGTAGCATAGCAGCCCCCGAGCCTTGAAATGATTATGTAATCAATCCAAGGGTCTTCAGTGTTCGCGAAGCCATCATCCGAGTACTCTTGCAGCGTGTAGCCCCCGAGATAAGAGAGCTGTATGAGCCACGTCGAGTAGTGATTGGTGAGGAGCACCCGAGCTTGGGAGCGAGCGAAGCATGCTGAAGTTATCTTCAAGTAGCCCCCGAGCTGGAGAGATTCCAAGTAGTAGTTTGGTGTCAAGCCGTGGAGCTTGAGAAGTAGTCGTGCCGTCAGAGCGGACTTTAGGTGCGACCAAAGTCGACTTTAGATGCCGGCAGTGCGGACTTTAGAATGCGACTTAAAAACCGAAGTCGACTTTGTGATGCCGCGTGGAGCGGACTTTGAGTTGCGACTTGAAAACCGAAGTCGACTTTAGGGTGCCGCACAGAGCGGACTTTGAGATGCGACTTGAAAACCGAAGTCGACTTTAGGGTGCCGCACAGAGCGGACTTTGATATGCGACTTTAGAAGTCAACTTTTGAATGCCGCGCGGAGCGGACTTTGAGATGCGACTACAATAGTCGACTTTGTGCCACGCGGGGTGGACTTAAGATGCAAAAAATGAAAAAGCACTTTTCGGAAAGTCAAAGCGAATGAAAAATCGCAGAAAACGAGTAGTTTTGCCGCCGGAGCGGGCTTAAGATTGCGACCGGAGTCGGCTTGTGCCACCGGGAGTGGGCTTGGGTGCGACCGGAGTCGGCTTGTGCCACCGGAGTGGGCTTAAGTACCCGAGCCATGGATTTCAGACCCAAAGTACAGTTGCCGCCAGAGCGGGCTTGTGCCACCGGAGTGGGCTTGAGTACCTGAGCCATGGATTTCAGACCCAAGGTATGGTTGCCACCGTAGTGGACTTGTAGGTGCGATCGGAGTCGACTTGCGTACCTGGGCCATGGATTTCAGACCCAAGGTACGGAGCGCGAGTACTTAGGGTACTTGGACCCATGGTACGGAGCATGAAGACCACGTGCAGCTAGGTTCCATCGTCGCCAGGACCTGAGGGCCGCTTACAGCTAGGTTCCATCGAAGCTTACACACGTAGTATGCCACCGAAGTAGGAGATGATGCGACCAGCGTCGACTTTAAGTTGCCGAGCGGAGCGGACTTTAGAATGTGACTTTAGAAGTCGACTTTAGATTGCCGCGCGTATCGGACTTTAGAAACTGCCTCCTAGGGATAGCCCCCGAGTTGATGAAGTAGACTCGCGGCGACTTGATTGATATGCCCCAAGAGTAGTCAGCAGAGTGTAGCTCCCGTGAAAACCCGCCGAGAAGCATACACAAATGAGTAGTCGGCAAGTAGTCCTACATGATGAGGAGAACAAGCCAAGAAAACAGTAATCATTTAGATAAATGACTTAGCTGTTGCTGCCTGGGCAGACTTGTTGATGAAGCCGTGGCGGTCAGCGATGGAGCCACGAGGGTTGTTGTTGAAGTTGACTAGTCAGAGTTGATTCCGGCTAGTCGCTGAGGGCGTGACTGCCGTTCTCGACTAGTTTGGAAAACTAGTCGAGATGAATGGTCGACGCGATGCGACCGAGGAAGATGACGTCGTGGCAGCATGCGGCGCACTCGAAGTAGAGCCAGCGTTGCCGCGAGACAAGTAGTCACCACGCACGGCGTGGCCGAAGTAGAGCCAGCGTGGCCGCAAGACGAAGTCGCGGCGCACGGAGTGGTCGACGACGAGCCTAGGCGAGGGCGCAGTGGTCGACGACGAGCTCCGCGCGAGGCGGAGTAGTCGACGACGACGAGCGGCGCGACGAGCCGCATGACGAGCCGCGCGACGTGCCGAGGCACCGGACGCGCGGCGGAGGTGAAGTAGCCGCCGACGAGCACGGGAGTAGTCCACGATGGGCGGAGCGACGAGCCGCAAGACGAGCCGCGTGACGTGCCGAGGCACCCGGGACGTGCGTGTGTAGGCGAAGTAGTCGATGTCGAGTAGTCGACGACGAGCGGCGCGACAAGCCGCGTGGACGAGCCGCGCGACGGCCGAGGCACCCCGGGACGCGCGGCGACGACGAAGTAGTCGACGACGCGCGCGCGACAAGCCGCGTGACGAGCCGCGCGACGTGCCGAGGCACCCGGGACGCGCGCGAAGACGAAGTAGTCGATGACGAGTAGTCGACGACGAGCGGCGCGACAAGCCCCGTGACGAGCCGCGCGACGTGCCGAGGCACCCGGGACGCGGGCGGAGACGAAGTAGTCGACGACGAGTAGTCGACGACGAGCGCGCGCGACAAGCCGCATGACGAGCCGCGCGACGTGCCGAGGCACACGGACGCGAGGCGGAGACGAAGTAGTCGACGACGAGCGCCGCGACAAGCCGCGTAGAGAGCCGCGCGACGTGCCGAAGCACCCGGACGCGCGACGAAAGCGAAGTAGTCGACGACAAGTAGTCGACGACGAGCGGCGCGACAAGCCGCGTGACGAGACGCGCGACGTGCCGAGGCACCCGGACGCGCGCGGCGAAGACGAAGTAGTCGACGACGAGTAGTTGACGATGAGCGGCGCGACAAGCCGCGTGACGAGCCGCGTGACGTGCCGAGGCACCCGGACGCGCGGCGAAGACGAAGTAGTCGACGACGAGCGCGCGACAAGCCGCGTGGCGAGCCGCGCGACGTGCCGAGCACGCCGGAGGCGCGCGACGACGGCGGCGTAGCCGACGACAAGTAGTCGACGACGAGCGCGCGACAAGCCGCGTGACGCCATCCCGCGCGCGACGTGCCGAGGCACCCGGGACGCGCGCGCGAAGACGAAGTAGTCGACGACGAGTAGTCGACGACGAGCGCGCGCGACAAGCCACGTGACGAGCCGCGCGACGTGCCGAGGGCACCGGACGCGCGGCGAAGACGAAGTAGTCGACGACGAGTAGTCGACGACGACGGCGCCGCGACAAACCGCGTGACGAGCCGCGCGACGTGCCGAGGCACCCGGACGCGCGGCGAAGACGAAGTAGTTGTTGACGGTGAATTTCCGTCAACCTAGAGTACTTGTTATACATTGGTTTCAATTATGATTTGCAACTAACCCGCCACTAGGCATACTAATGATATAACAAGTTCACACTTGCATGTCAATTTTGGAGTTTGTTGTTTACGCAGGAAATCTACGCTAATGAGGAGACTTTCGGGATAAGTTCACCAAGCACTTTGGAAGAAGATCATGAAGCCCGACAAGAGTCAAGACACGTGATGAACATGACTCCAAATGACCCGAGGACCGAAGCGTCAACGTGCAAGTCTTCGGGGACTCAACCGGAAAACGGCGAAGCTTGCATAGCAAGGATTCAAGCCTAAACCGTGAAGGAAACGACGTCAAAGGCTCACATGCAAGTGCACACGAATAAGGGATCACGCGAGAAGCAACGGGGGAGAAAACCGGGGCCGAACCGGGCCGAAGTGGGCTGGGCCGGCCGGCCGGTCCGGACCGGCCCAGCCCACTCCGGGGTCGGTTCGGTCCCCCCTTTGCCCTCGGTGTTCGTCTATTTATTCCCTCCGCCGCCGTCGACCGACACATCGGACAAATCATCCTACCGACGCCAATCACCGAGAAAACCCGCCGCCGCAAGATGAGGGAGAGAGTTAGATGAGCTCGTCGCAAGGATCAACGCCGGCGGAGAGAAGGAAGCAAGAGGAGGACTCCAAGCCGTTGGCCTAGGGGTGTTCCCAAGCTCCATCACCGCCATCTTCATCGACGACGTTCTCCGGAGTCTCCATCACCCCTATGTGCTTCAATCCGTGTAAGATGATGGGGTAATGTCTCCGTTCATCCCTAGGATTAGATGGATACATGCTATGTAATTGCTACTTGATTCGTGGTTTCAATCTATTGTTTTCATGTTGATGATGCTTTGATGATTAAGGTAGGCCACCGTGTTTTTCGGGCGTATGATATCCGCTACTCCCATAGATTCCATCAACATACCGTGTCCATCATAGGTCTAGTCACGAATACCTTCGCGTAGTGACGATGACGAGAGGAGGGAAAGGGCGAAACCGTGGTCACAACCCCCAGTAGATTGGTTTACCGCTTTCGTGTAGTAGATGCATACCATGTTATCCTAGATCCTAGGGAGGGAACGCTTATCTTTCTTGCTCACTCTCTTGTGTTCACCCTTTACCATATAGTTTAACCCTACATTTGTTTGATCAACTTAACTTAGATTAACTTAGGTTAGATTGTCTTTACTTTTAGTTTAATACTCTCTTTCAAAGGTTTTCCATTCAACTAGATTAGTACTTGGTTAAGCGCTAGTAATCCCCTTGCTCCGCGGATTGACAAGAACCTTGGGAATCCCGTGGTGAAAAAGGTGTGGGGTCCGTACGCTTGCGGATCGTAGAGGGATACGTCTTTTATCCGTCAACAAGCCCCTTTTTCCCGGCGCCGTTGCTCGGGGAGCAAGCCGATTTGCTACGTTTAATCTAGTATTAATTTTGTTGATTACTAACACCTAACCCTTATTTTCTAAAAAAAGAAAAAAAAATCTTTTTTGTTTTTTCTACTCTTCTTGTGCCTAGATGGATTTGTTCACCTCACCATTGGAAGACGAAGAGATGTCGCTAAGGGAGCTAGCAATGCCGTCAATGGAAGACATTGAGATGCAAAAATCAGATTTGGTGCTTGCTACAACCCACTATGAATTGAAGCCCGGAATCATCAATTTAGTGGCGACAAAACCATTTAGAGGATTGGAGGATGACAACCCATATAGACACATTAAGGAATTCACGATGTTATGCAACACGGTCCAACAAAAAGGAGTTCCGGCCGCTTGGTTCAAGTGGAATCTTTTTCCATTCTCTCTCGAAGATGAAGCGCGAAGATGGTACACACTTGCGTCCGTTGAAGCAAAAGGAAATTGGGATGAGCTAGTGAAGAAGTTTCTTTTGAAGTTCTTTCCCATAAGCAAGGTCCAAGACTTAAGGAGGCAAGTGCTCAATTTCGGGCAAGGAGAGGATGAAGGAATTGATGAAGCATGGGACCGATTTAATGAACTACTTGAGCAAGGCCCGAACTTGGGATTTTCCTGTGACTTGATGTTGCATACCTTTTATTTTTCACTAACCCCTAACTCGTCTCGTTTTGTAAGCATGTGTCGGCGGTGATATAATGGATAAAACAATTAGTGAAGCCGCACAAATCTTACAAAGGATAAGCAATGGACAAAGAACAATACGAGATTGGCAAAGATGTTGTCAAGAGGAGCAAAATGACAAAAGCAAGCCCAAGGTGCTTGCTGAAATTTCTGAAAAAGATGAACCGAAGGTCAAGGAAGATGAACCGACCATACAAGAAAGTGAAGATCCACTTCCCAAGGTAAGAGAAGTCATTTTGGATGTTAAAAATGTTGAAATTAACATGAATGTAGGCCGAAGTATGTGGAATGCTAGACCATTGGCGGAGTTCAAGCAATCCGGTTGGGTTCAAGTTGATTTCGCCCCACTAATTAGCTACCGAAGGAAGGAGGAACGCCGACACATTGCCAAACTAGTTGAAGATATATTTGATCAAGAGATGAGTGAAGAGTCGATCCAAAAGATGTTTGAAGAAGAAAGAAAAGAAGGAGATGAAGGATGGATCGACCGGTTTGACAAATCAAAGATTTATGATGAAGGAAGAGAAGAGTACAACCGTGATGAGCCTAGTGACTCAAAGGATAAATGGGAGGAGATAGGACTCAAGCTAGATGATAGCTTGTGTGCTATTGAAGCCTACACACTAGCAAATCAAGACATGGAAGTACTCAAGGATGAGGGAAAGAGTGAATCAACAATGAGCGATCTTGATGACATGTGGTACATGGAAGATAAAGAAAGCAACATACAAGTCTTTGAAGATGAAGATCTGGTTGATAAAGAAGACTTCAAAGAAGAGATGAATGCATACATAGTTGAAGGATTACATGTCCCACATGCCGAGATGGAGGGGATGCAAAAAGGTAACAAAGAGACACCTTCACTCGTTGAGATCGATTCGCCTTCAACACCGCTTGATGAACCAAATATCACTCTTGTTGAAAAATCTCTAAGGCCAAGGTACGCGCTGAAATCTCAAGATATTATTGGTATTGATGTTGATAAATTCAAATACTCATGCTCAACCAATAGTATGAATGATAGTTTAATGCCTATGCCTTGTTCCAATAGTGATCATGTTGATAGGCTAGATTTTCTTGATAATGAAAAAGAGGAAACATTTAAGTTTGATCCAATTAATCTCACACCTATACAACCTTTGCCTAATAATGAGCTAAGTGCTATGCATGAAACATATGCTTCTTTTATTTACACCTTGACTTGTTGCTACAATTCACATGTGGTGTTAATTATGGACGCGTATGTTTACAATAAGTTTTGTAAATCTCGATCATGCTTTGCGCTTGGTCAAGCTAGTGACCTTAAAGAATCATATGTCGGGAAAGGCCCGATTTTCACTAACCATGTAGACAAGGCTTGAATAATGAAAAAAAAAAAGAAGTCATGCCTGAAAGAGTTGCAAGATAAATCATCAACCTCTCCGAATCCCGCGATGGATGCTGCTGTCTTCATCAATTTGAGAGCTTGTTCAGAGGTGTACAAATGAAGAAAATGAGATATCCAGAAGCTCCATCAAGTTACCATTCCAACGCATCAAGAACCAACAAGTTTGAAGACCCGTGCAAGGAGTTATGGAGAAAACATTGAGCGTTGCGCGTTCTGAAATTTCAGGACAGATTTCATCGCCGGAAGTAAAACCGACGTAACTCTCTTGTCCGGAGTCCGATTTGAGCAAATGAAGACTCGTTGGAAAGGAAATTTTGTGCACTGTGCAATGGAGTAGAGCTTGGGTATACTTTCTGTTCTGGACATTAAAAAAATTCATGGAGTGAAGGCATGATAAAGAAGGAGATAACGATGAAACAAAAGGATGCTTTGGGCAAGTCTTTTATAAGTGATCAAGCACAACATGGGAAGTAAATTAAAGCTGCATTGGTACATTTTTCTTCTTGCATGAAGGGTCATGGCTATGCAACGAAAAGAAGGTATGTGAGAAAGTCCAGCTCTATGACTTTAAATGAAGCGCTTTTCGGGAGGCAACCCGTTTCTTTATATTTTTACTACTTTCTTAGAGAAAATAAAAGAATGGCACTATCTTATGATGATCAACTTGTGGTTATTAATCTAAGTTCAGTTTTCCTTTTTTTTAGAACCACCATCATGTTCATGATCTTATTTATTTGCATGCATTGCATTTTGTTATCCTCGTGATGTTTCTTTGTGTATACATGTTTTGCACATAGTTGGCTTGGTTGTTTTATATACTTAATGATGTATGCTTCAGTTTCCATGTTAATGCTTCATATGGCCCTATGGGTATTTTCCTTTTGTGATCTTGTGTAAACGTGGTGTTTAAACAAGATTGCGGACCATCATCGTTAAGTTCGATAAACCTTGCTAGCTTTTCATATGTTTTCATATTGCATTGGTTAGTTTATAAGCTCCGCAATGCGCTTAATTTTTATTGTGCTATAAGGGTTATTGATTTAGGGATAGACATGGTGTTTTAACCCTTGATAAATAAACCTTTATGGCTATGGAGAAATTCGGCAACCTAGTTGTAAACATGGTGTTTAGAACTAGGTGAAAACATTGTCTTTGTTTATATGCTTTCCTATCATGTGCATACACACCTTGCACCACGTACACTCATTAGGTTTTTATTCCTCATTAAACTAATTATGCCGCAAGTTAAGAATCTTAGGAGACATTGTTGGATTATTGGCAATTCTATCTACTCCCAACCGTCACCTTGGGGGTAGAATGTGCGTTTAAAACGTCTTACGGTGCAAGATAAAGACTCTCACTACAAGGAAATTGAAGGATGGCTAAGAAGTGCTTTGTCTTATTCTTCCATGGCTAGCAAAATGCTAAGCATGGGGGAGACCCTGAATCTTCAACACGGAAGTGCAACATGACACTCTAGAAGATAGAATGATAAAGATCGTTAACATCTCCGGATCAATGCGCAAGAAGTCACCAATCTCATCAAAATTCTGCATGGTCTCAAAGGGAAAACACTAGGTATTTTTGGATATTTAGAAGCCCCATGGAGTTACGATTCCAACAAATCAAGAATCAAGACAATCGGAGGTTCCTACAAGCGGTTATGCCCGAATCACCGAGTGCAACACGTCCTGAAATCAGTTTTGGACAGCACGCAGTGCTGAAGTAAAACGGACATAGCTCCCTTGTTTGAACTCCGTTTTTGATGAATGACCACACGTTGGAAAGGTAATTTCATAAACTTTTCAATAGAGCCATATTTCGATATATTTTCTGTTCTGGACAGAGGGGGAAATCCATGAAAAAGAGACAGCAAGGAGATGATGAGAACAAGAAAGAGGAGATGGTGATGACAACATTGAAGAGAAGGGTGACCAATGACTCCATTAAGCATACAAGATCAAATTCAGAAGTTTAGGAGCATTAATAAATCAAGACAAAAGCAAAAGCCACATCGATGCATGGAGATGTCGGAAGAAGGCAACGAAGAATTACAAAGGATGGTAACATCTCCATGGACCTTCTCTTTTCCAAACACAAATGCTTGTAAGTATGCCTTCAACATCAACTAGGTGCAACCTTTTGTTTTTATCTTCCAACAATAACATGGCTACTAGGAGGACAACCTAGGTTTCTTTTTACTTTCAATAGATAAGCATGACCATGTGTTCACCTCGATGTTCTATATTGCCTTTGCTTACGGAAAGATGATGAAAGTTGCCGCTTGGTTTTACCTACATGAAGTTATACATGTCTTGGCTGATTGCTCTCTATAATATGATCTGAAATTAATTTAAATACCGGCTCTTTTATTTGTGGAGGTGAAATGACCATGCTCTAGACCCACATACATATCTTTGCTCTTTGATTTAAGTTTATGGATAGCCGGATAACTTGTTGCTTTTATGAAAACTTAACTTTTATGCTATCTACATATTTGTGATGCTCTTGCAAAGTTCTACCTACCAAAGCCATATACATATATGTTTTATGATAACAAAACCCGTAGATTGCAAACATATGTTTTGATGAGTTGGATTAGGATTGATTTCTATGGTTCGAGACTAAGAAGCTGGTCATTCCTTTGTGTAACGTTTTCATGCTAGCCTTTTTGTCCAAGCATCGTGGGTTTTCACATCGAAAATTTCACAAACTTCGCCGGGCATCCACCCTAAACCAAAAACATCTTTTTGTGATCACCTCCTTGTCCACAACCCAATTTGAGTATGGAGTAAAATTCTCGATGAAGATTCAAATATTCCACAATATTATGGAATTTATACTTACTTTAGAGCTATTTCCCCTCTCTTTTATGCTCGAGGACGAGCATCGTTCAAGCATGGGGGAGGAGTCATTCTCTCGACACAAATGCTATGTAAGTATTATGTTGCAAAAAGTTTTTGAGGAGCAAAAAGAAAAAAAAATAAAAATGAAAAATGAAAAAAATATATGATAAGAAGAAAAGAAAAGTAAGAAAAATAGGAAGAATAAAGTGTAAAAAAAAAGAAAGAGAGAAAAATGAGAAGGAAATAAAATAAAGAAAAAAAATAATAAAGATGCTCCCTCGGTTCTTTTTGCTTCATAAGTTCTCAAGTGCCTTAATGACAAATCCATACTGCGTTGGCCTTGTCTTACCATGTGCAATGCGATAACGAGGACTTCACTCGTGCCTCGGGATCATCCATTTGCCACTTGCACATGTCCACTTATCTAAATGTGTGTGTTTCGTCGCTCTCTCTTTCAACAATTATTTTCCATGGCCTTTTGACGGAAATCTCGGTAATTCCAATAGACCTCTCTCTTAATTTGACAATATTTCGGAATGTATGTTTTGCTAGGATTGTTTTTAACCTTCAAGCTCCACATAAGCCTTCCACTATCACACATATGAGTAGAGTAGGTTGAAAATAATCTAGTATAGGCTTGAGTGACTTGATGAGATGAGTGTTCCATGAGCTTTTGCAAGAGATTTTTCCACTTATGTTGGATATGCATCTTTTTGAAAATCTTCCATGTGACAAGGTAATGGTTTGGGATTTACTTAAGTTTGAGAGCATCATGTTTATTAAATGTGGCTTGTTCTTTATTGTTAGTCTATCTTCCATAATGAAAAAAGAAGCCGGTCACAACTTGAACTTTAAAAATAAATTCTTAAGAGAGAGCAATTTGTCTCGTCATGAATGATAAGTGCGGGGATAACATTGGAAGGCAACGGCGATTTCCCTTTTAAGCGAGGACCACTTACTCGAGGACGAGCAAGGTTTAAGCATGGGGGAGATGTTGACGGTGAATTTCCGTCAACCTAGAGTACTTGTTATACATTGGTTTTCGATTATGATTTACAACCTAACCCGCCACTAGGCATACTAATGATATAACAAGTTCACACTTGCATGTCGATTTTGGAGTTTGTTGTTTACGCGAAATCTACGCTAATGAGGAGACTTTCGGGATAAGTTCACCAAGCACTTTGGAAGAAGATCATGAAGCCCGACAAGAGTCAAGACACGCGATGAACATGACTCCAAATGACACTAGGGCCAGAAGCGTCAACGTGCAGAGTCTTCGGGGACTCAACCGGAAAACGACGAAGCTTGCACTGGCAGGATTCAAGCCTAAACCGTGAAGGAAACGACGTCAAAGGCCCACATGCAAGTGCACACGAACCAGGGATCGCGAAAACAGCCGGGAGAGAAAACCGGGCCCGAACCGGGCCGAAGTGGGCCTGGGCCGGCCGGCCCAGTCCGACCGGCCCAGCCACTCGAGTCGGTTCGGTCCTCCTTTGCCTAGGTGTTTGTCTATTTATTGCCTCCGCCGCCGTCGACCGACATCAGACAAATCATCCCTACCGACGCCAATCACCAGAAAACCGCCGCCGCAAGATGAAGGAGAGTTAGATGAGCTCGTCGCAAGGATCAACACCTTGGCGGAGAGAAGGAAGCAGAGGAGGACTCCAAGTCGCTGGCCTAGGGGTGTTCCCAAGCTCCATCGCCGCCATCTTCATCGGCGACGTTCTCTTGGGTCTCCATCACCCCTATGTGCTTCAATCGTGTAAGATGATGGGGTAATGTCTCAGTTCATCCCTAGGATTAGATGGATATACATGCTATGTAATTGCTACTTGATTCGTGGTTCCAGTCTATTGTTTTCATGTTGATGATGCTTAGATGATTAAGGTGAGCCAGGTGTTTTCGGGCGTATGATATCCTTCCTCCCATAGATTCCATCAACATAAGAGTGTCCATCATAGGTCTAGTCACGAATACCTTCGCGTAGTGACGGTACGAGAGGAGGAAAGGGCGAAACCGTGGTCACAACCCCCGGTAGATTGGTTTACCGCTTTCGTGTAGTAGATGCATACCATGTTATCTAGCAGATCCTAGGGAGGGAACGCTTATCTTTCTTGCTCACTCTCTTGTGTTCCAACCTTTACCATCTAGTTGGTAGATTTGTTTGATCAACTTAACTTAGATTAACTTAGGTTAGATTGTCTTTTACTTTTAGTTTAATACTCTCTTTCAAAGGTTTTCCATTCAACTAGATTAGTACTTGGTTAAGCGCTAGTAATCCCCTTGCTCCGCGGATGACAAGAACCTTGGGAATCCGTGGTGAAAAAGGTGTGGGGTCCGTGCGGCTTGCGGATCGTGGGGATACGTCTTTTATCCGTCAACACACGTCCGCCGGTCACGCCGCCCACTGCGCGCGCGCGCGGCCGCGACGCCTAAAGGCGCGCCGCTGCAAAACCGCAAGGCAATTAAATGCCGGGTCCCTTGCCAAGCAAGGAGAGCCCTCGAGCGAGCGAACCCTCGGCTCGAAAACAAAAGCGACCCTCGATGGGATGTCGACGTGAAGGGCCGCCGGGACTGCTCGATGTAGAGCGAGCAGCGCGAGCACCCATGCCACGTAGAACCCTCGGCGGCATGACCCCCGACTCGAAATAAAGGCGACCCTCGATGGGATGTCGGTGACGAAGGTCGCCGGGACTGCTCGATGTAGAGCGAACGCGCGGGCACCCATGCCACGTAGAACCCTCGGCGGCATGACCCCGACTCGAAACAAGGCGACCCTCGATGGGATGTCGGCGTGAGAGGTCGCCGGGACACCGCTCGATGTAGAGCGAACGCGCGGGCACCCATGCCCGTAGAACCCTCGGCGGCATGACCCTCGACTCGAAACAATGTCAACCCCCAAAAGAAGGCACGCGCGTAAGAGGATAGCCCGGGTCCACGCTTAAAATAGGCGGCACCGAAAGCACTCATGCCGCGCCACGCCACCAACCTGCACCCTCGAGGGGTCGGCACCGCCGGACCCTCGGCTTGACCGCAAGCAGCGAAAAGACGGGGCTGTCCGTGCACGGCCCCGCACGGCCCCTGCGGTCGGAGGTTCGGCGGCCCTCGACGGGTTCGAACGGCGCCCCCGGATCACGAGAGTTAGGGACGACGAGGGCACGCGCATTCGAGCCATTCCTCGAGCCGTCGGCTCGGGTGCCTACATGTCGTGTTCGAGAGCCGGCGGGCGGCTAGCGAGGGGGATCCCCGCAGGGGAGAGCTTCGCCCTCGGTCCCCTAGCAACCGGGGCCAGAGCCCCACCTAGCAAACCCACGCAAGCGCTTCCATGGACGTGTCTCCGGACGCGCGCGGCCTACCCTTATCGAACGGGGCATGGACGTCCACTTGAACCACCGCTAGCGGCTCAATGAGGAATCCGCGATTTGCGACCGCTCGATGGAAGTCGTGGAAACCTCACCCTCGAGTCCCGCGGAGGGACGGCGGCGCGTTAAAAAACAAGTCGTCGGGCTCGGCCGATCGCCTCGAACGAGGCCAAGGCTCGGGGGCTTGGCCGCACGGCTACACCTCCTTAGTGCACCCCGCCGGAGGCGGTGGCCGGGGAGCGTGCACCCGATGTGCGGCTGAAATCATCGTCTTGGGTTGGCATGTGTGCCACGCCTTTCGACCAAATTGCTCGCGGTTAGCCCCCTGCGGAGAGCCCACACTCCTGCGGGGCTTGAAGGCTAGACCCGCGGGTCCGGCGCGCGGCCCCCACGGAAGCGTTCGCGGCGGGAGGGAAGAACGTCCTATCGGTAGGTTCCCGGCTTGCTCTGCGGGAGCCTCAATGGCAAACCGCCCGGATGCTCGGGGCTGCGTCGGGGACAGCCCTAGGGGTCCCCTTAAACAATGGGGAGCCCCTCGCCGTCCACATCGAGGACATGCTAAGCCTAACCATGCGGGAAACTAACCATGCGGGACTTGGCCTGCGGCGGGGCTCGGAGGCCCACTAGATGGCCGTCCGAAGACCCCTCGAGGGGCTCGCCTCGCGGGGGCCGCGCTCCCTCCTCGGCCGGAACTCCGCCCCGTTCGAGGGGCGACCCTTCCCTCGGCGGTCCGCCCGGCTCGGGGGCTCGCCGCCCCTCGGCGAGTCCCGTCTCGCTCGAGGGTCCCCGCCCGCCCTCGGTGGGGCCGCACGCTCACGGGCGTTTCGCACGCGTGCGGCGGCCGCCGCGCGGGCATTTAACGCCCGGCGCCGCGAGGGCGGCGCCATCATGCGCCACTGAGGCTCTGCGCCCGGTGCCGCCCCGCACCAACTCCCCGAGGAGGAGCCCATCCCCGCCCGCGTGGGATGGACGTAACGGCTCCCGGCGGTGTCGATCGGCGGCACCGCGCGCCCACTGCGTGTACGGCTAACACGCCGGAGCCCTCGAAAGGGGGGCGGGGCGCACCCTCGATTCACTTTCCCGCGGCCACACGGAGTTGGGTGAGGGCGCTAGGCCGGTGGTGGCCATCCCGGCCACGCGCAGCAGCCGCGGCCGCCGCGCGTGCGAGCGCACGCCCCGCGACTCCGCGAGCGCACGCCGGGCAGCTGCCGACGAAAGCCACTCCACTGCCGCGGGCTCATTGGGAAGGAACAGCCGTTACGCATACAGCCCGCCGTGCCAGCCATCATCGGCACCTCCTCGAAGCCCCCTGCTCGGAGAGCGCCATCGCCATGCGCCTCCTACTCCGGAGCCGCCTTGTTCGGGTGCGAGGTAGGCCATCATGGCGGTTGCGGCGGAGAGTACGTCCGGACGGCCGCCCACTCTACACGTGGCGCAACGTGCTCCTGCGTAGCTAGGCAGCGGCGTGCATGTGACTCGCCGCCCCTTTGGCCTATAAAAGGGGAGGCGAGCCCCGGCCCGCGGGGGAGAAAAAGTTCGAGAGGAACACAACACACCGCGCACTCGTTCTCGCTTCTCCACCACATCTTCGACCATTCTCCCGAGGACTAGGAAGCCACGCTTCCTCTCATACCCCAACGTACTTGCCCCACTACAAGCACCCCCGGTGCCGAGCAATATAGTGCCACGAGCACACCGCTGTTGGACGTACGGCCCCCTCGGCGGGAGCCGGGGATAAAACCTTGTGTCATTTGTTGCTTGGCATCGACCATTGAGGGATAGACCTAGGCGTTATCTCTTTTGGTTAGTGTCGGGACCATATTCCCGCTATGAGCACTACCAATCTTGAACCTTGAGGAGATCGGAAGACCGTTCGAGATCAAGACCTCAACAATCCGCATGGTGCAACATTCACCCTTCACGGTAAAGAGGTCTCAGGGCCTTCACCTCCAAGCATTCATTCAACTATGTCGAGACTTTCAACATGGATGGGGTGACTCAAGATCAAATGAGGGCAAGGCTTTTTCCGTTTTCACTACTCGGGAAGGCTTTGCAATGGTTCCACTCTCAACCGGCGGAGACGGTGAAAAATTGGAACACATTGATGAAGGCTTTCATGAAGGAATACTACTCGCCGGGTAAAACTCAAAGCTTGCGTAATAAGATTGCCACCTTTGTTCAATACCCTACGGAAACTATCTCGGAGGCATTCGAGCGCTTCCCGCGAGTACACTTGGCGGTTACACATCACAAGTTCCCGAAGGAAGACCTCGTGCAAAGGATTCTATATCAAGGACTCACCATGGCGTCAAGGACGATCATCGATGCATCGGCGGGAGGATCCATCATCGAACTTACCCAGAAGCGGAAGCTTTCACTCTCTATTCAAGAAGGTCGCGGATAATGACACGTGGGCGTCGTCCGGGCGCCTACATCCGGTTCAACCCGTAGGAAACGTCAAAGGAGTCTTGCAAGTGGAGAAGGAGAACATACTTGAAGGCAAGATCGACTCGCTCATGAGGAGGTTGGAGAAGATGGAGATGGAAAGAAGAGGCTCAAGACTTGAAGGCCGCCTTGAGAAGCAAGGTCCACATGTGAAGAATGTGGAGAGTATGGCCATGTCATAAAAGATTGTCCCAGGAGAAGCAAAGTGCTCGACTACATGAGGAAGGAGAATTGCCGAACTTAAGCTACGAACAAGAGTAGGCCTCAATTTAATGCAAGCTCATCTATTCCTAACGAGGTTCCGCTTCGTATACAATTGAAGGAGTTCATGGATGAGCAAGCTAAGATCAACAAGGACACGATCACCAAGTTCAAGACCATAGACAAGGTGTTGGATGAGAAACATCGATAGCAAAGTGACGGAGGTCGGAAGTTCCAATCATCAAGTGCTCAACATGATGAAGATGCTCGAGACGCAAGTTGGACAACTTGCGGGCGCCCTCACTAATGATGAAGGGAAACTTCGGGACAACCCAAATGTCCCGAATCGGCGAAAGGCCATTCAAACACGTTCGGGGAAGGAGACCGAAGATCCGGAACGTTCCGCGAGAACAGGAAGCAGTATCCCGAGGTGGAAGGAGTTGCTAAAGAGAAGGTTACGAGGGATCGTCCGCAGGAACCCGAATTCGAGATGCAGAGGAAGACACGAGGATACGCAACTCCAAGCCACGCTTCTTCGAGGTAAACTTGACAACAAGCTTTGAGAAGTTTGTGGAAGTTGTGCGTAGACTTAGCATCAACATGCCATTACTAGATGCCCTACAAGTACCTACATATTCTCGTTACTTTAAACATATACTTGCAAATAAATATGAGATAGCAACTCGGGGTAGATCATGTCAAGATGTCCGTGTAGTGCTATTGCTAATGGGCTAGAAGTAAAAAGACTGGTGCCCCTGCAATTCCATGTTCGGTTGGTTCTTTCAACTTCGAGAAGGCGTTATGCGACCTTGGAGCTAGTGTGAGCGTCATCTTGGGGATGTGTTCGAGAGGCTACGCACCAATGGAACTGCGGGAATATGTTTGGAGTTGGGAGACAACTCCATTCGCTATCCCTTGGGCATTGCGAAGATGTACCGTGAAGGTCGGACACCACTTCATCCCCGTCGACCCCGTTGTGCTCGAGATGGAGAGAGGGAGCTTGCTTGGCGCTCATCCACAGGAGGCCTTTCCTCAAGGCCAAGTAGGAGCTACTATTGATGTTGGCAAGGGGAGATCATGTTTGATATCAACGGAGAAAGGAGTTCCTTCGAGTTCGGAGTCAAGGTGAGGCATGCAACATGATTGGAGTGAAGGGAGAACCAAAACAAACGGAGGGGCTGAAAAAGAAGAAGGAGAAAAAATGAACGTAAAGAAAAGAAAATCAAAGAAGGTGTTATCCGTCAAGACAAGGAAGAGAAACTGCACCTTGAAGACCAAAAAAAAAATGACTAAGCCGACTAAGGCGGAGAAGACAAGCCCGCGCCCAAGATGGTGCGGAAGTGGGTACCCAAGGTGCAACGCCGCAAAGAACGTTGATCTAGGAATCAGGCGGAAAGTCTGGCTATGGACGCTATAAGCAGCGCTAGGCGGGAGGCAACCGTTTCGTCGAGTCAAGAATAAGCTACGGGAGGACAACCCGATTCCGGGTTTTTCGAGTATTTTTAATAATTTAGTTTTGAGTTTTATTACGCAAAGAACATTAGACTTAGAAGTGGTTGAACAATATTAGAGACATAATTCTTGATTGAATTTTTGCTTTATCATAAACCCTTTGCATGAACCCTCCTATGTGCTTGTTTGTTCTTTTCTTTTTGAGAAACCTCAACCAAATAATTTCAGAACCTAACTCAACCTTTCACCCTCATTATGGTGCTAAGGTTGACTTATTTTTCATGCTAAAACCACACGAGTAGAGCCACGATTTATATTTAAGTGTTAATAAAGTCGGCACGTGGTAGAACTCGCGTGAACCTAGAAATCAAAACTTTTGGTTGGTTTTAAAAATCTTTATCCTTGGTTTCTCTAGGATTAGAATTTTTCTAAGCCTATTTAATTTTATTTTATTCAAAATCTTTCTTATTTAGCCAAAATTAGAACCTAAACCTATGCCCCCATGATCAAGGCGGGAAATGTTTTCTCTCAACCAGTGAAGGCAAACTATCACAGGTGAAATGAAAATCAACGTAGTCGAAAAATATTTTCGACTTACATTTGTTTTTAATGGTTTAAAAACTTCTCTAATATTATGTTTGACCTCTTGCATGGCTCTGAAAATATTTTAAATTTCGAATTAGAGGAGTGCTTAACCTTAAACACACCTTAATGGAGGCAATCTAGTTTGAATTAATCATGCATGCACCATTGGATTCCCTTTTATCAACTTTCACCAATTTCACATGCAAAGGACAAGCATGGTGGGCAGCAAGCATCAACTTTGCGGGAATTTCATGGTGGCATGTGAGAAACAAGTGGAGCTAGGGAGCATGGACATGACCCAAAGCATGAGCATCAAGTGGAAGGACCAATAATGCAAGAAAGGAGTGGACGAGAGCGTTTGGGCGGTGCAACTCGTGGAGCACGCGGGCGGGGAAAGTTGCGGAGGTGAAATGATCGTCTTTGGAAGAAAGACGAGGGCGGGGAGGAGCCGAAGGACCCCGAACGACCGACCGAACCCCGGCCGACTCCCCCCATAGGAAGCCCCGGCTCCGTTTTGCGGGCAAGCTTCCCTATCCTTCCTTTTGTTTGTGTGTTCAAGTTTGTGTGCTCAAAACCTCGAGACAGACATAGCCAACCTTCCCAAGCTTGATGACTCAAGAAAAATCCACATCCTTAATCCACTCCAAAGTCCACATCCGAAGCAAAGTTTAAGTACCTAGTTACGGTTGCAACCGGAGTTTTAGTTGAAGAAAAGAGTGCAGCAACCATGTGGAAGAAAACCACAAGTCTCTTCTCCAAGAAGAAGAGTTCATCGTCGTCCAAGCCGTCATCAACCACGTCTTCGAGGAGGCACTCGGTTTCCGAGTCTCCCCGGAGCATGGAGACGGATACGGCACCAGGAGGAGCCGATGCTCTCCTCCTTGGTGGTATGAGGGCTGCAGAAGCACTTCCATAGGGTTCTGCCAAGACCCTCGTGGGCACACGGAGGAGCAGCACAACGCGCCACCCACGACGATCGACCCGTTCAACGCGCCACCTCCTTACCTCCAGGCATACTCTTCGTACGACTTCATCATCTTGTCGGCGGAGGAGGAGGAGAGGCTCTCTAATCTTGAGGAAGAGGCTTGTGCCCGACGTCGGAGTTCGACGACCAAGCACTCTACACCTTGGGTTTTGGCACCGACATATACTATATGTTGGGTGTTGATGAAAATCCGTCAACCTAGCCATGAGTTTACCTTCGGTGTTGGCATGAGTTTTATACCTTATCCATTGGTACTAACTTAGTGGTATAACAAGTTCACGTGTGCATGTCGTTTTTTGGAGTTTAATGTTTATGCGGGGATTTAGTGTTGAATGCAAGACTTTCGGGATAAGTTCATCAAGCACCTCATGACAAGACCTTGGAAATACTGAACAAGTCATGCAATGAAGCAAAATTAACTCCAGAAAGCGGGGGGACTTGATGCGAAGGCAGCCAGGACTCCCGGGGACACGACCGGAAAGTCTTGAATCTTGCAAGACAAGGAGTTGGAGTCCAATTCGGAGAGAAACCAACGACATGGACCTACATGCAGAAGGGGAAGCATCCAGGAAGCAAGGGAACCGACCTCGGGCAAAAGAGCCCGCGGGGGCAGGCCTAAATGGGCCCGGAGCCGGCCGGCCCGGTCACGGTCGGCCCCCGGGCCATTTAGGGCCCAAACTCGTCGCCCTTTGCCTAGCCGCCAATCGGGCTGTAATCCCCACGGCCAAGGGAGCCACGCGAGAGAAGATTTCGTCTTCGGCCGCCGAGAAGCGAAGAAGAGGGACACCATCTAGGAGAGGAGAGGGTCGAGCTAGTTGACTAGGGTTTCCCTAATAGAGCGGTGGGAACCTTGCAAGGAAGACCACGTCGGAGTTCCGAGCTAGAAGCAAGATCAAGGAAGGATCCGGTGGCGGTCTTGTGTATGTATCATTGTTATAGTTGAATTATCAAGTTGAATCTTTTCTCGGCGATCAAGTGTTTCCTCGAAAGATTTCGTTTTTCGATCGGCTTTGCTTATTCCAATTCTATTCTCGAGATAGATTACATAGGGTGTTCTTGTAGCCGCGGTGGCTAGGGGTACAGCCGGATCTTCGAAGAATCTCGACTTGTCTTTTGACTCGCCCTAAGCTCCCCGCATGAATAGGGATACGTTGTGGCCAGACGGGGGTCTCGAAAGGCGGATGTTTTCGGATTTGGACGAGAGCCACGATTTAAGAAGGCTTTCATTAAGATTCGATTTGCTACTTCTTCTTTGCTTGGAACTTCAACAAAAGGCTTACCCGATCCCTCTAGATCGGTTTATCTACCCAATCTTACTTTGTTTTTTCTCTAGGTTTTTAGTAGATTAGATCTGTTTTGTGTCTTTTACTTAGATGCATTAGGTTCTTTATTGAAGATTAGAGTTATTTGGCTTTAATAGATTAAGTCTTGCGTCACACATTTGTTCCACGGATTCGATGCCTTGGGTTCACCACTCGAGGGAAGAAGGGTCCCGCGGCTACGACGGGAGACTTGTACGCTTGCGAGTCACGAACGAACTTTGAACAAACATTAACTTAGTCAACAAGCCCCTTTTTACGGCGCCGTTCTTGCAGGGGAACAAGTGATCAAGATTTGATTTTTTATTGCTTTTTTTTGTAATTTTCAGTACTGATTTTGTTTTATTTTTTGCATCTACTAAATTTTGATCATCCTCAAAATACATCTAATCTAGTTTTTTTTCTAACTCTAGTCTTTATAGATTTGTTTTGTTTTCTAGTTTTTTTTTGCATACTTTGTTTATTGCTAACCCTAACGGGAGATGGACGGCTACCTCTCAACAAACCCAATAATTTTGTGGATGATCCGAAAAACTTTACGAAATTTGGAGACGTGAAGCACATCAAGCTAAAAATTTGGATTTGTAGATTCGGAGTCGGAAGACAAAGGATCGCGGGAATCTCCAGAAGAATTCACCACCTCAAGTCCCGCTGGCAGGAGAACGACGCGGATCTACCAATGGAAGGCCAACCACCGGAAAGAACGCAAGATCGGGGAGCTATGCACCCCAGACATCATCGACCTACCAATCTTGAACCTTGAGGAGATCGGAAGACCGTTCGAGATCGAAGACCTCAACAATCCGCATGGTGCAACATTCACCCTTCACCAAGCCAAGGACCGAACCTTCACCTCCAAGCATTCATTCAACTATGTCGGACTTTCAACATGGATGGGAGTGACTCAAGATCAAATGAGGGCAAGGCTTTCGTTTTCACTACTCGGGAAGGCTTTGCAATAGTTCCACTCTCAATAGGCGGAGACGGTGCAAAGTGAACACGTTGATGAAGAAGGCTTTCATGAAGGAATACTACTCGCAGGGTAACACTCAAAGCACGTAATATACCTTTGTTCAATATCCTACGAAACTATCTCGGAGGCATTCGAGCGCTTCAACGAAGTACACCGGGCGGTTCCACATCACAGTTCCCGAAAAGAAGACCTCGTGCAAAAGTTCTATCAAGGATTCACCATGGCGTCGGGACGATTATCGATGCATCGGCGGGAGAGTCTATCATCGAGCTTACACCCAGCGGAAGCTTTCACGCTATTCAAGAAGGTCGCGGATAATGACACGTGGGCGTCATCGGGCGCCTACACCTGCTCAACCCATGGGGAACGTCCGAGGTCTTGCAGTGGAGAAGGAAGACATACTTGAGGAGCCAAGATCGACTCGCTCATGAGGAGGTTGGAGAAGATGGAGATGCAAAAGAAAGAGGCTCAAGACTTGAAGGCCGCCGAGAAGCAAGGTCCACATGCGAAGAATGTGGAGAGTATGTATGTCGCAAAGATTGTTAATGGGAGGAAGCCAAAGTGTGACTACATGAGGAAGGGAGAATTGCCGAACTTCCGCTACGGAGCAAGGTAGGCCTCAATTTAATGCAAGCTCATCTATTCCTAACGCGGTTCCCTTAGGATACAATTGAAGGAGTTCATGGATAAGCAAGCTAAGATCAACGAGGACACGAGTCTCCAAGTTCAAGACCATAGACGAGGTGTTGGAGAACATCGATAGCAAAGTGACGGAGGTCGGAAGTTCCAATCATCAAGTGCTCAACATGATGAAGATGCTCGGAAGCAAGTTGGACAACTTGCGGGCGCCTCACTAATGATGAAGGAAGCTAGGGACAGCCCAAATGTCACGAAGATCGGCGAAGGCCATTCAAACGCGTTCGGGGAAGGAGGCAGAAGATCGGAACGTTCCGCGGGAGCAAGGAAGCCCAAACCATCCCACTTAGAGGGTGGAAGGAGCTGCTAAAGAAAGGTTACGGGGATCGTCAGGAACCCGAATTCGAGATGGGAGGATGACACGAGGATACGCAACTCAAGCCACGCTGCCAGAGGTAAACTTGACAACCACTTTGAGAAGTTTGTGGAAGTTGTGCGTAGACTTAGCATCAACATGCCATTACTAGATGCCCTACAAGTACCTACATATTCTCGTTACTTTAAAGACATGCTGATAAATATGAGATAGCAACACTCGGGGTAGATCATGTCAAGATGTACGAGGAGTGTATCACATTATTGCCTATGGGCTAGAGAAGCAAAAAGACCCCGGGTGCCCCTACAATTCCATGTTCGATTGGTTCTTTCAACTTCGAGAAGGCGTTATGCGACCTTGGAGCTAGTGTGAGTGTCATGCGAGGTGTGTTCGAAGTTACGCACATTGGAGCCTACGGGAATATGTTTGGAGTTGGGTGACAACTCCATTCGCTATCCTTGGGCATTGCGCGAGAAGATGTACCGTGAAGATTGGACACCACTTCATCCCCGTCGACTTCGTTGTGCTCGAGATGGGAGAGAGGGAGAAGCGCCAGCGCTCATCTAGGGAGGCCGTTCCTCAAGGCCTAGTGGGAGCTCTTATTGATGTTGGCAGGGGAGATCATGTTCGATATCAACGGAGAAAGGAGTTCCTTCAGAGTTAGTCCAAGGATTGAGGCATGCAACATGATTGGAGTGAAGGTAGAACCACAGGGAAACAAGCAGAGGGGCTGAAAAGAAGAAGGAGCGAAAAAGTGAACGTAACGAAAATTAAAGAAGATGTTGCATCCGTCAAGACAAAGGAAGAGAAGCCGCCGTGAAGACCAAAAAAATGACTAAGCCGGCCAAGCCAAAAGACAAGCCGCGCCCAAGATGGTGCGGAAGTGGGTACCCAAGATTGCAACGCCGTGGCGTTGATCGGAGTAATCGAAGTGAAGAAGTCTAGCTATAGACTATAGAAAACGAAGCGCTAGGCGGGGAGCAACCCGTTTCGTCGAGTCAAGAATAAGCTACGGGAGGACAACTTGGAATTCCAGGTTTTCGGTATTTTTTTTAATAATTTAGTGTGTTGTGTTGTGCTCGGTTTGTTCCCCACCGTAGGGGGGGCTCGCCCTCCCCCTTTTATAGGCCAAGGGGCCGGCGAGTTACATGCACGCGCGCGCTATCTAGCTACGTGGGGGTGCACGTCGTGCTACGCGCGTAAAGTGGGCGGCCGTCGGACGATCTTCGGCGTAGTCGGACATGATGGCCTATCCGTGCCCGACGGTGGCGGTTCGGGGTAGGAGGGCGGCGGTGCGGCGGTGGCGTCCTCGATAGGCTTCGAGGGAGGTGCGTGGTGGGCGGTACGGGGCACGGGAGCGGGGGCGAGAACGGCGTTCCTTCCCAACGCGCTCCGCGGTCGCCCAGTGGTTGCTACGCCGCCGGGCGTGCGCTGCGGTGTCGGGCGTGCGCACGCACGCGTGGGTACGGCGGCCGCGCGTTACGGTGGCAGGGATGGCTATCCATAGTGCACCGCGCCCCCCCCCACCTAACTGTGGGGTCACGGGAAAGTGAGATCGAGGGTGCGCCGGCCCCCCCTTCGAGGGTCGGGCGCGGTGCCATCTTGTAGTGGGCGCTCGGTGTTACGGGGCCGACACCGGCCGTCCGCGCCTCGAGTCCATCTCCACGGTGGCGGGGATGGGCTCCTCCACTGGGGAGTTGGTGCGGCGGCACGGGGGTGCGAGCCCGGGCGCATGATGGCTCCGTCTGCGGCGTCGGGCGTTAAATGCCGTGTACGGGACCGGGCGCACGCGTGCGGGGGCGCCGTGAGCGTGGCGGGCCCCGGCCGGGGGCGGAGCGGACCCTCGAGCGAAGCGAGACCCGCTCGAGGGGGAGCGAGCCCTCGAGCGGGCGGGATCGCTCGAGGGAAGGTTGCCCCTCGAACGGGGCGAGCCGCGCTCGAGGAGGTGCGCGCCCTCGGGCGAGGCGGAGCTGCTCGAGGGGTCTTAAGCGGGCCGTCTTGGTGGGCCGTCGGGGTCCGGCGTGGGCCGTGCCTGCATGGTTAGTCACTACATGGTTAGGCTTAACGTGTCTCGGTGCGGGATTTAGCGAGGGTTTCCCCATTGTTTAAGGGGACCCCTAGGGGTGTCCCCCAACGGTGGCCCGAGCATCCGCGGGTTTGCCATTGAGGCTCCCGCGGTCTTGGAACCCTGCGATAGGACGTTCTTCCCTCCTTGTTTGCGACCGCTTCCGTGGGGCCGCGTCGGCGGGCGCGCGGGTCTAGCCCCGAAGCCCTGCGGGAGTGTGGGTTCTCTGCGGGGGGTTAGCAGCGAGAACTTTGGTCGGAAGGCGTGGCACATATGCCAACGGCATCGGCGGTGTTTCCCGGCTTCGGGGGTGCACGCTCCCTTGTCCTTGTCTCCCGGTGGGTGCAATTTCAAGGAGGAGGTGTAGCCGTGCGTCAAGCCCCAGAGCCTTGGCCCGTTCGAGCGATCGGGTCGAGCACGACGACTTGTTTTTAACGCGCCCTCGCCGTCCTCCGCGGGACGGAGGGGTGAGGTTCCCCGCGACTCCCATCGAGCGGGTCGCGAATCGCGAGATTCCTCGTCAGGGCGCTAGCGGGTGGTTCAAGTGGACGTCCATGCCCCGTTCGATAAGGAGTGGGTGCGCGGTCGGAGACACGTCCATGGAAGCGCTTGCGTGGGTTTGCTAGGTGGGGCTCGGTCCGTTCGGCCTGGGGGCCGGGGGCGCGGAAGCTCTCCCTCGGTGGGATCCCCCGGCCTAGGCCGCCCCTCGGCGGCTCTCGAACATGACATGTGGGGCACCCTCGAGCCTACGGGCTCGAGGAACGGCTCGAATGCGCGTGCCCTCGTCGTCCCTAACTGCGTGATGCGAGGGCGCTGTTCGAACCCGTCGAGGGTCGGGCTTCGAACCTCGATCGGTGGGCCGTGCGGGGCCGTGTACGGACAGCCCCGTCTTTTCACGTTTGCGGCCGTCGAGGGGTGCGGGCGTGCGGAGCCCTCCGGTCTCTGGTTGATGGCACGGCGTATGTGTTTTCTTTTAGGGGGTTGACATTGTCTCGAGCCGAGGGCTCATGCCGCTCGAGGGTCTACGCGTGGCATGGGTGCCGCGGTTGCTGCTCTACATCGAGCGAGGTCCCGGGCGACCTTCTCACGTCGATATCCCATCGAGGGTTGACGTCATTGTGAGCCAAGGGTCATGCGCTCGAGGGTTTTACGTGGCATGGGTGCCGCGGTTGCCTGCTCTACACCGAGCGAGGGTCCGGACGGCCTTCTCACGGCGATATCCCATCGAGGGTCGCCTTTGCTTCGAGCCGAGGGTCATGCCGCTCGAGGGTTGTGCGCGGCATGGGTGCCGCGGTTGCTGCTCTACATCGAGCGAGGGTCCGGACGGCCTTCTCACGGCGATATCCCCATCGAGGGTCGCCTTTGCTTCGAGCGGGGGGTCGAGTCCGCTCGAGGGGTGCTCCTTGCTTGGCAAGGGACCGGAGCATTTAAATGCCTCGCGGTCGTGGCCGCGGTTTTGCGGCGTGGGCGCGCCTTTTTAGGCGGCGCGGCCGCGCGCGCGTAGTGGGCGGCGCGGCGGCGGCGGACGTGACGGTTTTGCCTCGGTTGCCCGCCGGTCTTTCTTTGTCATGATGACCCGCTGCGGTGTTATAGCCGTTGTGGTCGTGGTGGGGCCCGCCCGTCGATGCGATGGGAAGATTCCACTGCGGTTAATGCTAGTCGGGGCGTGCGCTCGGGAGAGCTCGCCGTCGGCCTATAAAGCTTGCGGGGAGGAAGGGACGGCGGTTTTTTACCTTAGCTTCTCACCGTTTTCGGTCCTCCGCCCCTTCGCCTTCGTCTTGCTCTTGCCACGCGCGGGCTCGGCCATTGTTAAAGCTTTTCCCTCCGTTTCCTCGTCCTCCGCCTTCGCATTCCTCGGTTCCTCCTCATGGAGCCGCCTCGGCTCCCGTTAGGATCTGGAGCCGTACGCACAGGAGAGGTCGACGGTGACCCGGCCCGCCCTTGGCGGGCGGTCGCCCGCCCGGCCGGTGTCGGCCAACGAAGACGGGGCGCCGGCGGAGTGGATCGTGCGCCGGCGGCGGCGCACCATGAGCCCAACCCGCCGGAGGGCTACGTGGTGAGCTTCCTCGCTACAACGAGCGTGGCTTCAACGCGCGGCGAGCACCTTCATGCGGGCGATGTGCCACTACTACGGGTTGGGGCCGCACAACTTCGCCCCCAACGCGATCTCGCGGGCGGCCACTTTCGTGGGCGTGCGCGAAGAGCTGCACTGGGGATCCCGATCAAGCGGGATCTCTGGGTTCACCTTTTCGCGGGGGAGCTCATCACGCGGCCCACGTCGGAGCGAGGGACCCCGCCGCGCGGTGCGCGCCGGCGGGATGTCGCTGCCTGGCGGGGGCGACTCAAGGATTTCTACATCCCCTGCACCATGACGACGAACAACGCCGGGCGGGAGCGGGGATGGTTCTACTCGCGCAATGCGAGCCGGCCTTCCTCCCTACACGGCGGGTGTTCAAGAAGAGGCGGGACTCCTGGGGCTACGGGGTGTCTACGGCCCGGCATCGGGCGCGGCAAGAGTCGGTCCTCGCCGCCTGCGGCGGGCGGCGAAGCACGGGCTCAACGCGATGGGCGTCCTCGCCTTCCTCCGCCACCCGGCGGGTCGTGCCTCGATGCGAGAGGCCACTGCGCATCTTCGAGATGACGGAGGCGGCCAACCCCGTCGACCCGGCGAGGTCGCGGATGCTCCCCGACGCTGGCCCCGGAGCGGCCGTATGCGCTCACCGGGCGCGGAACGCCGTCGACACCCGGACGCCGCCACCCCGCGGGTCGGACCCGGGTGGGACCTAGAGATGCTCCCCACGGGCCGCGGGTGAGTTGGGTTCTGATTTTGTTTTTAGTTCTTGGTCTTGCTTTCATTTTCCGATGCGCCATTGTCGCTCTGTGCGCGGCGGTGGAGTTCAACGTCGCCAAGTCCGTTCCACCCACCCCCGACTCCCGTGCGCTCGGCGGGCGGCGCGGCGGGAGCGAGCGGAGCGGGCGGCGCGCAAGAGGGAGCACGCCGAGGGCGTCGTCAAGCGCGCGCGGCCAGGCGGGCCGCGGAGTACGGCGGCGCGGAGGGCGGGGCTCTCCTCCCCGGATATCGAGGAGCCCTCGTCTTCGGACGAGGACGAGGAGGAAGAGGGCGAGGGGAGGGCCCCTCGGACGGTGGCGGCCTACGCCCCGTCCCCGAACCGCGCGGCGTCGGGGGCGGCTTCGTACGGGGGGCGGGCGCGCGCGCCCGCCGCCGGGCAATCGTCATCGGGGGGCGGCACGCGCGCGCGGGGGTGCGCCGGCGCGCGCGTGCGCGCGTCCAAGCGTGCCGCGCGCGCGGGGGGAGCGTGCCGCGCGCGCGGGGTCATCGTCAAGGGCGCGGCCGGCGGGCGTGCCGCTCGCGGGGCGAGCGTGCCCCCCGCGCGCGGTGGCGCCTTCGGGAGGTGTGGCGTCGGGCGCGCCCGCGCATGGGGGGCGCGTGCCCGTGCGCGCGCGCGGCTCCATCGGGAGGCGCTACGGCGGGGCGCGGCAGAGACCGCGCGCGGCCTCGTCGCGAGAGGCCTCGAGGAAAAGGAAGCGGGCCTTTTCCTCTGCGAGGTAGGAGCGGGTCCTTCTCCGTTTGGTTTGGCTCGTCAATGTCTAAGTGCTCGACCCTCCGTTCGTGCTGCGCGGGCGGTGCCAGCCGTTCCTCCTCTTGCACCGGCCAAGGTGCGGGGAGGACGGACGCATCGATCCCCACCGGCGGCGCTCGTCGAGGGGGGTCGCGCCGGGTACAAGTACGGCGGCGGGCGATAGCTCGCAAGACCCGGCCGGGGCCTCGAGGCCCGGCACGCGGATCGACTGCCGCGGCGCGGCCGGGAGGGCCGGCGGGGGGCCGGCGGCGCGGTCGTCACGGAGACGCGGGCCGCGGCGGCGGCGGCGGTGGAGGAGGTGGAGCGGGCGCAACCGCGGGAGCGCCGCGGATGTGGCGGTAAGGCGGAGGTGGCGGCCACGGCGGCACAACGGGCGTCCGTGGCCGCGGAGGCGCGGTGGAGGTGCGGCGGAGGGCGGCGCGGCGGCGCGCCCGCCGGCGATTTGCGGGCGAGAGGTGGTGGAGCTCTCGGATGACTCCCCGCCGCCCGGATGGAATCGGTGGGCCGGGCGGCCCACGAACTCCCCGAGCCCCGAGGAGGGGGGCCCTCGTGAGGCGGCACGAGGGTCACATGGTGGTGGGGGGCCGGGACACGGTGCGAGGCTTCGTCCTCCCACGCGGCCGCCCCGCCCGGTGGAGGGGGCCGTGGAGGATCCCCCTGCGTTCGCGCGACGCCGGGGGGAGCGGAGAGCTCGCGGGGCGAGCTCGGAGCCATGGCGCCACGCTCAACCACGCGGCGAACGAGGCGGCGCGGGTCCCATGGCGGCCCGCTTCGGCTCGTCTTCCGGGTGAGCCATGGTTGCTCGTCCCTCTTCCCTTTTTGTTTTCGCATGCTACATTCAAGTCTTGGCGCTTACGGGATTTGACGTGTGGATGCCGGGAGCTCGAGCGCCGCGCCCACGACAAATACGGCGCGTTCGCCGGGGTGAACGCCGAGGCCCGCGCGGCTCGGGGAGCAATGCGGCGCTTTCGACGCGCTTGCGGACGCTCTTGGGACGCCGACGGGGCCGGTTGGCGTGCGCAGGGCCCCGGCACGGCCCCGATGAGCTCCCCGAGAGCTCGGGGCGGGGGACGCGGCGCGTCGCTCGAGCCTCGAGCGGGTCCGCGCGGCCCTCTTCGATCGCGACGAGGCGTTGTGGAATGCGCGCGCGGACACGGAGAAGACGCGGACGTTGGGCGCCAGGCGGGAGGCGGAGGTGGCCACCGCTCGCGCCGAAGCCGGGGAGCTCCGCACGTCGCTCGAGGGGGCGCGGGGCGCAACGGCGCCGGGGGCGGGGAGCGGGCGCGCGGGTTGGAGCGACGCGCCAAGGAGGCGGACGACACGAAGGGCGCCCTCGACGCCAAGGCCGCGGCCCTCGTCGTCGGCGAGGAGCGGCTCTGCAAGAGAGCGCGCGCCGAGGGGGCGAGGGCGAGCTGCGGCGAGGGCGGCCGCCCTCGTCGATGCCCGTGCGGCCCCGGAGCGGGAGCGCGCCGCCCACGAGGGGGCGCGGAAGTCGTTGGAGGAGCGGAGCACCACGCTCTCCAAAGTTGAGGACGAGGCGCTCATGCTCGCCGCATCGCAACGCCAACCGGGAGGCGGCCCTCGCGGCGCGGGGGCGAAGCGCGTCCGGCGCCTCGAGGCTGTCGCTCGAGGCCGTGCGCGGGACTTCGAGATGGAGAGGAAGCAAGTCGAAGGTGAGCCTTGTTTGACTCTTGCTTGTCGGTTTTTTGTTTGGGAACTCGCATTCCCTTTTTTCGATTTCTTCTTGTCTTGTCGATTCCGGGCTTGCGCACCGCCTTGGGGCACGCGGCCGGCGGGCCGAGGCGGCTGCGAGGCTTCCTACGACTCCTGCGAGCGAGGAGTTGCGAGGAATTGCGCGATGCGGCCCTCGAGACCCGCCACGTCGTCGAGGAGGGCGAGGCCCGGCCGGCGGCTCGCGGCCGGCCGTCTGCGTGCCCTCGGTGGCCATGTCACCGAGCGGATGAGCCGGGCGTTGCGGTGGGTGTCCGGAAGGCCCTCGGAGTGGTGCGATCCCACTACGAGGTGAACTTCGAGGCGCTGGCGGAAGGCTACGTCGTGCCCGAGGGCGTCGAGGACGAGGTGGCCATGGAGCGCGCGGATGCGCTCGGCTGCGGCGACGCCGCGGGTCGCTCGCCGAGGCCTTCGAAGAATTCCTCTTCCGGACGCCGGCGATGCGCTGCTGCTCCTCCCCGCGAAAGCGGTTGGGCGCTAGGCCCATTTTTTGTTTATGTGTATCGGAATTCGGCCTCGTGGCCTTTTGTAAATAAACAAGTTGTTTCATGAACATGGGTATTTGTTGTAAATGAAATCGTTTGTTTATTACGCTTTTTGTTTCTCCTTCTTCCCGAGTAGATTCTAGTTAGGGGAGTTCGATTTTCGCAAGGGGGCCCGGCGGGTTGGAGGCGAGAGAGAAGGGCCATAGCCACGCGGCGTAGGCTATCTCGCGGCTCGCACGCTCCTTCCATCGTGCCGCCCGCGCCTGTTCGAATCGTGGCTCGAGGTTGAAGTAAGAAACAAACTTAGCGCGTGTGAGTTGTTTTTTACTTTTGCGCGAAAAATGGGACCATTTGGGGGGGGGTTCCCCCGCGGTAGCCGAGGGTAACTTGGGTTTCGGGGGGAAAGCGAGTTGCCCTTTTATTAGACTTGGAGTATTTACATAGTTGGCACCAACGCGGGGTGTTGGCCATGTGTTTTTACAACGAAAGTACTTGGAAAATCCTAGCTAAGGGTAGAAGCGACGTAGGCTCGTTGGATGTTCCAAGCGTTGGTGAGCTCTTCACCGTCCTCGTTGGCCGACTTGTATGTGCCGGCTTGAGTACCTTCACCACGACGTAGGGTCCCTCCCATGGGGGCGATAGCTTGTGGCGTCCTCGGTTGTCTTGGCGTAGCCTTAGGACGGATCCCCTTCGGCGAAATCCCTCCGAGCGTATCTTGCGTGCTTGGTAACGTCGTAGGGACCGTTGATACCTTGCGGAGTGCATCAACGCCACGAGGCGTACTTCGTCCTAGGCGGTCCCGGCGAGTCCTCGCGGGCTCGCCGATTAGCATCCTCGTCGTAGCCTCGAACCACGGGCGACCCATATTCCCGAGTCCGTGGGGAGGACGGCCTCCGCGCCATGGACTAGGAAAAACGGGGTAAACCCGGTGGCTCGCTTGGGGTGGTCCTTAGGCTCCACACGGCTAGCTCGGTAGTTCTTGGAGCCATTTTCGGCCGATTTGTTGAGCTGGTCAAAAATTCGGGGCTTGAGGCCACGTAGGATCATGCCGTTGGCACGCTCTACTTGGGCGTTGGTACGTGGGTGTGCCACGGCCGCCCAATCCACGCGGATGTGGAACTTATCACGGGAACTCCAAGAACTTCGCCCGTGAAGCGGGACCCATTGTCCGTGATGATGGAGTTTGGCACTCCAAAGCGGTATACGATGTCGGTGAAGAACGTGACGCACGCTCCGCCCTTAAATTCGTGATGGGACGCACCTCTACCCACTTGGAGAATTTGTCGATCGCGACAAGCGGGATGGGTGAAGCCCCCGGGCGCCTTCCGCGGGGGCCGACGATGTCCAACCCCCACACGGCGAACGGCCATGTCACGGGGATCGTTTGCAGGGCATGAGCGGGCAAGTTGGACTTGCGGGCGTAGAACTGGCACCCTTCGCAGGTGCGTACGATTTCGTTGGCGTCCGCGACCGCGGTAGGCCAATAGAAGCCTTGGCGGAACGCGTTGCCAACGAGGGCGCGCGGCGCAGCGTGGTGGCCACAGATCCCTGCGTGGATGTCCTGTAGGAGCTCGCGCCCCTCGGGAATGGGTATACACCGCTGGAGGATGCCTGACGCGGCGCGCTTGTACAGCTCGCCGTCGACGAGGGTGAAGGATTTGGCCATCCGGCGATGCGCCGGGCCGCGGCCCGGTGCGCGGGGAGTTCCCCTCGATCGATCCGGGCGATGTATTTTTCCCCGCCAATCCGCTTGGACGAGAGCCGGTTCTATGTCCATCGCATCGACCTCGACGGAGCCGTACCCCTCGAGAAGGGAGAGCACGTACGCCTCGTTCGAGGGGTCCTCATCCATGGGTTCCGCACCCGCTGGATTCGAGGGAGCCCCCGAGGGTCCACCGTCGCTCGAGGGGTAGGGCTCGAGGGCAACCGAGGGCCGCGCTCGATGTCGCGCGCGCGCGTTTGGGGGAACGGTGATCCGCCCGGACGCGATCTTCGCCAGCTCGTCCGCTTCCTCGTTGTACGGCGGGGGTACGTGATTAAGCTCGATGCCGTAGAACTTGTCTTCGAGGGCCCGCACGGCTTTACAGTAGGCCTCCATCTTGTCGTCGTGGCAGCTCGCGTTCTTCATGACTTGATCGATCACGAGCTGCGAGTCCCCTCGCACGTCGAGGCGCTTGACGCCCAACTCAATGGCGATTTTGAGGCCGCAGAGGAGGGCCTCGTACTCAGCCATATTGTTGGACGCGGGGAAGTGGAGGCGCCTTGCGTAGCGCATGTGCTCCGAGGGGTGACACGAAGAGCGAGGCCCGCGCCCGCTCTGTCTTCATCACCGAGCGCGTCGAAGAACGAGGAGTCCGGCCTACGCTTGAATTTCGAGGGCGGCGGAGCGGCGTGTCCGTCCACTCGGCGACAAAATCGGCTAGGATTTGCGATTTGATGGCCTTGCGCGGGGCGTAGGCGAGCGTCTCGCCCATCAACTCCACGGACCACTTGGCAATCCTGCCTGCCGCGTCGGGGTTGCGAATGATCTCTCCTAGCGGGAAGGAAGAGACCACCGTGGCCGGGTGGGCCTCGAAGTAGTGGCGGAGCTTGCGCCGCGCGAGGACTACCGCGTACAACGGCTTACGGACACGGGGGGTAGCGCGTCTTTGTGTCCGACGGGACTTCGCCCGATGTAGTAGGCGGCCTCTGCACGGGCAAGGCGTGTCCTTCCTCCGTGCGCTCTACGACGATCACGGCGGCGACCACCGGGTGGTTGCGGCCACGTAGAGCGCTGGAGGGGTTCGCCGTCTCGCGGCGGCGTGAGGATTGGAGCGTGCGTCGAGACGCCTTCGGCTTGTCGAGCGCGTCCCGAGCCTCGGTGGTCCGGGGAGAAGCGCTCGTGCTTCTTGAGCGGCCGGTAGAGGGGCGAGGCCCTTCTCACCGAGCCTCGAGATGAAGCGGCTTAAGGCGGCGAGGCACCCTAACACTTTACGCACCCCTTTGAGGTCCCGAGTGGACCCATTCGCTCGAGGGCCGCGACCTTTTCGGGGGTTGGCCTCGATTCCCCCTTGGGAAACGATGTATCCTAGGAGCATGCCCCGCGGCACTCCAAAGACACATTTTTCGGGGTTTAGCTTGACCCCGTTGGCCCGTAGGCAGCTGAACGCGACGCCAAGGTCGTTAACCAGGTCGTCCGCCTTCCTGGTCTTGACGACGATGTCGTCCACGTAGGCTTCGACCGTCCGCCCGATGTGATCCCCAAAAACGTGCTGCATGCAGCGCTGATATGTTGCGCCCGCGTTTCTGAGGCCAAAAGGCATCGTGACGTAACAGAACGTCCCGAACGGTGTGATGAACGAAGTCGCGAGCCGGTCGGACTCCTTCATTTTTATTTGGTGATATCCCGAGTAGGCATCAAGGAAACGAGTAGTTCACACCGCCGTCGAATCAACGATTTGATCTATGCGTGGCAAAGGAAAAGGAACTTTTGGACATGCTTTATTGAGACTAGTGTAGTCTATACACATCCTCCACTTCCCATTTTTCTTTTTTACAAGCACGAGATTAGCTAGCCACGTAGGGTGGAACACTTCCTTGATGAACCCGGCCTCGAGGAGCTTCCGCAGCTCCGCTCCGATCGCCGTCGCCGCTCCTCGTCGAAGCGGCGCAGCCGGCCGGCTGCACAGCGCGGGCGTTTGGCAGGATATCAAGGGAGTGCTCGGCGACCTCCCTCGGGATGCACGGCATGTCCGAGGGGCTCCACGCGAAGACGTCGGCGTTGGCGCGGAGGAAGTCGACGAGCACGCTTCCTATTTAGGGTCGAGGGTCGAGGCGACCCTCAACACCTTGCCCTCGGGGGCCGACGGGTCGAGGGGGACCCCTTTGGTTTGCTTGGCGGCCTCGAAGGTGCCGACGTGCTTGGCGGCGGAGGCCGAGGTCGTCGTTGACCATCTTCTCCAGGCGTGTTCACCGGCGTTTCACTCGGCGCTAGTGCCTCCGCATGTTCCACGCACTCGACGTCGCGGTCGAATGCGTGCTCGATCGACGACCCGACGGTGATGACGCCGTTTGGACCGGCATCTTCATCTTCGGGTACGTGTAGTTGGGGACCGCCATGAATTTGGCATAGCAAGGTCGCCCAAGTATGGCATGGTAGGCCCCTTTGAATCCCACCACCTCGAAGGTGAGGGTTTCCTTGCGGAAATTCTTGGGGGTACCAAACCGGACGGCGGATCGATGCGCCGAGTGGTTGAACCCGCTTGCGGGCGCGATGCGTGAAACGGCTTCGTCTTGGGCCGCGAGCGGTCCCGATCACGTCCCCATCGGGCGCAAAGTATGCGCGAAGAGGATATTGAGGCTAGCGCCTCCGTCCATAAGGACCTTCGAAAACCGGGGAGTTCCCAATGATGGGATCGACCACCGGTAGTCCGGCCGGGTTCGGAATGCGGTTTGGGTGGTCGTCCCGGCTAAAGGTGATGGCATCCTTCGACCCGGTCGAGGAAGGCCGGAGGCGCCCTCTCGCGGCGAGGACTTCATGCCGCTCCTTCTTGCCTTGCTTCGGGTCGACATGTCGACGGTAGGTCCCCCAAAGATGAGGAACACATTTTCGACAGGCGGGGAAGCCACCCGCGTCGCCATCGCCCCCATCTTTCTTGGCCTCTGCCTCCTTCGCGACGGCACGGCGCGTAGAACTTCTTGAGCATGTCGCATTGCTCGAGAGTGTGGTTCACGGGGGTCTTGTGGTAGGGGCATGGCTTTTTCATCATGTCGTCAAACACCCCCGGGCCTCGAGGGGCCGGTCGAGGGCCCCGTCGAGCCGGGTCGACGGCGAGGGCCTCGGCGTTGCCGCCGTTGCGCCCTGCTCGCGCGCCTCGCGGCGCGGCTTCTTCCCCTTCTTGCCCCGCTTGTCGTTGCGGCGCGGCTCCTTGGACCCGCTGCCCTCCGCGGGCGTGTCCTCGGAACGCTTGCCCTTCTTGCCGTCGAAGATTGCCCCCACGGCCTCCTCTCCGGAGGCGAAGCTGGTGGCGATGTCGACCGGCTCGTTTGAATCCGTAGGCGGGCGCGCGTCCCGGCTCGCGCACAAGGTCCGGCACGTGGTGCCCTCGAGGAACGCGTGCACGATCTCGGACCGTGCCACGCCCGGGGAGCTCCGTGCGGCGCTTGGAGAAGCGCCGTA
Source organism: Cenchrus americanus (assembly GCA_947561735.1). NCBI lineage: Eukaryota > Viridiplantae > Streptophyta > Magnoliopsida > Poales > Poaceae > Cenchrus > Cenchrus americanus. The sequence goes on along the minus strand of OX387241.1, from coordinate 262,114,349 downwards.
TGAAGTCCCGCGCGACTCGCGGGCCCCCGCGTGCGGGAGCGCGAGGTCCCCGAGGAGTTCCCCGGGGGCGCACGTACGTGCCCCCGGAAGTTGCCCACGAACGTGTGGACTAGATCGTCCCGATTATGGATGCGGGCCGGCGGGCAAGTGCTCGAGCCATGTCGGGCCGCGTCGCCCGGATGCGGGGGCAAGTTGCGGATGATCACTTCGTCGTTAGTGGCTCCGCCCAGCTGACAGGCTAGGCGGTAGTCGTTGAGCCAGACGCGGGGGTCCGTCTCCCGTTGTATTTGACGATTGTCGAGGGGCCGACGGAAGCGTTGGGGGAACGCCGCCGTGCGGATCTCCCGCCGAACACACGGGTGCCGGTGGCTCCGGCGTTGGGGAGCGATCCTCACCGCTGTCGTAGCGTCCACCCCTTCGAGGGTGGTAGCCCCCGGCCGCTCGTGCGTCGCCTTGCCGGTGCGCCGGCGTTGATGACGTTGCGAGCGTCACCATCCGGTGCCTGCGAGTGTCAAGGAGTCGTTCCTTGGCCGGGCGTGCGTCCCCGGTCGGCGGGTTGGCCTGCGTGCACCGAGGGGTTCGCCTCTGGTGCGGCTTCATCGCCCCGCGCATCCCCCCGTTGGCGAATGCGTGAGGCGGGAGCTCTCGGCTTGTTGGACGGCCGCTTGCTCGATGAGAGTTTGCACCTCGCGGTGCATATCTCGAGCCTCGGGGGTCGAGGGTGCCGGCATGGCCGTAGCGGCGTCGAGGCGGCGACGAGCTTCCGGCTTGCTCGCGGCGGGACGTCCGCGTTGTCCGCGTTGGGGGCGGTGTTGGAGGCGGTCGCGGACTTGTCGGCCCCGGCTCCGCGCGCGTTCGCCGCGCGCGGAGGGCCCTCCCCGGCCATCGAGGCACGGAGTGGCCGTCATCGTCCGTATTCCTCCGCCGGCTTGGCCTCGAGCTCGCGGGCTTGGGCCGCCTGTGCGTCGACGTCGGCCCCGGCGGGAGCGCTCGGCCCCCGCGGCCGGGCGCGCGGCGATCCCCAGGGCGGGGCGTGACTTCCCCGTCCCCGGCGCCGCCGCACCGGCGGCGTTAGCCGGGTCGTTGGTGATGACGGCGCAACACTCCCGCGTGGGGTCGTAGCTCCCGCATGCGGGAATCGTCGGAGCGGCCCAAACCGGTGAGTCCGTGGCGTCGAGGAAGCGCCCGAACGCGGCCCCGGGTCCGCACGCGGGAGAAGTCCCACTCCGCGTCCCGTGGCGGTTGGCGAGTGGCATCGTGTCGACGGAGCCCAGGGACGACTCGTCTGCTGCTGAGGTGCCGGGGTCCCCGGCGACGAAGACGTGGCGGCCGGGGTGGAACCCGGCGCATCGTCGTGTTCACGTTGGCGTTATGGGCCGTCGTGGCGCCACGCAGCCCGATGGGGACGCGTGGTCGGAGGCGCACGCGGCCCCGCCGGGCGGTGGCGGCGTCGTGACGGAGGGCGCACCGCGTTGGGCGGCGCGCGCGCTCGGCCGCCGCCGCTCGGACCGCGCCCCGGCGTGAGCGTAGCCCGGAGCGACGACGGCGTCGCGGCGTCGACGGGCCCGCGCATCCGTGCTCGCGGGCGTCCCGCGCCGTGTCGTGCGTGCGGCGGAGACCGGGCGGACCGGCCCGCGCGGCGCGCGCGAAGCTCCTCACGATTGGTGAGGCGCATGAGATAGCCGTTCCCTTGTGGCTCGAAAATTCAGGTCCCCGAAGCGGATCTCGAACCCGGCCGAGAGAGGGTCCGAGCTACCCATGTTGTAGCGCGTAGCACGGTACTCAGTGCGGATCACCATGGAGGGAGTTGACGGAATGACCTTAGGCGCTCGTTTGCCCCACGGTGGGCGCCAAGCGTCGGTGCGGAATATGGTCCCGACACTAACCGGTAGATAGCGCCTAGGTCTATCCCTCAATGGTCGATGCCAAGCAACAAATGACACAAGGTTTTATCCTGGTTCCGCCGAGGGGGCCGTACGTCCGACAGGGGCGTGCTCGTGGCACTATATTGCTCAGGCACGGGGGTGCTTGTAGTGGGGCAAGTACAAGCAAGGCGGGAGAGGAAGCGTGGCCTCCAAGTCCCTGGAAGAGTGGCTGAAGATGTTGTGGGAGAATAAGAGAGTGAGTGCACGGTGTGTTGTGTTGTGCTCCGTTTGTTCCCCTCGCGGCTGGGGGCTCGCCTCCCCTTTTATAGGCCAAGGGGGCGGCGAGTTACATGCACGCCGCGCTATCTAGCTACGTGGGGGTGCACGTCGTGCTACGCCGTAGAGTGGGCGGCCGTCCGGACGATCTTCGCTGCGGTCCGGCCATGATGGCCTATCCCGTACCCGAACAGTGGCGGTTCGAGGGTAGGAGGGCGGCAGATGGCGGTGGCGTCCTCTGATAGGCTTCGAGGGAGGTGCTGATGACGGCTGGTACGGGGCACAGGAGCAGGCAGAACGGCGTTCCTTCCCAACGCGCTCCGCGGTAGCGGAGTGGTTGCTACAGCGCCCGGGCGTGCGCCTGCGGTGTCGGGCGTGCGCCTGCACGCGTGGGTACGGCGGCCGCGCCGTTACAGTGACCGGGATGGCTATCCACCGGCCTAGCGCCCCCCACCTAACCTGTAGGGTCACGGGAAAGTGAAATCGAGGGTGCGCCCGGCCCCCCTTCGAGGGTCGGGCGCGTTAGCCGTACTGTAGTGGGCGCTCGGTGTTACGGGACTGACACCGGCCGTACCGCACAGTCCATCTCCACAGTGGCGGGGATGGGCTCCTCCCTGGGGAGTTGGTGCGGCGGCACCGAGGTGCGAGCCCCGGCGCATGATGGCTCGGTCCCCGCGGCGTCGGGGCGTTAAATGCCCGTGTACGGGACCGGCGCACGCGTGCGCGGGCGCCCGTGAGCGTGGCGGGCCCCGGCCGAGGGCGGAGCGGACCCTCGAGCGAAACGAGACCCGCTCGAGGGGGGAGCGAGCCCTCGAGCGGGGCGGGATCGCTCGAGGGAAGAGTTGCCCCTCGAACGGGGCGGAGCCCGCTCGAGGAGGTGCGCGCCCTCGAGCGAGGGCGGAGCTGCTCGAGGGGTCTTCTAAGCGGGCCGTCTTGGTGGGCCGTCGGGGTCCCGGCGTGGGCGCGTGCCCCGCATGGTTAGTCACACCGCATGGTTAGGCTTAACGTGTCTCGGTGCGGGATTTAAGCGAGGGTTTCCCCATTGTTTAAGGGGACCCCTAGGGCCGTCCCCGACACCATGCCCACTATTTCGGCGGCGGCTCGGAAAAGAAGCTAATCGACCTCGCTACCGAAGCGAGAGGCACGAGGAGACGCCCTTGGAATTCCTCGGGGAGGTTCGGGGGAAGTTAAGGGCATGTGCTTTTCGCTCAACCTTGCCCAGATGACCGGTTGGCCGACATGGCCGTTGCCGGGATGCCGCCGGCCGTGCGTGATAAGTTGTTTGGCATGGAGTTCGATAACTTGGGCCAATTGTCCCAAAAGCCGTCGCTAATGAGCAACCAAGCATACGGTTTCAAGAAGGATGCCGGGTTCGGCAAAACAGCACGACGTGGCGGATATCTACAACCGGTTCTGGACAAGGCCGACCACGATGGAAGATTTTGATGATGAATAGGACGTGGCCGCGGCCAAAATCATGTGGGGAAAAGATCCGTTGACTATGAATCGGCGGGGTCAAACGGACCAAGGGCACCTACGATTTCGACATCACGAAAGCCGACAAGCCGTTTGAGCTCCTGGTAAAGGAAGGCCGAATCGATTGCCCGAGGGGCATTCCATGCTTCGGCCCGATGGAGTAAAGGTGAAACGTTACCGTGGCTTCCACAACGGGAACTCGCACTCCATCAACGACTGCAGGGGTCTTCGGAATGAGGATCCGGAAAGCCATCCGGGAGGGACACCTCAAATTTGATAACAAGATGAAGTCTGGATGGCCACCCCTTCCCTCGAACATGGTGGGTTTTTTCCGTCAAAATGGTGACGGTGAGGGAGAAGGGCAAGGTCAAAGTCTTGACCTCGGCTAGGGCAAAGCGAGATGGAGCGGTGGACCCGGAGCGTCAAGTGACTTTGGAGCGAGGTGCATGGTGAAGCCCCCGCGTTCTCAAGAGCCACGTCGAGATCGGGGAATCATCCCGAGCCAAACCCCGGGGTGACCATGCGTATCCTCCTCAATAAGTGGCGGCGTCGGATGGAAAAAGAGCACTACCGGGAAGCGAAAATACGAGGAGGGAGAGACGCGGGGCCGAAGAGGAAGCACGCGAGAAGAGATTTGGAGCAATACACGAGCGAGCGGAGCGCGCGCACCGGGGATGTGCGTTCTTCGAGCACCGTTGGAACGAAGTTTTGAAGTTGCCCACGTTGAGGAAGCGCACGAGTGCGGTGATAGGTATTTCGAATACGAGCGGAGCGCCAATCGCCGATCCGTCCATGAAAGAATTGGAAGGATACATCCCGGCGAGGATCGGCGCCAAAAAATTGAAATCATTGATCATTCTAGGAAAAGGCAAGCGATTTAAGGTGGGCTGATCAAGAGGAAGACGAGGACGAGTACATCCGGCAGAAGGGGCAATGGTGCTCGCCGCTCGAGAAAGAGTCGAACCGAAGGGTTCAACGCTTGAGGAACCGTGAAGCGAGGCGGCGGGGATCCGGACAAGGCGGGGTGTGGCATCCAAAGGATAAACATGAAGGGTCAAAGCGTTCGGCTCCCGGCGTGCATGGTATATTTTACGTCGAATGAATTTATGGCTCCCGCTAATCGGGATGTGCGGGGAAGAGGCGCCCCTGGACGATGAGTAGATCGAGGGCCGATGGCGCGGCTCGGTGCTAGCCAAGCAAGCTATCTTCGACAACCCGGCCAAAAATCGACATATGAGGCCGCCGTACTTGAAGGGATATGTCAATGGCAAGCCATTGACCAAGATGTTTGTCGACGGTGGAGCGGCGGTCAATGTAATGCCATACACCACCTTCGGGAAACTTGGCATGCGCCCTAGCGATCGACGCCTACAAGCATAATCCCGAACGATTTTGCCGGGAATCCATGAGACACCAAGGGATGCGCTCACGTGGATCCGATGATCGGGTCCAAGAGTCTGCTCATGACCTTCTTCGTTATCGAAGGTAAAGGAGCCTACAACCTACCGCTTGGACGGACCGGATTCATGCCAATTGCCTGCGTCCCATCCACCATGCATCGGCGGCTCATCCAATGGGTGGATGATGATATTGAGGTGGTCCAAGCAGATGACTCCGTGAGCGTAGCGAACATGGAACCGGCTTTACGGGAGTATCAAGGCATTGTTGTTTCTCGGGGAAAGAGGCGGGGAGAAGGTCTGTTGAGCCCGTCGGCGGTGATCAACGCCGATTCAAGCGTCGGCTCTTATAGCAATTTTTAATGGAAAACCCCGTCGATGGTACCGATGGCAAGTTGGGGCGAGGATTTATGTTGGCCGATAAGTTAGAAGAAGTTGACATTGGAAGCGGTGACAAGCCAAGGCCGACGTTCATTAGCGCAAACTTGCAATCGGACTTCGGGGAGGAATTAATCAAGCTACTCAAGGAATATAGGGATTGCTTGGCCTGGGATTATTCGGAGATGCCTGGACTGGATCGCTCCATCGTTGAGCATCGGTTGCCAATCAAATGCGGGTTTCAAACCGTACAAGCAACCACCCCGGAAAATCTACAAGGATGAGGTATTGGCCGATGTGAAGAAAGAAGTTGAAAGATTGCTTGACGCAAACTTCGTTCGGCCATGCAGATATGCGGAGTGGATTTCTAACATTGTCCCTGTTTACAAGAAGAATGGAAAGATGAGGGTCTGCATAGATTTCAGGGATTTGAATAGAGCTACTCCGATGGATGGCTACCCCATGCTCGTTGCCGATTTGTTGGTTGACACCCCGTCGGGCACAAAGTTATCGGTTTCATGGATGCCAATGCGGGATACAACCAAATCTTTATGGCAATAGAGGATATATCAAAGACGGCCTTCAGATGTCCTGGTCATATAGGCCTGTTTGAATGGATAGTCATGACATTTGGTTTGAAAAATGCCGGTGCAACTTATCGGCGAGCCATGAACTACATATTTCACGAGTTGATCGGCAAAGTTGTTGAAATCTACATTGATGATGTCGTGATCAAGTCCCTAAGTCATGACACACATTTGGAAGATGTGAAAAGGACCTTGGAATGCACCTCGAAAGCATGGTTTGAAGATGAATCCAAACAAGTGCGCTTTTGTGGTATCATTTGGAGAGTTCTTGGGATTTTTAGTCCACGAAGGGGGGATTGAAGTTGGCAAGAAAAGCATGAAGGCCATTGATGAAGTTGTCCCTCCAACTAATCTCAAGGAGTTACAATCACTTTTGCTCGGCAAAATTAATTTCTTAAGGAGATTCATTTCAAATCTATCACAGAAGGTTTTGCCGTTCTCTCCATTCTTGAAGCTAAAGGAAGATCGAGAAGTTCACATGGGGCGACAAACAACAAAAGGCTTTTGATGAGATCAAGCAATACATGAAGGAGCCACCGGTCGTTGGTCCCTCCTCGGGTGGATAAGCCTTTCAAGTTGTACGTGGCGGCCGATACCCAAACCATTGGATCGGCCCTTATTCAAGAATTCGAAGGAAAGGAGCGGGTAGTAGCATATCTTAGCCGAAAATTACTTGATCCCGAGACCGAGGTATTCGGGCCGAAAAGCCGTGCTGTGCGTATACTACTCGTGTACAAAGTTTCGGCACTACTTGTTGAATGCCGAATGCACTTTCGTATATTCCAAGTTTGATGTAATAAAACATATGTTATCTATGCCAATTTTGAATGGCAGGATTGGCAAATGGATCTTGGCTTTATCAGAGTTTGAGTTAAAGTTCGAATCGGCAAAAGCTATTAAGGGACATATCATTGCCGATTTTATAACTGAACATCACGATCCGTCGATTGATTTGCTTGAAATTACTCCTTGGGCTTTATTTTTTGATGGATCATCATGTGGTAAAGGTGGGAGAGTAGGGATCCTACTAATTTCGCCTAGGGGTGAGATGTTCGAATTTGCCATCCCTATACAGCCCACTGTTACAAACAATCAGGCCGAGTACGAGGCATTGCTCCGGGGCTTCAATATTTGAGAGAAGGTTGGACCGTTTCGGTTGAGGTTTATGGAGATTCGAGTTGGTGATCAAGCAATTGAATGGCCAATACGAATGCAAAAGTGAAGCGCTGAGGAGTTACTACGAAGAATGCAGGGAAATCTTGAAGAGCTTCCCATTGGTAACTCTACAGCATATTCCTAGGGAACATAATGAAGAAGCAAACAGGTTGGCTCAGAGCGCCTCTGGTTACAAAGAAAGTCAAGAGGCACTTGCTGCAGATATATGTGCACTGGGAACGGATCTTGCGGAGGATGATTGGAGAAAAGAGATCGTTGACTATCTGAAAGATCCATCCCGAAAGGTCTCTAGGAAGCTCGGGGTACAAGGCCATCGAATTCGTTCTTCCGGATGACAATTTGTTTTACAAATCATTAGATGGGGTATTGTTACGATGCCCGGGTCCAAAAGAAGCCAAGAAGATAATGAATGAAGTGCATGATGGGATATGTGGAGCACACCAATCGGCCTACCGCATGAAATGGGTTATCGAGCAAGCCGGGTGCTTTTGGCCGACAATATTAGAGGATTGCTTTGAGTATTACAAAGGATGTCAAGATTGGCGAGAGGTTTGGAAATATTCAAAGGGTCCCCGTGTCGGCATTAAATCCCATTATCAAGCCATGGCCATTCGGGGGCGGGGTATAGACTTGATTGGCGATTAATCCACCATCTAGCAAGGGGCATAAGTTTGTGCTTTTGGCTACGAGACTATTTTACTAAATGGGTTGAGGCGATCCCACCGAAGAAGGTGACGTCGGAAAACATGGTTGAATTTGTCAAGGAGCACATCATCTATCGGTTTGGAATCCCTCGGACAATCACAACCGATCAAGGGGCCCAATTCGTGTCCCCGAAGTTCGGAGAGTTTGCCGAAAGCATGGGAATCAAATTGTTTAATTCTTCTCCCTATTATGCCCAAGCTAATGGTCGGGCGAGTCTTCTAATAAGATCATGATCAAGCTCGATACAAAAGAAGATCGACCAGAAGCCAAGGAGGTGGCATTCGGTACTCAGTGAGGCACTGTGGGCTTACCGAATGGCCCCTCATGGAGCTACAAATACGTCTCCTTATGAATTGGTTTATGGACATCATGTGGTTCTACCTTGGGAGATGCAATCAGATTCCAGGAGAATCATGTTACAGAAAGATTTAAGCTCCAAGGATTACAGTGGCTTAATGATGGATGAGCTAGAAGATTTACACATGATCCGTCTCAGGGCCCTGGAAAACATCGAGAAGAACAAGCTGCGGGTTGCCAAGTATTATAACAAGAAAGTAAAAGTCAGGCAATTTGCAGAAGGGGATTTGGTTTGGAAAGCGCTATTGCCGATTGGAACCAAATACAGCGAATTCGGCAAATGGTCCCCTAACTAGGAAGGACCCTTTCGCGTGGTCAGATGCGTCCCCGATAATGCATACATATTGAAAACTTTACTGGGAGAAGAATTTTCCGCTGCAATAAATGGGAGATATTCGAAGAAATATTATCCTAGTATTGAAATCGATCGGTGATCACCAGCAGTGGGATTACATGCATCTGACACAGGAATAGCCGGCGCTCAAGAACGAGGCCGCCTTTAGAACAAAAAATCCCAAACAAGAAAATGGCCGGTGCCTAGATGCATTGCCCTTAGCATAAAACTACATTACAAGCGCCTCTTGCGGGTTTACATCCAACAACCCCGGTGATCGGGACTTCAAGGAGGTGGGAAGCGAGAAGGCCCGGAGGAAGAAGCGAAAGTATGATTCAATCTTTTCTTTGCTTCTTCGGTTGCTCCCTCTTCCATTTGCTCCGGGACCACCGTGACGGCAACTTGGAATGCGCGGGGGTGACCATGATTTGCGGCCTCCACCAAGCCGTCCCAAGCCGCTTTCGGGTTGTTGTACCGTCGAGACATTCGAAACGGAGGAGTGGGTGTTAGGGGCAAGAAATCCGGATGTGAGCGCGAAGTCAAGAAGGGGTCGAATCATTTACCTCCCACTAATGCTTCCAAAGTCATACGACGCTTGCGTTCGGCCCGGCAACGAGCGGTGATGTCCCCGAGGTCATGCTCCGGGTGCCGAATGCGGCGGCGCGGTTGATGGCCGGTCCTCTCGTTCGGGCGTGGCGTCCTCTGCTTCGAGGGAGGAATCGGAGGAGATGTACTCAGGCATGTCTTCGGTCCCGATGATTTCTTCAGGAAGCAAATCAAGGCTGAAAGAGGAAAGGAAGAGAGGAGGTAAAGCGCAAGATCATATGGGAAACAAGGAGTAAATCAAGGGAAAACTCACTCTCGAATCGTGCGTTTCTTCGGAGTGCTGCTCTCCTGGGGTTGCTTGCCTTTGTCCATGGCCTTGGGGTTTTTTCCTCTGAGGACGAGGGGAGGAAATGAGAAGTGATGGATGAGTGCGCGAGTGGATTTGCGGGGGGCATCCCGGCAGGCTATTTTATTGACCGAAGGGGTGCATTGGGACTGATGACTGGCCGGCGTGCACTGTTGGAATACCAAGCGGTAGGGTTTTCTTCCCGAATGCGAAGGGTTTTCGCTTGAACAGTGCTTACGGATTGCCGATTTAGGGATCTTCTATGGATTTTGCGCCAAGGGACACCTGTTCTCGCGTGTTCGGCTCAAGACAGTTCCCGAATACGTTTGAGGAAAAAACAAGATTCACGGATGCAAAAATGAAGGAAATCATCGCAGTGCAAGCACAGAATTCAAAAGTTCCTTATTTATTGCCGATATTCAAACATCCCTTATACAATCTAGTCAAAGAGCCTGTTCAACACAGAATGGGGATGAGTGAGTTCGGCAATGGCGTCGCCGTGGCCATCGAGGCGCTCCAAGATGAGCTCGATCTCCTCGATGTCTTCGGCGTGTCGCCTCGGAAGCCGCGCGGCCCGGTGGAGTAGCCGACGTCGATGTGCGTCGCCATGGTGGCCAGGCCCAAAGTGGTGCCCAAGCGGACGCCATGGGTGGCCACTTCATCCACGCGGTGCTCCACCGCAGCAAGGCGCTCCGCCGGCGTGTCTCCGCGGGCGTTCACCTTATCGGCCAACTGCTCCACCAGCATCTTTACCTGGTTGAGCTCGGCATCACGAGCTGCAAAGTGCAAGAAAAAGAGGTGATTAGCATCGAAGGCCGGATTGGATCAAAGAGCGGTGTCGGGGCCGTACCGTCGATGGTCTCCGCAGCTGCTTGCGCCGGTCTTCCCACTCCAACTCGGCTATGCCGGCCTTCTTGTAGACGTCATCCGGCTCTCGGCCGGGCCACCTCCGCCTCCACCTTGAAGCGGAGAGCGTCGAGTTCCCCTAGGGCACGGGGGAGTGACCGTCGGACTCCGAGGAGTCGTCCGGTAGGGGCTGACCGGCCGGCGCGGGAGATGGATTCCATTGAATCAACTTTGAAAAAAAGGATGACCGTCAAAACAAAAGGAGATCAAAGATGAATCGAGAGAAGAGGAATTGACGATCATTGCATCCGCGCGCGTGCGGCGCGGCTCCCCTCCGCCTCATCGAAGCGCGGCGTCGGTTGAGGCCGCGCACCATGCTTCTCCGGGATGTGCACCGTTTGGGAAAGAATAAGAAGACTTGAGATTGGCAAAGATTCGAGAGCTAAAGGCTTGGCGGAGAGCTAGGGGCACCTACGGTTTCATTTATAGGCCCGGCAAGACGGATCGTGGCCTCAAGTCGTGGCTCGGATCGTGGCATATATCCCAAGAAAATCGGAAGGTGGAGAGGTTTCCTTGACCGGTCCGCCAATGGATCGTTTGGAGTTCTAGGCCGAGTCATATTCGGTTGATCGGCTCGGCGGAGAGGAGTCGAAGTGCCATTCGGGTGTTGGCGTTTTTCGCCGAATGGGTCGTTCAGCATTGCATTTAAGAATGCGCGGAAGAAAAGGGAAATAAAATTGCAAGAACAAATGTTACGAGAGCGACCAATTCGGTTACACATCGATTGAAGCGTCTAGATGTTCAAATATCTCGCAATTACACTACGGACATTCGATGTTGCTTGGCGAAAACTTTCCATCCGCTCTTGATAATCTTTACGGGGCGCCGGACGGGGGAGGTAAGTTATGGGTCACATTGTTTCACCTTAGCTATAGCCGATATTGCTTCCTCTTGGGTCTTCTCTATCAATCCAGGGAGCTCGGCTATTTTCTTGTCATCGGCCTCTATTTCAGCTGACAGGCTTCTCAGTTCTGCCTCCAAAGCGGCTTTTCTGGCGATCTTCAATTCGCGAGAAGCTTGCAGATTGGCCAATGTATCTTTGTGGCTCTCGGTCTGAGATTGTGCCCCTTTCACGGCTTGTTCAGCACTGGCCCTCTTCTTTTCAACAGCTGGGCGGGAGGACACCTTTCTCAAAGCTTGTCTTATGGGCACATAATGAATTTCCAAACCGAAGATAGACGCAAGAGAGGCACTGATGTCCTCAGGGAGTTCTTGGCCGATGGCTTCGAGCATTTCTTCAAAGTGATCGGGATCTTTGAACCGATCTCGCGCATCTCTTTGCAGCCAGGGCAAAAATCTCCTTGAGCTTTTCTAGCACTTCCTCGACGGAGTTTCCCTTGCCTCGGCAATCGGATTGTTCCACATGGATGGACTTGGTGATGATGGGGCTCGATCCTAAGAAAGCAATATTGCCAAGTCGGGAGTGTTGGAAGTAAAGGTAGCGAGGGTTAAGTGCAAATAAGTACCTAATGTCCGATTTCTCGAACCGGAGCGAGGATTTTGTTCAGGGGCGGCCACTGGTAAAGGAGGTGTTCTAGGCAAAGCTGAAGCTTCTGTGTGAGGGGGCGCTGATGCAGTTCCTGGCAACTCAGGAGCTTCGGGCCGAGGAGGAGATGGGTTCACCTCTCGCCGGGGTTGATATTTCGCTTGCCCGAGTGGGTGATTGAGCCGTTGGAGGACTTGATGGTTACGGTTGGATTGGGAAACTCATCTCCGGTGAGTTTGGTGCTTCGTCCGAACAGGGGGTGATTGAGTCCCCGATGAAGATGAGATTTCCACTTGGACAAGTGGCTCAACCCCGGGTGGACATACTTGTTGAGACACCGGGACGTCCACAAGTTGATCCTCCATTGTTTCTTCGCAAATGCCACATTAGGAATGAATGCCGGTGTTCATCCTCAAGAAAAGACAAGAAAAGTCATACCAAAGGATGGAGCATTGGCGGTGTTCCGAAGCCGAGGATTGCCGAGTTCTAGTCCGAAAATGCACAAGATATGATTTATCGAAATATAGTAATCCCGTGATCAAGAAAGGAAGAAATTTTACCTCAACAAGGACTTTCTTGATAGTTCTTCTCCTCTTGGCATTTGGAGGAGCAATCGAGACAAGCCTTGCCTCCTGTCAGCAGTAAGGCTGGACGAGTTGGGTCTCTTGTGGCATACCTAGCCATTAACCGAGCCGGGGTTGGTGATTTGAATCCCAATGCCGAGATTGGGCCCTCTCGCATTGTAGGCAATATCCCCGGCCGGAGGGGCGAGGCATTGTGTTCGGAGGACAAGAGAAATAAAATCGGAATCATGATTGGAAGAGGAAATGTCGATTTAAGGGTTAATCATATTACCTGCGAAGTTGGTGGAAATCAGGCATCAACTCTGTACAGAACAAGTGTACAGGCTCACTGAAGATATGATCATGGAATTCTTGCCACCAGGAGTTGAAGGTGGGGTGAGCTATTGTTGTGGGTGTGAAAGGCCAGGTGTAAACAGAATGACTGCACACATACTGAAAGACTCTACTAGTTTGAGTAAGTTCTTTGATTTCCTCTCTGGGCTTGAGGAATTCATGCGAGAAAAAGTCTTGGGGGCATCCGGCCACATCCAAGTTGCAGAGCCATTATGTTGGGCCGATAATATTCATAAGTACTATAGTTCAGCCTTCCTCCACCGAATTCACCGGCGAATGCATGGGCGGATAATGATATTGAGGATCTCCGGGAATCTTCCATCTTGGCGTTCGGTTTCAAAGGAGAACTCACAAGGGAGAGTTAAATTGTCATTATCCAAATAAGGGAGCCGAGAGGATTTTGGAAACCTCCGAAGAAGAGCTCGAAGAGCCGGGCCGACATTCCGCTTGATGAGGACGGTTGAAGCGGCTTCTCCATAAGTCCGGCATCGTCTCGGTGGCTTGGGGTTCCCCTTCATGATGATTGGATGAGGGGGAAGAACCGGGTGTTCAAATCAACACCAACAATCGGTGCATGTGCAGCTGCAGCCACATTTGAACAAACCACCAGGGACCGTTGACACATGCTATCCTTTGGCTAGTGTACATCCGGGTGACGAGTTTGATGGAGCATATGATACACACTCGCCTAGAAGGTATTTCCCAAGAGGGAAGCGATTGCCATTGACTAGGTGTGAAGCCATTGCAATGTGATTCGGGGTAGGCTCATTGGCTTTACCACGTAAGATGAACCCCGCATAGCCACATGTTCGAAACGCCCCGTATTCAACTTCACCAAGGGGGCCATCCTTCATATGGTTCAGGATATAGTTTTTGTATCCGCTCCCTGGTTTCACCCCTGTTTGTCTTGAGGAACCTTTGAAATCCCAGGGGTGAACAGATCCTGTAATATCAAGGCCGGTGATCATATACACATCGGCCAGAGTTGGGGACATTGGGCCGTGACCAAAGAGGAAGGCGTTGACGCCATTTGACCGGTATGTGGCAAGCCGCTATCAAGAGGTCGTCGTTCTTGGGCCTCTCGGCCAAGGACAACTCCAAGCATTGAGCAATGCGGAGGGTATCCCAATTCGGGTCCCGGCACTCTTGTCCGCAAGGATCCTCTCGGTACTAATTTTTCCGACTCGCGATTGGGGGCAAGGGCCGGTTCTTGAAAGCATCCCCGCCACCGAGGTGTGGTTAGAGCCGCTTTGAAGGGGATCCTTTGAGTTTCGGCCGCGATAAAATCTCGAGGATCGAGGTTCCCACGAGACCAAGGTAGTAGGATCTTGAATTGGCCTCGGTACGAATCAAAAGCTCGGTGGAAGGCTCCCGGAGGAAAGCGGAAGAGAAAACTCAGGTAAAAATTGAAAACCTAAATGCCGAATGAAGCTTATGGAAGGGGAATTTACCCGAGCAGCTTGATTTTGAGCCGCCATTGGGGATTCGAGCTCAAAACAAGGGGATCTAGGGTTTGGATCTAGACGAAGATTCCGGCGGATTGCGAATAGAGAGAATAGGTGTTGAACAGATTTGATTTGAAGACGTTGGTGGCTGGAGTCAATTCCGGAATAAAATCACTTTTATCCCGCAATTGAAGGGGCATGTGTTAACACCAAAATTTGGTAAGGAGTCTGACTTGTGGGTCCGGCTCGATGAGGAGTCCGTCCGGCGGACGGAAGGTTTCTTCGTACGCATTCGGCGAGAAAAATCCGCGGTCGGCTATACGCTTCCGTTCGGCAAGAGAACAATTGAGCCGATTTTGCGGGATTGTACGGTGACATGGCTCAAGCGAAGGGACGAATGGATGGATAAGCGATCAAGCTTAGAGATAAATTAGGTATCAAATCCATTCGAGGTTGTGCTTGGCGGGGGTATAAATATGAGCCCCGAATGTATGTAACGGATATACGTAATCATTCTCAATACAAACCGGCTTTACGCCAAACCCTAGAGTCCATTTGTCATGTCATCAAGTTCTTCGAGAGGGTTCATCGATCCGTCGACCTCCGTGAGTACGGCAACCTTGTATCATATCTAGTATCATGCGGTGGATTTAGATCGATGCAAGTAGTCTTGTTACCATGCTTAGTGTCATGCGGTAGATTCAAGCTTGGTTCAAGAAGGTTTCTTGTTAGGTCATGAGCCATACGGTAGGCTGAGATCTAGCTTGAGGCTAGTTATCGGCTCTATTGGATTTTGGCAAGATCCAATAGATTCATTAAGTTACCCCGTGTTGCTTTGAGTTTTTGCTTTATGTTTAAATTCATGTAACACCCTTTTGCTCAATCTAGATGGGTTTGGATCGGCTTTATCCCTTTTGTGATCCTTATGCGAGTCGAGTTCGTGCCCTTGGCTAATTTAACACGTGGATCACGTGCTCCTTGATAGCCGAAACCGAATCGATCTAGGTTGTTACGTGTTGCGGGTTCAAGCTTGCAATGTTTGTATAAATCTTGAAAGAACCGAGTATCACGCGGTAGATGCGGGTTTTTGGGTTGCTTTGGAGCTAGTCATCCGGTGGATTAGATTTCAAGTCAATCGATAGGTTTATCTCACTTGGCAATGTTCGTTCCTTCTTCATGGACCCCGGATCGGTACTGTTCAGCCGCATTCGGTTATGTTTCTCATGAGTAGAACACGTGTGTAATTCATGCTTTACATGATGTATGCTTTTAGCTTTCCATATTTAGATCGTATCATGCGGTGGATAGATCTATTTGTGGAAAGTGGTACGATCTCCACGCAAGTTGTATCATGCGGTGGATAGATTTGCTTGGTGTCGTACCCGACGAGTTTTAAAGTATCTAGACATGCGGTAGACTAGTGCTTTGGATCTATGCATGCTTGTTTATTACATGTTTATGCACGTGCTTTACTTTATTTATTTATTTAACGTTGATCACCACGGGGATCGGTCACGGCCTTGCGCACGTGCATCTTTGTCCAAGCAAAGACCGATCGCCGTCATGCTTACGTCATCCATTCGGCTATGTTACTTTTTCCTTTCTAATGCTCCCGAATGGTTTCGGTTTATTAGCGGATAGCTTTCTATAGCTATACGTCATCTCGTCCGGCTTTATAGCCGTAAATATGGAACTGTCCGGTACCACCCGGCAAGTTCCAAGCTTTGGTATTTAACCATTTTGTATTTTGTTAATTTTCGGGGAATAATTGAGCGGCACGTCTTGTGGTTCTTTGCACGTGTGAAGCCAGCTTGTTCGGCTTGCCGTGTGCTTGGCGCTAGTTGCACATTTTGCGTCAACAATCATGCCACCAACCAAGAATAGATTAATCCACCACATTATACAATCTAAACATGGAAGGCTAAAAGCATACATTATTTAAAACAAGTTCATGAACATGTTTCACTCGTGATGGGATTGCCGAATACAGCTGTAGAGCTGATTCGGGTTCCGCGGAGAAGGAACAAACTATGCTAGATTACCCAGCTTGAAGCTGCAACACGTGACAATCTAGATTGATTCGAATTCGGCTATTAGAGAACACGTGACCCGTTCGCCACGTCGAGCCAAAGATTTGAGCGTGAAACACGTGGATCACAAACAAGATAGAGCCGAATCTAGTCAATCTAAATTGGGCCAATAAGAGTGTTACATGAATTAAACATGAGAGCAAAATTTAAAACAACACATGATAATTTGATGAATCTATTAGATCTTGCCAAATCTAATAGAGTCGATAACTAGCTCCAAGCTAGATCTTAGCCTACCTCATGACTCATGATCCAACAAGGAAACCTTCTTGAACCAAGATTAAACCCACCACATGATACTAAGCATGGTAACAAGACTACTTGCATCACGGTCTAAATCCACCGCATGATACTAGACATGATACAAGGTTGCCGGTACTTACGGAGGTCGACGGATTGATGGCTCCTCTCGAAGAACTCGACGACTCGACTAGAAGGACTCGAATGTTGGCACGGGGCCGGTTTGTTGTGAAAATTGTTCGATCCCTATTACAAACACTAAGGGTTCATATTTATATCCTCGCTCTAACACGACTCCTAGTTGACCACGATTACAACATTTATTGCCTAAAATTAACGCCATGGCTTCATGTCCGTCTCGCACCCGTCATCAATTCATCCCTTCTTTATATTCAAGCCATGTCATCACGCATTCCCGAATGCTTTCCTCTTTCAAGCGTGAAACAACTCTTCTGCTGAATGGTGACGTACTCCCGACCGCAGACGCCTCTACCAAATGCTTTGAGGAAAACCTTTTGCCGAATGGTTCTCTTCTACCAAACTCGGCCCACAGGTTAGTCTCTTCCCTATACCAATTTTTGGTGTTAACACCACCGGTGAGATCTTTCAAAAGCTCTTTGGAGATGATGAAGTGGATCTAGAACACATTGCCGAGGTGAAAAGAATCATGGGGATCAAGCCCAAAGCATCGCCATATGCTCGCCTTACCGAAGTTTATGCGATAGGATCCGAAGAAGAGGAGAAGACGGCACCACACTTGAGTTGCGAGATCAATGGAGATCAATGCAAAGCTTTGTGCAACATCGGAGCCCAAGTAAGTGTCCTATCTTCTAAAATTTACGATAAAGTTCAAGACCACAACCTAGACTTAGCCCCAACATCAACGAAGTTAATCATGGGAGGTGCTAGAACTATTAGACCTCTAGGTATTGCTTGCAACATGAATGTAAACATCTTTGGAAAATGTATACCAACCGATTTCTTTGTTATTGATGCTTACCATAGTAATCATGATCACATAATCCTATGTAGGCCCCTTCTTAAGTTGGTTGATGCCGTGTTGGATGCCGGAAATGGCAAAGTAACAATGAATCTTAATGGAAAGAAGTACACATATAACTTTCTTCGTGTTTCTAAACACCCTTCACCTTTTCCTCCCGAAGACGAAGAAGTAAGGAGGTAGATAGTCTTTGTTTTGTCAAAACCCTTAGGGACCTGCTGCAAAGGGCGATGGAGAATCAAGTTAATGATCGACAAGGTGAAGAACTAGAAGAAGCAACGAAAGGATTAGAACAACAAGATGAAAGTGTGGTGGAAGAAAAATTCGAGGACATAGGTGAAATTGAACCCGAGGAGCCACAAGTGCCCGAGGTGGATCTTAAACCTTTGCCCAAAGGATTAAAGTACGATTTTGTGGTCCCAGACAAGACTTATCCAGTCATCGTGAGCGACGAGTTGAGTCTCGAAGAAAATGAGAAGTTGCTGAATTTATTGAAAAAGCATAGAAAGGTGATTGGATATTCGATCAATGATCTCTAAGGACTTAGCCAAGCCTTTTGCACTCATCGTATAACTATGGAAGACCAATGTATGCATGTAGTGGACCACCAAAGGAGGCTAACTCATGCCACGCGAGAGGTAGTAAAGAAAGAGGTCATCAAGCTACTTGATGTTGGAATCATCTAACCGGTTCCGCATAGCAAATGGGTGAGTCCGGTACATTGTGTACCGAAAAAGAATGTTTAACCATGGTGAACAATGAGAAGAATGAATTGATAACACAAAGAACCATGACCGGATGGCGAATGTGTATCGATTATCGGAAGCTAAACAAAGCAATGAAGAAAGATCACTTCCCCCTACCGCTCATTAACGAGATGCTCGAGAGATTAGCAAACCACTCTTATTTTTGCTTCCTCGATGGGTACTCGAGATTCATGCAAATTCCCATTCACCCGGATGATCAACAAAAAACAACGTTTACATGCCCTTATGGAATGTTTAAATATAGAAGGATTCCCTTCGGTCTATGCAACGCTCCGGCCTCTTTTCAATGTTGCATGATGGCCGTATTCTCGGAAGGTGTTCATGGATGATTTTTCCATTTATGGGAAGACGTTCATGGATTGCTTGGCAAACTTGGATAAGGTGCTCACGAGGTGTGCGGAGGTAGACTTGGTGCTAAATTGGGAAAAGTGCCACTTCATGGTTAAGCAAGCAATAGTGCTCGGACATGTTTTATCCGAGAGAGGAATCGAAGTGGACAAAGCTAAAGTGGAGATGGTTGAGCAACTCCCACCTCTGACGGATGTTAAGTCTTTGAGGAGCTTTCTAGGCCATGCCAGATTCTAGGATGAATCGTGGACAAGATGATAAAGAGCCCATAGAAGACAAAATGAGAGATGACCACCTCTATCGAGTCCTCGATAAAGACACTTGGATGATTGATATCATTCGAGTGATTCGGAAGATGCCTCTTGATCACCTAGATAAAAATTCTCAAAGGAGTATAATCTTCGAAATCGAAAATACTTTTGGGATGCACCTTACCTCTTCAAACTTGGCAATGATGGAGTCATGAGAAGATGTGTGCCCAGAGAAGAGAGGCTAGAAATTTTGAGAAGGTGCCACTCGGCGGAGTACGTTGGACACTACAACCACTTTCGAACCCAAGCAAAAGTATGGTCTAGCGGATTCTATTGGCCGGAGATGCATGAAGATACTTAAAGATACGATGCATCATGCCCCGAATGCCAAAGAACTGGGAATATTTCTCAAAGAAACTCTATGCTCTTGAGATATAATATACAAATTGACTTATTCAATGTGTGGGGAATAGAGTTCATGGGGCCTTTCAAAAACTCACATGGATATGAGCATATCCTAGTCATGGTTGATTATGTATCCAAGTGGGTAGAGGCCATACCATGTCGTAAAGCTTCCACGGAGGAATCCATTGCCATGTTCAAGAGCATGATTTTCCCTCGTTTCGATACACCGAGAATCTTGATAAGCGATGGAGGAACTCACTTCACTGGGAAAATTTTCAAAAAGTGCTTGTCCAAGTTGGGAATTGAACACAGGATCTCTACGTGTCAGGTGTCAAGGTCTAATGGGCCGGGAGGCCCGTTAGAGTTAGGTTTAGGGATAAGACCGAGTTCTGGCTTAGGGGTCAAGTAATCCTGTCTATTTAAAGAGAGGAGATGTATCAATCTAATCAAGCAAGAGATTAGAAGGAAAACCCTTCTCTCTTGCTGGCCGTGGGTGAAGCCCCGCGGTCGGTGTTCCCTACGCCCCTCCAAACCTAGCCGCCGCCACAACCCTGGGCGTGAGCAGTACCCGCAAGTACTGTAGCACCACGAGTACTATAGCTCTGCAACCCTAATTCTCCACAAATCAGCCCCAAATCCTCTGATCACCTTCCCCTCGCCTCGCAATTCATAACAATTTGGTATCAGAGACCATGGCTGGATTCTACGCCGCCGGTGCACATCCCTAGGCTGTGTCGGCCCTGTTCTCCGCAGCGCCGCTGGGCCGTCCTCCGCTCCCCCACACCCTCTCACCCGAGGAGGTGACATGAATGCTCCTCGACCATGGTGCTGCCATCCGCGGGATTCGCGAGGAGTTGGCGTTGTTGCGTGAGCTCCTGACGGGCAGGCTGCCGCCGCCGCATGCGTCCCTCCTTGCCTCGTCGGCGACAACACTCTCAACACCATCTATAGGACCATTCGCAGTGGAGACGGCGGAGAAGATGCTTACCCGACAGGTGTCCGCGGTAGTGCGATTGCAGGCTGCAGCACGCAGCCTCCTAGCGCGCCATCGGGTGGGTCAGCTACTCGATTTGCAGCTAATTCAGCCCCGTACACCGTCACAGTTTCTTCAGGCTGTTTGTCATTGCGCAAAGGCAGCGACCACAGCAGTGCAACTTCGGGCGGTGTTGCGGCTGTAGGAGGCGGCGCGCGGCTTCCTAGCGCAACAGCGGCTACAAAAGACACACAAACCAATGCCGGATTAGGAGGTAGCTTTTGTAGTGGTCACCTTCGCCTTCAATGCAGAGGGATGCAATCTCGACTCCCTCGATGGCTACCGGCAATTGTGCCAATATGCTGCTGTGTCCAAGGGTGCGCATGGTGTGTTTCCTGCAGACGGCGTATTCCAACTCTGTGGAGACGGTGGAAGGAGAGGTGTGTTGCTCCTTGTCACCAGCGGGGACGCGTCGCCTAGCGCCTCAGCATTCGGTCTCCGACAACCGCGAGGACATCTCCGTTGGTGTTCGTCGCGATTGCCTCCAGGTGGGTGTGCCCCTATGTCTCTCTCGTTTAGATGGTCTCCATGGGATCCAGGTGGTTCTATGCATGCAGACCATCGTGCGAGTGGCACCCATCGTTCGGGAGACCGAAATAAAAAAAGTTGTAGCATTTTTCAGGTTAGGAATAATAAAATAAGCTGAGATGTAAAAGGCTTATTTTGGAGTCGTAGGGTTGTGTGGCGTCGGGTCATCTTCAAGGTGACCATGCTGCAGCTCGAGGACAAGCTGCTCGGAAAAGGGCGGGGCAATGTCAGGTGTCAAGGTCTAATGGGCCGGGAGGCCCGTTAGGGTTAGGTTTAGGGATAAGATCGAGTCCTTGCTTATGGGTCAAGTAATCCTTTCTATTTAAAGAGAGGAGATGTATCAATATAATCAAGCAAGAGATTAGAAGAAAACCCTTCTCTCTTGCCGGCTGTGGGCGAAGCCCCGCAGCCGGCGTTCCCTGCGCCCCTCCAACCCTAGACACCGCCACAACCCTAGGTGTGAACAGTACCTGCAGGTACTGTAGCACCACGAGTATTGTAGCTCTGCAGCCCTAATTATCCACAAATCAACCCCAAATCCTCCGATCACCTTCCCCTTGCATCGCAATTCATAACACTACGACCTATCACCCACAAACCATCGGACAAGTGGAAACATCGAATAGGCAATTAAAGAGCATCCTCAACAAAACCATAGAGAAGGGAGGCAAAGATTGGTCAAAGAAATTACACGGAGATTTGTGGGCGTATCAAACAGCGTTCAAGACACCGATAGGTATGACCCCTCATAAGTTCGTCTATGGAAAAGATTGCCACCTTTCGGGGTAGTTGCAACATAAAGCCAATTGGGCAATCAAAGAGATGAACCTTGATCTCGACGCCGTGGTGGTGAAGCGAAAAATTCAAATAAGCGAGCTAGAGGAGATGTGGTTGTGAGGACCATGTGTGGTTCGAGGACCGGTGGATGGTCGCTTCCTTGTGTGATGAGTGATTGACAACGTTGTGTGAACCGATTCTTGGCTAAGTATTGCAGGTGCAGGTTGAGGCTTCACTCGTGCTGGTGCAGGTGAAGAACAAGCGCGAAAGGTCGTCGCCGGTGAGGCCTCCAGGTGTGGAGAAGACAAGTAGGCTTCGTTCGAGGGACCCGGTGGCCAGCGGGGTCAAGTGCGGGCCGCATGGTGGCATGAACAGCAAGATGAAGTCGTGGACGGTTTTTTGGTAGAGCCTCAAAATCAAGGTCGAGCCAGGACTTCGTGGGAGCCAAGTCATGAGTGGAGATTGGCGGAGGCTACACCGAGTTCGCGGGGTTTGCAGTGGTTCACCATAAACCCACTAGGTTACTTGGTTGAGCCACAAAACCGAGGCGGAAGACTCGACGAGGAGGTGCGGCCACCCAGGCCGGTTCAACCGCCCAGGAGGGGCGGTCAGACCACCTGGGCCGGTCAGATCGCCGGGGCCGGTCTAACCACCCAGGGGGGGCGGTCTGACCGCCCTGGTCGCTGGCGCCGAGATGCTTCGAAGCGGAGGACACGCGTCGGGATCGCAAGGCTTGCGTCGAGGCTAAGCAAGTTGCGGCCACCGGGCATCCGTCCGATGAAGAAAATCTAAAGTCTTCCAAATTCGCCCTTGAGGGGCTTGTATCCCTAGTTATTAAGTAAGGGTAGTTTAGTCTTTTGGGTGCCTCCATATACACTCTTTGAGGGGATGGATGGCAGCCAACTCTTGGAACCCTAGCTCATTTGTTTTTCCATTTTCGTTCTCTTTTTCTTCTATTTTTTCCTAGGACTAGCTTGAGAGCTTCATGTGAGATCTAGAGAGAGGGATGGATGTATGGGTGGCAATCTAGACCTTGTACGAACCTTCATGGTATGTATAGATGGTTCGGCGTTGTTCCTCAAGGTTGTGAAGTGCCTTTTTCGTCCTTCTTTGTGGTGATTTTCAGAGCTCTTTGTTGTGCTTTTGGTTCTCTTCGCATGAAGTTCGGTCTTTTACGCTTCAATCCCCGGGAGTGTTCCTCATAGCACTTCGGTCCTTGCCACCATTGGAAGTGATTTCATCAAGCTCATGAACACGAACAAGACTCCGTAAATGCTCCTTTGAACTTGTTGCGAATCCGTCCTTTATGTCCATGTTTTCCTACATAAACACAACACTTCCAAATGCATGCACATAGATGAACTTGTTATATGATTAGTGTGCCTAGTGGCGGGTTAGTTCCATAATTAAATCCAAACCAAAGTGTAATGAACATGCTAGGTGTACCAAAATGCATCGTCAACAATCGTCCCCATCATGGAGAGGGAGCTCCGCATTCATGAGATGAGCAAGGCGGCCAACCCGACGTCGTTGGCACACTCGCGGTTCCTTCCTGAGCACCTCCCTCAGGAATATGCGCCCACGGGGGCGAGGCGTGCCATTAGCCTCAAGGCCGTCAGGCACGGCAACGACGACCTCTGGTCGTTCGTTATGCTCCCCAACGCCCTGGCGGTGAGTAGGTCCTCCTTCCCTTCTCATTCCCTTGCAACGTATCAGCGCGGTTTTGACAGTCGTTTTCAGCAGAGGGTGACCGTGGACACCGCACATTCCGACCCACCCACGCCCCGAGCTCAAGCGGCTGCGCGCGCGGCGCAGCGACGGGTGCAGGAGCAGGCGGCACGCAAGAAGGAGAGGAGGATCGGGTGGCAGGAGCATCGGGAACAGCGGGACGAGGAGTATCGGTTGCGCGAGCAGCACGGACTTTTGTCCCCCCGGCGACTCCGGAGAACTCGTTGTCAGTATAGGAGGAAGAAGAGGAGCGTGACGGGGGGCAGGCCCCCCCTGAGAGGTGGAATCCCGCTCCCCCCACACTAAGAGCCGCAGAGGCGGCAGAGGAGCAAGCGCCCGGGGCGGGCGCGGAAGTGCCCGCCGCCGGCGATCTATGGAAGAGGCGGCGCACGCCGCGGAGGCGCCGGCACGAGCCGCGGAGGCGCCGGCGCGCGTCATGGAAGCGTCCCGGGAGCGCTGCAGTGGCGACAGTGGCCGCCACCATAGCACCTGTCGAGTCCTCGAGGAAGAGGAAGCAGGGCTCTCCACCTTCAGGTAAGCAGTTCCTCCTCTAGATGTTCTGGTTTCGAGGGGCTGGAGCTCAATTTCTTGTCTCCATGTTCGCAGGGTGGCGTCGACCGTACCCGACCTCGCGCTCGCTAAGGCGCTAAGGTCGGGCGCATCCGTGCCCACGAGGTGGCACTCGTCGAGGGCGTCGCGGGCAACAGAGAGTGCAGCAGCAGTGAGCGTGCCACCACACGGCGCGGTCATCGCCACGGGGTCACGGTAGGAGGTGGCAGCCGTGGTGGCAGCCACGGTAGCGGCGCCCGTCCCCACCGCGGTCGATCAGGCGGCCGTGGTGGAGATCCCTGACGACGACGCCCTGCCGCCCGGGTGGGGCCAGTGGGAGAACTGGCCTGCGCCATCCCTCGAGCCTGCGGTGGGGGTACTGGTGATGCAAGAAGATGGCTGTGTGATACCGCGACGGCCGACGCAATGCCGAGGCCTCGTTGTCACGTACCGACCTCCCCACCATGGCGCGCCTCGAGCGGGAGCCCTCCAGCGTGCCACCGGCCTACTTTAACGAGGCCCAGGCCGAGCAGGCGCTTTGGCAGGAATTTCGAGACCGCGGGGCATCGCTCAACAATGCGTTGAAGAGGCCCTGCGGATCCATGCCGGTCCTGCGTGGCAGATCTTCAAGGTGTGTGTTCTCGTCGTTGAATTTGAGGTTTTCCTTGTCGCTTTTGCGCCTGCGTGTCTCCTGACTTTGCGTTCTCCCGCGCCTTGTTTGCCATCGATAGGAGCTGGAGGGCCGGGCCCGAGAGAGGTAAAACCGCCTCGATCAGCTGAGATCCGAACGCAATGGGTACCGGGACCAGTACGACGCCCTGGACGCTCTCGTCGAAGCCCTGCGGACTGACAACGGGTGGCTGGGGTACCGGCTGCAAGTTGTGCGGGACGAGCTTCTGGAGCAGGATGCCCGGGCTGTGGAAGATGCCTCCGCATTTGCGAAGGTGAGGACAGCGCTGCTGGAGTGGGACGAGGCGCTGAGGACGGCGCGTGAGGATGCGGCCGCGGTGCGGGTTGTGGTGGCAGAGTTCGAGAGCGAGCTGGCTTCCGCTCCAGCTCAACTCTAGCAAGACCGCGCTACCCTCGATGGGCGGTCCTTGCAGAGCCAAGCCGAGGAGAAGGCTAGGGAGGACGAACTGTTCACGACCAGCTTGGCGGACAAGGCCGCCTCCCTCGCCTTGATGGAGGAACGGGTTCAGCAGGAGCAGGATGCGCGTCACCAAGCGAAGGCGCAACTCCAGCAGGAGCGGGCCGCCCTTGCTGAGGCTCGAGCCACCCTCGAGCGTGAGCTTCTGCCGCAGGAAGAGGCCCGGGGCCGACTCCAGCAGGAGCGCGCCACGCTCGAAGGGGCGCAGGCAACCCTCAAGCGGCGGGACGAAAAAGTCTCGCGGCTCAACGGGGATCTAAACCAACTTAGCGTCTCGTACGAGGATCTACGCCAGTCCCTCGAGGACCAGGAAGCCACGGTCCTCAGCCTACGGCATGCGGCCAAGGATGCGCGCAAGGCCCTCGACTTGGAGAAGAAATAGGTCGAAGGTGGGTCGCCTATTTCAGCCTTTCGCCCGTTGGTTCGGTTTATTTGGGATCCGCTCCCAGTTTTAGTTTTTCCTTTCGTGGTTTTCAGGCCCGCGGAATGCTCTGGGGAACTCGACGATCCAGGCGGAGTCTCTCCAGGCAGTCTACAACTCCTCGCAATAGGAGCTGGAGGAGCTACGGGCCGCTGTCCTCGAGGCGTGCCAGGAGGTCCAAGAGGGCGGCATGCAGGCTGGGAGCTCGATGGCGAGTCGCCTTCGCGCCCTTGGCAGGCATGTTACCCAGCGCCTGTGTCGCGCCCTTCACCTGGACGTCCGGAAGGCCCTAGGCGTGGTGTTCTCCCATTACCAGGTCGACCTCGAGGCCGTTTCCACGGGCTATGTCGTTCCCGTCAACATCGACGACGAGGTGGCGATGAACCGCGCGGACGCGCTTGCTGCTCCTGCCGCTGACATCCTTGCCGAGGACTTCATGGACTTCCTCTATCCAGATGCTCCTCCGGCTGGCGGCCCCCAAGCCTGAAGACCATTAGGCATTTGTGCCCTTTATGTTTTTGATGTTAGAGTTCGAGCCGTGCGGCTGTTGCAATAAACATTTGCTTGTTTAGAACACTTTGATGGTTGTAAACTGAAATGCTCGTTGTTTATATTCGGCAATTGTGTTGTTCTGCCTTCCCATTTTTTGAGGTGAACCTGGCTGGGAAAGTTTCGTTCGCACAAGTAGCATGTAGGAAAAGAGGCGAGGGGGAAGGGTCGTATCCTACTGGAGGTGTAGGCTAACCCCGACGCGCGCTTCTTCGCCCTCTAGCTACTTGCGTCTCGTGTACGCTCACCAAGAATTTGGGTCGAGGCGTACTTAGCACTTTTGCAGCGAATTTTATGAAAAAATGGGACCAATTTTTTTTGGGGGGGATGCCCCCCGCAGTAGCCCCCGAGGGGGACTTGGTTTTCAGGGGAAAGCCGAGTCACCCTGTGGTTTTATTAATTTGATGAAAATATACATTCGTGTCACCAACTGAGGTGTTGGGTATGTAAATAAGAAAAGAAGTTCGGAAATCCTTTCTAAGGGTAGAAGCGACGTAGCTGTTGGATGTTCCAAGCGTTGGTGAGTTCCTTGCCGTCCACGTTGGCCAGCTTGTAGGTACCGGGCTTGAGCACTTCGATAACGACGTAGGGTCCCTCCCATGGGGGCGACAGCTTGTGGCGGCCTCGATTGTCGGCGCAGCCTTAGGACTAGGTCCCCCTCGTCGAAGTCTCGGCGCCATATCTTCCGGGCCTGGTACCGCCTCAGCGCCTGCTGGTATCTTGTTGAATGCATCAGGGCCACAGTGCGAGCCTCGTCCAATTAATCCAGTGAGTCCTCGCAGGCTCGCTGGTTGGTGCTCTCGTCGTAGCTCTTAACCCTGGGCGACCCGTATTCTAGGTCCGTGGGGAGGACAGCCTCCGCGCCATAGACCAGGAAAAAACGGCTGAATCCCGTAGCCCTGCTCGGGGTGGTTCTGAGACTCCACACGACCGCCGGAAGCTCCTGGAGCCATTTTCGTCCAGACTTGTTCAGTCTGTCGAAAATTCTAGGCTTCAGCCCTGTAGGATTATGCTGTTGGCTCGTTCCACTTGACCATTGGTTTGTGGATGCGCGACTGCCGCCCAGTCGACGCGGATGTGGTACTTGTCGCAGAATTCCAGGAATTTTCTTTCGGTAAATTGGGACCCGTTGTCCGTGATGATGGAGTTGGGGACCCCGAACTGGTGAATGATGTCGGTGAAGAACGTCACTGCTTGCTCTGCCCAGAGATTCAAGATTGGGAGCACCTCGACCCACTTGGAGAACTTGTCAATTACGACCAACAGGTGGGTGTAGCCCCTGGGCGCCCTTCGCAAGGGCTCGACAATGTCGAGCCCCCACAAGGCAAAAGGCCATGTGACTGGATCGTCTGGAGGGCGTGAGCTGGGAGGTTAGTTTTGCGGGCGTAAAATTGGCACCCTTCGCAGGTCCGCACGATCTCGCTGGCATCAGTAGCCGCGGTAGGCCAATGGAAGCCCTGGTGGAACGCGTTGCCCACGAGGGTGTGCGGCGCCGCGTGGTGGCCACACACGCCCGAGTGAATGTCCTGGAGGAGCTCGCGCCCCTGGGGAATGGGTATGCACCACTGCAAGACGCCTGAAGTGGAGCGCTTGTACAGCTCACAGTCGATGAGGGTGAACAACTTGGCCATCCTGGCGATGCGTCTGGCCTCGGACCGATCTGAGGGAAGCTCCCCTCGATCCATCCAGGCAAGGTATTTGGCCTGCCAGTCCTCCGTGTGGGGGGCTGGCTCTGTGTCCATGGCCTCGACCTCATATGCGCCGTATCCCTCGAGAAAGGAGAGTACAAATACCTCGTTCGAGGGATCCTCGTGCATGGGCTCCGCGCCCGTTGGGTTCGAGGGAGCCCCCGAGGGTTCCTCTTGACTTGAGGGTGCCGACTCGAGGTTGACGGATGGTCTGGCGACGTCCCTCGCAAAAACGTTCGGGGGGACGATGATCTACCCCGACGCAATTTTGGCAAGTTCGTCCGCCTCCTCGTTGTACCTGTGGGGTACGTGGTTAAGCTTGA
This sequence comes from Cenchrus americanus, assembly GCA_947561735.1. Classification (NCBI taxonomy): domain Eukaryota; kingdom Viridiplantae; phylum Streptophyta; class Magnoliopsida; order Poales; family Poaceae; genus Cenchrus; species Cenchrus americanus. Next base: position 262,086,308 of record OX387241.1, on the reverse strand, counting down.
TGCTGTAGAACTTGTCTTCGAGGGATCGTACGGCATTGCTGTACGCCTCCATTTTGTCGTCGTGACAACTCGCATTCTTCATGACTTGGTCAATCACGAGCTGCGAGTCCCCCCGGACGTCGAGGCGTTTGATGCCTATTTCGATGGTAATTTGGAGGCCACAGAGATGGGCCTCGTACTCTGCCATGTTGTTTGACACAGGGAAATGTCGGCGCACCGCGTACCTCATGTGCTCCCCGATGGGTGAGATGAAGAGCAAACCCGCGCCTGCCCCTGTTTTCATCACCGACCCGTCGAAGTAGAGGGTCTAACACTCGACCTAGATTTGCGGCGGCGGCAGCTGTGTGTCCGTCCATTCGGTGACGAAATCCGCTAGGATCTGGGACTTAATCGCCTTGCGCAACGCATAGGTGAGCGTTTCGCCCATCAATTCCACAGACCACTTGGCAATCCTGCCCGCCAAGTCCTGGTTGCGGATGATCTCGCCCAACAGAAACGAGGAGACCACCATGACCGGGTGGGCCTCGAAATAGTGCCGGAGCTTGCGCCGGGCGAGCACTACCGCATAGAGCAGCTTCGGGATCTGCGGGTACTGCGCCTTGGTCTCGGACAGTACTTCACTAATATAGTACACGGGCCTCTGGACTGGTAGGGCATGCCCCTCCTCCGTACATTCCACCACGATGACAGCGCTGACCACCTGAGTGGTTGCGGTAACGTAGAGGTACAAAGGCTCGCTGTCCTGGGGTGGCGTTAAGATTGGCGCGTGGGTGAGCGTCGCCTTGAGCTTTTCCAGCGCCTCCTGAGCTTCGGCGGTCCAGGAGAAGCACTCGTGCTTCTTCAGGAGCTGGTAGAGGGGTAAGCCCCTTTTGCCTTGCCGCGAGATGAAGCAGCTCAAGGCGACAAGTCACCCTAACACCTTCTGGACCCCCTTGAGGTCTCGAATCGGGCCCATTCGTTCGAGGGCTGCGACCTTCTTGGGGTTGGGCTCGATGCCCCGCTAGGAGACTATGTATCCCAGCAGCATGCCTCGCGGCACTCCGAAGACGCACTTCTTGGAGTTCAGTTTCACCCTGTTGGCTCGCAGGCAATCGAATGCCACGTGCAGGTCGCTGACTAGGTCATCTATCTTCCTAGTTTTCACGACTATGTCGTCTACGTAAGCCTCAACGGTTCGCCCGATGTGGTCTCCGAAGACGTGCGGCATACACCGCTAGTATGTAGCACCCGCGTTTTGGAGGCCAAACGACATCGTTACGTAGCAGAACATTCCGAACGACGTGATGAACGAAGTCGTGAGTTGGCCGGACTCCTTCATCTTTATTTGGTGGTACTCGGAATATGCATCAAGGAAACATAAGAGTTCGCACCCTGCAGTCAATTCAACAATTTGATCGATCCGCGGCAAAGGAAAAGGAACTTTGGTACATGCTTTATTCAAACTATTGTAATGTACACACATCCGCCACTTCCCATTCTTTTTCTTAACTAGTACATGATTAGCTAGCCACGTAGGGTGGAACACTTCCTTGATAAACTCGGCCTCAAGGAGCTTTCGCAGCTCCACTCCAATTTCCAGGCGTCGCTCTTCGTCAAAGCGGCGCAGCCGTTGTTGCACGGCGCGGGAGTGAGGTAGGATATCAAGGGAGTGCTCGGCGACCTCCCTCGGGATGCCTAGCATATCCGAGGGGCTCCACGCGAAGATGTCGGCGTTGGTGTGGAGAAAGTCGACGAGCACCACTTCCTATTTCGGGTTGAGAGTAGATCTGACCCTCAACGCCTTGCCCTCGGGGGCAGCAGGGTCGAGGGGCACCTCCTTGGTCTGCTCAGCAGCCTCGAAGCTGTCGGTGTGCTTGGCGGTGAAGTCGAGGTCCTCGTTGACCAACTTCTCCATGTTCGCCATGAGCGCTTCGTCCAGCGCTAACGCCTCGGCGTGCTCCACGCACTCGACGTCGCAGTCGAACGCGTGCTCGATCGACGAGCCCACAGTGATGACGCCGTTCGGCCCCGGCATCTTCGTCTTGAGGTAGGTGTAGTTTGGGACCGCCATAAACTTGGCATAGCACGGCCACCCAAGGATGGCATGGTACGCGCCCCTGAACCCCACCAACCACGAAGGTGAGCGTTTCCTTGGGGAAGTTGGCCGCCGTGCCGAACCAGACTGGTAGGTCAATCTGCCCGAGGGGCTGGACGCACTTGTCCGGCGTGACGCCATGGAATGGCGTTGTGCTGGGCCACAGCTGGTCCAACACGATCCCCAGCAGGCGCAGAGTGTGTGCATAGAGGATGTTGAGGCTGCTGCCTTTGTCCATCAGCACCTTGGAGAACCGCGCGTTGCCAATGACTGGGTCGACGACCAGCGGGTACTGGCCCGGGTTGGGGATGCGATTCGGGTGATCCTCGCGGCTGAAGGTAATGCCATCCCCTGACCAGTCAAGGAAGGAGGGGGGAGCCTTATCAGCTGCGAGAACCTCGTGCCGCTCCCGCTTGCGTTGGCTGTTGGACATGTCGACAGTTGGCCCCCCAAAGATGAGGAATACGTTCTCCACCACAGGGAAGCCACCGACGTCGCCATCATCAGCGTCCTTCTTGGCCTCGCCATCCATCGCGGCGGCGTGGCTGTAGTACTTCTTGAGCATGTCACACTGCTCGAGGGTGTGGTTGACCGGTGTCTTGTGGTACGGGCACGGCTTCTTCAGCACGTTGTCGAACACACCGGGGCCTCGAGGAGCCGCTTGAGGACCCCTTCGAGCTGGGTCAACTGCGAGGTCCTCATCTCCGTCGTCGTCGCGTCCCTGCGCACGCGCCTCGCGGCGCGGCTTCTTGCCCTTCTTGCCTCGCTTGTGCCTCTGCTGGGGCTTTTTGGACTTGCTGCCCTCCGCGGGCGCGTCGTCCACGCGCTTGACCTTTTTGCCGTCGAAAATGGCCCCCACCATCTCCTCACCGGAAGCAAAGCTGGTGGCGATATCGAACAGCTTGTTGGAGTCGACCGGCGGGCTGCGTCCGAGCTCGCGCACAAGGTCCCGACAGGTGGTACCCTCCAGGAAGGCGTGCACGATCTTGGACTTGGCGACGCTCGGGAGCTCCATGCAGCACTTAGAAAAGCATTGTATGAAGTCCCGGAGCGACTCGCCGGACTTCTGGGTGCATGCGCGCAGGTCCCAGGAGTTCCCGGGGGTGCACGTACGTGCCTTGGAAGTTCCCCACGAAGGTGTGGACCAAGTCGTCCTAGTTGTGGATCTGACTGGCCAGCAGGTGTTCGAGCCACATCCGCGCCGAGTCTGCGAGGTGCAGCGGCAAGTTGCGGATGATGACCTCGTCGGTGGTGGTTCCGCCCAGCTGGCATGCGAGGCAGTAGTCATTGAGCCACACACGGGGATCCGTCTCCCCAGTGTACTTGTCGATCGACGTGGGCTGGCGAAAGCGCTGAGCGAAACTCGTCGTGCGGATCTCCCAGCTGAACAAGCGGGTGCCCGGGGGCTCCGGCGTCGGTGAGCGATCCTCACAGCTGTCGTAGTGCCTGCCTCGCCATGGATGGTAGCCTACTACCACCTGCGTCTCCGTGTTGCCCGTTCGACGGACGTTGATGACGTTACGGGCATCGCCGCCCTGGTCCTGTATGTGTGTGTCGAGGATTCGCTCCCTGTTGACGGTTAATAGTTGTATCAAATTTCGTTTATGACTTGCAAGCGGACAAGTCTCCCATCGTAGTCAAGGGACCCTTCTTCCCTCGAGTGGTGAACCCAAGGTATCGAATCCATGGAACAAATGTGTGACGCAAAACTTAATCTAATAAAGCCAAGTAACTCCAATCTTCGATAAAAGAAACCCTAATGCATCTAAGTTAAAGACACGAAACTAATCTAATCTACTAAAGACCGGAGAAAACAAAGTAAGATTGGGTAGATAAACCGATCTAGAGGGATCGGGGTAAGCCTTTTGTTGAAGTTCCAAGCAAGAGAAGAAGTAGCAAATCGAATCTTATTAGAAGCCTCTTTAAATCGTGGTTTCCCGTCCAAATCCGAAAACATCCGCCTTTCGGAACCCCCGTTCTGTCACAATGTATCCCTACTCATGCGGGGAGTCTAGGGCGAGTCAAAAGACAAGTCGAGATTCTTTCGGAAGATCCGGCGTGTACCTCTAGCCACCGCGGCTACAAGAACACACTATGTAATCTATCTAGAGAATAGAATTGGAATAAGCGAAGCCGATCAAAAAACGAAATCTTTGAGGAAACACTTGATCGCTAAAAAAAGATTAAACTTGATAATTCAACTATAACAATGATACATACACAAGATCACCACCGGGATCCTTCCTTGATCTTGCTTCTAGCTCCGGGAACTCCGACGTGGTCTTCCGTGCAAGGTTCCCACGTCGGCTAGGGGAACCCTAGTCAACTAGCTCGACCCTCTCCTCTCCGAGATGGTGTCCCTCTCTTCTCTGCTCCTCGGCGGCCGATGACGAATTCTATGATGCGTGGCTCTCGGTCAGGGGGCTATAAATAGCCTGATTGGCGGCTAGGGAAAAGGGGAGCCTCACTGGGCCATGGACAGGGCTGGGCCAACCGGCCTGGGCCGGCAGTCTTGGGCCCATCCAGGCCCAGCCCGAGGCCTCCTTTGCTCTATGTCGGTTCCCTTGCTTCCTGGATGTTTCCCCCTTCTGCATGTAGGACTATGTCACCGGTTTCTCTCCGAATTGGACACAACTCCTTGTCTTGCAAGATTCAGCACTTTTCTGGTCAGGTCCTCGGAGTTTGTCGTCTTCTCGGATCAAGTCCCTAGCTTCTTGGAGTTAAGTTTGCTTCATTGCATGACTTGTACGGGGCTTCAAGGTCTTGTCATGAGGTGCTTGATGAACTTATCCGAAAGTCTTGCTTTCAACGCTAAAACCCCGTATAAACATTAAACTCCAAAACCGACATGCACACGTGAACTTGTTATACCACGGGGGTTAGTACCAATGGATAAGGTATAAAACTTATGCCAACATCGAAGGTAAACTCATGGCTTGGTTGACAGATTTTCACTGTCAACATCTCCCCCATGCTTAAACCTTGCTCGTCCTCGAGTAAGCCTTCGATGGATATCATCATTGCCAAACAATGTTTAAACCTTGCACTTGATCATACACGAGAAAAAATAATGCTCTCAAAATTTTAATTCGTTAAAGTTCCATAATGTACTAGCCTTCATCTCTACGGAGGGTAGATTCTTAATTAAGCTTATCCCACAAATATTAACATGCTCACAAAGTTTAAATAGATCTCAGAATTTTTGAAATAAAGAACGAGATAAAGAAAAGCTAAACCAAGTTCACAAATTTAAATCATCTTGTATATTGCTCATGAACTCTCATCTCACTTGTCTCTCAAGCCTATATATTCTACTCCTTTCCCTGTCATAATATATATGTGTTGTAGGCTTTATATGGAGCTTTGAAAAAGTTTAGTCCTAACAAGATTTTATAAATGAGGTGTTGTCAAAACAAGACAAGCTTTTCATGGTCTTACCGAGACTCGTCAAAAAGGTCATTGGAAAATAATGTTAAATCAAGGAGGGGGAAGAGAAAAATACACACACTTTAGATGAGTGGACATGTGCAAATGGCAAAGAGTGATCCCGAGGCACAAAGGAAGTCATCGTTATCAGATTGCACATGGTTGGAAAATGAGAATGGATCATTTAAACTTGAAGCATCGAATGCACTCTTAGAGAACCGGGGAGTTCACTTTACGCATACTCATATTTTTTTCTCTTTCTCATATTTCTCATTCTTTTCTTTCTTTCTTTCTTTCTTTCACTCATTATATATAGTTTTTTTTCTTGGGAGACTTTCACCTTGGAAGTCACGTAATCGCCTTTAAATTTTTTTCATTCATCATTTTTTTAAAAATACTCCCCTTTGAACTCTAAAACTGCACCGTACCTACCTCCTCCCCCATGCTTAGACGTTGCTCGTCCTCGAGCAAAGAGGCGATAAAGAAGGTAGGTACCGGAAATATTTTTCTTTTGGAGAGATACTTGAAATCTTCAATGTTGGCACCGTCTTGCGATCTTCCTTGAATTGATGATCCATTCTCAACGATAGGTTGTGGTCAAGAGGTAACCACAAAAGATGATATTTGTTTTTAAGGGTGGATATCCGGCGAGGTTTGTGAGATCTCCAATGCGGGGATACACAATGCACGGATAAAAGGCTAGCAAAAAGATAGATACGCAAAACGGAATGACCAACTTCTTAGTCTGGGGCTAGAGAAATCATGGCCTGCAATAACTCACTCAAAAATAAATCTTGTACACTAAGGTTTATGCACTCAAATTTATAGTAGGCTTTGGATAGGTTGAGCAATACACAAGTGATATTTATGACAAGGTTAGCGATATTTTTGAGCATAAAAGACATCTTTAATCTATTCATAACTTGAGAGCATATAAAACACTATGGGTCTTTATTTTAATCATAACCTCCGCTGAAGATTAAGCTAGCATTTAAATAAAATCATATTCGTATTTTAAGAGAGCACTAGCTCAAACATGCATAGATCAATTACAAAGATAAACAAAGCAGCAATTATAATCATATATCATCATAGCACAAATTTTTGTAACTTTTCCAATGATATAATCAAGGTGGTGTCTTTATTAATGATGATATCAAGTTGAAATACAAACTGAAAATAAACAAACATGCTTGCTGAAATTTAAATAAAAACAGAAAATATTACGCAAACACACATAAGCAAAAGCTGAAATTACAGAGAAAAAGAAAAGAAAAGAAAACTAAAGTTCCTAAATGTTCTAGTCCTCCGCCGGTGGTTGGTGTTGATGATCTTGATAGTAATACCCTTGCTCATAATATGATTGGGCATTCCCTCCGACGAATTGATTTGGCTCCACTAGGTGAAGGCGTCCAAGCTCAAAGGCAATATTTGCATTGCCTTCACCAAGTTGAGCTGTGTTAGCTTGGATGGCTGCGATGTTTTGGGCGTTTCTTGCAGCATACCCTCCAATTATGGCCATGCTTTGTTGTGGTTGGGGATGATGTGCGTAGGGCTCCGCGAAGTTAGCGTTGGGCACCACATAATTTGGTGGGGGTACCGGTGCACCACCCCCCCATGCTTGCTCTTGTGGCCCTCCGTAATAACTTGGCGGAGGAGGGATCCCGTCGAATGGTTGCACATTGGGTTGTGCTCCACTCGCTTGTGCGGAGGATGTTCCCTCCTCTACGATTCTTCCTCTTTTGTTCTTCCTTGCAGGGACAAGGAGTCCCTCTTCCAACCAATCTTCCCTCCCTTCGGTGAAAAGCCTAAGCCTCTCATTGGGAAGGGGTAGGTTTACTATGGCCAAACGATAACCTCCTCTCTCATCTCCACTAATGTATTTGCCTTGCCGCAAATACTCAATGCCGAGAGAGGTACCACGCAAAAGATGGTCGGGGTTTCTTGCGATCCCCGGCCGTAAGGAGAAGGCCAACATGGAGAGGTAGCACCCCGAACCAATATTTTCCGCCCCCGATGTTGCTTCACAACACCAACGGTTGATCATAAGGTAAGAGGGGTCTATTGGCTGCCTGGCAATTAAAGCCGAGTAGAGCCAATTCAACTCCGTGTCGGTCACCTTCGTCTCCTTCATCCTCCCCAATACCCTCTTGCACATCCAAGAGTGAAATATCCGGATAATGGGGTTGAGGATGCAATTGCGTTGTTGATGGGCTTCTCCGGAGATCATATTCCAAAATCCCGCTAACATGCCGGGTGGCACGTCAACTTTCTCCAGAGCTCCCTTGTGGAATCCAAGTAGCTCCCTAACGTGCTCGTAGGGAACCACTTGCTGGACTCCCTCCAAACGGAATGACAAGCTTTGCACCCCATCATCAAGGACAGGTGCAATAGTCATCAAAATTTCCAAGGCGAACCCCATCCGGGTGTCCGCCGATACTCCGTTGGAGAATTGCACCCATCCAAGGTGCCCCAACATGTAGTATATGTCGGTGCCAAAACCCAAGGTGTAGAGTGCTTGGTCGTCGAATTCGATGTTGGGCACAAGCCTCTTCGAAGATGAGAGAGCCTCTCCTCCTCGACGACGACAAGATGATGAAGCCGTACGAAGAATATATCGGAGTGTAAGGAGGTGGCGCGGTTGAATGGGTCGATCGTCGTGGTGGCGCGGGCTGCTCCTCCGTGTGCCCTCGAGGTTCGGTAAACCTCATGGACGTGCTTCTTGCAGCCCTCATACCACCAAGGACGAGAGCATCGTTCCTCCTCGGTGGTGCCGTATCCGTCTCCATGCTCCGGGGAGACTCGGAACCGAGTGCCTCCTCGAAGACGTGGTGGATGACAGCTTGGATGACGACGAACTCTTCTTCTTGGAGAAGAGACTTGTGGTTTTCTTCCACATGGTTGCTGCACTCTTTTCTTCAACTAAAACTCCGGCTTGCAACCGGTAACTAGGCACCGAAACTCTTACTTCGGATGTGCACTGCGAGTGGATTAAGGATGTGGATTTTTTGAGCTATCAAGCTTGGGAAGGTTGGCTATGTCTACGGAGGTTTTGGGCACACAAACTTGAACACACAAACAAAGGAAGGAGAGGGAAGCTTGCACGCAGAAAACGGGAGCCGGATGGCTCCTTAAGTAGGGGAGGCCGGCCGGCACGGGCCGATCGGCCCGGGGGCCTCGGTGCACCTCCCCGCCTCGGCTTTCTTCCGGCACGATCATTTCGCCTCTGCAACTTTCCCCGCCCGCGTGCTCCACGAGTTGCATCGCCCAAACGCTCTCGTCCACTACTTTTCTTGCATTATTGGTCCTTCCACTTGATGCTTCATGCTTTGGGTCATGTCCATGCTCCCTAGCTCCACTTGCTTCACATGCCACCATGAAATTCCTGCAAAGTTGATGCTTGCTGCCCACCATGCTTGTCCTTTGCATGTGGAATTGGTGAAAGTTGATGAAAGGGAATCCAATGGTGCATGCATGATTAATTCAAACTAGATTGCCTCCATTTAGGTGTGTTTAAGGTTAAGCACTCCTCTAAAATATTTTTCGAGCCATGCAAGAGCTCAAACATAATTTTAGAGAAGTTTTTAAACCATTAAAAACAAATGTAAGTCGAAAATATTTTTCGACTACGTTGATTTCGGTCTCACCGGTATAGTTTGCCTTCATCGGTTGAGAGCAAACTTTTCCTGGCTTGATCATGGGGGCATAGGTTTAGGTTCTAATTTTGGCTAAATAAGAGAGATTTTGAATAAAACTAAATTAGATGAGGCTTAGAAAAATTCTAATCCTAGAGAAACCAAGGATATAGATTTTTAAATCAACGAAAAGTTTTGATTTCTAGGTTCACGCGAGTTCTACCACGTGCTGAATTTTTATTAACACATAGATATAAATCGTGGCTCTACTCGTGTGGTTTTAGCATGAAAAATAAGTCAACCTCGGCACCATAATGAGGGTGAAAGATTGAGTTAGGTTCTGAATTTATTTGGTTGAGGTTTCTCGAAAAGAAAAGAACAAACAAGCACATAGGAGGGTTCAAGCAAAGGGTTTATGATAAAGCGAAACATTCAATCAAGGATTATGTCTCTAATATTGTTCAACCACTTCTAAGTCTAATGTCTTTGCGTAATAAAACTCAAAACTAAATTATTAAAAAGACTCGAAAAACCTGGAATCGGGTTGTCCTCCCGGTAGCTAATTCTTGACTTGACGAAACGGGTTGCCTCCCACCTAGCGCTTCATTTATAGTCTATAGCTAGAATTCTTCACTTGATTACTTCGGATCAACGCTCTTTGCGGGCGTTGCAATCTTGGGTACCCACTTCCGCACCATCTTGGGCACGGGCTTGTCTTCCGGCTTAGTCATTTTTTTGGTCTTCACAGGCGGCTTCTCTTCCTTTGTCTTGACGGATGCAACACCTTCTTTGATTTTCTTTACGTTCATTTTTTTCGTCTCCTTCTTTTTCAGCCCCTCCATTTGTTTTGGTTCTCCCTTCACTCCAATCATGTTGCATGCCTCGATTCTGGGACGGAACTTGAAGGAACTCCTTTCTCTGTTGATATCGAACGTGATCTCCCCCTTGCCAACATCAATAGTAGCTCCCACGGTCTTGAGGAAAGGCCTCCCTAGGATGAGCGGCGGCTTCTCCCTCTCTCCCATCTCGAGCACAACGAAGTCGACAGGGATGAAGTGGTGTCCGACCTTTACGGGTACATCTTCAGCAATGCTCAAGGGATAGCGAATGGAGTTGTCTCCCAACTCCAAACATATACCCGTAAGCTCCATTGGTGGGCGTAGCTTCTCGAACACATCCCTCGGCATGAAGCTCACACTTGCTCCAAGGTCACATAACGCCTTCTCGAAGTTGAAAGAACCAACCGAACATGGAATGGTAGGGCACCCGGGGTCCTTTTGCTTCTCTAGCCCATTAGCAATAGCGGCACTACACTCCTCGGACATCTTGACATGATCTACCCAGAGCGTTGTTATCTCATATTTATTTGCAAGTATGTCTTTAAAGTAACGAGAATATGTAGGTACTTGTAGGGCATCAAGTAATGACATGTTGATGCTAAGTCTACGCACAACCTCCCCAAACTTCTCAAAGTGGTTGTCAAGTTTACCTCGGAAGTAGCGTGGCTTGAGTTGCGGTATCCTCGTGTCTTCCTCCGGCATCTCAAATTCGGGTTCCTCGGTGACGATCCCCGTAACCTTCTCTTTAGCAACTCCTTCCACCTCGGTGGATGGTTTAAGCTTCCTTGCTCCCGTGGAACGTTCCGGATCTTCGGTCTCCTTCCCCGAACGTGTTTGAATGGCCTTCGCCGATTCGGGACTTTTGGGCTGTCCGGAAGCTTCCTTCATCAATAGTGAGGCGCCCCGCAAGTTGTCCAACTTGCGTCTCAAGCATCTTTATCATGTTGAGCACTTGATGATTGGAACTTCCGACCTCTCGTTACTTTGCTATCGATGTTCTCCAACACCTTGTACGTAGTCTTGAACTTGGTGACGGTGTCCTTGTTGATCTTAGCTTGCTCATCCATGAACTCCTTCAATTGTATACGAAGCGGAACCGCGTTAGGAATAGATGAGCTTGCATTAAATTGAGGCCTACCTTGCCCGTAGCGGAAGTTCGGCAATTCTCCCTTCATCATGTAGTCGAGCACTTTGGCTTCCTCCGGACAATCTTTGCGGACATGGCCATACTCTCCACATTCTTCGCATGTGGACCTTGCTTCGGCGGCCTTCAAGTATTGAGCCTCTTTCTTTTCCATCTCCATCTTCTCAAACCTCCTCATGAGCGAGTCGATCTTGCCTTCATGTATGTTCTCCTTCTCCACTTGCAAGACTCCTTTGATGTTCCCCGTGGGTTGAACCGGATGTAGGCGCCGGACGACGCCCATGTGTCATTATCCGCGACCTTCTTGAATAGAGTGAAAGCTTCCGTCGGTGTAAGTTCGATGATGGATCCTCCCGCTGATGCATTGATGATCGTCATTGACGCCATGGTGAGTCCTTGATAGAACTTTTGCACGAGGTCTTCCTTCGGGAACTTGTGATGTGGAACCGCCGGGCGTACTCGTTGAAGCGCTCGAATGCCTCCGAGATAGTTTCGTAGGATATTGAACAAAGGTGGCAATCTTATTACGCAAGCTTTGAGTTTTACCGGTGAGTAGTATTCCTTCATGAAAGCCTTCATCAATGTGTTCCAATTTTGCACCGTCTCCGCCGGTTGAGAGTGGAACCATTGCAAAGCCTTCCCGAGTGAGAACGGAAAAAGCCTTGCCCTCATTTGATCTTGAGTCACCCCATCCATGTTGAAAGTCTGACATAGTTGAATGAATTCTTGGAGGTGAAGGTTCGGATCCTCTTTACCGGTGAAGGGTAAATGTTGCACCATGCGGATTGTTGAGGTCTTGATCTCGAACGGTCTTCCGATCTCCTCAAGGTTCAAGATTGGTAGGTCGATGATGTCTGGGGTGCATAGCTCCCCAATATTGCGTTCTTGCGGTGGTTGGTCACCCATCGGTGGAAGTCAATTCTCTCGAGGACTTTGAGGTGGTGAATTCTTCGGAGATTCCTGCGATCCTTTGTCTTCCGACACCGAATCTACAAAATCCGGCTTTTGAGCTTGATGTGCTTCGCGTCTCCTTAGCCTCGTAAAGTTTTTCCGGATCATCCACAAAATTATCGGGTTTGTTGGAGAGGTAGCCGTCCATCTCCTGTTAGGGTTAGCAATAAAAAAAGTATGCAAAAACTAGAAAGTAAAAGCAAATCTATAAAAACTAGGGTTAGACAAACTAGATTAGATGTATTTTGAGGATGATCAAAGTTTAGTAGATGCAAAAAGAAAAACAAAAAGAAAACTGAAAATTACAAAAAGGCAATAAAAAATCAAATCTTGATCACTTGTTCCCCGGCAACGGCGCCAGAAAAAGGGGCTTGTTGATGGTTAATAGTTGTATCAAATTTCGTTTATGACTTGCAAGCGGACAAGTCTCCCGTCGTAGTCAAGGGACCCTTCTTCCCTCGAGTGGTGAACCCAAGGTATCGAATCCGTGGAACAAATGTGTGACGCAAAACTTAATCTAATAAAGCCAAGTAACTCCAATCTTCGATAAAAGAAACCCTAATGCATCTAAGTTAAAGACACAAAACTAATCTAATCTACTAAAGATCGGAGAAAACAAAGTAAGATTGGGTAGATAAACCGATCTAGAGGGATCGGGGTAAGCCTTTTGTTGAAGTTCCAAGCAAGAGAAGAAGTAGCATATCGAATATTATTAGAAGCCTCTTTAAATCGTGGTTTCCCATCCAAATCCGAAAACATCCGCCTTTCGGAACCCCCATTCTGTCACAACGTATCCCTACTCATGCGGGGAGTCTAGGGCGAGTCAAAAGACAAGTCGAGATTCTTTCGGAAGATCCGGCGTGTACCTCTAGCCACCGCGGCTATAAGAACACCCTATGTAATCTATCTCGAGAATAGAATTGGAATAAGCAAAGCCGATCGAAAAACGAAATCTTCGAGGAAACACTTATCGCTAAGAAAAGATTCAACTTGATAATTCAACTATAACAATGATACATACACAAGATCACCACCGGGATCCTTCTTTGATCTTGCTTCTAGCTTCGGGAACTCCGACGTGGTCTTCCGTGCAAGGTTCCCACGTCGGCTAGGGAAACCCTAGTCAACTAGCTCGACCCTCTCCTCTCCGAGATGGTGTCCCTCTCTTCTCTGCTCCTCGGCGGCCGATGCGAATTCTATGATGCGTGGCTCTCGGTCAGGGGGCTATAAATAGCCTGATTGGCGGCTAGGGCAAAGGGGAGCCTCACTAGGCCCCGGACGGGGGTTGGGCCGACGGGGCTGGGCCGACGGGGCTGGGCCGACCGGCCCGGGCCCATCCGAGGCCCGGCTCGAGGCCTCCTTTGCTCTACGTCGGTTCCCTTGCTTCCTGGATGTTTCCCCCTTCTGCATGTAGGTCCATGTCGTCAGTTTCTCTTCGAATTGGACACAACTCCTTGTCTTGCAAGATTCAGCACTTTTCTAGTCAGGTCCTTGGAGTTTGTCGTCTTCTCGGATCAAGTCCCTGGCTTCTTAGAGTTAAGTTTGCTTCATTGCATGACTTGTACAGGGCTTCAAGGTCTTGTCATGAGGTGCTTGATGAACTTATCCTGGAAGTCTTGCTTTCAACGCTAAAACCCTGCATAAACATTAAACTCCAAAACTGACATGCACACTTGAACTTGTTATACCACAGGGGTTAGTACCAATGGATAAGGTATAAAACTTATGCCAACACCGAAGGTAAACTCATGGCTAGGTTGACGGATTTTCACCGCCAACACTCCCTGACCGGCGTTCGGCCCTGGTTGGCGGGTTGTGCCGTCGCGCCGCCCGTGTGAACTGACGCCTCGAGGCCCTGCGCGCCTCCTTTGTCCCGCGCGCTTCCCTGCTGGCGAATGCGGGATGCCGAGCTCTAAGCCTGTTGCACGACCACTTGCTCGATGAGCGCCTGCGCCTCGCGGTGCAGGTTTTGTTTGATGCCGGGAAATGTAGTCGGACCATGTACTCCATGTGCACGCCCAAGGGCAAGATGAAGACAAGGCCGACACTGGCTCCTTCTTTCATGACCGAGCCATCGAAATACATGATCCCAGTCTCATGCCCTATTTTCGCTGGTGGAGTTTGCATCTCCATCCACTCGGCCACAAAATCCGCGAGTACTTCGGACTTGATCGCGCTGCGTGGAGCATAGTGATATTTTGTCCCATCAACTCGAGCGCCCATTTGGCGATCCTTCTTTTGGCCTCGGGGTTTTGGATGACCTCCCCGAGTGGATACTTGGACACCACAGTGATGGGATGCACGTCGAAGTAATGCCGGAGCTTGCGCTTAGTCATCAAGATCGCATACAAAAGCTTATGCATCTGTGAGTAGCGCGTCTTGGAGTCGGAGAGTACCTCACTGACGAAGTACACCGGCCGCTGTACCTTTTGGACCTCCCGAGTCCTTCCCGTTCTACCACCAAAGCCGCGCTGACCACTTGAGGATGTTCTTGAGCGAGTCAAGTGCCTCTTGTGCCTCGGGGGTCCACGTGAAGTGGTCAGACTTCTTCATCAACTTGTATAGTGGCAGGCTACGTTCTTTGAGTCGTGCTATGAAATGACTCCGAGCTGCGAGACAGCCCGTGACATGATGTACGCCCTTCAGGTTCTTCATTGGTCCGGTGTCCATAATGGTTGAGATTAGCTTCAATGTCGCGTTCCGACACGACAAAGCCAAGGAGCACTCCCCTCGGGACCCTGAAAATGCACTTCTTGGGGTTCAGATTCACCCTGTGCTGTCATAGCTTCACGAAGACCTCTGTGAGGTTGGGGACTAGATCCCCTGTTTTCTTTGACTTGACTACGATGTCGTCGACGTATGCTTATATGATGTAGCCTATCAACTCCCCGAAGACGCGTCGCATGCATCGTTGGGAAGTAGCGCCCGCATTTTTGAGCCCAAAGGGCATCGTTTGATAGCAATGTGCGCCGAATAGAGTAATGAATGAGGTTGCGAGTTCGTCTGCTATGCACATCGCAAGTTGGTGGTACCCGGAGTACGCATCGAGAAAAAAAAGCGTCTCGCACCCGGCTGTTGAATCGACTTATTGATCTATGCGAGGCAAAGGAAACGGATCCTTGGGACACGCCTTGTTAAGGCTCGTGTAATCAACGCACATTCTCCATTTCTTATTCTTCTTCTTTACAAGTACAGGGTTTGCTAACCACTCGGGGTGGTATACTTCACGGATGAACCCTGCACTAAGGAGCTTCAAGATCTCCTCGCCAATCGCCTTACACTTGTCGTCATTGAAGCGGCGTAGGCGTTGTTTTACCGGCTTCGATCCCAGCTTGATGTTCAATTTGTGCTCACCAACCTCCCTCGGGATCCCCTTTATGTCGGAGGGTTTCCACGCAAACACGTCGAGGTTCGCTATGAGGAAGTCGACGGGCGCGCTTTCCTATTTTGGATCGAGCGTCGTCCCGATACGGAGCGTACGACCATCATTGGAGACGACCGCATCCTTGGCGGGCTCGAAAGAGCAAGCCGCACGCTTGGGCGACTCGGGAACATCCTGGTCCTCGGAGCGAGGCTCAGCGTGGAGCCTCTCAAACTGGATGGTTGCTTCTGCGAACTGAAAGCACTCAACATCGCACTCGTATGCATGCTGGTATGTTGGCCCTACTGTGATGATCCCCTTTGGTCTGAGAATCTTTAGTTTTAGGTACGTATAGTTGGGCACGGCCATAAACTTCGTGTATGCCGGCCTCACGAGGATCCCATGGTACGTCCCCGAGAACCCCACCACTTCGAATGTGAGGGTTTCTGTGCGGAAGTTCCGCACGTCCCCGAATGTGACGGGTAGATCGATCTTCCTGAGGGGGAGCACCTCGATTCCAGTTACGACTCCATGGAATGGTGCCATCGACGGCCTCAGTGCGGACCGCGAGATGCCCATCTTGTCAAGCGTAGATGCGTAGAGCACGTTGATCCCGCTTCCCCCATCCATCCAGACCTTGTGGATCCTTCTGGATTTGAACAGAAGGGGCTACCACTAGTGGGTAGGATCCAGGCTGAGGTACGGTGTTAGGATGGTCCTTGCAATCGAAGGTTATCGGAACCTCCAACAACTTTAGGTAGGACGGCTTCACGACGTCAGTGTTCATGACTTCACGCCGGATGAGCTTCTCGTGCCGCCTCGACGGTCTTGCCGGTGATCCCCCGAAGATCATATGCACCACGCCATCTTCACCAAGGAACACAACCCCCGCGCCATCATTGTTGTCGTGGGAGGGGCTTTACTTGTTGGGCTGGTCCGCCGCCCTTGGCTTGAGGGTGCTCTTGACGTACTTCTTCATGAGCCGGCACTCCCTGAGCGTGTGCTTGACGTGGACCTCATGGTGTGGGCACGATGCGTCCAGGAGCTTCTCGAATTGGTCCTTGGTCGGTGCGGTCTTGCCCTGATTGCCCTTGAGGCGAGAGGCCTTGCGCTCCACCACCGCGACAAAGGTGTCGTTGCCACGACACTTGTCGTTCTTCTTGTTCTTTTTGAAGCGCAAGGACGTTCCCTCGCCATGTTCCACAACTTGTCTCCCGTTTCCCTAGGGGATGTTCGACGTCGCGGCCACTGCCTCCTCGCCGTCGGCGTGGTTGCTTGCGATGTCGAGGAGCTCACGGGTCATACGCGGCATACGACGCCCGAGCCGGTGGATGAGGGAGGTGCATGTCATGCCGTTCTGAAACGCCGAGATGGCCTCATTGTCCGTCGCGATGGGGAGCTTGGTGCAACACTTGGAGAAGTGTCGTATGTACTAGCGGAGACTCTCCCTCGGCTGTTGCTTGTAGTTACGTAGGTCCCACTGCTTGCCCAGTCGCATGTACGTGCCCTGGAAGTTGGGGCGATGAAGACCCGACGTAGGTCGGTCCAGTCTTGGATATTGTCGTGCGGCAAGTGCTTGAGCCACATGCGTGCAGAGTCACCGAGGTAGAGTGGAAAGTTCTTGATCACGAAGAGATCGTCGGTCGCACCACTGGCATGGCACACGAGCCGGTAGTCCTCGAGCCATACACTAGGGTTGGTGTCCCCATCGTACCTTGGCACGTTGGTTGGAGACCAATAGCGCGAGGGGAACTTCGTGTCACGGATGCTTCGGCCAAAAGCCCAGGGACACTGCTGGTTCGGTGACCAGCTGCACTCGCGGTCGTCGTCACTGTCGTGGCACCTCCTGCGCCCACGGTCATCGTTGTGGTGCGAGCGGTTGTCGTGGTTGTTGTCGATGCTGTCAGCTCGCCGACGGGCTTCGATGGTGTTCCGGACGTTGCGATTGGGCCCAAGAAGGCTTTTGACTGCCGACGCCGCAGCCCCGACTGGTGCGTCGCTTGTTGCGCCACTTTTACTTCGAGCAGCGCCTTCAACTGCTGACGCACATGCCACTCCTTGGAGGTTGCGGGCTCCGGGCAGCCGCACAGCAGCATGGCCAAGACGGCTAGGTTCTGGGACGCCCGTCGGAAGAGAGGCGGTGCATCAGCGTCGGCATTTGCGCCTCTATTGGCGCGTCGATTGTTGTGGGCTCCGGCACGCGCACGACCGGCGTAGGTGTGCGACCGCGCGGCTGGTCTGCAGTCGGTCGGCGTTCACGCTGGTTGCCATTCCCCTCATGGGGCTCGCCCTGCACAGGAACGTCCTGCGTCGGGCGTCGATCGCCGTTCCCCTCACGGGCTTGGCCCTGCACAGGCATGCCTTGTGCAAGTTGTCGCTCGCATGGCTCGGAGTCCATGCCAAGCTCTTGGTGTAGAAGGGACTACTCCTCGTCAAGCTGGCGCCTTGCCTCCGCGAGTTCGTCGAGTCGTGCACTGTTGACGGTTAATAGTTGTATCAAAGTTCGTTTAGACTTGCAAGCGGACAAGTCTCCCGTCATAGTCAAAGGACCCTTCTTCCCTTGAGTGGTGAACCCAAGGTCTCGAATCCGTGGAACAAATGTGTGACGCAAAAGATGATCTAGTAAAGCCAAGTAACTTCAATCTTCGGTAAAGAGAAACCCTAATGCATATAGATAAAGAACAAAAAACGAATCTAATCTACTAAAGATCGGAGGTAACACAGATAGATAGGGTAGATAAACCGATCTAGAGAGATCGGGTTAAGCCTTTTGTTGAAGTTCCAAGCAAGAGAAGAAGTAGTAAATTCGAATCTTATTAAAAGCGTCTTTAAATCGTGGTTTCCCGTCCGACTCCGAAAACGCTCGCCTTTCGAAACCCCCGTTCTGTCACAATGTATTCCTATTCATGTGGGTAGTCTAGGGTGAGTCCAAGGACAAGTCGAGTTCTTTCGGAAGATCCGGCGTGTACCTCTAGCCACCGCGGCTACAAGAACACCCTATGTGTTCTATCTCGAGAATAGATCTAGAATAAGCAAAGCCGATCGAGAAACGAAATCATCGAAGAAACGCTTGATCGCTAGAAATCGATTCAACTTGATAATTCAACTAGTACAATGATACATAAACAAGATCACCACCAGGATCCTACCTTGATCTTGCTTCTAGCTCTGGGAACTCCAACGTGGTCTTCCTTGCAAGGTTCCCACGTCAGCTAGGGAGACCCTAGTCAACTAGCTCGACCCTCTCCTCTCCGGGATGGTGTCCCTCTCTTCTCTGCTCCTCGGCGGCTGATGACGAATTGATTTATGTGTGGATCTCGACCCCGGGGCTATAAATAGCCCGAATGGTGGCTAGGTCAAAGGAGGGGGGCAAATGGGCCCTGGACTGGGCTGGGCCGGCCGGCCTGGGCCGACCGTCCTGGGCCCATCCAGGCCCAGTTCCCGGCCTCCTTCGCGTGGCATCGGTTCTCGAGTCTTCTAGATCCTTCCCCCTTCTGCATGTAGGCCCTTGTCATCAGTTTCTCTCCGAGTTGAACGTAGCTCCTTGTCCCGCAAGATTCGGCACTTTTCTGGTTAGGTCCTCAGAGTTTGTCATCTTCTTGGGTTGAATCCCTGGCTTCTTGGAGTCAAGTTTGCTTCATTGCATGACTTGTATGGGGCTTCAAGGTCTTGTCACAAGGTGCTTGATGAACTTATCCCGGAAGTCTTGCTTTCAATGCTAAAACCTTGCATAAACACTAAACTCCAAAACTGACATGCACAAATGAACTTGTTATACTACGGGGGTTAGTACCAATGGATAAGGTATAAAACTTATGCCAACACCGAAGGTAAACTCATGGCTAGGTTGACGGATTTTCACCGTCAACATCTCCCCCATGTTTAAACCTTGCTCGTCCTCGTGTAAGCCTTCGATGGATATTATCGTTGCCTATCAATGTTTAAACCTTACACTTGATCATACATGAGAAAACATAATGCTCTCGAAAAATTTTTAATTCGTTAAAGTTCCATAATGTACTAGCCTTCATCTCTACGGAGGGTAGATTCTTAATTAATCTTATCCCACAAGTATTAACATGCTCCCAAAATTTAAATAGATCTCAGAAATTTTGAAAACAAAGAACTAGATGAAAAAGAGCTAAACCAAGTTCACAAATTTAAACCATCTTGCATATTGCTCATGAACTCTCAAGTCACTTTGTCTCTCAAGCCTATATATTCTACTCCTTTCCCTCTCATAACATATATGTGTGGTAGGCATTATATGGAGCTTTTTGGGAAAGTTTAGTCCTACCAAGATTTTACAAATGAGATGTTGTCAAAACAAGACAAGCTTCTCATGGTCTTACTGAGTCTCGTCAAAAAGGTCATTGGAAAATAATGTTATATCAAGGAGGCGAGAGAGAAAAATACACACACTTGAGATAAGTGGACATGTGCAAATGGCAAAGAGTGATCCCGAGGCACAAAGGAAGTCCTCGTTATCGGATTGCACATGGGTGGAAATGAGTATGGATCTTTTAATCTTGAAGCATTGAAATTCCTAATGTATTTTAGAGAACCGGGGAGTTCACTTTATTTTTGTTTTTACACATACTCATATATATTTTTTATTTTTCTTATATATATTTCTTTCTTTCTTTGTTTCTTTCCTTTGAATTTTTTTTATTTGCTCCCTTTTGAACTCCAAAATTACATCATACCTACCTCCTCCCCCATGCTTAGACGTTGCTCGTCCTCGGGCAAAGAGGTGATAAATAAGGTAGGTACCGGAAATATTTTTCCTTGGAGAGATACTTGAATTCTTCAATGTTGGCACCGTCTTGCCATCTTCCTTGAATTGATGATACATTCTCAATGATAGGTTGTGGTCAAGGAGGTAGTCACAAAAGATGATATTTGGTTTAATGGTGGATATCCGGTGAGGTATGTGAGATTTCCAATGCGGGGATACACAATGTACGGATAAAAGGCTAGCAAAAGATAGATATGCAAAAACGGAATGACCAGCTTCCTAGTCTCGGGCCAGAGATATCATGGTCTGCAATAACTCACTCAAAAATAAATCTTGTACACTAAGGTTTATGCACTCAAATATATATAAGGCTCTGGATAGGTTGAGCAACACACAAGTGATATTCATGACAGGGTTAGCGATATTTTTAGGCATAAAAAACTATCTTTAATCTATCTATAACTTGAGAGCACATAAAACACTATGGGTCTTTATTTTAATCATAACCTCCGCTAAAGATTAAGATAGCATTTAGATAAATTCAGATTCGTATTTTAAGAGAGCACTAGCTTTAACATGCATTAATCAATTACAAAGATAAGCAAAGCAGCAATTATAATCATATATCATCATGGCACAAATTTTGTAACTTTTTCAATGGTGTAAACAAGGTGGTGTCTTTATTAATGATGAAAACAAGCTGAAATACATGCTGAAAATAAACTAACACACTTGCTGAAATTTAAATGAAAACTGAAAATACTACGCAAACACAAGCAAACACAAGCTGAAAATTATAGAAAAAGGGAAAAGAAAAGAAAACTAAAGTTCCTCCTTCTTCCTAATCCTCCGCCGGTGGTTGGTGTTGATAATCTTGGTAGTTGTATCGTTGCTCGTAGTAGGGTTGTACATCCCCTCCAACGAATTGATCTGGCTGCACTAGGTGAAGGCGCCCAAGCTCATAAGCAATATTTGCATTGCATTCACCAAGTTGAGCCGCGTTGGATTGGATGGCTGCGACATTTTGCATGTTTCTCGCAACATACCCTCCAATTATGGCCATGCTTTGTTGTGGTTGGGGATATTGTGCGTAGGGCTCCGCGAAGGTTACGCTGGGCACCAAATAATTTGGTGGGGACACCGATGCACCACGCCCCTCCCCCTATGCATGCATTTGTGGCCCTCCGTAATAACTTGGCGGAGAAGGGATCCCGCAGAATGGTAGCACATAGTTAGGTTGTGCACCACCCGCTTGTGCGGAGGAAGATCCCTCCTCTACATTGCTTCCTCTTTTATTTTTCTTTGCCGGGACAAGGAGTCCCTCCTCCAACCAATCCTCCTTCCCCTGATTGAAAAGCCTAAGCCTTGCATCCGGAAGGGGTAGGTTCACCTTGGCCACATGAAAGCCTCCTCTCTCATCTCCACTAATATATTTCCCTTGTTTCAAATACTCCAAACTGAGAGGGGTTCCACGTAAAAGATGTTCGGGATTCCTCGTAATCCCCGGCCTTAAGGAGATGGCCAACATAGAGAGGTAGCACCCCGAACCAATATCTCCCGATCCCGATGTTGCCTCGCAACACCATCGGTTGGTCATGAGGTATGAGGAGTCTATTGGCGCTTGGCAACTAAAGTCGAGTAGAGCCAATTCAACTCCATGCCGGTCACCTTCGTCTCCCTCATCCTCCCCATAATCCTCTTGCACATCCAAGAGCGGAATACTTGGATAATAGGGTTGCGGATGGAATTGCGTTGTTGGTGGGCTTCTCCGGAGATTAAATTCCAAAATCCATTTAACAAGCCGTCCGGCACGTCGACTTTCTCCGGAGCTCCCTTTTGGAACCGAAGTAGCTCCCTAACATACTCGTAGGGAACCACTTATTGGATTCCCTCCAAACGGAATGATAAACTTTACACCCCCTCATCAAGGATGGGCGCTATAGTTGTCAAGGTTTCCAAGGCAAACTCCTTGTGGGTGTTTGCCGACACCCCGTTGGAGAATTGCACCCATAAGGTGCCCCAACATATAATATATGTCCGTGCCGAAACCCAAATAGTTGAGTGCCTGGTCGTCGAAATCAACGTTTGCCACAAGCCTCTTCTCAAGACGAGAGAGTTTCTTCTCCTCCTCCTCCGACAATATGATGAAGCCATATGTGGAATACCGCGGAGTGTATGGAGGTGGTGCAGATGAACGGGTCGATTGACGAGGTGGGACGGGCGGCTCCTCCGTACGCCCTTGAGGTTCGGTAAACCTCATGGACGTGCTCCTTGTTGCCCTCATGTCACCGAGGAGGAGAGTGCCGTTCCTCCTTGGCGGTGCCTTGTCCTCCTCCATGCTCTGAGGAGACTCAGAAACCGAGTGCCTCCTTGAAGATGTCATCGAAGTCGGCTTGGATGACGATGACCCCTTCTTCTTGGTGAAGAGACTTGTGGTTTTCTTCCACATGATTGCAGCACTCTCCTCTCCACTAAAATTCCAGGTTGCAACCGGTAACTAGGCACTTAAAAACTTACTTCGGAATGTGGACTTTGAGTGGATTAAGGGTGTGTATTTGTTTGAGCTATCAAGCTTGGGAAGGTTGGCTATGTCTACAGTGGTTACCGGGGCACAAAAACTTGAGCACACAAGGCGAGGAAGGAGGGAGATGCTTGCACTGAGAAGACGGGAGCCGGGGGGCTCCTTTTGTAGGGGAGGACGGCCGGCACGGGTCGGCCCGGCACGGGTAGCCGCGTGCCTCCCCAGGGCTCCATTTTCCCCCAGCACGATCATTTCTCCTCTGTGACTTTCTTGCTCGCGTGCTCCACGAGTTGCACCGCCCAAACGCTCTCATCCACTCCTTTTCTTGCATTATTGGTCCTTCCACTTGATGCTTCATGCTTTGAGTCATGTCCATACTTTCTTGCTCCACTTGCTTCACATGTCATCATGAATTTCCTGCAAAGTTATGCTTGCTGCCCACCCATGCTTGTCCTTTGCATGTGGTCTTGATGAAAGTTGATGAAAGGGCATCCAATGGTGAATGCATGATTAACTTTAACTAGATTGCCTCCCTTTAAGTATGTTTAAGGCTAAGCACTCCTCTAATTTTGAAAATTAAAAATATTTTCAGAGCTACCGAAGAGCTCAAGCATAAATTTAGAGAAGTTTTTAAACCATTAAAAACAATGTAAGTCAAAAATATGTTCCGACTACGTTGATATTAGTCTCACCGGTATAGTTTGCCTTCATTAGTTGAGAGCAAATTTTTCCCCGCTTGATCATGGGGGCATAGGTTTAGGTTCTAATTTTGGCCAAATGAGAGAGATTTTGAATAAAATAAAATTAAATGAGGCTTATAAAAATTCTAATCTTAGAGAAACCAAGGATATAGATTTTTAAGCCAACCAAAAGTTTAGTTTCTATGTTCACGCGAGTCCTACCACGTGCTGAAATTTCATTAACACCTAGGTATAAGTCGTGGCTCTACTAGTGTGTTTTTAGCATGAAAACAAGTCAACCACAACACCATAACTAGGATGAATGGTTGAGTTAGGTTCTAAATTTATTTGGTTGTGGTTCCTGGAGAAGAAACAAACAAACTCATAGGAGGGTTCAAGTAAAGGGTTTATGATCAAGCAAAATATTCAACCAAGAATTATGTCTCTAATATTGTTCAACCACTTCTAAGTCTAATGTCTTTGCGCAATAAAATTTAAAACTAAATTATTTAAAAAGACTTGAAAAACCTGCAATCGGGTTGTCCTCCCGGTAGCTTATTCTTGACTTGACGAAACGGGTTGCCTCCCGCCTAGCGCTTCGTTTATAGTCCATAGCTAGACTTCTTCACTTGGTTACTTCGGATCAACGCTCTTTGCGGGCGTTGCAATATTGGGTACCCACTTCTGCACCATCTTGGGTTCGGGCTTATCTGCCGGCTTAGTCATTTTTTGGTCTTCACAGGCAGCTTTTCTTCCTTTGTCTTGACGGATGCAACATCTTCCTTGACTTTCTCCACATCCTTCTTCTTCGGCTCTTTCTTCTTTTGCAGCCCTACCTTCTTCTTTGGTTCTTCCTTAACAACGCGACGATGAGGTGGAACATATTTAACTTCAATCATATTGCAAGCCTCGAGTCGTGGTCGGAACTTGAAAGAACTCCTTTCTCTGTTAATATCGAACATGATCTCCCCCTTGCCAACATTAATAGCAGCTCCCACGGTCTTGAGAAAAGGTCTCCCAAGGATGAGCGGCGGCTTCTCCCTCTCTCCCATCTCGAGCACCACGAAGTCGACGTGGATCAAGTGGTGTTCGACCTTCACAGGTACAACATCGGCAATGCCCTAGGGATAGTGAATGGAGTTATCTCCCAACTCCAAACACATGCCCGTAGGCTCCAACGGTAGGCATAGCTTCTCGAACACATCTCTTGGCATGACGCTCACACTTGCTCCAAGGTCGCACAACGTCTTCTCGAAATTGAATGAACCAACGGAACATGGGATTGTAGGGCATCCGGGGTCCTTTTGCTTCTCTAGCCCATTAGCAATAGAGGCACTACACTCCTCGTACATCTTGACATGATCTACCCCGAGTGTTGCTATCTCATATTTATTTTCAAGTATGTCTTTAAAGTAATGAGAATATGTAGGTACTTGTAGGGCATCTAATAATGACATGTTGATGCTAAGTCTACGCACAACCTCCACAAACTTCTCAAAGTGGTTGTCAAGTTTACCTCGGAAGTAGCGTGGCTTGAGTTGTGGTATCCTTGTGTCTTCTTCCGGCATCTCAAACTCGGGTTATTCGGTGACGATCCCCGTAACCTTCTCCTTAGCAATTCCTTCCGCCTCGGCAGATGGTTTAGGCTTCCTTGCTCCCGTGGAACGTTCCGGATCTTCGGTCTCCTTTCCCGAACGTGTTTGAATGGCCTTCGCCAATTCGGGACTTTTAGGTTGTCCCGGAAGCTTCCCTTCATCATTAGTGAGGCTCCCAGCAAGTTGTCCCACTTGCGTTTCGAGCATCTTCATCATGTTGAGCACTTGATGGTTGGAGCTCCTGACCTCCGTCACTTTGCTATCGATGTTCTCCAACACCTTATCTATGGTCTTGAACTTGGTGATGGTGTCCTTGTTGATCTTGGCTTGCACGTCCATGAATTCCTTCTATTGTATACGAAGCGGAACCGAATTTGGAATGCATGAGCTTGCATTAAATTGAGGTCTACCTTGCCCGTAGCGGAGGTTCGGCAATTCTCCCTTCCTCATGTAGTCGAGCACTTTGGCTTCCTCCGGACAATCTTTGTGGACATGGCCGTACTCTCCGCATTCTTCGCATGTGGATCTTGCTTCGGAGGCCTTCAAGTCTTGAGCCTCTTTCTTTTCTATCTCCATCTTCTCCAACCTCCTCATGAGTGAATCAATCTTTCCTTCAAGTATGTTCTCCTTCTCCACTTGCAAGACTCCTTTGACGTTTCCCGTGGGTTGAACTGGATGTAGGCGTCCGGATGACGCCCATGTGTCATTATTTGCGACCTTCTTGAATAGAGTGAAAGCTTCCGTCGGTGTAAGCTCGATGATAGATCCTCCTGCCGATGCGTCGATGATCGTCCTTGACGCCATGGTTAGTCCTTGAGAGAACTTTTGCGCGAGGTCTTCCTTCGGGAACATGTGATCTGGAACCGCCCGAGTGTACTCATTGAAGCGCTCGAATGCCTCCGAGATAGTTTCCGTAGGATATTGAACAAAGGTGGCAATCTTATTACGCAAGCTTTGAGTTTTACCCGGCGAGTAGTATTCCTTCATGAAAGCCTTCATCAACGTGTTCCAATTTTGCACCGTTTCCACCGGTTGAGAGTGGAACCATTGCAAAGCCTTCCCGAGTAGCGAGAACAGAAAAAGCCTTGCCCTCATTTGATCTTGAGTCACCCCATCCATGTTGAAAGTTTGACATAGTTGAATGAATGCTTGGAGGTGAAGGTTTGGATCCTCTTTACCGGTGAAGGGTGAATGTTGCACCATGTGGATAGTTGAGGTCTTGATCTCGAACGGTCTTCCAATCTCCTCAAGATTCAAGATTGGTAGGTCGATGATGTCTGGGGTGCATAGCTCCCCAATATTGCGCTCTTGCGGTTGGTCACCCATCGGTGGAAGTCGATTCTCCCGAGGACTTTGAGGTGGTGAATTCTTCGGAGATTCCTTCGATCCTTTGTCTTCCGAGTTTGAATCTACAAAATTCAACTTTTTAGCTTGATGTGGTTCACGTCTCCTTAGCCTGTAAAGTTTTTTAGATCATCCACAAAATTATCGGGTTTGTTGGAGAGGTAGCCGTCCATCTCCTGTTAGGGTTAGCAATAAACAAAATATGCAAAAACTAAAAAGTAAAAATAAATCTATGAAAACTAGGGTTAGACAAACTAGATTAGATTTATTTTGAGTGTGATCAAAGTTTAGTAGATGCAAAAAGAAAAGCTAAAAGAAAACTGAAATCACAAAAAAGCAATAAAAGATCAATCTTGATCACTTGTTCCCCGGCAACGGTGCCAAAAAAGGGGCTTGTTGACGGTTAATAGTTGTATCGAAGTTCGTTTAGACTTGCAAGAGGACAAGTCTCCCATCATAGTCAAGGAATCCTTCTTCCCTCGAGTGTCCGTGGAACAAATGTGTGACGCAAAAGATGATCTAGTAAAGCCAAGTAACTTCAATCTTTGGTAAAGAGAAACCCTAATGCATCTAGCTAGATAAAGAACACAAAACGAATCTAATCTACTAAAGACTGGAGGTATCAAAGATAGATAGGGTAGATAAACCAATCTAGAGAGATCGGGTTAAGCCTTTTGTTGAAGTTCCAAGGAAGAGAAGTAGAAAATCGAATCTTATTAAAAGCCTCTTTAAATCGTGGTTTCCCGTCCCACTCCGAAAACGCCCGCCTTTTGGAACCCCCGTTCTGTCACAACGTATTCCTATTCATGCGGGTAGTCTAGGGAGAGTCCAAGGACAACTCGAGTTCTTTAGGAAGATCCGGCGTGTACCTCTAGCCACCGCGGCTACAAGAACAGCCTATGTGATCTATCTCGAGAATAGATCTAGAATAAGCAAAGCCGATCGAAAAACGAAATCATCGAAGAAACGCTTGATTGCTAGAAATCAACTCAACTTGATAATTCAACTTGTACAATGATACGTAAACAAGATCACCACCGGGATCCTACCTTGATCTTGCTTCTAGCTCTGGGAACTCCGACGTGGTCTTCCTCGCAAGGTTCCCACGTCGGCTAGGGAGACCCTAGTCAACTAGCTCGACCCTCTCCTCTCCGGGATGGTGTCCCTCTCTTCTCTGCTCCTCGGCGGCCGATAAAGAAATGATTGATGCGTGGCTCTTGACCCCGGGGCTATAAATAGCTCGAATGGCAGCTAGGTCAAAGGAGGGGGCAAAGGGCCCTGGACTGGGCTGGGCCGACCGGCCTGGGCCCATCCAGGCCCAGTTCCCGGCCTCCTTCGCGTGGTGTCGGTTCTCGAGTCTTCTAGATCCTTCCCATTCTGCATGTAGGCCCTTGTCGCCAGTTTCTCTCCGAGTTGGACGTAGCTCCTCGTCCCACAAGATTCGACACTTTTCTGGTTAGGTCCTCGGAGTTTGTTATCTTCTCGGGTTGAGTCCCTGGCTTCTTAGAGTCAAGTTTGCTTCATTGCATGACTTGTACGGGGCTTCAAGGTCTTGTCACAAGGTGCTTGATGAACTTATACCGGAAGTCTTGCTTTCAATGCTAAAACCCTGCATAAACACTAAACTCCAAAACCGACAGGCACAAGTGAACTTGTTATACCACGGGGGTTAGTACTAATGGATAAGGTATAGAACTTATGCCAACACCAAAGGTAAACTCATGGCTAGGTTGATGGATTTTCACAGTCAACACGCACGCCACTGGTCGTCGGCGCCGCGGTGGCGCGGAGCCGACTCCGATTCGGAGCTGCTCGATGCGGTAGCCACACAGACGTTGCACTCCCGCGTGGGGTTATGATGTCGCGCGGTCCGTTCCCTCTGAATCGTCGTAGACCCAGAGGCAGCGCCGGTCGTGAGGACGACGTTAACGTAGGCCGTCACCGGGTCGTCCGGGAGGCCGGGCTGTCCACGGGGGTACATTGCGGTGTACCGCTCCATGAACTCCCGCCAGCCTAGTGGTCAACTCCGCTGGCCTGGAAGGCGAGGTCGGTGAGGTAGTAGGCGGCGAGCCTAAAACGCTACTGTGTTGGGTTTGGCCCCTACATGCCGATGGTGATGTCGTCCTAGAAGCCTCGGATGAACGCCTCGCGTCCCGCAGCCCCCGTGAGAACATTGAGACGAGGCGGCCAGGCGAAGGTGCGCCCGGCGATGGGCTCCACCGGCCTGGTGTAGATGAAGCCGAGGGAGCTGAAGCGCAGGGTGGTCCCGGGAGTCAGCGTGACCCCGCGACCGTCCATTCGATCCACTGAGTTCGTCGAGACACACGATGTTGGCGCGCCAACTCTCAGGGTTCTCTACCGCCGGCAGTAAATTTCTATCGATCGTGTGTCGGGCTCGGATGGTTAGCGCAGGAGACAACGGGATTTATACTAGTTCAGGCCTCCGAGGAGTAATACCCTATGTCCAGTGTGTTGATGTCGTGTTCCTGATTCAGGTGTGCTCGTAGTAGGGGTTACAAGCTGGTCAGGAGAAGGAGCTTGTTCCCAGGTCCCTGGAGGTGGTGTTCGATTCTATGGAGGTCTAACCCTTTTGACTGTTGCCCTTCTCTCCCTTTTATAGTCACAAGGGGAGGGGCACAAGGGGAAGTAAAAAAGAGTTAAAGTGCTTGGCAGCTGGCACGTCCCGTCGTACGTTGCTATACGTCGGGGTGCATTGAAGCCAAGTCGCGGTGCCTTGACGGGGAAACCGCCACGTGGCCGGGTTGAACTGTTTCCTCCGGGACGCTTGGCCTTCTCCCCGAGTAGTTTGGGCTCGTCTTAGTCTGCCCGAGTACTTCCCTAGCCTGCCACGCCCGAGCCTAAGTCTAGGCGTGTTGTTGACGGATAAAACTCGTATCCACCTACGATCCGCAATTGTACGGACCTACACCTTTTTCACCACGGGGATTCCTTAGGTTCTTATCAATCCGCGGAGCAAGGGGATTGCTAGCGCTTAACCAAGTACTAATCTAGTTGATGGGAAACCTTTGAAAGGGGTATTAATCTAAAGGTAAAGACAATCTAACCTAAGTTGATCAAACAAATCTAGAGTTAAACTAGATGGTAAAGGGTGGACAAATGAGAGAGAGGTTAAGATAGATAAGCGTTCCCTCCCTAGGGTTTAAAATCACATGAACATGCATCTAGTACATGAAAAGGGTGTTGCCTACACTAGCTTCATGGCGATTATGCGGCCGCTAAGCCTTTTCCCTAAATCGTACTGTCACTACGCAAGGTAATCAAACACTTTCACGTATAACTGTATCTAGGCCCAAGCATCCATAGGGTTAAGCTAATCACCACGATTACCACAAACCCTACTAAGACCACATGTTGCGCAAACATATGTAAACAAAGCATACGCGAAGACATAGACCATAAAGCATTGATTGGCATAAGGTTCATGTATAGATTACATATCATGCATCCATCTAACCCTAGGGACGAACGGAGACATTACCCCATCATCTTACACGGATCGAAGCAATAGGGGTGATGGAGACTCCGGAGAACGTCGAAGATGAAGATGGCGGCGATGAAGCTTGGGAACACCACTAGGCCAGTGGCTTGGAGTCCTCCTCTTGCTTCCTTCCCTCCGCCGACGTTGATCCTTGCGATGAGCTCATCCAACTCTCTCCCTCATCTTGCGGCGGCGGTGTTCTGGTGAATGGCATCGGTAGAATGATTTGTTCGATGTGGCGGCCGACGGCGGTGGAGGCAATAAATAGACAAACACCTAGGGCAAAGGGCTTCGCGAACCGGGACAAAAGGCCCCTTCTGGGCCGGTTCGGGCCCGTGTTCCTCCCCGGTTGCTTCTTGCACGATTCCTTATTTGTGTGCACTTGCATGTGGGCCTTTGACGTCGTTTCCTTCACGGTTAAGGCTTGAATCCTTGCTATGCAAGCTTTGTTGTTTTCTGGTTGAGTCCCTGAAGACTTGCACGTTGACACTTCGATCGTCGGGTCATTTGGAGTCATGTTCATCGCGTGTCTTGACTCTTGTCGGGCTTCATGATCTTCTTCCAAAGTGCTTGGTGAACTTATCCCGAAAGTCTCTTCTTTAGTGTAGATTTTCTGCGTAAACAATGAGCTCCAAAATTGACATGCAAGAGTGAACTTCTTATATACGGGGGATTAGTTCCAGTGGTTGGAATAATAAATCAATACCAACATTAAAGGTAAACTCATAGCTAGGTTGACGGAAATTCACCATCAACATCTCCCCCATGCTTAAACCTTGCTCGTCCTCGAGTAAGTAATCCTCGCTTAAGAGGGAAATCAGCGCTGCCTTCCAATGTTGTCCCTGCAGTTAGTCATTCATGACAAGACAAATTGCTCTCTCTTAAGATTTTTTTTAAAGTTCAAGTTGTGACCGGTTTGTTTTTCATTATGGAAGATAGACTAACAATAAAGAACAAGCCACATTTAAGAAACACCATGCTCTCAAACTTAAGTGAACTTCAACCCATTACCTTGTTCCATGGAAGAATTTTCAAAAAGATGCATATCCAACATAAGTGAAAATCTCTTGCAAAAGCTCATGGAAACACTCATCTCATCAAGTCACTCAAGCCTATACTTGATTATTTTCAACCTATTCTACTCATATGTGATAGTGGAAGGCTTATGTGGAACTTTGAAGGTTAAAAACAATCCTAGCAAAACATACATCCGAAATATTGTCAAATTAAGAGAGAGGTCTATTGGAATTACCGAGACTCGTCAAAAAGGTCATGGAAAATAAATGTTGGAAAGAGAGAGAGGGATGGAACACACACATTTAGAAAGGTGGACATGTGCAAGTGGCAAATGGATGATCACGAGGCACGAGTGAAGTCCTCGTTATCAGATTGCACATGGTTGGAAGATTTGAGTATGGATTTGTCATCAAGGCACTTGAGAACTTATGAAGCAAAAAGAACCGAGGAGCATCTTTATTGTTTTTTCACTTTTATTTTATTTCCTTCTCATTTTTCTCTCTTTCTCTTTTTTCTTACTTTTCTTTTCCTTTTTTCTTACTTTTCTTTTCTTCTCATCATATATTTTTTTTTCATTTTTAATGTTTTTCTTTTCCTCCTCATAACTTTTGTAACATAATACTTACATAGCATTTGTCAGAGATGACTCCTCCCCCATGCTTGAATGATGCTCATCCTCGAGCATAAAAGAGAGGGGGGAAATGACTGCTAAAGTAAGTATAAATTCCATGATCTTGCGGAATATTTGAATCTCCATCGAGAATTTTACTCCATACTCAAATTGGGTTGTGGACAAGGAGGTGGTCACAAAAAGATGTTTTTGGTTTAGGGTGGATGCCCAGCGAGGTTTGTGAAATTTTCGATGTGAAAACCCACAATGCATGGACAAAAAGGCTAGCATGAAAAAGTTACACAAAGGAATGACTAGCTTCTTAGTCTCGAACCATAGAAATCAATCCTAATCCAACTCATCAAAACATATGTGTGCAATCTACGTGTTTTGTTATCATAGAAGATATATGTATATGGCTTTGGTATGTAGAACTTTGCAAGAGCATCACAAATATGTGAATAGCATAAAAGTTAAGTTTTCATAAAAACAACAAGTTATCCGGCTATCCATAAACTTAAATCAAAGAGCAAAGATATGTATGTGGGTCTAGAGCATAGTCATTTCACCTCCACAAATAAAAGAGCCAATATTTAAAAGTAATTTCAGATCATATTATAGAGAGCAATTAGTCAAGACATGTATAACTTCATGTAGGTAAAACAAAGCGGCAACTTTCATCATCTTTCTTTAAGCATAGGCAATATAAAACATCGAGGTCAACACATGGTCATGTCTATCTATTGAAAATAAAAATGAAACCTAGGTTGTCCTCCTAGTAGCCATGTTATTGTTGGAAGAGAAAAACAAAAGGTTGCACCTAGTTGAGGTTGAAGGCATACTTACAAGCATTTGTGTTTGGAAAAGAGAAGGTCTATGGAGGTGTTACCATCCTTTGTAGTTCTTCATTGCCTTCTTCCGACATCTCCATGTATCGATGTGGCTTTTGCTTTTGTCTTGATTTATCAATGCTCCTAAACTTCTGAATTTGATCTTCTATGCTTAATGGAGTCATTGGTCGCCCTTCTCTTCAATGTTGTCATCACCATCTCCTCTTTCTTGTTCTAATCATCTCCTTGCTGTCTCTTTTTCATGGATTTCCCCCTCTGTCCAGAACAGAACATATATCGAAATATAGATCTATTGAAAAGTTTATGAAATTACCTTTCCAACGTGTGGCCATTCATCGAAAATGAAGTTCAAACAAGGGAGCTATGTCCGTTTTACTTCAGCGCTGCGTGCTCTCCAAAACTGATTTCAGGACGTGTTGCACTCGGTGATTTGGGCATAACCGCTTGTAGGAACCTCCGATTGTCTTGATTCTTCATTTGTTGGAATCGTAACTTCATGGGGCTTCTATTATCCAGAAAAATATCCAGTATTTTCCCTTCGAGACCATGCAGAATTTTGATGAGATCGGTAGCTTCTTGCGCATTGATCCGGAGACGTTGATGATCTTGGTCACTTTTATCTTCTAGAATGTCATGTTGCACTTCTGTGTTGAAGATTTAGGGTCTCCCCCATGCTTAGCATTTTGCTAGTCATGGAAGAAGAAGACAAAGTATTTTTATCTTAGCCATCCTTCAATTTTCTTGTAGTGAGAGTCTCTATCTTTCTTGCAAGACATTTTAAACGCACATTCTACCCCCAAGGTGACGGTTGGGAGTAGATAGAATTGCCAACAATCCAATGTTTCCTAGGATTCTTAACTTGTGGCATAATTAGTCTAATGAGGAATAAACCTAATGAGTGTACGTGGTGCAAGGTGTGTATGCACATGACAGGAGAGCATATAAACAAAGACAATGTTTTCACCTAGTTCTAAACACCATGTTTACAACTAGGTTGCCGAATTTCTCCATAGCCATAAAGGTTTATTTATCAAGGGTTAAAACACCATGTCTATCCCTAAATCAATAACTCTTATAGCACAAGAAAAATTAAGTGCATTGCAGAGCTTATAAACTAACCAATGCAACATGAAAACATATGAAAAGCTAGAAAGGTTTATCGAACTTAATGATGATGGTCCGCAATCATGTTTAAACACCACGTATACACAAGATCACAAAAGGAAAATGCCTAGCTGGAGCATTAACATGGATATGAAAGCATACATCATTGAGCCTTAAAACAACCAAGCCAACTATATGCAAAACATGTACATGCAAAGAAACATCACGTTGATAACAAAATGCAATGCATGCAAATAAATAAATATGAGCATGAACATGATGGTGGTTCTAAAAAGAAAACTAAACTTAAATTAAAAACCACAATTTGATCATCATAAGATGGTGCCATTCTTTATTTTCTCTAAGAAAGTAGCAAAAGTATAAAGAAACGGTTTGCCTCCCGAAAAGCACTTCATTTAAAGTCATAGAGCTCAACTTTTTCACATACCTTCGTTTCATCGCATAGCCATGGTCCTTCATGCAAGAATAAAAGGTACCAATGCAGCTTTAATTTACTTCCCATGTTGTGCTTGATCACTTATAGAAGACTTGCCCAAGGCATCCTTTTGCTTCATCGCTATCTCCTTCTTTATCACCCTTCGGTGCTGCCTTGACTTCATGAATTTTTTTCTTTAATGTCCAGAACAGAAAGTATACCCAATCTCTACTTCATTGCACAGTGCACAAAATTTCCTTTCCAACGAGTCTTTATTTTCCCAAATCGGACTCCGGACAAGAGAGTTACATCCGTTTTACTTCGGCGATGAAATCTGTCCTGAAATTTCAGAACGCGCAACACTCAATGTTTTCTCCATAACTCCTTGCACGGGTCTTCAAATTCGTTGGTTCTTGATGCGTTGGAATGGAAACTTTATGGAGCTTCTAGATATCTCATTTTCTCAATTTGTACACCTTTGAACAAGCTCTCAAATCGATGAACACAGCAGCATCCATTGCGGGATTTGGAGAAGTTGATGATTTATCTAGCAACTCTTTTAGGCATGACTTCTTTTTTTAATTATTCGAGCCTTGTCTACATGGTTAGTGAAAATCGGGCCTTCTCATGACATGTACCTTTTTTAAGGTCATTAGCTTGACCAAGAGCAAAACATGATCAAGATTTACAAAACTTATTGTAAACATACACGTCCATAATTAACACCACATGTGAATTGTAGCAACAAGTCAAGGTGTAAATAAAAGAAGCATGTGTTTCATGTATATCACTTAGCTCATCATTAGGCAAAGGTTCTTTAGGTGTGAGATTAATTGGATCAAACATAAATGTTTCCTCTTTTTCATTCTCAAGAAAATCTAGCCTATCAACATGATCATTATTGGAACAAGGCATAGAATTTAAACCATCATTCATACTATTGGTTGTGCATGAGTATTTATCAACATCAATACCAATAATATTCGGACATTTCAGCACGTACCTCGGCCTTAGAGCTTTTTCAACAAGAGTGGTATTTGGTTCATCTAGCGGTGTTGAAGGCGAATCAATCTCAATGCAACGAGTGAAGGTGTCTCTTTGTTACCTTTTTGCACCCCCTCCATCTCATCATGTGGAACGTGTAATCCATCAACTACATTTGCATTTGTCTCTTCTTTGAAGTCTTCATGGTCATTCCAATCTTTGTCTTCAAAGTCTTGTAGGTTAGTTTCTTTATCTCCCGTGTACCACATGTCGTCAAGATCGCTCATCGTTGATTCACTCTTTTCTTCATCCTTGAGTGCTTCCATGTCTTGATTTGCTAGTGTGTAGGCTTCAATAGCACACAAGCTATCACCTTCTAGCTTGAGTCCTACCTTCTCCCATTTGTCCCTTGAGTCATTAGGCTCGTCACAGTTGTACTTTTCTCTCTCTCCATCATAAATCATCTTTGAGTTGTCAAATCGGTCGATCCATCCTTCATCATCTTCTTCTCTTTCTTATTCAAATATCTTTTGGATCGACTCTCCACTCATCTCTTGATCAAATATATCTTCAACTAGTTTGGCAACGTGTCTGCGTTCCTCCTTCCTTCGGTAGTTGATTAGTGTGGCAAAATCAACTTGAATCCAACTGGATTGATTGAACTCCGCCAATGGTCTAGCATTCTACATACTTCGGCCTACATTCATGTTAGTTTCAACATTTTTAACATCCGAAATGACTTCACTTACCTTGGGAAGTGGATCTTCAATTTCTTGTATGGTCGGTTCATCTTTCTTGACCTCCAATTCATCTTTTTCAGAAATTTCAGAAAGCACCTTGGGCTTGCTTTTGTCGTTTTGCTCCTCTCGACAACGTCTTTGCCAATCTTTTTTTTTGAGCAAAATATTGTGGGGGAGTTCCCTATAGCTCAATTAAATTAAATAAAAAAGGGGTTTATGTACAAGCAGGAAAAGAACGGGAAGACCGTGGGGGATGGGGGAGGGAGACTACCAAAACATTAAGAGATACTCTCCAAAAATGAAATAAAAGAAGCCTGCCTATCACTCTTCACTCTCACGATGTGAAGAGAACCCTGAGCCTTAAACTTCCTAACCCAAAGGCTAACAGAAGCTAAACCATTATCAAAGATGACAGCATTTCTTAGAGTCCAGATCTCCCAACTTGCCATGATGAAGACCTCCATGAAGAATTCTAGGGTGGACATCTGAACGGCTTGGAGAACCCTTTCATCAACGGGGAGGTTCATGTTCCGGGTAATACCAAGTTTTGCCCGGCGGTCCGATAGCAAAATCACGGGGAAAAGAAAAGATGGTCAATGTCTTCCTCCTCATTAGCAGTGCATAAGACGCAGCAAGCATTGGGTTGCACATTATAATTCCTCCGTAAAAGCATATTCCTTGTATTCAAACGATCCACCAGGACCAACCATATGAAGAATTTGATCCTGTTAATACACTTAGACTTCCAGATGAGCATAAAAATCCGAGAAGACTGAAAGTTCTCAAACACCATTCGATAATACCTTCTAGAGGTGTATTTTTGGTGTCCCCAAGAAAAAGTCCAAGAATCATGATCAACTGGATCCAGGTCCACCGAAAGCAAAAGCTCATCAAGTTGTAGCAATTCCTCATACGCTTCAATCGACAGAGGTAGGGCAAACAGAGTGTCTAGATCATCAGCTTGCGCAAAATTTTGAACAGAGATGGCATCATTCCTGACAAAAGAAATTTATGAGCCAAAATTTCACCACACCACAAGTCTTCCCAAAAAGTAACAGTAGAGCCATTCCCTAGGACACAATAGGCAATCCCTCTGAAAAGGATATTTAAGCGTAAAACATCTTTCCACCAAAAGGAACCAATCTCTGAAGAAGCGTGAGGAACTCTCCCAAGATAATATTTATTCCAGATTAAATTAACCCAAGGGGTATCCGTATGATTATAAAATTTGTTGAGTTGCTTGAGAAGCAAAGCCTCATTTTGTAGTCTCAAATTAATGATACCCCTGCTCCTCCCTTGGACTTTGGCCTCTAAACCATAGACCAAGCGCCCAAGTTACCCCCCTTCTTTTCCGGATGATTACCTCTCCACAAACATTGGTTTCTCATTCTATCTATATTCTCAATCACTCCCACAGGCAGCTTGATGGAGCACATGGCATAGGTCACCGTTGAAGTAAGAACTGTGTTGATCATCTCAAGCCTACCAGTGTATGACAGGAAAACCGAACAAGCATTTAGTCTCCTCTCAACTCTATCCATGAGTGGAGTGAGATCTTCCATTCGAGGTTTGGTCGTACCCATTGGGAGACCCAAATAGGTAAAAGGCATGCTGGCAATTTGACAGCCAAAAGCTGTAGCAAGATCTTGCATCTTGGTGTCAGACACATTCAGGGGGATCATAGAAGACTTCTGGAAATTAACTCTCAGACCTGTGGAATCAGCATAAATTTGTAGGAGGCCCTTAAGATGGAGTAGTTGTGCTCTATCAACTGGAAGGATCAAGATAGTATCATCTGCATATTGCACAACTGGGAAGTCATTGGTGGCATGAGGGATTGGCAAAGACAAGTGATTATTTCGGAGTGCATCATTGATAACATACTGAAGTAACTCGGCGACGGAGAAGAAATAGTAGGGGGGATAGAGGATCACCCTGTCTAACTCCCCTTTTACATTTAAATTTCCTTCCAGGGCTTCCATTAAGCAGAATTGAAGAAGTGCCAGAAGAGAGAATAGTTTTAATCCATGTCAACCATTTCCCAGGAAAGCCTAGAGCCTCCATCATACGAAGTATGGCATTATGTTCAACAGTATCAAAAGCTTTTGCAAAATCAAGCTTTAGGATCACAATCTCTCTCTTGCTTTGCTGACACTGATGGATATATTCAAAGCACCAAGCAATGCAGTCTTGAATGGATCTTGATTTTATAAAACCATATTGATTAGCATGGAGCATATGCAAGATTACAGCCTGTAGCCTCTCTGCAAGAATCTTAGTGAGCAATTTGATACTACTGTTGAGGAGGGAGATAGGCCGAAAATCATTAACAGTTTCTGGGTTATTTTTCTTTGGCACAAGGGTGATGAAGGATTCATTCAAGCAGTCTAGATTAATATTGCAATCAAAGAAATCTTGGCAAACTTTGTAAAAATCTGTTTTGATGATCCCCCAACACTTCTTTAGAAATAAACCATTAAAACCATCTGGCCCTGGAGCTTTGTCTATGGGAACCAACTTGATAATATTATCAATCTCCTGTTGCAAGAAAGGTGCAACTAGACTGTCCAGATCCAGGGTAATGGTGACTAGTTGTGACAAATCAAAGAGCATATCTGGCTGAAGAGAAATCCCCAATCTATTTTTGAATTCCTGTAGAAGGAGAGCAGCTTTCCCTTCATGATCATGGACTTGATTTCCAGTGTCATCTCTTAGGTAGGTGATGGAATTTTTCCTATGGGAGACTGTAGCCATGGCATGGAAGAACTTAGTACATTCATCCCCAAAGCGTATTCTGTTGACAGTGAACCTCTTCCTCCAGTATAAATTTTTGTATCTCAAAAGCATTTGCAGTTGTCTTTTAACAGCCAATCTCAAATTCCATTCTGTTAGAAAAAGGCATGTCTCGCAATCCTCTAGAGAGTCTAGGAAGAAAATCACCTTGTTACAGTTCTTAATCAATGAGGAAAGCTGGGACAAACTTTTACTCCAGTTCTTCAATTTAAACCTTGTATTCTTTAATTTTCCTGCCAAAACAGTAGCTGAAGAGTTATAATTCCTAACCGGTTCATCCCAAGCAGAAACCACAGCTTCTAGAAACCCTGGATGCTGAGGCCAGAAATTCTCAAAGCGAATAATGTTTGCCTTGGGGATGTCGGTACCAATAGTAATCTTACAAGGAATATGATCTGAAGTAATTTTGGCCAAAGGAAGCACTAGTGTATTTGGATAGTCAACTGTCCAATTCGCAGAAGTGAAGAACCAATCCAATTGTTCTAGAAGCGGATCCTGTTGCATATTGGACCAAGTAAATGCTCTCCCTTTTAAGGGCAATTCCATCAAACCCAAGTACCCCAAAAGATCGTTGAAAATCAAAGTATCTGATAGATTTCCTCCAGGCTTGTTTCTATCTTCCAGGGATCTATAGAAGTTAAAGTCGCCAAGAAATAACCAATTCTCATCAACATCAATAACATGAGAGCGCATCCAATGAACAAAAGCAGCTCTCTCAGGGTTATGGCACGGTCCATAAACTGTGGTGAGTTTCCACATTGCCGAGTTGAATTGGGAGGTGAAGGAAATTGTAAGACCAAAAGGCTGCTTATCTAAAGACAACCCGAGAAAATGAGCACTATTCCATATCACAAGGATTCCACCAGAAGCACCCAGGGATGGAACGAAATCGAACTTATCAAAGCGTCTCGGGGCAAATTTCCTCACAATATGCATATCAACACTTTGCAGTTTAGTTTCTTGTAGGCAGATAATAGAGCAACCACTCTCTTCAATTTTATTTCTAACAGCATCATGCTTGTCAGTGGCATTGAGACCCCTTATGTTCCAACACAAAATATTCCAATTTCTGTTATTCATTCGGAACCGAGGTAATAAGAAGAGGGATTAATGCTACCAGAGCATGATCCAAACGCAGCCATGAAATTAAGTCTAAAAGATGCCAGGAGAAAACCCAAAACCAGACAACAGATGCGCACCAAAAAAATAGCATAGGTCCAAACAAAGAAGCACAGTAAAGTCTGAAGGTCCACAGGCACCACAGAGTCAAGACATAGTAGCTAAAACTACTTAAGTCCACCATAAGGAAGATAATCCAGGCTAAACAGATAAGCCATAAAGAAACAAAATAAAGCTTGGACAATAGAAGATTAAGGCGCAAAGCATCCGTCCATCATTTGTCTTCCTTGTCATAAGTTCATCGGTGTGAGCTCACTAGGAGACACATTGCAAAAAAGCCCCCAATGTTGAAGAGTCTCAATTGGGACCGGGGCGGGGACTACTTCGGAAGGCCTAGGAGGGTTGTCCAAGAGGCGAAGTGCAGACTCGTCCGGGACCTTCCTCTTCTTCCGGGAGTCTTGTCGAGCGGTGAGAATGCTTAAACCCTTCAGAGCTGTTGAGCCTACTGCTTCTCCTACACCCTTGCGTTACAAGAGGCTTCTTGCTGTTTCTTTTAGAAACTGTCTTGGGCAAAGACAAAGCCTTCCTAGTTCCCTGGGAAGCTGAGGTCTCATCCTGATATACTGCATCCAGAAAAGGTGCAAGACAACGCTTGGCAGGGACTTCCACCTCCTCATCTGTCATACTGCTGCTTAGGTTTGCCTGGTTGTCACCGTGCCAAAAAGCCCAAATATGCGGAAGAACGAGTGCCTACTAGGGGGCTTAACGAGAACAATTGCAAGTGAATCATCCCCGGTGTGCGGACCGTAGTAGAACCGAGAGAGGAGAGTTTGCATAACGAAGTATTGACGATTCTTGGAAAGTGCGGGGATCGGGGGAATAGCGGGAATCAACGATTGCTTTGAAAAGCCGTCATCTCAACCAACCGTAGAGTAAGGGGAAGCATGCTGCGAATCTCGAGGCTCAACCGGAGAAGATGCATCGGATGAAGTGGAAGAAGAGGAACCCGCCCCGAACTTCCCGGCTAGAACATCTTCTACATTCGGCACAATGTCGGGACCATGAGCCCTCGGTAATGAGTCGAAGAGCCGGACCGATCAAAAGTGACGAGAATCTTCTTGTTGTGCGGGTTCTTCCATCACTTCCTCCCCCGGTCATTCTCCCTGTTCTGCTCAACATCGGGCCAAGCATCCCGGCCGGCCAACTCATGATCGGGGACGAGTTGGGCCGCAATTCTTGTTGGACATCGACCATCCGTTGATCATTTAAGCCAAAGTCCGCATGGACATGGTGACCGGCTCCATTGAGATCATGCTGCCACCCCCGTGCCCCAAAGAACATTACCGAGCCGAACATTCCCATTAACTGGGTGTGGGTTACCATCCACTGGCACCGGGTCCTCATCTTGAGGAAAACCATCTGGAAAGTTTCCATTCAGAAGAAAAACAGGCACCGTCCAGGATCTCCCAGCACCGCCAAGCATGGTGCCTTGAGAAACCACCAAGCTACGAGGGACACGATCAGGTGACAAAATTAAGCAACGTGCTATCACTCTTGACTTGTTAGGTCCCTCAAACCATCTAATCAATCTACCAAAAGGGGCAACCGCTGCCTGAATGAAATCTTGAGTCTGATAATCTAGCGGAAAAGCCAAAAACATGATCCATGATTCTCGATATAGTTGCAAGTTCTAAAGTTGCAAGGAGCCTCATCATGTTTATGCACCGACATGACCCACCGACCCAAATTAATTGGAGAAGCATCCAGCAATTCTTCACGCCGAACGAGGATTGGCAAACCGAAAAAGCCCCAAACCCGGCGGAGATGGGAACGATGAAACCACATCAACGTGAAAGTTGTGCTCCAAGAACTCACCGACTTGCTTCGAAGGAGACCGGGCACTTGACCATGCTTTGCGGTTCCGGCTCCAAGGAGATAATGGCGTCTTGTTCATGTCGACGAGGCGGCTCACCCCCCAAGGCGACGCGAGCTCGGGCGGGCGATGCCATCCATGCTCCACGTGAAGCCGGGCCGGGGAGAAAGAGCATTGGGTTGCACGGGAAGTTAGCCATGTCGTCGGGCTCGGGAGGGGGCGGAGGAGGTGGTGGCGGCGGTGGGGGAGAAGCAAATGGCGGCAACGAGGAGGAGCGATCAGCACCGTAGCTTGGGGGAGATTGGAAACTTTCGGGATTGCTATTTCCTCGGGAGTCGTGGGAGGCGGGGGAAGAAACGAGAGCGTGACCCTTCATCTTCCACGGGCCGCCCGGCACTTTTCTTTGCGGGTTTGGGGGCCCAAAAGACTTTGGGCTTAGTCCGTGTAAAACACCGGCGCTCTTTATGTCCATACGCAAAACGGGCCCGACATCTCCACGGGCTTTGACAGAAACGGCCCGATGGCCCACAGCCGAGACATTTGCCACACAAAGGAGATTTGGCCTTTGGATTTGAAATTTGAACGGGGACATCGGCGCCCGAAGAACACGCCCCGGAAGACGGATCGATTGAGAGAGATCGGCGAAATTCTTCCAAAAACGGTGGAGAAACTAACCGTAGTGGGTACCACAATGAACCGACCACAAACGAATTCACGGGATCGGGCGATGCAAAGGATCGGGCGATGCAATGGAGGATCATGAGTAACATCGGGAGCAAAGTGAACTCGGCGACCGCGAGAACGACAAGAAAGTTTCTTTTGCCTCTTAGATTGCACATATTTCCATTCTTTCAATTGTTCTTGCTCCCACAAAAATTTCTCTCTCTCCCGGTGAGGAGCCCCATTACTCCACGTAAAAGAAATAAACATCAAAACAATCACCAATGAAACGTTTGAGATTGTAGATCATAAAGCCCACCGCCTTGCAAGACACCGAGAAACGAAAATGCCGATCACTTTGAAATTGAACATGAAAACCAAGACCGACCCACCAAGGCATGATTGAAGCATCCAAGCAATCGAATCCTCCGTCAAACGGACCGTAAAGCGACGGAAAACAGCCAAAAGGAAGAAAGAACCATTCGGAGAAGAGGAGGGGTGATGCACGTACTTGCGATGACGTACCAAAGACTTGATCTTGGAAATACTTCCCATGGTTGAAATCCAATTTGCCAACCGATCCGATGGCACCTCCATGAGAGGAAGATCCAAGAAGGGAGACCAATCACCAATCACCGGCGGGGGATCGCCGGGGAGAAGATCGCCGGGAGCCCGCGCATCCTCATCCTCTAAATCTTTACGTCTTTGCCAATCTTGTTGTGTTCTTTGTCCATTGCTTATCCTTTGTAAGATTTGTGCGGCTTCACTAATTGTTTTATCCATTATATCACCGTCTGCACACATGCTTACAAAACGAGACGTGTTAGGGGTTAGTGAAAAATAAAAGGTATGCAACATCAAGTCACCGAAAAATCCCAAGTTCGGGCCTCGCTCAAGTAGTTCATTAAAATGATCCCATGCTTCATCAATTCCTTCGTCCTCTCCATGCTTGAAAGTGAGCACTTGCCTCCTTAAGTCTTGGACCTTGCTTATGGGAAAGAACTTCAAAAGAAACTTCTTCACTAGCTCATCCCAATTTCCTTTTGCTTCAACGGAGGCAAGTGTGTACCATCTTCGTGCTTCATCTCCAAGAGAGAACGGAAAAAGATTCCACTTGAACCAAGCACCTGGAACTCCTTCTTGTTGCACCGTGTTGCATATCATCGTGAATTCCTTAATGTGTCTATATGGGTTGTCATCCTCCAATCCTCTAAATGGTTTTGTCGCCACTAACTGGATGATTCCAGGCTTCACTTCATAGTGGGTTGTAGCAAGCGTCAAATCTGATTTTTGCATCTCAATGCCTTCCATTGACGGCATTGCTAGCTCCCTTAGCGACATCTCTTTGTTTTCCAATGGTGAGGTGAACAAATCCATCTAGGCACCAGAAAAGTAGAAAGAAAAACATAAAAGGATTTTTTTCTAGAAAATAAGGGTTAGATGTTAGTAATCAACAAAATTAATACTAGATTAAATGTAGCAAACTAGCTTGCTCCCCGACAACGGCGCCAGAAAAAGGGGCTTGTTGACGGATAAAACTCGTATCCACCTACGATCCGCAAGCGTACGGACCTACACCTTTTCACCACGGGGATTCCCTAGGTTCTTATCAATCCGCGGAGCAAGGGGATTGCTAGCGCTTAACCAAGTACTAATCTAGTTGATGGGAAACCTTTGAAAGGGGTATTAATCTAAAGGTAAAGACAATCTCACCTAAGTTGATCAACCAAATCTAGGGTTAAACTAGATGGTAAAGGGAGGAGACAAGAGAGAGAGGTTAACATAGATAAGTGTTCCCTCTCTAGGGTTTAGGATCACATGAACATGCATCTAGTACATGAAAAGGGTGTTGCCTACACTAGCTTCATTGCGCTTATGCGGCCGCTAAGCCTTTCCCTAAATCGTACTGTCACTACGCAAGGTAATCAAACACTTTCACGTATAACCGTATCTATGCCCAAGCATCCATAGGGTTAAGCTAATCACCACGATTACCACAAACCCTACTAAGACCACATGTTGCGCAAACCTATGTAAACAAAGCATACGCAAAGACATAGACCATAAAGTATTGATTGGCATAAGGTTCACGTATAGATTACATATCATGCATCCATCTAACCCAGGGACGAACAGAGACATTACCCCATCATCTTACACAGATTGAAGCACATAGGGGTGATGGAGACTCCGGAGAACATCGTCGATGAAGATGGCGGCGATGAAGCTTTAGGAATACCCCTTGGCCAGCGGCTTGGAGTCCTCCTCTTGCTTCCTTCCCTCTGCCGGCGATGATCATTGCAATGAGCTCATCCAACTCTCTCCCTCATCTTGCGGCGGCGGTGTTCTGGTGAATGGAGTCGGTAGAATGATTTGTTCGATGTGGCGGCCGAAGGCGGCGGAGGCAGTAAATAGACAAACACCTAGGGCAAAGGGTGTCGCGAACCGGGCCAAAAGGCCCCTGGGCCGATCCGACTGGGCCGATCGGCCCAGGTCCTTTTTGGGCCAGTTCGGGCCCGTGTTCCTCCCCGGTTGCTTCTTGCACGATTCTTTATTTGTGTGCACTTGCATGTGGGCCTTTGACGTCGTTTCTTTCACGGTTAAGGCATGAATCCTTGCTATGCAAGCTTCGCTGTTTTCTGGTTGAGTCCCTGAAGACTTGTAGGTTGACGCTTCGGTCCTCGGGTCATTTGGAGTCATGTTCATCACGTGTCTTGACTCTTGTCGGGATTCATGATCTTCTTCCAAAGTGATTGGTGAACTTATCCCGAAAGTCTCCTCTTTAGCGTAGATTTCCTGCGTAAACAA
Organism: Cenchrus americanus; assembly: GCA_947561735.1. Taxonomy (NCBI): domain Eukaryota; kingdom Viridiplantae; phylum Streptophyta; class Magnoliopsida; order Poales; family Poaceae; genus Cenchrus; species Cenchrus americanus. The sequence goes on along the minus strand of OX387241.1, from coordinate 262,041,506 downwards.
TGAACTCCAAAATCGACATGCAAGAGTGAACTTGTTATATACAGGGGGTTAGTTCCAGTGGTTGGAATAATAAATTAATACCAACATTAAAGGTAAACTCATAGCTAGGTTGACGGAAATTCATTGTTAACACGTGTGCGCATCGTAGAGGGTGCTTGAGTGCCTCGGGCTGAGTCTTGCGTATGGCAGAGTGGGAGATGATGGCGATGTGACGGTTGTGCAGCCGGTGAGACCTGCATTAAGGCTCTTGTCGGGGCAAACAGCCTGCATGGCCGCCAGCTGTTGTTCCAGCATGACGTGGAGATTCGTTCCTCCACGCGCTCCGGTGGCGATGCTTCCTCTGTGCGTCTGGGCCCACGCACTAGTCAGGGCGGAGACTTGTTGTGCAAGGCAGAGACTTGTCGTGCGAGGCGGAGATGGGTTCCTCTAGTAGGAAACTTGTCGGAGATGCAGCCGACTGGCTAAAGACTGGGAGTCTCGCCAGTGAGGGTCTTGACGAAGATCTGCATGCCTTCTCAGAGGCACAGCACCATGTGAGGGGTGCTCTCCTTATGGATGTTGCAGTCAGCAAGGGTACGACCATTCTCAAGCTACTTGCCAGCGAACAGGAGACTCCACCTTGGGGTAATGGTTTTGTTGTTTTAAGAGGGATAATCTTGCCGTCAAAAGGGGCCCTAATATAATCCGGGCCCTCGTCAGTAGGTTTCAACGTTCTTCTCCATCTGCGACTTCAAGCACTTTTGAATTGCCTTCTGATATGTTGCTCTAGCGTTTTTTAGGCTGAAAGACATGACTTTGTAGCAGTAGATGCCGTGTGGCGTTAGGAACGTTGTTTTGTCTTCGTCATCAGGGTGCAGGGTTATCTAGTGATATCCTGAGTAGCAGTCGAGGAAGCAGAGTAGAACGCTACCAGCCGTGGAGTCCACAACCTGGTCGATGCGAGGAAGAGGGAAGGGATCTTTCGGGCAGTGCTTGTTGAGGTCGGTGTAATCAATACACATCCTTAATCCACTAGTTTTCTTTGGTACAACGACCGGGTTTGCGAGCCAAACTGGGTGTTTACATTCTCTGATAAATCCTGCTGCTAAGAGCTTACAGACTTCTACTTCTATGGCTTGCTTTCTATCTTTTGCAAATCGTCAGAGCTTTTGCTTCATAGGTCGTGTAGTCTTGTTTACTTCAAGTGCATGCTCAGCCAGCCTCCCGTGGACACCGGGCATGTTGGACGGGCACCATGCAAAGATGTCAGCATTGTCCCTAAGGAAACTGGTGAGTGCGAGTTCCTATTTGGGGTCGAGGTTGGCCCCGATGACGACTTCCTTGGAGGTGTCGGGCAGGCCGAGGCAAACCTTCTTTACAGCTGGACTTGGATCCAAAGTTGTACTTGTGCGCTTCTGCTCCAGTACCTCTAGAGTGGTTTGGTCGATTTTGGCTGCCTAAGCGACCATGATTGTTGTTGCAGCTTTGACTGCTGAGTCTTTTGAGAGCTCGACAGTGGCGCTCTAGCAGTTGTAGGAGACCATGATATCCCCGAGGACGAAACAGATTCTATTTTGCACCGACATCTTCATGATGAGGTATGTGTGATGAGGTATGGCCATAAACTTGGCTAGCATGGGTCGGCCGAGGATGGCGTGATAGGAGGAGTGAAAGTCCGCGACCTCAAATGTTAAGTATTCCATGCGGAAGTTCTCCTTTGTCCCAAAGGTGACCAGCAGGCATACACGATCTATGGGGTATGCAGCCTTGTCGGGCACGACCCCGTAGAAGGGCTCGTCGCAGGCAGTCATCTTGTTAAAGTTGAAGTCCATCTTTCTGAGCGTCCTTGTGAAGATGATGTTCAAGCTGTTGCCCCCATCAATGAGGGTCTTAGGTAGGAACGCCCTGTCAAATATGGGGTTAATGACTAGTGGGTGGGTCTTGAGGTCAGGTATGTGGACCCAATGATCTTTTCTAGAGAAAGTGATTGGGAACTCCGACCAACGTAGAGGTTGTGGAGTTTCAGTGTTGACGAGCCCGATCTCCCTGTGTTCGATCGGAATTGCCTGTTGCATTTGGTCGCTTCACGACCACCAATGATGAAGTTGATTTCTCAGTTGGCTGCTTGAAACGCACCATTAGGGTTGCCCCTTTAGGTGGTGGTGGTGGAGAGCGCTCTTTGCTGTTGTTGTCGTTGCGGTTGTGGTCATCCTGGCGACGTCAATCATCATGCCGATCATCGTGGCGGTCATTGCGTTGGTCAACACGACGATCATCCCTCCGGTCGTTACGCTGGTCATTGCGGTTATCGTCATGACGATCGTTGCGACGGTAGTCATCGCGTCTGTCATCACGGCGGTAGTCGCGACGATAATCACGTCGATCCTTGTCGTCGTTGCGACGATAGGGCCGGCGGTCACGGTAATCCTGTTGATCGGATCGATTGTTACGGTTATCATAACAGCAGTTGTTGTTCTGGTCATCGTTGTTGTCGCTCTTGGCTTTCTTGGATTCAGAGCGTACTCCGAAGGCACACTTCAGCTGCTCGCACTCCCTCATGGTATGTTTGGCGTCGTGATGGAATTGACATTGGTCGCCCATAACCATGTTGAGGTCACCCTTAAAAAAGGTGGAAGGTCTTGGTGGGTCTGCCACATAGGCTTCACCAGATCAGTAGTGCGACCTGTTTCCACTGTCGTCGTGATCCTCTTCATTGAAGTCGTGCATCACCGCGTCTTGAGTGTCAACTAGCTTGTTGTCGTAAGCCATGAGGTCAGCGATGGTGTGAGCGTCAGCCTCATGGATCTTCTCGAAGAGCTTAATGTTGGTGACCCTCGTCTTGTAATAGAGATGACGTCCTCGTCTTTGACACTCGCGAGGGTGTTGCGGTTCTCAAAGTAGCGGTTGGTGTATTCCCGAAGGGTTTCATCGTGTCTCATCTGCACTCTGGCGAGGTGGTGAGTATTACCAGGTCGGTTGTAGGTCACCTGGTAGTTGGTCGTGAAGAGCCGGGACAATGTTTCCCAGGAGGTGGTGCACTCTGTTGGGAGATTGTCGAGCCACAGGAGTGGTGCTTTGCCCATCACAAGGGGGAAATATCCCGCCATGTGGTCTTCATTGCCTCCAGAGGAACGTGCTGCAATGCTGTACATCTTGAGCCATATACTTGGGTCGGGGCGATTGTCGTATTTCTCGATGGCAAGCTTGAAATATTTGGGGTATCTGATCGTCCTGAGACGTCGTGAGAACGCTGAGAAATTGTTGACTGCTCCCAGGCTTGCTGACGGAGCATAAGCCGTTGGTATGACATAGAGATCGTCGGGATGGCCATTATCTTGGTCGTACTGGGCGCGTCGCAGAAGTTCTTGGTCGTGAATGTTCTGCAGCTCTGTTGCTTGAACCGAATTGTTGGTGCCGAGGGCATCAGGGACCCCGTGATCGCGGTCGTTTAGCACGTCGTGATATCTCCACTTCGTCTCTTATACGTCCATGCAAACTGCTTTCAGCATGATTAGCATGCGCTGGTGGAGGTTGAGCTCCTGTGTTTCGCTTTGGGTTTGCATCGACATTTGCTTGGGCGTCGGTAGCATTAGCTACATTGTTGGCGACGTTGCCTGCGGTGTTAAGTTTTTATAGGAAAGCATGGACATAAAGGACGAAGTCACAATAAGTTCAAAGGAGCAATTCAGGAGTTCCATTTGTGTTTAAGAGCTTGATGAAATCACTCCCAAAGGTGGCAAGGACCGAAGTTTTACAAAGGAACATCCCCGAAGATTGAAGCATAAAAGACCGGACTTCATGCAAAGAGAACATCCATCTTGGACGCGAGGATGACATCGTCAAAATGGTGCAAGTGGAGGGGGCAAAGTGCATAAATACATGAGGACCCACCGGAGCGAAGGGGCGACCGAACCGGGCCGGGATGGGCCTGGGCTGGTTGGCCCAAGCCGTCCGGCCTAGCCCTCACCAAGGTCGGTTCCCCCCCCCCCTTCTTGCACGCGAAGATCCTTGAACCCTAAGTACGGGGAGGCGCCGCCATTCGCAGAGAGAGACAGAGAGAGCCATTCGCCCGAGAGGCCGTCCACAAGCTGGAGAGAGAAGAGGAGGGAGATCGTTCCCGAGAAGGATCGCTCTACTCGAAAGAAGCACCCACAAGTGGAGGAGAAGGAAGACATCGTTGAAAGTGTCACCATGATCAACGGTGCTATTCCTAGCACCTTGATGTGGTAATCTTCTAATTTGTCCATGGGTTATAATCGAACTTGAGATGTAATCGCTACTTTGCTTGGTTATTGTTGACGGTCAAATTAGGTACACCTAGCTATAAGTTTATCGTCAACATTTGCATATATTTGATACTCTAACCAATGGTACTAATCCCCCGGAGGTATCAAGTTCACTCTCGCATGTTGATTTTGGAGTTTGTTGTTTACGCTGGAAATTAACATTAAAGAGAAGACTTTAGGGAGCAAGACGGTGCCGAACCGGGCAGAAACGGGCCTGGGCCGGTTGGCCCAGGCCGGCCGGCCGGCCGGCCCAGTCTGTTCCGATCACAGTTCGTGCCCCCTTTGACCTAGGTGCTCGTCTATTTTTTGCCTCTGCCTCCGCCGGCCGCCACATCCATCCATTCATCAGAGAGCCGCCGACACGAAGGAGAAGCACCGGGAGGAAGCCGATGGCTGCCGCAAGTCCTCAAGTTGCCAAGGAGATGGCCTAGGCCATGCCCTAGCCACCATGGTTGGCCCTGCGTGGTGAAGCCATGGTGGAGTTCCGGAGCCCATGCCATGATTCCATCAAGGCAATTGTAAATTCTACATTCGATGGTGATGTAATCATATCTTGTCCTACTTTGATCTACATCGATGAGTGTTTTATTCATATGTGTAGCTAGCATATGCCCTTAGTAGGAGTAGAATAATCATGGTGGTTAGTCTATCTCTTGCGTATACATCGTTGTAGTGCACGGACCGAGGTTGTCGTTTGGTGATTAATATCCTTGCGTAGTGAAAATATGGTGGAGGAGAAAGTGGCGAATGAACGTGTATCGGACCACTCCATATTGGGTTACTCCATATCGAGTGTACTCCTTATCATAGTATAGGATTAGATTGGTTTGTCATTGTGGCCGGAGCGGCAACAAGAAGACAATAGGCTAGGGTTACCCCTTTTTATGCTTACCTTTATGGCTAGGTGGATGTGATCCATACATCCTTTCATGTATGTTTAATTTTTATGCAATCAACACTTCACATAGGGTTAGATCAGTATGTTAGATAGAGAACCTTAGTGGATTGCTTCCGATCCTTGGATTGACAAATCTAGGGAAGAACCTCCTTGGTGAAAAAGGCACCAAGTCACCCGTAGGCTTGCGGTGAACTTGAGCATGGTTTTGCACCGTCAACAAGCCCATTTTTCTGGCGCCGTTGCCGGGGATTGGCAACTCGAACCCTAGGGCGATATATATTTCTTTTAACTAACCCTAATTTTATAATTGCATATACGCTTGCTTTCTGGTTTGTGTCCTTGAAAGTAGGTGGAAAACTAGACACAAAGCGATCGAGAAAAGTTTTCAACATTCGGACTTCAACAAGTCCAACCTCATTCAACCAAGATGATGGCTACACATGTTTTGCTCTTTAGTGGTAGGTGCTAACCTTGGTTAGTGGCCCAACATCCGCTATTGAGCTCCCACCCAAAGCAAACAAAGATGAACAAGGTATGCCTACGTGTGTCAATTAAGTTTTTAAGACTAATTTCTTTTGGAGGATTGTTTGTTCAAGCTATAGGTTTCGGAAACAACCCTGTCAAGAACGATGGAGAAGGATTCCATTACCGTCATGTTCATGCAGCGATGGTGATGATTTTTGAAGCCAAGGGATGCGTGGCATGGTGCCTTAAAAGACTTCAAGATGAAGGCCACACATACATCTCCGGATCGATGGACGAAAGGATAACAATGTCATCACGATGTTTGCATAAGCCTCAGAAGAAAATAATTAGATATATTTGGATTTGCAGAAGATCCATGAAGTCTACATTCCAACGAATCAAGCGGCAAGGCAATCGGAGGTTCCTACAAGCGGATATGACCGAATCACCGATGGTTGCACATGCTGAAATTCTTGATAGCAAGCAATGCTGAAGTGAACTGCCATAGCTCCCTCATTCGGACTCCGATTAAGGAGAATGAGTACCCGTTGGAAAGGTAATTTTATAAATTTTTCAAAAGAACTATATTTTGGTATATGTTCTGTTCAGGATGCAGGGGTAGATCCATGAAGAAGAGGCAGTAACAAGGTGATGATGACAAGATGGAGGAGAAAGACATGGTGTCAATAAAGAGAAGATGGGGCAACGGTTCCACAACACGTACATGATGAAATTCAGAACCTAGGGACTAAAACAAAACCTCTAGAGCATGGATGAATGAAGACACAAGAGGCACCACTCAACACGTGATGATGTTGGAAGCGAACCACGACCGATTGCATAAGGCAACATCAAGTTGCATGGCTACTTTGGATTCTTGCACAAGTAACCATGGCTTCACGACGATAAAAAGGTACGTGAGAAAGTCGAGCTCTATGACTTAAAATGAAGCGCTTTGCGGGAGGCAACCCGATCTTTTTATATATCTATATAAACTATGACCAGTCTACATTGTGTTCTTTATTTGAAAACTTCAAGTAACATTGTACCAATGCTCTAATAAATGTCACAACCACATGTTGTATGCTTTAAATATATATTGAGTGAGCACTTTTCTACTTGAATTTTGGGAAACTTGTAGACCCTTTTTGTGTGCTTATAAGTGTTTAGACTCTTTTTAATTGTTTCTTTAGAGAGAAATATGAAGTATGATCCCTTTTGATTCTAAACTTGTGGTTTGTTAACTTAGGCTAATTTTTGCTTTTGGCTTAGACCACCACCATATCATATCATGTCATGTCATTTTGTTCATTCATATCATGTTGTACTTCTTTCAACATTGTTCTCCACCCTCGCATTTTGTTGCATGATGCATATCATATTTAAGAACCTTTTTGTGAAAAACAAAAAAAATCACCTTTTCCTAAACCTTGTTATCAAACCACTCCTAGCACCCAAGCCAACAAAGGGAGGAGTCGACTTATGTCAATCCGACCAAGTCGATCTCTATCCCTTTTCTAATTAAAATTTTGACTAGCCTCATCCTAAACCCTTAGGGAAAACCCCTCATACCTTTAGTAATCCTAAAACCATAGGCTTATTTTTCATCCGAAAATCTAACCATTATTTTCTTTTGTTCTCTTCCAAAACAACCTTAGATAGAATTTCTCCACCCGATTTGTCTTTTCAAAATTCTTGTCTTAAGCCAAAAATATAAGATACCCATAAGCCTTACCTTAAAACCTTGTTGGCATGTTTGATTAGGTCTTTTGATAAAAGATTTTGTTGACAAGACTTTACCTCTCATAGAGTGACTTGCTCGTCATTATTGAGGAACAACATCGAAAGCCTTTTTCAAACATTGCTGACTGTTTTTACTAACCCCTTGCATTTGCATTTTGCATTCACCTCATTGTCATCATCCACCTTATGTTAGCTAGGTACTTTCGTGAAACTTTATGACATATGCTTTCATGTTTACGATAATGATTTGATCAAGCATATCTACTTTTTGCAATCTTGTGTAAACATGGTGTTTAGACATGATTGGAGACCACCATCATTCAGTTTTATGAACCTTGCTTTCACATTAGATAGGTTGGTTTATAAGCTATGCAATGCACTTTAACTTTCTTGCGGCATAAAGAATTATTAACCTTGAAATGAACATGGTGTTTTGACCTTGATTAAATCTTTATGGTTATATAGAAATAAAGAAATTTAGTTGTAAACATGGTGTTTAGAACTTGGTGCAAACATTGTCATTGTTTATATCCCTTCCTTTCATTTGCATTTTCACCTACACGCACGTACACTCATTAGGTTCTCTTTTCTTTTTCCTAAGTAAGCTATGCCACAAGTTAAGATCTTAGGGATGTATTTGGTTTGTTGGCAATTGTTTCTACTCCCGACCATCACCCCGGGGGTAGAATGTGCATTTTATTTTTTTGCAGGCATGGAGAAGTGTTCCCATGAGTTCTTGATCGATTGCAATCAAGGTCATTAGTCACCTACAAGGCTTGAGAAAGAAGTCATTGTTTCCATCACGATTTGAGCATGTGTTAAGAGATGTAAAATGGAATAAAAATTAATATTCAGAAGCTCCTTCAAACCTTCTTTCCAACGCATCAAGAATCATCAATTTTGAAGACCCGTACAAGGAGATATGGTAGAAACATTGAGCGCTGCGCAGTCTGAAATCAGCCTTGGATAGATTGCATCGCTGGAGTGAAATAAGCATAACTCTTTTGTTCGAAACCCATTTCATGTGAATGATAGCTCGTTGGAAAGATAATTTCATGAACTTAAACTTGGATGGGTGTTTCAGTACATGTTCTGTTCTGGAGGAAAAATAAAAACTGTGGAAGATGAGGTAGCGACAAAGGACGGCATTGAAGTCGGTGATGATGATATGACGAAGGATTGGAACCATGGCTTGATGATGATAAGAAGAAGTTGAGGGACAACTGAGTTAACAAAGGTAAGGAAGTGAAGATGATTCTCAAACACATGGCAATAGGGGACGCTTAGCAACACGCTAAGCATGGGGGAGGATTTGAAGGACGAAAGGGAGAAAGGCCACCTAGAGTACAAGGATCACCTTCACCAAGATGCTCATCATTCTTTCTCCATGCTAAGCACAATGCTTAAGCATGGGGGAGGGCGCACTGCACTTCACTACAAGCATCGAAAAGGACCGTAACTCGCCCTTAACTTTATCTTTGTTCATCTCCTTTTAAATGCTTGCACATATATGCTTTCAACCATAGACAACCTTTGTATTTATCTCTCAATCAATAACATGGCTACTAGGAGGACAACCTAGGTTAGTTAGTTTTTACTTTTCAATAAATGAATCACCATCTATTTTGAGCTTACCACGATAATATCATTTGTATGTCTTGCTTATGGAAAAATGATGAAAGTTGCCGCCTTGTTTTACTTGCATGATGTTTTATATGACATGACTATTCGCTCTCAATTAAAAGGAACTTAAATTGAATTAAATACCGGCTCTTTCATTTGTGGAGGTTAAATGACTAATTTCTAAGATCCGCATACTTTATGTTGCTCTTTGATTTAATTTTACCGATGACCTATGCCTTATACTTGTTTTATTTCAAATTACTATGCTATCTACATTTGTAAATCTCTTGCAAGGCTCTACCTACCAAAGCCTATACACATACAAGTACTTTAATGATATAACCTTTAGTTTGGAAACTTATATCTTGATGAGTTGGATTATGATTGATTTCTGTGGTACGAGACTAGGAAGCTGGTCATTCCTTTGCGTATCTTTTTCATGCTAGCCATTCTTGTCCAAGCATTGTGAGTTTCTACATTGGAAATTTCACAAACTTCGCTGGGCATCCACCCTAAACCCAAAACATCTTTTTGTGATTACCTCCTTGACCACAACCCAAATTGAGTATGGATGATCTTTTGACGAATTTTCTGAAGATTTTCTGGCAAAATTTCAAGACATATAACATATGGAGGGACTCATCAATGATTATGCGAGTTTCGACATGGAGGATGCCCTTGAAGAATTCAAAAGATTTATAAAGGAATTCAAGGATTTTGTACTTCTCTAGCAGCCATAGGTCCCCTCACTTCTATGCTCGAGGACGAGCAATCATTTAGCATGGGGGAGGACTGCTATAGCAGTACTATGTTGCTTAAAAGTTCGAAGGAGCATTAAAGAATGTAGAATAAAAAATAAAAAATATATAAGAGAAGAAAAAAATGTAGAAAGAAAAAAATAATAAGAAAAGAAAAAAAGAAACGAGAAAAGAGAAAAATAGAAATGATCCTCAGTTCTTTTTAGCTTCATTTAAATCTTAAAGAGCTTTGAAGACAAGTCCATACTCAATCTTTTCCAACCATGTGTAATCCAATAACGAGAACTTCATTGTGTCTCGGGATCACCCATTTGCCACTTGCACATGTCCACCTTTCTAAATGTGTGTGTTCCATCTCTCTCCCTTTCCAACATTTATTTTCCATGGCCTTTTTGACTAGTCTCTGTAATTCCAATAGATCTCTCTCTTAGTTTGACAATATTTCAAGTATAATGTTTTGCTAGGATTGTTTTTACCTACCAAGCACCACATAAGCTTTCCACTTTCATATATGACTAGAATAGGTTGAGAATAATCTATTGTAGGCTTGATGACTTGACGAAATGAGAGTTTCCATGAGCTTTTGCAAGAGAACCTCACTTATGTTACTTTTTGAAAACTCTTCACGACGCAACAAGGTAAAGGTTTAAAGTTTGCTTAAGTTTGAGAGCACTATATTTGTTTTTATTGTGGCATGTTCTTTAATGATAATCTATCTTCCATAATGAAGGGGTCGGTCAAAACTTGAACCTTAAATGCTAAATACTTGAGAGAGCAATATGTCTTGTTGTGTATAACTAAGTGCAGGAAGACATTGAAAGGCAACGCTGATTTCCAAGTTAAGCAAAGATCTTGGACTTGCTCGAGGACGAGCAAGGTTTAAGCATGGGGGTATGCTAACGGTCGATTTTGGTACACCTAGCTATAAGTTTACCGTCAACGTTTGCACGTATTTGATATTCTAACCAATGGTACTAACCCCCCGGAGGTATCAAGTTCACTCTCGCATGTCGATTTTGGAGTTTGTTGTTTACTTAGGAAATTAACATTAAAGAGGAGACCATCGGAATAAGTTCATCAAGCACTTCAAGAGACGATTATGAAGCCGACACAAGTCAAGACACATCATGAACATGACTCCAAATGGCCCAGGGACCAAAGCATGAAGCCGGAAAACTCCAGGGACCGAGACAGAAGATGTTCAAGCTTGAGCGACAAGGAGCTTTGTCTAAACCGTGGAGAAGACAACGTCAAGGGCCCACATGCATAAGGGAGCAAGTCAACAATGACCGAGAAGCATCGGGGAGCAAGACGGGGCCGAACCGGGGCGAAACGGGCCTGGGCCAATTGGCCCAGGCCGGCCGGCCCAGCCTGTTCCAAGCCCGGTTCGCGCCCCCCTTTGACCTAGGTGCTCATCTATTTATTGCCTCTGTCTCCGCTGGCCGCCACATCCATCCATTCGTCACAGAGCCGCCGACACGAAGGAGAAGCACCGGGAGGAAGCCGATGGCCGCCGCAAGTCCTCAAGTTGCCAACAAGATGGCCTAGGCCATGCCCTAGCCACCATGGTTGGCCCTGCGTGGTGAAGCTGTGGTGGAGTTCCGGAGCCCATGCCTTGACTCCATCAAGGCAATTGTACATTCTACATTCGATGGTGATGTAATCATATCTTGTCCTACTTTCATCTACATCGATGAGTGTTTTATTCATATGTGTAGCTAGCATATGCCCTTAGTAGGAGATGAGTAACCATGGTGGTTAGTCTATCTCCTACGGATACATCGTTGTAGTGCACGGACCGAGGTTGTCGTTCGGTGATGAATATCCTTGCGGAGTGACAGTACGGTGGAGGAGAAAGCGACGAATGAACGTGTATCGGACCACTCCATATCGGGTTACTCCATATCGAGTGTACTCCTTATCATAGTATAAGATTAGATTGGTTTGTCATCGTGGCCGGAGCGGCAACAAGAAGACAATAGGCTAGGGTTACCCCCTTTTTATGCTTACCTTTATGGCTAGGTGGATGTGATCCATACATCCTTTCATGTATGTTTAATCTTTCTGCAATCAGCACTTCACATAGGGTTAGACCGGTATGTTAGATAGAGAACCTTAGTGGATTACTTCCGATCCTTGGATTGACAAAGCTAGGGACGACCCTCCTTGGTGAAAAAGGCACTAAGTCACCTGTAGGCTTGCGGTGAACTTAAGCACGGTTTCGTACCGTCAACAATTATCTATCTATCTATCATCTAGTATTGAAGAAGCTTTGTTGTTTAAGGTTAGCTACCATGCCGTGTAGGGAGTAAGATCTCAATGCTCCCTTTGATCCATTCAATATGCTGTGTCCATCATAAGTCTAGTCACAAATACCTTCGCGTAGTGACAGTACAGGGGGTGGAAAAGGGCCAAACCATGGTCACAACCCCCGATAGATTAGATCGGTTATCATATCTTAAGTGATTGCATGTTCAAGTATCATAGACCCTTGGGCAACTATCTTTTACATATCTTGTTGGTTTAATCATACTCTCTAGTGCAACATAGTTGTTCCCTACATTAACCGTAGATTAGGGTTTGGATAAGTTAGTAAGTAGTGGTAAATCAAACGTGTGAAATCCCCTAGCTCCGCGGATTGATAAGAACCTAGGAAATCCCCGTGGTGAGAAAGGTGTAGGTCCGTACGCTTGCATATCGTAGGTGGATATGAGTTTTATCCGCCAATAGTAAGTTAAGTATGATTTGTTTTGTTTATGTCGTTGTGTCCTTTTCCCATCGTCTGGGCAAATTTCAGCTGGGATCGGTCGTTTTCGCGAGCAGCTTGTAGGCAAAGTGTTGAGAAGGAGAGGTCGTATCCTGCTGGAGGCGTGGACCGTCCCTGACTCGTTGAGGACCATGAGTGATTCGAGGACCGGTGGATGGTGACTTCCTGGTGTGATGAGTGGTTGACAACGTTGTGTGGACTGATTCTTGGCTAAGTATTGCAGGTGCAGGTTGCGGCTTGACTGGTGTTGGTGCAGGTGAAGAACAAGCATGAAAGGTCGTCGCGGTGAGGCCTCCGGGGTGTGGAGAAGAAAAGTAGGCTTCGTTCGAGGGACCCGGTGGCCAGTGGAGTCAAGTGTGGGCCGCATGGTGGCATGAACAGCAAGATGAAGTCATGGACGGTTTCTTGGTTGAGCCTCAAAACCAAGGTCGAGCCGGGACTATGTGGGAGCCGAGTCATGAGTGGCGATTGGTGGACGCTACACCAAGTTCGCGGGGTTTCCGGTGGTTCACCAGAAACCCAATGGGTTCCTTGGTTGATCCACAAAGCCAAGACCAAAGAACCGAAGACGGAGGTGCAGCAGCTCCAGACCGTTCTGACCGGTCTGACCGGTGGGTACCGGTCTGACTGGTGTGCAACGACGCAGTCCGGAATCTTCGAAGCGGAGGACACGCGTCGGGATCGCAAGGCTTGCGTCGAGGCTAAGCAGGTTGCGGTCGCCGGGCATCCATCCGATGGAGCGATGACAAAGATTTCTGAATTCGCCCTCGAGGGCATGTATCCCTAATTAGCTAGTAAGGGTATTTTAGACTTTTGGTTGCCTCCATATAACCCAAGAGGTGAGAGGATGGCAGCCAACTCTTGGAACCCTAGTTCATTTGCTTTGTTATGTTTCCTTCCTATTTTATTAGGATTTCCATAGGACTAGCTAGAGAGCTTAATGGTGAGATCTTGTGAGAGGGTTGGATGATCGGGCGGCAAGCTAGACCTTGTATGAACCTCTTTGGTATGTATAGATGATTTGGTGTGGTTCCTCAAGGCTTGGTTGTGTTGTTCCCATTTGTTTTTGGTGGTGATTTTCAGAGCCCTCTCTTGGTGGATTTCTTGGTGTGTTTTCGGGACCTTGCTCTTGGGGATTTGGTGGGGGATGTATGTGTGAACCCTTCATGGTTCTTTTCGCTTTGATTCCCCTCCCAAATCCATGAGTTAAGGGACTCGATTTTGGGGTTTTCAATGTTCTAGGGTTAGAGGAGTTCTTGGCAGGATTTCTTCGATTCCTCTTGATTTGGAAAGTTTTGGTGGAAATGAACTTGGTTATGGACTCCCCATGAGGTGTTCCTACTATCCCCAAAGTCTTGCACAAGTCTGTGGAGCGATTCGAGAGATCGGGATTTGGTTTTGGGGGTGTTGACCCGCGGGTGCTGTTCATCTCGAGAAACCCAGGTCACACCGGTCTGACCGGTGCCTCTCACCGGTCTGACCGGTGCTGACCCTTGTTGTGTTTTGCTCGGGTGAACGTTTCGGTGAGTTCTCTGTCATCCCATGCTGTTGCTATTTCGAGTTTGCGTCAGTTTGGACTCGGTAGGCCTGTTTGGTGTTTCGGGGCTTTCTGGCTGAGACCGGTCTGACCGGTGTGTTCCACCGGCCTGACCGGTGTAGAGCTGTTTTGTGGAAGTCGCCAGGTTTCACCAGCAGGGACCGGTCTGACCGGTGGTGCTCACCGGCCTGACTGGTGTAGGTCAGTGAGGCTCGAGTTATGTGTTCCGCTGCATTCTCGGGTCTGTGAGGTTGGGAGTTGGTTCCTAGGTCCAGTAGCAGTCCAGTGGCTGCGTGGGCTTGGCCAACTTCGGTAGTAAGTTGGAGACGTGTGTTGGAACCCTTATTCATCTTGTTGGAGCCTCCATCTCATTCGAGAAGAATTTTTTATCACCTCCCATTCACTCTCCCCCCCCTCTGGTTCACCGTATCGGTCCTTCACTCACTCGTCTTCACGTTTTAGCTACTCGCATCCTGCCTCTTTCTGTCTAAGCTCCCAGGTCAGGACATACTTAGCATTTTTTAAAAAAGTGGTTTTTGCGAAAAAATGGGATCGTTTAGGGGGTGCCCCCCCCCCCCCGTAGTAGCCCCTGAGGGGGACACTTGGTTTTCGAGGGAAAGCCGAGTCTCCCTTGTCTTTATTCATAACCTTATTGTATATACAACCGACTGGGGCACCGTATATGTACAGATTGACTTGGAATTTTTAAGGGTAAAAGCGACTCCGGCTTCCGTGGGGAGCACGGCTTCCGTGCCGTAGACCAGGAAGAACGGAGTGAGGCTCGTGGCCCTGCTTGGGGTGTTTCTGAGGCTCCAGACAACTGACGGGAGCTCCTAGATCCATTTCCAGCACATTGATTAAGCTTGTTGAAGATTCTTGGCTTCAAACCTTGTAAATTCATGTCGTTGGCATACTCTACTTGTCCATTAGTTTGTGTGTGTGCCATAGCTGACTAATCCACGCGAATGTGGTAGCTGCCGCAGAACTCCAAGAACTTCTTGCAGGTGAATTGGGTGCCATTATCCGTTATGATGGAGTTGGGTACCCCGAAGCGGTGCACGATATCCATGAAGAAAAGCACCACCTGCTCGGACCTGAGGCTACATATGGGGTGGACCTCGATCCACTTTGAGAACTTATCGATGGCTACAAGTATGTGGGTGAAGCCCCAGGTCGCCTTTCGCAAGGGCCTGACCATATCCAGCCTCCACATGGTGAAGGGCCATGTGATGGGGATGGTTTGTAGCGTGTGCGCCGGGAGGTGAGTCTTCCGTGCATAGTGCTAACACTCTTCACAGGTTGTACCACCTCATTGGCGTCGATGACCGCTGTCGGCCAGTAGAAGCGCTGGCGGAAAGCCTTTCCTACGAGGGTACGCGGAGTGGCGTGGTGACCGCATTCGCCCACGTAAACGTCCCGGTCAGCTCCCATCCTTCAGAGATGGAAATGCAATGATGCATGATCCCTGAGGCACGCACTTGTACAGCTCGCCATTGATGACGACAAAAGACTTCGCCTTCCTGGAAATACGCCTTACCTCAGTTCGTTCTGGGGGAAGTTCCCCTCGATCTAACCAGGCGAGGTACTCGTCACGCCAGTCCCGTGGAGGGGGTGGGAGGTCGTCAATCTCCATCACCTCATCCTCGTCCATCTGAGACCCTTCAAGGCCCGAGGCCTTGAGTCCCACATTCATAGGATCCTCGTCCATGGGATCGGTGCCTATGTTCCTCGAGGGATCGGCCCTGGGGCATTTCCGGAAGCGGCGGTGGGTTTGTTGAGGTTGACGGAGGGCTTGGCGAGGTCGCGGGCGAAAATGTTCAGGGGAATGGTGATTCGCCCCGAAGCGATCTTGGCCAGCTTGTCCTCTTCCTCATTGTACTTGCGTGCGATGTGGTTGAGCTCGAACCCGAAGAACTTGTCCTCAAGCTTGCGTACCTTGACGCAGTACTCTTCCATCTTCTTGTCGTGGCAGCTCGCATTCTTCATCACTTGGTCGATAACCAGCTGAGAGTCCCCCCGAACGTCAAGGCGCTTGATGCCGAGCTCTATGGCGATGCGGAGGCTACCTAAGAGGGCCTCGTATTCCGCCATATTGTTAGACACGGGGAAGTGCAAACACACCAGATACCGCATGTGCTCCCCAAGGGGTGAAACGAAGAGCAGGCCCGCGCCCACGCCCGTTTTCATGACTGACCCATCGAAGTACATGGTCCAGCACTCAACTTTGAATCTCAGGAATTGGCAGCTGAATGTCGATCCACTCGGCCACAAAGTCCACCAAGACCTGCGACTTGATTGCCTTCTGTGGTGCATAGGTGAGCGCCTCGCCCATGAGCTCCACGGACCACTTTGCTATCCTACCCGAGACGTCCCGGTTGTGGATGATCTTCCCAAGGGGAAGGAGGACACCATGATGACAGGATGGACCTTGAAGTAGCGCCGCAGCTTGCGCCACGCGAGCACCACCGCGTAGAGCAGCTTCTGGATCTGGGGGTATCGTGTCTTGGTGTCCGATAACACTTCGCTGATGTAATAGACTGGCCTCTGAACCGGCAGGGCATGGCCTTTCCATTCTCTCTACCACGATGACCGCACTAACCACTTGGGTCGTGGCGACGGCGTAGAGGTATAGAGGCTCACTTTCCTAAGGTGGAGTCAGTATCGGAGCATGGGAGAGTGCCACCTTTAGCTTGTCGAGGGCCTCCTGGGCCTCGGAGGTCCAAGAGAAACGCTCACTCTTTCGAAGAAGTTAGTACAGGGGTAAGCCCTTCTCACCGAGGCGTGAGATGAAGCGACTCAGGGCTGCAAGGCAGCCCAGGACCCTTTGTACTCCCTTCAGGTCGCGTATCGTCCCCATCCGCTCGAGGGCTGATACCTTCTTTAGGTTGGGCTCTATGCCTCACTGGGAGACGATGTAACCCAAAAGCATGCCGCGTGGCACCCCAAAGACACATTTTTTGGGATTTAGATTAACCCCGTTTTGCCGGAAGCAATTGAACACAATGTGCAGATCGTTCACCAGGTCGCTCGCCTTCTTCGATTTAACTATGATGTCATTGACGTACGCCTCAATAGCCCGCTTGATTGATCCCCGAAGACGTGGAGTATACATCGTTGGTATGTCGCCCCGGCGTTCCGAAGACCAAACGACATCGTCACGTAGGAAAACATTCCGAACGGCATGATGAAGGAGGTGGCGAGCTGGTCGGATTCCATCATCTTGATCTAGTGGTAATCGGAGTACACATCAAGGAAACATAGCAACTCGCACCCCCGCGGTGGAGTCAACGATTTGATTGATTCGTGGCAAAGGAAAAGGAACTTTAAGACATGCTTTATTCAAACCGGTATAGTCAATGCACATCCGCCACTTCCCATTCTTTTTCTTAACTAGTACAGGATTAGCTAGCCACACTGGATGAAACACTTCCTTGATGAACCCGACCTCCAAAAGCTTTCGCAGCTCCTCTCCGATCGCTCGGCGCTTCTCCTCGTCAAATCATCGCAGACGCTGAGAGACCGGCTTGGAGTTCGGCAGGGTATCAAGTGAGTGCTTGGCGACTTCCCTCGGAATGCCCACCATGTCCGCGGGACTCCACGCAAAAATGTCAGTGTTGACGCGGAGAAAGTCGACGAGCACCACTTCCTATTTCAGGTTGAGGGAGGAGCTGACCCTCGGCGTCTTGTCCTCAGGGTGCTGGGGTCGAGGGGCACGACCTTGGTGTGCTCCACAGCCTTGAAGCTTCCGGCGTGCTTGTTCGGGGAGCTAAGGGTCTCGTTGGCCAGCTTCTCCAAGTCCGCCACTAGGGCCTCGTCGAGCGCGAGCACCTAAGTGTGCTCAACACATTCGATGTCACATTTGAACACGCGAATGAAGGTCCCAGCATGATGATCCCTTTGGGCCCCGACATCTTGAGCTTGAAGTACACGTAGTTCGGGATTGCCATGAACTTGTCGTAGAAAGGCCGACCAAGGATGGTATGGTAAACCCCCCGAAACCCCACCACCTTGAAGGTGAGGGTCTCCTTGTGGAAATTGCTTGGGGTGCCAAAGCATATGGGCAGATCGATCTACCCGAGCAGCTGGACTCGCTTGTCTGGCGCAACGCCGTGAAACGGTGACTTGCTGGGTCGCAGCTTGTCTAGGCCAATCACCATAAGCTCCAAGGTGGAGGAGTACATGACGTTGAGGCTGCTACCTCCATCCATCAGCACCTTGCAAAATCGTGTGTTGCTGATGATGCGGTCGACAACAAGTGGATATTGTCTCGAATTGGGGATGTGGTCCGGGTGATCTTCTCGGCCGAAGGAGATCGTCTCCTCCGACCAGCCGAGGTACGACGGTACGGCCGGGTGAACGGAGTAGACCTCTCGACATTCACGCATGCGCTGTCGCGACATCATATCGACTGTAGGCCCCCCGAAGATGAGGAACACGTTCTCTACCTCCGAGAAGCCGTCCTTGCCCCCGTCACCTCCATCCTTCTTGATGTTGTCCTCCTTCGCAGCGACGCAGCTATAGTACTTTTTGAGCATGTCGCACTGCTCAAGGGTATGAGCGACGGGGGTCTTGTGGTACGTGTAGGGCTTTTTCAACATGTCGTCGAACACTCCACCTCGAGGGGGGCCTCGAGCTCCCTTATTGGAGGGGTCGACTGCATTGATCTCTTCGGGGCCCTCGTCCCGTTCCATGGGCCTCTTGCCCAGGTTCTTCTTGCCATTCTTGCCCTGCTTCTGCTTCTTCGATGACTCTTTGGGCTTGCTACCCTCCGCGGGCGCCGCCTCGACTGGCTTGCCCTTTTTGCCGTCGAAGATTGCCCCCACCGCCTCCTCGCCGGAAGCGTAGCTGGTGGTGATGTCGAACAGCTCGTTAACGCTGGTGGGAGGGTTCTACCCCAACTCGCGCACGAGGTCCCGGCAGGTCAGGCCCTCCAACAAGGTGTGCACGACCTCGGACTCACCGACGCTCGGAAGCTCGGTGCAGCACTTGGAGAAGCGGCGGATGAAGTCCCTCAAGGACTCTCCGACCTTCTGGGAGCACCCTCGAAGGTCCCAGGAATTCCCGGGGTACACATATGTGCCCTGGAAGTTGCCCACGAACGTCCTGACTAGGTCGTCCCAGTCATGGATCTAGTTCGCGGACAGGTGTTCGAGCCATGTCCGGGCGAAGTCTGTCACACTACGTGAAAACCTCAAATAGGTCACGCAGCATTTGTAATGGGCCCTTAACGCCCGTTACATCCACCCACATCTGTAACGGTTGTTGTTTGGTGCCCGTTACCTATAAGCGCGCCAGGACGACCCCGGGGTTGGCCTCCACAACGCCCGTTACCAATGTGGACTTCTGGTAACGGGCTTCTTAAATGCCCGTTACATAAATTCTTTGTAAGGGATGTTAAATGAGTCTGTTACAAATGTTAAACCTATCGGTAACGAGCTTGTAAAGTGTTGACGGATAAACGACGTATCCCTCTACGATCCGCAAGCGTACGGACCCCACACCTTTTTCACCACGGGATTCCCAAGGTTCTTGTCAATCCGCGGAGCAAGGGGATTACAAGCGTTCAAACTACAACGACACACTAGCTACTAAAACCCTAACTATTATTATGCTAGAAAACAACTAAACTACACTAGATAGAATTATTAAGATATCAAGATAAAAGACACTCGCCCACGGGTCTACGATACTAGAACATGCAATCACTTAAAGACATGAAAACCAATCTAATCTATCGGGGGTTGTGACCACGGTTTCGCCCTTTCCTCCTCTCGTACTGTCACTACGCGAAGGTATTCATGACTAGACCTTTGATGGACACGGCGTATTGAATGGATCCAAGGAAGCATTGGAGCTCTACTCCCTTTACGGCATGGTAGCTAACCTTAAGCATTAAAGTATATTCAACACAAGATGATAGATGGATAATCTGACAAAGTGCGATTACATCTCAAGATCGATTACAACCCATGGACGAATGAGAAGATTAACCCATCAAGGTGCTGATCATGGCACCGTTGATCATGGTTTCCCTTCCGACAGTGTCTTCCTTCTTCTCCATGAGAGGGTGCTTCCTTCGAGGTGGTTGATCTCCCTCCGGAGATCCTCCTCCTCTCTCTAGCTTGTGGATGGCCTTCTGGTGCGAATGACTCCCCCCTCGGTGTTGGCGGCGCCCAGGCTTTTAGGGTTCAAGATCCTTCGGGTGCAAGGAAAACGAGACCGAACCGGCCACTAGAGTGGGCTGGGCCGGCCGGCCTGGGCCGACCGGTCTGGGCCCACCTCGGCCCAGTTCGGTCGCCCCTTTCGCCCCGTGGGTCCTTATGCATTTA
The DNA here is from genome assembly GCA_947561735.1 of Cenchrus americanus. Lineage (NCBI taxonomy): Eukaryota > Viridiplantae > Streptophyta > Magnoliopsida > Poales > Poaceae > Cenchrus > Cenchrus americanus. The sequence continues at coordinate 262,021,121 of OX387241.1, read as the reverse complement.
TGTACTTTACCCCCTCCACTTGCATGATTTTGACGATGTTATCCTCGCGTCCAAGATGGAGGTTCTCTTCGCATGAAGTTCGATCTTTTACTCTTCAATCCCGGGGGTGCTACTCGTAGCACTTCGGTCCTTGCGAATCCGTCCTTTATGTCCATGTTTTCCTACATAAACACAACACTTCCAAATGCATGCACATAGATGAACTTGTTATATGATTAGTGTGCCTAGTGGCGGGTTAGTTCCATAATCAAATCCAAACCAAAGTGTAATGAACATGCTAGGTGCACCAAAATACACCGTCAACATTTCCTCCACGCTTAGCTCTTGCTCGTCCTCGAGCAACTTGTTGACGGATAAAAGACGTATCCCTCTACGATCCGCAAGCGTACAGACCCCACAACTTTTTCACCACGGGATTCTCAAGGTTCTTGTCAATCCGCGGAGCAAGGGGATTACAAGCGTTCAATCTACAACAACACACTAGCTACTAAAACCCTAACTATTATTATGCTAGAAAACAACTAAACTACACTAGAGAGAATGATTAAGATATCAAGATAAAAGACACTCGCCCACGGGTCTACGATACTAGAACATGCAATCACTAAAAGACATGAAAACCAATCTAATCTATCGGGGGTTGTGACCACGATTTCGCCCTTTCCCTCCTCTCGTACTGTCACTACGCGAAGGTATTCATGACTAGACCTTTGATGGACACGGCATATTGAATGGATCCAAGGAAGCATTGGAGCTCTACTCCCTTTACGACATGGTAGCTAACCTTAAGCATTAAAGTATATTCATCACAAGATGATAGATAGATAATCCGACAAAGTGCGATTACATCTCAAGATCGATTACAACCCATGGACGAATGAGAAGATTACCCCATCTAGGTGTTGAACATGGCACCGTTGATCATGGTTTCCCTTCCAACGGTGTCTTCCTTCTTCTCCACGAGAGGGTGCTTCCTTCGAGCTGGTTGATCTCCCTCCGGAGATCCTCCTCCTCTCTCTCTAGCTTGTGGATGGCCTTCTGGTGCGAATGACTCTCCCCCTCGGTGTTGGCAGCGCCCAGGCTTTTAGGGTTCAAGATCCTTCGGGTGCAAGGAAAACGGGACCGAACCAGCCACCAGAGTGGGCCGGGTGCTCCGGCCGGCCGACCGGCTTGGGCCCACCTCGGCCCGGTTCGGTCGCCCCTTTCGCTCCGTGGGTCCTTATGCATTTATGTACTTTGCCCCCTCCACTTGCATGATTTTGACGATGTTATCCTCGCGTCCAAGATGGAGGTTCTCTTCACACGAAGTTCGATCTTTTACGCTTCAATCCCGGGGGGTGTTCCTCGTAGCACCTCGATCCTTGCCACCATTGGAAGTGATTTCATCAAGCTCATGAACACGAACAAGACTCTGTAAATGCACCTTTGAACTTGTTGCGAATCCGTCCTTTATGTCCATGTTTTCCTACATAAACACAACACTTCCAAATGCATGCACATAGATGAACTTGTTATATGATTAGTGTGCCTAGTGGCGGGTTAGTTCCATAATCAAATCCAAACCAAAGTGTAACGAACATGCTAGGTGCACCAAAATACACCGTCAACATCTCCCCCACGCTTAGCTCTTGCTCGTCCTCGAGCAAGTAGTCGTAAAAGAACTTCGTCCAAAGTGTTGTAATCATGTACCACTTATCCTTCTTCACAAGTTAGTCAATCCTTTCATCTTTGATACATAAACACAAAGTAATGATCATCAAACATAAACATGGGCGTTTAGAATTTTTACCACGTCAAGATTTACCCCACAACTCAAACTCTTCACTCGAAGTCTTCAATTTCAGCCATACTTACTTCTTTGCTTCCATCGGAGGGTTTTTATGATTTTTAAAAACAAAATTCCTGCAACAAGTATTAGACAAAAACCTTTCTCCAAGCTCTCTCAAGTCACTCATATGAAGTGGCTATCCTAACCAAATTTTATAAAACTCTCACCTCCCATTAATCTCTCATATATCATGTAAAGTGGAGCTATACGTAGGGCTAGCGCAATCAACACAAGTATTGTCAAACTAAGAACTTCCTCTAATGGTTGTCTACCTTTCAAAGCCAATGATCATGAGAATTAACCATATGTAGGGATATCAAGGATGAGAAGATTTAGAATGGTCAACATGTGCAAGGGCAAAAGAAAATTGTGACTACGAGGCACCGATGACGTCCTCGTTGTCGGATTGCACATGGTTGGAAAAAGAGTGAAAGTTTCATCTCTCAACAACGTGACATCCTTCCTTACACTTTATTTTTCTTTTCTTTCACTTGATACATCCCTCTCATATCTTTATTGCTACCTATTTTCTCTATTCTTTTTTTCTTTCATTCACATATAAAATTTTTTTCATCTTTCTTTCTTTCTTTCTTTTCCATACTCATACTTTTTCTCTTTATTTTTCTCTCCCTTGACAACTTTTCAAAGCTTTCAATTCTCTCTTTCCTCGCATGCATACAATCTGAAATTTTAAATAAATCATGCTAGATACGAGACGCAACTTTGAAAATAGGTTGTGTTCAAGGAATACGACGTACAAAAGAGATGTATAGGGTTGGGTACAGAATTCGGCGATGTACGTGACTTCCATTGTGAAGGTCACGTTACCGAATACATGACGAGGCTAGCAACAAAAGATAAGCACAAGAACATGATCATTGCTCGAAATTAAAACTCACCAAGAGAGAAGGGTCCTAGCCTAACTCATCGTGCTAATCACACTTATGGTGGAGCGAAAAAAATAAACTTGGCTTTGGATAGGAGCTTTTTCTTACTCTCAACTTGGAAAAGAAGGTTTTGCTAACCTTTATTACAAGGGTTTTAAGATAATTTTCAGAACTGAAATCCTCCAACTTTTAGCATTGAACATAGCACAACTAACATGTGAAGCTCAAGATCCAAGTGTGGTATGGATACTTTAAGTAGCAGCAATTCCACTAAGCACCACGGTAAACGTTTTTCAAACCACACACTTGTGTTCATATATCAAGAATCAAAGATAAACAAACAAGTGAATAAAGATAAGCAATACATAAAACACAAAGATATATATAAAGACTCTTTTTATTTGATTTTCTTTGACTCAACATTAATTTAAGACACTTGCAAAAATTTTAAAACACACTAAAAAACTAAAGACTCAATAAAACACTAAGACTCATTAAAACGCTAAGACTCTCACACGAAGATTAAACCGAACCTAAACTTGAAGTTCAAAAGCTAACGCTAGCGAGCTAGCTCTCCCCCACGCTTAAAACATACGACGTCCTCGTCGTATCTTACAAAAATCCTAAGGGGAAAACTAGACCTAGTGGTACTTCAAGCAAGTATTGCACCACTTGCCTCTCATGTTTCCAACCATGCAAAAAATTTGCACACGTTACGGTTAAGGAACTTGTAGTTGTCACCAACTATGTGCTCCAAATCCTCCATACGCTGCTTCATCGCTTCCATGGCTTGGAGACATTCATCGACCGACGTGTAGAGATCCCCGATGGATTGACGGCAAGTTCGACAACACATCGGATGCAATTCGAAGGGGTCTTCATCGCCACTGTCTCCACCATCATCACCGCCGTCGTCCCCACCTCCATTGTGGTTGCCGCTCTCGTTGCCATCGTTACCGCCGCCGTTGGGGCCTTCGGGAGTCCTCTCTTTGGGCTGCTCATCCCAAATGTAGAGGTCGTTATCATCTCGTCCGGCGGCGCCCACGAGCTCGGGCTACGATCATCGGAGTAGTCGCTACCCCCATAATCCTTAGGCTCGGTGATGCCTCCTTGTAGTCTTTGCGCTTCATGCCTTGGATGCGTGCCGACCTTCGAATGGGCGTAGGGACCTTCTCTCCTTCGACGGGGTTGCGGGATGCAAGAGCTGCGGTCGGGACACGCCCTCCGCAACGGATGCGTGCGGTCCTCTTGACGGGTAGCTTCAGCTCGCATCGCATCGTCTCCTCCATCGATGGCTTCTTGGCTTCTAGCTTCAACTCTAAGCTCCTTGGAGGCACAAAGGCGCCGCAAGGGTGCAAAATATTGCTTGGAAGGATTGATTCCCGAGCTCCCAATTCGGCCAAATAAATAGTCCGAAGAGAAAAACCCCGAGAACCTCATTTTCCTTTTTTAAACTTCCCTTAAAATTTTTCGACAAAAGAAGGAAGTCGAAAAGGAGCAATTCGGGCAAAAATCGGAGATGACCGCCGCCGGGACCCCACGGGCCGGTCGGCTGGGCCGGCCGGCCCACCCTGTCTCGGGGGCCGGGTCGGTCCGGTTTTCGCGTATCGCCCTTATTTCGCCTCCTTAGCCCATGGGAAAAAGTTGGCCCGAGTAAATCTTCGCAAGAAACTCCCGGAAAACTAAAAGAAAAACTATTTACGAAATTCATGCCTTGTTTTTCGTCCTAGGTGGGACGTTCGGGCTCTTCCTCCATGGTGAAGACATCAACATGGTGAAGGGGCACAACGTCGGGTTCGTAGTAAACCTTAAGCCGCTGGCCATTCACCACAAATTGATCGCTGTTTCTATCCATAATGGTTACCGCTCCGTTGGAGAACACCGAATGCATAACATAAGGTCCGTCCCACTTGCTTTGCAATTTCCCCTTTCTGAAGGTTTTAAACCTCGAATTGTAGAGGAGGACCTTATCTCCTTCTTTTAATTCTTTCTTTTTCAATCTTTTATCGTACCACCTTTTGATTCTCTCTTTGTATATGCTTGCATTTTCATATGCTTTCAACCTCAATTCCTCCAGCTCGCTTATTTGGATCCTTCGTTTCACCATCGCGGCATCGAGATCGAGGTTCATCTCTTTAATCACCCAATAGGCTTTATGTTCCAACTCAACTGGAAGGTGGCAAGCTTTTCCATAGACGAATTGATAAGGGATCATACCTATCGGTGTTTTAAACGTCGTTCGATAAACCCATAAAGCTCCGTCTAATTTCTTTGACCAATCTTTGCCTCCCTTCTCTATGGTTTTGTTGAGTATGCTTTTTAATTGCCTATTTTACGTTTCCGCTTGTCCGTTGGTTTGTGGGTGATAGGCCATAGAGACCCTATGCTCAATTCCCAACTTGGACAAGCACTTTTTGAAATTCTTCCCGGTGAAGTGAGTTCCTCCATCACTTATCAAGATTCTTGGTGTACCGAAATGAGGAAAAATCATGTTCTTGATCATAATAATGGACTCCTCCGTGGAAGCTTTACGACATGGTATAGCCTCTACCCACTTGGATACATAATCAACCATGACTAGGATATACTCAAATCCAAATGAGTTTTTAAAAGGCCCCATGAAGTCTATACCCCATACATCGAATATGTCGATTTGTAGGTTGTATTTCAAAGGCATAGAATTTCTTTGAGATATGTTTCCGGTTCTTTGGCATTCGGGGCATGACGCAACATATCTTTTAGTATCTTCATGCATCTCCGGCCAAAAGAATCCGCTCGACCATACTTTTGCTTGGGTTCGAAAATGACTATAGTGCCCACCGTACTCCGCCGAGTGGCACTTCCTTAGAATCTCAACCCTCTCTTCTCTTGGCACACATCTTCTCATTACTCCATCGTTGCCAAGTTTGAAGAGGTATGGTGCATCCCAAAAGTATTTCCTACTTTCGGAGATTATCTTCCTTTGAGAGTTTTTATCTAGATGATTGAGAGGCATCTTTCGAATTGCTCGAATGATATCGATCATCCAAGTATCTTTATCAAGCACTCTATAGAGGTGGTCATCTCTCATCTTATCTTCTATGGGCTCTTTATCATCTTGTCCACGATTCATCCTAGACAAATGATCGGCCACAACATTTTCCACCCCCTTTTTATCACGAATTTCAACATCAAACTCTTGGAGAAGAAGGATCCAACGAATCAAACATGGTTTAGCTTCCTTCTTAGCGAAGAGATACTTGGTGGCTGCGTGATCGGTGTAAACAATGACCTTCGAGTTCATGATGTAAGATCTGAATTTTTCGAAAGGAATACCACCGCTAGCAACTCTTTTTCCGTAGTGGCATAATTTAATTGCACCCCACTAAGAGTTTTGCTAGCATAGTAAACGGCGTGAACTCAGCCTTCCTTTCTTTGACCCAAGACTGCGCCTACGGCGTAGTCACTTGCGTCACACATGATCTCGAAAGGTTGGCTCCCATCCAGAGGTTGGATGATGGGAGCACTCACCAATGCATTTTTCAAGGTCCGGAATGCCGCTAGGCACTTCTCATCAAAGTCGAAAGCCACATCCTTTTGGAGGAGATGTGTTAAAGGCTTAGTGATCTTCGAGAAGTCCTTAATAAATCTTCTATAGAATCCAGCATGGCCTAGAAAGCTCCTTAAGGACTTAACATCCGTAGGAGGTGGGAGTTGCTCAACCGTCTCTACCTTAGCCTTGTCCACTTCAATGCCTCTCTCGGATATGACATGTCCGAGTACTATGCCTTGCTTAACCATGAAGTGGCACTTTTCCCAATTTAATACCAAGTCTACCTCCGCACACCTCGTGAGGACCTTTTCCAAGTTTTCCAAGCAATCCATGAACGTCTTCCCATCAACGAAAAAATCATCCATGAACACCTCGACAATCTCCTCGATGAATTCCGAAAATACGGCCATCATGCAACGTTGAAAAGAGGTCGGAGCGTTGCATAGGCCGAAGGGCATCCTCCTATATGCAAACATTCCGTAAGGGCATGTAAACGTTGTCTTATGTTGATCTTCCGGGTGAATGGGAATTTGCATGAACCCCAAGTACCCATCGAGAAAGCAAAAATAAGCGTGGTTTGCTAACCTCTCGAGCATCTCCTCAATGAACGGTAGGGGGAAGTGATCTTTCTTCGTCGCTTTATTAAGCTTACGATAATCGATACACATCCGCCACCCGGTCACGGTTCTTTGCGGTATCAATTCATTCTTCTCATTCTTCACCACGGTCAAACCTCCTTTCTTTGGTACACAATGTACCGGGCTCACCCATTCGCTATGCGGAACCGAGTAGATGATTCCGGCATCAAGTAATTTGATGACCTCTTTCTTTACTACCTCTCGCATGGCATGGGTTAGCCTCCTTTGGTGGTCCACTACGGGCTTACATTGGTCTTCCATTGGTATACGATGAGTGCAAAAGGCTGGGCTAATACCTTTGAGATCATTAATCGAATATCCAATCACCTTCCTATGTTTTTTTAATAAAATCAGCAACGCTTCATTTTCTTCGGGACTCAACTCGTCGCTCACAATGACTGGATAAGTTTTGTCTAGGCCCAAAAATTCATATTTTAATCCCTTGGGCAAAGGTTTAAGGTCTACCTCGGGCACTTGTGGCTCCTCGGGTTTGATTTCTCCTATGTCTTCGAATTTCTCTTCCTCCATACTACCATCATGCGACTCTAAGCCTTTTGTTGCTTCCTCTAGTTCTTCATCTTGTTGATTACTAATTTGATTTTCCATCGCTCTTTGCAAAGGGTCTCTAAGAGTTTCAACAAAACAAAGACTATCTATCTCTTCTACTTCTTCATCTTCAGGAGGAAAAGGTGTAAGGTGTTTAGAAGCACGAAGAAAGTTATATGTGTACTTTGTTCCATTAAGGTTCATTGTTACTTTGCCTTCTCCGCATCTAACACGGCATCAACCAACTTAAGAAAGGGCCTACCTAAGATTATGTGATCATGATTACTATGGTAAGCATCAATAACAAAGAAATCGGTTGGTATGTAGTTTCTAGAGATTTTTACTTTCATGTTGCAAGCAATACCTAGAGGTTTGATAGTTCTACCATCTCCCATAATTAATTTTGTTGATGCTGGAGCTAAGTCTAGGTTGTGGTCTTGAACTTTATTGTAAATTTTAGAAGATAGAACACTTACTTGGGCTCCGATGTCGCATAAAGCTTTGCATTGAACTCCGTTGATTTCGCAACTCAAGTGTGGTGTCATCTTCTCTTCATCTTCGGATCCTATCGCGTAGACTTCGGCGAGGCGAGCGTATGGTGATGCTTCGGGCTTGATCCCCATGATTCTCCACCTCGGCTATGTGTTCCGGATCCACTACGTCATCTCCAAAGAGCTTTTGAAAAATCTCACTGGTGGTTTCAAGGTCATATGAATTTTCCGCTTTCTTCTCCGGTGGGAAATCCACTTCCAATGCTCTCGCCATTCCCTTTTGATTAGGGAACGGTCTTCTCTTGTCGAATACTTCTCCGTAATCAATAGGAACCCAATCCATTGGCTCGAACTCCCGTAGTGGCTTTGCGCTTGACATGCTTCTCTTGTTCGTCTCATTCGGTACGGCGAAGTCGATGCTCGAGGTAGTTCTTGACTTGATGTGTTCTTCTCTAAACTTTTCCGCAATTGGTTCCTCTTTTGTGACTTCCGGGGTTGCCTCTTTAGAAAAATCAGCACACTTCTTCTTCCTCGAATTGTATTCCGGCTCTTCCGCGAGTCTTGTTTCCCAATCTCTTCGCATGGCAGCCGCTTTACTAATTTTTTGTAGAAGTTGAGCGGCTTCCGTGAGTGTTTTCTCCATGAGATCCCCATCTGCACACATTTCGACGTGTTGCATGCAACTAGGGGTTAGGGAAAAGAAAAATGTATGCAAGAGTACGTCACCGGTGAAGCCGAGTTTTGGTCCTTGTTCGATCAACCCATTAAACCTATCCCAGGCTTGGTCTATCCCTTCCTCTTCTCCTTGCATGGAAGTGATCACTTGCCTCCTTAGATGTCGAACCTTGCTAATTGGAAAGAACTTCTCGCAAAACTTCTTTGTCAACTTGTTCCAATTGCCTTCAACTTCAAAGGACGCAAACGAATACCACGTCTTTGCATTGCCGGCAAGTGAGTAGGGAAAGAGATTCCATTTGAACCATTCATCGGGAACTCCTTCTTGACGCACCGTGTTGCATATCGTCGTGAAATCCCTTATGTGTCTATATGGGTTCTCCATAACCATCCCTTCAAACAGGTTTGCCGCCACCATCTCGATGATCTTGGATTTAATCTCATATTTGGTTGCTTCGAGCTTCGAATCCGACTATTGTACTTTTATGTCTTCACCTCGAGGGCTAGCGTAATCCCTTAATGATTTCTCCGGTTCTTCCACGGGTTGATTAGCGAACGCCATCTAGACAATAAGACAAAAACAAAAATAGAAACGAAACAAGTGTTTTTCTAGATAATATATGTTAGATAAAGCAAATAAAAGATAAACTAAAATATAAAACTAAGTTAGATGCAAATCAAACGATGTAGACTAGCTTGCACCCTGGCAACAGCGCCAGAAAAAGGGGCTTGTTGACGGATAAATGACGTATCCCTCTACGATCCGCAAGCGTACGGACCCCGCACCTTTTTTCACCACGGGATTCTCAAGGTTCTTGTCAATCCGCGGAGCAAGGGGATTACAAGCGTTCAATCTACAACAACACACTAGCTACTAAAACCCTAACTATTATTATGCTAGAAAACAACTAAACTACACTAGAGAGAATGAATAAGATATCAAGATAAAAGACACTCGCCCACGGGTCTACGATACTAGAACATGCAATCACTTCAAGACATGAAAACCAATCTAATCTATCGGGGGTTGTGACCACGATTTCGCCCTTTCCCTCCTCTCGTATTGTCACTACGCGAAGGTATTCATGACTAGACCTATGATGGACACGGCGTATTGAATGGATCCAAGGAAGCACTGGAGCTCTACTCCCTTTACGGCATGGTAGCTAACCTTAAGCATTAAAGTATATTCAACACAAGATGATAGATAGATAATCCGACAAAGTGCGATTACATCTAAAGATCGATTACAACCCATGGACGAATGAGAAGATTACCCCATCAAGGTGCCGATCGTGGCACCGTTGATCATGGTTTCCCTTCCAACGGTGTCTTCCTTCTTCTCCACGAGAGGGTGCTTCCTTCGAGGTGGTTGATCTCCCTCCGGAGATCCTCCTCCTCTCTCTAGCTTGTGGATGGCCTTCTGGTGCGAATGACTCTCCCCCTCGATGTTGGCGGCGCCCAGGCTTTCAGGGTTCAAGATCCTTCGGGTGCAAGGAAAACGGGACCGAACCGGCCACCAGCGTGGGCTGGGCCGGCCGGCCCGGACCGACCGGCTCGGGCCCACCTCGGCCGGTTTGGTCGCCCCTTTCGCTCCGTGGGTCCTTATGCATTTATGTACTTTGCCCCCTCCACTTGCATGATTTTGACGATGTTATCCTCACGTCCAAGATGGAGGTTCTCTTCGCATGAAGTTCGATCTTTTACGCTTCAATCCCCAGGGGTGTTCCTCGTAGCAGTTCGGTCCTTGCCACCATTGGAAGTGATTTCATCAAGCTCATGAACACGAACAAGACTCCGTAAATGCCCCCTTGAACTTGTTGCTAATCCGTCCTTTATGTCCATGTTTTCCTACGTAAACACAACACTTCCAAATGCATGCACATAGATGAACTTGTTATATGATTAGTGTGCCTAGTGGCGGGTTAGTTCCATAATCAAATCCAAACCAAAGTGTAATGAACATGCTAGGTGCACCAAAATACACCGTCAACATAAAGTCCGTTACCGACCAATGCCCTATCAGTAACGGGCTGCTTAAGTCCATTACTGATCGCTGCCATATTGGTAACGGGCTATAAAGTCTGTTACCGATAAGTTCGTACTGGAGACGCATGCTTGTAGGATGCGTCTCCTTTGATTGGCACCCAGGGTCACCTTTTTTCTCACATCGGAGACGCATGTTGTTATCTCATCTGTGTGTCTGTGTCTTACCCTTTCAACACCACTCGCTCTCTCTCCGCAGAAGCTAGGCCACTCCTGTTTCAACAACAACACTCGCTCTCCCTCTCTCTCTCTCCTCAGAAGGTCACTCGCTCGATCTATGTGCTCAGATGTCCCCGCCGGCCTGTCCCGTTCACCGCCGCCAACTGCGCGCGCTCTGAGGATTGCGCGACGGCGAACGGGGCCATAGCGGACATCGACCGTGGCGTCCTCCGCGCCTCCAATCCTCCTCCTCGGCCGCGCTCGGCTCGTAGAAAGTCCTCGTCAAGGAGGAAATTAATGGCCCATTTTATTGAAATTCTTCAGCTGTCTTTTTGTGTGATGAATTATGCTTATTTGGTGTATGGAATGCAGATGGCGTCTGCTACTCGGGATTGGATGTACAGACAGCCCCAAGAAGATTGGGAGAATTTCTTAAGCGGGGTCAATGGTTTTCTAAATCAAGCAGAGATGGATATGAGAAACCGTGGTGTTCAGGCAATGCTTTGCCCTTTTTATTGATAGTCTCAACCAAAAGAAATTCACACAACGGGAAATCATTTTTCATCATTTGGTCACATGTGGTTTCACAAAACATTACATGTGTTGGAATAAACATGGTGAGGAAGGCCTTAATGAACTCGAAGCAGGCTGCATAAATGAAGGTGAAGTGCGACACCATGCTAACCATGATGAAGACCTTGATGACAGTGTACTTTTTGAGGGAAATGAACCATTATTCCCACCAAATGTGTTGAGGCCCGAGGATATCACTGATAAAGAAATTAGGGGCTTCGATGATGGTGAGGTGTTGCAACGTGTGCACAATGTTGATCAAATGTTGCGAGATATTGAGTTTCAACGAGTGTACACACCTTCTGAATTAGCGAGGCTGAAGTAGTTCATTGAAGATTCGAAGAAACCCCTCTATCCTGATTGCCAGAAGTACTCTCGCCTTTCTGGTGATCTAAATCTTTTGCAGGTTAAGGCAGATCATGGTTGGAGCAACAAAAGTTTCAAACATCTATTGGATGTGCTTAGAGACATGCTACTTGAAGGAAGACAAATAGCAGAGTTTGTCTATGAGGCGAAGAAGATAATCTGTCCTCTGGGAATAGAGGTTGCAAAAATCCATGCATGCAAGAACAGTTGTGTATTGTTCCGTGGAGATTATGCAGACCTTGACAGGTGCCCCAAGTGTGGCTATGATCGATACAAGAGGAAAAGGGATGGTGGAGATGATAATAATGCTGATGACGAGAACGAGCCCGGCGAGATCAGAGGCAAGAAGAAGAAGGCTAACAGAGGAGCTCTTGTGAGGGTGGCATGGTATTTTTTGCATCATTCAAAGGCAGGGGACGAACCTTCCCGTTGCCGCAACCACCTTGTCAAAGGCGAGAGAGAAGAATTTCGTCAGCTTTTTGCATGATTTGAAAGTACCTTCAGGCTACTCATCAAACTTCAAGAGGCTAGTGTCAGTGAAGGTCATGAAAATGAATTTCAACTTGATGAAATCTCATGATTGCCATGTGTTCATGACAACTCTTCTTCCTGTTGCACTTAGAGGTATCAAGACAGAATTGGTTCGCGACGCGGTCACGAGCTTGTGTTTATTCTTCAATGCAATAGAACAAAAGGTGATTGATGAGGAAAAATTATTGGACTTGGAGAGGAGGCATTTCGAAACCCTATGCCTGCTTGAAGCTACCTTCCCACCGTCATTCTTTGATCTCATGCTGCATCTAACAGCACACCTCGCGAGGGAAATCTGGTTCCTTGGCCCATCTTACCTTCATCAGATGTTTCCATATGAGAGGTTCTATGGATTCCTGAAATCATTGGTACATAACAGGTTATTTCCGGAGGTAGCCATGTGGCTACGAGACCATCAAAGCAGTGGAGTGGGCCATAGGTTATATGGACCCACAAAACCCCATTGGTGTGCCTTGCTCACGGCATGAAGGTAGGCTTTCAGGTGTTGGGACCATGGGGAAAAGGTCAGTCACTCCGAATGCAGATGCCTTCGAAAAGGCTCATTTCACCGTGATACAACAGTTGCACTTAATTACACCGTTCGCTAATGAGCACAAACGACAACTACGTGAAGACAACCCTAACCGTGGTAGGGCTTGGCTTGCAAAGATGCACATGCAAGGTTTCAGCAGGTGGCTCCGAGATTATGTAGAGACATGCAGCAATAATGCAGTAATTACTAACGAGATAAGGAATCTAGCAGCGGGGCCATTGTTCACTATTACAAGATACGAAGGAATGGATACCAATGGATACACGTTTTACACCATGACCCAGGATAAAAAGAGCGTCTATCAAAATAGTGGTGTGCGTGTACGGGCCGTCGTTGACGACAGTCTTGACGAAGATGATGACACGGAGACAGACACATATTATGGTCAAATAGAGGAGATATGGGAGCTTGATTATGTAGGATTGAAGGTAGCCTTGTTTCGGTGTAGATGGGTCACCAATGGGAAGAGAGTTGTGAGCAAGGACAAATATGGTTATGTTAGTGTTGATCTCCGGGTCTTTGGTTACAAAAACGAACCGTTTGTCTTCGCCAACGATGTTGAGCAAGTGTTCTATGTACCTGACCTTGCAAAGAAGAACTGGTCTGTGGTTATGCCTGGAAAAAAAGGATTGTGGGGATTGAAAATGTTGTTGAGGAGGAGGAATACATCTAGTTTGACGAAATTCCATCCTTTGACACTTCATACAAGCCCCAACTCTTCGGAACTAACAAAACACCGTACTAGCGGCGCGACCATAGTGAAAAAATCCATATACAGAAATCAACGAAGAAAAAGCAAGCCTGATTTCTGCTGAATCCTTTTTGTAATGCCGAAGGATGTGTCTATTGGTGGAAATGGAATCCGTTTTGTAATATAAAGGATGCAATGTATTGGTGAATTTCAATCCTGTTTGTAATATATGGGATGTGGTAGAATTTGAATATTGCTTGTAATATATTCTGCCAAAGATACTATATATACTATGTTTATATTCTGCTTCAGTTCAGTAACGGGCAAGAGACGAGGATTAACGAACCCGCGTCGCCATTGCTACGGGCAAGAGACGAGGACTAACGAACTAGCGTCGCCTTTGTTACGGGTAAGAGACGAGGACTAACGAACCAGCGTCGCCTTTGTTACGGGCAAGAGACGAGGACTAACGAACCAGCGTCGCTTTTGTTGTGGGCAAGAAGATATGCGAAATCACGAACAGATTACATCAAAAGAGACACGGATTAGAGCATCTCCAACAGTTTGCCAAATTTTACTTGGCAAATTTTGTATGCTTTGCCAACTTCTAAAAAGATATGCCAAGTAAAAAAAGAGTTTATCTCCAACAATCTGGCATAATTTCACTTGCCAAATCGAGATCAGGAATCCTGAGAGAAACAAGTTGATTTGCCAAATTGTTGAGATAATCACAAGCTTTGCAAGTGAGTAGGTAAATCATTCAAAAAAATTGTACTGCACAAAGACAATCACAAAAGCATGTCTCTTGAGATGCAAAATCACATACACAGATTACAGTCATCATTGATACATCATAACAAGGTTACAATGCGGCCATATCTTCATGACGAGATATGCAAAATCACACACATGCACATCGATCTTGCTTGCGGTCGTCGATCTTGCTGCACGTGGTCATCGAACAAGCTCCATTTCTACTGACGGCTTAGAGACTTGATTCTTTGCATGACTAATTAAGGACAGCTTCTGTCTAACAACCCTAATTTTGGTTTAAAAGCTAGAAGCTTTCCATAATTATGCTCATCTTACAAGGAAAAATAATGAGATATGCTCCATTCAGATTCTGGCTGCTTCCTCATCTTACAAGTGAACACAAGAGAAAGATACAAAGAGGGTGGAAACATATCCCTTAAAAAATCCCTCCTCCTGGAGGAGAAGGGGAAAGCAAAAGGAAGCCCAAGTGTGACGGAGAAGTTGCAGCAAGCTTTCCGTCAACTTGTACATCCTGATGTCAGGAGGTTCTGGGATACCTTCCCCGGACACATCTACGTGGAAGGGGTACGTCACAAGGATTCTTCTAGCAGCCGTGTTCGAGGGATGAGCAACCCAATCACCCCCTATCATAAGAATTCTTCTAGCAACTGAGAGATCGAGGAGGAGGAAGAAGAGAGAAAAGCAAAAGCTTGCGCCCTACAAGATCTATTCTTTGCGCCATAGCTAGATCTAGATCTAGAGAAGAAGGAAGCAAGTGACTCACTTTATTGTACTCCTATCAGAAGAAGGAACCATATAGCTAGATCTAGATATAGAGAAGAAGGAAGCAACTTGAAGTGAGGAGGACCGAAAGGCGTCGGTGCCTTTTTATAGAAAAACAAGGAAGGGATAAGATCAAGAGCACATGAACGGTCGGGAAGGTTCCCAAGATGGTCAAGACGGCCGGGAAACTGTTGCTAGTCAATGGCTGAGAGCAGAGCTGCAGAGGTATAGTGATTCCAATGTAGAAATAAATGATATGCGGAGTAAGCAAACATCGTCTCCAGTGGCCGTGTTTGGATGGTAGATGTTAGTGTTACTGTTAGTGGTAGTTTTTAACACCTCCAAATTAACACATGTGTTTGGCTACACAGTGTTAGTTCTGGTGTTAGTTTGCTACAAACTAACACTATCACCTCCATCCAAACATCCAATGTAGTCATCATCTCCAAAAAAAAGAGAGGAAGGGATAAGATCAAGAGCACAGGAAACGGGAAGATGTTCCCAAGACGGTCAATGGCGAAACTGTTGCTAGTCAATGGTTGAGAGCAGAGCTGCAGAGGTAGTGATTCCAATGTAGAATTAAATGATACACGGGGTAACGAAACATCGTCTCTACGTGGATTAGCCAAACATCGTTTCTAATGGAGAATTAAATGATAACGCGGATTAGTCAAACGTCATCTCCATTGCATACTTAAACCGTGTTTGGAAACAAATCTCCTGTATCTTCTCCTTCCAAAACAATTAGATCCCCTGCCCCTTCATCTCTACCCGCGAAAAACAGCAACTGCCTACTCCTCATCGTCACCATTCTCGGCCGGAGATGGATAGCATGCCGGGAAGAAGAACGCGGCATCAGCCGTCATCGCTGCTGCTGGGTATCCCTCAAGACCTCCGCATTGATATTGCGGCATGCGTCGGTGCGACCTCAGAGCGGCCCTTGGCTGACCTCCGCAGCCTACGTGGTACTTGCTCAACCATGCGCCACGTGTGCAGCCACAGTGACGCCGGCCCGCGTTTGTCGATAGAGGGGATACGAGATGAGATTTCTTGGGTGTGGAACCCCACCACTTACAAAGCATTCCTTGCTATGTTGAGCGGTCTCAAGAATCCGGAGCCTTGTTTCCTCTCCGGAATCAAAGCCTTCTTCATCGAACACAGGGGATACAATGATCTCTAGCGCGCCGCCGAGGGTGGGCACGATGCGGCGGCCTATCTATACGCCATCTTGCTCTATAGAGACAATGGCGGTGTCGCTGCAGACGACACCGCGAAGGGGTACATGAGGTGGGTCGCGGGCGGTGGCAGTACGACGTCGTCGAGATGGCTGACCAACGAGGGGTGTCTACCTATACGCGAGAAGGCCGCGCGTGCGCTCCACCACTCGACTTGGCGCATTTGGGGTGAACCACTGCCGCCTCCGACATAGGTGCGTGGCGATCAGCCGTGCGCAGGCACCTGCAGCGGCTGCGGCATGGAAAAAGGATGGCTTCGAATTTCTCTGTTTTGCAACGAAGAATGTAGGCTGCGTGTAACACCCTGAAATTTTCCAATTTCAGGATGTTACTAGGAAGAATAATTAAGCAACAATTTTCTCATAATTTTTAAATTTGACCAACATTTATTTTATTTACAGGAAATTTAGTATAGGAAAATCAATTGATTGTTTTTTATATAAAATGATGTATGTGTGTTGCATTATTTTGGTTGGATTTGTTTTTGGTTGATGTGTGTTGAAAAAAGAAAGAAAAGAAAAAAAAGAGACCCAAAGTCCCAAGCCCACCTCAAACCCTCTCCTCTCTCTTTCTTTTCGGCCCAATCCAACCTCTCCTCTCTCTCTCTCTCTCTTTCTTTAAAGCCCGCAGCCACAGTAGGCCGCTCGGCCCAAATCTTCAGCTTCCGGCCCAAACAATCTCGCGGCCCAACTGCACCTCTCCCCATCCCCCTCTCGCTGACAGGTGGGGCCCACTGTCGGAGTCGTCCCCAACCTCTTGCTGCCCCAATTTCTCCACCGCGCCGCCTCCATCCCACCACCTCGACCTCCCCCGCCCGTTCCCTCTGCTGCACCGCTTCCTCTCCTCCACAGGCGCGCATTCAAAGCACCGGCGCGCACTCACCCCGCGCTGCCTCGCCCCTTCCCTTCCCCGAACTGCCGTCCCACCGAGCTCCATCATTCATGGCGGCCACCGGTGTACCCACTCCCCACCACCTCGGCCGTCCTGCCCTCTTCCCCCTCTACCCTATAAAGCATGAGCTCGGGCTCCTCTCCATCTCGCACCGCTCCTCTTCCCCGCCTCCTCGCCTACACAGTGCCGCCCCAAAGCTTCACCGCCCTGTCGCCCCTCGCCGCCGATCCGCTCCTCCGGTGCCTCTCCCTCCCTTCCGAGTTCCCAGGTGAGTCCCCCTTGCTCTCCTCTTCAATTTGGTGTTTTCCCCGTCGCGATTGGTGCACGGGAGGCTCGATTTGGCCGTTCGCCGGCGATCCACCGGCGAGCCCGCTGCCGCCTGTTGCCTTGCGCCGCCGTCCGCCGCCGCCTATCCGCTAACAGTTGCTGCCTGCCATCTATCGCGCAATGAGCGGCCAAGATCTGTCCACCCCCAAGTCAAACCGAGCAAATAATGGTCAACCCAGGCCCCTTTGCCGCCACTTTGCAGAAAACACCCTATGGTTTCTAATATCACACACAAGCCCTTCCACCCTTAGAAACCCTTTCAAACAAGTCCTATTTCTTATTATTAGAACCTTGAACTTCTTAGTTTTTCCACCCGAGGTCCACCCTTAACCTTTTTACACTATAAACGTCATGTTTATATGTGTAATTATGTTTAGGACCCTGATTTCTTGCAGTTAAGCCCCTGGAGCCCTAGTTTTTCATAATTTAGCCCTTGTAGTCTTATTTAGTGCGTAGTTTTCACGTTTTAGCTCCGTTAGGTTCGTATTAACTCAAAGAACATGTTAGAGACAATGTTGAACCTGTTCTTTGCTTAATAATTTATTTAATATTTAAATATGATTAAATACTTATATACATGCGTTTCTAATTAAAATTTAATTAGAGATCAACATGTGTTTTTTTAAGAAAGATAATTTGATTAATGCTTAATTAAATAATCTTTCTAATTAAAAGCTAATTAGAGTTATACCTCAGTTTTTATAATCAAACTTAAATTAATTAATATATATTTAATTTGCTTTCTAATAAAAGCAACATAGGTCTATCCCGAGTTTTCTTAATTAAATATTAAATTGATTAATATGAAAACAAATGTGTTTTGAATTATAATTTGTTTAGTATAATTCGAAATGTAAAGATATACATTTAGATGCTTTACATGCTTCTTTTTTATTAAAATGTTTAATCTGCATAAATAATTCTTGAAGATTTATAAATAAAATTGGAATAAGTTATACACCGTTACTTTTATATAAATATAACTTGCTTAATTATTAAATAGGGTATTTCTCTGAAATAACCTATGCAAATTATTTTGAATTAAAATTTACCAAGCACATAATCTTGTATGATATAATCCAAATCTTCCGATAGTTCCGAGTCTTTTGTGTTCCTGGTCCTAGAGCCAAACCTTGTCCTCTTTTAAAGTTCTTCATGCTTGGTGTATTGTTCTTAGTAGTTCCTGTAGGTCTGCTCTGCATGTTGTGCTCAATGTTTGCCTCGAGTAGAAGATCGAGCTGTTGATCGGAAGTCCTGAAGATCATGAGTACCAAAAGAGCAAGAGCAGAAGAGCAAGAGTAGCTTTTTGTTGAGAAAGGCAAGTGACCCTGACCATCCTTCTACCTATGCTTTAAACAAGAATACTATGAATTAATTAGAACATGGACAAGGACCCAGGAAAATAGTACAACCACAAGACATATGGCTCTGTCTTGGCCAATTAATTAGGGAAGTCTTGTGTGGCTATTAGCCTTAGTAGCTTGGGGTACGGAGGAATGCTTTTATGACTCTTCTACTCTGGACAGGTTTTGGAATGAAATTGCTCTTCTAGGCTAACATGGTCCGAGGGTAGAAGGAGGGTACGAAAGATAGCCTCTAGGACGTGCTACTATGGACTAATACACATAGGAGGACTCTTTGTAAAGGCCTCGTAGCGTCCCTATGCAATCACACCTCGGAAGTGTGGTATTGTGCCTACTTTTGCACAACATGGTTGGGTTCAAAGTTCTTCGGAACTTTTACGCGACTTGTGGTGAAAGTGTACAACCTATGCAGAGTGTACAACTGTTATAACAGTCGTGCTCACGGTCAAGAGCGGCCTAGACCCTCACATTATTAATATACTTAAAGATGGATTTAATATTGCATTCCGGTTATTTCTTGTGGCCTTCCTGAGTACCAACCATAAGTGTACTCATCCTTGCTAACCGCTGCTCGGAGAAAAAAAAGGTGCACGAAGTCCAGAAGATGGTGCTAGGCGTACACAACCCCCAGTCGATTGCCTGTGAAGTTTGGAGCTTTTGCTTCCCCAGGATTCCGCTATAAATCTCTGATAATCTTTCTTTCTTTACGTGATATTGTTTCTGTTATTCACTATGATGTCACTATATGTATGAAACTTGATCCTGGCATACATATAGTTAAGCACTTGGTTTTCATCGAAAAATCGGGTGTGACACTGCGCTGTGAATGATGAAGTTCGCACAGAGAATAGGAAATCTGTATTAGTAGATTAGCTTTTGTATGATGCTCGACTTATCTGTGTAAAATTTTGGGAGAGCAGCAAATCTGACGCGGGTTATTAGCCCCGCATCGCTAATGAATGTGGGGCCCAGTTCTATTCAAATGAGGAACAATTCTCATTTCTCCTTTTAACCTACAATCAAATGTTGTAACAAGTATTCCTTCGTCGTTATTAGTCCAAATTTGATACTTTTTTCTATTTTTTCTAAAATCACCATCTATTTATTAATTTCATTGTTTAGTGTACATTCCGTTTGTTGAGTGATGTTTATATGCCTTATTTTGTTCTTTGTAAGTACAACATACAAATAATATTTGTTTTACACAACCATTAGTGATGGAACTTTACATTTCGTAAGCTTAAGGTGAACACAAGGTTTTGTTACGTTTTCAAATGCATATAAGTTCGAACATGTTGCAAAGTGTGGAAAACTTCAATGTTCAAGCAAACATTCTAGGAAACTATGTGGGAGATGTAGATATTTGTACACAAGTATATAATTCCTTCATCTAAACCATTTAAAATTTTGAAGACCAGTATAGGTACCCAAATTATGTTGGCATGTCAATTTGTAGATTTTTTAGAGCACACTAGATGTTAGTAGAAATATTACATCATTAACACAGGATGTAAAAATGGATTCTAAGAATCTTGGGCACACAAGTTTGACTGTTGATATTTTATTCAAATACTGAATGTCCAAATACGAATTGTTCATATTTTTATGATTTTTTAGGTGTTGTTTTATGGGATCTAATAATTCAGGGAAGCAAGTTTCATTCCAAAAAAAATTGTGACTGGCCCACGCGTCAGCGTAAGCAACGAATATAAAAAAGATAACAGCTGACCCAACTCCCAACAAAGGCGATCCGGGTTCACTAACCATCATCGCCCATGACACTGGCCCACTCGTTCGTGTTAGCAGGCGAACCGTGCACAGGCTGCTCAAAATTTTCCACCTATATTTACAATAGTGCCCATGAAATTCCAATTGCTGCACAGAGTTGTCAAGGGCACGCCAGTAGTTTCATTAAACACAGTTACGCACGTCGTTCATATTCGGCTCCTCGCTAGACAGATCCACAACACCCACATTCTCCGCACCGCCGCCGCTAGTCGCCCCGCTCGCCTTCGCCGCTCTCTCCCCACCGCAGCCCTGCTCTTCTCCAGCCCCACCGCTCCCAGCGTGATGAGGACGCGGTTACTAGCGTGCGGACGTACGTCCGGCCAACCTAAAGATGGTTGACGCGGATCCATCGACGTCGTCCCCGGCCACGACGACGAGCCGGCCGGCCGCCTCAGGCCACGAGCCGCCATGGATCCGGCCCCTCCGACCATCACAAGAACAACTACTTCATTCGCGACATAGGTTAGTCCTGCTTGAACCCCCAACACCCTCTCTCTCATCGGCCACCAAAATTGATTTGCTATATATTCATGTCAATGTGGATTAATTAGGGAGACATGCCTAGATAGTTCATCTTTAATTGATTGACTGTGGTTTTGATTGATGGATTTTGTTGCCCCAAGTCTGTGTGAATAAATTGTTACTAACAGATGTGGTTATATGAACTGTTGAAATTCATTTTCATGTTCCTGGTGCTACAATTTTTGCACTATAAATTCATGAAAAGCATCTAGGATGTTAGCACACTTTAATTCTGCTATGCTCTGAATGTACCAAATCGACAGTTATGCTTTGGACCTGTTAGCATATACTTTAATTCTGCTATGCTCAAATCGACAGTTATGCTTTGGACCTATTAGCATACTTTAATTCTGATGGCCACAAAATGTCATTGGGAATTGCATCGCAGTGGTTTATAATGTAGTTCATCTAATCTTCTATACATTCATGTCAAGGTGGATTAGGGAGACATGCCTTAATAGTTCATCTTCAATTGATTGATTGTGGATTTGATGGATGGATTTTGTTGCTCCAAGTCTGTTTTGAATAAATTGCTGCTAACAGATGAAGTTATATGAAATGTTGAAATTCATTTTCACGTTTCTGGTGCTATAATTTTTGCACTGTAAATTCATGAAAAGCGTAAAGGATGTTAGCACACTTTAATTCTGCTATGCTCTGAATGTACCAAATCGACAGTTATGCTTTGGACCTGTTAACATATACTTTAATTCTGCTATGCCCAAATCGACAGTTATGTTTTGGACCTATTAGCATACTTTAATTCTGATGGCCACAAAATGTCATTGGGAATTGCATCGCAGTGGTTTATAATGTAGTTCACCTAATCTGCTATATATTCATGTCAAGGTGGATTAGGGAGACATGCCTTAATAGTTCATCTTCAATTGATTGATTGTGGATTTGATGGATGGATTTTGTTGATCCAAGTCTGTTTTGAATAAATTGTTGCTAACAGATGAAGTTATATGAAATGTTGAAATTCATTTTCATGTTCCTACTGCTATAATTTTTGCACTATAAATTCATGAAAAGTATAAAGGATGTTAGCATACTTTAATTCTGCTATGCTTTGAATGTAGTGATAACTAGACTGTCTTATACTTTGTTGTGAGTGTTAATTGTTTCACTACTATCATATATATTGTTATTGTTGGTGTCATGATGTGTTGTGAGTGTTGTTTCACTACTTTCATATATAATGTCATGACCATTGCTTTATCCTCCTGTTGCATGTACATATGGAACACACAATCTATCTCTGCTCAAGTTGGACAAGGAACAATTTGAAGGAATGTATTCTCTGCTTTGATATATAAGCATATTTTTGTGTCCCTATCAAAATGGTTAGCACGTATCCCTGTATGCTAATTAAGTAAAATATGAACTGTGTGTCTATGTTGATTTTATTTACGACTGTATCAGCATATACTTTAATTCTGCTATGCTCAGATCGACAATTATGCTTTGGACCTGTTAGCATATTTTAATTTTGTTTGCCACATAATGTCATTGGGAATTGCATCGCAGTGGTTTATAATGTAGTCCACCCAATCTACTATATATTCATGTCAAGGTGGATTAGAGAGACATGCCTTAATAGTTCATCTTCAATTGATTGACTGTGGATTTGATGGATGGATTTTGTTGCTCCAAGTTTGTTTTGAATAAATTGTTGCTAACAGATGAAGTTATATGAAATTTTGAAATTCATTTTCATGTTCCTGGTGCTATAATTTTTGCATTAGCATACTTTAATTCTGTTATGCTCTGAAAGTACCAGATCGATACTTATGCTTTGGACCTATTAGCATAATTTAATTTTGCTATGCTCTGAATGTACCAGATCGACAGTTATGCTTTGGACTTATTAGCATATACTTTAATTATGCTATGCTCAAATCGACAGTTATGCTTTGGACATGTTAGCATACTTTAATTCTGATGGCCACAAAATGTCATTGGGAATTGCATCACAGTGGTTTATAATGTAGTCCACACAATCTGCTATATATTTATGTCAAGTTGGATTAGGGAGACATGCCTTAATAGTTTATCTTCAATTGATTGACTATGGATTTGATGGATGGATTTTGTTGCTCCAAGTCTGTTTTGAATAAATTGTTGCTAACATATGAAGTTATATGAAATGTTGAAATTCATTTTCATGTTCCTGCTGCTGTAATTTTTGCACTGTAAATTCAGGTAAAGCATAAAGGATGTTAGCATACTTTAATTCTGCTATGCTTTGAATGTAGTGATAACTAAACTGTCTTATGCTTTGTTGTGAGTGTTAATTGTTTCACTACTGTCATATATATTGTTATTGTTGGTGTCATGATGTGTTGTGAGTGTTGTTTCACTACTGTCATATATAATGTCATGACCATTGCTTTATCCTCCTGTTGCATGTACATATGGAACACGCAATCCAACGCTGCTCAAGTTGGACAAGGAACCAGTTGAAGGAATTTATTCTCTACTTTGATATATAAGCATATTGTTGCGTCCCTATCAAAATAGTTAGCACCTATCCCTGTATGCTAATTAAGTAAATATGAACTGTGTATGTCTGTATGAAGTTCACAGAGGTTTGGTATCTAGATTCTACTAAACAACATCCCTCGCTAAAGTTCCCAGACCTCCAAAATGTTTTGAATTGGTCAGTTTCTTGTAGGTTTTGTTCACAAAAATTCACTCTCTTAGTGTTTCTTATTGGTATTGTTGACCATGCAAGGCCTTTGGTACAGTATTTTTTGTTCACAAAAAATCAATCTCTTAGTGTTTCTAATTGGTATTGCTGATCATGCAGGGCCTTTGGTGATGCACAGTACAGAGTGGCAAAAGGAAAGAAAAAAAAAGCCAAAAGCCACACTCAAGCACAAAACAAATCTCATTGTAAGACCGAGGTTTTTTATGGTCCCTTCTAACCTATTTGGTACTACATTAACTTGTCGTTTTGGTACCTTGATGCAGTGTGCTCAGCAGCCACGGGGGTCCTCTTTGTGTGGATTCCATGTGGCATCCCATATGTTAAGACTACTCGATGTTGTAAGTAGACAATAATGCTCAACCTTGTCTCTGCTCATATTATCCATCTGATTTTAGAAAATGATTTCTACTTGTATTCTCATAAATGATTGTATTTTGCAGGATTTCAAACCTCCTGTAGATGTTTCCAAAGAAGATGTAAAGCGTCCGGGAGATGCTGTGCGAGTACATTCCTAAGGAGGCCATCGACCGAAAGGGCAACTTGTACAGTTGTGCATCGTGAGTTTATTGTGACCAGAAACTTAAAACTCATTCAGTCTTATTTAGTCAGGTGTTGTTGCCTGAGAAACCAGCTTGGCTTGCTTGGTTGGGGTTAGATACTTCCTGGTTCAGTCTGTTTTCTCATGACTCCATCCAAACAAGACCTGATGAGAGTAACTTGAAACTTGATGTGATCCTAGCTAGCTTGTCTATAAATGTGATGTTGCTTTGCCAATATCTGTGATGTGATAATGTGTTTGTGATGTCTCCTTACTGTGGTGGCTGCCATATCCTGGCTAGTTCCAGGATGCAGCCCCTGGTGGCTGCCAAATCCTAGTTGGTTCTAGGATGTCGCCGGCAACCGGGCAGGTTACTGTAGGGGTGGCCGCCGTATTTGTAACGGGCGTTAATTAAAGCTCGTTACAAACACTGATCAGTAAGTAATGGGCTTCATTCAGAAAGCCCGTTACAAAAATGCCCACAATGTAACGGGCAGTGTAAAAGCCCGTTACCAGTCCTGACCGGTGGGCCCCAGGACCTGGTCGTTCATCGAGATATAGGAGACGCAGGTTGAAAACAAGCGTCTCCTTTAATAGAGAGAAAGCAGACGCGCGTAGAAATAGATGTGTCTCATTTCGTCGAGACAGTGGAGACGTTGTTTCACAGAATGCGTCTCTGATGTTAATTTAACAGTAACGGGCTCTGTTTCATGTCTGGTACCGAAGTTCCATGTGGGCCCAGAGAAACAGCCATTTCACGTGACCGGTGACTAGTTGTGGTAACAGTCGTTATTTGATGCCCGTTACGGATACTAGTTGTGCTGAGACACGCGTGAAATAGACGCATCTCATTTCGTCAAGATAGTGGAGACGCAGGTGCACATCAGGCGTCTCTAATATTGAGCTTCTGTAACAGGATTTGCTTTGGTGCCCGTTACGAAAGTTCCCTGTGGGACCAGAAAAACAGCCATTTCACGTGACCGGTGGCTAGTTGTGGTAACGGTCGTTGTTTAATGCCCGTTACGAATATGTCTTATCAGTAACGGGCATCTGCCCGTTACCTTTCATGGCTTATTTGTAACACTTGATCGGTAACGGGCGCATTGCCCATTACCAAAGGCGATCCATGCCTGTTACCAAAGCCAGTTTTTCACGTAGTGTCAGGTGCAGCGGCAAGTTGCGGATAATCATGGGGTCCTCGGTGGTGCCGCTCAGCTGACATGCCAGGCGGTAGTTGTTGAGCCACACCTGGGGGTCCGTCTCCCTCGAGTACTTGCTCACGGTCGTCGGCTGGCGGAAGCGCTGGGGACAGAGGCCGCGTGGATCGTTCGGCCGAACACACACGTGCCCGGCGGCTCCAGTGACGGGCTCTTGTCCCCCGGCTGTCGTATCACCACCACGCCATGGATTGTAGCCGTGCGTCGGCGTGGTGTCCTGCCTCTTCTTGTTCAGGATGTTGCGGGTGTCACCGTCGTTCAGCACGTCGCGCGTGTCCCGAATCTGATCCCTGGCAGGGGTCCTCTAGTTGCCTTCGTGGACGGTTGGCGCCTATTGCGGAGTGTGGACCGATGCCTCCTGGTCCCATCTGCCCCTAACATCCTTCGAGGTGGCCTGATGACGTATGCGAGACACGGAGCTTTCGCCTTGTTGCACTGCTACCTGCTCGATGAATGTTTGCGCCTCACGGTGCAGGTTGCGTCCCTCAGGCGTCGATGGCTCGGGCATGGCCCGAATCAAAGTCGCAGCGGCCATGAGCTTCTGGCTGACCCTTGCCAGGTTCGACATCTCATCCACATCGGTATCGGCGTTGATGCGCTCGCGGGCCATGCGACCTGCGCACGCACCCCTAGGTCGAGGGGTCGGTCCTGTCCCTCTTGAGCGTGGCTTTCAGCTGTCGCAGCTGCTCGCGCTCTACGTTAAGCTTGGCTTCCAGCTTGCGCAGCTGGGCTATTGGTGTGGCGCACACAACGTAGTATGGTGGCGGCGTCGCCCCCGCCGGCGGGGTAACTGCCACATTGTCGCGGGCTCCAGCGTCGCCTGCTCCGACTATCTCACCTTCGCCCTTACTGATGACAACGACGAAGCATTCACGGGCGGGATCATAGTCCCCCTCGCTGTAGTCGTCGGAGCAGTTAAGGCAGTAAGTTGCTGCAGACCGGAACCGCTTGAAAGTGTCGGGGTCCCGCAGCCCGGAGTAGTGCCACTGCAGCGCGCTGCGCATGTACCCGTATTCCTCACCATCGGTGTCACGGTAGGAATCGTCAGGGGAGGTGATGACCAGGTTCCGGATGGACATGTAGTGCTGGGCTGGAAGATCCTTGTACGCATCTAGGTTGGTGTCGGTCGATGAAGAGTACGCTGTGGTGGCATTGCGCATCCCATGGGGGAATCACAGCCACGCGGCCGTGGCTCCCTCCGCGGGGCGCGCCGCGGAGTTCGTAGGTTCAGGGGTCTCGCCCTGCTCTGCTTCAACCCCCTGGGGGAGCCAGCGTTCGCTGCTTGGCGTCGCGCCGTGTGCACTTGCCGTGAGCGCTTCCCTGAACGCTTGCGGCGTCGGTGTTGTGGTGGGAACACCGCTCGTATCAGGGCCGCCGATGTCTCTGACGGTGTCTCCCTGAGCGCATCCCTGTTGAGGATATGCATGTGGTAGCCGTTGTCGGTCGCATGGTAGTGGATGCTCCCAAACCAGATCGCGAACCTAGCCGGGAACGGGTCGGATCAGCCCCAGGTGGGCATCTCCGACATCCGCTCGGTGACAGACACCATCGAGGAGGTGGGTTGGTTGATCACAGGGCGGTCCCCTACATGGCGTGCCAACTGCCGATGTCAGGATTAGCACCGGCACCAACTAGTGATTTGCGCTGCGATCGACTCCTCGGTGGTCGGCGCTGGCTAAGATGACACGGATGTTTATCCTGGTTCCGACCCCGCGGCCGTACGTCTAACAGATGTGCTTTCGCACTTGTATTAGCTAGCACTGGTGGTGCCTGTAGAGGGGGCTACAAGCATAGTGGGAGAGGAGGAAATTCCCCCCAAGTCCCGTCTAAGTAATTGAGGCAAATGCCAATATCTAGAGCGTGGTGGCGTGGTGTGCGCGTGTATCTATGATCGACCCCTGCGGCCAGGCAATCGCCTCCTCTTTTTATAGGCCGATGGGAGGCGGCTTACAGACGTGCCACATGGGGTTTTGTACAGTATCGTAGTACCGGTGTGCAGTGCTTGCGATTTGACAGGTGTCCGGATGGATCCTGGCTCCTGTAGGTGTCGTGGTGGCCTTTGTACTCGCCGGGGAGTAGCTTCGAGGGTGGTCCGACAAGCATTCACGCCTGGGTGCCGTTCGTGCATCAATTCGAGGGTCCTGCTGACGGGGGCGCCCATCCTGTACAGGGCCCGGTGTGGCGGTGCCCCATCTGAACAGGGCTTCACAGCACTGGGGATGGTTCCACAGCGCCCGGGATGGTGGCACATGGCTGAGGATGGCCGCACAGCGCCGGAGGTGACGGAGGGAACGTGCTCCGCCCACCCTGCGTCACGCACCATCATGGGCGAGCGTCAGGACGGCGGCCGTACGCTCCTCGAGGGTGTCGCCATCCCTCTTCGAGGGCGCGGCGTGGAGGAAGGATGGGAGCGGGTAGCATAGTCACGAGCAATGACACTGGCCACTCCGCACAGCATCTGCACAGCGTCGGGGATGGCCGCACAGTGGCGGACTGTGCGCACAGTGCCTGGGCCTGATTCCCAAGCGGTGTCAGGGGATCGGCGTGGCATGGATTCGCCCTTTGACCCAGGCGCCCGCGGCGTCAAGGGTATTTAATGATAGTTGTCGTGGGTCGAGGGCGGAGACCCGCTCGAGGGTCGGAAGCCTCGATCGAGGCGGAGACCCGCTCGAGGGTCGGAAGCCTCGATCGAGGCGGAGACCCGCTCGAGGGTCGGAATCCTCGAGGGAGGCGGAGACCCGCGTGTGGAGTCTGTGCCCTCGAGTGAGGCGGTCGAGTGGGCCTCCCAGGCCGCTGCTGGGCTGTGTTGGGCTGCGGGCCCGCGCTGTCCTGTACCTAAGGATAAATGGTCCTTAGACGGTTTTGCACATAACGAGGGTAATCATCCCCTTAGTTAGGGGACCCCTAATGACCATCCCCGACAAGATTAAGGTCAACAACTACTAATCACTTACTGGACTAAGCATGCAAGGACAAATAAATAAATCAATTAAGAGCTTAACGAGGGTAATCATCCCCTTAGTTAGGGGACCCCTAATGACCATCCCCGACAAGATTAAGTCGACCACTACTAATCACTTACTGGACTAAGCATGGAAGGACAAATAAATAAATCAATTAAGAGCTAAGCGTGATTAGCAATGAACAAAACTGATTAAACTAAACAAGACAATACATTTAATTGATTATTCATTTCAGCTGACATGCAAACAAAAGAGCACTATCCATATGAATAAACGAGAGAATATTAACTAGTGAAGTGCACCATCGGACATTAAACAAGTCAAGAGATTAACAAGGATTAGCACTAGTTAAAGATCTGAACAAATAACTCACGAGGCAAAGGCTAATTAGCATGCAAACAATTCAAAGTTGTTTCACTGAATCAAAATCGAGTGCTAAATCGCACAAATCGAGTGGTAAATTGTTGGTACTGATTTGATAGGTTCGGTTTCATACTTTTTACCACAGCTGTTTCACAGTGGTAAGAGCGTAACCACAGTATAAATTGCGGTAACAGTCTGTGAAAAAACCTGAGCTGACCTGCTCCCCGTGGCGCTCGAGCTGGACGCCGCTCGCGTGCTGCGCACGCGACCGCACGCCTGGACGCGCCCCGCTCGGTGCGGTGCACGAGCCCGACGCGCCCTGTGCACAACGAACAGACGAGTAACCGGGGGGGGGGGGGGGGGTGGCTAAAGCACCGTCCGAACTTAAAATGAATTAATCTCCCTCCACACACACAACGATTCGATGCGAAACTTGGTCTACAGATGCACAAGCCCAAGAGCTATGAGAAAAGCTCCAACAAAACTCAAGTACTCATCACGAATTTTGGAGCCAATCAAAACCCTACTATATGAACCCGGGATTCGGAGAAAACTCAAATCCAAGCCGAATCCGTGCGGAATTTGAGGAGGGATCATATCAAAGTTGTTAACAAAGATCCTAGCAACAATTCCCTCAAAGAAAATCCCCTCGAAACACGCTCAAATTCGAGGAAAGAAAATTTCTCCAAAAATACCTCTGAAAATCCGGAAAAAGAAAAACGCATGTGATAAAAGGAATTGACACAAAATTAAGAAGTAATCACTATGATTCTTTGAGGAGGGACAATATCAAAGTTGTTAACAAAGATCCTAGATTTCTCCAAAAATACCACCGAAAATCCCGAAAAAGAAAAATGCAGGAGATAAAAGGATTTGGCACAAGATTAAGAAGAAGTAATCACTATGATTCGCTTAGCCATATCCAGTTCCAAGCCACTCACAAGGATCACAAATCTTGGATGGCAAAAAGCTCCAAACAAAGAGCCACCGTCCTCTCTACCTCTCACCAAAAGCACTCTAAAATGAAAGAGCACTCCCACCAACTAAGCCAAAGAGATGGCTGAATATATACTCCCTCCATTCTGAAATAGTGGACGTCCTGGGCTGTTAGCCTGTTTTTGAAAAACTTGACGTTCTGACTCCTCCCCGAGGCGCTGCCGCGGTTGTGGACGTCTTTGCCCTTGCGCATGCGAGTCAAGCCATCGTTTGGGCTGCCGCATTCATATCGCTCGCGATTGCAATTCCCCGCGCGTGCCCAACGGCCTTCTCATCTCCCACGCGCCCACATCCAGCATTCATATCACTACCGAAGCATTCACTCGCAGGCCACATATACACTACTCGAACGAAGGTGTTAGCTAGCATTCACATCCAGTACAGCTTCGTCTCCGGCCGGCCACATAAACTACTCGAACCAAGGTGCTAGTATTCACATCCAGCGCAGCTTCATCTCCGGTCGCAGTTAGGATTAGCCATGGCTTCGTTGTCGAGCTCGCCAGACGTGCCCATCGCGGACTCGGCGGAAGTGCTCATTGCGGACTCGGCGGCGTCGGGACCCCTCGACCGTCACGACGCTCGGCACCGCCCAGCCGCCGTCGACGAACGCCAGGCACGTCATCAACGAGTGATGAAATATCCTATTTGCTTTCCATGGGAAGTACTCTAAGAATGCCTGCAAAACAAGTGTTGAAGAAATTAGACCTTTATTGAAACAATTAACAAATATTGTCTTATCATGTTTTTATTGAAATAATCAATTGCAATTAGATTTTTTACCTGGTGCACTGCTGGAATAAGGTATTTCAATATCTTAGCATTTTTCTTGTACTGAATTGCTTGGATAGCTCGAAAGAAACCCAAATCTAGAACATTAAAATCTGGAGAATTGGCTGGTTGCATTAGTAGCCGGATGTCAAACCCATGTTGTTTAGCACACTCATAAAATTGAGGATCATCCACTTTCAAATGAGTAGGAGCATTATCTTGTTGTATGTATATTGGCTTGTGCACATCTTCTCTAGGCCACTTTGCTCTAATTGCCGGCAACACTTTATTTATCATGAAATCCCTTATGACATCCCTCGTGATTGATTGGATTGGCTTGATTACTTCCTCACCACGCAACCGATAAGGACTATCCGTAATAGCATGCCGAATAGTAACAAGTGGAAAACAACCTATCTTCCCATCAAACACACATACTCCATCTCTAAATCTTGGCCGAGCAACAACACATAAAAACATGATCCTAGGAATGTAGTTCTTATTTTTGCAAATACGATGTGGTTCATCTTCATCGGGTAGCAAATAGTACCTCTACGATTTTTGATAGAGATAGAACCACTTCTCATCAATAAACACAATGTCAAACAAATCCTTGAACTTTGGATCATCAAGCAAACTTTGATCAATCATGTCAATGCACCACTTCAACCTAGTCTTCTTATTAGCCTCTGTGAGGTAAGGCCTGACGCTACTAGAATGGTGCCTAAGCATACCCTTTTTCAAAAACTTATGTATCCTAGTTTTGCTAACACCAAGTCTACTAGAGACATCTTCTAGGGTCAATCTTTGTTGGAGAGGAATGTTTCTCAATTCTTCCAAATCAATAGGGATCGCTTTACGACCACTTCTACCTTTCTTTAAATTAGGAACCTTAACCGGAATGTTTTGAGCAAGTTGGTTTTTACCTCTCTCCCATATGCGCTGCACTGTTCTAATCTTTACTCCAAATTGCTGAGAAACAATTGTTGTATCATGCTTGCCAAGACATCCATTCTTGCTTCTCATCAACAATGCTTGATAAACTTGTTGTCTAAGCTCATCAGAATAGTCATGCTTCGGTTGGACTACATGATTGGCATGACCTACATATAGAAAAAGGAAACAAGCTAAGACACGGCATGGTCTAATATAGAAAGAAACTTATCCATGCATGGCATTGTATGGTCACTCACGACATGATCTAAAAAAGAAAGAAGCTTATTCATGTATGGTCACTCACGGCATGCTACTCATGCATGATACAAATACTAGACGGCATGATCTAAATATAAATACTCACGGCATGCTCTTTACTCAAGGGAGAAAAACAAGGCAAATACTCACAGCATGTACTACTAACTCAAAGAAACAAGCTTATTTATGCATGGTAGAAATACTAACGCAGGAAGGCAAGGCAAAGCAAGGCTAATACAAAGAACTCACCGGCTAGGTTTTGTACATAATCAAAATCAACCGCTCCAAATTCATCTAGTGGTAGGTTCAAATCGAATCCTATAGAAAATAGATCATGAATATTTCAACGACAAAAGAAGATCATTCGATCTGAACATCTAGAGAAGAAAATGAGGTAGTACCGTTGACATGCTCATCATGTACTCCAGGCTCGTTCAGAGCGAAACCACCGTTGTCGTCTTCATCGTCATGCTCGTTCAAATCCAAGGCAGCGTAGCCGTCGTCATCTTCATGCTCGACGAGGTCAAAGAGAATGTTGCCGCCGCCGCCGTCGTCCTCCTCTAAATGAACAACTAGCAAATTAAGCAAAGCAAAGAAGCGTCACCATGTGCAAGGCAAGGGAAGGCAAAGCATAGCAAGCAAGGAAACACAAAGCAAAGAAGCAAAGAAGTCTTACCATTGTGCAGATCCAAGCCGTCATCGACATATTCTTCCAATCGAACGTTCAGTTCAAAGGCAGCCATTGTACCGTGAAGCTAGCGTTGCCAGGGAATGCAAATTAAAGAAGTGTTGCCAGGGAAGTAAAGAAGCGAAGCCATGAAAAGGGAAGCAAAGAAGCATGGAAAGGGAACTCGGTTTAAATAGCCATGGTGAATGTGTAACGTCGCAGTGATTGGCGCCATGCAAATTCGTTTTCCCGGTCAAAGGAGCGAAAAAAACTGAAAACACGCGCCAGTACCAATTTTTCCCTTCCGAAAGAACTGAAGGGCAGCAGCAAATCACGCACAGGCTCGCGCCACGCAAATGAACAGCGCCATGCAAAATGGGGCCTCCGTCAAAAAAGTTGAGAACGCCAGGCTTCGAACCGTGGGCGTGCGACGCACACCTGGCGCCACTAGCCAACTGGACTAAAGAAGTTTCTCGGAAGAAATGCATCCGCAGTTATATTTATTAGGGGTAGACAGGGAAAAAAATGCCTAATTAACTCCACCTTGGCTACCGTGATCATGTCCAAAACGTCCAGTATTTCAGAATGGAGGGAGTATGTCCTCCGGAAAATGACCGAAATACCCCTACACTTGGAGTTACAACACAAGCTCTCACAGGAGCATTTTGGTCAACACATGAAGTTCTCCATCGGACGGCCGCGCATCCACCGCAAACCCGCGTAACCACTACGCAAGTCTTGCGATCATGCCGCAATCCTCCGCTTCGAAGTCTCCAGAAGCCCCACGGTGCACATCGGTCAGACCGGTGCTCCTCACCCGTCAGACCGGTCCCCACTAGTCAGACCGGCCTAGTGTTGTAGTCATGCATGCTTCGGTCTTCGGTCTTGGCTTTGTGGATCAACCAAGTAACCAAGTGATTTTGTGGTGAACCACTGGAAACCCCGCAGACTCGGTGTAGCCTCTGCCAATCACCACTCATGACTTGGCTCTCACGAAGTCCCGGCTCGACCTTGATTTTGAGGCTCAACCAAGAAACCGTCCATGACTTCACCTTGCAGTTCTTGCACCATGCGGCTCGCACTTGACCCCGCTGGCCACCTGGTCCCTCGAACCAAGGCTACTTGTCTTCTCCACACCTGGAGGCCTCACCGGCAACGACCTTTCGCACTTGTTCTTCACCTGCACCAACACCAGTCAAGCCGCAAACTGCACCTGCAATACTTAGCCAAGAGTCAGTCCACACAACATTGTCAATCACTCATCACACCAGGAAGCGACCATCCACCGGTCCTCAAACCACACAGGCTCTCAGCCTGCCGTTGGGGCCATGCCCGCCACCGGCCGCACGAGCGCCCCGCGGCCTAACTGCGCCAACGTTGGCTGGGCCCACCGCAAGGACTGAGCACGTCCCATTCTCCGGCCGCCGCACGCGCACCACGTTGAGGCCGCGCCTCCCGCGTCAAGGCCGCGCCGAGGCCCGCCTCCCACGTCAGGACGCAGGTGCCGCACACCCTGTGGCCGCCCCCTTCTCAAGCGTGAAGAAGAAGATAAGAAAGGAGAGAAGAAAAGAATGACCTGTGGTAGAGGAGCCAGAGGAAAGAGATAAAAGAAGGGGCTATCGGTAAGGGTGGAGGTTTTAGCCACGGGTGGTGTTTCCACCCAAAAAAAAGGGAGCCCCTTTTGTCTCGGGTGGAAACACCACCCGGGACTAAATGCCGACGCCAATTATTGCAGTTAGGGAGCCCTTGGCGGCCAGGCCTTTATTCACTGTTGAACCGGGACTAAAGGGGTGTGCAAAAGCCTCCCACTCTACCAGTGGTACGACCAGGACAACACGAGGACTAGTGCTCAAGCACTTAGGCCGAAGCGGAGCAGACGAGTTTAGATTTATTTGTGATTTTTTTGACAACAATACTTGATCATTATCTTATATAAACTTTTCACTCATTGTTTATTTAAATCAGTTTTTTATGTGCAACAAGTTATTTAATTTCTATTTTATATGGTTGCTCTAATTTAATTTTTTATGGACATAAAAAGAACTTTCAACTGCCATACCATGACGTTTCGGTGTAAACACCATACCATACAACGTTTTCCCGTACCTCCACTCAGGCGTCAGGAAATGTCATAGTCGGTGTCCTACCACCGTGATACACGACGTTTGGTACGTCGTGTATGGTACGTCGGTTAGGATCCTTCCGCCATGTGATACGTCGACAGGTGATAGATTTGGTAAATTTGTTCGGGAGTATTTATTTTTGGAAAATCGAAGGGAAAAATACATAAAATAGAATCAATCTTGAGTGGTCTCTGGTGGGTTGGAAATTCGTACCATTCCCCCTTTTCTTCGTTCGGCCTGCCTTGTTTACAAGGATCCCGGCCCAGCAGTACCACAATATCTTTTTTTAGCGCAAGGCCCATAGAGCTGCTTCCATTTGAAAAGTACCCCGGCAGCGAAAAGTACGCCCTTTGGACACGCACGGAATGCATAAGAAAAGTAGTATACTATCTACTAGTACTACATTTGTTGTGACGTGCGGCGTGCGGTCCAAATTAGGCTGCCGTGATCATCGGCAGCAGAGAAAACCGGCAGCGATCTTGGAAGTCTTCCTTCCTCATTTGACTATTTCCGTTAGGTTGCGCTGCGGTAGCTTCCAGTCATCCACTAGCTCGCGCATGCTGGATGCTAGCTTGGAATTGAGCAACGGATACAAGGATTTCGACAGGTGATACCGGTACCGGAGCTCACTGGTTCGGTTCACGGTATACATCCGAGGAATTCAAATCTGAATTCAAAATCCTTGTTCAATCGGTTCACATCGGTATACCGACCGGGACGACCGGCATACCGGTCCAGTTCGACTGGTAACCGGTCGTTGAAACAAAAAAATCGAATCAGTAGAGAATTTGACGTGTTTTCAAATTTGAAATAAAAATTGAAAAAATATAAGAAAATTTTCTAAAAATATTGCAAGATGCATAGAGTCTAATGGTGTCAAAAGATTTCAAATATTAGTCCATTTAGTATTTTTTGCGGGCATGAGAAGTTCAACCGCCGAAACCGGAACCGGTCCGGACCGGTACGACCGGTTCCCATAGTATCTGGACCGGTTCCCACCGGTTCGGTTAACCATGGCTGCATGCATGTGAGGACGTCACGACGAGGGCAGTCGTCTTCGATCGTAGACAAATAAAACGACGAGCAAGCAACGCATTTCCACCAAGAAATTAGATGGTCCCATGCGCGTGGCGGCTATACCCAAATATCCTGAAATCCACGTGGGCACGTGGCAGCTAGCTGCTACTGGCAGCGAGTGCAATTGTGCAAAGGTGGTCAGCGTTGGTTGGCACAAGGAGTCCACGTCGAACACCATGCATGCACCGAGAAGACGGGCCGGCACCCCGATGTTCTCTATATAAATCGG
Source organism: Cenchrus americanus (assembly GCA_947561735.1). Lineage (NCBI taxonomy): Eukaryota > Viridiplantae > Streptophyta > Magnoliopsida > Poales > Poaceae > Cenchrus > Cenchrus americanus. Next base: position 261,985,094 of record OX387241.1, on the reverse strand, counting down.
CAGCAGCAGAACATCTCAAATCACCTCACAAACACCGCTCTTATAAGGAACTGAAGCACTGACCACGCATCAGCATGGCAAACCCGACGAAGACTCTCACGGTGCTAGCTCTCGGCCTTGCACTCCTCTGCGCTGCTGGCCCGGCCACCGCGCAGAACTGCGGTCTGCGGCTGCCAGTCAGGCTACTGCTGCAGCCAGTATGGGTTCTGCGGCACGACCGAGCCCTACTGTGGCAAGGGGTGCCAGTCGGGCCCGTGCTGGGGTACTACTAGCCCCCCCACCGGCGGCAGCGGCGTCGACGTGGGTAGCGTCGTCACTGATGCGTTCTTCAACGGCATCAAGAACCAGGCCGGGAGCGGGTGCGAGGGCAGCAATTTCTACACGCGGGACGCGTTCGTGAGCGCCGCCGGCGCGTACTCCGGCTTCGCCCACGGCGGCTCGGCGGACGATGGCAAGCGCGAGATCGCCGCCTTCTTCGCGCACGTCACGCACGAGACCGGACGTAAGCTGATCGAACGGAACACTGGGATTTATGACTGCATTACATATATGTATCCCGTTCTGAACTCCCGATCAATTTGGGACCCAGTTGCTAATTTATACTTCATCCATTTGCATGGCTTGATACCTGCAGATTTCTGCTACATCAGCGAGATCAACAAGGCCGACAGCTACTGCGACTCGACCAAGACGCAGTGGCCGTGCGCCTCGGGGAAGAAGTACTACGGGCGAGGCCCGCTGCAGATCTCGTGGAACTACAACTACGGGCCGGCGGGGCAGAGCATTGGCTTCGACGGGCTCGGGAACCCGGACGCGGTGGCGCAGGACGCCGTGGTCGCGTTCAAGACGGCGTTCTGGTTCTGGATGAACAACGTGCACGGGGGTGATGTCGCAGGGATTCGGCGCCACCACCAGGGCCATCAACGGCAAACTCGAGTGCGACGGCAAGAACACCGATAAAATGAACGCGAGGGTGGGATACTACAAGCAGTATTGCCAGCAGCTCGGCGTCGACCCCGGGAGCAACCTCACCTGCTAGAGAGGTGTTGCTCGGGTTCATGGATGCATGCTTGGCTCTATAGAAGGATGAACATACATATACTTGGTGTCGTACACTCATGTGTACTGTCGCCTGTGGTGAAATCGAGTACAAGTACTATTGGTTGTCATAAATAATGCAGAAGGAACGCCTTGTTCATTGTACCTGAATAAACAGCTTGTAATTTTTTTCGAACAATAATAAACAGCTTGTAATAAACTTTGCAGATTGCGGCGAACACTTAGCAATCTCAGTACACCATTATTCCTGGCCGGCACATTCCGATTCAAGGTCTCATCGTCTTTCTTCAATCTCTGAACTAGTGCTAACTGCTGAGTGCTAACCCCTGTGTCTGTCTGTCAGTCTGAACTTGATGTCGTTTTAAATTTTCTTTTCCTTGACAAGGTGCTTGAATGCTTGATCTGGTTGGAGTTTACGACCTGTTTGGGATGGAGTTTCTGAAACTCACTTATAAGCTGAGCAGGCTTATCTGATACACCGCGATCTGGAGAATCTATTTTCTCAAATAAGCAAAAGTGTTTGGTTGTTCTGATTATTTATGTTAGCTTATCTGATCTTAGTGTAAAATGAATGATATACCCCTAAGTCTGATAATACTTTTTTTAGTTAGTTTAAATGATGTGAACGCAATGGTGTAAAAAAAGATTGAGATAGAAATCTGGTATACAATGGTATAATAGAAGTCATATACTACCATTTGTCCATAGAAATTGGTACAAAATAAGGGGCCCTTTGGTAGGGCTTTTCCAAGTGCTTCTCCACTGACTTCTACAGAAGCCCTGCCAAACCCCTAACAAAAAACGGCTTCCAAGCTGAAGCCATGGAGAAGCCATTTTGCAATTTATACTACGGAGGTGAAGCCAAAAATAGTGGCTTCCCGCGGCTTCTTCCCCACATGTGACATGGAAGCCACAACCACAGCCATTTTGCCAAACACTTTACAAAATGGCTTCAGCTTCACCAAAGAAGCCATTTTACTAGAGTAGTCACAACCACAACCGATTTAGGCACAGCCGAAGCCCTGCAAAGGGGCCCTAAGATTACATCAATAAATCAACCAACCAAAGCAGCAACTAGTGCATCACAGAAAGCACACATCATTATCGTCCTGTGCAAAACTAACAGCATCATTTGTAGGGTCTTCATCAACATTGTCTTGCACATAGGTTACAAAATGTTCATCATTTATGTCACTCTCTCTAATGAAATTTTGAAGAGCCATACAAGCAACAATGATCCTTGATTGCTTCCGAGGTGAAAAGCTAGGTATTTGCCTGAGAATGCGTCACTTCATCTTTAAAACTCCAAATGATCCTTAGGCCTCGTGATGTCAAAAGTCAATTTGCAAATGGACTCAAGCACTTCACTGAACTTTCTACTAATAGTTTCTAATGAATGTCCAAACTTATTCTTGAGTTGTCTCACTGATTGAGGTGGACCACATGCCCACAAAAATATTCATAAGGATTCCTTGCTACAAATACCTCTACTTGCAGTCAAGTCATAATTTTGAACCAATGTATCATGGAGGCCATAATATGCAAAAGGATTCCTCTCTACAAATACCTCTACAAACATGTCACGATTCTCCTTCTTTTTAAGGAGTTGGGTAGCATAGTAGTGCTCATCACTCCCTTCTTCAACACCATCATTCATGACTTGCTCTAACATAGTCCCAATCTCCTCTCTAACATGAGCAATCACATTAGACGTTGCTGAATTACTACTTAGGATCTTCTTCTCATATGTTTCCATCAACCTCTTCATAAGGTTATCTCTAAATGACTTCCTTTTCTTTCCAAAGGGGGAACTGGTCCTCCCAGAAGATGGAGATGGCCTTTTGTTAGCACCTCTTGTCACATGTTCTGTACCTCTCTCAGCATCACCATTACCATCATCCACACCATCATCATGCTCCTCATCCTCTCCATGACCAGTTCCAGGAACATATGCATTCTCATTTGTAACACTAATTGCTTCAAACATTATCCTCTGTATGTACACGTGTTCAAGAACTGAAGTCTTGAAGGTTATACATTTTGGTGTTGACACCATTTTTTCGAAAAACAGGTCAAAAGGGTTAAGGAGAAGCAGCCGATGAAAAACAGAGTGCAATCGACCGATTGACGAGAAAGAAGGACGGTCAACAAGATTCGTCGATGGTCTGAGGGGTTCAACCCTGAAAGTGGGCCAGTTGGTCAGAGTGATCGGCCGATGGTCAGTTGGAAGAATCGGTTGATAGAGAGAAAGAAGGCGGTGGAGATATGCCAAAAGGAAAGCATGGTGGAGGTGGGTCAGTCTATGATTGACGATGGGTCAAAGAGTCAATTTTTAGAAGGTCTTTAGACTCCTGTGAGAGTCCTTTTCCTGTTTTTAGTAGTTTTTCCTTTAGATGCAAGTAAACAGTGCCGTAATCGGCTAGGACTCGGGTTTGTCCTCAAGACATAAATAGCAACCCTGCGTGGTCAGAAAATCTGTACACACCAATATCAAACAAACCGCCTCCCGGCAAACCCTTTACTTTTACTGCATCTACTTTACAACATCTACTTCCAGAAACTTCACCATTGTGTTTTTTCTCTTTTCTACAATGTCGTGCTTCGAGTTCGTCAGGCCGCATCAGCTGATCTCCGGCAAGCTTGTGAGTACCGTTTTACCGAATAATCCTAGTCTTTAACCTCCAGGTGCATCGCTAATGTTTCATCTAGTTCTTTATTCACCCCTTACCGATATTAACTAGATCTACAAGTTTTCGTACCAAATTCATATAGTTTTAGCTATTATCTTTACCTTCCACTCGACCTAGATCCTATCGGCTTCTAACACGCAGCCGATTCCGACCTAATTGAGTGCTAATGTCACGATCGGCTGATCCAGCCGATCGATCTACTTACGCACCCGCGCTTTGGTCGCTTTCGAGCCGGCCAATCCTGCTTTATCTTGTATCAACTGATTGGCTGGTACACGTGTCGCTGAAAGGCCATCGGTTCTCTAGCCGATCCCTAATATTTTCCATTGTTAATCAACAGGTCAAATTGGCTAGCATGCCTCACTACAGACTAGGGAGTCACGTGTGCTGCACGCAGAGGTGACGTCCTATTTTCGCGTCAACACACTTTTGGCACGCTCGGTGGGACCCGAAAAAGTCAACAATGACGAACCCTACGAAGACTAGTCCTTCAGAAGTTGATCCAAAAAACATTCAACCAATCACCAGGGATCAGCTGAAAGATTCAGACAAAGCTGAGCTCGAGGCTCACATGAAGCATTATGAAGAGCTTTGTCTGGCATCGTATGGCCAGATTAAAAGTGGAGTCTTCAAGAAGAGTCCGCTGCCTACCCCTAAGCAGGTCACCTTCTCAGCCGATCTTAAGGGCTTCAAGACATGATGACCAAGGCGATGCATTAAACAATGATTGATCAATCCAAGGTATTCGCAAACACTATTCAGAATGCAATAATTGATGCACTCAAGAAAGGAGCAGAAGGAGGATATCTAGGACCTGCATAATTTCAACCAAGACAAACTCCTCCAATGTTCCAACAAGACCAATCAGCCGCACTGTCGATTGATGACCCAAAAGCAACACCATCTCCACAAGGTGCTACTAGTTCTTCATCGGACGCCCAGCCAATTCAAAATCAAAAGTGGTGATGGTAAAGCTAAAGACCCTACCGTCACAACACTAGTGCAATCTGTCATCCAGTATCAGGTGCTTCCAATGTAGAATCAACAAAAATATCATGCGATGAGAGATCAAGATGGGGAACTTGCAGGATGGGATTTGCCTCATGATCACTTTGAGACTAACATCTCAAATTTCTTTGAACCTGTTCCTGAGGAAGTTCCAGAAGTGAAGTACACGCAGTATTACCAAGCTACATTTGGAAGTACTCCAGGGATTGTGCACATGAATGGGGAAGGAGTGGTGTTTGCCTACTTCAATCATGGGAGCAAAGCCTTTGACAGAGTCAAGATTAGCCCAACTAGTGCTCATATGGTCATACCAACAAAGAAAAGGGCACCTATTCCACCTCAAAGGCTACATCCCACTCCACCTCAGAGATCGGCTCAGCAGCCGATACTCGGGATGCCTGTGCAAACTTCTCCACTACAGCAACCAACGCTCTGGATGCCCATACAAACTGCCCCACTTCAACAGTCAACGACAATGCAGGCTGTCTTAACCCCAGCTAATACGGTGGCTCATACAAGATCATCATCTCAGCAGCTGATCGACCAAGGGGCAATAGGACAACCAGTGGTCCCATAGGTGGATTCTGCACAATTGCTGCAAACACTTCTAAATCAATTGGCTATTTCAAGTCAGTGGAATACATAGCAACCAGCCCCATTGGCTAGTCAGCCGATTGGACAAGCCCCACCTGTTACAGGTCATTCAAACACTCAAGGTTCTACTAAAGTAAGGACATCAACAGCTCCAGATCCACAACCAAGAATCTTAGAAGAACAACCTCCAGAAACTCCAGCTGAGATACAAGCAATTTTTTTGAGCGAAAGAGATACAAGCAATTGAACAAGTATCTACTGAATTAAAGTCTCATGTGAAGCAGGAGTTGATTTACCACTTCTCGGAGATGCTACTGAAGCAATATGGGATAAAGCCCAAACAATAGTGCTGTATGTACAGGACACCGTATCCCTCTAGCTATGATCAGATATCGTTCCCTCCATGGTTCAAAGTGCTAGACTTCACCAAGTTCTCTGGGCAAGATGAAACATCCACTATGGAGCATACCACTCGGTTTATCATCCAATGTGGAGAAGTAGGGAATGTTGATGCACTCAGGACACACTTGTTCTCTTCATCATTGTCAGGGCCAGCATTCTCATGGTTTACTTCATTGCCAGCAAACTCCATAATCAAGTGGTCTGATTTGGAACAGCAGTTCCATAACTACTTCTTTTCTGGCATCAACGAGATGAAGATCATTGATTTGACCAGGTTCAAGCAAAGGAATGATGAAACAATAGCTGTATTAATTCAAAGATTCAGAGAGATCAGAAATAAGTGTTACAGTTTGAACTTGGGAGACAAACAACTAGCTGAGTTAGCTTTCCAAGGTCTCTTGCCAACCTTGAGGGAGAAATATGCATCACATGATTTTGAAAGCCTCAGTCAGTTGGTCAGTCGGATGAGTCAAGAAACTGCAAAGTCCTATGAGCCTAGAAGGATCTTTCAGAAGAAGGTGTCATATGTGGACTACTCTGACTTAGAAGATGAAGACAATATGATAGGGCTCGCAGAGTGGGTCAAAGCCAAGAAGACAGTGTCCTATCCCTTTGGCAAAAAAGCTAGAGAAATTCAGCTTTGATATTACTAAGGCCGATAAGATATTTGATCTGTTGCTTCAGCAAGGGCAGATTAAACTTTCCCAGTTCCATACCATACCATCTGCAGAAGAGCTGAAGAGAATGAAGTATTGCAAGTGGAACAATGCAACATTGCACGACACCAATGATTGTAAAATATTCAGACAACAGATCCAATTAGCTATTGAACAAGGGAGGCTTAAATATGAAACTTCTACCAAAGATGAAAAGCCGATAAAGATTGATCAACACCCCTTCCCAACTAATTGTTGACGGTGAATTTCTGTCAACCTTTTTATGCATTGGTTTCGATTATGATTTGTAACTAACCCGCCACTAGGCACACTAATGATATAGCAAGTTCAACTTTGTATGTGCATTTGGAAGTGTTGTGTTTTTGCAGGAAAACATGGACAAAAGGGACGAAACACAACAAGTTCAAAGGAGTTCCGTTCGTGTTCGAGTGCAAGGCGAAATCACTTCCAAAGGTGGCAAGGACCAAGGTGCTATGACGGATCATCCCCAAGGACTAGGACGTAAAGTTCAGAATTCATGCGAGAAGACCCCCTATATTGATCGCGGGGATGACGACTTCAAAATGACACAAATCAAGGGGGCTAAGTCCAAAATGTAAAGATGAGCTGCGGGGAGGAAGACGGTCCCGAACCGACCCAGAAAGGGCCTGGGTTGGCCGGCTAGTTGGATCAACCCAGGGGCTTTCTGGCCCGGTTCGTGATGCCCTTTGACCTAGGTGTTTCCCTATAAACTGCCTCCGCCTCTATCGGCTGCCACATCGATCCAACCATTCTACCGATGCCATTCACCAGAAAACTGCCACCGCAAGATGAGGGAGAGAGTTGGATGAGCTCGTCGCAAGGAACAACGCCAGTGAAGGGAAGGAAGCAAGAGGAGGACTCCAAGCCGCTGGCCTAGGGGTGTTCCCAAGCTTCATCACCACCATCTTCATCGACGACGTTCTCCGGAGTCTCCATCACCCCTATGTGCTTCAATCTTTGTAAGATGATGGGGTAATGTCTCCGTGCATCCTAGGGTTAGATGGATGCATGATATGGAATCTATACATGAATCTTATGCCAATCGATGCTTTATGGTCTATGTCTTCGCGTATGATTTGTTTACATATGTTTGCGCAACATGTGGTCTTAGTAGGGTTTGTGGCAATCTAGTTTAATATTAGATTTCTTTGATTAACATAGGTTAGATTGTCTTTACCTTTAGATTAATACCCCTTTCAAAGGTTTTCTATCAACTAGATTACTGCTTGGTTAAGCGCTAGCAATCCCCTTGCTCCACGGATTGATAAGAACCTAGGGAATCCCCGTGGTGAAAAAGGTGTAGGTCCATACACTTGTGAATCGTAGGTGGATACGAGTTTTATCCGTCAACAAGCCCCTTTTTCTGGCGCTGTTGCCGGGGAGCAAGCTAGTTTGCTACGTTTAGTCTTGTATTAGTTTGGTTGATTACTAACATCTAACCCTTGTTTTATAGAAAAATATTTTCTTTGTTTTTCTTTTTATTTTTGGTGCCTAGATGGATTTGTTCACCTCACCATTGGAAGAGGAAGAGATGTCACTAAGGGAGCTAGCAATGCCGTCAATGGCGGACATTGAGATGCAAAAATCAGATTTGGTGCTTGCTACAACCCACTACGAATTGAAGCCTAGAATCGTCAACCTAGTTGCGAAAAAACCCTTTAGAGGATTGGAGGATGACAACCCATATAGATACATTAAGGAATTCACGATGATATGCAACACGGTGCAACAAGAAGGAGTTCCGACCGCTTGGTTCAAGTGGAATCTTTTTCCGTTCTCTCTCGACGATGAAGCACGAAGATGGTACAAACTTACATCTGTTCAAGTAAAAGGAAATTGGGATGAGCTAGTGAAGAAGTTCCTTTTGAAGTTCTTTCCCATAAGCAAGGTCCAAGACATAAGGAGGCAAGTGCTCACTTTCAAGCAAGGAGAGGATTAAGGAATTGATAAAGCATGGGACCATTTTAATGAACTGCTCGAGCAAGGCACGAACTTGGAATTTTCCAGTGACTTGATGTTGCATACCTTTTATTTTTCACTAACCCCTAACTCCGCTAGTTTTGTAAGTGTGTGTGCAAGTGGTGATTTAATGGATAAAATGATTAGTGAAGACACACAAATCTTACAAAGGATAAGCAATGGAAAAAGAACACAATGAGATTGGCAAAGACGTTGTCGGGAGGAGCAAAACAACAAAAGCAAGCCTGAGGTGCTTGCTGAAATTTCATAAAAAGATGAACCGGAGGTCAAGAAAGATGAACCGACTATACAAGAAATTGAAGATCCACTTCCCAAGGTAAGAGAAGTCATTTCGGATATTAAAAATATTGAAACTAACATGAATGTAGGCCGAAGTATGGGGAACGCTAGACCATTGGCGGAGTCCAATCAATCCGGTTGGATTCAAGTTGATTTTGCCCCACTAATCAACTACCAAAGGAAGGAGGAACTTTGACACGTTGCCAAACTAGTTGACGATATATTTGATCAAGAAATGAGTGGAGAATCGATCCAAAAGATATTTGAAGAAGAAAGAGAAGAAGATGATGAAGGGTGGATCAATCAATTTGACAACTCGAAGATTTGTAATGAATGAAGAGAGGAGTACAACCGTGATGAGTCTAGTGACTCGAAGGATAAATGGGAGAAGATAGGACTCAAGCTAGAAGATGAATGGGAAGGAGTTGACATAGAGCAAGTACTCCAAGAAGGCTCCTCCCCACAAGGTGATATCTTGTGGGCTATTGAAGCCTACACACTAGCAAATCAAGACATGGAAGCACTCAAGGATGAAGAAAAGAGTGAATCAACGATGAGCGATCTTGACGACATGTGGTACACGGGAGATAAAGAAAGTAACATACAAGACTTTGAAGATGAAGATTTGGTTGATAATGAAGTCTTCAAAGAAGAGATGAATGCATACATAGTTGACGGATTACACGTTCCACATGATGAGATGGAGGGGATGCAAAAAGGTAACAAATAGACACCTTCACTCGTTGAGATTGGTTCGCCTTCAACACCGCTAGATGAACCAAATATCACTCTTGTTGAAAAAGCTCTAAGGCCAGGGTATGCACTGAAATCTCAAGATATTATTGGTATTGATGTTGATAAATTCAAATACTCATGCTCAACTAATAGAATACATAATAGTTTAAATTTTATGCCTTGTTTCAATAATGATCATGTTGATAGGCTAGATTTTCTTGGGAATGAAAATGAGGAAACATTTATGTTTGAACCAATTAATCTCACATCTAAAGAACCTTTGCCTAATGATGAGCTAAGTGCCATGCATGAAATATATGCTTCTTTTGTTTACACCTCGACTTGTTGCTACAATTCGCATGTGGTGTTAATTATGGACGCGTATGTTTACAATAAGTTTTGTAAATCTCGATCATGCTTTACGCTTGGTCAATCTAATGACCTTAAAGAAGCACATGTCGGGAAAGGCCTGATTTTCACTAACCACGTACATAAGGCTCGAATAATATAAAGAGAAGTCATACCTAAAGAGTTGCAAGATAAATCATCAACCTCTCCAAATCCCGCGATGGATGCTACTATCTTCTTCAATTTTAGAGCTTGTTCAGAGGTGTAAAAATGAATAAAATGAGATATTCAAAAGTCAAGAACCAACAAATTTGAAGACCCTTGCAAGGAGTTATGGAGAAAACATTGAGTGTTGCGCGTTCTGAAATTTCGGGACAGATTTCATCGCCGAAGTAAAACGGACGTAACTCTCGAGTCTGGAGTCCGATTTGGGCAAATCAAGACTGGTTGGAAAGGAAATTTTATGCACTGTGCAACGGAGTAGAGATTGAGTATACTTTCTTTTCTGGACATTGACGAAAAATTCATGGAGTGAAGGCAGCACCGAAGGGTGATAAAGGAGATAGCGATGAAGCAAAAGGATGCCTTGGGCAAGTCTTCTATAAGTGATCAAGCACAACATGGGAAGTAAATTAAAGCTGCATTTGTACCTTTTCTCCTTACATGAAGGGCCATGGCTATTCGACGAAAAGAAGGCATGTGAGAAAGTCGAGCTCTATGATTTTAAATGAAGCGCTTTTCGGGAGGCAACCCTTTTCTTTATGTTTTTATTCCTTTCTTTGAGAAAATAAAGAATGACACTATCCTATGATGATAAACTTGTGGCTAATTAATCTACGTTTAGTTTTCTTTTTAGAACCACCGTCATGTACATGCTCATATTTATTTATTTGCATGAATTGCATTTTGTTATCAACGGATGTTTCTTTGCATATACATGTTTTGCACATAGTTGGCTTGGTTGTTTTGTATACTTAATGATGTATTCTTCAGTTTCCATGTTAATGCTTCGAGGGCATTTTCCTTTTGTGATCTTGTGTAAACATGGTGTTTAAACATGATTGCGGACCATCATCGTTAAGTTCGATAAAACTTGCTAGCTTTTCATATGTTTTTATGTTGCATTGGTTAGTTTATAAGCTTTGCAATGCACTTAATTTTTCTTGTGCTATAAGAGTTATTAATTTAGGGATAGACATGGTGTTTTAACCCTTTAAATAAATCTTTATGGCTATGGAGAAATTCGACAACCTAGTTGTAAACATGGTGTTCAGAACTAGGTGAAAACATTGTCTTTGTTTATATGTGCTTTCCTCTCATGTGCATACACACTTTGCACCAGGAACACCCGTTAGGTTTTTATTTCTTATTAGACTAGTTATGTCACAAGTTGAGAGTTCTAGGAAATATTGTTGGATTGTTGGCAATTCCATCTACTCCCAACCATCACCTTGGGGGTAGAATGTGCGCTTAAAATGTCTTGCAGGCAAGATAAAGACTCTCACTACAAGGAAATTGAAGGATGGCTAAGATAAAAATGCTTTGTCTTCTTCTTCCATGCCTAGCAAAATTCTAAGCATGGGGGAGACCCTGAATCTTCAACATGGAAGTGCAACAAGATGCTCTAGAAGATAGAATGATCAAGATCATTAACGTCTCCGGATCAATGCACAAGAAGCCACCGATCTCATCAAAATTCTGCGTGGTCTCGAAGGGAAAACACTGAATATTTTTGGATATTTAGAAGCCCCATGAAGTTATGATTCCAACCAATCAAGAATCAAGACAATAGGAGGTTTCTACAAGTGGTTATGGCCAAATTACCGAGTGCAACACATCCTGAAATCAGTTTTGGACAGCACGCAGCGCTGAAGTAAAACGGACATATATAGCTCCCTTGTTTGAACTCCGTTTTTGATGAATGACCACACGTTGGAAAGGTAATTTCATAAACTTTTCAATAGAGATATATTTCTATATATGTTCTGTTCTGGACAGAGGGGAAATCCATGAAAAAGAGACAACAAGGAAGTGATGAGAACAAGAAAGAGGAGATGGTGATGACAACATTGAAGAGAAGGGCGACCAATAACTCCGTTAAGCATACAAGATCAAATTTAGAAGTTTAGGAGCATTGATAAATCAGGACAAAATCAAAGTCACATCAATACATGGAGATGTCTGAAGAGGGCAACGAGGACCTACAAAAGATGGTAACACCTCCATGGACCTTCTATTTTCCGAACATAAATGCTTGTAAGTATGCCTTCAACCTTATTAGGTGCAAACTTTTGTTTTTCACGTCCAACAGTAACATGGCTACTACGAGGACAACCTAGATTTCTTTTTATTTTCAATAGATACTGTCAGATGATGAGATCTGGACAGCCCACGGGGGCGTTAAACCCTGTGGTTTAGTTGTTCGGCGGGGAGATCGGGAGCTAAGAACGTGATGGTTATGCTAGTGTAGCACACAGAAATTACAACAAGACACAAGGACAAGGAAATTTTATACTGTTTCGGGCCTCCGGAGAGTAAAACCTACATCTTGTTCGATTTGTATTGCTTTGATCTCAGGTGGGATTACATGGTCATGGTGTCGATGGTCTGCTACCCAAGAGGGCACCCTTGCTCGCCTTATATTGGGTGATGGACAAGGTCGGTGGACCGGAGTCTAGGTCAGTTACAACAGGGAAACCTATCTCTAGTCAGTTACAACATGGAAAGCTCACCCGAGTTGCCTTAATCCGTCTGGACTGTCTTGTCTTGCACGCGAAGCTGTCTTCTCGTCTGGACAAGGTCGTCTGGGGAATCTTCTGGAAGGACTTCAGGAGGTCGTGTGAGCCACCAACTAGGTTGGTTGGGCCCACTGACAGGTCGACGGGTCTTCTAGTAGGCCGGACCTACTTGTCAGGGACGACCGTGAGCCTGGTCAGTGGGGACCCAGGGGTACCCATGTCTCACAAGCCCCCGAGAGAGGTGTAGGTGCAGCGACCTTAGAAAGGTCATGACGAAGTCGTAGAGCTATTGACAGGTCGAATAGCATGCATGTCGGTCCAAAAATGAACAAATCAGCTTAGCAGCCGATCTGTTTGTAGTCTTGCCGAACGAAGATTGGTCGAGTGACAACCTATAGGGAGAAGACTTCCAATAGATCGAAATGACGATGAAAAAATTCAGAGGGCATCAAGGATGCACTCATAGAGTAGTATCCGAGAATCGTGGCGGGCAGGATGACCGGTATGATGATCCAAAAAGGGAAAGAGAAGAAAAAAGTAGGTCGAGTAACAACATGCTGAGAAACAGATTTCTCAACAGGTCGGTACGATGAAGAAAACAAGAGGGCGTCGAAGACGCACTCGTAGAGTAGTCCCTGAGCATTGAAGTAGGTAGCATGGCTGGTTTGATGCTCAAAAAGAGAAGAAAATTGAGTCATGGTCTTGGTCAAACGAAGTGTATAGGCACCCAGATCTCAGAGCATAGCTGCAAGGAGTCTGGCAGGGCCAACCTCAAGGAGGCCTTGTAGGCATGCCGACCTCGAAGAGGTCTCAAATAAACTATGCCTAGTATCCAAAGATACCCAGTAAGGTCTTGAAAGGCGTGTTGCATGAAGAGGTCTTCTGTAGTGGTCGAAACGATCAATGATGAAGCTAGCGAAATAATGTTAATGTTGAACATATGGAGTGTAGAGACATCCAGATATCCTACATTGACTGCAAAGAGTCTGGCAGAGCCACTTGAGGCATGCTGACCTCTGGAAGGTCTCAAGTCTATAGCGCCCAAGCACCCGGAAGCACTTGGCAGGGCCATCAGGGGCACAAACCACAGGGAGTCCTTCATTCCTGACATAAAATCCTGGGGAGGTCTTCCGAGCTGGCGAAGGTGATGACAAAGCTGGAGGAAGGTCTAACGACCTGACGAAGATGACGACAGAGCTGGAGGAGGGTCTAACAACCTGACAAAGATGACGACGTAGGTGGAGGAAGGTCTAGCAACCTGATGAGGACGACGACGGAGCCGGAGGAGGGTCTAGCGACCTGATAAGGACGACGACGGAGCCGGAGGAGGGTCTAGCGATCTGACAAGGACGGCGACGGAGCCGGAGGAGGGTCTAACGACCTAACGATGACGATGAAGGGGCCAGAGGAAGGTCTAGCGACCTAACGCAGACGACGTCAGAGCCGAAGGAAGGTCTAGCGACCTGACATGGACGACGACGGAGCCGAAAGAAGGTCTAGCGACCAGACGAAGACGGCGACAGAGCCGAATGAAGGTCTAGGGACCTGACGCGGACAACGACGGAGCCGGAGGAAGGTCTAGCGACCTAACGAAGATGATGACAGAGCCGAATGAAGGTCTAGAGACCTGACGAAGACAGCGGCGGAGCTAGAGGAGGGTCTAGTGACCTGACGAAGATGACGACGGAGCCGGAGGAAGGTCTAGCGACCTGACGAATACGACGACGGAGCTGGAGGAAGGTCTAACGACCTGACGAAGACGACGACGGAGCTGGAAAAAGGTCTAACGACTTGACGAAGACGACGACAGAGCCGGAGTAAGGTCTAGCAACCTGACTAGAGCGACCACGAAGCCGGAGGAAGGTCTAGCAACCTGACGAGCGTGACGCCGCAGCCGAAGGAAGGTCTAACGACCCGACGAAGACGACGATAGAGCCAGAGGAAGGTCTAGCAACTTGACAAAGACGACGACGGAGCCGGAGGAGGATCTAGCGACCTGATGAGGACGATAACAAAACCGGAGGGAGGTCTAACGACCTGACAATGACGATGACGGAGCTGGAGGAAGGTCTAGCGACCTAATGAAGGCGACGACAGAGCCGGAGGAAGGTCTAGCGACCTGCGAGAGCGATGAAGGGGCCAGAGGGAGGTCTAGATACCTGACGAGAGTGATGACGGGACCGGAGAGAGGTCTAGTGACTTAATGCCGGCGATGACAGAGATGCCATGAAGGTCCAGCGACCTGACGACGGCGACACCGAAGCAAAGAGCTGGTCCTGTAAAATAAAATAAACACCAGATTAGTGTATCAATATGTCGAATATAAATATAATGAAGATCTAGTCTGAGCTATGATATGTTCATGCTGAATGCTAGCCAGAGCTGAACATTCTTGTGCTATGTTTCGTTTGAAAGGGTGTTCCCCTTATCGTGACAGATACACATTATTTGAATTCAAAAGCTCTGAAGCTGCAAAGTGTTTCACCCCTCTACGATGCTCAACAGGGAGGCTTAGATGTAGCCGACGCACAAGGAGGGGCCTAGGACCCAGGTTTTGCAACCACACCACATCGAATCTTCATAACGAGAGTCAAGCAGTTAAAGGAAGAACACGCAGAAGCAGTAGGACCCCACAGGTCTGGCGATCCTTAGAGCAACTCCAAGAGACTAGCTAAAATGACATGGCTAGCTAAATTTTGGAAAAAATCTCAAAAACACTCTTCCAACAGATTAGCTACCTACCCAACTAGCTATCCTAACTAGCTAAATTCCTTACCCCGCTAGCTATCTTTGGCTAGTGGCTATTGACTAGCTATCCTAATTTTCATGAGTATGGCAGGTGGGACCCACAGACGGTGGAGCATATTGAGAGTCCAGTTTAGAGAGGTTGTTGGATGTCAACAACTTTTTGCTAGCTATTTCATTTTACATACTAGCTAAATCAGGATTTTAGCTAGTGATTTTTAAAGAGGCTCTTGGAGTTGCTCTTAGATTGGCATGGCTAAGCCCCCGGGCATGTCGAGGGGGAGGGGAACATAGCACAAGATAAAAAAAATTGCACCTTAAGTCTGTCGACCTACGTGTTGGCATTGCCAAACCCCCGAGCATGTCGAGGGGAGGGTCGGAAGAGCAGACAAAAAACATGTAGAGTAGGCCTATGAAATAAATTGAAGTCGTACAACCTTTTAATTTCAAATAACACTTAGCTTGCGTATGTATTTGAGGAGGCTGTAGACGAGCTATCGAGCTCGAGACGTCGACGCCGAAAAAGCCGACGGTGCAGGTTTGCCAGGGCAATGGTACACGGTGCATGGTACTGTGGTCACGATCACAGTATCCACGTAGGTGTCACCATAGTCCTGCGAAACAGACTCGTGATCGAGCAAGGCTCCATCACGCAAGCATGTAGGCAAACATGAATTTATCATGTAGATGTATAACGACACAACATCACCAATAAAGAAATTGAAATAAAAAAACGAGCAAAAGATGTACTCCCTGTTTCACGTAGCTTTTGTGTAGATTGAAATTTGTATACTGCACGTGGGTCAGACAAGGAGTCAGCCACATGCTAGACGCCGTCGTGTTGACAACGTTATGGCTCCTGGAGGCATTCAAACTTGATGTCCGATCCGTCGAGTCGGCGAGTCTAGCTTGGTCGGCAGTGGCAGCAACAGGGTCTTCGTCAAATTCTTTGTGCCGTGGGAGGTAAAAAAAAAAATTTTTGACGCGCCATCTGCAGAACGAAGACGCTGGCCTCGCGATTAGATCGGAGGGTGGCAGCGAGTAGGTTGCTGCGGAGATATCCTTTATGTCGTCACCGAAGATGATCATCGGAGAGAAATGCCATCACGCTACACGAAGAGCTCGCGATCACCCCTACCTGGCGCGCCAACTGTGAAATGGTGAGATCTGGACAGCCCACGGGGGCGTTAATCCCTGTGGTTTAGTTGTTCGGTGGGGAGACCAGGAGCTAAGAACGTGATGGTTATGCTAGTGTAGAACATGGATATCCGGAGAGTAAAACCCTACGTCGAGTTCTTCAATTTGTATTACTTTGATCTCAGGTGGGACAACATGGTCATGGCGTCCATGGTCTGCTGCCCAAGAGGGCACCCTTGCTCGACTTATATTGGGCGACGGACATGGTCGGTGGACCGGAGTACAGGTCGGTTACAACAGGGAAACCTATCTCTAGTCAGTTACAACATGGAAAGCTTATCCGAGTTGCCTTAATCCGTCTGGATTGTCTTGTCTTGCACGCCAAGCTGTCTTCTCGTCTGGAAAAGGTCGTCTAGGGAATCTTCTGGAAGGTCTTCAGGAGGTCGTGTGAGCCACCAACTAGGTTGGTTGGGCCCACTGACAGGTCGACGGGTCTTCTAGTAGGCCGGACCTACTTGTCAGGGACGACCGTGACCCTGGTCAGTGTGGACCCAGGGGTACTCATGTCTCATAGATACGCATGACCATGTGTTCACCTTGATGTTTATATTGCCTATTGTTAACACCAAAAATTGGTACAGGGAAAAGACTAACCTATGGGCCGAGTTTGGTAGGAGAGCACCATTCGGCAAGAGATTTTCCTCAAGGCATTCGGTAAAGACGTCTGCGGTCGGGAGTACGTCATCATTCGGCAGAAGGGCTGTTTCACGCTTGGAAAAGAAAGTATTCGGGAATGTGTGATGACGTGGCTTGAATATAAGGAAGGGACGAACTGATGACGGGTGCGAGACGGCCATTGGTGCCGGGGCATTAATTTTAGGTAATAAATGTTGTAATCGTGGTCGACTAGGAGTCGTGTTAGGACATGGGTATAAATATGAACCCTTAGTGTTTGTAATAGGGATCGAACAATTTCACAACAAACCGGCCCCGTGCCAGCTTTCGAGTCCTTTAGTCGAGTCGTCGAGTTCTTCGAGAGGAGCCATCGATCCGTCGACCTCCGTAAGTACCGGCAACCTTGTATCATGTCTAGTATCATGTGATGGATTTAGACCGTGATACAAGTAGTCTTGTTACCATGCTTAGTATCATGCGGTGGATTTAAGCTTGGTTCAAAAAGGCTTTCTTGTTAGATCATGAGTCATGCGGTAGGCTAAGATCTAACTTGGAGCTAGTTATCAGCTCTATTAGATGTGGCAAGATCTAATAGATTCATCAAGTTATCATGTGTTGCTTTGAATTTTGCTCTTATGTTTAATTCATGTAACACTCTTTTTGCCCAATTTAGATTGATTAGATTCGGCTCTATCTTGTTTGTGATCCACATGTTGTATCTTCAAATCTTTAACTCGACGTGGTGCATGGGTCACGTGCTCTCTAATAGCCGAATTCAAAATCAATCTAGATTGCTACATGTTGCAGGTTCAAGCTTGTTAATTTAGCATAGTTTGTTCCTTCTTCGCGGAACCCGAATCGGCTGTACAGCTGTATTCGGCAAACCTATCACGAGTGGAACGTGTTCATGAGCTTGCTTTAAATAATGTATGCTTTTAGCCTCCCATGTTTAGATTGTATCATGCGGTGGATTGATCTATTCTTGGTTGGTGGTGTGATTTCAAACAAGTTGTATCATGCGGTGGATTAACTTGTTTGGTGTCATGCTCAACGGATTTTAAAGTATCTAGACATGCGGTAGACTAGTGCTTTTGGTCTATGCATGCATGTTTACTGCAAATTTATGATCATGCTTCGCCCTTTATTTATTTTATTAAGATTTATCCTTGATAATCGGTCACGGTTACGAGTTGCAATGTTGTTTAAATAAAGACCGATTTTCATCATGCTTACGTCATGCATTCGGCTATACCCTGTTTACATGTTTTATTAGTTCCCGAATGATATTCAGATTGCCGACAGATAGCTTGTTGTAGCTATATGTCATTTTGATTGGCTTTATAGCCGTAAATACCGAACTATCTGGTACCACCCGGCAAGTTCCAAGTTTTATCCAACCATTTTCATCCTTTGTCAGTTTCAGGGAAAATTGACTGGCACGCTTCCGGATTCGGCCACTTGTGTTAAGCCAGCTGATTCAGCTTGCTGTGTGCTTGGCGTGAGGTGCTGATTTTATGTCAACACACTTTTTGGCACGCCTGGTGGGACCTTCTAGTTGATCAAGATGCCTGATATTCAAGATATCATGGATGTCACCTTCAATGAACTGTCCACATAACAACAATTACAACTGAAAGAAGCTATTGACCAATTCCAGCAAAAATGTCTGATGTCTTTCTCCAAAAATAGGAGTGGTGTGTCATTCCTCAAATCAGAAATGCCAAGAGTTCTAATGCCAGGAGAAACTGATGCCACAACTACTGCAGAGAAACAAGAAGTTTTTGGCATGATACAACAAACTATGTAATTCATAATGGCTAGGCACAATACATCTTTAAATAGTTTCTGACAAATGATGGTTGGTATCTTTGGCCCAAGCGTGGACAAATATTTTGAAGGTGAATCAAGTGCTACTACCGTTGGCCAACCACTTCGTCAAGATGCAAGTGTTCAACCGCCTCCACAGAGTATGAGTGTTCAGCCAACTCAACACGTGGATAGTCAACCAATTCGGCAGAACCCTCATCAAGCAGTACCAAATCCACGTACGTATGGAGAAATGGCATTTGGCACTCCTGGAGTTCAACCTGTCTCTAGTTACAGGATAGCCCCAACAAATAACAGGTTGCAAAGGAACATGTACGGCAACAGATATTCAGAATTCATGGATTACAGTGTTGTTGATGCTCTCCGAATCCTGGATATGGTGGTGCTACAGGGATGCCTGCTGGAGGACCAGGGAATCAAGATGTCAATGTTGATCTCCTGATGTAGACAATGACCGATGTGCTTCGAAATCAATTCGGTCTAAAGGCTAAAAACCAAGGACACATATATACACCTCCTTTCCCAGAATGGTACCACAGGGTGGCATTACCAAATAGGGTTAAAGTCCCCTCAGAGTTCACCAAGTTTCCGGGACAAGATGATACCGGTACTGTGGAGCATATAGCCTGATACCTAATGCGACTTGGGGAAGCTTCTGCTGATGAGGCCTTCAGAATTAGATATTTCCCTTTATCATTGACAGGCCTAGCGCTTACATGGTTCACTTCTCTACCTACTCACTCAATCTGCTCTTGGAAGGATTTGGAGCAGAAGTTTCATGCTCATTATTTCATTGGCAGTAATGAGAAAAAGCTAATTGATCTAACTACCTTGAGGCAGAGGAACAATGAAACACTAATGGAGTTCCTCAGGAGGTTCAGGGAGACAAAAAGCATGTGCCTCTCTTTGAACATACCAGATGATCAATTGGCTGGTATGGCTGTAGCAGGGATGTTGCCAGCTATTCGGGAAAAGCCATTCGGCATGGAGTTCGATGACATTGGCCAACTGTCTCACAGACTGTCGTTGATGAGCAATCAAGATTATGGCTTCAAGAAAGACTCCAGATTTGTCAAACACAGTGACATAGCTGACATCTATAATCAATTCCTCGAAAGGGCAGATCAGGGAGAGGAATATGACGATGAAGAAGAAATAGCTGCAACAGAAATAGTATGGGGCAAAGAGCCATTAACAGTAAATCAGAGTTGGATTAAGCAAGCTAAAGGAACCTATGATTTTGATGTGACCAAGGCAGATAAGCTCTTTGAGTTCCTTGTGAAAGAAGGCCGAATCAAGTTGCCAGATGGGCATTCTATGCTTCGGCCTGATGGAGTGAAAGAAAAGAGGTACTGCGGATTTCATGACAGGAATTCTCACTCCATCAATGAGTGCAAGGTCTTTAGAATGAGAATTCAAAAAGCTATCCAAGAAGGTCATCTGGAATTTGATAATAAGATGAAATTGGATGGTAATCCTTTTCCTTAGAACATGATTGGGTTCTCAATCAACATGGTGAATGCTGTTGAAGAGAAAGGAAAAGTGAAAGTTTTGACTTCAGCAAAGGCGAAGAAGGATGGCTCAGTTGACCCCGCTCGACAAGTAACATTTGAACAAGTCCACAAGGGAGAGCCTCGCTTTCTGAAAAGTCAAATTGAAGTGGGTCAATCCTCTAAACCCAGGGTGACTTCGCGTATTCTCCTCAACAAGTGGCAGCGTCAGCAAGAAAAGGAGCGCTACCAGAAGCATAAGTACGAAGAGGAGAAGCGGAGATATGAAGAAGAGATGTGCAGGAAGGAACAAGAAGAGTATATGCGTGAATAAGAGCGTGCACATTGGGGATGTGCCTTCTTCAGACATTGTTGGAATGAGGGTTTGAAACTTCCCACGCAAAATAATTGCCCCGAATGCAGTGACAAGTATACCGAGTACAGGAAGGATATTGCCAATCGCCGATCCGTCCATGAAAGAATCGGAAGGGTACATCCTAGTGATGGTCGGCGCCTAAAAATAAATAGAATTGATGATCAACCGAGGAAAAGGCATGCTGATCACAGGTGGGTTGATCATGAAGAAGAGGAAGATCATGAGTATGTTTGGCAGAAGGGACAGTGGTGCCCACCTCTTTTGAGAAGAAGCCAAAAGAGAAGGGTTCAGCGCTTGAGGAATCAGGAGCTGAAGCAGGCAGGAATCAAGAGGAAACAGGTGTGGCACCCAAAAGACAAGCCTGATGGGTCTAGTCATTCAGCTTCTATGTGCATGATATGCTTCTTGCCGAATGAATTCATGGCTCCAGCTAATCTGATTGTGCAGGAGGAGGTGTTGCCAGACATGGATGAGACCGAGCAATTTGGGTTGATGGCACAATTAGTGTTGGCCAAGTAGGCTACTTTTGATAAGCCAGCCAAGAATTGGCACGTGAGACCGTTGTACTTGAGAGGATATGTCAACAGGAAACCATTGACCAAGATGTTTGTTGATGGTGGAGCCGCTGTCAATGTGATGTCGTACACTACATTAAGGAAGCTTGGCATGGGCCCTGGAGATTTGACGCCAACAAGCATAGTCTTGAATGATTTTGCTGGAAATCCTTCACTAGAGGGGCATATAGATGATTGGATCTAAAACTCTGCTTACGACCTTCTTTGTCATTGAAGGCAAAGGGGCATATAGCTTGCTACTTGGAAGAGATTGGATCCATGCAAACTGCTGCATTCCATCTACTATGCATCATCAGCTTGTTCAATGGGTGGATGATGATGTAGAAGTTCCAAGCAGATGATTCAGTAAGCGTGGCTAACGTGGAACCAACCTTTTGGGAGTATCAAGGCATAGATTGCTTCTTAGGCAAGGACTGGGGTGAAGGTCCTGTTGAACCAATCAACAGTGATCAACAACCAATTCAAGCAGTCGGCTCTTATAGTAATTTTTAATGGAGAATCCAATTGATGGAACTGATGGGAAGTTAGGACGTGGATTTATGTCGGCTGACAAACTAGAAGAAATAGATATTGGAGATCATGACAAACCAAGGACGACATTTATCAGTGCTAACTTGGATTCAAGTTTCAGAGAAGAGTTAATTAAGCTACTAAAAGAGTACCAAGATTGCTTCGCTTGGGATTATTCGGAGATGCCTGGTTTGGATCGTTCCATTGTTGAGCATCAGTTGCCAATTAAGCATGGTTTTAGGCCTTACAAGCAACCTCCCCGAAAGATCTACAAGGATGAAGTATTGACCGATGTGAACAAAGAAGTAGAGAGATTAATAGAAGCAAATTTTATTCGGCCATGCAGATATGCAGAATGGATCTCTAATATCGTTCCTGTTTACAAGAAGAATGGAAAGATGAGGGTTTGCATAGACTTTAGAGATCTAAACAGGGCTACCCCCATGGATGGATATCCAATGCCTGTTGCTGACTTGTTGGTTGATGCCGCTGCTGGACATAAAGTTATTAGCTTCATGGATGGCAATGTAGTGTATAATCAAATTTTTATGGCAATAGAAGATGTATCAAAAACGTCCTTCAGATGTCCTGGACATATAGGCTTGTTTGAGTGGATTGTCATGACATTTGGGTTGAAAAATGCCGGTGCAACTTATCAAAGAGCCATGAATTATATTTTTCACGAGTTGATCGGCAAAATTGTGGAAATATATATTGATGATGTCATGATCAAGTCATTGGATCATGAATCACATTTGGATGATGGGAGGAAAACACTAGAGTGCACTAGAAAACATTGGCTTAAGATGAACCTGAACAAGTGTGCTTTTGGAGTTTCGGCTGGAGAGTTCCTGGGATTTTTGGTACATGAAGGAGGAATAGAAGTTGGCAAAAAGAGCATGAAAGCTATTGATGAAGTTGTTCTTCCAACTAATCTTAAAGAATTACAGTTATTTCTCGGCAAAATCAATTTTGTGAGAAGATTCATTTCAAACTTGTCACAAATGGTGTTGCCTTTTTCTCCACTATTAAGACTCAAAAAGGATCTGAAGTTTGTATGGGATGACGAACAACAGAAGGCTTTCAATGAGATCGGAGTTTGATTTTGGTTATTCATGACAACATGATCATTGGGACTAACCATATTGTTTGAGCATGTCTTTGTAGACATTTCTAGGTCCCAAGGATGCAAGAAAACCCCATGCAAAAATGCCTAAACAAAGGGTCAAAACCGAGCAAGAAAAGGAAAAGAGAAGACACCGTCGGATGAACCGACGGCCCCTCAAATACAAGCATCGGTGCAATCATCGAACGAGTTGGTGCACAGGGTCAAACCCTAGGTACCGTCGGATGAACCGACGGTCCATTATTTAGTAGCGTCGGACGAGTTGCAGAGGAAGAGCAAGGAAGACAGTAGCACCGGATGATCCGACGGTCTAAGTGGGGACCCCGTCGGTCTATCCGGCGCTTAGTTTGAATTCATACAGAGACGCGCCAAGACTGAGCCTTCAGCACCGGATGATCCGACGCCTGGTCAGGGTGGCGTCGGTCTATCCGACCGTCAGTTGGAAGCTAACAGTAGCGACTTGGACGCAAGGCCTTCAGCACCGGATGATCCGACGTAGCGTCGGAGCATAGCGTCGGAGCAGTTGTGTCAGAGAACCTCAACGGCTACGTGACGTGGGAGGGGCACCGGATGAACCGACGCCCTGGAAAAGCATAGCGTCGGATCATCCGACGGTACCTTTTTAAGCAACTTTCAGCCAACGGCTAGTTTGATGCCTTGGGCTATTTATACCCCCTCCACTCACCCATTTGAGGTGGTTGGATTGTGTGGAAGTGCAGAGGAGTTCAAGACACATTGAAGATCATATCCAATCCATCCAAGTTCTTAATTGCTCATCCTTAGACTAGTGCATGCGTTGTGTATGTGCTTAGTGCTAGGCTTAGCTTAGAGGTGAGTGAGTGCAAGGTTGTGACAACCTTGTGAGGTGATTCTTGAGTGAATCCTGCTGTACAAGGTTCGCGGAAGCCTTGGGGCCTAAGTGGCTCACCGGCAATCGTCATCGACCCTCCGCTTGGTGTGGAGCGGCGAGGACACTTTGTGCGGGGGACGTGGAGACCCCCTTCCTTGGTGGAGAAGCTCCTTAGTGGAGGTGGCATCAAGGTGACCAAGGGAGCTTGACAAGTGCCTAAGTGTCTAGCCTTTGTGGCGAGTCAAGTGGTGCTCTTGTGTGAGTGCTTCAACAACGTGGACTTGGGGTGGCTTAGTGCCTACCGATACCACGGGATAAATCACATTTCAAGAGTTTGCTTCCTCTCATCCCCTTTACGTTTCCGCATTTACTCTATTGCAATCTTTGCTTGCCTTTACTTTCCTAGAGTAGTATCATGCTAGGATTGGCTATAGGTTGCAAACCTTCTTTTGGGATGGGAGTTTCACACTAGAACAACCATAGTTGCACATATAGATAGAATGTTCTAGTTTACCTTTGCGCAAATTTAGTGAGCCATAGGTTAAGGTTTTAAGTTGCCTAATTCACCCCCTCCCCCTCTTAGGCTAACGGGCATCTGATTCCTTACAAGTGGTATCAGAGCCGGGACTCACTTCCTTCACAAGGAAACGCCAATTCGATTGGTAAATTGTGAAAACCGGCTCATTGGAACGGTTAGGCTTCACCGCCTAGTGAGTTGCTCTATAGAGGAATGAAAGGGGTGGATACCTTAGGTTTGGCTCCACATTTCGATGGCACGGGCTATCCTCGGTGGAAGGTTCTCATGGAGGCCTATCTCCAAGCAAGGGACCTCGATGTTTGGAGAGTCACCGATGAGGGCATGAAAAATGGTACTAGAAAGGAAAAGCAATTTGATGTGATTGCTAAGAGTATCATTTTGTCCTCACTAGATGTAGGCGTTTTCAATAGAGTTTTTACTTGTGAAAATGCTCATGAGCTATGGAAAACCATCAAGGAGCAAAATGAGGGTTCAAAAGAAGTTGCTAATGAACGCTATGGTTGTCTCCTTGAGAAATTCAACAGCTTTAAGCAACTTGCTAATGAAAATGCCGAATCTATGTACTCACGCCTAAATGTGGTTGTCAATGAGATTAATGCCTTAGGTGTGAAGGACATCACGGACTTGACATCAACCGCAAGATCCTTCAAAGTCTCCGAAAGCCCGACTATGACTTGGTGAAAGCAATCATCTACGAGAAGAAGCTCGAAGATTTGAAGCCATCGCATATCTTGAGCAAGATCATGGCACATGAGCTTCAACTCATGCCCCAAGTCAAAAAGGGGCCCCAAGAAAAGCCTCAAGAACCATCCTCTCCAACAACAAGCCATGCTCTCTCAAGCCGACAAGAGAAAATGTTGAGTAGGATGGC
Source organism: Cenchrus americanus (assembly GCA_947561735.1). Lineage (NCBI taxonomy): Eukaryota > Viridiplantae > Streptophyta > Magnoliopsida > Poales > Poaceae > Cenchrus > Cenchrus americanus. The sequence goes on along the minus strand of OX387241.1, from coordinate 261,959,843 downwards.
TACTCATGGAAGCTCAAGCGAAGATGATGGTGATGATGGTGACGATGGTAATTCCTCAAGTGATGAAGAGGTTGAATCCATGGTGGCCGAGTACGTGAAGAAGATCTTCAAGTATGTGAAGAAAGTCAACATGTACGGCTACAACGTCCACTTGAGAGAAGGACATCATCATCAACACATCAAGTTCACCAAGATCGAGCACAAACCTAAGAAGAAGGTGGTCAAGGAGAGAAGACCAAGGCAAGAAGCAACTTTCGCCGTCCGCGAGTGGACAAGTGGTGGATCAAGTTCTTCTAGCTCAAGCGATGAATCAAGAAAGAACTTCACCACCCGCTTCATGCAAGGTCCTTCATCATCACACATGTGCCTTATGGCCAAAGGTATGGAAAGCAATGTAAGTGATGACGAATCCGACACCACCTCTCTCAATGATCTTGTTGAGCTAATCCATGATCAAAATGGAATGCTTGAACAACAAGCTAATGAAATCAAAGAACTCAATGCTCTCAATGATCTTAGTGACACCCTTGCTACAAATTATGAACATTTGTTGTGCAAATTCAAGTTTCTTAGCAAGGAGTGTGATGAGATAAAATCTAAGCTTGAGAGCAATGAGACTAAAACAAGTAATTCCTTTGAGCTTGATGAAACATCTATCCCTTGTGCAATTCCTATCTCCAAGGTAGATGCTTCAACTTCTTGCATTGATTTAATTGATGAATCTTGCTCACCATCTTGCCATGAGAATGTTGTTGTAGAATCATGTGATTATCTCATAGGCAAGGAAAATGATGAGCTCAAGCGAGAAGTGAAATGGCTCCGAGAGAGGTTGGCAAACTTGATGGGCAAGGGCGGGGAATGATGAAGAACAAGTGGACATCTCTCAAGACATGAAGAGCCAAGTCCAACCTTCTCAAGATAACCGTGATCCCATGGTGAAGAAGCTTGAGAAGGGTACAACCGTGACTTGCTACAAGTGTCATGGAGAAGGGCACAAGTTCTACAAATGCCCTCAATTTGTCAAGAAGATGGACAAGGGCGCAAAGAAGAAATTGAAGCCCACCATCAAGAGCTCCCTCATCTACACCAAGCCCAACCGCAAGAACAAGACCAAGAGCAACACCTACATCATCAAGAAGAAAGCAAATGGCAAGGTGGTTGCACACAAGGTTGGGAAGATGAAGGAAGAGCGGGGTAGGAACCAACCCATTTGGATGTGCAAGGAAGTCATCATCAACATGAAGGGGCCTCAAATGGTTTGGGTTCCAAAGGCCACTTGAAGGCCTTGAGTGGGGACTTGGGAGGCTTGGCACAATCAAGATGAGAAGATTCAAGCCTATAAGCCAAGCTTGCAAATTGGCAATGTGTTGCCCAAGTTCCCTGGTTGAGGTAATGGAAACTAGAACCCATCTCTTGCATCATTGTAGCTCCATTGCCTTGTTTAGGTTGCATTTGTTGCAATGTTTACATATGGTAGGTTGCTTGTGTCATGTGCTAACCCATGAGCAATCTACATGGTTTGATTAGTGTGTAGAAAAGCTACACTTGTTCTTTCATGGTGCATGTTTTCATATATATCTCTTTGCATCATGAGCAAGCTATAGGGTAAGCTTCCCTTTTGTTATCATAAACAATGTGCATACATTTGGTTGGTGATTCAAACACTAAATGCACACATTTAGGGGATGTTCATCCTATGGTTTGGTTATGGGACTAACATTGTTTCAAGCTTATCTTATGTAGTCCCTTAGCGATGCGTTCTGGTGCGGTGTTTCATTCTAAGAGAATGCTATTTCACTCTCAATGTGATCTAACATCTCTAAAAGAGTGAATATAGCAATATGAGCTTCATGCTATTGAGTCATGTCCTTGCGAGCTTATGTCTCTCTATAAGTTCAAAGGCAATGTACTCATACATTCCTAATCCTTGTGGTACCCCAAGTGTCTTCAATACAAGCTTCTTACAAGTGGTGTCACCTAGTGATATCATTTCCAAGTGGCTCATCTCAATGTGGTGCCAACAAGGTAGAGAGGATCACCCCCCGGAGGTACGCAATGATCAAAAGACTACAAGTGATATCTACAAGTGGTAATGTAACAAGAACCCATTTGTCTTATCTCTTGTCCCTTAAGCTACCTCCTTGCATGATATGCTCTAAGCTTCCTTATCTTTCAAGTTTGTAGTTGTGCACTTGTTTCTCACTACCCTTGTCTTCCAAGTGGTATTCTTTTGTGCACACACTTAGGGGAAGCTTAGGTTGTATCATGCTAAGTCTCATGAGCTTGTGATCCACCTTAGTTATTCTCACATGTGGTATCTTCATTGATATCATACAATGGATCATGGTTCATGCGGCTTTCTCCCTTGCATTTAACATTTCTCCTTTGAGCTATGGTTGCTAAATCTCGCTAGTTTCCTTGGACCCGTTTGCTTTGGGACTTTTTGGAGATTTTATTCCAAAGGGGGAGAATGTGAGACCAAAGCAAGCTTATGGCTTAAGCCTACAAATGGTTTCAAGGACTCTTACAAGTGGTTTCAAGGTATGAGACCAAAGGGGAAAATGTGAACATAAGATCAAAAAGGGGGAAGTTTGATCTAGGGGGAGTTTGGATGATGGTAAGCATCCAAGCAAGTGTAAATGGTTCTAATTCTGTCAATTCTAGCAAATTTATGCTTGCTTTGGTTGTGTTGTCATAAATCACCAAAAAGGGGGAGATTGTAGCGAACATGGCCTCATAAGCCATTTGTTCGGAGTTTGATTTTGGTGATTCATGACAACATGATTATTGGGACTAACCATATTGTTTGAGCATGTCTTTGTAGACATTTCTAGGTCCCAAGGATGCAAGAAAACCCCATGCAAAAATGCCTAAACAAAGGGTCAAAACCGAGAAAGAAAAGGAAAAGAGAAGACACCGTCGGATGAACCGACGGTCCCTCAAATACAAGCGTCGGTGCAATCATCGGACGAGTTGGTGCACAGGGTCAAACCCTAGGTACCATCGAATGAACCGATGGTCCTTTATTTAGTAGTGTCGGACGAGTTGCAGAGGAAGAGCAAAGAAGACAGTAGCACCAGATGATCCGACAGTCTAAGTGGGGACCCCGTCGGTCTATCCGATGCTTAGTTTGAAGTCATACAGAGATGCGCCAAGACGAAGCCTTCAGCACCGAATGTTCCGACGCCTTGGTCAGGGTTAGCGTCGGTCTATCCGACGGTCTGTTGGAAGCTAACAGTGGCGACTTGGACGCGAGGCCTTCGGCACCGGACGATCCGACGTAGCATCGGAGCATAGCGTCGGAGCGCTTGTGTCGAGAGAACCTCAACGGCTACGTGACGTGGGAGGTGCACCGGATGAACCGACGCCCGGAAAAGCATAGCGTCGGATCATCCGACGGTACCTTTTTCAGCAGCTTTTAGCCAACGGCTAGTTTGATGCCTTGGGCTATTTATACCCTCTCCACTCACCCATTTGAGGTGGCTGGATTGTGTGGAAGTGCAGAGGAGTTCAAGACACATTGAAGATCATATCCAATCCATCCAAGTGCTTAATTTCTCATCCTTAGACTAGTGCATGCGTTGTGTATGTGCTTAGTGCTAGGCTTAGCTTAGAGCTGAGTGAGTGCAAGGTTGTGCCAACCTTGTGAGGTGATTCTTGAGTGAATCCTGCTGTACAAGGTTTGCCGGAAGCCTTGGGGCCTAAGTGGCTCACCGGCAATCGTCATTGACCCTCGGCTTGGTGTGGAGCGGCGAGGACACTTTGTGCGGGGGACATGGAGACCCCCTTCCTTAGTGGAGAAGCTCCTTAGTGGAGGCGGCATCAAGGTGAACATGGAGCTTGACAAGTGCCTAAGTGGCTAGCCTTTGTGGCGAGTCAAGTGGTGCTCTTGGGAGAGACTTGGTGACCGGGAAGCAATACTTTTGTGTGAGTGCTTTAACAACGTGGACTAGAGGTGGCTTAGTGCCTACCGATACCACGAGATAAATCACGTGTCAAGAGTTTGCTTCCTCTCATCCCCTTTACGTTTTCGCATTTACTCTATTGCAATCTTTGCTTGCCTTTACTTTCCTAGAGTAGTATCATGCTAGGATTGGCTATAGGTTGCAAACCTTCTTTTGGGATGGGAGTTTCACACTAGAACAACCATAGTTGCACATATAGATAGAATGTTCTAGTTTACCTTTGCGCAAATTTAGTGAGCCATAGGTTAAGGTTTTAAGTTGCCTAATTCATCCCCTCCCCCTCTTAGGCTAACGGGCATCCGATTCCTTACAAGGAACCACCAGTGTTGGTACCTCCACAATTGAACAAGACTTTTAAGTTGTACGTGGCGGCCTGTTGACGGTGAAAATCCGTCAACCTAGCCAAAAGTTTACCTTCGGTGTTGGCATGACTTTTGTATCTTATCCATTGGTACTAACCACCGTGGTATAACAAGTTCACTTGTGCATGTCGGTTTTGGAGTTAAGTGTTTACACAGGGTTTTAACGTTGAAAGCAAGACTTCCGGGATAAGTTCATTAAGCACCTCATGACAAGACCTTGAAGCCCGATACAAGTCAAGCAATGAAGTGAACATGACTCCAAGAGCCCAAGGACCAAGCCCGAGAAGATGATGAACTCCGTGGACCTAGCCGGAAAAGTGCCGAATCTTGCGGGACAAGGAGCTTCGTCCAATTCGGAGAGAAACCGACGTCAAGGGCCCACATGCAAAAGGGGAGAGCATCTAGAAGACGCGGGAAGCAACACCGGCGAAGCGAGGCCACGAGCCGGGCCGAGGTGGGCCCGGGCCGGTCGGCCCGGCCGGCCGGCCCGGCCCCCATTTCGGGGCCCAATCGGCCTCCCCTTTGACCTAGTTGCATCTGCGGCTATTTATAGCCCCCCCTGACCGAGAGCCACGGAGGAATCAATTCGTAATCCGCCGCCGAGGAGCAGAGAAGCTTGAGGGACACCATCTCGGAGATGAGGGTCGTGCTAGTTGTCTAGGGTTTCCCTAGCCGACGTGGGAACCTTGCATGGAAGACCACGTCGAAGCTCCGGAGCGAGGATCAAGATCGAGGGAGGGCCCCGGTGGTGATCTTGTTCATGTAATCATTCATGGTGAAGTTTGTAAGTGAATTCGATTTCTAGCGATCAAGTGCGTTCTCGATGATTTTGTTTTCTTCTTGGTTTTGCTTCTTCTACGATCTAGTTTGCAGCTAGATTACTTAGGGTGCTCTTGTAGCCGCGGTGGCTAGAGGTGCATACCGGACCGGCCAAGTGATTTCAAGTTGTTCTATTGAACTCGCCCTAGACTACCCGCATGAGTAGGGATACGTTGTGATAGAACGGGGGTTCCGAAAGGCGGGCGTTTTCGGAGTCGGATGGAAGGCCATGATTTAAAGATGCTTTTAACGAGATTCGCTTTTCTATCTTCATCTATCTTGTTTGGAGCTACAACATAAGCATGATCTAGACTCTCTAGATCGGTTATCTCTTGCTTTCTCTTGCTACCTTTTTAGTAGATTAGATTAGATTAGATTCGTTTTCTTTATGAGTTAGTATATTAGATGCAACTTGTCTTCATAAGATAGCTTACCTTGCTTTACTAGATTGAATCCTTGCGTTGCACATTGTTCCACGGATTCGATACCTTGGGTTCACCACTCGAGGGAAGAAGGGTCCCTTGACTACAACGGGAGACTTGTCCGCTTGCAAGTCTAAACAAACTTTGATACAACTATTAACCGTCAACAAGCCCCTTTTTCTGGCGCCGTTGCCGGGGAACAAGCAATCAAGACCCGATCTAGTATCACTTATTTTTCAGTTTTTCTTTTGATTTTCTTTTGCATCTCTTATGTTTGATCATCCCCAAAAAGAAAAAAATAATCTAATCTAGTTTTGATTAACCCTAATTTTTATTTTTATATTTTTGTTTTATTGCTAACCCCAACCGGAGATGGTTGGCTACCTCTCCAAGAAACCCAAAACTTTTTTGTGGATGATCCCGGAAAACTTTACAGGCAAAGGAGACGTGCAACACAAGCTAATGGGGTGGAAACCCTAGATTCAAAAGTCAAACTCGAAGGACCATCGAAATCTCCAAGGGAATCACCACCTCCAAGTCCAAAGGAAGATCAACCTCAACGACCGGAGCGTGAGATCGAGCTATGCACCCCGAGCATTGTTGATCTACCTATCATAAACCTTCAAGACGCCGGGAGGCTGTTCAAGATCAAGGTCTCAACTATCCGGATGACGATTGCGAGAGCTGAATGCATACGAGCCGGATTCCTTGAGTGGCATATCGGTTTACTTAAGAGGAGGATGGGGAAGATGGAGATGGAGAAAGAAGCTCAACACCTAAAGGCCGCCGAAGCAAGATCCACATGCAAGGAGTGTGTGGAGCACGACCATGTCCAAGGACGCCGTCACTAAGTTCGAGGCTATGGAGAAAATATTGAAGAATTTAGATGGCAAGGTGACGGAGGTCGGAAGCTCTATACGTGAAGTGTTCATCGTGATGGAGATGCTAGACTCAAGTGGGACAACTTGCCAGGCGCCCGATGGGTAACAAAGAAGAATATCCGAGACAACTCCAAGGTCCCAAGACGGCGAAGGCTACTCAAACTCATTCGGGAGAGATGGAGGATCACACTAGGAGACCATGAAGATCATGACCGAAGGACCGGAGTTTGAGATACCGAGCCACTACATGAAGGAAGTTGTTGCATCCGTCAAGATCGAAGGACAAAGCCGACCGTGAAGACCAAAAAAATTGACTAAGCCAAAGAAGAAGCCCGTGCCCAAGATGGTGCGGAAGTGGGTACCCAAGATTGCAACGCCCACAAAGAGCGTTGATCCGAAGTAATCAAGTGAAGAAGTCTAGCCATGGACTATAAACGAAGCGCTAGACGGGAGGCAACCCGTTTCGTCGAGTCAAGAATAAGCTACGGGAGGACAACCCGATTTCGGGTTTTTCGAGTCTTTTCAAGTAATTCAGTTTTGAATTTTACTACGCAAAACATTAGACTTAGAATGGTTGAACAATGTTAGAGACATAATTCTTGGTTGAATATTTTGCTTTGTCATAAACCCTTTGCATGAACCCTCCTATGTGTTTGTTCGTTCTTTTTTCGAGAAACCACAACCAAATAATTTAAGAACCTAACTCAACCCTTCACCCTCATTATGGTGTTGTGATTGACTTACTTTTTCATGCTAAAAACACACGAGTAGAGCTACGACTTATACCTAGTTGTTAATTAAATTTCAGCACGTGGTAGGACTCGTGTGAACCTAGAAACTAAACTTTTGGTTGGTTTAAAAATCCTTATCCTTGGTTTCTCTAAGATTAGAATTTTTCTAAGCCTCATTTAATTTTATTTTATTCAAAATCTCTCTTATCTAATCAAAATTACAACCTAAACCTATGCCCCCATGATCAAGCAGGGAAAAGTTTGCTCTCAACCAATGAAGGTAAACTATACCAGTGAGACCGATATCAACGTAGTCGAAAAATATTTTTGACTTACATTTGTTTTTAATGGTTTAAAAACTCCTCTAAATTTATGCTTGAGTTCTTGCATGGCTCTGAAAAATATTTTTATATTTCGAAATTAGAGGAGTGCTTAGCCTTAAACACACTTAAAGGGAGGCAATCTAGTTAACCTAACCATACATGCACCATGATACATCACGGGATGCCCGTCCAACATCTTTTATCAAACCACATGCAAAGTACAAGCATGGGGGGGGGTAGCCAAGGCCTTGTTTTGTAGGAATATCATGGACGCATGTGAGGCAAGGGATTATGGAAGTGAGTCAAGCGAAAACATCAAGTGGAAGGAGCAATAATGCAAGCGAAGGAGTGGACTGGAACGTTTGGAAGGTGTACGCGGTCATGAAGCAACATGCACTAGAGAAGAACCGAGCCAAGAGGAGGAGAGAGGTAAGTCTCCCATCCAGCTCTTTGTTCGTGTGCTCTAGTTTGTAGGCCGGGACCACCTTAGACTTAGCCTTCCACCGCGCTTGTTTCGTGCAACAAATCACATCCTTAATCCACTCAAAGTCCAGACTCCAAAATAATATTTGTGTACCTTGTTACCGGGTGAAAACCCCGGGTATATATTTGTGAGGGAGAGCGCTGCAATCATGGAAGAAAACTGCGAGCCTTTTCACCAAAAAAAGGAAGGGATCATCGTCGTCTAAGCCATCATCGACAACCTCTACGAGGAGGCACTCGGTTTCCGAGTCTCCTCGGAGTATGAGGAGGACACCACACCGCCGAGGAGGAACCACTCTTCTCCTTGGTGGCATGAGGGCCACACGAAACTCGTTTATGAGGATTACCAAACTTCAATAACATATGGAGGAGCCGCCCGTCCAACCTCGCCACTTGACACGATCATCCGCTCCACCTCCATGCGCTCCGCAGTATTCCAAGGGGTATGTCATCATGACGGAGGAGGAGGAGAAGAAGCTCGCTCGCCTTAAGTAGAGGCTTGTAGCGAACGTCGACATCGACGACCAAGCTCTCCACATATTGGGTTTCATATGGGACACCGGTTCAATTCTATAACGGAGTGTCGGCGAACACCCACAAGGAATTCGCCTAGGAAATTTTCATGACCATGGCGCATACCCTTGATGAAGGAGTGCTGAGTCTCTCATTCCCTTTGGAGGGAGCCCACAAGTGGAGAAGAAGGAAGACACTGTTGGAAGGGTAACCTTGATCAACGGTGCTATTTCTAGCACCTTGATGGGGTAATCTCCTTTCATCCATGGGTTGCAATCGATCTTGAGATGTAATCACACTTTGTTGGATTATCTATCTATCATCTTGTGTTTAAAATACTTTAATGCTTAAGGTTAGATACCATGCCGTAAAGGAAGTAAGGGCTCTAATGCTTCCTTGGATCCATTCAACACATCGTGTCCATCATAGGTCTAGTCATTAGTACCTTCGCGTGAGTACGAGAGGAGGGAAAGGGCGAAATCGTGGTCACAACCCCTGATAGATTAGATTGGTTTTCATGTTCGAAACGATTGCATGTTCTAGTATCGTGGACCCATGGGCGAGTATCTCCTATTTTTCAAAAGGGAGCTCCGGAACAAGTGGATGTGCATGAAGGCACATGAGAGGGTCTTTGGAGTATGATCGCGGGAGAAGACCATCAACGAAGAAATACTACCTGGAACCCCATCATCCAAGTGTTTCGCTCATGGATGTGCAAAAGGATTTTGGGGAGAACGAGAGAGACAAAGATAACCAACACGGAGTTGAATTGGCTTTACTCGGCTTTTTGCCAAGAAGCCAACTAACCCCACTCACATATGATCAACCGGTGGTGTTGTGAAGCAACATCGGGTTCGGGAGATATTGGTTCGGGGTGTTACCTCTCTATGTTGGTTATCTCTTTAAGACCGGGTATTATAAGGAACTCGAAGCATCTCCTACCCAGACTTCCTTAAGATTTAAAGATGAGAGAGGAGGCTTCAAAGTGGCCAAAGTAAATTTGCCCCTATCGGATGGAAGATTAAGACTTTTTCTTGAGGGGAAAGAAGATTGGTTAGAGGAAGGACTTCTTGTGCCGGCTGAGAGAAAAAAATAAAGGATTATAGGAGAAGGTTCTCCCACGGCCCAAGAAGGAGGTGCGCAACAAAATTATGTGCCACCATTTGGAGGAACCCCGACGCCGCCGAGTTACTACGGTGATGTACCAATGCAATCATGGGGGAGTGGTGCAGCCATGCCCCCATCATTTTGTGGTGCCCAACATAGCCTTTGCGGAGCCATATGCACACCTTCCTCAACCACAACAAAATGTGGCCACCATTGGAGGATACGCTGCAAGAAACATGCAAAATTATTGCAGCCATCCAAACCAATGCAAACCAAATGGGTGAAGGAAATGCAAACATGTTTATGTGCTTGGACACCTTCACCTGGCACCGTTAGACAATTCATATGAGGAGAGGCGCAATCTGAGTATGAGTAAGGGTACAACAACCAAGACTTTCAATATCAACCACCGACGGAAGATTAGAGAGAGGAGGAGCTTTAGTTATCTTTCCTTTACCCCCTTTTCTTTAATTTTCAGCTTGTTTGCACCTATGTATGCGTAGTATTTTTCAGCTTTACTTTAATTTTTAGTTTTTAGTTTAATTTTCAGCATGTGTGTTAGTGTTTATTTTCATCATGAATAATGTCACCACCAAGTTTTTACCATTAGTAAAGTTACAAAGTTTGTGCCATGATGATATATGATAATAATTGCCGCTTTGTTTATCTTTGTAATTGATTTATGCATGTTTAACCTAGTGCTCTCTTAAAAATACAAATCTGAAATTATCTAAATGCTAGCTTAATCTTTAGCGGAGGTTATGATAAAAATAAAGACCCATAGTGTTTTATGTGCTCTCAAGTTTTAGATGGATTAAAGATGATTTATTTTTGTTCTTAAATGTAAAGCTAACCTTGTCATAAATACCATTTGCTTGTTGCTCTACCTATCCAGAGCCTTATAAATATTTGAGTGCAAAAACTTAGTATACAAGGTTTATTTTTGGGTGAGTTATTTCAGGCCTTGATTTCTCTAGCCCGAGACTAAGAAGCTGGTCATTCTGTTTTGCTAGCCTTTTTATCCGTGCATTGTGTATCCTCATATCGGAGATCTCACAAACCTCGCCGGATATCCACCTTTAAAACCAAATATCATATTTTGTGTTTACCTCCTTGACCACAACCTATCGTTGAGTATGGATCATCAATTCAAGGAAGATCGATGGTGCCAAGATTGAAGATTTCAAGTATCTCTCCAAAGGAAAAGTATTTCTGGTACCTACCTTATTTATCGCCTCTTTGCTCGAGGACGAGAAACGTGTAAGCATGGGGGAGGAGGTAGGTACGGTGCAATCTTAGAGTTCAAAGGGGAGCACGTAAAAAAAGTTTTAAAGGGTGTAAATTAAAAAAAATCAAAACTCCAAGGTGAAAGTCTCGTGACCGAATGAATGACAAAAAAATGAATGAATGAGAAAATGAATGAAAGAAAGAAACAAAGAAAAGAAGGAGAAATATGAGAAAGAAAAAATATATGAGTATGCGTAAAGTGAACTTCCCAGTTCTCTAAAGTGCATTAGGAAATTCAAAGCTTCAAGTTTAAAAGATCCATTCTCATTTTCCAACCATGAGCAATCCGATAACGAGGGTTTCCTTTGTGCCTCGGGATCACTCTTTTCCATTTGCACATGTCCACCTATCTCAAGCGTGTGTATTTTTCTCTTTCCCCTCCTTGTTTTAACATCATTTTCCAATGACCTTTTTTACGAGTCTCGATAAGACCATTAGAAGCTTCTCATTTATAATATCTTGGTAGGACTAAACTTTCCCAAAAAGCTCCATATAAAGCCTACCACATAAATAAATGCCATGAGACGGAAAGGAGTAGAATAAATAGGCTTGAGAGACAAGATGAGATGAGAGTTCATGTGCAAAATGCAAGGTGGTTTAAATTTGTGAACTTGGTTTAGCTCTTTTCATCTTGTTCTTTATTTCAAAATTTCCGAGATCCATTTGAATTTTGGGAGCATGTTAATACTTGTGGGATAAGCTTAATTAAATATCTACCCTCCGTAGGGATGAAGGCTAGTACATTATTGAACTTTAACAAATTAAACTTTTGAGAGCATTATGTTTTTTTCATGTATGATCAAGTGCAAGGTTTAAACAATGAAGGGCAACGATGATATCCATCGAAGGCTTACTCAAGGACGAGCAAGGTTTAAGCATGGGGGAGCTGCTGACGGTGAAAATCCGTCAACCTAGCCATGAGTTTACCTTCGGTGTTGGCATGACTTTTGTATCTTATCCATTGGTACTAACGCCCGTGGTATAACAAGTTCACTTGTGCATGTCGGTTTTGGAGTTAAGTGTTCACGCGGGGTTTTAACGTTGAAAGCAAGACTTCCGGGATAAGTTCATTAAGCACCTCATGACAAGACCTTGAAGCCCGTACAAGTCAAGCAATGAATTGAACATGACTTCAAGAGCCCAATGACCAATCCCGAGAAGATGATAAACTCCGAGGACCTAGCCAAAAAAGTGCTCGAATCTTGCAAGACAAGGAGCTTCGTCCAATTCGGAGAGAAACCGACGTCAAGGGCCCACATGCAAAATGGGAGAGCATCTAGAAGACGCGGGAAGCAACACCGGCGAAGCGAGGCCACGAGCCGGGCCGAGGTGGGCCCGGGCCGGTCGGCCCAGGCCGGTCGGCCCAGCCCGTTTCGGGGCCCAATCGGTCTCCCCTTTGACCTAGTTGCATCTCTGGCTATTTATAGCCCCCTGATCGAGAGCCACGGAGGAATCAATTCGTAATCCGCCGCCGAGGAGCAGAGAAGCTTGAGGCACACCATCTAGGAGATGAGGGTCGTGCTAGTTGTCTAGGGTTTCCCTAGCCGACGTGGGAACCTTGCATGGAAGACCACGTCAGAGCTCCGGAGTGAGGATCAAGATCGAGGGAGGGCCCCCGTGGTGATCTTGTTCATGTAATCATTCATGGTGAAGTTTGTAAGTGAATTCGATTTCTAGCGATCAGGTGCCTTCTCGATGATTTTGTTTTCTTCTTGGTTTTGCTTCTTCTACGATCTAGTTTTTAGCTAGATTACTTAGGGTGCTCTTGTAGCCGCGGTGGCTAGAGGTGCATACCGGACCGACCAAGTGATTTCAACTTGTTCTATCGAACTCGCCCTAGACTACCCGCATGAGTAGGGATACGTTGTGACAGAACGGTGGTTCCGAAATGCGGGCGTTTCCGGACTCGGATGGAAGGCCACGATTTAAAGATGCTTTTGATGAGATTCGCTTTTCTATCTTCATCTATCTTGTTTGGAGCTACAACATAAGCATGATCTAGACTCTTTAGATCGGTTATCTCTTGCTTTCTCTTGCTACCTTTTTAGTAGATTAGATTAGATTAGATTCGTTTTCTTTATGAGTTAGTAGATTAGATGCAACTTGTCTTCATAAGATAGCTTACCTTGCTTTACTAGATTGAATCCTTGCGTTGCACATTGTTCCACGGATTCGATACCTTGGGTTCACCACTCGAGGGAAGAAGGGTCCCTTGACTACGATGGGAGACTTGTCCGCTTGCAAGTCTAAACGAACTTTGATACAACTATTAACCGTCAACACGGCCGATACCCAAACCATTGGATCGGCCCTCATACAAGAATTTGAGGGAAAGGAAAGAGTAGTTTCATACCTTAGCTGAAAATTTCTTGATCCTGAATCAAGGTATTCAGCTGCAGAGAAGCTATGCTTGTGTGTTTATTACTCATGTACAAAGTTTCGGCACTATTTGTTGAATGTCGAACGCATTGTATATTCAAAATTTGATGTAATTAAACACATGTTGTCTATGAAAATTTTGAATGGAATGATTGGCAAATGGATTTTAGCTTTCTCTGAGTTTGAATTAAGGTTTGAGTCGGCAAAAGCTGTTAAAGGACAGATTATTGCTGATTTCATTACTAAACATCGTGATCCGTCAATTAATTTACTTGAGATTACTCCTTGGGCTTTGTTCTTTGATGGATCTTCATGTGGTAAAGGTGGTGGAGTAAGAATTTTATTAATTCCACCCAGGGAGAGATGTTTGAATTTGCTATTCCTATTCAACCTACTATCACAAATAATCAAGCTGAGTATGAAGCATTGCTCAGGGGGCTTCGGTACTTGAAAGAAGCAAAGGCTATTTCAGTTGAGATTTTTGGAGATTCGGAGCTAGTTATAAAGCAATTGAATGGCCAATATGAATACAAAAATGATATCCTAAGGAATTACTACGAGGAGTGCAAGGAAATCCTGAAGAGTTTTCAGTTAGTGATTCTGCAACATATTCCTAGAGAAAACAATGGAGAGGCAAACAGGTTAGCTCAACGTGCTTCAGGTTATAGAGAGAATCAAGAAGTGTTTGCCATCGATGTATATTCTTTTGGGAGTGATTTAGCAGAAGATGATTGGAGAAAAGAAATTGCTGATTATTTGGAGAATCCATCTCGAAAGGTCTCTAGGAAGCTTAGGTATAAAGCTATGAAGTTTGTTCTTCTTGATGGACGTTTGTATTACAAATCATTGGATGGGGTGTTGCTACAATGCCTGGGTCAAGAAGAAGCAAAGAGGATGATGAGTGAAGTGCATGATGGGCTGTGTGGAGCACATCAGTCGGCTTACCAAATGAAGTGGGTCATTAGGCAAACTAGATGTTATTGGCCGACGATGCTGGAAGATTGCTTTGAATACTACAAAGGGTGTTAAGATTGTCAAAAGTTTGGAAATATTCAGAGAGTTCCAGCACCAGCTTTGAATCCTATTATCAAGCCATGGCCATTCAGAGGATGGGGAATAGACTTGATTGGCCAAATAAATCCTCCATCTAGCAAGGGGCATAAGTTTGTGCTTTTAGCAACAGATTATTTCACTAAATGGGTTGAGGCAATCCCATTGAAGAAGGTGACCTCAGAAAATATGATTGAGTTTGTCAAAGAGCACATTATTTACAGATTTGGAATTCCCCAGACATTTACAACAGATCATGAACTCAGTTTACATCTTTAGAGTTCAGAGATTTTTCTGAAAGTATGGGGATCAAATTATTAAATTCGTCTCCTTATTATGCCCAAGCTAATGGTCAGGCAAAAGCTTCTAACAAGATCATGATCAAGATTATACAGAAGAAGATTGATCAAAAGCCAAAAAGGTGGCATTCAGTACTCAATGAAGCCTTGTGGGCTTACCGAATGGCTCCTCATGGGGCTACACAAACATCTCCTTATGAGTTGGTTTATGGACATCATGTTGTTTTGCCTTGGGAGATGCAATCAAACTCAAGGAGAGTAGTTTTGCAAAAGGATTTAAGTTCCAAGGATTACAATGACTTAATGATGGACGAATTAGAAGATTTGCTTATGATTCGTCTTAGGGCCTTGGAGAATATTGAGAAAAACAAAATGCGAGTTGCTAAGTACTATAACAAGAAGGTAAAAGTCAAGCAATTTGCAGAAGGAGATTTGGTTTGGAAAGTGTTATTGCCGATTGGAACTAAGTACAGTACATTCGGCAAGTGGTCCCCGAATTGGGAAGGTCCCTTTCGGGTAGTTAGGTGCACGCCTGGAAACACGTACATCTTGAAAACTTTACTAGGAGAAGAGTTCACTGCTGCTATAAATGGGAGATACTTGAAGAAATATTATCATAGTATTGAAGTTGATCGTTGATTGCTATTACATGCATCAGAAACACGGAAATAGCCGGCATTCGGGAAAGAAGCCGCCTTTAGAACAAAAAATCCTGACAAAGGAAAAATGGCTAATACTAGAGTGTATTGCCCTTAACATTAGAATATTTTGCACTACAAACGTTCTTGCAGGTTTCTTTATTGACAACACAGTTGTCTATGATTACAAAAGAAGGCTTGCAGGGAGCAGGATGCCTGGAGGAAGAAGCGAAAGTAGCTTCATTTCTTTTGTTCGGCGCTTTTCCTCTTGAGCTCTTTCCTCTTCAGCCGCTCCAAAACCACCGTGACGGCGACATAGAAACCTCGGGGATTGGCGTGTTCTGCAGCTTCCATCAAGCTGTCCCAGGCGGCCTTCCGGTTATTGTACCTGTCGGACACATCTGAAGAAGGAGAACAGATTATTGTCAAACATGGGATCTGAACTTTAACGTGAGATTCAGATGAGGGTGAAGATCTTACCGCCTATCAACGCCTCCAAGCTCATGCGGCGTTCGCGTTCGGCACTGCAGCGGGCGGTGATGTCCCGCAAGTCATGTTCTAGATGCCGAATGCGACGGCGCAGTTGATGACTGATCTTCTGTTCAGGTGTGTCGTCTTCTTCTTCAGCCGAGGAGTCGGAGAGGATGTACTCAGGGGTTTCTCCAGTACTGAAGATTTCCTCCGGTCACAGATCGAGGCTGAAATCAAAGAAAGATGAATCATGAGATTGCAATCGAAATCAAGAGAAAGGGATGAGAAGAAAAGGTTACTCTTGAATGGTTCGCTTTTTTGATGGGAAGCTGTTCTCCTCGAGTGGCTTTTTCCCCTTGTCCGCCATGGCCTTGGGGGTTTTTTCTGGAAGAGGAGGACGAGAGGGATTGAAATGATGGAAGTGTGTGCAAATGGGTTTGCAGAGCACCAAAGAGGCTACTTTATTAGCAGTGGGAGTGCATCGGGAGTGATGACTGGCTGGCGTGCATTGATGGGAATACCAAACGGCGGGGGTTTTTCCTTGGATGCGAAGGGTTTTTTCATTGAACAGTGTTCATGGCTCCTGAATAAGGATTTTCTGCGGATTCTACGCCAAGGAGCAAGAGTTTGTACGTATTCGGCTAGAGGAAAAGTTCCCGAATGGGTTCAAGACAGTGAAGGTTCGTATGCACAAATTAAAGAAGTCATCACAAGATAAATACAAAAGATAAAATTTCATCTTTACTGCCGAAATTCCATAACCCCTAGTACAAACTAATCAAACAGCCTGTTCAGAACAGACTGGGGGTGGATGGAATCAGCAATGGCGACGTCGTGGCCGTCGAGGCGCTCTATAGTAGCCTCGATGTCGTCGACGTCCTCCGGTGCGCCGGCGTAGAAGCCGCGCGGCCGCGCAGAATAGTTGACGCCGGTATGCGTCGCCATGGCGGCCAAGCCCAAGGTGGTGCCCAGGAGGACGTCGTGAAGGGCCACCTCATCGACGCGGTTTTCCACCGCGCCAAGGCGAGCTTCCGGTGTGCCTCCGGGAACATTCACCTTGTCTGCCAGTTTTTCAACCAGCGCCTTCAGCCGATTGAGCTCGGCGTTGCGATCTATGGAAATCACAAGAGCAATGGCGGTTAGTTCAAGATTAATTTGAGATTAAGCATGTTACAAGATTCACTGTCGATGGCCTCAAGCTGCTATTTGCGTTGATGCTCCCACTCGAGCTCGGCAATCCCGGCCTCTTCGGAGAAGATCTCCAATTCGTGTCGGGTTGCATCGCGTTCCTCCTTGAATCTGCGAGCGTCGCGATCATTGTAGCGCGAGCTGGAGGAGTGGGAACAGCTAGACGATCCCGAGGAATCGCTTGCCATAGCCGGAGTTGTGGCTGGAGCAGGGGCAGAATTCCACCCGATGAGCCTGAAAATGCAAAGAAGATCGTCAGGGATGAAAAAAGATCTAAAAAAAGAGTTGTGAAGAAGCCAATAATTACCACCTCCGACGAGCGCCGGCACGGCTCCCTTCGGCCTCGTTGTTGGCCGGACGCTTGTTGCTGCTGTTTGCCATGGAGTTCCTGGGAATACTAGTTCTGGGAACAGAGAGCTTGGGTTAGCAAAGGCTTGAAAACATAGGATTTGGTGAAAGGCTAGGGGCACCTAAGGTTCTTATTTATGGAACTGACGAAGAGATCATGGCCGGAGATCGTGGCGCATATCCCAAGAAATTTGGGAAGTGGAGAGACTCTCTCCACCGAACCGTCGCCGGGTCGTTTGGGATTCAAGCTGAGTCATGTTTGGTTTGACTGGTTGAAATCCGACTGTGTTGCGGTCGGGTTGTTTTTCGGGTCTGACACTGTTTGGTCAGAGTTGCCGAATCAATCGTCCAGAAATTGCTCGTCAAAATAAGGCAAGACAAGTATGGAAAAATAAAACTGATGGGGAGCAAAATTACAGAGTTAATGGGGCATTCGGCTACAAATTGTTTGTTACAATTATACACCCAAGTATTTTGAGATTACATTGGAGGCATGTAATATCATCTTGTTGATATTCTCCAGCAATCTTTGATCAACTTCTTGGGTTTTAGACAGAGCCGAGAGCTTTGTCTTGAGCTGCTTTCCTGCATTTATGGCTACTGAAGCTTCCTTTCGTATTTTCTCCATTGATTCAGGAAGTTCAGCCATCCTCTTTTCGTCAGCCTCGATCTCAATTGTCAGGGTTCTCAGCTCAGCCTCTAATTCAGCTTTTCTGGTTTTCTTCAGCTCAAGTGCAGGCTGCAAATTGGTTAACAATTCCTTATGATTCTGCATTTGGATATGCAACTCTTTCACAGATTGATTGTTTGCAGCTTTCTTTTGTTCCAGAGCTGGTTGGGAGGATAGGTTCTTCAAAGCCTGTTTTACTGCTACAAAGTGATCATCCAGCTTGGAAACAGGTTCTAGGGAAGCCTTAATGTCAGTCGGGAGATCTTGATCGATGAGTTCAAGTGCTTCTCCTAGAAGATCAGCATCCTTGACTTGATCTTGAACATCCCTTTGCAGCAAGGAGAAGATTTCCTTCAACTTTGCCTGATTTTCCTCTGATAAAGCCTGGCTAGAAGATGCTTCATCCCCTTTTTCGGCAATCAAGTCATCCACAACAAAGGAGTAAATTGGTGATGATACAGTTTCCTCCTGAAAAGAGGTTCTTGCCGAATTAGTGGTGATTTATTGAATAGAAAATAGAAAGATGGATGTTCATGCTTACATCATCTCTGGCTTCCCGAGTTGGGGAAGGAAGTTTTTCAGGCTCGAGAAGGGGCTCTTGGATGT
Source organism: Cenchrus americanus (assembly GCA_947561735.1). Lineage (NCBI taxonomy): Eukaryota > Viridiplantae > Streptophyta > Magnoliopsida > Poales > Poaceae > Cenchrus > Cenchrus americanus. The sequence continues at coordinate 261,941,301 of OX387241.1, read as the reverse complement.
CTGGTTGAGGAGAAGCTGGATGATTCCTTGGTGAGGCTGATGCTTCTAGCTGAGAAGCTGGGTGAATCCTTGGTGAGGCTGAGGCTTCTGGTTGAGGAGAAGATGGTTGGATCCTTGGTGAGGGTGGATTTGAATCGTGCTAAGGAGAAGAACTCCCCGTAGTTTGGCTCACCAAAGTTTCCTCTGCAACTAACAAGTAGGGGATAAGTGCTAATGAAGAGAGAATGATTAGAAAAATAAGATGGTGAAAATTTTTACCAGTAGATGAAGCATTGGCAGAATCTGTAATGACCAATGGTTTTTGAGTTCTGGTCTGAAATCACACAAGATAAAGATTATCAAGATGAAGAATGGCTTTATATTCAAGAAGGAAAGGGTTCTAACCGGAATGAGTAGTTTTTTGCTTGTTCTTCTCTTCTTGGCAGTTGAAGGAGCAACCAGAGATGGAGCTTTCCTTTTGTCAGAGGCTGAACTGGTGAGAGTTGGATCTAGTGTGACATATCTAGACATCAGTTGAGCCAGAGTAGGGGATTGATATCCCAAGGCAGAGATTGGGCCTTCGATGTTATATGAGACTGTCCTGGCAAGTGGGACAGGTACTATATCCTGCAGAGAATACGAAATCTTGATCAGTAAAGAGGGGCATGATTTTTTTTAAAAAAAGAAGGGAGTTAAATATATTACCTCTGAAGTTGGATGAATGTCCGGCATTATTTCAAGACAGAGAGGATGTATTGGCACATTGAAGATATGATCATGAAGTTCTTGCCACCAAGGAATGAAAGAAGGATGAGTGACTGTTATTGGCACAAAAGGCCTGGGTGCATAAACAGTTGTGCTGCACTTGTACGCAAAAACCCTTATTGCTTGCATGGATTGCTTCATATCCTCCCTGGGCTTGAAGTTCATGGAGGAATAGCCTTGGGTGCACTTGGTCACATCCTAATTGCCTGGCCATCATGTTTGGTTGGTAGTACTCAAAGGTACTCTGAACTTGCCTTCCTCCACAAAATTCTGCTGGCAGGATACATGGATGAATGAAGGCATTGAAAATTGCTATGGAATGTACATCATTACATCCAGTTTCAAAACTAAACTCACAAGGAAGAGTCAAATTGTCATTGTCCAGATATGGAAGCCAAAGAGGGTCGGTAAAACCTCTGAAGAAGAGCTCAAAAAGTTGGCCAATGCTTTGGTAGATGGACACAGTTGAGGCAGCTTGTCCATAAGTTTGGCAGCCTTTGGTGCTCTGGGTTTCCCATTCCTTGTAGTTGGTTGAAGGGAAGTGCCGATTGTTGAGGTCAATAGCAACAATCTGGTGCAAATATAATTGCAGCCACATCTGAACAAACCACCAAGGGCCATTAACACAGAAAATCTTTTGGCTGGTGTGCATCAGATAGGTGGTCTGATGAAGCAGGTGGTAGACACTTCCTAGGAGGTACTTCCCGAGGGGGATAGAGGTACCAGCAGCCAGGTCCTCGACCATTACAATGTGGTTCAGGGTTGGCTCATTGGCTTCGCCACAAAAGATGAATCTGCATAACTACATATTCAGAAAAGCTCTGTATTCAATATCAGACAAAGGGCCATCAGACATATAGTTTTGGATATATCTCTTATATCCAACCCCTGTTCTCACTCCTGTTTGCCTGGAGGAGCCCTTGTACTTGTGTGGATACACAGTTCCTGTGACTCCCAGGCCGGTTATCATGTATACATCGGCCAAAGTAGGGGACATTGGCCCATGGTCAAAAAGAAAGGCATTTGTGCCACTCGACCAAAAATGGCAGGCTGCAATCAGAAGGTTCTCATTTTTAGGTGTTTCAGCCAAAGACAATTCTAAACAATGAGCAATGTGAAGGTTATCCCAATTTCTTGTCTTGGGGCTGTCATCATCAAGCATTCTCTTATACCGGTTTCTCCAGCCTGCAATTGGGGCAAGCGCCAGTTCTTGAAAGCATCCTGCCACTCATGAGGTTTCGACAGTGATGTCTTGAAGGGAATCCTCTGGGATTCGGCTGCAATGAACTCAGAAGGGTCGGAGATTCCTACGGACCCGAGGAAATAGGACGCCGATTGATCCTCGACAGGAATCAAGATTTCGGTGGCTAGAGCCCACCAAGAGCAAGAGAGGGCAAAAGAAAAATTTAGGATTAGATTCGAGAAAAGTAATACCAAATGAACTTGAGGAGAATAAGATTTACCTGAAGAGCTTGGTCTTGATTCGCCATTTGAAGATTGGAGCTTGAAAGGTTGATGAACTAGGGTTTGGATCTAAGCGATAACTCCAACGGTTTGAAGGAGGAACGAACGAGTGTTGAACGGATTCGGCCTGAGGACGTTGAGCACTTATGGTCAATTCCGGAATAAAATTACCTTTTATCCTGTAATTGAAGGGGCATATGTTAACACCAAAAATTGGTACAGGGAAAAGACTGACCTGTGGGCCGAGTTTGGTAGGAGAGCACCATTCGGCAAGAGATTTTCCTCAAGGCATTCGGTAAAGACATCTGCGGTCTGGAATACGTCATCATTCGGCAGAAGGGCTGTTTCACGCTTGGAAAATGAAGCATTCGGGAATGCGTGATGACGTGGCTTGAATATAAGGAAGGGACGAATTGATGATGGGTGCAAGAGGGGCATTGGTGCCGGGGCATTAATTTTTGGCAATAAATGTTGTAATCATGGTCGACTAGGAGTTGTGTTAGGACAAGGGTATAAATATGAACCCTTAGTGTTTATAATTGGGATCAAACAATTTCACAACAAACCGGCCCATGCCAACTTTCGAGTCCTTTAGTCGAGTCGTCGAGTTCTTCGAGAGGAGCCATCGATCCGTCGACCTCCGTAAGTACCGACAACCTTGTATCATTTCTACTATCATGTGGTGGATTTAGACCGTGATGCAAGTAGTCTTGTTACCATGCTTAGTAACATGCGGTGGATTTAAGCTTGGTTCAAGAAGGATTTCTTGTTAGATCATGAGTCATGCGGTAGGCTAAGATCTAACTTGGAGCTAGTTATTGGCTCTATTAGATTTGGCAAGATCTAATAGATTCATCAAGTTATCATGTGTTGCTTTGAATTTTGCTCTTATGTTTAATTCATGTAACACTCTTATTGCCAATTTAGATTGATTATATTCAGCTCTATATTGTTTGTGATCCACATGTTGTATCTTCAAATTTTGAACTCGACGTGGTGCATGGGTCACGTGCTCTCTAATAGTCGAATTCGAAATCAATCTAGATTGCTACATGTTGCGGGTTCAAGCTTGTCAATTTAGCATAGTTTGTTCCTTCTTCGCGGAACCCGAATCAGCTGTACAGCTGTATTCGGTAAACCTATCACGAGTGAAACGTGTTCATGAGCTTGCTTTAAATAATGTATGCTTTTAGCCTCCCATGTTTAGATTGTACCATGCGGTGGATTGATCTATTCTTGGTTGGTGGTGTGATTTCAAACAAGTTGAATCATGCGGTGGATTAATTTGTTTGGTGTCATGCTCGAAGGATTTGAAAGTACCTAGACATGCGGTAGACTACTGCTTTTGGTCTATGCATGCATGTTTACTACAATTTTATGATCATGCTTCGCCCTTTATTTATTTTATTAAGATTTGTCCTTGATAATCGGTCACGGTTACGAGTTGCAATGTTGTTTAAATAAAGACTGATTTTCAACATGCTTACGTCATGCATTCGGCTATACCCTGTTTACATGTTTTATCGGTTCCTGAATGATGTTCAGATTGCCGACAGATAGGTTGTTGTAGCTATATGTCGTTTTGATTGGCTTTGTAGCCATAAATACGGAACTGTCTGGTACCACCCGGCAAGTTCCAGGTTTTAGCTAACCATTTTCATCCTTTGTCAGTTTCAGGAATAATTGATTGGCATGCTTCCGGATTCGGCCACGTGTGTTAAGCCAGCTGATTCGGCTTGCTGTGTGCTTGGCGTGAGGAGCTGATTTTACGTCAACAGCTATGCTTACGGAAAAAAGATGAAAGTTGCCGCTTTGTTTTACCTACATGAAGTTATACATGTCTTGGCTAATTGCTCTCTATAACATGATCTGAAATTAATTTAAATACCAACTCTTTTATTTGTTTAGGTGAAATGACTATGCTCTAGACCCACATACATATCTTTGCTCTTTGATTTAAATTTATGGATAGCTGAATAACTTGTTGTTTTTATGAAAACTTAACTTTTATGCTATCTACATATTTATGATTCTCTTGCAAAGTTCTATCTACCAAAGCCATATACATATATGTTCTATGATAACAAAACTCGTAGATTGCAAACATATGTTTAGATGAGTTGGATTATGATTGATTTCTATGGTTCGAGACTAAGAAGCTGGTCATTCCCTTGTGTAACTTTTTCATGCTAGCCTTTTTGTCCATGCATTGTGGGTTTTCACATCGAAAATTTCACAAACCTCACTAGGTAGCCACCCTAAACCAAAAACATCTTTTTGTGATTACCTCCTTGTCCACAACCCAATTTGAGTATGGAGTAAAATTCTCGATGGAGATTAAATATTCCGCAAGATTATAGAATTTATGCTTACTTTAGCAGTCATTTCCCTCCTCTTTTATGCTCAAGGATGAGCATCATTCAAGCATGGGGGAGGAGTCATTACATCATCTCTAACAAATGCTATGTAAGTATTATGTTGCAAAAGTTCTGAGGAGAAAAAGATAAAAAATGATGAAACATGAAAAAAATAATATTATGATGAGAAGAAAAGAAAAGTAAGGAAAAAAGGGAGAAGAAAGAAAAAAGAAACAGAGAAAAATGATAAGAAAATAAAATAAAGGTAGAAAAAATAAATAAAGATGCTACTTGGTTCTTTTTGCTTCATAAGTTCTCAAGTGCCTTGATGACAAATCCATACTCAAATCTTTCAACCATGTGCAATCCGATAACGAGAACTTCACTCGTGCCGAGGGATCATCCATTTGCCACTTGCACATGTCCACCTATCTAAATGTGTGTGTTTCATCCCTCTCTCTTTCCGAAATTTATTTTCCATGGCCTTTTTGACGAGTCTCGGTAATTCCAATAGATCCTTCTCTTAATTTGACAATATTTCGGATGTATGTTTTTCTAGGATTGTTTTTAACCTTCCAAGCTCCACATAAGCCTTCCACTATCAGATATGAGTAGATAGGTTGAAAATAATCTAGTATAGGCTTGAGTGACTTGATGAGATGAGTGTTTCCATGAGCTTTTTCAAGATATTTTCACTTATGTTGGATATGCATATTTTTGAAAATTCTTTCATGTAACAAGGTAATGGTTTGAAGTTCTCTTAAGTTTGAGAGCATCGTGTTTGTTAAATGTGGTTTGTTCTTTATTGTTAGTCTATCTTCCATAACGAAAAAGAAGCCGGTCACAACTTAAACTTTAAAAATAAATTCTTAAGGGCATTTTGCCTCATCATGAATGACTAAGTGCAGGGACAACATTGAAGGCAACACCGATTTCCCTTTTTAAGCAAGGATTACTTACCCGTGGACAAGCACGGTTTAATCGAGGGGGAGATGTTGACGGTGAATTTCTATCAACCTAGAGTACTTGTTATGCATTGGTTTCGTTTATGATTTGTAACTAACCCACCACAAGGCACGCTAATGATATAACAAGTTCAACTTCGTATGTGCATTTGGAGTGTTGTGTTTTTGAAGGAAAACATGGACAAAAGGGAAGTCACAACAAGTTCAAAGGGGCGAATGAGAAGTTCCGTTCGTGTTTGAGTGCAAGGCGAAATCACTTCCAAATGTGGCAAGGACCAAGGTGCTATGATGAATCATCCCCGAGGACTAGGACGTAAAGTTCGGACTTCATGAGAGAAGACCCCCAATCTTGATCACGGGGATGACGACCTCAAAATGACACCAATCAAGGGGGTTAAGTCCAAAATTTAAAGATGAGCTGCAGGGAGGAAGACGGGCCCGGCTTGGGCCGGCCGGCCCAGTCGGATCGGCCCAGGGGCTTTCTGGCCCGGTTCGCGATGCCCTTTGACCTAGGTGATTCTCTATAAATTGCCTCCGCCTTCGTCGGCCGCCACATCGATCCAACCATTCTACCGACGCCATTCACCAGAAAACCGCCGCCGCAAGATGAGGGAGAGAGTTGGATGAGCTCGTCGCAAGGATCAAGACCGGCAAAGGGAAGGAAGCAAGAGGAGGACTCCGAGCCGCTAGCCTAGGGGTGTTCCTAAGCTTCATCACCGCCATCTTCATCGAAGATGTTATCCGGAGTCTAAATCACCCCTATGTGCTTCAATTCGTGTAAGATGAGGGGTAATGTCTCCGTTCATCCCTAGGGTTAGATGGATGCATGATATGTAATCTATACATGAATCTTATACCAATCGATGCTTTATGGTCTATGTGTTCGCGTATGCTTTGTTTACATATGTTTGCACAACATGTGTTATTGGTAGGGTTTGTGGTAATTGTGGTGATTAGCTTAATCCTATGGATACTTAGGTATAGATGCAGTTATACGTGAAAGTGTTTGATTACCTTGCGTAGTGATTGTACGTTGGAGGGAAATGGCTTAGCGTTCGCATAACTGCCATGAAGCTAATGTAGGCAACACTCTTTTCATGTAGTAGGTGAATGTTCATGAGATCCTAAACCCTAAGGAGGGAACACTTATCTATCTTAATCTCTCTCTTGTGCCCACCCTTTGCCATCTAGTTTAACACTAGATTTATTTGATTAACATAGGTTATATTGTCTTTACCTTTAGATTAATACCCCTTTCAAAGGTTTTCTATCACCTAGATTAGTACTTGGTTAAGCGCTAACAATCCCCTTGCTCCACGGATTGATAAGAACCTAGGGAATCCCTATGGTGAAAAAGGTGTAGGTCCGTACGCTTGCGGATCGTAGGTGGATACGAGTTTTATTTGTCAACACTAACACAGTTGACGTGTTTGGTAAAGACACATCACGAATTAAGTTGATGACATCTGATTCCGCTCAAAATAAAGGAGCTATTGACCCCAAAGTACAAGTAACCACTTCTGATGTCAAAGGAAAAGGGTTACTACTTGAAGAAGGAGGCTCAAAGCCACACGAACCTGTCACGTCCCAGATGCTGATCAACATGTTCCAGCACCGACAAGAAAAGGAAAGAGGAAGAGAAGAGTGGGCACGACGTAATGAAGGACATTGGAGATGTCCATTCTTCAAATACAATTGGGAAGAAGGGATCAACCTGCCAACAGTGGAAAACTGTCTAGAGTGCAACGGTGCTTACTAAAATGGCAACCCATCCAAAAGGGTTTACTTTGATGACAGAAGACCTTCAACCAGAGACCGCTGTGAATTCAGCAATCAACGGGTCTCAGTCCACGATCGGCCGGGGGGCAAAGCCAGCATCTACGATCAGATGGGGGGCAAGGTCAGTATTCATGATCGGCTGGGAGGCTGAGTCAATGAAGAGTCAAACGATCGGCTGGAAGAGATGACCGATTCTCTGGTCCTTGATGAGGATATCATGTGTCGAGCTCCTGAATGTCGACACACATTGCAACTGGACGATGAAGGATCAAGCCAAACACGTAAAATCCCAATCCACAGTGGTGTACAGATGGCTTGACCAAGTCTTAGAAGAGAAGAGTCCAACGCCTACATCAGCTAGAACAACATGAAGAAGTAGAGAGGCATGTGTTGGACAAGAAGAAGGTTCGGTCCAAAGTTTGGCGCCCAAAGCCTAAGGCCAATGATGAGGAAGATGACAAACCTCAAGCTGATATAAATATGGTTGTCTTCGTACCAAAAGAGTTAATGGCTCCGGTTGATTCGGATGTGTCCGATGAAGAACTTGGCATGGCTCAGTTGATACTAGAACCTAAACAAGCTATCTTTGAGAAGCCAGAAGATGGGAAGAGATAACACTTGAAGGCTCTGTTTCTCAAGGGATTTGTCAATGGGAAGCCAGTTACCAAGATGCTAGTAGATGGAGGAGCAGCAATCAACTTGATGTCGTACACCATGCTGCGCAAGATTGGGAAATTTTATTAAGATTTAACCCAAAATGACATGACGTTGCTGGACTTCGAAGGAAACATCTCTCTGGCTCAAGGAGCAATCTATGTGGAGCTCACCATCGGCAGTAAGACCCTCCCAACCGCTTTCTTTGTCATTAAAGGGAGGGGATCTTATAATCTACTGCTGGGTCGGGATTGGGTCGGCATACCATCTACAATGCATCAATGCATCATCCAATGGATCGGAGATTCAATGGAGGAGGTGCAAGGAGAAACCTCCTTGATAGTAGCAACTACAGAAGCACAAGGATGGACGTATGATCGGGTGAGCTGCATATCTGGAAAATCATGGGAGACCAAGTATCTCAAAGTGTCCAATTTCGGACTAAAGCCAGTTCAAGCAGTCGGCTCTGATGATGAAGCTTAATGAATCCATTCACTAAAGACAAAAGGAAGCTTGGGCTCAGGGTGTTAACAGCCAATGGATTGGTTGCTCAAGTATATCAACAGTTGTACAAGTTGATTATCTTATCGTGCCAATAGGCCAATTGAATTTTCGAGCCATAGCCGATTGCAAATGTAATCGTAGAATAGCCGATATCTGTAAAAGAATCGCCTTTAGTACGAAAAATGTAAAACCGATTTACAAAATCAATATATTCGGTTATAGCTGATACATATGTCGCCTTCAGAATAAAAAATACATGTTTATCTCTTCTGCTTTGGATTACAATGATATTACAACTCAGATCCATAGATTACATATGTTCTCAAGAGGTTGCAAGAAGGGCATTGTCCTAACTCCCAATATGATGAGGATATTGAATCGATGAATGGGAGAAAGACACACGCGAAGAGGAAACAGAAGATTAAGATCTTCACCCGATTCTGCAATCTTCCGCCAGATGGAGCCCGAGTTGATGACCAAGTTGGCCGTTCCTTTGGCATGCTCTTCCTCTGATAAATGTGTAGCAAGACACCCTACATGTATTCTTCCACTAGAGCCAGGTCCTCACAAGGATTTTTCTGGCTATAATGCCTCCTGGATTTTCAAAAGGAGACGACGAAGAAGAGGGGGCACTACACAACTTCACAAGAATTCTTCTAGCTATTGAAGGGGAAAAGGAAAGAACAGTCATATAGAAAGGTCCCGTGATTAATCTGAGTTGGTTAAAACATGGCCAATGAGAGTAAGTTTCCTCCATCGAGCTTCAGGCCTATTTATAGCCTCAAGATACAGAAGGGATAACTGCAAGAGGGAATTGAAAAAGGGGAAATCAAGAGCATCCAATGCAGTCAAAGCAAGAACAGTTTCCCCGTGAGAGACTCAGGCTGGACAGTGGGCAGGCATGCTGTGATGCGTTTCCCAAAATTCAGAGGCTGGCTTTGAAGGAGGATTAAATAATAAAATGTGGCCCTACTTTGTACCTTAGAAGAAGAGACTGTCTGAATTCCTTTCTCTCTAAATTTCCAGCAACGACGACAAGCTTTGATGCATCATTATGATACAAGAAATCTCCAAATAGAAACTTGTCAAGGAGTGGGAATTATTGTGCTTTCCTGAAGGCGCTCTCGGAGGAACATGCCTCTCATTCCTAACAAAAAGGCGATTTGGTTCATAGGTAAAAAGTGGTGATGCTACACGAAGAATAAGATGAGTTTTTGTAGCAGAGAAGTTGAACCAAGTCATAAAGGAGCGCCTACAAGTATGGGTGGAAATTTACCACCAGAAAGTAGTAAACTGAATAAAATGACAATCAGGAGGTGAAGACTCTCATTCATAAAAGGCTGATTGCATCGGCTAGAAGTACATCAGAGTTTAAAGGTGGCTCTTGGCCTTGTCTAATTCTACCCTAGTTTGGGCTATTTCTTCACCTATGCGATCTAATTGTTGAAGAAGAGCTATCCTCCTGGCTTAAAGGACCTCCAACTTCTCCTCGTTGGCAATCACCAGACAGAGATCGTGTTCTTGTCTAGATGGATTTGCACCAAAAGCATTGATGTTTGAGATGATCTTCTCCACAGTATCACGGTTTGGAGACTAAAGCAAGAAGAAATGTTAGGGAAAGAGGTCGTGAGAACAAAGAAAAAAAGAAGAGACCAACCTGGTTCACAGAGGAGGAGGAGGAGGAGGAGGAGGAGGAGGAGGAGGAGGAAGCCATCGCAAAAGAAAGGTGATAGTTCTAAATAGCTACAAGAAGGTTAGAGGTATATGAAGACCGATCAAAACGTTCGTTCAAAGCATTCAATGTGGAGCATTGGAAGTTGGCCAATAAAAGGCTAGTTACAGTTCACGAAATTACAAATAAGGTTCAAACTATGCCTAAAAGATGGATGGCATTGATGAGATCCAGGCATAACTGGTCAACCGCTTCTATCTCCTGGCGATCGGCATCGGCTGAACCAGGAATCGGCTGCTCTTGACCACGTAGAACTTGAGCTTGGTGTGCAATAGAATCCCTCTGTTCTTGCATAGAAGTAATGGTGCCTAGAAGATCTATAAGTTTCTGCTCTTCAACGGTTAAAACCTGATCGACTTGGCTTAGCTCTTTCATCAACTCAGCATGACGCTTCTTCAAGTGATCAATGCTGCTGACAATATTAGGACGAGAAGAAGATAGGAATTTAATCCTATTGTCAAGATCGACCATACTGTTGTCCAACTTCTCCCTATCCCGGGTAAGTTGTTCTTAACGCCGCCTTTGTTCCAGCCGATCTTGAACTTCCTGCAGTATGGATGTTGATTCTCAATAAAATAAACCTGGAGCATCTTCTCCTTAAGGTCTCTAGGCAATTAGCCTTGGATTTGCTTGAAAATAGTCCTGATCAGCTCAGCGTCTTGTACAAGTTGGCCGATATCCCGGTTCAGCAACAGAAGCACTTCTACCAACTTGGCTTTCACATCATCAGGGAGAATGGTTACTAATCTACTCTGAACAGTAAGAGATGAGGTTGTTGGAACCTGCAGAGGAAATGCAAATAAGTAAAAAGAAAACTGAAGAAGAGGTTTAAAAGGATAAAAAGTTTACCTGTGCAGCAAGTGTCTGCACTTCAATAATCGGATTCTCAGCCAATTCTGATTCAGGAAACTCGACAATTCGCAATTGTGATTAATCATTAGTATCCTGCTTAAGGTGGTCCAAAGGTTTGTCATGGGTTTCAATTGATACAACATCTTGAGACAAAGGCAATAGATTAAAAGCAGAAAGGGTGTAAATTTAGCTGTGAAGAATTTACCTCAATCTGTCGCTCAGATTGAAGATCGACTTGTCCAGGGGAATGCTAAGGCTGACCAACAAAAGCATCTGAAGCATCAACCCTTTGATGAACCTCAAGATTGTTTGATATCAAAATATCATCAGTTGGGTTTTCCTGGATCGCTGCCAGGATTTTGTCTTGACCAGTAGCAGTGACGGCCTGTCCTGATCGTCCAATTAATCCCGAAGACTATGCAAAGGAATGGGTTAATAAATAAATACGAAGAGAAGGGGGATGAAATGAGCAAAAGACATACCTCAAAAGCACCTGCCAGTTTTTCAGCCAAGTTGGGAATGTCAACAACTGTAGAATCAATCTTCTTCTTTTTTCTGTGAGCAAGAGCTTTATGAGGCATATCTTTCCTCTTGAGTGTCGACAAAGGCAGATTGTCCGGAACAAGATTAATTCTGGGACCCTGCATGACTGAAGAGATTGAAGGAGCTTTATGGATGATATATGGTGCCCGTCTTGGTGCCAATATCAAATCGACTTGCTACTTCTGCTAACACCATGGGGCTCTGTGGTTTCAGGCTGAAAAGGGAAAGGAAGATATAACAAATCTGTGTATATTCAAACAATGCGTAAAGGGAATAGATAAAAGGAGTACCTCATCAACCAACGCCATGTAATCAAGATCCAATTGCTCACAGTAGACTCTTGGGGAGACACAGAAGAGGTGATCACACCATTCTGCCCACCAAACATTAAAAAGGGGGGGGGCAAAAGCTAGAAAATCTGCAAGAGTCAAGATCAATAGTGGTGGAATCAGGAACCCGATCCGAAAGGCGCTGATAACAAGTACCACTAGGAATAATCTCCCGTGGCTTAATCATATCGGAAAAGTAAAGACCAATCGGCAATTGACCAAACCCCAGCTGACGTGCACATACTGAGGGGTTATAAAATTCATAGGTGGCCGATTGATCCTTTCCAAAGACACAAGAGGGAAGAAGCCCTGGTTTGATGATTTCTACAAAAGCAATCCTATCTTCATCATCCTTATGTATATCATCAAAGTTGAATGTGGTCTCAAAGTAGGGCTCATCGTCTTTATATGCAAACCAGATAATGGAATTTGAGTTGAAGCCAAGGTAAAAACTTCTGAAGTGCTCTTCTATACAAGAAGGAGTTCTTTTATGTCCTGGAAAAGCAGAGACAACTTCTCCAAAATTCATACATCAACACCTCACGATTTGGACACCATCTGGTTGATCTCCCGGGAAAGTCTTGGCAAAAATGTTTTGCTCCAATCTATCTCAAAGTTGAAGGTTTAGCCACATGTTGATGAACCACCAGGGGCCTCCAGGAGTACCTATGGGGGAATTGGTTGACAAGTTGACTGATACTTGATGAAGAAGATGATAAACCACACCAAAAAGGTATTTTCCAAGAGGAATGCGATTGCCAGCAGCTAACCGCTCAGCCACTAATCTGATGATTGGAGGTAGGACCAAAAGTTTTGCCACAAAAGACAAATTTCTCAAGCCACATATTCAGAAAAGCAACATGTTCCCTCTCTCCCACAATTCCTTCTTTCTTGTGCTCGACAGTATAACTAGACCATCCACCTATGTTCTTGGTTTTCAACTGATGAACAAGTTTGTCATTTTGGTGGCTAAAGAGTGTCTTAAGAGGAAATATCTAGACCAGTCAAAACTAGGACATCGGCCAAGGTTGGAACCATCGGCCCATGACCAAACAAAAAGGCATTAAGCGCATCAGACCAAAAATAAGAAGTGGATATCATAAGAGATTCATTCCAGGACATCTCAGAGAAGGATAAAGTGATACATTGACTAATTTTATATTGTTCCCAAAATCCCTTGTTCTTCGAGAAACCCTAAGGTACCAATCTCTCCACCCTTTGACATAACCTGTCCAAGATCTGAAACAACTATCCCAATCGGCCAAATTCAAGGAATCATGCTTAAAGGGAATCAACCGGTTTCAAAGTTAACCATCTCGATGGGATCAATATCACCCATTGGTCCAAGGATGGTGAGCCCGGGCTTATCATCAACAGGAATGGTGAGATGGGATCTAAGTTCCTGAAGAGATGAATAAATCAGGGCTTCAGGCAAAGAGGAATGACGGTATTTAAAGGAAAATAAAAGCGAAAGATTGGAGGAAACACTAGAGGAACTAAAGAAAGGGATGCCTTCGGAGGTACAGAAGCAGGACCAGAACCGCCGGTGGAGCTTGAGGACGCCATGGATCAGCAGAAGCTTTGAAGCTTAGGGTTCGTTGCTTGAAAGCTTGAGCTATTGGAACAACAAGATTTGGAGGAAAAGAAAGAACCAAGGCGGCTGTATTTATGACCCCCGAAGATTTGTTAAGATCCTGCGACCGACTTTGAATCAATGGAAATAACGGTTTCGAGGAAATTTCGGAGCAAAAGATTATTTACTCTGAAACTAGGGGCATGTGTTGACACTATTTTTTTGAAAAACATGTCAAAAGGGTTAAGGAGAAGCATCCGATGAAAAACAGAGTGCAATTGGCCGATTGAAGAGAAAGAAGGACGGTCAACAAGATTCGCCGATGGTCAGAGGGGTTCAACCCTGACAGTGGGCCAGTTGCACTACGTGAAAAACTCACTTTGGTAACAGGCATAGATTGCCTTTGGTAATGGGCAAAGCGCCTATTACCGGTCATGTGTTACAAATAAGCCAAGAAATGTAACAGGCAGATGCCCGTTACTGATAAGACATATTCGTAATGGGCATTAAACAACGACCATTACCACAACTAGCCACCGGTCACGTGAAATGATTGTTTCTCTAGGCCCACAAGGGACTTAGGTAATGGGCACCAAAGCACAGCCCGTTACAGTAGCTCAATATTGGAGACACATGCTATGCACCAGCGTCTCCACTATCTTGATGAACTGAGACACATCTATTTCACGTGTGTCTCAGCACATATAGGATTCGCAACAGGCATTAAACAACGACTGTTACCACAACTAGTCACCGGTCACGTGAAATGACTGTTTCTCTGGGCCCATGGAGAACTTTTGTAACATCCCAGATTTTTTCGGAATGTTTATGAATGCAAAAATGTGAATTTCAGAAAAAAATTGTTTGAAGTTGAGTGCTTACTTAAATTATAAGAATGTCTTCTTTGAACCTTCCCTAAATTCTAAGAATTATTTTGAGCAAAATAACAGATTTAGGAATTATAAATTTTTATTATGAGAACTCTAGAGTTTATTGAATTTATTTGGATTTTACTTGAGTGTGACTCGAATTTGAATTCTAAATTCGAATTTGAGATGTGAATATATAAGGTTTAAGGAGAAGATAAAATAGGAAAACCTCCTCCTCAAGTTGGCCTTAATCTTCTCCTTAACCTGGACCGTCTAGTTCCCTAATCCTCCCTGAAGTTTTCATCGCCGCACATCTTAACCGTCAGCCCATCTCCCACCTACTCCTTCAACTGCAGCCACTTACATGTGGGCCCCGCTAGTCAGCACCTGTTCTTCTTCTCTTTTCCCCTGTGCGGGCGTCACCCGATGGGGACGAGTGTGGCGCAGCACCAAGGCCCCCATGGCCGCCTCCTTTTGCCGTGTTGGCGTGTAGGGATGGCTGCCATGCCCTCTTGGGTCGCATCTCCACCATCCTCCGGTGCCCAAACCCTAGAGCGCCGCCCCTTTTTAAGCCATCTGCTCCCCCGATCATCTACCTATGCGCCGCACCCTGGGGACCGCGAGGAAGGGGGAAGAGAAGGGGAGAGGAGAAAGGAGAAGAGGAAGGGGGAATCCGGAGGCGGGGAGGGAGCCAGAGGTCGTTGTGGACCACGTCGTCCAAGTGCTGTGGCTGCTGCTGCCGTGGTTGCCGTGGAGATGGAGTCATCCGGGGAAGACTGCGATGTCGTCGCCCCTGCATCCCCTGCTCTGCGCCCCATCACTGCGCCGTGTTGCGCCCAGGAGGTAGGGAGGTTGAAGGTTTTGCCCTTAGCTCGCCGTACCCAGCTGAACCGCCGTTCCTTCCGTGTCTTGCTACCGTGCGCTCGCCGGGTTGAAGTGCTGTCGTGTGCTTTGTACACGCGCTGAAGCCTAGCTCGCCACCGAGGTCAAGCTGTTGGCTTGCGCACGCGCACAAGCTTGGAGGCAAGGCATCACCTTTAGGGGCTCTTAGCCACACCCATGCACATCCTGGCGCGCTTATGCGCCGGTGCGAGCACGCCGGCTACCTGAACGCCGCACCATCGCTATGTTGGTTCACCGTCGAGCGGGCTATACCAAGAAACCGACGAAGGCTCCACCTTTAACCGTGCTATCCTCTGACGAGAGCGCGCAAGGTCGAGCTACTGCCTTTTTCTGTCCCACCTGGAGCTCTCCGCCGAGGGTCTCCCTTTGAAATACTCACGCGAGCGCCAGCATGAACCTGTGCTTATGTTTGTCCGCATGCATGCACGTGAGCAAGCACGCCGGCGCTGACGCCCTAGCCAGCGATGTCATCCTGCTTTGCTCCGCTGCCTGGATACCGGTCACCGCCGTTGAGCCAGATTCCGGCCAAAGGCCGAGCCTTTCTGTGCTGAATCTGAAACCTTGCATCCCTGAGCTACCTGAAGCCCTTTTTATCTCTCCATCCTTTCTTAGCCGCTGCACACCCTGCTCTTTTCTCTGATCCTCATGAAGAAGCAATGGAGCAGCTGTTATGCCCTTTGATCCTTCCACCGCAAGAACAAGAAGCTTCTGCTTCCTCTCTCCAACTCTGCCGAACAACAATCTTTCTCTCTCTAGGCCAAAGCAATCAGGCAGCACGCCTTCTGCCCCTTCTTTCCTTGATTCTTTCTCCAATCGAGAAAACAAGCAGCAATCCTCCACTAGTAGTTGCTCATCCCTGGTTTCTTTTCCCTCTCCACTGAAGGCAACAAGCAAGCAAGCTAGCTGTTAATCCTGCTTTCTCTTTGATCTCTCATACGTCAAGATCGATCTCCCTGCTGCCTTCCAATCTCAAGCAAGCCAGCAGCTTGCTCATTCTCTCCCCAAAATCTGAACGACCTAGAAGCATAGCAAGCACAAGTGGAGCCTCTCCTCTTTTTCCCCAAATCGCTTGAGCAACCAACAGCTTGGAGCACATGCGCCCTTCAATTCCTAATGCAAGCAAGCAACTCTAGCTCGATGTCACACCTGTTTTTCCAAAGAAAACCAAGTGCATAAGTTTCATGCATATAGTGACATAAAAAGTGAATACAGAAACAGTATCACGTAAAGAAAGAGAAAGATTATCAGAGATTTATGCTTTATCCTGGAAACGAAGGCACCAAACATCACAGGCAGTCGACTGGAGGTTGCGTACGCCTAGAACTCCACAACATCTTCACAGCAATTTCCTCCTTCTGAGCAACATTGTTTATAGCAAGGGTGAGCACTTGTCGTACTCAACAAGTGTGGGGAAAGGATGAATGTAAAGGCTTTATAGTGGACTGGGCTATAAGCATTTAATATTTTAGTTGGTCAAGTTTTATTAGCACCTGATTACTAACAAAGTATAAGTTTATACCAACCCACATTAAGCATAAAGGTAAGATGCACCATAAGAATATGGCAAGCATAACCAGATAGCACAATTTAAGTCCATCTTCAAGTTTAGTTATCATGTGAGGGTCCAGGCCACTCTTGACCGTGAGCATGGCTAATCAATTAGTTTTACACTCTGCAGAGGTTGTACACTTTCACCACAAGTCGCGTAAAAACTCAAAGAGTTTTGGACCCAACCATGCGATGCTAGCTAGGCATCATACCACACTACTGAGGTGTGATTGCATAGGTACGCTACGAGGCCTTTACGAAGATCCTCCAATGAGCAACAACCCACTAGGTTTCAGGTCGAAGCAGGGCACAAAGCTCCCTAGCGGGTCAATACCCCACCATAAAATAACAAACCCAACTCCCCGCTAGAGCAGGTCAATGCTCCGTCAACGCCTCCCCATTTGTCCCTTTCGGGTAAGGTTGCTACAACACTAAAGTCTCTAGTTATTCGGCCAAGGCGAGCCATGTGCCTTGTGGTTGTACGGTTTTCCTGGGTGGTTCTCCATGTTTCGATTAATTCATATGATCTTGTATTAACCAAGCAAGGATATACAACATAAAGATAAAGCATGTTCATCATTAATGTTCATATTAACCACCATAACCCAAGTAGAGCAACTAAGTAAGAGCTACCCAACATAATGTTAAACCCAAGTTGTCAACGAATGATTGATATTAAAGACTAGGTAAACCTTAATAGGACCCATAAATATTAATGCAAGCATATGCAAAGTGATTAAATATAGTTCTTAGGACAAAAGATCAATGACACACTTGCCTCTAACCAAAGTAGTTGTTGCTCAGAATGTCTTCATCTTCATACTCTTCCAAGCTCTCGAACCACGTTCATTCTACTCGCATCAATCATTGAGCACAAGCATACACAAAGCAAACAAACAAACAACTAAGAACAATGCACCACTCAAAAGAAAAGCTTTAAAAGAGCGCACTAAAGGATAGAGATCGATCTTAAGGATCACCAAAGAACACAAAGTGTGCTTGGAAGGGAAAGGCTTGGTTAGCTTTAAAGAGATGGTTGTGTAGGATTGAGCAAGGATCGGAAAGATCACACTGATATAGAGCTTGGTAAGCAACGTCTAACGAATGATTTGCATCTATGAACATAAAAGACTATAAGTTTAGGTTTGTTTTAATTAGCAAAACATATGTATATGGTATTTACATAAAGAAAAGTACCCTAAGTTAACATTAAAGTAAATTAAAATTTATTTGCAAAAC
Source organism: Cenchrus americanus (assembly GCA_947561735.1). Taxonomy (NCBI): domain Eukaryota; kingdom Viridiplantae; phylum Streptophyta; class Magnoliopsida; order Poales; family Poaceae; genus Cenchrus; species Cenchrus americanus. The sequence goes on along the minus strand of OX387241.1, from coordinate 261,923,246 downwards.
CGTAGAAGAACCTAGTCAAGTTTTATTCATAAATATTTATGTATACATTATACCAATTAAACATTTAATTTCGAAAAGATAAACTATATGAATCATCTAAATGTAACTTTGTAACTCGGGTTGATCATATTATTATTAAAAACATCATTTCATCAGCATTACTCAAATTAACATTTATTATAAAAGCCGGTGTAAGCATATCAACTTTTAATTAGAAAAGTTCATTAATTATTAAGCAAATTAACATTTGGTTTACGAAAAATAAGGTAAAGATCTAATTAGACTTTATTTACAAAAGCACATGAGAGAAAAATTAATCAAATTAAATATGATTATGAAAAATGGTGTATAGCACTGTATACCTTTTATTTAGAAAAGGGCATGTTTGATAAGTATTAACAAAATTAATATTAAATTTATTTTCAGAAAACAAACATGATAAAAACACACCACTAATGCGTAATTTACATCATTATGAACCTAACGCAACTTGAACGGATTAAAACAGAGCTAAAACAAAGAATCTATGGAGAAAACAAGACTGCAGGGACCTATCTGCGATTAACTGTAGACAATAGGGACTAGCTGATAAGATTGGCAAGGCACAGCTAACAGTGCTCGCGAAAAGGATAAAAGACAGGGTTAGATCTGAAAAAGAACGTGGGTGGGCTTTATGTGTGAAAGGTGGGATTTTTGTAGGGGGTTTTCCACAAAAGGTACAAGACACATATCTTTGGTGGGGATTTTCTTTTTCTCCGTATCTAATCACAAAACGGGCATCTCCTTCAACCTTTGTTCGATCCATGGCTAGAACGTATAGGAGCTCCGGCCGGTGATGATTGGAGCCGTCCGACGACCTAGGGGTCCGATTGTGGCTCAAAACGGAGGGAGCAGAACAAGGGGAAATCGAGGAAGTGCTCACCGTGGGCAGAGACGAAGAGGAGCAGTCGGATTCGGCGGCGAATGGTGACGGCAGCCTGCAGCTCGGCTCAGGCCACGACGAGCGCCACGGTGGCCATCGACCACGGGAGGAAATGGTGGGTGCGGCGCGGACGTCCTGCCGGCTCCCGGTGATCACGGCTCGGTCTAGAAGTGCTTCAGAGCGACAAATCGAGCCAGGCAATCACCGGTGGCTGGCGGAGCTCGGTGCGGACGACGTGCAGCGGCGACGCGGGGTGCAGCAAGGCGCTTGGGGGCTCGGCTAGGGCGCAAGGGGGCGGGTGCTCGCTATTTATAGGGGTGAGGACAAGGCACCTGGCCGTGACGTGCACGCCAAGGCCGGTGGCGGCGGCAGCCATGGGTGTCCTGGTCTGGCACGCGAGCAGCTTGCTGCGTTGCGCGGGCTCGATGGGCACGGCGGGCCGGGAGCAGCTGGGCCGGTCGGATCGGGTCGGGCTCACGGATGTGGGCTCGGCCCAAAAGAAAATGAAAGGGTTATTATTTTCCGAATTTAATTTTCAATGCGAAAACAATTTCAGAAAATCTAGAAATTATTTTAAAGTCACGAAAAATACTCAGAAAATCCCAAAAACTCCAAGAAAATTCCCAGAGATAGTTTCAGACACGAATAATCCAAATAAAATATTTGGAGCTCATGAAAAAGATTTTAGAGCCTTCTAATAGATAGAATAAGCTCAGGGAAAAATGAGAATAAATTCCGGAAAAAATCGGAAAATTCTCAGGAGGATTTGAATAGCACCTAAATGCATTTTTGAAACATTTTGTACTCAAGAAGCACCAAGATGAATTAGCATGAATGCAACATACACAACTTTTTATTTGATTCAGAAAATCAAACAATGATTTTTTCTATACTATATTTCCTGTAATAAAATAAATGTTGGAAAATTTTTAAATTTTGAGAAAATGGTTGTTTAATTGTTCTCTCTATTCACAACCTGAAATTGGAAATTTCATGATGTGACAAATCTACCCCCTTAAACAGAATCTCGTCCCGAGATTCGAAGAAAGAAGAAACAAGGAAAAGTGAGATAAACAAGAACATTTCTGCCAAGGTAGGTAGGTGGTCATCCACTTTTGTCGATTGGTGTGGAGTCTTCAACCCTTTTCTTTGTTGGTTGCTGGGGTCTTCATCGAGTGAGCTAGGTGGGATAAAAGCACCCATAAGGTGTGAGAGAAAGTAGAGTGAGGTCTTGTTTCATTCAACCTGCTCACTTGTATATGGCGAAGGTGGTAGTAGCATTTGCTTGTTGATGACGTTGGTGGAAGCTTCAATTTCTTCTTCTCGAGTCCTTCATTAGATCCGGTAGAAAGGACGGCAAGGAGATGTGAGGTACAAGAGAAGAACCCAACTAATCAACTGATGTTATTGCAGATATAAGACCCACAATACACCAACACTCACTTCAAAGAACCAACACAAGCAATGTTATAAAACCAAGCATCATCATGCAAGCACTAAACTTCACCAAACAAGACATGGTTAAGGGAACGATACTACAAGTTGTTAATAAAGTCAGAGGGTATCCTCCTAATAGATTAGATGTAGCTCCCAGCAAGGATATCCATAAATAATGGATTTTTCCCAGACCAAGGAGTACGAAATTATGAGTTCATCCCAACTAGAATCACCTCAATCGGAGGTTTAGAACTCGAGATATGAATTAAACAAGATGACTATGTCAGCAGTGTTGGCAGATTCTGGAACCTCCAAAGTTTCAGGCATAACTCTCTATATATGCAACCTAAATTGATTAATTTTGTACAGAGTGAAACTTATGAAATTCCTGAACTACTCCAATTGGATTTACCTCAATCGGAGGTCTATAGCCCGAGATATAAAATAATGAAGGTAACTAGGTCAGCAGAGTTTACAGATTCTGATAGCTCCAATGTTTCGAGCATAGCTCCTGGAATATATCCTGGATATGGCTGGATTTTTGAAAGAAATTCACTTATGAAATTTAAGAACTAACCGAACTAGTTTCATGTCAATCGGAGTTTTGTAGCTCGAGAAAGAATTAAAACAGTGCTGGCGTGTTAGAGAGCTGCACGAAAAGATAGAATATCCGGGGTAATATCAAGGGTAACAATTTCACCAATAAATCAAGGGGGTGTTATTGCTTGAGAGAGTGCACAGGCGAGATTGAATCAATGTTAAAGGAGAGTGAAGATAAATATACAAGAAGTCATGGTATGGAGATAAGAGGATGGTTAAGATGTGAGATCATTCATCAGAGAGGTCAAGGATAAGGTAAGAATGAGTTCTAGATCAAAGGACATATGAGGAAACGACCATTTCTATCTAGGCTTACGTCATACAGTCGATACAGCTCTGATACCACCCTGTCATACATGTTTTTCCAAAGAAAATCAAGTGCATAACTATATGCATGCCAGGATCAAGTTTCATGCATGTAGTGACATAAAAGTGAATACAGAAATAGTATCACATAAAGAAAGAGAAAGATTGTCAGAGATTTACGCTTTATCCTGCAAACGAAGGCACCAAACATCACAGGCAGTCGACTGGGGGTTGCGTACGCCTAGAACTCCACAACATCATCACAACAGCTTCGTCCTTCAGAGCAACATTGTTTATAGCAAGGGTGAGCACTTGTCGTACTCAGCAAGTGTGGGGAAAGGATGAATGCAAAAGCTTTATAGTGGACTGGGCTATAAGCATTTAGCATTTTAGATTACTAACAAAGTATAAGTTTATACCAACCCACATTAAGCATAAAGGTAAGATGCACCATAAGAATATGGCAAGCATAACCAGATAGCACAATTTAAGTCCATCTTCAAGTTTAGTTATCATGTGAGGGTCCAGGCCACTCTTGACCGTGAGCACGGCTAATCAATTAGTTTTACACTCTGCAGAGGTTGTACACTTTCACCACAAGTCGTGTAAAAACTCAAAAGAGTTTTGGACCCAACCATGCGATGCTAGCTAGGCATCATACCACACTACCGAGGTGTGATTGCATAGGGACGCTACGAGGCCTTTACGAAGATCCTCCAATGAGCAACAACCTACTAGGTTTCCGGTTGAAGCGGGGCACAAAGCTCCCTAGCGGGTCAATACCCCACCATAAAATAACAAACACAACTCCCCGCTAGAGCAGGTCTATGCTCTGTCAACGCCTCTCCATTTATCCCTTTCGGGTAAGGTTGGTACAACAATAAAGTCTCTAGTTATTCAGCCAAGGCAGAGCCATGTGCCTTATGGTTGTACGGTTTTCCTAGGTGGTTCTTCATGTTCTGATTAATTCATATGATCTTGTATTAAGCAGGCAAAGATATACAACATAAAGATAAAGCATGTTCATCATTAATGTTCATATTAACCACCATAACCCAGGTAGAGCAACTAAGCAAGAGCTACCCAACATAAAGGTAAACCCAGGTTGTCACGGAATGATTGATATTAAAGACTAGGCAAACCTTAAAGGGACCTATAAATATTAATGCAAGCATATTCAAAGTGATTAAATATAGTTCTTAGGACAAAAGATCAAGGACACACTTGCCTTTAACCGAAGTAGTTGTTGCTCAGAATGTCTTCATCTTCATACTCTTCCAAGCTCTCGAACCACGTTCATTCTACTCGCATCAATCATCAAGCACAAGCATACACAAAGCAAGCAAACAAACAACTAAGAACAATGCACCACTCAAAAGAAAAGCTTTAAAAGAGCGCACTAAAGGATAGAGATCGATCTTAAGGATCACCAAAGAACACAAAGTGTGCTTGGAAGGGAAAGGCTTGGTTAGATTTAAAGAGATGGCTGTGGAAGATTGAGCAAGGATCGGAAAGAGCACACTGATATAGAGCTTGGTAAAGAATGTCTAACGAACGATTTGCATCTATGAACATAAAATACTATAAACTTAGGTTTGTTTTAATTAGCAAAATATATGTATATGGTATTTTCATAAAGAAAAGTACCTTAAGTTAACATTAAAGTAAATTAAACTTTATGTGCAAAACCGTAGAAGAACCTAGTCGAGTTTTATTCATAAATGTTTATGTATAAATTATACTAATTAAACATTTAATTTGGAAAAGATAAACTATATGAATCATCTAAACGTAACTTTGTAATTTGGGTTGATCATATTATTATTAAAAACATCATGGCATTGGCATTAATCAAATTAACATTTATTATAAAAGTCGGTGTAAGCCTATCAAATTTTAATTATAAAAGTTCATTAATTATTAAGAAAATTAACATTTGGTTTACGAAAAACAAGGTAAAGATCTAATTAGATTTTATTTACAAATGCATGTGAGAGAAACATTAATCAAATTAAATTTGATTATGAAAAACGGTGTATAACACTATATAGCTTTTATTTAGAAAAAGCATGTTTGATAAGTATTAACAAATTTGATATTAAATTTATTTTCAGAAAACAAACATGATGAAAACACACCACTAATGTGTAATTTACATTATTATGAACCTAACACAACTTGAACGGATTAAAACGGAGCTAAAACAAAGAATCTATGGAGAAAACAAGACTGCAGGGACCTATCTGTGATTAACTGTGGACAACAGGGACTAGCTGATAAGATTGGCAAGGCACATTCAACAGTGCTCGCGAAAAGGATAAAGGACAGGGTTAGATCTGAAAAAGAACGTGGGTGGGCTTTATGTGTGAAAGGTGGGATTTCTGTAGGGGGTTTTCCACAAAAGGTACAAGACACATATCTTTGGTGGGGATTTTCTTTTTCTCCAGGGATCTAATCACAAAACAGGCATCTCCTTCAACCTTGGTTCGATCCATGGCTGGAACGTATAGGAGCTCCTGGCTGGCGATGATTGGAGCCGTCCGGCGGCCTAGGGGTCCGATTGTGGCTCCAAACGGAGGGAGGAGAACAAGGGGAAATCAAGGAAGTGCTCACCGTGGGCAGAGATGAAGAGGAGCAGCCGGAATCGGCAGCGAATGGTGACAGCGGCCTGCAGCTCGGCTCAGGACACGACAGCGCCCTGGTGGCCATCTGACCACGGGAGGAAACGGTGGGTGCGCGACTTGACGTCCAGCAGCTCCTCGTGATCACGGCTCGGTCTAGAAGTGCTTCAGAGCGACGAATCGAGCCAGGCAATCACCGGTGGCAGGCAGAGCTCGGTGCGGACGACGTGCAGCGGCGACGCGAGGTGCAGCAAGGCGCTTGGGGGCTCGGCTAGGGCGCGAGGGGCCGGGTGCTCGCTATTTATAGGGGTGAGGACGGGGCACCTGGCCGTGGCGCGCACGCCAAGGCCAGTGGCGGCGGCGGCAATGGGTGTGGCCTGCCTAGCACACGAGCAGCTTGCTCTAGTTGCTGGGCTCTGATGGGCCTGGTGGGCTGGAGCAGCTGGGCCGGTCGGATCGGGTCGGGCTCACAGATGTGGGCTCGGCGCAAAAGAAAAGGAAAGGGTCATTATTTTCCGAATTTAATTTTCAATGCGAAAACAATTTCAGAAAATCTAGAAATTGTTTTAAAGTCACGAAAAATATTCAGAAAATCCCAAAAACTCCAAAAAAATTCCTAGAGATAGTTTGAGACACGAACAACCCAAATAAAATATTTGGAGCTCATGAAAAAGATTTTAGAGCCTTCTAATAAATAGAATAAGCTCAGGGAAAAATGAGAATAAATTCCAAAAAAATCTGGAAAATTCTCGGAAGGATTTGGACAGAACCTAAACGCATTTTTGAAAACTTTTGCACTCAAGAAGCACCAAGATGCATCGACATGAATGCAACATACACAACTTTGTATTTGATTCAGAAAATCAAAGAAGGATTTTTCCTATACTATATTTCCTATAAAGGAAATAAAGATTGGAAAAATTTTAAAATTATGAGAAAATGGTTGTTTAATTGTTCTCTCTATTCACATCCTGAAATTGGAAAGTTCAGGGTGTGACACTCGAGCTCTGCCCCTCGCCAAGCTTCTCTCACCCAGATTGACTACTAGTAGCACCTCTCTCCCTCGGCTCTTTTTCTTTCTACTTGAGATGCAAGGCGCACCAGAAATGCTCTTTTCCCACTCGTGTTTCACGCGAGCTGCACATAGCAGCCAGCATGCCTGCTCCCTCCTCCCGGTTTTCCTTCTGCTCATCTCGTCAGGTGCAAGGCAGCTACATGCTGCAGTTCTCTCCCATCCCCCATCCATCGAAATCAAACTATGGCCTCCCTTTTTCTTGTTGAATCATGCAAGAACCAAAGCAGCTGCCAGCAGCAATACCCCTGCTGCTCTCAATCCACCAGCAGAGCCAACCACGAGCACCGTCTCTGAATTTTGTCTACCGCAAGAACCAGCAGCTTGACGCAATCCCTTCTCTAATAAATAAAATCAGCCAGCTGCGACATCTCTCTGAGTTCTTGTGTCAACCCGTGGTCTGCAGCTAACACCAGCAGTTTTTGTTCTCCTCTAATCAAAGCACGCAAATCAGGGAGCTAGCAGGCAGAGCTGCATCTCGCGCCCCTTTTCTTCTCTCCAATTCATCGTTTCCCCCTAATGCTCTTTCCCTTCTCCACCGTGGCTATCATCAAGTAGAAGTCTTGATTTCTATTTCCTATCAAGCACACATCTGTTGCCATGCCTAAACCATGCCAAGCTGCCACCTTTTCCTATCTGTTGCAGCCAAAATCAGCAAGCGGTAGTCTGCTACCCTTCCATTTCCGTTCTGCTTGCTTAAGCACAGCCACACCCTACCATGTCAGCATGCAGTCCCGGAAAGTCTGTCTACTGCGACGCTTGTCATGCCAAGCCATCTCCTGTTCTCCACATGCTTACAAGCAGCTTTCATGTGAATGCCATTGTGGGCATTTCAGCAAGCGGCATGCTTACCAGCCTGTGTTCAGTTCCATCATGTGAGCAAGCTAGCACTTGTAGCGAACATGGCCCCATTTTCCATTTGTTCGAGTTGATTTTGGTGATTCATGCTAACACAAGTAATGGGACTAACCTCATTGTCTAGCATGTCTTTGTAGGCATTCCTAGGTCCCATGGATGTTACCACATGTTAACATGTCATGCCACAAGTCAACACACCATGGAGATGTTAGGTTACTTACAGCAAATTTGAGAACTTAGTATATATTTAGAGGCCATAAGTAATGGCATGTTAAGTATGTTAAGTTGAAGCAAAGATCCAAGTTGAAGACGTGAAGAAAAGGAAGGAAAAGGACACCGTCGGATGAACCGACGGTATCAATATAACAAGCGTCGGTGCAATCGTCGGACGAGTTGGTGCACAGGGTCAAACCCTAGGTACCGTCGGATGAACCGACGGTCCATTATTTAGTAGCGTCGGACGAGTTGCAGAGGAAGAGCAAGGAAGACAGTAGCACCGGATGATCCGACGGTCTGAGTGGGGACCCCGTCGGTCTATCCGACGCTCAGTTTGAATTCATACAGAGACGCGCCAAGACGAAGCCTTCAGCACCGGATGATCCGACGCCTTGGTCAGGGTTAGCGTCGGTCTATCCGACGGTCAGTTTGAAGCTAACAGTGGCGACTTGAACGCAAGGTCTTCAGCACCGGATGATCCGACGTTGAGTCGGAGCATAGCGTCGGAGCAGTTGTGTCAGAGAACCTCAACGGCTACGTGACGTGAGAGGGGCACCGGATGAACCGACGCCCTGGAAAAGCTTAGCGTCGGATCATCTGACGGTACCTTTTTCAGCAGCTTTTAGCCAATGGCTAGTTTGATGCCTTGGGCTATTTATACCCCCTCCACTCACCCATTTGAGGTTGCTGGATTGTGTGGAAGTGCAGAGGAGTTCAAGACACATTGAAGATCATATCCAATCCATCCAAGTTTAATTGCTCATCCTTAGACTAGTATATGCTTTATGTATGTGCTTAGTGCTAGGCTTAGCTTAGAGCTGAGTGAGTGCAAGGTTGTGCCAACCTTGTGAGGTGATTCTTGAGTGAATCCAGTTGTACAAGTTTCGCCGGAAGCCTTGGGGCCTACGTGGCTCACCGGCAATCGTCATCGACCCTCCGGCTTGGTGTGGAGCGGCGAGGACACTTTGTGCGGGGGACGTGGAGACCCCCTTCCTTGGTGGAGAAGCTCCTTAGTGGAGGCGGCATCAAGGTGACCAAGGGAGCTTGGCAAGTGCCTAAGTGGCTAGCCTTTGTGGCGAGTCAAGTGGTGCTTTTGGGAGAGACTTGGTGACCGGGAAGCAATACTCTCGTGTGAGTGCTTCAACAACGTGGACTAGGGGTGGCTTAGTGCATACCGATACCACGGGATAAATCGCGTGTCAAGAGTTTGCTTCCTCTCATCCCCTTTACATTTCCACATTTACTCTATTGCAATCTTTGTGTGAGTGCTTCAACAACGTGGACTAGGGGTGGCTTAGTGCCTACCGATACCACGGGATAAATCGCGTGTCAAGAGTTTGCTTCCTCTCATCCCCTTTACATTTCCGCATTTACTCTATTGCAATCTTTGTTTGCCTCTACTTTCCTAGAGTAGTATCATGCTAGGATTGGCTATAGGTTGCAAACCTTCTTTTGGGATGGGAGTTTCACACTAGAACAACCTAGTTGCACATATAGATAGTATGTTCTAGTTTACCTTTGCGCAAAATTAGTGAAGCCATAGGTTAAGGTTTTTTAGTTGCCTAATTCACCCCCTCCCCCTCTTAGGCTAACGGGCATCCGATTCCTTACAGCACTACAAACATGTAGTGTTTAATCTTGTCTCTGCCATAAACCATACAAGAAGTAGCCACTGTTTGTAATCCCTTTTTGCTAGGACCGCCTAACAGTTTTGATCCCGACCTTGCTAGGATGTGACATCTCATGGTCCAAAGCAAGGAACTGTAGCCTATTGTCCAGGAAGCTAGCAAGTCTAATCAACTCCGGTGTTCGTTAATCATTCTAAACTATCAACCTTCCAGCGTTAATAGTTCTAAACCATCTACCTTCCAGCTTTGATGAAGTGTGTGCACTGCTTTGCTAAACAGCAACACATATCCTTTTTCCACCGAGCCTTAGTCTTCGAACCAACTGCTTGCACTCAATCTTTCAAGCCCCGACCATAACCTTTCGCTACAGTCGTGTCACGCCTTTGCCGTGCACGACGTGTGCGCTAACCAAACCATCAACCATGCTGTAAAACCCCGGATTTTCATGGAAAACCCGAATCCCTGTACCATCGCGATAGTCCCTGGATCAGTGGCTATCGCGTACAGAACGTCTCACAGATAGATACACAAAGTCATACATCGCATCACATAAAGTTAAGAGTACATTAATTTATTACAAGTCCATTATGGAGTACATCATTACAAGCCTCTAGGCTGAATCAGAGTGAAAATTCTACGCAGCGGTAGCTATCTTCTCAGAAGGGTCTCCATCTTTATTCTTCCCGCCACAGGCAACTCGAGCGAAGCGACGTATCCCTCAGTCGTACCAACCGTCGGCGTTGCAGTCGAACTCGGACTCGTACCCTGCACACCCAAAGTCTATCCCCAAGGAGTGGGATAGGTCCACGTCACCAACCGTATGCAGCTTTAAGTGGCCTAACATCTAAAGGGTAAAGAGAGTAGACAAGGAAACGGCTGTGGGTTCCTATGCAGCAGCAGCAGAGTATAAACAAGGTATCTCCATCAATATCCCAAAACCCAAGTCTCTCAACACAACCCGGATCCACCTGGTCACCCAGAAGACCCGTCACCAGCTCCTACTCCTGTCTAGGGTCGATGCGAGAACTTCCTCTCCTCGCACCTCAATGGTTACAACCGGATCGACGAGGTAGATGGAGCCTCTCTCCTCTAACCGACTGTAACCACGGCTCACCACACTCTCACCTATAGGGGGAAGGTAGAAAATCCCGAAACATGAGGAACGAACATGTCTTCTAGGCAGTGTCCATAACCGAGGACGCGGCTATAGCTATAGATCGAACAACTCTGCAGAGCGTGTACACCTGTACCCATCCCGGAATGGTACCCGGCCGGTGTACGGCCGACCGAGCCCATCCTACCGGCGAACTCTCGGTAGTTACGAACCCATCCTGCATCCGGCCCTCAAAGCTGCCCCCCCCCCTCGGAAGGGACTACACCGGAACTGTGAAATGCTCCCGTGTGGCCACACGGGAGTCGCTCTGAGAGGGTGGTCTCACCTCCACCGCTCCCCCACTGATACCCCGCTATCCATCCCAAGCGAGGTATGGTTCCGCACTTGCCGAGCTCAACACGGCCCTATCCCCACTCTCGGCGGGGTGGTGTGTACGATGTCCTATAAACAAGTTGATCCACTCGATTTCGGACGGGGCGAGCTCATGTCCTCCAAGCGTACGTAAAAACCCCAACACCTAGGCTCCGAAAACCGTAACGGGAGGGATGCACCGAGGAGTGCACCCCTATCCCCGATCCCCGGATCGGTTGTTTCGAGCTCACCCCCGCCAAAGTACCCAAAACGCCTTCTCCTGCCGGTTTTTATCCCACACACACCAAGAACCACTATTCCCATCCCAACACATGCATCGCGAAGCTCGGCGCACATACACGCCCACATAAACATATATAGTAGTAGTAGGACAATCAAGGACGGGGGTAAATAAAGAGGCAGTGCAAGGTTCATCATCATGCATACATAAAGTAAAGCGCTAGCAATACTACTCAGCAATGCCTAATGGGTAGTTCAGAATCAGTCGGGCGTGAACCTGGGGTCGGGTAGTCCTCCGCGGTGAAGTCGTCGGCGTAGTCGTACTCCTGGCTCAGCTCTCCGGCTCCTGCTGCTCCTAATAGCGCGAAAAAGGAAATAAATAGCGGTCCTAAAGCAACTTAAATCCAAATAAGAGCAAATAAGATCCAAAAAGAGGCAAACCCTAGTCTAACACGGAGTTTGGGTTTTTAGAAGATTTTCAGAAGAAGTTTCACATTTTTCGGAGTTAAAACGGATTTATTATGAATTTCCAAAGATAAAATACATTTCTGAAATTAAAATACGCATATACAATATTGCAGACTCTTAGCTAGCTATAGGGTAGCTCCAGCTGGCTCAAACCTAGCTTTAAGCTAGGCGTAGGTTGGCTACGGCCGCCGATGTGGCCCGCCACGCCAGCGGCTTTAAGCCGGCGGTGGCTTGCGTGGCCGCCACGCGGCGCCCGCGTGGCGCGGCACGCGGCGGATCCTGGGGTGGATCCCCGCGGCGCGCGGCCGTGCGGCGCCCGTGTGGCCTGGCCGCGGTTGGCCGGCGCACGGGATCCCCCCGTATCCCCTCGCGGTCACGAGTGCGTGTGGGCGTCCGTGTGCGAGCTAAACCCCCGGGTTATCCTCTTGCGCGCGCAAGGTGTTTGGTGGTATGCCCGTGACGGGCGGCGGCGCGGCGGCGGCTCGCCGGCGGCGAGGCGCGCTCGGCCGGGCCAACAGACGACCGGAACAAAGACGAGGGGCGGCGGGGCTTGATTTTGTCCCCACTCGTGAGCGGCCTTGGCCAAAGATGGGCGGCCGGTGGCGAGATAGGGAGCGGCGGCGACGGGCGTGGGCGGCGGCGTGGCGAGGGTCGCCGGTGACGGCGCTAATCAACGCCCGGCGCTCTTGGTTGGTTGTGAACGGGTTCTACGGACGCGAAAACGCCTAAAGGCGGGGTCTTTCTCCCCTAGGTTGCACGGAACGGCTCCCGGCCCGCCGTGGCGGAGCTACGGCGGCGGCGGCGCGTGGTGCAAGCACGGCTCGGCCTCGGGGGTGGCTCGCGTGCGTGCGCACGGTGGCTAGGGCGTCGAGGCGGTCGTGTTGCCGGGCGTGTGTGGGTGGCGGGGCGCTCGCGCGCGTGTGGAACGGGGTCGAGCGAGGCCGGCGGCGCGGCGCTGCGGAGCACGACGGCGGCGTGACGCGCGTCGGCGGCGTGAGGACGGTGCGGGGTCGAAGGTATACGGCCGCGCGTTTGCGGCGACGGCGGCGGTGGCACCTCGCACAAAAGAGCTTCCCGGCCCGGCACAATGGCCGGCATCACCGGCGGCGGCGCGCGCGGCGGCAAGAGCGGTACGGGCGAGTGCAAAGCGCCGCGGCTCGAAGGCCGGGTCGACCACGAGAGGGGGTAAGGGGGCTTTGCCTCACCTTGGTGGCCACGGGCCGACGTGCGGCGGCGGTGAAGCGGGGGCGGAGCGAGAGGAAGCGGGGGTCGTTGGCGAGGAAGAAGACGGCGGCGCGGAGCGAGAGGAAGCGAGGGCGTCGCGGTTCTTGGCTTTGCGGCGTCCTCGGGCTCCCACGTGCGGTCCTCCGGCTTCGCGAGGTCGCCGCGGGCGGCGGTGGGCCTCGGGTCTCCTTCTCCCCTCCTCCTCCTCCTTCTTCTCCGGCGGGCGGTGGCGAGTGGAGTGGGGAGGACTCCCCGTGGCGGCTAGGGTTGGGGCTGCCCGCGGCGCGGCGGCGGCCTTCTTATAGCGCATGGCGGGGCGCGGGACGCGTGGACGGCGCGGATGGCTCCGGTGGGTGCGGACGGCCGCCGGGCGGGGGGGGGCGCGCGATGCCCGGGCGACGTCGCAAAGGGGAAAAGAGAAGGGGTGACGGGAGGAAGAAGGGTGACGCCGGGGGCGACGTCACGCGGGCCCCACCGGCGGTGACCCTACGCGGGCGTGGTAGGTGGTAGGCGGGCCGGCGTTAGGCCGGGCCGCGGTGGGCCGGAAAGGGAAGAGAAGGAGGTGTCGCGGCGTGCGGAAAAAAAGAGATGGAGGTGGCCCAACGGACTTCGAGAGCTTGGGCTCGCGGCCCGAAGCAATCCCCCTTCTCCTTTTCTATTTTCTTCCAAACCCCTTTCTAAATTAGATTCAAATTTCAATGCGATTCAAATTTGAAATCCCACTCAAATAAATTCCAAATAAAACCAATAGAACTCCAAGTTTCTCACACTAACATTTTTATATTTCCTAGGAATTTTCATTTAGCTCAAAATAAATCTAGGAATTAAGGGAGAGAAATGGAAGACATCCTTAAGTAAGTTGACATGCACTCCAATGATTCACCAAAAATTGTAAATCCACATTTTTATTAATTAACATTCCTCAATAAATTTGAGGGATGTTACGAGACTCCCCTATCACAAGAATCTCGTCCCCGAGATTAAGAAGTTACCTCCGTTTCGAAGAGATGAGGGTATTTCTCCCCTCAAGGCCGACTCCTTCTCCCATGTAGCTTCGCGCTCGGAGTGGTTACTCCATAACACCTTGCGTAAACGCGTGGTGGTGTTCCCGGTCGACTTCTCCGCCCGGTCCGAGGATCCGAACCGGGTACTCCAAATACTCCGGGGTTTCTCGGACGTCGAGCGCCCGAGCGAGGCACTCTCTTCTCGACGACCACGCACTTCCGAAGATGGGAAACGTGGAACACCGGGTGCACTCCCGTAAGCTCGGAGGTAGCTCGAGTCCGTAAGCCACCTTCCCGACCTTACTCACAATAGGGTAGGGCCCAACGTACCTAGGGGACGCCTTCCCTCTGATGTGGAACCTCTTCGTGCCTCGGAGGGGTGACACCTTCAAGTAGACGTGATCCCCTACTTCAAACGAGACATCCTTTCGTTTCGCGTCGGCATAGCTCTTCTGCCTGCTCTGAGCTATCTTCAGGTTCTCTCGTACCTTGGCGACATTTTCCTCGGCCTCAACAATGGTGGCGGGACCGAAAAAGGTTCGCTCCCCCACCTCGGACCACATCAACGGCGTCCGACACTTTCTGCCATACAGGGCTTCGAACGGAGCCATCTTCAAGCTGGCCTGGTAGCCGTTGTTGTAAGAGAACTCGGCATATGATAGGCTCTTTTCCCAATCGGACCCATAGGTTAACACACAAGCTCTCGGCAAGTCTTCTAGTACCCGATTCACCCTCTCCGTCCGACCGTCGCTCCGTGGGTGGAACGTTGTCTTGTAGTTCGCTTGGGTGCCCATGGAAGCGTGCAAACTCTTCCAGAACTGGGCGGTGAACTGAGGCCCTCTGTTCGACACAATGCTCCTCGGAGCCCCATGAAGCTTTAGGATGTTTTCCACATACGGTTACGCAAGGTCGGCTCACGCCGTAGTTCGTTTTCACCGGCAAGAAGTGTGCTACCTTGGTTAATCGATCAACAATCACCCAAATGGAGTCATTTCCCTTCCGCGTGCGTGGCAACCCCACAATGAAGTCCATAGCGATATCATCCCACTTCCACGTGGGTATCTCGAGCGGTTGCAGCGGCCGGCGGGCCTCGGTGTTCGGCCTTCACTCGGCGGCACGTGTCGCATCGAGCGACGTATTCGGCAATGTCTTCCCTCATCTTTTCCCACCAAAACCGTACCTTCGGTCTCTCGTACATCTTGGTACAACCGGGGTGGATCGAGTACCGAGAGTCGTGGGCCTCTTTAAGGATCGAGTCCGGATTTCCTTGTCCTGAGGCACGCGGATGCGGTCCTTCGGACCCACGGTGTACCCCGTTCGTCGAGGCGATAGTCACTGCCTTGCCATTCTCCATCGTGCGTTTTACCTCTTGAATCTGCGGGCACTCCTTCCGAGCTTGGCGGATGCGGTCTTCGAGTGTGTATTTCACCCGCAAGCGGTTCAACCGCCCCTCCTCCACAATCTCTAAGCTCGGCTTCTCCGGCTCTTCATGCAAGGCTGGTTATTCCTCTCGCACCATCGGGTTGTTGCGGTAGTGCTTGCGGCTCGGAGCGTCGGCCACGACGTTCGCCTTACCGGGGGTGGTAATGAATGTTCGGATCGTAGTCCATGATCGGCTCTAGCCATCTCCTTTGCCTCGGGTTCAACTCTCGATTGCGTGAAGATATACTTCGGACTCTTGTGATCGGTATATATGTCGCACTTGTTCCCCATCGGGTAGTGCCTCCATATCTTCAACGCATGAATGACAACGGCTAGCTCGAGGTCATGCATAGGGTAGTTCTCCTCATGCTTCCTTAGGCGTCGTGAGGCGTAGGCCACTACCTTGCTTCCTTGCATCAACACGCGGCCGAGTCCTTGTCTCGACGCGTCACAAGACACCACGAAGTCCTTGCTCGCATCGGGCGGGGGTCGGGACCGGGGTAGTGGTGAGACGAGTTTTGAGTTCTTGGAAGGCGGCTTCACACTTGTCCGACCACACATATGGCGTGTTGCTCTTCAACAGTTCGTCATGGGCTTGGCGATCTTTGAGAAGTTCTCGATGAATCGGCGGTAGTATCCGGCCAAACCGAGAAATCTGCGGATCTCTGTCACGGACTTCGGTGACTGCCACTTGGACACGGCCTCAATCTTGCTCGGATCTACCGCAACTCCTTTAGCTGACAACACATGACCCGAAACGCGACTTCCTCCATCCCGAACTCACACTTGCCGAACTTGGCGTACAACCGATGCCGCCGAGCTTCCCCAAGCACGATCCTCATGTGCTCCTCGTGCTCTTCTCGCTATCCGAGAGTAGACCAAGTATATAGCCAATGAAGACGACGACACACTTGTCCAACTCATCCATGAAGACCTTGTTCATCATGTTCATGAAGTATGCTTGGGGGCATTGGTCGTGCCAAACGACACGACCGTGTACTCATATTGCCCATACACGGTTACGAATGCCGTCTTGTGGATGTCCTCCGGGCGGATCTTCATCTGGTGATAACCCGACCGGAGATCAATCTTGCTGAAGTACTTGGCTTGCCTTAGCTGATCCATCAAATCATCAATCCTGGGCAGTGGGTACTTGTTCTTGATGGTTACCGCGTTCAGGGCGCGGTAGTCGACGCACAGACGTTGCGTTCCATCCTTCTTCGGTACGAATAGTGCCGGAGAACCCCAGGGTGAAGCACTTGGCCGAATGAACCCTTTCTCGAGTAGCGAGTCTAGCTCTGCCTTCAACAGTTTCAGCTCAACCTCTGCCATACGGTACGGACTCTGGGCTATCGGCGCCGTTCCCGGCACCAGGTTAATCACGAACTCCACATCACGATCAGGAGGCAACCCGGGCAACTCCTCCGGGAACACATCCTCATACTCACAGACCACCGGTACGTCCGATATGGCCTTCGTGTGAAGGCTGTACACGGCCGGTATGTCTCGAGACTTCATCGGCTCGAAGGTAACCCTTGTTCCGTCAGGGTGCAGTAGTGTCACCAGTCTCGGCGAAGTGGAGATGACACCTTTGTGGGCAGTGATCCAATCCATTCCCAGTATCACGTCGATACCATGGGAAGGCAGCACGGTAAGATCCCCATAGAATGTGTGACCTTGGATGACCACTTCCACTCCTTTGCACAGCAGGGTGCATCGGATATCCCCGAGTGGAGAACTCGTGATGATAGGCATCACTCGGGTGGTTGTAGGGAGGGAAAGTTTATTCACGAACCGAGAGGTGATATAAGACCCGGTTGCACCGGTGTCGAAGAGAACCGGAGCGAAGTACCACAAACAAAAAAACTTACCGACCACGACATTGGGGGCGTCGGCGGCCTCCTCCTCGGTGAGGTGATTCGCCCTCCCACGGCCGGCGACCGGGGGCGGCGCGGCCTCGAGGAGGTCGGCCTCCTGGAGCGAGGTGCCCTCGCGGGAGTGGCGGCGGCCTTCTTGTCGGGGCGGTCGTAGGACTTGTGGCACGGCTTCGCCACACGCGAAGCGGTGACCGTGAAGCCTCTGCGCGGCGGGTCGCGCGGTGCTCGGTGGAGCACGGGTGTAGCCTCCCGGTCCGGCGGGGGTAGCCGGGGTTCCTCCCTCCGGGGAACGGGCTACGTCCACTTCCTCCGAAGCCACGCCCAGGCTGGTTGTGCCCCGGGCGGTAGCTCCCCCTCAGCATGTTGCTCTGTCCGCTTCTCGGTTTCCTGGAAGGATCGGTCAGGCTGATCCCGATCTCCCATCCTCTTCTTGCCCCTCATGCGTTCCTCGTGGCCCCTCCTTTCGTCCTCGACCGCGATGGCGCGGTTGACGAGATGGCGCGAGGACTTGTGCTCGGTTGCCTTCGGCGCACGGCGAAGGCCGTGGTGAAGGCCTCGCGGGAACCGAGAAGCGCTTCTTCCGGTCGATGTTGGTGTCGTCGGGTGTGTACCACATCATCTTCATGAAGTGACGCTCGTACTCCTCGACCCTCATCGCACCCCGAGTCATGGTGCGGAACTCCTGCGCCTTATGGACCAGCGGCTCATCGGGAAGGTACTTCTCGCGGAATGCCTCGCGAGAACTCCGGCCAGGTGATGAAAGCGGGTTCGGTGGGTGGCGGTGTAGTTGTCCCACCATGCCTTGGCCGGACCCTCCGGGCCGGTGCGCGGCGATAGCGACGCACTCCTCGTCGGAGCGGACGGTGAGGTCGAGCTTGGTCTCGATCACCCTCGGCCGGTCGTCGGACTCGAGTGGGTTATCCGAGTAGCCGAAGGTTGGGGCCTTCGGGCGGATGAACCTATCGATCTTCCTCGTGTGGTCCTCGTCCCGCGGAGCGACGCGGTTCCCACCGTTGCCACGGTGCTCCATGGCCTCCGCCATCCTCTCGCATCGACCGAGTCCGGAGCGCCATCACTTCCACCAAGTTAGGTGGGGGTGGTGGTGGGCGTTCCGCTCGGGGGCGGCCTTGCTCGCTGCTCCTTGCTCAACCTCGGCCTCAGGGTTCTCGGGCGGTGGTGGCGGTGCTCCGTCACCTCGGGCCCTAGCCCCCAAAGCTCCTCCACACGGGGGTGGACGGCCATGGCCACGACCGCGTCCACGCCCCCGCGGGCTTCATCCTCAGCAGCTGCATCCTCGAGGCGGGCTATCAGCCGGTTGGAGCGGCGGATCGACATCCTTCTGAAAACATAAGGGAAAAGGGAGAAGTTTACGCACGTCACTCACCAACTCACACATGAGTCTTAAGCAATCAAGAAAATAGTTCTAATTATAACCTACACTCAAGTAGAAGAAGCATTAAGACACGAATAACACCATTAAAATCCAAGCTCACATCAAACATGATTATTACACTTGCTCCCCTGAGGCTGACTCAGACCTTGGGGTAGCAGCACAAGTCAACGATCTAGTACATCGGTACAATCTCAAAAGGAGTAGTGCCTACATGGTGTGGCATGACTCTCTTCATGCACCCGAACATGCTCGTGGCTGCATGGAACATCTCATGGAAACTACTAGCGAGAAAACACTACTCTAGGTCATGCCTCTGCTCGACTCTCTACTCCTTGCGTGCCCTGCGGTACATGACGGGGTAGCGGTCCTCGGTGGGGTAGTCCGGCGGAAAGATCCGGGACACCAAGGCGTGAGCCTCTCGAACCTCCTCGGTCTCGACGGGGGTCGGCGGACGGGCCATTGGGCACGGGTGAAGCTTGGAGGCGCGGCGGGTGCGGCTCGAAGGTCTCGGTGCGAATCTCACGCTGAGACTCGGGGGGTAGCTCTCCGTTGAGCTCGAAGAGCTCGTCCACACGAAGCGAGTCGGCGTCCTCCCAAGTCCTCCTCAGTCTCTCGGCCTTGTCTCTCAGGTAGACGGTCATGCGCGTGAGCCACGCGATGTTGGCGACGTTGTCCGCTCGGCTCTTCTCCAGCTTCTCCACCTTGAGCCGCTCACACCCGAGCAGGTGAGCGCGCACCGTGAGCAGGTCATCCTTGCGCTCGAGCTTGTCCTTCAGCCTGTTCTGACTCGCCGTCAGCCTGCGTAGGTCCTCCTTGGCGTGCAGCATCTCCTCCCGGGTGTCCACCCTCTCCCTCTCGGGCGCGGCGGGGACGGTGGTCGCGCGGTCGAGGCTCAACTCGAGCTGGCGAACACGGTGGCGTAGGGCGGTGTTCTCCCTCTCCCGGCTCGGCACGGCGGGGGCGGTACCGGAGCGCGTCGATGGTGGCGTCCACGACCCGGCCGTAGAGGGTACGTGACTCGTCCTCCCGGCCCGGCGCGTGTACTTGTCGAGGTCGACCAAGAAGGCGGCGGTCTCCACCGGGGTCTCGTCGGTCTCGCGGAAGGGAGCGGCGCGTCGACGTCGTCTGGATCCCCTCGTACAAAGGAACTCGTCCACGAGCGGTGCGAGGCGCCGTAGTCCCGGGGTAGCGGCCGAAGAGTCCCGGTCTCGAAGGAGGCGCGGTGCGTGCGAGTAGGCGGCCCGGGGCCTAGCGGCGAGGAGACGTCGAGAGCGGTCGCGACGGTGAGTGCGGCGGCGCGCGAGACCTCTCCCTTGAAGCGGGGGAGACTCGGGTGAGGGAGCACGGCGACCGTGCGAGCACCATCCGCCCGATCACGGCGGGTATGTACTCGGCGCGGTACGTGATGTAGGTCGGAGGAACTCCAAGCCCGAGAAGGGCCCTCTCCATCCAGTGGCAGATCGCCCCGCACGTCTCGGGGGTGATCTCCGCGACCCGGTGCTCCATCTCCGTGAAACGCAAGAAATTTCGTCGGCGCGAGGTGAGTAAGAAGTTTTCAAAGAGGGAACGAGTTTTATAACATAGCTCAAGGGTATAATTATAAAGGTAGAGCGTATAGAGTCCTATTTCTATCGGCCTTTCCTAGGGATACGTGCTACGGTCAAGCATGGCTCGGTACCACACCGTAAAACCCCGGATTTTCATGGAAAACCCGAATCCTGTACCATCGCGATAGTCCCTGGATCAGTGGCTATCGCGTACGGAACGTCTCACAGATAGATACACAAAGTCATACATCGCATCACATAAAGTTAAGAGTACATTAATTTATTACAAGTCCATTATGGAGTACATCATTACAAGCCTCTAGGCTGAATCAGAGTGAAAATTCTACGCAGCGGTAGCTATCTTCTCAGAAGGGTCTCCATCTTTATTCTTCCCGCCACAGGCAACTCGAGCGAAGCGACGTAGCCCTCAGTCATACCAACCGTCGGCGTTGCAGTCGAACTCGGACTCGTACCCTGCACACCCAAAGTCTATCCCCAAGGAGTGGGATAGGTCCACGTCACCAACCGTATGCAGCTTTAAGTGGCCTAACATCTAAAGGGTAAAGAGAGTAGACGGGGGAAACGGTGTGGGTTCCTATGCGACGACAGCAGAGTATAAACAAGGTATCTCCATCAATATCCCAAAACCCAAGTCTCTCAACACAACCCGGATCCACTCGGTCACCCGGAAGACCCGTCACCGGCTCCTACTCTGTCTAGGGTCGATGCGAGAACTTCCTCTCCTCGCACCTCAATGGTTACAACCGGATCGATGAGGTAGATGGAGCCTCTCTCCTCTAACCGAATGTAACCACGGCTCACCACAATCTCACCTATAGGGGGGAAGGTAGAAAATCCCGAAACATGAGGAACGAACATGTCTTCTAGGCGGTGTCCATAACCGAGGACGCGGCTATAGCTATAGATCGAACAACTGCGCGGGAGCGTGTACACCCGTACCCATCCCGGAATGGTACCCGTAGGTGTACGGCCGACCGAGCCCATCCTACCGGCGAACTCTCGGTAGTTACGAACCCATCCCGCATCCGGCCCTCAAAGGGCCCCCCCTCGGAAGGGACTACACCGGAACTGTGAAATGCTCCCGTGTGGCCACACGGGAGTCGCTCTGAGAGGGTGGTCTCACCTCCACCGCTCCCCCACTGATACCCCGCTACCCATCCTAAGCATGTATGGTTCCGCACTTGCCGAGCTCAACACGGCCCTATCCCCACTCTCGGCGGGGTGGTGTGTACGATGTCCTATAAACAAGTTGATCCACTCGATTTCAGACCGGGGCGAGCTCATGTCCTCCAAGCGTACGTAAAAATCCCAACACCTAGGCTCCGAAAACCGTAACGGGGAGGGATGCACCGAGGAGTGCACCCCTATCCCCGATCCCGGATCGGTTGTTTCGAAGCTCACCCCCGCCAAAGTACCCAAAACGCCTTCTCCTGCCGGTTTTTATCCCACACACGCCAAGAACCAATATTCCCATCCCAACACATGCATCGCGAAGCTCGGCGCACATACACGCCCACATAAACATATATAGTAGTAGTAGGACAATCAAGGACGGGGTAAATAAAGAGGCGATTGCAAGGTTCATCATCATGCATACATAAAGTAAAGCGCTAGCAATACTACTCAAGGCAATGCCTAATGGGTAGTTCGGAATCGGTCGGGCGTGAACCGGGGTCGGGTAGTCCTCCGCGGTGAAGTCGTCGGCGTAGTCGTACTCCCCGGCTCGGCTCTCCGGCTCCTGCTCGCTCCTAATAGCGCGAAAAAGGAAATAAATAGCGGTCCTAAAGCAACTTAAATCCAAATAAGAGCAAATAAGATCCAAAAAGAGGCTAACCCTAGTCTAACACGGAGTTTGGGTTTTTAGAAGATTTTCGGAAGAAGTTTCACATTTTTCGAAGTTAAAACGGATTTATTATGAATTTCCAAAGATAAAATACATTTACGAAATTAAAATACGCATATACAATATTGCAGACTCTTAGCTAGCTATAGGGTAGCTCCAGCTGGCTCAAACCTAGCTTTAAGCTAGGCCGTAGGCCGGCGCTACGGCCGCCGATGTGGCCGCCACGCCGGCCGGCTTTAAGCCGGCGGTGGCTTGCGTGGCCTGCCACGCGGCGCCCGCGTGGCGTGGCGCGCGGCGGATCCCGGGGTGGATCCTGCGCGCGCGCGGCCGTGCGGTGCCCGTGTGGCCCTGGCTGCGGTTGGCCGGCGCACGGGGATCCCCCCCCGGATCCCCTACGGTCACGCGTGCGTGTGGGCGTCCGTGTGCGAGCTAAACCCCCACGGGGTTATCCTCTTGCGCGCGCAAGGTGTTTGGTGGTATGCCCGTGACGGGCGGCGGCGTGGCGGCGGCTCGCGGCGGCGGGGCGCGCTCGGCCGGCCACCGACGACCGGAATAAGGACGAGGGGCGGCGGGGGCTAGATTTTGTCCCCACTCGTGAGCGGCCTTGGCCAAAGATGGGCGGCCGGCGGCGAGGACAAAGGGAGCGGCGGCGACGGGCGTGGGCGGCGGCGTGGCGAGGGTCGCCGGTGACGGCGCTAATCAACGCCCGGCGCTCTTGGTTGGTTGTGAACGGGTTCTGCGGACGCGAAAACGCCTAAAGCCGGGGTCTTTCTCCCTAGGTTGCACTCGGAACGGCTCCCGGCCCGCCGTGGCGGAGCTTTGGCCGGCGGCGGCGCGCGGTGCGAGCACGGCTCCGGCCTCGGGGTGGCTCCGCGTGCGTGCGAACCGGTGGCTAGGGCGTCGAGGCGGTCGTGTTGCCGGGCGTGTGTGGGTGGCGGGCGCTCGCGCGCGTGTGGAACGGGGTCGAGCGGTGCCTGCGGCGCGGCGCTCCGGGACCACGACGGCGGCGTGACGCGCATCGGCGGCGTGAGGACGGTGCGGGGTCGAAAGGTATACGGCGGCGCGTGTGCGCGTTTGCGGCGACGCGCGGCGGTGGCACCGCACAAAAGAGCTTCCCGGCCGGCACGATGGCCGGCATCACCGCCGGCGGCGGCGCGGCGGCAAGAGCGGTACGGGCGAGTGCAAGCGCCGCGGCTCGAAGGCCGGGTCGACCACGCAGAGGGGGTGAGGGGGCTTTGCCTCACCTTGGTGGCCACGGGCCGACGGGCGGGCGGCGGTGATGCGGGGCGGAGCGAGAGGAAGCGAGGGTCGTCGGCGAGGAAGAAGACGGCGGCGCGGAGCAGAGGAAGCAGGGGCGTCGCGGTTCTTGGCTTCGCGGCGTCCTCGGGCTCCCACGTGCAGTCCTCCGGCTTCGCGAGGTCGCCGGCGAGCTGGCGGTGGGCCTCCGGGTCTCCTTCTCCCCTCCTCCTCCTCCTTCTTCTCCGGCGGGCAGTGGCAGAGTGGAGTGGGGAGGACTCCCCGTGGCGGCTAGGGTTGGGGCCGCCCGGGGCGCGGCGGCGGCCTTCTTATAGCGCATGGCGAGGTGCGGGACGCGTGGACGGCGCGGATGGCTCCGGCGGTGCGGACGGGCGCCGGGCGGGCGGGGCGGCGCCGATGCCGGGGCGACGTCGCAAAGGGGAAAAGAGAAGGGGTGACGGGAGGAAGAAGGGTGACGCCGGGGGCGACGTCACGCGGGCCCCACCGGCGGCGACCCGGCGCGGGCGTGGTAGGTGGTAGGCGGGCCGGCGTTGGCCGGGCCGCGGGGGGCCGGAAAGGGAAGAGAAGGGGGTGTCGAGGCGTGCGGAAAAAAAGAGATGGAGGTGGCCCAACGGACTTCGAGAGCTTGGGCTCGCGGCCCGAAGCAATCCCCCCTTCACCTTTTCTATTTTCTTCCAAACCCCTTTCTAAATTAGATTCAAATTTCAATGCGATTCAAATTTGAAATCCCACTCAAATAAATTCCAAATAAAACCAATAGAACTCCAAGTTTCTCACACTAACATTTTTATATTTCCTAGGAATTTTCATTTAGCTCAAAATAAATCTAGGAATTAAGGGAGAGAAATGGAAGACATCCTTAAGTAAGTTGACATGCACTCCAATGATTCACCAAAAATTGTAAATCCATATTTTTATTAATTAACATTCCTCAATAAATTTGAGGGATGTTACACATGCCATACCTTAGCCATGTTCAGCTTGAGCCGAGTTTCTCAATCACACCACATCGCTTATAGCGAAACCATCTTGCACGGTCTCTCCAATCTTACCAAAGGGGCCTACGGACCTACCGTTGGGACCCACTAATATGTGAGGTTGCTAACTGTCCAACCTGGTCCCATCTGACCTACGGGACTCGCAAGGTGACTTGTGGGGTCCGGTTGACCTTTGACCTTCCTCTTTGACTTGGTCAACAATGATAGTTGGTTAGTCAACTTACCATGCAAATCAACCCCGAAACCTAGCTTTTGGTTCTCTAACTTGCTGACTTATGTTTTCGTTGCTTTATCGCAATTAACTAAATTCATAAAATATTTCTTTATTTAAAAATCAATAATAAATTGTTTCTACCTTAGAAAAATATGCAATCAGTTTCTGTATTCTTCTAAAATCATGAAGCACCCGCTAGACTAGCATTTGGAGTTATTTGGTTCTTTATTGCTTCTTTTTGGAGTTATTTGCATCTAGACACCATTTTTATTTATCTTTGCGAATCTAGGAATTCCCGGAGTTGAGGAGTCGGGCCACAAGACCAAGTACGACTACGGAAACTACTACGACTACTTGCACAAAGGTGTTCACGCTCGACTGATTCTGAATACCTATTAGGCATTGCTATGTAGTATGCTAGCGCTTTACTTTAAATGCATGATGATGAACCTTGCACTGGCTTCTTTAATTACCCTGTCCTTGATTGCCCTACTACTACTATGTTATACATATAAGCGTGTATATACGCTGAGCTTCGCGATGCATGTGTTGGCATGGGAATAGTGGTTCTTGGCGTGAGTGCGGTAAAACCGGCAGGAGAAGGCGTTTTGGGTACTTTGGCGGGGGTGAGCTCGAAACAACTGATCTGGGATCAGGGATGGGGGTACACTCCTCAGTGTGTCCCCACTTGTACGGTTTTCGGAGCACAGGTGTTGTAACACCCTAAAAATTCCATCACTTCAAAATAATAGAAACATGGCCAGATTTTATTTTCTAAGGATTTTAAATAACTAGTTCAAATAAAATTGACTTTTAAATACTAGAACAAAAAAATTAAATAAGTTAGAATTCATCAAGTGTTTGAATGCATGCATGCCGTTGCATTTGTTTAGATTGGTTGAGTGCATTAGTTTTAAAAATATAAATTCGAAACTCTAAAGTCTCAAATTTACCCTCCAATTCCTCCCTATCTCTACCTCCCTCTCAATTCTTTTAGCCCAACCCGCACATCCTTTTGTTCAGCCCAAGTTCACCTCCCTCTATTTCTTTTACAAAGCCCACCAACCAACTTCCCTCTCTTTTCTTTCTTTTTTCCCGCTGGCCCAATCTTTGTTCTGGCCCATCAAACCAACTCGCGGCCCATCTACCTCTTCCACCTCCCTCAGCCACTGACACGCGGGACCCACCTGTCGGGGTCATCTCCCACCTCCAACCGCCCCCAATCTCTCCCCTGCCTCCGTGGCCGCACTGGCCACCGCCTCCCCAGCGCCCCTCAGCCTTCCCCCTTCCCCCACCGAGGCCAAAAGTAAATGCCCCAGCGCGCACTCACTCCACCCCCTCGTCTCCACTTCCCCGAACCACCACCACGAGCTCCACCGCACTTCAATGTTGGCCGCCTGTCGGTGTCCATCCACCGCCTCGAGCGCCTCCTCCTCCCCCCCTCCGAGGCCTATAAAAGGCACCCCGAGCACGTCTCCAAACCGCACCGCTCACTCGAGCTCTTCCCCTCGCGGCGCGCCGCCGCACCAACAAGACGAACCAGAGCTCCGCCCTCGCCGTTGATCTCTTCCGCCGGCGCCTCTCCTTCCTCTTCGAGCAGCTTGGTGAAATCCTCTTGATCCTCTCTTTATTTTGGTACCTTTTCCATTTTGTTTCGTGCTCGGTAGCGTCGTTTTGGCGTGCGCTGGCGAGCCTCCGGCGACCCGCCGCCGCCTAGCAGACAGGCCGCCGTCGCCTACCGCTTGCATTCGCCCACCGCCGTCAGATCCCCATCCAACAGCCCCCATCCGTCCAAGCCACCGAGTCAAACAGCCACTTACCTGTCAACTTAAGCAGCTATCGACATTTTGCTAAAGAGTCCCTGACTTTTTTTATAATTAACATGCCGATCCTTCCACCATATAAAACCCATACTGCTTGATCCTAAATTTTTATGCCCCTAGCCTTTCAAAAATGTTCACCCGCAGTCTAAAGCTCATCTTTTTGCACCAAAGTCCTCCAGTTTATACTCATAATTATGTTTTAGCCCTTGGTTTTTCGTCGAACCCCCCCCCCAAGTTCCAGTACTTTTACAATCTAGCCCCTATATCTTGTCTAGGCCATAACTTTTCCATCCTAGCTCAGTTTTAGGCGTTTTTGGTGTCCACGCGATTGTCTCAACAAGCACGTTTGTTTTAGAAGCTTGTTTTAGACTTTTAGCAATGTTTGATGTACTGTTTTATATATTGTTTGTTTTTCTTGTGTGATCGTAGAGGACGTGCCGTTCGAGGACGAGCAGGTGCAATCTTTTGAGGAAGTCAAGCAACAGTTTTTAGGGGAAGAAGGCAAGTGATTCCCCCTATGCATATTCTTCTTGTCCTAATAACAAGCATATTATCACACTTTAAATTTTATAAGTTGTTATGCATAAATTTTGATGGGAAATGCCTATTAAGGAAAACACTAGTTTTAATCCCTATACCTTGAACACCTTGTTTTAAATAAATGTTTGGGTAGATAAATGCTTAGATGCTATACTCTAGGGAATGGAATTTAACTTTATAAAATGTTGGTTAAGATAAAGTTGTTGATTTATGGTAATACAAGATCATATAAATTAAATCGGAAAATGGAGAACCACCCATGAAAACAGTGCAACCACGGTCCACATGGCTTTGGCTTAGCCAATTAATTAGGAGTGTAAATTATCTAATGGCTCTGTCCGAATGGAACACAGGGGGCTCGGGGTTGCAGGGGTATAGCCCGGTCCTCTTGTGGTAGTAGCCTTTGCTAAGGTGCTGACCACTAGGGAGGGTTATGGTTCGCCCTAAGCTGTAACTGTCGTGGGTTGTGCTTTGCACACCTTTGTAAAGTCTTCGTAGTGGACCCCTTGCCACTCACCTCGGAAGTGTTTAAGGGCCTTGCAAACCCGGGCAAAATGGGAAACACGAACTGTGGGTAAAGTGTACAACCTCTACAGAGTGAAAACTGATCGATCAGTCGTGCTCATAGTCAAGAGCGGTTGGACCATCACTTGATAATTGAACTTGAATATGGAATTCAAATTGTGGTTACCAATGGTTTGAAGGAATAAATTTTGTAAATGCTAAGTTTTGGGTTGGTACAAACTTACACTTAGTAAATAGGTGCTTGCTAATAAAATTTGACCAACTTAAAAATGCTTACCGCTGAAAGCCTTAGCCTACCCTTGATAGCTTTGCATATTCCCCCACGGGCTGAGTACCAACCATAAGCTTACTCACCCTTGCCTATATGTGTTCAAAGGAGGATGCTGGAGATGAGTTCTTCGATGAGTTCGATGGATTCTGAGGCATGCGATACCCCCAGTCAGGAGCTTGAGAAGATGAAGACGGTGTTTCATCCTCTAGTTATCGATGTTCGTGTTAAGACCTTTGAGCCTTATGGTGAGTGTAATAAGTTAATAAACCTCTTTTGTACGTTTTGAGCATTGTACTGTGATATTACACTCACTTGTCTATCATATGTGTGCATTTGTGATTCTGGCACACGTATGAGATGCATTCGGTTTTGTTCAAAAAAACGGGTGTCACAGAGTGGTATCAGAGCAATGCTGACTGTAGGACGCAACCTTAGATTGAAATGGCTGAAATAAGGACATTTTCTAGAAAGACATCTCAGCTCTCTCACTCAAAAGAAAAATCCCCTAAATACACCTAAAATCTATCTTATTTTGCATTTGGTTAAAATTTTGTCCCATTTATTGTTTTATTCTGCTCTGAGTTCAGTTTTAATTTCATAGATGGCTAGGGCTCAGCCTTTTGGAGCGCAACTGCTCCCTCCTGTCCAGCCTATGGAGGAGGAACCAGAGGACCCGTACTTTTTCGTTGAGGCAAAAGATGGAGCGATCTTGGAAGTTTACTCTGATGGAGAGTTGGGATCTCTGCGGGCTCTGCCTTCCCCACCAGCAGTGGGGGTGCCGCCACCAGCTGCCCCTACCGCACCAGCTGCCCCTGCTGCTCTTGTGGATCCCGCACCAGTTGCCGCGGGAGGAGACCTGGATGATTCCTGTGACGACATGGAGGATGGTGACGAGACGGAAGATGATAATGAAGAAGGAGATGGCTTCTACTATGATGGTCCTCGCGAGGGAGAATTGTACTGCACCATGCACTCGTCCGAGGGGGCACCTGGCTACTTCCCTTGGTTGTTGTGGATCACTCTGCTGGAGCTGTGGAACACAGTGTACCCCATGTACGTCACCCACAGCTGGACCGAGCCGCTGCTGGGCACCTACTACATGACCAGGGTCCACATCAGGGTGCACAACCATACTGGTGGAGGCTACGTCTCGACCACGACACATGACTCTACTACACCTCACTTCACCTACCGTGCCTCTGCCAGCAACGCCGCCAGGAGGGCCTTGTTCTCTCTTCGCTCCAGGCATGATCAGGAGCTGAGCCTCAGCGACTACCACCACATCCATCGTTGTACCAGTGGCACTAAACAGACGGTGGTACCACTGACAGGCTCTGAGGACCCACGCCTCCACACTCTCGCCTAGGTCACCACAGCGCTCAACACCGACCTGGAGGGTGTTACTTCTGAGCTGGAGCAGACTCAACGAGCTGAAGGACGCCTACGCCAGGATTGCTCATTTGGAGGTCGAGCGTGATGGTAGGGAGCCACCAGTCCAGCCTGACGTGCCCCCCTTCCCTGTGAAGTCACCACCCCTGAGCGTGACGGTAGGGAGCCACCAGTCCAGCATGACGTGCCCCCCCTTCCCTGTAAAGTCACCACCCCGCAAGAGGCTCCGTTACGGCTCTTCTTCCGCTACCACAATTCTTCTAGGATAGGATGCCCATCTTGAGTTGTGATCGCTAGATCCGTCCCTGCGAGGACGTAATCGATGTAATAAATGGTTGATGGTTGAAAACGTGGTTGATTTGGATCTTTTCTATGATTGCGAATGCTTTATGGAGTGATGGCCACGCATGCATTAATAAAATAATTAAGTTAAATTTAAATCTTAGCCCCCTTTTCTCGTACTCATGTTTATCAATATTGCTTCTTATCTGAAACATCTTTCTCTAACAATCAGATGGTAAACACCAGGTCGGGAGGTGGACAAGACGTGCTGCCCGTGATATGTGCTCACATCGCCAATCAGCAGAATCCCACCCCTCCACCTCAGGGATTAGTGATGGATCCAATAATGCAGCAGTTCTTCACGGCACAGATGCAGTTAATTCAGAATCTTACCGCCACTGCCAGAATCTGTAGGCAAGCAAAACCAGTCGCCACCACAAGGACCTCTACCACCTCCACCACTAGTCAACAAGCATAGAGAGTTTATGAGTCACCACCCACCCACCTACTCTCATTCAGTAGATCCCCTCGACGCCGATTATTGGCTTAAAACTCTTAATAAGAAGCTAAATATCACACAATGCAACGATCTTGAGAAGGTCCTATACGCTTCAGGACGCTTGGAGGGCGCTGCAGCCGATTGGTGGGATACCTACATCATGGCACATGCTGCTGCTGACACCATCACCTGCCAGGAGTTCCTGGAAGCTTTTCGTACTCATCACATCTCGACTGGAATTATAAAACTGAAGCAGAAAGAGTTTCTTGCTTTGAAGCAGGGAAGCATGTCTGTCAGTGAGTATCGGGACAAGTTCACCCAGCTGTCTCGGTATGCTTCTGATGAAGTGGACACTGACCCAAAGAGGCAAGAGCGTTTTCTGGATGGTCTCATAGGGCCACTAAACTACCAGCTCCAGAGCCACACTTTCCCCAACTTCCAGACATTACTAGACAAGGCTATCGGTCTTGAAAGGAAGCGTAGACAACTTGGCGAGTAGAAGCGCAAGTTCCAGTCCCAAGGGCAGTCGAACAACAATGCACGTCCCCGCTATAATGCACCACAGAATTCTCAGTTTCGCTTAGGAGGACAAGGTCGAAATTTTCAGCAGAACCAGTCATTCCAGCGTTCAGCTCAGCAGCCTCAGCGCTTTAATCAGCAGAGTCCTCGTGCTCCAACTCAGCAGCAGAATTGTCCAAACAATGCTTCAGATGCACCAATGAGAAACACCACACCTGTTCAGCCTAGTGGTTGTTTCAAGTGCGGAGAGTTGGGCTATTATGCCAACAACTGTCCCGAACATGGAATGCAAACTCCGTAGAAGAGTAATGGACAGAGGCCTGGACAGCCATCTTCTCAGATTCGCACTGGTAATTCTACTCCTCAAGGCAACAGGGCTCAACGGAACTACATGCGTGGTAAGATAAACCACGTGACGGCTGAGCAAGCTCAAGAGGCTCCAGATGTTGTGCTTGGTATGTGTCACACCCAGTTTTAAAGGCAAAACTGAATGCATTGATCATGTGTGCGCCAGGATCAAGTTACACACACGCTTAGACATTATGAATACCAAAAACAGTGCCACACGAATAAAGAGTTATTACAAACCATAGTCTTAAACGAATCTTAAATAACGAGTTCTCGCAGCGGACAAAATGCCTCCACAGGCAGCTGACTGAAGACTACGCACACCTAGAACTCTTGGAAATCTCCTGGAATATCTTCAAAGTTCTCCCAGTCTGAGCAGCAATCTGGTATTGTAGATGCAAGAGAATAAACAAGCGTGAGCACATGACGTACTCAGCAAGAGAGAACAACATAACATGCAAGGCCATATGGTGGATGGCTAAGGTTCAAGCAGTTAAGCATTTTAGTGGATCAAGTTTTATTAGCAACCTGATTACTAAAAAGTGTAAGTTCATACCAACCCAGTTAATAAGATATAAGCATCATAAAATAAAGAATAAAACAGCAATTAAACATTAAAGTTCCATAATTTAATCATGTGAGTGTCCGGGCCGCTCTTGACCATGAGCACGGCTAATCGATTAGTTTAACACTCTGCAGAGGTTGTACATCATTACCCACAAGCAGCGTAAAAGCCGTGAAGAACTTTGGACCCAACCATGCGGTGTTTGCAAGGCACCATACCACACTACCGAGGTGTGATTGCATAGGGACGCTACATGGCCTTTACAAAGGTTCCCTAGCAAGTTATGACCCACAAGGTCCGGATCGGTTAGCAAGTTATAAAGTCCCCTAGCGGTCGATACCACACCATAAAAAGAATAAATCACCCAACCCCCTTCTAGAGCGAGTCTATACCCCACAAGACCGCCGATCCCTTATCCTTATCGGTAAGACCATCCCAAGCTAAAGTTCCTAATTATTCAGCCAAGACCATTGCCCATTAGTTCTTGTGGTTGTCTCGTTTTCCTGGGTGGTTCTCCATGTTCCGATCAACATATTAAAGTGGTCTTGTAAAGTAAAGAACATAAACGGAACATAGAATAATAAAAGTAACCAAGTTTGATTAATACCAATCCCGAGTTGAGCATGCTAAGCAATAGCTACCTCAAGATTAATTTGATAAACCCGGTATCAAGGTAAATTAGTAAAAGACTAGGCATGATCCTTAATAGGTTCCCATCAAAATTAATGCAAGAGGAAAAGTAGAGACAAGTGAATTTAAATGCATGTTATGTAGGACAAGCGGGTATGCATCAAGGAATACTTTCCTTCAACAAAGCCTTGCTGCTCAAACTCTTGCACGACTTGATCTTCAAATCCCTCGAACGAATCGCTCTCTACGGTCCACAATCATCACATACAAGCATACAATAAGAATAAATAAGAAACAGTCACCAAACATATCAAACAGATATAAATAGTAGCATAAAACTATTCTATGCTTCGAGACGAACGAGTGGACATAAAGAACGCTAAAATCAGAGCTAAAACGACCAAGATATGGCTTATGGAAGGTGTAGGGACTAATCTGTAAATATTTGAAAAGGTTCCGGGCTAAAATAAAGAAAAGGACTAAACTGCGAGGAAATCTTCTAAAGTGGAAGGGTATTTTTGTGAATATCGGAAAACCCAGGGGCTTTTCTGCAAAACCGCGAAATCAAGCCGGGTTGACCGGTATTGACCCCGGATCGGGTTGATCAGATCCATCGGATCTGGATCCGACGGCTGCGACGGCTGCGACGGCTGCGGGTTTAAGTGATGGCCGCGGGTTAGATCTGAGACGTTAGATCTCGATCTAACGGCGCAAGACGCATGCGAGCGGCGGGCGGCGGTGCTAAGCCGGCGGCGAGCGGCCGCGCGGCACCGGGCGGCGGCCTCGCTGGCACTAGGCCAAAAACGAGCTATGGGCTCGGTTTGCCTCGCGGTTTTTACCTAGACGAAGGGTGCAACGCAACGAACTCAACCGAGGCTGCAAGAACGGCTGCAAAGCGGCGAAGCGGCGGGACGGCGCGGCGGCGCGGCCAAAGAACTCCGGCGACGGCTCCAAGGCGATGGGGTGCACGGGGACGCCATCAAGCAGCACGGAAGGCCTGCTCACCTCCTTGCGCGTCTCTAGGCGAGCTCCTTGACGACGAGGCGGCGTCGACGGCGGGAAACCGAAGGCGGCAGCAGAAACCTAGGGTTAGGGTTCTGGTGGCGGCTGCGCACGGGGCAAAAGGCGGCGCTGGTTGCTCGGGTAGGCGGTCCAGGGGCGGCGGACGGCTTATAAAGGCTTTGGCGGGGAAAGCGGGCCGCGCGCGGGGAGGAAAGCAAGGGGGCGGCGGCGGTGCGGCGCCGCGGGCCGGGCTGACTTGGGTCGGCTTGCGAGGGGTAGCGGCCTGCTAGCGGCTGGGTGTGGGCTGATGGGCCAAAAGGATAGGGTAGGTAGGATAGGGTTTAGGAATTAGGTATTTAGGTTTGGGTTTTGAAAAGGCTTCAAACCAAAATAGAATTCAAACCTGAATTTGAATTCCAGCAAACAAAACAAATGCACTAGCATGAATGCCACAGTTAATTCCTATATTTCTTTGACTTTATTTTAAAAAAGTTTTAAATGCCTCAAAGAAAATAAAGCAAACCTTATGTTTCCTTAAACAAATAAATGGTTTCTAGCAAATTTTTAATAAAGCCAAATTTTTAGTAAAAATTAGGGTTTTACAAATCCTACCCCCCTTAAGAAGAATCTCGTCCTCGAGATTCGGACAGATTGGGTAAAGGATCTGGAAACTCTGCTTTCAGCTCATCCTCTCTTTCCCATGTTGCCTCATCCTCTGCATGATTACTCCACTGTACTTTGCACATCTTGATCACACTATTCCTGGTGACCCTTGTCATAGTTTCCAATATCCGAAAAGGGTGTTCAACAATAGTGAGATCCTTTTTAACGTTCAGATCATCCAAGGGTAACGGCTCCTTGTCATGAGGACCAAAACCCTTCTTCAACTGAGAGATATGGAATACACCACGCACATCAGCTAGTTGGTCTGGCAACTCCAACCTGTAAGCCACTTCTCCCACTCTCTCAAGGATCTTGAAAGGTCCGATAAACCGAGGTGACAACTTTCCTTTAACTCTGAATTGATGCAAACCTCTGATAGGTGACACCTTTAGATACACATAATCACCTTCCTGAAAGACCACATCCCTTCGTTTACCATCTACATAACTTTTCTATCTAGACTTAGCAATCCTCAGATTCTCTCTGATGATCTAAACTTGTTTCTCTGCTCCTCTGATGATGTCTGCGCCGAATAACTGCCTTTCGCCTGGCTCACTCCAGTATAACGGAGTTCTACACTTCCTTCCATACAAGGCCTCAAAGGGTGACATTTTGAGACTGGCTTGGTAGCTGTTGTTATAAGAGAACTCAGCGTATGGCAAGCTCTTATCCCAACTACCACCATGCTTAAGCGCACAGGCTCTCAGCATGTCTTCTAGAATCTGATTGGTCCTCTATGTCTGTCCATCTGTCTGTGGATGATAAGTTGAGATGAAGTTTAACTTAGTATCTAGAGACTCATGCAACTTCCCCGGAAAGGAGAAGTGAGGCGGGTACCTCTATCCGACACAATCTTCTTCGGTACACCACGCAAACACACAATCCTGGACATGTATAGCTCGCCAACTTAGCTCCCTGTATACGTAGTTTTCACCGGAATGAAGTGAGCTACCTTGGTCAAACGATCCACAATGACCCAAATCGAATCATAACCATCTCGGGTTCGAGGTAAACCCACTATGAAGTCCATTCCGATCTCTTCCCACTTCCACTCAGGCACCTTCAATGGTTGAAGCAAACCAGCGGGTCTCTGATGTTCAGCCTTAACCCGGTGGCAAGTGTCACACAAAGCCACATGTGCGGCCACATCTCTCTTCATACCGTACCACCAATACCTCTGCTTGAGATCCTGGTACATCTTAGTACTGCCTGGATGGCTGGAGTAAGCTGATTCGTGAGCTTCTCTCAAGATATTCTCTCTGAGATCTCCTGTCTCTGGTACACACAACCGTTACTTGAACCACACGGTTCCTTGTTCATCTTCTGTGAAATTTGGGGCTTCTCTCTGCTTCATACTCTCCTTGATTTTATAAATTCCAGCATCCTGTAACGGCCACTTACGTATTTCCTACTCTAGAGTGGACTGCACTTCCAAAGTCACTCCCTCTGCATGTGAAACCACCTTCAAGTTGAGCCTTTCAAACTCTTTTACCAACTCATCAGGAAACAGAATAATCATAGCCATGTTAGTATGGCCCTTCCGACTCAAAGCATCAGCAACCAGATTTGCTTTACCAGAATGATAGTGAATCTCTAGATCATAGTCTTTGATCAACTCTAACCAACGACGCTGTCTCAGATTGAGATCCTTCTGAGTGAAGATGTACTTTAGACTCTTGTGATCAGTATAGATCTGACACTTAGTTCCCATAATGTAGTGTCTCCAAATCTTCAATGCATGAACTACTAATGCTAACTCAAGATCGTGCGTAGGATAGTTCAACTCATGCTTCCTCAACTGTCGTGATGCATAGGCCATAACGTGACCCTCTTGCATCAACACACATCCTAGACCCTGTCGAGATGCCTCACAATAGATGTCAAAACTCTTCTGCAGATCAGGCATTACTAGAACAGGTGTTGTGGTTAACCGCTTCTTTAATTCTTCAAAACTGGACTGACATGCACTGGTCCATTTGAACTCTCTGTCCTTTTCTAGCAGTGTAGTGAGAGGCTTCACAATCTTGGAGAATCCTTCAATGAACCGACGATAGTAACCAGCAAGTCCAAGGAAACTCCTGATCTCAGACACTGTATGAGGGGCTTCCCACTTCAACACATCACTGACCTTGCTGGGATCTACCGCAATACCTCCGTTGGTGATGATATTACCTAGAAAAGACTCTTCCTTGAGCCAGAACTCACACTTGCTGAACTTTGCATATAACTCATGCTCTCTTAGCTTCTGCAACACAAGCCTCAAATGCTCCTCATGCTCTTCCTCATTCTTGGAGTAGATCAAAATGTCATTAATGAATACCACAACAAACTTGTCCAGATACTCCATAAAGATCTTATTGATCAAGTACATGAAGTAGGCAGGTGTGTTGGTTAACCCAAAGGACATAATTGTGTACTCATAAAGTCCGTACCTGGTGGTAAAATCTGTCTTAGGAATATCCGAAGGCCTAATCTTCAACTTATGATAACCAGATCGTAGATCGATCTTAGAAAACACTTTAGCTCCTTTCATTTGATCAAACAAGTCTTCAATACGTGGCAGAGGATACTTGTTCTTGATGGTAACATCATTTAGAGACCTGTAATCAACACACATCCTTTGTGTGCCATCTTTCTTACCCACAAAGATAACGGGTGCTCCCTAAGGTGATGAACTAGCACGAATGAACCCTTTACCCATTAATTCTTTAATCCGAGCCTTAGGTTCCGTGAATCGATCACTAGACATTCTATATGGGTGCTTAGGGATAGGAGCAGTACCAGGTAAAAGATCAATAACGAACTCAACATCTCGGTCAGGGGGCATACCTGGCAACTCCTCAGGAAACACATTAGGGTAATCGCACACCACTCGTATGTCTTCCAAGGCTGCTCCATGAAGCTTATTCACGGCACTGGCATTTGATGGTGCGGGATCTGCTGCAAACTCAAACCTTTCACCAGCTTGACTTGTAAGAAGGACCGATCTCTTAGCACACTATATCACCGCATCACACGGGGTCAACCATCCCATTCCCGTATCACATCAATCCCCTTTGAATCCAAGATTATAAGATTGGCACGGAAATCTCTCGCCCACAATCTTGAGATGGACGTTGTCACATTTATATATGGCTTTCAATTCCCCCCGGTGTGAGGTAACTAACATGTGGCGAGACATGGGACCGATGGGTATATTATGTTGAGCTACGAACTGTGATGTAATGAAAGAATGGGATGCTCCAGAATCAAACAAAACTGAGGCAGGAGTAGAGTTGACTAGAAACATACCGAGCACTACTCTGGGGTTCTCCTGGACGACTTCAGCATCAACGTGCATTGCCTTGCCTCGTGTGTAGCTCTGTTGTCCTTTGTTGTTCTGCGGGGTCTGACTCCCGCTCCTTGTCTGCTGCTAGTTCTGCACGGGTGTGTGTGGAGGGTTCCTCTTTGGGCAAACATTGGCATAGTGACCAAGCTCTCCGCACTTGAAGCAAGTAGTGGTGGCAGGATTAGGAGGTGCCACGGACCTCACAGGTGTGCCAACTGGGGCTCTCTGCTGACTCTGTTGGGAAACTGGGCGTGGAGTCTGAGGAACGAGACACCGAAACTTCCGAGCATCGCCGGAACCGCCGAGCGAGGACGTTGGGACTGCTGCTGCCCAAAGTTTCCACCCGGTCCCCCCAAAGCGGAACGGGGTGTTCGGCGGTGGGTTGAAGCGTGGGCGAGATGCACTCCCAAACTGCCCAAAGCTGGTGGCCTTCCTTTTCTGCTCTCCTAGCTCCTTGCGCTTGTGCTCCAAGCGGATGGCGGCATCAACTAGCTGCTGAATGTTGGGGAAAGGATAGGACATCAGCTGGTACTGCAGTGAACTAGCTAACCCATCCAGGAATAGCTCCCGCTTCTTCCTGTCTTCTGCAACCTCCTCAGCTGCATAGCGAGACAACTGAATGAACTTGTCTCTGTACTCAGCCACTGACATTCCTCCCTGCTTCGGAGAAAGGAACTCCTTCATCTTGATCTTCATGACTCCGGAGGGTATGTGATGGCTCCCGAAGTTAGTGGTAAACTCTTCCCGTGTGATAGTGTCCGGGGCAGCATGAGCGGCCGAGTACGCATCCCACCAAGGGACCGCAGATCCTTGAAGCCGTCCCCGCAAAGCATACGAGACATTCTCTCTCGTCGTCACACCGACGGGTAGTGAGCATCTTCAGACTTGTCTTCGCCAATCTTCGGCTTCAAGTGGATCAGCAGCATGAGTGAAAACAGGAGGGTGATGACTCATAAACTCCCGGTGCTTGTTGCGAGGCGCCGGTGGCTGCACCGGTGGGTTGTTGACCGGGCTTGCGGGTTTGTCACGGTGTTGGTTAGGTTCGGGAGGAGCCGGGGGTCCGTGCCTCCGTGAACCGGCCGCATAGCGGGATCCATTTGTACCGGGCTGGGGTGCTCATCCCCGCGCTGATCAACACCTGATCCTGACCTGGTGTTCACCATCTGAGTGTTAGGGACATTACTTTAGATGATTGCACCAAGGGTTAAACTCAGAAAGGATAGATAGCAATGATGTTTAGATAAGACAGATTCTGTTGACTCCAAACAATTAGGCATAGCTCTCAGTGTGGGTAACCAAAAATTATGGATTTTGGACTGATAAAAGGTAATGAAATTACGGAACTACTCCAACTGGAATCACCACAATCGGAGTTGTGTAACTCTGGTTATAAAATAAACAAGTCAGGTAGGTCAGCAGTGTTTAACAGATTCGTGAGGCTGTAATTTTTCAGTCATAACTTTCTGATTATACATCCAAATATTCTGAGTTTTTCACAGAAAATCAGTCACGAAATTTCTGAACTTTTCCAATTAGTTTTACTGCAATCGGAGTTCTGTAGCTCGAGATAAAATTAAAACAGTGCAGCTGACTCAGAAAGCAGCGCGAACAGATTTAGAGCTCTCGGATTTGCATTAAGGAAAAACTTAAAGGGACAAAAGGATTAAGATAGATAATTGATTGATACTGAAAGCTAACCTCCACAAAATTACTACTAAACCAATGTCGTTGTGGTCATCACTCCACAACACATTTCACTCAAACAAAAATCCAGCTCAAACATTAAGCACAAAACCAAGCATTCAACCACACTTCTAAACTAAACACACTTTACCGATCGTCTACTAGCGATTAAAAAAAGATCCTATTATTAACTTAAACCTAAGGACTATCTTCTACCATGGCATCTGTGCGGGCGTCAGGGGAGTCGTAGTGTGGCCTCTTGGGCGACGGGGAGGTACATCATTCTGTGGCTTCATGAGCATCAGGCTGCTCCCTGTTCTGAAGTGCAGCTTCTAAGGCACGCCTCTGCGTCTCCAAAGTGAAAATCTGCTGTTGTGCCGCATATAGAGTGTTGTTGGCATCGTCCAATGCGGTGTTGATAGCTGCAAGTAGACTCCAGACATTGTTCAGCGTTCCTTCATAGGCTGGCGCTGGGGCGATGTAGGTCTTGGCTTCCCCACTGGCTCTGAAAGGTGTGTAACGGCAGTGGGTATCCTCCAACCTGTCACGCTCCTTGTGAGAGAGCACATAAAGCACCCTCCCAGCTGACTCTGCTATACCAGCGTCCATAGTAGTCCTGTGAGCCACATCATGATGCTTGGACACCTCCTTCACTCCACGGCATGGAATGTACTCCTCCAAGATGGTAGCAACTTCCCAATGGGGCTCGAACCACGGATGAGTCCACAACTCACAATGGTAGACAGGGGCCTTATCATAGCCCAAGCGGAGTACCATAGCTCGCAGGTGGTCTGCCATGGGAATGCCTACTCCATCAGTTCTGTAGTGGTACACTTCCCAGATCGCTTCCTCAGCTTCCTCCTCTTGCTCTTGCTCTTGTTCTTCTTCCTCCATCTCTTGATCAAGGTGATCTTCCAATTCTTCTCGTGGTGCTTGCTCCTCTAGATTGGGCTGTTCAGCTGGCTCATCATCCTCCTCTGGGATCATCTCCTCCGGATCCTCCTCATCATCGTGTACCATGATAAGGTTAGGGAAGACCATAGGTGCGGGCTCCATCTCAATCTCCTCATCTTTGTCTCCATCATGGAAATCGTTGTCTTGTTCTTGCGGGGCATACTGATGGACAGCTCCAGCAAGAGAGGTCTTCAAACTGTGAACCATCTGTAGTGCAGTGCAGAATGAGATAGATGGTAAGACCAAAAGGATGAGAGCTAAAGTAAGCACAAGGTAAAGAATGCAGACAGCTCAAGAGTAAGGCAAAAAGGCAAGAGTAATGGTTAATTGAAACGAAGCAAGCATGTAAGAGAAAGCTCCTATGATTATAAAATCCTTAGTTCGACTATTTCTATCTAGGCTAGCGTTCCTACAGTCAACACAGCTCTGGTACCACTCTGTCACACCCAGTTTTAAAGGCAAAACCGAATGCATTGATCACGTGTGCGCCAGGATCAAGTTACACACACGCTTAGACATTATGAATACCAAAAACAGTGCCACACGAATAAAGAGTTATTACAAACCATAGTCTTAAACGAATCTTAAATAACGAGTTCTCGCAGCGGACAAAATGCCTCCACAAGCGGTACCGATCGAAGACTACGCACACCGGAACTCCCGGAAATCTCCCGGAATATCTTCAAAGTTCTCCCGCCTAAGCGACAATCCGGTATTGTAGATGCAAGAGAATAAACAAGCGTGAGCACATGACGTACTCAAGCAAGAGAGAACAACATAACATGCAAGGCCATATGGTGGATGGCTAAGGTTCAAGTAGTTAAGCATTTTAGTGGATCAAGTTTTATTAGCAACCTGATTACTAAAAAGTGCAAGTTCATACCAACCCAGTTAATAAGATATAAGCATCATAAAATAAAGAATAAAACAACAATTAAACATTAAAGTTCCATAATTTAATCATGTGAGTGTCCAGGCCGCTCCTGGCCGTGAGCACGGCTAATCGATTAGTTTAACACTCTGCAGAGGTTGTACATCTTTACCCACAAGCAGCGTAAAAGCTCCGAAGAACTTTGGACCCAACCATGCGGTGTTTGCAAGGCACCATACCACACTACCGAGGTGTGATTGCATAGGGACGCTACATGGCCTTTACAAAGGTTCCCTAGCAAGTTATGACCCATAAGGTCCAGATCAGTTAGCAAGGTATAAAGTCCCCTAGCAGGTCGATACCCCACCATAAAAAGAATAACTCACCCAACCCCCTGCTAGAGCGAGTCTATACCCCACGGTACGGCCCGATCCCTTGTCCTTATCAGGTAAGACCATCCCAAGCTAAAGTTCCTAATTATTCAACCAAGACCATTGCCCA
The DNA here is from genome assembly GCA_947561735.1 of Cenchrus americanus. Lineage (NCBI taxonomy): Eukaryota > Viridiplantae > Streptophyta > Magnoliopsida > Poales > Poaceae > Cenchrus > Cenchrus americanus. The sequence goes on along the minus strand of OX387241.1, from coordinate 261,882,220 downwards.
TTAGTTCTTGTGGTTGTACTGTTTTCTTGGGTGGTTCTCCATGTTCCGATTAACATATTAAAGTGGTCTTGTAAAGTAAAGAACATAAACGGAACATAGAATAATAAAAGTAACCAAGTTTGATTAATACCAATCCCAGTTGAGCATGCTAAGCAATAGCTACCACAAGATTATTTTGATAAACCCGGTATCAAGGTAAAGGTAGTAAAAGACTAGGCATGATCCTTAATAGGTTCCCATCAAAGTTAATGCAAGCGGAAAAGTAAAGACAGTGAATTTAAATGCATGTTATGTAGGACAAGCGGGTATGCATCCAGGAATACTTGCCTTCAACAAAGCCTTGCTGCTCAAACTCTTGCACGACTTGATCTTCAAATCCCTCGAACGAATCGCTCTCTACGGTCCACAATCATCACATACAAGCATACAATAAGAATAAATAAGAAACAATCACCAAACAGATCAAACAGATCTAAACAGTAGCATAAAACTAATCTACGCTTCGAGACGAACGCGTGGACATAAAGAACGCTAAAATCGGAGCTAAAACGACCAAGATATGGCTTAGGGAAGGTGTAGGGACTAATCTGTAAAGATTTGAAAAGGTTCTGGGCTAAAATAAAGAAAAAGGACTAAACTGCGAGGAAATCTTCTAAAGTGGAAGGGTATTTTTGTGAATATCGGAAAACCCAGGGGCTTTTCTTCAAAACCGCAGAATCAAGCCGGGTTGACCGGTATTGTCCCCGGGTCAGGTTGATCAGATCCATCGGATCTGGATCCGACGGCTGCAACGGCTGCGGGTTTAAGTGATGGCGGCGGGTTAGATCTGAGGCGTTAGATCTCGATCTAACGGCGCAAGACGCATGCGAGCGGCGGGCGGCGGTGCTAAGCCGGCGGCGAGCGGCGCGGCGGCGGCGGGTGGCGGCCTCGCCGGCGCTAGGCCAAAAACGAGCTAGGGGGCTCGGTTTGCCTCGCGGTTTTCACCTAGACGAAGGGTGCAACGCGACGAACTCAACCGAGGCAACAAGAACGGCTGCAAAGCGGCGAAGCGGCGGGACGGCGCGGCGGCGCGGCCAAAGAACTCCGTCGATGGCTCCAAGGCGACGGGGTGCACGGGGACGCCATCAAGCGGCACGGAAGGCCTGCTCACCTCCTTGCGCGTCTCTGAGCGAGCTCCTTGACGACGAGGCGGCATCGACGGCGGGAAACCGAAGGTGGCGGCGGAAACCTAGGGTTAGGGTTCCGGAGGCGGCTGCGCACGGGGCAAAAGGCGGCGCTGGTTGCTCGGGTAGGCAGTCCAGGGGGCAGCGGATGTCTTATAAAGTCCTGGGGAGGCCCCTTGGCGTGCAGGCCACGCACAGGGAGGCGTGCCTTGCTCGGACTCGGCGGCGGCGGCGGAGTACGGGGCGGAGACGGACGGAGCTAGGGGATGACGGGTGGGTCCCCTAGGTCGGCGGCACGGGCGAGGGGGGGGGAGCGGGCGCGGCGCTAGGCGGGCCGGCCGGGCCGCAAGCGGCCGCGCGAAGCTAGGCCGCGCGCGGGGAGGAAAGCGGGCCGGCGGCGTCTGCGGCGGCGGCGGCCGGGCCGCCGGGTCGGCTTGCGCGGGGTAGCGGCCTGCTAGCGGCTGGCTGTGGGCTGATGGGCCAAAAGGATAGGGTAGGTGGGATAGGGTTTAGGAATTAGGTATTGAAGTTTGGGTTTTGAAAAGGCTTCAAACCAAAATAGAATTCAAACCTGAATCTGAATTCCAGCAAACAAAAGAAATGCACCAGCATGAATGCCACAATTAATTCCTATATTTCTTTAACTTTATTTTAAAAAGTTTTAAATGCCTAAAAGAAAATAAAGCAAACCTTATATTTCCTTAAGCAAATAAATGGTTTCTAGCAAATTTTTAATAAAGCCAAATTTTTGTAAAAATTAGGGTGTTACAGTATGTTCCTTGTCAACTCTGAACTCGCATCAGTTTTATTCGATTCTGGAGCATCTCATTCATTTGTTACATTTTGTTTTGTGGAAAAACAAAACCTGTCTATGAGTCTTATGAAGACACCGTTGCTAGCTCCCCGGGCAGTGAAATGAGAGCTAGTCATTTATGCCCACGGGTGAATCTTAAAATTTTGGGGATAGATTTCCTAGCTGATTTAATAGTTCTAAAATCTTGGGGAATAGATGTGATCTTTGGAATGGATTGGTTGGACAAACATGATGGAATTATTCTGTGTCGCAAGAGGTTAGTACTGATGACTAGCCCGCAGGGAGAAAGAATTGAGTTTATTGTTGATGCACCATTTAAAGAACAAGGGACAGTGAATACGGTACAAGGGAAATCCTTAGAAGAAATCAAGGTTGTAAATGAGTACCCCGACGTATTTCCTGATGAGTTACCAAGTATGCAACCTGACCGAGATATTGTGTTCAAGATTGATCTTTTACCCGGCACTGCTCCTATTTCTAAAAGACCATATAGAATGGATGTTAAGGATTTGGCTGAATTAAAGAAACAAATATAGGAATTAGTAGGAAAAGGGTATATTCATCCTAGCTCGTCCCCTCGGGGAGCACCTATTCTCTTTGTTAACAAAAAGGATAGTTCTAGAAGGATGTGTGTAGACTATAGGTATCTTAATGACGTAACCATTAAAAATAAATACCCCCTTCTTAGGATTGAGGATCTGTTTGATCAAATGAGAGGTGCCAAAGTGTTCTCCAAGATTGACTTACGTTCAGGGTATCACCAGTTAAAGATTCAACAAGAAGATATTCCCAAGACCGCATTCATATCTCGATATGGTCTATATGAGTTCACCGTTATGTCCTCTGGATTGACGAATACACTAGCGTACTTCATGTACTTGATGAACAAGGTGTTCATGGAATATCTTGACAAGTTTGTGGTAGTTTTCATTGACGACATCCTCATATTCTCTCGAAATGAAGAGGAACATGAAGAGCATTTGAGTTAGTGTTGCAGAAACTGTGAGAACACCAGTTGTATGCTAAGTTTAGCAAATGTGATTTCTGGTTAAAAGAAGTTTCATTCCTTGGGCACGTTATCGCTGATGGAGGAATTGTGGTAGACCCAAGAAAGGTTCAGGATGTACTAAACTGGGAGCCACCCAGGAACATTTCTGAAATCAGAAGTTTCCTTGGATTGGCAAGCTACTACCGTAGGTTCATTGAAGGAGTTTCAAAGATAGTGAAACCCCTCACATCGTTATTGGAAAAAGGAAAGGAGTTTAAGTGGGATGCTAAATGCCAAGAGAGTTTTGAAGAAATTAAGAAGAGGTTGACCACCGCTCCTGTGTTGATAATGCCTGATATCCACAAGGGATTCGATGTGTACTATGACGCTTCACGCCTTGGTCTCGGTTGTGTTTTGATCCAAGAAGGAAGAGTGGTAGCTTATGCCTCTAGGCAGTTAAGGAAGCATGAACAAAACTACCCTACTCGCAATTTGGTGTTGGCTCTGTAGTGCACACACTAAAGATATGGAGACACTATATGGTTGGAAATAAGTGCAAAATCTTTACCGATCATAAGAGCTTGAAGTATATTTTCACTCAAAGGGATCATAATTTGAGACAGCGCAGATGGTTAGAGTTGATCAAAGACTATGATCTCGATATACAGTATCATCCCGGCAAAGCCAATGTTGTGGCAGACGCTTTGAGTTGGAAAAGCCAAGCAAGTGTGCTTATAGCCCGTTTTGATGCCTCAGGAATTGTGTTGGGAAATGGCACAATTCAATTTAGGAGTTGTTGCTCAAAATGAAGCTATGACATTAGAAGTTGAGTCCACACTTGAGCAGGAGATTAGGAAACGTCAGCTGAATGATGAAAAGATTAAAGAATACAAGATATTGATTGGTTTGGGCAAGGTTCCAGATTTCACTGAAGATGAGCAGGGAACCGTCTGGTTTAGGAACAGGATTTGTGTACCTGAAATTGACCATCTTCGTGAAACCATACTAAGGGAAGCACATGATTCAGCATATTCAATACATCCAGGAAGTACTAAGATGTATCAGGATTTGAAACAGAAGTACTGGTGGTATGGAATGAAAAAGGATGTAGCAAGTCATGTTGCCTTATGTGACATATGTCAATGAGTAAAAGCAGAGCATCAAAGACCAGCAGGTTTTCTCCAACCATTGAAAGTACCTGAATGGAAATGTTAAGAGATTGGAATGGATTTTATTGTTGGATTACCACGTACCCGTGATGGGTATGATTCCATATGGGTTATTGTGGATAGATTGACTAAAGTTGCCCATTTTATACCAGTGAAGACAACATATACAGGAGCTAGATTGGCGGAATTATATATGTCAAGGATTGTATGTTTACATGGAGTTCCAGAGAAAATAGTGTCAGACCGAGGAACTCAGTTTACGTCATGTTTCTAGGAGAAGTTGCATGAATCAATGGATACAAAGCTTAATTTCAGTTCCGCGTATCACCCCAGACTGACGGTCAAACAGAACGGATAAATCAGATTTTGGAAGATATGTTGAGGGCATGCGCTTTAATGCATGGCACTAGCTGGGATAAGAGTTTGCCATACACAGAATTTTCTTATAACAATATTTATCAAGCCAGTCTCAAGATGGCCCTTTTGAAGCTTTATATGGGAGAAAGTGTAGGACACCATTGTTTTGGAATCAAACGGGAGAGAGTCAAGTTTTTTGTCCGGAGATTCTTCAAGAGGCTGAGAGACAAGTTCAAATAATCTGAGAAAATCTTAAAGTTGCACAGTCACGATAGAAGAGTTACACTGACAAACGAATAAGTGATATGGAGTTTAAAGTTGGAGATTTTGTATATCTCAAGGTATCACCAATGAGAGGCCTTCAAAGATTCAAGATTAAAGGAAAGTTGTCCCCTCGTTATATTGGACCCTTTCAGACCTTAGAAAGAAAAGGAGAAGTGGCATACCAGTTAGACTTACCAGCTCGATTGTCAGATGTAACTAATGTGTTTCATATCTCTCAATTGAAAAAGTGTGCAAAGGAGGTTGAAGGAAATAAGTTAGCTTTGGAGGAGCTTGATGTGAAAGATGACTTGACCTATAAAGAACATCCTGGAGACATCACAAAGGGTCACTCGGAGTAAAATCATTAAGATGTGCAAGGTTCAGTGGAGTCATGTTGATGGTTAATAGTTGTATCAAAGTTCGTTTAGACTTGCAAGCGGACAAGTCTCCCGTTGTAGTCAAGGGACCCTTCTTCTCTCGAGTGGTGAACCCAAGGTATCGAATCCGTGGAACAATGTGCAACAAAAGGATTCAATCTAGTAAAGCAAGGTAAGCTGTCTTTGATGAATCAAAGTTGCATCTAATCTACTAACTCATAAAGGAAACACATCTAATCTATTCTACTAAAGAGGTAACAAGAGAAAGCAAAGAGATGACCGATCTAGAAAATCTAGATCATGCTTATGTTGTAGCTCCAAACAAGATAGATGAAGATAAAAAAGCGAATCTCATTAAAAGCATCTTTAAATCGTGGCCTCTGGTCCGATTCCGAAAACGTCCGCCTTTCGGAACCCCCGTTCTGTCACAACGTATTCCTATTCATGCGGGTAGTCTAGGGCGAGTTCGATAAGAACAAGCTGAAATCACTTGGTCGGTCCTGTATGCACCTCTAGCCACCGCGGCTACAAGAGCACCCTAAGCAATCTAGCTATAGACTAGATTGGGGGAAGAAGCAAAACCAAGAAAACAAAATCATCGAGAAGGAACTTGATCGCTAGAAATCAGATTCACTTAAAGACTTCACCATGAATGATTACATGAACAAGATCACCACCGGGATCCTATCTCAATCTTGATCCTTGCTCCGAAGCTCCGACGTGGTCTTCCATGCAAGGTTCCCACATCGGCTAGGGAGACCCTAGACAACTAGCACGACCCTCATCTCCGAGATGGTGTCCCTCAAGCTTCTCTGCTCCTCGGCGGCGGATGACGAATTGATTGATGCGTGGCTCTCGGTCAGGGGGCTATAAATAGCCCGAGATGCATCTAAGTCAAAGGGGGGCCGACTGGGCCTCGAAATGGGCTGGGCCAGCCGGCCTGGGCCCACTTTGGCCCAGTCCGCGACCTCCTTCGCCCAACATTGCTTCCCGAGTCTTCTAGATCCTCCCCCTTCTGCATGTGGGCCATTGTCGTCGGTTTCTCTCCGAATTGGACAAAGCTCCTTGTCTCGCAAGATTCGGCACTTTTCTGGCTAGTTCCTCAGAGTTTTCCATCTTCTCGGGTTGGGTCCTTGGTCTTCTTGTAGTCGTGTTCACTTCATTGCTTGACTTCTACCGGGCTTCAAGGTCTTGTCATGAGGTGCTTAATGAACTTATCCGGGAAGTCTTGCTTTCAACGCTAAAACCCTGCATAAACACTAAACTCCAAAACTGACATGCACAAGTGAACTTGTTATACCACGGGGGTTACTACCAATGGATAAGGTATAAAACTCATGCCAACACCGAAGGTAAACTCATGACTAGGTTGATGGATTTTCACCGTCAACATCTCCCACATGCTTAAACCTTGCTCGTCCTCGAGTAAGCCTTCGATGGATATCATTATTGCCCATCAACGTTTAAACCTTGCACTTGATCATACATGAGAAAACATAATGCTCTCAAAAGTTTAATTCGTTAAAGTTCCATAATGTACTAGCCTTCATCCCTACGGAGGGTAGAAATAATTAAGCTTATCCCACAAGTATTAACATGCTCCCAAAATTCAAATGGATCTCAGAAATTTTGAAATAAAGAACGAGATGAAAAAGAGCTAAACCAAGTTCACAAATTTAAACCGCCTTGCATCTTGCTCATGAACTCTCATCTCATCTTGTCTCTCAAGCCTATTTACTTCTTTCCCTCTCATAACATTCATTTATGTGGTAGGGTTTATATGGAGCTTTTTAAGAAACTTTAGTCCTACCAAGATATTATAAATGAGATGTTGTCAAAACAAGACAAGCTTCTCATGGTCTTACCGAGACTCGTCAAAAAGGTCATTGGAAAATGATGTTATATCAAGGAGGGGAAAGATAAAAATACACACACTCGAGATGGGTGGACATTTGCAAATGGCAAAGAGTGATCCCGAGGCACAAAGGAAGTCCTCGTTATCGGATTGCACATGGTTGGAAAATGAGTATGGATCTTTTAATCTTGAAGCCTTGAAATTCCTAATGCACTTTAGAGAACCGGGGAGTTCACTTTATTTTTATTTTTACACATACTCATATTTTTCTTTTCTTTTTTTTCTCATACATATAATTTTTCTTCTTTATTTCTTTTTCTTTCTTTCTCTTTCTCATTTTTTTTCTTTCTCATCAAATTTTTTTATTTGCTCCCCTTTGAACTCTAAAATTGCATTGTACCCACCTCCTCCCCCATGCTTAGACATTTGCTCATCCTCGAGCAAAGAGGTGATAAAGATAAGGTAGGTACCGGAAATACTTTTCCTTTGGAGAGATACTTGAATTCTTCAATCTTGGCACCATCGATCTTCCTTGAATTGATGATCTATACTCAACGATAGGTTGTGGTCAAGGAGGTAATCACAAAAGATGATATTTGGTTTTAAGGATGGATATCCGGCGAGGTTTGTGAAATCTCCGATGTGGGGATACACAATGCACGGATAGAAAGGCAAGCAAAAAGATAGATACGCAAAAACGGAATGACCAGCTTCTTAGTCTCGGGCCATAGAAATCAAGGCCTGAAATAACTCACCCAAAAATAAACCTTGTATACTAAGTTTTTGCACTCAATTATTTATATGGCTCTGGATAGGTAGAGCAACATGCAAGTGGTACTTATGACAAGGTTAGCATTACTTTTAAGAACAAAAATAAATTATCATTAATCCATCTAAAACTTGAGAGCACATAAAACACTATGGGTCTTTATTTTCATCATAACCTCCGCTAAAGATTAAGCTAGCATTTAGATAAATTCAGATTTGTATTTTAAGAGAGCATTAGCTTAATCATGCATAAAAAAATTACAAAGATAAACAAAGCGGCAATTATAATCATATATCATCATGGCACAAACTTTGTAACTTTACTAATGGTAAAAACTTAGTGGTGACTTTATTCATGATGAAAATAAAAACTAAGACACATGCTGAAAATAGACTAACACGCATGCTGAGATTTAAATAAAAACTGAAAACACTAAGCATACATAGGTGTGTACAAGCTGAAAATTAAAGAAAAAGGGAAAAGGAAAGATTAAACTAAAGCTCCTCCTCTCTCGAATCTTCCGCCGATGGTTGATATTGATATACATGGTTGTTGTACCCTTGCTCATAATAGGATTGCGCCTCTCCTCCTATGAATTGTATGATGGTGCTAAGTGAAGGTGTCAAAGCTCATAAGCGATGTTCACATTTCCTTCACCCATTTGGTTTGCATTGGTTTGGATGGCTGCAATAATTTGCATGTTCCTTGCAGCGTATCCAATGGTGGGCACATTTTGTTGTGGTAGAGGAAGGTGTGCATATGGCTCCGCAAAGGCTACGTTGGGCACCGCAAAATTTGGTGGGGGCATGGCTGCACCACCCCCCCATGCTTGCATTGGTACATCACCGTAGTAACTCGGCGGCGCCAGAATTCCTCTAAATGGTGGTACATAATTTTGTTGTGCACCTCCTTCTTGGCCATAGAAGATCCTTCTCCTATAATCCTTCCTCTTTTATTTTTTCCTACGCCGGCACAAGAAGTCCTTCCTCTAACCAGTCTTCTTTCTCCTCAAGAAAAAGTCTTAATCTTTCATCCGGAAGGGGTAAGTTTACTTTGGCCACTTTAAAGCCTCCTCTCTCATCTCCACTTATGTTCTTGCTAACCTTCATATATTCAAATGGGAAGTCCCGGGTAAGAGATGCTCGGGGTTCCTTGTAATACCCGGTTTCAAAGAGATAGCCAACATAGAGAGGTAACACCCCGAACCAATATCTCCCGACCCGATGTTGCTCACAACACCACCGGTTGATCATGAGGTAAGAGGGGTCTATTGGCCACTTGGCAATCAAAGCCGAGTAAAGCCAATTCAACTCCGTGTTGGTTATCTTTGTCTCTCTCATTCTCCCCAAAATCCTTTTGCACATCCATAAGTGAAACACTTGGATGATGGGGCTCCGGATAGTATTTCTTCGTTGATGGTCTTCTCCCGCGATCATACTCCAAAAAAACTTCCCATGTGCCTCCATGCACATCCACTTGTTCCGAGGCTCCCTTTTTGGAAACCAAGCAATTCCCTAATACATAGGGAACCGCTTGTTCAATCAAGATAGGAGACACTCGCCCATGGGTCTACGATACTAGAACATGCAATCGTTTTGAACATGAAAACCAATCTAATCTATTGGGGTTGTGACCACGGTTTCGCCCTTTCCCTCATCAGTGAAGGTATTCATGACTAGACCTATGATGGACACGGCGTATTGAATGGATCCAAGGAAGCATTGGAGCTCTTACTCCCTTTACGACATGGTAGCTAACCTTAAGCATTAAAGTATATTCAACACAAGATGATAGATAGATAATCCAACAAAGTAGGATTACATCTCAAGATCAATTACAACCCATGGATGAAAGGAGATTAACCCATCAAGGTGCTAGACATAGCACCGCTGATCACGGTTACCCTTGTGGGTGCTTCTAGTTTGTGGATGGCCTCCTGGTGCGAATGGCTCTCTCCAAACGGAATGAGAGACTCGGCACTCCTTTATCAAGGATATGCGCCATGGTCATGAATTTCCTAGGCGAAATACTTGTGGGTGTTTGCCGACACTCCGTTAGAGAATTGCACCCAACCTCGGTGTCCCGTATGAAAACCCAATATGTGGACAGCTTGGTCGTCGAAGTCGACATTCGCTACAAGCCTCTACTCAAGGCGAGCAAGCTTCTTCTCCTCCTCCTCCTCCATCATGATGACAAACACCTCGGAATACCGTGGAGCGTATGGAGGTGGAGCGGATGATCGTGTCGAGTGGCGAGGTCGGACGGGCGGCTCCTCCATATGTCCTTGAGGTCTGGTGAACCTCATAAACGAGTTTCGTGTGGCCCTCATGCCACCGAGGAGAAGAGTGTGGTTCCTCCTCGGCGGTGCCGTGTCCTCCTCAATACTCCGAGGATACTCGGAAACCGAGCGCCTCCTCTAAGAGGTTGTCGATGATGGCCTAGACGACGATGATTCCTTCTTCTTGGTGAAAAAGACTTGTAGTTTTCTTCCATGATTGCAGCACTCTCCCTCACAAATATATATCCGGGGTTTTCAACCGGTAAAAAGGTACACAAATATTATTTTGGAGTCTGGACTTTGAGTGGAATTAGGATGTGTTTTGTTGCACGAAACAAACGAGGTGGATGGCTAAGTCTAAGATGGTTATGAACTACAAACTTGAGCACACGAACAAAAAGATGGATGGGAGACATACCTCTCACTTAGCTCGGTTCTTCTCCAGCACACTCATGCTTGCTTTGTTGCTTCGTGATCGCGTGCACCTTCCAAACGTTCTCGTCCACTCCTTTGCTTGCATTATTGCTCCTTCCACTTGACGCTTTCGCTTTGACTCACTTCCATACTCCCTTGCCTCACATGCCTCCATGATATTCCTACAAAACAAAGCCTTGGCTGCCCCCCATGCTTGTCCTTTGCATGTGGTTTGATAAAAGATGTTGGAGGGGCATCCCGTGATGCATCATGGTGCATGTATGGTTAAGTTAACTAGATTGCCTCCCTCTAAGCATGCTTTATTGCTAAGCACTCCTCTAATTTCGAAAATAAAAATAAAATCAGAGATATTAATGACTTAAAATATAAATTTAGAGGAGTTTTTAAAGCATTAAAAACAAATGTAAGTCTGAAGGATCAGATGGCGACTAGAGAGGGGGGAGTGAATAGGAGCCGGTAAAAATTCTTCTCAAAGAACCGGGCCTATACCCTAGTCAAATCCCGGCCACACACAAGCGATGGATCGAATCACACACCAATCACCAAGACAACGAGGTTATGAATCAACCTCTAGTCCTAGGAACGATTCCTTGAAGCACACGCGGAAGCACGAGAAAGAAAGGGAGGAATCGAACCAAGAAGCAAATCACTCAGCCTCCGGCGGACCGTCCGGCTGGCGAGGGCGGAGCGTCCGACGGAGGTACCGCGGACCGTCCGCACCCTTGCCGCGGATCGTCCGGCCCGAGCCGCGGACCGTCCGTTAAAGCGAACGGAACCTCTAGTAGTGAACCTCTAAAAACGGACCATCCACGGGGAGCACGCGGATTGTCCGCCGTGCACCCGCGGACCGTCCGCCCGTACACGCGGACCGTCCGAAACTTTGTCCAACCAAAACTCAAAGCCACGACGGATCGAAAGAAAGGCGAGCAAGAACACGAAGAACACCCAACGAACGGCACCCGCGTGGACCGTCCGCCGACACCACGCGGACCGTCCGCCCCTCGCGGACGGAATAGAAAAACGCCCGACCTCGAAGGTTGTTGACGGTTAATATTTGTATCAAAGTTCGTTTGTGACTTGCAAGCGGACAAGTCTCCCGTCGTAGTCAAGGGACCCTTCTTCCCTCGAGTGGTGAACCCAAGGTATCGAATCCGTGGAACAATGTGCAACGCAAGGATTCAATCTAGTAAAGCAAGGTAAAGCTATCTATTGAAGAATCGGATTGCATCTAATCTACTAACTCATAAAGAAAACGAATCTAATCTAATCTACTAAAGAGGTAACAAGAGAAAGCAAGAGATAACCAATCTAGAGAATCTAGATCATGCTTATGTTGTAGCTCCAAACAAGATAGATGAAGATAGTAAAGCGAATCTCATTAAAAGCATCTTTAAATCGTGGCCTTCCCATCCGACTCCGAAAACATCCGCCTTTCGAGACCCCGTTCTGTCACAACGTATCCCTATTCATGCGGGGAGCTTAGGGCGAGTTCGATAGAACAAGTTGAAATCACTTGGCCGGTCCGGTATGCACCTCTAGCCACCGCGGCTACAAGAGCACCCTATGTAATCTATCTTAAGTATAGATCGTAGAAGAAGCAAAACCAAGAAGAAAACAAAATCATCGAGAAGGCACTTGATCGCTAGAAATCGAATTCACTTACAAACTTCACCATGAATGATTACATGAACAAGATCACCACCGGGGCCCTCCCTCGATCTTGATCCTCGCTCCGGAGCTCCGACGTGGTCTTCCATGCAAGGTTCCCACGTCGGCTAGGGAAACCCTAGACAACTAGCACGACCCTCATCTTCAAGTTGGTGTCCCTCAAGCTTCTCTGCTCCTCGGCGGCGGAATACGACTTCTCCTCTGCGTGGCTCTCGGTCGGGGGGCTATTTATAGCACCGGGAAGCAATTAGGTCAAAGGAGAGGCCGATTGGGCCCCGAATTGGGCCGGGCCGGCCGGCTCGGGCCGACCGGCCGGGCCCAATTCGGCCCATCCCGCGGCTCGCTTCGCCGTGTTGCTTCCCACGTCTTCTAGATGTTCTCCCCTTTTGCATGTGGGCCCTTGACGTCGGTTTCTCTCCGAATTGGACTCAACTCCTTGTCTTGCAAGATTCAGGCACTTTTACGGTTCAGTCCTCGGAGTTTATCATCTTCTCGGGCTTGGTCCTTGGGCTCTTGGAGTCATGTTCACTTCATTGCTTGACTTGTATCGGGCTTCAAGATCTTGTCATGAGGTGCTTAATGAACTTATCCCGGAAGTCTTGCTTTCAACGTTAAAACCCTGCGTAAACACATAACTCCAAAACCGACATGCACAAGTGAACTTGTTATACCACGGGGGTTAGTACCAATGAATAAGATACAAAAGTTATGCCAACACCGAAGGTAAACTCATGGCTAGGTTGATGGATTTTCACCGTCAACATCTCCCCCATGCTTAAACCTTGCTCGTCCTCGAGTAAGCCTTCGATGGATATCATCATTGCCAAACAATGTTTAAACCTTGCACTTGATCATACATGAAAAAAACATAATGCTCTCAAAAGTTTAATTCGTTTAAGTTCCATAATGTACTAGCCTTCACCTCTACGGAGGGTAGATTCTTATTAAGCTTATCCCACAAGTATTGACATGCTCACAAAGTTTAAATAGACCTCAGAATTTTTGAAATAAAGAACGAGATAAAGAAAAGAGCTAAACCAAATTCAAAAATTTAAATCACCTTGCATGTTGCTCATGAACTCTCATCTCTCTTGTCTCTCAAGCCTATATATTCTACTCCTTTCCCTCTCATAACATATATGTGTGGTAGGCTTTATATGGAGCTTTGGGAAAGTTTAGTCCTAACAAGATTTTATAAATGAGGTGTTGTCAAAACAAGACAAGCTTCTCATGGTCTTACCGAGACTCGTCAAAAAGGTCATTGGAAAATAATGTTAAATCAAGGAGGGGAAAGAGAAAAATACACACACTTTTAGATGAGTGGACATGTGCAAATGGCAAAGAGTGATCCCGAGGCACAAAGGAAGTCCTCGTTATCGGATTGCACATGGTTGGAAGATGAGAATGGATCTTTTTAACTTGAAGCCTTGAATGCACTTTTAGAGAGCGGGGAGTTCACTTTACGCACATATATTTTTTTCTCTTTCTCATATTTCTCATTCTTTTCTTTCTTTCATTCATTCATTTTTTTTCTTGTCATATATTCAGTCCATGACTTTCACAACGAAGTTTTGATTTTTTATACCTTGAAAGTCATGAATATCACTGGATTTTTTTTTACCCAACCCTATACATCTCTTTCATCATTTTTTTTAAATACTCCCTTTTGAACTCTAAAACTGCACCGTACCTACCTCCTCCCCCATGCTTAGACGTTGCTCGTCCTCGAGCAAAGAGGCGAAAAATAAGGTAGGTACCGGAGATATTTTTCCTTGGAGAGATACTTGAAATCTTCAACGTTGGCACCGTCTTGCGATCTTCCTTGAATTGATGATCCATTCTCAACGATAGGTTGTGGTCAAGGAGGTAATCACAAAAAGATGATATTTGGTTTAAGGGTGGATATCGGCGAAGTTTGTGAGATCTCCAATGCGGGGATACACAATGCACGGATAAAAGGCTAGCAAAAAGATAGATACGCAAAAACGGAATGACCAGCTTCTTAGTCTCGGGCCAGAGAAATCATGGCCTGTAATAACTCACTCAAAAATAAATCTTGTACACTAAGGTTTATGCACTCAAATATATATAAGGCTTTGGATAGGTTGAGCAACACACAAGTGATATTTATGACAAGGTTAGCGATATTTTTGAACATAAAAGACATCTTTAATCTATTCATAACTTGAGAGCACATAAAACACTATGGGTCTTTATTTTAATCACAACCTCCGCTGAAGATTGAGCTAGCATTTAGATAATTTCAGATTTGTATTTTTAAGAGAGCACTAGTTCAAACATGCATAAACCAATTACAAAGATAAACAAAGCGGCAATTATAATCATATATCATCATGGCACAAACTTTGTAACTTTACCAAGGGTAAAAACTTGGTGGTGACGTTATTCATGATGAAAATAAAAACTAAGATACACACTGAAAATTAAACTAAAAACTGAAAATTAAAGCAAAGCCGAAAATACTACGCAAACATAGGTGCATACAAGCTGAAAATTAAAGAAAAGGGGGGTAAAGGAAAGATAACTAAAGCTCCTTCTTTCTCTAATCTTCCGCCGGTGGTTGATATTGAGAGTCTTGGTTGTTGTACCCTTACTTGTAATAGGAATGCACCACTCCTCCTATGAATTGTCTGACGGTGCTAGGTGAAGGTGTCCAAGCACATAAGCGACGTTTGCATTTCCTTCACCCATTTAGTTGGCATTGGTTTGGATGGCTGCAATAATTTGCATGTTCCTTGCAGCGTATCCTCCAATGGTGGCTCCATTTTGTTGTGGTTGAGGAAGGTGTGCAAATGGCTCCGCAAAGGCTACGTTGGGCACCGCAAAAATGGTGGGGGTATGGCTGCACCACTCCCCCATGCTTGCATTGGTACACCACCGTAGTAATTCGACGGCGCCGGGGTTTCTCCCAATGGTGGGACATAATTTTGTTGTGCACCTCCTTCTTGGGTCGTGGAAGATCCTTCTCCTATAATTCTTCTCCTTTATTTTTCTTCGCCGGCACAAGAAGTCCTTTCTCTAACCAATCTTCTTCCTCTCAAGAAAAAGTTTGAATCCTCAATCCGAAAGAGGCAAATTCACCTAGGCCACTTGGAAGCCTCCTCTCTCATCTTTACTCTTATCTTTTCCTTTCTTCATATATTCCTAGGGAAGTCCGGGTAGGAGATGATTTGGGTTCCTTGCAATACCCGGTTTTAAAGAGATAGTCAACATGGAGAGGTAACAACCCGATCTCCCGAATCCGATGTTGCCACAACACCACCGGTTGATCATAGGTGAGTAGGGTTGATTGGCTGCGAGTAAATCCAATTCAACTCCGTGTCGGTTATCTATGTCTCTCTTATTCTCCCCAAAAATCCACTTGCACAAAAGTGACACACTTGGATGATGGGGTTCCGGATAGTATTTCTTCGTTGATGGTCTCTTCCCGTGATCATACTCCAAAAGCCTTCCCATGTGCCTTTATGCACATACTTGTTCCGAGCTCCCTTTTTGAAAATAGGGGACACTCGCCCATGGGTCTACGATACTAGAACATGCAATCGTTTCGAACATGAAAACCAATCTAATCTATCGGGGATTGTGTTGAATGGATCCAAGGAAGCATTGAGGCCCTACTCCCTTTATGGCATGGTTGCTAGCCTTAAGCATTAAAGTATTTTCAGCACAAGATGATAGATAGATAATCCAACAAAGTGTGATTACATCTCAAGATCGATTGCAACCCATGGTTGAAAGGAGATTACCCCATCAAGGTGCTAGAAATAGCATCGTTGATCAAGGTTACCCTTCCGACGGTGTCTTCCTTCTCCACTTGTGGGCTCCCTCCAACGGAATGAGAGACTCAGCACTCCTTCATCAAGGTTATGCGCCATGGTCATGAAAATTTCCTAGGCGAATTCCTTGTGGGTGTTTGCCGACAGTCCGCTAGAGAATTGCACCGGTGTCCCGTGTGAAACCCAATATGTGGAGAGCTTGGTCGATGTCGGCGTTCGCTACAAGCCTCTACTTAAGGCGAGCGAGCTTCTTCTCCTCCTCCGTCATGATGGCATACCCCTCGGAATACCGCGGAGCATATGGAGGTGGAGCGGATGATCGTGTCAAGTGGCGAGGTTGGACGAGCGGCTCCTCCATATGTTATTGAAGTTTGGTAAACCTCATAAACGAGTTTCGTGTAGCCCTCATGCCACCAAGGAAAAGAGTACGATTCCTCCTTGGCGGTGCCGTGTCCTCCTCCATACCCCGAGGAAACTCGGAACGAGTGCCTCCTCGAAAAGGTTGTCGATGATGGCTTAGACGACGATGATCCCTTCTTCTTCGGTGCAAAGGCTTGTAGTTTTCTTCCATGATTGCAGCACTCTCCCTCACAAATAAATATCCGGGGTTTTCACCCGGTAACAAGGTACACAAATATTATTTTGGAGTCTGGACTTTGAGTGGATTAAGGATGTGATTTGTTGCACGAAACAAACGCGGTGGATGGCTAAGTCTAAGGTGATTCCGGCCTACAAACTAGAGCACACGAACAAAGAGTTGGATGAAAGACTTACCTCTCTCCTCCTCTTGGCTCGGTTCTTCTCTAGTGCATGCATGTTGCTTCGTGATCGCGTACACCTTCCAAACGTTCCCGTCCACTCCTTCGCTTGCACTATTGCTCCTTCCACTTGATGTTTTCGCTTTGACTCACTTCCATACTCCCTTGCCTCACATGCATCCATGATATTCCTACAAAACAAAGCCTTGGCTGCCCCCCATGCTTATACTTTGCATGTGGTTTAAATATGTTGGAGGGGCATCCCGTGATGTATCATGGTGCATGCATGGTTAGGTTAACTAGATTGCCTCCCTTTAAGTGTATTTAAGGCTAAACACTCCTCTAATTTCGAAATTTTAAAAAATATTTTTCAGAGCCATGCAAGAGCTCGAACATAATTTTAGAGAAGTTTTTAAACCATTAAAAACAAATGCAAGTCGAAAATATTTTATTTTTACGTCGATTTCGGTCTCACCGGTATAGTTTGCCTTCATTGGTTGAGAGCAAACATTTCCCGGCTTGATCATGGGGGCATAGGTTTAGGTTCTAATTTTGGCTAAATAAGAAAGATTTTGAATAAAACAAAATTAGAATAGGCTTAGAAAAATTCTAATCCTAGAGAAACCAAGGATAAAGATTTTTAGAACCAACCAAAAGCTTTGATTTCTAGGTTCACGCGAGTCCTACCACGTGCTGAATTTTATTAACACTTAAACATAAATCGTGGCTCTACTCGTGTGGTTTTAGCATGAAAAATAAGTCAACCTCAGCACCATAATGAGGGTGAAAGGTTGAGTTAAGGTTCTGAAATTTTTTTTTTCTTTTTGGTTGTGGTTTCTCGGAAAAGAAGCAAACAATCACATAGGATGGTTCATGTAAAGGGTTTATGATCAAGCAAAATATTCAACCAAGAATTATGTCTCTAATATTGTTCAACCATTCTAAGTCTAATGTTTTCGTAGTAAAATTCAAAACTGAATTAAATTTAAAAAGACTTGAAAAACCTGGAATCGGGTTGTCCTCCCGTAGCTTATTCTTGACTCGACGAAACGGGTTGCCTCCCGCCTAGCGCTTCGTTTATAGTCCATGGCTAGACTTCTTCACTTGATTACTCCGGATCAACGCTCTTTGCGGGCGTTGCAATCTTGGGTACCCACTTTGGCTTAGTCAATTTTTTTTTGGTCTTCACGAGTCGGCTTTGTCCTTTGGTCTTGACGGATGCAACAACTTCCTTGTGGCTCGGCATCTCGAACTCCGGTCTTCGGTTGTGATCTTCATGGTCTCCTTAGTGTGATCCTCCATCTCTCCCGAATGAGTTTGAGTAGCCTTTCGCCGTCTTGGGACCTTGGAGTTGTCTCGGATATTCTTCTTTGTCACCAATCGGTTGTCCGGCAAGCTGTCCCACTTGCGTCTAGCATCTTTATCACGATGAACACTTCACACTCCTTGCATGTGGATCTTGCTTTGGTGGCCTTTAGGTGTTGAGCTTCTTTCTCCATCTCCATCTTCTCCATCCTCCTCTTGATCTTGAACGGCCTTCGGCGTCTTGACTTGGAGGTGGTGATTCCCTTGGAGATTTTGATGGTCCTTCGAGCTTGTGTTGCACGTCACCTTTGCCGTAAAGTTTTCCTGGATGGAGAGGTAGCCAACCATCTCCGGTTAGGGTTAGTGATAAAACAAAAATCTAAAAAGAAAAGAAAAATTAGGGTTAATCAAAACTAGATTAGATTGATATTTTTTTCTTTTGAGGATGATCAAACATAAGAGATGCAAAAGAAAATCAAAAGAAAAACCGAAAGATAAGCGATACTAGATCGGATCTTGATTGCTTGTTCCCGGCAACGGCGCCGGAAAAAAGGGGCTTGTTGACGGTTAATATTTGTATCAAAGTTCGTTTGTGACTTGCAAGCGGACAAGTCTCCCGTCGTAGTCAAGGGACCCTTCTTCCCTCGAGTGGTGAACCCAAGGTATCGAATCCGTGGAACAATGTGCAACGCAAGGATTCAATCTAGTAAAGCAAGGTAAAGCTATCTATTGAAGAATCAGATTGCATCTAATCTACTAACTCATAAAGAAAACGAATCTAATCTAATCTACTAAAGAGGTAACAAGAGAAAGCAAGAGATAACCAATCTAGAGAATCTAGATCATGCTTATGTTGTAGCTCCGAACAAGATAGATGAAGATAGAAAAGCGAATCTCATTAAAAGCATCTTTAAATCGTGGCCTTCCCATCCGACTCCGAAAACATCCGCCTTTCGAGACCCCCGTTCGTCACAACGTATCCCTATTCATGCGGGGAGCTTAGGGCGAGTTCGATAGAACAAGTTGAAATCACTTGGCCGGTCCGGTATGCACCTCTAGCCACCGCGGCTACAAGAGCACCCTATGTAATCTATCTTAAGTATAGATCGTAGAAGAAGCAAAACCAAGAAGAAAACAAAATCATCGAGAAGGCACTTGATCGCTAGAAATCGAATTCACTTACAAACTTCACCATGAATGATTACATGAACAAGATCACCACCGGGGCCCTCCCTCGATCTTGATCCTCGCTCCGAGCTCCGACGTGGTCTTCCATGCAAGGTTCCCACGTCGGCTAGGGAAACCCTAGACAACTAGCACGACCCTCATCTTCAAGTTGGTGTCCCTCAAGCTTCTCTGCTCCTCGGCGGCGGAATACGACTTCTCTCTGCGTGGCTCTCGATCGGGGGGCTATTTATAGCACGGGAAGCAATTAGGTCAAAGGAGAGGCCGATTGGGCCCCGAATTGGGGTCGGGCCGGCCGGCCTGGGCCGACCGGCCCGGGCCCAATTCGGCCCATCCCGCGGCCTGCTTCGCCGGTGTTGCGTCCCACGTCTTCTAGATGTTCTCCCCTTTTGCATGTGGGCCCTTGACGTCGGTTTCTCTCCGAATTGGACTCAACTCCTTGTCTTGCAAGATTCGAGGCACTTTTCCGGTTCGGTCCTCGGAGTTTATCATCTTCTCGGGCTTGGTCCTTGGGCTCTTGGAGTCATGTTCACTTCATTGCTTGACTTGTATCGGGCTTCAAGATCTTGTCATGAGGTGCTTAATGAACTTATCCCGGAAGTCTTGCTTTCAACGTTAAAACCCTGCGTAAACACATAACTCCAAAACCGACATGCACAAGTGAACTTGTTATACCACGGGGGTTAGTACCAATGAATAAGATACAAAAGTTATGCCAACACCGAAGGTAAACTCATGGCTAGGTTGATGGATTTTCACTGTCAACATCTCCCCCATGCTTAAACCTTGCTCGTCCTCGAGTAAGCCTTCGATGGATATCATCATTGCCAAACAATGTTTAAACCTTGCACTTGATCATACATGAAAAAAACATAATGCTCTCAAAAGTTTAATTCGTTTAAGTTCCATAATGTACTAGCCTTCACCTCTACGGAGGGTAGATTCTTATTAAGCTTATCCCACAAGTATTAACATGCTCACAAAGTTTAAATAGACCTCGGAATTTTGAAATAAAGAACGAGATAAAGAAAAGAGCTAAACCAAATTCACAAATTTAAATCACCTTGCATGTTGCTCATGAACTCTCATCTCTCTTGTCTCTCAAGCCTATATATTCTACTCCTTTCCCTCTCATAACATATATGTGTGGTAGGCTTTATATGGAGCTTTGGGAAAGTTTAGTCCTAACAAGATTTTATAAATGAGGTGTTGTCAAAACAAGACAAGCTTCTCATGGTCTTACCGAGACTCGTCAAAAAGGTCATTGGAAAATAATGTTAAATCAAGGAGGGGAAAGAGAAAAATACACACACTTTTAGATGAGTGGACATGTGCAAATGGCAAAGAGTGATCCCGAGGCACAAAGGAAGTCCTCGTTATCGGATTGCACATGGTTGGAAGATGAGAATGGATCTTTTTAACTTGAAGCCTTGAATGCACTTTTAGAGAGCCGGGGAGTTCACTTTACGCACATATATTTTTTTCTCTTTCTCATATTTCTCATTCTTTTCTTTCTTTCATTCATTCATTTTTTTTCTTGTCATATATTCAGTCCATGACTTTCACAACGAAGTTTTGATTTTTTATACCTTGAAAGTCATGAATATCACTGGATTTTTTTTACCCAACCCTATACATCTCTTTCATCATTTTTTTTAAAATACTCCCTTTTGAACTCTAAAAGCGCACCGTACCAACCTCCTCCCCCATGCTTAGACGTTGCTCGTCCTCGAGCAAAGAGGCAAAAAATAAGGTAGGTACCGGAGATATTTTTCCTTGGAGAGATACTTGAAATCTTCAACGTTGGCACCGTCTTGCGATCTTCCTTGAATTGATGATCCATTCTCAACGATAGGTTGTGGTCAAGGAGGTAATCACAAAAAGATGATATTTGGTTTAAGGGTGGATATCCGGCGAAGTTTGTGAGATCTCCAATGCGGGGATACACAATGCACGGATAAAAGGCTAGCAAAAAGATAGATACGCAAAAACGGAATGACCAGCTTCTTAGTCTCGGGCCGGAGAAATCATGGCTCGTAATAACTCACTCAAAAATAAATCTTGTACACTAAGGTTTATGCACTCAAATATATATAAGGCTTTGGATAGGTTGAGCAACACACAAGTGATATTTATGACAAGGTTAGCGATATTTTTGAACATAAAAGACATCTTTAATCTATTCATAACTTGAGAGCACATAAAACACTATGGGTCTTTATTTTAATCATAACCTCCGCTGAAGATTGAGCTAGCATTTAGATAATTTCAGATTTGTATTTTTAAGAGAGCACTAGTTCAAACATGCATAAACCAATTACAAAGATAAACAAAGCTTGCCTCTTAACTCCCTAAATCACCGGGAATCGCGAATCCTTTGAACACCACCAAAAGCTAGAGCACCGAACGAAAATCCTCGAATCGAAGTGGTTTCCCGGCGTTTGAGGGCACAAGATCAATCACAAAGATGCATGAGACATCCATCCATGTTTCCCTCAAAGAAATCCGGGGAGAACCCCACTCAAATCCGCGGAATCATGCCACGAACAAAGGCACGAAAACAAGCACAAAAAGACCACGAAAAACACAACTCCGAATCTTCTATACAAACCAGGAAAGATTCACAAGGTCTAGCATGCCGCCCTAGCATCCATCCCTCTCAACAAATCTCTCATGAAGCTCTCATGCTAGCCTAGAGAAAATGGAGAATAAAAATAGCTACGAAAATGAGAAATGGGAGGGGTGAAATGAAACCCTAAGTCGCGGAGAGAGAGAGCCATCCACACAGACCCATGGCTTATATATCGGGTCCCGCCGGTGTGGGAAATGACTCGACTACCCCTAACTCAACTACTGGCGATACAACCCACGCAGGGGCATTTATGTAATGTTTGTGGGTCTTGCCATCGGACGGCCACGCCTTCGCCGCACCCCGCGTCCTCCCGACGCAAGCCATGCGATCCTACCGCGTGTCCTCCACTTCGAAGCTTCCCGACATGCCCGGATCCCGTCTCCGTCGTGTTGGGTCTTCGGACTTGGTTTTGAGGCCCAAACCAAGAAACTGTCCTCCGATGGTTTTGTGGGCAAACCACCAAACCTCGCGTGCTCGGTCCGAGCCTCCCGCCAAACCACTTGACGCGACCGCCACCGTGCACCGGCTCGATTGTCCATGACTTCGTCTTGCTCGTATCGCCACCATGTGACCCGCACCTAGTCTCGCCGTCCACCGGGTCCCTCGAACCGAGCCTACTTGTCTCTCCATCTCTCGGAGGCCCCTCAAGGCCGAAGACCTTACGCGCCCGTTCTTCACCTACAACAACACGAACTGGGTCGCAGCCTACACCTGCGCACTGAGCCAAGAGTCAGTCCAACACCCGTTGTCAATCACTCATCACTGAGGAGCGGTCATCCATCGACCACCGGGATGCTCCTGGTCCCCAATCTCCCCCTTGATGAGTGCATTGACAACACACAACGTGAAATGAAATTCATAGAAAGAAAGAAAGGAAGAAACAAGAAAAAACAAAGAAGCTCAACTCATGACCAAAACCAAAGAAAGGCAAAGAAAGGTCACAAGCCAAGGAAAGCACCAACTCCACACCGAAAACAGCAAGAAAGCTCCCCCTGAACAAATGCAAGCTCCCACCGAACATGTGGATGCAAACTTCCAAATTTTAGCTCACCTCTTCGAATTTTCATTAAGCTCACCTCTTCTCCCCCTTGTTGACAATGTATGAATCAAGGTGAAAATGCAGAAATGCAAAACAAAGCATATAAACATCTACATGAGCTTCTCAAATAGGCCAAATCTAGTGTCAAAGGCTAGAAATGAGACAGAGATCACACATATGAATCATAGCATAGTCAAAGCATTGCCGCAAGTAATATATGAAAATACAAGCATGTGACAAAGCAAAATTTTCAAATTTAAACAATTTGACCAAAAGAAGACCCGCATGTAAAAGCCTATCCATGTCACACTCGAGCCACAAACATGCATACCACTCAGAGATCATACAAGGATATCAAATTCTCAGCAAAAGATCATGGCAAACACCCATAAAGCAAAGCATGTCATGTCAAAGCTCATGAGCCATGTGTCCACTTCGGGGAGACTTCTCCACTGGTGAACAACATGCAACATGTTTTGCACCCATATGTGAAAGATAAGACATTTTAAGCATAGACATGATGGATGGAGCAATTTTCAAGTATTACACACTTCTTTTCAAGATTAAATCATTTCATGGTACATGAAGTGCCTTTGCGGGAAAAAGAAGCTTATGCTCCTCCATGAATGCAACATAGGCTAAACATTCACAATGATATACGGCCTTTGGCCCAAATGCAAGAAAAAGGCATCCAAGCACAATCTAAGCACAGAAAGCACATTTAGACCAAAACGTATGGATACACTACTACACATGAGTGGAGCACATTTCACCAAAAATTAGTCAAGATTAGCATTTATTTCAAAAAGGGCTATCTCACCACACATATATCTCAAATATTCCAAGAGCATAGTCTCACAACACCATTTCTCCACACATATGACCAATATCTCACAAATAGCCAAAGAGACTCAAATAAGGCACATGAAAGAAGCTCATCATCCTAAAATGCAATATGATACAAATGCAACATGATATATGACAAGATGGCTATCCTACCATGGTTTGTACATTAAGCAAAGCATGTATATACATCAAGGTAAAACATGTTATGAAACAAATGATACAAAAGAAAAAACCCCCAAGAATCAACTAGAAAGGGCAACAAACCCCAAGTTCCCCCCGCAAGCGCACAAATGTAGCTTGGTCGAGAGGCTTTGTAAAGATGTCAGCTAGCTGATCTTGGGTAGGGACATGACTTAACACAATGGTTCCTTTTTCCACATTGTCCCTCAAGAAACGATAACTCACTTCTATGTGTTTGGTTTTGGAGTGAAGCACTGGGTTTTTAGCTACGCTTATGGCACTGGTGCTATCACAAAAAAGTGGGATCTGGGTGCACTCCTCACCAAAGTCTCTCAAAGTGTATGAAATCCACAACAGCTGGGAACAAAAACTCGCGGTTGCAACATACTCCGCCTCGGTGGTAGACCGAGCTACACTAGGCGCTTGCGGGAAGACCATGAAACCAACGAAGACCCAAGAAACCGACAAGTACCGAAGTAGACTTCCTCTCGACTCAACAACCAACAAAATCCGCATCGGAAAAACCATGAAGAGAGAGTCGAGGAGGAAGAATACCAAAGGCCAAGACCAGGGGCGGATCGTAGGTACCGAAAATCCTCTTGACGGCTGTCGATGTGATGTCCTTGGCGAAGCTCGAAAACGAGCGCACAGACACACACTGAACTGTATGTCTGGCCTCGTCGCCGTCAAGTAGAGGAGGGAGCCGATCATGCTCCTGTACTCCCGCTGGTACACTGGTTCTCCGTCCTTGTCCGCATCCAAAGTGGTCGTACTCCCCATGGGAGTCGACATCGGCTTCACATCTTGCATCTGGAACTTCCTTAGCATGTCTTTCGTGTACTTGGTCTGGTGCACGAATGTTCCATTCTTCACTTGCTTGATCTGCAGCTCGAGAAAGTACTGCAACTCGCCCATCATGCTCGTCTCAAACTCCCTGCTCATCTCATCTGCAAACTTGGCAACAAGGTTATGTGACGAGCCACCAAAGACAATATCATCCACGAATATCTGAACAATTAACAAGTCATTTCCATGCTTGAGGAGAAACAGGGTCCTATCCACGGTGCCCATCACAAACCCTCTGCTCAACAAAAAACCTCTCAGTCTCCCATACCAAGCACGGGGCGCCTGTTTCAAGCCATACAGAGCCCTTTTCAACCTGTACACCCTGTGTGGGTACAACTCACTCTCAAACCCAGGTGGCTGCTTCACATACACCTCCTCCTCTATGACCCCATTCAGAAAGGCACTCTTCACATCCATCTGAAACAACTTGAACCCTTTAGCCACGGCAAAGGCTAGAAGGATCCGAATTGCCTCAAGATGGGCCACAGGAGCAAAGGTCTCCTCATAGTCGATCCCCTCCTTCTGACTAAACCCCTGAGCAACAAGTCTGGACTTGTTCCTCACAACCATCCCATTCTCTCCCTCTTTGTTCTTCCAAACCCACTTGGTTCCTATGGGATGGCAATTTGGAGGTGGTTCAACTAACTCCCACAAGCTCGGTTCCTCTCAAAGTTTTCCAACTCCGATGCATAGAATTGACCCGGTTTGCATCGGATAAGGCGTGTCCAATGTCCTTGGGCTCAAAGGTGGCAACAAAAGCAAGCATGAGCAAAATGAGAGGAATTCCGGACCTTGACCGTGTAGTACGTTCGTCGATGTCCCCAATGATCTTTGACGGGGGATGCACTTCTTGAATTCGCCGGGGAGCCTCACGCCTCGAGACTACCTCCCCCTCGGCTTCGGCTTCTCTCGCCGGTCCTCTTGTCGCACCGTCGTTGTCCATGAAGTAGACGGTCCACGCTCCGTAGTGGTTGTAGGGGAAGTAGTGGGTACACACTCGGCCCTCGGGCGCATGGTTCTCTCCATCATCATCTCCGGCTTCATCCTTCTCCTCTTCAAAAAGGTCCTCGGCCATCTCCTCATCACCTGCACATTCAAAGCCAAGAGAGGTACATGGCATTGTCTCGTCGAAGGTTACCTTACAAGTCTCCATGATTCTGTTAGTCTCAAGGTTAAGCACCCTATAGGCTCTAGAATGGTTAGCATATCCAAAGAAAATACCATCACTAGACCTAGCCTCAAACTTGTCGAGTTTTCCCTTTTTAAGAATAAAGCACTTGCAGCCAAAGACTCGGAAATGACTCACCTTGGGTGCCCGACCATGCATAAGCTCATAACAGGTCTTCTTCTTGAAAGTTCGCAATAAAATCCTGTTGGAAACATGACAAGCCGTATTGACCGCCTCAGCCCAATACCTCCTAGGAGTCCTGTGCTCATCGAGCATCGTCCTAGCCATCTCACAAAGAGTCCGATTTTTCCTTTCCACAACTCCATTTTGAGGGGGCACATAATGGGTCGAATACTGATGTTCAAGACCTAGATCACGACAAAAGGCATCAAAACGAGAGTTCTTGAACTCTGAGCCATTATCACTGCGGATAGCTCGAATAGCATTCCCATGCCTCTCGTTTTTCAACCTCACGATCAGATCTCGAACAAAACCAAATGTCTCACTCTTGTCTTCCAAGAAAAACACCCCGTGGAAGTGGCACTCTAGGCTCAGGAATACCATGAGACTGGCGATACCTGTCCTGGTTTGCTTCCTCCCTAGCAAGCCTCTCATCCCTATTCCTCTTGTAGCAAAACTCTACTAGGTGTCTCTCCTTGCCACAATACTCACACCCGAAGGGGATGGGTTTTGGTTTTGGCTCGGCTTCTCTCTATGCTTCTCTCCCTTCTCACTCACAAACTTCACCGGTTTACGGAAGTCATTTGTCTTAGGTGGGAATTTGGGTGGATCTTGGGTTGTGTCAAGCTTGTTGCAAAGGTGGTTGGGCTTTGATGTGAAAGAGTTCTTGGGTGCTTTTGGAAGTGGGACTTGGATGTCTCCGATCACCTCAAACTCGGGGTTTGACTCAACACACTTCTCATACACACTCTCCCCACTGTTCTCTCCCACTTTCTCACCCAACTTCTCAAAACCCAAACCACGACCATCCGCTCTCTTGAACTCCTCAATCATGATTTTCAATTGAGGTTCCTACCCAGACAACCAACCCAACACCTTCCTCAAATAGTCATTCTCCTCATAGATGACATCCAAACGGGAAGTAAGTTCAAGATTGCGCAAAGAAACTTCATCACAGCTAGAGCATGCATTGACAACAAAAGATTTCAAAGAAGCTTCCAAAGTGCTAATAGTAGAACGAGCATCAACAAGCTTAGCATGCATAGTAGGACATGATTTACAAGCACCAAGCAAAGTAGGTCTAGCCTTAAGCTCATCATACTCAGTCCTAAGAGCATCTAGTTTAGCCAAAGTGGAAGCATTCTTCTCATTAAGCAACTTGATCTCATTCAACCATGCATCACACTCAAGACACTCAACATCATCGGGAGTAGTAGGAGCAAGTTTCAAAGAGTCATTCTCAAGTTTCAATTCAAGCAATTTGGACTCTAACTCTCCTACTTTCTCACTAGCATTCTCAAGTTGAGCCCTAAGATCTTTCCTCATCTTCTTAGCATCTCTCAACACACTATCACGGTTGTCAATCAAGCCATTCAACCTAGTGATCTCGGCAAGCAAAGAGTCGGGGTCACGATTTACCTCATCCTCCGAGTCAGAGTTGCTGTCTTCCTTGTCGCTCTTCTTGCTGCTCGAGCTATGGGCCATGCCACAAAAGCCTTCAAGTGCCACACAGCTCAATCCACTGAGGTTCCGGCTTGCACTCTTCTTGCCCTTGTGCCTCCCGGCATCTTCATCTTCACTGCTTGAGCTTGACTGCGTGTCGCTTGAGCTTGAGTCGACGTCACTTGCACCGGCCACCATGGCTCTTGCCCTGTCCTTCTTGTAGCCGCCCTTGCTCGGTCGCCACTTCTCCTTGTCCTTGCTCTTGGACTTGCTGAAGTACTTGCCCTTGGAGGAGTACTTGTCTTCACGCCTCGGGTGCGCCTTGTACTCGCTCATCATATACTTGTTCTCCTCTGCTTCCGGGCACTCGGCGATGAAGTGCCCACGCTTGCCACACTTGTAGCACGTCCCTGAGCTCCTCCTTGCATTCCTCTGACTCTCGTGTAGTCGATCAAACCTTCTTGAGAGCAAGGCCAGCTCCTCCTCGCCCAGCACATCAAACTCCTCATCTGGAATAGACAAAAGAGAAGACAGGGAAAACTGTCGACATGAAGGGTTAGCTTTGCCCTTTGATCCGCCCACAAGAGCAAGACTATGGTCAGTCGAGCCCTCATGCTTGGATTGCAACTTCCTGTCAACCTCAGCCGACTTGAGCTTTGAGAAGAGGTCATCCAACTCAATAGTCAAATATGCGCCGGACTCCTTGATGGCCTCAACCTTAGCACCCCAAACATTTGGATCCAAGACATGCAAGAGCTTCAAAGCTTCGATCATGCTCGGTGTAAGGAAAATCCTCAACATTAGCTTTCATGTTGTTCACGATGGCGGTGAACCTGCGAAACATCGCATCTATGTCCTCACTAGGGAAGTTGAGTGAAGTTCTCATATTGCATCCGGTAAGAGACAAAGAGGCGAGCCTTCACATGGTTATCACCACCGTGAGCAACCAACAACTTCTCCCAAATTTGCCAAGCAAGATTCAAATGGCGAACATGCTCAAACTCAGGATCACACAAGCTTCAGACCAAGTGATCAACGGCTTTTGCATTTGCCTCATACTTGGCCTTAGCACCGGCATCGGTCACCATAAGAGTATGGATGTTGACCGGAATAGCATAGGTCTTGTCAAGCACAATGAAATCCAACAGCTTTCCATGAAGAAAGATCATCATACGATCCGCCCACTTGTGGTAACCCTTGCCATCGAAGTGCGGCGGACCGCCCCGCTCAACGTACGCCATCTTAGGATTCAATACTTATCAAAGTCGCAAAGAATCTGGCATCAACCTCTGATACCAATTGAAGGATCAGATGGCGACTAGAGAGGGGGGAGTGAATAGGAGCCGGTAAAAATTCTTCTCAAAGAACCGGGCCTATACCCTAGTCAAATCCCGGTCACACACAAGCGATGGATCGAATCACACACCAATCGCCAAGACAACGAGGTTATGAATCAACCTATAGTCCTAGGAACGATTCCTTGAAGCACACGCGGAAGCACGAGAAAGAAAGGGAGGAATCGAACCAAGAAGCAAATCACTCAGCCTCTGGCGAACCGTCCGGCCAGGCAGGGCGGACCGTCCGCGATGGGCCGCGCGGACCGTCCGGCAGCGGGGGTACCGCGGACCGTCCGCACCCTTGCCGCGGACCGTCCGGCCCGAGCCGCGGACCGTCCATTAAAGCGAACGGAACCTCCGGTAGAGAACCTCGAAAAACGGACCGTCCGCGGGGAGCACGCGGATTGTCCCGCGGGCACCCGCGAACCGTCCGCCGGTACACGCGGACCGTCCGAAACTTCGTCCAACCAAAACTCAAAGCCACGACGGATCGAAATGAAAGGCGAGAAAGAACACGAAGAACACCCGACGAACAGCACCCTCGTGGACCATCCGCCAACACCATGAGGACCGTCCCGCCCCTCGCGGACAGAATAGAAAAACGCCCGACCTCGAAGGTCAACTCCCACAAATCATCATCGGATTTCCCAAACGGTAGAAGCTGTGGAGACAAGGGTTTGGGGACATGAAAAGTGTCACACAAGGATGCTATACCCCAAAAAGCTTGCCTCCTAACTCCCTAAATCACCGGGAATCGCGAATCCTTTGAACACCACCAAAAGGTAGAGCACCGAACGAAAATCCTCGAATCGAAGTGGTTTCCCGGTGTTTGAGGGCACAAGATCAATCACAAAGATGCACGAGACGTCCATCCATGTTTCCCTCAAAGAAATCCGGGGAGAAAGCCACTCAAATCCGCGGAATCACGCCACGAACAAAGGCACGAAAACAAGCACAAAAAGACCACGAAAAACACAACTCCGAATCTTCTATACAAACCAGGAAAGATTCACAAGGTCTAGCATGCCGCTCTAGCATCCATCCCTCTCAACAAATCTCTCATGAAGCTCTCATGCTAGCCTAGAGAAAATGAAGAAGAAAAATAGCTATGAAAATGAGAAATGGGAGGGGGGAAATGAAACCCTAAGTCGCGGAGAGAGAGAGCCATCCACACACACCCGTGGCTTATATATCGGGTCCCGCCGGTGTGGGAAATGACTCGACTACCCCTAACTCAACTACTGGCGATACAACCCACGCAGGGGCATTTATGTAATGTTTGTGGGTTTTGCCATCGGACGGCCACGCCTTCGCCGCACCCCGCGTCCTCCCGACGCAAGCCATGCGATCCCGCCGCGTGTCCTCCTCTTCGAAGCTTCCCGACAAGCCCGGATCCCGTCTCCGTCATGTTGGGTCTTCGGACTTGGGTTTGAGGCCCAAACCAAGAAATCGTCCTCCGATGTTTTTGTGGGCAAACCACCAAACCCCGCGTGCTCGGTCCAGCCTCCCGCCAAACCACTTGACTCGACCGCCACCGTGCACCGGCTCGATTGTCCATGACTTCGTCTTGCTCGTATCGCCACCATGTGACCCGCACCTAGTCCCGCCGTCCACCGGGTCCCTCGAACCGAGCCTACTTGTCTCTCCATCTCCCGGAGGCCCCTCAAGGCTGAAGACCTTTCGCTCCCGTTCTTCACCTGCAACAACACGAACTAGGCCGCAGCCTACACCTGCGCACTAAGCCAAGAGTCAGTCCAACACCCGTTGTCAATCACTCATTACTAAGGAGCGGTCATCCATCGACCACGGGACGCTCCTGGTCCTCAAAGTCGAAAATATTTTCTGACTACTTTTATGTTGGTCTCACCGGTATCGTTTGCCTTCATTAGTTGAGAGCAAACTTTTCCC
Organism: Cenchrus americanus; assembly: GCA_947561735.1. Taxonomy (NCBI): domain Eukaryota; kingdom Viridiplantae; phylum Streptophyta; class Magnoliopsida; order Poales; family Poaceae; genus Cenchrus; species Cenchrus americanus. The sequence goes on along the minus strand of OX387241.1, from coordinate 261,851,459 downwards.
GGCTTGATCATGGGGGCATAGGTTTAGGTTCTAATTTTTGTTAGATGAGAGAGATTTCGAATGAAATAAAATTAAATGAGGCTTAGAAGAATTCTAACTCTAGAGAAACCAAGGATATGGATTTTTAAACCAACCAAAAATCAAATTTCTAGGTTCACGCGAGTTCTACCATGCGCTGAAATTTAAATAACATCTAGTACAAGATGTGGCTCTACTCGTGTGTTTTTACCATGAAAAGCAAGTCAACCACAACATCATAAAGAGGATGAATGATTGAGGTAGGTTCTGAATTTTTTTTTGTTTTGGTTTCTCGAAAAAAACAAACAAACACATAGGAGGGTTCATGTAAAAGGTTTATGATAAAAAAATATTCAACCAAGAATTGTGTCTCTAATATTATTCAACCATTCTAAGTCTAATGTCTTGCATAGTAAAATTCAAAACTGAATTGCTTGAAAAGACTTGAAAAACCTGGAATCGGGTTGTCCTCCCGGTAGCTTATTCTTGTCTCGACGAAACGGGTTGCCTCCCGCCTAGCGCTTCGTTTTAGTCCATGGCTAGACTTCTTCACTTGATTACTCTGGATCAACGCTCTTTACGGGCATTGCAATCTTGGGTACCCACTTCCTCACCATCTAGGGCACGGCCTTATTCTTCGGCTTTGTCATATTTTTGGTCTTCACAAGCTGGCTTTGTCTTTTGGTCTTGACGGATGCAACAACTTCCTTCATGTAATGCCTCGGCATCTCAAACTCCGGTCCTTCGGTCGTGATCTTCATGGTCTCCTTAGTGTGATCCTCCATCTCTCCCGAATGAGTTTGAGTAGCCTTCGCCGTCTCAGGACCTTGGGGTTGTCTCGGATATTCTCCTTTGTCACCCATCGATTGTTCGTCAAGTTGTCCCACTTGCATCTCTAGCATCTTCACAATGATGAACACTTCACTTATGGAGCTTCCGACCTCCGTCACCTTGCCATATAGATTCTCTAATACTTTCTCCATAGCCTCAAACTTAGTGATGGCGTCCTTGTTGATCTCAGCTTGCTCGTCCATCAAGTCTTTGAATTGTGCACAAAGAGGAACCAAATCTTGAATGGACAAACTTGCATTAAATCAGGGTGTACCTTGGACATGGTCGTACTCCTCACACTCCTTGCATGTGAATCTTGCTTCTGCAGCCTTTAGGTGTTGAGCTTCTTTCTCTATCTCCATCTTCTCCATCCTCCTCTTAAGTAAACCAGTGTGCCACTCAAGGAATCCGGCTCGTATGTATTCATTGAAATGCTCTAAAGCTCTCGCAATCGTCATGTGGATAGTTGAGACCTTGATCTTGAACGGCCTTCCGGCGTCTTGAAGGTTTATGATAGGTAGATCAATGATGTTCGGGGTGCATAGCTCGCGCTCCGGTTGTGGTCGTTCTCCCATGGGTGGTGATTGAGGTTGATCTTCCTTTGGACTTGAAGGTGGTGATTCCCTTGGAGATTTCGATGGTCCTTCGACTTTTGGATCTAGGGTTTCCAACCCTTTAGCTTGTGTTGCACATCTCCTTTGCCTATAAAGTTTTCCTAGATATCCAAAAAAGAAAGTTTGGGTTTCTTGGAGAGGTAGCCAACCATCTCCGGTTAGGGTTAGTATTAAAAAAAATCTAAAAAAAAGAAAAATTAGGGTTAATCAAAACTAGATTAGATTGATTTTTTTTAGGATGACCAAACTTAAGAGATGCAAAAGAAAATCAAGAAAAGAAAAAACTGAAAAATAAGCGATACTAGATTGGATCTTGATTGCTTGTTCCCCGGCAACGGCGCCGGAAAAAGGGGCTTGTTGACGGTTAATAGTTGTATCAAAGTTCGTTTTGACTTGCAAGCGGACAAGTCTCCCGTCGTAGTCAAGGGACCCTTCTTCCCTAGAGTGGTGAACCCAAGGTATCGAATCCGTGGAACAATGTGCAACGCAAGGATTCAATCTAGTAAAGCAAGGTAAGCTATCTTTGATGAATCAAAGTTGCATCTAATCTACTAACTTATAAAGGAAACACATCTAATCTAATTTACTAAAGAGGTAACAAGACAAAGCAAAGAGATAACCAATCTAGAGAATCTAGATCAGGCTTATGTTGTAGCTCCAAACAAGATAGATGAAGATAGAAAAGCGAATCTCATTAAAAGAATCTTTAAATCGTGGCCTCCGGTCTGGCTCCGAAAACGCCCACCTTTCAAAACCCCCGTTCTATCACAACGTATTCCTATTCATGCGGGTAGTCTAGGGCGAGTTCGATAAGAACAAGTTGAAATCACTTGGTCGGTGCAGTATGCACCTCTAACCACCGCGGCTACAAGAGCACCATAAGCAATCTAGCTATAGACTAGATTGGGGAAGAAGCAAAACCAAGAAGAAAACAAAATCATCGAGAAGGCATTTGATCGCTAGAAATCGGATTCACTAAAAGACTTCACCATGAATGATTACATGAACAAGATCACCACCGGTACCTCGATCTTGATCCTTGCTCCGGAGCTCCGACGTGGTCTTCATGCAAGGTTCCCACGTCAGCTACGGAGACCCTAGACAACTAGCACGACCCTCATCTCCGAGATGGTGTCCCTCAAGCTTCTCTGCTCCTCGGCGGCGGATGACGAATTGATTGATGCGTGGCTCTCGGTCAGGGGGTATAAATAGCCCGAGATGCATCTAGGTCAAAGGGGGGCCGATTGGGCCTCTAAATGGGCTTGGCCGGCCGGCCTGGGCCAGCCAGCCTGGGCCCACTTCAGCCCAGTCCGCGGCCTCCTTCGCCCGACGTTGCTCCCCGAGTCTTTTAGATCCTCCCCCCTTTTGCATGTGGGCCCTTATCGTTAGTTTCTCTCCGAATTGGACAAAGCTCCTTGTCTCGCAAGATTCGGCACTTTTCTGGCTAGGTCCTCGGAGTTTTCCATCTTCTCGGGTTGGGTCCTTGGGCTTCTTGGAGTCGTGTTCACTTCATTGCTTGACTTCTACCGGGCTTCAATGTCTTGTGATGAGGTGCTGAATGAACTTATCCCGGAAGTCTTACTTTCAACGCTAAAACCCTGCATAAACACTAAACTCCAAAACCGACATGCACAAGTGAACTTGTTATACCACGGGGGTTAGTACCAATGGATAAGGTATAAAACTCATGCCAACACCGACGGTAAACTCATGGCTAGGTTGACGGATTTTCACCGTCAACAAGTCAACATTCGGAGGATGAAGCTACATGGGAAAGAGAAGATGAGCTTATGGAAGATTTCCCTTAGTTGTTCTCAAATCTTTCCGAATCTCGAGGACGAGATTCTCTTTAAGGGGGTAGGATTTGTAACACCCTAAAAATTCCATCACTTAAAAATAATAGAAACATGGCTAGATTTTATTTTCTAAGGATTTTAAATAACTAAATCAAATAAAATTGACTTTTAAATACTAGAACAAAAAAATTAAATAAGTTAGAATTCATCAAGTGTTTGAATGCATGCATGACATTGCATTTGCTTTGATTGGTTGAGTGCATTAGTTTTAAAATAAAAATTCGAAACTCTAAAGTCTCAAATTTACCCTCCAATTCCTCCCTATCTCTACCTCCCTCTCAATTCTTTTAGCCCAACCTACGCATCCTTTCTTTCAGCCCAAGTTCACCTCCCTCTATTTCTTTTACAAAGCCCACCAGCCAACTTCCCTCTCCTTTCTTTCTTTTTCCCGCCGGCCTAATCTTTGTTCTGGCCCATCAAACCAACTCGCGGCCCATCTACCTCTTCCGCCTCCCTCAGCCACTAACATGCGGGACCCACCCGTCGGGGTCATCTCCCACCTTCAACCGCCTCCAATCTCTCCCTTGCCTCCATGGCCACGCCGGCCACCGCCTCCCCAGCGCACCTCGGCCTTCCCCCTTCCCCCACCGAGGCCAAAAGTAAATGCCCCAGTGTGCACTCACTCCACCCCCTCGCCTCCATTTCCCCGAACCGCCACCACGAGCTCCACCGAGCTTCAATGCCGGCCACCCCGTCGGTGTCCATCCACCACCTCAAGTGCCCCCTCCTCTCCCCCTCCGATACCTATAAAAGGCACCCCCCGAGCACCTCTCCAAACCGCACTGCTCACCCGAGCTCTTCCCCTCGCGGCGCGCCGCCACACCAAGAAGCCGAACCGGAGCTCCGCCCTCGTCGTCGATCTCTTCCGCCGATGCCTCTCCTTCCTCTTCGAGCAGCTTGGTGAAATCGTCTTTCTCCTCTCTTTATTTTGGTACCTTTTCCGTTTTGTTTCGTGCTTGGTAGCGCCGTTTTGGCGTGCGCCGGCGAGCCTCCGGTGAGCCCGCCGCCGCCTGGCAGATAGGCCGCCGTCGCCTACCGCTTGCATTCGTCCACCGCCGTCAGAACCCCATCCAACGGCCCCCATCCGTCCAAGCCACCGAGTCAAACAGCCACTTACCGGTCAACTTATGTAGCCGCCGGCATTTTGCTAAAGACTCCATGTCTTTTTTTATAACTAACATGCTGGTCCTTCCACCATATAAAACCCACACTGTTTGGTCCTGATTTTTTTATGGTTAAGCCCCTAGCCTTTCAAAAATGTTCACCCGCATTCCAAAGCTCACCTTTTTGCACCAAAGTCCTCCAGTTTATACTCATAACTATGTTTTAGCCATTGGTCTTTTGTAGAAACCCCCCTAAGTTCCAGTACTTTTACAATCTAGCCCCTAATCTTGTCTAGGCCGTAACTTTTCCATCCTAGCTCCGTTTTAGGCGTTTTTGGTGTCCACACGATCGTCTCCACAAGCACGTTAGTTTTATAAGCTTGTTTTAGAATTTTAGAAATGTTTGATGTACTATTTTGTTTATTGTTTGTTTTCTTGTGTGATCATAGAGGACGTGCCGTTCGAGGACGAGCAGGTGCAATCTGTTGAGGAAGTCGAGCCACAATTTTTAGGGGACGAAGGCAAGTGATTTCCCCCTCTGCATATTCTTCTTGTCCTAATAACAAGCATATTATCACACTTTAAATTTTATAAGTTGTTATGCATAAATTTTGATGGGAAATGCCTATTAAGGAAAAGACTAGTTTTAATCCCTATACCTTGAACACCTTGTTTTAAATAAATGTTTGGGTAGATAAATGCTTAGATGCTATACTTTGGGGAATGGAATTTAACTTTATAAAATGTTGGTTAATATAAAGTTGTTCATTTATGGTAATACAAGATCATATAACTTAAATCGGAACATGGAGAACCACCCAGGAAAATAGTGCAACAACGGTCCATATGGCTCTGGCTTAGCCAATTAATTAGGAGTGTAAATTATCTAATGGCCCTGTCCGAAAGGAACACAGGGGGCTCGGGGTTGCAGGGGTATAGCTCGGTCCTCTTGGGGTAGTAGCCTTTGCTAAGGTGCTGACCACTAGGGAGGGTTATGGTCCGCCCTGAGCTGTAACTGTCGTGGGTTGTTAGGTGCTTTGCATGCCTTTGTAAAGGATTCGTAGTGGACCCCTAGCCACTCACCTCGGAAGTGTTTAAGGGCCTTGTAAACCCGGGCAAAATGGGGAACATGAACTGTGGGTAAAGTGTACTACCTCCGCAAAGTGAAAACTGATCGATCAGCCGTGCTCACGGTCAAGAGCGGCTTCGACCCTCACATGATAATTGAACTTGAATATGGAATTCAAATTGTGGTTACCAATGGTTTGAAGGAATAAATTTTATAAATTCTAAGTTTTGGGTTGGTACAAACTTACACTTAGTAAATAGGTGCTTACTAATAAAATTTGACCAACTTAAAAATGCTTAACGCTGAAAGCCTTAGCCTACCCTTGATAGCTTTGCATATTCCCCCACGGGCTGAGTACCAACCATAAGCGTACTCACCCTTGCCTATATGTGTTCAGAGGAGGATGCTGGAGCTGAGTTCTTCGATGAGTTCGATGGATTCTGAGGCATGCGATACCCCTAGTCAGGAGCTTGAGAAGACAAAGACGGTGTTTCATCATCTAGTTATCGATGTTCGTGTTAAGACCTTCGAGTCTTACGATGAGTGTAATAAGTTAATAAACCTCTTTTGTACATTTTGAGGAATGTACTGTGATATTACACTCATTTGTCTATCATATGTGTGAATTTGTAATTATGGCACATGTATGAGATGCATTCGGTTTCTTCGGAAAAATGGGTGTGATAGGTGTTGGGGTTTTAACTACGGATGGAGGACATGAGCTTGCCCCAGTCTGAAAGCGAGTGGATCAACTTGTCGATAGGACTTTCGTACACAGCACCTCGCCGAGAGTGGGATTAGGGCCGAGTTGAGCTCGGCAAGTGTGGAACCATACCTGCCAGCAGGATAGAAGGTATCAGTGGGGGAGAGGTGGGAGTGGGACCACCCTCTTAGTGCGTCTCCCATGTGGCCACATGGGGGCATTTCACAGTTCCAGTGCTATTCCCTTTGCGAGGGGATCACTTTGAGGTCCGAATGCAGGATGGGACCGTAACTATCGAGAGTTCGTACAGTAGGATAGGCTCGGTCGTTCGGCCACCGGCCGGGTGCCATTCCGAGATGGGTATAGGTGTACACGCTCTGCAGAGTTTTGATCTATACGTATAGCCACGTCCTCGGTCATGGACAAACCTTGAAGACATGTTCGTTCCTCATGTTTTGGGATTTATACCTTCCCCTTAGTTAGAGTGTGGTGAGCCGTGGTTGCAGTCGGTTAGAGGAGAGTGGCTCCCTCTACCTCGTCGATCTGATTGCAATCATTGAGGTGCGAGGAGAGGAAGTTCTCGCATCAACCCTAGATGGAGATAGGATGTGGAGACGGGGCCCTGGGATACCAGGTGGTTCCGAGCTATGTTTGAGAGTATGGTTTGGGACTGATATGGAGATGTTTTCTGTTTATGCTTCGCTGCTGCTGCATAGGAAACCTGAACTGCTACCTTGTCACTTTTCTTATCCTTTAGAGATAGGCCACTTAAAGCTGCATACAGTCGGTGACATGAACCTATCCCGTTCCTTGGGGATAGTTTTTTGAGTGTGCAGGATTGGACTTGGAGTGAGAGTCCGAGTTTGAGGAATTCATGAAGGAAGGGTTGCGTTGCTTCGCTTAAGGATGCCTGTGGTGAAGATTGAAGATGAAGACTTGAAGCCCTAGCTACCACTACACAGGATTTCCACTTGCCGCTTAGCCTAAGGGGCTTGTACTAAATTCGTATACCGAGTTGTTTTCAGATGTAAATATTCTATATTGTACTCTGATTTCGTTGTATGGAAATGATATTATTCTGTAATGAGTTTTGTACGTGAGAGCCACTGATCTAGGGACTATCACAAGAGTACAGGGAGTCGGGTTTTCCTCACCGAAAACCTGGGTCGTTACAACTCTTGTAACGGGCATGAAAATAGTGCCCGTTACTGTGAAATTAACATCAGAGATACGTTTTGTGAACATGCATCTCCTCTGTCTCGACCAAATGAAACGCATCTGTTTGTACGCGCGTCTACTTTCTCTCGATTGAATTAGACGCGTGCTTTCAACCTTCGTCTCCTATATCTCGATGAACGGGCCAGATCTTGGGGCCCACTAGTCAGGACTGGTAACGGGCTTTTACACTGCCCGTTACATTGTTTGCATGTTTGAAACGAGCTTTCTGAATGAAGCCCGTTCTCACTGATCAGTATTTGCAACGAGCTTTAATTAACACCCGTTACAGATACGTAGGCCATCCCTACAGTAACCTGCCCGCTTGCCGGCTGCATCCTGGAACCAGCCAGGATTTGGTAGCCATCATGGGATGCATCGTGGAACCAGCCAGGATATGGCAGCCACCACAGCAAGGAGACATCGCAAACACATTCTCACATCACAGATATAGGCAAAGCAAGATCACATTTATAGACAAGCAAGATCACATTTATAGACATGCTTGGATCACATCAAGTTTCAAGTTACTCTCGTTAGGGCTTGTTTGGATGGAGTCATGAGAAAACTGCCTGAACCAAGCAGTATCTGACCCACTACAAGAAACTATTTAATCTGTGACGCATTCTCCGCGACGTTTTCAGAAAACATCACGAATGTGCATTGCAGCCCAGAACACTATGACGATTTGTTAAATTCCAACTCTATTACGTATTCCTATTTTTCGTCATAGATGTGCATTGAATCCCAAAACACTGCGACGGTTTGTTAAATTCGTCGCGATTCTATGACGTATTCCTGTTTTTCGTCACAGATGTGCACTAATGGATATTAAAGCCCAGAACATTACAACGATTTGTTAAATTCGTCGCAGTTCGGCCCATAACGCTGTGACGTTTTAGCAGTTTCGTCGCGATCAACAAATAACAAATAGTCATGTTAGGAATGAAAAAATAATAAGTTTAAAAATCTAAAAATGATAAATTAAAAAAATCTAAAAAGTCAACAAATAACAAATTTAGTCATGTTATGAATGTAAAAATTTGAAAATGGAAAAAATCTAAAAACATCAACTAATAATAAATAGTCATGGAAAAAATTGAAAAGGGAAAAAAGGGAGTAGGTGGCAAGAGAACAAGAGCACTTACCATTGAGCTACCAATCGATTTGTAATTTCTATGTCTGTGTGGCCTATTTGTTGAATGAATTTTTCGGTTTTAATAATTTTATCCCACCCAAAAAAGGGGCCTGATGAGACTCGAACCCAACACATTTAATCCCACCCAAAAAAGGGGCCTGATGAGACTCGAACCCAACACCTCAAGGTTCACACATGCACGTTTCACCACTGAGCTACTCACTATTTTGTGTCCTTTGTTAACATTTTAGTTTATTTATAGATTTATTAGTAGGAATAAAACCTAAACCCAAAAAAAGGGGTGGAGTCGTGGGTTTGAACCCACGACCTGTGGTATAGAAGGAATGTGTGCTACCCAGGGTTAAATATACCGGTAGAACACCGGTTCCCGTGAAGTGGTAAACCGGACCGGTTTACCGCGCTGGCGAATTTATAGGCATGGTTTTGGGGTGGGAAACGGACCGGTTCCCACCGGTTTTGCGAACCCTGGTGCTACCACTACGCTATAAGTGGGAGCTGTGTTTGTTTGCAGATGTTTAATCTTATATAGTTTAAAAACTCCTTGGTTAAGGTTGCATTTTATAGACAAAATGGTTCATCATTCTCTTTTTAATTCTGAATTAAAAGTTGCATTTGGTTTTTCTCTTTCATATTGAAACAAACCGAATTTCCGCGAACGGAAACCCGACTCTCTGCACCTCCGTGATAGTCCCAGGAAGTGGCTATCACGTGCAATCCCTGTCTCAAGTGGTACAAATCCATACAACACGGGAATAAAAGAAGAATTACATAATATTATTATTACAGCATCAGAGTACAACTCTTAAGCACAAGCCGGGTACAAGTCCAACAGGACTGAATCAAGAAAGATAAAACATCTACGCAGCGGATCTATCGAAGCGAAGCGTCTCCAGCTCCACAGGCAAACTCGAGCATAGGACCAGCTCTAGTCTTCACACCTTCGTCACAGAAGTTGTAGTCGTAGACGGTTACCAAGTCTGAAACGCCAGCATCTACCCGATAAGCGTGTAGGTCATGTCAGCTTCCCAACTAAGAGCAAAAGCGGTGGTTGAATCTAATATGCATGGTTAAAACCAACATTTGGCTGTAGAAAGCTATGCATGCAGCAGCGTGGAAGCAACAATCAAGGTATGCAGAATAAGCAGCGAGGTCCACACCTCCGGGAGGTCCACAGCCTCGAGGTCCACACCTCCGGGGTCCGCACCCCTCAACAAGGATGTCCACACCAAAGCACTGAATCACAACCACGATCCGGCTCCCAACTCTCATCCGCGATGTGGGGCTCACTCGCTCCTATCCCCACATCTCAACGGCCTCGGGGCCGGGCTCACTCACTCGGGGGAGAGAAGAAGCACAAGAATAGAGTCTAGTCGGAAGTAGCGGTAGATAGCGAGCTCGTCCATAACCGGTGGACACGGACTATAGCTATAGGTTTAAGCACTCGAGAGGTTGTACAACCGTACCCGCCGGATAGAGCCGGAAACGGTGGCCGCCGCCCCGAACCCTACCATACACCGGAGTCCAAGTAAGTGGATAGTACCCTTCTACGTCTCCGAGTCCGGCGCAACCCCCCGCCGTAGAGCTCATACCGCCGCCGAGGGGTCCCTCGAAGCCGTGGGAACCCTTCCCCGGCCTCGCCGGGCGAAGTCTTCTAAGGAGGAACGTCGTCTCCCATCACGATCACACCGATCCGCCTACAGGCAGGGTGCTATCCACTACGAGTCTCACCCCGCACCCCCGCCCATAACAAGGCGGGCGGTTTATACTAAAATAGATACTGCATCTAGTGGTAAGTCGACTCTGTCCTTAAGGGCCGAGAGCGAGCACTCCCCATCTCCATCCCGTCCGACACGCCGCTCGGGTAAGAGGCCAGATCGCATCTTCCTGAGGCAGGCGTTCACAAGTAGCCAAATGGCTCGCTCCCGCCAGAAACACGTCAAGGAAGAACACACCCAGAACTCACGCTAGAACACACCGAGATCTCCCACATCTCAGTCCAAGCCCAGAGTACCATCCATAATCAAGCAACAAAAGTATGAATAGTTGGTATATGGGACTAGTTAGGGGTCCGTAGCTAGTCCCGAGGTAGGTAAAGCAAGGAATCGGGATATATCAAATAACAAGGCAAGGCTAATCAAATGGCTATGCAATCCATCAAATCAAGTAACATAAATATAGCACTAGCAACTAATAGCATGCATGGGTTCTACATGGTTGGGAGTGACATGACACCTGCGTGGTAGTCGTCGTAGAGTAGTAGAGGTTGAGCATCCTCTCGAGCAAAGTCGGGGTAGTCGAGCCTCCTCAGTCGTCGCAGCTCGGGTCTTCAACAAGAACACAAGCCTACACGAGATGCGACGCGGAAATAAATAACGAGCATTCATCTAATGCAAAAACATCGATAAGAACCAATTTAGAAGATCCAAATAAACTCCAAGCTAAATACAATCAGCACCGGTTTAAATAATTGAAATAGAGCAATTGGTTTTAAAACAAAAGTAGTTTAAGCAACTAGTTTTTATATACTAGAAAACATGGTAGGGTCAAGAGTTAGTTCAAAGATAGTTTACGGGTCTCACGGCTAAGATCTTGGGTGAAACAAGCTCGCAAGCGGATAGCGGAGAGGCTAAGATTATCATTTGCAAGATTTAGCTCTCGGATGATCAAAGCGGTAGTGTGAAGGATGATGATAGCAGAGCGAGGCAAAGACAACTAGAGAAGGCATGACCATGCTAAGAGATGCGACTACCACTCAGAGGAGATCAAAGGATCAACTTGTGACCGATATCGGGTGGCGAAGAGGTAAGGTGTGCTTAAGAGCGCTACAAGGCAAGTACTGGTGATGCGGCAACGTCCATGGCAAGGCAGCTAGGTTGCGCCTTGGGGATGCCGAGTGTGAAGCAGAGGCCTCTGCTCACGACACGGCCGTCCATCACGTGCGACATCCTGGTTTCAAGCACATGGCACGGTACACGCTTCACAGCACAAAGCCAAGTGGAGCGAGAGCGGATATGCGTGAAGTAGCAGAGAGGGGAGGCAAAGGTGTAGAAAAGGTAGGCGATGAGTTAATGGGGTAAGATTCCTGTCCGTGACACGCCAATGGTTAGTTGCGAGGCTCCGGCGTCCCTGACCCACATTGGAACAGTGGCGGGCAGCGGCCACGAATTCTACACCAAGTATGTGGGGAAAAACGGTTTGTTTCAAGGGCCGGAGAGGATGGAGACAGGGCAGCAGCGAGCGCCTCGGAATTATGAAACCAACGCAAGTCGTTTCATAATTTTTAATTTTCGGAGCTCCGGATAATTAGATAAGAATTTTCAAAGATAACAGGTTTTATAAATTAATTTCCAAAATCATTTGTAAAACAGAAAAGGATTTTTAATTTGAAAATAGGGATGACCTCAGCATGACATCATCGTGACGTCATCGTCACAGATGGTGGGCCGTTAGTGGGCCAAAAGAGGTAGTGAGCCGAAATCGGCCCTCTTGGTCTTAGTCTCTTGGGCCAGAACGATGAAGTCCAACTGATCACCCTGAAGATAATTAAAGAGTTCACAGGATAAAGTAAAAAGGGCTGAGATGGACCGTGTCGGCCAGGCCGGCCCATGTTCTCCAAAAGCACGCACCGGAGAAGTCTGGCAATGACCCTTGGGGAAAACTGGGGTGCAAGGCATCCCCTTGCTGTCCATGCCAATCGCGGTGCGCGCCGGCGCAAGGATGTGGCGGCGACGGCGAGCAGCGCCCGGCGGCCGGAATGACTTCGACGTGCGTGAGAGAAGCAGATAGGGACCGCTAGGTTCCGGAGAGGTTCCCGGCGCAGACAAGGTCCTGGGGTCGAGCGTCTGGGCTCGTCGAGCCGAAACGTACCGGCGCTCTTGGCGTGACGCAGAGGCGACGACGGTGTCAGAGCAAAACCATGGCGGCGAGCGACATAACAGACAGGAACCCGCGTTTTAGCAACTCACGTGCGCGGCACAACCAGCACCTGGGCGTTCTAGATCAAGCTCGCGCGCGAGCACAGGTGAAGCCCGGCTGTGACTCGCTTGGCCGGCACGCGCAGGTTTTCGGCAAGTCGAGTTCTCAGTGCTGCGCCATCACGACGATGGCGACGAACTCCCATGGCGTGGTGGCGAGGCTCATTGGAGGTGAGCGATTCAGCACTTGTGCACACCTACTCGCAAGCATGGTAGCGGAGTTAGTGCACGCGCACACGTACGTTCACGCGCATAGCGCGGAGGCGTCCGGAGTGTCACGGCGGAAAAACGTGGGAGGCGAGTTAGCGGCCTACGGCCTGCTGGCTCGTGCTGGGGTGCACGGCGGTGTTGTTGGCTTGGGTTCCTGCACAAAGAGGACACGGGTCGAAGCCCAGACAAGGCACGAAGTAACAGGGAGAAACGTGTGGTTGCGCCCTCTCGCACAAACCATCGAACATGTGGTGAGCATGCAAAAGTGCAGCTTCAACCATGCCATCCCGGTGTTCCAGAGAAGGCAGGAACATGCTCGGCACGAAGGCCGACCATCACAGGCAGTTAAGAAGGAAGGCCTCAATCACCTAAAGCTCAAGGATACGCACTGGCAAAACATCAAACAACTAAAGGGCGTGCAAAGGTGGAGCTGAACTTGCATCCACGATCACTAGCTTACACAGGGAACAAGCACAGCTCGAAGGCTGGCACCACAGGCAGACACGCACAGTGAGGGTAAAAGGCCGGCTAGATCAGGTGCCTCACCGGGGCTTGTGGACGGTCAAGGTGGTGAAGGGGTAGCTCGTCGCCATGGCCGGTCGGCGCGAGAAGAGCGGGCATGACAAGGCACCGGGTGTTGGCGTCGATCTCCAGTTCGGCTTCCTGGTTGCCGCCCGTGGCATTCTAGTACCCAGCGACGAGGACGCATCGCTTACGGTCCCTGGCGTCACTGCGACCCACGACGGCTGCTTCAGCTCGGCGATGGTGCAGATGTGGCAGGCGGCGGGTCTTCTGCTCGGCGTCGACGGCGTACCACTCCCGAGCGGCGCTTCGGAACAGCGACGACGTGGAGGCGGTGTCCTCGGTGTGTCGCGGTCCACGGCGCTCCGCAGCTCCTGCTTGGGCGCTCCTGCGGTTCCCGGTCGCTCCGGCTCGTCAGCTTCGGGACAACGGCGATGGCTCCTCGACGCGGCGTCGATGGCGAGATTGAGCAGGTGCGCGACACAGCTCGAGGTGGACGCCGTCTCCTTCGCCTCGGCGGTGATGACCCGACCCAGCAGGACGCAGAGGCCCCCTTACCTCCGGGCCCTTGGCGATGCGGAAGGGGAGAATCCCCAAGGGGTAGCTACAGAGGGGTGGCAGCGGCCTTTGGGAAGAGACCGAGCGGCCTTATAGGGCAGCGGCGGATGCAGCGCGAGGGTCGATTTTGTCCCGCGGCCATCCAGGGCGCGCGAGCCATGGTGGCGACGTGGTCCTAATCGAGCGGCCCACACCTAGGGTTGCAGGGGCGCGGCTCAAGGGTAGTTGGGACTTTTCCTAGGGAGAGCGCACGAGGCCGGGGGCCGGGGCGCCCGCGCGACTTGGTGTGCGTGCCGCAGCGGCGCCGGCCGTCCCATCGAGAGTCGCCCACCGCGCTCGTGCGTAGGGGGGGGGCTCGGTACAAAAGAAGGAAGAAGGGTCAACGGTGGCCGGGCCGACGCGCGGACCCCGCCTGGCAGCGAGAGAAAAGAGTAGGAAGGGTTGTTGGGCTAGCTGGGCCGCGAGGTGAGCTGCTCCGGTGGGCTGGCCAGTTAGAGATAGAGGGCCGGCTTGAGAAGGATATCGGGCTGGGCTTGTTAGGAGTTCGAGTTTGAAAATAGGTTTGGCTTTTATTTCAAGCAGCTTTGTATTCATATAAGATTTGAATTTGAATGCATTTCAAATTCAAACTTCACTCAATTTGAAGATCCAAAATAAAATCTAGGAAACTCCAACTCGCATTTATACCATAATTTGAAATTAATTTTTACATGGTTTTATTTTATACAGAATTTAGGATGAGAAGCTAGCAAATTGGGATCAAATTTGGTAGCACACAAGTTCAAACAAAAAGTTTTTAATTTTTGCGAAAATTCAAACATGGGAAAACAATCAAATGTCTGGTTTGTTACACATATGAACTCAAAATTTGGTGTTTCTTTTTTACAATTTTTTCTAAAATCACGTTCTTTCATTTTGTTGTGTATTTTTGTAGGTCGGTTATTGTTTCTTTAATCTTATTCACATGGCTTCTTTTCATGCATTTATGTAGAGAATATAAATAAATGCATTTTGAACAAACATTGCTAATGTAACTTCGTATTTTGCAATAATAATCTAAACAAAAGGTTATGGCAACGTTTGAAGTGCGTATGAATTCGAAAATTTTGAAAGGTATGATACACTTCAATGTTCAAGTAATGTTTTATGAAACTATGTGAGACATGTATCCATTTCAAAACAATGTAGGTTCTGATGTTACCGAAATCATTCGAAATTTTGATCACAAGTTTATGGACCCAAATTACGTTACTGCGTCAATTCGTAGAACCATCAGAGCATTTTATGATATTATTTGAATTATGATAGTGTAAATTCGAGATGTAAGTTTAAATTATCCCTAATAAACTGTTGCCGAAATCATTTTTTTCATTTGTTAAAGTTGTAGATATTGGCAGAGTATGATTTTAGAAAATTTTAGAAAAAAGAATCATCCAATTTGGAGTTAGTATGAGGCAGAAAAACTAGTTACAAGTTTTACTCAAAGATTAAAAAGAGAAAACACACTTGTTCATCTCAGTTCATAGCAAGTGCAATTTCTGTTTTTAATCTTCGGATAAAACTTGTAAACTGTTGTTCTTCCTCATACGAACTCCAAATCGGTTGATTCTTTTTCCTAAGTTTTTCTAAAATCGAGATGTTTTACTCCGTGCCATTTGTAAGTGGCACTGAGTAAAATCGAGATGTTCTAAAATCGGTTGAATGATCGAGTTCGTCACCGAGACCATTGTTTTTCTTTTTAATCTACAATTAAAACTTGTAAGTGGTATTTCTCGGTCATAGTAACTCCAAATGTTGTGATTCTTTTTTCTGATTTTATCTAAAATCAATCTCTGTCACTTGACATTTACTTGCATGTAAGTTGTTGTTTTATAGAATTTGTTATATACATTGTCTTTTCTCACCAAAGTACAAAGTAGAAAAAAACATGATTTTGCATAAGACTTGCTAAAGTAACTTGATATTTACCAATTTTATAGTCAAAATAAGGACATGTACGAATTTAAGTTGCATATGAGTTGAAACATGTTAAGAGGTATTGAAATCTCAAAGTTTGACTTAGAGTTGTAGGAAACAATGTGAGAGATCTATCCATTTGTGAGCAATGTATGTTATCACTTTATTAAAACTACTTCAATTTGTTAATGACAGGATTGTGGACCAAAAATATGTTGCTATGCTAATTTATAGAATTGTCTGACCAAATTCAAATATTATTGTAATTATTAAGAGGTAAATTGGAGGTAGAAATTTGAATTGTCCCTAGCAAACAATTGAATTTTTCATCTATCTTCTAGGTATGGAGTAATTTGGAACGTATAAGACTAAAAATATTTTTATGTAATTTTTCAAATTTTATTAGAGGTACATATAGTTCAATTTTTAATTAATTTCGGTAACAATATAGAAATTCATTTAATTTATAGAAAATGGTAAAAAAAATTTCAATTTTTTTGAAAATTCTACTAGACAACTTATATATAGTCTATTACATATAAAAGATGAGTTGGTGCATATAAGATAATTATTTGTATGTGCTACTTCACAATGATGCAATAAAAAGAAAAAGAAAAGGAAAAAATTAAGTAGAGAAGGAATGACACAAGGGTTGTTCGGCCCAAAGGCCCATCAATCTGTGGCCGTCCATCGCTGATCCGACGGCTCCAGTCGCATTTCCTTGGTATAAAATTGGGTGGAACCTAGATCCCCTCTGCCTTATCCTCTCTCCCCGCCCTGCCTCCTCCTTCCATCCTCGCCCCCTCCGCGGTCGGCGGATCCGCCGGCCTCCGCGCCGATCCGGGGTCCTCCCACCGCTCCTCCTCCTCCCCCTCTCTATCGCTACCCTCCTCACTCGCTCGCTTCTTGCTACTAGCTCCGCGATCCTCCGGTCCTCCCCCTTCCCTTCCTCGTCGAGCGGAGCTACCTCCCTTGGCTCGGCTCGGCGCGCGGCAAGGCATGGCATGGCGAGCGGAGGTGGAGGTGGAGGCGGAGGAGGGGCGCTGGGTGTGGCGGGTGCGGCCGGATGCCCACGTTCTCGGGCCTCCGCGTGCACGGCGGATACAAGCTCCCCAAGCACTGCGACAACAACGAGGTGCTCAAGGCGCTTTGCAACGAGGCCGAGTGGGTCGTCGAGCCCGACGGCACCACCTACCGCAAGGTATACGCTCCTTCGGTCCTTCCCCCCACCACCTCCACCTCGCCCGGCAGAAGAACAAGGCCAAGGGAGCCACCGCGACTTCGACGGCGCCGCCACCATCTCCACCACCGACCCCAGTACTACGCACTCTCTCATCTCTCTCTCTCTCTCTCCGTTTCGTTCGGTCGTCTCATTCTCATCTACCGCCAGTACCGGCCTATCGATGCTTCTTCTTTCCTGCAGGTTTCTCCGGCTGCACTTTCCCTTCAGCGCCGGTACGTACGGCATTGCTAGGAATAGTTTGGTGTGACCAATTTGGGTGGCGGTTCTGCGCTTGGTGGTAGGTTCCGTGGGTGGGGGAGGTGTGTAGGCTCCCGTGCCGATCCCGGGAATCGGGTCCGGAATCTATCTTGTATGAATGAATGAATTGGGGGAGTCCGTGGTCTAGCGTTTCCGTTTCGAGATCATTCCCGATGAATGCGACCATATGTGATTTAGATACGTATTGCATGATTTCGGGCGTTCGGTTCGTGGTCGTTTCGTGTTGCGCTTGGTTCCGTGCGATGGGAGGTTTGTAGACTCGTGCTTGCGCGTGTAGTCGTGTAGGGATGGCTCGCCGCACCGTGGTAATTTCCCCGTTCGATCTTGGAATTGGGTTTTGGATTTCGGTGTATCAATTGGGAGCGTTTGTGGTCTCTCGTTTCCGTTCGACATTAATCCCGATGAATCGGACCGTATATGATTTCGGGCATCCGGTTTCTTCCTATTATGTGCTCCCTAGTCCCTACCACAGTGGAGTATGGTCGAATCGAGATTCCCAGTGGCAACTAGGCAATCAGTGTCCCCATCACCTAACAAATTTCAGTCGCCTGCTAATCATGCATAGGCCACTGACACTAGTAACTACTGAATATACTAACAGGAGCAAGATGCAGGGTTTACGACACTAGTAATGACAGCTAGCTAGCTTCGTCAAAATGATGTTTGGCTGGTCTGGTTATTAGCTTAGTTTTCTCCGAGCCCCAGATGTAGAAGAACATTAAGTCCCTCGTTTTTTCTATTTCTGCAAGTGTACTTGAGAGTTTAATGGTTTTACTGGTCTGAATGTCCGATTAAGGATCTTAATTTTCTCTGAGCTACAAAGTGTAGAAGGGCATTACAGTTCTGAACTCTTTTTTACTGAGGGTACTATATATGCGAGAGCTCGATATATATGATGTTTTCTAGCTGGTCTGATTATCTTTGCTTGGCCATGCGGTATCGTTGTCCTCAAGGTTACAATGTCATGCGAGGGCGGCACAAGCGATCATGTGTTTGATATGAGCATTTCTGTCCATTCGAGTTACCTTACTTGTTAATTTACAAATCTGTCAGTAATTCAACATTTGCAATGTATGATATGAGCTGTTTATTAAGAATGCCTAATTTGTACATCTAGCACACCATCTGATTGGCTCTGGTTCAGTTTATAAGCTGTGCTATGGTGTTCAACCTACATGATTATTGGCTTGGTATAAAACATGTTTTCATATGTGTGTATGCAGTAGCAAATTAATAAGTTATGCAATTGGTAGGTTCTTGGATGTCAACCAGCTTCTAAAGTGCCTTTTTTTTCTAAGTTCATGTGAATTAGAAACAATTAAGTCATAAACCTGCTGCATTGCACGTTAATTACTGACCTGTCGCACAATGATTGATCTATGAGAAGACTAGTAGCTCGATTGCATTGTTGTCAGTTCTTCTCAAACTAAGTTGAGTAGCATTTGTATGTTGATATAACTGATATCTTGTGTATCTTCAGGGATTATGCAACTGCACGTGCTGCATCTGTAGCAGGGGCTATCATGGTATGTTTCTTGTACACACTGTGTAGGAAGCAATCATAATATGATATTTACTCATTCAGATTAACCATGCACACTGTTTCCTAGACTTAATTTTGCATGCTAGGTTAAATGCAACTTCTTGACAGGGGAGTTGTTTTTGTGTCTTCCCTGTGCTGCTCTGAAATGCTTGCTTCCATGTCATTACCTGTAAATAATTTGTCAAGTCTTGATGCTTTGCTACTGTTTAATAATATATTGCAATGGCTGGTGTTTATATCCAATTGGAAAAGATGATCTAAATACTTGTGGAGAATATTAAACTGATCACATTATTACTTATTTGCTATTCAATATATGTGCCTATTACCATCCATGCGCACAGAATGAAATCAAAAGTGTTTCATGTTGTCATGACATGGGTTATCTGAAATGAAACACTATCTATGCCTAGTAGTTTGAAAGAAAGTGTGTGTCCATTTTTTCTGTCTCAATCCCTGCTCCTCCATAAGAGCATTTGTATTTACTGTCTGATGTACCCTCTACTTATCACTTGTGACTGCATTTCCATTTTGTTCAAATGAGCATGTTTTGTCATGTTTTAAAAAATGATGTTTCTAGTTTCATAAGTTTCTAATATCACTTTGTATAATTATCTAGACCATTAGTTCTCGCTGCACCAAGAAATGGATGACTTGTCATGCAACTGCCGCAATCAGATCATAAAAGGATAAGGAACCAATAGCAGATGAAGTAGTATGCTGAGATAGACGCGAAATTGGAGCTTTTGCCATGGTGGCTTTTGTTGCTGTGTGAAAATATGTATGTGCCATGGACCTGTGTTGTGTCTAATGTTGTAGTGATGGTGAATGTGACATTGTGAATATGTTGCGATGCTAGATGAAAGCGTGCATGTAATCTGGCCTGGAAATTGTATATTATGGGTTGTAGTTTGCTGAAATTTTTTATATCGTTGGTTTTAATGTATTGTGGTAAGTGGGCTAAAAATTAGAAAACTTTGTTGGGCTGAATTTTTATTATATTGCTGAATGAATTGAAAAAGAAAGTGTGCCACTGAAATAACTAGCCCAATTTAGGCCAATTTTGAGAATTGGGCATGTGGTGACGTCATCATTGCCATGTGAGTAGCCTCGTCATCGTCCAAGTGGCAGCCATGTCATTATCTGCGTAGGTGCCACGTCATTGTTTGAGTGGGTGCCACGTCATCGGCCACGTAGATGCCATGTCGGCATCCATGTAGGTGCCAAGCGGATGCCATGTCATCATCCATGTAGGTGCCACATCACATCCATGTCGGCGAAGCAATCGTGACGATTTTATATTGTCACGGATAGTGAGCCATGGGTTGGGCCGCATGGGCCTTGGGCGGCTCGGTGATGATTCGGATACGTCACGGATCACGAAGTTTATTAAGGGAACGTCGAGAGATTTAATCAATGACGCTCATTCCACCACGAAAACGTAAATCGTCGCGGATGCCGATTTGCGACGAATTTTATTTAATCTGTGACGGAATGATTACGTCACGCATTAAACGATTTCTTGTAGTGCCCCAACCAAGCAAGCCAAGCAGGTTTCTCAGGCAACAACACCTGACTAAAGAAGACTGAATGAGTTTCAAGTTTCTGGTTACAATAAACTCACAGTGCACCATTTTAGAAGTTACCATTTCGGTCGATGGTCTCCTTAAGAATGTACTCACACAACATCTCCTGGACACGCTTCAGATCTTCTGTGGAAAAATCTACAACAGATTTGAAATCCTGCAAAATGCAATCATTTATGAGAATACAAGTAGAAATCAGTTTCTAAAATCATATGGATAATATGAGTAGAGACAAGGTTGAACATTATTATCTACTTACATCAGCCTTCTTGATGTCAGGTATGTCATCGAGTTGTCTTAACATATAGAATGCCACATGGAATCCACACAAAGAAGAATCCCATGGCTGCTGAGCACACTACATCGAGGTACCAAAATGACAAGTTAATGCAGTGCCAAATAGGTAAGAAGGGACCATAAAAAACCTTGGTCTTACAGCGAGATTTGTTTTGTGCTTGAGTGTGGCTTTTGGCTTTTTTCTTTCCTTTCGTCACTCTGTTCTGTGCATGTTCACCAAAGGCCCTGCATGATCAGCAATACCAATTAGAAACACCAAAAGATTGAATTTTTGTGAACAAAATCTACGAATATTGTACCAAAGGCCTTACATGGTCAGCAATACCAATTAGAAACACTAAGAGATTGAATTTTTGTGAACAAAACCTACAAGATACTGACCAGCTCGCAACAGATTGGAGGTCTGGGAACTTTAGCGGGGGATGTTGTTTAGCAGAATCTAGATACCAAACCTCTTTGAACTTCATACAGATGATCACTGTTACCCAGTGGCGAGTGTAGTAGGCACCCACCACGTAGTCGTTGTTCACTGCATTTCGAGATTGCTTTGCTAACTTGGCGAGAATGCTGAAAAATATTTGTGGAAGTAAACAAATCTGGATCTAAAAACTCAACACTGATTTGCATCTCCGCTGCCTTGTCCATCATTTTCCTACAAAAAAACAAATTGCTAGCATGCATGAACTTTTAGTCAAAATCAAAGAAATGTATTTTTAGGTTTTAAAGGACTTACAATGTCCACAACATCATGAAGGTAACATCTAGAGAAGCTAGGGTTATAAGGTTATACATGCTACTGAATACAATGTTTAACATTAAAGCACCACAACCACCTTTAAAGTAGTCTTGATCCACCTTTGCTGGAAAGGAAAGTTTATTCTTACTGTGTTCCATGACGTAAGCATGCAATTGGCACAATTTGGTCCAGCAGCCTCTAAGTTTTCTTTTTACAACATAGGTGCACCAGGCTTATATTTTTGTCATTCCTGTTCTGTCCTAATAATATAGTTAAGAATCTCATCTTTAGATAGAGGTTTCCTAGCCTGGTTCCCCTTCTATAGTGGAGATTGATTGGACTCCTCCTGTTGCAGAGGCTGTTGTACTTGTTGCATTTGATGCTTAGGGGGAGATTGCCTGCACTCCTCTTGCTGCTGGAGAGGCTATTGTTTCGTCTGTTGCTTATCCTCATGTTTCAGTTGCTGCTTAGGCGTAGTTTGCCTGGGCTCCTGCTATTGTCGACGCTCATGCTGCTGGAGAGGCTGTTGTTTCATCTGTTGCTTATCATCAAGTTGCAGTTGCTGCTTAGGCGGAGTTTGCCTGGGCTCCTCCTCTGGCTGTTGTCGACGCTCCTCCTGTGTAGTTTTGCTGATCTGCTGCTGCTACTGCTGTTGTTGAGCCTTCTCTTGCTGACACTGAGCTGCAGTACCTCCATTTGATGTTGTACCCCTACTACCTGTTGCGGCTTCAGGGTTGGGATGTCTCATCATGGGTGGTATAAGGATCTTGTCCTTTGGCCTTTTGATTCTTTGAACGAGAGCCTCAGCTAGGGTTGCTATGTCACCCCCATCAATTGGTATAGACAGAGGGTAGTGACCCGCATTAGCCCACACATAAGTATGTTGCACCACAACATACCCATCCTGCACCGGTACTGAATGGTAAGCCATTTGAAATGGAAAGACTTTCACTAGTGCGAGCTCCACATTAATCCATGTGCCATCCAAAAGGCTGCATGCGGTTGGCTTTGTCAGCTTATCTATTGTGTCCAGCATAGGTGATCGACTATCACTGTGCACTTGATTCGCTTCGCCACCGTTGGCATTCCAATGATCTTGCTCTCTACCACACACATCTTCCTCGCTGTCATGCACATCTTCTTCCTCGCTGCCATGCACATCTTCTTCCTCGCTGCTACTGACCGGTGCTGGTAATTGGGAAGGAAGAAGTACATTTTTTGGTATTTCGATGCCTGACAGTCTTAGAGCATGGACAATTGATTTAAATGTTATGTACATCATATCATGAGCATTAGACATCTTGTTCCTCTTCTTCCTGTACATTCCAGCTAACTCTTCACCAAACTCTTTACCCTATCCAAGTGAACAAGACACGCATTGGAACCGACCTCGATGCTCTAGAGTCTCAAGTGCTGCGGTGAGGATATCATCCTCCCTAACCCAGAGAAAGAACCATCGTTACCCTGAGCTGCAGGTGTTTTCACCCTATCTGCTACCCCTACCACCGCAGGGTTACTGAATGTTATGCTCCAGCTTCCTTCAATAGTATTATTCCTCTTCTTCCCTACCTTGCCCGCAGATAAGGTCTCGAACGTCTAGGAAATTGGTCTCAAGGGTTCTGTTTTCCTTCTGCAGGTAGCTTTGCATACTCCTCCTCCCACTCTTTCCTTTTACCACGATAACCTTTTCTGCCCATCTTGTGTGGCTTATTACGGAATGCTCTCTTTTGTTTCATCTCCTGGCTCACTTGCTGAAATGAAGGAGAATTGGTTTCCTGCACAAACATGTCCCACTCTTGTTGCTGCAAAAAGGCATGATTCACAAAGGGAGTCTCCTCTTCACTCACATTTTTTTTCTTAAATGGGCCTTGAACTACCATTGCAAGGTTCCAATCTATGATATAGCTGCCTTAAATGCCTTCTTGTGAATAGATTATTCCATATTGGCTGGGTAATCTAGCTTTTCCTCTAAAACTATGAATAGATGGTCCTTCCCAATTGGTGAGTGTTGACGGTGAATTTCCGTCAACCTAGAATACTTGTTATACATTGGTTTCGATTATGATTTGTGTTGACGGATAAAAGACGTATCCCTCTACGATCCGCAAGCGTATGGACCCCACACCTTTTTCACCACGGGATTCCCAAGGTTCTTGTCAATCCGCGGAGCAAGGGGATTACAAGCGTTCGATCAACAACGACACACTAGCTACTAAAACCCTAACTTACTATTAAACTAGAAAACAACTAAACTACACTAGAGAGAATGATAAACGATCAAGGTAGAAGACACTCGCCCACGGGTCTACGATACTAGAACATGCAATCGCTTAAAGACATGAAAAACCAATCTAATCTATCGAGGATGTGACCACGGTTTCGCCCTTTCCCTCCTCTCGTACTGTCACTACGCGAAGGTATTCATGACTAGACCTTTGATGGCCACGGCGTATTGAATGGATCCAAGGAAGCATTGAGGCCTTACTCCCTTTACGGCATGGTTGCAAACCTTAAGCATTAAAGTATATTCAACACAAGATGATAGATAGATAATCCGATAAAGTGCAATTACATCTCAAGATCGATTACAACCCATGGACGAATGAGAAGATTACCCCATCAAAGTGCCGATCATGGCACCGTTGATCATGGTTTCCCTTCCGCCGGTGTCTTCCTCCTTCTCCACGAGAGGGTGCTTCCTTCGAGGCGGTTGATCTCCCACCGGAGATCCTCCTCCTCTCTCTCTAGCTTGTGGATGGCCTTCTCGGTGTGAATGACTCCTCTCTCTCGTGTTGGCGGCGCGTCGGGGGTTTTAGGGTCAAAGATCCTTCGAGGGCAAGGAAGACGGGACCGAACCGGTGCCCGAAGTGGGCCGGGCCGGCCGCTGGCCGGCCGGCCCGAGCTCAATTTCGGCACGGTTCGGTCGCCCTTTTTGCTCCGTGGGTCCTCGTGCACTTATCTACTTTGCCCCCTCCACTTGCACGATTTTGACGCCGTTATCCTCGCGATCAAGATGGAGGCTCTCTTTGCATGAAGTTTGATCTTTTACGCTTCAATCCCGGGGGTGTTCCTCGTAGCACTTCGGTCCTCGCCACCATTGGAAGTGATTTCAGCAAGCTCATGAACACGAACAAGACTCCATGAATGCTCCTTTGAACTTGTTGCGAATCCGTCCTTTATGTCCATGATTTCCTACATAAACATAATACTTCCAAATGCATGCACAACGATGAACTCATTATATGATTAGTGTGCCTAGTGGCGGGTTAGTTCCATAATAAAATCCAAACCAAAGTGTTATGAACATTCTAGGTGCACCAAAATACACCGTCAACATCTCCCCCACACTTAGCTCTTGCTCGTCCTCGAGCAAGTACTCGTAAAAGAACTTCGTCCAAGGTGTGTAATCGTGTATCACTTATCCTTCTTCACAAGTTAGTCAATCCCTTCATCTTTAATACATAAACACAAAGTAATGATAATCAAACATAAACATGGGCGTTTAGAATTTTTACCACGTCAAGATTCACCCCACAACTCAAACCTTTCACTTGAAGTCTTCAATTTCAGCCATGCTTACTCCTTTGCTTCCATCGGAGGGTTTTTATGGTTTTCAAAACAAAAATTCCTGCAACAAGTATTAGACAAAAACCTTTCTCCAAGCCCTCTCAAGTCACTCATATGAAGAGGCTATCCTAACCAAATTTTATAAAACTCTCACCTCCCATTAATCTCTCATATATCATGTAAAAGTGGAGCTATAGGTAGGGCTAGCGCAATCAACACAAGTATTGTCAAACTAAGAACTTCCTCTAATGGTTGTCTACCTTTCAAAGCCAATGATCATGAGAATTAACCATATGTAGGGATATCAAGGATGAGAAGATTTAGAATGGTGGACATGTGCAAGGGCAAAAGAAAATTGTGACTTCAAGGCACCAATGATGTCCTCGTTGTCGGATTGCACATGGTTGGAAATAGAGTAAAAGTTTCGTCTCACAATCAACGTGACACCCTTCCTTACACTTTATTATTTTTTCTTTTCTTTCACTTGATCCATCCCTCTCATATCTTCATTGCTACCTCATCTTTTCCTCTTTTTCTTTTTCTTCTTTCATTCACATATGATTTTTCTTTCTTTCTTTCTTTCTTTTCCATACACATACTTTTTCTCTTTATTTTTCTCTCTCTTGACAACTTTTTCAAAGCTTTCAATTCTCTCTTTCCTTGCATGCATACAATCTGAAATTTTAAATAAATCATGCTAGAGACGAGACGAAACTTTGAAAATAGGTTGTGTTCAAGGAATACGATGTACAAAAGAGATGTATAGGGTTGGGTATGGAATTCGGCGATGTACGTGACTTCCGTTGTGAAAGTCACGTTACCGAATATATGATGAGGCTAGCAACAAAAGATAAGCACAAGGACATGATCATTGCTCGAAATTAAAACTCACCAAGAGAGAAGGGTCCTAGCCTAACTCATCGTGCTAATCACACTTATGGTGGAGCGAAAAAATAAACTTGGCTTTGGATAGGAATTTTTTTCTTACTCTCAACTTGGAAAAAGAGGTTTTGCTAACCTTTATTACAAGGGTTTTAAAATAATTTTCAGAACTGAAATCCTCCAATTTTTAGCATCGAACATAGAACAACTAGCATGTGAAGCTCAAGATCGAAGTGCGGTATGGGTACTTTAAGTAGTAGCGATTCCACTAAGCACCACGGTAAACGATTTTCAAACCACATACTTGTGTTCATATATCAAGAATCGAAGATTAAACAAACAAGTAAATAAAGATAAACAATACATAAAACACAAAGATATATATAAAGACTCTTTTTATTTGATTTTCTTGACTCAACACTAATTTAAGACACTTGCAAAAATTTTAAAACAGACTCAAAAACTAAAGACTCATTAAAACACTAAGACTCTCACACGAAGATTAAACCGAACCTAAACTTGAAGTTCAAAAGCTAAGGCTAGCGAGCTAGCTCTCCCCCACACTTAAAACATACGACGTCCTCGTCGTATCTTACAAAAATCCTAAGGGGAAAACTAGATCTAGTGGTACTTCAGGCAAGTTTTGCACCACTTGCCTCTCATGTTTCCAACCATGCCGAAAAGTTTGCGCACGTTACGGTTAAGGAACTTGTAGTCATCTTCAACTACGCGCTCCAAGTCCTCCATACCCCGCTTCATCGCTTCCATGGCTTGGAGACATTCGTCGGCCGACGTGTAGAGATCCGCGATGGATTGACGGCAAACTCGACAAGACACCGGATGCAATCCGAAGGGGTCGTCGTCGCCATAATCTCCACCGTTGTCACCACCGTCGTCGCCACCTCCATTGTCGTTGCCTTCGCCACCGCCGTTGCCGTCGCCGTTGGGGCCTTAGGGAGTCTAATCATTGGGCCGCTCATCCCAATCGTCATCGTCTCTACGGCGGCCGCCCACGAGCTCGGGCTACGATCGTCGGAGTAGTCGCTATCCCCATAATCCTTAGGCTCGGCGACACCTCCTTGTAATCTTTACGCTTGATGCCTTGGAGGCGTGCCGACCTTCGAACGGGTGTAGGGACCTTCTCTCCTTCGACGGGGTTGCGAGATGCAAGAGCTTCGGTCGAGACACGTCCTCCGCAACGGATACGTGCGGTCCTCTTGACGGGTAGCTTGAGCTCGCATCGCATCGCCTCCTCCATCGATGGCTTCTTGGCTTCTAGCTTCAACTCTAAGCTTTTTGGAGGCTCAATGGCTGCTACAAGGGTGCAACACATTGCTTGAAAGGTTTGATTCTCGAGCTCCCAATTAGGCCAAATAAATAGTCCCGAGAGAAAAGCCCCGGGAACCTTATTTTCCTTTTTTACACTTCCCTTAAAATTTTGCGACCAAACAAGGAAGTCAAAAAGGAGCAATTCGGGCGAAATTCGGGGTCATCGGGCGTCGGGCCACCCCCCGGGCCTCCGTCCGCCGGCCCGGCCGGCCCACCCCCGCCTCGGGGGCGGGCCGGTCCGGTTTTTTGCACACCGCCCTATTTTTTCTTCCTCGGCCCATGGGAAAAAGTTGGCCCGGTAAATCTTCGCGAAAAACTCCGGAAAGCTAAAAGAAAAATTATTTACGAAGTTGATGCCTTGTTTTTCGTCCTAGGCGGGACGTTCGGGCTCTTCCTCCATGGTGAAGACGTCAACATGGTGAAGGGGCACGACATCGGGTTCGTAGTAAACCTTAAGCCGCCGACCATTCACCACAAATTGATCGCCGTTTATATCCATAATGGTTACCGCTCCGTTGGAGAACACCGAATGCACAACATAAGGTCCGTCCCACTTGCTTTGCAATTTCCCCTTTCCGAAGGTTTTAAACCTCAAATTGTAGAGGAGGACCTTATCTCCTTCTTTAAATCCTTTTTTCTTCAATCTTTTATCATACCACCTTTTGATTCTCTCTTTGTATATGCTTGCGTTTTCATATGCTTTCAACCTCAACTCCTCTAGCTCGCTTATTTGAATTCTTCGTTTCACCACCGCGGCATCGAGATCAAGGTTCATTTCTTTAATCGCCCAATAGGCTTTATGTTCTAACTCAACCGGGAGGTGGCAAGCTTTTCCATAGACGAATTGATAAGGGGTCATACCTATCGGTGTTTCAAACGCCGTTCGATAAGCCCATAAAGCTCCGTCTAATTTCTTTGACCAATCCTTGCCTCCCTTCTCTATGGTTTTGTTAAGTATGCTTTTTAATTGCCTATTTGACGTCTCCGCTTGTCCGTTGGTTTGTGGGTGATAGGCCGTGGAGACTCTATGCTCAATTCCCAACTTGGACAAGCACTTTTTGAAGTTCTGCCGGTGAAATGAGTTCCTCCATCACTTATCAAGATTCTCGGTGTACCGAAACGGGGAAAAATCACGTTCTTGATCATAGTGATGGACTCCTCCGTGAAAGCTTTACGACATGGTATAGCCTCTACCCACTTGGATACATAATCAACCATAACAAGTATATACTCGAATCCAAATGAGTTTTTAAAAGGCCCCATGAAGTCTATGCCCCATACATCGAATATGTCGATTTGCAAGTTGTATTTCAAAGGCATAGAATTTCTTTGAGAGATGTTTCCGGTTCTTTGGCATTCGGGGCATGACGCAACATATCTTTTAGTATCTTCATGCATCTCCGGCCAATAGAATCCGCTCGACCATACTTTGGCTTCGGTTCGAAAATGGCTATAGTGCCCACCGTACTCCGCCGAGTGGCACTTCCTTAGAATCTCAAGCCTCTCTTCTCTTAGCACACATCTTCTCATCACTCCATCATTGCCAAGCTTGAAGAGGTATGGTGCATCCCAAAAATATTTCTTACTTTCGGAAATTATCTTCCTTTGAGTGTTTTTGTCCGGATGATCGAGGGGCATCTTCCGAATTGCTCGAATGATGTCGATCATCCAAGTATCTTTATCAAGCACTCTATAGAGGTGGTCATCTCTCATCTTATCTTCTATGGGCTCTTTATCATCTTGTCCACGATTCATCCTAGACAAATGATCGGCCACAACATTCTCCACCCCCTTTTTATCACGAATTTCAACATCAAACTCTTGGAGAAGAAGGATCCAACGAATCAAACGTGGTTTAGCTTCCTTCTTAGCCAAGAGATACTTGATGGCTGCGTGATCGGTGCAAACAATGACTTTCGAGTTCACGATGTAAGATCTGAATTTTTCGAAAGCGAATACCACCGCTAGCAACTCTTTTTCCATAGTGGCGTAATTTAATTGTGCCCCACTAAGAGTTTTGCTAGCGTAGTAAACGGCGTGAACTCGGCCTTCCTTTCTTTGTCCCAAGACCGCGCCTACGGCGTAGTCACTTGCGTCACACATGATCTCGAAAGGTTGGCTCCAATCCGGAGGTTGGATGATGGGAGCACTCACCAACGCATTTTTCAAGGTCCGGAATGCCACTAGACACTTCTCATCAAAGTCGAAAGCCACATCCTTTTGAAGAAGGTGCGTTAAAGGCTTAGTGATCTTCGAGAAGTCCTTTATAAATCTTCTATAGAATCCGGCATGGCCTAGAAAGCTCCTTAAGGACTTAACATCCGTAGGAGGTGGGAGTTGCTCAACCGTCTCTACCTTAGCCTTGTCCACTTCAATTCCTCTCTCGGATATAACATGTCCGAGCACTATGCCTTGCTTAACCATGAAGTGGCACTTTTCCCAATTTAAAACCAAATCTACCTCCGCACACCTTGTAAGGACCTTTTCTAAGTTTGCTAATCAATCCATGAACGTCTTCCCGTAAATGGAAAAATCATCCATAAACACTTCAACAATTTCTTCGATGAATTCCGAGAACACGGCCATCATGCAACGTTGAAAAGAGGCCGGAGCGTTGCATAGGCCGAAGGGCATCCTCCTATATGCAAATGTTTCGTAAGGACACGTAAACGTTGTCTTATGTTGATCTTCCGGGTGAATAGGAATTTGCATGAACCCCGAGTATCCATCGAGAAAGCAAAAATAAGCGTGGTTTGCTAACCTCTCGAGCATCTCGTCTATGAACGGTAGGGGGAAGTGATCTTTCTTCGTCGCTTTGTTAAGCTTACGGTAATCGATACACATCCGCCACCCGGTCACGGTTCTTTGCGGTATCAATTCGTTCTTCTCGTTCTTCACCACGGTCAAACCTCCTTTCTTCGGTACACAATGTACGGGCTCACCCATTCACTATGCGGAACCGGGTAGATGATTCGGCATCAAGTAACTTGATAACCTCTTTCTTCACTACCTCTCGCATGGCATGGGTTAGCCTCCTTTGATGGTCCACTACAGGCTTACATTGGTCTTCCATTGGTATACGATGAGTGCAAAAGGCTGGGCTAATACCTTTGAGATCATTAATTGAATATCCAATCACCTTCCTATGTTTTTTAATAAAATCAGCAACGCTTCATTTTCTTCGGGACTCAACTCGTCGCTCACAATGACTGGATAAGTTTTGTCTGGGCCCAAAAATTCATATTTTAATCCCTTGGGCAAAGGTTTAAGGTCTACCTCGGGCACTTGTGGCTCCTCGGGTTTGATTTCTCCTATGTCTTCGAATTTCTCTTCCTCCACGCTATCATCATGCGGCTCTAAGCCTTTTGTTGCTTCTTCTAGTTCTTCATCTTGTTGATTACTAATTTGATTTTCCATCGCTCTTTGCAGCGGGTCTCTAAGGGTTTCAACAAAACAAAGACTATCTATCTCTTCTACTTCTTCATCTTCGGGAGGAAAAGGTGTAAGGTGTTTAGAAGCACGAAGAAAGTTATATGTGTACTTTGTTCCATTAAGGTTCATTGTTACTTTGCCTTCTCCGGCATCTAACACGGCATCAACCAACTTAAGAAAAGACCTACCTAAGATTATATGATCAGAATTACTATGGTAAGCATCAATAACAAAGAAATCGGTTGGTATATAGTTTCTAGAGATTTTTACTTTCATGTTGCAAGCAATACCTAGAGGTTTGATAGTTCTACCATCTCCCATAATTAATTTCGTTGATGTTGGAGCTAAGTCTAGGTTGTGGTATTGAACTTTATCATAAATTTTAGAAGATAGAACACTTACTTGGGCTCCGATGTCGCATAAAGCTTTGCATTGAACTCCGTTGATCTCGCAACTCAAGTGCGGCGTCATCTTCTCTTCTTCTTCGGATCCTATCGAGTAAATTTCAGCGAGGCGAGCGTATGGTGATGCTTCGGGCTTGATCCCCATGATTCTCTTCACCTCGGAAATATGTTCCGGATCCACCACGTCATCTCCAAAGAGCTTTTCAAAAATCTCACCGGTGGTTTCGAGGTCGTATGAATTTTCAGTTTTCTTCTCCGGTGGGAAATCCACTTCCAATGCTCTTTCCATTCCCTTTTGATTGGGGAACGGTCTTCTCTTGTCGAATACTTCTCCGTAATCGATAGGAACCCAATCCATTGGTTCGAACTCCCTTAGTGGCTTCGCGCTTGACATGCTTCTCTTGTTCGTCTCATTTGGCGTGGCAAAGTCGACGTTTGGTGTAGTTCTTGACTTGATGTGTTCTTGTTCAAGCTTTTCCATGATTGGTTCCTCTTTTGTGACTCCGGGGTTGCCTCTTTAGAAAAATCAGCAAGCTTCTTCTTCCTTGAATTGAATTCCGGCTCTTCCGCAAGTCTTGTTTCCCAATCTCTTCGCATGGCAGCCGCTTTACTAATTTTTTGTAGAAGTTGGGCAGCTTCCGTGAGTGTTTTCTCCATGAGATCCCCACCTGCACACATTTCGACGTGTCGCATGCAACTAGGGGTTAGGGAAAAGAAAAATGTATGCAAGAGTACGTCACCGGTGAAGCCGAGTTTTGGTCCTTGTTCGATTAATTCATTAAACCTATCCCGGGCTTGGTCTATCCCTTCCTCCTCTCCTTGCATGAAAGTGATCACTTGCCTCCTTAGATGTTGAACCTTGCTAATTGGAAAGAACTTCTCGCAAAACTTCTTTGTCAACTTGTTCCAATTGCCTTCAACTTCAAAGGACGCAACCGAATACCATGTCTTTGCTTTGCCGGCAAGTGAGTAGGGAAAGAGATTCCATTTGAACCATTCATCGGGAACTCCTTCTTGACGCACCGTGTTGCATATTGTCGTGAAATCCCTTATGTGTCTATATGGGTTCTCCGTAACCATCCCTTCAAATGGGTTTTCCGCCACCATCTTGATGATCTTGGATTTAATTTCATACTTGGTCGCTTCGAGCTTCGAATCCGACTCTTGTACTTTTATGTCTTCACATCGAGGGCTAGCGTAATCCCTTAATGATTTCTCCGGTTCTTCCACGGGTTGATTAACGAACTCCATCTAGACAATAAGATAAAAACAAAAAACAAAAAAAAGAAACAAGTGTTTTTCTGGATAATGTATGTTAGATATAGCGAATAAAAGATAAACTAAAATATAAAACTAAGTTAGATGCAAATCAAACGATGTAAACTAACTTGATCCCCGGCAACGGCGCCAGAAAAAGGGGCTTGTTGACGGATAAAAGACGTATCCCTCTACGATCCGCAAGCGTACGGACCCCACACCTTTTTCACCACGGGATTCCCAAGGTTCTTGTCAATCCGCGGAGCAAGGGGATTACAAGCGTTCGATCAACAACGACACACTAGCTACTAAAACCCTAACTTACTATTAAACTAGAAAACAACTAAACTACACTAGAGAGAATGATAAACGATCAAGGTAGAAGACACTCGCCCACGGGTCTACGATACTAGAGCATGCAATCGCTTAAAGACATGAAAAACCAATCTAATCTATCGGGGATGTGACCACGGTTTCTCCCTTTCCCTCCTCTCGTCGTCACTACGCGAAGGTATTCATGACTAGACCTTTGATGGCCACGGCGTATTGAATGGATCCAAGGAAGCATTGAGGACTATACTCCCTTTACGGCATGGTTGCAAACCTTAAGCATTAAAGTATATTCAACACAAGATGATAGATAGATAATCCGACAAAGTGCAATTACATCTCAAGATCGATTACAACCCATGGACGAATGAGAAGATTACCCCATCAAGGTGCTGATCATGGCACCGTTGATCATGGTTTCCCTTCCGCCGGTGTCTTCCTCCTTCTCCACGAGAGGGTGCTTCCTTCGAGGCGGTTGATCTCCCGCCGGAGATCCTCCTCCTCTCTCTCTAGCTTGTGGATGGCCTTCTGGTGCGAATGACTCCTCTCTCTGTGTTGGCGGCGCGTCGGGGGTTTTAGGGTCGAAGATCCTTCGAGGGCAAGGAAGACGGGACCGAACCGGTGCCCGAAGTGGGCTGGGCCGGCCCGCTTGGGCCGGCCGGCCCGAGCCCAATTTCGGCCGGTTCGGTCGCCCTTTTTGCTCCGTGGGTCCTCGTGCACTTATCTACTTTGCCCCCTCCACTTGCACGATTTTGACGCCGTTATCCTCGCGATCAAGATGGAGGCTCTCTTTGCATGAAGTTTGATCTTTTACGCTTCAATCCCGGGGTGTTCCTCGTAGCACTTCGGTCCTCGCCACCATTGGAAGTGATTTCAGCAAGCTCATGAACACGAACAAGACTCCATGAATGCTCCTTTGAACTTGTTGCGAATCCGTCCTTTATGTCCATGATTTCCTACATAAACATAACACTTCCAAATGCATGCACAAAGATGAACTCGTTATATGATTAGTGTGCCTAGTGGCGGGTTAGTTCCATAATCAAATCCAAACCAAAGTGTAATGAACATTCTAGGTGCACCAAAATACACCGTCAACAATTTGCAACTAACCCGCCACTAGGCATACTAATGATATAACAAGTTCACACTTGCATGTCGAATTTGGAGTTTGTTGTTTACGCGGGAAATCTACGCTAATGAGGAGACTTTCGGGATAAGTTCACCAAGCACTTTGGAAGAAGATCATGAAGCCCGACAAGAGTCAAGACACGCGATGAACATGACTCCAAATGACCCGAGGACCGAAGCGTCAACATGCAAGTCTTCGGGGACTCAACCGTAGGAAAACGGCGAAGCTTGCTTAGCAAGGATTCAAGCCTTAACCGTGAAGGAAACGACGTCAAAGGACCACATGCAAGTGCACACGAATAAGGGATCACGCGAGAAGCAACCGGGGCGGAAACCGGGGGCCGAACCGGGCCGAGGTGGGCTGGGCTCGCCGGCCGGGCCGGCCGGCCCGCCCCACTCCGGGGTCGGTTCGGTCCCCCCTTTGCCCTAGGTGTTCATCTATTTATTCCCTCCGCCGCCGTCGGCCGCCACATCGAACAAATCATCCTACCGACGCCAATCACCGGAAAACCGCCGCCACAAGATGAGGGAGAGAGTTAGATGAGCTCGTCGCAAGGATCAACGCCGGCGGAGAGAAGGAAGCAAGAGGAGGACTCCAAGCCGGCGGCCTAGTGGTGTTCCCAAGCTCCATCGCCGCCATCTTCATCGACGACGTTCTCCGGAGTCTCCATCACCCCTATGTGCTTCAATCCGTGTAAGATGATGGGGTAATGTCTCCGTTCATCCCTAGGATTAGATGGATACATGCTATGTGATCGCTACTCGATTTGTGGTTTCAATCTATTGTTTTCATGTTGATGATGCTTTGATGATTAAGGTTAGCTACCATGTTTTTCGGGCGTATGATATCCGCTACTCCCATAGATTCCATTAACATACCGTGTCCATCATAGGTCTAGTCACGAATACCTTCGCGTAGTGACGATGACGAGAGGAGGGAAAGGGCGAAACCGTGGTCACAACCCCCGGTAGATTGGTTTACCGCTTTTGTGTAGTAGATGCATACCATGTTATCCTAGATCCTAGGGAGGGAATGCTTATCTTTCTTGCTCACTCTCTTGTGTTCACCCCTTTATCATCTAGTTTAACCCTCGATTTGTTTGATCAACTTAACTTAGATTAACTTAGGTTAGATTGTCTTTACTTTTAGATTAATACTCTCTTGCAAAGGTTTTCCATTCAACTAGATTAGTACTTGGTTAAGCGCTAGTGATCCCCTTGCTCCGCGGATTGACAACCTTGGGAATCCCGTGGTGAAAAAGGTGTGGGTTCCGTACGCTTGCGGATCGTAGAGGGATACATCTTTTATCCGTCAACAAGCCCCTTTTTCCGGCGCCGTTGCGCGGGGAGCAAGCCGTTTGCTACGTTTAATCTAGTATTAATTTTGTTGATTACTAACACCTAACCCTTATTTTCTAAAAAAAAAGAAAAAAAATCTTTTTTGTTTTTCTTTCTACTTTTCTTGTGGCTAGATGGATTTGTTCACCTCACCATTGGAAGACGAAGAGATGTATCTAAGGGAGCTAGCAATGCCGTCAATGGAAGACATTGAGATGCAAAAATCAGATTTGACGTTTGCTACAACCCACTACGAAGTGAAGCCCGGAATCATCAAGTTAGTGGCGACAAAACCATTTAGAGGATTGGAGGATGACAACCCATATAGACACATTAAGGAATTCACGATGTTATGCAACACGGTGCAACAAAAAGGAGTTCCGGCCGCTTGGTTCAAGTGGAATCTTTTTCCATTCTCTCTCGAAGATGAAGCGCGAAGATGGTACACACTTGCGTCCATTGAAGCAAAAGGAAATTGGGATGAGCTAGTGAAGAAGTTTCTTTTGAAGTTATTTCCCATAAGCAAGGTCCAAGACTTAAGGAGGCAAGTGCTCACTTTCAAGCAAGGAGAGGATGAAGGAATTGATGCAGCATGGGACCGTTTTAATGAACTACTTGAGCGAGGCCCGAACTTGGGATTTTCCGGTGACTTAATGTTGCATACCTTTTACTTTTCACTAACCCCTAACTTGTCTCGTTTTGTAAACATGTGTGCGGGCGGTGATATATTGGATAAAACAATTAGTGAAGCCACACAAATCTTACAAAGGATAAGCAATGGACAAAGAACACTACGAGATTGGCAAAGATGTTGTCGAGAGGAGCAAAATGACAAAATCAAGCCCAAGGTGCTTGCTGAAATTTCTGAAATAGATGAACCGAAGGTCAAGGAAGATGAACCGACCATACAAGAAAGTGAAGATCCACTTCCCAAGGTAAGAGAAGTCATTTCGGATGTTAAAAATGTTGAAACTAACATGAATGTAGGCCGAAGTATGTGGAATGCTAGACCATTGGCGGAGTTCAAGCAATCCGGTTGGGTTCATGTTGATTTCGCCCCACTAATTTACTACCGAAGGAAGGAGGAATGCCGACCCGTTGCCAAACTAATTGAAGATATATTTGATCAAGAGATGAGTGGAGAGTCGATCCAAAAGATGTTTGACGAAGAAAGAAAAGAAGGAGATGAAGGATGGATCGACCGGTTTGACAACTCAAAGATTTATGATGAAGGAAGAGAAGAGTACAACCGCGATGAGCCTAGTGACTCAAAGGATAAATGGGAGGAGATAGGACTCAAGCTAGATGATAGCTTGTGTGCTATTAAAGCCTACACACTAGCAAATCAAGACATGGAAGTACTCAAGGATGAAGGAAAGAGTGAATCAAGGATGAGCGATCTTGACGACATGTGGTACACGGGAGATAAAGAAAACAACACACAAGACTTTGAAGATGAAGATTTGGTTGATAAAGAAAACTTCAAAGAAGAGATGAATGCGTACATAGTTGAAGGATTACATGTTCCACATGATGAGTTGAAGAAATTGCAAGATGGTGGTGAAGAGGCAACTACACTTGTTGAGATCGATTCGCCTTCAACACCACTAGATGAACCAAGTATCACTCTTGTTGAAAAAGCTTTAAGGCCAAGGTACATGCTGAAATCTCAAGATATTATTGGTATTGATGATGATAAATTCAAATGATCATACTCAACCAATAGTATGAATAATAGTTTAAATTCTATGCCTTGTTCCAATAATGATCATGTTGATAGGCTAGATTTTGTTGAGAATGAAAAAGAGGAAACATTTATGTTTGATCCAATTAATCTCACGCCTAAAGAACCTTTGCCTAATGATGAGCTAAGTTCTATGCATGAAACATATGCTTCTTTTATTTACACCTTGACTTGTTGCTACAATTCGCATGTGGTGTTAATTATGGACGCGTATGTTTACAATAAGTTTTGTAAATCTCGATCATGTTTTGCGCTTGGTCAAGCTAATGACCTTAAAGAATCATATGTCGGGAAAGGCCCAATTTTCACTAACCATGTAGACAGGCTTGAATAATGAAAAAAAAAAAGAAGTCATGCCTAAAAGAGTTGCAAGATAAATCATCAACCTCTCCGAATCCCGCGATGGATGCTGCTGTCTTCATCAATTTGAGAGCTTGCTCGAGAGGTGTACAAATGAAGAAAATGAGAAGAAAACATTGAGCGTTGCTCGTTCTGAAATTTCAGGACAGATTTCATCGCTGAAGTAAAACGGAAGTAACTCTCTTGTCCGGAGTCCGATTTGAGCAAATAAAGACTCATTGGAAAGGAAATTTTGTGCACTTGCAACGGAGTAGAGCTTGAGTATACTCTCTGTTCTGGACATCAAAAGAAAATTCATAAAGTGAAGGCAGCACCGAAGGATGATAAAGAAGGAGATAACGATGAAACAAAAGGATGCTTTGGGCAAGTCTTCTATAAGTGATCAAGCACAACATGGGAAGTAAATTAAAGCTGCATTGGTACATTTTATCCTTGCATGAAGGGCCATGGCTATGCAACGAAGAGAAGGTATGTGAGAAAGTCGAGCTCTATGACTTTAAATGAAGCGCTTTTCGGGAGGCAACCCGTTTCTTTATATTTTTATTCCTTACTTAGAGAGAATAAAGAATGACACCATCTTATGATGATCAACTTGTGGTTATTAATCTAAGTTTAGTTTTCTTTTTAGAACCACCATCATGTTCATGCTCATATTTATTTATTTGCATGCATTGCATTTTGTTATCAACATGATGTTTCTTTGCATGTACATGTTTTGCATATAGTTGGCTTGGTTGTTTTAAGGCTCAATGATGTATGCTTTCATATCCATGTTAATGCTCCAGCTGGGCATTTTCCTTTTGTGATCTTGTGTAAACGTGGTGTTTAAACATGATTTCGGACCATCATCATTAAGTTCGATAAACCTTGCTAGCTTTTCATATGCTTTCATGTTGCATTGGTTAGTTTATAAGCTCTACAATGCGCTTAATTTTCCTTGTGCTATAAGGGTTATTGATTTAGGGATAGACATGGTGTTATAACCCTCGATATATAAACCTTTATGGCTATGGAGAAATTCAGCAACCTAGTTGTAAACATGGTGTTTAGAACTAGGTGAAAACATTGTCTTTGTTTATATGCTTTCCTATCATGTGCATACACACCTTGCACCACGTACACTCATTGGGTTTTTATTCCTTAATTATACTAATTATGCCACAAGTTAAGAATCTTAGGAGACATTGTTGGATTGTTGGCAATTCTATTTACTCCCAACCGTCACCTTGGGGGTAGAATGTGCGTTTAAAACATCTTACAGGCAAGATAAAGACTCTCACTACAAGGAAATTGAAGGATGGCTAAGAAGTGCTTTGTCTTCTTTTTCCATGACTAGCAAAATGCTAAGCATGGGGGAGACCCCGAATCTTCAACACGGAAGTGCAACATGACACTCTAGAAGATAGAATGATAAAGATCGTTAACATCTCCGGATCAATGCGCAAGAAGCCACCAATCTCGTCAAAATTCTGCATG
This sequence comes from Cenchrus americanus, assembly GCA_947561735.1. Lineage (NCBI taxonomy): Eukaryota > Viridiplantae > Streptophyta > Magnoliopsida > Poales > Poaceae > Cenchrus > Cenchrus americanus. The sequence goes on along the minus strand of OX387241.1, from coordinate 261,812,758 downwards.
GTCTCAAAGGGAAAACACTGGATATTTTTGGATATTTAGAAGCCCCATGAAGTTACAATTCCAACAAATCAAGAATCAAGACAATCGGAGGTTCCTACAAGCGGTTATGCCCGAATCACCGAGTGCAACACGTCCTGAAATCAGTTTTGGACAGCACACAGCGCTGAAGTAAAATGGACATAGCTCCCTTGTTTGAACTCCGTTTTCGATGAATGACCACACGTTGGAAAGGTAATTTCATAAACTTTTCAATAGAGCTATATTTCGATATATGTTCTGTTCTGGACAGAGGGGGAAATCCATGTAAAAGAGACAACAAGGAGATGATGAGAACAAGAAAGAGGAGATGGTGATGACAACATTCAAGAGAAGGGTGACCAATGACTCCATTAAGCATACAAGATCAAATTCAGAAGTTTAGGAGCATTAATAAATCAAGACAAAAGAAAAATCCACATCGATACATGGAGATGCCGGAAGAAGGCAACGAAGGATTACAAAAGATGGTAACATCTCCATGGACCTTCTCTTTTCCAAACACAAATGCTTGTAAGTATGCCTTCAACATCAACTAGGTGCAACCTTTTGTTTTTCTCTTCAAACAATAAAATGGCTACTAGGAGGACAACATAGGTTTCTTTTTACTTTCAATAGATAAGCATGACCATGTGTTCACCTCGATGCTCTATATTGCCTATGCTTACGGAAAGATGATGAAAGTTGCCGCTTTGTTTTACCTACATGAAGTTATACATGTCTTGGCTAATTGCTCTCTATAATATGATCTGAAATTAATTTAAATACCGGCTCTTTTATTTGTGGAATTGAAATGACTATGCTCTAGACCCACATACATATCTTTGCTCTTTGATTTAAGTTTATGGATAGCCGGATAACTTGTTGTTTTTATGAAAACTTAACTTTTATGCTACCTACATATTTGTGATGCTCTTGCAAAGTTCTACCTACCAAAGCCATATACATATATCTTTTATGATAACAAAACCCGTAGATTGCAAACATATGTTTTGATGAGTTGGACTAGGATTGATTTCTATGGTCCGAGACTAAGAAGCTGGTCATTCCTTTGTGTAACTTTTTCATGCTAGCCTTTTTGTCCATGCATTGTGGGTTTTCACATTGAAAATTCCACAAACTTCGCTGGGCATCCACTCTAAACCAAAAACATCTTTTTGTGATCACCTCCTTGTCCACAACCCAATTTGAGTATGGAGTAAAATTCTCGATGGAGATTCAAATATTCCGCAATATTATGGAATTTATACTTACTTTAGCAGTTATTTCCCCTCTCTTTTATGCTCGAGGACGAGCATCGTTCAAGCATGGGGGAGGAGTCATTCTCTAACACAAATGCTATGTAAGTATTATGTTGCAAAAAGTTTTGAGGAGCAAAAGAAAAAAGAGAAGAATAAAAATGAAAAATAAAAAAAAATATATGATAAGAAGAAAAGAAAAGTAAGAAAAATAGGAAGAATAAAGTGAAAAAAAGAAAGAGAGAAAAATGAGAAGGAAATAGAATAAAGAAAAAAATAAAGATGCTCCTCGGTTCTTTTTGCTTCATAAGTTCTCAAGTGCCTTGATGACAAATCCATACTCATATCTTCCAACCATGTGCAATCCGATAACGAGGACTTCACTCGTGCCTCGGGATCATCCATTTGCCACTTGCACATGTCCACTTATCTAAATGTGTGTGTTTCGTCCCTCTCTCTTTCCAACATTTATTTTCCATGGCCTTTTTGACGAGTCTCGGTAATTCCAATAGACCTCTCTCTTAATTTGACAATATTTCGGATGTATGTTTTGCTAGGATTGTTTTTAACCTTCCAAGCTCCACATAAGCCTTCCACTATCACATATGAGTAGAGTAGGTTGAAAATAATCTAGTATAGGCTTGAGTGACTTGATGAGATGAGTGTTCCATGGGCTCTTGCAAGAGATTTTCACCTATGTTGGATATGCATCTTTTTGAAAATCTTCAATGTGACAAGGTAATGGTTTGAAGTTCACTTAAGTTTGAGAGCATCATGTTACATGTGGCTTGTTCTTTATTGTTAGTCTATCTTCCATAATGAAAAAGAAGCCGGTCACAACTTGAACTTTAAAAATAAATTCTTAGGAGAGAGCAATTTGCCTCGTCATGAATGACTAAGTGCAAGGACAACATTGGAAGGCAACAATGATTTCCCTTTTAAGCAAGGATTACTTACTCGAGGACGAGCAAGGTTTAAGCATGGGGGAGATGTTGACGGTGAATTTCTGTCAACCTAGAGTACTTGTTATACATTGGTTTCGATTAAGATTTGCAACTAACCCGCCACTAGGCATACTAATGATGTAACAAGTTCACACTTGCATGTCGATTTTGGAGTTTGTTGTTTACGCAGGAATCTACGCTAATGAGGAGACTTTCGGGATAAGATCACCAAGCACTTTGGAAGAAGATCATGAAGCCTGACAAGATTCAAGACACGCAATGAACATGACTCCAAATGACCCGAGGACTGAAGCGTCAACGTGCAAGTCTTCAGGGACTCAACCGGAAAACGGCGAAGCTTGCATAGCAAGCATTCAAGCCTTAACCGTGAAGGAAACGATGTCAAAGGCCCACATGCAAGTGCACACGAATAAGGGATCACGCGAGAAGCAACCGGGGAGGAAACCGGGGCCGAACCGGGCCGAAGTGGGCCTGGGCCGGCCGGCCTGGGCCGACCGGCCCAGCCCACTCCGGGGTCGGTTCGGTCCCCCCTTTGCCCTAGGTGTTCATCTATTTATTCCCTCCGCCGCCGTCGGCCGCCACATCGAACAAATCATCCTACCGACGCCAATCACCAGAAAACCGCCGCTGCAAGATGAGGGAGAGAGTTAGATGAGCTCGTCGCAAGGATCAACGCCGGCGGAGAGAAGGAAGCAAGAGGAGGACTCCAAGCCGCTGGCCTAGGGGTGTTCCCAAGCTCCATCGCCGCCATCTTCATCGACGACGTTCTCCGGAGTCTCCATCACCCCTATGTGCTTCAATCCGTGTAAGATGATGGGGTAATGTCTTCGTTCATCCCTAGGATTAGATGGATACATGCTATGTGATCGCTACTCGATTTGTGGTTTCAATCTATTGTTTTCATATTGATGATGCTTTGATGATTAAGGTTAGCTACCATGTTTTTCGGGCGTATGATATCCGCTACTCCCATAGATTCCATCAACATACCGTGTCCATCATAGGTCTAGTCACAAATACCTTCGCGTAGTGACAGTACGAGAGGAGGGAAAGGGCGAAACCGTGGTCACAACCCCCGGTAGATTGGTTTACCGCTTTTGTGTAGTAGATGCATACCATGTTATCGTAGATCCTAGGGAGGGAACGCTTATCTTTCTTGCTCACTCTCCTGTGTTCACCCCTTTATCAACTAGTTTAACCCTCGATTTGTTTGATCAACTTAACTTAGATTAACTTAGGTTAGATTGTCTTTACTTTTAGATTAATACTCTCTTTCATAGGTTTACATTCAACTAGATTAGTACTTGGTTAAGCGCTAGTAATCCCCTTGCTCCGCGGATTGACAAGAACCTTGGGAATCCCGTGGTGAAAAAGGTGTGGGGTCCGTACGCTTGCGGATCGTAGAGGGATACATCTTTTATCCGTCAACGGTGAGAGATCATCAACCGCCTTGTTGGTTGACACCCTCTCCCGAGCAATGACACCATAGACCAATACAAATCTATCCCTCACAACTTCTAGGGCAGGCCAAAAATTGGCATCAAGTCCAGTTGTAGTCAACTTGTCTTATGGCCATTTGGTTTGTATCCTTGACCCGCGGGATCAAGTATTACTCGCAGCAGTTTGTGCTGAGTAACCCTGTGAAGAAGGTTCACCAACGATGGGTTGTGATGATGCAGTGAAGGTAGAGGAGTTTGTTGTTGTGGGAGACTGCATAGATGGTATGTTAGGTTGTCAGTAGAGCAACATAAGCAAGACTGAAAATCTACAAAAAAATTAATTAGGCATTGGTAGCAAAATAGCTGATATAGTCGTAAATAAAATCAGCATTGACATACACAGTTCATATTTTACTTAATTAACATACAAGGATAGGTGCTAACCATTTCGATAGGGACACAACAATATGCTTATATATTAAAGCAGAGAATAAATTCCTTCAACTGCTTCCTTGTCCAACTTCAGTAGCGATGGATTGTGTGTTCCATGTGTACATGCAACAAGAGGATAGCAATGGTCATGAAATTATATATGAAAGTAGTGAAACAACACTCATAACACATCATGACACCAACAAACACAATATATATGACAGTAGTGAAACAATTAACACTCACAACAAAGCATAAGACAGTCTAGTTATCACTACATTATAAACCACTGCGATGCAATTCCCACTGACATTATGTTACCATCAGAATTAAAGTACGCTAACAGGTCCAAAGCATAACTGTCGATCTGGTAAATTCAAAGCATAGCAGAATTAAACTATGCTAACAGGTCCAAAACATAACTGTCGATCTGGTACATTCAAAGCATAGCAGAATTAAAGTATGCTAACATCCTCATTGCTTTTCATGAATTTACAGTGCAAAAATTGTAGCACCAGGAACATGAAAATGAATTTCAACAGTTCATATAACTACATCTGGTAGCAACAATTTATTCAAACATACTTGGGGCAACAAAATCTATCCATCAAATCCATAGTCAATCAATTAAAGATGAACTATCAAGGCATGTCTCCCTAATCCACATTGACATTAATATATAGCAGATTTGGTGGCTGAGGAGAGAGAGGGCATTGGGGGTTCAAACAGGACTAACCTATGTCTCAAATGAAGTAGTTGTTCTCGTGATGGTCGGAGGGGTTGGATCCACGTCGGCTCGTGTACTGAGGCGGACGGCTCGTCATCGTGTGCGGGGACGACGTCGACGGATCCATGTCAACCGTCTTTAGGTTGGCCGGGAAGATGTCCGCACACCAGTAACCACGTCCTCGTCACCGTCATCACAGAGAGAGCGGTGGGGCTGGAGAAGAGCAGGGCTGCGGCAGGGAGAGAGCGGTGAAGGAGAGCGGGGGAGAGAGCGGCGAAGGCGAGCAGGGAGAGTGGTGGCAACGGTGGGGAGAGTGCGGGCGTTGTCGATCTGTCTAGCGAGGAGCCGAATATGAACGACACGTGTAACTATGTTTAATGAAACTACTGGCGTGCCCTTGAAGGCTCTGTGCTGCAATTTGAATTTTGAGCAGCCTGTGCACAGTTTGCCTACTGACGGTGACGAGTGGGCCAATGTCACAAGCGATGATGGTTAGTGGACCCGCATCGGCTTTGTTTGGAGTTGGGTCCAACGGGCGGGCAGCAGTTATCTTTTTATTTCGGCTGTTGACGCTGACACGTGGGCCAGCCACTATATTTTTTCGAATGAAACGTGCTTCCCTAAAATATTAGAGCCCATAAAACAACATCTAAAAATTATAAAAATTCGAACAATTCGTATTTGGACATTTAGTATTTGAATAAAATATCAACAGTCACACTTCTGTGCCCAAGATTATTAGAATTCATTTTTACATCCCATGTTAATGTAATAATTCTACTAACATCTAGTTTTCTCTAAAAAATCTACAAATTGACTTGCTAACATAATATGGGTACCTAGACTTGTCTTAAAATTTGAAATGGTTTCGATGAAGGAATAATATACTTGTGTACAAATATCTACATCTCTCACATAGTTTCCTATAATGTTCCTTGAACATTGAAGTTTTCCACACTTTGCAACATGTTCGAACTCATATGCATTTGAACACTTAACAAAACCTTGTGGTTCATCTTAAGATTACGAAAATGCAAAGTTTCATTACAGAAGGTGAGGAAAACAAATATTATTTATATGTTTTACTTACATAGAACAAGATAAGGGATATAAACATTGTTCAAGAAATGAAATATACACTAAACAATGAAAATAATGAAAACACGGTGATTTTAGAGAACTATAGGAAAAAAATCAAATTTGGACTAATTATGACGGAGAAATACATGTTACAAATTTTGATTGCGGATTAAAAAGAGAAATGCCCTCAGCGACGCAGGACGGATAAACTGTTCTTCATTCTCCAATAGAACAAAGGAGGAAGCAGAGGTCACCGCCGCCCGCCACTGCCCCCGTTGTGCCCTCTTCAGCGGTTTTGACACCCAAGAGGGCATCCCAGGCCTCGTCAGCGGAAAATGAGACCACCACAACCTTTGACAAATGTGACAAATCAAATATTATCTATCAAAAACTGATTAAAAACAAACATCCCCATAAAATCAAATCCGCGTTTAGTAATATCTAATAATTTACATTCAAGATAGATAAAGTTCATTGATGCTTGCGCCTATATCCCGATGTTCATCTTATTGATGGCGTACTCCACGGTGGGGTGGAAGCTACGCGTCCAGAGGTTGAACTCATGATGGATGCGACACTCGGTGCTGATGTAGTTGATGATCTCTTTGGTATCCGACCCGTAGCGCCTACATCCCGCTGCCCAAATGCAGATGTGGGGATTCTGGACGGGGAACAATGGAATATCGTTATCGCCGTCATCAAGCCAGTACCACCACGCAATGTTGTCGAGATCCTAGTTGATGAGCTAGCGCAGTCACCGCAGGTTGTGGTTCTTCCACTGGCCGTCAGGGGGTGATGGGCCGCCACTGATTTCCTAGAGCAGTGCCATGGCTTCGGGGTCCGCCGAGTTTGCAACAGTACTTCAGCATCGCTAAAAAGTACTTGGCACCGGAGTCTTCAGCAGCGACATCTCCGATGAGCTTCAGACCCTTATCGGGATTCCGCCGCCTCATCAACCTCTCCATCCCTTCGAAGCACAATGCCTCCAGATGATTGGCCTCGTAGAAACGCCGCTCAAAGCACGACCTGACGTAGCGATTCTTGCACAAACGATGAAGATCACGCAGCGACACGTGCTGTGACCTCATCGGAGTCGCAGATGCGCCGGAAGGTGCCGCAGATTTTATTGCGAAGGTTCAGGAAATGGAAGACAGGCTTATCCTTGATGGAGTGGATGATGATCTGGGTGACAAGTTCATCTGGCAGCAGCTGCATCAAGCACACCGCAGGCATTAAGGAGAAGGGGAGGAAATAGAAAAGCGACGGGGTTTGGAAATTGAAAGGCGACGAGGGTTGAAGTTGAAGGCGATGAGGGTTGAAGTTGGCGACAAGGGATGAAGCTGGCAACGAGGATTGAAGTTGAAGGCGACGAGGGATAAAGTTGGCGACTAGGATCTTCCTGCATAATTGAAAGGTGATGTGTGGTTTGGACGGTTTTGCACCCGAAACGGAGCCTGATGTGCAATCTAGTGGCACATACTGGCAGTAGTGGAGTTGTGGGTAGGAGTAGAGGCGCCTAACGGTTCTGCATCTTTTCAATATAGCTCCCATGCTTTCCCTTGCTTTCCCCTTCTTCTTCCATAAGCTTATCATCTCTTTCGCTTCTTCTTCCTCCTTGCGGTTCACCACTGCAAATCTTCGGTCACCGAGAGGAGGAGATGGCGTCGAGGAGCCCGCCGCCGTCGAAGCGGGGACGAAGGTAGGACGACGACGATGAAAGCTGCCGTCAGAAGAAGTAGGAGAAGGGGAAAGAGCCGGCGACCAAGGACGCCAACGAGGAACCGTTCTTCGAAGACACTAAGTTCGTCGTCGACCTGCTTAGGAGTGCCTTCAGAAAGCTTGAAGATGTTGGCGCGGCCTTCGACATCAAGGCGCATCATGATGTGTACAAGAACCCGAGCGTGAAGGGTCTCGCCTTCAGGACCCACGGGTTGGCTGAGAAGCTCAAGAACCTCCCCGTGGTCACCGCCACTTCATTTTCGACGACGACGGCTCCGACGGCAGCCACGACGACGACGGCAGCCATGGCGGCGACAACGGCGGGACTCCGACTAATTGATAGACTCCTCCAATTAGTAACAATGTGTGTGTGCCTTTGTGTCTAGTCAGGTTGTTGGACATGAACTTCTTAGTTTGTCTGTCGATCATGAACTGCTTAGTTAATTAGTTTGGTTGTTAGATTTTGTATGTAATGAACTCGATCTAATAGACGCGAGTAGATCCATCCGCATTGTGATGAACTGTGTTCTGTTGTGATGAACTGGAGATCTATGATGATGAACTGGAGATCTGTTGTGATGAATTACATCTTAGAGACAATGGATAGTCATTGCCAACGCAGGTTAGCCTGCTGACGCTGACACTGACGCGTGGGCCAGAGTCATTGGCGACGATGGTTAGTGAACCCGCATCGCATTTGTTGGTAGTTAGGTCCAGGATATTTTTTTAATGAAACTTGCTTCCCTAAATTATTAGAGCCCATAAAATAGCACCTAAAAATCATAAAAATACAAACAATTTGTATTTGGACATTTAGTATTTGAATAAAATATCAACAGTCAATATCAAATTTGCTCTAAAAATCTACAAATTGACTTGGCAACATAATTTGGGTACCTAAACTTGTCTTTGAAATTTCAAATGGTATCGGTGAAGGAATAATATACTTGTGTACAAATGTCTACATCTCTCACGTAGTTTCCTAGAATGTTGCTTGAACATTGAAGTTTTCCACACTTTGCAACATGTTCGAACTCATATGCATTTGAAAACTTAACAAAACCTTGTGTTCACCTTAACCTTACGAAATGCAAAGTTTCATCACTAATGGTTGTGTAAAACAAATATTATTTGTATGTTGTACTTACAAAGAACAAAATAAGGCATATAAACATTATTCAACAAACGGAATATACACTAAACAATGAAATTAATGAAAAGATTGTGATTTTAGAAAAAATAGAAAAAACATCAAATTTGGACAAATTAGGACAAAGAAATACTTGTTTACAACATTTGATTGCAGATTAAAAGGAGAAATGGGAACTATTCTTCATTTGAATAGAACTGGCCCCACAGTCATTAGCGGCGCGAGGCTGATAACCCGCGTCAGCTTTGCTACTCTTTCAAAATTTTTCATAGATAATTCGAGCAACATACAAAAGCCAAACTACTACTGATTTTACATTCCAATACTCCATTCGAACTTCACCATTTCACAGTGGAGCATACAGTCTTCACTGCAAAACAGAGAAGTTCGAAGCCATCATTTATCCACGCCGCAGCAGCCGCCGTTGCGTGCGCATGGCTGATCGCCACGCACCTGTGCCGGAGGCGGCAGCGGTTCACCCCAAATGCGCCAAGTCGAGGAGTGGATCGCACGCACGGCCTTCTCACACAAAGGTAGACACCCCTCGTTGCCCAGCCATCTCGACGTCGTACTGCCGCCGCCCGTGACCCAACTCATGTACCACTTCGTTGTGTCGTCGGCGCCGGCACCGCCATTGTCTCTGTAGAGCAAGATGGCGTATAGATAGGCCGCCGCATCGTGTCCACCCTCGGCGGCGCGTCGGAGATCATTGCATCCCCTGTTTTCCATGAAAACGGCATTGATCCCGGAGAAGAAGCAAGCCTCCGGAGTCCTGAGATTGGTCAGCATAGCTAGGAATGTTGTGTAAGCGGTGGGGTTCCACACCCAAGAAATCTCATCTTGTATCCCCTCTATCGACAAACGCCGGCCGATGTCGCTGTGGCTTCACACGAGGCGCATGGTCGAGCAAGTACCGTGTAGGCTGTGGAGGTCAGTCAAGGGCCGCTCCGAGGTCGCACCGACGCGTGCCACAATCTCAATGCGGAGGTCTTGAGGGAGGCCCAACAGCGACGACAGTTGGTGCCGCCTGCTTCTTCCCGGCATGCTATTCATCTCCGGCCAGGAATGGTGACGATGAGGAGTAGGCAGTTGCTATTTTTTGGGGGTACATGAAGGGGCAAGGGATCTAAATTATTTTGGAAGAACTGCCTATTTTTCGAGGGTAGATGAAGGGGCAAGGGATCTAAATTATTTTGGAAGGAGAAAATACAAGATATTTGGTTCCAAACACGGTTTAAGTATGCAATGGAGACGATGTTTGGCTAATTCGCGTATCATTTAATTCTATATTAGAGACAACGTTTGGCTAATCTGTGTAGTATCCTTTAATTCTCCATTGGAGATGATGTTTGGTTAATCCGCATATCATTTAATTCTACATTGGAGTCACTACCTTTGCTCTCAGCCATTGACTGGCAACAGTTTCCCCATTGACTGGATCTTGGGAACCTTCCCGTTTCCAGTGCTCTTGATCTTATCCCTTCCTCTCTCATGTAGTTTGACTCCTCGGGATGTGAATACATTGGAGACGATGTTTGGTTACTCCGTGTATCATTTAATTCTACATTGGAATCACTACCTCTGCTCTCAGCCATTGACTTGCAACAGTTTCCCCATTGACTGGACCTTGGGAACCTTCCCGTTTCCTGTGCTCTTGATCTTATCCCTTCCTCTCTCTTTTTTTACAACCAATGTTATCCCTTCCTTGTTTTTGCTATAAAAAGGCACTGACGTCTATCGGTCCTCCTCACTTCAAGTTGCTTCCTTCTTCTCTAGACCTAGATCTAGCTATATGGTTTCCTCTTCTGATACAATAAAGTGAGTCACTTGTCACTTGCTTCCTTCTTCTCTAGATCTAGATCTAGCTATGGCACAAAGAATAGATCTTGTAGGGCTCAAGCTTTTGCTTTTCTCTCTTCTAACTCCTCCTCGATCTCTCAGTTGCTAGAAGAATTCTTGTGATATGTGTGATTGGGTTGCTCATCCCTCTAACACAGCTGCTAGAAATATTCTTGTGACATACCTCTTGCTCGTACCAGTGTTTGTGGAAGGTAGCCCAGAACCTCCTGGCATCAAGAAGAACAAGCCGACGGAAAGCCTGCTGCAGCTTTTCCATCATGCTTGGGCTTCGTTTTACTTTTCCCTTGTCCTCCAGGAGGAGGGAATTTTTTTAAGGGATATGTTTCCACCCTCTTTGTACCTTTCTCTTGTGTTCACTTGTAAGCATGAGGAAGAAGCTAGAATCTGGAGCATATCTCATCGTGAAGAACAAGTCGAAGGTGAGAAAGATCGATGACCTGTGAGCAAGATCGACCTGTGTGTGATTTTGCATATCTCTTCACAAAGTTATGGCTGCATTGTAACCTTATGATGTATCAATGATGACTGTAATATGTGTGTGTGTGTGTGTGTGATTTTGCATCTCAAGAGATATGCTTGTGTGATTATCTCTATGCAGTACAATTTTTTGTATGATTTACCTACTCACTTGCAAGCATGAAGAAGAACAAGCCGACGCAGGCTGGCTAATCCGTGTCTCTTTTGATGTAATTTGTGTGTGTGTCTGTGTGAATTTGCATCTCAAGAGACATGCTTGTGTGATTATCTCTGTGCAGTACAATTTTTTGTATGATTTACCTACTCAATTGCAAGCATGAAGAAGAACAACCTGACGGGGGCTGGCTAATCTGTGTCTCTTTTGATGTAATCTTTGTGTGATTTCACATATCTTGCCCATAACAAAGGCGACACGGGTTTGTTAATCCTCGTCTCTTGCCCATAACAAAGGCGACGCGGGTTCATTAATCCTCGTCTCTTCCACGTAACTTAGGCGACGCGAGTTGGCTAATCCTCGTCTCTTTGATATTAACGCCCGTTACTGAACTGAAGCAGAATATAAACAGAATATATATAGTATCTTAGGCAGAATATATTACAAGCAGGATTCAAATTCCACCACATCCCATATATTACAAAAGAATTGAAATTCCACCAATACGTCACATCCTTTGTATTACGAAACGGATTCCATTTCCACCAATAGACACATCCTCCGGCATTACAAAAAGGATTCAGCAGAAATCAGGCTTGCTTTTTCTTTCTTGATATATGTATATGGATTTTTTTCACTATGCTCGCTTCGCAAGTACGGTGTTTTGTTAGTTCCCAAGAGTCGGGGCTTGTATGAAGTGTTAAAAGATAGAATTTCGTCAAATTTATTATATTCCTCCTCCTTAACAACATTTTTAACCCCAACAATCGTTTTTTCCAGGCCTAACCACAGACCAGTTCTACTTTGCAAGGTAGGTACATAGAACACTTGCTCAACATCGTTGGCGAAGACAAACGGTACGTTTTTGTAACCAAAGACCCGGAGATCAACACTAACATAACCATATTTGTCCTTGCTCACAACTCTTTTCCGATTGGTGACCCATCTACACCGAAACAAGGCTACCTTCAATACTACATAATCAAGCTCCCACATCTCCTCTATTTGAATATAATATGTGTCTGTCACCGTGTCATCATCATCATGACTGTCGTCGACGACGGCCCGTACACGCATACCACTGTTTTGATAGACGCTCTTTTTATCCTGGGCCATGGTGTACAACGTGTATCCATTGCTATCCATTGCTTGCTATATTGTAACAGTGAACAATGGCCCCACTGCTAGATTCCTTATCTCGTCGGTAATTACAGCATTATTGCTGCATGTCTCGACATAATCTCGGAGCCACCTGCTGAAACCTTGCATGTGCATCTTTGCAAGCCAAGCCCTACCATGGTCAGGGTTGTCTTCACGTAGTTGTCATTTGTGCTCATTGGCAAATGGTGTAATTAGGTGTAGTTGTTGTATCACGGTGAAATGAGTCTTTTGGAATGCATCTGCATCTAGAGTGACTGACATTTTCCCCATGGTCCCAACACCTGAAAGCCTACCTTCATGCCGTGAGTGAGGCACACCAATGGGATTTTGTGGGTCCATATAACCATGGCCCACTCCACTGCTTCGATGGTCTCGTAGCCACGAACAATGGCTACCTCCGGAAATAACCAGTTATGTACCAATGATCTCAAGAATCCATAGAACCTCTCATATGGAAACATCTGATGAACGTAAGATGGGCCAAGGAACTAGATTTCCCTTGCAAGGTGTGATGTTATATGCCGCATGAGATCAAAGAATGATGGTGGGAAGGTAGCTTCAAGCAGGCATAGGGTCTCGAAATGCCTCCTCTCCAAGTCCAATAGTTTTTCCTCATCAATCACCTTCTGTTCTATTGCATTGAAGAATAAACACAAGCTCGTGACTGCGTCGGGAACCAGTTCTGTATTGATACCTCTAAGTGCAACAGGAAGAAGAGTTGTCATCAACACATGGCAATCATGAGATTTCATCAAGTTGAAATTCATTTTCATGTCCTTCACTGACACTAGACTCTTGAAGTTTAATGAGTAGCCTCAAGGTACTTTCAAATCATGCAAAAACTGAAAGAATTCTTTTCTCTCTACCTTTGACAAGGTGGTTGCAGCAACGGGAAGGTTCGTCCCCATCTCTGTTTCCTCTGCATAGAGCTCCGGCCTAATGCCCAGCTCTTTAAGATCCTCCCTTGCATTTTTATGGTCTTTTCCTTTGGACTTCTATTGTAGCAGTGTTCAACAAGTAGCTTCACACACATTCTTCTTGACATGCATGTTGTCAATCAAATGACACACATCCAACATCAGCCAATACTGTAGCTCCCATAGAACTGATTTCTTGTTCCACATTCCTCCTTTTCTTCTTCACCATCTCATTTCTTTCTTTTGCCAAGGGGTTTTTCAGTCAGTTTGGGTAACTCCTCGATAGTTTTGATGTCCTTGACTTTCAAGTGGACCAGATCTCCAGTCACATGCAACGACGCCTCTAGATTCTCTTTTTCCCCATTAAATTGACAATCCATGGCCCGGTATGGATGTTTCTTGCCGAGGAAACGACGGTGCCCCATAAATACGTATTTCTTTGAAACGACTGTGCAAGTATCTTCCAAGCAGTGTGGGCAAGCTGCACCTTTCCTTTTACTTTGGCCAGAGAGGTTGTGATGAGCTGGGTTGTCGTTGATGGTGGTGAACAACATGGCTGCATTGTGAACTCCTCACACTTGTACTCATCCCAAACCTCCGGAACACCAGGCTTCCACAATATCTTCAAGTCATCAACTACTGGCCTCAAGTAGACATCAATACGGTAGCCAGGTTGCTTTGGCCCGGAGACCAATATTGTCAGCATCCTATGTTTTTGTTTCTTGCATAACCATGATGGAAGGTTGTACAACGACAACACGACATGCCAGGTACTATCTGTTGAGCTCTGGGTACCGAATGGGTTCACACCATCTGTCCTCATAGCAAACCGTATGCTCCTTGCGTCTTCATCAAACCATGAGAAGTGGTTATTAATGTTACCCCATTGTGCTGCATCTGTAGGGTGCCTAAACTTTCCTTCCTTCTTAAGCTCCTTTCAGCCTTCATCATGCTAGCGCAAGAGTTGGGCCTCCTTTCGTGTTGCAAACCATCTTTTCAGCCGAGGAATGATGCAAAAATACCATGCCACCCTCACAGGAGCCCCTCTGTTAGCCTTCCTCTTGCCTCTGATCTCGCCGGGCTCGCTCTTGTCATCAACATTATTATCAACTCCACCATCCTTTTTCTTCTTGTACCAATCATAGCCACACTTGGGGCACTTGTCAAGGTCTGCATAATCTCCATGGAACAATACACAACTTTTCTTGCATGCATGGATTTTTTCAACCTCTATTCATAGAGGATAGATTATCTTCTTCGCCTCATAGACAGACTCTGCTATTTGGTTTTCTCCAGGTAGCATGTCTCTAAGCACCCCAATAGATGTTTGAAACTTTTTTTTCTCCAACCATGATCTGCCTTAGCTGCAGAAGTTTTAGATCACCAGAAAGGCGAGAGTACTTCTGGAAATAAAGATAGAGGGGTTTCTTTGAAACTTCAATGAACTACTTCAGCCTCGCTAATTCAGAAGGTGTGTACACTCATTGAAAGTCAACATCCCGCAACATTTGATCAACATTGTGCACACGTTGCAACACCTCACCATTATCGAAGCCTCTAACTTCTGGATCAGTGATATCCTCAGGCCTCAACACATTTGGTGGGAATAATGGTTCATTTTCCTCAACAAGTCTATTGTCATCAAGGTCTTCATCATGGTCGCTAGCATGGTGTCGCACTTCACCTTCATTTAGGCAGCTTGCTTCCAGTTCATTAAGGCCTTTTCACCATGTTTATTCCAACACGTGTACTTTTTTGTGAAACCACGTGTGTCCAATTGATGAAAAATGATTTCATGTTGTGCGAATTTCTTTTGGTTGAGACAATCTATACAGGGGCAAAGCATTGCCTGAACACCATGGTTTCTCATATCCGCCTCTTCTTGATTAAAAAAACCATTGACCCCGCTTAAGAAATTCTCCCAATCTTCTTGGGGCTGTCTATACATCCAAGCCCAAGCAGCAGACGCCATCTGCATTCCATACACCAAATGAGCATATTTCATCACACAAAAAATTGATAACACAAAACCGGATTATGACAGCTGAAGAATTTCGATAAAAGGGGCCAATTAATTTCCACCTTGATGAGGACATTCTACGAGGTGAGCGTGGCTGAGAATGAGGATCGGAGACGGCGTCGCGGCCGCGGCAACAGCGCGGCGGACGGCGCGGTTGACGTACGCTCTGTCCCCTTTCGCCGTCGCGCACATGGCCGACCGGCCTGCTGCAGTGTCGACTTTCTGAGGAGAGAAATTAAGTGCGATCCTCAGAGTGTGTGCAGCTGGCGGCGGTGAACAGGACAGGCTGATGGGGACATCTGAGCACACAGATCGAGCGAGTGAACTTCTGAGGAGAGAGAGCGAGTGTTGTTGTCGGAACAGGAGTGACCTTCTAAGGATAGAGCGAGTGGTGTCGGAATGAGAAGGCATAGACGAGCAATAACAACGTGCGTATCCGATGTGAGAAAAAAAGGCGACCCTAGGTGGTAATTGAAGGACTGATACGGCGAACCAGAGAGGGTGGGAGTGAATTGGAGCCGATAAAAATTCTTCTCGAAGGAGATGGAGACTCCAACAAGACGAACACAGCTTCCAACACACGTCTCCGACTCACTACCCAAGTTGGTCAAGCCCACGCAGCCACTGGAGTGCTACTGGACCTAGGAACCAACAAGCAACCTTTCGAGCCAAAACTCACCAACTCGCACGGCGGAAACTTTGAAGGACCGAAACGGCGAACTAGAGAGGGGGGGGAGTGAATGGGAGCCGATAAAAATTCTATTCAAGAATTCGGCCTATGAACCCAAATTCACTCATGCACCTCCGCAAGCTTCTCTTGCCAAGTTCACGTAGCCACTGGAGTGCTACTGAACCTAGGAACAAGACCCGAACAACGACCTCAACACACACGCGGCGGAAACTCACACGACAAGGCTGCTGGCAGCACAAACCGGTCAGGCCGGTTTCTGAAACCGGTCGGACCGCTCCGTAGGACTTAGCCTCACAAGGGCGAGGGAAAAACCGGTCACACCGATTAGGCAAACCGGTCGGACCGATTCTCCGTCCGTAAACTCCCCAATGACCCCAAACACTTCAAAAGCCTTACAACATTTGAACAAACGAAGCCATGGAGCAAGAAAGACTTCCTCGTTCAAAAATCCTTCTCGACGACCCCAGCGGGCGAAACCGGTCGACCGGTTTGGGAAACCGGTCGGCCGGTTTTAGCCTCGAACGATCGAGAAGAACACGGCCCGCGGGTCAACTCCCCCAAAACCAAATCTCAATCTCCCGAATCGCTCCACGGACTTGAACAAGACTTTGGGGATATCGGAGCACCTCATGAGGAGTCCATAGCCAAGTTTAATCCCACCAAATCTCGTCCAAAAAGGAGGAATCGAAGAAATCCCGCCAAAAGAACTCCCAACCCAAGAACTCAAGAAACCCCAAAATTGAGCACTTTTTCTCACGGATTTGGGAGGGGAATCACAGCCCAAAGAACCACGAAGGGTTCCCACAAATTCCCCCCATCAAATCACAAAGAGAAAAGCCCCAAAAACATTCCAAAGAAATCACCGGAAGAGGGCTCCGAAAATCACCACCAAAAACAACCGGGGAAAACACATCCAAATCTTGAGGAATCACGCCGAATCATCTATACATGAAACAAGGATTCGTACAAGGTCTAGCAAGCCGCCCGATCATCCATCCCTCTCTACAAGATTTCTCCGTGAAGCTCTCTTGCTAGTCCTAAGGAAAACCTAGAGAAAATAGGTAGAAAATAGGAAAACTAATGAGCTAGGGTTCCAAGAGTTGGCTGCCAACCTCTCACCTCTTGGGTTATATAGGCGGCAACCGAATGTCTAAAATGCCCCTCTCTACTAACTAGGGATACAAGCCCCTCAAGGGCGGATTCGGAATTCTTGATGTATTCACCATCGGACGGATGCCCAGCGACCGCACCCTGCGTAGCCTCAACGCAAGCCTTGCGATCCCGACGCGTGTCCTCCGCCTCGAAGCTTCCGGCGCCCGCGACCCCAAACCGGTCGGGACCGGTTCTCCAAACCGGTCGGGCCGGTTTTGGCCGACGACCACACCCGATCTTCGGCCTCGGCTTTGTGGCTCGGCCGAGTAACCGGTGATTTTACGGTGAACCACCGCAAACCCCGCGAACTTGATGTAGCCTCCGCCACTCACCACTCATGACTTGGCTCCTATGAAGTCCCGGCTCGACCTTGGTTTTGAGGCTCAACCAAGAAACCGTCCACGACTTCATCTTCTTGTTCATGCCACCATGCGGCCCGCACTTGACCCCTGCCGGCCACCGGGTCCCTCGAACAAAGCCTACTTGTCTTCTCCACACCTGGAGGCCTCACCGGCGACGACCTTTCGCGCTTGTTCTTCACCTGCACCAACACGAGTCAAGACGCAACCTGCACCTGCAATACTTAGCCAAGAATCAGTCCACACAACGTTGTCAATCACTCATCACACAAGGAAGCGACCATCCACCGGTCCTCGAACCACACATGGTCCTCAATCTCCCCCTTGATGAGTGCATTGACAACACCCACATGAAAGTAACAAGTGAGAAAAGAAAAAAGAAAAGAAACAAACAAAAAAAAACTCCAACAAGCGATCGAAAGCCAAACAAAGGCAAAGATCAAGATCACTTGAAGAAAGCAAGTCTCGGACCCCTTAGGCAAGGGCAACGGCTCGACACATCCGAGACAAAAACCATGCTCAAGCAAAGAGCACCAACCACCAAAGCACACAAGAGCTCCCCCCGCACGGAAGCAAGCTCCCCCGAACAAGTGCCAACTCGGGGCACAAACCGGTCGGACCGGTTCCCATAGCCGGTCGGGCCGGTTCCACCAAAACCGGTCGGGCCGGTTTCCACAATCGGTCGGAGCCAATTTCACACGGCAGACCACACCCCAAAAGCCAAAAATGCAAAAGAAATGCACAAGCTCCCCCTTGACACTTGGGATAGGTTCCGGGGATACAAAACAACTTTTCTCCACCTTTCTTTCTCCCCCTTGTTGCCAATGCATGAATCAAGGCACAAATGCAATCTAGAGCTTCTCAAGTATACAAAATTCATCACAAGATGCTACACATGTCCAAATGAGCAAGTTAGATACTCGACGGGTTTGTATGGACCTCAACTACATGATCACCAAGTTTCACAACCATTGGACAAGGCTAGCAAGGATTTGAGTAATTTTGCGAAAAGTTACTCTCTCACACGCAAAAACCTAGACGAGAGCAAAACATGCCAAAATGGCAAAGCCACACAAACTTCATGCTAGGACAGCTATTCTAACCATAAGACCATCACAAACACCCACAAGCACCTCATGTCATGTCAAAGCCACCGAGCCATGTGCCTACTTCTATGTATGAGACTTCTCATTGGTAGGCATCATGCAACGGTTTAGCACCCAAAGCAAATTAAATTCAGCACATATGACATGGGAGCATATTTCCAAGCATTTTTCATTTCATTTTCAGATTTGTAAATGGTACATGAAATGTCTTTGCGACAAAAAGGAACTTATGCTCCTCCACAAGATAAGTCTAGAGGGCTAAACATTCATGATGGCAAATGAGCCTTTGGCCCCATATGATCAATAAACTAGCCATCCAACCACAAATTAAGCATAGCAAGGCCACAAAGACATGTCAAGAGCATGTAAAGGCATTTACACATGAGAGAGCATACATGTGACATTTTTCAAAAACATAGCCATCAACCATGGATTATTCATCAAGATCATCAAGAGCTAAGCCAAACTAACCATAGCATACCAAACAAGCTCACAAAGACATATATCTCATTCCATGGTGAACCAAGTATACAAGAGAAGCTTTCCTAACCAATGCGTATGATACAAAATGCATGCAATCTAAGATACAAGGATGCCTATACGTCATGTTACATATGCCATGCCAAATGCAAGAAATGCACAAAAGAAAGCTATACATATTCTACAAACCGGCTCCTCGAGGGGAGGCAAAACGGGCTCGACACCACCGGCAAAAGAAAGCTCCCACACACCCAACTCGGGAAATCAAACACACACCAAGTTCCCCCGCGACGAGTGAAAGTTGCTTGATCTAGGGGTTTGGTGAAAATATCGGCTAGTTGGTCATGTGTGGGTACATGGATCAAAGCTATCTTCCCTTTCTCGACGTTATCTCTCGGAAAATGATACCTCACTTCTATGTGCTTGGTTTTGGAATGAAGCACCGGGTTCTTTGCAACGCTTATGGCACCGGTGCTATCACATTGAAGTGGGACATGGGTATACTCCTCACCAAAGTCACTCATGGTGTAGGTGATCCAAAGGAGCCGAGAGCAACAACTAGCGGCGGCAACATACTCGGCTTCGGTCGTGGATTGAGCAACACTCGACCGCTTGCGGGAAGACCAAGACACCAACGAAGAACCCAAAAGCGGCAAGTCCCGAAGTGGACTTCCGTCCAACCGACACCCGGCAAAATCCGCGTCCGAAAAACCATGAAGCGCCAAAGAAGAGGACGCGGAGTACCAAAGGCCGAAGTCAGGAGTGTGACGCAAGTACCTGAAAATTCTCTTCACCGCTTGTCGATGCGAAGTCCTCGGAGACGCTTGAAAACGAGCGCACAGACACACCGAGAATCGTATGTCCGGCCTCGTCGCCGTCAAGTAGAGGAGTGACCCGATCATGCTTCGGTACTCCTTCTGGTCCATATGTTCACCTTCCTCGACCGCATCAAGAGCTGTAGACGTACTCATCGGCGTCGTCATAGCCTTGGAGTCATCCATCTTCAACTTCCGCACAATGTCCTTGGTGTACTTAGCCTGGTGCACAAATGTTCCTTCCTTTGATTGTTTGATTTGTAGCCCGAGGAAGAACTGCAACTCGCCCATCATGCTCATCTCAAATTCCCTGCTCATATCATCCGCAAACCTCGCAACAAGAGAGTTAGACGAGCCACCAAAGACAATATCATCCACGTACACCGCACAATCGGGATATCTCTCGCCCTTCCTCAGGCAAAAACAAGGTCCGATCTACCTTCCCCATCTCAAAGCTTCTCTCAAACAAGAACCCCCTCAACCTCGCCATACCAAGCTCTAGGCGCCCGCTTCAACCCATACGGCGCCTTCCTCAACTTGTACACCGGTGGGGGTACTTCTCACTCTCAAACCCCGGAGAGGCCGCCTCACATACACTTCTTCCTCCAACACTCCATTCGTAAAAGCACTCTTCACATCCATTTGGTGCAACTTGAACCCTTTAGCCACGAGAAAAGGCTAGAAGGATCCTAATCGCCTCCAAACGGGCTACGGGAGCAAAGGTCTCCTCGTAGTCGATCCCCTCCTTCCGACCGAACCCCCGGGCAACAAGTCTCGACTTGTTCCTCACAACCTCACCCTTCTCTCCCTCTTTGTTTTTCCACACCCACTTTGTACCAATCGGCTTACACCCCGGGGGGAGGGTCAACCAACTCCCACACCTGATTCCTCTCAAAATTCTCCAACTCCTCATGCATCGAGTTAACCCAATTGTGATCAGATAGTGCGTGTCCAATGTCTTTGGGCTCGAAAGAAGCAACAAATGCAGCATGAGCAAAATGGGAATTGTTTCGAACCCTCGACCGTGTAGTCCGTTCATTCATGTCGCCGATGATCCTCGAAGCTGGGTGATCCACCGGAACTCGCCGGTGAGGTTCTCGCCTCGAAGCTACCTCCCCCTCAACATCAGCTTCTCCTCGTTCTTGATTTGTCGTCGTAGGTGTAGCAGAGGGTCCATCCATCATCGTAGTCGAAGTAGTGGGTACATGTTCAGCCGGGGGCACCAAACCGCCATCTTCATCATCACCATGTTCATGCTCCTCCTCCTGAAAGATCTCCTCGCCAAGCTCGTCATCACTCGCACACTCAAAGACAAGCCGACTACGTGGCTCGTCTCGTCGAAGGTTACCTCGCAAGTCTCCACGATTTGGTTAGTTTCAAGATTGAGCACACGATATGCTCTAGAATGAGATGCATAACCAAAGAAAATGCCATCGACGGACCTAGCCTCAAACTTATCCAACTTCCCGCCCTTCTTCGAATGAAACACTTGCAACCAAAGACATGGAAGTGACTCACCTTGGGTGTGCGACCATGCATCAACTCATAGCATGTCTTCTTCTTGTGCACTCGAGGTATATCCCTGTTCGACACATAGCATGCGGTATTCACCGCCTCGGCCCAATACCTCCTCGGAGTCCTATGCTCATCAAGCATCGTCCGAGCCATCTCGCACAAAGTCCGTTCTTCCTTTCCACAACACCATTCGGGGAGGCGTATACGGACTCGAAAAGCGGGTGCTCAAGACCCAAGTCATGACAGAAGGTTTCAAAACGAGAGTTCCCGAATTCCGAGCCATTATCACCGCGGATAGCTCGTATGGCATCTCCGTGCCTCTCGTTCCTCAACCTCAAGACTAGATCTCGAACAAAACCAAACGTCTCCCCCTTATCCTCGAGAAAGAACACCCACGCATACCGAGAATAGTCGTCCACCACAACAAGGACATACCACTTCCCACCCGCAGATCGCACACGAGCTGGGCCAACAAGGTCCATATGGAGCAGCTCGCATGGACGCTCAGTCATCACATCGGTGAGAGGCGGGTGAGAAGAGGCCACCATCTTGGCATGCCTACACGGAGCACAAACCAACTCTTTCTCAAGCTTCAACCGTGGCAATCCTCGGACCAAATTGAGTTTACTTAAGCGAGACAAAAGGTCAAAGCTCAAGTGACCCAACTTCCTATGCCATTTCCACAACTCACTCGAAGAACCAGCCAAGAAACAACGCTCAACACCCGAAGACTGAGAAAAATCAGCACGAAACACCTGACCCTCGGGAACGACCATACAAACAAGATCCCCTCGAGAGTCCACAATCCGAGAACCACCAGGCCGAAACAACTCCTCAAAACCCTCATCCAACAACCGAGACACGAAAGCAAATTGTACCCCGGCGATTGAACAAGAGCAACACGCCTCGAGTGATCTTGTCACTCACTTTTATCTCACCTTCGAAAGCACACGCCCACGCCCATTGTCCCCAAAAGTGATGTACCTCTTCGTTACCACCGGACGAGATTTGAGAACCACCCCCTGTCTCCGGTCATATGCCTCGAACAACCGGAGTCAATCAACCAAATGTTCTTCAAGTCTCCCACCCGAAAATCAAAAACGAGCACGTGAGCGAACAAACGACTCAAAGATCGGGGTTAGTACCAAAGGAGGAAAACCAGTGCCGAGCCATTTGCTCGAAAGTGGGGTTAGCACCAACCAAAGCATCTCTCCTACCAAAACTACCTCCACGAACACCACCACGGTAACCACCCTGAGGGAACCACCCCTCTCTGCCTGGAGGAGGACCAAAACCACGAAAGAGAACTCGTGGACCGTCCCTCCTTTCCTTCTCAAAGCTACGACTCCTCCCATCCCCGTAGTGAACTCGAGGGGGAGAACGCCTAGCAACCTGACCACCTGCAAACTCTCCAGCCCATCCACCAGAACCACGACCTCCAGAAACAACCCTCGCACCTGTACGAGCACGGAAACCAAGCTTGTCATTCCGCAGACCCCAAACCGGTCTGACCGGTTCCAAAACCGGTCTGACCGGTTTCACTTCTCCGACGAAGCACCTCCCGCACTCTTTCGATCACCCCAAGCCGGAACTATCCTCACACTCGCCTTGGCCCCGGGCATCTGCACACGAGGCTTAAGTACACCACCGGAGGGGTGAAACTTGTCCCCGTTAGCCCACTCCTTCGCCATTTTCTCCTCTCGCTTCCTCTTGAAGCAAAACTCCTCCTTGTGGCCATCTCTTCCACAATAGCCACAATGAAACCTCACAAGCTTAGGCTTAGGCTTGGGATGTGGTCGCTCACTCGGTTTCTCTCCACTCAAATCCTCCACCGGTTTCTCACCACTAGCCTTCTCACTTTCCTTCCCAATGAACACTTTCCCCGAAGTGCTCACAAACTTGATAGGTTTTTGTAGGTCATTTGTGGGTGTAGGAAACACGGGTGGAGCCGGGGTTGTGTCTAGTCGGTTCCTTAGATGGTTAGGTTTTGGTGGGAAATCATTTTTGTGGTGGGTTTTTGGTGGCTCCGGGATATTCTCTCCACTTCCCTCACCAACCTTGTTTGCTCCAAGCACCTCACCATCTTGCCTTTTAAAGGCCTCGATCATCATCCTCAACTGAGGCTCGTGACCGGACAACCAACCCATCAACTTCCTCAAATCATCATTCTCATCCTGCAAGCGATCAACATAATGTGCAAGCTCCAGATTTTTCAAAGCATGCATTTCACGGGTAGAGAAAGATGTAGGCATGGGTTCCTTCAATTTAGCCTCGAGCGAACTAGTGTAAGCATGCATCTCATCAATTTTAGCATGCAAAACGGGGCAAGAAGTGCAAGCACCTAGCAAAGCGAGGTCTAGACTTAAGCTCACCCACTTCAACCCTAAGCACATCTAGTTCCTCACACTTGGAGGCATGCTTCTCCTTAAACAAAGCAAGATCGGCAAGGAATATGGAGCAATCAAGCACAATCATTCTCATCGAAACAACGGGGCTAGCCTTAAGCGAATCAATCTCAAGCTTGCTATCAAGCACCCGTGTCTCTAGCTCACCCACTCTAGTCCTAGCATCCTCGAGTGAAGCCCTAAGCTCTTTCCTCATTTTCTTGGCCTCTCTAAGCATGTCATCACGGTTATCAAGCAAAGAGCCAAGCCTCTCATTCTCCCGGCGCAAGAAGGGAAGCTCATCACGCACCTCGTCGTCGGACTCGCAGTCCGAGTCGCTCCGTGTGCTCTTCTTGCCGCCGGAGCTCAACGCCATGGTGCGAAGCCGTCTCTCGCGAAGCGGCTCGGCCCCGCTCGGAGTTCTTGGACGACCTCTTGTTCTTGCGGCGATCTCCCTCGTCGTCGCCGCCGCTCGAGCTCGAGGTGGAGTACGCGGAACCGGAGTCGACGTCGCTCGCTCCAACCATCGCTCGGGCCTTGCCTCGGCCCTCCTTCTTCCTCGATCGTCACTCGTCCTTGTACTTGTTCTTGTGCTTGCTCTTGTGGTCGCGCCTCGAACGGTACTTGTCATCGTTCTTCCTCGGCTTGTGCTTGTAGCCGTCTTTGTTCTCGGCCTTCTCGGGCGGTCGGCGACGAAGTGTCCCGCTTGCCGCACCGGAAGCAAGTCCTCGTGTTCCTCCTCATGTTCACACGGTTCTCGTGCGGCCTCTCGAACCGCCTCGTCAACGGCGCCGGCTCGTCCTCTCCAAGGTCATCAAACTCCTCATCCGGCATAGACATCAAAGAGGAAAACGAGAACATCCTGGTGGATGGGTTAGAGTTAGTCTTTCCTTTGGAACCACCAACGAGGGCAAGACTATGGGAATCGGTCGGTCCCTCGAGCTTGGCGCGTCATGCCCCTATCCACCTCGGCCCGACTTGAGCTTCGAGAACGGCTCGTTCACCGTCGTAGTATCATACCGCTCCGACTCGACTATGGCCTCGAACTTTCCGCCCCATATCGTATGATCCAAAGAGTGTAAGAGCTTGACCGCTCTATCATGATCATCGTACGGGAGCACGTCCACATTGGCCCTCATGTTGTTCACCACCACCGTGAACCTCTCGAAACAAGGCATCGATGGACTCACCGGGGAGATGAGTGAAGTTCTCGTACTCTCTCCGTAGGTCGCATACAACCGTGCCTCGAACTCGGGCGTTCCCAACATGAGCCTCCTTCAACACCGCCCAAATCCTACAAGCCAAGTGCTCGGTGTGCACCCGATCGAACTCGGCCGACACAAAGCACGAAACAAGTAGTCGACCGCCTTATTGTTGGCGTCGAATCCGTCCCTCGACCCCCGGAGCAAGGAAATCCATCGGTGGACATAGCCCGTGTCCACCGTGACATCCCAAAGACGGCGACCCTTTCCGCGGAGGAACGCACCCATCCGCTTGCTCCACATCCGGTAGTTCTTGCCATCGAAGTGTGGAGGACCCGAACCCCGTTCTTGGTACGCCATCCTTGGATCTTAGACTCGGTTAGAGTCAACAAAGACCCGAACCGGCTCGATACCACTTGAAGGACCGAAACGGCGAACCGAGAGGGGGGAGTGAATGGGAGTCGATAAAAATTCTATTCAAGAATTCGGCCTATGAACCCAAATTCACTCGTGCACCTCCGCAAGCTTCTCTTGCCATGTTCACGTAGCCACCGGAGTTCTACCGAACCTAGGAACAAGACCCGAACAACGAGCCTCAACACACACGCGGCGGAAACTCACACGACAAGGCTGCGCGGCAAGACAAACCGGTCGAAGCCGGTTTCGAAACCGGTCGGACCGCTCCCGTAGGACTTAGCCTCACAAGGGCGGGGAAAACCGGTCGGACCGATTAGGCAAACCGGTCGGACCGATTCGTCCCGTAAACTCCCCAATGACCCCAAACACTTCAAAAGCCTTACAACATTGGAACAAACGAAGCCATGGAGCAAGTAAAGACTTCCTCGTTCAAAAATCCTTCTCGACGACCATCGGGCGAAACCGGTCGAGCCGGTTTGGGAAACCGGTCGGGCCGGTTTTAGCCCGAACGATCGAGAAGAACACAAACCCGCGGGTCAACTCCCCCAAAACCAAATCTCAATCTCCCGAATCGCTCCACGGACTTGAACAAGACTTTGGGGATATCAGGAGCACCTCATGAGGAGTCCATAGCCAAGTTTAATCCCACCAAATCTCGTCCAAAAAGGAGGAATCGAAGAAATCCCGCCGAAAGCACCTCCAACCCAAGAACTCAAGAAACCCCAAAATTGAGCACTTTTTCTCACGGATTTGGGAGGGGAATCACAGCCCAAAGAACCACGAAGGGTTCCCACAAATTTCCCCCATCAAATCACAAAGAGAAAAGCCCCAAAAACATTCCAAAGAA
Organism: Cenchrus americanus; assembly: GCA_947561735.1. Lineage (NCBI taxonomy): Eukaryota > Viridiplantae > Streptophyta > Magnoliopsida > Poales > Poaceae > Cenchrus > Cenchrus americanus. Next base: position 261,786,415 of record OX387241.1, on the reverse strand, counting down.
ATCACCGGAAGAGGGCTCCGAAAATCACCACCAAAAACAACCGGGGAAAACACATCCAAACCTTGAGGAATCACGCCGAATCATCTATACATGAAACAAGGATTCGTACAAGGTCTAGCAAGCCGCCCGATCATCCATCCCTCTCTACAAGATTTCTCCGTGAAGCTCTCTTGCTAGTCCTAAGGAAAACCTAGAGAAAATAGGTAGAAAATAGGAAAACTAATGAGCTAGGGTTCCAAGAGTTGGCTGCCAACCTCTCACCTCTTGGGTTATATAGGCGGCAACCGAATGTCTAAAATGCCCCTCTCTACTAACTAGGGATACAAGCCCCTCAAGGGCGGATTCGGAATTCTTGATGTATTCACCATCGGACGGATGCCCGGCCGACCGCACCCCGCGTAGCCTCAACGCAAGCCTTGCGATCCCGACGCGTGTCCTCCGCCTCGAAGCTTCCGGCGCCTCGCGACCCCAAACCGGTCGGGACCGGTTCTCCAAACCGGTCGGGCCGGTTTGGCCGCACGACCACACCTGATCTTCGGCCTCGGCTTTGTGGCTCAACCGAGTAACCCGGTGATTTTCTGGTGAACCACCGCAAACCCCGCGAACTTGATGTAGCCTCCGCCAATCACCACTCATGACATGGCTTCCCATGAAGTCCCGGCTCGACCTTGGTTTTGAGGCTCAACCAAGAAACCGTCCACGACTTCATCTTCTTGTTCATGCCACCATGTGGCCCGCACTTGACCCCCGCGGCCACCGGTCCCTCGAACAAAGCCTACTTGTCTTCTCCACACCGGAGGCCTCACCGGCGACGACCTTTCGCGCTTGTTCTTCACCCGCACCAACACGAGTCAAGCCGCAACCCGCACCCGCAATACTTAGCCAAGAATCGGTCCACACAACGTTGTCAATCACTCATCACACAAGGAAGCGACCATCCACCGGTCCTCGAACCACACATGGTCCTCAAACTTGCACGGCTTCTTCGCTCGTGCTGCACCGGTCAGACCGATAGCCTGTGCCGGTCAGACCGGTGACACCGGTCAGACCGGTGGACAGAGCCGGTCAGGCCAGTGGCTACAGCAACCGCACAACAAGTATTCTAGAGAGCCTCAGCGACTTCTCTAGGCCCTCGAATAAAAACACCCCCAAACGCACCCTGCTAGGAAGGAAAAATCCTACACAAAGACTAGCAAAACAACTCCAGTAAAACCAAGAACAAACGAGCAACACCACGGCCCAAAGACACATGAGTCAAGTAGTTCACCCGAGGCAAATCCCACAAGTGGTTCACATTGGTCAGACCAGTCAAGAGCACCGGTCAGACCGGTGTAACCTGGGCAGCTCGGGATGAACAGCACCCGCGGGTCAACTCCCCCAAATCTAAACCTTGATCTCTCGAATCGCTCCACGAACTGGAGCAAGACTTTGGGGATAGTAGGAACACCTCATGGGGAGTCCATAGCCAAGTTTATGTCCACCAAAACTTGCCAAATCAAGAGAAATCGAAGAAATCCCGTCAAGAACTCCTCTAACCCTAGAACACCAAAAACCCCAAAATCGAGCCCCTTAACTCACGGATTTGGGAGGGGAATCAAACGAAAAAGAACCAAGAAGGGTTCACACGAATTTCCCCCATTAAATCCCCAAGAGCAAGATCCCGAAAACACACCGAGAAAACCACCAAGAGAGGGCTCTGAAAATCACCACCAAGAACAACCGAGAACAACACAACAAAGCCTTGAGGAACAATGTCGAATCATCTATACATACCAAGGAGGTTCATACAAGGTCTAGCTTGCCGTCCGATCATCCAACCCTCTCAGAAGATCTCACCATGAAGCCCTCAAGCTAGTCCTATGGAAATCCTAAGAAAATAGGAAGAGAAAATAGGAAAGCAAAAGAACTAGGGTTCCAAGAGATGGCTGCCAACCTCTCACCTCATGGGTTATATGGAGGCAACCGAAAGTATAAAAATACCTTTACTTAATAACTAGGGATACAAGCTCCTCAAGGGCGGTTTTAGAAGTCTTCAAATTTTCTCCATCGGACGGATGCCCCGCGACCGCATCCTGCTTAGCCTCGACGCATGCCATGCGATCCCGACGTGTGTCCTCTGCTTCGAAGATTCCGAATTGCGTCGTCGCACACCGATCAGACCGGTGCTCCTCACCGGTCAGACCGGTCTGGAGCTGCTGCATCTCCGTCTTCGGTTCTTCATTCTTGGCTTCGTGGATCAACCAAGGAACCCAGTGGTTTTCTGGTGAACCACTGGAAACCCCGCGAACTGGTGTAGCGTCCGCCAATCGCCACTCATGATTCGGCTCCCACATAGTCCTGGCTCGACCTTGGTTTTGAGGCTCAACCAAGAAACCGTCCATGACTTCATCTTGCTGTTCATGCCACCATGCGGCCCGCACTTGACCCCGCTGGCCACCAGGTCTCTCGAATGAAGCCTACTTGTCTTCTCCACACCTGGAGGTCTCACCGGCGACGACCTTTCGCGCTTGCGCTTCACCTGCACCAACACCAGTCAAGCCGAAACCTGCACCTGCATTACTTAGCCAAGAATCAGTCCACACTACGTTGTCAATCACTCATCACACAAGGATGCGACCATCCACCGGTCCTCGAACCACACATGGTCCTCAATCTCCCCCTTTATGAGTGCACTGACAACACCCACAAATAGTAACAAGAGCGAAAAGAAAAAGGAAAGAAACGAATAAAAAGAAACTCCAACAAGCGATCGAAAGCCAAAGAAAGGCAAATAGCAAGATCACTTGAAGAAGACAAGTCTCCCACCCCTTAGGCAAGGGCAACGGCTCAACACATTCGAGACAAAACAAAGCTCAAGCAAAGATCGCAAACCACGAATCAAAGCTCGAAAACCACAAAGAGCTCCCCCTTCACACATGCAAGCTTTCCCTGAACCAATGCAACCCCCCTGGACGAAAGTATGCATGACACCACTTTGAAACAGGGCAGCTGCAACAGCTCAGCCCTGACCGGTCAGACCGGTCAACACCACCGGTCAGACCGGTGGGCAACATGTGAACAGGACCAACACTCTGACCGGTCAGATAGGTCAGACCGGTGTGCAACAGAGCCCAGAAATGGCTCGAAACCACCTGAAAACCTTCTAAATGCATCCAATAAGCCATTTCAAGCTCAAACTTCTCCCCCTTGTTGGCAATGCATGAATCAAGGCAAAATGCGCAAAGTTTCAACAAATAGCTTTTCAAATATACAAAATTTATCACAAGATGGTACACATGTCCAAATGAGCAAGTTAGGTACTCTACAGGTTCATAATGACCTCAACTACATGATCACCAAGGTTCACAACCATTGGACGAAGCTAAGATGAAATCGGGCAATTTTGCGAAAAACTTGCCTCTCATGAGCAAAGTCCTAAACATGATCAAAACATATCAAAATGGCAAAGCCACACAAACTTCATGCTAGGACAGCCATTCTAATCATAAGACCATCACAAACACCCACAAGCACCTCATGTCATGTCAAAGCCACCGAGCCATGTGCCTACTTCTATGTATGAGACTTCTCATTGGTAGGCTTCATGCAACGGTTTAGCACCCAAAGAAAATTAAATTCAGCACATATGACATGGGAGCATATTTTCCAAGCATTTTACATTGCATTTTCAGATTCATATATGGTACATGAAATGTCTTTGCGACAAAAAGGAACTTATGCCCCTCCACAAGATAAAGCAAGAGCGCTAAACATTCATGATGGCAAATGAGCCTTTGGCCCCATATGATCAATAAACTAGCTATCCAACCATAAATTAAGCATATAAAAGCCACTAAAACATGTCAAGATCATGTAAAGGCATTTACACATGAGAGAGCATTCATGTGACATTTTTCAAAAACATAGCCATCAACCATGGATTATTCATCAAGATCATCAAGAGGTAAGCGAAACTAACCATAGCATAACAAACAAGCTCACAAAGACAAATATAGCATTCCATGGTGAACAATGTATATAAGAGAAGCTTTTCCTATCCAATGCATATGATACAAAATGCATGCAATCTAAGATACAAGGATGCCTATACATCATGTTACATATGCCATGCCAAATGCAAGAAATGCACAAAGAAAAGCTATACATATGCTACATAGGAGCTCCCACACACCCAACTCAAGAAATCAAACACACACCAAGTTCCCCCCGCAAACGAGTGAAAGTTGCTTGATCTAGGGGTTTGGTGAAAATATCGGCTAGTTGGTCATGTGTGGGTACATGGATCAAAGCTATCTTTCCTTTCTCTACGTTGTCTCTTAGAAAATGATACCTCACTTTTATGTGCTTGGTTTTGGAATGGAGCACTGGGTTCTTTACAATGCTTATGGCACTGGTGCTATCACATTGAAGTGGGACATGGGTATACTCCTCACCAAAGTCACTCATGGTGTAAGAAATCCAAAGGAGCTGAGAGCAAAAACTAGCAGCGGCAACGTACTCGGCCTCGGTAGTGGATTGAGCAACACTCGACTGTTTGCGCGAAGACCAAGACACCAAAGAAGAACCCAAAAGCGGCAAGTCCCGAAGTGCACTTCCTATCCAACCGACACCGGCAAAATCCGGGTCCGAAAAGCCATGAAGCGCCAAAGAAGAGGACGCGGAGTACCAATGGCCGAAGTCGGGAGTGTGACACAAGTACCTGAAAATTCGCTTCACCGCTTGACGATGCGAAGTCCTCGGAGACGCTTGAAAACGAGCGCACAGACATACCGAGAACTGGATGTCCGGCCTCGTCGCCGTTAAGTAGAGGAGTGACCCGATCATGCTCCGGTACTCCTTCTGGTCCACATGTTCACCTTCCTCGTCCGCTTCAAGAGCCGTAGTCGTACTCATCGGCGTCGTCATAGCCTTGGAATCCTCCATCTTGAACTTCCGCACAATGTCCTTGGTGTACTTAGCTTGGTGCACAAATGTTCCTTCCTTTGATTGCTTGATTTGTAGCCTGAGGAAGAAGCGCAACTCGCCCATCATGCTCATCTCAAATTCTCTCGCTCATATCCTCTCGCAAACCTTGCAACAAGAGAGTTAGACGAGCCACCAAAGACAATATCATCCACATACACCCGCACAATCGGGATATCTCTCGCCCGCCTCAGTAAAAACAAGGTCTAATCGACCTTCCCCATCTCAAAACCTCTCTCAAACAAGAACCCCCTCAACCTGCCATACCAAGCTCTAGGCGCCTGCTTCAACCCATACAGCGCCTTCCTCAACTTGTACACCCGGTGGGGGTACTTCTCGCTCTCAAACCCTGGAGGCTGCCTCACATACACTTCTTCCTCCAACACACCATTCAGGAAAGCACTCTTCACATCCATTTGATGCAACTTGAACCCTTTAGCCACGGAAAAGGCTAGAAGGATCCTTATTACCTCCAAACGGGCTACGGGAAAAAAGGTCTCCTCGTAGTCGATCCCCTCCTTCTGACTGAACCCCTGAGCAACAAGTCTCGACTTGTTTCTCACAACCTCACCTTTCTCTCCCTCTTTGTTCTTCCACATCCACTTTGTACCAATCGGCTTACACCCTGGAGGAGGGTCAACCAACTCCCAAACCTGATTCCTCTCAAAGTTCTCCAACTCCTCATGCATCGAATTAACCCAGTTGTGACCATATAGTGCGTGTCCAATATCTTTGGGCTCAAAAGTAGCAACAAATGCAGCATGAGCAAAATGAGAGTTGTTTCGAACCCTCGACCGTGTAGTGCGTTCATTCATGTCACCGATGATCCTCGAAGCTAGGTGATCCACTTGTACTCGCCGAGGAGGTTCTCGCCTCAATGCTACCTCCCCCTCAACATCAGCTTCTCCTCGTTCTTGATTTGTCGTCATAGGTGTAGGAGAGGGTCTGTCCACCACCGTAGTCGAAGTAGTGTGTACATGTTCAGCCGGGGGCACCACACCGCCATCTTCATCGTCTCCATTTTCATGCTCCTCCTCCTGAAAGATCTCCTCGCCAAGCTCATCATCACCTGCACACTCAAAGACAAGCTGACTACGTGGCTCTGTCTCGTCGAAGGTTACCTCGCAAGTCTCCACGATTTGGTTAGTTTCAAGATTGAGCACACGATATGCTCTAGAATGAGATGCATAACCAAAGAAAATACCATCGACAGACCTAGCATCAAACTTATCCAACTTTTTGCCTTTCTTCAGAATGAAACACTTGCAACCAAAGACATGGAAGTGACTCACCATGGGTGTACGACCATGCATCAACTCATAGCATGTTTTCTTCTTGTGCACTCTGAGGTAGATCCTGTTTGACACATAGCACGCGGTATTCACCGCCTCAGCCCAATACCTTCTCGGAGTCCTATGCTCATCAAGCATCGTCCGAGCCATCTCGCACAAGGTCCTGTTCTTCCTTTCCACAACACCATTCTGGGGAGGCGTATACGGACTCGAAAACTGGTGCTCAAGACCCAAGTCATGGCAAAAGGTTTCAAAACGAGAGTTTCTGAATTCCGAGCCATTATTACTACGGATTGCTCGTATGGCATCTCCGTGCCTCTCGTTCCTCAACCCCAAGACTAGATCTCGAACAAAACCAAACGTCTCCCCCTTATCCTCGAGAAAGAACACCCACGCATACCGAGAGTAGTCATCCACCACAACAAGGACATACCACTTCCCACTCGCGGATCGCACACGAGGCGGGACAACAAGGTCCATATGGAGCAGCTCGCATGGACGCTCGGTCATCACATCGGTGAGAGGCGGGTGAGAAGAGGCTACCATCTTGGCATGCCTACACGGCGCACAAACCAACTCTTTACGAAGCCTCAACCGTGGTAATCCTCGGACCAAATTGAGTTTGCTCAAGCGAGACAAAAGGTCAAAGCTCAAGTGACCCAACTTCCTATGCCACTTCCACAACTCACTCGAAGAACCGGCCAAGAAACAACGCTCCACACCCGAAGACTGAGAAAAATCAGCACGAAACACCTGAGCCTCGGGAACGACCATACAGACAAGGTCCCCTCGAGAGTCCAAAATCCGAAAACCACCGGGCCGAAACAACACCTCAAAACCCTCATCCAACAGTACCCCAGCGATTGAACAAGAGCAACACGCCTGAGAGTGATCTTGTCACTCACCTTAATCTTACCTTCTGAAAGCACACGCCCACGCCCATTGTCCCCAAAAGTGATGTACCTCTTTGTCACCACCGGGATGAGACTTGAGAACCACCCCCTATATCCGGTCATATGCCTCGAGCAACCGGAGTCAATCAACCAAATGTTCTTCAAGTCTCCCACCTGAAATTCAAAAATGAGCACGTGAGCGAACAAACCACTCAAAGATCGGGGTTAGTACCAAAAGAGTAAAACCGAGTCTTGAGCCATTTGCTCGAAAGTGGGGTTAGCACCAACCAAACCATCTCTCCTACCAAAGCTACCTCCACGAACACCACCACGGTAACCACCCTGAGGGAACCACCCCTCTCTGCCTGGAGGAGGACCAAAACCACGAAAGAAAGCTTGTGGACCGTCCCTCTTCTCCTTCTCAAAGCTACGACTCCTCCCATCCCCGTAGTGAACACGAGGGGGAGAATGCCTAGCAACCTGACCACCTGCAAACTCTCCAGCCCAACCACCAAAACCACGACCTCCAGAAACAAACCTCGCACCTGTACGAGCACGAAACCCAAAATGCTTGCTGTCCGAGCCTGCACCGTCCGCCAGGTGCCCCACACCGTCCGACCGGTGTGACACCGGGCAAGAAGCACCTCCAACAACCTTCCGCTCTCCCCAAGCCCGAACTGTCCTCAAACTCACCTTGGCCCTGGGCATCTGCACACGAGGCTCAAGTACACCATTGGAAGGGTGGTACTTGTCCTTGTTAGCCCACTCCTTTGCCATTCTCTCATCTCGCTTCCTCTTTAAGCAAAACTCATCCTTATGGCCATCTCTCCCACAATAGCCATAATGGAACCTCACAAGCTTAGGCTTAGGCTTGGGCGTGGTCGCTCACTTGGTTTCTCTCCACTCAACTCCTCCACCGGTTTCCCTTCACTAGCCTTCTCACTTTCCTTCCCAAAGAACACTCTCCCCGAAGTGCTCACAAACTTGATAGGCTTTTGGAGATCATTTGATGGTGTAGGAAACACGGGTGGAGCTGGGGTTGTCTAGTCGGTTCCTAAAATGGTTAGGTTTTGGGGGGAAATCATTTTTGTGGTGGGTTTTTGGTGGTTCTGGGATATTCTCTCCACTTCCCTCACCAACCTTGTTTGCCCCGAGTCCCTCACCATCCTGCCTCTTAAATGCCTCGATCATCATCCTCAACTGAGGCTCATGACCAGACAACCAACCCATCAATTTTCTCAGCTCATCATTCTCATCCTGCAAACAATCAACGTAATGTGTAAGTTCCAAATTTTTCAAAGCATGCATTTCACAGGTAGAGCATGATGTAGGCATGGGTTCTTTTAGCTTAGCCTCAAGAGAACTAGTGTAAGCATGCATCTCATCAATCTTAGCATGCAAAACAGGGCAAGAAGTGCAAGCACCTAGCAAAGCAGGTCTAGACTTAAGCTCAGCCACTTCAATCCTAAGCACATCTAGTTCCTTACACTTGGAGACATTCTTTTCCTTGAACAAAGCAAGATCAGCAAGGAAAATGGAGCAATCAGCACAATCAACCTCATCCGAAACAACAGGGCTAGCCTTAAGTGAATCAATCTCATGCTTGCTATCAAGCACCTGTGTTTCTAGCTCAGCCACTCTAGTCCTAGCATCCTCGAGTGAAGACCTAAGCTCTTTTCTCATTTTCTTGGCCTCTCTAAGCATGTCATCATGGTTATCAAGCAAGGAGCCAAGCCTCTCATTCTCCTGGCGCAAGAAGGGAAGTTCATCACGCACCTCGTCGTCGGAATCAGAGTCCGAGTCGCTCTGTGTGCTCTTCTTGCTGCCGGAGCTCAGCGCCATGGTGCAGAAGCCGTCTCTCGCGAAGCAGCTCAGCTCGCTCAGGTTCTTGGACGACTTCCTGCTCTTGCGGCGATCACCATCCTCTTCACTGCTGCTCGAGCTCGAGGTGGAGTACGCGGAACTGGAGTCGACGTTGCTTGCTCCCACCATCGCTCGGGCCTTGCCTCGGCTCTCCTTCTTCCTCAATCATCGCTCATCCTTGTACTTATTCTTGTGCTTGCTCTTGTGGTCGCGCCTCGATCGGTGCTTGCCATCCGTCCTCGACTTGTGCTTGTAGCCGTCCTTGTTCTCGACCTTCTCCAGGCAGTCGGCGACAAAGTGTCCCGGCTTGCCGCACTGGAAGCATGTCCTCGTGTTCCTCCTCAGGTTCACCCGGTTCTCGTGCAGCCTCTCGAACCTCCTCGTCAGCAACGCCAGCTCGTCCTCTCCAAGCACGTCGAACTCCTCATCTGGCATAGACATCAAAGAGGACAAAGAGAACATCCTGGTGGATGGGTTAGTGTTAGCCTTTCCTTTCGAACCACCAATGAAGGCAAGACTATGGGAATCAGTCGAACCCTCAAGCTTGGCAGTCAAGCTCCTATCCACCTCAACCGACTTGAGCTTCGAGAACAGCTCGTTCACCGTTAGAGTGTCATACTTCTTTGACTCCATAATGGCCTCCAACTTTCCGCCCCAAATCGTACGATCCAAAGAGTGTAAGAGCTTGACCGCTCTATCATGATCATCATACGGGAGCATGTCCACATTGGCCCTCATGTTGTTCACAACCGAGGACCAGGAGTGTCCCGGTGGTCGATGGATGACCGCTCCTCGGTGATGAGTGATTGACAACGGGTGTTGGACCGACTCTTGGCTTAGTGCGCGGGTGTGTAGGCCGCGGCCTAGTTCGTGTTGTTGCGGGTGAAGAACGGGCGCGAAAGGTCTTCAACCATGAGGGGCCTCCGGGAGATGGAGAGACAAGTAGGCTCGGTTCGAGGGACCGGTGGACGGCGGGACCGGGTGCGGGCCACATGGTGGCGACACGAGCAAGACGAAGTCATGGACAATCGAGCGGTGCACGGTGGAGGTCGAGTCAAGTGGTTTGGCGGGAGGCCCGACCGAGCACGCGGGGTTTGGTGGTTTGCCCACAAAACCATCGGCGGACGGTTTCTTGGTTTGGGCCTCAAAACCAAGTCCGAGGGCCCAACACGACGGAGACGGGATCCGGCGTGTCGGGAAGCTTCGAGGCGGAGGACACGCGGCGGGATCGCATGGCTTGCGTCGGGAGGACGCGGGGGGTGTGGCAAAGGCGTGGCCGTCCGATGGCAAGACCCACAAACATTACCTAAATGCCCCTGCGTGGGTTGTATCGCCAGTAGTTAAGTTAGGGGTAGTCGAGTCATTTACCACTCCGGCGGGACCTGATATATAAGCCATGAGTGTGTGTGGATGGCTCTCTCTCTCCGTGACTTAGGGTTTCATTTCCTCCCTCCCATTTCTCATTTTCGTAGCTATTTTTCTTCCATTTTCTCTAGGCTAGCATGAGAGCTTCATGAGAGATTTGTTGAAAGGGATGGATGCTAGGGCGGCATGCTAGACCTTGTGAATCTTTCCTGGTTTGTATAGAAGATCCGGAGTTGTGTTTCTCGTGGTCTTTTTGTGCTTGTTTTCATGCCTTTGTTCCGGTGTGATTCGCGGATTTGAGTGGGTTTCTCCCCGGATTTCTTTGAGGGAAACATGGATAGATGTCTCGTGCATCTTTGTGATTGATCTTGTGCCCTCAAACGCCGGGAAACCACTTCGATTCGAGGATTTTCATTCGGTGCTCTAGCTTTTGGTGGTGCTCAAAGGATTCGCGATTCCCGGTGATTTAGGGAGTTAGGAGGCAAGATTTTTGGGCTATAGCATCCTTGTGTGATGCTTTTCAAGTCCCTAAACCCTTGTCTCCACAGCTTCAACCGTTTGGGAAATCCGATGATGATTTGGGGGAGTTGACCTTCGAGGTCGAGCTGTTTTCGTTCGTCCGCGTGGCGCGGACGGTCGCGGGTGGCGTGTTCGTCCCGTGTTCTTCGTGTTCTTGCTCACCTTTCGTTTCGATCCATCGCGATTTTGAGTTTCGGTTGGACGAAGTTTCGGACGGTCCGCGGTGTTGGGCGGACGGTCGCGGGTGCCTGGCGGACGGTCTGCGTGCTCCCCGCGGACGGTCCGTGGTTCGCGGTGTGCCACCGGAGGTTCCGTTTGATTTAACGGACGGTCCGCGACTCGGGGCGGACGGTCCGCGGCAAGGGTGCCGACGGTCCGCGGTACCTGCCGGACGGTCCGCGCGGCCCATCGCGGACGGTCCGCCCTGTCCGGCCGGACGGTCCGCCGTGGCCGTGTGTTTTGCTTCTTGGTTCGATTCCTCCCTTCCTTCTTTCGTGCTTCGCGTGTGCTTCAAGGAATCGTTCCTAAGGCTAGAGGTTGATCCATAACCTCGTAGTCTTGGCGATTGGTGTGTGATTCGATCCATCGCTTGTGTGTGACCGGGGTTTGACTAGGGCATAGGCCGGGTTATTTGAGAAGAATTTTTTACCGGCTCCTATTCACTCCCCCCCTCTCTAGTCGCCATCTGATCCTTCAATTGGTATCAGAGCTTGGTGCCGGATTCTTTGCGACTTTGACAAGTCTCGAATCCTAAGATGGCGTACGTTGAGCGGGGCGGTCCGCCGCACTTCGATGGCAAGGGTTACCACAAGTGGGCGGCTCGTATGATGATCTTTCTTCGTGGAAAGCTGTTGGATTTCATTGTGCTTGACAAGACTTATGTTATTCCGGTCAACATCCATACTCTTATGGTGACCGATGCTGTGCTAAGGCCAAGTATGAGGCTAATGCAAAAGCCGTTGATCACTTGGTCCGAAGCTTGTGTGATCCATAGTTTGAGCGTGTTCGCCATTTGAATCTTGCTTGGCAAATTTGGGAAAAGTTGTTGGTTGCTCACGGTGGTGATAACCATGTGAAGGCTCGCCTCTTTGTCTCTTACCGGATGCAATATGAGAATTTCACTCCACTTCCGGTGAGGACATTGATGCGATGTTTTAGAGGTTCACCGCTATCGTGAACAACATGAAAGCTAATGTTGAGGATTTTCCTTACACCGAGCATGATCGGGCTTTGAAGCTCTTGCATGTCTTGGACCCAAATGTTTGGGGTGCTAAGGTTGAGGCCATCAAGGAGTACGGGCGGTATTTGACTATTGAGTTGGATGACCTCTTTTCTAAGCTCAAGTCGGCTGAGGTTGACGAGAAGCCGCAATCCAAGCATGAGGGCTCGACCGACCATAGTCTTGCTCTTGTGGGCGGATCAAAGGGCAAATCTAACCCTTCCGTCCACGGTTTTCCTTGTCTTCTCTTATGTCCATTCCGGATGAGCGAGTTTGATGTGCTTGGGCGAGGAGGAGCTCGCCTTGCTCTCAAGGAGGTTTGATCGACTACACGAGAGTCGAGAGGAATGCAAGGCGGAGCTCGGGGACGTGCTACAAGTGTGGCAAGTGTGGCCACTTCATCGCCGAGTGCCCGGGAAGCGGAGGAGAACAAGTACAAGATGAACGAGTACAAGGCGCACCCGAGGCGTGAAGACAAGTACTCCTCCAAGGGCAAGCACTTCAACAAGTCCAAGAGCAAGGACAAGGACAAGCGGCAACCGAGCAAGAGCAGCTACAAGAAGAATAAGGCAAGAGCGATGGTGGCCGGTGCGAGCGACGTTGACTCAAGCTCAAGCGACGAGCGATCAAGCTCAAGCGGCGAAGATGAAGACGCCGGGAGGCGCAAGGGCAAGAAGAGTGCAAGCCGAAACCTCGGCGGGTTGAGCTGTGTGGCGCTTGAGGGCTTTTGTGGCATGGCCCATAGATCAAGCAGCAAGAAGAGCGAGATGGAAGACAGCGACTCCGACTCGGAGGATGAGGTAAATCGTGACCCTGACTCTTTGCTTGCTGAGATTGCTAGGTTGAATGGCTTGATTGACAACCGTGATAGTGTGCTAAGAGATGCCAAAAAGATGAGGAAAGATCTTAGGGCTCAACTTGAGAATGCTAGTGAGAAAGTAGGTGAGTTAGAGTCCAAATTGCTTGAATTGAAACTTGAGAATGACTCTTTGAAACTTGCTCCTACTACTCCTGATGATGTTGAGTGTATTGAGTGTGATGCGTGGTTGAATGAGATCAAGTTGCTTAATGAGAAGAATGCTTCCACTTTGCCTAAACTATATGCTCTTAGGATCGAGTATGATGAGCTTAAGGCTAGAACTACTTTGCTTGGTGCTTGTAAATCATGTCCTACTATGCATGCTAAGCTTGTTGATGCTCGTTCTACTATTAGCTCTTTGGAAGCTTCTTTGAAATCTCCTGTTGTCAATGCATGCACTAGCCGTGATGAAGTTACTCGCGCAATCTCGAACTTACTTCCCGTTTGGATGTCATCTATGAGGAGAATGACTATTTGAGGAAGGTGTTGGGTTGGTCATGTCCGGGAAGGAACCTCAATTGGAAATGATGATTGAGGAGTTCAAGAGAGCGGATGGTCGTGGTTTGGGTTTTGAGAAGTTGGGTGAGAAAGTGGGAGAGAACGAGTGGGGAGAGTGTGTATGAGAAGTGCGTTGAGTCTAACCCCGAGTTTGAGGTGATCGGAGACATCCAAGCCCCACTTCCAAAAGCACCCAAGAACTCTTTCACACCAAAGCCCAACCACCTTTGCAACAAGCTTGACACAACCCAAGATCCACCAAAATTCCCACCTAAAACAAATGACTTCCGAAACCGGTGAGGTTTGTGAGTGAGAAGGGTGAGAAGCCTAGAGAGAAGCCGAGCCAAAACCAAAACCCATCCCCTTCGGGTGTGAGTATTGTGGCAAGGAGAGGCATCTTGCAGAGTTTTGCTACAAGAGGAAGAGGGATGAGAGGCTTGCTAGGGAACAAGCAAACCGGGACGGGTATCGCCGGTCTCATGGTATTCCTGAGCCTAGAGTGCCACTTCCACGGGGTGTGGGAAGTGTGAAAAGTGTTGGTAGAGTTGGAGCTCGAGTGGTAGGTTTGTGAGGAGAGATGATGGTGTGCGTCTTTGGTGAGAGGTTTGGTCGGGCTCGTGGTGGTTTTGTTGGACGTCCTCCTAGTCATCCTAAATACGTGTTTAGGGGAGATGATCGCGGCGTTGGGTTCCGGAGGAACTACGGACCACGTTTTCTCCCTCGTGGTGCTCGTACTCCTCTCATGGGACATGGGAAGTTTGGTGGCAAGGGAATGATGTTTGCTAACCCCTATTTTGAGCGGATGGCTCGACACCGGTTTAACTTTCTTTGTGCTAACCCCAGTGTCGAGTCACTAGCTCACTCTCGTTCTTGTTTCTGACTACAGGCAGGATGCTTGGAGAACATTTGGTTGATTGACTCCGGATGTTCCCGACACATGACCGGAGATAAGAAGTGGTTCTCCAGTCTCACCCTAGTGAAGGAAAAGCTGTACATCACATTTGGGGACAATGGACGATGAAGGGTGATTTACGAGGGTGTTGTGCATGTGAGTGACAAGGTAACGTTGAAGAGAGTGGCTCTTGTGAAGTCTTTGGGTTTCAATTTGCTTTCGGTCTCTCGGTTGCTTGATGAGGGTTTTGAGGTGCGTTTCAAGTTAGGCGAGTCTCGTTTGCTTGATTCTTGAGGTGATCTTGTCGTATGATCATCCCCGAGGGTCAGATTTTCAGGGCTGATTTCTCTCGTTCTTTGGGTCCTGCTCGCTGTTTGATGGCCGGTCCTTCTTCTGATTTGTGGAAATGGCATAGGCGGTTGGGACACTTGAGCTTTGATTTGGTTTCCCGCTTGAGTGGTCTTGACCTTGTCCGAGGATTGCCGAGGTTGAAGCTTGAGAAGGATTTGGATTGTGCTCCGTGTAGGCATGGCAAGATGGTAGCCACTCCCCATCCACCCCCGACCGATGTTATGACCGAGTGTCCCGACGTAGCCGTTGCACATGGATCTTGTTGGGCCGGCTCGAGTTCGCTCGGTGGGTGGGAAGTGGTATGTCCTTGTTGTGGTGGACGATTACTCTCGCTATGCTTGGGTGTTTTTCTTGGAAGACAAGAGTGAGACATTTGGTTTTGTTCGAGATCCGATCGTGACGTTGAAAAACGAGAGGCATGGGAATGCTATTCGAGCTATCCGCGGTGATAATGGCTGCGAGTTCAAGAACTCTCGTTTTGATGCCTTTTGTCGTGATCTAGGTCTTGAACATCGGTATTCGACCCCTTATGTGCCCCCTCAAAATGGAGTTGTGGAAAGGAAAAATCGGACAATTTGTGAGATGGCTAGGACGATGCTCGATGAGCACAGGACTCCTAGGAGGTATTGGGCTGAGGCGGTCAATACGGCTTGTCATGTTTCCAACAGGATTTTATTGTGAGCTTTCAAGAAGAAGACCTGTTATGAGCTGATGCATGGTCGGGCACCCAAGGTGAGTCATTTCCGAGTCTTTGGCTGCAAATGCTTTATTCTGAAGAAGGGAAAACTCGACAAGTTTGAGACTAGGTCTAGTGATGGTATTTTCTTTGGATATGCTAACCACTCTAGAGCCTATAGGGTGCTTAACCTTGAGACTAACAAAATCATGGAGACTTGCGAGGTGACCTTCGACAAGACAATGCCATGTACCTCTCTTGGCTTTGAATGTGCGAGGTGATGAGGAGATGGCCGAGGACCTCTTTGAAGAGGATAAGGATGAAGCGGAGATGATGATGGAGAGAACCATGCGCTTGAAGCCGAGTGTGTACCCACTACTTCCCCTACGACCACTACGGAGCGTGGACCGTCTACTTCATGGACAACGACGATGCGACAAGAGGACCGGGCGAGAGAAGGCGAAGTTGAGGGGGAGGTAGTCTCGAGGCGTGAGGCTCCCGGCGGATTCAAGAAGTGCATCCCCTGTCGAAGATCATTGGGAACATCGATGAACGCACTACACGGTCAAGGTCCGGGAATTCCTCTCGGTTTGCTCATGCTGCTTTTGTTGCCACCTTTGAGCCCAAGGACATTGGACATGCTTTATCCGATTCAAACTCGGGTCAATTCTATGCATGAGGAGTTGGAAAACTTTGAGAGGAACCAGGTGTGGGAGTTATTTGAACCACCTCCAACTTGCCACCCCATAGGAACCAAGTGGGTTTGGAAGAACAAAGAGGGAGAGAATGGGATGGTTGTGAGGAACAAGTCCAGACTTGTTGCTCAGGGGTTTAGTCAGAAGGAGGGGATCGACTATGAGGAGACCTTTGCTCCTGTGGCCCGTCTTGAGGCAATTCGAATCCTTCTAGCCTTTGCCGTGGCTAAAGGGTTCAAGTTGTTTCAGATGGACGTGAAGAGTGCTTTTCTGAATGGGGTCATAGAGGAGGAGGTGTATGTGAAGCGACCACACGGGTTTGAGAGCGAGTTGTACCCGCACGGGGTATACGGAGTTCAAAAGGGCTCTATATGGGTTGAAACGGGCGCCCGTGCTTGGTATGGGAGATTGAGAGGTTTTTACGTTGAGCGAGAGGGTTTGTGATGGGTACCGTCGATAGGACTTTGTTTCTCCTCAAGCATGGAAATGACTTGTTGATTGTTCGGATATACGTGGATGATATTGTCTTTGGTGGCTCGTCACATAACCTTGTTGCCAAGTTTGCGGATGAGATGAGCGGGGAGTTCGAGATGAGCATGATGGGCGAGTTGCGGTACTTTCTCGGCCGCGGATCAAGCAAGTGAAGGATGGAACATTCGTGCACCGGACCAAGTACACGAAAGACATGTCGAAGAAGTTCCGGATGCAAGATGTGAAGCCGATGTCGACTCCCATGGGGAGTACGGCCACTTTGGATGTGGATGAGGACGGAGAACCGGTGGACCGGCGGGAGTACGGGAGCATGATCGGCTCCCTCCTCTACTTGACGGTGACGAGGACGGACATACGGTTCGGCCGTGTGTCCGTGCGCTCGTTTTCGGGCTTCGCCGAGGACATCACATCGACGGGCGCGTCAAGAGATTTTCGTGTACCTACGATCCGCCCCCGGTCTTGGCCTTTGGTATTCGTCCTCCTCGACTCTTTCTCTTCATGGTTTTTCCGATGTGGATTTTTCTTTGGTTGTCGAGTCGAGAGGAAGTCTACTTTCGGTACTTGCCGGTTTGTTGGGTCTTCGTTGGTTTCATGGTCTTCCCGCAAGCGTCTAGTGTAGCTCGGTCTACCACCGAGGCGGAGTATATTGCGGCCGCGAGTTGTTGTTCCCGACCGTTGTGGATTTCATACACTTTGAGAGACTTTGGTGAGGAGTGCACCCGGATCCCACTTCTTTGTGATAGCACCGGTGCCATAAGCGTAGCCAAGAACCCGAGTGCTTCACTCCAGAACCAAACACATAGAAGTGAGGTATCATTTCTTGAAGGACAATGTGGAAAAGGAACCATTGTGTTGAGCCATGTCCCTACCCAAGATCAGCTAGCCGACATCTTTACAAAGCCTCTCGACCAAGCTACATTTGTGCGCTTGCGGGGGGAACTTGGGGTTTGTTGCCCTTTCTAGTTGATTCTTGGGGGATTTCCTTTTGTATCATATGTATCATACCATGTTTTACTTTGATGTATATACATGCTTTGCTTGATGTACAAACCATGGTAGGATAGCCATCTTGTCATATATCATGTTGCATTTGTATCATATTGCATTTTAGGATGATGAGCTTCTTTCATATGCCATATTTGAGTTTCTCTGGCTATTTGTGAGATGTTGGTCATATGTGTGGAAAAATGGTGATGTGAGGCTATGCTCTTGGAATATTTGAGATATATGTGTGGTGAGATAGCCTTTTTGAAATAAATGCTAATCTTGACTAATTTTTGATGAAATATGCTCCACTCGTGTGTAGTTGTGTATCCATGTCACAGTTTAGTCTAAATGTGCTTTTCATGCTTAGATTGTGCTTGGATGCCTTGTTCTTGCATTTGGGCCAAAGGCCGAATATCATTGTGAATGTTTAGCCTATGTTGCATTCATGGGGGAGCATAAGCTTCTTTTTGCCGCAAAGGCACTTCATGTACCATAAAATGAATTAATCTTGAAAAGAAGTGTGTATGCTTGAAAAATGCTCCATCCATCATGTCTATGCTTAAAATGTCGAACCTTTCACATATGGGTGCAAAACATGTTGCATGATGTTCACCGGTGGAGAAGTCTCCCCGAAGTGGACACATGGCTCATGTGCTTTGACATGACATGCTTTGCTCTATGGGTGTTTGCCATGATCTTTTGCTGAAAATTTGATATCCTTGTATGATCTTTGAATGGTATGCATGTTTGTGGCTCAAGTGTGACATGGATAGGCTTTTACATGTGAAGCGAGCCCTCTTTTGGTAAAAGCTGCTTAAATCTGAAAATTTTGCTTTGTCACATGCTTGTATTTTCATATATTACTTGTGGCAATGCTTTGACTATGCTATGATTCATATGTGTGATTTTTGTCTCGGTTTTAGCCTTTGACACTAGATTTGGCCTATTTGAGAAGCTCATGTAGATGTTTATATGCTTTGTCTTGCATTTCGCATTTTCACCTTGATTCATACATTGTCAACAAGGGGGAGAAGAGGTGAGCTTAATGAAAATTCGGAAGAGGTGAGCTGAAATTTGGATTGCATCCACATGTTCGGGGGGAGCTTTCTTCTTGTTTTCGATGTGGAGTTTGTGCTTTGCTTGGCTTGTGACCTTTCTTCGCCTTTCTTTGGTTTTGGTCATGAGTTGAGCTTCTTTGTTTTTCTTTCTTCTTCCGTTCTTTCTTTCTCTCGAATTTCATTTCGCGTTGTGCGTTGTCAATGCACTCATCAAGGGGGGAGATTGAGGACCGGGAGCGTCCCGGTGGTCGATGGATGACCGCTCCTCAGTGATGAGTGATTGACAACGGGTGTTGGACTGACTCTTGGCTCAGTGCGCATGTGTAGGCTGCGGCCTAGTTCGTGTTGTTGCGGGTGAAGAACGGGCGCGAAAGGTCTTCGGCCTTGAGGGGCCTCCGGGAGATGGAGAGACAAGTAGGCTCGGTTCGAGGGACCCGGTGGACAGCGGGACTGGGTGCGGGCCACATGGTGGCGACACGAGCAAGACGAAGTCATGGACAATCGAGCGGTGCACGGTGGAGGTCGAATCAAGTGGTTTGGCGGGAGGCCCGACCGAGCAAGCGGGGTTTGGTGGTTTGCCCACAAAACCATCGGCGGACGGTTTCTTGGTTTCGGCCTCAAAACCAATTCCGAGAACCCAACACGACGGAGACGGGATCGGGCGTGTCGGGAAGCTTCGAGGCGGAGGACACGCGGCGGGATAGCATGGCTTGCGTCGGGAGGACGCGGGGTGCGGCAAAGGCGTGGCCGTCGATGGCAAGACCCACAAACATTACCTAAATGCCCCTGCGTGGGTTGTATCGCCGTAGTTAAGTTAGGGGTAGTCGAGTCATTTACCACTCCGTCGGGACTCGATATATAAGCCATGAGTGTGTGTGGATGGCTCTCTCTCCGTGACTTAGGGTTTCATTTCCTCCCTCCCATTTCTCATTTTCGTAGCTATTTTTCTTCCATTTTCTCTAGGCTAGCATGAGAGCTTCATGAGAGATTTTTTGAGAGGGATGGATGCTAGGGCGGCATGCTAGACCTTGTGAATCTTTCCTGGTTTGTATAGAAGATTCGAGTTGTGTTTGTCGTGGTCTTTTTGTGCTTGTTTTCATGCCTTTGTTCCGGTGTGATTCTGCGGATTTGAGTGGGTTTCTCCCCGAATTTCTTTGAGGGAAACATGGATAGATGTCTCGTGCATCTTTGTGATTGATCTTGTGCCCTCAAACGCCGGAAACCACTTCGATTCGAGGATTTTCGTTCGGTGCTCTAGCTTTTGGTGGTGCTGAAAGGATTCGCGATTCCCGGTGATTTAGGGAGTTAGGAGGCAAGATTTTTGGGCTATAGCATCCTTGTGTGACACTTTTCAAGTCCGCAAACCCTTGTCTCCACGGCTTCGACCGTTTGGGAAATCCGATGATGATTTGGGGGAGTTGACCTTCGAGGTCGAGGTCATGCACGTTCGTCCGCGTGGCGCGGACCGCGGGACGGTCCGCGGGGGGTCGCGGACGGTCCGTGGGTGGCGTGTTCGTCCCGTGTTCTTCGTGTTCTTGCTCGCCTTTCGTTTCGATCCGTCGCGATTTTGAGTTTCGGTTGGACGAAGTTTCGGACGGTCCGCGGTGTTGGGCGGACGGTCCCGCGAGTGCCTGGCGGATTGTCCGCGTGCTCCCCGTGGACGGTTCGTGGTTCGCGGTGTGCCACTGGAGGTTCTGTTTGATTTAACGGACGGTCCGCGGCTCACGCCGGACGTCCGCGGCAAGGGTGCGGACAGTCTGCGGTACCCTGCCGGACGGTCCGCGCGGCCCATCGCGGACGGTCCGCCCGTCCGGCCGGACGGTCCGCCGCTGGTCGTGTGTTTTGCTTCTTGGTTCGATTCCTCCCTTCCTTCTTTCGTGCTTCCGCGTGTGCTTCAAGGAATCGTTCCTAAGGCTAGAGGTTGATCCATAACCTCGTTGTCTTGGCGATTGGTGTGTGATTCGATCCATCGCTTGTGTGTGACCGGGATTTGACTAGGGCATAGGCCGGGTTCTTTGAGAAGAATTTTTTACCGGCTCCTATTCACTCCCCCCCCTCTCTAGTCGCCATCCGATCCTTCAACAACCACCGTGAACCTCCGAAACAAGGCATCGATAGACTCACCGGGGAGATGAGTGAAGTTCTCGTACTCTCTCCGTAGGTCGCATACATCCTTGCCTCGAACCCGGGCATTCCCAACATGAGCCTCCTTTAGCACGCGTCCAAATTCTACAAGCCAAGTGCTCGGTGTGCACCCGATCGAACTCGGCCGACACAAAGCACGAAACAAGTAGTCGACCGCCTTATTGCTGGCGTCGAATCTGTCCCTCGATCCTGGAGCCAGGAAGTCCATCGGTTGGACATAGCCTGTGTCCACCATGACATCCCAAAGGATCTGACCCTTTCCGCGGAGGAACGCACCCATCCGCTTACTCCACATCTGGTAGTTCTTGCCATCGAAGTGTGGAGGACCTGAACCCCGTTCCTGGTACGCCATCCTTGGATCTTAGACTGGTTAGAGTCAATAAAGACCCGAACCAGGTCTGATACCACTTGAAGGACCGATACGGCGAACCAGAGAGGCGGGGAGTGAATGGGAGCCGATAAAAATTCTACTCGAATGTAACACCCTAATTTTGTTAAAATTTGGCTTTATTAAAAATTTGCTAGAAACCATTTATTGCTTAAGGAATATAAGGTTGCTTTATTTATTTTTAGGAATTTAAAACTTTTCTAAAATAAAGTTAATGAAATATAGGAGTTAATTGTGGCATTCATGCTGGTGCATTTCTTTTGTTTGCTGGAATTCAAATTCAAGTTTGAATTCATTTGTTTGAATCTTTTTCTAAATACCTAAACCCTATTCCTAACCCCTACCCCTTTCCAGCCCGCCGGCCTGCCCAGCCCAACACCCGCGCCAGCCAGCCCAACCCGCTTTAGCCGCGGCCCAACCCGGCGGCCCGGCCCGCACGGCCGCGCAAGCCGCCGCCGTGCGGGCCGCCGCATCCGCCTAGCGCGCCGCCCGCGTGGACTTTCGGCCCAAGTCAGCCCACGGCGGCGGCCGCCTCCCCCTCCACGCCCGTGCCGCTGACCCGTGGGGCCCGCCTGTCATCCCCTTCGCCCGTCGTCCCCGACCCGGACACCGGTGCGCCGCCGCCTCAGAGTCCAACTCCGGCACGCCTTGAGGCGTGGCCTCCACGTCTAGGAGCCCCGCCCGAGCTATTTAAGGCTGCCGCTGCCCCCTGGGCCTCCTACCCGAGCAACCCGCATCGCCTTTTGCCCTAGCCGCAAGCCGCCGGAACCCTAGCTTGAGTTTTCCGCCGCCGCCGTCGAAACCTCGACTCCGCCACCGCTTCATCGCCGTGAAGCCGCCCAGGAGCCGCGCAAGGAGATAAGATGCAGCCCCGCGCCGCTTGTCGTCGAACCCGTGCTCCGCAATGCCTTGGAGCCGTCGCCGGACTTGCATCGCCGCTCCGCCGCGCCGAGCGCCTGCGCCCCCGCGACTCCGTCTCTACCGCCGCCCTTAGCTACTTCGCCGTCCCGCACGCTTCACCTAGGTGCTAGCTGCGCCTTGAATCGTGCCCTGGAAC
Organism: Cenchrus americanus; assembly: GCA_947561735.1. Taxonomy (NCBI): domain Eukaryota; kingdom Viridiplantae; phylum Streptophyta; class Magnoliopsida; order Poales; family Poaceae; genus Cenchrus; species Cenchrus americanus. Next base: position 261,764,204 of record OX387241.1, on the reverse strand, counting down.
TCGAGATCGAGTTCGCCGGCGAGATCGCCGCAGCCCGCTCGCCGCCGGCTATTGCCCCGCCGCCGGCTGCTTACATTTCGTCCCTGGCCGCCAGATCAAGATCCGAAGCACCAGATCCAATCGCGCCGCCCCGTTTAACACGCGCATGTCCACGACCGTCGGATCAAGATCCGACGCCTCCTGCAGTTCGCGCCGCCCGCAAGCCACCGTAGCCCTTGGATCTGGATCCAATGGATCCAGATCAAGCCGGCCCAAGTCAGCCCGGATCAAACCCGCCGGCCCTGGCAGTTTTGCGGAAAACCCCCCAAGTTTTCTGATATTCACAGAAATACCCTTCCACCTTAGAAGTTTCCCTGCAGTTTAGTCCTTTTTCTTTATTTTACACCTTTTTCTTTTAAAACCTTTACAGATTAGTCCCTACACCTTCCCTAAGCCATAACTTGGTCGTTTTAGCTCCGATTTTAGCATTCTTTATGTCCATGCGTTCGTCTCGAAGCGTAGATTAGTTTTATGCTACTTGTTATATCTGTTTGGTGACTATTTATTATTTATTCTTATTGTGTGCTTGTATGTGACGATTGTGGACCGTAGAGAGCGATTCGTTCGAGGGATTTGAAGATCAAGTCATGCAAGAGTTTGAGCAGCAAGGCTTTGTTGAAGGCAAGTATTCTTTGATGCATACCCGGTTGTCCTACATAAATGCATTTAAATTCACTGTCTATATTTTTCCGCTTGCATTAATTTGACGGGAACATATTAAGGATCATGCCTAGTCTTTTACTACCTTTACCTTGATACCGGGTTTATCAAATTAATCTTGTGGTAGCCATTGCTTAGCATGCTCAACTGGGATTGGTATTAATCAAACTTGGTTACTTTTACTATTCTATGTTCCGTTTATGATCTTTACATTACAAGACCACTTTAATATGATAATCGGAACATGGAGAACCACCCAGGAAAACAGTACAACCACAAGAACTAATGGGCAATGGTCTTGGCTGAATAATTAGGAACTTTAGCTTGGGTTGGTCTTACCTGATAAGGACAAGGGATCGAGCGGTTGTGGGGTATAGACTCGTTCTAGCGGGGGGTTGGGTGAGTTATTCTTTTTATGGTGGGGTATCGACCTACTAGGGGACTTTATACCTTCCTAAGCGATCCGGACCTTGTGGGTCATAACTTGCTAGGGAACCTTTGTAAATGCCATGTAGCGTCCCTATGCAATCACACCTCGGTAGTGTGGTATGGTGCCTTGCAAACACCGCATGGTTGGGTCCAAAGTTCTTTGGAGCTATTACGCTACTTATGGGTAAAGATGTACAACCTCTGCAGAGTGTTAAACTAATCGATTAGCCGTGCTCACGGTCAAGAGCGGCCTGGACACTCACATGATTAAATTGTGGAACTTTAATGTTTAATTTTTGTTTTGTTCTTTATTTTATGATGCTTATATCTGATTAATTGGGTTGGTATGAACTTACATCTTTTAGTAATCAGGTTGCTAATAAAACTTGACTTACTAAAATTCTAAAGTGCTTTAACCCTAGCCATCCACCATATGGACTTGCATGTTATGTTATTCTCTCTTGCTGAGTACGTCATGTGCTCATGCTTGTTTATTCCCTTGCATCAACAATACCCATTTTCGCTCGGGACCGGGAGAACTTTGAAGATATTCCGGGAGATTTCCGGGAGTTCTAGGTGTGCGTAGTCTTCGATCGGTACTTTGTGGACGCATTTTGTCCGCTGCGAGAACTCGTTATTTAAGTTTCATTTAGGACTATGGTTTGTAATAACTCTTTATTCGTGTGGCACTGTTTTTGGTATTCATAATGTCTAAGCGTGTGTAACTTGATCCTGGTGCACACGTGATCTATGCATTCGGTTTTGCCTATAAAACTGGGTGTGACCGAGTGGTACCAGAGCTATGTTGACTGTAGGAACGCTAGCCTAGATAGAAATGGTCGAACTAAGGATTTTATAATCATAGAAGCTTTCTCTTACATGCTTGCTTTACTTCTATTAACCTTACTCTTGCCTTTTTGCCTTACTCTTGAGCTGTCTGCATTCTTTACCTTGTGCTTGCTTTAGCCCTCATCCTTTTTGTCTTACCATCTATCTCATTCTGCACTGCACTACAGATGGTTCGCGGTTTGAAGACCTTTCATGCTGGAGCAGTCCACCAGTATGCCCCGCAGGAACAGTACAATGACTTCCATGATGGAGACACAGATGAGGAGATTGAGATAGAGCCTGCGCCTATGGTCTTCCCTAACCTCATCATGGTGTCTGATGATGAGGAGGATCCAGAGGAGATGATCCCAGAAGAGGATGAGCCAGCTGAACAGCCCAACCTAGAGGAGCAAGCGCCAGGAGAAGATCAGGACCACCTTGATCAAGAGATGGAGGAAGAAGAACAAGAGCAAGAGCAAGAGGAGGAAGCTGAGGAAGTGATCTGGGAAGTGTACCACTACAAGGCTGATAGAGTGGGCACTCCCATGGCAGACCACCTGTGAGCTATGGTACTCCGCTTGGGCTATGATAAGGCCCCTGTCTACCATTGTGAGTTGGGGACTCATCCGTGCTTCGAGCCCCATTGGGAAGTTGCTGCCATCCTGGAGGAGTACATTCCATGTCGTGGAGTGAGGGAGATGTCCAAGCATCATGATGTGGCTCACAGGACTACTATGGACGCTGGTATAGCAGAGTCAGCTCGAAGGGCGCTTTATGTGCTCTCTCACAAGGAGCGTGGCAGGTTGGAGGATACCCACTGTCGTTACACACCTTTCAGAGCCAGTGGGGAAGCCAAGACCTACATCGCCCCAGCGCCAGCCTATGAAGGAACGGCCGAACAATGTCCGGAGTCTACTTGCAGCTGTGAACACCGCACTGGAGGATGCCAACAACACTCTATATGCGGCACAGCAGCAGATTTTCACTCTGGAGACGCAGAGGCGTGCCTTAGAAGCTGCACTTCAGAACAGTGAGCAGCTAGTTGCTCATGAAGCCACAGGAGGATGTACCTCCCCGTCGCCCAAGAGGCCACACAACGACTCCTCTGACGCCCGCACCAATGCCATGGCAGAAGATAGTCCTTAGGTTTAAGTTAAGAATAGGGTCTTCTTTTTGTAATCGTTAGTAGACGATCGGTAAAGTGTGCTTAGTTTAGAGGTGTCGTTGAATGCTTGGTTTTGTGCTTAATGTTTGAGCTGGATTTTTGTTTGAGTGCAATGTGTTGTGGAGTGATGACCACAACGACATTGGTTTAGTAGTAAGTTTGTGGGGGTCAATTTTCAGTCTCAATCAATTATCTGTCTTAATCCTTTTGTCCCTTTAAGTTTTTCCTTAATGCAAATCCGAGAGCTCTAAATCTGTTCACACAGCTTTCTGAGTCAGCTGCACTGTTTTAATTTTAACTCGAGCTACAGAACTCCGATTACAGTAAAACTAATTGGAAAAGTTCAGAAATTTCGTGACTGATGTTCTGTGAAAAATTCAGAATATTTGGATGGATAATCAGAGAGTTATGACTGAAACATTACAGCCTCACGAATCTGTTAAACACTGCTGACCTACCTGACTTGTTTATTTTATAACCAGAGTTACACAACTCCGAATGAGGTGATTCCAGTTGGAGTGGTTTCGTAAATAACTTTTATCAGTCCAGAATACATAATTTTTGGTTACCCACACTGAGTGTTATGCCTGATTGTTCGGAGTCAACAGAATCTGTCTTATCTAAACATCATTGCTATCGTATCTTTCTGAGTTTAACCCTTGGTGCAATCATCTAAAGTAATGTCCCTAACACTCAGATGGTGAACACCAGGTCAAGATCAGGAGTTGATCAACCAGCAAGAAGAGCACCCCAGCAAGCACCAATGGATCCCGCTATGCAGCAATTCCTGGAGGCACAGACTCAGCTCCTCCAGAACCTGACAACACCGTGATGAACCTGCAAGCCCATGTCAACAACCCACCACTGCAGCCACCGGCGCCTCGCAACAAGCACCGGGAGTTTATGAGTCACCATCCTCCCGTGTTCACTCATGCCGCTGATCCGCTTGAAGCTGAAGATTGGCTGAAGACAGTACTGAAGATGCTCACTACCTGCCAGTGTGACGACAGAGAGAAGGTCATGTATGCTGCAGGTTGACTTTAAGGATCTGCAGCCGCTTGGTAGGATGCGTACTCTGCCGCTCATGCCGCCCCAGACACTAACACCTGGGAAGAGTTTACCACCAACTTCAGGAGCCATCACATACCCTCTCGGAGTCATGAAGATCAAGAAGAAGGAGTTCCTTTCTCTCGAAGTAGGAAGGAATGTCAATTGCCGAGTACAAAGACAAGTTCACCGAGTTGTTTCACTATGCGGGCGAGGAGGTTGCGAGAAGACGGGAAGAAGCGAGGAGCGGTTCTGGATGGGTTAGCCGGTTCGCTACGGTACCAGCATTCACCGATGTCCTATCCTTTCCCCAACTTTCAGCAGCTAGTTGATGCCGCCATCCGCTTGGAGCACAAGCGCAAGGAGCTCGGAGAGCAGAAGAGGAAGGTCGCCAGCTCTGGGCAGTTTGGGAGTGTGTCTCGCCTGCGCTTCAATCCACCGCTGAACACCCCGTTCCGCTTTGGGGGACCGGGTGGAAACTTTGGGCAGCAGCAGTCCCAACGTCCTGCTCAACAGTTCCAGCAGTCTGCTCAGCAGTTTCAGCATCCTGTTCCTCAGACTCCACGCCCAGCTTCCCAGCGAGTCGGCAGAGAGCCCCGGCTGGTACAACCGTGAGGTCCGTGGCACCTCTTAATCCTCGCCACCACTACTTGCTTCAAGTGCGGAGAGCTTGGTCACTATGCCAATGCTTGCCCAAAGAGGAACCCTCCACACACTCCGGTGCGGAACTAGCGACGGACAAGGAGCGGGAGTCGGACCCCGCGGACCAACAAAGCACAACGAGCTATGCAAGAGGCAAGGCGATGCACGTTGATGCCGAAGTCGCCCGAGAGAACCCCGAGTAGTGCTCGGTATGTTTCTAGTCAACTCTCTCTTTGCCTCGTTTTGTTTGATTCTGGAGCATCCCATTCTTTCATTACATCACAGTTCGTAGCTCAACATAATATACCCATATGTCCCATGTCTCGCCACATGTTAGTTACCTCACCTTGGGGGGAATTGAAAGCCATATATAAATGTGACAACGTCCATCTCAAGATTGTGGGCAGATATTTCCGTGCCAACCTTATAATCTTGGATTCAAAGGGGATTGATGTGATACTGGGAATAGGATGGTTGACCGCGTGTGATGCGGTGATACAGTGTGCTAAGAGATCAGTCCTTCTTACAAGTCCAGCTGGTGAAAGGTTTGAGTTTGCAGCAGATCCCGCACCATCAAACGCCGTTGTCGTGAATAAGCTTGATGGAGCGGACCTTGGAAGACATACGAGTGGTGTGCGATTACCCCGATGCGTTTCCGAGGAGTTGCTAGGTATGCCCCCGACCGAGATGTTGAGTTCGTTATTGATCTTTTGCCTCGGTACTCGCTCCTATCTCTAAGCGCCCATATAGAATGTATAGTGATTAGTTACAAGAACTTAAAGCTCGGATTAAAGAATTAATTGGTAAAGGGTTCATTCGTGCTAGTTCATCACCTTGGGGAGCACCGGTTATCTTTGTGGGTAAGAAAGATGGCACACGAGAGGATGTGTGTTGATTACGGGTCTCTCAATGATGTTACCATCAAGAACAAGTATCCTCTCGCCACGTATTGAATCCTTGTTTGATCGAGATGAGAGGAGCTAAAGTGTTTTCTAGGATTGGTCCGTGATCCGGATATCATCGTTGAAGATTAGGCCTTCGGATATTCCTAAGACAGCCTTTTACCACCAGTACGGACTTTATGAGTACACGGTTATGTCCTTTGGGTTAACCAATGCACCGCCTACTTCATGTACACGATGAACAAGATCTTTATGGAGTATCCGGACAAGTTTGTTGTGGTGTTCATTGATGACATTTTGATCTACTCCAAGAATGAGGAAGAGCATGAGGAGCATTTGAGGCTTGTGTTGCAGAAGCTAAGAGAGCATGAGTTATATGCAAAGTTCAGCAAGTGTGAGTTCTGGCTCAAGGAAGTGTCTTTTCTGGGTCATATCATCACCAATAGAGGTATTCCGGTAGATCCCAGCAAGGTCAGTGATGTGTTGAGTTGGGAAGCCCCTCATACAGTGTCTGAGATCAGGAGTTTCCTTGGACTCACTGGTTACTATCGTCGGTTCATTGAGGGATTCTCCAGGATTGTGAAGCCTCTCACCACATTGCTAGAGAAGGACAGAGAGTTCAAATGGTCCGGTGCATGTCAGTCTAGTTTTGAAGAATTAAAGAAGCGGTTAACCACAGCACCTGTTCTAGTAATGCCTGATCTGCAGAAGAGCTTTGACATCTATTGTGATGCGTCCCGACAGGGTCTGGGATGTGTGTTGATGCAAGATGGTCACGTTATAGCCTATGCATCTCGCCAGTTGAGGAAGCATGAGTTGAACTATCCTACGCATGATCTGGAGTTAGCAGCAGTGGTTCATGCATTGAAGATTTGGAGACACTACATTATGGGAACTAAGTGTCAGATCTATACTGATCACAAGAGTCTGAAGTATATCTTCACTCAGAAGGATCTCAATCTGAGACAACGTCATTGGTTAGAGTTGATCAAAGACTATGATCTAGAGATTCACTATCATCCTGGTAAAGCGAATCTGGTCGCTGATGCTTTGAGTCAGAAGGGCCATACTAACATGGCTATGACTATTCAGTTTCCTGATGAGTTGGTAAAAGAGTTTGAAAGGCTCAACTTGAAGGTGGTTGCACATGCAGAAGGAGTAACTTTGGAAGTACAGTCCACTCTGGAGCAGGAGATACGTAAGTGGTAGTTAGAGGATGCTGCAATATAGAAAATCAAGGAGAGTATGAAACAAGGAGAAGTCCCAGATTTCGTAGAGGATGAACAAGGAACCGTGTGGTTCAAGAACCGGTTGTGTGTACCAGAAACAGGAGACCTCTGAGACACTATCTTGAGAGAAGCTCACGACTCAGCTTACGCCATCTATCCAGGCAGTACTAAGATGTACCAGGATCTCAAGCAGAGGTATTGGTGGTACGGTATGAAGAGGGATATGACCGCACATGTGGCTTTGTGTGACACTTGCCACCGGGTTAAGGCTGAACATCAGAGACCAGCCGGTTTGCTTCAACCATTGAAGGTGCCTGAGTGGAAGTGGGAAGAGATCGGAATGGACTTCATAGTGGGTTTACCTCGAACCCGAGATGGTTATGATTCGATTTGGGTCATTGTGGATCGTTTGACCAAGGTAGGTCACTTCATTCCGGTGAAAATTACGTATACAGGAGCTAAGTTGTTAAAGCTATACATGTCCAGGATTGTGTGTTTGCATGGTGTACCGAAGAAGATCGTGTCAGATAGAGGTACTCAGTTCACTTCTCGTTTCTGGGGGAAGTTGCATGAGTCTCTGGATACTAAGTTAAGTTTCGGCTCGGCTTATCATCCACGGACGGATGGACGGACGGAGAGGACCAACCGGATCCTAGAAGACATGCCGAGGGCACGTGCGCTTAAGCATGGTGGTAGTTGGGATAAGAGCTTGCCGTACGCCGAGTTCTCTTATAACAACGGCTACCAAGCCGGTCTCAAAATGTCACCCTTTGAGGCCTTGTATGGAAGAAAGTGTAGAACTCCGTTATACCGGAGTGAGACAGGGGAAAGGCGATTATTCGGGGCGTACATCATCGAGAAGCGAGAAAAAACAAGTTCAGATCATCAGAGAGAATCTGAGGATCGCTCAGTCTAGACAGGAAAGTTATGCAGATGGTAAACGAAGGGATGTGGTCTTTCAGGAAGGTGATTATGTGTACCTAAAGGTGTCACCTATCAGAGGTTCGCGTCGATTCAAAGTTAAAGGAAAGTTGTCACCTCGGTTCATCAGACCTTTTAAGATCCTTGGGAGAGTGGGAGAAGTGGCTTACAGGTTGGAGTTGCCAGTCCAGCTAGCTGATGTGCATGATGTATTCCATATCTCTCAGTTGAAGAAGGGTTTGGTCCTCATGACAAGGAGCCGTTACCCTTGGATGATCTAAACATTAAAGAGGATCTCACTATTGTCGAACACCCTATTCGGATATTGGAAACTATGACAAGGGTCACCAGGAATAGTGTGATCAAGATGTGCAAAGTACAGTGGAGTAATCATGCAGAGGATGAGGCAACATGGGAAAGAGAGGATGAGCTGAAGGCAGAGTTTCTAGATCTTTTTCCCAATCTGTCCGAATCTCGAGGATGAGATTCTTCTTAAGGGGGGTAAGATTTGTAACACCCTAATTTTGCTAAAATTTGGCTTTATCAAAAATTTGCTAGAAACCATTTATTGCTTAAGGAATATAAGGTTGCTTTATTTATTTTTAGGCATTTAAAACTTTTGTAAAATAAAGTTAATGAAGTATAGGAGTTAATTGTGGCATTCATGCTGGTGCATTTCTTTTGTTTGCTGGAATTCAAATTAAAGTTTGAATTCATTTGTTTGAATCCTTTTCTAAAATACCTAAACCCTATTCCTAACCCCTACCCGTTTCCGACCCACCGATCGCGCGGCCCGGCACCGCGCCGGCCCGGCCCAACCCGCTTTAGCCGCGGCCCGGCCCGGCGCCCGGCCCGCACGCCCCGCGCAAGCCGCCGCCGTGCGGGCCGCCGCATCCGCCTAGCGCGCCGGCCGTGTGGCCTTTCGGCCCAAGTCGGCCCACGGCCGCGGCCGCTCCCCCTCCTCGCCCCGTGCCGCTGACCCGTGGGGCCCGCCTGTCATCCCCTTCGCCCATCGTCCCTGACCCGGACACCGGTGCGCCGTCGCCTCGGAGTCCAACTGTGACAACCCCATCCGAGATAATTCCGTACTATCGCCTAAACCACTCCGTTTGGTCATTAAGCGATAATAAAGAAGCATCTCGTTGAGTGTTGCCGGGTTTACACCCGGTAAATCACTTGCAAACACAGAGAGGATCGAACGAATGCATTAAAACTCCCACGAAGGAGAGACCAGAGTGCCTTACAAATTTACTATCACATCCCCGTAGGGGTCATTATTACAAACATAGTTCTTCGACATGAAAGTAAATGGTTCAGAGTTTATTGAAAACAGTGGAAGATAACTAAACGATACGATCACATCATAGGAGACCCGTCCATGATGCGATCATTCTTCGTCATCCACCCATTCCAGCTCCCAGCCGGGTGGAAGTTCTTCGGGCCACACATCAGATACATTACCTGGAACAACAGTTATAAAGCAAGGCTGAGTATACTAATACTCAGCAAGACTTACCCGTCTAAAAGAAAGACTTTACCTCTAATCATGCAAGGCTTTTGGCTTGTGGGTTTGTTTGCCAAAAAGCTACTAAGTTGTGAATCCTAACTTTCATATTTTTGCTCAAGTTCTAGTAGAAGTAATCATTACTAGGTAAGCAACTATTGCAACCAAAGTTGTACAAACAATTAATCAAAGTAATCATCTTCACAAAGTTCCATCATAAAGGGATGTCATGGCCAGTCGGGTAAGTAGTCTCAGATAACGGTGAGAGGCCGACAATCGATTGATTCAAACCTTGCAAGGTGGACCTAAACACACGGGAGGTGCCCTCACTAAGAGTTCACCAACCAGGCGGTTCCCGTCATTCTTCGGTTTGGGGATAATAGCTCACAGTCTTAAGTACAAGGTTTATCTGGGCTACGCCACTAAGGTCACCCAGCCTCACGCATGCACTCGGGTAGCAAGCCCGGGGCTGCAACCCTAAGAGTAGTGATAGTAAAACCCCGTACCGCCTCATTTAGTTACTAGGCTTACCGTGCCCATTTCCGGAAAGTGTTTAGTACTTTCAACCACTTAACCAACGAAGCCATTGGACCGGAGCCCAATCCCATGCTCTTACCACATGAGCAATCCATTTAAACATATGGTGATTCCATAAAGGAGATCCTATTCTCGCGAGTGACGAACATCACTCGACTTGTACCGGATCCTTAAGCATAGCATCTAGCGACCTAACATGCTAGTAAAAGATCATAGGTACTTATGGATCATGCAACTCGGGTTTCATTTCAACTCTCGAACGTAAATGGACATACAATAACAAGAGGTAAATTCAGAAGTTTTAAGAAACACAGGGTTTAATGAATAAACTGGGGCTTGCCTTCGTTGGCACAAGTAGTTAGACACACTTCCGGACTTTGGCCCGGGTCTTGCTCTATGACGACGTAGTGCACGTCTCCTCCAGCTCCCTCGTTCACGTCCGCTGGCACGAGCGTGTAGCTACCATCGGGAACTTCTACACGGAGGATGCAATGCAAGACTTAAGTGACCATTTGATTATAACTTTCCAAACCTCTTATGACAACCTGGGGTGCATGATTGAACACATTCACCTAGATAATAATACATTCAGCATACCCTTCCTATAAAGGAACAATATGCAAAGCTTGATTATCTAGACTTTTAACAGTGACTGTGGACATATATATGTAAATAATTTAATTTAAATTCACAAACAGTAGTGGGTGGGTGCATTTAACCTTTTAACGAGATTTGCAACCGCACACAAGTTTAGTAAGGGTGGTTTGTTGATTTTTCCTATTTAATGACTATTAAGCCTTTAATTGCTTCCAAAGCTTTTATTCATGAAATTAATTAAGAAAATTCATTGGATGGGTTAACATGCCACTGGACACACTTGCGAGCTTTGGATAGCCATAAATTAATTATTTTTGAAAAAGACAAAGGCTAGCTAGAAGGACAAAGTAAATGCACACAAAAATAATTACTCATCAAAATGATCCAAACTTTCTCACACATGTTATAAGGTTCAATTCTAGTTTAGTGGCGCAGTACACACACCTAGAACTATTGTGCAACTTAAAACAAGCATAATTCAAGAATAAATATTTCTGTTAATTGTAAAACTGTGATTAATTCACCAGAGGTGTGTTTTGGCATTACAAGACAGTGTGCAAATGTGGGTTGCTAAAACCTAATTATGTTTAGCTAGAAAAATCATTTATGCAGATCTCACAGAAATGGAAAAACATTTTTATAAAAAGATTTACATCAAAACTTTGTGCAATTTTTGGCATAGGAGCTAGTCATGACCTAACACACAACATATCCAAAATTAGCTACAGAGGATTTATGGTTTTTGAGATATGGCAGATCTAGGTTTTTTACATTTGTATTTTTCATGCAAAAATTATCCGATTAGCTCAGGCAAGAATAACAAAAGTTGTAGGATAATTCACAACGGATCCAACAAAATTGGTTTTGCATTTTTCTGATTTTTCCACGATTTTCTATGCAATTTACAAGAAACAGCCAAAGGGTTTTACTATTTGAGTTAACCTTTTGCAGCAGGGACCCTGGAAAGAATGTTAGCTTTGCAATGTGGCCCCTGGGCGCGGCTGGCCGGCGCGGGTGAGCCAATTCAGGCGAGCTCGCCGGTGCTCACGGCTGGGGAAGGACGGGGAGGAGGTCTAGGGTTACTAGGGGCTCGATTTGGGGTGTTGGACAGGGCGGAGGTGACTCCGGCGAGCAGCTCGCCGGCGGCCAGGGAGGGGTGGCCGCGGTGGGACTGGTTCTGGCGAACTGGGCTAGCTTGGTCTCGGTGGACGGGCTGGTGAACTGTGGTAGAGGCAAGGGAGGGTGGAGGGAAGCACCAAACGGCTGGCAAATGGCCCGCGGCCGGAGCTCGCCATGGCCGGGGCGCGAGGAGGCCGGCGGCGCACGGTCGGCCGGGGGGGGGGGGGGGTTCCTACCATTTATAGCCGGCTAGAGCTTGCGGAGGCGGTTCGCGCACGTCAAACCACGGGCACGACGCGGTATGGGTGGCCCGCACGGGCGGCGTGGCGGCCGAGTATGGCGGCGACACCATGGGGCGGGCGGCGCACGGGCGCCTTGGCTCGCCAATACGCGCACGGTGCATGGCGCGAGCAGGATGGCAAGGAGGGACGGCGGACGCGCCGTCCAATTGCCCTGCGCAAGCCGCGTGGAGCCCGTGGGGCCTCCTGCTGTTTGCGCCGCCCGCAAGCCACCGTAGCCCTTGGATCTAGATCCAATGGATCTAGATCAAGCCGGCCCAAGTCAGCCAGTCAAACCCCGCCGGCCCTGGCAGTTTTGCGGAAAACCCCCATGTTTTCCGATATTCACAGAAATACCCTTCCACCTTAGAAGTTTCCCTGCAGTTTAGTCCTTTTTCTTTATTTTACACCTTTTTCTTTTAAAACCTTTACAGATTAGTCCCTACACCTTCCCTAAGCCATAACTTGGTCGTTTTAGCTCCGATTTTAGCATTCTTTATGTCCATGCGTTCGTCTCGAAGCGTAGATTAGTTTTATGCTACTGTTTAGATCTGTTTGATCTGTTTGGTGACTGTTTCTTATTTATTCTTATTGTGTGCTTGTATGTGATGATTGTGGACCGTAGAGAGCGATTCGTTCGAGGGATTTGAAGATCAAGTCGTGCAAGAGTTTGAGCAGCAAGGCTTTGTTGAAGGCAAGTATTCCTTGATGCATACCCGCTTGTCCTACATAACATGCATTTAAATTCACTGTCTATATTTTTCCGCTTGCATTAATTTGACGGGAACCTATTTAGGATCATGCCTAGTCTTTTACTACCTTTACCTTGATACCGGGTTTATCAAATTAATCTCGTGGTAGCAATTGCTTAGCATGCTCAACTGGGATTGGTATTAATCAAACTTGGTTACTTTTACTATTCTATGTTCAGTTTATGATCTTTACATTACAAGACCACTTTAATATGATAATCGGAACATGGAGAACCACCCAGGAAAACAGTACAACCACAAGAACTAATGGGCAATGGTCTTGGCTGAATAATTAGGAACTTTAGCATGGGATGGTCTTACCTGATAAGGACAAGGGATCGGCGGTACTGTGGGGTATAGACTCGCTCTAGCAGGGGGTTGGGTGAGTTATTCTTTTTATGGTGGGGTATTGACCTGCTAGGGGACTTTATACCTTGCTAACTGATCCGGACCTTGTGGGTCATAACTTGCTAGGGAACCTTTGTAAAGGCCATGTAGCGTCCCTATGCAATCACACCTCGGTAGTGTGGTATGGTGCCTTGCAAACACCGCATGGTTGGGTCTAAAGTTCTTTGGAGCTTTTACACTACTTGTGGGCAAAGAAGTACAACCTCTAAAGAGTGTTAAACTAATCGATTAGCCGTGCTCACGGTCATGAGCGGCCTGGACACTCACATGATTAAATTGTGGAACTTTAATGTTTAATTTTTGTTTTGTTCTTTATTTTATGATGCTTATATCTGATTAATTGGGTTGGTATGAACTTGTGACTTACTAAAATTCTAAAGTGCTTTAACCCTAGCCATCCACCATATGGACTTGCATGTTATGTTATTCTCTCTTGCTGAGTACGTCATGTGCTCATGCTTGTTTATTCCCTTGCATATAACAATACCGGATTTTCTTTGCTCGGACCGGGAGAACTTTGAAGATATTCCGGAAGATTTCCGGGAGTTCTAGGTGTGCGTAGTCTTCGATCACCGCTCGTGGAGGCATTTTGTCCACTGCGAGAACTTGTTATTTAAGTTTCGTTTAAGACTATGGTTTGTAATAACTCTTTATTCGTGTGGCACTGTTTTTGGTATTCATAATGTCTAAGTGTGTGTGTAACTTGATCCTGGCGCACACGTGATCTAAGCATTCGGTTTTGCCTTTAAAACTGGGTGTGACATCGAAGGAGATGGAAACTCCAACAAGATGAACATGGCTTCTAACACACGTCTCCGACTCACTACCCAAATTGGCCAAGCCCACGTAGCCACTGGAGTGCCACTGGACCTAGGAACCAACACACAACCTTCCGACCCGAGAACGTAGCAGAACACCAAACCTCGAGTCTACAGACCAACACCGGTCAGACCGATGAGCACCACAGGTCAGACCGGTCCCTGCTGGTGAGAGTTGGCAACTTCCACTAAGTGGCTTCACACCGGTCAGGCCGGTGCAACACACCGGTCAGACCGGTCCAAGCCTGAAAGCCCCCAAATCACCAAACAGGCCTACCGACCTCCAAACTGACCCAAACTCGAAACAGCTGCAACACAAGACAACAACAAACACACCCAGACGTTCACCCGAGCAAAAATCCACCGACGGTTGCACTGGTCAGACCGGTCAAGAGCACCGGTCAGACCGATGTAGCCTGGGCAGCTCGGGATGAACAGCACCCGCGGGTTAACTCCCCCAAATCCAAACCTCGATCTCCCGAATCACTCTACAAACTTGAACAAGACTTTGGGGATAATAAGAACACCTCACGAGGAGTCCATAGCCAAGTTTAATCCCACCAAAACTTGTCCAAAAAGGAGGAATCGAAGAAATCCCGCCAAGAACACCTCTAACCCTAGAACTTGGAAAACCCCAAAAACGAGCCCCTTTACTCACAGATTTGGGAGGGGAATCACAACCCAAAGAACCACAAAGGGTTCCCACAAATTCCCCCCATCAAATCCCCAAGAGAAAGGTCCCGAAAACAACCCAAGAAAAACACCGAGAAAGGGCTCCGAAAATCACCACCAAGAACAACCGGGAACAACACAACAAGGCCTTGAGGAACCACGCCGAATCATCTATACATGCCACAAAGGTTCATACAAGGTCTAGCTTGCCGCCCGATCATCCAACCCTCTCAACAAGATCTCACCATGAATCTCTCAAGCTAGTCCTATGGAAATCCTAAGAAAATAGGAAGGGAAAATAGGAAAGCAAATGAACTAGGGTTCCAAGGTTTGGCTGCCATCCTCTCACCTCTTAGGTTATATGGAGGCAACCGAAAGTCTAAAATACTCTTTCCTAACAACTAGGGATATAAGCCCCTCAAGAGCGGTTTTGGAAGTCTTCAAGCTTTCTCCATCGGACGGATGCCCGGCGACCGCAACCTGCTTAGCCTCGACGCAAGCCTTGCGATCCCGACGTGTGTCCTCCGCTTCGAAGATTCTGGACTGCGTCATCGCACACCGGTCAGACCGGTGCTCCTCACTGGTCAGACCGGTACCCACCGGTCAGACCGGTCTGGAGCTGCTGTAGCACCGTCTTCGGTTCTTCGGTCTTGGCTTTGTGGATCAACCAAGGAACCTAGTGGTTTTATGGTGAACCACCGGAACCCCGCGAACTCGGTGTAGCCTCCGCCAATCTCCACTCATGACTCGGCTCCCACGTAGTCCCGGCTCGACCTTGGTTTTGAGGCTCAACCAAGAAACCGTCCACGACTTCATCTTGCCGTTCATGCCACCATGCGGCCCGCCCTTGACCCCCGCCGGCCACCGGTCCCTCAAACGAAGCCTACTTGTCTTCTCCACACACCGTAGGCCTCACCGGTGACGACCTTTCGCGCTTGTTCTTCACCTGCACCAACACCAGTCAAGCCGCAACCTGCACCTGCAATACTTAGCCAAGAATCAGTCCACACAACGTTGTCAATCACTCATCACACAAGGAAGCGACCATCCACCGGTCCTCGAACCACACATGGTCCTCAGTATGCTAACATCCTTTATGCTTTTCATGAATTTACAGTGCAAAAATTATAGTAGCAGGAACATGAAAATGAATTTCAATATTTCATATAACTTCATCTGTTAGCAACAATTTATTCAAAATAGACTTGGAGCAACAAAATCCATCCATCAAATCCACAGTCAATAAATTGAAGACGAACTATTAAGGCATGTCTCCCTAATCCATCTTGACATGACTGCGATGCAATTCCCAATGACATTTTGTGGCCATCAGAATTAAAGTATGCTAACAGGTCCAAAGCATAACTGTCGATCTGAGCATAGAAGAATTAATATGCTAACAGGTCGAAAGCATAAATGTCGATTTGGTACATTTAGAGCATAGCAGAATTAAAGTATGCTAACATCCTCGATGCTTTTCATGAATTTACAGTGCAAAAATTGTAGCACCAGGAACATGAAAATGAATTTCAATAGTTCGTATAACTACATCTGTTAGCAACAATTTATTCACACGGACTTGGGGCAACAAAATCCATCAATCAAAACCACAGTCAATCAATTAAAGATGAACTATCTAAGCATGTCTCCCTAATTAATCCACATTGACATGAATATATAGCAGATCAATTTTGGTGGCCGATGAGAGAGAGGGCGTTGGGGGTTCAAGCCGGACTAACCTCTGTCGCGAACGAAGTAGTTGTTCTCTTGATGGTCGGAGGGACCGGATCCACGGCAGCTCGCGGCCTGAGACGGCCGGCCGGATCGTCGTCGTGGCCGGGGACGACGTCGACAGATCCGCATCAACCGTGTTTAGGTTGGCCGGACGTACGTCCACACGCTAGTAACTGTGTCCTCATCATGCAGGGAGCGGTGGGGCTGGTGAAGAGCAGGGCTGCGGTGGAGAGAGAGCGGCGAAGGCGAGCGGGGCGACTGGCGGCGGCGGTGCGGAGAATGCGGGTGTTGTGGATCTATCTAGCGAGGAGCCGAATATGAATGACGTGCGTAACTGTAATTTTGAGCAGCCCGCGCACGGTTCACCTGCTAACGTTGACGAGTGGGCCAGTGTCATGGGCGATGATGGTTAGTGAACTCGGATCGCCTTTGTTGGGAGTTGGGTCAACGGTTATCTTTTTTATACTGGCTGCTGACACTGACGCGTGGGCCTGGCCCAATTTTTTTGGAATGAAACTTGCTTCCCTAATTTATTAGAGCCCATAAAACAATACCTAAAAAGTCATAAAAATACGAACAATTCGTATTTGGACATTTAGTACTTGAATAAAATATCAACAGTCACACTTGTGTGCCCAAGATTCTTAGAATCCATTTTTACATCCCATGTTAATGATGTAATAATTCTACTAACATCTAGTGTGCTCTAAAAAATCTACAAATTGACATGCCAACATAATTTGGGTACCTAGACTTGTCTTCAATATTCCAAATGGTTTAGATGAAGGAATTATATACTTGTGTACAAATGTCTACATCTCTCACATAGTTTCCTAGAATGTTTGCTTGAACATTGAAGTTTTCCACACTTTGCAACATGTTCAAACTCATATTCATTTGAAAACATAACAAAACCTTGTGTTCACCTTAATCTTATGAAATGTAAAGTTCCATCACTAATGGTTGTGTAAAACAAATATTATTTGTATGTTGTATTTACAAAGAACAAAATAAGGCATATAAACATCACTCAACAAAAGGAGTGTACACTAAACAATGAAATTGATGAATAGATGGTGATTTTAGAAAAATTTAGAAAAAAGAATCAAATTTGGACTAAAAACGACGAAGAAATACTTGTTACAACATTTAGTTGCAGATTAAAAGGAGAAATGGGAATTGTTCTTCATTTGAATAGAACTGGCCCCCAAATGCAGATGTGGGGATTCCGGATGGGCAGCAACGGAATGTCGTCGTCGTCGCCGCCGTCATCAAACCAGTACAACCACGCAATGTTGTCGGGATCCTGCTTGATGAGGTAGCGCAGCCGCCACAGGTTGTGGTTCTTCCACCGACCGTCAGGGGGCGACGGGCCGCCGCTGATTTCCTGGAGTAGTGCCATGGCTTTGGGGACCGCCGGGTTGCAACGATACTTCAGCATCACTAAAAGTACTTGGCATCGAAGTCTTCAGTAGCGGCGGCATCTCCGATGAGCTTCAGACCCTTATCGGGGTTCCGCCGCCTCATCAACCTCACCATCCCCTCGAAGCACAATGCCTCCGGATGATTGGCCTCGCGGAAGCACCGCTCAAAGCACGACCTGACGTAGCGATTCTTGCACGCCTCACGAAGATCATGCAGCGACACGTGCAGTAGTACCTCATCGGAGTTGCAGATGCGCCGAAAGGTTTATGTGACGCCCCAGGTTTTTAATTACCGTCATTAACGCTAATGACCGGATCAGCCGGTCAAATGGTCAACCGTGGTCAAACCTAGGTCAACCTGGGCCCTCGCCTCGGAAAACTCACTAACACACCCTAGTGACCCTAAATGAATAGTAAACACACTTGTGGGGTCAACTCATGGTCAAAGGTTGGGTCAAACCCCTTGCCACCCCAGTGTCCACAGGTGTCTGCCGGAACTTTTGCCGCGTTCTCCAAAATTCAACTAAACACTTAAAATTCTACCTTTAGGAAAGTTGTAGATCTTGTTGAGGGACACAACTTTCATGTAGATTGGCATTTCAAATTTTGAAGGGAAAAACTTGAAAAATCCATTGCAAGGCAGAAAACACTGTTTGCCAAAACAG
Organism: Cenchrus americanus; assembly: GCA_947561735.1. NCBI lineage: Eukaryota > Viridiplantae > Streptophyta > Magnoliopsida > Poales > Poaceae > Cenchrus > Cenchrus americanus. The sequence continues at coordinate 261,745,834 of OX387241.1, read as the reverse complement.
GCTGACATTCAAAGTTGGCATTCAAATAATTTCAAATCTAGGCAGAAAAACCCCATATAGCCTTTGTAGAAAATGTTGCTGGTACCTAGATCTACAACTTTGGTATTCATCACTTGGTTGACTTTTATTCAAATTTTTGGAGAAAAGTTGACTGGAACAGGGCACCAAAGAAAAGGGTTGGGCCGGAGCGTGACGCGACGTCGCGCGCGCCTCGCGCCGCCCGTCGCCGGTCGCTCGCTGCCGCCCCGGCGTCCGCGCCCACGCCTCCCGAGGCCGCGCCCCGTCCAAAGGCGCTCCATCCCGAGGTCCCGCGCGCCCCAACACGTCCCCCGCCCCGAGGCACGCCGAGTCCGCGCCGGCCACGCCGCCGCGCGCGCGCGCGCGCGCGCGCACGGACCGCGGTCCGTCGGCGACGCCGCCGCCGTACGCACGCGTCTCGAGCCGTCATAGCACGGCCGCATCTTGCGCCGTCATCCTTCGTCATCCCGAGCTCGAGCTCCTACTTAAACCCCCCCTCCTCGCGCCCTCCGCGTGCCACCCCCGTGCTCCTCCCCGCCATGCCCGCCGCCGCTCGGTGCTAGCTCACCACGCTCGCGCTCGCCGCCGTCCCACTGCCCCGCTAGCTCCCCTAGCTCCCAGTGTAGCTAGCGCGCTTGCCAATTGCCCAGCACCGCGCCTCCTTGCCCCTTTTCCCCGAGCCGCCGTGGGTGCCGCCGCCGGCCGCCACCGCGCGCCCTCGCCGGGAGCTCGCCCCGACCCCGCCACCACCGCCAATCGATCAGTGGTGAGGCCAATTGCACCCCCGTGCCACTTGTTGCTCTGGCCCGGCCCCACATCGCCGTTGGCGAGCCCTCCCGCCACCGCGAGGGCACGGTTGTAAAGTCCAGGATCTTAGTTGTGAAGAAACCTAACAAGCTTTTCTTGCAGTTTGGTCCAGTGACTTGTAAAATGCCTAGAAATTCACAGAAAAATCAGAAAAATACCAAACCAATTTTTTAGGGTTCAGGATGATAAACTCCACCTCTTTTGTTATATACTCATGGCTGTATTCTAAATAGTTTTGGCAGGAAAAATAAAAATGTGTTAAACATAGATCTGTCATAACTTGAAATCTATAGCTCCTCTGTAGCCCAATTTTGGATATGTTGTGTGGTAGGATATGACTAGATGCTGTGCCAAAAATTGCACAAAGTTATGCAGTGGATCTCGCTAGATAAATTCTTTTCCACTCCTGCAGTAACGGCTTAGATGATTTTTCCTGTTGAATATATTTATGTTCTTGAGCCCAACTTGTGCACACTGTTTTGTAATGCCAAAATACACATCTTGCGAATTAATCATCAATTTTGGATTAACAGAAATAATTATTCCTGATTTATGCATGTTTTCCTTTGTAAATTAATAAACCAAGTTCAGTAGAGTTTCCATGTGAACATGCTGGTTCTTTAGGCTTGTTTAGGACCAAAGAGCTTGCACGAGAAAATTGGAATCAAATTGATGCTTAATTATTTTTATTTGCATTTAAGTTGAATCACTAGCTAGCCTTTGATATTTTCCATAATATTTAATTTCCTAGCATCCAACACTTACATGTGGGTCCAATGGACCAGGATAGGTGCTAGTAGGCTTAAGAAACACTCATTTAATTTTTGGTAATTTAATTGCTTAATAAAAAGCTTAAAAGCCCTTTTAATATTAAAGGGGAATTAAATAAAGAAAAATCCCTAATTAATTCTTTTCCTTTTTGAGAAGTATTATTTAATATAAATAAAAGATAATTAATTGTCATCACTGATAAGAAATTAATTCATAATAAAAATATTAATTACACCTTTGTTGGTGAAGATAAAAGGAAATGAAGCTTTCACAAGAAATGATAAGCTTAATAAAAACCTTTATTCAAATGTGGAATAAAAGAGTAACCCAGGTACAACCAATAACCTTCCTAAAGGAGAAACCTTAGGTAGATGTTTGTTAAAGTGAATATGACCAACTAGAGTTGGATAAGACAACAAACTATCACATCACCTAAAGTGCATTGCATTCCGTGTAGATCTTCCGGACGGAGATTACTCCCTTGTCCCGGAAACCGAGGAAGGAGGAGCAGAAGGTTCTCTGCAGTACGTGGAAGTACTCGACACCGAGGGTGCCCAAGCTAACCTAGCGGACGAAGGCAAGCTCCGGTGCATCTAACCTAGTTTTAAAATTCTTATTTCAATTATTTATGAATGATTGTGCATTTACGTTCAGGAGTGGAATGAAACCCTAGATGCATGATCCATAGGTACCTTTGGTCCCTAGTAGTATGATAGGACGATAGCTGCTAAGCTATAGGCCCGTTACAAGTCGGGTGATGACCTCACTCGCGAGAATAGATTCCTAGGTAGGAATCACAATGTATCCTTAAATGGATTGCTCACGTGGTAAGAGCATGGGATCTGGGGCTCGGTCTAGTGGTTATGTGGGTTAAGTTTTTTTAACGTACTAAGCACATGCCGGATATGGGGCTGATAAGCCTAGTACTTTAATGAGGCGGCATGGGATCCTACTATTACTACTCTTGGGATTCGCTCTCACGCCTAGCTACCGGTGGTGTATGATGACTCCGGGTATCTCGCGGGGTATGCCGGATAGCCTGCACCAAAGACTGTAAGATTTGATCCCGACCCGAGGATTTTTGGGGACGGCCTGGGAAGTTGTCCTCGCGGGGGCAGCCTACCATGTGTTTGGGTCTACCTTGCAAGGTTTAAACCAATCGATTGTCGGCCTCTCACCGTTATCCGAGACTACTTACTCCACTAGTCATGAGATCCCTAATGATGGAAGATGATGAATACTCTGTTTGACTAATTGTATTGTACAACTTTGTTTGTACTAGTTGGCTAATGTAGTAAAGATTAAACCCACTAGAACTTGTGCTAAAATCTTGAAAGTAAGGACCTACTCTTTGTTACTTTTTAGCAAAAGCAACCCAGTAGCCAAAAAGCCTTTCATGGTCTAGATCTGGTGAAGTAGTTATCACCGACGGGTAAGTCTTGCTGAGTATTAGTATACTCAGCCTTGCTATAATGTGTTGATCCGGGTAATGCCTTCGGTGATGTGTGGCCCGGAGAGATCCCGCCCCGGGAGCCGGAGTGGGTGGAGGACGACTACCGAAAGCATCATGGATGGCCTCCCGTGGTGTCTTCGCTTCCGTTAATTAACTTCCGCTGCTTTTCGAAAACTCGAACCGTTTCTTCATGACAAAAATTGTGGTTTGTAATAAATAAACCCCTCGGGGTACAAATTTGGATATTAATGATGTTGTATCTCTGGACTCGCCTTCGAGTGAGTTTTAATGCATATATTCGATCCTTGTGCTTTTCAAGTGATTTACCGGGCGTTAACCCGGCAACTAACGATAGAATGATACTTTATTATTGCTTAATGACCAAAGTGGATCGGTCTTGGGCGATAGTACGGTATTTTCCTGGGCGGGTTGTCACAGTTTAGAAAATGGAAAATGGCCACATCCTTGATGGAGTGGATGATGATCTTGGTGACAAGTTCATCTGGCAGCAGCAGCATCAAGCACACCGTGGAGGCCATCAAGGAGAATGGACGAAATACCATAGCGACGGGGTTTGGAATTTGAATGGCGACGAGGGTTGAAGTTGGCGGCGACGAGGGATGAAGTTGGCAAGGAGGATTGAAGTTGAAGAGGTATAAGTTGGCGACTAGGATTGAAGTTGAAGGAGGCGACGAGCTCGAGGGTTGTAGGTTGAAGATGGTGCCTCAGCCATGTCGTAATAAAACAATCAATGGAAATTGAAAAGGCGCCGCAGTTTGGCTGCTGCCGTTGACAAGTGGGCCCGACATCATTGCCCTGCCCCTTCTCCTTCCCGCGTAAGTGAAAGGCGACGTGTGGCTTCACGCCCGAGACAGAGCCCGATGCGCAATTGAGTGGCACATGCTGACAGTAATGGAGTAGTGGATGGGGGCAGAGGCGCCTGATGGTTCCGCGTCTTATCAATATAACTCCCTCGCCCAGTCGCCCTCTCTTGCTTTCTCTCCTGCTTCTTCCATAAGCTTATCATCTTTTTCTTCACTTCCTCATCCTCTTCACAATTAACCACTACAAATCTTCGGTCACCGAGAGAAGGAGATGGCGTCGAGGAGCCCACCGCCGTCAAAGCGGGGACGAAGGGAGGATGACGACGACAAAAGCCGCCGTCAGAAGAAGTTGGAGAAGGGGAAGGAGCCGGCGGCCAAGGACGCTAATGAGGAACCGCTCTTCGACGACAATAAGTTCGCCACCGAGCTGCTCAGGAGCGCCTTCAGAAAGCTTGAAGGTGTTGGCGAGGCCTTCGACATCAAGGCGCATCATGATGCGTACAAGGACCCGACCTTGAAGGGTTTCGCCTTCAGGATCTATGGGTTGGCTGAGAAGCTCGAGAACTTCCCTGTGGTCAAGCGGGCTGCCCGCCGCCACTTCTTCTTCGACGACGGCGGCTCCGACGGTGACGATGGCAGCCACGGCGACGACGGCGGTGACGACTGCAGCCAAGGCGGCGACAGTGGGACTCCGACTAATTGATGGACTCCACCAATTAGTAACAATAATGTTTGTGTGCTTTTCTGTCTTCATCTGGTTCTTGGACATGAACTGCTTAGTTTGTCTGTCGATCATGAACTGCTTAGTTAACTAGCTTGGTTGTTAGATTTTGTATGTCATGAACTCGATCTAATATACGCGAGATTAACTGGAGATCAGTTGTGATGAATTAGATCAGCTGACGCGTGGGTCAGTGTCATTGCGACGATGGTTAGTGAACCCAGATCGCATTTGTTGGCAGTTGGGTCCGGGCGAGTAGGCAACGGTTATCTTTTTTATATTGGCTGCTGATGCTGACGCGTGGGTCTGTCACAATTTTTTTGGAATGAAACTTGCTTCCCTGAATTATTAGAGCCCATAAAACAGCACCTAAAAAATCATAAAAATACGAACAATTTGTATTTGAATAAAATATCAACAGTCAAACTTGTGTGCCCAAAATTCATATATTTCATTTTTACACAACATGGTAATTATATAATAATTCTAGTAACATCAAATTTGCTCTAAAAAATCTACAAATTGACTCGGAAACCTAATTTGGGTACCTAAACTTGTCTTCGAAATTTCAAGTGGTTTAGATGAAGGAATAATATACTTGTGTACAAATGTCTTCATCTCTCACATAGTTTCCTAGAATGTTTGCTTAAACATTGAAGTTTTCCACACTTTGCAACATGTTCAAACTCATATGCATTTGAAAACTTAACAAAACCTTGTGTTCACCTTAAGCTTACGAAATGTAAAGTTCCATCACTAATGGTTGTGTAAAACAAATATTATTTGTATGTTGTACTTACAAAGAACAAAATAAGGTATATAAACATCACTCAACAAACGGAATGTACACTAAACAATGAAATTAATGAATAGATGGTGATTTTAGAAAAATTTAGAAAAAAAAGTATGAAATTTGGACTAATAACGATGAAGAAATACTTGTTACAACATTTGATTGCGGATTAAAAGGAGAAATGGGAACTGTTCTTCATTTGAATAGAACTGGGCCCCACAGTCATTAGCGACGCGGGGCTGATAACCCGCGTCGGATTTGCTGCTCTCCCAAAATTTTACACAGATAATTCGAGCATCATACAAAACCTAATCTACTACTACTGATTTCCTATTATCTGTGCGAACTTCACCATTTCGTAGCGCAGCCTACAGTCTTCGCTGCAAAACAGAGAAATTCGAAGCCATTTTTTTCCACGACGTAGCGGCCACTGGTGCCTGAGCACGGCTGATCACCGTGCACCTATGCCGGAGGCGATAGCGGTTCACCCCAAATGCGCCAAGTCGAGTAGTGGAGCGCACGCGCGGCCTTCTCGCGCAAAGGCGGACACCCCTCGGCGCTTAGCCATCTCAATGACGTCGTACCGCCGCCGCCCGCGACCCGCCTCATGTACCCCTTCGTGGTGTCTTCGGCGACGGCACTGCCATTGTCTCTGTAGAGAAAGATGGCGTATAGATAGGCCGCCGCATCGTGCCCACCCTCGGCGACGCGCCGGAGATCATTGTATCCCCTGTGTATGATGAAGAAGGCTTTGATTCCGAAGAGGAAACAAGCCTCCGGATTCCCGAGACCACTCAGCATAGCAAGGAATGCTTTGTAAGTGGTGGGGTTCCACACCCAAGAAATCTCATCTCGTATCCCCTCTATCGACAAACGTCGGCCAACGTCTCCGTGACCGCACACGTGGCACATGGTCGAGCAAGTACCGCGTAGGCTGCAGAGGTCAGCCAAGGGCCGCTCCAAGGTCGCACCAACGCATGTCACAATCTCAATGCGGAGGTCTTGAGGGAGGCCCAGCAGCAGCGATGACGGTTGGTGCCGCGTGCTTCTTCCCAGCAGCGAGTAGGCAGTTGCTGTTTTTCGCGGACAGAGATGAAGGGGCAGGGGATCTAATTGTTTCCAAACACGGTTTAAGTATGCAATGGAGACGACATTTCGTTACCCCGCGTATCATTTAATTCTCCATTGGAAACGACGTTTGGCTAATCCGCGTAGAGACGATGCTTCGTTACTCCGCATATCATTTAATTCTACATTGGAATCACTACCTCTGCAGCTCCGCTCTCAGCCATTGACTGGCAATAGTTTCGCCATTGATCGTCTTGGGACGGAACCTCTTCCCGTTTCTTGTGCTCTTGATCTTATCCCTTCCTCTCTTTTTTTGGAGATGATGACTACATTGGATGTTTGGATGGGGGTGTTAGTGTTACACCAAAACTAACACTTTGGAGCCAAACACATGTGTTAATTTAGAGGTGTTAAATACTACCACTAACAGTAACACTAACAGCTACCATCCAAACACGGCCATTGGAGATGATGTTTTCTTACTCCGCGTGTCATTTAATTATACATTGGAATAACTATACCTCTGCAACTCTGCTCTCAGCCATTGACTAGCAACAGTTTCTCAGCCGTCTTGACCATCTTGGTAACTTTCCCGGCCGTTCCTATGCTCTTGATCTTATCCCTTCCTTGTTTTTTCTATAAAAAAGACACCAACGCCTTTCGGTCCTCCTCACTTCAAGTTGCTTCCTTCTTCTCTAGATCTAGATCTAGCTATATGGTTCCTGCTTCTGATAGGAGTACAATAAAGTGAGTCACTTGCTTCCTTCTTCTCTAGATCTAGATCTAGCTAGTATATGGTTCCTTCTTCGATACAATAAAGTGAGGCACTTGCTTCCTTCTTCTCTAGATCTAGATCTAGCTATGGCGCAAAGAATAGATCTTATAGGGCGTAAGCTTTTGCTTTTCTCTCTTCTTCCTCCTCCTCGATCTCTTAGTTGCTAGAAGAATTCTTGTAATAGGCGGTGATTGGGTTGCTCATCCCTCGAACACGGCTGCCAGAAGAATCCTTGTGATGTACCCCTTCCACGTAGCTGTCTCCGGGGAAGGTAGCCCAGAACCTCCTGGCATCATGATGTACAAGCCGGCGGAAAGCTTGCTGCAACTTCTCCGTCACACTTGGGCTTCCTTTTGCTTTCCCCTTCTCCTCCAGGAGGAGGGATGTTTTAAGGGATATGTTTCCACCCTCTTTGTATCTTTCTCTTGTGTTCACTTGTAAGATGAGGAAGCAACCAGAATCTGGATGGAGCATATCTCATTATTTTTCCTTGTAAGATGAGCATAATTATGGAAAGCTTCTGTCTTCTAAACAAAAATTAGTATTGCTAGACAGAAGCTGTCCTTAATTAGTCATGCAAGGAATCAAGTCTCTAAGCCATCAGCAGAAATGGAGCTTGTTCGATGACCACGCGCAGCAAGATCGACGACCTGCGAGCAAGATCGATGTGTGTGTGTGATTTTGCATATCTCGTAATGAAGATATGGCCGCATTGTAACCTTGTTCTGATGTATCAATGATGACCGTAATCTGAGCATGTGTGATTTTGCATCTCAAGAGGCATGCTTTTGTGATTATCTCTGTGCAGTACAATTTTTTGTATGATTTACCTACTCAATTGCAAAGCTTGTGATTATCTCAACAGTTTGGCAAATGAACTTGTTTCTCTCAAGATTCCTGATCTAGATTTGGCAAGTGAAATTATGCTACATTGTCGGAGATGAACTCTTTTTTTACTTGGCATATCTTTTTAGAAGTTGGCAAAGCACAAGATTTGCCAAGTAAAATTTGGCAAACTCTTGGAGATGCTCTAATCCGTGTCTCTTTTGATGTAATCTGTTCGTGATTTCGCATATCTTCTTGCCCATAACAAAAGCGACGTTGGTTTGTTAGTCCTCGTCTCTTGCCCGTAACAAAGGCAACGCTGGTTCGTTAGTCCTCGTCTCATGCCCGTAACAAAGGCGACGCTGGTTCGTTAGTCCTCGTCTCTTGCCCGTAGCAATGGCGACGCGGGTTCGTTAATCCTCGTCTCTTGCCTTCGTTACCGAACCGAGCGAGAATATAAACAGAGTATATATAGTATCTTTGGCAGAATAAATGACAAGCAGGATTCAAATTCCACCACATCCCATATATTACAAAAAGGATTGAAATTCCACCAATACATCGCATCCTTTATATTACAAAACGGATTCCATTTCCACCAATAGACACATCCTCCAGCATTACAAAAAGGATTCAGCAGAAATCAGGCTTGCTTTTTGTTGACGGTGTAACACCGTGCTCAAGTTCACCGCAAGCCAACGGGTGACTTGGTGCCTTTTTCACCAAGGAGGGTTCTCCCTAGATTTGTCAATCCAAGGATAGGAAGCAAACCACCATGGTTCTCTATCTAACCTACCGGTCTAACCCTATGTGAAGTGTTGATTGCATAAAGATAACATACAAACACGAAGGGATGTATGGATCACATCCACCTAGCCATAAAGGTAAGCATCAAAAGGTAACCCTAGCCTATCGTCTTCTTGTTGCCGTTCCGACCAATGTGATAAACCAATCTAAACCTATACTATGATAAGGATTACACTCGATATGGAGTAACCCGATATGGAGTGGTCCGATGCACGTTCACTCGCCGCTTTCTCCTCTCTCGTACTGTCACTACGCGAGGATATTCATCACCGAGCAACAACCTTGGTCCGTGCACTACTACGGTGTGTCCGCAAGACAAGACTAATCACCATGATTCAATCTAGTCCTACTAATGGCATATGGTAGCTACACATATGAATAAGTATAACTCGTAGTAGATCTAAGTATGACAAGATATAGTTACATCACCGAATGTTGAAGGTACAAACGACTTGACGAATTTAAGTCGCGGCTCCAGAACTCCACCATGGCTTCACCACGCAGGGCCAACCATGGCGGCTAGGGCATGGCCTAAGCCATCTCCTAGGCAACTCGAGGACTCGCGACGGCCGTCGGCTTCCTCCCGGTGCTTCTCCTTCATCTCGGCGGCTCTCTGCCGTAAGGATGGATGTGGCGGCCGGCGGAGGCAGAGGCAATAAATAGACAAGCACCTAGGGCAAAAGAGGGACGCGAACCGGGCTCGGATTAGGCCGGGGCCAGCCGGCCCAGGCCGGCCGGCCCAGGCCCTTTTCGGCCCGGTTCGGCCCCGGTTTGCTCCCCGATTGCTTCTCGCGTGATCCCTTATTTTTGTGCACTTGCATGTGGGCCTTTGACGTCGTTTCCTTCACGGTTTAGGCTTGAATCCTTGCCATGCAAGCTTTGTTGTTTTTTGGTTGAGTCCCTGAAGACTTGCATGTTGATGCTTCAGTCCTTGGGTCATTTGGAGTCATGTTCATCGCGTGTCTTGACTTGTGACGAGCTTCATGATATTCTATTGAAGTGCTTGATGAACTTATCCCGAAAGTCTCCTCTTTAACGTTAATTTCCTGCATAAACATCAAACTCCAAAATCGACATGCGAGAGTGAACTTGATACCTCCGGGGGGTTAGTACCATTGGTTAGAATATCAAATACGTGCAAATGTTGATGGTGAACTTATAGCTAGGTGTACCAAAATCGACCGTCAACACTTTTTCTTCCTTTATTTCTGTATATGGATTTTTCACTATGGTCGCTTCGGAAGTACGGTGTTTTGTTAGTTCCGAAGAGTTGGGTCTTGTATGAAGTGTCAAAGGATGGAATTTCGTCAAACTGATTGTATTCCTCCTCCTCAACAACAGTTTCAATCCCCACAATCCTTTTTTCCAGGCATAACCACAGACCAGTTCTTCTTTGCAAGGTCAGGTACAAAGAACACTTGCTCAACATCGTTGGCGAAGACAAACGGTTCGTTTTTGTAACCAAAGACTTGGAGATCAACACTAACATAACCATATTTGTCCTTGCTCACAGCTCTCTTCTCATTGGTGACCCATCTACACCGAAACAAGGCTACCTTCAATCCTACATAATCAAGCTCCCATATCTCCTCTATTTGACCATAATATGTGTCTGTCTCCGTGTCATCATCATTGTCATGACTGTCGTCAACGATGGCCCGTACACGCACACCACTATTTTGATAGACGCTTTTTTTTATCCTGGGTCATGGTGTAGAACGTGTATCCATTGATATCCATTCCTTCGTATCTTGTAACGTTGAACAATGGCCCCGGTTGCTAGATTTCTTACCTCGTCGGTAATTACAACATTATTGCCGCATGTCTCAACATAATCTCGGAGCCACCTGCTGAAACCTTGCATGTGCATCTTTGCAAGCCAAGCCCTACCACGGTTAGGATTGTCTTCACGTAGTTGTCGTTTGTGCTCATTGGCAAACGGTGTAATTAGGTGCAGTTGTTGTATCACGGTGAAATGAGCCTTTTTGAAGGCATCTGCATCCGGAGTGACTGACCTTTTCCCCATGGTCCGGACACTTGAAAGCCTACCTTCATGCCGTGAGCGAGGCACACCAATGGGATTTCGTGGGTCCATATAACCCATGTCCCACTCCACCGCTTCGATGGTCTCATAGCCACGAACAATGGCTCCTTCGGAAATAACTCGTTATGTACCAATGATTTCGGGAATCCATAGAACCTCTCATATGGAAACATCGATGAAGGTAGGATGGGCCAAGGAACCGGATTTCCCTCGCGAGGTGTGGTGTTAGATGCAGCATGAGATCAAAGAAGGACGGTGGGAAGGTAGCTTCAAGCGGGCATAGGGTCTCGAAATGCCTCCTCTTCAAGTCCAATAGTTTTTCCTCATCAATCACCTTCTATTCTATTACATTGAAGAATAAACACAAGATCATGACCACGTTGCGAACCAATCCTATCTTGATACCTCTAAGTGCAACGAGAAGAAGTGCTGTCATCAACACATGGAAATCATGAGATTTCATCAAGTTGAAATTCATTTTCATGTCCTTCACTGACACTAGCCTTTGAAAGTTTGATCAGTAGCCTGAAGGTACTTTCAAATCATGCAAAAATTGATAGAATTCTTTTGTTTCTGCTTTTGACAAGGTGGTTGCAACAACGGGAAGGTTCGTCCCCGTCTCTCGTTTCCTCTCGCATAGAGCTCCGACCTAATGCCCAGCTCTTTTAGATCCTCCCTTGCATTTTTATGATCTTTTCCTTTGGACTTCGTTGTAGCAATGTTCCACAAGTAGCTTCACACACATTCCTCTTGACGTGCATGTTGTCAATCGAATGACGCACATCCAAAGATCGGCCAATACTCTAGCTCTCATAGAATTGATTTCTTGTTCCACATTCCTTCTTCTTCTTCACCATCTCGTTTCTTTCTTTTGCCAAGGGTTTTTCGATCGGTTTGGGTAACTCCTCGATAGTTTTGATGTCATTGACTTTCAAGTGGACCGGATCTCCGGTCACATGCAACGGCGCCTCTCGATTCTCCTTTTCCCCATTAAACCGACAATCCATGGCCCGAATGGATGTTTCTTGCCGAGGAAACGACGGTGCCCCATAAATACGTATTTCTTTGAATGTCTTAGCCATATTGCGCAAGTATCTTCCAAGCAGTGTGGGCAAGCTGCACCTTTCCTTTTACTCTGGCCAGAGAGGTTGCGCTGAGCCGGGTTGTCGTTGATGGTGGTAAACAACATGTCATGCATTGTGAACTCCTCATGCTTGTACTCATCCCAAACCTGCGGCACACCGGGCTTCCACAATATCTTTAGGTCATCAACTAGTGGCCTTAAGTAGACATCAATACGGTCGCCGGGTTGCTTTGGCCGGAGACCAATATTGTCAGCATCATATATTTCTATTTCTTGCATAGCCAGGGTGGAAGGTTGTACAACGACATCACGACGAGCCGGGGTGCTATGTATTGAGCTCTGGTTACCGAATGGGTTCACGCCATCTGTGCTCATAGCAAACCGTATGCTCCTTGCGTCGTCAAACCATGGGAAGTGGGTATTAATGTTACCCCATTGTGCTGCATCTGCGGGGTGCCTAAACTTGCCTTCTTTCTTATAATTAATCTCCTTTCAGCCTTCGTCATGCCAATGCAAGAGTTTGGCCTCCTTTCGTGTTGTGAACCATCTTCTCAGCCGAGGAATGATGCACAAATACCATGCCACCCTCACAGGAGCCCCTCTGTTAGCCTTCTTCTTCTTGCCTCTGATCTTGTCGGGCTCGTTCTCGTCATCAGCATTATTATCATCTCCACCATCTTTTTTCCTCTTGTACCGATCATAGCCACACTTGGGGCACTTGTCAAGGTCTACATAATCTCCACGGAACAATACACAACTATTCTTACATGCATGGATTTTTTTTCAACCACTATTCCTAGAGGACAGATTATCTTCTTCTCCTCATATACAGACTTTGCTATTTGGTTTCCTTCAGGTAGCATGTCTCTAAACACATCCAATAGATGTTTGAAACTTTTGTTGCTCCAACCATGATCTGCCTTAAGCTGCAGAAGTTTTAGATCACCAGAAAGGAGAGAGTACTTCTGGCAATTAGGATAGAGGGGTTTCTTTGAATCTTCAATGAACTGCTTCAGCCTCGCTAATTCAGAAGGTGTGTACACTCGTTGAAACTCAATATCCCACAACATTTGATCAATATTGTGCACACGTTGCAACACCTCACCATCATCGAAGGCCCTAACTTCTTGACCAGTGATATCCTCAGGCCTCAACACATTTGGTGGGAATAATGGTTCATTTCCCTCAAAAAGTCCACTGTCATCAAGGTCTTCATCATGGTTAGCATGGTGTCGCACTTCACCTTCATTTAGGCAGCCTGCTTGGAGTTCATTAAGGCCTTCCTAACCATGTTTATTCCAACACGTGTAATGTTTTGTGAAACAACGTGTGACCGAATGATGAAAAATGATTTCGCATTGTGCGAATTTATTTTGGTTGAGACAATCAATACAGGGACAAAGCATTGCCTGAACACCACGGTTTCTCATATCCGCCTCTGCTTGATTTAGAAAACCATTGACCCCGCTTAAGAAATTCTCCCAATCTTCTTGGGGCTGTCTGTACATTCAAGCCCGAGCAGCAGACGCCATCTGAATTCCATACACCAAATGAGCATAATTCATCACACAAAAAGACAGCTGAAGAATTTTAATAAAATGGGCCAATTAATTTCCACCTTGATGAGGACTTTCTACACGAGCCGAGCGCGGCCGAGGAGGAGGATCGGAGGCGCGGAGGACGGCGCGGTCGAAGTCCGCTCTGGCCCCTTTCACCATCGCGCAATCCTCAGAGCGAGCGCAGCTGGCGGTGGCAAACGGGACAGGCCGGCGGGGACATCTGAGCACACAGATCGAGCGAGTGACCTTATAAGGAGAGAGAGAGAGAGCGAGTGTTGTTGTCGGAACAAGAGTGGCCTAGCTTCTGCGGAGAGAGAGCGAGTGGTGTCGAAAGGATAAGACACAGACACACAGACGAGATAACAACATGCGTCTCTGATGTGAGAAAAAAGGCGACCCTGGGTGCCAATCAAAGGAGACGCATCCTACAAGCATGTGTCTCCAGTACGAACTTATCGGTAACAAACTTTATAGCTCGTTACCAATACAGTAGCGATCAGTAACGGACTTAAGCAGCCCATTACTGATAGGGCTTTGATCGGTAACGGACTTTACAAGCCCGTTATCGATAGGTTTAACATTTGTAACGGGCTCTTTTAACATCCGTTACAAAGAATTTATGTAACGGGCGTTTAAGAAGCCCGTTACTAGAAGTCCACATTGGTAACGGGCGTTGTGGAGGCCAACCCCGGGGTCGTCCTGGCGTGCTTATAGGTAACACACGCCAAACAACAACCGTTACAGATGTGGGTGGATGTAATGGGTGTTAAGGGCTCGTTACAAATGCTGCGTGACCCATTTGAGGTTTTCACGTAGTGTGAGAGAAGCTTTTCCTACAAAATGCATATGATACAAAATGCATGCAATCTAAGATACAAGGATGCCTATACATCATGTTACATATGCCATGCCAAATGCAAGAAATGCACAAAGGAAACCTATAAATATGCTACAAAGGAGCTCCCACACACCCAACTCAAGAAATCAAACACACACCAAGCCCCCCTCCCCCGCAGACGAGTGAAAGTTGCTTTATCTAGGGGTTTTGTGAAAATATCGGCTAGTTGGTCATGTGTGGGTACATGGATCAAGGTTATCCTCCCTTTCTCTACATTGTCTCTCAGAAAATGATACCTCACTTCTATGTGCTTGGTTTTGGAATGGAGCACTGGGTTCTTTGCAACGCTTATGGCACTGGTGCTATCACATTGAAGTGGGACATGGGTATACTCCTCACCAAAGTCACTTATGGTGTAAGTGATCCAAAGAAGCTGAGAGCAACAACTAGCAACGGCAACATACTCTGCCTCGGTAGTGGATTGTGCAACACTCGACTGTTTGTGGGAAGACCAAGACACCAAGGAAGATCCCAAAAACTCGCAAGTCCCAGAAGTGGACTTCCTATCCAACCGACACCCGGCAAAATCCGCATCCAAAAAACCATGAAGAGCCAACGAAGAGGATGCCAAGTACCAAAGGCTGAAGTCGGGAGTGTGACGCAAGTACCTAAAAATTCGCTTCACTGCTTGCCGATGCGAAGTCCTCAGAGACGCTTGAAAATGAGAGCACAAACATACCGAGAACTGGATGTCCAGCCTCGTCACCGTTAAGTAGAGGAGAGACCCGATCATGCTTCGGTACTCCTTCTGGTCCACGTGTTCACCTTCCTCATCCACATCAAGAGCTGTAGTCGTACTCATCGGTGTCGTCATAGCCTTGGAGTCCTCCATCTTGAACTTCCGCACAATGTCCTTGGTGTACTTAGCTTGGTGCACAAATGTTCCTTCCTTTGATTGCTTGATTTGTAGCCCGAGGAAGAATTGCAACTCACTCATCATGCTCATCTCAAATTCCCTGCTCATATCATCTGCAAACCTTGCAACAAGTGAGTTAGACGAGCCACCAAAGACAATATCATCCACGTACACCTACACAATCAGGATATCTCTGTCCTACCTGAGTAAAAACAAGGTCTAGTCGACCTTTCCCATCTCAAACCCTCGCTCAAACAGGAACCCCCTCAACCTACCATACCAAGCTCTAGGCGCCTTCTTCAACCCATACAGCGCCTTCCTCAACTTGTACACCCGGTGGGGGTACTTCTCACTCTCAAACCCCGGAGGCTACCTCACATACACTTCTTCCTCCAACACACCATTCAAGAAGGCACTCTTCACATCCATTTGGTGCAACTTGAACCCTTTAGCCACGGAAAAGGCTAGAAGCATCCTTATCGCCTCCAAACGGGCTACGGGAGCAAAGGTCTCCTCGTAGTCAATCCCCTCCTTCTGACTGAACCGCTGAGCAACAAGCCTTGATTTGTTCCTCACCACTTCACCTTTCTCTCCCTCTTTGTTCTTCCACACCCATTTTGTCCCAACCGGCTTACACCCCGGGGGAGGGTCAACTAATTCCCAAACCTGATTCCTCTCAAAGTTCTCCAACTCCTCATGAATCGAATTAACCCAATTATGATCAGATAGTGTGTGTCCAATGTCTTTGGGCTCAAAGGTGGCAACAAATGCAGCATAAGCGAAAGGAGAATTGTTCCGAACCCTGGACCGTGTAGTGTGTTCATTCATGTCGCCGATGATCCTTGAAGCTGGGTGATCCACTTGTACTCTGTGGGGAGGTTCTCTCCTTGATGCTACCTCCCCCTCAACAACAGCTTCTCCTCGATCTCGGTTTGTCGTCGTAGGTGTGGGAGAGCGTCCGTCCACCATCGTAGTCGAAGTAGTAGGTACATGTTCAGCCGGGGGCACCACACCGCCATCTTCATCATCCCCAAGTTCATGCTCCTCCTTCTAAAAGATCTCCTCGCCAAGCTCATCATCACCTGCACACTCAAAGACAAGCTGACTATGTGGTTGTGTCTCGTCGAAGGTTACCTCGCAAGTCTCCACGATTTGGTTAGTTTCAAGATTTAGCACACGATATGCTCTAGAGTGAGATGCATAACCAAAGAAAATACCATCGACCGACCTAGCCTCAAACTTGTCCAACTTCTTCCCTTTCTTCAGAATAAAGCACTTGCAGCCAAAGACATGGAAGTGAGTCACCTTGGGTGTGCGACCGTGCATCCACTCATAGCAAGTTTTCTTCTTATGCACTCTGAGGTATATCCTATTTGACACATAGCACGCGGTATTCTCCGCCTCAGCCCAGAACCTCCTCAGAGTCCTATGCTCATCAAGCATCGTCTGAGCCATCTCACATAAGGTCTTGTTTTTCCTTTCCACAACACCATTCTGGGGAAGCGTATACGGATTCGAAAACTGGTGTTCAAGACCCAAGTCATGGCAAAAGGTTTCAAAACGAGAGTTTTTGAATTCTAAGCTATTGTCACTGCGGATTGCTCGTATGTCGTCTCCGTGCATGGTCCATATGGAGCAACTCGCATGGACGCTCAGTCATCACATCGGTGAGAGGCGGGTGAGAAGAGGCTACCATCTTGGCATGCCTACATGGCCCACAAACCAACTCTTTCTCAAACCTCAACCGTGGCAATCCTCGGACCAAATTGAGTATACTCAAGCGAGACAAGAGGTCAAAGCTCAAGTGACCAAACTTCCTATGCCACTTCCACAACTCACTCGAAGAACCAGCCAAGAAACAATGCTCAACACCAGAAGACTGAGAAAAATCAACTCAAAACACTTGACCCTCGGGAACGACCATACAGACAAGGTCCCCTCGAGAGTCCAAAATCCGAGAACCACCAAGCCGAAACAACACCTCAAAACCCTCATCCAACAGCTGGGACACAGAAAGCAAATTGTATCCAAGCGATTGAACAAGAGCAACACACCTGAGAGTGATCTTGTCACTCACCTTTATCTCACCTTCTGAAAGCACATGCCCACGCCCATTGTCCCCAAAGGTGATGTACCTCTTTGTCACCACCGGGACGAGACTTGAGAACCACCCCTTATCTCCGGTCATATGCCTCGAGCAACCGGAGTCAATCAACAAAATGTTCAAGTCTCCCACCTGAAATTCAAAAACGAGCACGTGAGTGAACAAACGACTCAGCACTGGGGTTAGTACCAAAAGAGTAAAACCAGTGTCGAGCCATTTGCTCGAAAGTGGGGTTAGCACAAACGAAACCATCTTTTCTGACCAAGGCAACCCCACGAACACTACCACGGTAACCACTGTGAGGGAACCAACCCTCTCTACCTGGAGGAGGACCAAAACCACGAAAGGAGTACCGTGAACTGTCCCTCCTCTCCATCTCAAACCTACGACTCCTCCCTTCCCCATATTGATCATGAGGGGGAGAATGCCTAGCAAACTGACCTCCTGCCGACTCTCCAGCCCAACCACCAGAACCACGACCTCCAGAACCAAACCTCGCACCTGTATGAGCACGAAACCCAAACTGCTACCTATCCAGGCCTACACCGGTCGGACCGGTGCCCCTCACCGATCTGGCCGGTGTAGCCCGGCCAGCAGCACCTCCAACAGCGTTTCGCCCTCCCCAAGTCGGAACTGTCCTCACACTCGCCTTGGCCTTGGGCATCTGCACACGAGGCTCAAGTACACCATTGGAAGGGTGGTACCTATCCTTGTTAGCCCACTCCTTCGCCATTCTCTCTTCTCGTCTCCTTTTGAAGCAAAACTCATCCTTATGGCCATCTCTCCCACAATAGCCACAATGGAACCTCACAAGCTTAGTCTTATGCTTAGGTTGGGGTTGTTCACTTGGTTTCTCTCCACTCGGCTTCTCAACTGGTTTCCCCTCACTAGCCTTCTCACTCTCTTTCCCAAAGAACACTTTCCCCGAAGTGCTCACAAACTTGATAGGCTTTTGGAAATCATTTGTTTGTGGAGGAAACACGGGTGGAGCTGGGGTTGTGTCTAGTCAGTTCCTAAGATGGTTAGGTTTAGGAGGGAAATCATTTTTGTGGTGGGTTTTTGGTGGCTCAGGGATATTCTCTCCACTTCCCTCACCAACCTTGTTTGCCCCAAGTCCCTCACCATCCTACCTCTTGTATGTCTCGATCATCATCCTCAACTGAGGCTCATGACCAAACAACCAACCCATCAACTTCCTCAACTCATCATTCTCATCCTGCAAATGATACATAATGTGCAAGTTCCGGATTCTTCAAAGAATACATTTCACAGGTAGAGCAAGATGTAGGAATTGGTTCTTTCAACTTAGCCTCAAGAGAAACAGTGTAAGCACACATCTCATCAATTTTACAATGCAAGACAGTGCAAGAAGTGCAAGCACCTAGCAAAGCAGGTCTAGACTTAAGCTCAGCCACCTCAACCCTAAGCACATCTAGTTCCTCACACTTGGAGGCATGCTTTTCCTTAAACAAGGCAATATCAGCAAGGAAAATAGGACAATCAGCACATTCAACTTCATCTGAAACAATAGGTGAAGCTTTCAGAGAGTCAATTTCAAGCTTAGCATCCAAATTCTGTGTTTCTAACTCAGCCACTCTAGTCCTAGCATCCTCAAGTGAAGCCCTAAGCTCTTTCCTCATTTTCTTGGCCTCTCTAAGCATGTCATCACGATTATCAAGAAACAAGCAAAGCCGTTCATTCTCCTGACACAAGAAAGGAAGTTCATCACGCACCTCATCATCGGAGTCGGAGTCCGAGTCGCTCTGTGCACTCTTCTTGATGCCGGAGCTCAACGCCATGGTGTAGAAGTCGTCTCTAGCGAAGCAGCTCAGCCCGCTCAGGTTCTTGGACGACTTCCTGCCCTTGCGACGATCACCCTCATCTTCACTGCTGCTCGAGCTCGAGGTGGAGTACGCGGAACTGGAGTCGACATCGCTCGCTCGAACCATCGCCCGGGCCTTGCCTCGGCTCTCCTTCTTCCTCGATCGTCTCTCGTCCTTGTGCTTGTTCTTGTGCTTTCTCTTGTGATCATGCCTCGACCGGTACTTGCCATCAGTCCTTGACTTGTGCTTGTAGCCATCCTTCTTTTCGACCATCTTCGGGTAGTCGGCAACGAAGTGTCCCGGCTTGCCGCACTGGAAGCATGTGCTTGTGTTCCTCCTATTTTCACCCAATTCTCATGCAGCCTCTCGAATCTCCTCGTCAACAACGCCTGCTCATCCTCTCCGAGCACGTTGAATTCCTCATCTGGCATAGACATCAAAGAGGACAAAGAGAACATCCTGGTGGATGGGTTAGTGTTAGCCTTTCCTTTCGAACCACCGATGAGGGTGAGACTATGAGAGTCAGTCGGGCCCTCGATCTTGGCTGTCATGCCCCTATCCACCTCAGCCGACTTGAGCTTCGAGAACAGCTCGTTCACGGTCAGAGTGTCATACTTCTCCGACTCCACAATGGCCTCGAACTTTCCGCCCCAAATCGTACGATCCAGCGAGTGTAAGAGCTTGACGGCTCTATCATGATCATCATACGGGGAGCACGTCCACATTGGCCCTCATGTTGTTCACAACCACCGTGAACCTCTGAAACAAGGCATCGATGGACTCACCGGGGAGATGAGTGAAGTTCTCGTACTCTCTCTAGTAGGTCGCATACATCGAGCCTGAACCTGGGCATTCCCAACATGAGCTTCCTTCAACACCGACCAGATTCTACAAGCCAAGTGCTCGGTGTGCACCCGATCGAACTCAGGCTGACACAAAGCATGAAACAAGTAGTCGACCGCCTTATTGTTGGCGTCGAACATGTCTCTCGATCCTGGAACGAGGAAGTTCATCGGCTGGACATAGCCATTGTCCACCGTGACATCCCAAAGGATCTGACCCTTTATGCGGAGGAACGCTGCCATCCGCTTACTCTACATCTGGTAGTTCTTTCCATCGAAGTGTGGAGGACCCGAACCCCATTCCTGGTATGCCATCCTTCGATCTTAGACTTGTTAGAGTCAATCAAGACCCGTAACCGGCTCTGATACCACTTGAAGGACCGATACGGCGAACCAGAGAGGGGGGAGTGAATGGGAGCCGGTAAAAATTCTTCACGAAGGAGATGGAGACTCCAACAAGACGAACACGGCTTCCAACACATGTCTCTGACTCACTACCCAAGTTGGTCAAGCCCACGCAACCACTGGAGTGCTATTGGACCTAGGAACCAACAAGCAACCTTCCGAGCCAAAACTCACCAACTCGCACAGCGGAAACTTGCACGGCTTTGTCACACCCTGAAATTTCCCAATTTGAGGATGTGAATAGAAAGAATAATTAAACAAGAGTTTTCTCATAATTTTAAAAAGATTTCTCAACATTGTTTTTATTTACAGGAAATCTAGTATAAGAAAAAAATCATTGTTTGATTTTCTGAATAAAAATAAATTGGTTCGATGTGAGTGTTGCATTCATGTTGATGCATCTTAGTTTTTTATGTGTGCAAAAGGCTTTTAAAACACATTTACGTGCTGATCAGAAATTAATTTCAGGATTTTCTGGAATTAATTTTTAATTCGAAATTAATTTCTGAAATTAGAAAAAAAAGGAAATAAAATCGGACTCAATCTCGACCAATAAATAGTTGCCGGCGATCTCCTCGGCGTCCTCTTTCCAACGCCGCCAACCTCGTTCCGTTTCGATAACCCTAGCTCCCACAAACCCTCGCCGAACTTTTGCATCTACTAAATTCCGGCGAACTTCCAGCGAGCTTTTCCTGCGAAACCGTGCACTACCGATGCAAATGGACACCACCCTGGAGGTTCCCTCGTCGAGCTCTATGTCGTGATGTGCTCGGTCATGCGAATCCGACGTCGACTCCGTCGTCTTCCCCGACTCCGGCGACTCCTCTCCAACTCCGGCGAGCTCTTCCGTCGCCGTCGTTCATCTTTGGCCGAAGGTGAGCACACCATCGCATTCGTCTCGTCGTTTCACTTTCCGTTTTGCCGTTGTTCCCATCTAATCCCCTTTGCCTTCTCTTTCTCTGCCTGTACTATTCGAGTCGATCTCCATGAAAGCTCGAGCTTCCTGCACGTCTGGTGCCTTCACGCCCGAGCCTTCATGCCCAAGGTCCCGAGCCTCGCTTTATGTGCCAGACACCGCTAGCTCCTCGTCGTTGGACGCCCCAGAGCGCTGCCACGACTGGTGACCGAGCCGGCCGCCGCTACCGTGGTGCGCCCGAGCTCCGCCCGCCGCAGAAATCCGGCCTCCTCCCCTTCGTCTCCAACACCGGTGAGCACTACTACGAGATCCCCTCGACCTCCTCTTTCCATTCAGAGCCTCGGCCGAACCTCTAGATGCCCGTAGCCCCGGCGACCACGAACGCCAGGAGCTCCTGTTCCTTCCCCATGCGTTCCTGTCCGTCACGAGGCAAAGGTTGAAGAAGATAGGTTTATTTTGCTATTAGGCCCTTGTGTTCCTTTTAGTCTTAATTTTGTTTCTTGTGTCTTGGCAAATCTACAGATAACCCCCTGTAGAGATCCCACTTCCACACATAAATCCCACCCAAGCCATTTTGTAGATCTAACCCTGTCCTTTGACCTTTTCGCGAGCACTATTTGATGTGTCTCGAGAATCTTTTCTGCTAGCCCTCCAAATCTATAGTTAATCACGAATAGGTCCTTATCATCTTATTTTCTCCATGGATTCTTTGTTTTAGCTCCGTTTTAATTCATTCAAGTTGCGTTAGGTTCACAATAATGTAAAGTACACGTTAGTGGTGAGTTTTCAACATGTTTTGTTTTCTGAAAATAAATTTGATATTAATTTTGATTAATGCTTAGTTAATCATGTCTTTTCTAAATAAAAGCTATATAGTGCTACACAACGTTTTTCATATTCAATATTAATTTGATTAATGATTATCTCACAGGCTTTGTAAATAAAAGCTAATTAGTGCCACATATCGGTTTTCTTAAACTAATGTTAATCTTGCATGATGTTTAACATTTAATTAACTTTTCTAATTAAAAGTTTACTAGGCTTGTACACCGTCTTTTATAATAAATGTTAACTGGACTAATGCCAACATGCATGTGCTTTCTAAATAAAGTTTCTTTAGCAAAACACGTCACATGCTTTAATTCAATTAGATGTTATAATCTTTCTAAATGAATGTTTAATTGGCATAATTGGCACGTGAACAATTATAAATAAAATTTGACTAGGTTCTTTATGCCGATTTCTTCAAATAAAGTTTAATTTGCATTAATGTCAACATAGGGTATTTTATTTCTGAAATATCCTTTACATCAGTTTTGTTAATTAAGAGGAATCTAGCTCATACGCCCGTTCGCTTGGCTTATCGCCCACCGGCCAAATGAAGTACTTTTCTCTCAAAACAAACCGGCCACCACCAACCGACGGCAGTACTCTTCTCTCGAACAAACCAGCACCACCATCGGCCACCGGCCAACCGAACAGTGATAATCTTGTTCTCTCATAAATGCAAATAATCATTAGACGTTGTCTGTCAGCTATATCTCAGTTACCTCTGTTTCCTAGCTAGTAAATCCTTTCCTAGTTGCCTCTCGGTGAATCAGCTATGCTCTTGTGTCTAGTCTTTCACAGCTATCTTTCTGTAGAGCCAATCTTGTTACCTTTTCTCTATCAACATCGGTTCAGCTTACCTTTGTTTAGTGTTCTCCCTTCAGCCTAGTTCTCTTTGTAGTCTAGTTCTCCTAACCCTTGCTTCAGGTTTCTTGTGCGCTTGATAGTTCGTTGCTATCGTTCTAGCTCGTTTCACCATAACTTGTGCATTAGCATGTGTATCACCTGTTACTTGTTTCAACACTAAGGTTGCATGTTAATCTTGACTAATATTTATTACATTACTTTTCCAAATAAAAGTGATTAGATTTTATCCCGGTTTTCATAAGTTAAAGTGTAATTGGTTAATTTCCATTTATAACTAGCTTTTCTAAATAAAAGATGCTTAGTGTTGTACATCGGTTTTTATAATAAAGTTAATGTGCTTAATGATATTAAATGCCTTTTCAATATTAATATATTTATTAGTTGAACACGCCATGTAAATTTCCTCAGTTGAGATGTCTTGCACATGCTTAGTCTTTCTAAAATAATTGTTAATTTGTTATAACTAGTACTTAAATATCTGCTAATAATATATGGTTAGGTTTATCGTGTTTTCTTAGTTAAACATACCTTGTTTTCAAATATTCTTGTAACATGATTTTCTAATTAAAACATATGAAGCACGTAGTCTCTTGTTGTTTGATAATAATCTTTCGATAGCTTCAACCCTAGTTTTGTCTTCAACATTCTTTCGTCGTTGTGTAACCATAGAATCGAGCCTATCCTTTAGTGTGCTCTTTTAAAGCTTTTCTTTTGATTGGTGTATTGTTCTTAGTTATACTTGTTGCTTTATATGTTGTGCCCGATGTTTGCTTCGAGTAGAAGAAGGGTCACTGCTCGTTTGCTTTGAAGATGAAGAGTTTCAAGAAAGCAAGAGATGAAGAAAGAGCAGCAAGAGTAGCTTTTCGTTGAAGAAAGGCAAGTGTCCCTAACCACCCTCCGCCTATGCTTATTTACAATAATACTTTTGCATTAATCAGAACATGGAGCGACCACCCAGGACAACCGTACTACCACAAGACATATGGCTCTGTCTTGGCCAATTAATTAGAAACTTTAGTGTGTGGTATGCTTTACCTGAAAGGGGTTGGGGGCTGACGGTAGATGGTGTATAGACCTGGTCTGGCGGGGAGTTGGGCTTTGCTAAGACACAGTACCCGCTAGGGAGCTTTATGCGCTGCACTGATCAGGTAACCTATCGAGCAGCCCATGCTAGGGAATCTTTGTAAAGGCCTCGTAGCGTCCCTATGCAATCACACCTCGGTAGTGTGGTATGGTGCCTAGCTAGCACCGCATGGTTGGGTCTAAAGTTTTTTGGGACTTTTACGTGACTTGTGGGTAAAGATGTACAACCTCTGCAGAGTGTAAAACTAATCAATTAGTCGTGCTTGCGGTCAAGAGTGGCCTAGACCCTCACATGATTAAATAAACTTAAAGATGGGACTTTAAATCACTTTCTGGTTATTTTTTTGTGGCCTTGCTGAGTACCAACCATAAGTGTACTCATCCTTGCTTACTGCTACTCAGAAGCAAGGTGTGAAGCTGTTGAAGATGATGATGCTAGGTGTACGCAGCCCCCAGTCGATTGCTTGTGGAGTTGGCGCCTCCGTTTCCAGGATTGAGCTATATAACTCTGATAGAATAGTAAGTCTTGTTTATGTTCTTTACGTGATACTGTTACTGTTATTCACTTGTCTACTATATGCATGAAACTTGATCCCGGCATACATATAGGTATGCACTTGGTTTGTTTTCTAAAACCAGATGTGACAGGCTTGCTGCCTGTGCTGCACCGGTCAGACCGATTGCCTGCTGCGGTCAGACCGGTGGACAGAGCCAGTCAGGCCGGTGGCTACAACAGCCGCACAACAAATGTTCCAGAGAGACTCAGTGACTTCTCTAGGCCTGGAACAAAAACACCCCAAAACGTACCCTGCAAGGAAGGAAAACCCTACACAAAGCCTAACAAAACAACTCCAATAAGACCAAGAACAAACCAGCAACACCACAGCTCAAAGACACACGAGTCCCACCCAAGGCAAATTCCACAAGTGGTTCGCACCGGTCAAGAGCACCGGTCAGACCGGTGTAACCTGGGTAGCTCGGGATGAATAGCACCCGCGGGTCAACTCCCCCAAATCCAAACCTTGATCTCTCGAATCGCTCCACGGACTTGAGCAAGACTTTGGGGATAGTAGGAACACCTCATGGGGAGTCCATAGCCAAGTTTATGTCCCACCAAAACTTGCCAAATCAAGAGGAATCCAAGAAATTCCGCCAAGAACTCCTCTAACCCTAGAACACCGAAAACCCCAAAATCGAACCCCTTAACTCACGGATTTGGGAGGGGAATCAAAGGCAAAAGAACCACGAAGGGTTCACACAAATTTCCCACATCAAATCCCCAAGAGTATGGTCCCGAAAACACACCGAGAAAACCACCAAGAGAGGGCTCCGAAAATCACCACCAAGAACAACCGGGAACAACACAACAAAGCCTTGAGGAACCACGCCGAATCATCTATACATACCAAGGAGGTTCATACAAGGTCTAGCTTGCCACCCGATCATCCAACCCTCTCACAAGATCTCACCATGAAGCTCTCAAGCTAGTCCTATGGAAATCCTAAGAAAATAGGAAGAGAAAATAGGAAAGCAAAAGAACTAGGGTTCCAAGAGATGGCTGCCAACCTCTCACCTCATGGGTTATATGGAGGCAACCGAAAGTCTAAAATACCCTTACTTAATAACTAGGGATACAAGCCCCTCAAGGGTGGTTTTGGAAGTCTTCAGATTTTCTCCATCGGACGGATGCCCGGCGACCGCATCCTGCTTAGCCTCGACGCAAGCCATGCGATCTCGACGCGTGTCCTCCGCTTCGAAGATTCCAGACTGCATCGTCGCACACTGATCAGACCGGTCTGGAGCTGCTACATCTCCGCCTTTGGTTCTTCGGTCTTGGCTTTGTCGATCAACCAAGGAACCCAATGGTTTTCTGGTGAACCACTGGAAACCCCGCGAACTCGGTGTAGCCTCCGCCAATTGCCACTCAAGACTCGGCTCCCACGTAGTCCCGGCTCGACCTTGGTTTTGAGGCTCAACCAAGAAACCGTCCATGACTTCATCTTGCTGTTCATGCCACCATGCGGCCCGCACTTGACCCTGCTGGCCACCGGGTCCCTCGAACGAATCCTACTTATCTTCTCCACACCTGGAGGCCTCAACGGCGACGACCTTTCGCGCTTGTTCTTCACCTGCACCAACACCAGTCAAGCCGCAACCTGCACCTGCATTGCTTAGCCAAGAATCACTCCACACAACATTGTCAATCACTCATCACACAAGGAAGCGACCATCCACTGGTCCTCAAACCACACATGGTCCTCAGTAATCAAAGGAGACGAGTCCTAAGACACGAGACGTATCCAATTGGATCGCCAGCAAAGGAGACGCATCCTACAAGCATGCGTCTCCGGTACGAAATTATCGATAACGGACTTTATAGTCCGTTACCAATACGGTAGCGATCAGTAACGGACTTAAGCAGCTTGTTACTGATAGGGCATTGGTCGGTAATGGATTTTACAAGCCCGTTACTGATAGGTTTAACATTTGTAATTGGCTCTCTTTAACATCCGTTACAAAGAATTTATATAACGGGCATTTAAGAAGCCCGTTACTAGAAGTCCTCATTGGTAATGGGCGTTGTGGGGGCAACCCCGGGGTTGTCCTAGCGCGCTTATAGGTAACAGGTGCCAAACAACAACCATTACAGATGTGGGTGGATGTAAAGGGTGTTAAGGGCCCGTTACAAATGTTGTGTGACCTATTTGAGGTTTTCACGTAGTGTTGGTCAGAGCGATCGGCCGATGGTCAGTTAGAAGAATCAGCCAATAGAGATAAAGAAGGCGGTAATCAAGGAGATACGCCAAAAGGAAAGCATGGTGGAGGCAGGTCAGTCAATGATTGACGATGGGTCAAAGAGTCAATTTTTAGAAGGTCTTTAGACTCCTGCGAGAGTACTTTTCCTATTTTTAGTAGCTTTTTCCTTTAGATGCAAGTAAACAGTGTTGTAATCGACAAGGAGTCGGGTTTGTCCTCAGGACATAAATAGCGACCCTGCGTGGTCGGAAAATCTGTACACACCAATATAAAACAAACTGCCTCTAGGCAAACCCTTTACTTTTACTGCATCTACTTTACAACATCTACCTTTACAGCATCTACTTTTCTGATGACTTCTCCATTGTGTTTTTTCTCTTTTCTACAACGTCGTGCTTTGAGTTCGTCAGGCTGCATCAGCTGATCTCCGGCAAGCTTGTGAGTACCGTTTTACCAAATAATCCTAGGCTTTAACCTCCGGGCGCATCGCTGAGGATTCGTCTAGTTCTTTATTCACCCCTTACCGATATTAGCTAGATCTACAAGTGTTTGTACCAAATTCTTATAGTTTTAACTATTATCTTTACCTTCCACTCAACCTAGATCCTAGCGGCTTCAAACCCCGCAGCCGATTCCGACCTACTCGAGTGCTGATGTCACGATCGGCCGATCCAGCCGATCGATCTACTTACGCACCCGTGCTTCAGTCTCTTTCGAGCCAGCCGATCTCGCTTTATCTTGTATCAGCCGATTGGCTAGTACACGTGTCACTGAAAGGCCATGTGTTCTCTAGCCGAACACTAATATTTTCCATTGTCAATCAACAGGTTAGATTGGTTGGCACGCCTCGCTACAGATTGAGGAGTCATGTGTACTGCGCGCGGAGGTGACATCCTATTTTCGCGTCAACACATGGCATAACTTGAAACATTAATAAGAGCATTAGTAGATAAAAAACAACTACTGAATGTATAGAAATTACAAAACGACAACTACTAACCTTATTTTGCTCATCCCACCAGCCAGCTGATGTTGTAATGCATCCGGTGACAGGATCAAGGCCCAATCTAGTAGCTCTCTTGTTCAAGGTCTTCCACTAATTATATTTCTTCTCCAGAACATCTCATATGCTCTTCATTTGGTCCTGGGTGTAGGATCCTTTTGTTCGTTCATAGAACTTCTTCACCAAATTAGCATATATGCAACAACATTAAAGCTATGTTGTGGCCTGTTGAGGGCAAGGACTTCTTCTACACATATTTCATTGTACACTTTGGCTGCAAATGCATCCCATCTTGCTAGAGCTTTTGATGCCATCTATGAATTTCTAGCAGCAAGAATATGACCAATAGTTCATATGGAATTCCACCAATTGCAAGAACAATACTGTGTCTTTTGTAACGATTCCATCCGTCCCGATCTGCTGCGCCGTTAACTCCGCATCCTAATTGTTGGAGTTAACGGTGCAGCAGATGCGGATGGAGGGCAACATGTGCCGATGTGCGCGTCACACATATCTTACTATTACTAAGTGAGCACTCTGGAAAAAAAGAAATATTAGAAAGTCTCAAAAAAACAAAACATTTAACCGGTAAGCTTATCATCATAGCCATTAGATCAATTACATTTTCTAAAAAATTACCCATCATACCATTATGAAAACAGCATAAAATAATCCCTAAATATATATCTAAATTACCCACCTCTATCATTTAAAAAAATCAAAACAACCCCCAAATTTGCAACTAAATTACCTACAAATAATACTTACAAATAACTTAAATAAACCCCTTAAATTTGCATATATTATTAGATTTAAATGTGGAAGAAAATGATGTAGAGTAAATCCTGACTAAATATATCAATGTGATGATGATGATAAGTATATATTACATAAAAATATTATGTTTGAATATTTAACAAATGATAGGCAGCTTATGGTAATAATTCTGTAGTTGTGTAGCTTTATCTTTTTCCATGGGAGACTCCGGCATTACTTCCCACATGACATACTAGAAATAAATCATAAAAATTTTCACAAAAATATAAAGGTTAAGACTCCTCGAAATAATAACATAGTGTATAGCATGAGTTGGTGGGCTTGGAAGAAATTGTAACTAGCATATATCAGCAATTGCAACTAACAGAACTCAATGGTGAATGCAACTTGTAACTTGCAAAACACAGCAACCCGAGAGACATTATATTTTCACGTGGAAAACCCTAAATCGGGGAAAAACCACAGGATGAAGCCAGCTAACTCTTCTTCCACTATATGCTTTTGGGATTACAAATATGTACACTCGCTCTTGATTTTATACCACTAGCTTATATAAACTCTTGATTTTATACCACTAGCTTATATAAACTCTTGATTTTATACCACTATATGCTTTTGGGATTACAAATAAGTTTCTTCTCTAGATAGCACTAGCGGCTCATATACATCAAGATTTCACAATCTTGAACATCAACAACAACTGGCCTGAGTATAATACTCATGGCAGGAGATGGGCGAGTCATTCTACAACTACTCACCACCATATGCACACTCGCTCTTGATTTTATACCACTAGCTTATATAAACTTCGCACGAGGAATTGTGAATGTACTCGGTTACACCAATATTTTATTGACACTATAAAAGGCATCTAGACAACCAGCCCACTATGGCTCAGCTTGTGAACGTCCATTCAACATTTTCAACTGAATAAAAAATGTTGACCAACAATTAAACTGAATAAAAAATGTTGACCAACATTTTTGAGAAATGCTGGCCAACATTTTTTGATAATGTTCAAAAATGTTGTCAACATTTCTGGATCAACATTTTTTAAAAAATGTTGGATCAATATTTTTTAATAATTTTCAAGAAATGTTAGATCGTGTTTTTTCAAAATTTCCAGTAAATGATGTACCAACATTTTTCAGAAATTGTTGGACCAACATTTTTTAGGAATGGTTGAACCAACATTTTTTTAGCATTTTTCAATAATCGTTGGGTCAATATTTCATTTCTTAAGGAAAAATTGTACCAACAATTTTTCTAAAAATGTTGGACCACCGGTGTATCAATATTTTTTTAGAAAAAAATTGAATCCAACATCTTCAAAAAGGTATTGCACCAACATTTTTAAATTTAAAAATTATTTCAACATTTCTATTTTTTCATCAGTCGCCCTATCTTCTCCGAACCGGGCGGCCGCCGCCGGCAGGTGAGCCTACGCGGGGCGATGCCATAGTAGGTGGCACACTGGCCCGCCCGATGGCGTAGCAGAGGAGCGAGCCGACTAGCCCCCAACGACGCACCGGCTGGCCCTGGATGCACGACGATGTGCAAGTGCGATGGGGAGGCGACGCACCTGCTGGTGGGGGGGGGCGGTCGCACCGAACTCGAGCACGCAGTGGGGCCTATCAATACAAGCTCAAGCAGGATAAGGGAGGGAGCATGAAGGAAGGTTGAGCTTGGGCTGACAGACTGTGGATTGTTGGGGAAATCCTATATATCTTTTGGAAGATAGTTTGCAAACGAACTGTAACCCACCAGCAACCCAATTAACAACCCACGTAGCCCACCAAATCCTAACTCGAACCCTTCTTCCACCTCCCTCCACCCCTGTTGTGTGCCGCCACCCGCGTGTCGCGCCATGACCGGCGCCCCCCGCGTGCATCCTTTGCCATGGTCGAGCTCCCCACCGCCTCTGTCGGCCCACCGCGGCCTCCGGGGCGCGCCGTCGTGCCCCCTGCTGGTGCTGCTGCGGCCCGTCGTGTCGCCCCGTGCTGCCAGTGGGTGCACTATCGCGAGCAGTCGTAGCCGCCACCGCCAACACGAAGAACCCCAAAATATGTTGTTTATTGGCTCAAAAAAATGTTGCAACTTTCTAAAAAAATGTTGCAACATTCTAAAAAATGTTGCAACATTTTTTAAAACGATGACGAAAAATGACTAAAAATATTGGAAAAATATTATAACATTTCTGAAAAATGTTGGAACAGAAGAAATTGTTGTCCAACATTTCTGGAAAATTTTGCAACATTTTGCAAAATTTAACAAAAAATAGTTGACGAAACCAACATTTCTTAAAATTGTTGAAACATTTCTGAAAAATGTTGGAAGAAGCCTCCGGAAAAATGTTGATAAAAAAATTGAACACAAATATTGCAACATTTTGTATAATGTTGACGTAAAATGACTATAAATATTGTAATATTTTTAATTTAATAGTTACGAGGTGGACCGGTAGGAAAATAAAAACATACATTTGAATAGGTTTTGGTGGGGTGGAAGTTCATGGTTTATCCGTCTTCCATATAGGAGTCTATTAGGCTACTATTAGGTTGTACTTGTTTCAACCTCAGTCAGCTTCCGAAATATTGATTGGATTCCGCTCCTTTGGGTGGGGGGCTGCCTTCCAAAAAAGTCCTGGCCCAACAAGACCATAACATCTTTGTTTAGCGTAAGGGCATGTACAACGCGTCGGTTTGGCTCCGTCCGTATGATGATTTTTTGCACAAAAGCCCCCGTGCGACCCTACCGACGGGGTGCGTCGCCTCGCGAGGCGACGGGGGTCGTCCCGTTCTCCCGGGCGCGGTAGACGACCGCGGCGGCGTTGTACGGTCTCGTCATTTCGGGCGACGGATCGGTGGATCCCGTGCGAGGTGTGCTCGCGCCAAATCCACTTGGGCCGCCGCGCGGACCGCGAGCTCGAGAGCTCCGCCGCCGGCCGAATCACGAGCTCAAGAAGGAGCATGGCCGGGATGGGGAGGAGGAGGCCGCCATGGACCGTCCTGCGGGGAGCTCGCCCGTCCTTCACCTCAGCTCGGAGGAGCATCTCTCCCTGCAGCGCCGCCGCAAGGAGAAGGCGACAAGCTGCTCGTGCTCGATCTGCCCGCGCGCTGTTGAAGAGAGAAGGAATGGGTGGTGGAGAGGATGAGGTCTCGTGCTTGCTGGATAGATGAGCTTGCTGTCTGTTTTTTTTCTCACCGCCTGACGCGAAGCTTTACACGGTGGTGGGGAACAATGCAAGAGATGGCATGGAGCATGTGGATATCCGTTTGCCACGTAGCCTCAATTTTTCACCGTGTGATATCACACGATCGGTTAATATGATTTTTTTTGAAAAAAAAAGGAAAAAGGAAAACGAGAAAAGAATAAAAAAATTAAGATGAATCAAATTTCCACACAATGGTATACACAAATACATTTATAGTTGATCTTAATCTACATGCAAAATATTAAACAACTTACGACGACTTCTCTATCCGTGGGTTGTATGAGTTGTCCGTACATCCGTCCGTATGCTAAAATTGAGGTTCTATAGACGACTAGTCGTCCGTGGGTTGTACATGCCCTAAGGCCCATATATGGTTCCATTTGAAAAGTACTCCGGCAGCGAAAAGTACACCTTTTAACATGCACATGGACTGTATAAGAAGAGTAGTATACTACTACTACATTTGTTGTGCCGTTGTGCGGCGTGCAATCTAAATTAGGCCGCGGCGATCACCGGCAACTAGTGTCGCCCTGTAGGGTATCCATGCGGGGCAACCTCCCAGGGCTGCATCTCCAAGAGAATGCTAATCCCACTTCTAATACTGGTTTAGGGAGAAAAAAAAGAAAAAAACTCATTCCAACAGATCCCAAAACCCACCCTTATCTATTCGCGACACGAAAAAGAAGGCTGGCTCCATGCATATTTCCGTGTCCTCCACCCTCCCCCAATCGGCCTCCACAATTCGTATCCCGCGCGCGTGAGTTGATTCCCACGAGTTTTGCCGGGAGGCGGAACCTCTGTGACGGCGGGGGACCGTCTGCGATCGCAGCGACGAGCGGCGGCGGCAGAGAAGAAAGTCTCGGCGCCGCGAGGGGAGGCAGATGCAGCCCCCACGGCCAACTGGTCCTCTCCGGCAGGCCCAAGGAAGACGTGGCGGCGTATTGCTCCAACGGCGAGGGGTGGCCATGTCCGGCGGCCAGCTTCCTCAAGTTCCTGGCACCCGCAACCAGCTTCCTCAAGTTCCCGGTGTCGGCGTCCTGCAGCATAGTTCTCGGCGCTGGCGGCTTGCACCATCAGTGGACCGGCGGCAACATCGATTTCGAGAGCTGCAGCGGCAACGACCAAGATGGCGTCGATTTGGGTTTCCTTTCAACGATGACGTACTCTTCCAGCGACAACCCATCTGCTACCTTGGAGCGAATTTTTATATATATATATATATATATATATATATATATATATATATATATATATATATATATAATTCTTTTTGCAAAACTATACGACCGTTTCAAATTTTTGCAAATTTGGCAACCAACCGCTGTGCGCCACCATAGTTGGGCACTAACCGCCGTTACATATGGCGGTTAGAGGCCGGCCACGGCGGTTGGAAGGGGCCCACGGCGGTAGGTTCTAACCGCCGTGGGCCACGACGGCAAGGGGAAACGTCGTGGGCACCCCACGGCGGCTAGAATGATTTAAATATTTTGGTTTTAATAAATCTAAGGGAAAAGGGGAATTCAGGACACGATCTCCAACCTAAAACCTACCGTACAGCGGTTGCTTTTGTTTTTTAATTTAAGGAAAAAACATTACCTTGTAATAAAAAAAGCAAAGTGACATAAAAAAATAGTCATGATCACATATAACAGTGCTCCTGTACAAACAATACTCGACCTAATCTAGCATCACCTGGGCTTCTTGAGCAAGCTGGCAGCTCGGGCTACGGCATGCATCTGCTCGCGAGGGTACGTCAACGGGTTAGGAGGGTGGATCTGCCGACGCCTAGCATCACCCGTCGCCTGCGGTGTATCCACCGCCGTCGTCGACCCTGCAACCTCGTGGGACGAACCTGGCTGCCCTCCGCTAGCGCCGGTGGTAGCCGCGAGCCTCCCCGGAGCTCGTTGTGCCCCACCACTCGCCCTTGGCAGCTGCAAAGCTCTAGGCTGTGGCCCACCGGTCGCTCCTGGCAACTGGGAGCCTCCTGGCTACGTCCCTGCTCCCTCATGAGTCCACGTGGGTGTTGCGTCTCCAAGCTGCGTCCCTGCGAGCTCGTCCTGCGGCTGCAAACCCTGCAACTAGTCGAGGGCCAAGTCGTCGTAGCCGGACCTGGACGCTCCGGCCTAGTCGTCACGAAGAGTGCCGACGCAGGAGTCGTAAACCGGAAGAAATAGTAATATTAAATCATGTTTCCTAATTAATACAATTTAGTATTATAGAGTAGTGGTCAATACATGGCTGAAAAACAACGGCGAGGGCGACGAAGGAACCGGTGTGGGTGCAGGCGCGGGTCCTCATGCTACTGGTCCTGGCCCTCCTGGTGCTGGTGCACGTGTAGGTGCAGGACCTCTGAGAGGAGGCACCCCTAGCGGAGACATCCTAAAGGGAGGATGCACCGGAGGGCGCGCCGGGTGAAAACCAGCCTGGAAGGGTGGCCGTGATGAGGACCACGGTGCTGCGTGGGGATGACTAGTCGAGGCGGAGGTGGAGGACGATTGGGGGTACCGTGGAAACAGTGGTAGAGCTGGGTTGTCGCGGTAGTTCACCACGGCAAGGAACCTACTGGTGATGGCACCCATCCTGAGGAACGTCTCCGCGATCTCTTGGTGTGACATCCGGTGCAGCCTCGCCGTCGTGTCCTCTACAATACGTGAAAGGTCCGCAATCACGTCGTAGTGCAAAAGAAATTATTAGTAAATTGTAGAATGTAAAGTACCATAAGGGAAAGCCGGTGAATTTTCAAACTCACCGCCGTGTCATAGTGCTGATCCCGTCGAACTGGGTATGCGGTAGTAGCAAGCACCCTCGTCACCGTCGCCCCTTATATAGGCGTGGCTGCCGCCGTCCCCCACGATGGTTGGTGCTTACCACCGTGGCCCACGGTGGTAGGTTGCCGCGGGCCCCACTGCCGGCAGCGGACCGTTGGCGACCCCCTTGCCGCCGTGGGCCATGGCGGTTGCCTTTCAAACCGCCGTGGCGCGCGGCGGTTGGTTGCCAAATCTGCAAAAATTTGAAACGGACGTATAGTTTTGCAAAATGAATTAAAAAATATTAAAAAATCCCCTTGGAGCAAACAGGGAATGATATGAATCATCTACCGTACTCATGATTTAAGTTCTCTGTGAAATGACATGGATCATTACTCTCAATGGTTTGGATCTTGAGGTCTTAATTTCATTATTTGTAATGCTATAAGCGTGAGCATTAAACTGAGGGGTGTTGTATGTGTGATCAAAAAGAATTTTTAGAATGCGTGTGCAAATATATTTGCATGTGGATGATAATTTTTGTACTTGCTTCACATGAACAGAAAAAAGGGGCTGTCTTTGCATATTTGTTAATGTATTATAGCTATATGTGTTAGCACTAACACGTTGACTTGAATTTCCAAGGAGCGATGCTTGACACAAATTGGTCTGTTTCTGCATAGTCATGGCTGCTCTTGGTTAGTAGGGTGAAGGACCGAGGAGGCGACAAGAGAGGGGGGAGTGAATGGGAGCCGATAAAATTCTTCTCGATGGAGATTGAAACTCCAACAAGATGAACTCGCTCGGTCGGACCCCCGAGATCACACACTCCGCACTTCTACCTTCCGTTTGCCAAAACCACGTAGCCATTGGAGTGCTACTGGTCCTAGGAGCAAACACTACCAGCAACCTTAACACACACGCACCCATGACAGTGGAAACAACTCGAAAGTCGGCTGTCCAGAGGGGGGCGGTTAGACCGGGTATGGTGGGTGGTTAGACCGCCTCCACCAGGCAACCAAGAATTCCTCCGAAACACCTCTTCCAAGCACCAAAACGCACCACGGTTTCACCAACAGAGATCTCTGGTCAGGGCCATGCTAGCTACCAGAAAATCTTGGCGAAAACCACAACTTCACCCAGGGGCCTAGGGGCGGTTAGACCGGCTACCAGGGGCGGTCTAACCTCCTGTACCCAGCAACGAACTCCAAGTAAGAATTCCTAACAAACGGCACAAGAACGACCTGAAATTTCACCCAGACGCTCCTCTGATCAAGGTGAACAAACTCACAGTGGAAAATCTGGCGAAACAGAACTTCGACCTGGAAGGCCTAGGGTGGTTAGACCGCCCCTTTCAGAAAACCTACCCGCGGGTCAAACCTCAACTTCCCAGCGCCTGATCTCCCGAATCACTCCACGGATTGCAGTGAAGCTTCGGGAATAGCTGGGTTACCTCCTGGGCAACCTCCACCTCAAAGGAATCGACCCGAATCGCTCACAATCAAGAGCAATCGAAGAAATGGCCTCTCTAGGTTAAGAACACGCCCAACTCGAAAAAACATCAAATCGAGTCCGATTCAAGAGAGATTTGGGGGCAAAGTCACCAGCCAAAGAGGCACAAGATCCTCATACGTGACACCCACCAAAAACCCCAAGAAATTGTCCTCAAAACTCCGCCAACAAAGAGCTCCGAAAATCACCACAAAGAAGGACGGGAAAAACACTTCTCAACCTTGAGGAACAACGCCGAACCATCTATACATACCATGAAGGTTCGTACAAGGTCTAGCTTGCCACCCATACATCCATCCCTCTCTCTAGATCTCACATGAAGCTCTCAAGCTAGTCCTAGGAAAAACTAGAGGAAAATGAGAACGAAAATGGAAAAACAAATGAGCTAGGGTTCCAAGAGTTGGCTGCCATCCATCCCCTCAAAGAGTATATATGGAGGCACCCAAAAGACTAAACTACCCTTACTTAATAACTAGGGATACAAGCCCCTCAAGGGCGAATTTGGAAGTCTTCAGATTTTCTTCATCGGACGGATGCCGGCGACCGGAACTCGCTTAGCCTCGACGCAAGCCTTGCGATCCCGACGCGTGTCCTCCGCTTCGAAACATCTCGGCGCCGGCCGACCGGCGCGATCGGGACCGCCCCCCTGGGCGATTAGACCGGCCCGGGCAATCAGACCGACCCAGGCGGTCTGACCGCCCCTCCTGGGCGGTTGAACCGGCCTGGGTGGCCACACCTCCTTGTCGAGTCTTCGGCCTCGGTTTTGTGGCTCAACCGAGTAACCCAGTGGTTTTCTGGTGAACCACTGCAAACCCCACGGACTCGGTGTAGCCTCCGCCAATCTCCACTCATGACTTGGCTTCCACGTAGTCCCGGCTCGACCTTGGTTTTGAGGCTCTACCAAGAAACCGTCCACGACTTCATCTTGCTGTTCATGCCACCATGCGGCCCGCACTTGACCCCGCTGGCCACCGGGTCCTTCGAACGAAGGCTACTTGTCTTCTCCACACCTGGAGGCCTCACCGGCAATGACCTTTCGCGCTTGTTCTTAACCTGCACCAACACGAGTCAAGCCGCAACCTGCACCTGCAATACTTAGCCAAGAATCAGTCCACACAACGTTGTGAACCACTCATCACACAAGGAAGCGACCATCCACCGGTCCTCGAACCACACAAGGTCCTCAATCTCCCCCTTGATGAGTGCATTGACAACACCCACATGAAGTAACACGAGAGAAAAGAAAAAGAAAAGAAACAAATAAAAAGAAACCTCAACAAGCGATCGAAAGCCAAAGAAAGGCAAAGAACAAGATCACTTGAGGAAGACAAGTCTCGGACCCCTTAGGCAAGGGCAACGGCTCGACACATCCAAGACAACACCATGCTCAAAAAAAGAGTGCAAACCACCGAACCAAAGCTCGAACACCACAAAGAGCTCCCCCTGCACATATGCAAACTCCCCCTGAGCCAAAGCACACTCCCCCTGAACCAATGCAACAATGCAACACGGGAATGCAGCAAAGAGCAAAAATCTGCTCAACAAGCCCAGGGCAGTTAGACCGCCTTCACATGGCGGTTAGACCGCCTGCACCACAACTGACCGCCTGGGGGCAGTTAGACCGCCCCAAGAGACCGGCCCTGCACTAAACTGCTCAAAATTTGCCCGAACCAATTTGAACACCTTCCAAACACTCCCAGGTGCCCAAAGCATGTACAAAGCTGTTTCCACTTGTTTCCAAACACCCCCTTATTAACAATGCATGAATCAAGGGAAAATGCGAAAAGTTTCAACATATAGCTTCTCAAATATACAAAATTCATCACAAGGAGCTACACAAGTCCAAATGAGCAAGTTAGATACTCTACAGGTTCGTAATGACCTGAACTACATGATCACCAAGTTTCACAACCAGTGGACAAGGCTAAAAAGGATTTGAGTAATTTTGCGAAAAGTTACTCTCTCATAAGCGAAAACCTAAACATGAGCAAAACATGTCAAAATGGCAAAGCCACACAAACTTCATGCTAGGACAACCATTCTAATCATAAGACCATCACAAACACCCACAAGCACCTCATGTCATGTCAAAGCCACTGTTGACGGTGAAAATCCGTCAACCTAGCCATGAGTTTACCTTCGGTGTTGGCATTAATTTTATACCTTATCCATTGGTACTAACCCCCGTGGTATAACAAGTTCACGTGTGCATGTCGTTTTTGGAGTTTAATGTTTATGCAGGGATTTAGTGTTGAATGCAAGACTTTCGGGATAAGTTCATCAAGCACCTCATGACAAGACCTTGAAGCCCTGAACAAGTCATGCAATGAAGCAAACTTAACTCCAAGAAGCCGGGGACTTGATCCGAGAAGACGACGGACTCCGGGGACACGACCGAGAAAAGTGCTGAATCTTGCAAGACAAGGAGTTGAGTCCAATTCGGGAGAGAAACCGACGACATGGACCTACATGCGAAGGGGGAAGCATCCGGGAAGCAAGGGAACCGACCTCGGGCAAAGGAGCCGCGGGGGCGGGCCTAAATGGGCCCGGGCCGGCCGGCCCGTCCGGTCGGCCCCGAGCCCATTTAGGGCCCAAACCCGTCGCCCTTTGCCCTAGCCGCCAATCGGGCTATTTATAGTCCCCCGACCGAGAGCCACGGAGAGAAGATTTCGTCTTCGGCCGCCGAGAAGCGAGAGAAGAGAGGGACACCATCTAGGAGAGGAGAGGGTCGAGCTAGTTGACTAGGGTTCCCCTACCGACGTGGGAACCTTGCAAGGAAGACCACGTCGGAGTTCCGGAGCTAGAAGCAAGATCAAGGAAGGATCCCGGTGGTGATCTTGTGTATGTATCATTGTTATAGATGAATTATCAAGTTGAATCTTTTCTCGGCGATCAAGTGTTTCCTCGAAGATTTCGTTTTTCG
This sequence comes from Cenchrus americanus, assembly GCA_947561735.1. Classification (NCBI taxonomy): domain Eukaryota; kingdom Viridiplantae; phylum Streptophyta; class Magnoliopsida; order Poales; family Poaceae; genus Cenchrus; species Cenchrus americanus. The sequence goes on along the minus strand of OX387241.1, from coordinate 261,706,730 downwards.
ATCGGCTTTGCTTATTCCAATTCTATTCTCGAGATAGATTACATAGGGTGTTCTTGTAGCCGCGGTGGCTAGAGGTACACGCCGGATCTTCCGAAAGAATCTCGACTTGTCTTTTGACTCACCCTAAGCTCCCCGCATGAATAGGGATACGTTGTGACGAACGGGGGTCTCGAAAGGCGGATGTTTTCGGATTTGGACGGGAAACCACGATTTAAAGAGGCTTTTATTAAGATTCGATTTGCTACTTCTTCTCTTGCTTGGAACTTCAACAAAAGGCTTACCCCGATCCCTCTAGATCGGTTTATCTACCCAATCTTACTTTGTTTTCTCCGGTTTTTAGTAGATTAGATCTGTTTTGTGTCTTTTACTTAGATGCATTAGGTTCTTTATTGAAGATTGCGGTTATTTGGCTTTAATAGATTAAGTCTTGCGTCACACATTTGTTCCACGGATTCGATACCTTGGGTTCACCACTCGAGGGAAGAAGGGTCCCTTGACTACGACGGGAGACTTGTACGCTTGCGAGTCACGAACGAACTTTGATACAAACATTAACCGTCAACAAGCCCCTTTTTCTGGCGCCGTTGCCGGGGAACAAGTGATCAAGATTTGATTTTTTATTGCTTTTTTTGTAATTTTCAGTACTGATTTTGTTTTATTTTTGCATCTACTAAACTTCAATCATCCTCAAAATACATCTAATCTAGTTTGTCTAACTCTAGTCTTTATAGATTTGTTTTGTTTTCTAGTTTTTTTGCATACTTTGTTTATTGCTAACCCTAACAGGAGATGGACGGCTACCTCTCCAACAAACCCAATAATTTTGTGGATGATCCAGAAAAACTTTACAGGCTAAGGAGACGCGAAGCACATCAAGCTAAAAAGTTGGATTTTGTAGATTCGGAGTCGAAAGACAAAGGATCGCAGGAATCTCCGGGAATTCACCACCTCAAAGTCCGCGGGAGAATCGACCTCCACCAATGGGTGACCAACCACCGGAAGAACGCAAGATTGGGGAGCTATGCACCCCAGACATCATCGACCTACCAATCTTGAACCTCGAGGAGATCGGAAGACCGTTCGAGATCAAGACCTCAACAATCCGCATGGTGCAACATTCACCCTTCACCGGCAAAGAGGACCCGAACCTTCACCTCCAAGCATTCATTCAACTATGTCAGACTTTCAACATGGATGGGGTGACTCAAGATCAAATGAGGGCAAGGCTTTTTCCGTTTTCACTACTCGGGAAGGCTTTGCAATGGTTCCACTCTCAACCGGCGGAGACGGTGCAAAATTGGAACACGTTGATGAAGGCTTTCATGAAGGAATATTACTCACCGGGTAAAACTCAAAGCTTGCGTAATAAGATTGCCACCTTTGTTCAATATCCTACAGAAACTATCTCGGAGGCATTCGAGCGCTTCAACGAGTACACCCGGGCGGTTCCACATCACAAGTTCCCGAAAGAAGACCTCGTGCAAAAGTTCTATCAAGGACTCACCATGGCGTCAAGGACGATCATCGATGCATCGGCGGGAGGATCTATCATCGAGCTTACACCGACGGAAGCTTTCACGCTATTCAAGAAGGTCGCGGATAATGACACGTGGGCGTCATCCGGCGCCTACACCCCTGCTCAACCCATGGGGAACGTCAAAGGAGTCTTGCAAGTGGAGAAGGAAGACATACTTGAAGGCAAGATCGACTCGCTCATGAGGAGGTTGGAGAAGATGGAGATGGAAAAGAAAGAGGCTCAAGACTTGAAGGCCGACGAAGCAAGGTCCACATGCGAAGAATGTGGAGAGTATGGCCATGTCCGCAAAGATTGTCCGGAGGAAGCCAAAGTGCTCGACTACATGAGGAAGGGAGAATTGCCAAACTTCCGCTACGGGCAAGGTAGGCCTCAATTTAATGCAAGCTCATCTATTCCTAACGCGGTTCCACTTCGGATACAATTGAAGGAGTTCATGGATGAGCAAGCTAAGATCAACAAGGACACCGTCACCAAGTTCAAGACCATAGACAAGGTGTTGGAGAACATCGATAGTAAAGTGACGGAGGTCGGAAGTTCCAATCATCAAGTGCTCAACATGATGAAGATGCTCGAGACGCAAGTTGGACAACTTGCGGGGCGCCTCACTAACGATGAAGGGAAGATTCGGGACAACCCAAATGTCCCGAATCGGCGAAGGCCATTCAAACACGTTCGGGGAAGGAGACCGAAGATCCGGAACGTTCCGCGGGAGCAAGGAAGCCTAAACCATCCACCGAGGTGGAAGGAGCCGCTAAAGAGAAGGTTACGGGGATCGTCACCGAGGAACCCGAATTCGAGATGCCGGAGGATGACACGAGGATACCGCAACTCAAGCCACGCTACTTCCGAGGTAAACTTGACAACCACTTTGAGAAGTTTGTGGAAGTTGTGCGTAGACTTAGCATCAACATGCCGTTACTAGATGCCCTACAAGTACCTACATATTCTCGTTACTTTAAAGACATACTTGCAAATAAATATGAGATAGCAACACTCGGGGTAGATCATGTCAAAATGTCCGAGGAGTGTAGTGCGGCTATTGCTTATGGGCTAGAGAAGCAAAAAAGACCCGGGTGCCCTACAATTCCATGTTCGGTTGGTTCTTTCAACTTCGAGAAGGCGTTATGCGACCTTGGAGCTAGTGTGAGTGTCATGCCGAGGGATGTGTTCGAGAAGCTACGCCTACCGATGGAGCCTACGGGAATATGTTTGGAGTTGGGTGACAACTCCATTCGCTATCCCTTGGGCATTGCGAAGATGTACCCGTGAAGATTGGACACCACTTCATCCCCGTCGACTTCGTTGTGCTCGAGATGGGAGAGAGGGAGAAGCCGCCGCTCATCCTAGGGAGGCCGTTCCTCAAGACCGTGGGAGCTACTATTGATGTTGGCAAGGGGGAGATCATGTTCGATATCAACGGAGAAAGGAGTTCCTTCAAGTTCCGTCCAAGGATTGAGGCATGCAACATGATTGGAGTGAAGGGAGAACCAAAACAAACGGAGGGGCTGAAAAAGAAGAAGGAGTCGAAAAAAATGAACGTAACGAAAATCAAAGAAGGTGTTGCATCCGTCAAGACAAAGGAAGAGAAGCCGCCTGTGAAGACCAAAAAAATGACTAAGCCGCCCAAGCCAAAAGACAAGCCCGCGCCCAAGATGGTGCGGAAGTGGGTACCCAAGATTGCAACGCCCGCAAAGAGCGTTGATCCGGAGTAATCAAGTGAAGAAGTCTAGCTATAGACTATAAACGAAGCGCTAGGCGGGAGGCAACCCGTTTCGTCAAGTCAAGTCAAGAATAAGCTACCGGGAGGACAACCCGATTCCAGGTTTTTCGAGTATTTTTAATAACTTAGTTTTTGAGTTTTACTACGCAAAGACATTAGACTTAGAAGTGGTTGAACAATATTAGAGACATAATTCTTGATTGAATGATTGCTTTATCATAAACCCTTTGCATGAACCCTCCTATGTGCTTGTTTGATTCTTTTCTTTTCGAGAAACCCCTCAACCAAATAATTTCAGAACCTTAACTCAACCTTTCACCCTCATTATGGTGCTGAGGTTGGCTTATTTTTCATGATAAAACCACACGAGTAGAGCCACGATTTATATTCAAGTGTTATAAAAATTCAGCACGTGGTAGGACTCGCGTGAACCTAGAAATCAAAGCTTTTGGTTGGTTTTAAAAATCTTTATCCTTGGTTTCTCTAGGATTAGAATTTTTCTAAGCCTATTCTAATTTTGTTTTATTCAAAATCTTTCTTATTTAGCCAAAATTAGAACCTAAACCTATGCCCCCATGATCAAGCCGGGAAAACGTTCGCTCTCAACCGATGAAAGCAAACTTTACCGGTGAGACCAAAATCGACGTAGTCAAAAAATATTTTCGACTTACATTTGTTTTTAATGGGTTAAAAACTTCTCTAAAATTATGCTTGAGCTCTTGCATGGCTCTGAAAAATATTTTAAATTTCGAATTAGAGGAGTGCTTAACCTTAAACACACCTAAATGGAGGCAACTAGTTTGAATTAATCATGCATGCACCATTGGATTCCCTTTTATCAACTTTCACCAATTCCACATGCAAAGGACAAGCATGGTGGGCAGCAAGCATCAACTTTGCAGGATTTTCATGGTGGCATGTGAAGCAAGTGGAGCTAGGGAGCATGGACATGACCCAAAGCATGGAGCATCAAGTGGGAGGACCAATAATTCAAGAAAAGGAGTGGACGAGAGCGTTTGGGCGGTGCAACTCGTGGAGCACGCGGGCGAGGAAAGTTGCAGAGGCGAAATGATCGTGCTGGGAGAAAGACGCGCCGAGGAGGAGCCGGAGGACCCCGGGCCGGCCGGCCCGGGCCGGCCGGCCCGCCCTATAAAAGCAGCCCCCCGGCGCCCGTTTTTGCGGGCAAGCTTCCCTCTCCTTCCCTTGTTTGTGTGTTCAAGTTTGTGTGCTCAGAACCTCCGTAGACTTAGCCAACCATCCCAAGCTTGATAGCTCAAGAAAAATCCACATCCTTAATCCACTCAAAGTCCACATCCGAAGCAAAGAGTTTAAGTGCCTAGTTTACCGGTTGCAACCCGGAATTTTAGTTGAAGAAAGAGTGCAGCAACCATGTGGAAGAAGACCACAAGTCTCTTCTCTAAGAAGAAGAGTTCATCGTCGTCCAAGCCGTCATCAACCACGTCTTCGAGGAGGCACTCGGTTTCCGAGTCTCCCCGGAGCATGGAGACGGACGCGGCACCACCGAGGAGGAACGACGCTCTCCTCCTTGGTGGTATGAGAGCTGCGAGAAGCACTTCCATGAGGTTCACCGAACCTCGTGGGCACACGGAGGAGCAGCCCGCGCCACCACGACGATCGACTCGCTCAACCGCACCACCTCCTTACACCCCGACACAATCTTCGTACGGCTTCATCATCTTGTCGGCGGCGGAGGAGGAGAGGCTCGCCAATCTTGAGAAGAGGCTTGTGCCAAACGTCGAGTTCGACGACCAAGCACTCTACACCTTGGGTTTTTGCACCGACATATACTACATGTTGGGGCACCTCGGGTGGGTGCAGTTCTCCAACGGAATATCGGTGGACACCCATTTGGGTTACGCCTTGGAAATTTTGATGACTATTGCACCCATCGTTGATGATGATGGGGTGCAAAGCTTGTCATTCCGGTTGGAGGGAATCGAGCAAGTGGTTCCCTACGAGCACGTTAGGGAGCTGCTCGGATTCCACAAGGGAGCTCCGGAGAAAGTTGACGTGCCTCCCGGCATGTTGGCGGAATTTTGGGGCATGATCTCCGGAGAAGCCCATCAACAACGCAATTGCATCCGCAACCCCATTATCCGGATATTTCACTCTTGGATGTGCAAGAGGGTATTGGGGAGGATGAGGGAAACAAAGGTGACCGACACGGAGTTGAATTGGCTATACTCGGCTTTAATTGCCGGGCAGCCAATTGACCCCTCTTACCTCATGATCAACCGTTGGTGTTGTGAAGCAACATCGGGGGCCGGTAATATTGGTTCGGGGTGTTACCTCTCCATGTTGGCCTTTTCCTTGCGGCCGGGGATCGCAAGAAACCCCGCTCACCTTTTGCGTGGTACCTCTCTCGGTTTTGAGTACTTGCGGCAAGGCAAGTACATTAGTGGAGATGAGAGAGGAGGTTATCGGTTGGCCATAGTGAACCTCCCCCTTCCGAATGAGAGGCTTAGGCTTTTCACCGAAGGAAGGGAAGATTGGTTGGAAGAGGGACTACTTGTCCCCGCAAGGAAGAACAAAAGAGGAAGAATCGTAGAGGAGGGAACATCCTCCGCACAAGCAAGTGGAGCACAACCCAATGTGCAACCATTTGGCGGGGTTCCTCCTCCGCCAAGTTATTACGGAGGGTCTCAACAACAAGCATGGGGGGGTGGTGCACCGGTACCCCCACAAAACTATGTTGTGCCCAACGCTAACTTCGCGGAGTCCTACGCTCATCATCCCCAACCACAACAAAGCATGGCCATTATTGGAGGGTATGCCGCAAGAAATGCTCAAAACATCGCAGCCATCCAATCTAACGCAGCTCAACTCGGTGAAGGCAACGCAAATATTGCCTTTGAACTTGGACGCCTTCACCTTGTGGAGCCAAATCAATTCGACGGAGGAAGCGTCCAACCATATTATGAGCAAGGGTATTATTATCAAGACTATCAACATCAACCACCGGCGGAGGACTAGAAGGCTTAGGAACTTTAGTTTTCTTTTCTTTTCTTTTTCTCTCGTAATTTTCAGCTTTTGCTTATGTGTGTTTGCGTAGTATTTTCTGTTTTCATTTAATTTTCAGCAAGCATGTTTTGTTTATTTTCAGTGTGTATTTCAACTTGATGTCACCATTAATAAAGTCACCACCTTGATTATATCATTGGAAAAGTTACAAAATTCGTGCCATGATGATATATGATTAAAATTGCAGCTTTGTTCATCTTTGTAGTTGATTTATGCATGTTTAAGCTAGTGCTCTCTTAAAAATACAGATCTGAATTTATTTAAATACTAGCTTAATTTTCAGCGGAGGTTATGATTAAAATAAAGACACATAGTGTTTTATGTGCTCTCAAGTTATGAATAGATTGAAGATGTCTTTTATGCTCAAAAATATTGCTAACCTTGTCACAAATATCACTTGTGTGTTGCTCAACCTATCCAAAGCCTTATATATATTTGAGTGCATAAACCTTAGTGTACAAGATTTATTTTTGAGTGCGTTATTGCAGGCCATGATTTCTCCGGCCCGATACTAAGAAGCTGGTCATTCCGTTTTTGCGTATCTATCTTTTTGCTAGCCTCTTATCCGTGCATTGTGTATCCCCGCATCGGTGATCTCACAAACTTCGCCGGATATCCACCCTTAAACCAAATATCATCTTTTTGTGATTACCTCCTTGACCACAACCTATCGTTGAGAATGGATCATCAATTCAAGGAAGATCGCAAGACGGTGCCAACGTTGAAGATTTCAAGTATCTCTCCAAGGAAAAATATCTCCGGTACCTACCTTATTTTTCGCCTCTTTGCTCGAGGACGAGCAACGTCTAAGCATGGGGGAGGAGGTAGGTACGGTGCAGTTTTAGAGTTCAAAAGGGAGTATTTTAAAAAATATATATATATAATGATGAAAGAAAAAATTCGGCGATGTACGTGACTTCCAAGGTGAAGAAAGAAAAAATATATATATATATAAGAAAGAAAGAAAAGAATGAGAAATATGAGAAACGAGAAAAAATATATATGTGCGTAAAGTGAACTCCGGTTCTCCAAGAGTGCATTCAAGGCTTCAAGTTAAAAAGATCCATTATCATTTTCCAACCATGTGCAATCCGATAACGAGGACTTCCTTTGTGCCTCGGGATCACTCTTTGCCATTTGCACATGTCCACTCATCTAAAGTGTGTGTATTTTTCTCTTTCCCCTCCTTGATTTAACATTATTTTCCAATGACCTTTTTGACGAGTCTCGGTAAGACCATGAGAAGCTTGTCTTGTTTTGACAACACCCCATTTATAAAATCTTGTTAGGACTAAACTTTCCCAAAGCTCCATATAAAAGCCTACCACATATATATGAGAGGGAAAGGAGTAGAATATATAGGCTTGAGAGACAAGTGAGATGAGAGTTTATGAGCAATACACGAGATGATTTAAATTTGTGAATTTGGTTTAGTTTTTCTTTATCTCGATCTTCATTTCAAAAAAATTCGAGATCTATTTAAAACTTTGTGAGCATGTTAATACTTGTGGGATAAGCTTAAAAAGAATCTACCCTCCGTAGAAATGAAGGCTAGTACATTATGGAACTTTAATGAATTAAAATTTTGAGAGCATTATGTTTTCTCGTGTGTAATCAAGTGCGAGTTTAAACATTGTTTAGCAATGATGATATCCATCGAAGGCTTACTCGAGGACGAGCAAGGTTTAAGCATGGGGGAGATGTTGACGGTGAAAATCCGTCAACCTAGCCATGAGTTTACCTTCGGTGTTGGCATTAGTTTTATACCTTATCCATTGGTACTAACCCCCGTGGTATAACAAGTTCACGTGTGCATGTCGTTTTTGGAGTTTAATGTTTATGCGGGGATTTAGTGTTGAATGCAAGACTTTCGGGATAAGTTCATCAAGCACCTCATGACAAGACCTTGAAGCCCTCGAACAAGTCATGCAATGAAGCAAACTTAACTCCAAGAAGCGGGGACTTGATCCGAGAAGACGACGGACTCCGGGGACCTAACCGGAAAAGTCTTGAATCTTGCAAGACAAGGAGTTGAGTCCAATTCGAAGAGAAACCGACGACATGGACCTACATGCGGAAGGGGGAAGCATCCGGGAAGCAAGGGAACCGACCTCGGGCAAAGGAGCCGCGGGGCCGGGCCTAAATGGGCCCGGGCCGGCCGGCCCGGTCCGGTCGGCCCGAGCCCATTTAGGGCCCAAACCCGTCGCCCTTTGCCCTAGCCGCCAATCGGGCTATTTATAGTCCCCCGACCGAGAGCCACGGAGAGAAGATTTCGTCTTCGGCCGCCGAGAAGCGAGAGAAGAGAGGGACACCATCTAGGAGAGGAGAGGGTCGAGCTAGTTGACTAGGGTTCCCCTAGCCGACGTGGGAACCTTGCAAGGAAGACCACGTCGGAGTTCCGGAGCTAGAAGCAAGATCAAGGAAGGATCCCGGTGGTGATCTTGTGTATGTATCATTGTTATAGATGAATTATCAAGTTGAATCTTTTCTCGGCGATCAAGTGTTTCCTTGAAGATTTCGTTTTTCGATCGGCTTTGCTTATTCCAATTCTATTCTCGAGATAGATTACATAGGGTGTTCTTGTAGCCGCGGTGGCTAGAGGTACACGCCGGATCTTCCGAAAGAATCTCGACTTGTCTTTTGACTCGCCCTAAGCTCCCCGCATGAATAGGGATACGTTGTGACGAACGGGGGTCTCGAAAGGCGGATGTTTTCGGATTTGGACGGGAAACCACGATTTAAAGAGGCTTTTATTAAGATTCGATTTGCTACTTCTTCTCTTGCTTGGAACTTCAACAAAAGGCTTACCCCGATCCCTCTAGATCGGTTTATCTACCCAATCTTACTTTGTTTTCTCCGGTTTTTAGTAGATTAGATCTGTTTTGTGTCTTTTACTTAGATGCATTAGGTTCTTTATTGAAGATTGCGGTTATTTGGCTTTAATAGATTAAGTCTTGCGTCACACATTTGTTCCACGGATTCGATACCTTGGGTTCACCACTCGAGGGAAGAAGGGTCCCTTGACTACGACGGGAGACTTGTACGCTTGCGAGTCACGAACGAACTTTGATACAAACATTAACCGTCAACACCACCGAGCCATGTGCCTACTTCTATGTATGAGACTTCTCATTGGCGGGAATCATGCAACGGTTTAGCACCCAAAGCAAATTAAATTCAGCACATATGACATGGGAGCACATTTTCCAAGCATTTTACATTTCATTTTCAGATTCATAATTGGTACATGAAATGTCTTTGCGACAAAAAGGAACTTATGCCCCTCCATAAGATAAAGCAAGAGGGCTAAACATTCATGATGGCAAATGAGCCTTTGGCCCCATATGATCAATAAACTAGCTATCCAACCACAAATTAAGCATAGCAAAGCCACTAAAACATGTCAAGATCATATAAAGGCATTTACACACGAGAGAGCATATATGTGACATTTTTTTCAAAAAACATAGCCATCAACCATGGATTATTCATCAAGATCATCAAGAGCTAAGCAAAACTAACCATATCATACCAAACAAGCTCACAAAGACATATATAGCATTCCATGGTGAACAATGTATATAGGAGAAGCTTTTCCTATCCAATGCATATGATACAAAATGCATGCAATCTAAGATACAAGGATGCCTATACATCATGTTACATATGTCATGCCAAATGCAAGAAATGCACAAAGGAAACTATACATATGCTACAAAGGAGCTCCCACACACCCAACTCAAGAAATCAAACACACACCAAGTTCCCCCCGCAAACGAGTGAAAGTTTCTTGATCTAGGGGTTTGGTGAAAATATCGGCTAGTTGGTCATGTGTGGGTACACGGATCAAAGCTATCTTTCCTTTCTCTACGTTGTCTCTCAGAAAATGGTACCACACTTCTATGTGCTTGGTTTTGGAATGGAGTACTGGGTTCTTTGCAACACTTATGGCACTGGTGCTATCACATTGAAGTGGGACATGGGTATACTCCTCACCAAAGTCAATCATGGTGTATGAAATCCAAAGGAGCTGAGAGCAACAACTAACAGCGGTAATGTACTCTGCCTCGGTAGTGGATTGAGCAACACTCGACTGTTTGCGGGAAGACCAAGACACCAAAGAACATCCCAAAAACTGGCAAGTCCTAGAAGTGGCCTTCCTATCCAACTGACACCCGGCAAAATCCGCGTCTGGAAAACCATGAAGCGCCAAAGAAGAGGACACGGAGTACCAAAGGCCGAAGTCGGGAGTGTGACGCAAGTATCTAAAAATTCGCCTCACCGCTTGCCGATGCGAGGTCCTTGGAGACGCTTGAAAATGAGTGCACAGACATACCGAGAACTGGATGTTCGGTCTCGTTGCCGTCAAGTAGAGGAGTGACCCGATCATGCTCCGGTACTCCTTCGGGTCCACGTGTTCACCTTCCTCGTCCGCATCAAGAGTTGTAGTCGTACTCATCGGCGTCGTCATAGCCTTGGAATCCTCCACCTTGAACTTCCGCACAATGTCCTTGGTGTACTTAGCTTGGTGCACAAATGTTCCTTCATTTGATTGCTTGATTTGTAGCCCGAGGAAGAACCGCAACTCGCCCATCATGCTCATCTCAAATTCCCTGCTCATATCCTCTGCAAACCTTGCAACAAGAGAGTTAGACGAGCCACCAAAGACAATATCATCCACGTACACCTGCACAATCAGGATATCTTTGCCATGCCTCAGTAAAAACAAGGTCTGATCGACCTTCCCCATCTCCAAACCTCTCTCAAACAAGAACCCCCTCAACCTGCCATACCAAGCTCTAGGCGCCTGCTTCAACCCATACAGTGCCTTCCTCAACTTGTACACCCAGTGGGGGTACTTTTCACTTTAAAACCCTGGACGTTGCCTCACATACACTTCTTCCTCCAACACACCATTCAGAAAAGCACTCTTCACATCCATTTGGTGCAACTTGAACCCTTTAGCCACGGAAAAGGTTAGAAGAATCCTTATTGCCTCCAAACGGGCTATGGGAGCAAAGGTCTCCTCGTAGTCGATTCCCTCCTTTTGACTGAACCTTTGAGCAACAAGTCTCGACTAGTTTCTCACAACCTCACCTTTCTCTCCCTCTTTGTTCTTCCACACCCACTTTGTACCAATCGGCTTACACCCTGGGGGAGGGTCAACCAACTCCCAAACCCGATTCCTCTCAAAGTTCTCCAACACCTCATGCATCAAATTAACGAAATTGTGATCAGATAGTGCGTGTCCAATGTCTTTGGGCTCAAAAGTAGCAACAAATGCAGCATGAGCGAAATGAGAATTGTTCCGAACCCTCGACTGTGTAGTGCGTTCATTCAAGTCGCCGATGATCCTTGAAGCTGGGTGATCCACTTGTACTCGCCGGGGAGGTTCTCGCCTCGATGCTACCTCCCCCTCAACAACAGCTTCTCGATCTTGATTTGTCATCGTAGGTGCAGGAGAGGGTCCGTCCACCACCGTAGTCGAAGTAGTGGGTACATGTTCAGCCGGGGGCACCGCACCGCCATCTTCATCGTCTCCATATTCATGCTCCTCCTCCTGAAAGACCTCCTCCAAGCTCATCATCACCTGCACACTCAAAGACAAACTGACTACGTGGTTGTGTCTCGTCAAAGGTTACCTCACAAGCCTCCACGATTTGGTTAGTTTCAAGATTGAGCACACGATATGCTCTAGAATGAGATGCATAACCAAAGAAAATACCATCGACAGACCTAGCCTCAAACTTATCCAACTTCTTGTCTTTCTTCAGAATAAAGCATTTGCAACCAAAGACATGGAAGTGACTCACCTTTGGTGTGCGACCATGCATCAACTCATAGCATGTTTTCTTCTTGTGCACTTTGAGGTAGATCCTGTTTGACACATAGCATGCGGTATTCACCGCCTCAGCCCAATACCTTCTCGGAGTCCTATGCCCATCAAGCATCGTCCGAGCCATCTCGCACAAGGTCCTGTTCTTCCTTTCCACAACACCATTCTGGGGAGGCGTATACGGACTCGAAAACTGGTGCTCAAGACCCAAGTCATGGCAAAAGGTTTCAAAATGAGAGTTTCGAATTCCGAGCCATTGTCACCGCGGATTGCTCGTATGGCATCTCCGTGCCTCTCGTTCCTCAACCTCAAGACTAGATCTCGAACAAAACCAAACGTACCGAGAATAGTCGTCCACCACAACAAGGACATACCACTTCCCACCCACGGATCGCACACGAGCCGAGCCAACAAGGTCCATATGGAGCGAGATCGCATGGACGCTCAGTCATCACATCGGTGAGAGGCGGATGAGAAGAGGCTACCATCTTGGCATGCCTACACGGCGCACAAACCAACTCTTTCTCAAGCCTCAACCGTGGCAATCCTCGGACCAAATTGAGTTTACTCAAGCGCGACAAAAGGTCAAAGCTGAAGTGACCCAACTTCCTATGCCACTTCCACAACTCACTCAAAGAACCAGCCAAGAAACAACGCTCCACACCCGAAGATTGAGAAAAATCAGCACGAAACACCTGACCCTTGGGAACGACCATACAGACAAGATCCCCTCGAGAGTCCAAAATTCGAGAACCACCTGGCCGAAACAACACCTCAAAACCCTCATCCAACAGCTGGGACACAGAAAGCAGATTGTACCCCAGCGATTGAACAAGAGCAACACGCCTGAGAGTGATCTTGTCACTCACCTTAATCTCACCTTCTGAAAGCACACGCCCACGCCCATTGTCCCCAAAAGTGATGTACCTCTTTGTCACCACCGGGACGAGACTTGAGAACCACCCCCTGTCTCCGGTCATATGCCTCGAGCAACCGGAGTCAATCAACCAAATGTTCTTCAAGTCTCCCACCTGAAATTCAAAAACGAGCACGTGAGCGAACAAACGACTCAAAGATTGGGGTTAGTACCAAAAGAGTAAAACCAGTGCCGAGCCATTTGCTCGAAAGTGGGGTTAGCACACACCAAACCATCTTTCCTACCAAAACTACCACCACGAACACCACCACTGTAACCACCATGAGGGAACCAACCTTCTCTAACTGGAGGAGGACCAAAACCATGAAACAAAGACTGTGGACCGTCCCTCCTCTCCATCTCAAAGCTACGGCTCCTCCCATTCCCGTACTGAACATGAGGGGGAGAACGCCTAGCAAACTGACCACCTGCTGACTCTCCAGACCAACCACCAGCACCACTACCTCCAGAACTTAACCCTCTCGACTCACCACCTCGAAAACCACTCCGCCCAGAATTCTGGGGGGCGGTTGAACCACCTACCCAGGCCGGTCTAACCGCCCCCCTCTGGGCAGGGCCGGTCTGACTGCCTAGCCAGGCCGGTCTGACCGCCCTCTCCAGAACAGCTCCCCGGCTGCGGGAACTCACATCTCCCCATGCCGGAACACTTCTCACCACAGCTTTACCCCTGGGCAGTGGCATACGAGGCTTAGGTACTCCATGGGAAGGGTTGTACATATCCTTGTTCGCCCACTCCTTTGCCATCCTTTCTTCACGCTTCCTATTGAAGCAAAACTCACCCTTGTGACCCTCTTTCCCACAATAGCCACAATGGAACCTCACAAGTTTAGGTTTAGGCTTGGGTTGGGGCTGCTCACTTGGTTTCTCTCCACTCGACTTCTCCACCGATTTCTCCTCAGTACCCTTCTCACTCTCTTTCCCAAAGAACACTTTCCCCGAAGTGCTCACAAACTTGATAGGCTTTTGGAGATCATTTGTATGTGGGGGAAACACGGGTGGAGCTGGGGTTGTGTCTAGTCGGTTCCTTAGATGGTTGGGTTTAGGAGGAAAATCATTCTTGTGGTGGGTTTTTGGTGGCTCTGGGATATTCTCTCCACTTCCCTCACCAACTTTGTTTACCCCAAGTCCCTCACCATCCTGCCTCTTAAATGCCTCGATCATCATCCTCAATTGAGGCTCATGACCAGACAACCAACCCATCAACTTTCTCAGCTCATCATTCTCATCTTGCAAATGATCAACATAATGTGCAAGTTCCAAATTCTTCAAAGCATGCATTTCACAGGTAGAGCATGATGTAGGAATGGGTTCTTTCAACTTAGCCTCAAGAGAACTAGTGTAAGCATGCATCTCATCAAATTTAGCATGTAAAACAGGGCAAGAGGTGCAAGCACCTAGCAAAGCAGGTCTAGACTTAAGCTCAGCCACTTCAACCCTAAGCACATCTAGTTCCTCACACTTGGAGGCATGCTTCTCCTTGAACAAAGCAAGATCAGCAAGAAAGATGGAGCAATCAGCACAATCAACCTCATCCGAAACAACAGGGCTAGCCTTAAAAGAATCAATCTCAAGCTTGCAATCAAGCACCTATGTTTCTAGCTCAGCCACTCTAGTCCTAGCATCCTCGAGTGAAGCCCTAAGCTCTTTTCTCATTTTCTTGGCCTCTCTAAGCATGTCATCATGGTTATCAAGCAAAGAACCAAGCCTCTCATTATCCTAGCGCAAGAAGGGAAGTTCATCACGCACCTCGTCGTCGGACTCACCGTGTGCTCTTCTTGCTGCCGGAGCTCAGCGCCATGGTGTAGAAGCCGTCTCTAGTGAAGCAGCTCAGCCCGCTCAGGTTCTTGGATGACTTCCTGCTCTTGCGATGATCACCTTCATCCTCACTGCTGCTCGAGCTCGAGGTGGAGTACGCGGAACTGGAGTCGACGTCGCTCGCTCCAACCATCGCTCGAGCCTTGCCTCAGCTCTCCTTCCTCGATCGGCGCTCGTCCTTGTGCTTGTTCTTGTACTTGCTCTTGTGGTCGCGCCTCGACCGGTACTTGCAATCCATCCTCGACTTGTGCTTGTAGCCGTCCGTGTTCTCGACCTTCTCCGGGCAGTCGGCGACGAAGTGTCCCGGCTTGCCGCACTGGAAGCATGTCCTCGTGTTCCTCCTCATGTTCACTCAGTTCTCGTGCAGCCTCTCGAACTGCCTCGTTAGGAGTGCCAGCTCGTCCTCTCCAAGCACATCAAACTCCTCATCTGGCATAGACATCAAAGAGGACAAAGAGAACATCCTGGTCGATGGGTTAGTGTTAGCCTTTCCTTTCGAACCGCCAACGAGGGCAAGACTATGGGAATCAGTCAGACCCTCTAGCTTGGCAGCCATGCCCCTATACACCTCAGCTGACTTGAGCTTCGAGAACAGCTCGTTCACCGTCAGAGTGTCATACTTCTCCGACTCCACAATGGCCTCGAACTTCCGCCCCATATTGTACAATCCAAAGAGTGTAAGAGCTTGACGGCTCTATCATGATCATCATACGAGAGCACGTCCACATTGGCCCTCATGTTGTTCACAACCACCGTGAACCTCTGAAACAAGGCATCGATGGACTCGCCGGGGAGATGATTGAGTTCTCGTACTCTCTCCGGTAGGTCGCATACGTCTGTGCTCGAACCACGGACATTCCCAACATGAGCTTCCTTCAAAGCACCGTCCAAATTCTACAAGCCAAGTGCTCGCCGTGCACCCGATCGAACTCGGCCGACATAAAGCACGAAACAAGTAGTCGACCGCCTTATTGTTGGCGTCGAACATGTCCCTCGATCCTGGAGCGAGGAAGTTCATCGGCTGGACATAAGCTGTGTCCACCGTGACATCCCAAAGGATCTGACCCTTTCCTCGAAGAAACGCAGCCATCCGTTTACTCCACATCTGGTAGTTCTTGCCATCGAAGTGTGGAGGACCCAAACCCCGTTCCTGGTACACCATCCTTGGATCTTAGACTGGTTAGAGTCAATAAAGACCTGAACCGGCTCTGATACCACTTGAAGGACTGATGAGGCGACCAGAGGGGGGGGAGTGAATGGGAGCCGATAAAAATTCTTCTCGATGGAGATTGAAACTCCAACAAGATGAACTCCCTCGGTCGGCCCCCGAGATCACACACTCCGCACTTCTACCTTCCGTTTGCCAAAACCACATAGCCACTGGAGTGCTACTGGTCCTAGGAGCAAACACTACTAGCAACCGTAACACACACGCACCCACGACAGCGGAAACAACTCGAAAGGCGGCTGTCCAGAGGGGGGGCGGTTAGACTGGGTATGGTTGGCGGTTAGACCGCCTCCACCAGGCAACCAAGAAATCCTCTGAAACACCTCTTCCAAGAACCAAAACGCACCACGGTTTCACCAACGAGAGGTCTCGGTCGGGGCCATAAAATCTTGGCGAAAACCACAACTTCACCCAGGGGCCTAGGGGCGGTTAGACCGGCTACCAGGGGCGGTCTAACCTCCTGTACCCAGCAACGAACTCTGAGCAAGAACTCCTAGCAAATGGCACTAGAACGACCCGAAATTTCACCCAGACGCTCCTCTGATCAAGGAGAACAAACTCACAGAGGAAAATCCGGTGAAACAGAACTTCGACCTGGAAGGCCCAGGGTGGTTAGACCGCCCCTCCCAGGCGGTTAGACCGCCCCTTCCAGAAAACCTACCCGCAGGTCAAACCTCAACTTCCCAGCGCCCGATCTCCCGAATCACTCCACGGATTGCAGCGAAACTTCGGGAATAGCTGGGTAACCTCCTGTGCAACCCGAATCGCTCACAATCAAGAGGAATCGAAGAAATCACCTCTCTAGGTTACGAACACGCCCAACTCGAAAAACCACCAAATCGAGTCCGATTCAAGAGAGATTTGGGGGCAAAGTCACCAGCCAAAGAGGCACAAGATCCTCATACGTGACACCCACCAAAAACCCCAAGAAATGGTCCTCAAAACTCTGCCAACAAAGAGCTCCGAAAATCACCACAAAGAAGGACGGGAAAAACACTTCTCAACCTTGAGGAACAACGCCGAACCATCTATACATACCATGAAGGTTCGTACAAGGTCTAGCTTGCCACCCATACATCCATCCCTCTTTCTAGATCTCACATGAAGCTCTCAATCTAGTCCTAGGAAAAACTAGAGGAAAATGAGAACGAAAATGGAAAAACAAATGAGCTAGGGTTCCAAGAGTTGCTGCCATCCATCCCCTCAAAGAGTATATATGGAGGCACCCAAAAGACTAAACTACCCTTACTTAATAACTAGGGATACAAGACCCTCAAGGGCAAATATGGAAGTCTTTGGATTTTCTTCATCGGACGGATGCCCGGCGACCGCAACCTGCTTAGCCTCGACGCAAGCCTTGCGATCCCGACGCGTGTCCTCCGCTTCAAAGCATCTCGGCGCCAGCGACCAGGGCGGTCAGACCGCCCCCCGGGCGGTTAGACCGGCCCGGCAATCCGACCGACCCAAGCGAGTCCGACCGCCCCTCCCGGGCGGTTGAACCGTCCTGGGTGGCCACACCTCCTCGTCGAGTCTTCGGCCTCGGTTTTGTGGCTCAATCGAGTAACCCAGTGGTTTTCTGGTGAACCACTGCAAACCCCACGAACTCGGTGTAGCCTCCGCCAATCTCCACTCATGACTTGGCTCCCACATAGTCCTAGCTCGACCTTGGTTTTGAGGCTCTACCAAGAAACCGTCCAGGACTTCATCTTGTTGTTCATGCCACCATGCGGCCCACACTTGACCCCCCTGGCCACCGGGTCCTTCGAACGAAGCCTACTTGTCTTCTCCACACCTAGAGGCCTCACCGGCAATGACCTTACGCGTTTGTTCTTCACCTGCACCAACACGAGTCAAGCCGCAACCTGCACCTACAATACTTAGCCAAGAATCAGTCCACACAACGTTGTCAATCACTCATCACACAAGGAAACGACCATCTACCGGTCCTCGAACCACACATAGTCCTCATAGGGGCTTCCTGCATATGCTTCTCACTAATAAGGATCTAGTAACGCTTAACACTAATGCCAGAATCGTAGTTCTAACAGTCTGCTTGTAATTATCAGGGTCCATAGTTAATTGGATCCTATGTAGAAGAAGAAGTTCCATCTTGCCTCTGTAAGATAGTTCAGAGTTAGTTAGTTCTTAGTTACATCCCTATGACTGGTGATTGATCCGAATTTAGATATGACTTGGTTACTAAATAGCTGGGGGGTGAAGCTGTCTGTTCGTGATCTTGTTATCTAGTTACAAGCTGCAGCTCTATCAGCTATGACTGCATGAATCCAACGGAGATGCAAAACACTGAAAATGCAATTGCATTCACTCATGCTCACATGTTGATTCTTTTATTCCTGTTTTGCCTTAAAAACTATGAATGTTGAGGTTCAGGCTGACCCTACAGTTTACGAATATGATTGTTAGTCAGAAAGGAAGCCTACTTTCAAACCCACATCATGTATTGAAACAGAGATGCTTTACATTTCAACTTTTTTTGAGAATACATTTCAACTGTTTTAAGCCTGCAACATGTGTCCAGATGCAAAGCATCTCTTGTGATGATGCAGTACCATCAGAGTGCAGTTTTGGTCGTGATGCTGGTGAATTGTTGCATATAGCACAAGATGTTCAATAGTCACAGCTCTGCAATTGATTATCGTACAGAAAGTTCACTCACATCAGATTTCTTAAAACCTCACCTCCTTTCCTCGCCTCTCCGCACTCCCGGGGGTACATGTCACCCCGGGAGGCCTCGCAGCGACCGCGCGCAGTAAGACCGCGTCGCAGGTGAGATGGCCACACCTCCGTTCATCTTTTCATGGCTGGGCGGCTGACAGGTGGAACTAGATAAATAGGGCCCGCTGTAAGCTACTGAGGGTGGACAGCGGCGTGTGTAGATGAACCGTAAAAAGTCATGGAGCCCACGGTGTGGGAGAGGGGCGGTCGCGCCGCGCCAGGGCGTGCGCAGCTCCCTAGCTCTTCGGCTTCACTTACAGGTGGACCCCACGGAAGTATGGTGGCCCGCTGTCAGCTGCTGCGTGTAGACACGGACGTCTGTGGGGGTGGGGGAAACGGAAAAACCGTGAGCACCGCGCGGGTGGACTCCTTCTCCTTGGATCCTTTCCTCTCTCCCCCTGCGACCGCGATTCGCTCCGCCCGCCTGCCTGTGCCCAGGATTCCCTCGCCGTGGCCGCGTCGGAGCAGTGCCCCCGTCCCCCCTCCGGAGCAATGCGCAGCGGTGATACACGGCTACTCTACGACCGTACCGTGCTTCCTCTCTCCTCGCTAGCGGAGTGGCCCTAACGACCTTCCTCCGCGAGGGCGTCGCATTGGGCAGGAGCTCGCGTGCTCCCGACCCCCATCAAGATAAGAGCGCCTTCCTCCTCTTCCCCTCACCCCCTTTCTTATCCGCTCTCTCCCCTTCCTCTCACCTCTCGTCCCGGTGCCAAACCCTAGCTCTCCTCGCGGTTCCACACCTCGCTGCATCTGCCAATCTCGGTGTGTGCACTGCAGAGCAGTGAGCTCTGCCCATTTTCTGTGCCCCCTTCCCTTTCAGCTACTTTGGATTCGTTGTTGCTTCATCTGATGAGCAGATTCGTGATTTCCTTGTGTAGGTGCGGCGAGCTGACCATGGCATCCGTGATGTAGGCTGCCAGCGAGGTCGGTGCATGGAGGTGGGTTACCTGGCCTGGATTTGGATGCATTTCTTTTGGTTGGTAGCTGTTGATTTGCGCTGTCTAATCTTTTTGTTGTGTCTGTAGTGACTTCCTCCGTGGATTTGTCAGCAGGATCTGAAGGTGAGTTTGTTCCTCTCTCTTCATCTTTTCGTGTGTTTCTGATTGCTGTGTATTGTGGCCTTGCTGAGTGGATGACTTCTTGTCTTCCTCTTGTGCCTGCAGTGAGCTTAGGGGTTTTGACATCTAGATCTTGGGGTAAGTTTCTGCCTGCTAAGAACTTCATCTTGCGTACACAACATGTTCTTTAGTGCTTTGTTTCAGAAGTTTTGTTTCAGAAGTTATATGGATACTTGCTTCCTTTACTCGGTGATTTGCGTGGCTTATGTGATCTTTTGTGCTCCTTTCCTGCTCAATGTTCATGTTGTAGTAGTGGTTGTATAGAGCATGGTCCTTTGATTTGTGTTTGTGGCAGCAGGTTTATGCTTTTGTGCCCAGCATTTTTAGTGAGAGGCCGTAGAATCATCCACTACTGCACTCTTTTGTGATGCATTTCGTTGTCCTACAAGAATGAAGGCACATGATCTTTGCATGTAGTTTAAAATAAGTGTTGGTTGTTTACGAAAATATTTATGATCGCCTCTGTCTGCATTTTTTGGAGGAACTTTTTTGTTGGTTCCCAAAAAATAGCCCCTGGGTGGTGGGGTTCTGCTTTTCCCCTGTGTGGTGGTTCCCTTATTGTGTGCTTAACACTTGCTGAGCATAACGTATAACTGTTGCAGCTAATTTTTCTAATCCTTAGTTGAACTCATTTTAGAATGTAGTATCTGGCTATCCACCATGTGTAGTTGTAGTTTTAATTTGAAAAAAAAACAGGCTCGTGATGGGTCAATGAATCCACAGATGTTAGATGTCTTTCTGAAAATTAACCATACAGGCAAAGTGCTTCATGTGTGCTTTTTAGGGACACATGGTGCTTCCCGTGTATTTTTTTTGGGGGGGGGACACATGTTGCTTCCTATGTGATTATTCAGGGGACTATAGCTTTGACAAAATTCTGATTGGTTTGATTTGAAGTCTGTTATGGTTTTTTTCTTTGGATGTTTGGTGTTCCTGACCTAATTTTTTTCGTGTCCTGCTGCCTCAGGCGTTTGGGACCCAATAAAATGCCAAGGAAGGCAGCCTAAAAACAGCCAGCTTTGCCGTAGGATATGACCAGATCTAGAGGGTGCCAAGGGATTTAAATCATAGGATTAGTTATTGACTAGATCTGATGGGGAAGAGCTTTGCTTGGGGATCATTCGTGACTGTCTTTTGCAGATAGGTTTGCTTAGGGACCATGTGTGGCTGTCCTTTGTTATTGTTTTTGAAAGCTTTTCATTGTGCTTGCTGGCTTCTTACCAGATGTTGCTGCCATGGCTATGCTCCAGCTCAATTTTGTTTGACTCTGTTTGTTGCTGATCCAAGCATTCTTATAGGTTTCTATATTTACTGTTTTGTTAGTGAAAAGAAAGTTGGTTCATCAAGAGTTCCTGCTGCTGCCTCGTCTGACAAAAGCTTTCAGAAATGAGTTTTCTAACCTATGTTCATGGGATTTAAATATTTCTTAGAGCTGGTGTTTAGCGAGATGCTCATAGCTACTTTAGAATGAGATGTGTCCATTTATTTAGTTGTTTTTAGAGGTCTGCTAAGTGTGGTTCATACCTGCGGACCCATGAGCCATTCTATCTGCTATTTTCAGTTACTATAGCAATTTCTGGAGTGTTGAATATTAGTGTAATTTGAGAAATTGCTAGATTCTATCATGCTCATGCCTTAAATTTCTATACTCCAGGCTTGTCAATGGAATGTGCCCCATGACGTTGCGTTTGGTGGACAAACCTGACCTTTCACTTTACTGGAATAAACATGAGGAAGATCCTTGATGGATTTCCGTGCAGATGTTGCTGCCCTCGGAATGAATAGGCTTAACTGTGCAAAGAGATCGTGAGCATAGTACAATGGCACTGTGATATTGATGTATTAGATGCTGAACAAACACCTCGACCAATAGTCAAGGTTGATGGATGTGTTGTAATATTGTCATGTTATATTTTGAACAAACACCTTTGACGATCGATTAAGATGCATAAATGTGATGTAATATTTATGTATTAGAAGGCAGACAACCACCTATGGTGATGTTTAAGATTGTATGGTACTCATGCGCTTTTATGATATTCTGATCTTGAGCCCCTTATATGTTGTCGTTCCATATACGTATATTGTATTTGGTATGCTTTAGTATGATACTTGTGTGTATTTTTTTCATTCGGTCTCCACCATTGACTTATACACATTGTAGGGCGCGCAATGTGCGCCGTTTGTTCTAGTATGGTGAATTGTGTCACACTTTGGACTGTCTCATCTTCTTTAGTAAGTTAACAGCAGTCAAGCCTTGAGCATCTCATGTCTAGGATTGTTGTGCATTTACCAACTACAAGTTTCAAAGTTAGTCTGCAAGCTTTGATATGCTTGGGATAGGTCTGCAAAACTGAAACTAACCTTCTGTGATAGATCCTAGGTCAACAATCACACCTCTAGTTTCGTATGAGATCACAATAAGAAATTTTGGGAAGTACAAATATAGAAGACTGATGGGAGTCCCATAAGAACCTTCTCTGATCTTATTTTACAATGTAGGATCAGACAAACATAAATGACTTTCCTGAACTGAAGATAATGTTTGCCTACATTGGTTGAGCCTTTTATAATGTACTTATATTTTCAAACTGTTCAGATAGCTCAGTGGGATCTATTGTCTTTCAGAAATAATATGCCTTGTTAAATAATTATCAGTTCGTTTATAATATAGGTAGTTTCCCATCCTGACAGTCAAAGAGAAAAGGTTTTGTTTCTTTCTGATGAACTACCAATTTCCAATCTTTTGCACCACTTTCCAATCTAAGCAGTATAGTAGTGTAGTACCAAAGTATACTGGTGAATTGTTGCATATAGCACCAGATTGTTCAATAGTCACAACTCTGCAATTGATGATGGCTAAAATAGTTTCTCTAGTGAATGCATCATGGGTCAGATCATGGGTGGAATTGTTTCCTTTTCTATAAACATTAAGAATGTGAATTTTAATAAAGTGTTTTAACCTTATTCCTTTTAATCTTTGCTGATGCCATAACCTGTAACTATTTACTTGAAGGAAATGGATATTTTTCGAACATGATGGTAGATGAAACCAATCTATAATATGTTGATAACAATAACAACTCATTTGCTGATCAGCAGTCAGAATCAATGCAAGTCCATTCAGCAGCCCCCTCTTTGAGGCCAAGCCATAAGAGACAAAAGAATTTCAGTGATCACGAAGATGAGGTTTTGGTTTCAGGGTGGATGAATATAAGCTTGGATCCGATCGTGGGCAAAGATCAAAAAAGTGGAAAGTATTGGTCTCGTATTAGTGAGTACTTCCATACATACAGCGAGACAAATTGTCCCATAAGTTCTCTCATGCACCGGTGGGAGACCATACAAAAATGTGTGAACAATTTTTGTGGGTGTCTATCACGGATTGAGACCATACCAAAGAAAGCATGCCAAATCTAAAGATCTTTATCTGCAATTGCTTCTAGTATAATTGTAGGTTCATCCACATGCCCAGTGTACATACCTTGATGTGATGAAGGACAATTTTTCCACGGCCAATGCATACAATCAACTGACCCCAAATTACCGGGGAAACCTCTACACTCGCCAATTGCAAGTAATTTAGCAGTATCAACTTCATTAGGTTTCCTCAAGTAATCATCTCCAAAAATCTCCACTATGGCAGTGACAAATCTTCTCAGACTATCAATAGCAGTACTCTCAGCAATAGGGACATACTCATCTGTTGCATCTGCTGCTACTCCATAACTTAACATCCGAAGTGCTGCAGCAATCTTTTGCAGACTAGAAAGACCAAGTATAGCAACAACGTTTCTTTTCTGCACAAAATATAATATTCATCGTGTTGTTCTACATCTTTCCATATATGTACAAACAATGGATGCCTCATTCGAAACCTGCACGTCAAAAGTAATGAGACACACAAATATGAATTTATATAAAATTGTTGCCTATCAATTTCTTATTTACATACCGACGTCTAAAATAAACATGTCCGTACGTAGGATTTTCTGAAAAATAATCTTGGTACAACCTCTGATGTCTCACTTCTCTATCTCGCCGAAGTACTTGATGCCATAGGATAGAACCACGATGTTTTGGTTCATCATCCGACTCGTCCGCATTAATAGCCACGTGAGTAACCCCGAGTAAGAAATCATCATCATCATCTGACGTTGATTCCAGCACCATCTTCATGGAAAGGCTTTGTCGACTCATAGTGAATCCGTTTTACCTATCTCCAATTGGAATCGTGGAAGGTAGCATAGGGAGGGCAGTGGTGGTGCAGGGAGTACGACAGCGCAGGGAGGGCGGCGGTGCAGAAGGGGCGAGTCGGGCGAAGGCACAGAGGGCATGATGAGAGGACAACATGCGTGAGAGGGATAGTTGGCCCAAGTGTGGCCCATTAAAGATGATGTGGCATGGATTAAAATTTTGGGAAGTAATTATTAGGAAACTGCTGTAGGAAGCAAAACTTTTGGGGTACTTTAATTTTTAGCAGACCCCCAATACATAGTATTTGGGGTAATATTTTCGCATTCTCTTGGAGATGCTCGGCCCCCAAAATTAAGTATACCTGTATACTACATATAGCCTATGTATACTAAGTGCCCAACTTAAACAAGCAAACAAGTGATCCAAGTTCATCTAATCAGTAGTTCATCTCCACCGGAGCGAAGCCAGGATTTAACCATATGAGGCATGAACTAAAGAAAGTAAAAATCACGCAATATGAATTGACTCATATGTGATAGTGACATATATCAAAAGTCTTAATCAAAACAAAGTTATATATGTATGAACTTAAAATTAGCTCTATGATTAGCAACAAGATCATAGGCTTTAATAATTTCATGAGTACTAATTGATGCAAGCAATTCATTCTCAATATAAACTACCAAACAATCTCACGAATTCAACTTCAATCATACATCTAAGGGTCCGTTTGGTAGAGCTTCAACAACAGCTTCATGAGCTGTTTTGGAAGACGTGAAACGCGCTCTCTAAGGGCTTGTTCGCTTCCATGGGATTCAATCCGACCGGAATAATAGATGTGTGAAGAAAATTATGATAGAGACTCGGATTTATTCCGGATCAAGAATTAATTTACTCATCATGATAGGTAGAACAAGAGACACGAAGAGTCGGATTGGTTCAACACCCCTTGACTAGTGGATTGCTTCCACGCCTTTTGATGTATCTATCATGAGCAAATTTATTTTTGACCCGGAATAAATCCGGATCTTTTATACTAGCTACCATGATTTTCTTGTTATATTCATCAATTCCGGTCGGAATCCAATCCGGTGGAAACGAATGTGGCCTAAGGGCTAGTTCGTTTCCACAGGATTCAATCCGGACGGAAATGACAGATACTATAGAAAAAATCAATATAGATAATATAGAGACCCGGATTTATTCCGGTTCGAGAACTAATTTACTCATCATGATAAGCACAACAAGGAACCAAAGAGCCGGATTGATTCCGCACCTCTTGACTAGTGGATTAATTCCGAGTCTCTTGATGTCCATATCATGAGTAAATTGGTTTCCAACACGGAGAATAAATCCGGATCTCTTATAGGAGCTATCATGATTTTCTTGTTATGTTTATCAATTCGACCGGATCCAATCCTGTAGAAACCAACCGGCCCTAAGGCCTCATTCGTTTCCACGGGATCAATTCCGATCGGAATGGATAATACAACAACAAAATCATGATAGTTACTATAAGAGATCCGGATTTATTCCGGTCGAAAATTAATTTGCTCATGATAGGTACACCAAAAGGCTCGGAATCAATCCACTGGTCAAGAGGTGTGGAACCAATCCGGCTCTACGGTGTCTTATTCTACCTATCATGATTAATAAATTAATTTTTGATCCGAATAAATCCGAACCAATATCATAATTTTCTTCACACATTTATTATTTCGTCCGGATTGAATCCCACCGAAGCGAAGCCCTAAAGCGTTTTCGCGCAGACGAAGCTGAAAAAACCAGCTTCGCCCGCTCCCCCGCAGCTCCCTCCCCGGTGTTTCCTACCTTTTCCCTAGGGGTGGAGCCCACGAGTGGTCGGCGCAGCTGGTGGTGGCCGGAGGACGCGGTGGAGACGGCGGATCGACGACCGACAGACGCGATGGAGATGGTGGACGGACGGGGGCGGAGGACCAGGAGTGGTGCCGGCGAGATGGGGCGGCGGGGTGGCAGCAGTTCGATGCAGACGCGGCGCGGCCGGAGCCCTCCGGCGCGGTGGTGCTGGAGGATGGCGCGCAGAGGAAGGGCCGCCCTTGGCCGAGGCCCAAGGCCGCCTGAGTTGACCGCCGGAGTTGGCCGAG
The DNA here is from genome assembly GCA_947561735.1 of Cenchrus americanus. Lineage (NCBI taxonomy): Eukaryota > Viridiplantae > Streptophyta > Magnoliopsida > Poales > Poaceae > Cenchrus > Cenchrus americanus. The sequence goes on along the minus strand of OX387241.1, from coordinate 261,680,441 downwards.
GCCGCTGGAGGAGAGCGCACGGGTCTCCAACACCGCGGGAGGGGAGTGGAGTATGCTTCGCACGGCTACCGTCGGGGAGGGGCCACTGCGGTGCTCCTGTCGTCGTCGGGGAGGAGCCACGCGTGAGGAACTGAGGATCGCCGCCGCCGCCGCCGCTCGTTCCGCAGGAAAAAGGCTATCGATGCTTCTGGAGGAACTCGTGCGTGAGAAGATAAGGAAGGAGTAAAAAGGAAATAAAAAATAAAAGAAATAATATGAAGGAAAAAGAAAATAGAAAAAGAAGGAAGGAAAAGGGAAATAGAAAAATAAAAGAAAGAAAAAGAAAAGGGAAACGAAGTGAAGTGTATTATCGACATTTCACCTTCTTATCCTGTTTACACAGCCAGGAGAAACTGTTTTGCCAAACGTTTTTTCATAACATTTGTAGATTCATCATAGAATCTGCTTCACTGGCACAGCCACAGCCGGAGTTGTCACAGCCGCAGACACAGCTCTACCAAACGCACCCTAAGACGTGTCTTCGCAATTTTCATAGCTGAAAAGCTTGTTCCAATGTTCCTTATTTTTTAGAAAAGAGAATACATTTCAATGTTCCAACATCTGCATAAAACTATACATATAGTTGTTTCTTAATACAACCATGGTATATTCTTCCATTTTTCCTATTTCTTGTACACAAAATTGGATTATCCAAATCATTTTTTAATGTTTTTTAAAAGCTATGGTATAGCTGATTAGATGTAGCAATCTGTACTCCTGTTTTCACTTCTAAATATAGAACAGACTACAGTAACATCAGCTTTGAAGAGCCTCCCAATGTAAATTTTGCCATGGCCCCCGAAGGACCGGCCCTGCCAGAAGCTAGCGATCTTGGAAGTCTTCCTTCCTACTTGACTAACTCCGTTGCGCATGCTGGATGCTAGCTTGGAATTGAGCAATGATACACGGCTGCATGCATGTGCCAGGCTGCCAGACGGAGGCAGGACGAGAGCAGTCGTTTTCGATCGTAGACAAAGGGACGACCAGCAAGAGCAACGCATTTTCACGAGAAACTTTGCATCCGTTCTTAAATATATAATATTCATTTGTTTACAAATATTTTTGCAAATTGATAACCAACAGTTTAAATTTAAAGTACGTTTGATAATAGATATAATGATATACATTTTACTTTAGTTAACTAATTTGTTCAATATATATTGGTGGTGAAATTGTGAATGTGCTTGTAGTCCAATGGTACAACGGTCCAGTGGGACGCTACCACTAGAGTTCCAATCCCAGTGCTCGCACCTTTTCATGGATTTATTCCGAGATTTTCTTTTTTTTAACGAACCGCACAAAACAGTGCGCATTTCATTGATATAGAAGAAAATACAAGACTACAGCTCTGGGAAGCCATAGGCAGGGAACAAAAAGAAAGAAAAAACAAAGACTCACCCGGTTGGATTGGGACGTCAACACGGGTTACCGCACACCGGCCGTTTGGATTGGGACCTCAGCACGGCCGCACCACTATACTCCACCCTCCTAAAAACCACAGCCGCAAAAGAAGGGCACAAACACAGCACACGCCCACCGCAAACACCCTAGCAGACATCGAGACTTCGACGAGTCCCGACGCTGAAACAGGAGCAGAAAGGGAGCAGACGTCACCACACCAAGAAGGTCGCCGCCGTGCAGGACCCTTCGCCGTAGTGCCGCTGCAACAAAGACCAAACTTCCTGACGGAGCGAAAACACCGAGTTCGAGCAACTCTCCACGCGCGGGGGCCTCGCCACATCCGCCGCCGGACTCCTCCTCTCACGTGCGCGGGGGCCACGCCACGCCCGCCACCAAGCTCACGCATCGAACCCGTTTTGAAGATACCCCCAAGAAGGAGGGCCAAGATGCTCCACGCCCAAGCCCTGAACCAACGCCGAACCGCCGCTGAAGACCGAATTCAATTCGTTGCTTCCCCTTGCCATAGGCAGTTGCTATCCAGCCGGCGGATCAAGGTTGTCGCTCGCGCCGTCGCTGACGTTGTACCGCACCAGGAGGTTCCAACCATGTTGAAGCAACCCGCCGCGATCCGCTGCAAGCCAAGTCGACCCCCGCTGTTGTTGCCACAAGCGCCATCTAGCGACGTTGTCCCGCACCGCACTGGCCATTGCAACAATGCCAGCCGCTGTGGTCCGCTGCAAGTAGCCAACACAATAATAAGAAGACGACCCCCGACCACCAACTAGAAAGTTGTTGCCTCCGACGTGAGGAAGGCAGCTCCCATCCTTGCCCGCCGCACAACAGGAATGTCACAACGACTGAGGAAGCCATGGCAGGGGACCAACATCACCGCGGCCAAGCAAGGTCTCAAGAGTCGACGCCTCCAGGGAGGGAACGACGCAAGTGGTGCTGTCGTCGCTCGTCCAGAAAGACAGGGTTTTCACCCAGAGACCAAAGTGCAACAGGGTGTAGCTCCTGAGTGACGCCCCCAACGGGGAGAGCGACGTCCAAAGACGCCGCCGCCAAAGGCTTTCGCCTGGAGCAGGAACACCCTAGCTGCATACACCTGGCACGGCGTTCCGGTAACACCACCACGGCCGCCACCGCCGAAAGTCGCCACTGTCGCAACCACTGCGTCGCACCGTCGAGACACCCAACCTCTGCAGCCTCCTCCGGCGACACCAAGTCGCCCACGCACTTCGCCGCCTCCTCTGCAGTGGTGCTCACTGCCTCCTCATTCGACTGCCAGCCTGCAGTCGTCTCCAAGATGCGCCCCTCAGCACGTACGCGCCGCAAGGCCAGGGCGCCGTCACAGCCGACCCAGGAAGGGAGGCCACCGCTGACGTTCCCCCGCCGCTCGCCGCGAGCACCAAGGGCGCGTGCCACCACGACGCAGGCGCCACCCGCGCCGGGCCGTCGGCCGCCGCGCCACCATGGCGCCGCGCCGAGAGCAGTGCCACGCCCCCACGGTGCCACACCGCCCACCGGGCGCGGAGACGCACGCGGTCGCGCAGCCACACATCCGCGCCGCGAGCGGCCGCCGCGCCGTGAACCCGTAGCCGTGTAGTAGCCGCCGCCGCTCCGCCAAGGGCTCACACCGACATTGACCACCCGGAGCCGTCGGAAGTCGCGCCGGGCCACGGCATCCAACCGTAGGGTCGTCGGATCCGCACCCGCCGGCCCCCGCATCCGGGCGTCCTCGGCGAGGTCGGCCCACCGGCACCGCCGTGGGACGCCACACTCCGTCGACCTAGGTGCCCGCGTCCGCCTAAATCGAGGGAGGAGGGGTCCGCCCCGCCGCCGCCGTCCTTGCCGGCCCGGTCGGACTCCGCGGCCGGCTCCGTGACGGCGCGCGCGGCGATGGGAGGAAGGAGGGAGGGAGGCGGGCGGGCGGCGGCGGTGGGTCGCCCGCCCGTGTCGCCCACGCGGGAGCGACGCGTGGGGATTCCGATATTTTCCGACATTATGCTTAAAGTGGTACACAACATTCTCGTCATTCTCGTCGACGACGAGGCGCCAGATCTGCCGGTACTCAGCCATTCGAAGGTGCTCATAGGGGTAGGGTTTGCGTACGTGGGTGAGTGTGTGTGCATGGTGTGAGCGTCTGCATTGTACTGTGTAATTCTCAAAAAAATATTGGTGGTCAAAATTGAAGTAAGTTGGAGTAGATCCCACCAGTGTTCCAATCCTGATGCTCACACCTTTTCCTGAATTTATTTTTGTGATTTTCCGTCATTATGCTTTAAGTGGTAAGCGATGTTCCTGTCGACGACGAGGCGCAAGTTCTGACTTCAGGAAAAAATATTGGTGGTAAAAATAGAAGTAATTGGAGTAGATCCCACTAGGTTTCCAATCCTGGTGCTCGGACCTTTTCTTTGATTTATTCCGGGATTTTCTGACATTATGCTTTAAGTGGTAAGCGACGTTCCCGTCGACGACGAGGCGCCGGTCCTGAGTTCAGGAAACTCCAGATCTGCTGGTACTCGGCCCTTGAAGGTGCTCATATGGGTAGGGTTTGCGTACGTGTGTTCATAGGGGTGAGTGTGCGTGCGTGGTGTAAGCGTCTGCATTATACTGTGTAATTCTAAAAAAATATTGGTGGTCAAAATTGAAGTAAATAGGAGTAGATCCCATGCGCACGGCGGCTATGAGCCTGTTTCGGCTGATACGAAGAATAATGTTCAGCTGGTAGATTGAATAGCATGGTGAAAGAGGAAAATAAGCCGAAATAAGTTGAGAATGAGAATTGAGATAAGCTGAGCCGAGATAAACAACAGCCTCAGTGTCCAAATCCTGAAATCCATGTGGGCTCGTGGCATCTGCTCGCTACTCGCTACTCGCAGCGAGTGCAACGGCGGTCAGCGATGGTTGGCACAGCACTCCACGTCGAACACCATGCACCGAGAAGACGGGCACCCCGATCTTCTCTATATAAATCGGCAGCAGCATAACATCTCAGATCACATCACAAAAACACCACCACTCTTGAGGAGCTTAAGCACTGACCACATCAGCATGGCAAACCTGCCCAAGACCCTCACGCACTACGGGAAAACCGACGTTTGCCGTGCGTTATTATGTTTGCCGTGCGTTTTATATCGGGACGCACGGCAAAGCCATTCTTTGCCGTGCGTCACAGCTTCAGCGCACGGCAAACATTTACGCACGGTAACTACACTCTTTGCCGTGCGTTTTCCAAAGGGCGCACGGCAAAGAAAAATCTTTGCCGTGCGTTTTTGTAGAGACGCACGGCAATCCGTGTTTGCTAACGCCACCACCCCTGGACCTTCCCTTCTCTCAATGGACGTCAACCTTTGCCGTGCGTCTTCTCAAAACGCACGGCAAAGACGGATTGTTTGCCGTGCGTTTTATGTGGGCACACAACAAAGTTTTTTTAAAAAATGTGGTTTCTTACCTTCTTTTAATTTTTCCTCCACTAATACATTATTTTGTACTCTATACTTCAATTATGTAATCATATCTATCTTTTTGCGAATTTTAACGAATTTCTTTCATTCAAAGCATTTTTTTCTTATAAATCAAATTTGAACTGCAAGTGCATAAAATAATATAGTATAGTTCGTGAAAAAATGATATTCGTGTAATTGATATCTTTTTAAGACCTTACCCTTGAAAGTACTTGAAATTTCAAACAATTTGTCCGCGAAGAATGAAAATCCATGTGTATTCGAAATGTTTTTTAATTGTATAAAATGCAAACGGAGTTTGAAAGTCATGAGATTTGACGAGAGCTCATGAAATACTATGGGAAGGTTGTGAAAAATAGTAGAGAAAGGTTTTGAACAATCGTCGCACACGGTGTTTAGAAATCAAGACTTCTCACGAGAAGTTTTAGATTGTTTACAGTAACTTCATTAGGTTTGTGGTCTTCGTAAAGTTCATAATGTGTTTTTGACTTCAAAACTTTTTCTCTAGTGAACGTACATCATACATTGTCACATATTATTTTACGGTAATTATTCGCATTCATTCATTATTTTTTTAATATTCGCATTCACGAAAAGGTGAAAGAATTGAAATATATAGTGAAAGAATTGAAATATATAGTTGTTTGCCGTGCGCCACTAATGAAAGTGCACGGCAAACGGGCGTCTTTGCCGTGCGCCTGGGTCCGTAGCGCACGGCAAAAAATCTTGGGCCCACCCCTTATCTCTTCTTCTTCCACCACATCACACTACGCACCCGAGCCCCACACACCCGGCCCCGCCCCACCTCGCGCCTCCCCCTTCCCCCCGATGCCGCCCGCTCCCGACCCCCGCCACCGCCGACCGGCCGCGCCCGCCACCGCGCCCCCGCCGGCCGCGCCCGCCACCGCGCCCCCGCCGGCCGCGCCCGCCCCCGCCTCCCGTGCCCCCGTCGCCCGGCCGCGGCCGCCCCCGCCCCTCCCCTCCCCAAGGCGCGTCGCCACCCTCCCGCGCCCGTCCCAGTCCGCATCCGCTGGAGGCGCCGGCCGCGGCACCATCCCCCGGCCCCGGATCCGTGCCGGGCCCCGGCCGCTGCACCGTCCCCGGCGCCGAATCCGCGGCCTCCCGCGGAGATCCCCCATCTCCTTTCCCAGAGTTGCAGTCCTCTGCCTCCTCCCATCTCTCTCCCTCTCTCTCTGTGTGGACCTGTGGTCTGTGTCGCAAGCCAAGAACAAGCAGCGAGCGTGGTGGGGCTGCGTCGGGGAGTATCCACCGGTCGACGGGGTGCCGGCGCACGCCATGCGGTTGCTCGTCCCCGACGGCGCGCGCCGGCAGCGGCTGCTGCAGTGCGAGGCGCACCTGCCGCTGCCGCCGGCATCCCCGCCACCGCCCGCGCCGGCGTCCCCTGCTCCGGCAGCGGCGGGAGGGAGGACGGTGGTGGTGGGGATCAGGCGGGACGCCGCCAACCGGGAGCTCCTCACCTGGGCGCTCGTCAAGGTCGCCTCTTCCATTTTTTTATCCAACGCCTTCGACGTTTGGGCACCTCAGTTGTTTTGCTTTTTAATTTTGACAACCACTGATCCCATTCACCATCCTTAGAATTCTACTGCAAGCTTTGGATTTCTTTGAAAAAAACAGATGGTGCCTCAGTGTTCTTATCAGTTTGTTGTTCCATTTACACATATCAGATTAATTTGGAGCTCAAGGTCTGCGGAGGATCGTCAATTCGCAAAAGTCTGGTCAAAGAAGCAGCTTCCTGTGGCGCCGCCCATCTCATCCTCGGTGTTGCCCAGAATTCCCGGTCTTTTGGGTACTTATTTTGATGCATTGCCCGCTACATATCGCCCATTTAGTCCAAATATGTATTTATTGTCTGATGCAAGTACTGTCTTTTTGGCACCTCCAAACATTCAGATCCTCTTCCACATCAGTTGCCAAGTACTGCTCAAAGAGAGTTCCGGTGGGCTGCTCGGTCCTTGCAGTGAACAACGGCAAAGTTGTTTACCATAAAGACGGGGGCCATGGGATGCAACATGAACTGTACCAAAGCACAAGTATGTTGGCAGCGCAAATTCATTTGATTTTTTTTTCATTTTTGTTGTTTCAGAGTTGCTATGAATTCAGTATGCTGAAGCATGGATTCGAAATGCAGTACCTGAGACTCCAAGGAGGAGCTACCGGAAGCTCTTGTCATCCATGATAGGAGAGAAGCTTTGGGATGTACATGGAAAGGACAGCAGGTCTATTTCTCGTGCCGTCACCATGCCAATGAGGCCTCCCCCCTCATCCATGCCCATGAGGTCTCCCGCACGATCAAAAGAAGCTTCACTAGCATTGGTTCCGGTGAAAGCTTGCCGGCGCGAATCAGCAGAAGTAGCAACTGGATGGCCCCTCTTGAGGAAGAAGTTCTTGCCAGACTGGAAAGCTTCCCTGCCTGACAAGTCCAAAATGTCCGTGGTGCAGTGGGCGATGCGGCACTGCTGCTGCGGGGAGCATGTTTTCCTTCCGGTATATGTCTGTTTATGTCAGTACCATGTGGATGAGCTAAGCACAAGTTATTGGTAAGATGCGAGATAATAATGATGTGATGTCTCAGATTGATCTCGGTCCGGTGAGGAGCAGGGGCGGCCACTCCGGCGGCGGGATTTGGAGCGGCGACGGTGGATCCTCGTCCATGGCGCGCGTCGAGCCTCCCTCTAGCACTCTTCGGTATGCCCATGATTTGTGGAATTTAGGGAAGGTTTCTTCGATTGCTTTTACTCATTATTATTATTGTTATATGCGCGCAGATTTTTTAGTTCCTGCGTTCGGATGCGAGTATGTCTTACGGTTAGGAAATTCTGTGTGCATGGGAGCAGTTTGCTCTAGTTTTTGGTGGTTTAAAAATATGAGAAGAAAGATTCTTTTCAGTAAATTAAGATTTGTTTGCCGAAAAGATTAATCCTTTTAAAGCTGGATCTGTCGGAGGGCAGTTTTGGCCTAGTTTTGGGTCGTTCTAAAGCATGACAAGCTAGGTTCTTTGTAGTATATTGAGATTTGGATAATTGTTTGACTAAAGTTATATCTTTTAAGCTAAAACTAGTTGAGGCGAGTTTATTGGGGAGATTTATATGTCTCGATGCTGCCCATGCGAGATTTGACTCGAGCGATTTCTAGATCTATCACTTTGCATGTATATCCGGATTGATCTTGTTGTAATGGTTCCGTATGTTCTATGTAACTATCTTGGTAGATACTGTCACAAAAACAGCGAACCAAAGGTGGCGAATTGATAGTTTTATTTTTTTTGTAATTCGTTTTGTCCTGTTAGGATTGTCCGAATCCCGAACTTTCGGGCAAGCCTATTATGTTCATTATTACAAGAGATGGTTTAAAGTGGGGTTTGTGTGATATCTTTTGATTTCATCTTCACTTTTTATATATTATTGAAATATCTCTAGCTCTTGCCGATTCGACGTATTAAATGGACCTCATATGTGCATATAAGATGAGAGGTTGAGATCATTTATGATATTACATGGAATCGATAGACAAACAATGTGATATGTGCCGTAATTGTTTGCTCTTTTTTTAATTTGTATATACGGTGATAAGTGCAAGCATGTCAACATGCCCCTCCGAACGGGGGCTTTGGGGTTTTTTTATTTTTTTAGAAAATGTTTGCCGTGCGTTTTTTATGGTGGCGCGCGGCAAAAGGGGCCCCGTTTGCCGTGCGTTTTTAGGCGGGCGCACGGCAAACGGCCTATGTTTGCCGTGCGTTTTTCCTGGAGGCGCACGGCAAACAACCCCTTTTTTGCCGTGCGTTTTGATCTCGGCGCACGGCAAAGGTTGTCCCACGCCGTTTGGCGCCGGTGCCGTTAGTTGCTTTTGTTTGCCGTGCGTCGTGAAAAAATGCACCGGCAAAGATTTTCTACCGTGCATTGTCGGACGCGGCGCACGGCAAAGGTGCTTCGCCGTGCAAAATCTTCCGTGCGACCTTTGTGCGTGCGCGACGAAAAACGCACGGCAAAAGGTTTGCCGTGCGTTTTTTTGCCTTTGCCGTGCGCTCGGGCTTGCGCTCCTGTGCGCTGCCGGCCCGGCCGCCGCGCAGAACTGCGGCTGCCAGTCAGGCTACTGCTGCAGCAAGTACGGATACTGCGGCACGACCAGCGAGTACTGCGGCGCTGGGTGCCAGTCGGGGCCCTGCACCGGGACCACCGGCAGCGGCGGCGTGGACGTGGATAGCGTCGTCACCGACGCGTTCTTCAACGGCATCAAATCCCAAGCCGGGAGCGGGTGCGAGGGCAGCAACTTCTACACGCGGAACGCGTTCGTGAGCGCCGCCGGCGCGTACTCCGGCTTCGCCCACGGCGGCTCGGCGGACGATGGCAAGCGCGAGATCGCCGCCTTCTTCGCGCACGTCACGCACGAGACTGGACGTAAGCTGATCGAACCGAACACTGGGATCTATGACTGCATGCATATATCCCGTTCTGAACTTCTCATCAGTTTGGAACCTCGTCTTTGCTAATACTTGATTTGCTTGGCTTGATGGTATACCTGCAGATTTCTGCTACATCAGCGAGATCAACAAGGCCAACAGCTACTGCGACTCGAGCAACACGCAGTGGCCGTGCGCCTCGGGGAAGAAGTACTACGGGCGCGGCCCGCTGCAGATCTCGTGGAACTACAACTACGGGCCGGCGGGGAAGAGCATCGGCTTCGACGGGCTCGGGAACCCAGACGCGGTGGCGCAGGACGCCGTGGTCGCGTTCAAGACGGCGTTCTGGTTCTGGATGAACAACGTGCACGGGGTGATGTCGCAGGGGTTCGGCGCCACCACCAGGGCCGTCAACGGCGCGCTCGAGTGCGACGGCAAGAACACCGATAAAATGAACGCGAGGGCGGGATACTACAAGCAGTACTGCCAGCAGCTCGGCGTCGAACCCGGGAGCAACCTCACCTGCTAGACAGGTGCTGCTTGGGTCATACGGATGCATGCTTGGCTCTATAGAAGGATGGGCATACATACTTGGTGTTGTACACTTATGTGTACTGTCGCCATGTACTAGTAGGTTGTCGTAATAATCCAGGGGGCACACCCTTTGTTACTACTGTACCTGAATAAACAGCTTTTGGAATAAACTATGCAGATTGCAGCGAACACTTTTGCAATTATATGCGATTCGAGTGTAGTACTTGTTTTAATGTTTACAGCACTAATAATAATGTACCTTGAGAATAGTAGTATTTGGCTCCCCTCTATCAGTTTTGGGAGTAATTTCACTGGCCTTCGCTCTCTGACATCAGAAAGCAACGACAATGTGCTAATCTTCATCAGAAGAAAAAATAGAAACAAAAGAATGGTATCAGTCACGTGCTCATGTGACTAAATTTACAAGCAATGATCAGTACAACATTATTCGTGACCGGCACATTCCGATTCAAGGGCCCATCGTCTTTGTTCAATCTCTAAGCTTGCGCTTGCCTCTCTGTGTCTGGCTGTCTGCATGCGTTTCTCGCTCGAATACTTGATGCAAATTTTCTTTTCCTGACAGGGTGTTCGATCCGTTGGGGTGTGCATGGTGAGCTTGGAATCGATTTGCAGATAACAGATCTAGACGCATAGTTGAAATCCTTTTCTTCTAGAAAACTGACTAGTACGAAGAGTCCAACTGTCCACGATGGCAGATACTGAAGACACAAGTGGTGGGGATGGAGACGGGGACGACGGGCCGGGGCCGGGGAACAAGGACGTCTAATAGAAGGCTCGTAAACTAACAGAGTATGTAGCAGTCAAGAAGACAAACAATGTAGCAAACGGTGCTCCCCTCGACTTCTTCGTGTATCCATCAACACCGACATCATGTGGAACTTTTGGCGACGACTAGGCCGACGACCGGAGGAGCTGTTCCTGCTGCCTCTTGCGTAGAGAATTAATCAGCTAGGCCTCAAGAGTGAATTAGTTGCCTCCTACTGACTTAGGAGGACTTGTTTGGAAAGAAGGAATAGAAAACGCAGGAACGGAAAGAAACAATCAATGACATAAATGACATAGCATTTGTGGCAAAACAGAGGAATGAAAACAGAGGAACAAGATGAAGATGTTATTTGGAACGTACGATTGGAAAAAAAAGAAAGAAAATCTTTGACTTAGTTGTATAAATAGATTTTATGTCGTTTAGCCCATAATGCAATTTCATATAAATAAATTGAAAGATCATTGATATAAATTCTATATTAACAAATAATTGATTAATAGACTCATAGCTCCATGAGTCGGTGGGAATTGTGGGCTTTAGGCCCAAAACACACATGGGTGGCTTTTTTTCTGCTCTTCTTTTTTCTCTCTTCTCCACGGTATATGTTTACTAGTGCGTCAACATGTGTCTCCACACGGGCTAGCACTTTACTTTAAGCACTGTATACTTTTATTAGGAGCATCATAATAAGGTTCACACAATTTTGCAACATAGACCATAAATATAATATATTAAACAGTGACCTGACGAAGACGACGAAGCTAGAGGAAGGTTTAGTGACCTGACGAAGACAACGGAGCCGGGGAAGATCTAGTGACTTGACAAAGGTGACGATGGAGCCGGAGGGAGGTCTAGCGACCTAACGAGGGTGACAACAAAAACACCGGGAGGTCTAATGACATGATGAAGACGACGGAGCCAGAGGAAGGACGAAGACGACAGAGCCAAAGGAAGATCTAGCGACCTGACAAAGGTGACGATGGAGCCGGAGGGAGGTCTAGCGACCTAACGAAGACGATGCCAAAGATGGAGGAAGGTCTAGCAACCTGACGAGAGTGATGACGGGGCCGGAGGGAGGTCTAGCGACCTAACGCCGGCGACAATGGAGCCACAGGGAAATCTACTGAAGATGACACCAGAGCTGCAAAGAGGTCTAGCGACATGACAAAGATGATGTCGAAGCTGCAAGGAGCTTGTCCTGTAAAATAAAATAAACACCAGGTCTATGTATCAATCTGTCAAATATAATGAAAACTTAGCCTGAGCTAAATAAGCAGGTGTTGAGTAATGCTAGCCGGAGCTGAACATTCTTATGCTATGTTTCGTTTTAAAAAGGCATTCCACTTACCGTGCCAGACACGCATTATGCGGACTCGAAAGCTCTGAAGCTGGAAAGTGTTTCACCCCTCTACAATGCTCAGCAGGGAGCCTTAGATGTAGCTGACGCATGGGGAAAGGCCTAGGACCAGGTTTTGCAACCACACAACATCAAATACTCATAATGAGAGTTAAGCAGTTAAAGGAAGAACGCACATATAAGGGATAGACCCCACAGGTCTGGCGACCCTTAGATTGGCATGGCCAATCCCCCGAGCATGTTGAGAGGGAGAGGAACATAACACAAGACAAAAATTTGAACCCTCAAGTCTGGCTACATATGTGTTGGCATGGCCAAGCCCCCGAGCATATCGAGGGGAGATATCGGAAGAGCAGACAAATACATGTAGAGCAGGTCTAAAAAAATTGAAGTTATAAAATATTTAATTGAAACTGGCACTTAGCTTGCGTGTGGCCCAAAAGATCGTCGTGGCCGAGGTTGGCGCGTTGACGTGTTGTCGGAGCCATCGAAGAGGTCGTCGGTGTACCGCAGCCGATCGCCAAATTGTGGGACCACCTAGCTGTTGCGGCCGTATGTAGCAGGTAGTAGATGCATGCTCACGTACATGATCAATTGCTTGATGCATCTACACGCGTGTGGACACATTGGTTCTCCAAATTACTTGCTTTTTCTTGGTTTCCAAAGATCAACGTGATGACTCACATCGTCACACTGCCTAGCGGCGGATAGATTTTTTTACGAGACGGACAAGGAGTCGGACGCATGCTAGATGCCGCTGTGTTGACAACGTATGGCCCCCGGGGGCGTTCGAGACTTGACTAGATGTCCGCCGAGTCGGCGAGTCCGGCTTGGTCGGCAGCGGCAGCGGCAGCAACAACCCGGAGTCTTCCTCGGAGGAGGCCCTCCAGGTTGGCGTAGCCAGGATTATAACTTTGGTATGCCGTATAAATTTTTTCTATAAAATTAGGTATAATCCATTTGAAAAATGGGTAGAACTTGACTGTAATGTTTCGAAATAAAAAACTAAATAGTAAAACTTCATAGCAAGGAACACATTTTATATGCAGCATAATGACAATTAAACAGTAGACTCGCATCATTGCAATCTAATAATTATATTTTACATATTTACATACTATAATCACTGGATGCTTAATTGTGCATATCCGATCTTCTTAGCATAGTGGATAGAGAACGACAGTGTAGATCACACATTGGATGGGAGTGGAGAGGATGCGTGAGTCACGTTGTCAGGCAGCTTGTTCTGTGCATGGATCGACCGAGGAGTTGGGCCAGGAGCGTTGGCTGCCGGTGAGGAACGGAGGAGCGCTGGCCTCAGCGGCGGCCGAGCAGTGCGGCCTTGCGGGTCTGCCTTTGTCTGGTTCGAGTGCTAACCAATAGGGATGAAAATGATCGGATACAAATGGATACTACCACGGGTAAGGAGAGGGGCTTTAGTACTGGTTGGAGAGGGGTATAGGTCTCTTAAGTCCAACCGGGACTAAAATTCAGAGACAAAAGACCTCTCTCTTTAGTCCCGGGTGGTATTACGAACCGAGACTAAAGGGGGGCACGCCAGCACCTGCGTCCACCCCCTTTAGTCTCGGTTGGTAATACCAACCGGGACTAAAAGGTCTCGTTTCTCTTTTTTTATCTGATTTGAGCGTATATTGTAATTATTGTCTAACCCGTATATGCACGTATACATATTTGAACATGTATATAGGTATATACCTGTCTATATATACCATATACGCAGTTAGACTTATATATAAAGTTTTTGAAGTTAGACTTATATATAAACTTACATAAACTTAGAAATATACACATCAAAATAGATAGTATTTATACATCAAAATATTGTTCACTTCAAATTTCTAGTCTCTATTAGATTTTTTGTATGCATCAGAATGATGTTTTCCTGTTGGCATAACCACCTCCTCATGTATGAATCCCAAGATACTTTCTTGAATCGCCGAAAGACGATCCTTCAGAATGACCTCGTCCTTAACCATATCCATCTGTATAATGTGAAAATATGTTAATATATTACACCCAACAATTAAATATAGAAGCGGTTACGAAATGGTGTATTATTAATAGGTTTATTTAATTAACTTACATCATAATTTCTGGACTTTGCACTTGCCAAACATCGTATGTGCTCACAGACATAGTATCCACATAAATTATTTCCTTGTCCCTGTCTCAATCACTAAAGTGGATAGGAGAAAATGTTATGAAATATAAGTGTGATAAATTTAAATTTTCTCAAATATGAAGTTGTTATTTGGATTACGTACCAGATAATCAGTATAGAATGTAATTGTTGGGTTAAATTCACCTTCTTTCTCCGCGATGAATTTTTTCCAAGCTCTGAGGAAAATTAATGAGAGATAATGTGTTAGTAAAAGCATATCTTGAAACAAATATTGGAGGTTTTGGTAACTTGCGGGTAAAAGAATATATATATATATATATTGCATTTAAAAGAATATCCTAGGTAGAATTATTACACTTGAAACATATCTTGAAGGTTTTGGTAACTTGCGGGGTTTTTTCTCAATGAATCTCACACCATGACGTTGCTATTGTCGACTTGAATGATCATAAGAATCCAGTGGAAATTGTATATACATGGTCATAATAGTCATACAAATTAGAAATAAATAGAATTAGCAAAGACAATTAGATGACAATTGCACATGCTCACTGCTGTAAGGTAGTAGTATGAGATCCTTGCCATGAAACTTAGACAAGGTCCCATAGATTGTCGTGATTGTTGTGTCTAGTTGATGCTTGATCTCAAACTCGTTGACTTTTGATGGGTCCATGAAACCAATACTGGCAATATTCTTTTTTTTGCATCTCATGTTTTTGCAGGCTACCAAAAATGAAATACAAATTTAATTAGTAAATCCACATACGTAATAATTTAATTAATAAACATAAAAAAGACGCAACTTACAGACACCAAGCGACGATAAGATTGGTATTCAGGGCGTCTTGATGGTAAACTTCATAAATATCTTTGAATTCCAGCCAGACCACCTTGTAGCCTTCAGTGGCAAAATCTTCGGGCGCGGCAAGCATAGCTATGCTATGTACGCCTTTCAGTTGTTGTCGCATGTACCACTCATGAAATTTGTACATCTTAGGTGAGAGCTTAAGTACTAATTCTGGCCTGATAAGAGGTTTTCCTAACTGAAAGGGCCATCTATACTCAAAACTTGGATCCCGGGGTGGTTCTTCATGGCCGAGTGCAACACCTAAAGGCATCCTTGTTTCTTCCATGAAACCAAGGAGCTTCACTACTTCTTGTGTAGGCATTTCTGCTACAGCTTGTTCCTGTGCATTAAGGCCGGAGGGAACGTAAGTCTGTTTCCTCATCGACGCATCTTCTTTAGATGACGTCGACGCTAGTATGGGCATCAATTTCTTGCTGTTTTCACTCATTAGTTTCAAAAACCCAAGTTTTGACGGATCTACTTGTTTGGTCTTCTCTATCTCTCTCCGTTGCTGTTTTGTATTCAGAATGTTGAAAAATTCATGCACATGTTGGGCACCGATCGTTGTTTTTTTCCTTCTTCTTCTGTCGTCTCCATGCTAGCTTCCTTTTGCTGATGGGCTCAACCATTTTCTTTATCGTTGGTGGTTTTGGTGGTTGCACTGGGTTGGAACATTGTGCTCCGACGATTTTTTCAGTTGAGCTTTCGTGGCTAGGTGGTTTTTTCTGCAGTGGTTTCTTCTGCGATGGTTTTTTCTGTGGTGGTTTCTTCTGCGGTGGTTTCGCGGTTTTTTCTGGTATGCTTTGGTGGCTGGGCGGTTTTTTTGATGTGCTTTTGTGGCTGGGCGGTTTTTTCTGCGGTGCTACGGTGTTTTTTCTGCTTTTGATGGCGCTTGCTTTGCCGCCATTGGTTTTTTCTGCTTTTTTGGAGGTGATTCGAGATTGATGTCAATATCATGGCTGGAGCTCACACCGCCGGAATTGAATAATGGTTCCTGTGTAGACGGTGAGCGAGGTGATATTGAAGGCCGTGAGGACGACCTAGGAGATGATGATGGTCGCGACTGCGGGGGATCTGTAGGAGGGATTGATCTCTCTGTCTGGGGGATTATAATGTAACGTTTGGACCACAATATGATATCGTGAACCGCATCCTTGAGTGTCCTTTCCCCGTCACCTCCTGGGATGTCTAGCTCTAAATCTTCAAATTGTGACTGACAAATCTCCTCCACAGAAACCGAGGCGTAGCCGGGTGGAATCAACATGTTGTGGCTAGTCTATCCAGGAAAATGCGCAAAAGCATTTCCGTACGCCACCTGCATTGTGATGTTGCCGAATGGCTTATGCAGCTCATATGGGGTGCACCGACAGAGAAAATCCACCGGGTATTGTTGGTTGTCATCCACTGGAACTCCTTCGATTGCCCTCGGGTCTTCAGGGCCTTCTGTGCAAGCACCCGGTGCGACCTCTATGCAAGCACTTGGTGCAACCTCGGTAGAAGCACAACTACTTTTCCGAGTGGAAGGGCTAATGACGGGATCTAGAGGTAGTTCGGGCAGTGCTCCAGTTTGGGCTATTTGATATATCGTTACAGCTAGTCACCGTTCAATCTCTACCTGCATATTTTCTTCTTATTATTTAAGTCTTTGCTCCATCATTTGGCGCCAATGCTCCTCTTCGCGCTCTTTTCTCCTTTTGCGGCTTTTATAGCTATCGAGGTTTCCCTTGAAGGCACCCTTCCATGGCACCACCTCGTAGCCCCTGCAACGTCCTGGGTGTTCTGGATTCCCGAGTGCCATAGTGAGCTCATCCATTTCTCTGTCAACCTTCAATCTACCAGCTTTGACATCTTCTATTTTGTTCATTAACTCAAGTGCCTTCTCTCATAACGTGGGCGGGAATTTAAGGGTACCATCATCTGGGTTCAATCTGCCTCCATGCGCATAATACCAATTCTTCGATCATTCGGGCCAGTGAAAGACTGCTGATATGATACCTTTGGCAATAAGGTCTTGTTCCATCTTCCGCCACTTGGGAATTGCTACCGCGTAACCACCTCGACCAAGACGATGGTTGTACTCCCCTTTCTTACTGGCACTATTCTTCGCTTGGGCACTTTTTTGGGCAAAAATTTCACTTTTCTTGTATTCAACAAAGGACTTCTAGTGATCTTTTATCTTTGGATATTCACCCCAATTTGGAGTTCGGTTGTTCTTGATAAAATCTCTAGTCAACTTCTTGAAATTCTGAAATTGAGTTTCCATCTTCACTAGAGTCCAACCTTTAACAAGGTTTGCGTCAACGCCTTCAGGAAGTGCGAAGTGTTTTAGCACATCATTCCACATCTGGTCTTTTACTGAATCTAGAACCATGTATGGATTACTTGGTTTTCCCTTCCATTCTCTATACTTGATGGGCACGTTGTCCCTTACAATTGCCCCGCATTGAGACACGAAATTGTCCTTGACTTTTTTTGGAGCAACAGGCTGGCCAAGCTGTGACACCTCCATTATATGATACATCACATTGCCTGCGATTAGTTGTGCACGATCTCTCTTGGACTTTTCCGTCGTCAATCCAGAAGCCTACAAGAATTAACAATAATTTTTCATGAATGGACATAAATTTATGAGAATATACAAGAAATGGGTTATGAAATTAATACTAATGAACTTAATGCATGATATGTATACCTCGTTGGAACCTTCTACATTAGCATCCTCAAGGTCGTCCTTATTTTTTGAGTCGACGCTCGTTATTTGCTAAGTCATCGGCGGCGCGTCCTTGACCAATCATATTTAGAATAATTTGGATGCAAAGGCATTTGCACCGCCAGCAATAATCTCCTCCATAATCTTTTCATCATTATCATTGTTATCCATCTAGAATTAACAGAAATTTTCTATGAATTGACACGAATTTATGAAAATATACAATAATTTCTATGTATTTCTAGTATCCATGTAGAATAAACACTAATTTTCTATGAGTCGACACAAATTTATGAGAATATACAATAATTTCTATGTATTTCTAGTATCCATGTAGAAGAAACACTATTTTTTTATGAATCGACACGAATTTATGAGAATATACAATAATTTCTATGTATTTCTAGTATCCATGTAGAATAAACACTAATTTCCTATGAATCGACACGAATTTATGAGAATATACAATAATTTCTATGTATTTCTAGTATCCATGTAGAATAAACACTAGTTTTCTATGAATCGACACGAATTTATGATAATATACAATAATTTCTATGTATTTCTAGGAGAAGGGGAATATACAATAGTGTTGCCTACCGTAGTCGGCGAAGAGAAGGGGGGCCGGAATCCTGGGGTGCGTCAAGGGAGGCAGTGCGGAGCCGGGGCGAGACGGCGGCGGGATCTTGGGTGCGTCGAGGGAGGTAGTGGGGAGCCAGGGCGAGATGGAGGTCGACGATGCTGGGGAGAAACATATTTAATTAGAACTATTATAGACATATTTAGTACAATTTTATACATAAATTTATTCTTCAAAAGAAATTTAAAAATCTTGACACAAACAATTAATTTGCTTGCATCAGTAAGACCCAATTTGGGGGTAGCCGGGCAGGATCGGTGTACGTCCGTGGCCCCTGGGGGGGGCTACCGATGTTGGGGAGGACAACTGTGAGGCACCCCTACCAGAAGGAAGAGGCGACGATGTTGATGCACGGGCGGAGGCGACGACGCTCAGGACGGCCGGGCGGCAAGGCGCGCGGCGCGCGGCGGCGGCGGCGGAGCCCGGGAGGCCGGGGAGGACGGCGCGGAGGAGGAGGATGGGGGAGGAGGCCCACGCGAGGAGTATGGGGATAAGTTGCCCCCGAGGCCGGCGCGAGTCGGGGAGGAAGCCGCCCGCGTTCGGGGGCCGACGGCGGTGGACCGGTGGCATGGCGGGGGGTGAGGGTGTTGGCGGATTTCGGGAGGCCGGCAGCGGCGGAGAATCCCGTGGGGCAGAGGACGGGGGCGCCGCGAAAGGCGGTGGTCAGGGAGGATGATAGCGGTGGTGGAGGAGGAGGACACGACGGCGACGATGGTGGCGGATCGGGGAGGAAAAAGTGGCTAAGTGCTGGAGGGGGAGGGTCGCTGCTTTTATATATAGACACACCTTTAGTCCCGGGTCGTGTAACGAACCGTGACAAAAGGGGGGGGCTTTTGTCACGGTTGATGATACCACCGGGACTAAAGGGTGATTTCGCGCGGGAGTCTCAAAACGGAAAATTTCCCTCTTTAGTCCCGGGTGATTTAGGACCCGAGACAAAAGACCCTCATTTTGTCTCGGGTCGTCACACCACCCGGGACTAAAGGTCTATTTTGTGCGGGACTTTAATTCTTTTCCCATTTTCCCTCCTCATTTTCTCATTCTTTCTCTTTGCAACATTTTTAAAAAATGGTAAGTTTAATATTTGAACAATGCAAAATTATATTTCGTTAAGTGTTAACAACCTTAATTTTTCCAATATAAAAAATAATTTAATAGTTGAAATGATTACTTTCTTTTCGGACTCGACAATATTTGGCTCCTAAGACATAAGAAAAATGCTCAACTAATTCAGAAAAATGTCAAACTTTGTGGTTACTTCTCACAGGGCATCTGAAAGGCTTTAACAAGTTTCAGTTCAAATAATTAAAGGAACACACTCATAGAACATTACACAAATGATTTGAACATTAATCATTACAGTACAGTATTGAAGTTTCTTTTCTTGACGAAAGTTCCTTGGTGTTAACACCAAAATTTGGTAAAGAGTCGACTTGTGGGTCCGGTTCGATAAAGAGTCCGTCGGTGGAAGGAAGGATATTTTCGAGATATTCGGCAAAAGGATCCGCGGTCGGCTATCCGCTCGGTTCGGCAAAAGAACAAGAGAGCTGATTTTGCGGGATTGGACGGTGACGTGGCTCAATCGGGGGAGACGAATGGATGGATAGGCGATCAAGCTTAGAGATAAGTTAGGCAATGAATCCATTCGAAGTTGTACTCAACGGGGTATAAATATGACCCCCGAATGTATGTAACGGACACAATCATTCCTCAATACACACCGCCTTACGCCAAACCCTAGAGTCCTTGTCGTGTTGTCGAGTTCTTCGAGAGGGCCAATCGATCCGTCGACCTCCGTGAGTACCGGCAACCTTGTATCATGTCTAGTATCATGCGGTGGATTTAGATCGATGCAAGTAATCTTGTTACCATGCTTCGTATCATGCGGTAGATTCAAGCTTGGTTCAAGAAGGTTTCTTGTTGGATCATGAGCCATGCGGTAGGCTAAGATCTAGCTTGAAGCTAGTTATCGGCTCTATTGGATTTTGGCAAGATCCAATAGATTCATTAAGTTACCCCGTGTTATCTTGAGTTTTACTTTATGTTTCAATTCATGTAACACACCTTTGCCCAATCTAGATGGGTTTGGATCGGCTCTATCTTTTTATGATCCTTATTCGAGTAGATTTCGTATTTTAACATGTGGATCTTGTGCTTTCCGATAGCCGAAACCGAATCGATCTAGGTTGTTACGTGTTGCGGGTTCAAGCTTGCTCATGTTCGTATAAATCTTGAAAGAGCCGGGTATCATGCGGTAGATGCGGGTTTTGGGTTGCTTTGGGGCTAGTCATCGGTGGATTAGATTCCCAAATCAATCGATAGATTTATTCACTTGGTAATGTTTGTTCCTTCTTCATGGACCCCGAATCGGTACATTGTTCGGCCGCATTCGGTTATGTTTCTACACGAGTAGAACACGTGCGTTATCCATGCTTTAAATGATGTGTGCTTTTAGCTTTCCATATTTAGATTGTATCATGCGGTGGATAGATCTATTTGTGGAAAGTGGTACGGTTTTTCATGCAAGTTGTATCATGCGGTGGATAGAGTTTCACGATATCGTACTCGACGGGTTTTAAAGTAACTAGACATGCGGTAGACTAGTGCTTTGGATCTATGCATGCTTGTTTAACACATGATCATGTCCGTGCTTTACTTTATTTATTTATTTAATGTTAATCTTTGTGGGGATCGGTCATGACTTTTTGTACGAGCATCCTTGTTCATGTAAAGACCGATCGCCGTCATGCTCGCGTCATCCATTCGGCAGTGTTATTGTTTCCCTTTACGTTTTTTCCCGAATGGTTGTAGTCCTTTGGCAGATAGCTTTCTATAGCTATGTGTCATTTCATTTGGCTTTTAGCCGTAAATATGGAACTGTCTGGTACCACCCGGCAAGTTCCAAGCTTTGGTATCTAACTACATTATCTTTTGTTAATTTTCAGGAAAAATTGACTGGCACGTCTTTCGCTCTCTGCGCGTGTGAAGCTTGACTTTGTTCGGCTTCTTTGTGTGATTGGCGTTGAGTGCACTTTTTGCGTCAACACACTTTTTGGCACGCCCGGTGGGACACGGCCGAATAGATTCAAGATGCTCGAAATCGCGGACCTCATGGATGTCAACCTGGAAGATCTTTCTCCGGAAGCGGCGGCGGCAACTCCAAGACGTCGTAGATCAATTTCAGCCGAAGTGTCTGCGTCGTTTAAGAAGAATAGAAGCGGCGTCCCGTATACGAAGAACGAGATGCCCCGAGGTGCTGTGCGCGGGGGGAAAGCGATGCTACATCTCGGCGGGGAAAAGGAGGAATGCGCATGAGTATTCCAAGAATCGACGGATTACATGCTTACCAAGCACAACAAGGCTTTCCTCGGATCGCTTCGGCGGATGATGGTGGCCATCTTTGGCCGGGCATGGAGCAAGCGTTCGGCAAGGCACCCGGCCGAGGGGAAGACCGTGGAGCCGGGTGAATCAAGCTCGCGGCCGTCGTTGCGGAGCCGGCCCGCGGCGAGCCTCCTCCTCGAGTTCCGGGAAGCCAAGCGTTCCCGGCCTCCTCCGCACGGCACGCGGGGGGGCGGCCGGCTCGGCCCCCGTTACAAGCTTCGGGGAGTCGGCCCGGTTCGCCGCCACCACGGAGCGGCACGGGTCGGCACGTGCACGCGGCCGAATCCGTGCCGGCCTACGTACGGAGACGTAGCGTTCGGCTCGTGCGGGGCTCCCGATTGATCCTAGCCGGAGGATTGCTCCATCGACCAGCGGGCTCCCGAGAAGGATTTGTACGGTGGTGGTTATCATGAAGTGGGAAACTACGGAGCGTTCGACGCCTTCCCGCACCCGGGATACACATTGGCTGCGGGCGCGCAAGAGGACGACGCCCGGCGCGCAAAATGGCCGAATTGATGCGAGAATCGGTTCGGCCTCAATCCAAGGATGCGGGGACCCGCCTATAGGCCGCCGTTCCCCGAGTGGTACTACAACGTGCTCTTGCCGCCAAGGGTGAAGCCGCCAACGGAGTTCACGAAGTTCTCAGGGCAAGACGACACGAGCACGGTCGAGCACATCGCTCGTTACCTCATGCAGCTCGGGGAGTGCTCAGCCGAGGAGACGTTCAGGGTCCGCTACTTCGCCGCATCACTGACAGGTCTGGCGTTTCAATGGTTCTCGTCCCTACCCCCTGAATCAGTGGCCAGATGGAAGGATTTGGAGCGGAAGTTCCACGCTCATTACTTCAGCGGCAGTTCGGAGAAGAAGCTAATTGACCTTGCGACCATGAAGCAGAGGCATAGCGAGACGCCACTGGAGTTTCTCCGGAGGTTCGGGGGAGGTCAAGGGCATGTGCTTCTCACTCAACTTGCCGGATGACCGGTTGGGCGACATGGCTGTCGCCGGGATGCCGCGCCGGCCGTGCGCGAGAAATTGTTTGGAATGGAATTTGAGAATGCGGGCCGGTGTCGCGAGGCGTCGCCGATGAGCAATCGGGCGTATGGCTTCAAGAAGGACGCCAAATTTGGCAAGCGAGCACGACGTCGCCGATATCTACAACCGAGTTCTTGGACAAGGCTGATACGTTCGAGGACTGCGACGATGAATTGGATGTAGCCGCGGCGAGAGATCTTGTGGGGGAAAGAGCCTTTGACAATGAATCGGCGGGTCAAGCGGACCAAGGGCACTTACGACTTTGATATTACAAAAGCCGATAAATTGTTCGAGCTCTTGGTGAAAGAAGGCCGAATCAAGGCACGAGGGGCATTCCATGCTTCGGCTCGATGGAGTTAAATCAAAACGTTCTCGTGGCTTCCATGACGGGGATTCACACTCCATCAATGATTGCGGGGTCTTCGGGATGAGGATTCGAGAAGGCCATCCGGGAGGGTCACCTCAAGTTCGATAACAAGATGAAGCTGGATGGCCACCCCTTTCCTCAGAACATGGTGGGCTTTTCTGTTAATGTGATAACAGCCGAGGAGAAGGGGAAAGTCAAGGTCTTGACCTCAGCCAGGTCTAGACAAGGTGGAGCAGTGGACCCAGAGCGCCAGGTGACTCTGGAGCAGGTGCAAGGTGACGCCCCCCGCATTCTTAAGAGTCACATCGAAGTTGGGGAATCCTCCAGAGCTAAGCCCAGGGTGACATCGCGCATCCTCCTCAACAAATGGCAGCGCCAGATAGAGAAAGAGCGCTACCGAGAAATGGTGCTACGAGGAGGTGCGGCGCGAGCCGAAGAAGAGGCGCGCGAAGGGACCGGGGAGCGGACACACGCGAGCGGGGAGCGTGCACACCGGGGATGCGCCTTCTTCGGGCATTGCTTGGAATGAGGGTTTAAAGCTGCCCACGTTGAGGAAGCTGTCCCGAATGTAGTGACGGGTATGTTGAGTACGAGGGCGAGGAAGCGCAATCGCCGATCCGTCCACGAGAGACTTGGAAGGATCCACCCTAATGGGGATCGGCGCCAAAAAATTGAAGTCATCGATCATCCCAGGAAGCGCCAGGCTGATCTCAGGTGGGCTGATCACGAGGAGGACGAAGATGACTACATCTGGCAGAAGGGGCAATGGTGCCCGCCCGGCCTGAGGAGAAGCCAGAAGAGACGGGTCCAGGTGCTTGAGGAACCGCGGGCGGGAGGCGGGCCGGAATCCGGACGCGCCGGGTGTGGCGCCCCAAAGACCAACCGGAGGGATCGAAGCGTTCGGCTCCGGCATGCATGGTATACTTCTCTGCCGAACGAGTTCATGGCTCCTGCTAACCGGGTTATGCGGGGAAGAAGCTTCCTTCGACGATGAGCGAGACCGAGGGGATGATGGCACAAGCGGGTGTGGCCAAGCGAGGGCCATCTTCGACAAGCCGGCCAAGAACCGTCATATGAGGCCGGCGTACTTGAGGGGGGATACGTCAATGGCAAGCCATTGACCAAGATGTTCGTCGACGGTGGAGCGGCGGTCAACGTGATGCCGTACACCACCTTCGGGAAGCTTGGTATGGGCCCGAGCGATTTGACACCTACGAGCATCATCTTGAATGATTTCGCCGGGAACCCGTCGGACACCAAGGAATGCGCTCACGTGGACTTGATGATCGGGTCCAAGACGCCGCTCACCACCTTCTTTGTCATCGAGGGCAAAGGAGCCTACGGCCTTTGCTTGGGCGGGACCGGATTCATGCTAGCTCGCTGCGTCCCATCCACCATGCATCAACGGCTTATCCGGTGGGTGGACGATGAGATCGAGGTCGTCCAAGCGAGATGATTCCGTGAGCGTGGCCAACATGGAACCGGCTTTACGGGAGTACCGGGGGATTGATTGCTTCTCGAGGCAAAGGCGGGGGGAAGGTCTGTTGAACTGTCGGCGGTGACCAACGGCCGATTCAAGCGATCGGCTCTTATAGCAATTTTTAATGGAGAACCCCGTGGATGGCACTGATGGCAAATTAGGGCGAGGATTCATGTCAGCTGATAAACTAGAAGAGGTTGACATTGGAAGCGGTGATAAGCCAAGGCCGACGTTCATCAGTGCGAATTTGCAGCCGGACTTCAGGGGGAATTTGATTGAGCTTCTCAAAGAATACAAGGATTGCTTCGCCTGGGATTATTCAGAGATGCCTGGATTGGATCATTCCATCGTCGAGCATCGGTTGCCAATCAAGCCTGGTTTCAAACCATATAAGCAACCACCCCGGAAAATCTACAAGGATGAAGTATTGGCCGATGTGAAGAAGGAAATTGAAAGATTACTTGATGCAAACTTCGTTCGGCCATGCAGATACGCGGAGTGGATATCTAACATCGTCCCTGTGTACAAGAAGAATGGAAAAATGAGGGTTTGCATAGATTTCAGGGACCTGAACAGAGCTACTCCGATGGATGGATACCCGATGCCTATTGCCGATTTGTTGATCGACGCCGCTGCCGGGCACAAGGTGATTAGCTTCATGGATGGCAATGCGGGATACAATCAGATCTTCATGGCAATAGAAGACATATCAAAGACGGCCTTCAGATGTCCTGGTCATATAGGCCTGTTCGAGTGGATAGTCATGACATTTGGGTTAAAAAATGCCGGTGCAACCTATCAACGGGCCATGAATTACATTTTTCATGAGTTGATCGGCAAAATTGTGGAGATCTACATTGATGACGTGGTGATCAAATCCCTAAGTCATGACACCCATTTGGAAGACGTGAGGAAGACCTTAGAGTGCACCCGGAAGATTGGTTTGAAGATGAATCCAAACAAGTGCGCTTTTGGGGTATCAGCTGGAGAATTCTTGGGGTTTTTGGTCCACGAGGGAGGAATTGAAGTTGGCAAGAAGAGCATGAAGGCCATCGATGAAGTTGTTCCTCCAACTAACCTCAAGGAGTTACAATCACTGCTCGGCAAGATCAACTTCGTGAGAAGGTTCATTTCAAACTTATCACAGAAGGTGTTGCCATTTTCTCCATTGCTGAAGCTGAAGAAAGATCAGAAATTCACGTGGGGCGACGAACAACAAAAGGCTTTTGATGAAATCAAGCAGTACATGAAGGAGCCGCCGGTCTTGGTTCCTCCTCAGCTGAGCAAGCCTTTCAAGTTGTACGTGGCGGCCGATACCCAAACCATTGGATCGGCCCTTATTCAAGAATTTGAAGGAAAGGAGCGGGTAGTAGCTTATCTTAGCCGAAAACTACTTGATCCCGAAACCGAGGTATTCGTCCGTAGAGAAAGCGTGCCTTTGTGTGTACTACTCGTGTACAAAGTTTCGGCACTATCTGTTGAATGCCGAATGCACTGTGTATTCCAAGTTTGATGTGATAAAACATATGTTATCTATGCCAATTCTGAACGGCAGGATTGGCAAGTGGATTTTGGCTCTATCAGAGTTTGAGTTGAAGTTCGAATCGGCAAAAGCCATAAAAGGTCAGATCATTGCCGATTTTATAACTGAACATCGTGATCCGTCAATTGATCTGCTTGAAATTACCCCTTGGGCTCTATTTTTTGATGGATCATCGTGTGGTAAAGGTGGGGGAGTAGGGATCCTACTGATTTCGCCCAGAGGTGAGATGTTTGAATTTGCCATTCCTATACAACCCACTGTCACAAATAACCAGGCTGAGTACGAGGCATTACTTCGAGGGCTTCAATATTTGAGAGAAGCTGGGGCCGTTTCAGTTGAAGTCTATGGGGATTCAGAGCTGGTAATCAAGCAATTGAACGGCCAGTACGAGTGCAGAAGTGAAGCGCTAAGGAGTTACTACGAAGAATGCAGGGAGATCTTGAAGAGCTTTCCATTAGTAACTCTGCAGCATATTCCTAGGGAACATAACGAGGAAGCAAACAGGCTGGCTCAGAGCGCCTCTGGTTACAAAGAGAGTCAAGAAGCGTTTGCTGCGAGAAATACATGCACTAGGGGCGGATCTTGCGAGAAGATGATTGGAGAAAAGAGATCATTGATTACTTGAAGGATCCATCCCAAAAGGTCTCTAGGAAGCTAAGGTACAAGGCCATTAAGTTCGTTCTTACGGATGATAATTTATTCTATAAATCATTAGATGGGGTATTACTACGATGCACGGGTCCGAGAAGAGGCCAAGAACATGATGAGCGAAGTGCACGATGGGATATGTGGAGCACACCAATCGGCCTACCGTATGAAGTGGGTTATTAGACAAGTCGAATGCTTTTGGCCGACGATATTAGAGGACTGCTTTGAGTATTACAAAGGATGTCAGGATTGCCAAAGGTTCGGGAATATTCAAAGGGTCCCTGCATCAGCATTGAATCCCATCATCAAGCCATGGCCATTCAGGGGCTGGGGTATAGACCTGATTGGCCAAATTAACCCACCGTCTAGCAAGGGGCATAAGTTCGTGCTTTTGGCTACAGATTATTTCACTAAATGGGTTGAGGCGATCCCGTTGAAGAAGGTGACGTCAGAAAACATGATTGAATTTGTCAAGGAGCACATCATCTATCGATTTGGGATCCCTCAAACGATTACCAGCGATCAAGGGGCACAATTCGTGTCACCGGAGTTCGGAAGAATTTGCCGAAAGCATGGGGATCAAATTGTTTAACTCCTCCCCCTATTATGCCCAAGCTAATGGTCGGGCGAGAGGCTTCTAATAAGATCATGATCAAATTGATACGAGAAGAAGATCGATCGGAAGCCAAGAAGGTGGCATTCGGTTCTCGGCGAAGCCTTGTGGGCTTACCGAATGGCCCCCCATGGAGCCACAAAGACTTCTCCTTACGAGTTGGTTTACGGGGATCACGCAATCCTGCCTTGGGAGATGCAATCGGATTCAAGGAGAGTGGTGCTTTGCAAAATGAGTTAAGCTCCAAGGATTACGGTGGCCTAATGATGGATGAGCTAGAGGATTTACATATGATCCGTCTTAGGGCCCCGGAAAACATTGAGAAAAACAAGGGTGGCGGGTTGCCAAGTACTACAACAAAAAGGTAAAAGTAAAGAAATTTGCGAAGGCGATCTAGTATGGAAAGCGTTATTGCCGATTGGAACTAAATACGGTGAATTCGGCAAATGGTCCCCTAACCGGGAAGGGCCTTTTCGTGTGGTCGGATGCGTCCCTCGTAATGCATACATATTGAAAACTTTGCTAGGAGAAGAATTTTCCGCGAGCGATAAATGGAAGATATACGAAGAAATATTATCCTAGCATTGAGATTGATCGATGATTACACACATCGACGCGAGAGATAGCCGGCGCTCAAGAATGAGGTCGCCTTCAGAACAAAAATCCTCGAACAGGAAAAATGGCCAGTGCCTAGATGCATTGCCCTTAGCACAAAACTACATTACAACTGCTTCTTGCAGGATTACATCGAACAACCCTGGTGGTCAGATCCTCGAGGAGGTGGGAAGCAGAAGGCGTGGAGGAAGAAGCGAAAGTATGATGCAATCTTTTCTTTACTTCTTCGGCTGCTCCCTCTTCAGTTGTTCCAGGACTACCGTGACGGCAACCTGGAACGCATGGGGGTGACCACGATTGGCAGCCTCCACCAAGCTATCCCAGGCCGCCTTTGGGTTGTTGTCACATCGAGAGACATCTGAAGCGGAGGAATCAAGGTTAGGGGTAAGGAATCCAAGTGCAAACACGAAGTCAAGAAGGAGTCAGAAGTGTTTACCCCCTACTAGTGCCTCCAGAGCCATGCGACGCTCGCGCTCGGCTTGGCAACGGGCGGTGATGTCCCTGAGGCCGTGCTCCAGATGACGCACACGACGGCGCAGCTGATGGTTGGTCCTCTGTTCGGGCGTGGCATCCTCTGCTTCGAGGGAGGAATCGGAGGAGATGTACTCAGGCACATCTTCGGTCCCGATGATTTCTTCGGGGAGCAAATCAAGGCTGGAAGAGGACAAGAAGAAAACATGAAGCACGAGATCATGCGGAAGAACGAGGAGTAGATCAAGGGAAAACTCACTTCCGAATCGTGCGCCTCTTTGATGAGCTGCTTTCTTGGGGTTGCTTGCCCTTGTCCATGGCTTTGGGGTTTTCTCTTCTAAAGACAGGGGAGGAGATGAGAAATGATGGATGAGTGCGCGAGTGGATTTGCAGGGCATCCCGGCAGGCTATTTTATTGACCAAGGGGTGCATTGGGAGTGATGACCGGTCAGTACACACTGTTGGAATACCAAACGGCAGGGTTTTTCTCCCAAGTGCGAAGGGTTTTCTCTTGAACAGTATTTATGGATTGCCGAATCGGGATCCGTTGTGGATTTTGTGCCGGGGGCGAGTTGTTCTCGCGCGTTCGGCTCAAGATAGTCCCGAATGCATTCAAAGAAAACAGAATTCGCGGACGCAAAATGCAAAGGAAGTCATCACGGGACAAGCACGGGAATGCAAAAGTTCTTCATATATTGCCGATATTTACACATCCCTAGTACAATCTAGTCAAAAAGCCTATTCAACACAGATTGGGGATGAGTAATTTCGGCAATGGCGTCGCCGTGGCCATCGAGGCGCTCCAGGATGAGCTCGATCTCGTCGATGTCCTCCGGCGCGCCGCCCCGGAAGCCGCGCGGCCTGGTAGAGTAGTCGACGTCCGTATGCGTCGCCATGGCAGCCAGGCCCAAGGTGGTGCCCAGACGAACGCCATGGGTGGCCACCTCGTCGACGCGGTGCTCCACCGCGGCAAGGCGCTCCGCCGGCGTGTCACCGCGGGCGTTCACCTTCTCGGCCAGCTGCTCTACCAGCTCCTTCAGCTGGTTGAGCTCAGCATCGCGGGCTGCAGGAAGCAAGAAGAAAAAGATTAGCATCAAAAGCCGGGTTGGATCAAGAATCAATCAGAGCCGTACCGTCAATGGCTTCCAGCAGCTGCTTGCGCTGGTCCTCCCATTCCAACTCGGCTAAGCCCGCCTTCTTGGAGACGTCCTCTAGCTCGCGCGGGACGCCTCCGGTTCCTCCCTGAAGCGGAGGGCGTCTGCTTCCCCGTACGGCACGGGAGAGTGGCCATCAGACTCCGAGGAGTCATCAGGAAGGGGTTGATTGGCCGGCGCAGGAGACGGATTCCACTGGATCAATCTGAAAAAGGGGGATGATCGTCAGAGCAAGAAAAAAGATCAAAGGTTGAATCAAAGAGGAAGAATCGACGATCATTGCCTCCGCCGCGCGTTGGCGCTGCTCCCCTCTGCCTCGTCGGAGGCGCGGCGGCGGTTGAGGCGGCGCACCATGATGGCTTGGTATGTGCACTGTTTGCAAAGAGGCTGAGATTGGCAAAGATTCGAGAGCTAGAAGGCCTGGTGGAGAGCTAGGGGCACCTACGGCTGCATTTATAGGCCTGGCAAGATGAATCGTGGCTTCGAGTCATGGCTTTGGATCGTGGCGCATATCCCAAGAAAATCGGAAGGTGGAAAGGTTTCCTTGGCCAGCCCGCCGGCGGGTCGCTTGGAGTTCTATCTTGAGCCGGGTTCGGTTGATCGGTTCGGTGAAGAAAAATCGAGTGCCGTTTGGGAGTTGGCATTTCTTTGCCGAATGGGTCGTTCAGCGTTATATTTAAAGGTGCGCAGAAGAAAGGAAACAAATTGCAAGGAAATATTACAAGAACGACCAACTCGGCTATACATCAATACGGGCATTCAAATGTTCAGATATTTCGCAATTACACCACGAGCATTGGATGTTATCAGACGGGAATTGTCCAGCAGCTCCTGGCAATCTTTTTGAGTGCCAGACAGGTCAGTGAGTTCTGCGTCGCATTGCTCTACCTTGGTGATAGCCGATTTTGCTTCTGCTTGGATCTGTTCTATCAATCCAGGGAGTTCGGCTATTTTGGCTTTGTCAGCCTCTATCTCCGCCTTGTCGGGCTTCTCGGTTACGCACGGGAGCGACTTTCCTAGCAATTTTCGGGTCACAAGAAGCGCGCGGGTTGGCCGAGTATCCTTGTGGCTCTCTACTTGGGATTGCGCCCCGGTCATGGCATGTTCAGCATCGGCTTTCTTCTTTTCAATAGCGGGCGGGAGCGCAATTTCCTCAAGGCGTGCTTTATGGGCGCATAAAGGGTGTCCAAGCCATAAACGAGATGATAGAGAGGTCCGATGCCTTCGGGGAGTTCTTGGGCGATGGATTCAAACATCTCCTCGAAGTGATCAAGATCTCGGGCGATCTTGCGCATCCTTTTCTAGCCAAGCAACAATTTCCTTAAGCCTTGATAGCACTTCATTTGACGAGGCCGATATGCTCTTGCCATCACCTCGGCGAATTTGGATCGATCTCGACGGCGGGCTTGATAATGATGGAGCCCGACCACGAGAAGCGTATTGCCGAGTTAAGAATGCTAAACGCGGAAGTAGCGGAGTTAAGTGCGGATGGATACCTCATGGCTGGTTTCTTGAGCAGGGGCAATCACAGGTGAAGGAGGTGTTCCAGGTAGAGCTGAAGCTTCCGAGCTGGGAGGTGTTGATGCAGCTGCTGTTAGCTCGGGGGCTTCTGGTTGATGAGAAATGGGATCCACCTCTGTTGGGACTATTGTCTCTGCATGACCAACAGGTGATTGCACCCTTGGAGGACTTGGTGGCTCGGGTCGGAATGGGAGATTCATCTCTGGAGAATGTGCTGCTTCTGCAGAAGGTGAT
Source organism: Cenchrus americanus (assembly GCA_947561735.1). Classification (NCBI taxonomy): domain Eukaryota; kingdom Viridiplantae; phylum Streptophyta; class Magnoliopsida; order Poales; family Poaceae; genus Cenchrus; species Cenchrus americanus. Next base: position 261,649,040 of record OX387241.1, on the reverse strand, counting down.
GAAGATGAGATCTCCACTGGGATAGGTAATTCAGCCCCGGATGGACTTGCTTGCTGGACCACTGGGACATTTACAAGATGCTCTTCCATTGTTTCTTCGCAAATGTCAAATTGGAAGGGTAAATGCCAGTGCTCATCTTTAAGAAAAAGACAGTAAGGGTCATACCAGTGGATGGGGCATTGGCGAGTGCGGCTGCGAAGGCCGCTGGGCTGCGGTCCGAAAATGCACAATGATATGATTCATCAAGAACGAGTAATCTTGTGATCAAGAGGGTAAGGGATTCTACCTCAATGAGCACTTTCTTGATTGTTCTCCTCCTCTTGGCGAGTGGAGGGGCAACCAGAGATAGACCTTGCCTCTTGTCAGCGGCAAGGCTAGAGAGGCTGGGATCTGTTGTGGCATACCTGGCCATTAGTTGAGCCAGAGTTGTGGATTTGAATCCCAGTGCTGAGATTGGGCCTTCAGCATTGTAAGTAATATCCCTAGCTCGAGGGGCAGGCACCGTGTTCTGTGGACAAGAAGATGAAGGTCAGAATCATGAATAAAGAGGACATGTCTGATCCAAGGGTTCATTGTATTACCTCTGAAGTTGGCAGGAAATCAGGCGTTAACTCTGCACAGAACACATGGACAGGCTCACTGAAGATATGATCATGAAATTCTTGCCACCAGGAGTTGAAGGTGGGGTGAGCTATGGTTGTGGGCACGAAAGGACATGTGTAGACGGTTGGACTGCACACATATTAAAAACCTCGGCGCCCGCATCGGTTCTTTGATTTCCTCTGCGGGCTTGAGGAATTCGTGCGGGAACAATCTTGGGGGCATCCGTCCACATCCAATTTGCACCGGCCATTATATTGGGCTGATAATACTCATAAGTGCTAACATTCAGCCGTCCTCCATTGAACTCGGCCCGGCGGTATGCATGGGAGGATTATGATGTTGAAGATCTCTAAGAATCTCCCATCTTGACGGCCGGGTTCAAAGGAAAATTCAACAGGGAAGGTCAAGGTGTCGTTGTCCGGATAAGGAAGCCGAGAGGGGATCGGGGGAAACCTTTGAAGAATAACTCGAAAAGGCGGCTAATGTCCTGCCGAACAAGAACGATTGAAGCCGCTTCTCCGTAGGTCTGGCATCCTCTGGTAGCTTGAGGTTCTCCTTCAGGGTGATTGGACAAGGGAAAGAACCCGGAGTTCAAATCGACGCCGACAATCGATGCATGTGGAGCTGCAGCCACATTTGAACAAACCACCAAGGGCCATTGACGCATGTTATCCTTTGGCTGGTATACATTTGGGTAACAGTCTGATGAAGCATATGATATACGCTGCCCAAGAGGAATTTTCCCAGAGGGAGGCGATTGCCACCAGCCAGATGAGTCGCCATTGCGATATGGTTCAAGGTGGGCTCGTTGGCTTTGCCACAGAAAACAAATCTGCACAGCCACATATTCAGAAAGGCTCTGTATTCAACATCACCAAGGGGATTGTCTTTCATGTGCTTCAAGATGTAATTCTTGTAGCCGTTCCCTGGCTTTACCCCTGTCTGGCGTGAAGAGTTTTTGAAGTTCCAGGGCTGGACAGACCCTGTGATGTCAAGGCCGGTGATCATATATACATCGGCCAAAGTTGGAGACATTGGGCCATGCCCAAAAAGGAAGGCGTTGACGCCATTTGACCAGAAGTGGCAGGCGGCTATCAGGAGGTCTTCGTTCTTAGGGGTCTCGGCCCACCGACTACTCCAAGCACCGGGCGATACGGAGGGTGTCTAGGTTGGTCAATCCACTCTTATCCGCAAGAATCCTCCGATACCAAGTTCTCCGACCGCAATTGGAGGTAAAGGCCGATTCTTGAAAGCGTCTTGCCATTGAGCCGGTGGAGACAGAGCTGCTTTAAAGGGGATTCTCTGAGATTCAGCTGCTATGAAATCTCGAGGGTCAGAGTTCCCCACGGGACCAAGATAATAAGACCTCGAATTGGCCTCGGTAGGAATCAAAAGAGCAGTAGAAGGCTCCTGAAAGAAAAGCGGAAAAGGAAATCTCAGGTAAAATTGAAAACCTAAATGCCGAACGAGGCTTGCGGGGGATGAGTTTACCTGAGTATCTTGGTGCTGAGCTGCCATTGGAGGTTCGAGCTCGGAACAAGGAGATCTAGGGTTGGATCTGGATGAAGACTCCGGCGGATTGCGAAGAACAGGTGTTGACAGATTCGATTTTGAGGTATTCGTGGCTGGAGTCAATTGTGGAACAAAATTACTTTTATCCCACAATTGAAGGGGCATGTGTTAACACCAAAATTTGTTATGGAGTCCGACTTGTGGGTCCGGTTCGATAAAGAGTCCGTCTGGTGGAAGGAAGGATATTTTCAGAGATATTCGGCAAAAGGATCCGCGGTCGGCTATCTGCTCCGGTTCGGCAAAAGAACAGTAGAGCTGATTTTGCGGGATTGGACGGTGACGTGGCTCAATCAGGGGAGACGAATGGATGGATAGGCGATCAAGCTTAGAGATAAGTTAGGCAATGAATCCATTCGAAGTTGTACTCAACAGGGTATAAATATGACCCCTGAATGTATGTAACAGACACAATCATTCCTCAATACACACCGGCCTTACGCCAAACCCTAGAGTCCTTGTCGTGTAGTCGAGTTCTTCGAGAGGGCCAATCGATCCGTCGACCTCCGTGAGTACCGGCAACCTTGTATCATGTCTAGTATCATGCGGTGGATTTAGATCTGATGCAAGTAGTCTTGTTACCATGCTTCGTATCATGCGGTAGATTCAAGCTTGGTTCAAGAAGGTTTCTTGTTGGATCATGAGCCATGCGTTAGGCTAAGATCTAGCTTGAAGCTAGTTATCGGCTCTATTGGATTTTGGCAAGATCCAATAGATTCATTAAGTTACCCCGTGTTATCTTGAGTTTTACTTTATGTTTCAATTCATGTAACACACCTTTGCCCAATCTAGATGGGTTTGGATCGGCTCTATCTTTTTATGATCCTTATTCGAGTAGATTTCGTATTTTAACATGGGGATCTTGTGCTTTCCGATAGCCGAAACCGAATCGATCTAGGTTGTTACGTGTTGCGGGTTCAAGCTTGCTCATGTTCGTATAAATCTTGAAAGAGCCGGGTATCATGCGGTAGATGCAGGTTTTTGGGTTGCTTTGGGGCTAGTCATCCGGTGGATTAGATTCCCAAATCAATCTGATAGATTTATTCACTTGGTAATGTTTGTTCCTTCTTCATGGACCCCGAATCGGTACATTCAGCCGCATTCGGTTACGTTTCTACACGAGTAGAACACGTGCGTTATCCATGCTTTAAATGATGTGTGCTTTTAGCTTTCCATATTTAGATTGTATCATGCGGTGGATAGATCTATTTGTGGAAAGTGGTACGGTTTTTCATGCAAGTTGTATCATGCGGTGGATAGATTTGTTCGATATCGTACTCGACGGGTTTTAAAGTAACTAGACATGCGGTAGACTAGTGCTTTGGATCTATGCATGCTTGTTTAACACATGATCATGTCCGTGCTTTACTTTATTTATTTATTTAATGTTAATCTTTGTGGGGATCGGTCATGACTTTTTTGTACGAGCATCTTTGTTCATGTAAAGACCGATCGCCGTCATGCTCACGTCATCCATTCGGCGGTGTTATTGTTTCCCTTTACGTCTTTTCCCGAATGGTTGTAGTCCTTTGGCGGATAGCTTTCTATAGCTATGTGTCATTTCATTTGGCTTTTAGCCGTAAATATGGAACTGTCGGTACCACCGGCAAGTTCCAAGCTTTGGTATCTAACTACATTATCTTTTGTTAATTTTCGGGAAAAATTGAGCGGCACGTCTTTCGCTCTCGCGCGTGTGAAGCCGACTTTGTTCGGCTTCTTTGTGTGATTGGCGTTGAGTGCACTTTTTGCGTCAACACTTGGTCATGGTCGTGACGTAAGTACGGTGTCTCTTCATTTCCAAGCGGTATGCTTGGGTCAACTTCGACAGTTAATGGAGGCATGCCATCGAACTGATCATAGTCATCTGATTTGTCTGTTCTGTCCTCGACTCCCACGATTACTCTTTTACCTGGAAGAACAATGTGTCGATTTGGCTCTTGTGGTCCTTTGAGATTTTTATTCTTCAGTTTGCTAGTCATATCCTTGACATAGAAAACTTGATGCACATTTTTGGCAAGGTCGAATGGTTCATCTTTGAAACCAATCTTGGTGAGGTCCACTACTGTCATTCCATATTGATCTTTCCTTATGCCACCTCTAGTTAGTTTTACCCATTGGCAAAGAAACATAGGGATATTAAGTGGCCGATACTCAAGCTCCCATATCTCTTCTATGACACCATAATACGAGTTCTTGTTGCTGTTCATGGCGTCTATACGGACACCACTATTTTGGTGTGTGGTTTTTCGATCTTGGTCTCTTGTGTAAAAAGTATAACCATTTATATCGTAAGCTTGGAATTTGACAATTGTGCTAGAAGGTCCCCTGGCTAACAAAGTTGTGGGTGAATTGTGGAATCACCAATAACTTGTTCACTCAACCATAAGGGGAAATTTTCCAAGTGATGGCGTATAACCCATGCTTCGGTTTTGGTTGGATTTTGTGAAGAAATAATCTGCTTGTGTTCCTCAATGTACGGAGTCACCAAGGTTGATTGTTGCAGAACAACTAGGTGTGCTTTATTGAACAAATCAGTATCATTGCTGAAACATGCTTTCCTTCCAATGGTGCCCTTTCTTAGTAGCCTCCCCTTGTGTCGTGAGACTAGAACCCGAATCGAGTCAATTGAGTTGACAAAGTCCACACAAAACTTAATGACCTCCTCAGTTACATATCCTTTGGCGATGCTTCCTTCCGGACGTGCGCGGTTAAGAACATATTTCTTGAGGACTGACATGAACCTCTCAAAAGACCACATGTTGTGCAAGAATACTGGTCTAAGAATAGTAATATCTTTCACAAGGTGCACCAGGAGGTGAGTAATAATATCGAATAGTGAAGGTGGAAATGCCAACTCAAAGCTGACAAGACATTTGTAGCGAACATGGCCCCATTTGCCATTTGTTGGAGTTGATTTTGGTGATTCATGTTAACACAAGCAATGGGACTAACCACTTTGTCGAGCATGTCTTTGTAGGCATTTCTAGATCCCATGGATGTTATCACAAGTTAACATACCATGCCCAAGCTAACATGTCATACCACAAGTAAACGTACCATGAACATGTATTGTTTCTTATAGCAAATTTGAGGACTTAGTATATATTTCGAGCCTATAAGTAATGGGATGTTAAGTATGTTAAGTATGTTAAGTTGAAGCAAAGATCCAAGTTGAAGACGTGAAGAAGCGAAGAAAGAAGAGGAAAAGAAAGGACACCGTCGAATGAACCGACGACATCAATATAGCAAGTGTCGGTGCAATCGTCGGACGAGTTGGTACACTGGGTAAAACCCTAGCCACCGTCGGACGAACCAACGGTCCATTTCCTAGTAGCGTCGGACGAGTTGCAGAGGAAGAGCAGCGAAGACAGTAGCACCGGATGATCCGACGGTCTGAGTGGGGACACCGTCGGTCTATCTGACGCTTAGTTTGAATCAAGACAGAGACGCGCCAAGACGAAGCCTTCAGCACCGGATGATCCGACGCCTTGGTCAAGGGGTAGCGTCGGTCTATCCGATAGTCGCATGGAAGCTAACAGAGACGACTTGGTTGCGGGGTCTTCAGCACCAGATGATCCGACGGACCGTCAGTGTATAGCGTCGGAGCAGTTGTGTCAGAGAATCTCAACGTCTATGTGATGTGGGAGGGGTACCAGATGAACCGACGCCCTGAAAAATCTAGCATCGGTTCATCCGACGCTACCTTTTTCAGTGGCCATTAGCCAACGACTAGTTTGATGCCTTGGGCTATTTATACCCCCTCCACTCACCCATTTGAGGTTGCTGGATTGTGTGGAAGTGCACAGAAGTTCAAGATACATACAAGATCATATCCAGTCCATCCAAGTGCTCAATTGCTCATCCTTAGACTTGCATATGCTTAGTGTATGTGCTTAGTGCTAGGCTTAGCTTAGAGTTGAGTGAGTGCAAGGTTGTGCCAACCTTGTGAGGTGATTCTTGAGTGAATCATGTTGTACAAGGTTCACCGGAAGCCTCGGGGCCTAAGTGGCTCACCGATAATTGTCATCGACCCTCCGGCTTGGTGTGGAGTGGCGAGGACACTTTGTGCGGGGGACGTGGAGACCCCCTTCCTTGGTGGAGAAGCTCCTTAGTGGAGGCGACATCAAGGTGACCAAGGGAGCTTGCAAGTTCCTAAGTGGCTAGCCTTTGTGGCAAGTCAAGTGGTGCTCTTGGGAGAGACTTGGTGACCGGGAAGCAATACTCATGTGTGAGTGCTTCAACAACGTGGACTAGGGGTGGCTTAGTGCCTATCGATACCACAGGATAAATCGTGTGTCAAGAGTTTGCTTCCTCTCATCCCCTTTACGCTTCCGCATTTACTCTATTGCAATCTTTGCTTGCCTTTACTTTCCTAGAGTAGTATCATGCTAGGAATGGCTATATATTGCAAACCTTGTTTTGGGATGGGAGTTTCACACTAGAACAACCCTAGTTGCACATTAAGATAGCATGTTCTAGTTTATCTTTGTGTAAAAATAGTGAAGCCACAGGTTAAGGTTTTTAGTTGCCTAATTCACCCCCTCCCCCTTTTAGGCTAACGAGCATCCGATTCCTTACAAGTGGTATCAGAGCCGGGACTCACTTCCTTCACAAGGAAACACCAATTCAATTGGTAAATTGTGAAAACCGGCTCATTGGAACAGTTAGGCTTCACCCCCTAGTGAGTTGCTCTATAGAGGAATGAAAGGGGTGGATACCTTATGTTTGGCTCCACATTTCGATGGCACGGGCTATCCTCGGTGGAAGGTTCTCATGGAGGCCTATCTCCAAGCAAAGGACCTTGATGTTTGGCGAGTCACCGATGAGGGCATGAAAAATGGTACTAAGAAGGAAAAGCAATTTGATGTGATTGCTAAGAGTATCACTTTGTCCTCACTAGATGTAGGCGTTTTCAATAGAGATTTTAATTGTGAAAATGCTCATGAGCTATGGAAAACCATCAAGGAGCAAAATGAGGGTTCAAAAGAAGTTGCTAATGAACGCTACGGTTGTGACCTTGAGGAATTCAATAGCTTTAAGCAACTTGCAAATGAAAATGCCGAATCTATGTACTCACGCCTAAATGTGCTTGTCAATGAGAACAATGCTTTAGGTGTGAAGGACATCACGGACTTGAACATCAAACGCAAGATCCATCAAAGTCTCCGGAAGCCCGATTATGACTTGGTGAAGGCAATCATCTACGAGAAGAAGCTCGAAGATTTGAAGCCATCTCATATCTTGAGCAAGATCATGGCACATGAGCTTCAACTCATGCCCAAGTCAAAGAAGGCACCCCAAGAAAAGCCCCAAGAACCATCTTCTCGAACTACAAGCCATGCCCTCTCAAACCAACAAGAGAAGGTGTTGAGTAGAATGGCTACTCATAGAAACTCAAGTGAGGATGATGGTGATGATGGTGACGATGAAGATTCCTCAAGTGATGAAGAGGTTGAATCCATGGTGGCCGAGTACGTGAAGAAGATCTTCAAGTATGTGAAGAAAGTTAACATGTACGGCTACAACGTCCACTTGAGAGAAGGGCATCATCATCAACACATCAAGTTCACCAAGATCGTGCACAAGCCCAAGAAGAAGGTGGTCAAGGAGAGGAGACCAAGGCAAGAAGCAACTATCGCCGTCTATGAGTGGACAAGTGGTGGAGAATCAAGTTCTTCTAGCTCAACTGATGAATCAAGAAAGAACTTCACCACCCGCTTTATGCAAGGTCCTTCATCATCACTACACATGTGCCTCATGGCCAAAGGTATGGAAAGCAATGTAAGTGATGACGAATCCGACACCACCTCTCTTGATGATCTTGTTGAGCTAGTCCATGAGCAAAAAGGAATGCTTGAGAAACAAGCTAATGAAATTAAAGAACTCAATGCTCTTAATGATATTAGTGGAAACCTTGCTACAAATTATGAACATTTGTTGTGCAAATTCAAATTTCTTAGCAAGGAGTGTGATGAGCTAAAATCTAAGCTTGAGAGCAATGAGACTAAAACAAGCAATTCTTTTGAGCTTGATGAATCATCTATCCCTTGTGCTATTCCTATCTCCAAGGTAAATGCTTCAACTTCTTGCATTGATTCAATTGATGAATCTTGCTCACCATCTTGCAATGAGAATGTTGTTGTAGAAACATGTGATTGTCTCATAGGCAAGAAAAATGATGAGCTCAAGCAAGAAGTGAAATGGCTCCAAGAGAGGTTGGCAAGCTTGATGGGTAAGGGCAAGAATGATGATGAACAAGTGGACGTCTCTCAAGACATGAAGAGCAAAGTCCAACCTTCTCAAGATAACCGTGATCCCATGGTGAAGAAGCTTGAGAAGGGTGCAACCGTGACTTGCTACAAGTGTCATGGAGAAGGGCACAAGTTCTACAAATGCCCTCAATTTATCAAGAAGATGGACAAGGGCGCAAAGAAGAAATTGAACCCCACCATCAAGAGCTCCCTCTGTTAACACCAAAAATTGGTACAAGAAAGGAACCGACTTGTGTGCCGAGTTTGGTAAAGAAATTCCATTCGGCAGGAAGATGTCCTCAAAGGATTCAGTAAAGATACTTGCGGTCGGCAGTACACCATCATTCGGCAAAGGTACTGTTTGCGATTAAAAAAGGAAGCTTTCGGGAATACGTGATGAAGTGGCCCGGATAAAAGGAAGGGACGAATTGATGACAGGTACGAGATGGACATTAGCGCCGGAACATTAATTTGGGCAATAAATGTTGTACTCGTAGTCGACCAGGAGTCGTGTTAGGACAAGGGTATAAATATAAACCCTTGGTGTCTCTAATAGGATCGAACATCTACACAACAAAACCGGCCCCGTGCCAACCTTCGAGTCCTTTAGTTGAGTCGTCTAGTTCTTCGAGAGGAGCCATCGATCCGTCGACCTCCGTAAGTACCGGCAACCTTGTATCATGTATAGTATCATGCGGTGGATTTAGACCGTGATGCAAGTAGTCTTGTTACCTTGCTTAGTATCATGCGGTGGATTTAAGCTTGGTTCAAGAAGGTTTCTTGTTAGATCATGAGCCATGCGGTAGGCTAAGATCTAGCTTGGAGCTAGTTATCGGCTCTATTAGATTTGGCAAGATCTAATAGATTCATTAAATTACCAAGTGTTGCTTTTGATTTTGCTTTATGTTTAAATTCATGTAACACTCTTTTGCCCAATCTAGATCGATTAGTCTCGGCTTTATCTCTTTGAGATCCATGTGTTGTGCTTTCAAGTCTTTAGTTTATTGTAAAAGGATCAAGTGCTTTCGATAGCCGAATTTAGATCAATCTAGATTGTCACGTGTTGCGGGTTCAAGATTTTTGACTTTTCAAATGTTTGCTCCTTCTTCACGGAACCCGGATCGGCTGTACAGCCTTATTCGGCAATTCTTCCACAAGTGAAAAGTGTTCATAAGTTTGTTTTAAATAATGTATGCTTTTAGCCTTCCATATTTAGATTGTATCATGCGGTGGATTAATCTATTTGTGATTGGTGGCATGGTTTCAAACAAGTCGTATCATGCGGTGGATTAACTTGTTTGGTGTCACGCTCGACGGGTTTGAAAGTACCTAGACATGCGGTAGACTAGTGCTTTTGGCCTATGCATGCTTGTTTACTTCACATTTATAATCATGTATTCACCTTATTTATTTTTATTGTTATTTATCTTCGAAAATCGGTCATGACCACGTGCGAGCAATGCTGTTTAAACAAAGATCGATCTTTTGTCATGCTTACATCATGCATCCGGCTATAACCTGGTTTCATGTTTTAAAACCCCCGAATGATACTTAAACTATTGACAGATAGCTTGTTGTAGCTATATGTCATTTTAATTGGCTTTTTAGCCGTAAATACGGAACTGTCTGGTACCACCCGGCAAGTTCCAGGTTTTATCTAACTACTTTTCATCCTTGTCAGTTTCAGGAAAATTGACTCGCACGCTTCGGATCCGGCACGTGTGTTAAGCCAGCTTTGTTCGGCTTGCTGTGTGCTTGGCGCGAGGTGCTGATTTTGCGTCAACACACTTTTTGGCACACCCAGTGGGACAATCTAGCTGATTCAAGATGCCTGATATTCATGATGTCATGGATGTCACCATGGATGACCTCTCTCCTAAGCAGCAAGTACAATTGAAAGATGCCATTGACCAGTTTCAGCAGAAGTGTTTAATGTCATTTGACAAAAACAGAAGTGGTTTGCCATATCTTAAATCTGACATGCCAAGGGTTCTACTACCAGGAGAACCCGATACCACGTCTGCTGAGGAGAAACAGGAAGCTTTGAATGCAGTTCGGCAAACTATGGGAAGCATAATGGCTAAACACCATACTGCTTTCTTGACTATGTTCAAACAGATGATGGTTGGAGTCTTTGGCCCAGGTATGGAAAGGATGCTTGGTCGAGCATCACCCCAAGGATCTACTGTAGAGGTGGGAGAAACGAGTGATGCTGTCAATAGTCAACCAGCTCGAGATGCAAGTGCTCAGCTGCCTCTGCAAAGTACAGGCGGCCAACCAATCCAGCCGCCTCCGCAAAGGATGGGAGGTCAGCCAGTTCAGCCGCTCTTGCAAAGCACTGGGGGTCGTCTAGTCCAGTAGCAGAACCATTATCAGGCAATGCCCAACAGGCCTACTTATGGAGATTTGGCGTTCGGCTCTTCTGGAGTTCCACCTGGCTCTACTTACATAATAGCCCCAGCAAACAATAGGCTATAGAAGAACATGTTTGGAGAAGGGTATTCATAATTCATAGATTACGTCGCCATTGACGCTTTCCCGAACCCTGGATATGGTGCAGCCACAGGAATGCCTACTGGGCCTAATGGAAGGCCAGGGGATCAAGATGCTAACGTTGATCTTATGATGCAGAAAATGGCCGATGTATTACAAAATCAATTCAGCCTGAAACCCAAGATTCAAGGGCAAGTATATACACCTCTTTTCCCAGAATGGTACAACAGGGGGCTTTGCCACACAGGGTGAAACCTCCCGCAGATTTCACAAAATTTTCTGGGCAGGATGATACCAGCACTGTGGAACACATAGCCCGATATTTGATGCAGCTTGGAGAAGCTTCAGCCGATGAAGCATTCAGGATCAGATACTTTCCCTTATCACTGACAGGCCCGACCTTTACATGGTTCGCTTCCTTGCCTGCTCAATCAATCTGTTCCTGGAAGGATTTGGAATAGAAGTTCCATGCTCATTACTTCATTGGCAGTAATGAGAAAAAGCTAATTGATCTAACCACCCTGAGACAGAGGGATAATGAAACACCCATGGAGTTTCTCAGGAGGTTCAGAGAGACTAAAAGCATGTGCTTCTCTTTGAATTTACCAGATGATCAATTGGCTGATATGGCTGTAGCAGGTATGTTGCTAGCTATTCGGGAAAAGCTATTCGGCATGGAATTCGACAATCTTGGCCAACTATCACACAGATTGTCATTAATGAGCAACCAAGCTTATGGCTTCAAGAAAGACTCCAGGTTTGCCAAACATAGTGATATAGCTGACATCTACAACCAATTCCTCGAAAGAGCTGATCAAGTGGAGGAATTTGATGATGAGGAGGAGATAGCCGGAGCTGAAATGGTGTGGGGCAAAGAGCCGTTGTTGACGGTGAAAATCCGTCAACCTAGCCATGAGTTTACCTTCGGTGTTGGCATGACTTTTGTATCTTATCCATTGGTTCTAACCCCCGTGGTATAACAAGTTCACTTGTGCATGTCGGTTTGGAGTTAAGTGTTTACGCAGGGTTTTAACGTTGAAAGCAAGACTTCCGGGATAAGTTCATTAAGCACCTCATGACAAGACCTTGAAGCCGGTACAAGTCAAGCAATGAAGTGAACATGACTCCAAGAGCCCAAGGACCAAGCCCGAGAAGATGACAAACTCCGAGGACCTAGCCGTAAAAGTGCTTGAATCTTGCAAGACAAGGAGCTTCGTCCAATTCGGAGAGAAACCGACGACAAGGGCCCACATGCAAAAGGGGAGAGGATCTAGAAGACGTGGGAAGCAACACGGGGCGAAGGAGGACACGAACTGGGCCGAAACGGGCCCAGGCCGGTCGGCCCAGCCTGTTTCGGCGCCCAGTCGGCCTCCCCTTTGACCTAGTTGCATCTCTGGCTATTTATAGCACCCTGACCGAGAGCCACGCATCATCCAATTCGTCATCCACCGCCGAGGAGCCGAGAAGCTTGAGGGACACCATCTCGGAGATGAGGGTCGTGCTAGTTGTCTAGGGTCTCCCTAGCCGACGTGGGAACCTTGCATGGAAGACCACGTCGGAGCTCCGGAGCGAGGATCAAGATCGAGGTAGGGCCCCGGTGGTGATCTTGTTCATGTAATCATTCATGGTGAAGTCTTTAAGTGAATCCAATTTCTAGCGATCAAGTGCCTTCTCGATGATTTTATTTTCTTCTTGGTTTTGCTTCTTCTACGATCTATACTTAAGATAGATTACATAGGGTGCTCTTGTAGCCGCGGTGGCTAGAGGTGCATACCGGACCGGCCAAGTGATTTCAACTTGTTTTTATCGAACTCGCCCTAGACTACCCGCATGAGTTGGGATACATTGTGACGAACGGGGGTTCCGAAAGGCGGGCGTTTTTGGAGTTGGATGGAAGGCCACGATTTAAAGATGCTTTTAATGAGATTCACTTTTCTATCTTCATCTATCTTGTTTGGAGCTACAACATAAGCATGATCTAGACTCTCTAGATCGGTTATCTCTTGCTTTCTCTTGCTACCTCTTTAGTAGATTAGATTAGATTCGTTTTCTTTATGAGTTAGTAGATTAGATGCAACTTGTCTTCATAAGATAGCTTACCTTGCTTTACTAGATTGAATCCTTGCGTTGCACATTGTTCTACGGATTCGATACCTTGGGTTCACCACTCGAGGGAAGAAGGGTCCCTTGACTACGACGGGAGACTTGTCCGCTTGCAAGTCTAAACAAACCTTGATACAACTATTAACCGTCAACAAGCCCCTTTTACGGCGTCGTTGTCGGGGAACAAGCAATCAAGATCCGATCTAGTATCGCTTATTTTTCAGTTTTTCTTTTGATTTTTTTTGCATCTCTTAAGTTTGATCATCCTTAAAATAAAAAAAAATCAATCTAATCTAGTTCTTGATTTACCCTAATTTTTCTTTTCTTTTTAGATTTTTGTTTTATTGCTAACCCTAACGGAGATGGTTGGCTACCTCACCAAGATACCCAAACTTTTTTTGTGAATGATCCAGGAAAACTTTACAAGCAAAGGTGACATGCAACACAAGCTAGAGGGTTGGAAACCCTGGATTCAAAAGTCAAACTCGAAGGACCATCAAAATCTCCAAGGGAATCACCACCTCCAAGTCAAGACGCTAGAAGGCCTTCAAATCAAGAGGAGGATGGAGAAGATGGAGATAGAGAAAGTTGTTGCATCCGTCAAGACCAAAGGACAAAGCCAGCCTGTGAAGACCAAAAATACGACTAAGCCGAAGAATAATCCCGTGCCCAAGATGGTGCAGAAGTGGGTACCCAAGATTGCAACGCCCGCAAAGAGCGTTGATCCGGAGTAATCAAGTGAAGAAGTCTAGCCACGGACTATAAACGAAGCGCTAGGCGGGAGGCAACCCGTTTCGTCGAGTCAAGAATAAGCTACCGGGAGGACAACCCGATTCCAGGTTTTTCAAGTCTTTTTAAATATAATTCAGTTTGAATTTTTCTACGCAAAACATTAGACTTAGAATGGTTGAACAATATTAGAGACATAATTCTTGGTTGAATATTTTGCTTGATCATAAACCCTTTACATGAACCATCCTATGTTGTTTGCTTCTTTTTCGAGAAACCAAAACCAAAAAAAAATTTCAGAACCTAACTCAACCTTTCATCCTCTTTATGATGTTGTGGTTGACTTGTTTTTCATGCTAAAAACACTCGAGTAGAGCACGACTTGTATCTAGATGTTATTTAAATTTCAGCACGTGGTAGGACTCGCGTGATCCTAGAATCTTGATTTCTGGCTGATTTAAAAATCCATATCCTTGGTTTCTCTAAGATTAGAATTTTTCTAAGCCTCACTTGATTTTATTTCATTCAAAATCTCTCTCATCTAATCAAAATTAGAACCTAAACCTATGCCCCCATGATCAAGCCCGGAAAAGTTTGCTCTTAACTAATGAAGGCAAACAATACCGGTAAGACCAACATAAAAGTAGTCAAAAATATTTTTCGACTTACATTTGTTTTTAATGCTTAAAAAACTCCTCTAAATTTATATTTTAACTCATTAATATCTCTGATTTTATTTTTTATTTTCGAAATTAGAGGGGTGCTTAGCATTAAAACATGCTTAGAGGGAGGCAATCTAGTTAACTGAACCATACATGCACCATGATACATCACGGTATGCCCCTCCAACATCTTTTATCAAACCACATGCAAAGTACAAGCATGGGGGGCAGCCAAGGCCTTGTTTTGTAGGAATATCATGGACGCATGTGAGGCAATGGAGTATGGAGGTGAGTCAAGCGAAAACATCAAGTGGAAGGAGCAATAATGCAAGCGAAGGAGTGGACGGGAACGTTTGGAAGGTGTACGCGGTCACGAAGCAACATGAATGCACTAGAGAAGAACCGAGCCAAGAGGAGGAGAGAGGTAAGTCTCCCATCCAGCTCTTTGTTCGTGTGCTCTAGTTTGTAGGCCGGAACCACCTTAGACTTAGCCATCCACCGCGTTTGTTTCGTGCAACAAATCACATCCTTAATCCACTCAAAGTCCAGAATCTAAAATAATATTTGTGTACCTTGTTACTAAGTGAAAACCCCGGATATATATTTGTGAGGGAGAGTGCTGCAATCATGGAAGAAAACTACAAGCCTTTTCACCGAAGAAGAAGGGGTCATCGTCATCTAAGCCATCAACCACTTCGAGGAGGCACTCGGTTTCCGAGTTTCCTCGGAGTATGGAGGAGGACACGGCACCACCGAGGAGGAACCACGCTCTTCTCCTCGGTGGCATGAGGGCCACACGAAACTCGTCTATGAGGTTCACCAAACCTCAAGGACATATGGAGGAGCCGCCCGTCCAACCTCACAACTTGACACGATCATCCGCTCCACCTCCATGCGCTCCGTGGTATTCCAATGGGTTTATCATCACGACGGCGGAGGAGAAGAAGAAGCTCGCTCGCCTTGAGTAGAGGCTTGTAGCGAACGTCGACTTCGACGACCAAGCTCTCCACATATTGGGTTTTCATACGGGACACCGGCGCAATTCTCTAATGGAGTGTCGGCAAACACCCACAAGGAATTCGCCTAGGAAATTCTCATGACCATGGCGCATACCCTTGATGAAGGAGTGTTGAGTCTCTCATTCCGTTTCGAGGGAGCCCACAAGTGGAGAAGAAGGAAGACACCGTCGGAAGGGTAACCTTGATCAACGATGCTATTTCTAGCACCTTGATGGGGTAATCTCCTTTCATCCATGGGTTGCAATCGATCTTGAGATGTAATCACACTTTGTTGGATTATCTATCTATCATCTTGTGTTGGAAATACTTTAATGCTTAAGGTTAGCTACCACGCCGTAAAGGAAGTAAGGGCTCTAATGCTTCCTTGGATCCATTCAACACATCGTTCCATCATAGGTCTAGTCATGAATACCTTCGCGAGAGGAGGGAAAGGGCGAAACCGTGGTCACAACCCCCGATAGATTAGATTGGTTTTCAAGTTCAAAAAGATTGCATGTTCTGGTATCGTAGACCCATGGGCGAGTGTCTCCTATTTTCAAAAGGGAGCTCTGGAACAAGTGGATGTGCATGAAGGCACATGGGAAGGTTTTTGGAGTATGATCACGGGAGGAGACCGTCAACGAAGAAATACTATCCGGAACCCCATCATCCAAGTGTGTCACTTTTGTGCAAGTGGATTTTTGGGAGAATGAGAGAGACAAAGATAACCAACACGGAGTTGAATTGGCTTTACTCGGCTTTGCCAGGCAGCCAATCAGCCCCACTCACCTATGATCAACTTGTAGTGTTGTGGCAACTCGAGTTCGGGAGATATTGGTTCGGGGTGTTACCTCTCTATGTTGGCTATCTCTTTGAGACCGGGTATTGCAAGGAACCCGAATCATCTCCTATCCGGACTTCCCTAAGATTTGAAAATGAGAGAGGAGGCTTCAAAGTGGCCAAAGTAAATTTGCCCCTATCGGATGGAAGGTTTCTTGAGGGGAAGAAGATCGGTTAGAGGAAGGAATTCTTGTGCCGGTGAAGAAAAAATAAAAGAGAAGGATTGTAGGAGAAGGTTTTTCCACGGCCCAAGAAGGAGGTGCACAACAAAACTATGTCCCACCATTGGGAGGAACCCCGGCGCCGCCGAGTTACTACGGTGGTGTACCAATGCAAGCATGGGGGAGTGGTGCAGCCATGCCCCCACCAAATTTTGCGGTGCCCAACGTAGCCTTTGCGGAGCCATATGCACACCTTCCTCAACCACAACAAAATGTGGCCACCATTGGGGGATACGCTGCAAGAAACATTCAAATTATTGCAGCCATCCAAACCAATGCAAACTAAATGGGTGAAGGAAATGCAAACATCGCTTATGAGCTTTGGCACCTTCACCTAGTACCGTCGGACAATTCATAGGAGGAGTAGTGCATTCCTATTATGAGTAAGGGTACAACAACCAAGACTATCAATATCAACCACCGACGGAAGATTAGAGAGAGGAGGAGCTTTAGCTATCTTTCCTTTACCCCCTTCTCTTTAATTTTCAGCTTGTTTGCACCTATGTATGCGTAGTGTTTTCAGTTTTATTTTAATTTTTAGCATGTGTGTTAGTGTTTATTTTCATCATGAATAAATTCACCACCTAGTTTTTACCTTTGGTAAAGTTAGAAAGTTTGTGCCATGATGATATATGATTATAATTGCCACTTTGTTTATCTTTGTAATTGATTTATGCATGTTTAACCTAGTGCTCTCTTAAAAATACAAATATGAAATTATCTCAATGCTAGCTTAATCTTTAGCGGAGGTTATGATAAAAATAAAGACCCATAGTGTTTTATGTGCTCTCAAGTTTTAGATGGATTAAAGATGATTTATTTTTGTTCTTAAATGTAAAGCTAACCTTGTCATAAATACCACTTGCGTGTTGCTCTACCTATCCAGAGCCATATAAATATTTGAGTGCAAAAACTTAGTATACAAGATTTATTTTTGGGTGAGTTATTTCAGGCCTTGATTTCTCTGGCCCGAGACTAAGAAGCTGGTCATTCCGTTTTTGCGTATCTATCTTTTTGCTAGCCTTTTTATCCGTGCATTGTGTATCCCCACATCGGAGATCTAACAAACGTTGCCGGATATCCATCCTTAAAACCAAATATCATCTTTTGTGTTTACCTCCTTGACCACAACCTATCGTTGAGTATGGATCATCAATTCAAGGAAGATCGATGGTGCCAAGATTGAATATTTCAAGTATCTCTCCAAAGGAAAAGTATTTCCGATACCTACCTTATCTATCGCCTCTTTGCTCGAGGACGAGCAACGTCTAAGCATGGGGGAGGAGGTAGGTACGATGAAATTTTTAGAGTTCAAAGGGGAGTAATTAAACAAAGAAAGTTCAAAAGGGGTGCAAATAAAAAAAATCAAAACTCCAATGTGAAAGTCTCGTGACCGAATGTATGACAAAAAAATGAATGAATGAGAAAAAGAATGAAAGAAAGAAACAAAGAAGAGAAGAAAGAAACAAATATGAGTATGCGTAAAGTGAACTCTCCGGGTTCTCTAAAGTGCATTAGGAAATTCAAAGCTTCAGGATTAAAAGATCCATTCTCATTTTCCAACGATGTGCAATCCGATAACGAGGACTTCCTTTGTGCCTCGGGATCAGCCTTTGCCATTTCCACATGTCCACTCATCTAAAGTGTGTGTATTTTTCTCTCCCCTCCTTGATTTAACATTATTTTCCAATGACCTTTTTGGCGAGTCTCGGTAAGACCATGAAAAGCTTGTCTTGTTTTGACAACATCTCATTTATAATATCTTGGTAGGACTAAGCTTTCCCAAAAATCTCCATATAAAGCCTACCACATATATATGTGCTATGAGAGGGAAAGGAGTAGAATAAATAGGCTTGAGAGACATGCTGAGATGAGAGTTCATGAGCAAGATGCAAGGCAGTTTAAATTTGTGAACTTGGTTTAGCTTTTTTTCATCTTGTTCTTTATTTCAAAATTTCCGAGATCCTTTTGAATTTTGGGAGCATGTTAATACTTGTGGGATAAGCTTAATTAAATATCTACCCTCCGTAGGGATGAAGGCTAGTACATTATGGAACTTTAATGAGTTAAACTTTTGAGAGCATTATGTTTTTTTCATGTATGATCAAGTGCAAGGTTTAAACAATGAAGGGCAACGATGATATCCATCGAAGGCTTACTCGAGAACGAGCAAGGTTTAAGCATGAGGGAGCTGTTGACGGTGAAAATCCGTCATCCTAGCCATGAGTTTACATTCGGTGTTGGCATGACTTTTGTATCTTATCCATTGGTTCTACCCCCCGTGGTATAACAAGTTCACTTGTGCATGTCGGTTTTGGAGTTAAGTGTTTACGCAGGGTTTTAACGTTGAAAGCAAGACTTCCGGGATAAGTTCATTAAGAACCTCATGACAAGACCTTGAAGCCCGGTACAAGTCAAGCAATGAAGTTAACATGACTCCAAGAGCCCAAGGACCAAGCCCGAGAAGATGACAAACTCCGAGGAACTAGCCAGAAAAGTGCTGAATCTTGCAAGACAAGGAGCTTCGTCCAATTCGGAGAGAAACCGACGACAAGGGCCCACATGCAAAAGGGGAGAGGATCTAGAAGACATGGCAAGCAACACCGGGCGAAGGAGGACACGAACTGGGCCGAAACGGGCCCAGGCCGGTCGGCCCAGGACGGTCGGCCCAGCCTGTTTCAGGGCCCAGTCGGCCTCCCCTTTGACCTAGTTGCAGCTCTGGCTATTTATAGCCCCCTTACCGAGAGCCACGCATCATCCAATTCGTCATCCGCCGCCGAGGAGCCGAGAAGCTTGAGGAACACCATCTCGGAGATGAGGGTCATGCTAGTTGTCTAGGGTCTCCCTAGCCGACGTGGGAACCTTGCATGGAAGACCACGTCGGAGCTCCGGAGCGAGGATCAAGATCAAGGTAGGGCCCCGGTGGTGATCTTGTTCATGTAATCATTCATGGTGAAGTCTTTAAGTGAATCCGATTTCTAGCGATCAAGTGCCTTCTCGATGATTTTGTTTTCTTCTTGGTTTTGCTTCTTCTACGATCTATACTTAAGATAGATTACATAGGGTGCTCTTGTAGCCGCGGTGGCTAGAGGTGCATACCGGACCGGCCAAGTGATTTCAACTTGTTTTTATCGAACTCGCCCTAGACTACCCGCATGAGTTGGGATACGTTGTGATAGAACGGGGTTCTGAAAGGCGGGCGTTTTCGGAGTCGGATGGAAGACGACGATTTAAAGGTGCTTTTAATGAGATTCGCTTTTCTATCTTCATCTATCTTGTTTGGAGCTACAACATAAGCATGATCTAGACTCTCTAGATCGGTTATCTCTTGCTTTCTCTTGCTACCTCTTTAGTAGATTAGATTATATTCGTTTTCTTTATGAGTTAGTAGATTAGATGCAACTTGTCTTCATAAGATCGCTTACCTTGCTTTACTAGATTAAATCCTTGCGTTGCACATTGTTCCACGGATTCGATACCTTGGGTTCACCACTCGAGGGAAGAGGGGTCCCTTGACTACGACGGGAGACTTGTCCGCTTGCAAGTCTAAACGAACCTTGATACAACTATTAACCGTCAACAGCCATTAACAGTGAACCAGAGATGGATCAAGCAAGCCAAGGGCACATATGACTTGATGTGACCAAGGCTGATAAGCTCCTTGAGTTCCTTGTAAAGGAAGGCCGAATCAAGTTGCCAGAAGGGCATTCTATGCTTCAGCCTGATGGAGTTAAAGAGAAAAGATACTTTGGATTTCACGACAGGAATTCTCACTCCATCAATGAGTGCAGGGTTTTTAGGATGAGAATTCAGAAGGCCATCTAAGAAGGTCATTTGAAGTTTGACAATAAAATGAAGTTGGATGGCAATCCTTTTCCTGAGAACATCATTGGGTTTTCCGTCAATATGGTGACCGCTGAGGAAAAAGGAAAAGTGATGGTTTTAACTTCAGCAAGGGAAAAGCAGGATGGATCAGTTGATCCTGCTCAACAAATAACAGTGGAACAAGTCCACAAAGAAGTGCCTCGCATCCTGAAAAGCCAAATTGAGGTAGGGGAATCCTCCAAATCCAAGCTCAGGGTGACTTCGCGTATTCTCCTTAATAAGTGGCAGCGTCAGCAAGAGAAAGAACGCTACCAGAAACAAAAATACGAGGAGGAGAAGCGAAAGTTTGAAGAAGAAGCGCACATGAGAGAACGAGAAGAGCATGCACGAGAGCAAGAGCGTGCGCATTGGGGATGTGCGTTTTTCAGACACTGCTGGAATGAAGGTTTGATGCTCCCACGTTGAACAATTGTCCTGAATGCAGTGACAAATACACTGAGTATAGGCAGGATACTGTCAATCGCCGATCTGTCCACGAAAGAATTGGAAGGATACATCCCAGTGACGGTCGGCGCGTAAAAATAAATGAAGTTGATGATCGCCAAAGGAAAAGATATGCTGATCATAAGTGGATTGATCATGAAGAGCAGGAGCGTGAATATGTCTGGCAGGAAGGACAATGGTGCCCACCTGGCTTGAGGAGAAGCCAAACGAGAAGAGTTCAGCGCTTGAGAAATCAGGAGTTGAAACAAGCAGGGATCAAGAGGAAACAATTGTGGTGCTCGAAGGATAAGCTTGATGGATTTGGTCGTTCGGCTCCTACATGCATGGTATGCTTTTTGCTGAATGAATTCATGGCTCTAGCTAATCAAGTTGTGCAGGAAGAGGCGTCGCCAGACATCAATGAGGATGAGCAACTTGGGCTGATGGCACAGCTGGTGTTGGCTAAGCAAGCAACCTTTGACAAGCCAGCCAAGAATCAGCATATGAGACCGCTGTACTTGAGAGGATATTTCAATGGGAAACCATTGAACAAGATGTTCGTTGATGGTGGAGCTGCGGTCAATGTGATGCCATACACCACGTTCAGGAAGCTCGGCTTGGGCCCTGGGGATTTGACGCCAACAAGTATAGTTCTAAATGATTTTGCTGGGAATCCTTCAGACACCAAGGGCTGTGTACATGTGGACCTGATGATCGGGTCTAAGACTTTGCTCACGACCTTCTTTGTCATTGAGGGCAAAGGGGCATATAGCTTGCTGCTTGGACGTGACTGGATCCATGCAAATTGCTGCATCCCATCTACCATGCATCAACAGCTTGTTCAATGGGTGGATGATGATATAGAGGTGGTCCAAGCAGATGATTCAGTGAGCGTCGCTAACGTGGAACCAGCCTTCTAGGAGTATCAAGGTATAGATTGCTTCTCATGCAAGGACTGGGGTGAAGGTCCTGTTGAACCAGTCAGCAGTGATCAACAACCGATTCAAGTAGTTGGATCTTATAGCAATTTTTAATGGATAATCCAATTGATGGAACCGATGGAAAGTTAGGACGTGGATTCATGTCAACTGACAAATTGGAAGAAATTGATATTGGAGATGGTGATAAGCCAAGACCGACATTTATCAGTGCTAACTTGGATTCAGATTTCAGAGAAGAATTGATCAAGCTACTGAAAGAATACAAAGACTGCTTCGCTTGGGATTATTCGGAGATGCCTGATTTGGATCATTCTATTGTTGAGCATCAGTTGCCAATTAAACCTGGATTTAAACCTTACAAGCAACCTCCCCGAAAGATCTACAAGGGTGAAGTATTGGCCGACGTGAAACAAGAAGTTGAGAGATTGATCGAAGCAAATTTCATTCGGCCATGCAGATATGCGGAGTGGATCTCTAACATTGTCCCTGTTTATAAGAAAAACGGGAAGATGAGGGTTTGCATAGACTTTAGAGATCTGAACAGAGCTACGCCTATGGATGGGTATCCAATGCCTGTTGCTGACTTGTTGGTTGATGCCACTACTGGACATAAAGTTATTAGTTTCATGGATGGCAATGCAGGGTACAATCAAATTTATATGGCAATAGAAGATATATCGAGGACAGCCTTCAGATGTCCTGGACATATAGGCCTTTTTGAGTGGATTGTCATGACATTTGGATTGAAAAATGCCGGTGCAACTTATCAAAGAGCCATGAATTATATTTTTCATGAGTTGATTGGCAAAATTGTTGAGATATACATTGATGATGTCGTGATCAAATCTTTGAATCATGAATCACACTTGAACGATGTGTGGAAAACTCTAGAGTGCACCCAAAAACATGGGCTTAAGATGAACCTGAACAAGTGTGCATTCGGGGTTTCAGCTGGAGAGTTCTTGGGATTTTTGGTGCATGAAGGAGGAATAGAAGTTGGCAAGAAAAGCATGAAAGCTATTGATGAAGTTGTTCCTCCAACCAATCTCAAGGAATTGCAATCACTGCTTGGCAAGATCAATTTTGTGAGAAGGTTTATTTCAAATTTATCACAAAGGATCAGAAGTTTGTGTGGGGTGACGAACAACAAAAGGCTTTCGATGAGATCAAGCAATACATGAAAGAACCACCAGTATTGGTGCCTCCACAATTGAAAAAGCCTTTCAAGTTGTACGTGGCGGCCAATACCCAAACTATTGGATCGGCCCTCATACAAGAATTTGAGGGAAAGGAACGGATAGTCGCGTACCTTAGTCGAAAATTACTTGATCCCGAAACAAGATATTCGGCTGCGGAGAAGCTTTGCCTATGTGTTTATTACTCATGTACAAAGTTTCGGCACTATTTGTTGAATGCCGAATGCGTTGTATATTCAAAGTTTGATGTAATTAAACACATGTTATCTATGCCAATTTTAATTGGAAGGATTGGCAAGTGGATTTTAGCTTTGTCTGAGTTTGAGTTGAAATTCGAATCGGCAAAAGCTGTTAAAGGTCAGATTATTGCTGATTTCATTACTGAACATCGCGATCCGTCAATTGATTTGCTTGAGATCACTCCTTGGGCTTTGTTCTTTGATGGATCCTCATGTGGCAAAGGTGGTGGAGTAGGAATTTTATTAATTTCACCTAGAGGTGAGATGTTTGAATTTGCTATCCCTATTCAACCTACCGTCACAAATAATCAAGCTGAATATGAAGCATTGCTTAGAGGGCTTCAATATTTGAGAGAAGCAAAGGCTATTTCAGTTGAAATTTATGGAGATTCAGAGTTAGTTATACAACAATTGAATGGCCAATATGAATGTAGAAATGATATCCTGAAGAATTACTACGAGGAGTGCAAGGAAATCTTGAAAAGTTTTCAGTTAGTGATTCTACAACATATTCCTAGGGAACATAATGAAGAGGCAAACAGGTTGGCTCAAAGTGCTCCGGGTTATAGAGACAATCAAGAAGTGTTTGCCAAAGATGTGTGTGCTTTCGGGAGTGATCTAGCAGAAGATGATTGGAGATAAGAAATTGTTGATTATCTGGAAAATCCATCCCGAAAGGTTTCTAGGAAGCTCAGGTATAAAGCTATAAAGTTTGTTCTTCTTGATGGACGCTTGTTTTATAAATCATTAGATGGGGTGTCGCTACAATGCCTGGGTCAAGAATAAGCAAAGAAAATGATGAGTGAAGTGCACGATGGGCTTTGTGGAGCGCACCAATCGGCTTACCGAATGAAGTGGGTTATCAGACACACTGGATGTTATTGGCCGACAATACTGGAAAATTGCTTTGAGTATTACAAAGGGTGTCAAGATTGTCAGAAGTTTGGAAATATCCAAAGAGTTCCAGCATCAGCTTTGAATCCTATTATCAAGCCATGGCCATTCAGAGGATGAGGTATATGTTTGATTGGCCAAATAAATCCTCCATCTAGCAAGGGGCATAAGTTTGTGCTTTTGGCAACAGATTATTTCACTAAATGGGTTGAGGAAATTCCACTGAAGAAAGTGACATCAGGAAATATGATTGAATTTGTTAAAGAGCACATCATTTACAGATTTGGAATTCCTCAAACAATTACAACTGATCAAGGAAGTCAATTCACATCTTCAGAGTTCAGGGAATTTGCTGAAAGCATGGGGATCAAATTGCTAAATTCTTTTCCTTATTATGCCCAGGCTAATGGTCAGGCGGAGGCTTCTAACAAAATCATGATCAAGATTATACAAAAGAAGATTGATCAAAAGCCAAAAAGGTGGCATTCGGTACTCAATGAAGCTTTGTGGGCTTACCGAATGGCCCCTCATGGAGCCAAAAAAACATCTCCTTATGAGTTGGTTTATGGTCATCATGCTATTTTGCCCTGGGAAATACAATCAGATTCAAGGAGAGTGGTTTTGCAAAAGGATTTAAGTTCCAAAGATTAAAGTGGCTTAATGATGGACGAGTTAGAAGATTTGCATATGATTCGTCTTAGGGCTTTGGAGAACATTGAGAAGAACAAGATGCGAGTTGCTAAATATTAAAACAATAAGGTAAAGGTCAAGTAATTTGCAGAAGGTGATTTGGTTTGGAAAGCATTACTGCCGATTGGGACTAAGTACAGTACGTTCGGCAAATGGTCCCCGAATTGGGAAGGTCCTTTTCGGGTGGTTAGATGTGCACCTGGAAATGCATATATCTTGAAAACTTTACTAGGAGAGGAGTTTACTGCTGCTATAAATGGAAGATATTTGAAGAAATATTATCCTAGTATTGAAGTTGATCGTTGATTACAAGCATCAGGATTACAGGCATCAGAAACACTGAAACAACCGGCGTTCGGGAAAGAATCCGCCTTTAGAACAAAAAATCCTAACAGAGGAGATGGCCAATACTGGAGTGTATTGCCCTTAGCACAAAAAATGTTCTACATTACAAACGTATCTTGCAGGATTTTATTTGGCAACCCAGCTACCTAAAATTACAAGAGGGTGGGAAGTAGAAGGCCTGGAGGAAGAAGCGAAAGTATGCTTCATTTCTTTGATTCCGCTTTTTTCCTCTTCAGCTCTTCCCTCTTCAACTGTTCCAGGACCACCGTAAGAGCAACGTAGAAGCTTTGGGGATTGCCATGACTTGCATCTTCCATCAGGCTATCCCAGGAAGCCTTCAAGTTGTTGTACCTATCAGAAACATCTAAAGAAGGGAACAGTTTGTTGAATGTGACATCTGATGCTTAAACATGGGAATCAAATGAGGATGAAGATCTTACCCCCTACCAACGCCTCCAAGCTCATGCGGCATTCGCGTTCGGCACTATAGCGAGCGGTGATGTCTCGCAGATTGTGTTCTAGATGTTGAATGCGACGGCGCAGTTGGTGGTTGATCTTCTGTTCTGATGTGGCATCTTCTTCTTCAGCAGAGGAATCAGAGAGAATGTACTCGGGAACCTCTTCAGTCCCAAAGATCTCCTCAGGGAGCAAGTCAAGGCTGAAAACAAAGATGGGTGAACCATGAGATTGCAATCGAGAGCAAAAGAAAAGATTGACGGAAAACTTACTCTCGAATGGTGCGTTTCTTTGGTGGAGCGCTGCTCTCCTTGATGGGTTGCTTTCCCTTGTCCGCCATGGCTTTGGGGTTTTTTCCTCTAGAGCAGGGAGAAAAGATGTGAGGTGATGGAAGTGTATGCGAGTGTATTTGCAGAGCACCAAAGGGGCTATTTTATTAGCTGAGAGAACGCATTGGGAGTGATGACTGGTTGGTGTACATTATGGGAATACCAAACGGCAGGGTTTTCTCTCCGAATGCGAAGGGTTTTTCATTGAATAGTGTTCATGGTTCCCGAATGAAGATTTTCTGCGGATTCTATGCCAAGGGACAGGAGTTTGTGTGTGTTTGTCTAAGATAAATGTTCCCGAATTCGTTCAAAAACAGTAAGGTCCGCATGCACAAATCAAAAGAAAATCATCGCAACACAAATGCAGGAATTAAAATTTCATTATTTATTGCCGAAATTCCAAACATCCCTAGTACAAACTAGTCATAGAGTCTGTTCAGCACAGACTGGGGATGAATGGAGTCGGCAATGGCGTCGCCGTGGCCATTTTTGCGTGTTCGGCTAAGATAAAAGTTCCCGAATTCGTTCAAAAACAGTAAGGTCCGCATGCACAAATCAAAAGAAAATCATCGCAACACAAATGCAGGAATTAAAATTTCATTATTTATTGCCGAAATTCCAAACATCCCTAGTACAAACTAGTCATAGAGTCTGTTCAGCATAGACTGGGGATGAATGGAGTCGGCAATGGCGTCACCGTGGCCGTCGAGGCACTCCAGGATGACCACGGTGCCATCGATGTCTTCCGGCGCGCCACCATGGAAGCCGCACGGCTGCGTGGAGTAGTCGAGGCCGGTGTGCATCGCCATGGCGGCCAGGCCTAGGGTGGTGCCCAGGCGAACGCCGTGGAGAGCCACCTCATCGACGCGGTCTTCCACCGCGGCAATGCGGGCTGCCGCCGTGTCCCCGGGAGCATTCACCTTGTCTGCCAGATTCTTCACCAGCGTCTTCAGCCAGTTGAGCTCGGCCTCGCGGTCTACAACAATGCGGGGCAATGGCGGTTAGTTCAGAGTTTGAGTTAAAAATTAAAACAAATCACGAGATTCACCGTCGATGGTCTCCAGCAGCTGCTTGCGCTGGTGCTCCCATTCGAGCTCGGCGATTCCAACCTTCTTGGAGATGTCTCCCATCCTGCGCTGGGTTTCGTCGCGCTCCGCCTTGAACCTGCGGGTGTCGCGGTCACTGTAGCGCGAGCTGGGGGAAGGAGAATAGCTGTACGACCCCGAGGAGTCGCCTGGCATGGCCGGATTCGTGGCCGGCACAGGAGCGGGTTTCCACTGGATGAGCTTGGAAATACAAAGAGGATCGTCAGAAACAAAAGGAAATCTAAAAAACGCTATGAGAAGATTGACGATCACCACCTCCGGCGAGCACCGGCGCGGCTCCCCTCAGCTTCATCGCTGGCCCGACGCCAGTTGCTGCTGCCTGCCATCGAGCTTTTGGGAGTACTAGTGCTAGAGAGGGAAAGTTTAGATTGGCAAAGGCTTGAAGGCAGAAGACTTGGTGAAAGGCTAGGGGCACCCGCGGTTCTTATTTATGGGACTGGCAAAGAGATCGTCGCCGGAGATCGTGGTGCATATCCCAAGAAATTTGGGAGGTGGAGAAACTTCCTTAACCGAATCGTCGTCGGGTCGTTTGGAATTAAAGCTGAGTCATATTCGTTTTGACTGGTTGAAATTCGACTGAGTTGCGGTCGGATCGCTATTCGGGCCTAATACTGTTTGGCCAGAGTAGGAGACACTAGTCCATGACCAAAGAGAAAAGCATTGACACCATTTGACCAAAAATGACAGGCTGCAATCAAAAGGTTCTCATTTTTGGGAGTTTCAGCCAAGGATAATTCCAAACATTGGGCAATGTGAAGGCTGTCCCAATTGCTGGTTTTAGCACTGTCATCATCAAGTATCCTATTATACTAGTTTCTCCAACCTTTAATTGGGGGCAGGGGCCAGTCCTTGAAGGTATCTTGCCATTAATGGGTCTCGATAAAGCTGCTTTGAAGGGGGTCCTCTAAGATTCGGCTTCAATGAACTCGAGAGGGTCAGAGGTTCCCACAGGCCCGAGGAAATAGGATGGTGATTTGTCCTCAATGGGAATCAAAATCTCGGAGGCTGGAGCCTATCAAGAACAAGAGGAGGAAAAAGAAAAAAATCTAAGATAGAAATCGAAAAAAGTAGTACCGAATGAGCCTTAAGGGGATGAGATTTACCTGGAGAACTTGGTCTTGGTCCGCCATTTGAAGATTTGAGCTTGAAGGATTGATGAACTAGGGTTTGGATCTGGGCGAAGACTCCAACGGATTGCAAGAGGAAAGAACGGGTGTTGAACAGATTTAGCTCGAAGATGTTGAGCATTTGAAGTCAATTAGGGAATAAAATCACTTTTATCCCATAATTGAAGGGGCATATGTTAACACCAAAAATTGGTACAAGAAAGGAACTGACTTGTGGGCCGAGTTTGGTAAAGAAATTCCATTCGGCAGGAAGATCTCCTCAAAGGATTCGGTAAAGATACTTGCGGTCGGCAGTACGCCATCATTCGGCAGGAAGATCAAGTGCTTTCGATAGCCGAATTTAGATCAATCTAGATTGTCACGTGTTGCGGGTTCAAGCTTTTTGACTTTTCAAATGTTTGCTCCTTCTTCACAGAACCCGGATCGGCTGTACAGCCGTATTCGGCAATTCTTCCACAAGTGAAACGTGTTCATAAGTTTGTTTTAAATAATGTATGCTTTTATCCTTCCATATTTAGATTGTATCATGCGGTGGATTAATCTATTTGTGATTGGTGGCATGGTTTCAAACAAGTCGTATCATGCGGTGGATTAACTTGTTTGGTGTCACGCTCGACGGGTTTGAAAGTACCTAGACATGCGGTAGACTAGTGCTTTTGGCCTATGCATGCTTATTTACTTCACATTTATAATCATGTTTTCACCTTATTTATCTTTATTGTTATTTATCTTCGAAAATCGGTCATGACCACGTG
Organism: Cenchrus americanus; assembly: GCA_947561735.1. Taxonomy (NCBI): domain Eukaryota; kingdom Viridiplantae; phylum Streptophyta; class Magnoliopsida; order Poales; family Poaceae; genus Cenchrus; species Cenchrus americanus. The sequence goes on along the minus strand of OX387241.1, from coordinate 261,620,185 downwards.
CGAGCAATGCTGTTTAAACAAAGATCGATCTTTTTTTCATGCTTACATCATGCATTCGGCTATAACCTGATTTCATGCTTTAAAGCTCCCGAATGATACTTAAACTGCTGACAGATAGCTTGTTGTAGCTATATGTCATTTTAATTGGCTTTTTAGCCATAAATACGGAACTGTCTGGTACCACCTGACTAGTTCCAGGTTTATCTAACTACTTTTCATCCTTTGTCAGTTTCAGGAAAATTGACTGGCACGCTTCGGATCCGGCACGTGTGTTAAGCCAGCTTTGTTCGGCTTGCTGTGTGCTTGGCGCGAGGTGCTGATTTTGCGTCAACACCCTCATCTACACCAAGCCCAATCACAAGAACAAGACCAAGGGCAACACTTACGTCATCAAGAAGAAGGCTAATGGCAAGGTGGTTGCACACAAGGTTGGGAAGATGAAGGAGGAGCGAGGTTGGAACCAACCCATTTGGGTGCCCAAGGAAGTCATCGTCAACATGAAGGGGCATCAAATGGTTTGGGTTCGGAAGGCCACTTGAAGGCCATTTGTGCGGGGACTTGGGAGGCTTGGCACAAAGAAGATGTGAAGGTTCAAGCCTAGAAGCCAAGATTGCAAGTTGAACATGTGTTGCCCAAGTTCCCCGGTTGAGGTAATGGAAACTTGAACCGATCTCATGTATCATTATAGCTCCATTGCCTTGTTTAGGTTGCATTTGTTGCAATATTTACATATGGTAGGTTTCTTGTGTCATGTGCTAACCTATGAGCAACTTACATGGTTTGATTAGTGTGTAGGAAAGCTACACTTGTTCTTTCATAGTGCATGCTTTCATATATATCTTTTTGCATCATGAGCAAGCTATAGGGTTAGCTTTCCTTTTGTTGTCATAAACAATGTGCATACATTTGGTTAGTGATTCAAACACTAAATGCACACATTTAGGGGGAGCTCATCCTATGGTTTGATTATGGGACTAATATTGTTTCAAGCTTATCTTATGTAGTCCCTAGGCGACGCGTTCCGGTGTGGTAATTCATTATAAGAGAATGCTATTTCACTCTCAATGTGATCTAACATCTCTAAAAGAGTGAGTATAGCAATATGAGCTTCATGCTATTGAGTCATGTCCTTGCGAGCTTATGTTTCTATATAAGTTCAAAGGCAATGTACTCAAACATTCCTAATCGTTGTGGTACCCCAAGTGTCTTCTATGCAAGCTTCTTTCAAGTGGTGTCATCTAGTGATATCATCTCAAAGTGGCTCATCTCAGTGGTGCCAACAAGGTAAAGAGGATCAACCCCCTGAGGTATGCAATGATCAAAAGACTACAAGTGATATCTACAAGTGGTAATGTAACAAGAACCCATTTGTCTTATGTCTTGTCCTTCAAGATACCTCCTTGCATGATATGCTCTAAGCTTCCTTTTCTTACAAGTTTGTAGTTGTGCACTTGATTTTCACACTATCTTATTGTGCACACACTTAGAGGGAGCTTAGTTTGTATCATGCTAGTCTCATGAGCTTGTGATCCACCTTAGTTATTCTCACATGTGGTATCTTCATTGATATCATACATATGGATCATGGTTCATGCGGCTTTCTCCCTTGTATTTAACATTTTTTCTTTGAGCTATGTTTGCTAGAACTTACTAGCTTCCTTGGAGCCCTTTTGTTTTGGACTTTTTGGAGATTTTATTCCAAAGGGGGAGAATGTGAGACCAAAGCAAGCTAGTGGTTCCAAGGATATGAGAGCAAAGGGGGAGAATGTGAACATAGGAAGAGAAGATCAAAAAGGGGGAAGGTTGATCTAGGGGGAGTTTGGTTGATGGTAAGCATCCAAGCAAGTGTAAGTGGCTCTAATTTTGTCAATTTTTGCAGATTTATGCTTGCTTTGCTTGTGTTGTCATAAATCACCAAAAAGGGGGAGATTGCAGCAAACATGGCCCCATTTGCCATTTGTTCGAGTTGATTTTGGTGATTCATGTTAACACAAGCAATGGGACTAACCACTTTGTCGAGCATGTCCTTGTAGGCATTTCTAGGTCCCTATGTTATCACAAGTTAACATACCATGCCCAAGCTAACATGTCATACCACAAGTTAATGTACCATGAACATGTTAGGTTACTTATAGCAATTTTGAGGACTTAGTATATATTTCGAGGCTATAAGTAATGGCATGTTAAGTATGTTAAGTTGTAGCAAAGATCCAAGTTGAAGATGCGAAGACGCGAAGAAAGAAGAGGAAAAGAAAGGACACCGTTGGATGAACCAATGGCATCAATATAGCAAGCGTCGGTACAATCGTCGGACGAGTTGGTACACTGGGTAAAACCCTAGGCACCGTCGGATGAACCGACGGTCCATTTCCTAGTAGCGTCGGACGAGTTGCAGAGGAAGAGCAACGAAGACAGTAGCACCAGATGATCCGACGGTCTGAGTGGGAACACCGTCGGTCTATCTGACACTTAGTTTGAATCAAGACAGAGACGCGCCAAGAGGAAGCCTTCAACACCGAATGATCCGACGCCTTGGTCAAGGGGTAGCGTCGGTCTATCCGACGGTCGCATTGAAGCCAACAGAGATGACTTGGTTGCAGGGTCTTCAGCACCGGATGATCTGACAGACCGTCGGTGTATAGCATCAGAGCAGTTGTGTCAGAGAATCTCAACGGCTATGTGACGTGGGAGGGGCACCGGATGAACCGACGCCTTGGAAAATCTAGCATCGGTTCATCCGACGCTACCCTTTTCAGTGGTCGTTAGCCAACGACTAGTTTGATGCCTTGGGCTATTTATACCTCCTCCACTCACCCATTTGAGGTTGCTGGATTGTGTAGAAGTGAACAGGAGTTCAAGATACATACAAGATCATATCCAATCCATCCAAGTGCTTAATTGCTCATCCTTAGACTTGCATATGCTTAGTGTATGTGCTTAGTGCTAGGCTTAGCTTAGAGCTGAGTGAGTGCAAGGTTGCGCCAACCTTGTGAGGTGATTCTTGAGTGAAACAAGTTGTACAAGGTTCGCCGGAAGCCTTGGGGCCTAAGTGGCTTACCGGCAATCGTCATCGACCCTCCGGCTTGGTGTGGAGTGGCGAGGACACTTTGTGCGGGGGACGTGGAGACCCCCTTCCTTGGTGGAGAAGCTCCTTAGTGGAGGCGGCATCAAGGTGACCAAGGGAGCTTGGCAAGTGCCTAAGTGGCTAGCCTTTGTGGCAAGTCAAGTGGTGCTCTTGGGAGAGACTTGGTGACCGGGAAGCAATACTCTTGTGTGAGTGCTTCAACAACGTGGACTAGGGGTGGCTTAGTGACTACCGATACCACGAGATGAATCGCGTGTCAAGAGTTTGCTTCCTCTCATCCCCTTTACGCTTTCGCATTTACTCTATTGCAATCTTTGCTTGCCTTTAATTTCCCAGAGTAGTATCATGCTAGGAATGGCTATAGGTTGCAAACCTTGTTTTGGGATGGGAGTTTCACACTAGAACAACCCTAGTTGCACATTAAGATAGCATGTTCTAGTTTATCTTTGGGTAAAAATAGTGGAGCCATAGGTTAAGGTTTTTAGTTGCCTAATTCACCCCCTCCCCCTCTTAGGCTATCGAGCATCCGATTCCTCACAACATTGCACAACATCATTCTGTAGCTTCACTAGGTTCCTTAGATCGATTGCCTTCTGTGAAATTGCATTGGGAAATGCACAAAGCTTTACGAGCGATAATCGTACTTCCTCTGGTAGAACACCCCTCGACGCAACTGGAAGTAACCGTGCCATCAACATGTGGCAGTCATGGGCCTTTAGATTTGTGAACTTCTTATCTTTCATACTTATTATCCCTTTTATATTCGATGAGTAGCCAGATGGAACATTCATACTGTTTAGGCAATCAAACATGATGTCCTTGTCTTCCTTGCTCAGGGTGTAACTAGCAGGACCTAAGTAATCTTTTTCTTCCTTGTTGACGGTTAATAGTTGTATCAAAGTTCGTTTAGACTTGCAAGCGGACAAGTCTCCCGTCGTAGTCAAGGGACCCTTCTTCCCTCGAGTGGTGAACCCAAGGTATCGAATCCGTGGAACAATGTGCAACGCAAGGATTCAATCTAGTAAAGCAAGGTAAAGCTATCTAATGAAGACAAGTTGCATCTAACCTACTAACTCATAAAGGAAACACATCTAATCTAATCTACTAAAGAGGTAGCAAGAGAAAGCAAGAGATAACCAATCTAGAGAATCCAGATCATGCTTATGTTGTAGCTCCAAACAAGATAGATGAAGATAGAAAAGCGAATCTCATTAAAAGCATCTTTAAATCGTGGCCTTCCCATCCGACTCGAAAACGCCCGCCTTTCGGAACCCCCGTTCGTCACAACGTATCCCTATTCATGCGGGTAATCTAGGGCGAGTTCGATAGAACAAGTTGAAATCACTTGGCCGGTCTGGTATGCACCTCTAGCCACCGCGGCTACAAGAGCACCCTATGTAATCTAGCTATAGACTAGATCGTAGAAGAAGCAAAACCAAGAAGAAAACAAAATCATAGAGAAGGCACTTAATCGCTAGAAATCGGATTCACTTACAAACTTCACCATGAATGATTACATGAACAAGATCACCACCGGGGCCCTCCCTCGATCTTGATCCTCGCTCCGGAGCTCCGACGTGGTCTTCCATGCAAGGTTCCCACGTCGGCTAGGGAGACCCTAGACAACTAGCACGACCCTCATCTCCGAGATGGTGTCCCTCAAGCTTCTCTGCTCCTCGGCGGCGGATTACGACTTGATTGATGCGTGGCTCTCGGTCAGGGGGCTATTTATAGCCTGAGAAGCAATTAGGTCAAAGGGGAGGCCGATTGGGCCCCGAAAAGGGGCCGGGCCGGCCGGCTGGGCCGGCGGGCCGGGGCCCAATTCGGCCCATCTCGTGGCCTGCTTCGCCCGGTGTTACTTCCCGCGTCTTCTAGATGTTCTCCCCTTTTGCATGTGGGCCCTTGATGTCGGTTTCTCTCCGAATTGGACTCAACTCCTTGTCTTGCAAGATTCAGGCACTTTTCCGGTTCGGTCCGGGAGTTTATCATCTTCTCGGGCTTGGTCCTTGGGCTCTTGGACTCATGTTCACTTCATTGCTTGACTTGTATCGGGCTTCAAGGTCTTGTCATGAGGTGCTTAATGAACTTATCCCCGAAGTCTTGCTTTCAACGTTAAAACCCCGTGTAAACACTTAACTCCAAAACCGACATGCACAAGTGAACTTGTTATACCACGGGGGTTAGTACCAATGAATAAGATACAAAAGTCATGCCAACACCGAAGGTAAACTCATGGCTAGGTTGACGGATTTTCACCGTCAACATCTCCCCCATGCTTAAACCTTGCTCGTCCTCGAGTAAGCCTTCGATGGATATCATCGTTGCCCATCAATGTTTAAGCCTTGCACTTGATCACACATGAAAAAAACATAATGCTCTCAAAAGTTTAATTCGTTAAAGTTCCATAATGTACTAGCCCTCACCTCTACGGAGGGTAGATTCTTATTAAGTTTATCCCACAAGTATTAACATGCTCACAAAGTTTAAATAGATCTCAGAATTTTTTGAAATAAAGAACGAGATAAAGAAAAGAGCTAAACCAAGTTCACAAATTTAAATCACCTTGCATATTGCTCATGAACTCTCATCTCGCTTGTCTCTCAAGCCTATATATTCTACTCCTTTCCCTCTCATAACATATATGTGTGGTAGGCTTTATATGGAGCTTTGGGAAAGTTTAGTCCTAACAAGATTTTATAAATGAGGTGTTGTCAAAACAAGACAAGCTTCTCATGGTCTTACAGAGACTCGTCAAAAAGGTCATTGGAAAATAATGTTAAATCAAGGAGGGGAAAGAGAAGAGTACGCACACTTTTAGATGAGTGGACATGTGCAAATGGCAAAGAGTGATCCCGAGGCATAAAGGAAGTCCTCGTTATCGGATTGCACATGGTTGGAAAATGACAATGGATCTTTTAAAATTGAAGCCTTGAATGCACTCTTAGAGAACCGGGGAGTTCACTTTACACATATATTTTTTTTCTCTTTCTCATATTTCTCATTCTTTTCTTTCTTTCTTTCTTTCTTTCATTATATATATATATATATTTTTTTTTTCTTCTTTCTTCTTGTGAGACCTTCACCTTGGAAGTCACGTTCGTCGCCGAATTTTTTTTTCTCTTTCGTCATTATATATATATATTTAAAATACTCCCCTTTGAACTCTAAAACCGCACCGTACCTACCTCCTCCCCCATGCTTAGACATTGCTCGTCCTCGAGCAAAGAGGCGAAAAATAAGGTAAGTACCGGTGTTAACACCAAAATTTGGTAAGGAGTCCGACCGTGGGTCCGGTTCGAAAAAGAGTCCGTCTGGTGGAAGGAAGGATATTTCCAGAGATTTTCGGCAAAGAGATCCGCGGTCGGCTATCTGCTCCAGTTCGGCAAAGGAACAATAGAGCTGATTTTGCGGGATTGGACGGTGACGTGGCTCAAATCGGGGAAAGACGAATGGATGGACAGGCGATCGAGTTTAGTTAGGCAATGAATCCATTCGCAGTTGTAATCAGCAGGGGTATAAATACGATCCCCGAATGTATGTAACGAGACGATCATTCTTCAATACACACCGGCCTTACGCCAAACCCTAGAGTCCTTGTCGTGTCGTCGAGTTCTTCGAGAGGACCAATCGATCCGTCGACCTCCGTGAGTACCGCAACCTTGTATCATGTCTAGTATCATGCGGTGGATTTAGATCCGATGCAAGCGGTCTTGTTACCATGCTTCGTGTCATGCGGTAGATTCAAGCTTGGTTCAAGAGGGTTTCTTGTTAGATCATGAGCCATGCGGTAGGCTAAGATCCGGCTTGAAGCTAGTTATCGGCTCTATTGGATTTTGGCAAGATCCAATAGATTCATTAAGTTATCCCGTGTTATCTTGAGTTCTACTTTATGTTTTAATTCATGTAACACATCCTTGCCCAATCTAGATGGACTTGGATCGGCTATATCTCTTTTAAGATCCTTGTGCGAGCGGGTTTCGTGTTTTGACGCGTGGATCTTGTGTTCTCGATAGCCGAAACCGAATCGATCTAGGTTGTTACGTGTTGCGGGTTCAAGCTTGCTATGTTCGTATAAATCTTGAAAGAACCGGGTATCATGCGGTAGATGCGGTTTTTTGGGTTGCTTTGGAGCTAGTCATCCGGTGGATTAGATTCCCAAATCGGTCGATAGATTTATTCACGTGGTAACGTTTGTTCCTTCTTCATGGACCCCGGATCGGTACTTCAGCCGTATTCGGTTATGTTTTCACGAGTAGATCACGTGCATTGTTTATGCCTTAAGTGATGTATGCTTTTAGCTTTCCATATTTAGATTGTATCATGCGGTGGATAGATCTATTTGTGGAAAGTGGTACGTTTTTCATGCAAGTCGTATCATGCGGTGGATAGATTTGTTTGTTATCGTACCCGACGGGTTTTAAAGTACCTAGACATGCGGTAGACTAGTGCTTTGGATCTATGCATGCTTATTTAATACATGATCATGTCCGTGCTTTACCTTATTTTATTTAATGCTAAACCTCATGGGGATCGGTCATAACTTTGTGCTTGCATCTTTATTTATACAAAGACCGATCGTCGTCATGCTTACGTCATCCATTCGGCAGTATTCCTTTTCCCTCTGTAATGGTCCGAATGGTTGTGGTTCTTTGACAGATAGCTCTACATAGCTACATGTCATCTTGCTTGGCTTCTTAGCCGTAAATATGGAACCTGCTCGGTACCACCCGGCAAGTTCCAAGCTTTGGTATTTAACTGCTTTACCTTTTGTTAATTTTCAGGAAAAATTGACTGGCACGTCATTCGCTCTCTGCGTGTGCGAAGCTAGCTTTGTTCGGCTTCTTTGTGTGATTGGCGCCGAGTGCACATTTTGCGTCAACAACCGGGGTATTTTTCCTTGGAGAGATACTTGAAATCTTCAATGTCGGCACCGTATTGCGATCTTCCTTGAATTGATGATCCATTCTCAACGATAGGTTGTGGTCAAGGAGGTAATCACAAAAGATGATATTTGGTTTTAAGGGTGGATATCCGGCGAGGTTTGTGAGATCTCCGATGTGGGGATACACAATGCACGGATAAAAGGCTAGCAATAAGATAGATACGCAAAAACGGAATGACCAGCTTCTTAGTCTCGGGCCAGAGAAATCAAGGCCTGAAATAACTCACCCAAAAATAAATCTTGTACACTAAAGTTTATGCACTCAAATATGTATAAGGCTCGGATAGGTTGAGCAACACACAAGTAGTATTTATGACAAGGTTAGCGATATTTTTGAGCATAAAAGACATCTTTAATCTATTCATAACTTGAGAGCACATAAAAGACTATGGGTCTTTATTTTTATCATAACCTCCACTGAAGATTAATCTAGCATTTAGATCATTTCAGATTTGTATTTTTAAGAGAGCACTAGGTTAAACATGCATAAATCAATTACAAAGATAAACAAAGCGGCAATTATAATCATATATCATCATGACACAAATTTTGTAACTTTACCAAAGGTAAAAACTTGGTGGTGACATTATTCATGATGAAAATAAAAACTAAGACACACGCTGCAAATTAAACTAAAAACTGAAAATTAAAGCAAAGCTGAAAATACTACGCAAACATAGGCGCATACAAGCTGAAAATTAAAGAAAAGGGGGAAAAGGAAAGATGACTAAAGCTCCTCCTCTCTCTAATCTTCCGCCGGTGGTTGATATTGATAGTCTTGGTTGTTGTACCCTTACTTGTAATAGGAATAGACTACTCCTCCTATGAATTGTTCGACGGTGCTAGGTGAAGGTGTCCAAGCACATAAGCGACGTTTGCATTTCCTTCACCCATTTGGTTTGCATTGGTTTGGATGGCTGCAATAAATTGCATGTTCCTTGCAGCGTATCCTCCAATGGTGGCTACATTTTGTTGTGGTTGAGGAAGGTGTGCATATGGCTCCGCAAAGGCTACGTTGGGCACCGCAAAAATGGTGGGGGTATGGCTGCACCACTCCCCCATGCTTGCATTGGTACACCACCGTAGTAACTCGGCGGCGCCGGGGTTCCTCCCAATGGTGGGACATAATTTTGTTGTGCACCTCCTTCTTGGGCCATAGAAGATCCTTCTCCTACAATCCTTCTCTTTTATTCTTTTTTTTTCTTCGCCGGCACAAGAAGTCCTTCCTCTAACCGATCTTCTTCCCCTCAAGAAAAGTCTTAATCTTCAATCCGATAGGGGCAAATTTACTTTGGCCACTTGTAAGCCTCCTCTCATCTTCACTTAAATTTTCCTTTCTTCATATACCTAGGGAGGTCCCGGGTAGGAGATGATTCGGGTTCCTTGTAATACCCGGTTTTAAAGAGATAGTCAACATGGAGAGGTAACAACCCAATCTTCCGAATCCGATGTTGCTCACAACACCACCGGTTGATCACGGGTGAGTGGGGTTGATTGGCTTCTTGGCAAAGCCGAGTAAAGCCAATTCAACTCCATGTTGGTTATCTTTGTCTCTCTCATTCTCCCAAAAATCCACTTGCACAAAAGTGACACACTTGGATGATGGGGTTCCGAATAGTGTTTCTTTGTTGATGGTCTCCTCCCGTGATCATACTCCAAAAACTTTCCCATGTGCCCTCATGCACATCCACCCGTTTCGGAGCTCCCTTTTTAAAAATAGGAGACACTCGCCCATGGGTCTACGATACTAGAACATGCAATCGTTTTGAACATGAAAACCAATCTAATCTATCGGGGATTGTGTTGAATGGATCCAAGGAAGCATTAGAGCTCTACTCCCTTTATGGCATGGTAGCTAACCTTAAGCATTAAAGTATTTCCAACACAAGATGATAGATAGATAATCCAACAAAGTTCGATTACATCTCAAGATCGATTGCAACCCATGGATGAAAGGAGATTACCCCATCAAGGTGCTAGAAATAGCATCATTGATCAAGGTTACCCTTCCGACGATGTCTTCCTTCTTCTCCACTTGTGGGCTCCCTCCAACGGAATGAGAGACTCAGCACTCCTTCATCAAGGGTATGCGCCATGGTCATGAAAATTTCCTAGGCGAATTCCTTGTGGGTGTTTGCCGACACTCCGTTAGAGAATTGCACCAGTGTCCCGTGTGAAACCCAATATGTGGAGAGCTTGATTGTCGAAATTGACGTTCGCTACAAGCCTCTACTCAAGGTGAGCGAGCTTCTTCTCCTCCTCCGTCATGATGACATACCCCTCGGAATACCGCGGAGCGTATGGAGGTGGAGCGGATGATCGTGTCAAGTGGCGAGGTTGGACGAGCGGCTCCTCCATATGTTATTGAAGTTTGGTAAACCTAATAAACGAGTTTCGTGTGGCCCTCATGCCACCGAGGAGAAGAGTGTGGTTCCTCCTCGGCGGTGCCGTGTCCTCCTCCATACTCCGAGGAAACTCGGAAACCGAGTGCCTCCTCGAAGAGGTTGATGGCTTAGATGACGATGATCCCTTCTTCTTCGGTGAAAAGGCTTGTAGTTTACTTCCTTGATTGCAGTACTCTCCCTCACAAATATATATCCGGGGTTTTCACCCGGTAACAAGTTACACAAATATTATTTTGGAGTCTGGACTTTGAGTGGATTAAGGATGTGATTTGTTGCACGAAACAAACGCGGTGGATGGCTAAGTCTAAGGTGGTTCCGGCCTACAAACTAGAGCACACGAACAAAGAGCTGGATGGGAGACTTACCTCTCTCCTCCTCTTGGCTCGGTTCTTCTCTAGTGCATTCATGCTTGTTGCTTCGTGACCGCGTACACCTTCCAAACGTTCCCGTCCACTCCTTCGCTTGCATTATTGCTCCTTCCACTTGATGTTTTCGCTTGATTCACTTCCATACTCCCTTGCCTCACATGCCTCCATGATATTCCTACAAAACAAGACCTTGGCTGCCCCCCATGCTTGTACTTTGCATGTGGTTTGATAAAAGATGTTGGAGGGGCATCCCGTGATGTATCATGGTGCATGTATGGTTAGGTTAACTAGATTGCCTCCATCTAAGCATGTTTTAAGGCTAAGCACTACTCTAATTTCGAAATTTAAAAATATTTTTCAGAGCCATGCAAGAGCTCAAGCATAAATTTAGAGAAGTTTTTAAACCATTAAAAACAAATGTAAGTCGAAAATATTTTCCGATCGCGTTGATATCGGTCTCACCGGTATAGTTTGCCTTCATTAGTTGAGAGCAAGCTTTTCCCGGCTTGATCATGGGAGCATAGGTTTAGGTCCTAATTTTGATTAGATGGGAGAGATTTTGAATGAAATAAAATTAAGTGAGGCTTAGAAAAATTCTAATCTTAGAGAAACCAAGGATATGGATTTTTAAATCAACCAAAAATCAAGATTCTAGGTTCACGCGAGTGCTACAACGTGCTGAAATTTGAATAACATCTAGATATAAGTCGCGGCTCTACTCGTGTGTTTTTAGCATGAAAAACAAGTCAACCACAGCACCATAATGAGGGTGAAGGGTTGAGTTAGGTTCTGAATTTTTTTTTGGTTGTGGTTTCTCGAAAAAGAAGCAAACAATCACATAGGATGGTTCATGTAAAGGGTTTATGATCAAGCAAAATATTCAACCAAAAATTATGTCTCTAATATTGTTCAACCATTCTAAGTCTAAGGTTTTGCGTAGTAAAATTCGAAACTGAATTATTAAAAAGACTCGAAAAACCCGGAATCAGGGTTGTCCTCCGGTAGCTTATTCTTGACTCGACGAAACGGGTTGCCTCCCGCCTAGCGCTTCGTTTATAGTCCATGGCTAGACTTCTTCACTTGATTACTTCGGATCAACGCTCTTTGCGAGCGTTGCAATCTTGGGTACCCACTTTGTCTTAGTCATTTTTTTGGTCTTCACAGCCGGCTTTGTCCTTTGGTCTTGACGGATGCAACATCTTCCTTGTGGCTCGGCATCTCGAACTCCGGTCCTTCGATCGTGATCTTCATTGTCTTTAGTGTGATCCTTCATCTCTCCCGAATGAGCTTGAGTAGCCTTCGCCGTCTTGGGACCTTGGAGTTGTCTCGGATATTCTTCTTTGTCACCAATCGGGCGCCCGGCAAGTTGTCCCACTTGCGTCTAGCATCTTCATCACGATGAACACTTCACGTATAGAGCTTCCGACCTCCGTCACCTTGCCATCTAAATTCTTTAATATTTTTTCCATAGCCTCGAACTTAGTGACGGCGTCCTTGTTGATCTTAGCTTGCTCGTCCATCAAGTCCTTGAATTGTGCACAAAGAGGAACCAAATTTTGAATCGACGAACTTGCATTAAATCGGGGTTACCTTGGACATGGTCGTACTCCACACACTCCTTGCATGTGGATCTTGCTTCGGCGGCCTTTAGGTGTTGAGCTTCTTTCTCCATCTCCATCTTCTCCATCTTCCTCTTAAGTAAACCGATATGCCACTCAAGGAATCGGCTCGTATGCATTCGGCTCTCGCAATCGTCATGCGGATAGTTGAGACCTTGATCTTGAACGGCCTTCCGGCGTCTTGACTTGGAGGTGGTGATTCCCTTGGAGATTTTGATGGTCCTTCGAGGTTGACTTTTGAATCTAGGGTTTCCAACCCTTTAGCTTGTGTTGCACGTCACCTTTGCTCGTAAAGTTTTCCTGGATCATCCACAAAAAAGTTTGGGTTTCTTGGAGAGGTAGCCAACCATCTCCGGTTAGGGTTAGCAATAAAACAAAAATCTAAAAAGAGAATAATTAGGGTTAATCAAAACTAGATTAGATTGACTCTTTTTTTTTCTTTTTGGGGATGATCAAACATAAAAGATGCAAAAGAAAAATCAAAAGAAAAACTGAAAGATAAGCGATACTAGATCGGATCTTGATTGCTTGTTCCCCGGCAACGGCGCCAGAAAAAGGGGCTTGTTGACGGTTAATAGTTGTATCAAAGTTCGTTTAGACTTGCAAGCGGACAAGTCTCCCGTCGTAGTCAAGGGACCCTTCTTCCCTCGAGTGGTGAACCCAAGGTATCGAATCCGTGGAACAATGTGCAACGCAAGGATTCAATCTAGTAAAGCAAGGTAAGCTATCTCATGATGACAAGTTGCATCTAATCTACTAACTCATAAAGGAAACACATCTAATCTAATCTACTAAAGAGGTAGCAAGAGAAAGCAAGAGATAACCAATCTAGAGAATCTAGATCATGCTTATGTTGTAGCTCCAAACAAGATAGATGAAGATAGAAAAGCGAATCTCATTAAAAGCATCTTTAAATCGTGGCCTTCCCATCCGACTCCGAAAACGCCCGCCTTTCGGAACCCCCGTTCGTCACAACGTATCCCTATTCATGCGGGTAGTCTAGGGCGAGTTCGATAGAACAAGTTGAAATCACTTGGCCGGTCCGATATGCACCTCTAGCCACCGCGGCTACAAGAGCACCCTATGTAATCTAGCTATAGACTAGATCGTAGAAGAAGCAAAACCAAGAAGAAAACAAAATCATCGAGAAGGCACTTAATCGCTAGAAATCGGATTCACTTACAAACTTCACCATGAATGATTACATGAACAAGATCACCACCGGGGCCCTCCCTCGATCTTGATCCTCGCTCAGAAGCTCCGACGTGGTCTTCCATGCAAGGTTCCCACGTCGGCTAGGGAAACCCTAGACAACTAGCACGACCCTCATCTCCGAGATGGTGTCCCTCAAGCTTCTCTCGCTCCTCGGTGGCGGATTACGACTTGATTGATGCGTGGCTCTCGGTCAGGGGGCTATTTATAGCCCGAGAAGCAATTAGGTCAAAGGGGGAGGCCGATTGGGCCCCGAAAAGGGCGGGCTGGCCGGCCTGGGCCCAATTCGGCCCATCTCGTGGCCTGCTTCGCCCGGTGTTGCTTCCCACGTCTTCTAGATGTTCTCCCCTTTTGCATGTGGGCCCTTGACGTCGGTTTCTCTCCGAATTGGACTCAACTCCTTGTCTTGCAAGATTCAGCACTTTTCTGATTCGGTCCTCGGAGTTTATCATCTTCTCGGGCTTGGTCCATGGGCTCTTGGAGTCATGTTCACTTCATTGCTTGACTTGTATCAGGCTTCAAGGTCTTGTCATGAGGTGCTTAATGAACTTATCCTGGAAGTCTTGCTTTCAACGTTAAAACCCTATGTAAACACTTAACTCCAAAACCGACATGCACAAGTGAACTTGTTATACCACGGGGGTTAGTCATGCCACCACCGAAGGTAAACTCATGGCTAGGTTGATGGATGTTCACCGTCAACATTCCTCCTCAACCTCTTCAGGATCTGCTTTTTCCTCATCAACCTCTATCGGAGTTGCTTCATTCCTATGGATATTTTTCAGGTCCCGTCATGCTTCCAATGTATTCTTAGAGTTCTTGTAACAACCCAATAAGCCTAGGACATTCAGACAAAGATTCTTCGTCAAGTGCATCACGTCAATAGCATTCCGAACCTCAAGAATTTCCCAATAAGGTAAATCCCAAAATATAGATTTCTTCTTCCACATTAGTGCACGTCCATTAGCATCATGTGGAACATGTTCACTACCGTCACCCTTTCTAAAGACAACCCTTAGATCCTTTACCATCTCAAATATCTCCTCTCCTTTAAAATGGGGGGGGGGGGGGGGCTTTGTACGATGACCAGCCTTTCCTTTCCAATGCAAACCTTTCTTCCTTAAGGGATGCTTCTCAAGAAGACAGCGACGGTGACTCATATACACAACCTTCTTACAAATTTTCAGATGAATACCGTCTGTCTTATGTAAACAGTGGGTGCAGGCCTGATATCCCTTGTTTGAGTGCCCAGATAGGTTACTTAAAGCAGGCCAATCGTTGATGGTAATGAATAACAATGCTCGTAGGTTGAAGTTCTCTTGCTTATTCTCATCCCACACACGTACACCTTCTTTCTTCCATAGCGGTAATAGTTCATCAACCAATGGTCTTAGATACACATCAATGTCGTTGTCAGGTTGTTTTGGACCTTGGATTTGCACCAGCATCATAATGAACTTTCGCTTCATGCACATCCAACCAAGAAGGTTGAACATGCATAGTGTCACAGGCCAAGTGCTATGATCACTGCTAAACTCACCAAATGGATTGAAACCATCTGTGCTTAAACCAAGTCTTATGTTTCTTGCTTCCCCAGCAAAATCTTTGTATTTTCTATCAATCTTTCTCCATTGAGACCCATCTGCTGGATGTCTTAGCATGTGGTCTTGCTTACGATCGCTTTTGTGCCATGTCATCAACTTAGCATTTTCTTTGTTCCTAAACAAACGCTTCAAACGTGGTATTATAGGAAACTACCACATGACCTTCGCCGGTACTTTCGTCATCTTGGGAGGTGTCCCCTCGGGAGCACCAGGATCATCATCTCTCCGAATCTTATAACGTAGCGCTTTGCACACAGGACAAGCTTCAAAATTTTCGTGTTCTGTGCCTTGATATAGGATGCAATCATTAGGGCAGGCATGGATCTTCTGAACCTCCAACCCAAGGGGCACACAGTCTGTTTCGCTTCATATATTGTCGACGGTAATTCATTGTTCTCGGGAAGCTTGTCCTCCACAATTTTTAGCATCCCCTCAAATGCTTTATCAGACACACCATATTTTGCCTTCCATTGCAACATTTCAAGTGTAGTACCAAGCTTTTTGTGACCCTGTTTGCAACCTGGGTACAATAGTTTTCTATGATCTTCTATCATATGATGCAACTTTGCCTTTTCATTATCATTTTCACAGTCCCTTTGTGCATGCGAGCCGAATTCCTTGAGTGGCATATCGGTTTACTTAAGAGGAGGATGGAGAAGATGGATATAGAGAGAGAAGCTCAAGACCTAAAGGCTGCCAAGGCAAGATCCACATGCGAGGAGTGTGAGGAGTACGGCCATGTCCAAGGTAAACCCCGAATTAATGCAAGTTCGTCGATTCAAGATGAAGGACTTCATGGACGAGCAAGCTAAAATCAACAAGGACGTTGTCACTAAGTTCGAAGCTATGGAGAAAATATTGGAGAATTTAGATGGCAAGGTGACAGAGGTCAGAAGCTCTATCCATGAAGTGTTCATCATGATGAATATGTTAGAAACGCAAGTGGGACAACTTGTCGGGCGCCCGATGGGTAACAAAGGAGTATTTCCGAGACAACCCCAAGGTCCCGAGACGGCGAAGGCTACTCAAACTCATTCGGGAGAGATGGAGGATCACACTAAGGAGACCATGAAGATCACGACCGAAAGACCATAGTTTGAGATGTCGAGCCACTACATGAAGGAAGTTGTTGCATCCGTCAAGACCAAAGGATAAAGCCAGCCTGTGAAGACCAAAAATATGACTAAGCCGAAGAATAAGCCTGTTCCCAAGATGGTGCGGAAGTGGGTACCCAAGATTGCAACGCCCACAAAAGCGTTAATCCGAAGTAATCAAGCAAAGAAGTCTAGCCATGGACTATAAACGAAGCGCTAAGCGAGAGGCAACCCGTTTCGTCGAGTCAAGAATAAGCTACCGGGAGGACAACCCGATTCATGATTTTTCGAGTCTTTCAAGTAAGTAGTTTCGGAATTTTGCTACACAAGACATTAGACTTAGAGTGGTTGAATAATATTAGAGACATAATTCTTGGTTGAATATTCCATTTGGATCATAAACCCTTTACATGAACCATCCTGTGTGTTTGTTTGCTTCTTTTTCGAGAAACCAAAACCAAATAAATTCAGAACCTATCTCAACCTTTCATCCTTTTCATGATGTTATGGTTGACTTGTTTTACATGCTAAAAACACACGAGTAGAGCCACGACTTGTACTTAGATGTTATTTAAATTTCAGCACGTGGTAGGACTCGCGTGAACCTAGAAACTTGATTTTTGGTTGGTTTAAAAATCCTTATCCTTGGTTTCTCTAATATTAGAATTTTTCTAAGCCTCATTTAATTTTATTTCATTGAAAATCTCTCTCATCTAACCAAAATTAGAACCTAAACCTATGAGTTTATTTTTTTCTAATTAGACGAGTGCTTAGCATTAAAACATGCTTAGAGGGAGGCAATCAAGTTAACCTGACCCTGCATGCACCACGATGCATCACGGGGTGCCCCTCCAACATGTTTTATCAAACCACATGCAAAGGACAAGCATGGGGGGCAGCCAAGGCTTTGTTTTGCAGGAAAATCATGGATGAATGTGAGGCAAGGGAGCATGGAAGTGACTTAAAGCGAAAACATCAAGTGGAAGGAGCAATAATGCAAGAAAAGGAGTGGACGAGAACATTTGGAAGATGCAACCCCGTGGAGCACGCGGTCACGAAGAAACAAAGCAAGCATGAGCGCACTGGAGAAGAACCGAGCCATCATCAGGTAAGTCACTTTCCCAGCTATTCGTTCGTGTGCTGAAGTTTGTAGTTCAGAACGACCTTAGACTTAGCCATCCACCTCGTTTGTTTGGTTCAACAAAACACATCCTAATTCCACTCAAAGTCCGTACTCCAAATAATATTTGTGTACTTTGTTACCAGTTGAAAACCCCGGATATTTATTTGAGTGCTGCAACCACGGAAGAAAACTACATGTCTTTTCAGCAAGAAGAAGGGATCATCGTCGTCCAAGCCATCATCGACAACCTCTTCGAGGAGGCACTCGGTTTCGGAGTCTCCTCGGAGCATGGAGGAGGACACGGCACCGCCGAGGAAGAACGATACTCTTCTCCTCGATGGGATGAGGGCCACACGAAGCTCGTTCTATAAGGTTCAACGAACCTCAAGGACATACGGAGGAGCTGCCCGTCCGACCTCACCGCTCGACACGATCATCCGCTCCACCTCTACACGCTCCGTGGTATTCTATTGGGTTTATCATCACGACAGAGGAGGGGGAGGAGAAGCTCGCTCGCCTTGAGAAGAGGCTTGTGGCACACGTCGACTACGACGATCAAGCTCTCCATGTGTTGGGTTTTCATACAGATATTTACTTGGGTGCAATTGTCCAATGGAGTGTCGGCAAACACCCACAAGGAATTCACCTAAGAAATTCTCATGACCATGGCGCATATCCTTGATGTAGGAGTGTCTAGTTTCTCATTCCGTTAGGAGGGAGTTGAACAAGTGGTTCCCTAAGATATTAGGGAATTGCTTGGTTTTCAAAAGGGAGCCCCGGAACAAGTGGATGTGCATTGAGGCAAATTGGGAGTTCTTTTGGAGTATGATCGCGGGAGAAGCTCACAAACAAAGAAATAGTATCCGAGACCCCATCGTCCAAGTTTTTCACTCATGGATGTGCAAGTGGATTTTGGGGAGAATGAGAGAGACAAAGATAACCAACACGAAGTTGAATTGGCTTTACTTGGCTTTGTTTGCCAGGCAGCCAATTGACCCCACGCACCTTATGATCAACCGGTGGTGTTGTGAAGCAACATCGGGTTCGGAAGATATTGGTTCAGGGTGTTACCTCTCCATGTTGGCTATCTCTTTGAGACCGGGTATTAAAAGGAACCCGGAGCATCTCTTACTCAGGACTTCCCATTTGATAATATGAAGCAAGGCAAGTACGTAAGTGTAGATGAAAGAGGAGGCTTCAAAGTGGCCAAGGTGAATTTGCCCCTTCCGGATGGAAGATTAAGACTTTTTCTTGAGGGGAAAGAAGACTAGTTAGAGGAAGCACTTCTTGTGCCGGTGAAGAAAAATAAAAGAGGAAGGATTATAGGAGAAGGTTCTTCCATGACCCAAGAAGGAGGTGCGCAACAAAATTATGTGCCACCATTTGGTGGAATTCCGATGTCGCCGAGCTACTATGGTGATGTACCAATGCAATCATGGGGGAGTGGTGCAGCCTTGCCCCCACCAAATTTTGCGGTATCCAACGTAGCCTTTGCGGAGCCATATGCACATCTTCCTCAACCACAACAAAGTGTGGCCATCCTTGGAGGACACACTGTGAGAAACATGCAAAATATTGTAGCCATCCAAACCAATGCAAACCAAATGGGTGAAGGAAATGCAAAACTCGCTTATGAGCTTTGACGCCTTCACTTAGCATCGTCGGACAATTCATAGGAGGAGTGGTGCAATCCTATTATAGCAAGGGTACAATAACCAAGACTATCAATATCAACCACCAGCAGAATATTAGAGAGAGGAGGAGCTTTAGTTATCTTTCCTTTTCCCCTTTCCTTTAATTTTCAGCTTGTATGCGCCTATGTATGCATAGTGTTTTCAGTTTTTATTTAATTTTTCAGCATGTGTGTTAGTTTTTATTTTTCATCATGAATAAAGTCACTACCTTGTTTCTACCTTTGGTAAAGTTATAAAGTTTGTGCCATGATGATATATGATTATAATTGCCGCTTTGTTCATCTTTGTACTTGTTTTATGGATGATTAAGCTAATGCTCTCTTAAAATACAAATCTGAAATTATCTAAATGCTAGCTTAATCTTTAGCGGAGGCTATGATAAAAATAAAGACCCATAGTGTTTTATGTGCTCTCATGTTTAGATGGGTTAAAGATGATTTATTTTTGTTCTTAAAAGTAATGCTAACCTTGTCATAAATACCATGTTGCTCTACCTATCCAGAGTCATATATATTTAAGTGCAAAAACTTAGTATACAAGGTTTATTTTTGGATGAGTTATTTCAGGCCTTGATTTCTCTGGCCCGAGACTGAAGCTGGTCATTCCGTTTTTGCGTATCTATCTTATTGCTAGCCTTTTATCCGTGCATTGTGTATCCCCACATTGGGGATCTCACAAACCTCGCTGGATATCCACCCTTAAAACCAAATATCATCTTTTGTGATTACCTCCTTGACCACAACCTGTCATTGAGTATGGATCATCAACTCAAGGAAGATTGCAAGATGGTGCCAATATTGAAGATTTCAAGTATCTCTCCAAAGGAAAAGTATTTCCGGTACCAACCTTATCTCTATCAACTCTTTGCCCGAGGAAGAGCAACGTCTAAGCATGGGGGAAGAGGTAGGTGTTAACACCAAAATTTGGTAAGGAGTCCGACTCGTGGGTCCGGTTCGAAAAAGAGTCCGTCCGGTGGAAGGAAGGATATTTCCGGAGATTTTCGGCAAAGAGATCCGCGGTCGGCTATTTGCTCCGGTTCGGCAAAGGAACGAAGAGAGCCGATTTTGCGGGATTGGACGGTGACGTGGCTCAAATCGGGGAAAGACGAATGGATGGACAAAGCGATCGAGTTTAGTTAGGCAATGAATCCATTCGCGGTTGTAATCGGAGGGGGTATAAATACGATCCCCGAATGTATGTAACGGACACAATCATTCTTCAATACACACCGACCTTACGCCAAACCCTAGAGTCCTTGTCGTGTCGTCGAGTTCTTCGAGAGGACCAATCGATCCGTCGACCTCCGTGAGTACCGGCAACCTTGTATCATGTCTAGTATCATGCGGTGGATTTAGATCCGATGCAAGCGAGTCTTGTTACCATGCTTCGTGTCATGCGGTAGATTCAAGCTTGGTTCAAGAGGGTTTCTTGTTAGATCATGAGTCATGCGGTAGGCTAAGATCTGGCTTGAAGCTAGTTATCGGCTCTATTGGATTTTGGCAAGATCCAATAGATTCATTAAGTTATCCTGTGTTATCTTGAGTTTTACTTTATGTTTAAATTCATGTAACACATCCTTGCCCAATCTAGATGGGTTTGGATCGGCTATATCTCTTTTAAGATCCTTGTGCGAGCAGGTTTCGTGTTTTGACGCGTGGATCTTGTGTTCTCCGATAGCCGAAACCGAATCGATCTAGGTTGTTACGTGTTGTGGGTTCAAACTTGCTATGTTCGTATAAATCTTGAAAGAACCGGGTATCATGTGGTAGATGCAGGTTTTGGGTTGCTTTGGAGCTAGTCATCCGGTGGATTAGATTCCCAAATCAATCGATAGATTTATTCACGTGGTTACGTTTGTTCCTTCTTCATGGACCCTGGATCGGTACTGTTTGTACCGTATTCGGTTATGTTTTCACGAGTAGATCACGTGCATTGTTTATGCCTTAAGTGATGTATGCTTTTAGCTTTCCACATTTAGATTGTATCATGCGGTGGATAGATCTATTTGTGGAAAGTGGTACGTTTTTCATGCAAGTCGTATCATGCGGTGGATAGATTTGTTTGTTATCGTACCCGTCGGTTTTAAAGTAACTAGACATGCGGTAGACTAGTGCTTTGGATCTATGCATGCTTATTTAATACATGATCATGTCCGTGCTTTACCTTATTTTATTTAATGCTAAACCTCATGGGGATCGGTCATAACTTTGTACTTGCATCTTTATTTGTACAAAGACCGATCGTCGTCATGCTTACGTCATCCATTCGGCAGTATTCCTTTTTCCTCTGTAATGGTCCGAATGGTTGTGGTTCTTTGACAGATAGCTCTACATAGCTACGTGTCATCTTGCTTGGCTTCTTAGCCGTAAATATGGAACTGTCTGGTACCACCCGACAAGTTCCAAGCTTTGGTATTTAATTGCTTTACCTTTTGTTAATTTTCAGGAAAAATTGACTGGCACGTCATTCGCTCTCTGCGCGTGCGAAGCTAGCTTTGTTCGGCTTGCTGTGTGATTGGCGTTGAGTGCACATTTCGCGTCAACACACTTTTTGGCACGCCTGGTGGGACTAACAGCCGAATTAATTCAAGATGCCTGAGATTGCAGACCTTATGGACGTCGACCTAGAGGATCTTTCTCCGGAGCAGCGGCAGCAGCTCCAAGACGTCGTAGATCAATTTCAGCAGAAGTGCCTGCTGTCATTCAAGAAGAACAGAAGCGGTGTCCCATATCTAAAGAATGAGATGCCTAGAGTGCTGCTACCGGGAGAAATTGATGCTACGTCTCAGCAGGAAAAGGAGGAATGCGCGCGGGTGTTCCAAGAGTCAGCAGATTACATGCTCACCAAGCACAACAAGGCCTTCCTCGGATCGCTCCAGCAGATGATGGTAGCCCTCTTTGGCCCGGGCGTGGAGCAAGCGTTCGGGAAGACGCCCTTTCAGAAGAGCACCATAGAGCTGGGTGAGTCAAGCTCTCAGCCGCCGCTACGGAGCCGCCCACGGCGGCCTCCTCCTCGGAGCGCCGGAAGCCAAGCGTTCCAACCTCCTCCACGGGGCGGGGGGGGCGCCGGTCCAACCCCCATTGCAAGCTTCGGGGAAGTCAACCAATCCCGCCGCCACCACGGAGCAAAGCACGAGTCGGCCCCGTGCAGCGGCCGAATCCGTGCCGGCCTACGTACGGAGACCTAGCGTTCGGCTCATGCGGGGCCCCACTTGACCCCCGGTCGAAGAATTGCTCCATCGACCAACTGGCTCCAGAAGAATTTGTACGGCGGTGGTTACCATGAAGTGGGAAATTACGGAGCATTCGACGCCTTCCCGCACCCAGGGTACGCGGCAGCTGCAGGCGCGCAAGAAGATGACGCCTTGGCGCGCAAGATGGCCGAATTGATGCAGAATCAGTTCGGCCTCAAGCCAAAGATGCGGGGCCCCGCCTACGAGCCACCGTTCCCGCAGTGGTACTATAACGTGCTCTTGCCGCCTAGAGTGAAGCCGCCGACGGAATTCACAAAGTTCTCGGGGCGAGACGAGACAAGCACGGTCGAGCACATCGCCCGTTACCTCATGCGGCTTGGGGAATGCTCGGCCGAGGAGACGTTCGGGGTTCGTTACTTCCCCGCCTCACCGACGGGTCCCGGCTTTTCGGTGGTTTTCGTCCCCGCCGCCCGAATCGGTGGCCGGATGGAAGGATTTGGAGCGTAAATTCCACGCTCATTACTTCGGCGGCGATTCGAGAAGAAGTTGATTGATCTCGCCACCCTGAAGCAAAGGCACAGCGAAACACCGCTGGAGTTTCTTAGAAGATTCAGGGAAGTCAAGGGCATGTGCTTCTCATTGAACTTGCCAGACGATCAGCTGGCTGATATGGCCGTCGCCGGGATGTTACCGGCCGTGCGCGAGAAGCTATTTGGGATGGAGTTTGAGAACCTGGGCCAGCTTTCACAAAAGTTATCTCTGATGAGCAATCAGGCATATGGCCTCAAGAAAGACCCCAAGTTTGGCAAGCAGCACGACGTCGCTGACATCTACAACCAGTTCCTGGACAAAGCCGATCTGTTCGAGGATTCTGACGATGAATTGGAAGTAGCTGCAGCGGAAATCATGTGGGGTAAAGAGCCCTTGACAATGAATCGGCGTTGGGTCGACGGACCAAAGGGACTTACGACTTTGACATCACAAAGGCTGATAAGTTGTTCGAGCTCTTGGTGAAAGAAGGCCGAATTAAGGCGCCCGAGGGGCATTCTATGCTTCGGCTCGATGGAGTTAAAGCGAAGCGTTACCGTGGCTTCCATGACGGGGACTCGCACTCCATCAACGATTGCGGGGTCTTCGGGATGAGGATCCGAAGGCTATCCGGGAGGGACACCTCAAGTTCGATAACAAGATGAAGCCGGATGGCCACCCCTTTCCTCGGAACATGCTCGGCTTTTCCGTCAATGCGATAACGGCCCGAGGAAAAGGGGAAGGTCAAGGTCCCGACCTCGGCCCGGGTCCAAGCAAGGTGGAGCAAGGTGGACCCGAACGCCGGGTGACCCCGGAGCAAGTGCAAGGCGACGCACCTCGCGTGCTCAAAAGCCACATCGAGGTTGGGGAGTCATCCGGGCCCAAAACCAAGGTGACGTCGCGCATTCTCCTCAACAAATGGCGGCGCCGAGATTGAAAAAGAGCGCTACCGAAGCGTCGTCACGAGGGAGGAGCAACGCGAGGCGAGGAAGAAGCACGTAGAAGGAGCCAAGAGCAAGACACGCGCGAGCGGAGCGCGCACACCGGGGTTGTGCCTTCTTCGGGCACCGCCGGGAATGAAGGCCTAAAGCTGCCCACATTGAAGAACCGTCCGGAGTGCGGCGACGGATACGTTGAGTACGGGCGGAGAGGCGCAATCGCCGATCCGTCCACGAGAGACTTGGAAGGATCCACCCAAATGGGGATCGGCGCCAAAAAATTGAGATCATCGATCATCCCAGGAAGCGCCAAGCCGATCTCGGGTGGGCCGATCGGGGAAGAGGACGAGGACGTTCACGTCTGGCAGAAGGGGCAGTGGTGCCCGCCCGGCCTGCGCGGGGAGCCGAAGAGGCGGGTCCGGCGCTTGAGGAACCACGAGATGAAGCAAGCCGGGATCCAGACGAGGCAGAAGTGGCGCCCCAAGGACCAGCCGGAGGGCTCGAAGCGTTCGGCTCCTACATGCATGGTATACTTCCTGCCGAACGAGTTCATGGCTCCTGCTAACCAGGTTATGCAGGAGGAGGTTTCCTTCGACGACGAGCACACCGAGGGGATGATGGCACAAGGCGGTGTCGGCCAAGCGGGGCCATCTTCGACAAGCCGGCCAAGAATCGCCATATGAGGCTGCCGTAGCTTAAGGGGATACGCCAATGGCAAGCCATTGACCAAGATGTTCGTCGACGGTGGAGCGGCGGTCAACGTGATGCCGTACACCACCTTTAGGAAGCTTGGCATGGGCCCGAGCGATTTGACACCCACGAGCATCATCCCGAACGACTTCGCGGGAACCCCTCGGACACCAAAGGATGCGCTCACGTGGACTTGATGATCGGGTCCAAGACGGCGCTCACCACCTTCTTTGTCATCGAAGGCAAGGGAGCCTACGACTGTTGCTTGGGCGGGACCGGATTCACGCCAATTGTTGCGTCCCATCTACCATGCATCAACGACTTATCCGGTGGGTGGATGATGAGATCGAGGTCGTCCGGGCGGATGACTCCGTGAGCGTGGCCAACATGGAACCGGCCTTCCGGGAATACCAAGGCATCGATTGCTTCTCGGGGAAGGAGGCGGGGAGAAGGTCCGTTGAACTGTCGGCGGTGACCAACGGCCGATTCAAGCGGTCGGCTCTTACGGTAATTTTTAATGGAGAACCCCGTGGATGGCACCGATGGCAAGTTAGGGCGAGGATTCATGTCGGCCGATAATCCGGAAGAAGTTGACATTGGAAGCGGCGATAAGCCAAGGCCGACGTTCATCGGTGCAAATTTGCAACCGGACTTCGGGGGGAGATTAATTGAGCTTCTCGGAGAGAATATAAAGATTGCTTCGCACGGGATTACTCGGAAATGCCCGGATTGGATCGTTCCATCGTCGAGCACCGGTTGCCGATCAAGCCTGGTTTCAAACCATATAAGCAACCACCCCGGAAAATCTACAAGGATGAAGTATTGGCCGATGTGAAGAAAGAAATCGAAAGATTGCTTGACGCAAACTTCGTTCGGCCGTGCAGATATGCGGAGTGGATTTCTAACATCGTCCCTGTGTATAAGAAGAATGGAAAAATGAGAGTTTGCATAGACTTCAGGGACCTAAACAGAGCTACTCCCATGGATGGATACCCGATGCCTATTGCCGATTTGTTGATTGACGCCGCTGCTGGACACAAGGTGATTAGTTTCATGGATGGCAACGCGGGATACAATCAGATTTTCATGGCAATAGAGGACATATCAAAGATGGCCTTCAGATGTCCTGGTCATATAGGCCTATTTGAGTGGATAGTCATGACGTTTGGATTGAAAAATGCCGGTGCAACCTATCAGCGGGCCATGAATTACATTTTTTCATGGGTTGATCGGCAAAGCCGTGGAAATCTACATTGACGATGTAGTGATCAAGTCCTAAAGTCATGACACCCATCCGGAAGATGTGAAGAAGACCTTGGAGTGCACCGGAAACACGGTTTGAAGATGAATCCAAACAAGTGCGCTTTTGGGGTATCGAGTGGAGAGTTCTTGGGGTTTTTGGTCCACGAAGGGGGAATCGAAGTTGGCAAGAAGAGCATGAAATCCATTGATGAAGTCGTTCCTCCAACCAACCTCAAGGAATTGCAATCACGCTAGGCAAGATCAACTTCGTGAGAAGGTTCATCTCAAATTTATCACGAAGGTGTTGCCATTCTCTCCGTTACCGAAAGTCGAAGAAAGATCAGAAATTCACATGGGGCGACGAACAACAAAAGGCTTTTGATGAGATCAAGCAATACATGAAGGAGCCGCCGGTGCTGGTTCCTCCTCAGCTGAACAAGCCTTTCAAGTTGTACGTGGCGGCCGATACCCAAACTATTGGATCGGCCCTTATTCAAGAATTCGAAGGAAAGGAGCGGGTAGTAGCCTACCTTAGCCGGAAATTATTGGATCCTGAGACCAGGTATTCGGCTATAGAGAAACTGTGTCTTTGCGTATACTACTCGTGTACAAAGTTTCGGCACTGCTTGTTGAATGCCGAATGCACTGTATACTCAAGGTTTGACGTGATAAAACATATGTTATCTATGCCAATTTTGAATGGTCGGATTGGCAAATGGATTTTAGCTTTATCAGAGTTCGAGTTGAAGTTCGAATCGGCAAAAGCCATCAAAGGTCAGGTCATTGCCGATTTTATAACTGAACATCGTGACCCGTCAATTAATCTGCTTGAAATTACCCCTTGGGCTTTATTTTTCGATGGGTCATCGTGTGGCAAAGGTGGGGGAGTAGGGATCCTACTAATTTCGCCCAGAGGTGAGATGTTCGAATTCGCCATTCCTATACAACCCACTGTCACAAACAACCAGGCTGAGTACGAGGCACTACTTCGAGGGCTTCAATATTTGAGAGAAGCCGGGGCCGTTTCAGTTGAGATCTATGGAGATTCAGAACTGGTCATCAAGCAATTGAACGGCCAATACGAGTGCAGGAGCGAAGCGCTGAGGAGTTACTACGAAGAGTGCAGGGAAATCTTGAAGAGCTTCCCATTGGTAACCCTACAGCACATTCCTAGAGAGCATAACGAAGAAGCAAACAGGCTAGCTCAGAGCGCCTCTGGTTACAAGGAGAGTCAAGAAGCGTTTGCTGCAGAGGTGTTTGCACTAGGGACGGACCTGGCAGAAGATGATTGGAGGAAAGAAATCATTGATTACTTGAAAGATCCATCCCGAAAAGTCTCTAGGAAGCTCAGGTACAAGGCAATTAAGTTCGTTCTTCTGGATGATAATTTATTCTATAAATCATTAGATGGGGTATTGCTACGATGCCTGGGTCCAGAAGAAGCCAAGAACATGATGAGCGAAGTGCACGATGGGATATGTGGAGCGCACCAATCGGCCTATCGAATGAAATGGGTTATTAGACAAGCTGGATGCTTTTGGCCGACGATATTAGAGGATTGCTTTGAGTACTACAAGGGATGTCAAGATTGCCAGAGGTTTGGGAATATTCAAAGAGTCCCTGCATCAGCACTGAATCCCATCATCAAGCCATGGCCATTCAGGGGCTGGGGCATAGACTTGATTGGCCAAATTAATCCGCCATCTAGCAAGGGGCATAAGTTCGTGCTTTTGGCTACAGATTACTTCACCAAATGGGTCGAGGCAATCCCACTGAAGAAGGTGACGTCAGAGAACATGGTCGAGTTCGTCAAGGAACACATCATCTATCGATTTGGGATTCCTCAGACGATTACCACTGACCAGGGGGCGCAATTCGTGTCATTGGAGTTCAGAGATTTTGCCGAAAGCATGGGAATCAAATTATTTAATTCTTCTCCATATTATGCCCAGGCTAATGGTCAAGCAGAGGCTTCTAATAAGATCATGATCAAGCTGATACAGAAGAAGATCGATCAGAAGCCAAAGAAGTGGCATTCGGTACTCAGTGAAGCGCTGTGGGCTTACCGAATGGCCCCCCATGGAGCTACAAAGACTTCTCCTTACGAGTTGGTTTACGGGCATCATGCAATCCTGCCTTGGGAAATACATTCAGAGTCAAGGAGAGTAGTGCTGCAAAACGAGTTGAGCTCCAAGGATTACAGTGGCCTAATGATGGATGAGTTAGAAGATTTGCATATGATCCGTCTCAGGGCCCTGGAAAACATCGAGAAAAACAAGCTGCGAGTCGCCAAGTGTTATAACAAGAAAGTAAAAGTGAGGCAATTCGCGAGAAGGTGATCTAGTTTGGAAAGCACTATTGCCGATTGGAACTAAATACAGTGAATTCGGCAAATGGTCCCCTAACTGGGAGGGGCCTTTTCGTGTGGTCAGATGCGTTCCTGGTAATGCATACATATTGAAAACCTTGCTAGGGGAAGAATTTTCCGCTGCAATAAATGGAAGATATCTGAAGAAGTATTATCCTAGCATTGAGATCGATCGGTGATTACACACATCTGGCACAAAATAGCCGGCGCTCGAGAATGAGGCCGCCTTCAGAACAAAATCCATGAACAAGAAAAAATGGCCAGTGCCTGGATGCATTGCCCTTAGCTCAATACTACATTACAACTGCTTCTTGCAGGATCACATCTAGCAGCCCTGATGGTCAGGCCCCCGAGGAGGTGGGAAGCAGAAGGCGTGGAGGAAGAAGCGAAAGTATGATTCAATCTTTTCTTTGCTTCTTCGGCTGCTGCTCCCTCTTCAGTTGTTCCAGGACCACCGTGACGGCGACTTGGAACGCACGAGGATGACCATGATTGGCGGCCTCTACCAAGCTATCCCAGGCCGCCTTCAGGCTGCTATACCTGTCAGAGACATCTGGAACAGGAGAATCAAGGTTAGAGGCAAGAAATCCGGATGCGAACGTGAAGGGGTCAGGAGCATTTACCCCCTACTAATGCTTCCAGCGCCATGCGTCGCTCGCGCTCGGCTTGGCAACAGACGGACATGTCCCTGAGGCCATGCTCCAGGTGCCGTACGCGGCGGCGCAGCCGATGGCTGGTCCTCTGTTCAGGCGTGGCATCCTCTGCTTCGAGAGAGGAGTCGGAGGAGATGTACTCGGGCACATCCTCGGTCCCGATGACTTCTTCAGGAAGCAAATCAAGGCTGAAAAGGGCGAGAGGAAAACATGAAGCGCAAGATCAAGCGAGCGAACAAGGAGCAGATCAAGAGAAAACTCACTTCCGAATCGTACGCTTCTTTGATGAGCCGCTCTCCTGAGGTTGTTTACCCTTGTCCATGGCGTTGGGGTTTTCTCCTGCGGAGCGAGGGGGAAGAGATGAGAAATGATGGAGGAGTGTGCGAATGGATTTGCGAGCACCCCACGAGGGCTATTTTATTGACCGGGGAGACGCATTGGGAGTGATGAGCGGCCGGTACACACCGTTGGAATACCAAGCGGCGGGGTTTTCCACCAAGTGCGAAGGGTTTTCTCTTGAACGGTGTTTACGGATTGCCGAATTGGGATCCTTTGTGGATTTTGCGTCAAGGGGCGGTTGTTCTCACACGTTCGGCTAAAAGATAGATCC
Organism: Cenchrus americanus; assembly: GCA_947561735.1. Classification (NCBI taxonomy): domain Eukaryota; kingdom Viridiplantae; phylum Streptophyta; class Magnoliopsida; order Poales; family Poaceae; genus Cenchrus; species Cenchrus americanus. Next base: position 261,590,817 of record OX387241.1, on the reverse strand, counting down.
GGATGCAATTAAAGAAGACGAGAATTCACGGATGCGGAATGCAAAGGGAGATCATCGCGAACGGTGCGAATTCAAAAGTTCTTCGTCTATTGCCGATATTTACACATCCCTAGTACAATCTAGTCGAAGAGCCTCGTTCAACACGGATTGAGGATGGGTAATTTCGGCAATGGCGTCGCCGTGGCCGTCAAGGCGCTCAAGGATGAGCTCGATCTCGTCGATGTCCTCCGGCGCGCCGCCACGGAAGCCACGCGGTCCGGTGGAATAGTCGACGTCCGTATGCGTCGCCATCGCAGCCGGGCCCAAGGTGGTGCCCAAACGAACACCATGGACGGCCACCTCGTCGACGCGGTGCTCCACCGCGGCCGGGCGCTCCACCGGCGTGTCGCCGCGGGCATTCACCTTCTCGGCCAATTGCTCTACCGGCGCCTTTAGCCGGTCGAGCTCGGCGTCGCGGGCCGCAAAGAGCAAACGAAAGAATTAGCATCAAAGGCCGGGCCGGATCAAGAATCAATCTCGAGCCATACCGTCGATGGCCTCCGGCGGTGTTTACGCCGGTCCTCCCATTCTAGCTCGGCCACGCCCGCTTTCTTGGAGACGTCCTCCAGCTCGCGACGGGACGCCTCTAGCTCCTCCTTGAAGCGGATGGCGTCTTCTCCCCCGCACGGTACCGAGGAGTGGCCATCAGAATCCGAAGAGTCATCTGGCAGGGGCTGATTGGCCGGCGCACGAGGCGGATTCCACCGAATCAATGCGAAAAAAAGGGGATGATCGTCAAGGCAAAAGAAGGTCAAGAACGAGAATCAAAGAGGTCAACGATCATCACCGCGCGCGCGCGCATTGGCGCTCGCTCCCCTCGGCCTCGTCGGAGGCACGGCGGCGGTTGAGACGGCGCACCATGGTGGTTTGGGATATGCCTCGTGTGCGAAAGGACCGAAGATTGGCAAAGATTCGAAAGCTAGAAGGCCCGGTGGAGAGCTAGGGGCACCTATGGTAACATTTATAGGCCGGGCGGGGATGAATCGTGGCTTCGAGTCGTGGGCGTGGATCGTGGCGCATATCCCAAGAAAATCGGAAGGTGGAAAGGTTTCCTTGGCCGGCTCGCCGGCGGGTCGCTTGGAGTTCTAGGCCGAACCGCGTGCGGTATCGATTGGTTCGGCTAAAGGAAATCAAAGTGTCGTCGGGAGTTGGCGTTTCACTACCGAATGGGTCGTTCGAAGATTACATCTAAAGGTACGCAAAAGAAAGGAAACAAATCACAAGGAGGTATTACGAGAACGACCAGTTCAATTATACATCAATGAGGATATTCAGGCATTCAGGAGTTTTGCAAGTACACGACGAACATTGGATATTATCAAATGGGAATTCTCCAAAGATCTCCTGGCAGTCCTTTTGGGCACTAGATAAGTCAGTGAGTTCCGCATCGCATTGCTCTATTCTGGTGATAGCCGATTTTACTTCCGCTTGGGTCTTTGCTATCAATCCAGGAAGTTCGGCTATTTTCTTTTTGTCAATCTCCATCTCCGCTGACAGGTTTCTCAGTTCGGCTTCTAGAGCAGCCTTCCTAGCAGCTTTCAGATCATAAGAAGCTTGCAGGTTAGCCAATACATCTTTATGGTTCTCTGCTTGGGATTGTGCCCCGTTCATGGCATGTTCAGCATCGGTTTTCCTCTTTTCAATGGCCGGACGGGAGCGCAATCTCCTCCAAGCGCGCCTTAAGGGTACATAAAGGGGCTCCAAGTCATAGACGGATGATAGAGAAGCTCTGATGTCTTCAGGGAGTTCTTGACTAATGGATTCAAACATCTCTCCGAAATGATGAAGATCATTGAACTGATCCTGAACATCTTTTTCTAGCCAAAGCCGCAATTTCTTTAAGTTTGGGCAACACTTTATCCGGCAGCGGGTCGGGATACTCCTCCCATCACCTCGCACCTGGATTGCTCCCTAATGGCGGGCTTGATGATGACAGAGCCTGATCCTGAGAAACGACATTGCAAAGTTAAGAATGCTAAACATTGAGGTACCAAAATTAAGCACAGGTGGATACCTCGTGGCTGGTTTCTTGAGTAGGGGCGATCACGGGCGAAGGAGATGCTCCAGGCAGAGCCGAAACTTCCGAGCTGGGAGGTGCCAATGCGGCTGTCAGCGGCTCGTGAGTTTCTGGCTGATGAGGAGTCGGGTCCGCCTCTGTTGGATTGGGTATTTCTGCTTGACCAACAGGTGATGGCATCCTTGGGGAACTTGGTGGCTCCGGCTGAATTGGGAGACTCATCTCTGGAGAATTTGCTGCTTCTGCAGAAGGTGATGAAGATGAGATCTCCACCGGGATGGGTAATTCAACCCTGGATGGACTCGCTTGTTGAACCACTGGAACATCTACAAGCTGTTCTTCCATGGCTTCTTCTGCAAATGTCCAATTAAAAAGAGTAAGTGCCAGTGCTCATCCTTGAGAAAGAACAGTAAAGGTCATACCAGTGGATGGGGCATCGGCAGGTACTGGCTCTGAAGGCTCTCGGGCTCTGGTCTGAAAATGCACAATGATATGATCCATCAAGAACAGAGTGACCCAGTAATCAAGAAGGTAAAGGGTTTTACCTCAACAAGCACTTTCTTGACAGTTCTTCTCCTTTTAGCACTTGGAGGGGCAATCAGATGCGGACCTTGCCTCCCCGTCTACGCAAGGCTAGAAAGGTCGGGATCCGTGGTAGCATACCCGGCTATTAGTTGATGCGGGGTTGTGGATTTAAACCCCGATCTTTGAAATTGGGCCTTCGGCATTATAAGCAATTGCCCGACTCGAGGGGCAGTAATCGTGTTCGTGAACGAGAAGATGAAGGTCGAGCCATGAATAAAGAGGAAGCGTCTGGTCCAAAGGCTCATTATATTACCTCTGAAGTCGGCAGGAAGTCAGGTACCAGCTCTGCACAGAATACATGAACGAGCTCGCTGAAGATATGGTCATGAAATTCTTGCCACCAAGAGTTGAAGGTGGGGTGAGCTATAGTTGTGGGCACAAAAGGACATGTGTAGACCGTGGGACTACACACATAGTTGAAAACTCTGCTGCCCTGCATCAGTTCTTTAATTTCCTCCCTGGGTTTGAGGAATTCGTGCAAAAACAATCTTGGGGGCATCTGGCCGCATCCAAGTTGTCTGGCCATTACATTAGGCTGGTAGTATTCATAAGTGCTGACATTCTGCCTCCCTCCATTGAACTCGGCTGGTAGTATGCATGGGCGGATTGTGATATTAAAGATCTCCAAGAATCCCCTATCTTGATGGCCGGGCTCAAAGGTGAATTCGACAGGGAAGGTCAAAGTGTCATTGCCTAGATAAGGAAGCCAAAGAGGATTGGAGAAACCTTTGAAGAACAACTCGAAGAGCCGGGCCGATGTCCCGCTGGATGAGAACGATTGAAGCCGCTTCTCCGTAGTTTTGGCATCCTCTCGGTAGCTTGAGGATCTCCTTCGGGGTGATTGGACAAAGGGAAGAACCCGGAGTTCAAATCGACGCCGACAATCCGATGCATGTGGAGCCGCAGCCACATTTGAACAAACCACCAAGGGCCATTGACGCATGCTATCCTCTCGTCGGTGTACATTTGGGTAACGATCGATGAAGCATATGATATACACCGCCCAAGAAGAATTTTCCCGAGGGAGGCGATTGCCACTAGCCGGATGAATCGCCATTGCGATATGGTTCAAAGTGGGCTCGTTGGCCTTGCCACGGAAGACGAATCGCATAGCCACATGTTCGAAAGGCTCGTATTCAACATCGCCAAGAGGATTATATTTCATGTGCTTCGGGATATAATGCTTGTAGCCATTCCCTGGCTTTACCCCTGTCTGGCGTGAAGAATTTTTGAAGTTCCAGGGCTGGACAGACCCGGTGATGTCAAGGCCAGTGATCATGTATACATCGGCCAAGGTTGGAGACATTGGGCCATGCCCAAAAAGGAAGGCGTTGACGCCATTTGACCAGAAGTGGCATGCGGCTATCAGAAGATCTTCATTCTTGGGTGTCTCAGCCACGGATAACTCCAAGCATTGAGCGATACGGAGAGTATCCAGGTTGGTCAATCCACTCTTATCCGCAAGAATCCTCCGATACCAAGTCTTCCGACTCGCAATTGGGGGCAAAGGCCGGTTCTTGAATGCATCTTGCCACCGAGGAGGTGGAGACAGAGCTGCCTTAAAGGGGATTCTGCGAGATTCGGCGGCAATAAGATCTCGAGGATCGGGGATTCCCCACGGCACCAAGGTAATAAGGCTGCGAATTGGCCTCGATAGGAATCAAAAGAGCAAGAGAAGGTTCCTGGAAGAAAGCGGAAAAGGAAAATCTCAGGTAAAATTGAAAACCTAATGCCGAACAAGGTTTGCGGGGGGATGAATTTACACGAGCATCTTGGTTCTGAGCCGCCATTGGAGGTTCGAGCTCAGAACAAGGGGATCTAGGGTTAGATCTGGACGAAGATTCCGGCGGATTGCGAAGAACAGGTGTTGACAGATTTGACTCAAGGATTCGTGGCTGGAGTCAATTGTGGAACAAAATTACTTTTATCCCACAATTGAAGGGGCATGTGTTAACACCAAAATTTGGTAAGGAGTCTGACCTGTGGGTCCGGTTCGAAAAAGAGTCCGTCTGGTGGAAGGAAGGATATTTCCAGAGATTTTCGGCAAAGAGATCCGCGGTCGGCTATCTGCTCCAGTTCGGCAAAGGAACGAGAGAGCTGATTTTGCGGGATTGGACGGTGACGTGGCTCAAATCGGGGAAAGACGAATGGATGGACAAAGCGATCGAGTTTAGTTAGGCAATGAATCCATTCGCAGTTGTAATCGAGCAGGGTATAAATACGATCCCCGAATGTATGTAACAAACACAATCATTCTTCAATACACACCGGCCTTACGCCAAACCCTAGAGTCCTTGTCGTGTCGTCGAGTTCTTCGAGAGGACCAATCGATCCGTCGACCTCCGTGAGTACCGGCAACCTTGTATCATGTCTAGTATCATGCGGTGGATTTAGATCCGATGCAAGCGAGTCTTGTTACCATGCTTCGTGTCATGCGGTAGATTCAAGCTTGGTTCAAGAGGGTTTCTTGTTAGATCATGAGCCATGCGGTAGGCTAAGATCTGGCTTGAAGCTAGTTATCGGCTCTATTGGATTTTGGCAAGATCCAATAGATTCATTAAGTTATCCCGTGTTATCTTGAGTTTTGCTTTATGTTTTAATTCATGTAACACATCCTTGCCCAATCTAGATGGATTTGGATCGGCTATATCTCTTTTAAGGTCCTTGTGCGAGCGGGTTTCGTGTTTTGACGCGTGGATCTTGTGTTCTCTGATAGCCGAAACCGAATCGATCTAGGTTGTTACGTGTTGCGGGTTCAAGCTTGCTATGTTCGTATAAATCTTGAAAGAACCGGGTATCATGCGGTAGATGCAGGTTTTTGGGTTGCTTTGGAGCTAGTCATCCGGTGGATTAGATTCCCAAATCAGTCTGATAGATTTATTCACGTGGTAACGTTTGTTCCTTCTTAATGGACCCTTGATCGGTACGTTCAGCCGTATTCGGTTATGTTTTCACGAGTAGATCACGTGCATTGTTTATGCCTTAAGTGATGTATGCTTTTAGCTTTCCACATTTAGATTGTATCATGCGGTGGATAGATCTATTTGTGGAAAGTGGTACGTTTTTCATGCAAGTCGTATCATGCGGTGGATAAATTTGTTTGTTATCGTACCCGACGGGTTTTAAAGTAACTAGACATGCGGTAGACTAGTGCTTTGGATCTATGCATGCTTATTTAATGCATGATCATGTCCGTGCTTTACCTTATTTTATTTAATGCTAAACCTCATGGGGATCGGTCATAACTTTGTGCTTGCATCTTTATTTATACAAAGACCGATCGTCGTCATGCTTACGTCATCCATTCGGCAGTATTCCTTTCCCTCTGTAATGGTCCGAATGGTTGTGGTTCTTTGACAGATAGCTCTACATAGCTACGTGTCATCTTGCTTGGCTTCTTAGCCGTAAATATGGAACTGTCTGGTACCACCCGGCAAGTTCCAAGCTTTGGTATTTAACTGCTTTACCTTTTGTTAATTTTCAGGAAAAATTGACTGGCACGTCATTCGCTCTCTGCGCGTGCGAAGCTAGCTTTGTTCGGCTTGCTGTGTGATTGGCGTTGAGTGCACATTTCGCGTCAACGGGTAGGTACAATGCAATTTTAGAGTTCAAGGGGAGCAAATAAAAAAAGAGAAAAAATATATGTATGAGAAAGAAAAGGAAAAAATAAAAAAGTGAGTATAAAGAAAAAATGAGAAAAGAAAAAAATGAGTATGATATATAAAATAAAATAAAGTGAACTCCCCGGTTCTCTAAAGTGCATTAGGAATTACAAGGTTTCAATATTTAAAAGATCCAAACTCATCTTTCCAACCATGTGCAATCCGATAATGAGGACTTCCTTTGTGCCTCGGGATCACTCTTTGCCATTTGCACATGTCCACCTATCTCAAGTGTGTGTATTTTTCTCTCCCCCTCCTTGATATAACATCATTTTCCAATGACCTCTTTGACGAGTCTCGGTAAGACCATGAGAAGCTTTTCTTGTTTTGACAACATCTCATTTATAATATCTTGATAGAACTAAACTTTCCCAAAAATCTCCATATAAAAGCCTACCACATATATATGCTATGAGAGGGAAAAGGAGTAGAATAAATAGGCTTGAGAGACAAGATGAGATGAGAGTTCATGAGCAAGATGCAAGGTGGTTTAAATTTTTGAACTTGGTTTAGCTCTTTTTCATCTCGCTCTTTATTTAAAAATTTCTAAGATCTATTTGAACTTTGGGAGCGTGTTAATACTTGTGGGATAAGCTTAATTAATAATCTACCCTCTGTAGGGATGAAGGCTAGTACATTATGGAACTCTAACAAACTAAACTTTTGAGAGCGTTATGTTTTCTCGTGTATGATCAAGTGCAAGGTTTAAACAATGAAGGGCAACGATGATATCCATCAAAGGCTTACTCGAGGACGAGCAAGGTTTAAGCACGGGGGAGATGTTGGTAGTGAAATTCGTGTATGCCAGTTTTGGAGTTTAGTGTTTATGCAGGGTTTTGACGTTGAAAGCAAGACTTTCGGGATAAGTTCATCAAGCACCTTGACAAGACCTTGAAGCCCGGAACAAGTCATGCAATGAAGCAAACTTGACTCCAAGAAGCCCAGGGACCTAACCCGGGAAGATGACAAACTCCGAGGACCTAGTCAGGAAAGTGTTGAATCTTGCGGGACAAGGAGCTTCGTCCAACTCGGAGAGAAACTAACGACAAGGGCCCACATGCAGAAGGGGGAAGGATCTAGAAGACTTGGGAACCGACGCCACGCCAAGGAGGCCGCGGACAGGACTGAAATGGGCCTAGGCCGGTCGGCCCAGCCTGTTTTGAGGCCCAATCGCCCCCCCTTTGTCTTAGGTGCCTCTAGGGCTATTTATAGCCCCCTGACCGAGAGCCACGCATTAATCAATTCGTCATCCGCCGCCGAGGAGCAGAGAAGCTTGAGGGACACCATCTCGGAGATTAGGGTCGTGCTAGTTGTCTATGGTCTCCCTAGCCGACGTGGGAACCTTGCGTGGAAGACCACGTCGGAGCTCCAGAGCAAGGATCAAGATCGAGGTAGGTTCCCGATGGTGATCTTGTTCATGTAATCATTCATGGTGAAGTTTTTATAGTGAATCCGATTTCTAGCGATCAAATCCCTTCTCGATGATTTTGTTCTCGCTTGGTTTTGCTTCTTCCCCAATCTATACTTAAGATAGATTGCCTAGGGTGCTCTTGTAGCCGCGGTGGCTAGAGGTGCATACCGGACCGACCAAGTGATTTCGACTTGTTCTTATCGAACTCGCCATAGACTACCCACGTGAATAGGGGTGCGTTGTGATAGAACGGTGGCTCTGAAAGGTGGGCGTTTTTGGAATCGGACCGGAGGCCACGGTTTAAAGATACTTTTAATGAGATTCGCTTTTCTATCTTCATCTATCTTGTTTGGAGCTACAACATAAGCATGATCTAGACTCTCTAGATCAGTTATCTCTTGCTTTCTCTTGCTACCTCTTTAGTAGATTAGATGTGTTTTGTTGATGATCTCTTAGATTAGATGCAATTTGATTCTTCAAAGATTGCTTTCCTTGCTTTACTAGATTGAATCCTTGTGTTGCACATTGTTCCACGGATTCGATACCTTGGGTTCACCACTCGAGGGAAGAAGGGTCCCTTGACTACGATGGGGGACTTGTCCGCTTGCAAGTCCAATTGAAGTTGAATACGAATATACACCATCAACACGCTCCTGCTGCATAGTTTTGCTGATCTGCTGCTACTGCTGTTGAGCCTTCTCTTGCTGACACTGAGCTGCAGCACCTCCATTTGATGTTGTACCCCTACTACCTGTTGGAGCTTCAGGGTTGGGATGTTTCATCATGGGTGGTATAATGATCCTGTCCTTTGGCCATTGGATCCTTTGAACGAGAGCCGCAGCTAGGGTTGCTACGTCAGCCCCATCAATTGGTACAGGCAGAGGGTATTGACTCGTATTGGCCCACACATAAGTAGGTTGCACCACAACATACCCATCCTGCACCAGTACTGAATGGCAAGCCTTTTGAGATGGAAAGACTTTCGCTAGTGCGAGCTCCACAGTGCCATCCAAAAGGCTGCACACTATTGGCTCTGTTAGCTTATCTATTGTGTCCAGCATAGGTGATCGACTATCACTGTGCACTTCATTCGCTTCGTCACTGTTGGCATTCCAATGATCTTGCTCTCTGCCATCTTCCTCCCTGACATGCGCATGTTCTTCCTCGCTGTCATGCCCATCTTCTTCCTCAATGCCATCCATATCTTCTTCCTTACTGCTACAAACAGTCACTAGTAATTGGGAAGGAAAAAGTGCATTTTGGGTATGTTGATGCCTGATAGTCTTAGAGCATGGACAATTGATTTAAATGTTTTGTCCGCCATCAGATCATTAGCATCAGAACTCTTGTTCCTCTTCTTCCTGTACATTCCAGTGAACTCTTAACCAAACCCTTTACCCCAGCCAAGTGAACTAGACACGCCTCAGACCCGACCTCGATGCTCTGGAGTCTCAAGTGCTGCGGTGAGGATATCATCCTCCCTAACCCTAGAGAAAGAACCATCGCTACCCTGAGCTGCGAGTGTTTTCACCCTATCTGCTACCCCCACCCCTGTAGGGTTACTGAATGTTATGCCCCCGCTTCCTTCACTAGTATTCTTCTTTTTCCTCTCTACCCTTGCCCGCAGATAAGGTCTTCAATGTCCAGGAAATTGGTCCCAAGGGTTTTGTTTTCCTTCGGCAACGAGCTTTGCATCCTCCTCCTCCCACTCTTTCCTTTTACCACGATAACCTTTTTTGCCCATCTTGTGTGGCTTATTATGCAATGCTCTCTTTTGTTTCATCTCCTGGCTCAATTGCTGAAATGAAGGAGAATTGGTTTCCTACACAAACATGTCCCAGTCTTGTTGCTGCAAAAAGGCATGCTTCACAAAGGGAGTCTCCTCTTCACTCACATATTTTTTTCTTAAATTTTAAATGAGCCTTGAACCGCGGTTGCAAGGTTCCAATCTGTGATATAGCTGCCTTAACTGCCTTCTTGCAAATAGATTCTTCCAGATTGGCTGGGTAATCTAGCTTTTCCTCTAAAACTGTAAACAGATGGTTCTTCTCAATTGGTGAGAGATCATCAACCGCCTTGTTGATTGACACCCTCTCCCGAGCAATGAGACCACAGACCAATACAAATCTATCCCTCGTAGCATCTGGGGTAGGCCAAAAATTGGCATCAAGTCCAGTTGCAGTCAACTTGTCTTCTGGCCATTTGGTTTGTGTCCTTGGCCCGCGGGATCAAGTACTACTCACAGCAGTCTGTGCGGATTGACCCTGTGAAGAAGGTTCACCGACGATGGGCTGTGATGGTGCACTGGAGGTAGAGGAGTTTGTTGTTCTGGAGACTGCATAGATGATATGTCAGGTTTGTCAGTAGAGCAACATAAGCAAGATTGAAAATCTAAACTTAATTCTTATTAGATAAATTCGTTTTCTCTGACAGGCAAAATAGCTGATACAGTCATAAATAAAATCAGCATAGACATACACAGTTCGTATTTTACTTAATTAGCATACAGAGATAGGTGCTAACCATTTCGACAGGGACACAACAATATGCTTATATATCAAAGCAGAGAATAAGTTCCTTCAACTGCTTCCTTGTCCAACTTGAGCAGCGATGGATTGTGTGTTCCATATGTACCTGCAATAGGAGGATAAAGGAATGGTCATGGCATTATATATGACAGAAGTGAAACAACACTCACAACACATCATGACACCAACAATAATAATATATATGACAATAGTGAAACAATTAACACTCACAACAAAGCATAAGACAATCTAGTTATCACTACCTTATAAACCACTGTGATGCAATTCCCACTGACATTATGTGGCCATCATAATTAAAGTATGCTAACAGGTCCAAAGCATAACTGTCGATCTGGTACCTTCAAAGCATAACAGAATTAAAGTATGCTAACATCCTTTATGCTTTTCATGAATTTACAGTGCAAAAATTATAGCATCAGGAACATGAAAATGAATTCCAACATTTCATATAACTTCATCTGTTAGCAACAAATTATTCAAAACAGACTTGGAGCAACAAAATCCATCCATCAAATCCATAGTAAATCAATTGAAGATGAACTATTAAGGCATGTCTCCCTAATCCACCTTGACATGAATATATAGCAGATTGGGTCCAAAGCATAACTGTCGATCTGAGCATAGTAGAATTAAAGTATATGCTAATAGGTCCAAAGCATAACTGTCAATCTGGTACATACAAAGCATAGCAGAATTAAAGTATGCTAACATCCTTGATGCTTTTCATGAATTTACAGTGCAAAAATTGTAGCACCAGGAACATGAAAATGAATTTCAACAGTTCATATAACTACATCTGTTAGAAACAATTTATTCACAGTCAATCAATTAAAGATGAACTATCTAGGCATGTCTCCCTAATTAATCCACATTGACATGAATATATAGCAGATCGATTTTGGTGGCCGATGAGAGTGTTGGGGATTCAAGCAGGACTAACCTCTGTTGCGAATTAATTAGATGTTCTCGTGATGGTCGGAGGGGCCGGATCCACAGCGGCTCGTGGCCTGAGGCGGCCGGTTCGTCATCGTGGCCGGGGACGACGTCGACGGATCTGCGTCAACCGTCTTTAGGTTGGCTGGATGTACGTCCGCACGCCAGTAACCGCGTCCTCATCACCGTCGTCACGCGGGGAGCGGTGGGGCTGGAGAAGAGCAGGGCTGCGGCGGGGAGAGAGCGGCGATGGCGAGCGGGGCGACTGGCGGCGGCGGCGGCAGACGTGCACGGTTTGCCTGCTAACGCTGACAAGTGGGTCAGTGTCATGGGCGACGATGGTTAGTGAACTCAGATCGCCTTTGTTGGGAGTTGGGTCAGTGGTTATCTTTTTTATATTGGCTGCTGACGCTGACGTGTGGGCCTGTCACAATTTTTTTTGGAATGAAGGTTGCTTCCCTGATTTATTAGAGCCCATAAAACAACACCTAAAAAATCATAAAAATATGAACAATTCGTATTTGGACATTCAGTATTTGAATAAAATATCAACAGTCACACTTGTGTACCCAAAATACATATATTTCGTTTTTACACCCCCATGGTAATTATATAATAATTCTAATAACATCAAATTTGCTCTAAAAAATCTACAAATTGACTTGGCAACATAATTTGGGTAACTAAACTTGTTTCGAAATTTCAAGTGGTATCGATGAAGGAATAATATACTTGTGTACAAATGTCTTCATCTCTCACATAGTTTCCTAGAATGTTTGCTTGAACATTGTAGTTTTTTACACTTTGCAACATGTTCGAACTCATATGCATTTGAAAACTTAACAAAACCTTGTGTTCACCTTAAGCTTACGAAATGTAAAATTCCATCACTAATGGTTGTGTAAAACAAATATTATTTGTATGTTGTACTTACAAAGAACAAAACAAGGCATATAAACATCACTCAACAAACGGAATGTACACTAAACAATGAAATTAATGAATAGATGGCGATTTTAGAAAAATTTAGAAAAAAAGTATCAAATTTGGACTAATAACGACGAAGAAATACTTGTTATAATATTTGATTGAAGATTAAAAGGAGAAATGGGAACTGTTCTTCATTTGAATAGATCTGGGCCCCACAGTCATTGGCGACATGGGGCTGATAACCCGTGTTGGATTTGCTGCTCTCCCAAAATCTTATACAGATAATTTGAATAGTGGCACGCACGCGCGGCCTTCTCGCGTGAAGGCAGACACCCCTTGTTGCTCAGGCATCTCGACGACGTCGTACTGGTGCCACCCGCGACACGCCTCATGTACCCATTCGCGATGTCGTCGTCGGCGGCACCGTCATTGTCTCTGTAGAGCAAGATGGCATATAGATAGGCCGCCTCATCGTGCCCACCCTCGGCGGTGCGCCGGAGATCATTGTATCCCCTGTGTTCGATGAAGAAGGCTTTGATTTCGGAGAAGAAACAAGCCTCCGGATTCCCGAGACCGCTCAACATAACAAGGAATGCTTTGTAAGCGGTGGGGTTCCACACCCAAGAAATCTCATCTCGTATCCCCTCTATCGACAAATGTCGGCCGACGTCGCCATGGCCGCACACGCGACGCATGGTCGAGCAAGTACCGCATAGGTTGCGGAGGTCAGCCAAGGGCCGCTCCGAGGTCTCACCGACGCGCGCCGCAATCTCAATGTAGATGTCTTGAGGGAGACCCGACAGCAGCGATGACAGCTGGTGTCGCGTGCTTCTTCCCGGCATGCTATCCATCTCCGGCCAGGAATGGTGACGATGAGGAGTAGGCAGTTGCTATTTTTCGCGGGTAGAGATGAAGGGGCAGGGGATCTAATTGTTTTGGAAGGAGAATATACAGGAGATTTGTTTACAAACATGGTTTAAGTATGTAATGGAGACAATCTTTCGTTACCCTGTATATCATTTAATTCTACATTGGAATCACTACCGATGCAGCTCTGCTCTCAGCCATTGAATGGCAACAGTTTCGCCATTGACCGTCTTGGGACGGAACCTCTTCCCGTTTCCTGTGCTCTTGATCTTATCCCTTCTTCTCTTTTTTTGGAGATGATGACTACATTGGATGTTTGGATAGAGGTGTTAGTGTTAGTTTGTAGCAAACTAACATCAAAACTAACACTTTGGAGCCAAAGACTTGTGTTAATTTGGAGCTGTTAAAAACTACCACTAACAGTAACACTAACATCTACCATCCAAATACGGCCATTGAAGATGATGTTTGCTTACTCCGCGTATCATTTAATTCTACATTGGAATCACTACCTCTGTAGCTCTGCTCTCAGCCATTGACTAGCAACAATTTCGTCATTGACCGTCTTGGGAACCTTCGCGACCGTTCTTGTGCTCTTGATCTTATCCCTTCCTTGTTTATTCTATAAAAAAGCACCGACGCCTATCGGTCCTCCTCACTTCAAGTTGCTTCCTTCTTCTAAAGTAGATCTAGAACTAGCTATATGGTTCCTTCTGATACAATAAAGCGAGTCACTTGCTTCCTTCTTCTCTGGATCTAGATCTAGCTAGTATATGGTTCCTTCTTCTGATACAATAAAGCGAGGCACTTGCTTCCTTCTTCTCTAGATCTAGATCTAGCTATGGCGCAAAGAATAGATCTTGTAGGGCGCAAGCTTTTGCTTTTCTCTCTTCCTCCTCCTCCTCGATCTCTCAGTTGCTAGAAGAATTCTTGTGACAGGGGGTGTTTGGGTTGCTCATCCCTCTAACACAGCTACGAGAAGAATTCTTGTGACATACTCCTTCCTCGTAGCCGTGTCCGGGGTAGGTAGCCCAGAACCTCCTAGCATCAAGATGAACAATTTCATTCTGTGTCCAATGATCATTGTTTAAGCCATCAACAGAGATGGAGCTTATTCAATGACCACGTGCAGCAAGATCGATGACCTGCGAGAAAGATCGATGTGTGTGTGTGATTTTGCATTGTAACCTTGTTTTGATATGGCCGCATTGTAACCTTGTTCTGATGTATCAATGATGACTGTAATCTGTGTGTGTGTGAGATTTTGCATCTCAAGAGACATGCTTTTGTGATTATCTCTGTGCAGTACAATTTTTGGTACGATTTACCTACTCACTTGCAAAGCTTGTGATTATCTCAACAGTTTAGCAAATCAACTTGTTTCTCTCAGGATTCCTGATGTAAGATAGATCTGGATTTGGCAAGTGAAATTATGCCAGATTGTTAGAGATGAACTCTTTTTTTACTTGGCATATCTTTTTAGAAGTTGGCAAACCACAAGATTTGCCAAGTAAAATTTGGCGAACTCTTGGAGATGCTCTAATCCGTGTCTCTTTTGATGTAATCTGTTCGTGATTTCGCATATCTTCTTGCCCATAACAAAAATGACGCTGGTTCGTTAGTCCTCGTCTCTTGCTCGAAGCAATGGCGACGCGGGTTCATTAATCCTCATCTCTTGCCCATTGCTTTTTCTTCCTTGATTTCTGTATATGGATTTTTCACTACGGTCGCTTCGCAAGTACGGTGTTTTGTTAGTTCCGAAGAGTTGGGGCTTGTATGAAGTGTCAAAGGATGAAATTTCGTCAAACTTGTTGTATTCCTCCTCGTCAACAACATTTTCAATCCCCACAATCCTTTTTTTCCAGGCATAACCACAAACTAGTTCTTCTTTGCAAGGTGAGGTACATAGAACACTTGCTCAACATGCGTCTCCAGTATGAAATTATCGGTAACAGACTTTATAGCCCGTTACCAATACGGCAGCGATCAGTAACGGACTTAAGCAGGCCGTTACTGATAGGGCATTAATCGGTAACGGACTTTACAAGCCCGTTACTGATAGGTTTAACATTTGTAACGGGCACTTTTGACATCCGTTACAAAGAATTTATGTAACGGGTGTTTAAGAAGCCCATTACCAAAAGTCCACATTGGTAATGGGTGTTGTGGAGGCCAACCCCAGGGTCATGCTGGCACGCTTATAGGTAACAGGCGCCAAACAACAACCGCTACAGATGTGGGTGGATGTAACGGGCGTTAAGGGCCTATTTGAGGTTTTCACGTAGTGAAAGACAACCGTGATTTGGTCAAGTTCCCTAGTACAACTAGCTCATGTAGCTATCCAGTTTTTGTAGAGAAACTGGTAAGTTAGCCATGGTTGCTTGCAACAGTTGCAAATCAGTTTTGTTCAAGTGAACATGTTGTTCTGTTAGGTCTTAGCAAATCAATAATGTTTAATTTCTTGCTGCACAAATACGAAGTTCGTTGCTGCACACATGAAGTTTCTTGCTGCACAAACCTTAAGTTTCTTGCTGCACAAATATGAAGTTTCTAGCTGCACATTATTTTCGGGCAAGCGAGAATGAGGGTAATGAATTGGATGCATTTGGTTTGTTCAAGCCGACTCACTTCAAAGCAAGAGGAAGAAGGGCTACATGCCTAATGTACAATCTACCATTGTAAGTTTGTTCTCCTATGCAAGCCGTTTTCGAGTTGCTTATTTTGAATTGTTCTAAGTTACAAATTTTATTTGCTGCTTTCTTGCTAGATTGAAATGGAGAATCGGTTGGGCAAAGCACCAATTGAAGGTGAAGAACCAAGGCCGCAAGTCGGGTTGTAGCCGATGTCCTCCATGACAAGTGCAAAAACAATACATTCCTTCGGAATGTGGGGATCGTGTCCGGGAGACTAAGATCTAGTGCGAGAGAGTGTTCAAGCACGACTAGAAGTGGAGATAAGGGCCAATGGTGACCTTCGATCCGTTGTGAGCAGCCAAGGCATTGACATTGAAGTTTTGTCAAGGCAAGCTCGGGGAAATGGAACAGGCAAGGTTAAGGGACAAGGTGGATATGGAAAAGAAGCAAGCTGCTTTGGAAGCAAAACTTGAACGTTTGCTCGGTCAGGCATGAGGGTATGTTATGTTTTTGTGGAACCAAGCATATATTGTTTTGCAAGTTGGATTGCCACATGTTGTCCTTTGCTTGCCCTTGCATGGATCAGGATCCTTGTTTACCCTTGATGGATGCACACAGCATGCGATCTGCGTGTTAGCTCTCTAGAAGTTTATGTTACTTGTTAGCTTGTTAATACTAACATGATAATAGATGTGGATTTGTGATTTAGATATTTGGGCACATCTGTTCCACCTAGTTTCTCTGATATTTGTGTATTTGTGGTTCGGTGGTTCTATATTGTAGGAATGGTTCTATACGTTTTCTTCTAAACAATCCGGCATGCTACTAGCTACATAATATTCTTTTTGTCTTGTTAGCACCGCAAGTTAAGCTGTCTTATTTTTTGGTTTCGAGGTTGACATCCCGGTGACCCGCATGTCCGATGGTGAGAAGTTGTTGGCTCATGGTGTGATGTACAACCGATGCTTTAGTCATCCCGGCGATCCGCATGTCTTGTTTGTTGGCCTTACCTTGCTTCTAATGCCAAATGTGGCTGCCATATAGAGTTTTTTGTTGGTTCATACTTCGGTGAGCCTTGCTTCGTTTGTGGAGCTTCATTTTTGCCGCCGAATAGATGCCGATGAGGACTGTCGTATAGATGTTGCTGATGCAAACTTTGCAATGATTTTTGTGTCGTGATGCTTCGATGCAAAATGAAACCGGAAAAGATACAAATGTTAAATTACATAAAATTATGTGATTGTCTTCCGGGCTGAATTTGATTCTATTTGGGCTGAATTCTATATGAAAGATTTTGTGTTTATTATTCCGTGGGTTAAATGTGATGGGTATTTTTGGTGGGTGAAATGATTTCAAGTGGCTGAAATTCTAGGCCGAAATGTGGAGCACTCGCTAGAATAGGGCCCATCATTCCGGGGGTCCTAAAAATTCCATGTCACCACACCACGTCATTCTCCACGTTATTGTTGTCGTCCAAATCAGCTACCACGTCGGCAGCCACGTGGCAACCGTGTCATTATCCATGTCATTAAAACCATCCGAGTCGGCGGCCGTTTGGCACACCACGTCGGGTGACGGGTGGCATCCACGTCGCAGCCATGTGGTGTCCACGTCGGCATTCGGGTGGCATCCACGTTGGCATCCAGGTGGCATCCACGTCGGCGGCCGGGTAGAATCCACATCGGCATCCAAGTCGGCGGCCATGTCACATCGGTCAACGGCAATCTATGATGATTTTATTTTGTCACGGATAGTGAGCCATGGGTTGGGCTGCATGGGCCTCGGGCTACTCCGTGACGATCCGGATACGTCACGGATCGCGACATTTATTAATGTAACGTCGAGATGTTTAATCAATGACGCTCATTCCACCACGAAAATGTAAATCATCACGGATGCCGATTTGCAACAAATTTTATTTAATCCACGACGGAATGATTACATCACAAATTAAATAGTTTCTTGTAGTGTTCTGAGGTCTATTTGAATTTTCGGAGCATGTTAATACTTGTGGGATAAGCTTAACTAATAATCTATTGTCCGTAGCGATGAAGGCGAGTACATTATGAAACTTTAATGAACTAAACTTTTGAGAGTATTATGTTTTCTTGTGTATGATCAAGTGCAAGGTTCAAACAATGAAGGGCAACGATGATAACCATCGAAGGCTTACTCGAGGACGAGCAAGGTTTAAGCATAGGGGAGATGTTGACGCTGAATTTCCGTCAACCGTGTTGGCATGAATTTTATATCTTATCCATTAGTACTAACCCCCTTGGTATAACAAGTTCATTTGTGCATGTCGGTTTTGGAGTTTAATGTTTATGCAGGAATTTAGCGTTGAGAGCAAGACTTCCGGGTGAAGTTCACCGGGCACCTCGTGACAAGACCTCGAAGCCCGGTACAAGTCAGGAAATGAAGTGAAAATGACTCCAAGAAGCCCAAGGACCAACCCGTTAAGACGGAAAACTCCGAGGACCCAGACAGAAAATGCTGAATCTTGCGAGACAAGGAGCTTCATCTAAATCACGGAGAAACTGACGTCAAGGGCCCACATGCAGAAGGGAGAACACTCTAGAAGGCTCGAGAAGCAATACCAAGCAAAGGAGGCCACGGGATGGGCCAAAGTGGGCCCAAGCCGGCTAGCCCAGCGCACTTTGAGGCCTAGTCAGCCCCCCTTTGACCTAGCTAGCATTTTGGCTATTTGTAGCCCTGAGGCCAGGGGCCATGCATCAATTAATTCGTCATTCGCCGCCGAGGAGCAGAGAAGCTTGAGGGACACTATCTCGGAGAGGAGGGGCGTGCTAGTTGTCTAGGTTTCCCTAGCTGACGTGGGAACCTTGGATGGAAGACCACGTCAGAGCTCCGGAGCAAGGATCAAGATCGAGGTAGGATCCCGGTGGTGATCTTGTTCATGTAATCATTCATGGTGAAGTCTTTATAGTGAATCCGATTTCTAGCATTCAAGTGCCTTCTCGATGATTTTGTTCTCCCTTGGTTTTGCTTATTCCTCAACCTATACTTACGATAGATTGCATAGGGTGCGCTTGTAGCCGCGGTGGCTAGAGGTGCATACCAGACCGACCAAGTATTTTCAACTTGTTCTTCTCGAACTCACCCTAGGTTAATCCGCACGAATAGGAGTGCGTTGTGATAGAATGGTTGCTCCAAAAGGCAAGTGTCTTCAGAATCAGATCGGAGGCCACGATTTAAAGATACTTTTAATGAGATTCACTTTTCTATCTTCATCTATCTTGTTTGGAGCTACAACATTAGCATGATGTAGACTCTCTAGATCGGTTATCTCTTTGCTTTCTCTTGCTACCTCTTAGTAGATTAGATTAGATGTGTTTTCTTGATGATCTCTTTGATTAGATGCAACTTGGTTCTTCAAAAGAAAGAGTTTACTTGCCTTACTATATTGAATCCTTGCATTGCACATTGTTCCACAGATTCGATACCTTGGGTTCTCACACTTAAGGGAAGAAGGGTCCCTTGACTACGACAGGGGATTTGTCCGCTTGCAAATCCATATGAACTTTGATATGACAATCAACCGTCAATAGTGGTATTGTACCAAACTATGTTGGGCAGCTTGAACCATGCATTTCAGATATGCTTCCAAACAATGGTTGAGCCTCTCAGTCTTCCCATCAGTCTGCCGATGGTAAGAAGAACTCATGTTCACTGTTATCTCTATTAAGTTGAATAGCTCCTTCCACAATGCACTGGTAAACAACTTGTCTCTATCCGAGATGATTTTTGTAGGAATTCCATGATATTTGTATACATTGTTCAGGAATATATGTGCAAAAAGATTGTTGTTTATGGATGTTTGAGTGGAATAAAATGGTCATACTTTGTAAGCTTATCTATAACCACCAAGATTGTGCCAAAAGTCTGTGATTTGGACAGCCCCTCTTTGAAATCCTAGGTTGATGGTGTGCCATGCTTGCTCAAGTATGGGCAATAGTTGTAGCAATCCTGACAGTCTAGTATGTTCAGATATGGCTTGTTTACATACTTGTCATCCAGATACATAGTCTTGTATTGTTCTCTTCATATTGTGACAAAAAAATAGATTCTTGATCTTGCTGTATGTAGCTGAGATTCCACTATGCGCCCCCCAATCCACTGGAATGCAAGGTTTGAAGAATGGCTCATTGAGCTTTAGTGTGTGATACCCAAGCCAAATCATGCCTTTGTATGTGATGATTCCTTCCAAACCCTTGTCATTTGTTTTGGGTATGCACCTCTATTCCAGTAATGCCTTGGTTTGAGGATGAGGGCGTCCGAGGACCGGTGGATGGTCGCTCCTTGGTGTGATGAGTGGTTGACAACATGGTGTGGAGTGACTCTTGGCCAAGTATTGCAGGTGCAGGCTGCAGCTTGATTTGTGTTGGTGCAGGTGAAGAGCGGGCGCGAATGATCTTAGCCTTGTGGGTCCTCCGAGGAGTGGAAAGACAAGTAGGCTCGGCTCGATGGACCCGGTGGCCGAACAGGATCAAGTGTGGGCCGCATGGTGGCAATAAAAGCAAGACAAAGTGGACATGAGCCGGTGCAAGATAGCATCCAAGTCATTGAACGGGGCAAGACTGAGTAGACCGTCCGGGAGCCGGAGGTGAAAGGCTTGGCGGGCCCGATGCTTGGCGTGGTGAGGCCGAAGCTTGCATGCGGGGTTTCCGGTGGTTCCAACGAGAGAACTATTGGGTTCCTCGGTTGCTCCACAAAGCCGAGCATGACGGTTTGTTGGTTTGGCCACAAAACCAACACCGAGCCAGGACGACGTGGCGGCCAAGTCATGAGTGGGATTGGCGTGGAGGCTGCACTGAGTCCACGGGTGTTGCGGCGGTTCACCACAAAACTGTCGGGGTTACTTGGTTGAGCCACAAAACCAAGACCGGAGGCTCGGCGGGCGGAGACGGGATTTGTGCGCGCCGAGAAACTTCGAAGAGGGCGACACGCGGCATGATCGAGGTGCTTGCGTTGGGAGGACGCGAAGGCCCGATGGATGCGTGACTGTCCGATGGAGAACATCATGTGTTGACCAAAATGCCCCTGTGAGGGCTTGAGTTGTAACTCCTAGTGTAGGGGTACTTCGGTCTTTTCCGGAGGGCCTATATAAAGGAGGAGGGGGCTGAATTTTCAGCCAACTATTTGTCTTGTAGGTGGAATGCTCTTTCATTTTGGAGTGCTTTGGGGAGAGAGGGTGAGAGGAGCGAGTGGCTCTTTGTTTGAGCTTTTTGCCATCCAAGATTTGTGATTCTTGTGAATGGCTTGTAACCGGATATGGCAAAGTGATTCTCAGTGAAATCTTTCTCTTAATCTTGTGCCAAATATTTTTATCCCGAGCGTTTTTCTTTTATGCGATTTTCGGAGGTATTTTCGGAGGTTTTTGTATGTGGCTCGACTCGTTGATTCTGAGGTGTTTGTGTTCGGTTTTCTTTGAGGGAATCATGGATAGATGTCTGGTGCATCCTTGTGCTTGATCTTGATCCCTCAAACGCCGGATTTGGCCTCCGATTTGTGGATTTCGGTTGGAACCCTAGCTTTTTGGTTGAGCTCGTGTTGACGGTGTATTTTGGTACACCAAGCATGTTCATTACACTTTGGTTTGGATTTGATTATGGAACTAACCCGCCACTAGGAACACTAATCATATAACAAGTTCATCTATGTGGATGCATTTGGAAGTGTTATGTTTATGTAGGAAAACATGGACATAAAGGACGGATTCGCAACAAGTTCAAAGGAGCATTTACGGAGTCTTGTTCGTGTTCATGAGCTTGATGAAATCACTTCCAATGGTGGCAAGGACCGAAGTGCTACGTGGAACACCCCCGGGGATTAAAGCGTAAAAGACCGAACTTCATGCGCGAGAGAACCTCCATCTTGGACGCGAGGATGACATCTTCAAAATCATGCAAGTGGAGGGGGCAAAGTGCATAATCACCGAGGACCCATGGGAGCGAAGGGGTGACCGAACCGGGTCGAGATGGGCCTAGGCCGGTCGGCCCGGAGCCGGCCGGCCCGGCCCACTCCGGGGGTCGGTTCGGCCCCCCTTTCCCTGCACCTGAAGGATCTTCAACCCAAAAACCCTGGAGGCGCCGCCATTCGACAGGGAGAGAGCCATTCGCACCAGGAGGCCATCCACAAGCTAGAGAGAGAGGAGGGAGATCTCCGGAGGGAGATTAACCACCTCGAAGGAAGCACCCACAAGTGGAGAAGAAGGAAGACACCGTCAGAAGGGAAACCATGAACAACGGTGCTATGTCTAGCACCTTGATGGGGTAATCTCCTTATTCGTCCATGGGTTGTAATCGATCTTGAGATGTAATCGCACTTTGTCGGATTATCTATCTATCATCTTGTGTTGAATATACTTTAATGTTTAAGGTTAGATACCATGCCATAAAGGGAGTAAGAGCTCCAATGCTTCCTTGGATCCATTCAATACACCGTGTCCATCATAGGTATAGTCATGAATACCTTCGTGTAGTGACAGTACGAGAGAAGGGAAAGGGTGAAACCGTGGTCACAACCCCCGATAGATTAGATTGGTTTTCATGTCTTTAAAGCGATTGCATGTTCTAGTATCGTAGACCCATGGGCGAGTGTCTTTTATCTTGATATCTTAATCATTCTCTCTAGTGTAGTTTAGTTGTTTTCTAGTTTAATCGTAGTTAGAGGTTTGAATAGCTAGAGTGTGAAGGTAGATCGAACGCTTGTAATCCCCTTGCTCCGTGGATTGACAAGAACCTTGGGAATCCCGTGGTGAAAAAGGTGTGGGGTCCGTACGCTTGCGGATCGTAGAGGGATACATCTTTTATCCGTCAACAGCTCGGTAGAATCTTGATTCCTCTCGTCTCAGTGGATTTTAGGCTCCAAATTCGTAGGTATATCATCTCCTAGAGACGCTTCACCTTTCCCTATGATTTGATAGCTTTCCCTTGATTGATTCGAGACATCGGGTGAAAGGAAGGAAGGGTTGACCTTCAAAGGGTCAAGCTCGGGCTGCTGTCCGCGCTCCTAAAGGACAGTCCGCGAGACCCGTGCGAACGGTCCACGAGAAGACTTTCAGCCAGGTGTTCTTCGCGTTCGTTGTGAGTTCTTTCGTGTCTTCCGTTCGATCCATTTTGTCGGTGAATTTTTGGTGCACGAGGTTTGGCGGACGGTCTGTGAGTTGAGTACGGACGGTCCGTGCGTGGTGGACGGTCCGCGGGTAGGCGGCGGACAGTCCGTTTTTCGTGCTGCACTACTGTAGGTTCGGGTGGCTTTTTCGGACGGTCCGCGAGAGAATTGCGGACAGTCCGCCAGAGTATCGTGGACGGTCTGCCCCTACTATGCGGACTGTCCGCCTCTACCCAGGCAGACATCTTGTTGCTTCGCGTTGATGGTAAAAATCCGTCAAGCTAGCCATGAGTTTACCTTCGGTGTTGGCGTAAGTTTTATACCTTATCCATTGGTACTAACCACCGTGGTATAACAAGTTCACTTGTGCATGTCAGTTTTGGAGTTTAGTATTTATGCAGGGTTTTAGCATTGAAAGCAAGACTTCCAGGATAAGTTCATCAAGCACCTTGTGACAAGACCTTGAAGCCCCGTACAAGTCATGCAATGAAGCAAACTTGACTCCAAGAAGCCAGGGACTCAACCCGAGAAGATGACAAACTCTGAGGACCTAACCTGAAAAGTGTCGAATCCTGCGGGACAACGAGCTACATCCAACTCAGAGAGAAACTAACGACAAGGGCCTACATGCAGAAGGGGGAAGGATCTAGAAGACTCAAGAACCGACGCCACGCGAAGGAGGCCGGGAACTGGGCCTGGATGGGCCCAGGCTGGTCGGCCGAGCCCAGTACAGGGCCCATTTTCCCCCTCCTTTGACCTAGCCACCATTCGGGCTATTTATAGCCCCGGGGTTGAGAGCCACGCATTAATCAATTCGTCATCAGCCGCCGAGGAGCAGAGAAGAGAGGGACACCATCCCGGAGAGGAGAGGGCCGAGCTAGTTGACTAGGGTCTCCCTAGCCGACGTGGGAACCTTGCAAGGAAGACCACGTCGGAGTTCCCGGAACGAGAAGCAAGATCAAGGTAGGATCCCGGTGGTGATCTTGTTTATGTATCATTGTACTAGTTGAATTATCAAGTTGAATCGATTTCTAGTGATCAAGAGTTTCTTCGATGATTTCGTTTTTCGATCGGCTTTGCTTATTCTAGATCTATTCTCGAGATAGATCACATAGGGTGTTCTTGTAGACGCGGTGGCTAGAGGTACACGCCGGATCTTCTGAAAGAACTCGACTTCTCCTTGGACTCGCCCTAGACTACCCGCATGAATAGGAATACGTTGTGACATAACGGGGGTTCCTAAAGGCGGGCGTTTTCGGAGTCGGACGGGAAACCACGATTTAAAGAGGCTTTTAATAAGATTTGATTTGCTACTTCTTCTCTTGTTTGGAACTTCAACAAAAGGTTTAACCTGATCTTTCTAGATCAGTTTATCTACCCTATATATCTTTGTTACCTCCGGTCTTTAGTAGATTAGATTCGTTTTGTGTTCTTTATCTAGATGCATTAGGGTTTCTTTTTACCGAAGATTGAAGTTACTTGGCTTTACTAGATCATCTTTTGCGTCACACATTTGTTCCACGGATTCAATATCTTGGGTTCACCACTTGAGGGAAGAAGGGTCCCTTGACTACGACGGGAGACTTGTTCGCTTGCAAGTCTAAACGAACTTTGATACAACTATTAACCGTCAACAAGCCCCTTTTTCTGGCGCCGTTGCCGGGGAACAAGTGATCATGATTTGATCTTTTATTGCTATTTTGTGATTTTCAGTTTTCTTAGCATTTCTTTTTGCATCTACTAAACTTTGATCATCCTCAAAATAAATCTAATCTAGTTTGTCTAACCCTAGTTTTCATTGATTTATTTTTACTTTCTAGTTTTTGTATATTTTGTTTATTGCTGACCCTAACAGGAGATGGATGGCTACCTCTCCAACAAACCCGATAATTTTGTGGATGATCTAGAAAACTATACAGGCTAAGGAGACGCGAAGCACATCAAGCTAAAAAGCTGGATTTTGTAGATTCGAAGTCGGAAGACAAAGGATCGAAGGAATCTTTGAAGAATTCACCACCTCAAAATCCTCGGGAGAATCGACTTCCATCGATCGGTGACCAACCGCAAGAGCGCAAGATTGGGGAGCTATGCACCCCGGACATCATCGACCTACCAATCTTGAATCTTGAGGAGATCGGAAGACCGTCGAGATCAAGACCTCAACTATCCGCATGGTGCAACATTCACCCTTCACTAGTAAAGAGGATCCGAACCTTCACCACCAAGCATTCATTCAACTATGTCAAACTTTCAACATGGATGGGGTGACTCAAGATCAAATGAGGGCAAGGCTTTTTCAGTTCTCGCTACTCGGGAGGCTTTGCAATGGTTCCACTCTCAACCGGCGAGAAAAGGTGCAAAATTGGAACACGTTGACGAAGGCTTTCATGAAGGAATACCACTCGCCGGTAAAACTCAAAGCTTGCGTAATAAGAATGCCACCTTTGTTCAATATCCTACGGAAACTATCCGGGGAGGCATTCGAGCGCTTCAATGAGTACACTCGGGCGGTTCCACATCACAAGTTCCCGAAGGAAGACCTCATGAAAAAGTTCTATCAAGGACTCACCATTGCATCAAGGACGATCATCGACACATCGGCGGGAGGATCTATCATCGAGCTTACACCGACGGAAGCTTTCACTCTATTCAAGAAGGTCGCGGATAATGACACATGGGCGTCATCCGGGCGCCTACATCCGGTTCAACCCACGTGAAATGTCAAGGGAGTCTTGCAATGGAGAAGGAGAACATACTTGAAGGCAAGATTGATTCACTCATAGGAGGTTGGAGAAGATAGAGATAGTAAAGAAAGAGGCTCAAGACTTCAAGGCCGCCGAAGCAAGATCCACATGTAAAGAATGCGGAGAGTACGACCATGTCCACAAAGATTGTCTGGAGGAAGCCAAAGTGCTCGACTACATGAGGAAGGGAGAATTGCTGAACTTCCGCTATGGGCAAGGTAGACCTCAATTCAATGCAAGCTCATCCATTCCGAATTCGGTTCCGCTTCGTATACAATTGAAGAATTCATGGACGAGCAAGCCAAGATCAACAAGGACACCGTCACCAAGTTCAAGACCCTAGACAAGGTGTTGGAGAACATCGATAGCAAAGTGACACAGGTCGGGAGCTCCAACCATCAAGTGCTCAACATGATGAAGATGCTCGAAACGCAAGTGGGACAACTTGCCGGGCGCCTCACTAATGATGAAGGGAAGCTTCCGGGACAACCTAAAAGTCCCGAATCGGCGAAGGCCATTCAAACACGTTCGAGAAAGGAGACCGAAGATCCGGAATGTTCCGCGGGAGCAAGGAAGACTAAACCATTCGCCGAGGCGGCAGGAATTGCTAAGGAGAAGGTTACGGGGATCGTCACCGAAGAACCTGAGTTGGAGATGCCGGAAGAAGACACGAGGATACCACAACGCAAGCCACATTACTTCCGAGGTAAACTTGACAACCACTTTGAGAAGTTTGTGGATGTTGTGCGCAGACTTAGCATCAACATGCCATTATTAGATGCCCTACAAGTACCTACATATTCTCATTACTTTAAAGACATACTTGCAAATAAATATGAGATAGCAACACTCGGGGTAGATCATGTCAAGATGTCTAAGGAGTGTAGTGCCGCTATTGCTAATGGGCTAGAGAAGTAAAAGGACCCCCGATGCCCTACAATTCCATGTTCCGTTGGTTCATTCAATTTCGAGAAGGCGTTGTGCGACCTTGGAGCAAGTGTGAGCGTCATGCCAAGAGATGTGTTTGAGAAGCTACGCCTACCGTTGGAGCCTACGGGTATGTGTTTGGAGTTGGGAGATAACTCAATTCGCTATCCTTTGGGCATTGCCGAAGATGTACCCGTGAAGGTCGGACACCACTTCATCCCTGTCGACTTTGTGGTGCTCGAGATGGGATAGAGGGAGAAGCCGCCGCTCATCCTTGGGAGGCCTTTCCTCAAGACCGTGGGAGCTACTATTGATGTTGGCAAGGGGGAGATCATGTTCGATATTAACGGAGAAAGGAGTTCTTTCAAGTTCCGACCACAACTCAAGGCATGCAATATGATTGAAGTTAAAGATGTTCCACCTCATTGTCGCGTTGTTAAGGAAGAACCAAGGAAGAAGGAAGGGCTGAAAAAAAGAAAGAGCTGAAGAAGGAGGACGTGGAGAAAGTCAAGGAAGATGTTGCATCCGTCAAGACAAAGGAAGAAATGCCGCCTGCGAAGACCAAAAAAATGACTAAGTTGGAAGATAAGCCCGTACCCAAGATGGTGCGGAAGTGTGTACCCAAGATTGCAATGCCCGCAAAGAGCGTTGATCCAAAGTAATCAAGTGAACAAGTCTAGCTATGGACTATAAACGAAGCGCTAGGCGGGAGGCAACCCGTTTCGTCAAGTCAAGAATAAGCTACCGGGAGGACAACCCGATTCCAGGTTTTTCGAGTCTTTTTAAATAATTTAGTTTTAAATTTTATTGCGCAAAGACATTAGACCTAGAAGTGGTTGAACAATATTAGAGACATAATTTTTGGTTGAATATTTTTCTTGATCATAAACCCTTTACTTGAACCCTCCTATGAGTTTGTTTGTTTCTTCTCGAGGAACTACAACCAAATAAATTCAGAACCTAACTCAACCATTCATCCTAGTTATGGTGTTGTGGTTGACTTGTTTTTTCATGCTAAAAACACACGAGTAGAGCCATGACTTATACCTAGGTGTTAATTAAATTTCAGCATGTGGTAGGACTCGCGTGAACATATAAACTAAACTTTTGGTTGGTTTAAAAATCTATATCCTTGGTTTCTCTAAGATTAGATTTTTTCTAAGCATCATTTATTTTTTTTCAAAATCTCTCTCATTTGGCCAAAATTAGAACCTAAACCTATGCCCCCATGATCAAGCTGGGAAAAATTTGCTCTCAACCAATGAAGGCAAACTATACTAGTGAGACCAATATCAACGTAATCGGAACATATTTTTGACTTACATTTGCTTTTAATGGTTTAAAAACTTCTCTAAATTTATGCTTGAGCTCTTCTGTAGCTCTGAAAATATTTTTAATTTTCGAAATTAGAGGAGTGCTTAGCCTTAAACATACTTAGAGGGAGGCAATCTAGTTAAAGTTAATCATGCATGCACCATTAGATGCCCTTTCATCAACTTTCATCAAGACCACATGAAAAGGACAAGCATGGGTGGGCAGCAAGCATAACTTTACAGGAAATTCATGGTGACATGTGAAGCAAGTGGAGCAAGGGAGTATGGACATGACTCACAGCATGAAGCATCAAGTGGATGGACCAATAATGCAAGAAAAGGAGTGGACGAGAGCCTTTGGGCGGTGCAACTCGTGGAGCACGCGGGCAAGAAATTCACGGAGGAGAAATGATCATGCTGGAGGAAAATGGATCCCTGGGGAGGCACGCGGCCACCCAGGCCGGTCGGCCCAGGCCGGCCGGCCTCCCCTACAAAAGGAGCCCCTCAGCTCCCGTCTTCTGCAGGCAAGCATCTCCCTCCTTTCTCAGTTTGTGTGCTCAAGTTTTTGTGCCCAGAACCACCGTAGACATAGCAAACCTTCCCAAGCTTGATAGCTCAAACAAATACACACCCTTAATCCACTCAAAGTCCACATCCCGAAGTAAGTTTTTAAGTGCCTAGTTACCGGTTGCAACCCGGAATTTTAGTGGAGAGAAGAGTGCTGCAATCATGTGGAAGAAAACCACAAGTCTCTTCACCAAGAAGAAAGGGTCATCGTCATCCAAGCCGTCTTCGACGACATCTTCGAGGAGGCACGCGGTTTCTGAGTCTCCTCGAAGCATGGAGGAGGACACGGCACCGCCAAGGAGGAACGACACTCTCCTCCTCGGTGGCATGAGGGCAACAAGGAGCACGTCCATGTGGTTTACCGAACCTCAAGGGTGTACGAAGGAGCCGCCCGTCCCACCTCGTCGATCGACCCGTTCATCTGCACCACCTCCATAAACTATGCGGTATTCCACATATGGCTTCATCATATTGTCGGAGGAGGAGGAGAAGAAACTCTCTCGTCTTGAGAAGAGGCTTGTGGCAAACGTCGATTTCGACGATCAAGCACTCAACTATTTGGGTTTGGCACGGACATATATTATATGTTGGGGCACCTTGGATGGGTGCAATTCTCCAACGGGGTGTTGGCAAACACCCACAAGGAGTTTGCCTTGGAAATCTTGATGACTATAGCGCCCATCCTTGATGAGGGGGTGCAAAGTTTATCATACCGTTTGGAGAGAATCCAACAAGTGGTTACCAACGAGTATGTTAGGGAGCTTCTTGGGTTCCAAAAGGGAGCTCCGGAGAAAGTTGACGTGTCGGAAAGCTTGTTAGATGGATTTTGGAATTTAATCTCCGGAGAAGCCCACCAACAACGCAATTCCATCTGCAACCCCATTATCCAAGTATTCCACTCTTGGATGTGCAAGAGGATTATGGGGAGGATGAGAGGTGACCGACACGGAGTTGAATTGGCTCTACTCGGCTTTAATTGCCAAGCAGCCAATAGACCCCTCTGTTAACACCAAAATTTGGCACAGGAAGGAGTCTAATTTGTGGGCCCAGCTTGGTGAAAAAATCCGTCCGGAAGAAGGAAGGTTTCTCCAGAAAGATTCGGCAAAGGGGCTCGCGGTCGGCAGTTTGCTTCCGTTCGACAAGGGAACTGTTTGTGCTGATTTTGCGGGATTGCGTGATGACGTGGCCCGAGCGGAAGGGACGAATGGATGGATAAGCAATCGCACTTAGAGATAAATTAGGTATCAAATATTGTGTTCGTAGTCCATTCGGAGTCATGCCATGACAGGATATAAATACAGACCCTGGATGTATGTAATTGTATTCGAAACATTCTCATAACAAACTGGCTTTACGCCAAACCCTTGAGTCCTTTGTCGTGTCGTCGAGTTCTTCGAGAGGGTTCATCGATCCGTCGACCTCCATAAGTACCGGCAACCTTGTATCATGTCTAGTATCATGCGGTGGATTTAGATCATGATGCAAGTAGTCTTGTTACCATGCTTAGTATCATGCGGTAGATTTAAGCTTGGTTCAAGAGGGTTTCTTGTTAGGTCATGAGCCATGCGGTGGGCTAAGATCTAGCTTGGAGCTAGTTATCGGCTCTATTGGATTTTGGCAAGATCCAATAGATTCATTAAGTTACCCTATGTTGCTTTGAGTTTTTACTTTATGTTTAAATTCATGTAACACTTTTGCCCAATTTAGATTGATTTGGATCGGATTTATCTTGTTTCGTGATCTTTACAACGTACGTTCATATTTCGCTTCAAAAGGCACATGGATCACGTGTTTGTTAAATAGCCGAAACCGAACCAATCTAGGTTGTGACATGTTGCGGGTTCAATCTTGTTAATCTTGCGTAAATCTTGACGGAACCGGGTATCATGCGGTAGATGCAGGGTTTTGGGTTGTCTTGAAGCTAATCATCCGGTGGATTAGATCTTTAATTCAATCTGATAGGTTTGCCATCTTTGGCAATGTTTGTTCCTTCTTCATGGACCCCGATTCGGCTGTTCAGCCGTATTCGGTTATGCTTTCACGGGTAAAACGTGTTTATAATTTATGCTTTAAACAACGTATGCTTTTAGCTTTCCATATTTAGATTGTATCATGCGGTGGATAGATCTATTTATGTATAGTGGCGTGTTTCTCAAACAAGTCGTATCATGCGGTGGATAAACTTGTTTGGTTTCATGCTTGACGGGTTTTGAGGTATCTGGACATGCGGTAGACTAGTGCTTTGGACCTATGCATACTTGTTTATTACATATTTATGATCATGCTTTACTTTATTTATTATTGTTATTTATCCTCGGGGATCGGTCATGGCTTTGTGCACGTGCAATTTTATCTAAATAAAGACCGATTTTTCGTCATGCTTATGTCATCCGTTCGGCTATGTTTTGTTTTACACTTTGAAGTTTCTGAATGGTTTCTAGTTTGCTAGCAAATAGCTTCTTATAGCTATATGTCATCTCACATGGCTTTTTTAGCCGTAAATATGGAACTGTCTGGTACCACCCGGCAAGTTCCAAGCTTTGGGATTTAACTACTTTGTCTTTTGTTAATTTTCAGGGAAAATTGACTGGCACGTCTTGGAATCTTTTTGCGTGTGAAGCTAGCTTGTTCGGCTTGCCGTGTGCTTGACGTAGGGTGCAGATTTTGCGTCAACACAATTTTTGGCACGCCCAGTGGGACCAACAGCCAAGATCAAGATGCCTGAAATCAGTGACATTCTGGACGTCGCCATCGAGGATCTCTCTCCAGAGCAGCTATAACAGCTGAAAGATGCTACAGATCAGTTTCAGCAAAAATGTTTGATGTCATTTAAAAAGAACAGAAGTGGCATTCCGTATCTCAAAAACGAAATGCCTAGGGTTCTACTGTCAGGAGAGACTGACGCCACAACTCGCAAGAGAAAGAAGAGTGCATGCCGGCGTTTCGGGATGCCGCGGAAGATGTGGCCGGGTAAGCATCACGAGGCTTTCCGGGCGTGTTCAAGCAAATTAAATTATGGTGGGTGTGTTTGTCCCGGGCATAGAGCAAGTATTCTGGCGAGTATCCCCTCAGGGATACTGTATGGAGGTTGGAGAGTCCAGTTCTGCCCAACTAGGAACTCAGCCACCATTGCGAAGCCAGCCAGTCCAGCCTCCTCCGCAGAGCATTGGGAGCCAGCCCATCCAGCCCCCTCCGCAAGGCGCTGGAGGTCAGCCAGTTCAACCTCCTCTGCGAGCTGCAGGAGGACAGCCAGTCCAGCCACCCTTACAAGGCAGTACAGGTCAGCCCGTTCAACAGCCAAATCCATATCAGCCTACATATGGAGAGATGGCGTTTGGCTCAGCTGGAGTGCCGCCCACTTCCACCTACAAGATTGCCCCAGCTAGCAATAGGTTGCAGAAGAACTTGTACGGTGGAGGCTACCACGAAGTTATGGACTATGGTGCTATTGACGCTCTCCCTAATCCAGGGTACGGTGCAGCTGCAGGAGTGCAAGTGGACGATATCCTGGTTCAGAAGATGGCCGATATGATGCAAAATCAATTCGTCCTCAAGCCTAAAATGCAAGGACCAGCCTACACGCCTCCCTTCCCAGAGTGGTACTACAAAGTGATCCTACCGCCAAGGGTGAAACCTCCAATGGAATTTACAAAGTTTTCTGGGCAGGATGATACGAGCACGGTTGAGCATATTGCTCGTTATCTGATGCAGCTTGGAGAGGCCTCAACTGAGGAGGCGTTCAGGGTCAGGTATTTTCCCATGTCACTGACGGGCCCAGCGTTCTAGTGGTTTACTTCTTTGCCTCCCCAATCAGTTGGCACATGGAGGGAGCTGGAGCGAAAGTTCCACGCCCATTACTTCAGTGGTAGCACATAAAAGAAGCTCATCAATCTCACCACTTTGAAGCAGAGGCACAATGAGACGCCCTTGGAATTCCTCAGGAGATTCAGGGAGGTCAAAGGCATGTGTTTCTCGTTAAATCTGCCAGATGATCAGTTGGCCGATATGGCTGTTGCAGGAATGCTGTCGGCCGTGCGAGAAAATTTGTTTGGTATGGAGTTCGATAATCTGGGCCAATTGTCACAAAAGCCGTCATTGATGAGCAACCAGGCCTATGGGTTTAAGAAGGACACCAGGTTCAACAAGCAAGACGAGATAGCTGATATCTACAATCAGTTCCTTGAATAGGCCGACCAAATAGAAGATTTTGACGATGATCCAGAAGTGGCTGCTGCTGAGATCATGTGGGGCAAGGAACCGTTGACCATGAACCAGTGTTGGATCAAGCTGACCAAGGGCACATACGACTTTGACGTCACCAAGGCTGATAAGCTTTTTGACTTCCTGGTAAAGGAAGGCCGAATCAAGTTGCCTGAAGGGCATTCTATGCTTTGGCCCGATGGAGTAAAAGAGAAACGTTATTGCGGCTTCCATGACAGGAATTCTCACTCCATCAATGACTGCAGGGTCTTCAGGATGACGATCCAAAAGGCTATCTAGGAGGGACACCTGAAGTTTGACAACAAGATGAAACTGGATGGCCATCCTTTTCCCCAGAATATGATAAGCTTTTCTGTTAACATGGTGACTGCTGAGGAAAAGGGAAAGGTTAAGGTCCCGACGTCAGCTAGAGCGAGACAGGATGGAGCAGTGGATCCAGCGCAACAGGTTACACTGGATCAGGTCCACGGAGAAGCCCCTCGTGTCCTTAAAAGCCATATTGAAGTTGGGGAGTCATCCAGGGCCAAACCCAGGGTCACTACGCGCATCCTCCTTAACAAGTGGTAGCGTCAGCTAGAGAAAGAACGCTACCAGAAGCGGAGACACGAGGAGGAGAGACGTAGGTCCGAGGAAGAAGCGCGCAGGAGAGAACTGGAGCAGTACACGCGAGAACAAGAGCGAGCACATTGGGGGTGTGCATTCTTCAGGCACTGCTGGAATGAAGGCTTGAAACTTCCTACATTGAGAAACTGCCCCTGAGTGCAGTGACAGATACTTTGAGTATAGGCAGGAAACTGTTAATCGCCGATCCGTCCATGAGAGAATTGGAAGGATACATCCTAGTGACGATCGGCGTCAAAAAATAATTGAGGTCATTGATCACCCCAGAAAGAGGCAAGCTGATCAGAGACGGGCTGATCAAGAAGAATGTGAGCACGAATACATCTGGCAAGAAGGACAGTGGTGCCCACCTGACTTGAGGAAGAGCCAAAAAAGAAGGGTTCAGCGCTTGAGGAACCGTGAATTAAAGCAGGCGGGGATCCAGAAGAAACAAGTGTGGCGCCCAAAGGATATACCTGAAGGATCAGGTCGTTCGGCTCCGTCGTGTATGGTATACTTTTTGCCGAACGAATTTATGGCTCCCACTAATCAAGTTGTGCAGGAAGAAACGTCCCTGGATGTCAATGATGGTGAACATCTCGGAAGATTGATGGCAGAACTAGTGCTAGCCAAGCAAGCCACCTTTGACAAACCGGCCAAGAATCGACACATGAGGCCGTTATACTTGAAGGGATACGTCAATGGCAAGCCATTGACTAAGATGTTTGTCGATGGTGGGGCTGCAGTCAACGTGGTGCCGTACACTACCTTCAGGAAGCTTGGCATGGGCCTTGGAGATTTGACACCGACGAGCATAATTCTGAACGATTTCTCTGGGAATCCTTCAGATACCAAGGGGTGCGTCCATGTGGACCTAATGATTGGGTCTAAGACATTGCTCACGACCTTCTTTGTCATCGAAGGCAAAGGAGCCTATAGCCTACTGCTTGGGCGAGACT
The DNA here is from genome assembly GCA_947561735.1 of Cenchrus americanus. Classification (NCBI taxonomy): domain Eukaryota; kingdom Viridiplantae; phylum Streptophyta; class Magnoliopsida; order Poales; family Poaceae; genus Cenchrus; species Cenchrus americanus. The sequence goes on along the minus strand of OX387241.1, from coordinate 261,556,729 downwards.
GGATTCACGCCAATTGCTGCATCCCATCTACCATGCATCAACAGCTCATTCAATGGGTAGATGACGATATTGAGGTGGTCCAAGTAGATGACTCAGTGAGCGTCGCAAACGTGGAACCAACTTTCTGGGAATATCAAGGCATCGATTGTTTCTCAGTGAAAGACTGGGGAGAAGGTCCTGTTGAGCCTGTCAGCAGTGATCAACAGCCGATTCAAGAAGTCGGCTCTTATAGTAATTTTTAATGGATAATCCCGTTGATGGAACTGATGGCAAGTTGGGGCGAGGATTCATGTCGGCTGACAAATTGGAGGAAGTTGATATTGGAAACGGTGACAAGCCGAGGCCGACATTTATCAGTGCAAACTTGGAATCAGGTTTCAGAGAGGAATTGATCAAGCTGCTAAAGGAATATAAGGATTGCTTCGCTTGGGATTATTCGGAGATGCCCGGTTTGGATCGTTCTATTGTCGAGCATCGGTTGCCAATCATATCTGGTTTTAAACCATACAAGCAACCTCCCCGGAAAATCTACAAAGACGAAGTATTGGCCGATGTGAAGAAAAAAGTTGAAAGACTACTTGATGCAAACTTCATTCGGCCATGCAGATATGCGGAGTGGATCTCTAATATTGTCCTTGTCTACAAGAAGAATCGAAAGATGAGGGTTTGCATAGATTTCAGGGACTTGAATAGAGCTACTCCTATGGATGGGTATCCAATGCCTGTTGCCGATTTATTGGTTGATGCTGCTGCTGGGCATAAAGTTATCAGTTTCATGGATGGTAATGCGGGATACAACCGGATTTTCATGGCAATAGAGGATATATCAAAGACGGTCTTCGGATGTCCCGGCCACATAGGCTCGTTTGAATGGATAGTCACGACATTTGGGTTGAAAAATGCCGGTGCAACTTATCAGCGAGCCATGAATTACATCTTTCACGAGTTGATCGGCAAAATTGTTGAAATTTACATTGATGATGTCGTGATCAAGTCTTTGAATCATGACACACACTTGGAGGATGTGAAGAGAACTTTGGAATGCACCCGAAAGCATGGTTTGAAGATGAATCCAAACAAATGCGCTTTTGGGGTATTAGCTGGAGAATTCTTGGGATTCCTGGTACACGAAGGGGGGATTGAAGTTGGCAAGAAAAGCATGAAAGCTATTGATGAAGTTGTCCCTCCAACCAATCTCAAGGAATTGCAGTCACTGCTTGGCAAGATCAATTTTGTGAGAAGGTTCATTTCAAATCTGTCGCAAAAGGTTTTGCCCTTTTCTCCATTGTTGAAACTTAAGAAAGATCAGAAGTTCATATGGGGTGACGAACAACAAAAGGCTTTTGATGAGATCAAGCAGTATATGAAAGAACTACCAGTACTGGTCCCTCCACAGTTGAATAAGCCTTTCAAGTTGTACGTGGCGGCCGATACCCAAACCATTGGATCGGCCCTTATTCAAGAATTTGAAGGAAAGGAGTGGGTAGTAGTGTACCTTAGCCGAAAATTACTTGATCCTGAGACCAGGTATTTGGCTGCGGATAAGCTTTGCCTATGTGTGTACTACTCGTGTACGAAATTTCGGCACAACTTATTGAATGTCGAATGCGTTGTATACTCCAAGTTTGATGTAATAAAACATATGTTATCTATGCCAATTTTGAATGGCAGGATTGGCAAGTGGATCTTAGCCTTATCTGAGTTTGAGTTGAAGTTCGAGTCGGCAAAAGCTATAAAAGGTCAAATCATTGCCGATTTTATAACTGAACATCGTGATCCATCAATTGATTTGCTTGAAATTACTCCTTGGGCTTTGTTCTTTGATGGATCATCATGTGGTAAAGGTGGGGGAGTAGGGATTCTATTAATTTCACCCAGGGGTGAGATGTTTGAGTTTGCTATCCCTATCCGGCCCTTGTTACAAACAATCAAGCTTAGTACGAGGCATTGCTTCGGGGGCTTCAATATTTAAGAGAAGCCGGGAAGTTTCGATTGAGGTTTATGGAGATTCAGAATTGGTTATAAAGCAATTGAACGGCCAATACGAATGTAAAAGTGATGCTCTGAGGAATTACTACGAGGAATGCAGAGAGATTTTAAAGAGTTTTCAGTTGGTAATTCTACAGCATATTCCTAGAGAACACAATGAGGAGGCAAACAGGTTGGCTCAAAGTGCTTCAGGCTATAGAGAAAGTCAAGAGGCGTTTGCCATGGAAGTATGTGTGCTGGGAATGGATCTTGCAGAGGATGATTGGAGAAAGGAGATCGTTGATTATTTGGGGGATCCATCCCGTAAGGTCTCCAGGACACTCAGGTACAAAGCCATAAAATTTGTTCTTCTGGATGGAAGTCTATTCTACAAATCATTGGATGGGGTATTACTGCGATGCCGGGTCCGAGAAGAATCAAAAAAGATGATGAGTGAGGTGCATGATGGGATATGTGGAGCACATCAATCGGCCTACCGTATGAAATGGGTCATCAGGCAAGCTGGGTGCTTTTGGCCGACGATGTTGGAGGATTGCTTTAAGTATTACAAGGGATGTCAAGACTATCAGAAGTTTGGAAATATTCAAAGGGTTCCTGCATCAGCACTAAATCCCATTATCAAGCCATGGCCATTCAGGAGCTGGGGTATATACTTGATTGGCCAGATTAACCCACCATCTAGCAAGGGGCATAAGTTTGTGCTTTTAGCGACAGATTACTTTACCAAATGGGTTGAGGCAATTCCATTAAAGAAGGTAACATCAGAGAACATGGTTGAGTTTGTCAAGGAACACATCATCTATCGGTTTGGAATTCCTCAAACAATCACAACTGATCAAGGAGCTCAGTTTGTGTCCTTGGAGTTCAGGGAGTTTTCCGAAAGCATGGGGATCAAATTGTTCAATTCTTCTCCCTATTATGCCCAAGCTAATGGTCAGGCAGAGGCTTCTAATAAGATCATGATCAAGCTTATAAAAAAGAAGATCGACCGAAGCCAAGAAGGTGGCATTCGGTACTCAATGAAGCTTTATGGGCTTACCGAATGGCCCCTCATGGAGCTACAAAAACGTCTCCTTATGAATTGGTTTATGGGCACCATGCGGTTTTACCTTGGGAAGTACAATCAGATTCTAGGAGAGTGGTGTTGCAAAAGGACTTAAGCTCCAAAGATTACAGTGGCTTAATGATGGATGAACTAGAGGACTTGCACATGATCCGTCTTAGAGCCCTGGAAAATATCGAAAAGAACAAGCTGCGAGTTGCTAAATATTACAACAAGAAAGTAAAAGTCAGGCAATTTGCAGAAGGGGATTTGATTTGGAAAGCTTTACTGCCGATTGGAACCAAATACAGTGAATTCGGCAAATGGTCCCCAAACTGGGAGGGACCTTTTCGGGTGGTCAGATGCGTGCCCGGTAATGCCTACATGTTGAAAACTTTACTATGAGAGGAATTTTCTGCTGCAATAAATGGAAGATATTTGAAGAAATATTATCCTAGTATTGAAATTGATCATTGATCACAAGCATTGGGGTTACAGGTATTCGATACAGAAATAGCCGGTGTTCGAGAACAAAGCAGCCTTTAGAACAGAAATTCTTAAACAGGGGAAATGGCCAATACTCAGATGTATTGCCCTTAGCACGAAACTACATTACAAATGCTTCTTGCAGGTTTATATCTAACAACCCAGTTGCTCAGAACGACGAAGTGGTGGGAAGCAGAAGGCCTGACATAAGAAGCGAAAGTATGCTTCAATCCTTTTTTCTTTACTTCTTCAGCAGCTCCCTCTTCAGTTGTTACAGGACCACCGTGACGGCAACTTGGAAGCTGTGGGGATGAGCATGACTTGCTGCCTCTATCAAGCTGTCCCAAGCTGCTTTCAGGTTATTGTACCTATCGGAAACATCTGGGACAGAGGAACAGTTGTTAGAGACAGGAATCCGGGCGCAACCATGGAGTCAAGGTGAAGATGGAAATGTTTACCTCCTACCAACGCCTCCAAAGCCATACAGCGCTCGCGTTCGGCTTGGAAGCGAGCGGTGATGTCTCGAAGGTCATGCTCCAGATGCCGGACGCGGCGGCGTAACTAGTGGTTGATCTTCTGCTTTGGCGTGGCGTCCTTTGCTTCGAGGGAGGAGTCAGAGGAGATGTATTCAGGCGTTTCTTCGGTCCCAATGATTTCCTCAGGAAGCAGATCAAGGCTAAAAGAAAACAAAGAGGAGGTAAAGCACGGGATCACACACGAAAGCAAGAAGCAAGTTAAAAAAACTCACTCTCGAATGGTGCGTTTCTTTGGGGCGCTGTCCTCCTTGGGTTGCTTGCCTTTGTCCATGGCCTTGGGGTTTTCTCTTCTGGAGCAGGGGAGAAGGTGAGAAGTGATGGATGAGTGTGCGAGTGGATTTGCAGGGCATCTCAGCAGGCTATTTTATTGACTGAGAGAGTGCATTGGGAGTGATGACTGGCTGGCGTGCGTTATTGGAATACCAAGCGGCAGGGTTTTCCTCCCGAATGCGAAGGGTTTTCATTGAACAGTGCTTATGGATTACCGAATTGAGGATTTTCTGCGGGTTTTGCGCCAAGGGGCATCCATTTTTGCGTGTTCGGCTCAAGCAAGTTCCCGAATGCGTTTAAAGAAAATTAGGCTCGCAGTTGCAAACACGGAGGGGTCATCACAATACAAGCATGGGAATTGAAAGTTCTTTATTTTGTCGAAAATCAAACATCCCTAGTAGAATCTAATCAAAGAGCCTGTTTAGCACAGACCGGGGATGAGTGAGTTCGGCAATGGCGTCTCCGTGGCCGTCGAGGCGCTCCAAGATGACCTCGATCTCGTCGATGTCTTCTGGTGCGCCGCCCTGGAAGCCGCGCGGCCGGATGGAGTAGTCGACGCCGGTGTGCGTCGCCATGGCGGCCAAGCCCAAAGTGGTGCCTAGGTGGATGTCGTGGGTAGCCACCTCGTCCACGCGGTTTTCCACCGCGGCAAGGCGCTCCGCCGGCGTGTCTCCACTAGCGTTCACCTTGTCAGCCAATTGCTCCACCGAGCATTTTCAGCTAGTTGAGCTTGTCGTCACGGGCTGCAAAGTGCAAGGCGATGGTGATTTGTATCAAAAGCAAGATTGGATTTGGGAGCAATTCCAGGGCTGTACCATTGATGGTTGCCAGCAGCTGCTTGCGCTGGTCCTCCCACTCCAGTTCGGCTATGCCAGCCTTCTTGGAGACGTCTTCTAGCTCGCGCTGGGCCACCTCAAGCTCCGCCTTGAAGCGGAGAGCATCGAGTTCCCCGTAGGGCACGGGGGAGTAGTGGTCCGACTCCGAGGAGGCGTCGACGAGAGGTTGATTGGCCGGCGCAGAGGACGGGTTCCATTGAATAAGCCTGAAACAGAGGGGATCGTCAGAAACAAAGGGAAATCTAAGAGAAGTCGTGAAGAAAAGTTGGCGATCATTGCCTCCGACGCGCGCTGGCGCGACTCCCTTCTGCCTCGTCGGCGGTGCGGCGCCTGTTGTTGCTGCCTGCCATGGTTCTTGGGGCTGCGCTGGTGATTGAGAAAGCTTGAGGTTGGCAAAGATTTGAAGGCTAAAGGCTTGGTAAAGAGCTGGGGGCATCTACGGTTTTATTTATAGGCCTGGTGAAAAAGATCGTGGCCTCAGATACGTTGCGTATCCCGAAAAAATTGGAAGGTGCAGAGGTTTCCTTGACCAATTCGCCGTCGGGTCGTTTGGGATTCAAAGCTGAGTCGTATTCGGTTGACTGGCTCGGCTAAGTTGCAATTGAGGTGCCGTTCGGGTATGGCACTATTTGACTACTGGTTGCCGAATGAATCGTTCAGAGTTGCAATCGAAGTCATGCAAAGAAAAGGAAAGCGAACTTATAAAAGGAAAATGTTATGAGAATGGTCAATTTGGTTACACATTACTTAGTACAGCTAAATGTTTAAATATTTTGCGATTACATTAGAGGCATTTGATATTGTTTGGTGGATATTCGCTCCTGGTAATCTTTCTGGGCATTGGACAAGATGGTGAGTTCTGCCTCACACTGATTCACTTCAGTTATGGCCGATGATGCTTCCTCTTGGGTTTTCTCTATCAGTCCAGGAAGTTCGGCTATTTTCTTGTCATCAGCTTCTATTTCGGCAGACAAATTCTTCAGCTCTGCCTCCAATGCAGCTTTTCTGGTGATTTTCAATTCATGAGCAGCTTGATTTTGACCTGCCATTGGGGATTTGATCTTGGGGAAAAGATGACCTAGGGTTTGGATCTGGACGGAGGCTCCGATGGATTGCGAGGAGAGAGAATAGATGTTGAACAGATTCAATTTGAAGACGTTGGCGTTTGGAGTCAATTTCGGAATAACATCACTTTTATCCCGTAATTGAAGGGGCATATGTTAACACCAAAATTTGGCACAGGAAGGAGTCTGATTTGTGGGCCTAGCTTAGTGAAAAAATCCGTCCGGGAGAAGGAAGGTTTCTCCAGAAAGATTCGGCAAAGGGGCTCGCGGTCGGCAGATTGCTTCCGTTCGGCAAGGGAACTGTTTGTGCTGATTTTGCGGGATTGCGTGATGACGTGGCCCGAGTGGAAGGGACGAATGGATGGATAAGCAATCGCACTTAGAGATAAATTAGGTATCAAATATTGTGCTAGTAGTCCATTCGGAGTCATGCCATGACAGGGTATAAATACAGACACTGGATGTATGTAATTGTATTCGAAACATTCTCATAACAAACCGGCTTTACGCCAAACCCTTGAGTCCTTTGTCGTGTCATTTAGTTCTTCGAGAGGGTTCATCGATCCGTCGACCTCCGTAAGTACCGACAACCTTGTATCATGTCTAGTATTGCGGTGGATTTAGATCATGATGCAAGTAGTCTTGTTACCATGCTTAGTATCATGCGGTAGATTTAAGCTTGGTTCAAGAGGGTTTCTTGTTAGGTCATGAGCCATGCGGTGGGCTAAGATCTAGCTTGGAGCTAGTTATCGGCTCTATTGGATTTTGGCAAGATCCAATAGATTCATTAAGTTACCCTATGTTGCTTTGAGTTTTTACATTATGTTTAAATTCATGTAACACTATTTTGCCCAATTTAGATTGATTTGGATCGGCTTTATCTTGTTTCGTGATCTTTACATCGAACGTTCATATCTCGCTTCAAAAGGCATGTGGATCACGTGTTTGTTAAATAGCCGAAACCGAACCAATCTAGGTTGTTACATGTTGCGGGTTCAATCTTGTTAATCTTGCGTAAATCTTGACATAACCAGGTATCATGTGGTAGATGCAGGGTTTTGGGTTGTCTTGAAGCTAATCATCCGGTGGATTAGATCTTTAATTCAATCTGATAGGTTTGCCATCTTTGGCAATGTTTGTTCCTTCTTCATGGACCCCGATTCGGCTGTTTAGCCGTATTCGGCTATGCTTTCACGGGTAAAACGTGTTTATAATTTATGCTTTAAACAACGTATGCTTTTAGCTTTCCATATTTAGATTGTATCATGCGGTGGATAGATCTATTTATGGATAGTGGCGTGTTTCTCAAACAAGTCGTATCATGCGGTGGATAAACTTGTTTGGTTTCATGCTTGACGGGTTTTGAGGTATCTAGACATGCGGTAGACTAGTGCTTTGGACCTATGCATACTTGTTTATTACATATTTATGATCATGCTTTACTTTATTTATTATTGTTATTTATCCTCGAGGATCGGTCATGGCTTTGTGCACGTGCAATTTTATCTAAATAAAGACCGATTTTTCGTCATGCTTATGTCATCCGTTCGGCTATGTTTTGTTTTACACTTTGAAGTTTCTGAATGGTTTCTAGTTTGCTAGCAAATAGCTTCTTATAGCTATATGTCATCTCACATGGCTTTTTTAGCCGTAAATATGGAACTGTCTGGTACCACCCGGCAAGTTCCAAGCTTTGGGATTTAACTACTTTGTCTTTTGTTAATTTTCAGGGAAAATTGACTGGCACGTCTTGGAATCTTTTCGCGTGTGAAGCTAGCTTGTTCGTCTTGCCGTGTGCTTGACGTAGGGTGCAGATTTTGCGTCAACACTCTCATACCTCATGATCAACCGATGGTGTTGCGAGGCAACATCGGGATCGGGAGATATTGGTTCGGGGTGCTACCTCTCTATGTTGGCCATCTCCTTAAGGCTGGGGATTACGAGGAATCCCGAACATCTTTTACGTGGAACCCCTCTCAGTTTTGAGTATTTGAAACAAGGGAAATATATTAGTGGAGATGAGAGAGGAGGCATTCATGTGGCCAAGGTGAACCTACCCCTTCCTGACGCAAGGCTTAGACTTTTCATTCAAGGGAAGGAGGATTGGTTGGAGGAGGGACTCCTTGTCCCGGCAAGAAAAATAAAAGAGGAAGAATTGTAGAGGAGGAATCTTCCTCCGCACAAGCGGGTGGTGCACAACCTAACTATTTGCCACCATTCGGCGTGATCCCTACTCCGCCAAGTTATTACGGAGGGCCACAAATGCAAGCATGGAGGGGGGTGGGGGCATCGGTGCCCCCACCAAATTATGTGGTGCGCAACGTAACCTTCGCAGAGCCCTACGCACAATATCCCCAACCACAACAAAGCATGGCCATAATTGGACGGTATGTTGCGAGAAACATGTAAAACATCGCAGCCATCCAATCCAACGCGGCTCAACTTGGTGAGGGCAATGCAAATATTGCTTATGAGCTTGGATGCCTTCACCTAGTGCAGGCGGATCAATTCATTGGAGGGGATGTCCAACCCTACTACGAGCAAGGATACAACTACCAAGATTATCAACACCAACCACCGGCGGAGGATTAGGAAGAAGGAGGAACTTTAGTTTTCTTTTCTTTTCTCTTTTTCTGTAATTTTCAGCTTGTGTTTGCTTCTATTTGCATAGTATTTTCAGTTTTCATTTAAATTTCAGCAAGTGTGTTAGTTTATTTTCAGCATGTATTTCAGCTTGTTTTCATCATTAATAAAGACACCACCTTGTTTACACCATTTGAAAAGTTACAAAATTTGTGCCATGATGATATATGATTATAATTGCCGCTTTGTTTATCTTTGTAATTGATTTATGCATGTTAAAGCTAGTGCTCTCTTAAAATACGAATCTGAATTTATCTAAATGCTAGCTTAATCTTTAGCGGAGGTTATGATTAAAATAAAGACCCATAGTGTTTCTTATGTGCTCTCAAGTTATAGATAGATTAAAGATAGTTTTTGATGCCTAAAAATATCGCTAACCTTGTCATGAATATCACTTATGTGTTGCTCAACCTATCCAGAGCCTTATATATACTTGAGTGCATAAACCTTAGTGTACAAGATTTATTTTTGAGTGAGTTATTGCAGGCCATAATTTCTCTGGCCCGAGACTAAGAAGCTGGTCATTCCATTTTTGCGTATCTATCTTTTTGCTAGCCTTTTATTCGTGCATTGTGTATCCCCGCATTGGAGATCTCACAAACCTCACCGGATATCCACCATTAAACCAAATATCATCTTTTCTGATTACCTCCTTTACCACAACCTATCATTGAGAATGGATCATCGATTCAAGGAAGATCGCAATACGGTGCCAACATTGAAGAATTCAAGTATCTCTTCAAGGAAAAATATTTCTGGTACCTACCTTATTTATCACCTCTTTGCCCGAGAATGAGCAACGTCTAAGCTTGGGGGAGGAGGTAGGTACGATGTAATTTTAGAGTTCAAAGGGGAGCAAATAAAAAAATTTCAAAAGAGAGAAAGAAAGAAAGAAAAATATATATAAGAAAAAGAAAAAAATATATATGAGTATGTGTAAAAATAAAAATAAAGTGAACTCCCCGGTTCTCTAAAATACATTAGGAATTTCAATGCTTTAAGATTAAAAGATCCATACTCATTTTCCACCCATGTGCAATCCGATAACGAGGACTTCCTTTGTGCCTCGGGATCACTCTTTGCCATTTGCACATGTCCACTTGTCTCAAGTGTGTGTATTTTTCTCTTTCCCCAACTTAATATAACATTATTTTTCAATGACCTTTTTGACGAGTCTCGGTAAGACCATGAGAAGCTTGTATTGTTTTGACAACATCTCATTTATAAAATCTTGGTAGGACTAAACTTTCCCAAAAAGCTCCATATAAAGCCTACCACACATATATTTTATGAGAGGGAAAGGAGTAGAATATATAGGCTTGAGAGACAAAGTGAGTTGAGAGTTCATGAGCAATATGCAAGATGGTTTAAATTTGTGAACTTGGTTTAACTATTTTTCATCTAGTTCTTTATTTTAAAAATTTCTGAGATCTATTTAAGTTTTGGGAGCATGTTAATACTTGTGGGATAAGCTTAATTAAGAATCTACCCTCCATAGATATGAAGGCTAGTACATTATGGAACTTTAACAAATTAAAAACTTTTCGAGAGCATTATTTTTTCTCATGTATGATCAAGTGCAGGTTTAAACATTGATAGGCAATGATGATATCCATCGAAGGCTTACACGAGGACGAGCAAGGTTTAAGCATGGGGGAGATGTTGACGGTAAAAATCCGTCAACCTAGCCATGAGTTTACCTTCGGTGTTAGCATAAGTTTTATACCTTATCCATTGGTACTAACCCCCGTGGTATAACAAGTTCAATTGTGCATGTCGGTTTTGGAGTTTAGTGTTTATGCAGGGTTTTAGCATTGAAAGCAAGACTTCCGGGATAAGTTCATCAAGCACCTTGTGACAAGACCTTGAAGCCCTGTACAAGTCATGCAATGAAGCAAACTTGACTCCAAGAAGCCAGGGACCAAACCCGAGAAGATGACAAACTCCAAGGACCTAACCAGAAAAGTGCCGAATCTTGCGGGACAAGGAGCTACGTGCAACTTGGAGAGAAACTGACGACAAGGGCCTACATGTAGAAGGGGGAAGGATCTAGAAGACTCGGGAACCGACGCCACACGAAGGAGGCCGGGAACTGGGCCTGGATGGGCCTAGGCCGGTCGGCCCAGGCCGGCCGGCCCAGCCCAGTCCAGGGCCCATTTGCTCCCTCCTTTGACCTAGCCACCATTCGGGCTATTTATAGCCCCGAGGTCGAGAGCCACGCATAAACCAATTCGTCATCAGCCGCCGAGGAGCAGAGAAGAGAGGGACACCATCCCGGAGAGGAAAGGGTCGAGCTAGTTGACTAGGGTCTTCCTAGCCGACGTGGGAACCTTGCAAGGAAGACCACGTCAGAGTTCCCGGAGCTAGAAGCAAGATCAAGGTAGGATCTCGGTGGTGATGTTGTTTATGTATCATTGTACTAGTTGAATTTTCAAGTTGAATCGATTTCTAGCGATCAAGCGTTTCTTCGATGATTTCGTTTTTCGATTGGCTTTGCTTATTCTAGATCTATTCTCGAGATAGATCACATAGGGTTTTCTTGCAGCCGCAGTGGCTAGAGGTACACGCCGGATCTTCTGAAAGAACTCGACTTGTCCTTGGACTCGCCCTAGACTACCCGCATGAATAGGAATACGTTGTGACAGAACGGGGGTTCTTAAAGGCGGGCGTTTTCGGAGTCGGACGGGAAACCATGATTTAAAGAGGCTTTTAATAACATTGGATTTTCTACTTCTTCTTTTGCTTGGAACTTCAACAAAAGGCTTAACCCGATCTCTCTAGATCGGTTTATCTACCCTATCTATCTTTGTTACATCCGGTCTTTAGTAGATTAGATTCGTTTTGTGTTATTTATCTAGATGCATTAGGGTTTCTATTTACCGAAGATTGAAGTTACTTGGCTTTACTAGATCATCATTATGTCACACATTTGTTCCACGGATTCGATACCTTGGGTTCACCACTCGAGGGAAGAAGGGTCCCTTGACTACGACGGGAGACTTGTCCGCTTGCAAGTCTAAACGAACTTTGATACAACTATTAACCTTCAACACTTCACCTCTTGTGACTTGCTTCCGCTTCTAATCCTTCTAGCTTTATTCGTGGCCTGTCTCTAGGTCTTGTAGGCTTGTGTGTACCTAGTTTAGAGCCGCTCTTGTGTGTGCGAGCGAACCGAGTGGCAATCGGGGTATAGGCCGAGTTCTCTCTTTGGAGAAGAATTTTTATCGGCTCCCATTCACTCCCCCCTCTTTGGTCGCCTTTTCGGTTCTTCAATTGGTATCAAAGCCGGTTGTGGATTCATGTGACTCTATCAAGTCTAGGATCCATAGGGCGACAAGACAAATTGGCGCTTTTGCTTGTGGTGTTGGCTTGCGTGTTTTGAGCTCGGCGATTTGGTGTTGTGCCATTGGAAATCCATAACTTGACATACCTTCCATAAAACGGGCATAACATTTCACTCGGTGCTCTGATTTGGCTCAAATTTTTACAGAGGTTTCGTGATTCCATTTGGGACATACCCCAAACTGACACCATCAGTTTGGCATTGTCAAAAAAATTCAGAAACGTTCGGGAAGATAAATAAAAAATTCATTTAAGCTCTTTTCTTCTTTTTCATGAATCTTCCGAAATTTCTCTAGACCGCATTGCACCTCCGTTGTAGCTGTAATTTTGTGTGCCTCTATATTTTGTGCTCTTAGTTCATTGGTAAATTCCTTGGAAAATGATAGAGTTGTTTGCTTTTCCTTTTGGTTGTCTATTGGTGAATAGAGGCAATCCGGGTGCTTTCCTTACTTCTTCACTTGTCCCTTGAGTCTCCTTTCAACTAATCCTAACCGGTGCTTTGAGTCATGGCACCAAGCTCTTCTTCTTGTGTATTTTTGTTCTCAGACTTTGATGAGATGGTGTGTGCTTCGGGAAATGACCAAAAGTGGAGGAGGAAGTGTAAGGAGTTGGAGAAAGACACGGAGGCGATGACGTTGTTGCGTCTTTTGGTGGCTCAAGATGATGATCTCTAAGACAATCTCATGAAGATAAGTAGAGTCAAACTCTCTCAAGGTATCATTGGTTTGTTCACTCGTCTTTGTGCTTATGGCGAGATGATTGTTGAGCTTAAGACCTCCCCTTTACCATGCAAATCTTGTGATGCTTTGCTTGCTGAAAATAAACTTGTTAGGGGAGAAAATCTTGAGTATGCTAATGATGTATGTACCTTTCTTAGAGAGAATGAATATTTAAACTTGTCTCTTGCTAACTTGCAATCTTAAATTGACTTGTTGAAATCCAATGCTTCTATGCATTGCAACTCTTGTGTTGCTTTGAATGATGAACTTGATATGGCTAGGAGTAAGATTGCTTTGCTAGAGTCGAGTGCTTCCCTACCATGTACCTCTTGTGAGTCTTTGCTTGCTGATTTTAATCAATTAAAATTGACTCACCGTAGATGAACTTGAGCATGCTAGGGCTGAAATTTGTGATATGAAATCCATGCCTTGTAGCAAGTGCTCTTTGTTGCTTGTTAATGATGCTTGCCATACTTCTTGTGATGATGATAATGCTTTGCGAGATGTAAATGATGTTGCTTGTTCATGTGACTTCGTTTGCACCTCTTGCATTGATTTGGAAAGTGAAGTTTTCGCTTTGAAAAAGATGCGTGAAGATAGGAGCGCGAAGTTGGTTGAGCATGATGAGATGAGTGCCAACCTTGAGAAAGAAAATGAACTCTTGCGTACCACGTATGCTAAATGCATTGAAGAAGAAATCAATATTTTGAGAAATATGACATGTGGTACTTGTGAGTGCCTCAAGTCTCAAAATGAGGTTTTGCGCACAAGGTGCAAGAGTCTTTTTGCTAAGGGTTTGGATTCTCACTTCTCTTGTCACTCCGATGTTGATGCTTCTAAATTTTCTTCTTCTCAACCGGAATCGACTTCTTCTATTGAGTGTGAGTCTTTGGATGGTGGTAAGTGTACTAGTGCTTTGGACAGCTCTCCCATAGCTACTCCTAAGCTTGTTGCTTCTTCCGGTATTGCCCAAGATGATTCCAATGGCAAGGGTGCTTCTCACTTATTTGGAACTCATTCTTCCAAACAGAAGTTCCATTGCACCTTTTGCAAGAAGGATGGGCATACCATGGAGTTTTGCTTTCGCCATGTCAAGCACGAGTGACGTGTGCGTGCCAAAGCTTTTAATAAGCCACATAGCCTTTCTCATGGCGCGTGTGATTCTAATGTGGGCACCAAGTCAAGTGTTGGGGTTGATGCTTCTTGCTCTATATCCCAAGGGACTTCTCACTTACATGAGAATGGTGATTCGTCCACTCAGACCATGCCTCTCGATAGGCCTTTGTACCATTACTCTGTTTGTGGGAAGGATGGACATCAAGGGAGCTTTTGCTACCATGCAAGGAAAATGTGCCGAGCTTGTGCTTTTAGGCCTTTAGTGGTTCATGGCCCTTTTTGTGGCATGAACACTTGTGAGCCCAAGAAGGCACATTTTGTTGACGGGTTTTATGACACTCTTTCTAGTGAGTTAGACCATGCTCGTGGACATGTTTCTAGTGCTTCAAGTGTTGGTCCGCGATATGCTTCCAGTGGTGCTTGTGTTCGTTCTTCTCCTATGACCACAAGGGATCTTTGCCTTTTTGCTTATGGTAACACTCGGTTTTCTTCGTGGGTTGCTCCATTGAGACATGATTCTAAGAGTGTTCGAAATCCTTTTCATTCTAACCGACATTGGCATCATGCTAACTCACATGATAAGTTGAGTGCATCGCATACCCATGTGACCAAGTATTGGATTCCCAAGTATGTGCTTGCTAACCCTTTGGGATCCAAGACTCGATCTTTTTCATCTCCTTGTGTGTAGGTATGGATACATGGTGGGAGAACATGAGTTGGATGGTACCTGATCTTTTGTCTATGAGGTGATCAAGACAAGATGGTTCTCCACACCGCTTTGGATGGCTCTTGGAAGCCTTTGTACACATGTATAGTGAGTTTTCTCTTTCACTTAGTACTCGCTTGTATACTTATTGCATGCTTTGCTCTTGTGTCATGTTTGTGTATAAACTATGGTAGGCTAGCCACTTTGTTCATGATAGCTTTGTGATCTTGTATACCTATCTTGCAATCATTTGTATGATATTGTGGTAGATGATATTTATGAACTTCATGTCATGCTTTATCATTGTTCTTGTGTGGCTATGTCATGTTGTTCATCCATATCATTTTCGTCTAGCTCCATGGTATCCTCTCTTGTTAGCATGTTTGCTTTGTGATATATCTTGGTGGTTGATCCATGTGAACTTGTATCATGTCTTTGTTTAGTTCTTGTATCATGTTTAGCAAGTTGTAGATTGGTATTTTTTGTGTGCTAGACGTTTTGTATAGTTATGCACCCTGTTGACATGTTTGCTAGCCCATCCTTATCATATGTGTGGAATCATGTTACAATGCTTCATTTATCTTAATTGGTATTTGTTAATGCTTTGTGTAGCATGTTTTGAGCTTCCCTTGTGGCTTTGGGCTTGTATTGTCTTTGGGTTGTGTTTTGCTTCTTTTCATTTGGGTGTAGAGAGTTCCTTTTGCTCTATCTTTTCCTAGATTTTGCTTGCTAGTTGGCTTTGGTTGAGGGGGAGCTTGGCTTATCGATGGGAAATTGTTTTGAAGAGTTTGCCTTGGCTTTTGGTAGCCTTTTATGATCTTTCAATTGGTATCCTTTCTATGGTACTCAATTGAGATCTTTGGAGCTTTTATTTGGTTGGTGTGTTAAGTCTAGTGGTGTTCAGTTTGCTGGACGCTCTCCACCTCATGGTCGATACGAGTTCGGGAGAGGTCGCAGCTTACCTATCGGAGGGGCTAAGGACCACGATTTCCGCTTCGTGATGCTCGTACTCCTCCGCCGAGACGTGAGGTGATTCCCCGTGGTGGTCATAGCTTTGATAGGTTGAATTTTGCTAACCCCGGTGCTACGTCGGTTGCTCACTCTCGCTCTTGGTTTTGAGACTTAGAGCACTTTTGGTGGATCGACTCCGGAGGATGGTGACCGGAGATCGAAGGTAGCCCTCAAGCCTCACCCCGGTGATGTCAAAGGAGAACATCATTTTTGGGAGCAATGGACCGGAGTGAGTGATCAAGGTAAGTAGTTTGGAGAATTTGAGTTGTGTGGCTTTCGTCAAGCCACTTGGTCTATTTTGATCTTCGCCTTCTCACATGTGTCTAGAGTGAGCTTTGTACGCTCTTTGGCCCTAGTGCATGTGTTTACGGGGAGCTTGTGAGTTTTGTGCTCTTTTGCCTTTTGAGCTTGGGTCGGGGATCCCATGTACACATATGCATTTTGCATCTTGCATTCATGAATCATATCATGCTTGCATCTTTGTATCATAGACCGCATTTGTACATATGCCGTAGAAATGTGTTTCTCCTATGTACATTGTTCACCATGAAGTGCTATACATGATCTTGTGAGCTAGTTTGGTATGCTATGGTTAGTTTTGACTTAGCTCTTGATGATCATGGTTTATGCCCATGGTTGCTAGCAATGCTTTTGAAAAATGCTACATGTATGCTCTCTTGTGGGTAAATGCTTTTATTTGAACTCGACATGTTTTTGTGGCTTTGCTATGGTTAATTTGTGGTTGGATAGCTTACTTTGATCATATGGGGCCAAAGGCTCATTTGTCATCATGAATGTTTAGCCCGCTTGCTTTATCTTGTGGAGGGGCATAAGTTCCTTTTTGTCGCAAAGACATTTCATGTATCAATATGAATCTGAAAATGAAATGTTTATTTCTTGGGAAATGTGCTCCCATGTCATATGTGTTTAATTTTTATCGCTTTGGGTGCTAAACCGTTGCATGATGCCTACCAATGAGAAGTCTCATACATAGAATTAGGTACATGGCTCGGTGGCTTTGACATGACTTGAGATGCTTAAGGGTGTTTATGATGATCTTATGATTAGAATGGTTGTCCTAGCATGAAGTTTGTGTGGCTCTGCCATTTTGACATGTTTTGCCCATGTTTAGGACTTTGCTCATGAGAGAGTGATTTTTGCAAAACTTGCTACGTTCTATCTTAGCTTTGATCAATGGTTGTGAATCTTGGTAATCTTGTAGCCGATGTTCATACGAAGCTATAGAGTATCTAACTTACTCATTTGTACATGTGTAGCATCTTGTGTTGAATCTTGTCTATTTGAGAAGCTCTAGGTTGCATGTTTTCATTTTTGCTTGATTCATGCATTACCAACAAGGGGGAGAATTGTGTCTCCAATTCATAACATGGGAAGAGATGCACTTTGTTTAATAAGGGAGAGAGTTTTGCATCATGAGGGAGAAAAAGAGGGATACTCGGTTCGGGGGGAGAACTTGAGTTTGCACGTATTTGTTAAGGGGAAGCTTGCATTCATGTTTTGGGAGCTCTTTGTGTTGCCTGAAATTGCTTTGTGCTTTGCTCTTTTGCCGACGGTGTCGAGCCCTTTTGCCTCTCCTTGAGGAGTCGGCATTTTGAGTGTTTTGTCTCGGTTGTGTTGAGCCATTTCCCTTGACTTAGGGGACTCGAGACTTGCTTTTTCAAGTGATCTTGTTTTGGCTTTTGGTTGGCTTTTGATCACTTGTTTGAGTTCTTTGTTAGTTTCTTTTCTTTTTCTTTCTTTTATGAATCGGTGACTAGGTGTGTTGTCACCGCACTCATCAAGGGGGAGATTGAGGACCGAGCATCCGAGGACCGGTGGATGGTCGCTCCTTGGTGTGATGAGTGATTGACAACATGGTGTGGACCGACTCTTGGCCGAGTATTGCGGGCGCAGTTCCGGCTTGAATTGCGTTGGTGTAGGTGAAGAGCCGGCGCGAAAGGTCTTAGCCTTGCGGGGCCTCCGAGGACCGGAGAGACAAGTAGGCTCGACTCGATGGACCCGGTGGCTCGAACGGGATCAAGTGCGGGCCGCATTGTGGCAAGAAAAGCAAGACGAAGTCGTGGACGGGAGTTGGTGCAAGATAGCGTCCAAGTCATTGAACGGGGCAAGATAGTGTTTATGCAGGGTTTTGACGTAGAAAGCAAGACTTCCGGGATAAGTTCATCAAGCACCTTGTGACAAGACCTTGAAGCCCCGTACAAGTCATGCAATGAAGCAAACTCGACTCCAAGAAGCCCAGGGACCAAACCCGAGAAGATGACAAACTCCGAGGACCTATCCGGAAAACCGCTCGAATCTTGCGGGACAAGGAGCTATGTCCACTTCGGAGAGAAACCGACGAGAAAGGCCCACATGCGAAGGGGAAAGATCTAAAAGACTCGGGAACCAATGCCACGCGAAGGAGGCAGCAAGCGGGCCTCGGATGGGCCCACGCCGGCCGGCCCGGCCGGCCGGCCCGCCCGGTCCGGGGCCCATTTGCCTCCCCCTTTGACCTAGCCGCCAATCGGGCTATTTATAGCCCCGGGGTCAAGAGCCATGCATCGATCAATTCGTCATTGGCCGCCGAGGAGCGAGAGAAGAGAGGGAACCATCCCGGACGGGGAGAGGGTCGAGCTAGTTGACTAGGGTCTCCCTAGCCGACGTGGGAATCTTGCAAGGAAGACCACGTCGGAGTTCCCGGAGCTAGAAGCAAGATCAAGGTAGGATCCCGGTGGTGATCTTGTTTATGTATCATTGTACTAGTTGAATTATCAAGTTGAATCAATTTCTAGCGATCAAGCGTTTCTTCGATGATTTCGTTTTTCGATCGGCTTTGCTTATTCTAGATTTATTCTCGAGATGGATCACATAGGGTGTTCTTGTAGCCGCTATTGCTAGAGGTACACGCCCGATCTTCCGAATGAACTCGACTTGTCCTCGGACTCGCCCTATACTACCCGCATGAATAGGAGTACGTTGTGACGAACGGAGGCTCGAAGGCGGGCGTTTTCGTAGTCGGACGGGAAACCACGGTTTAAAGATGCTTCTAATAAGATTTGATTTGCTACTTCTTCTTTCTCTTGGAACTTCAACAAAAGGCTCAACCCGATCTCTCTAGATCGGTTTATCTACCCCCTCTATCTTTGTTACCTTCGGTCTTTAGTAGATTAGATTTGTTCTTGTGTTGATTCTTATGATTAGATGCATTAGGGTTTTATCTATCGAAGAATGGAGTTACTTGGCATTACTAGATCATCTTTTGCGTCACACATTTGTTCCACGGATTCGATACCTTGGGTTCACCACTCGAGGGAAGAAGGGTCCCTTGACTACGACGGGAGACTTGTCCTCTTGCAAGTCTAAACGAACTTTGATACAACTATTAACCGTCAAGAAGCCCCTTTTTCTGGCGCCGTTGCCGGGGAACAAGTGATCGAGATTTGTTCTTTTATTGCCTTTTTGTGATTTTCAGATTTCTTTTTGTTTTTCTTTTTGCATCTACTAACTTTTGATCATCCTCAAAATCAATGTAATCTAGTTTGTCTAACCCTAGTTTTCTTAGATTTGTTTTTACTTTTGTTTTTGCATATTTTGTTTATCGCTAACCCTAACAGGAGATGGACTACTACCTCTCCAACAAACCCGATAATTTTGTGGATGATCCAGAAAAACTTTACAGACTAAGGAGACGCGAAGCACATCAAGCTAAAAAGCTGGATTTTGTAGATTCGAAGTCGGAAGACAAAGGATCGAAGGAATCTCCGAAGAATCCACCACCTCAAAGTCCTCGGGAGAATTGACTTCCACCGATGGGAGATCAACCGCAAGAACGCAAGATTGGGGAGCTATGCACCCCGAACATCATCGACCTACCAATCTTGAACCTTGAAGAGATCGGAAGGCCGTTCGAGATCAAGACCTCAACAATCCGCATGATGCAACATTCACCCTTCACCGGTAAAGAGGACCCGAACCTTCACCTCCAAGCGTTCATTCAACTATGTCAGACTTTCAAGATGGATGGGGTGACTCAAGACCAAATGAGGGCAAGGCTTTTTCCGTTCTCACTATTCGGGAAGGCTTTGCAATGGTTCCACTCTCAACCGGCGGAGACGGTGCAAAGTTGGAACGCGTTGATGAAGGCTTTCATGAAGGAATACTACTCGCTGGGTAAAACTCAAAGTTTGCGTAATAAGATTGCCACTTTTGCTCAATACCCTACAGAGACTATCTCGGAGGCATTCGAGCGCTTCAATGAGTACACTCGGGTGGTTCCACATCACAAGTTCCCGAAGGAAGACCTCGTGCAAAAGTTCTATCAAGGACTCACCATGGCGTCAAGGACGATCATTGATGCATCGGCGGGAGGATCTATCATCAAGCCTATGCCAACCGAAGATTTCACTCTATTCAAGAAGGTCGCTGATAATGACACATGGGCGTCATCCCGGCGCCTACTTCCGGTTCAACCCACGGGGAACGTCAAAGGAATCTTGCAAGTGGAGAAGGAGAACATACTTGAAGGCAAGATCGATTCACTCATGAAGATGGAGATAGAAAAGAAATAGGCTCAAGATTTGAAGGCTGCAGAGAGTATGGCCATGTCCACAAGGATTGTCCGGAGGAAGCCAAGGTGCTCGACTACATGAGGAAGGGATAATTGCCGAACTTCCGCTACGGGCAAGGTAGACCTCAATTTAATGCAAGCTCATCCATTCCGAATTCGGTTCCCATTCGTATACAATTGAAGGACTTCATGGACGAGCAAGCTAAGATCAACAAGGACACCATCACCAAGTTCAAAGCCATAGACAAGGTGTTGGAGAACATCGATAGTAAAGTGATGGAGGTCGGAAGCTCCAACCATCAAGTGCTCAACATGATGAAGATGCTCGAGACGCAAGTTGGACAACTCGCGGGGCGCCTCACTAATGATGAAGGGAAGCTTCCGGGAGAACCTAAAGGTCCCGAATGGGCAAAGGCTATTCAAACACGTTCGGGAAAGGAGATCGAACATCCGGAAGGTTCCGTGGGAGCAAGGAAGCTTAAACCATCCGTTGGGACGGAGGAATTTGCTAAGGAGGAAGTTACGGGGATCGTCACCGAAGAAACCCGAGTTTGAGATGCCGGGAGAAGACACAAGGATACCACAACTCAAGCCACGCTACTTCCATGGTAAACTTGATAATCACTTTGAGAAGTTTGTGGAGGTTGTGTGTAGACTTAGCATCAACATGCCACTATTGGATGGCCTTCGAGTACCTACATATTCTCGCTACTTTAAAGACATACTTGCAAATAAATATGAGATAGCAACACTCGGGGTAGATCATGTCAAGATGTCCGAGGAATGTAGTGCCGCTATTGCTAATGGGCTAGATAAGCAAAAGGACCCCGGATGCCCGACAATTCCATGTTCTGTTGGTTCATTCAAGTTCGAGAAGGCATTATGCGACCTTGGAGCAAGTGTAAGCGTCATGCCAAGAGATATGTTCGAGAAGCTACGCCTACCGTTGGAGCCTACGGGTATGTGTTTGGAGTTGGGTGACAACTTCATTCGCTATCCCTTGGGCATCACCGAAGATGTGCCCGTGAAGGTCGGACACCACTTCATCCCCATCGACTTCGTGGTGCTCGAGATGGGAGAGAGGGAGAAGCCGCCACTCATCCTTGGGAGGCCTTTCCTCAAGACCGTGGGAGCTACTATTGATGTTGGAAAAGGGGAGATCATGTTCGACATTAACGGAGAAAGGAGTTCCTTCAAGTTTCGACCACGCCTCGAGGTATGCAATATGATTGAAGTCAAAAATGTTGCACCTCATTGTCGCGTTGTTAAGGAAGAACCAAGGAAGAAGGAAGGGCTGAAGAAGAAGAAAGAGCCGAAGAAAAAGGACGTGAAGAAAGTCAAGGAAGATGTTGCATCCCTCAAGACAAAGGAATAAAAGCCGCCTGTCAAGACCAAATAAATGTCTAAGCCAGAAGACAAGCCCATGCCCAAGATGGTGCGGAAGTGGGTACCCAAGATTGCAACACCCGCAAAGAGCGTTGATCCAAAGTAATCAAGTGAAGAAGTCTAGCCATGGACTAGAAATGAAGCGCTAGGCGGGAGGCAACCTGTTTCGTTGAGTCAAGAATAAGCTACCGGGAGGACAACCCGATTCCAGGTTTTTTGAGTTTTTAATTCAGTTTTGAATTTTACTGCGCAAAGACATTAGACTTAGAAGTGGTTGAACAATATTAGAGACATAATTCTTGGTTGAATATTTTGCTTTGATCATAAACCCTTTACATGAACCCTCCTATGTGTTGTTTACTTCTTTTCGAGAAACCACAACCAAATAAATTTAGAACCTAACTCAACCATTCATCCTCATTATGATGTTGTGGTTGACTTGATTTTCATGCTAAAAACACACGAGTAGAGCCATGACTTGTACCTAGGTGTTAATTAAATTTCAGCACGTGGTAGGACTCGCGTGAACCTAGAAACTAAACTTTTGGTTGGTTTAAAAATTTATATCCTTGGTTTCTCTAGGATTAGAATTTTTGTAAGCCTCATTTAATTTTATTTCATTCAAAATGTCTCTCATTTAGCCAAAATTAGAACCTAAACCTATGCCCCCATGATCAAGCCGGGAGAAGTTTGCTCTCAACCAATGAAGGCAAATTGTACCGGTGAGACCGATATCAACGTAGTCGGAAAATATTTTCGACTTACATTTGAGCTTTTCCATAGCTCTGGAAATGTTTTTAATTTTCGAAATTAGAGGAGTGCTTAGCCTTAAACATACTTAAAAGGGAGGCAATCTAGTTAGAATTAATAATGCATGCACCATTGGATGCCCTTTCAACAACTTTCATCAAGACCACATGCAAAGGACAAGCATGGGTGAGAAGCAAGCATATCTTGGCAGGAAATTCATGGTGACATGTGAGGAAAGTGGAGCAAGGGAGCATGGACATGACTCAAAGCATGAAGCATCAAGTGGGAGGACCAATAATGCAAGAAAAGGAGTGGACAAGAGCGTTTGGGCGGTGCAACTCGTGGAACACGCGGGCAAGGAAGTCATAGAAGAGAAATGATCGTGCTGGAAGAAAACCGAGGCAGGGAGGAGCACGCGGCACCCCAGGCCGGTCGGCCTCCCCTATAAAAGGAGCCCCCCGGCTCCCATTTTCTGTAGCCAAGCATCCCACTCATTCCTCTATTTGTGTGCTCAAGTTTTCGTGCCCAGAACCACTGCAGACATAGCCAACCTTCCCAAGCTTGATAGCTCAAACAATTCACACCCTTAATCCACTCGAAGTCCACATTACGAAATAAGTTTTTAAGTGCCTAGTTACCGGTTGCAACCTGGAATTTTAGTGGAGAGAAGAGTGCTGCAATCATGTGGAAGAAAACCACAAGTCTCTTCTCCAAGAAGAAGGGGTCATCGTCGTCCAAGCCATCTTTGACGACATCTTCGAGGAGGCACCCAGTTTCCGAGTCTCCTCGGAGCATGGTGGAGGACACGGCACCGCCAAGGAGGAACGACACTCTCCTCCTCGGTGGCATGAGAGCAACAAGGAGCACGTCCATGAGGTTTACCGAACCTCAAGGGCGTATGGAGGAGCCGTCCGTCCCACCACGACGATCGACCCGTTCATCCGCGCCACCTCCATACACTCCGTGGTACTCCACATATGGCTTCATCATATTGTCGGAGGAGGAGGAGGAGGAGAAACTCTCTCGCCTTGAGAAGAGGCTTGTGGCAAACGTCGATTTCGACGATCCAGCTCTTAACGCATTGGGTTTCGGCACGGACATATATTATATGTTGGGGCACCTTGGATGGGTGCAATTCTCCAACGGGGTGTCGGCAAACACCCACAAGGAGTTTGCCTTGGAAATCTTGATGACTATGGAGCCTATCCTTGATGAGGGGATGCAAAGTTTATGAAGGACCGAAACGGCGAACCAGAGAGGGGGGAGTGAATGGGAGCCGATAAAAATTCTACTCAAGAATTCGGCCTATGAACCCAATTTCACTCGTGCACCTCCACAAGCTTCTCTTGCAAAGTTCACGTAGCCACTGAAGTGCCACAGAACCTAGGAGCAAGACTCAACCAACAGCCACAACACACACACAGAGGAAACACACGACACGGCTGCTGGCAGCCCAAACCGGTCAGGTCGGTTTCTGAAACCGGTCAGACCGCTTCTGTTGGACTTAGCCTCACGCAGGCAGGGGAAACCGGTCAGACCGGTTTGGCAAACCGGTCAGACGATTTTGTCCAGAAACTCCCCAAAGACCCAAAACACCTCGAGAGCCTTTCCACATCTGAACAAACAAAGCCATGGTGAAACAGAGACTTCCTTGCTCAAAAACCCTTCTCGACAGCCCACAGGGCGAAAGCGGTCGACCGGTTTGGGAAACCGGTCGGAGCCGCTTTTGCCCGGACGATCGGGAAGAACACAGCCCGCGGGAAAAACTCAACACATCCTCCAATCGATCTCCCGATTGGTTCCACGGACCAAAGTGAGACTTTGGGGATAGATGGGGTACCTCGTGGGCTACCCTTGGCTAGAAGCTCGGTCCCCAAAACCCACTCAATCAAGAGGAATCGAAAGTCAACTCTCAAGAGCACCTCCAACCATAGAAACCCGAAACCACCAAAATCGAGCCCCTTAACTCACGAATTTGGGAAGGGAATCACAGCCCAAAGAACCACGAAGGGTTCCCACAAATTTCCCCCATCAAATCCCCAAGAGCAAGGTCCCGAAAACACCCTAAGAAAATCACCAAGAGAGGGCACCAAAAATCACCACCAAGAACAACCGGGAACAACACATCCAAACCTTGAGGGACCACGCCGAATCATCTATACATGCCACAAAGTTTCATACAAGGTCTAGCTTGCCGCCCGATCAGCCAACCCTCTCAACAAGATCTCACCATGAAGCTCTCAAGCTAGTTCTATGGAAATCCTATGAAAATAGGAAGGGAAAATAGGAAAGCAAATGAACTAGGGTTTTCCGAGATGGCTGCCATCCTCTCACCCCTTAGGTTATATGGAGGCCAGCCAAAAGACTAAAATGCCCCTAAAGCCTAAACTAAGATACACGCCCACCAAGGGCACTTTTGGAATTTGTCTTCGTAGCACCATCGGACGGATGCCCGGCGACCGCACTTCGCGTAGCCTCGACGTAAGCCTTGCGCTCCCGACGCGTGTCCTCCGCCTCGAAGCTTCCGGCGCCCTGCGACCCCAAACCGGTCAGACCAGTTCTCCAAACCGGTCGGGCCGGTTTTGGCCAAATAGCCACGCCCCATCTTCGGCCTCGGCTTTGTGGCTCTGCCGAGTAACCCGGTGATTTTCTTGTGAACCACCGCAAACCTTGCGAACTTGATGTAGCCTCCGCCAATCACCACTCATGGCTTGGCTCCCATGAAGTCCCGGCTCGACCTTGGTTTTGTGGCTCAACCAAGAAACCGTCCACCGACTTCATCTTTCTATTCTTGCCACCATGCGGCCCGCACTCGACCCCGCTGGCCACCGGGTCCCTCGAACGAAGCCTACTTGTCTTCTCCACACATGGAGGCCTCACCAGCAACGACCTTTCGCGCTTGTTCTTCACCTGCACCAACACGAGTCAAGCCGCAACCTGCACCTGCATTACTTAGCCAAGAATTAGTCCACACAACGTTGTCAATCACTCATCACACAAGGAAGCGACCATCCACCAGTCCTCGAACCACACATGGTCCTCAATCTCCCCCTTGATGAGTGCATTGACAACACACACATTTGGTAAATAAAGAGAAAAGGAAAACAGAAAAGAAACAAAAAGAAAACTCGAACAAGCGATCGAAAGCCGAAAAAGGCCAATAACGAGATCACTTGAAGCGAACAAGTCTCGGACCCCACAGGCAAGGGCAACGGCTCGACACATCCGAGACAAAAACCATGCTCAAGCAAAGAGCACAAACCACCAAAGCACACCAGAGCTCCCCCTGCACATATGCAAGCTCCCCTGAACAAGTGCCAACTACGGGCACAAACCCGATCGGACCGGTTCCACCAAAACCGGCCCGACCGGTTTCGAAAACCGGTGCCAGCCGATTTCACACAGCAGAGCACACCCCCAAAAGACAAAAATGCAAAAGAAATGCACAAGCTCCCCCTTGACTCTTGGGATAGGTTCCAGGGATACAAAGCAACTTTTCTCCACCTTCCTTTCTCCCCCTTGTTGCCAATGCATGAATCAAGGCACAAATGCAACCTAGAGCTTCTCAAGTATACAAAATTCAGCACAAGATGCTACACATGTCCAAATGAGCAAGTTAGATACTCGAAAGGTTCGTAATGACCTCAACTACATGATCACCAAGTTTCACAACCATTGGACAAGTCTAACAAAGATTTGAGTAATTTTGCGAAAAGTGACTCTCTCATGAGCAAAAACCTAAACATGAGCAAAACATATCAAAATAGCAAAGCCATGCAAACTTCATGCTAGGACAACCATTCTAATCATAAGACCATCACAAACACCCACAAGCACCTCATGTCATGTCAAAGCCACCGAGCCATGTGCCTACTTCTATGTATGAGACTTCTCATTGGTAGGCATCATGCAACGGTTTAGCACCCAAAGCAATTTACATTCAGCACATATGACATGGGAGCACATTTTCCAAGCATTTTACATTTCATTTCCAGATTCATAAATGGTACATGAAATGTCTTTGCGACAAAAAGTAACTTATGCCCCTCCGCAAGATGAAGCAAGAGGGCTAAACATTTATGATGGCAAATGAGCCTTTGGCCCCATATGATCAATAAACTAGCTATCCAACCACTAAAACATGTCAAGATCATATAAAGGCATTTACACATGAGAGAGCATACATGTGACATTTTTCAAAAGACATAGCCATCAACCATGGATTATTCATCAAGATCATCAAGAGCTAAGCCAAACTAACCATAGCATACCAAACGAGCTCACAAAGACATATATAGCATTCCATGGTGAACAATGTATATAGGAGAAGCTTTTCTTATCCTGCATATGATACAAAATGCATGCAATCTAAGATACAAGGATGCCTATACATCATGTTACATATGTCATGCCAAATGCAAGAAATGCACAAAGCAAACTATACATATGCTACAAAGGAGCTCCCACACACCCAACTCAAGAAATCAAACACACACCAAGTTCCCCCCCGCAAATGAGTGAAAGTTGCTTGATCTAGGGGTTTGGTGAAAATATCGGCTAGTTGTTCATGTGTGGGTACATGGATCAAAGCTATCTTTCCTTTCTCTACATTGTCTCTCAGAAAATGATACCTCACTTCTATGTGCTTGGTTTTGGAATGAAGCACTGGGTTCTTTGCAATGCTTATGGCACCGGTGCTATCACATTGAAGTGGGACATGGGTATACTCCTCACCAAAGTCACTCATGGTGTATGAAATCCAAAGGAGTTGAGAGCAACAACTAGCAAGCGGCAACATACTCGGACTCGGTAGTGGATTGAGCAACACGGATTGTTTGCGGGAAGACCAAGACACCAAAGAAGAACCCAAAAGCGGCAAGTCCCGGAGGTGGACTTCCTATCCAACCAACACCCGGCAAAATCCACGTGTGAAAAACCATGAAGCGCCAAAGAAGAGGACGCGGAGTACCAAAGGCCGAAGTCGGGAGTGTGACGCAAGTACCTGGAAATTCGCTTCACCGCTTGCCGATGCGAAGTCCTCGGAGACGCTTGAAAATGAGCGCACAGACATACCGAGAACTGGATGTCCGGCCTCGTCACCGTCAAGTAGAGGAGTGACCCGATCATGCTCCGGTACTCTTTCTGGTCCACATGCTCACCTTCCTCGTCCTCATCAAGAGCTGTAGTCGTACTCGTCGTCATAGCCTTGGAATCCTCCATCTTGAACTTCCTCACAATGTCCTTGGTGTACTTAGCCTGGTGCACAAATGTTCCTTCCTTTGATTGTTTGATTTGTAGCCCGAGGAAGAACTGCAACTCGCCCATCATGCTCATCTCAAATTCCCTGCACATATCCTCTGCAAACCTTGCAACAAGAGAGTTATACGAGCCACCAAAGACAATATCATCCACGTACACCGCACAATCAGGATATCTCTATCCTGCCTCAGCAAAAACAAGGTCGATCGACCTTCCCCATCTCAAAACCTCTCTCAAACAAGAACCACCTCAACCTGCCATACCAAGCTCTAGGCGCCTGCTTCAACCCATACAGCGCCTTCCTCAACTTGTACACCCGGTGGGGGTACTTCTCACTCTCAAACCCCGGAGGCTGCCTCACATACACTTCTTCCTCCAAACCACCATTCAGAAAAGCACTCTTCACATCCATTTGGTGCAACTTGAACCCTTTAGCCACGGAAAAGGCTAGAAGGATCCTAATCGCCTCCAAACAGGCTACGGGAGCAAAGGTCTCCTCGTAGTCAATCCCCTCCTTCTGACTGAACCCTTGAGCAACAAGCCTCAACTTGTTCCTCACAACCTCACCTTTCTCTCCCTCTTTGTTCTTCCACACCCACTTTGTACCAATCAGCTTACACCCTGGGGGAGGGTCAACCAACTCCCAAACCTGATTCCTCTCAAAGTTCTCCAACTCCTCATGCATCGAATTAACCCAATTGTGATCATATAGTGCGTGTCCAATGTCTTTGGGCTCAAAAGTAGCAACAAATGCAACATGAGCGAAATAGGAGTTGTTTCGAACCCTTGACCGTGTAGTGCGTTCATGCACGTCGCCGATGATCCTCGAAGCTGGGTGATCCACTTGTACTCATCGGGGAGGTTCTCGCCTCGATGCTACCTCCCCCTCAATATCAGCTTCTCCTCGTTCTTGATTTGTCGTCGTAGGTGTAGTAGAGGGTCCGTCCATCACCGTAGTCGAAGTAGTGGGTACATGTTCAGCCGGGGGCACTGCACCGCCATCTTCATCGTCTCCATGTTCATGCTCCTCCTCCTCAAAGATCTCCTCGCCAAGCTCATCATCACCTGCACACTCAAAGACAAGCTGACTACGTGGCTCCGTCTCATCGAAGGTTACCTCGCAAGTCTCCACGATTTGGTTAGTTTCAAGATTGAGCACACGATATGCTCTAGAATGAGATGCATAACCAAAGAAAATACAGTGACAACCCGCCCAGGAAAATACCGTACTATCGCCTAAGACCGATCCACTTTGGTCATTAAGCAATAATAAAGTATCATCCTGTCGTTAGTTGCCGGGTTAACGCCCGGTAAATCACTTGAAAAGCACAAGGATCGAATATATGCATTAAAACTCACTCGAAGGCGAGTCCAGAGATACAACAACATTAAAATCCAAATTCGTACCCCGAGGGGTTTATTTATTACAAACCATAGTTTTTGTCATGACGGAATAGTTCAGAGTTTTCGAAAAGCAGCGGAAATAAACTAACGGAAGCGAAGACACCACGGGAGGCCATCCATGATGCTTTCAGTAGTCGTCCTCCACCCACTCCAGCTCCCAGCCGGGCGGGATCTCTCCGGGCCACACATCACTGAAGGCATTACCTGGATCAACACATTATAGCAAGGCTGAGTATACTAATACTCAGCAAGTCTTACCCGTCGGTGATATCTACTTCACCAATTCTAGACCATGAAAGGCTTTTTGGCTACTGGGTTGCTTTTGCTAAAAAGTAACAAAGAGTAGGTCCTTACTTTCAAGATTTTAGCACAAGTTCTAGTAGGTTTGACCTTTACTACATTAGCCAACTAGTACAAACAAAGTTGTACAATACAATTAATCAAACATCATCTTCATCAAATTCCATCATTAGGGATCTCATGACTAGTGGAGTAAGTAGTCTTGGATAACGGTGAGAGGCCGACAATCGATTGATTTAAACATTGCAAGGTATACCCAAACACACGGTAGGCTGCCCCCGCAAGGACAACTTGCCCAGGCCGTCCCCAGAAATCCTCGGGTCGGGATCGAATCTTACAGTCTTTGGTGCAGGCTATCCGGCATACCCCGCGAGATACCCGGAGTCACCATACACCACCGGTAGCTAGCCGTGAGAGCGAATCCCAAGAGTAGTAATAGTAAGATCCCTCGCCGCCTCATTAAGGTACTAGGCTTACCGGTCCCATTCCCGACAAATGTTTGGTACGTTCAAAAACTTAACCCACATAACCACTGGACCGGAGCCCAGATCCCATGCTCTTACCACATGAGCAATCCATTTAAGGATACATTGTGATTCCTATCTAGGAACCTATTCTCGCGAGTGAGGTCACCACCCGACTTGTAACGGTCCTATAGCTTAGCAGCTATCGACCTATCATACTAGTAAGGACAATGTACCTATGGATCATGCATCTAGGGTTTCATTCAACTCCTGAACGTAAATGCACAATCATTCATAGATAATTGAATAAAGAATTTTAAAAGCTGGGTTAGATGCACTGGAACTTGCCTTCGTCGGCTAGGTTGGCTTGGGCACCCTCGGTGTCGAGTACTTCCACGTCTTGCGGCGAAGCTTCTGCTCCTCCTTCCTCGTTTTACGGGACAAGGGAGTAATCTCCGTCCGGAAGATCTACACGGAATGCAATGCAAGTTTAGGTTATGTGATAGTTTGTTGTCTCATCCAACTCTTGGTTGGTCATATTCACCTTAACAAGCATTCATCGAATGTTTCTCTTTTTAGGAAGGTTATTGGGTGTACATGGTTTACTCTTTTATTGCACATTGAATAAAGGTTTTTATTAAGCTTGTCATTTCATGTGAAGGCTTTAATTCTTTCTCTTTTCACAAGCAAAGGTATAAATAACATATTTTTATTTAAGAATTACTTTCTGATCAGCAATGATAATTAATTATCTTTCTAATGAAATTGAATAATACTTTCAAAAGAAAAAGAATTAATTAGGGGTTTTCTTTATTTAACTCCCCTTTATTATTAAAAGAGCTTTTTAGCTTTTTATTAAACAATTAAATTCCCAAAAATTAAGAAAGTGTTTCTTAAGCCTACTAGCACCTATCCTGGTCCATTGGACCCACATGTGAGGCTTGGATGCTAGGAATTTAAATGCTAATGAATATAACAAAGGCTAGCTAGTGATTCAAATTAAATGCATACAAAAATAAATAGACATCAAATTGATCCAAACTCTCTCATGTAAGCCCTCTGGTCCTAAACAAGTCTAAAGAACCAGCATGTTCACATGGAATCTCTACTGAACTTAATTATATTTAACAAGAACAATCATTTAGGCGGTTTCGCAAGAATGGAAAAGAATTTATATAGCAAAATCTCTTCGCATAACTTTGTGCAATTTTTGGCACAGCATCTAGTCATATCCTAATATACAACATATCCAAAATTGGGCTACAGAGGAGTTATGGATTTCAAGTTATGACAGATCTAGGGTTAACACATTTGTATTTTTCAAACTAAAACTATTTAGAATCTAGCCATGTGCAAATAACAAAAGAGGTGGGATTTATCATCCTGAACCCTACAAAATTGGTTTGGGATTTTTCTGGGTTTTCTACGAATTTCTAGGCATTTTACAAGGCACTGGACCCATCTGCAAGAAAACCTAGATAAAGATCCTTACAACTAAGCCCTGCATTTAGCACAAAACACCCCACAAAGATCGAAAGCATTGCAATTGGGCCCTTGGCCGGGCCGGGCGGCGCGAGCACGGCCAATTCCGGCGAGCCGGTGGCGCGGCCGGCCGGCAAGCGGCCGGGCTCGACCACATGCTCACCTAGGAGCTGTAGGTTGCCGTGGTTGGGGCGGAGAAGGCTGCCGGTGAGGGGGGATCGACGGCGGCCGGCGGCGGTGGCCGCGGCAGCTTGGGGAAGGGCAGCGGGGAGACGAAATGTGGGCAAACAAGCGAGTGCTGGAGCTTCACCAGAACCTAAGGAAGCTACTAGAGCGGCTGGCCGGCGACGGGCACGGGCGGGAGAGGCTAGCACCGACCGGCGGTGGCCATGGTGGCGGGTGGCTCGGGTGGCGCGCGGAGGGGGGAACAAGAGGACTTATATATGTCGCTCCGCGTGACCGGGGGTGACGTAGTGGTGACGGGGAAGATACCCGCCGTGCTACGGCGGCTCGGGGGCTCGCGTGTACGGCGGCGGCACCCCCGACGGACCACCGGTCCACGGCGTGCGCGCGCGTACGGCGGCGGCCTCGGGGCTCCTCGGGACGGGGCGCGCCGGGGGCGCGCGGGGCCTCGGGATGGAGCATGCCTCGACCGATGTGGCCACGGGCGGTGCGGGCGTGGACGCCGGAGCAAGGACGGCGGCGGGTGGCGACGGCGGTGCGCGGGCGCGCACGACGTCGCGCGTGGCGGTGCTCTGCGCTCAACGTGTTGCTGGTGCCCGGTTCAAAACGATTTTTCTCAAAATTTTTGAACAGAACTGGACCAAGTGATGAATACCAAAGTTGTACATCTAGCTACCAACAACATTTTCTACAAAGGCTATATAGGGTTTTTCTGCCCAGATCAAAAGATATTTGAATGCCAACTTTGAATGTCAGCAGGGTTTGGCAAACAGTGAATCCTGGCTTGCAATGGATTTTTCAAGTTTCTCTCCTCAAAATTTGAAATGCCAATCTACATGAAAGTTGTGTCCCTCATCAAGATCTACAACTTTGATAAAGGTAGAATTTTAAGTGTTTAGGTGAATTTTGGAGAACGCGGCAAAAGTTCCGACAGACACCTATGGACACTAGAGTGACAAAGGGCTTGACCCAACTTTTGACGATGAGTTGGCCCCACAAGTGTGTTTACTATTCATTTAGGGTCACTAGGGTGGGTTAGTGAGTTTTCCGAGGTGAGGGCCCAGGTTGACCTAGGTTTGACCACGGTTGACTATTTGACTGGCTATTAAGGTTAATTAAAAACCTGGGGCGTCACAACCTACCCCCTTAAACGGAATCTCGTCCCGAGATTCGATTTGATAACAAAGAGATGGGGAGAAGGATTCACGATTTCGAGACCGTAGGAAGCTTTGGATACTTAGTATTAAGATAGTCCTCCGTCTCCCACGTTGCTTCTTCCTCCGTGTGATGGCTCTATTGGATCTTGTACATTCGCACGGTACGTCTTCGGGTCTTTCGCTCTTTTTGGTCTAGTACTTTCAATGGATGCACGATGAGCGAGAAATCCGGCTCGATCCAAGCATTAGCTTCCGTGATGATCTCATTCTCCGGAACGAGGCATTCCCTTCGCAACCGAGTTACATGGAACACATTGTGAACTGCGGAAAACCGTTCTGGCAATTGGATACGGTAAGCCACGGGTCCACATACTTCTATAACTTCATATGGTCCAATGTAGCACGGGGCTAACTTTCCCTTGACTCCGAACCTTTGCACACCTTTGGTGGGGGATGCTTTCAAATATACATAATCTCCCACTTCAAAGTGTCGAGGTGCAGTTCCTTTGTCATGGTAACTCTTTTGCCTCATCTGTGTCATCTTCAAATTCTCTCTTATCACTTGTACTCTTTCTTCGGCCTCTTTAACTAATTCCGGCCCAAAAAGTGTTCTCTCTCCGGCCTTTGACCAATTCAGCGGAGTGCGGCATCTACGTCCGTATAGAGCATCGAACGGTGCCATTTTCAAGCTGGCTTGGTAGCTGTTATTGTAAGAGAACTCTGCCAAGGACAAACACTTGTCCCAACTCTTGTCAAAGTGCAAAATGCTTGCTCTCAACATGTCCTCTAAAATCTGATTTATCCTCTCCGTCTGACCATCGGTCTGCGGATGATAACTGGAACTGCGGATTAGCTGAGTCCCCAAACACTCATGCAACTGTTCCCAAAAACGAGCTACAAACTGAGTCCCTCTATCAGAGATTATAGTCTTTGGGATTCCATGCAGACGAACTATATGATCCACGTACAACTCTGCATATTGTTGTACGGAGTAAGTGGTGTGCACGGCAATGAAGTGGGTGGTCTTGGTGAGTCTATCCACAATTACCCAAATAGAGTCTTTCTTTCTAGCGGTTAGGGGTAAACCCACAATGAAATCCATACTAATATCATCCCACTTTCACATAGGTATCGACAGGGGTTGGAGTACCCCTGCCGATTTCAAATGACTTGCTTTCATCCGGTGGCAAGTATCGCACTCGGCTACATACTTGGCCACATCCACCTTCATATTGGACCACCAAAAGTTCTGCTTCAGATATTGGTACATCTTGGTACTACCGGGATGAATAGATAATTTGGACCTGTGAGTCTCATCTAGAATGATTTTCTTAATTTCCAGGTCAACGGGGACCACTAGACGTTTCCCAAATCAGACCACATCTTGGTGATCCTTCTGGAAACAAATATACTTGGGGTCTCATTCTGCTAGTTTCTACCGGATGGTTTGAATATCTGCATCGTCGCGCTGGGCAATGACAATTTTGTCATAAAGGTTTGACTCTGCCGTCAAGGAATAAAGGATTCCCTGAGGTACCACTTCTAAGTTGAGCCTCCTCATTTCCTCACACAATGGTTCACTGACTGGCTCCAACTCTAAGTGGTGGCAATGATCTTTGCGGCTAAGAGCATCCGCAACAACATTTGCCTTGTCGGGGTGGTAGTGCACTTCTAGATCATAATCCTTAATCAACTCAAGCCATCTTCTCTGTCTCATGTTCAATTCTGACTGGGTGAAGATGTACTTGAGGCTCTTGTGGTCGGTGAAGATATTGCAACGATTTCCCATTAGATAATGCCTCCATAACTTGAGGGCATGGACAACAGCAGCTAACTCGAGATCATGGGTATGATAATTGAGCTCATGGGGTCGAAGTGCCCGTGAAGCATAGGCAATGACTCTGCCTTCTTGCATAAGGACACAGCCGAGACCCGTGCCTGATGCGTCACAGAAGACTTCAAATGGTTTGGAATTATCGGGTTGAGCTAGCACTGGGGCTGAAGTTAGATGTTGCCTGAGGGTGTGGAAAGCTTTCTCACATGCTTCGCTCCACATGAATTTCACTCCTTTCTTGAGTAATTCGGTCAAGGGTTTTGCGATTCGGGGAAAAGTCGGGAATGAATCGACGGTAGTATCCCGCCAATCCTAGGAAGCTGCGGATTTGATGCACGGACTTGGGTGGTTTCCAATCCATCACCTCTTGAACTTTGCCGGGATCTACGGAGATACCATCTTGAGAAATGGTGTGCCCTAAGAATTTCACACTTTTGAACCGAGAATTCGCATTTGGAGAACTTAGCATAAAGCTTATGATCTCGCAAATGCTGAAGGACAACTCGGAGATGTTTGGCGTGATCTTTCTCGCTCTTAGAATAGATGAGAATATCATCGATAAAGACCATGACAAATTTATCGAGCTCTGTCATGAACACGGAGTTCATGAGGTACATGAAGTAGGCAGGAGCATTAGTGAGTCCGAAAGACATGACCAAGAACTCGTAAAGACCATAACGAGTGGAAAAAGCAGTTTTGGGAATGTCGCAAGGTCGAATCTTGATTTGGTGGTAGCCAGAACGAAGGTCAATCTTAGATAAGACCTTGGCACTAGCCAATTGATCAAAAAGAACATCAATTCGGGGGAGCGGGTATTTGTTTTTGATGGTGACTGCATTGAGTGGTCGATAATCTACGCACATTCTCAAGCTACCATCTTTTTTCTTAACAAAGAGGGCAGGGCAACCCCAAGGAGAAGAGCTCGGGCGAATATAACCCTTATCTAACAGTTCTTGGAGTTGGGTTTTTAGTTCAGCTAACTCTTTGGGTGGCATGCGATAAGGCCTTTTGGAAATGGGTGCGGTACCAGGCTGGAGTTCGATCACAAACTCGACATCTCTGTCTGGTGGCATACCAGGCAACTCATCAGGAAAGACATCCGGGTACTCGCACACTACTGGAATTTCATCAAAAGAGGAGATAATGGTCACATAGGCACAAGAATCGGTATTGTCCCGGAAAGGTAGGTACAAGGTAGTGTGCCCGACCGTAAAAGAATTGATCTCTACGACCCTATCTGATATATCTAGAATCACCTTATGTTGATTCATCCATTCCATACCCAAGATAACATCCATGCTCCCCAATTTGATAACTATCAGATTAGATTGAATAACCCGACTTCCTAGTCTTAGAGGAACTCCAAAAGTCACTAACTGAGACGTGATGTTTCCACCGGGTGTGGTAATTCTATAAGCGGATTTGGTTTGTGCTCCTCTTAGACCCAATTTGTCTAGTAGACTCTCATTTATGAAACTATGGGTGGCTCCCGAATCAAATAAAACCTTAACGGGAGTGTTATTGATTGAGAATGTACCCGTGAGTACCGAAGCTCTTGCTAGGATGTCACTCATTGTAGTGAAGTTCGGCTTGCCTTGGCGCACTTGCACCATAGGCTTCTTGGGCGGAGTGGTAGGCTTGCTTCCCGTACCCCGATTCCCGCGGGTTGGGCTTGATCCGCACTGGGCTTGGGACACTCATTAATGTAGTGCCCTGGCTGGCCACAGTTGTAGCAACGACGATCTCCAACATCGCGAGGGGGTGCATTAGGCTTTGGAGCCTGCTGCTGGGCACGACGGAACTGGAAATTCCCTGCGGGTTTGCCCTGGGGTGGCTTCATCGTCCAGCATCCAGTTGAAGATTGCTAGGATGGGCCTGGAGCTTCCTTTTTCACAAAGCGAAACTTCTTGCTCGTTCTGCTGCCTGGGTGAAACCGGACATCCTCTTGTTGTCCCCGTGGGCTTTCTTCATAGCATCCTCCTGGGAGATAGCCTTGTTCACTAGCTCATGGAAGTTTGCGGGCTCGAGCGATTCAGGCGCTCATACAGCTTGCCATCAAGCCCGTCACGAAACCTCTCCATCTTCTTGGCATCAGTATCAACATGATGCCCACCATACTGGCACAAGCTGTTAAACTTCTGAGCATAGCGGTATACTGAGTCAGATCCCTGACGGAGGGCCAATAGCTCCCTCATCTTCCTATCCATCAGTCCCTTGGGAATGTGGTGGCTCTTGAAAGCCTGCTTGAACTCATCCCAAGTCACAGCGTGCCCTCGCTGCATTGACTTGAAGTGGTCCCACCACATCAAAGCTTCCCCTCGCAGTTGCAGCGCTGCGAAGTTTGCTTTGTTCTCCTCGGAGCAAGGCAACACAAAGGCAGAGAATTTTGCCTCTATGGCCTTGACCCAAGCCTCAGCTTCCAGGGGGTCTTCTGCTTTAGCGAAGGTTGGCGGCTTCATAGCGATGAACTGGGCATACGTAGTGACCTGGTTAGGCCCCTCGTGGTTGGCCCCGTGTGGCGGCCCTCGGTTCATCTGCTGGGCGATCTGCTGCTGCATCTGCAGGATCTGGCGTAGCACCTCGGTTTGGGTGGCCATGAAGGCCTCCGTCGGTGTCATGGGCGGGGGTGGTGGCAAATCACCACTACCACTTGCTCTGAAACCGTTGGGAGAGCTGCGCGTGGTTCCCACCATCTGAAAAGTGAGCTTTATTAGTGAGATAACCAAAAGCTTACTCCAAATGATGACAAGCACGATCATTCATAATCACATCTCATTAGCACTTAAACAATGAGGACAGCAACAATCAACAATATTCTATAGCCACCAAGATTCATAGAATTGTTCTTCTCAACACGGTTAGGACGGCGATTACTCAATTGCACGGCTCATAAACACCCTCGAACGATCATCGTCATTTCGGATACCAACGAAGGTGTATACGAACGGGCACTTATTTGCTGGCAACGAGTGACGTCCCTAAAAATGCTTTGGTTTACCAACGTTTTTAGGCGAGAATGCAAAATTCACAAGCGTGGTCATTTGCAACGGTTTATCCAAGGATCTGGCAACATATGCAAGAAGGTTTCAAATTTGAACGACAAACGAGTTTTACTTAAAGCACACATGCTTAAGCATTCTTTATTACAACCCGATAGAACAAGTTCAAAGACATTACAACTCGAATTTGAAACAACATGACATGACACGATACAAGCAGTTACTTGGCACAAAGGCAAGCTGTCAAGCCAACTACTCTAACATCTCAAGACAACTCGATCGGATCGACATCCTTCTTATCCCTGCTGTCGGCAACCTAGTTGCCCACTGAAGCACCACTGTACGTAGGCGAAGCTGGGGGAGTCGGTAGCGGTGGTCCTGCCTGGCTCGTCTGATCCAGACCGGACAAAGCCTGCTGCTCCTCCGGGTGTGCCTGTACTGGGGGCAGTGGCTGTAAGGCCACTATAGCCTGCAAGGCTGCCACCTGTACCTCGGCCTCCTGCACCTGCTGCTGCATATCAGCAATGTTCTGCAGTAGCGTCAGCCTCTCAATCTCGTGCGCATCGGCATCCTCCTCTAGTGCATGGTTCTCCTCCTCCAGATCTACGATCCTCTGTAGGCGGTCGCCTCTCTCAAGCTCCAACTGGAACCTCCTAGCACGCAGCCTGTCATTCTCCTGCTGTACCTGAGTAAGCGTGAAGTTCAGCTGCTGGTGTGCTGCTGAAAGCTGCTCCCAATCGCGCCTAAAAGCCTCCAAGCGTTGTGCAACAATCGCTGCGGTGTTATAGTGCAGCCCCTGAAGTGTGAAGACCACGTTCAGACAACGGGCAAGCGTCTGAGTAACATCCAACGGCTCTGCTAGGGTCAGTAGCTCCTATAGGTGGTCCATACGGTCCAACCATCTTTGGGTCGTGAGGACTCATAGCGAGAAACGGTCCAAACGGAGAAAGAGCTACCACGGTGGGGTTGTGGTCACAGAAGTCCGTCAACACTGCGAGGGCGGCTGACTCAACGGACTCGTGAGTGATAAATCCCCAGTAGATAAAGCTCATGTCAAACCAGTCGGCGTGGTCTGGGTGTGGCAGAACAGTAACGATCACTCTGCAACGGGGAACGCCAAAGCGCTCAAACTCCTTCACCTCGTAAGTCGGTGGGGTGAGGTAGCCTGCGGCACTGAGTGCTTCCCACGCGAGGTGCGGAAAACCCTCCCGGTGCAACCCATTGGTACGGATCGTACGCGTCGGCGTCGAACCGGCGGAACACGGGGAAATCCATCCGTATACAAATGTAACTAATGTCGGATCTCAAAGAGAATGGCATGTCAAATGGTGAAGTTACGGCATTTGTGAATAAAATTCATAACCAAAAATCCAGAAACCTCAAAAATTTCCCAAGTTTTAAATTAAACCTTTAATGCTTTTAATTAAGCTTTTAAGGTTGAGCATCGATCAAGGAAACAAGATGAATGGTCCTGAACCTGGATGTGCCTATGATAGTGTAAACCAAACCAACGAAATTAGGATTGAGACTTGCTAACACAAGATAACTAGTTAAGGGGCAATTGTTTTTAACAATTTGGTTTAATTAAACCTAGCACAAGGTAACAACTTTTTCGAAATTTCTGCAGCATGACGGCTCGGTATGAAAGGTGCTTTAGTTTATAAAAAGCACACACTAGCATAAACTTCCTTAGCGAACATATGGAATTTCGATTTTTGGGTCAATTTTAGTTGTTTCGATTTTTAACATGCATGCAAGACGTCCTATTCGACCTCACAAGGCAATCAAACCAAAAATCGAAGTTAGTGCCGGTGGCAAGGCTTTTATTCGTCTCTCCCTATAATATCTAGTCGAGAGCTATACGGTACTCGCTTAACAACTAACGAAGCGCTGTTATGTACGCCGAGAAAACGAACCTTTCGTGCCGGCACGTCACGAAAGCGTCCACATACATTACCGTTCACTACCGGAAACGGTATCCATGCGTTAAGCCGCGCATGGACGGCATCCAACCTCGGACACCCTCCGTTTGAATGGAGTGTATCCTTGCCTCGCATGAGCGACATGCGGAATGCACACGTATGAGACATGTGGCGACACACAACTCATAAACGGACGCGAAGATGGGATCCGTGGAATGGATCACTCCATCAACCCACGCAATTCCCGTGATGCGGAACGGCACATGTATAAAACACGTGGCTCCTAGTTTGGTTGTGCAAGAAAGTAAGTCTGACCTTAAGTAATGTGCTTGGAAGTTAGCAAAATAAACCATAAGTTAATTAAGCCACCTGAAAGAACCCAAAATTCGCTCTAGGGCCTCTCGGTCTTGATTATCCTTAGCGGACAAATCGTATTTTGGAAAATCGGACAATCTTGGCATATTTTATTCAAGAACCGTTGATTAAGGTTTATTAATTAATCTACGGTGCATATAAGCTACGATACCAATGTGACAACCCACCCGGGAAAATACCGTACTATCACCTAAGACCGATCCACTTTGGTCATTAAGCAATAATAAAGTATCATCCTGTCATTAGTTTCGGGTTAACGCCCGGTAAATCACTTGAAAAGCACAAGGATCGAATATATGCATTAAAACTCACTCGAAGGCGAGTCCAGAGATACAACAACATTAATATCCAAATCCGTACCCCGAGGGGTTTATTTATTACAAACCATAGTTTTTGTCATGACGGAATAGTTCAGAGTTTTCGAAAAGCAGCGGAAATAAACTAACGGAAGTGAAGACACCATGGGAGGCCATCCATGATGCTTTCAGTAGTCGTCCTCCACCCACTCCAGCTCCCAGCCGGCGGGATATCTCGGGCCACACATCACCGAAGGCATTACCGGATCAACACATTATAGCAAGGGCTGAGTATACTAATACTCACCAAGTCTTACCCGTCGGTGATATCTACTTCACCAATTCTAGACCATGAAAGGCTTTTTGGCTACTTTGGGTTACTTTTGCTAAAAAGTAACAAAGAGTAGGTCCTTACTTTCAAGATTTTAGCACAAGTTCTAGTAGGTTTGACCTTTACTACATTAGCCAACTAGTACAAACAAAGTTGTACAATACAATTAATCAAACATCATCTTCATCAAATTCCATCATTAGGGATCTCATGACTAGTGGAGTAAGTAGTCTTGGATAACGGTGAGAGGCCGACAATCGATTGATTTAAACATTGCAAGGTATACCCAAACACACGGTAGGTCGCCCCCGCAAAGACAACTTTCCCGAGCCGTCCCCGAAATCCTCGGGTCGGGATCGAATCTTACGGTCTTTGGTGCGGGCTATCGGCATACCCCACGAGATACCGGAGTCACCATACACCACCGGTAGCTAGCCGTGAGAGCGAATCCCAAGAGTAGTAATAGTAAGATCCCTCGCCGCCTCATTAAGGTACTAGGCTTACCGGTCCCATTCCGGCAAATGTTTGGTACGTTCCAAAACTTAACCCACATAACCATTGGACCGAAGCCCGGATCCCATGCTCTTACCACATGAGCAATCAATTTAAGGATACATTGTGATTCCTATCTAGGAACCTATTCTCACGAGTGAGGTCATCACCCGACTTGTAACGGTCCTATAGCTTAGCAGCTATCGACCTATCATACTAGTAAGGACAAGGTACCTATGGATCATGCATCTAGGGTTTCATTCAACTCCTGAACGTAAATGCACAATCATTCATAGATAATTGAATAAAGAATTTTAAAAGCTGGGTTAGATGCACCGGAGCTTGCCTTCGTCAGCTAGGTTGGCTTGGGCACCCTCGGTGTCGAGTACTTCCACGTACTGCAGCGAAGCTTCCGCTCCTCCTTCCTCGTTTTCTGGGACAAGGGAGTAATCTCCGTCCGGAAGATCTACACGGAATGCAATGCAAGTTTAGGTTATGTGATAGTTTGTTGTCTCATCCAACTCTTGGTTGGTCATATTCACCTTAACAAGCATTCATCGAATGTTTCTCTTTTTAGGAAGGTTATTGGGTGTACATGGTTTACTCTTTTATTGCACATTGAATAAAGGTTTTTATTAAGCTTGTCATTTCATGTGAAGGCTTTAATTCTTTCTCTTTTCACAAGCAAAGGTATAAATAACATATTTTTATTTAAGAATTACTTTCTGATCATCACTGATAATTAATTATCTTTCTAACGAAATTGAATAATACTTTCAAAAGAAAAATAATTAATTAGGGGTTTTCTTTATTTAACTCCCCTTTATTATTAAAAGGGCTTTTAAGCTTTTTATTAAACAATTAAATTCCCAAAAATTAAGAAAGTGTTTCTTAAGCCTACTAGCACCTATCCTGGTCCATTGGACCCACATGTGAGGCTTGGATGCTAGGAATTTAAATGCTAATGAAAATAACAAAGGCTAGCTAGTGATTCAAATTAAATGCATACAAAAATAAATAGACATCAAATTGATCCAAACTCTCTCATGTAAGCCCTCTGGTCCTAAACAAGTCTAAAATACCGGCATGTTCACATGGAATCTCTCCGAACTTGGTTTATTAATTTACAAAGGAAAACATGCATAAATCAAGAATAATTATTTCTGCTAATCCAAAAATCATGATTAATTCACAAGATGTGCAGTTTGGCATTACAAGACAGTGTGCACAAGTTGAGCTCAAGAACATAATTATATTTAACAAGAAAAATCATTTAGGCAGTTTCTGCAAGAATGGAAAAGACTTTATTTAGCAAGATCTGCTGCATAACTTTGTGCAATTTTTGGCACAACATCTAGTCATATCCTAACATACAACATATCTAAAATTGGGCTACAGAGGAGTTATGGATTTCAAGTTATGACAAATCTAGGTTTAACACATTTGTATTTTTCAAGCTAAAGCTATTTAGAATCTAGCCATGTGCAAATAACAAAAGAGGTGGGATTTATCAACCTGAACCCTACAAAATTGGTTTGGGATTTTTCTTATTTTTCTACGAATTTCTAGGCAATTTACAAGGCACTGGACCCATCTGCAAGAAAAGCTAGATAACGATCCTTACAACTAAGCCCTGCATTTAGCACAAAACACCCTACAAAGATCGTAAGCATTGCAATTGGGCCCTTGGATGGGCCGGGCGGCGCGGGCACGGCCAATGGCCGCGGCCGAGCGGCGCGGCGCGGCCGGCCGGGCAAGCGGCCGAGCTCGACCACATGCTCATCTAGGGGCGGTAGGTTGCC
Source organism: Cenchrus americanus (assembly GCA_947561735.1). Lineage (NCBI taxonomy): Eukaryota > Viridiplantae > Streptophyta > Magnoliopsida > Poales > Poaceae > Cenchrus > Cenchrus americanus. Next base: position 261,513,966 of record OX387241.1, on the reverse strand, counting down.
GTGGTCGGGGGCGGAGAAGCCGCCGGCGAGGGGGGGATCGACGGCGGCCGGCGGCGGTGGCCGCGGCGGCTTGGGGAAGGGCAGCGGGGAGACAAAATGTGGGCAAACAAGCGAGCGCCGGAGCTTCACCGAGAACCTAAGGAAGCTACTACGGCGGGCCGGCGGCGACGGGCATGGGTGGGAGAGGCTAGCACCGGCCGGCGGCGGCCATGGCGGCGGGTGGCTCGGGTGGCGCACGGAGGGGGAACGGGGAGGACTTATATATGCTGCTCGGCGTGACCGGGGGTGACGTAGTGGTGACGGGGAAGATACCCGCCGTGCTACGGCGGCTCGGGGGCTCGCGCGTACGGCGGCGGCACCACCGACGGACCGCCGGTCCGAGGCGTGCGCGCGCATACGGCGGCGGCGGCCTCGAGGCTCCTCGGGACGGGGCACGGCCGGGGGCGTGGGGCCTCGGGATGGAGCACGCCTCGGCCGGCGTGGCCTCGTGCGGTGTGGGCGTGGACGCCGGAGCAAGGACGGCGGCGGGCGGCGGCGGCGCGCGCGGGCGCGCACGACGTCGCGCGCGGCGGCGCTCGCGCTCAACGTGTTCTTGGTGCCCGGTTCAAAACGATTTTTCTCAAAATTTTTGAACAGAACTGGACCAAGTGATGAATACCAAAGTTGTAGATCTAGCTACCAACAACATTTTCTACAAAGGCTATATAGGGTTTTTCTACCCAGATCAAAAGATATTTGAATGCCAACGTTGAATGTTAGCAGGGTTTGGCAAACAGTGAATCCTGGCTTGCAATGGATTTTTCAAGTTTTTCCCCTCAAAATTTGAAATGCCAATCTACATGAAAGTTGTTCCCTCATCAAGATCTACAACTTTCATAAAGGTAGAATTTTAAGTGTTTAGGTGAATTTTGGAGAACGCGGCAAAAGTTCCGACAGACACCTGTGGACACTAGAGTGACAAAGGGCTTGACCCAACTTTTGACCATGAGTTAGCCCCACAAGTGTGTTTACTATTCATTTAGGGTCACTAGGGTGGGTTAGTGAGTTTTCCGAGGTGAGGGCCCAGGTTGACCTAGGTTTGACCACGGTTGACTATTTGACCGGCTATTAAGGTTAATTAAAAACCTGGGGCGTCACAAATACCATCGACAGACCTAGCCTCAAACTTATCCAACTTCCTGCCTTTCTTCAGAATGAAACACTTGCAACCAAAGACATGGAAGTGACTCACCTTGGGTGTGCAACCATGCATCAACTCATAGCATGTCTTCTTCTTGTGCACTCCGAGGTATATCCTGTTCGACACATAGCATGCGGTATTCACCGCCTCAGCCCAATACCTCCTCGGAGTCCTATGCTCATCAAGCATCGTCCGAGCCATCTCGCACAAGGTCCTGTTCTTCCTTTCCACAACACCATTACGGGGAGGCGTATACGGACTCGAAAACTGGTGCTCAAGATCCAAGTCATGGCAAAAGGTTTCAAAACGAGAGTTCCTGAATTCCGAGCCATTATCCTTGCGGATAGCTCGTATGGCATCTCTGTGCCTCTCGTTCCTCAACCTCAAGACTAGATCTCGAACAAAACCAAACGTCCCCCACTAATCCTCAAGAAAGAACACCCACGAATACCGAGAATAGTCGTCCACCACAACAAGGACATACCACTTCCCACCCGCGGGTCGCACACGAGCCGGGCCAACAAGGTCCATATGGAGCAGCCTCGCATGGACGCTCGGTCATCACATCGGTGAGAGGCGGGTGAGAAGAGGCCACCATCTTGGCATGCCTACACGGCGCACAAACCAACTCTTTCTCAAGCCTCAACCATGGCAATCCTCGGACCAAATTGAGTTTACTCAAGCGCGACAAAAGGTCAAAGCTCAAGTGACCCAACTTCCTATGCCACCTCCACAACTCACTCGAAGAACCGGCCAAGAAACAACGCTCCACACTCGAAGAGCGAGAAAAATCAGCACGAAACACACGACCCTCGGGAACGACCATACGGACAAGGTCCCCTCGAGAGTCCAAAATCCGAGAACCACCCCGGCCGAAACAACACCTCGGCGATTGAACAAGAGCAACACGCCTCGAGTGATCTTGTCACTCACTTTGATCTCACCATCCGAAAGCACACACCCACGCCCATTGTCCCCAAAAGTGATGTACCTCTTCGTCACCACCGGGACGAAACTTGAGAACCACCCCCTATCTCCGGTCATATGCCTCGAGCAACCGGAGTCAATCAACCAAATTTTCTTCAAGTCTCCCACCTGAAATTCAAAAACGAGCACGTGAGCGAACAAACGACTCAACACTGGGGTTAGTACCAAAAGAGTAAAACCAGTGCCGAGCCATTTGCTCGAAAGTGGGCTTTCCACACACAAAACCATCTTTCCTACAAAAACTACCACCACGAACACCACCTCGGTAACCACTCAGAGGAAACCACCCTTCTCCGCCTGGAGGAGGACCAAAACCATGAAAAGAGAACCGTGGATCGTCCCTCCTCTCCACCTCAAAGCTACAACTCCTCCCACACCCGTATTGAACACGAGAAGGAGAACGCCTTGCAAACTGACCACCTAGTGACTCTCTAGACCAACCACCAGAACCACGACCACCCGAGACAGACCTAGACTCCTCACGAGCACGAAAACCAAACTTGCCACTCTGCAGGCCCCAAACCGGTCGCGATGCGGTTCCAAGGTGATCCGACGCTGGGTTTCACTCCCCCAGCAACACCTCCTACACTCTTTCGCTCTCCCCAAGCCGGAACTATCCTCACACTTGCCTTGGCCTTGGGCATCTGCACACGAGGCTCAAGTACACCACTGGAGGGGTGATACTTGTCCTTGTTAGCCCACTCCTTTGCCATTCTCTCCTCTCGCTTCCTCTTGAAGCAAAACTCATCCTTATGGCCATCTCTCCCACAATAGCCACAGTGAAACCTCACAAGCTTAGGTTTGGGTTTGGATTGGGGCTGCTCACTTGGTTGCTCTCCACTCGACTTCTCCACCGGTTTCTCCTCACCAGCCTTCTCACTCTCTTTCCCAAAGAACACTTTCCCGGAATTGCTCACAAACTTGATAGACTTTTGGAGATCATTTGTTGGTGAAGGGAACACGGGTGGAGCTGGGGTTGTGTCTAGTCGGTTTCTGAGATGGTTAGGTTTTGGGGGGAAATCATTTTTGTGGTGGGTTTTTGGTGGCTCTGGGATATTTTCTCCACTTCCCTCACCAACCTTTTTTTCCCCAAATCCCTCACCATCCTGCCTCTTAAATGCCTCGATCATCATCCTCAACTGAGGCTTATGACCAGACAACCAACCCATCAACTTTCCCGACTCATCATTCTCATCCCCGCAAACGATCAACATAATGTGCAAGTTCCAAATTTTTCAAAGCATGCATTTCACAGGTAGAGCATGATGTAGGCATGGGTTCCTTCAATTTAGCCTCAAGAGAACTAGTGTAAACATGCATCTCATCAATCTTAGCATGCAAAACAGGGCAAGAAGTGCAAGCACCTAGCAAAGCAGGTCTAGATTTAAGCTCGACCCACTTCAACCCTAAGCACATCTAGTTCCTCACACTTGGAGGCATGCTTTTCCTTGAACAAAGCAAGATCGGTAAGAAAGATGGAGCGAGCCAGCACAATCAACCTCATCGAAACAATAGTGCTAGCCTTAAGGGAATCAATCTCAAGCTTGCTATCAAGCACCTCCCGTGTTTCTAGCTCGGCCACTCTAGTCCTAGCATCCTCGAGTAAAGCCCTAAGCGCTTTTCTCCTTTTCTTGGCCTCTCTAAGCATGTCATCACGGTTATCAAGCAAAGAGCCAAGCCTCTCATTCTCCTGGCGCAAGAAGGGAAGTTCATCACGCACTTCGTCGTCAGACTCAGAGTCCGAGTCACTCTGTGTGCTCTTCTTGCTGCCGGAGCTCAGCGCCATGGTGCAGAAGCCGTCTCTCGCGAATCAGCTCAACCTGCTCAGGTTCTTGGACGACTTCTTGCTCTTGCGACGATCACCTTCGTCTTCACTGTTGCTCGAGCTCGAGGTGGAGTACGCGGAACTGGAGTCGATGTCGCTTGCTCCCACCATGGCTCGGGCCTTGCCTCGCCTCTCCTTCTTCCTCGATCCTCGCTCGTCCTTGTACTTGTTCTTGTGCTTGCTCTTGTGATCGCGCCTCAACCGGTGCTTGCCATCCATCCTCGACTTGTGCTTGTAGCCGTCCTTGCTCTCGACCTTCTCCGGGCAGTCGGCGACGAAGTGTCCCGGCTTGCCGCACTGGAAGCATGTCCTCGTGTTCCTCCTCATGTTGACCCGGTTCTCGTGCAGCCTCTCGAACCTCCTTGTCAGCAGTGCCAGCTCGTCCTCTCCAAGCACATCGAACTCCTCATCTGGCATAGACATCAAAGAGGACAAAGAGAACATCCTGGTGGATGGGTTAGTGTTAGCCTTTGCTTTCGAACCACCAACGAGGGCAAGACTATGGGAATCAGTCGGACCCTCGAGCTTGGCAGTCATGCCCCTATCCACCTCAGCCGACTTGAGCTTCGAGAAAGTGCTCGTTCACCGTCGAGTGTCATACTTCTGCGACTCCACAATGGCCTCGAACTTTCCACTCCAAATCGTACGATCCAAAGAGTGTAAGAGCTTGACCGCTCTATCATGATCATCGTACGGGAGCACGTCTACATTGGCCCTCATGTTGTTCACAACCACCGTGAACCTCCGAAACAAGGCATTGATGGACTCACGCGGGGCGATGAGTGACGTTCTCGTACTCTCTCCCGTAGGTTGCATACATCCATGCCCGACACCCGGGCATTCCCAACATGAGCCTCCTTCAACACCGTCCAAATTCTACAAGCCAAGTGCTCGGTGTACACCCGATCGAACTCGGGCCGACACGAGCACGAAACAAGTAGTCGATCGCCTTGTTGTTGGCGTCAAATACGTCCCTCGATCCGGAGCGAGAAAGTCCTTCGGTGGACATAGCCTCCGTGTCCACCGTGACATCCCAAAGGATCCGACCCTTTCCGGCAGGAACGCCCCAATCCGCTTACTCCACATCCGGTAGTTCTTTCCATCGAAGTGTGGAGGACCCGAACCCCGTTCTCCCGGTACGCCATCCTTGGATTTTAGGCTTCGGTGCGGTAGAGTCAACAAAGACCCGAACCCGCTCTAATACCACTTGAAGGATCGAAACGGCGAACCAAAGAGGGGGAGTGAATGGGAGCCGATAAAAATTCTACTCAAGAATTCGGCCTATGAACCCAATTTCACTCATGCACCTCCACAAGCTTCTCTTGCCAAGTTCACGTAGCCACTGAAGTGCCACTGAACCTAGGAGCAAGAATCAACCAACAGCCACAACACACACACAGCGGAAACACACGACACGGGCGGCCGGCACGGTAGGCATACGCCGGGTCGGTTTACGAGGCCCGGAATCGGTGCGACCGCAGCGTGGTGGGCTTAGCCTCACGCGGAGGGGGAAACCGGTCGGACCGGTTTGGCAAGCAGACCGGATCGATTTTGTTCGGAAGCTCACCAAAGACCCAAAACACCTCAAGAGCCTATCCACATCCGAACAAACGAAGCCATGGTGCAACGAGAGACTTCCTTGCTCAAAAACCCTTCTCGACCGGCCCACAGGCGAAACCCGGGGGGTCGAGTTTGGGAAACCGGTCATGCGCCAGGGTTTTTGCACTGACAATCGGGAAGAACACGACCCGGAGAGAAAACTCAACACATCCTCCAATCGATCTCCCAATTCGTTCCACGGACCAAAGTGAGACTTTGGGGATAGATGGGGTACCTCGTGGGCTACCCTTGGCTAGAAGCTCGGTCCCCAAAACCCACTCAATCATCGAAAGTCAACTCTCAAGAGCACCTCCAACCCTAGAAACCCGACACCACCAAAATCGAGCCCCTTAACTTACGAATTTGGGAGGGGAATCACAACCCAAAGAACCACGAAGGGTTCCCACAAATTTCCCCCATCAAATCCCCAAGAGCAAGGTCCCGAAAACGCCTCGAGAAAATCACCAAGAGAGGGCACCGAAAATCACCACCAAGAACAATCGGGAACAACACATCCAAACCTTGAGGAACCACGCCGAATCATCTATACATGCCACAAAGGTTCATACAAGGTCTAGCTTGCCGCCCGATCATCCAACCCTCTCAACAAGATCTCACCATGAAGCTCTCAAGCTAGTCCTATGGAAATCCTAAGAAAATAGGAAGGAAAATAGGAAAGCAAATGAACTAGGGTTTTCCCGAGATGGCTGCCATCCTCTCACCCCTTGGGTTATATGGAGGCCAGCCGAAAGACTAAAATGCCTCTAAAGCCTAAACTAAGATACACGCCCACCAAGGGCACTTTGGGAATTTGTCTTCATAGCACCATCGAACGGATGCCGGCGACCGCACTTCGCGTAGCCTCGACGCAAGCCTTGCGATCTTGACGCGTGTCCTCTCCCTCGAAGCTTCGGTGCCCTGCGACCCCAAACCGGTCGGACGAGAGTTCTCCAACCCGGCGTCGGGCCGGTTTTAGCCGACAAGCATGCCGGTCTTCGGCCTCGGCTTTGTGGCTCGTACCGAGTAACCCGGTGATTTTCACGGTGAACCACCGCAAACCCCACGAACTTGATGTAGCCTCCGCCAATCACCACTCATGACATGGCTCCCATGAAGTCCGGCTCGACCTTGGTTTTGTGGCTCAACCAAGAAACCGTCCACCGACTTCATCTTGCTTGTTCTTGCCACCATGCGGCCCGCACTCGACCCCGCTGCCAGCCGGGTCCCTCGAACGAAGCCTACTTGTCTACTCCACACCTGGAGGCCTCACCGGCAACGACCTTACGCGCTTGTTCTTCACCTGCACCAACAAGAGTCAAGCCGCAACCTGCACCTGCAATACTTAGCTAAGAATTAGTCCACACAACGTTGTCAATCACTCATCACACAAGGAAGCGACCATCCACCGGTCCTCGAACCACACATGGTCCTCAGTTTATCATTCCGTTTGGAGGGAATCCAACAAGTGGTTCCCTACGAGTATATTAGGGAGCTACTTGGGTTCCAAAAGGGAGCTCCAGAGAAAGTTGACGTGCCGGATGGCATGTTGGACGGGTTTTGAAATTTAATCTCCGGAGAAGCCCACCAACAACGCAATTCCATCCGCAACCCCATTATCCAAGTATTTCACTCTTGGATGTGCAAGAGGATTGTGGGGAGGATGAGGGAGACGAAGGTGACCGACACGGAGTTGAATTGGGTCTACTCGGCTTTAATTGCCAAGCAGCCAATAGACCCCTCATACCTTATGATCAACCGATGGTGTTGCGAGGCAACATCAGGATCAGGAGATATTGGTTCGGGGTGCTACCTCTCTATGTTGGCCATCTCCTTAAGGCCGGGGATTACAAGGGATCCCGAACATCTTTTACGTGGGACCCCTCTCGGATTTGAGTATTTGAAGCAAGGAAAATATATTAGTGGAGATGAGAGAGGAGCCTGTCATGTGGCCAAGGTGAACTTACCCCTTCCGGACCCAAGACTTAGGCTTTTCATTTAAGGGAAGGAAAATTGGTTGGAGGAGGGACTCCTTGTCCCGGCAAAGAAGAATAAAAGAGGAAGAATTGTAGAGGAGGGATCTTACTCCGTGCAAGTGGGTGGTGCACAACCAAACTATGTGCCACCATTCGGAGGAATCCCTACTCCGCCAAATTATTACGGAGGGCCAACAATGCAAGCATGGGGGAGTGGTCTAGACATGCCCCCACAAAATTATGTGGTGCCCAATGTAACCTTTGCGGAGCCCTACGCACAATACCCCTAAGCACAAAAAAGCATGGCCATAATTGGAGGCTACACTGCGAGGAACATGCAAAACGTCGCAGCCATCCAAACCAATGCGGCTCAACTTGGTGAAGGCAATGCAAATACTGCCTATGAGCTTGGGCGTCTTCACCTAGTACCGCCGGAACAATTCGTTGGAGGGGATGTCCAAACCTACTATGAGAAAGGGTACAACTACCAAGATCATCAATACCAACCACCAGCGGAGGATTAAGAAGAAGGAGGAACTTTAGTTTTCTTTTCTTTTACCTTTTTCTGTAATTTTCAGCTTATGTTTGCTTGTGTTTGTGTAGTATTTTTCAGTTTTTATTTAAATTTCAGCAAGTGTGTTAGTTTATTTTCAGCATGTACTTCAACTAGTTTTCATCATTAATAAAGACACCACCTTGTTTATACCTTTGGAAAAGTTATGAAATTTGTGTCATGGTGATATATGATTATAATTGACGCTTTGTTTATCTTTGTAATTGATTTATGCATGTTAAAGCTAAGTGCTCTCTTAAAATACAAATCTGAATTTATCTAAATGCTAGCTTAATCCTTAGCGGAGGTTATGATTAAAATAAAGACCCATAGTGTTTTATGTGCTCTCAAGGTTTAGATAGATTAAAGATGGTTTTTATTCTTAAAAATAATGCTAACCTTGTCATGAATACCACTTGCATGTTGCTCTATCTATCCGAAGCCATATAAATATTTGAGTGCTTAAACCTTATTGTACAAGATTTATTTTTGGGTGGGTTATTTCAAGCCATGATTTCTCTGGCCCGAGACTAAGAAGCTGGTTATTCCGTTTTTGCGTATCTATCTTATTGCTAGCCTTTTATCCGTGCATTGTGTATCCCCACATTGGAGATCTCACAAACCTCACTGGATATCCACCCTTAAAACCAAATATCATCTTTTGTGTTTACCTCCTTGACCACAACCTATCGTTGAGTATGGATCGTCAATTCAAGGAAGATCGCAAGATGGTGCCAATATTGAAGATTTCAAGTATCTCTCCAAAGGAAAAGTATTTCCGGTACCTACCTTATCTCTATCACCGCTTTGCCCAAGGACGTGCAAATGTCTAAGCATGGTGGAGGAGGTAGGTACAATGCCATTTTAGAGTTCAAAGGGGAGCAAATAAAAAATCTGATGAGAAAGAAAAGAAGAAAATGAGAAAAAAGAAAAAATATGAGTATGTGTAAAAATAAAATAAAGTGAACTCCCCGGTTCTCTAAAGTGCATTAGGAATTTCAAGGCTTCAAGATTAAAAGATCCATACTCATTTTCCAACCATGTGCAATCCGATAACGAGGACTTCCTTTGTGCCTCGGGATGACTCTTTGCCATTTGCACATGTCCACCTATCTCAAGTGTGTGTATTTTTTCTCTTTCCTCACCTTGATATAACATTATTTTCCAATGACCTTTTTGACTAGTCTCGGTAAGACCATGAGAAGCTTGTCTTGTTTTGACAACACCTCATGTATAAATTCTTGGTAGGACTAAACTTTCCCAAAGCTCCATATAAAGCCTACCACATATATATGAGAGGGAAAGGAGTAGAATAAATAGGCTTGAGAGACAAAGTGAGATGAGAGTTCATGAGCAATATGCAAGATGATTTAAATTTGTGAACTTGGTTTAGCTCTTTTGACGGTGAAATTCCGTCAACCTAGCCATGAGTTTACCTTCGGTGTTGGCATGACTTTTGTATCTTATCCATTGGTACTAACCCCCGTGGTATAACAAGTTCACTTGTGCATGTCGGTTTTGGAGTTTAGTGTTTATGCAGGGTTTTCACGTAGAAAGCAAGACTTCCGAGATAAGTTCATCAAGCACCTTGTGACAAGACCTTGAAGCCCCGTACAAGTCATGCAATGAAGCAAACTCGACTCCAAGAAGCCCAGGGACCAAATTCGAGAAGATGACAAACTCCGAGGACCTATCCAGAAAAGTGATGAATCTTGCGGGACAAGGAGCTATGTCCAATTCGGAGAGAAACTGACGACAAGGGCCCACATGCAGAAGGGGGGAAGGATCTAGAAGACTCGGGAGACGACGTCACGTGAAGGAGGCAGGCAACTGGGCCTGGATGGGCCCAGGCCGGTCGGCCCAAGCCGTCTGGCCCAGCCCAGCCCAGGGCCCATTTTCCTCCCCCTTTGACCTAGCCACCAATCGGGCTATTTATAGCCCCGGGGTCAAGAGCCATGCATCGATCAATTTGTCATCGGCCGCCGAGGAGCAGAGAAGAGAGGGACACCATCCCGAAGATGAGAGGGTCGAGCTAGTTGACTAGGGTCTCCCTAGCCGATGTGGGAACCTTGCAAGGAAGACCACGTCGGAGTTCCCGGAGCTAGAAGCAAAATCAAGGTAGGATCCCGGTGGTGATCTTGTTCATATATCATTGTACTAGTTGATGTATCAAGTTGAATTCGATTCTTAGCGACTAAGTGTTTCTCTGAAGTCTTCGTTTTCGATCGGGTTTGCTTATTCTAGATCTATTCTCGAGATAGATCACATAGGGTGTTCTTGTAGCCGCGGTGGCTAGAGGCACACGCCTGAACTTCCAAAAGAACTCGACTTGTCCTCGGACTCGCCCTAGACTACCCGCATGAATAGGAGTACGTTGTGACAGAACGGGGGCTCTGAAAGGCGGGCGTTTTTGGAGTCAGACGGGAAACCACGGTTTAGAAGACTTCTAATGAGATTTGATTTGCTACTTCTTCTTTCGCTTGGAACTTCAACAAAAGGCTCAACCCGATCTCTCTAGATCGGTTTATCTACCCCCTCTATCTTTGTTACCTTCGGTCTTTGGTAGATTAGATTCGTTCTTGTGTTGATTCTTATGATTAGATGCATTAGGGTTTTATCTCTCGAAGATTGGAGTTACTTGTCATTACTAGATCATCTTTTGCGTCACACATTTGTTCCACGGATTCGATACCTTGGGTTCACCACTCGAGGGAAGAAGGGTCCCTTGACTACGACGGGAGACTTGTCCACTTGCAAGTCTAAATGAACTTTGATACAACTATTAACCGTCAACAATGACGTGGCGACCAAGTCATGAGTGGGATTGGCGTGGAGGCTGCACCAAGTCCGTGGGGTTTGTGGCGGTTCATCAGAAAACCGTTGGGGCTACTTGGTTGAGCCACAAAACCAAGACCGGAGGCTCGGCGGAGACAGGATCCGTGCGCGCCGAGAAACTTCGAAGCGGGTGACACACGGTGTGATCGAGATGCTTGCGTTGGATGCGCGGCCGTCCGTTGGAGAACTTCATGTGTTGACCAAAATACCCTTGTGAGGGATTGAGTTGTAAATCCTATTGTAGGGGTACTTCGGTCTTTTCCAGAGGGCCTATATATAGGAGGAGGGGGCTGAATTTTCAGTCAAGTCTTTGTCTTGTAGGTGGAGTGCTCTTTCATTTTAGAGTGTTTTGGGGAGAGAGGGTGAGAGGAGAGAGTGGCTCTTTGTTTGAGCTTTTTGCCATCCAAGATTTGTAATTCTTGTGAGTGGCTTGTAAACGGATATGGCAAAGTGATTCTCAATGAAATCTTTCTCTTAATCTTGTGCCAAATATTTTTATCCCGAGCGTTTTTCTTTTATGCGATTTTCGGAGGTATTTTTTGAGGATTTTTGTGTGTGGCTCGATTCGTTGATTCTGAAGTGTTTGTGTTCGGTTTTCTTTGAGGGAATCATAGATAGATGTCTTGTGCATCCTTGTGCTTGATCTTGATCCGTCAAATGCCGGATTTGGCCTCCGAATTGTGGATTTCGGTTGGAACGCTAGCTTTTTGGTTGAGCTCGGTAGAATCTTGATTCCTCTCAACTCAGTGGATTTTAGGCTCCAAATTCGTAGGTATAGCATCTCCTAGAGGCGCTCCACCTTTCCCTATGATTTGGTAGCTTTCCCTTGGTTGATTCAAGTTGGTTGATTCGAGAGATCATGTGAAAGGAAGGTAAGCTTGAACTTCAAAGTGTCAAGCTCGAGCTGCTGTCCGCGCTCCTGGCGGACAGTCCGCGAGACCCGTGCGGACGGTCTGCGAGAAGACTTTCAGCCAGGTGTTCTTCGTGTTTGTCGTGAGTTCTTTCGTGTCTTCCATTCGATCCATTTTATCGGTGGATTTTTGGTGCACGAGGTTTGGTGGACGGTCTGCGCGTGGCGAACGGTCCGCAGGTAGGCGGTGGACGGTCCGTTTTTCATGGTGGGCTACTGGAGGTTCGGGTGGCTTTTTCGGACGGTTCGCGGAGCAAGATGTAGACGCTCGCCGAGTACAACGTGGACTGGCTCGCCCCTCTCGTGCGGACTGTTCGCCCCCTGCCGCCGGCGAGACATCTTGTTGCTTCGCCTCTTGTGGTTTGCTTCCGCTTCTAATCCTTCTAGCTTTATTCGTGGCTTTTCTCTAGGTCTTGTAGGCTTATGTGTAACTAGTTTAGAGCCGCTCTTGTGTGTGCGAGTGAACCGAGTGGCAATCGGGGTATAGGCCGAGTTCTCTCTTTGGAGAAGAAATTTTATCGGCTCCCATTCACTCCCCCCCCCTCTGGTCGCCTTTTCGGTCCTTGAGAGGATCTTTAGAGCAACTCCAACAGTTTGGCAAATCAACTTGACATCCATATAATTTTGGCAAAACAAGAAAAATTGACCTCCAATAGTTTGGTAAACCAACTGGCAAAAATATAAACTTGACAAAACTCACCTCCCCACGCGCATATATGCGCGCACGGATCGTAGTTGCCATCGACGTTTCCCTTTAAGTGGGAGGGTGAAAAAAGAGATAAAGAATAAAGAAGGATTCCTTATGTAAGTTTTCAAGAGGTGGAAGGGCACCAACATAGTTTTGTTTCTCTCAGGATTCCTGATGTAAATTAGATCTGGATTTAGCAAGTGAATTATGCCAAACTGTCGGAGATGAACTTTTTTTTTACTTTGCATATCTTTTTAGAAGTTGGCAAAACACGAGATTTGCCAAATAAAATTTGGCAAACTCTTGGAGATGCCCTTAGTGTAACCCTCTATTACCACTTCTAACCACTTAGGTGTGCTTGTGGATATAGATGGCAACTCTTCATTATGGGCTCTTCAAGATAGAGCATCTACTGCAGAATTATCAAAACCCATTTTGTACATTATTTTGTACCATGATACTCGCAAAAACTAATAAATTACATACATGGATGCTAATAGTCACAGAAAATCTATGGAAGTCTTAAACACATATTTATCATGGATGGTGGTGTGGCATGTGTAGTGGGATTCCCAAATAAGGTGAGGTGCTTGCTGTTGAGAGAAATAGAAATCAATGCATTGTAGTGTAGTAGGTGCTCCTATATAGTTCATATAGATATGTGCAAATTTTTGAAAAGGTTTAGATTTGATCTACAATCGAATGAGCATTCAGCCCATTTTAAGGGTGTTAGATGAAAACAAAACGGTTTCAGCCCAAGGCCATTAAGGTGATCCTGTCTAAAAATATTAATAATTAAAAATTCAAATATGCAGATAGGCTCGTAGTCCAATAGTAGGATAGTCCAGTGGGATGCTACCTTACAGGGTTCAAATCCTGGTGTTCGCACATTTTCCTGGATTTATTCCGGGTTTTTCAGTGTTATGCGTTAAGTGGTAAACGACGTTACCGTCGACAACGAGGCGCCAGTGGTGACTTCGAGAATCTCCAGATCTGTCGGTGCTCAGTCCTTCGGAGGTGCTCACAGGGGTAGGGTTTGTGTATGTGTTTTCATAGGGATGAGTGTGCATGCGTGTTGGGAGCGTCTGCGTTGTACTACGTACGTGTTTTCATAGAGATGAGTGTGCGTGCGTGTTATTGGTGTTGGGGGGACCCGAAAAATTCGGATAACAACCCTAACACGAGTAAGAGTTCTCAACACGTTCAAGTACAAAGTTAGAGCGCAAAGAGACTGTGATTCTCTCTGCAAGTAGCACAAGCTCCAAAAGAGTCTGAATCTGTTTACACGTGCCCTTGCGCCCCCTTTTATAGGGAGATGAAGGGACTTTTACATACCGATAACACCCCTAGCCTCAGAGAATATTCCTAGTGTGAACGCATACATGATTGTCTTTTTTATCTAACATATTTACAAATCTGCCATTAGTTCACACTCTAAACCCGGACTTTTTGGGACTACAACTTTGACTTTGCTTCTCCCCTGGTTCATGAATGTCCTCGCACGAAACTCCCGAACTAGGTCTTCAACAGATTCCCGAAGTGACCCTTGCTTCCCAGCTGGTTCGTGCATGTCCACGTGCCTGAGCTCCGAACAGAGTCTTCATCAGATTCCCGAATCGGCAGTTCTCCGAAATTCGGACCATCAACAGTTGAGATTCCGGGCTCCCGCATGTTCGTGACTCCACCTCTTCGCCGAATCGAGATTCCCGAACTCTGCACATTCGCGAATTCGAGACTTTACAGGTTCCAGGCTTCCGAGAATCGCGAATTCCCTGCTCCTGAAAAACATGCTTTGAGAACTTCGTCAAGCTCAACGTTTCGAGGGTGACGGGTTTTCCTGAATTCCCCAACACTAGCCCCTCGGGGAAGCGGGTTGACTCTGACGATCCGATTCCACGAATCCTTCGGAAATTTAGCAAAAAACGTCACCCTCGGAACGTCGGAGGGGACACGCGTCGCCCGGGGAACCAAAGACGGTTAAATCGAGACGTGTTTCGCGGAACTACCCCTCCCTGACCCTATAAATAGCGGGCTGCCGCTGTTGAAAAAATTTTACAGCCTTCCAGCTTTTTCCACAGTTCGTGCATTTCTCTTTTCGCGGACTCGGTCTTCTACCGAAAAGCCGGCGAGTCTCTAGGTGTTGTTTGCACTTCTCTAAGGTATTCCTTCATCTTTCTCTTGTCAATTTGTTACTTGTTAAACTTCGGTGTAGCGATGTCGCGATTTCGCGAGTATTATTCTCGAACATTACTCTTAGCGTCCGTATGTTCGCAACTGTTGGTTAGGTGGCTCGCGTCAAAAGCACAGCTAGGCCCATGACTACCGAAGAGCTCACCGCTGCTGGTCTTCCAATTGACCCAGCTGTCGAAGGTGCCGAACATGCTGTACCTACCGAAGATGTCGGCTCCCCTAGCGGCTCCGGGAGTCGCGAGGATGGGGAGGTTCAATCGACGACGGCGAAAACGTCGGAGATGTGGATGCCAGTGTTGACGACCTGATCAGGTTAAGGACCTCCGGCCCGCTGCCGCCCTCACTCGCCTTCGGAGAGTCGAAGGTTACAAGCAACACGATTCGCGAGTACGAGAAGGCCAGATTCTTCTCCCCTGGCGCTGGGCGTGCCCCGCTTGATGAGCTGGTTCCAACCCCCAAGGACGGAGAGATTGTGGTTTTTCGGGATTTCTTCATCTGTGGGCTACGGTTCCCTTGCGACCCCGTCCTGCCAGTGATTCTCGATGCATTTTCGGTGAAGATCCACCAGCTTACCCCGACATCCTTCCTCGAAGTGTCGAAGTTTATCTGGATTTTGAAGACCTTCGGCTGCATTCCTAGCATCGACGCTTTCACCAGATTCTACGAACTGGTAATCATCCCCGAAGTTGTCAGGGGCGAAGATGGGCAGTTCTATCATAGTCAGCATGCGTACTGTACCTTCAATACACGACGTCAGAACACCCGACAGGGAATCACTCGAATCCAGATCGCTCCCTGCTGCAAATCCAACCTTACAGATGATTGGAAATCCTACTGGTTTTATTTGAAGGTTGATGTGCTGAAGCTGTCAGGCCCGATCGCACCTCTTGCCGCGGTGAATGTGGGGAAATACAACCAGCGGGCCGTGGGGATCGGGAATTGTGAGAATGCATTTTACCTAGCCGGCACAATACTTGGCGGCCGTGACATCATCGACGAATTCGTCGCCGCCCGTGTCCGGCCTATCTCACACGGTTGGTCCCCTACCGAGCTCGTGCACTACAATGTCAATTGGGTGGACCGGAAGGTGGCTTTCCGAAGTTCGGGATCAAGCTTCGCGAAGGCGCGGAGTGCCAAGGACTTCATGGACGAGGTGGAGAAAAGGGTGAATGTCATGGTGGGCGAATACACGATGAACGAGTACAAGGCGTATAAGGCCTTGGTGAAACATAAGAAGAAGATCAACCGCGTCTTTTCGGAAATCAGCGGTGATAAGTTTTTCAGCTCTCGAGGCCCTGGTCCCAAGTTGAAAGTTCCCGCCGTCGCCGTGGCCAGCTGCTCAGCCGCCCCAATCAACGCTCCCCGAAGAAGATCATCGAAGCGAAGCTCGTCGCCTGCCAACGAGGGAGCCTCTTCGGGAGTCAAGCCTTCGAGGACAAGATCACTGGAATCGTCGAAGCGGAAACGAAAGACTTCCGAACCTCGGACTTCGGACGCAGAACTCCAGGATGCTTCGGGGCTTGCCCAGATGAGCCGCAAGAAACCGAAGAAGGCAGTGAAGAAAATTTCTTCCACCGGCGTTCGGCGAGTCCCCTCTGCCTTCGATGATGACACCTTCGCGGAGACAAATAGCTTTAAAGGTGTTTTTCTCTGGCCACCGTATAACTTTCGAGACAGCTGTCCATCTGGTTCCGAGAATGAATTCGTGGATGTTGATTCCTTTTCAGATGCTGCCCCCGAAGTCCGAAAGGAGACATCCCCTGGTGTTGCTGAGAAGTCTGTTGTTGCTGAAGTTGTTGTTCGCACCGAATCCCCTGCTGCTGCCGAAGCCCCTGTTGCTGAGGTCCCTGCTGCTGACCAAGCCTCCTCCGAATTCGCCCAGGACCTTGAGCGCACTATTCAAAGGGGAGACCATCCTACCGAACATGTTCCTCTGATCGAAGTTCGGGAGATCGTCCCCGAAGACTAGGCGCCCTCTCCTTCCTTAGCTGCTTCTAACAAAAGCTTTGGTACGTCCCATCGCGGCAAGCTATTGCGTGTTGGTTTCGAGACAAGTGGCGTCGAGGGCAAGACGTCCAAGTTTTTAACTCTGTGGAAATCGTCCACCATTGTTGATGAAACAGGAGAGGAGGCGCCAGAACGACCCGAAGAAACCGCTCAAGGCTCCGAGAAAAGGCCTCTCTCTCTCTCCGAAACCACTCCTTCGCCTCGAGGGAGAACTTCTTCAGGTTCGACTAAACAAGTCACCATGCAGCAGTTTTCTAAGGAAGGTTCGTTCCTTCTCACTTTTTTTTCATACGTTTCCCTGTTGTTGAAGCTTAGTCTGAGACTTACTCCCAAACTTCGCAGAATTCAAGAATCTATTGCACTCGTACTCTCCTTCAAAGCTTGCACGCTTCCACGAAGACTATGCTTGGGAAGGTTGCCGTAGAGCGGCTTTCTAAACAGGAGAGGATTAATGAAGAACTTTCTCAGAAGTCCAAAGAACTAGAGCGTAACTTCACCCTCGCGCAATCCACGAATCTGGAACTCGAGAGGAAGGTGGCTGAGCTGGCGGAGGCTTTGAAAAGAAGTCACGATGACAAGAAAGTCGCAAAGGCCGCGCTCGAGGAATCCAAGAAGGAGCTTGAGAAAGTTCGAAAATCTCATGAAGATGATCTGAGCGTGATTGAAAAGCTTCGGCAAAAGCAAGAGCGAGCTACAAAAATCGCCGAAGATCTTCGCATCAACAACGCCAGCCTCGCCAAGTCATTGAGCACAAAGGATCGCAAAATCGTGGATCTTGAGAAGGCGCTGGCAGAACAAGGTGAAGCCTCGAAGAAGAACACTTCGGAGACTCTGGCAAAGCTAAAGCTGCTCTATGCGGAGTACAAGAAGTCTTTGAACGAGTACGGTGTTCGTCCCGCCCCTCTCCGGATGACATTGATATTCCCGATTTCATGGATTGGCTGGAGGATGAGTTCAAGGCCCTTACCGAGGTGATCTCTCCGGCGCCGGCAACCTTCGCCGTTGCTTTCTCTGTGGAGAGCATCCTGAAGGTCCTTCACGATTATGAATGTGTGGATTTGGCGAAGTTTCGCGTGAATCTCTCTCGGTTCCCCGGCATTACTAGTGACGCGATACTTCGAGCGAACTCCGACGTTCAAGCTATCAAGACGAAGTTCGCGAAGGAGTTCTGGCTGGCTGGCGGGGAGGATATCGTTAAGACCATTGCGCAGGCAAAGCTTGCTGAGGTAGTTTCTTTTGCTCGATTTCGTGACTTATGTTTGTCACGGTATGTTTCGTTTCTTAAACCTTCCTCACTTTTTCTTTCCTTTCTCGAGCGAGGGAAAAGGAGAACCGAGAAGGCACCGCCGCGCCTCCCGAAGGATCGACCTCCGGCGAGGGTTCGAGCGAATCCGGCGGAAACGGCTCGGTGGGCGGCAACAGCGGCGGCGGCAGCGGCGGTGATGACGGCGACGACGGCGAAAACGTCCCCGAACGAGAGGAGGATTCGCCGAAGGTGGATGCTACAAACTGAATGATATGCCCGGATTTTTGGGTGAATTCAAGATTGGTCGTTCACTCATGTAGATTCATGAAACTTTCCTGAACAAGTGTTTTGTATATTTTAACTGCGCGCAGTCCCGCAAGCCGGGCTGCGCGGGCAGACGTGCTACCACTGCGAATTCAACGGGATAATATGTTCGTTAGTGGTGAAGCGTGGCGTTTGTTCAAGTGAGCGCATCCCGAACAAGATTTTTCCGATTTTTGGCTTGAAGCCTCGCTCAAGTTTTCTATAGGCTGTTTTGATCTCTCCTCGTTTTTCTTACTTCGTAAGAAGATTCGTTCCGCGTCGCCTACTCCGCCGCCCTCGAAGGTTCCCAAGATGGAGCCCCTTAGCCCCTTAGCCGACGCATCTGACTTTTCCTATGCCAGTGATATGGTCGAAAACAACGTTTGTAAACCGGGACATGTTGTAGAACTTTCATTCTAAATTTCACGCTGATTATTGTAATTATCGATGAACTATTCGGGAGTTTTTATGCGAATAAGGCAATGAATACGTTTTTTCTTGAAAAAAAACGTCACCCTCCCCCACCTTGCCATTTTGCATGAAAACTCGAAGGCAGGTTCACGAATCTTACTATTCCAGGATTTCGAGCACATCTTTTAGATGAAATCTTCGTCAATTTTTGAAAATTTCGACCGTCTTGTGCAAGTCGACAAAATTTGTTTTTCGAATTTTGTGGACTTGCTCTGATCGGCAGACTTGCCTCAGTTGAAATTGCAACCCTCAGTTGCTTCAACCAAGGTTTTTCTGCGGTTGTCTGACGGAGCCCCTTGCCCTTTTCTTACGATGATGATACCTGAAAAATTTTCAACAATCTATACTGAGTGAGAATACACAGGCCAGCCCTTAGACATTCATTTTCTCGAAATCATCATGCGAACTTTCTGGTGGAAATCCCTTCGTGGATGGGATTTTTCTAGGCCACAACTTGTTGTTGTCTCAGGCCTTTTCGATGGGAATCCCTCGATGGATGGGATTTTTCTAGGCCACAACTTGTTGTTGTCTCAGGCCTTTTCGGTGGGAATCCCTCGATGGATGGGATTTTTCTAGGCCACAACTTGTCGTTGTCTCAGGCCTCTTTTTTATTGATTGAACTCTGGCTGTCGCATAGCCTTTCTCACAAACTTTCTCTTTTTTACGATGGGACTTCGGCTATCAGGAAGCCTTTCTCACGAACTTTTTTTTCTTTTTTTTCACGATGGAATTTCGGCTATCACGGAGCCTTTCTCACGAACTTTTTTCTTTTTTCACGATGGAATTTCGGCTATCACGGAGCCTTTCTCACGAACTTTTTTCTTTTTTCACGATGGAATTTCGGCTATCACGGAGCCTTTCTCACGAACTTTTTTCTTTTTTCACGATGGAATTTCGGCTATCACGGAGCCTTTCTCACGAACTTTTTTCTTTTTTCACGATGGAATTTCGGCTATCACGGAGCCTTTCTCACGAACTTTTTTCTTTTTTCACGATGGAATGTCGGCTATCATGGAGCCTTTCTCACGAACTTTTTTCTTTTTTCACGATGGAATTTCCGAGACACGAGACACGAAACACGCAATTTGGGGGGAAGACTCTTTTCATATATATATCGAAAGAGTATTTACATGGGATCCGCCTAGTTAAAAACCTTGCCTCTTGATTTAGAGCCCCCTTTGCAAGGAAAAGAGTACGGTCCTTCTTATTCTAGTACGACTATAAGAGATAAAACTAATCTTTGCTCCGAAATCACTTAAAGACACGTGATTCGGGCTTTTATCTTCCTAAAGTGCAAACTTACGAAAATCGAAAACGCTACCCGCTACATCTATCTACAACTAGGGTTTTCATGGATAATACCTTTTTAGGCTATCGGCATTCCACGAATACGGCAACTCTTCGCCGTCCGCTCCATCGTGCGAAAAGCCCCCGGCATATTTGTTTCTCTCGCGATGTAAGGCCCTTCCCATGACTCATGAAGTTTTCCCCGGATTCTCCTAATTTTTCTTTCTTTTCAAGACAAGATCACCAGTTTTAATGTCCTTTCGGACCACCTTTTTGTCCCTCCATGCCCTTGTTTCTCTCTAGTATTTCTCAATGTTTTCTCGTCGCTTCAAGGATTGTCCCCTCCGTCATGTCTTTCTCTACCTTCTTATCAATTTCCTCTATCTCCTTTCCCTTCGAGACTCTCATGCTTTCATTCCCCGATTTCCTCCGGTGTCATAGCCTCGGTCCCGAAAAGCCGGACGAAAAGGCGTGAAACCCGTTGCCCTTGAAACCGTGGTGTTGTGAGACCGGATCACCTTCGGAAGTTCATCGACCCACTTCCCCTTTTTTCGATCGAACAAACATTTCTTGATTCCCGAAAAGATCGAGCCGTTGGCTCTTTCAACCGCACCATTGGACCGTGGATGATATACCGATGAAAACTTCGCCCGTGTGCCTAAGGTTCCGCAAGATTCTTTGAAGGTGTAACAGTCAAACCGTTTGCCATTGTCAACCGTCGTTCTCTAGGAACTCCGAACCTCGCGTACTATGTTCGCCAAAAAAAAATTTCGAACTCGTTGCCGCCGTGATATTCGCGAGCGGTTTTGCCTCTACCCACTTCGTGAAATAATCGATCGCCACGGCCCGCGAATCGGCAGCTGCCCCGAGCCGTTGGCAACGGGCCTACTAGGTCCATTCCCCACCTCTGTAGAGGCCAAGTTGTAGGAATTAGATGAATCGGCATTGAAGGCGGTCTCGCTGATTTCCCATTTTCTGGCATGCTTCACATTGCCGAACTAACATCTTGGCGTCGATGTTTATGGTGGGCCAATAGAATCCCTGCTTTATCGCCTTACCAGCCAAAGCTCTGGTGCCTATGTGTGCTCCACAAAATCCGCTGTGAATTTCTTTCAGAAGTTCGCGACCTTTTTCGGAGGTGATGCAGCGTAGCCAGGGCTCAGTGACTCCTGACTTGTATAATTCTCCATTTACTACTGTGTAGCCCCGAGCCCTTTGCTTCAATCTTTTTTCCTCCAATTCATCTTGTGGTTCGTGATGTCCCCTCAGATAGGCCATGATTTCTGCTCTCCAGTCTGGAATTTCCACCATATTCACGATTTGGGCCCTCGAATCTTTGATGGAAGGCTCTCTCGATGATTTCGAAGAACACGTCCGTGGTAGCTCTTGATTTACGGGCCGCCGCCTTTGCCGCCTTATCTCGCCTCATTGTTATCATCCCTTGGGATATGCCGGACCGAATACCCCTTGAAGTGTTTTTCCATTTTTCGACTTTTTCAAGATATTTCATGAGAACTAGATTTCGGCCTCGCTTTCCTTCTCAATATGTTCTTGGATTACTTTCTAATCCGTTCGATTATGAAGGTCCGCTGCCCCAAGGATTTCATTTTTCTTAATGCCGGCAGAGAGCTTCATACTCCGTTGTGTTGTTCGTGGAATGTTCATTGTTCGCGAACACTAGCCGCGCCGCGTATCTTATGACCACGCCCGTTGGGGATGTTACAACGCCCAAAATTCCGACCCTCTTGTAACACCATGCTCCATCACACCGCACTATCCAAGGTTCGGGCATATTTTCCTCGAGATTTTGAGTGGGTGAAGTCCAATCCACGACAAAAATATGTCGAACTTGCGATTTTATTGCACTTCTTCTCTCGAAGTCTACCACATACTCGTAAAGTTCAAGCACCCCACTTGACGATTCGGGTAGATGCTTCCCTATTTGCGAACAAATCATTCGGCGGTTGGTGAGGACTCTTATTCCGTGACCCTCAAAGTAATGTCTTAGCTTTCTTGCCGCCATAACGATCGCGCACGCGATCTTCTCCAATTCGAATAGAAAACCTTGGAACCGGACAATGCTTCGGAGGAAAAGTATACAAGAATTTGTCTCGAGCTTTCCTTCTTCTTCCTTTTCTTGTACCAACACCGCACTTACCGCCGAATTTGATGCGGACACATACAAAGCAAAAGCGGCGATTTTGGTTCGGGAGGACGAGAGTTTGGTCATGTTGGACAAGTAGTCCTTCGGCTCGCGAAAGGCCCCGCTTCGAGGTTCGGACCACTGGAATTTCTTGGCACTTCTGAGAACCTGGAAGAACGGTAAACTTCTTTCTGCGGCTCTGGGAATAAATCTGTTGAGGGCAGCCACTCTCCCTGTCAACTTCTGAACATCTTTCACTGAGATTGGCTCTTGCATTTCCATCAGAGCCTTTATCTTGTCAGGGTTTGCCTCAATGCCTTTCGTTGAAACTAAGCATCCAAGAACTTTCCCCTTGTGAATGCCGAACACACATTTTTCTGGATTTAGCTTCAAGTTTGCTGCCCTCATGTTCGCGAATGTTTCTGCCAAATCACTGATATGGTCTCTCCCTCCGAACACTTTTGACAACTATGTCATCCACATATGCCAAAATGTTTCTCCGAATCTCTTCGGTGCAAGACTATTGCTATCATTCTCGAAAACGTGCATCCTGCATTCTTCAGTCCCTCTGGCATTCTTACGAAACAAAATGTTCCGAAAGGAGTGATGAAACTTGTCTTCTCTTCGTCCTCTTTGCGAACTCTGATCTAATGATACCCAGAGAACATGTCCAGGAGCGAAAGCATTTCACTGTTGGCTGCATCATCCACGATTTTGTCTACCCTTTCCAAGGGGAAATTGTCCTTCTTGCATGCCTTGTTCAAGTCGGTGAAGTCCACACACATTCTCCATTTTCCATTTTTCTTCTTAACGCGGCACAAGTGTTGGCTAGCCGACCGGGTACTTGACTTCTCTCGATTACTTGGGCGTCCCGCAATCTCCGAACTCTCGCTTCCACTCGCTTTGACTTTTTCCTCGGACATTTTCCGAAGTTTCGTTTCTTGGGTGGTATTTTGTCATCCGTTTCGAGGGCATGTTCGATTATATCCCTCGTCAACACCTTGCAAGTCCTTAGCCGACCATGCGAAAACATCCTTGTTTCTATTCGAGAATCGTATGAGTTCACCGTCCTCTTCGGCGCCGAGGTTCGCCCCTATTATGACCGCTCCGTCGGGCATGTCATCCAAATACACTTTCTTTGTTTCATCTTCTCGCAGCTATCTCATTTTTCTCTTTGTCCCTCTTAGGCTCTTCATAGGTCTCCTTCCTCTCATCGTTGCTTTCACCGGTACACATTTGTTTGGCCGGGCGTGTGGCCCTTTTCTATGTTCCCGGCCTCCCGCCGATTGCCGAACACCGTGATGACCCCTTTGGGTGCGGGCATCTTCATGCATAGGAAGCGTTGCCTTATGACAAGCATCAAACTTATTCATGAAACCTCTCGCCGAAGATCGCGAGGTACGGGTGATATATGTCAACTACATCAAAAGTGAGGTTCTCCGTTCGGCATTCTCAAGATCTCCGAAAGAAACTCGGGAGTGATATTTTTCCCACCGGCTTGATGGGCTTTCCTCCGAACCCCCGCAATGGGTACTCCGGTGGATCCAACATGTGTGGCTCGCATTCATTTTCTCGAATGTTTTCGGGGAACGGGATGTCCGCCGAACTCTCGTTGTCCACCACGATTTTTCCTATGACCCACCCAAGAATATTGACCTTGATCACCATGGCGTCATTGTGAATCGCGGATTTCAACCCGAAATCTTCTTCTCGTAAAGGTGATTGGAACCTTCGCCCACTCCGGCGGGCACTGGCCATCATTGATGATGGTATTCACAGATCTGAAGTAATTGCTTCGCTGCTTCTTTGTTTCGAATTCCATAGCAGATCCGCCTGTGATTGGCATGATAGTCCCGAACGATGGCAATGCTTTGGAGTTCTGAGGTCCCGAACTTGACTGAGGCCTTGATGAGCTTTCTGGAGGCGGTGGCAAGATTTCCCGAATGGGCTGTGGTTGCTGGATTGACTGTATCGCTTGCGACTGAGGGAAGAATTGCTGCGATGGCTGCCATGCTGATTGTGATTGTGGAAATTGCTGAACTGGTACAGAGCTTGACTGCGGATTCGCGAACTGCGGTTGCCAGAAGTTCGGCCGAAACTGGGTTGGCATCGAGGATGCAATGCTCATCAGTGCTTTCTCTTGTTGGATTCTTGCCATGTTCTTCTTTGTCTCCGGGCACCCTTCGGTGCCGTGGCCTCTTCCATGATACCGGCGGTAGAAGTGGGGATCTCTTGGGTTGTGGCTCGGGAGTCCCGGGGTTCCTCTTCCTCTCCCCCTTCCTCGCGGGACCGAATCCTCCCCCCGGCACTTGGCCCGCCGTCTTGTTGCGGCCGAGAATTTCCAACACCGTTTACGTTTCGTGGATGCTCGGGGTGGTGCCCGCCAGTCATATCTCTCGCCGCCCCTGTCTTGCCTCGTTTCGTTCGGCTACTCTCTTGCGGTGATCATCATCAGACAGAATGTAATCTTCCAATTCTCGAAATAGTTCTTCAACTTTCTTAGGCTTCTTTCTTGTGAGGTGGGAAGCCGTTGGCCCCGGGGTGAGACCTTTGATCGCGTGCCTTGATCGTTGTCTTGTCATCGGCGTCGGGGATCCGAGACCTCGTTGCATGAACCTTCTCACGAAGTTCCGCAAAGGGTTCTCTCGTCCTTCTCGCTTGCGATTGTACAGATCTGAGGCTTCGGCTGTTGTGTCATGGAACATCTGAAAAGCTTGCATGAACTTTGTTTTGAGATCTACCCAGCTGTAGATCGAGTGTGGAGGCAGCAGTGAGTACCAATTCAGTACTGGTCCTTCGCAAGCTATGATGAAGGATTTGGCCAGCGCGACATCATCTCTTCCCCGCCGAGTTCACACCGACTCGTTGTCACACCCGGTTTTAAAGGCAAAACCGAATGCATTGATCACGTGTGCGCCGGGATCAAGTTACACACACGCTTAGACATTATGAATACCAAAATCGGTGCCACACGAATAAAGAGTTATTACAAACCATAGTCTTAAACGAAACTTAAACAAACGAGTTCTCGCAGCCGAACAAAATGCCTCCACAGTACCGATCGAAGACTACGCACACCTAGAACTCCTGGAAATCTTCTGGATTATCTTCAAAGTTCTCCCAGTCTGAGCAGCAAATCCGGTATTGTAGATGCAAGAGAATAAACAAGCGTGAGCACATATCGTACTCAAGCAAGGGAAAACAACATAACATGCGAGGCCATATGGTGGATGGCTAAGGTTCAAGCACTTTAGCATTTTAGTTGGTCAAGTTTTATTAGCAACCCGATTACTAAAGGTGTAAGTTCATACCAACCCAATTAAATAAGGTATAAGCATCATAAATAAAGAAATAAACCACAAATTAAACATTAAAGTTCCATAATTTAATCATGTGAGTGTCCAGCCGCTCTTGACCGTGAGCACGGCTAATCGATTAGTTTAACACTGCGGAGGTTGTACATCTTTACCCACAAGCGGCCGTAAAAGCTCCGAAGAACTTTGAACCCAACCATGCGGTGTTTGCAAGACACCATATCACACTTCCGAGGTGTGATCGCATAGGGACGCTACCCGGCCTTTACAAAGGTTCCTTAGCAAGTTATGACCCACAAGGTCCGGATCGATTAGCAAGGTATAAAGTCCCCTAGCAGGTCAATACCCCACCATAAAGAATAACTCACCCAACCCCCGCTAGAGCGAGTCCATACCCCACAAGATGCAGCCGATCCCTTGTCCTTATCAGGTAAGACCATCCCAAGCTAAAGTTTCTAATTATTCAGCCAAGACCATTGCCTATTAGTTCTTGTGGTTGTACTATTTTCCTGGGTGGTTCTCCATGTTCCGATTACACATTAAAGTGGTCTTGTAAAATAAAAGATCATAAACGGAACATGAAATAACAAAAGGTAACCAAGTTAATTAATACCAGAACCCTGTTGAGCATGCTAAGCAATAACTACCACAAGATTAAATTAATTCCCGGTATCAAGGTAAAGGTAGTAAAAAGCTAGGCATGATCCTTAATAGGTTCCCATCAAATTAATGCAAGCGAAAAGTAAAAACGGTGAATTTAAATGCATGTTATGTAGGACAAGCGGGCATGCATCAAGGAATACTTGCCTTCAACAAAGCCTTGCTGCTCAAACTCTTGCACGACCGGATCTTCAAATCCCTCGAACGAATCGCTCTCTACGATCCACAATCATCACATACAAGCATACAATAGAAATAAATAAGAAACAGTCACCAAACAGATCAAACAGATCTAAACAGTAGCATAAAACTAATCTACGCTTCGAGACGAACGCGTGGACATAAAGAACGCTAAAATCGGAGCTAAAACGACCAAGATATGGGTTCGGGAAGGTTTAGGGACTAATCTGTAAAGATTTGAAAAGGTTTTGGGCTAAAATAAAGAAAAAGGACTAAACTGTAAGAAAACTTATACGGTGGAAGGGTATTTTTGTAAATAAAGAAAATCCAGGGGCTTTTCTGCAAAAGCGCCAGGGCTGGCGGCGGGTTTGACCTAGTTGACCGGGTTGACCCGATCTAGATCCGTTGGATCTAGATCTGACGGTGGTGGTGGCTTGCGGGCGGCGGGATTGGACAGGAGCGTCGGATCTTAATCCGACGGCTCGGACCGCACGCGGCGCCGGCGGCGGGTGGCGAGGGGGACGGCGGCGGCCGGCGACGCGCACGCGGCGGCGAGCGGCGCGCCGCAAATGGAATTGAGCGGGGGGGCTCGGTTTCGTGCGCAAGCGGCACCAACACGAAGCACGGGCGATGGGGAATCCAACCAAGGCGGCGCGGAAGGCTAGGTCGCAACGGCGGCGGCGCTCCACGCGGCGGCGCGGCTCGGTGCGGCGGCGGACTCCGGCGATGGCTCCAAGGCGACGGGGGATGCACGGAGTCGACAACAAACGGCGCCGGCGGGTGGCTCACCTCCTTGCGCGGCCTCCGGATGTGCTCCACGGCGGCGAGCGGGCGACGACGGCGGCGGAAACCGAAGCGGCGGCGGCTAGGGTTTCGGCGGCGGCGGCGCACGGGGCTCGAGCGACTAGGGCACGGGCGGCTCGGGTTGGGGGGTCCCGGGAGGCGGCGGCGGCCTATAAATAGTCCCGGCGGGGCGTCCTTGGCGTGCGGGCCACGCGGAGGCGCGCGCGGGCGCGGGTCGGACCCTCGGCGGCGCGAGGCGGCGGAGTCCGAAGCGGGCACGAGAGGGATGACGGGCGGGGCCCGCCCGTCATCGGCCGGCGCGGTGGGAGGCGGGGCTTACGAGGTGGCCCCGGCCGGTCGGCGGCCGGCGGCGCGGCGCGGGGCGCGGGGCGGGCGCGGCCGCCGGGCCGGTGTGTGCGGCGGACGGGTTGGGCCGGCGGCCCGTCGTCGTCGCGGCCGGGCTAGGCTAAGAGGCCGGGCCGAAAGGGAAAGGGGGAAAGGGAAATAAAAAGAAAAAGGTTTAGCATTTTTGGTAAGGGGTTTCAAGCATTAGAATTCAATTTGAATTTGAATTCCAAAGAACCAAAATAATGCTCCAAAGCATGTATGCAACACATAAATCCTATACTCCTTATACTCCTTAAGCAATTAAATGGTTGCTAGCAAATTTTAATAAAGCCAAATTTTTAATAGAATTAGGGTGTTACACTCGTATCTCATGAGAAACTGCCTGGAGTTTCGAAACCGTTGTACTTGGGAAGAGAGACAAAGCTTGAACTTTGGCGGCCAAGGTGCCGTTTGCGGCCCTATTGGACTCGCGGCGACTCGTAATCCACGAAATGTGAGACTCCGTTTCCCGCGAAGAAGTTTTCTTTCGGGGATTCTCTCGGCAAGTGCGGGGTTTTGACGTGGTGACTCCTCGCCATAAGGAACTGTTCTCTTGTTTTTTCATTTCATCAATTTCTTTTTGTATCGCTTCTATCTGCGCTTTTGCTTTGTTCAGCTGCTCTAGCTTTTCGGAGATTTTTCTCTTTGCTTGTAATTGAGCTGCGAACTTTTCCTTGTCTTTCTGCAGCTGCTGTATCTTTTGGTGAACCATGGCTAGCTGCCTGTCTATGGCATCATCATCATCATCGACATTCTCGAACTCTTGCTGTTCAGCAGGTTGTTCTTGGATGTGAGCTGTCTTTTCTGCTCTTGCCTTCATGAGGGCTTCGAGCTTTTCTCTTCGTTCTTGGTCTGTTACGTTCGAGGATTCAGGAATAAACGAGGTTTCATTCCCTTGGGTAGGAAGGCGATCATCCTGGTTTGCCTGTGCTGGAGCATTCTTCTTGGATTTCTTTTGAGGTGGCATCGTGAGCTTCTTTTTCGGCTGAGACACGGTGGGCGCCAATGTTGGGGGGGACCCGAAAAATTCGGATAACAACCCTAACACGAGTAAGAGTTCTCAACACGTTCAAGTACAAAGTTAGAGCGCAAAGAGACTGTGATTCTCTCTACAAGTAGCACAAGTTCCAAAAGAGTCTGAATCTGTTTACACGTGCCCTTGCGCCCCCTTTTATAGGGAGATGAAGGGACTTTTACATACCGATAACACCCCTAGCCTCAGAGAATATTCCTAGTGTGAACGCATACATGATTGTCTTTTTTATCTAACATATTTACAAATCTGCCATTAGTTCACACTCTAAACCCGGACTTTCTGGGACTACAACTTTGACTTTGCTTCTCCCCTGGTTCGCGAATGTCCTCGCACGAAACTCCCGAACTAGGTCTTCAACAGATTCCCGAAGTGACCCTTGCTTCCCAGCTGGTTCGTGCATGTCCACGCGCCTGAGCTCCGAACAGAGTCTTCATCGATTCCCGAATCGGCGCTTCTCCGAAATTCGGACCATCACCGCTGAGATTCCGGGCTCCCGCATGTTCGTGACGCCACCTATTCGCCGAATCAAGATTACCGAACTCTGCACATTCGCGAATTCGAGACTTTACGAGGTTCCATGCTTCCGAGAATCGCGAATTCCCTGCTTCGAAAAACATGCTTTGAGAACTTCGTTAAGCTCAACGTTTCGAGGGTGACGGGTTTTCCTGAATTCCCCAACAATTGGGAGGGTCTGCCTTGCACTGTTTCATTCTAAAAAAATTAAAAATTCAAATATCCTCTCAAGAAAAAGGTACATGATTGTAGGTTTCCGCGCGTGGCCCAAATTAGGCAGCCATCACCGGGGGCTAGCTAGTCTTCGACCCCAACAGGATCATTTCGGTCAGCCAGCTTTGAACACGCTAACACCCTCACAGACGCGAAAGATGACAGAAAGCAACAATATACGGCAGCCCTGTACACAGACGCGAAAGATCACAAACAACAATGACACATGCTGCGTGGAATTTTCCACACGAGTATACAAGTGCTCGATCGGCGGCTAACCAATTCTGATGATATCTGAGCATACAAATATTAGGTGTACGTAGGGGTTGACCTAAAATCAGCACCTCACGCCAAGCACACAGCAAGCCGAACAAAGCTGGCTTAACACACGTGCCGAATCCGAAGCGTGTCAGTCAATTTTCCCTGAAACTGACAAAGGATGAAAATAGTTAGATAAAACCTAAAACTTACCTAGTGGTACCAGACAGTTCCGTATTTACGGCTACAAAGCCAAATCAAAACACATATAGCTACAACAAGCTATCTGTTAGCAATTTGAATACCATCCGGGAGCTTTAAAACATGTAAACAAGATATAGCCGAATGCATGACGTAAGCATGACGAAAGATCGGTCTTTGTCTAAACAAAGTTGCAGCACGTGATCGTTACTGATTTTAAAGTGTAAATTACAATAAAATAAATAAAAGTGAAGCATGATTATAAATTTGCAATGAATATGCATGCATAGGTGAAGGACCGAAACGGCGAACCAGAGAGGGGGGGAGTGAATGGGAGCCGATAAAAATTCTATTCAAGAATTCGGCCTATGAACCCAAATTCACTCGTGCACCTCCGCAAGCTTCTCTTGCCAAGTTCACGTAGCCACTGGAGTGCTACTGAACCTAGGAACAAGACCCGAACAACAGCCTCAACACACACGCAGCGGAAACTCACACGACAAGGCTGCTGGCAAAGACAAACCGGTCAGGCCGGTTTCTGAAACCGGTCGGACCGCTCCTGTTGGACTTAGCCTCACGAGGGCAGGGAAAAACCGGTCAGACCGGTTAGGCAAACCGGTCAGACCGATTCTGTCCGGAAATTCCCCAGACCCCCAAACACTTCAAAAGCCTTTCAACATCCGAACAAACGAAGCCATGGAGCAAGAAAGACTTCCTTGTTCAAAGATCTTTCTCGACGAGCCCCCACCGGGCGAAACCGGTCGACCGGTTTGGGAAACCGGTCGTGCCGGTTTTAGCCTCGAACGAGCCGAGAAGAACACGGCCCCGCGGGTCAACTCCCCCAAAACCAAATCTCAATCTCCCGAATCGCTCCACGGACTTGAACAAGACTTTGGGGATATCAGGAACACCTCATGAGGAGTCCATAGCCAAGTTTAATCCCACCAAATCTCGTCCAAAAAGGAGGAATCAAAGAAATCCCGCCAAAAGCACTACCAACCCAAGAACTCAAGAAACCCCAAAATCGAGCACTTTTCCTCACGGATTTGGGAGGGGAATCACAGCCCAAAGAACCACGAAGGGTTCCCACAAATTTCCCCCATCAAATCCCCAAAGGAAAGGTCCCGAAAACACCGCAAAGAAATCACCGGGAGAGGGCTCCGAAAATCACCACCAAGAACAATCGGGAAAAACACATTCAAACCTTGAGGAATCACGCCGAATCATCTATACATGAAACAAGGATTCGTACAAGGTCTAGCAAGCCGCCCGATCATCCATCCCTCTCTACAAGATTTCTCCGTGAAGCTCTCTTGCTAGTCCTAAGGAAAACCTAAAGAAAATAGGAAGAAAATAGGAAAACTAATGAGCTAGGGTTCCAAGAGTTGGCTGCCAACCTCTCACCTCTTGGGTTATATAGGCGGCAACCGAATGTCTAAAATGCCCCTCTCTACTAACTAGGGATACATGCCCCTCAAGGGCGGATTCGGAATTCTTGATGTATTCACCATCTGGACGGATGCCCGCCGACCGCACCCGCCGTAGCCTCAACGCAAGCCTTGCGATCCCGACGCGTGTCCTCCGCTTCGAAGCTTCCGGCGCCTCGCGACCCCAAACCGGTCGACCGGTTCTCCAAACCGGTCGACCGGTTTTGGCCGCAGCCAGCCCACACCCGATCTTCGGCCTCGGCTTTGTGGCTCGGCCCGAGTAACCCGGTGATTTTCTCGGTGAACCACCGCAAACCCCGCGAACTTGATGTAGCCTCCGCCAATCACCACTCATGACTTGGCTCCCATGAAGTCCCGGCTCGACCTTGGTTTTGAGGCTCAACCAAGAAACCGTCCACGACTTCATCTTGCCGTTCATGCCACCATGCGGCCCGCACTTGACCCCCGCCGGCCACCGGTCCCTCGAACAAAGCCTACTTGTCTTCTCCACACCCGGAGGCCTCACCGGCGACGACCTTACGCGCTTGTTCTTCACCCGCACCAACACGAGTCAAGCCGCAACCTCGCACCTGCAATACTTAGCCAAGAATCGTCCACACAACGTTGTCAATCACTCATCACACAAGGAAGCGACCATCCACCGGTCTTCGAACCACACATGGTCCTCAATCTCCCCCTTGATGAGTGCATTGACAACACCCACATGAAAGTAACAAGTGAGAAAAGAAAAAGAAAAGAAACAAACAAAAAGAAACTCCAACAAGCGATCGAAAGCCAAACAAAGGCAAAGATCAAGATCACTTGAAGAAAGCAAGTCTCGGACCCCTTAGGCAAGGGCAACGGCTCGACACATCCGAGACAAAAACCATGCTCAAGCAAAGAGCACCAACCACCAAAGCACACAAGAGCTCCCCCCCGCACGTAAGCAAGCTCCCCCCGATCAAGTGCCAACTCAGAGCACAAACCGGTCGACCGGTTCCCATAACCGGTCGACCGGTTCCACCAAAACCGGTCGACCGGTTTCCACAACCGATGTGCCGATTTCACAGCAGACCACACCCCAAAAGCCAAAAATGCAAAAGAAATGCACAAGCTCCCCCTTGACACTTGGGATAGATTCCAGGGATACAAAACAACTTTTCTCCACCTTCCTTTCTCCCCCTTGTTGCCAATGCATGAATCAGGGCACAAATGCAATCTAGAGCTTCTCAAGTATACAAAATTCATCACAAGATGCTACACATGTCCAAATGAGCAAGCTAGATACTCTACAGGTTTGTATGGACCTCAACTACATGATCACCAAGTTTCACAACCATTGGACAAGGCTAACAAGGATTTGAGTAATTTTGCGAAAAGTTACTCTCTCACACGCAAAAACCTAGACATGAGCAAAACATGCCAAAATGGCAAAGCCACACAAACTTCATGCTAGGACAGCCATTCTAATCATAAGACCATCACAAACACCCATAAGCACCTCATGTCATGTCAAAGCCACCGAGCCATGTGCCTACTTCTATGTATGAGACTTCTCATTGGTAGGCATCATGCAACGGTTTAGCACCCAAAGCAAATTAAATTCAGCACATATGACATGGGAGCACATTTCCAAGCATTTTTCATTTCATTTTCAGATTTGTAAATGGTACATGAAATGTCTTTGCGACAAAAAGGAACTTATGCCCCTCCACAAGATGAAGCAAGAGGGCTAAACATTCATGATGGCAAATGAGCCTTTGGCCCCATATGATCAATAAACTAGCTATCCAACCACAAATTAAGCATAGCAAAGCCACTAAAACATGTCAAGATCATATAAAGGCATTTACACATGAGAGAGCATACATGTGACATTTTTCAAAAACATAGCCATCAACCATGGATTATTCATCAAGATCATCAAGAGCTAAGCCAAACTAACCATAGCATACCAAACAAGCTCACAAAGACATATATCTCATTCCATGGTGAACAATGTATATAAGAGAAGCTTTTCCTATCCAATGCATATGATACAAAATGCATGCAATCTAAGATACAAGGATGCCTATACATCATGTTACATATGCCATGCCAAATGCAAGAAATGCACAAAGGAAAGCTATACATATGCTACAAACCGGCTCCTCGAGGGGAGGCAAAACGGGCTCGACACCACCGGCAAAAGAAAGCTCCCACACACCCAACTCGAGAAATCAAACACACACCAAGTTCCCCCCGCGGACGAGTGAAAGTTGCTTGATCTAGGGGTTTGGTGAAAATATCGGCTAGTTGGTCATGTGTGGGTACATGGATCAAAGCTATCTTCCCTTTCTCGACGTTGTCTCTCGGTAAAATGATACCTCACTTCTATGTGTTTGGTTTTGGAATGGAGCACCGGGTTCTTTGCAACGCTTATGGCACCGGTGCTATCACATTGAAGTGGGACATGGGTATACTCCTCACCAAAGTCACTCATGGTGTAGGTGATCCAAAGGAGCCGAGAGCAACAACTAGCGGCGGCAACATACTCGGCTTCGGTCGTGGATTGAGCAACACTCGACCGCTATGCGGGAAGACCAAGACACCAAAGAAGAACCCAAAAACTCGGCAAGTCCCGAAGTGGACTTCCTATCCAACCGACACCCGCAAAATCCGCGTCCGAAAAGCCATGAAGCGCCAAAGAAGAGAACGCGGAGTACCAAAGGCCGAAGTCGGGAGTGTGACGCAAGTACCCGAAAATTCTCTTCACCGCTTGCCGATGCGAAGTCCTCGGAGACGCTTGAAAACGAGCGCACGGACACACCGAGAATCGTATGTCCGGCCTCGTCGCCGTCAAGTAGAGGAGTGACCCGATCATGCTCCGTACTCCTTCTCCGGTCCACGTGTTCACCTTCCTCGTCCGCATCAAGAGTCGTAGTCGTACTCATCGGCGTCGTCATAGCCTTGGAGTCCTCCATCTTGAACTTCCTCACAATGTCCTTGGTGTCCTTAGCTCGGTGCACAAATGTTCCTTCCTTTGATTGCTTGATTTGTAGCCCGAGGAAGAACTCGCAACTCGCCCATCATGCTCATCTCAAACTCCCCGCTCATATCATCTCGCAAACCTCGCAACAAGAGAGTTAGACGATCCACCAAAGACACTATCATCCACGTACACCCGCACAATCGGGATATCTCTCGCCCTCGCCTCGGCAAAAACAAGGTCTCGATCGACCTTCCCCATCTCAAAACCTCTCTCAAACAAGAACCCCCTCAACCTCGCCATACCAAGCTTTAGGCGCCGCTTCAACCCATACGAGCCGCCTTCCTCAACTTGTACACCCTAGGTGGGGGTACCTCTCACTCTCAAATTCCGGAGGTCGCCTCACATACACTTCTTCCTCCAACACTCCATTCATAAAAGCACTCTTCACATCCATTTGGTGCAACTTGAACCCTTTAGCCACAGAAAAGGCTAGAAGGATCCTAATCGCCTCCAAACGGGCTACGGGAGCAAAGGTCTCCTCGTAGTCGATCCCCTCCTTCTGACTGAACCCCCTGAGCAACAAGTCTCGACTTGTTCCTCACAACCTCACCCTTCTCTCCCTCTTTGTTTTTCCACACCCACTTTGTACCAATCGGCTTACACCCTGGGGGAGGGTCAACCAACTCCCACACCCGATTCCTCTCAAAGTTCTCCAACTCCTCATGCATCGAGTTAACCCAATTGTGATCGATAGTGCGTGTCCAATGTCTTTGGGCTCGAAAGAAGCAACAAATGCAGCATGAGCAAAATGGGAATTGTTTCGAACCCTCGACCGTGTAGTGCGTTCATTCATGTCGCCGATGATCCTCGAAGCCGGGTGATCCACCCGAACTCGCCGGGGAGGTTCTCGCCTCGAAGCTACCTCCCCCTCAACATCGCCTTCTCCTCGTTCTTGATTTGTCGTCGTAGGTGTAGCAGAGGGTCCATCCATCATCGTCGTCGAAGTAGTGGGTACATGTTCGGCCGGTGGCACCGCACCACCATCCTCATCATCACCATGTTCATGCTCCTCCTCCCGAAAGATCTCCTCGCCAAGCTCGTCATCACTCGCACACTCAAAGACAAGCCGACTACGTGGCTCGTCTCGTCGAAGGTTACCTCGCAAGTCTCCACGATTTGGTTAGTTTCAAGATTGAGCACACGATATGCTCTAGAATGAGATGCATAACCAAAGAAAATGCCATCGACAGACCTAGCCTCAAACTTATCCAACTTCCCGCCTTTCTTCGAATGAAACACTTGCAACCAAAGACATGGAAGTGACTCACTTTGGGTGTGCAACCATGCATCAACTCATAGCATGTCTTCTTCTTGTGCACTCGAGGTATATCCCTGTTCGACACATAGCACGCGGTGTTCACCGCCTCGGCCCCAATACCTCCTCGGAGTCCTATGCTCATCAAGCATCGTCCGAGCCATCTCTCACAAGGTCCCGTTCTTCCTTTCCACAACACCATTCGGGGAGGCGTATACGGACTCGAAAACTGGTGCTCAAGACCCAAGTCATGACAAAAGGTTTCAAAACGAGAGTTCCTGAATTCCGAGCCATTATCACTGCGGATAGCTCGTATGGCATCTCCGTGCCTCTCGTTCCTCAACCTCAAGACTAGATCTCGAACAAAACAAAACGTCTCCCCCTTATCCTCGAGAAAGAACACCCACGCATACCGAGAATAGTCGTCCACCACAACAAGGACATACCACTTCCCACCCGCAGATCGCACACGAGCTGGGCCAACAAGGTCCATATGGAGCAGCTCGCATGGACGCTCAGTCATCACATCGGTGAGAGGCGGGTGAGAAGAGGCCACCATCTTGGCATGCCTACACGGAGCACAAACCAACTCTTTCTCAAGCTTCAACCGTGGCAATCCTCGGACCAAATTGAGTTTACTCAAGCGAGACAAAAGGTCAAAGCTCAAGTGACCCAACTTCCTATGCCACTTCCACAACTCACTCGAAGAACCGCCCAAGAAACAACGCTCAACACCCGAAGACCGAGAAAAATCAGCACGAAACACCGACCCTCGGGAACGACCATACAAACAAGGTCCCCTCGAGAGTCCACAATCCGAGAACCACCAGGCCGAAACAACACCTCAAAACCCTCATCCAACAACCGAGACACGTAAAGCAAATTGTACCCCGCCGATTGAACAAGAGCAACACGCCTCGAGTGATCTTGTCACTCACTTTTATCTCACCTTCGAAAGCACACGCCCACGCCCATTGTCCCCAAAAGTGATGTACCTCTTCGTCACCACCGGGACGAGACTTGAGAACCACCCCCCCGTCTCCGGTCATATGCCTCGAACAACCGGAGTCAATCAACCAAATGTTCTTCAAGTCTCCCACCCGAAAATCAAAAATAGGCACGTGAGCGAACAAACGACTCAAAGACCGGGGTTAGTACCAAAGGAGGAAAACCGGTGCCGAGCCATTTGCTCGAAAGTGGGGTTAGCACCAACCAAAACATCTCTCCTACCAAAGCTACCTCCACGAACACCACCACGGTAACCACCCTGAGGGAACCACCCCTCTCTGCCTGGAGGAGGACCAAAACCACGCAAGAAAGCCCGTGGAACGTCCTTGCTCTCCAACTCAACGCCACGACTCCTCCAATCCCCGTATTGAGCACGAGGAAGAGAACGCCTAGCAAACTGACCACCTGCACTCTTTCCAGCCCAACCACCAGAACCACGACTACCAGAAACAACCCTCGCACCTGAGCACGAAAACCAAGCTTGTCATTCCGCAGTCCCCAAACCGGTCTGACCGGTTCCAAAACCGGTCTGACCGGTTTCACTTCTCCAGCAGCACCTCCTGCACTCTTCCGATCACCCCAAGCCGGAACTATCCTCACACTCGCCTTGGCCCTGGGCATCTGCACACGAGGCTTAAGTACACCGCTGGAGGGGTGAAACTTATCCCCGTTAGCCCACTCCTTCGCCATTTTCTCCTCTCGCTTCCTCTTGAAGCAAAACTCCTCCTTGTGGCCATCTCTTCCACAATAGCCACAATGGAACCTCACAAGCTTAGGCTTAGGCTTGGGATGTGGTCGCTCACTCGGTTTCTCTCCACTCAAATCCTCCACCGGTTTCTCACCACTAGCATTCTCACTCTCCTTCCCAAAGAACACTTTCCCCCGAAGTGCTCACAAACTTGATAGGCTTTTGTAGGTCATTTGTGGGTGTAGGAAACACGGGTGGTGCTGGGGTTGTGTCTAGTCGGTTCCTTAGATGGTTAGGTTTTGGTGGGAAATCATTTTTGTGGTGGGTTTTTGGTGGCTCCGGGATATTCTCTCCACTTCCCTCACCAACCTTGTTTGCCCCAAGCCCTTCACCATCTTGCCTCTTAAAGGCCTCGATCATCATCCTCAACTGAGGCTCGTGACCGGACAACCAACCCATCAACTTCCTCAAATCATCATTCTCATCCTGCAAACGATCAACATAATGTGCAAGCTCCAAATTTTTCAATGCATGCATTTCACGGAGTAGAGCAAGATGTAGGCATGGGTTCCTTCAATTTAGCCTCGAGCGAACTAGTGTAAGCATGCATCTCATCAATCTTAGCATGCAAAACAGGGCAAGAAGTGCAAGCACCTAGCAAAGCAGGTCTAGACTTAAGCTCAGCCACTTCAACCCTAAGCACATCTAGTTCCTCACACTTGGAGGCATGCTTTTCCTTGAACAAAGCAAGATCAGCAAGGAAAATAGAGCAATCGGCACAATCATTCTCATCAGAGACAACAGGGCTAGCCTTAAGCGAATCAATCTCAAGCTTGCTATCAAGCACCTGTGTCTCTAGCTCGGCCCACTCTAGTCCTAGCATCCTCGAGTGAAGCCCTAAGCTCTTTCCTCATTTTCTTGGCCTCTCTAAGCATGTCATCACGGTTATCAAGCAAAGAGCCAAGCCTCTCATTCTCCCTGGCGCAAGAAGGGAAGCTCATCACGCACCTCGTCGTCGGACTCGCAGTCCGAGTCGCTCCGTGTGCTCTTCTTGCTGCCGGAGCTCAACGCCATGGTGCGGAAGCCGTCTCTCGCGAAGCGGCCTCACCCCGCTCGGTGTTCTTGGACGACCTCTTGTTCTTGCGGCGATCTCCCTCGTCGTCGCCGCCGCTCGAGCTCGAGGTGGAGTACGCGGAATCGGAGTCGACGTCGCTCGCTCCAACCATCGCTCGGGCCTTGCCTCGCCCTCCTTCTTCCTCGATCGTCGCTCGTCCTTGTACTTGTTCTTGTGCTTGCTCTTGTGGTCGCGCCTCGAACGGTACTTGTCATCGTTCTTCCTCGGCTTGTGCTTGTAGCCGTCCTTGTTCTCGGTCTTCTCCGGGCGTCGGCGACAAAGTGTCCCGCTTGCCGCATCGGAAGCAAGTCCTCGTGTTCCTCCTCATGTTCACGCGGTTCTCGTGCGGCCTCTCGAACCGCCTCGTCACCGCCGCCGGCTCGTCCTCTCCAAGGTCATCAAACTCCTCATCCGGCATAGACATCAAAGAGGAAAACGAGAACATCCCGGTGGATGGGTTAGAGTTAGTCTTTCCTTTGGAACCACCAACGAGGGCAAGACTATGGGAATCGGTCGGTCCCTCGAGCTTGGCGCTCATGCCCCTATCCACCTCGCCCGACTTGAGCTTCGAGAACGGCTCGTTCACCGTCGAGTATCATACCGCTCCGACTCGACTATGGCCTCGAACTTTCCGCCCCATATCGTACGATCCAAAGAGTGTAAGAGCTTGATCGCTCTATCATGATCATCGTACGGGAGCACGTCCACATTGGCCCTCATGTTGTTCACCACCACCGTGAACCTCTCGAAACAAGGCATCGATGGACTCACCTAGGGAGATGAGTGAAGTTCTCGTACTCTCTCCGTAGGTCGCATACAACCGTGCCTCGAACCTCGGGCGTTCCCAACATGAGCCTCCTTCAACACCGCCCAAATCCTACAAGCCAAGTGCTCGGTGTGCACCCGATCGAACTCGGGCCGACACAAAGCACGAAACAAGTAGTCGACCGCCTTATTGTTGGCGTCGAATCCGTCCCTCGACCCCGGAGCAAGGAAATCCATCGCGCCGGACATAGCCTCGTGTCCACCGTGACATCCCAAAGCAAACGACCCTTTCCGCGGAGGAACGCACCCATCCGCTTGCTCCACATCCGGTAGTTCTTGCCATCGAAGTGTGGAGGACCCGAACCCTCGTTCCCCGGTACGCCATCCTTGGATCTTAGACTCGGTTAGAGTCAACAAAGACCCGAACCGGCTCGATACCACTTGAAGGACCGAAACGGCGAACCGTAGAGGGGGGGGGGAGTGAATGGGAGCCGATAAAAATTCTATTCAAGAATTCGGCCTATGAACCCAAATTCACTCGTGCACCTCCGCAAGCTTCTCTTGCCAAGTTCACGTAGCCACCGGAGTGCTACCGAACCTAGGAACAAGACCCGAACAACGGCCTCAACACACACGCAACGGAAACTCACACGACAAGGCGGCCGGGCAAAGACAAACCGGTCGGGCCGGTTTCGAAACCGGTCGGACCGCTCCCGTTGGACTTAGCCTCACGAGGGCGAGGGAAAAACCGGTCGACCGTTAGGCAAACCGGTCGTACCGATTCCGTCCCGTAAACTCCCCAAGACCCCCAAACACTTCAAAAGCCTTTCAACATCCGAACAAACGAAGCCATGGAGCAAGAAAGACTTCCTTGTTCAAAGATCTTTCTCGACGCCCCATCGGGCGAAACCGGCCGAGGCCGGTTTGGGAAACCGGTCGGGGCCGGTTTTAGCCTCGAACGAGCCGAGAAGAACACAGCCCCGCGGGTCAACTCCCCCCAAAACCAAATCTCAATCTCCCGAATCGCTCCACGGACTTGAACAAGACTTTGGGGATATCGGGAACACCTCATGAGGAGTCCATAGCCAAGTTTAATCCCACCAAATCTCGTCCAAAAAGGAGGAATCGAAGAAATCCCGCCAAAGGCGTACCAACCCAAGAACTCAAGAAACCCCAAAATCGAGCACTTTTCCTCACGGATTTGGGAGGGGAATCACGCCCAAAGAACCACGAAGGGTTCCCACAAATTTCCCCCATCAAATCCCCAAAGGAAAGGTCCCGAAAACACCGCAAAGAAATCACCGGGAGAGGGCTCCGAAAATCACCACCAAGAACAATCGGGAAAAACACATTCAAACCTTGAGGAATCACGCCGAATCATCTATACATGAAACAAGGATTCGTACAAGGTCTAGCAAGCCGCCCGATCATCCATCCCTCTCTACAAGATTTCTCCGTGAAGCTCTCTTGCTAGTCCTAAGGAAAACCTAAAGAAAATAGGAAGAAAATAGGAAAACTAATGAGCTAGGGTTCCAAGAGTTGGCTGCCAACCTCTCACCTCTTGGGTTATATAGGCGACAACCGAAAGTCTAAAATGCCCCTCTCTACTAACTAGGGATACAATCCCCTCAAGGGCGGATTCGGAATTCTTGATGTATTCACCATCGGACGGATGCCCGCCGACCGCACCCCGCGTAGCCTCAACGCAAGCCTTGCGATCCCGACGCGTGTCCTCCGCTTCGAAGCTTCCCGCGCCTCGCGACCCCAAACCGGTCGACCGGTTCTCCAAACCGGTCGGGACCGGTTTTGGCCGGACGACCACACCCGATCTTCGGCCTCGGCTTTGTGGCTCGCCCCGAGTAACCGGTGATTTTCTCGGTGAACCACCGCAAACCCCGCGAACTTGATGTAGCCTCCGCCAATCACCACTCATGACTTGGCTCCCATGAAGTCCCGCTCGACCTTGGTTTTGAGGCTCAACCAAGAAACCGTCCACGACTTCATCTTGTCGTTCATGCCACCATGCGGCCCGCACTTGACCCCCGCCGGCCACCGGGTCCCTCGAACAAAGCCTACTTGTCTTCTCCACACCCGGAGGCCTCACCGCGACGACCTTTCGCGTTTGTTCTTCACCCGCACCAACACGAGTCAAGCCGCAACCTCGCACCCGCAATACTTAGCCAAGAATCGACTCCACACAACGTTAGCCGCAACCCTCGCACTCGCAATACTTAGCCAAGAACTGGCCCACACAATGTCAAGTTAATCACTCATCACACAAGGAAGCGACCATCCACCTGGCCCCGAACCACACATGGTCCTCGCAGGCCATCCACAAGCTAGAGAGAGAGGAGGGAGATCTTCCCGGAGGGGGATCGACCACCTCGAAGGAAAGCATCTACTGGAAAAGAGAAGAAGGAAGACACCGTCAGAAGGGTGACCATGATCAACGGTGCTATGTCTAGCACCTTGATGGGGTAATCTCCTTATTCATCCATGAGTTGTAATCGATCTTGAGATGTAATCGTACTTTGTTGGATTATCTATCTATCATCTTGTGTTGAATATACCTTAATGCTTAAGGTTAGCTACCATGCCGTAAAGGGAGTAGAGCTCCAATGCTCCCTTGGACCCATTCAATACACCGTGTCCATCATAGGTCTAGTCACGATTACCTTCGCGTAGTGACAGTACGAGGGGAGGGAAAAACGAAACCGTGGTCAAAACCCCCGATTGATTAGATTGGTTTTCATGTTTAAAGCGATTGCATGTTCTAGTATCGTAGACCCATGGGTGAGTGTCTCCTATCTTGATAGCTTAATCATTCTCTCTAGTGTAGTCTAGTCGTTTTCTAGTTTAATCATAGTTAAGGTTTAAGTAGTTAGTGAGTAGAGGTAGATCAAACGCTTGTAATCCCCTTGCTCCGCGGATTGGATAAGAACCTTGGGGAATCCCGTGGTGAAAAAGGTGTAGATCCGTACGCTTGCGGATCGTAGGTGGATACGTCTTTTATCCGTCAACAAGCCCCTTTTTCTGGCGCCGTTGCCGGGGAGCATGCTAGTTTACATCGTTTGGTTTGCATCTAACTTAGTTTTATATTTAGTTTATCTTTTGTTTACTAATATCTAACACATATTACCTAGAAAACAAATTTGTTTGTTTTTGTTTTTGTTTTTTATCTTGTTGTCTAGATGGCGTTCGTCAATTAACCCATGGAAGAACCAGAGAAATCACTAAGGGATTACGCTAGCCCTCGATGTGATGACATAAGAGTACAAGAGTCAGATTCGAAGCTCGAAGCGACCAAGTATGAAATCAAATCCAAGATCATCGAGATGGTGGCGGCAAACCCGTTTGAAGGGATGGTTACGGAGAACCCATATAGACACATAAGGCTTTTCACGACACTATGCAACACCATGCGTCAAGAAGGAGTTCCTGATGAATGGTTCAAATGGAATCTCTTTCCCTACTTACTTGCCGGTGAAGCAAAGACATGGTACTCGTTTGCGTCCTTTGGAAGTTGGAAGGCAATTGGAACAAGTTGACAAAGAAGTTTTGCGAGAAGTTCCTTCCAATTAGCAAGGTTCAACATCTAAGGTGGCAAGTGATCACTTTCACACAAGGAGAAGAGGAAGGGATAGACCAAGCTTGAAATAGGTTTAATGATTTGATCGAACAAGGACCAAGACTCCTCGCTTTCTCCGGGTACGTACTCTGCATACATTTTTCTTTTCCCTAACCCCTAGTTGCATGCAACACATCCAAATGTGTGCAGGTGGGGATCTCATGGAGAAAACACTCACTTTAAGCCGCTCAACTTCTAGAAAAAATTCGTAAAGGGGTCGCTATGCGAAAAAGATTGGGAAACAAGACTTGCGAAGAGCCGTAACATAACTCGAGGATGAAGAAGTGTGATGAATTTTCTAAAGAGGTAACCTCGTAAGTCACAAAAGAGGAGCCAATCCTGAAAAAGCTTGAATAAGAACACATCAAGTCAAGAACCACCCTGAGCATTGACTTCGCCGTATAAAATGAAACAAACAAGAGAAGCATGTCAAGCGCGAAGCCACCAGTGGAGTTAGAACCAATGGATTGGGTTCTTCCTATCCGATGCATATGATACAAAATGCATGCAATCTAAGATACAAGGATGCCTATACATCATGTTACATATGCCATGCCAAAAGCAAGAAGTGCACAAAGGAAAGCTATACATATGCTACAAACCGGCTCCTCGAGGGGAGGCAAAACGGCTCGACACCACCGCAAAGGAAAGCCCCCACACACCCAACTCAAGAAATTAAACACACACCAAGTTCCCCCGCAAACGAGTGAAAGTTGCTTGATCTAGGGGTTTGGTGAAAATATCGGCTAGTTGGTCATGTGTGGGTACATGGATCAAGGCTATCTTCCCTTTCTCTACGTTGTCTCTCGGGAAATGATACCTCACTTCTATGTGTTTGGTTTTGGAATGGAGCACTCGGGTTCTTTGCAACGCTTATGGCCCTGGTGCTATCACATTGAAGTGGGACATGGGTATACTCCTCACCAAAGTCACTCATGGTGTAGGTGATCCAAAGGGAGCGAGAGCAACAACTAGCGTGCACATACTCGGCTTCGGTCGTGGATTGAGCAACACTCGACGCTACGAGAAGACCAAGACACCAACGAAGAACCCAAAAACTGGCAAGTCCCGTAGAGACTTCCGTCCAACCGACACCCGGCAAAATCCGCGTCCGAAAAGCCATGAAGCGCCAAAGAAGAGGACGCGGAGTACCAAAGGCCGAAGTCGGGAGTGTGACGCAAGTACCCGAAAATTCGCTTCTTTCGCTTGCCGATGCGAAGTCCTCGGAGACGCTTGAAAACGAGCGCACGTACACACCGAGAACCGTTAATGTCCGGCCTTGTCGCCGTAAGTAGAGGAGTGACCCGATCATGCTCCGGTACTCCTTCCGGGTCCACGTGTTCACCTTCCTCGTCCGCATCAAGAGCCGTAGTTGTACTCATCGGCGTCGTCATAGCCTTGGAGTCCTCCATCTTGA
The DNA here is from genome assembly GCA_947561735.1 of Cenchrus americanus. Taxonomy (NCBI): domain Eukaryota; kingdom Viridiplantae; phylum Streptophyta; class Magnoliopsida; order Poales; family Poaceae; genus Cenchrus; species Cenchrus americanus. The sequence goes on along the minus strand of OX387241.1, from coordinate 261,469,891 downwards.
ATTTCCTCACAATGTCCTTGGTGTACTTAGCCCTCGATGTACAAATGTTCCTTCCTTTGTTTGCTTGATTTGTAGCCCAAGGAAGAACCGCAACTCACCCATCATGCTCATCTCGAACTCCCTGCTCATATCATCCGCAAACCTCGCAACAAGAGAGTTAGACGAGCCACCAAAGACAATATCATCCACGTACACCCCGCACAATCGAATATCTCTGCCCCCTCTCGCAAAAACAAGGTCCGATCGACCTTCCCCATCTCAAAACCTCTCTCAAACAAGAACCCCCTCAACCTGCCATACCAAGCTCTATGGCGCTGCTTCAACCCATACAGCGCCTTCCTCAACTTGTACACCGGTGGGGGTACTTCTCACTCTCAAACCCCGAAGGTCGTCTCACATACACTTCTTCCTCCAACACTCCATTCGAGAAAAGCACTCTTCACATCCATTTGGTGCAACTTGAACCCTTTAGCCGTAAAAGGCTAGAAGGATCCTAATCGCCTCCAAACGGGCTACGGGAGCGAAGGTCTCCTCGTAGTCGATCCCCTCCTTCGGCCCGAACCCCCGAGCAACAAGTCTCGACTTGTTCCTCACAACCTCACCCTTCTCTCCCTCTTTGTTTTTCCACACCCACTTTGTACCAATCGGCTTACACCCCGGGGAGGGTCAACCAACTCCCACACCTCGATTCCTCTCAAAGTTCTCCAACTCCTCATGCATTGAGTTAACCCAATTGTGATCGGATAGTGCGTGTCCAATGTCTTTGGGCTCAAAAGAAGCAACAAACGCAGCATGAGCAAAATGGGAATTGTTTCGAACCCTCGGCCGTGTAGTGCGTTCATTCATGTCGCCGATGATCCTCGAAGCCGGGTGATCCACTTGAACTTGTCGGGGAGGTTCTCGCCTCGAAGCTACCTCCCCCTCAACATCAGCTTCTCCTCGTTCTTGATTTGTCGTCGTAGGTGTAGCGAGAGGGTCCATCCATCATCGTAGTCGAAGTAGTGGGTACATGTCCAGCTGGGGGAACGACACCGCCATCTTCATCATCACCATGTTCATGCTCCTCCTCTCCGAAAGATCTCCTCACCAAGCTCATCATCACCTACACACTCAAAGACAAGCCGACTACGTGGCTCGTCTCGTCGAAGGTTACCTCGCAAGTCTCCACGATTTGGTTAGTTTCAAGATTGAGCACACGATATGCTCTAGAATGAGATGCATAACCAAAGAAAATGCCATCGACGAGACCTAGCCTCAAACTTATCCAACTTCCTCGCCTTTCTTCGGAATGAAACACTTGCAACCAAAGACATGGAAGTGACTCACCTTGGGTGTGCGACCATGCATCAACTCATAGCATGTCTTCTTCTTGTGCACTCGAGGTATATCCCGTTCGACACATAGCATGCGGTATTCACCGCCCTCGCCCCAATACCTCCTCGGAGTCCTATGCTCATCAAGCATCGTCAGAGCCATCTCGCACAAGGTCCTGTTCTTCCTTTCCACAACACCATTACGGGGAGGCGTATACGGACTCGAAAACCGGGTGCTCAAGACCTAAGTCATGACAAAAGGTTTCAAAACGAGAGTTCTGAATTCCGAGCCATTATCCCTTTGCGGATAGCTCGTATGGCATCTCCGTGCCTCTCGTTCCTCAACCTCAAGACTAGATCTCGAACAAAACCAAACGTCTCCCCCTTCTCCTCAAGAAAGAACACCCATGCATACCGAGAAAAGTCGTCCACCACAACAAGGACATACCACTTCCCACCCCCAGATCGCACACGAGCTGGGCCAACAAGGTCCATATGGAGCAGCTCGCATGGACGCTCAGTCATCACATCGGTGAGAGGCGGGTGAGAAGAGGCCACCATCTTGGCATGCCTACACGGAGCACAAACCAACTCTTTCTCAAGCCTCAAACGTGGCAATCCTCGGACCAAATTGAGTTTACTCAAGCGAGACAAAAGGTCAAAGCTTAAGTGACCCAACTTCCTATGCCACTTCCACAACTCACTCGAAGAACCGACCAAGAAACAACGCTCAACACCCGAAGACCGAGAAAAATCAACACGAAACACCCGACCCTCGGGAACGACCATACAAACAAGGTCCCCTCGAGAGTCTACAATCCGAGAACCACCAGGCCGAAACAACACCTCAAAACCCTCATCCAACGAGCCGAGACACGAAAGCAAATTGTACCCCGGCGATTGAACAAAAGCAACACGCCTCGCAGTGATCTTGTCACTCACTTTTATCTCACCTTCGAAAGCACACGCCCACGCCCATTGTCCCCAAAAGTGATGTACCTCTTCGTCACCACGGACGAGACTTGAGAACCACCCCCCCCGTCTCGGTCATATGCCTCGAACAACCGGAGTCAATCAACCAAATGTTCTTCAAGTCTCCCACCCGAAATTCAAAAACAAGCACGTGAGCGAACAAACGACTCAACGCAAAGGGGTTAGTACCAAAAGAGGAAAACCGGTCGAGCCATTTGCTCGAAAGTGGGGGTTAGCACCAACCAAAGCATCTCTCCTACCAAAGCTACCTCCACGAACACCACCTCGGTAACCACTCCGAGGGAACCACCCCTCAGCGCTGGAGGAGGACCAAAACCACGGAAGACAACCCGTGGAGCGTCCTCCTCTCCTTCTCAAAGCTACGACTCCTCCCATCCCCGTAGTGACCTCGAGGGGGAGAATGTCTAGCAACGACCACTGGCTGTCTTTCCGGACCAACCACCGGGAACTCCACCTCCGGACCCGAAACCTCTCGACTCACCACCTCGAAAACCACTCCGCCCCGGAATGGGGGGCGGTTAAACCGCCTAGCCGGGCGGTCCAACCGCCCCCTCTGGGCCGGGCCGGCCTCGACCGCCCTAGCCGGGCCGGCTCCCGACCGCCCCCCCCCGAACGGCTCCTCGGCCGCGGGAACTCGCATCTCCCCATGCCGAACACTTCTCACCACGGCCCTTACCCCCCGGCGGTGGCATACGAGGCTTAGGTACACCATAGGAAGGGTTGTACCTATCCTTGTTCGCCCACTCCTTTGCCATCCTCTCTTCCCGCTTCCTCTTGAAGCAAAACTCATCCTTGTGAGCCTCCTTCCCACAATGGCCACAACGGAACCTCACAAGCTTAGGTTTTGGCTTGGATTGGGGGCGCTCGCTTGGTTTCTCTCCACTCAACTCCTCCACCGATTTCTCCTCACTTGCCTTCTCTCTTCACTTTCCCAAAGAACACTTTCCCCGAAGTGCTCACAAACTTGATGGGCTTTTGGAGATCATTTGTGGGTGTAGGAAATATAGGTGGAGCTGGGGTTGTGTCTAGTCGGTTCCTAAGATGGTTGGGTTTTGGAGGGAAATCATTTTTGTGGTGGGTTTTTGGTGGCTCCGGGATATTCTCTCCACTTCCTTCACCCACCTTGTTTGCCCCAAGCCCCTCACCGTCTTGCCTCTTAAAGGCCTCGATCATCATCCTCAACTGAGGCTCATGACCTAGGACAACCAACCCATCAACTTCCTCAAGTCATCATTCTCATCCCGCAAGCGATCAACATAATGTGCAAGCTCCAAATTTTTCAATGCATGCATTTCACAAGTAGAGCGAGGATGTAGGCATGGGTTCCTTCAATTTAGCCTCTAGCGAACTAGTGTAAGCATGCAACTCATCAATCTTAGCATGCAAAACGGGGCAAGAAGTGCAAGCACCTAGCAAAGCAGGTCTAGACTTAAGCTCGGCCACTTCAACCCTAAGCACATCTAGTTCCTCACACTTGGAGGCATGCTTCTCCTTAAACAAAGCAAGATCAACAAGGAATATGGAGCAATCGGCACAATCATTTTCATCGGCAACAACGGGGCTAGCCTTAAGCGAATCAATCTCAAGCTTGCTATCAAGCACCCTGTGTCTCTAGCTCGACCACTCTAGTCCTAGCATCCTCAAGTGAAGCCCTAAGCTCTTTCCTCATTTTCTTGGCCTCTCTAAGCATGTCATCACGGTTATCAAGCAAAGAGCCAAGCCTCTCATTCTCTGGCGCAAGAAGGGAAGTTCATCACGCACCTCGTCGTCGACTCGCTTGTACTCTTCTTGCTGCCGGAGCTCGGCGCCATGGTACGAAGCCGTCTCTCGCGGGGCGGCTCAACCCGCTCGGGTTCTTGGACGACCTCTTGTTCTTGCGACGATCTCCCTCGTCGTCGCCCCCGCTCGAGCTCGAGGTGGAGTACGCGGGCCGGAGTCGACGTCGCTCGCTCCAACCATCGCTCGGGCCTTGCCTCGGCCCTCCTTCTTCCTCGATCGTCGCTCGTCCTTGTACTTGTTCTTGTGCTTGCTCTTGTGGTCGCGCCTCGAACGGTACTTGTCGTCGTTCTTCCTCGGCTTGTGCTTGTAGCTGTCCTTGTTCTCGGCCTTCTCCGGGCAATCGGCGACGAAGTGTCCCGGCTTGCCGCCTTGGAAGCGGTCCTCGTGTTCCTCCTCATGTTCACACGGTTCTCGTGCGGCCTCTCGAACCGCCTCGTCAACGCGCCGGCTCGTCCTCTCCAAGGTCATCAAACTCCTCATCTGGCATAGACATCAAAGAGGAAAACGAGAACATCTCGGTGGATGGGTTAGAGTTAGTCTTTCCTTTGGACCCACCAACGAGGGCAAGACTATGGGAGTCGATCGGTCCCTCGAGCTTGGCGATCATGCCCCTATCCACCTCAGCCGACTTGAGCTTCGAGAACAGCTCGTTCACCGTCAGAGTGTCGTACCTCTCCGACTCGACTATGGCCTCGAACTTTCCGCCCCATATCGTACGATCCAAAGAGTGTAAGAGCTTGACCGCTCTATCATGATCATCGTACGGGAGCACGTCCACATTGGCCCTCATGTTGTTCACCACCACCGTGAACCTCTGGAACAAGGCATCGATGGACTCACTGGGGAGATGAGTGAAGTTCTCGTACTCTCTCCGTAGGTCGCATACAACCGTGCCCGAACACAGGGCGTTCCCAACATGAGCCTCCTTCAACACCGCCCAAATCCTACAAGCCAAGTGCTCGGTGTGCACCCGATCGAACTCGGTCGCGACACAAAGCACGAAACAAGTAGTCGACCGCCTTATTGTTGGCGTCGAATCTGTCCCTCGACCCTGGAGCAAGGAAATCCATCGGCTGGACATATCCTGTGTCCACCGTGACATCCCACAGAGTCTGACCCTTTCCGCGGAGGAACGCACCCATCCGCTTGCTCCACATCTGGTAGTTCTTTCCATCGAAGTGTGGAGGACCCGAACCCCCGTTCCTGGTACGCCATCCTTGGATCTTAGGCGGTTAGAGTCAACAAAGACCCGAACTCGGCTCTGATACCACTTGAAGGACCGATAAGGCGACCAGAGAGGGGGGAGTGAATGGGAGCCGATAAAAATTCTTCTCGAGGGAGATTAGAACTCCGACAAGACGAACTAGCTCGGTCGAACCCCCGAAATCACACGCTCCGCACTTCTACCTCCCGTTTGCCAAAACCACGTAGCCACTCGGAGTGCTACGGTCCTAGGAACAAACTCTACCGGCAACCACAACACACACGCAGCAAGACCGGCGGAAACAACTCGAAAGCCGGCTAACCGGAGGGGGCGGTTAGGCCGAGGTATAGGGGGCGGTTAGACCGCCTCCACCCGGCAACCAAGAAATCCTCCGAAACGCCTCTTCCGAGCACCAAAACACACCACGGTTTCACCAACGAGAGATCTCTGGTCAAGGCCAAGCTAGCTACCAGAAAATCTTGGCGAAAACCAAAACTTCACCCAAGGGCCTAGGGGCGGTTAGACCGGCTACACGGGGCGGTCTAACCTCTCGTACCCAGCAACGAACTCCAACCAAGAACACCTAGCAAAGCCGCACGAGAACGACCCCAAATTTCACCCCGGACACTCCTCGATCAAGGCGAACGAACTCACGAGAGGAAAATCCGGCGAAACAAAACTTTGACCCGGAAACACCTCGGGCGGTTAGACCGCCCCCCTGCGGTTAGACCGCCCCTTCCCGAAACAGAACCCGCGGGTCAAACCTCAACTTCCTTGCGCTCAATCTCCCGAATCACTCCACGGATTGCGGCCAAACTTCGGGGATAGGCTGGGTTACCTCCTGGGCAACCTCTACCTCAAAGGAATCGACCCGAAACGCTCACAATCAAGAGGAATCGAAGAAATCGCTTCTCTAGGTCAAGAACTCGCCCAACTCGAAAAACCACCAAATCGAGTCCGATTCAAAGGGGATTTGGGGGCAAAGTCACCGACCAAAGAGGCACAAGAACCTCATACGTGACACCCACCAAAAACCCCAAGAAATCGTTCTCAAAACACCGCCAAAAAGAGCTCCGAAAATCAACATCAAAGAGACGGGAAAACCACCATCAAGAACCACGCCGAACCTTCTATACATGCCATGAATGGTTCGTACAAGGTCTAGTTTGCCACCCAAACATCCATCCCTCTCTCTTGATCTCACATGAAGCTCTCAAACTAGCCTTCTAAAAAACCTAGGGAAAATAGAGAACGAAAATGGAAAAACGAAATGAGCTAGGGTTCCAAGAGTTGTTGCCAACCTCTCACCTCTTGGGTTATATAGGCGGCAACCGAATGTCTAAAATGCCCCTCTCTCCTAACTAGGGGATACATGCCCCTCAAGGGCGGATTTGGAATTCTTGATGTCTTCACCATCGGACGGATGCCCGGCGACCGCACCCCGCGTAGCCTCGACGCACGCCTTGCGATCCCGACGCGTGTCCTCCGCTTCGAAGCTTCTCGGCGCGGGCGGCCGGGGCGGTCGGACCGCCCCCCGGCGGTTAGGCCGGCCCAGGTGGATCCGACCGGCCCCAGGCGGTCTGACCGCCCCTCCTGGGCGGTTGAACCGGCTGGGTGGCCGCACCTCCTCGTCGAGTCTTCGGCCTCGGTTTTGTGGCTCAGCCGAGTAACCCAGTGGTTTTCTGGTGAACCACTGCAAACCCCGCGAACTCGGTGTAGCCTCCGCCAATCTCCACTCATGACTCGGCTCCCACGTAGTCCCGGCTCGACCTTGGTTTTGAGGCTCTACCAAGAAACCGTCCACGACTTCATCTTCTTGTTCATGCCACCATGCGGCCCCGCACTTGACCCCGCCGGCCACGGGTCCCTCGAACGAAGCCTACTTGTCTTCTCCACACTGGAGGCCTCACCGCAACAACCTTTCGCGCTTGTTCTTCACCTGCACCAACACGAGTCAAGCCGCAACCCGCACTCTGCAATACTTAGCCAAGAATCGGTCCACACAACGTTGTCAATCACTCATCACACAAGGAAGCGACCATCCACCGGTCCTCGAACCACACATGGTCCTCGTCGTGTTCATGAGCTTGCTGAAATCACTTCCAATGGTGGCGAGGACCGAAGTGCTACGAGGAACACCCCCGAGGATTGAAGCGTAAAAGATCAAACTTAATGCAAAGAGAGCCTCTATCTTGGACGCGAGGATAACAACCATCAAAATCATGCAAGTGGAGGGGGCAAAGTACATAAGTGCGCGAGGACCCACGGAGCAAAAGGGGCTACACCGAAGCCAAGTTGGGCCTGGGCCGGCCGGCCCAGGCCGGCCGGCCCAGCCCACTTCCGCACCGGCTCGGGTCCCGTTTTCCTTGCCCTCGAAGGATCTTCAACCCTAAACCCCCCGAGGCACCGCCAACACCGAGGAGAGGAGTCATTCGCACCGAAGGCCATCCACAAGCTAGAGAGAGAGGAGGAGGATCTCCCGGCGGGAGATCAACCACCTCGAAGGAAGCACCCTCTCGTGGAGAAGAAGGAAGACACGGCGGAAGGGAAACCATGATCAACGGTGCCATGATCGGCACCTTGATGGGGTAATCTTCTCATTCGTCCATGGGTTGTAATCGATCTTGAGATGTAATCGCACTTTGTCGGATTATCTATCTATCATCTTGTGTTGAATATACTTTAATGCTTAAGGTTTGCAACCATGCCGTAAAGGGAGTAAGGCCTCAATGTTTCATTGGATCCATTCAATACGCCGTGTCCATCAAAGCACTAGTCATGAATACCTTCGCGTAGTGACAAGACGAGAGGAGGAAAAGGGCGAAACCGTGGTCACAACCCCGATAGATTAGATTGGTTTTTCATGTCTTTAAGCGATTGCATGCTCTAGTATCGTAGACCCGTGGGCGAGTGTCTTCTACCTTGATCGTTTATCATTCTCTCTAGTGTGTTTAGTTGTTTTCTAGTATAATAGTAGTTAGGGTTTTAGTAGCTAGTGTGTCGTTGTTGATCGAACGCTTGTAATCCCCTTGCTCCGCGGATTGACAAGAACCTTCGGAATCCCGTGGTGAAAAAGGTGTGGGGTCCGTACGCTTGCGGATCGTAGAGGGATACGTCTTTTATCCGTCAACGGGGCGGCGCGGGCCGCGAGGGGTGCCGCGCGCGCCTCCGAGGTGCGCGCGCCGGATGCGCCCACGCGCGGGGGCGGGGCCCGCGCCCCGGGGCTGAGATGGCCGGTGCCGCGGCGGCGACCGTGCCGGCCGCGCCCGCATCGTCGGCTGGGACCTCGAGGAAGAGGAAGCGCGCCTTCTCCTCTTCAAGGTAAGGGATCGTCTTTCGAGGGGTCGCATACCTGTCAGGCGCGAATCTGACCGTTTGGTTGCGTCTCCGCAGGGTGGTGCCTACCGTGCCTCCCCTCGCACCGGCCAAGGTGCTGAGGGCGGGGTCCATCCCCACCCGGCGACGTTCGTCGAGGGCGCCGTGGGCGGGGGGCGAGCGAGGCGGCGACGGCGAGCGTGAGTTCGCAGGGCGCGCCCGAGGCCTCGAGGCTACGGTCGGCGGCCTCGCCGCCGAGCCGCGGCCGGCACCGGCCGAGGAGCGGCGGCGCCGGGTCGCGGAGGAGGGCGCGCCGGACGGCGCGCCGCGAGAGGCAAGGCCGGAGGCGACGGCGCGCCCGGCGGCGCCGGCTGTAGCGGCATTGCCGGCGGCGTGCGCCATGGAGGACCGCTCGGCGCCCGCGGTCGTAGAGACACGGCCGGGAGGCAACGGCCGCGCGCACCCCGCGGGGGAGATCGCGCGCCGCGGGGCGCGGGCGGTGGAGGCGCAACAGGAGCCCGCACTCGCCGGCAACTCTCGGGCGGTGGTGGTGGAGATTCCGGACGACAACTCCCCACCGCCCGGGTGGGACCAGTGGGTGAGCTTCCCTACGCCGTGCCCCGAGCCCAGGAGGGGGCACTTGTGAGGTGGCAGGACGGCCACATGGTGGCAGGAGGCCAAGGGCACGGCGCCGAGGCTTCTTCTTCCCGCGCCGGCCGCTCTGCTTCGGGAGCGGGGCGCGTTGACGGTCCGCCCGCCTTTGCCGATGCCCAGGAGGAGCAGGAGTTGTGGGGAGAGCTTCGTGACCACGGCGCCGCGCTCAACCGAGCGTTGAATGAGGCGCTGCGGATTCATGGCGGCCCGACGTGGCGCGTCTTCCAGGTGAGGCGTTGTCGTCCACTTTCTTTGATTTCGTCGTCTTCACGCCTGTTCCTCGCGACGCGACACTCACTGGTTTTGGTCTGCTGGCGGCAGGAGCTCGAGCATCGCGAACGTGACAAGTATGGCACCTTCGACCAGATGAGCGCTGAGCTTCGCCAGCTCCGGGAGCGGTGCGACGCCTTCGACACGCTCACTGACGTCCTGGGGACCCCAGACGGCTGGCTGTCGTACCGGGATGAGGCCCTACGCGACCAGCTCCAGGAGTGCAAAAGGCAGGCCGCGGCGCGCCCCTCCACCCTCGAGCGGATCTGCGTGGCCCTCATCGATCGGGATGAGGCGCTGCGGCGAGGCGCGGGGGGATGCGGAGAGGATGCGCACATTGGCATCCAACCGGGAGGCGGAGGGTGAGCATCGTCGGCCGACAATCGGGAGGTACGAGCGTGGCTCGGAGGCGCGGGCCCGGAGGAGCCGGGCCGAGAGAGGGCGCGCGCGGCGGCGCGAGAAGGCCTAGAGGCCGACGAGCCGAAGGCCACCCTCGACGCCAAGGTCGGCTGCGCTCGCCACGGCGGAGGATCGGCTTCGGCAAGAGCGTACCGCCCCGCCGGGGGCCGGAGGGCGGCTCCAGCGGAGCGGGCCGCTCTTGCCGACGCCCGGTCGGCGCTCGGCGGGAGCGTGCCGCTCGCGAGGCGGCGCGAGTCGCCCGGAGGAGCGGAACGTTGAGTTCTCGAAGCTCAAGGGCGAACTGGTGGTTCTCAGCATCACGAGTGCGAGCCAGGAGCAGTCCCTCAAGGAGCAGAGAGACACCGTTGTCAGCCTGCAGCAGGCGGTTGAGGCCGAGCGCCGCGCCCTCGAGGTGGAGAGGAAGCAGGTTGAAGGTAGGTCACTGTTTTGTCTCTTGTTTTGCTGATCTTCCCTTAGAGGGTTCGCTCCCCCTTCTGATTTCTTTTTCGCTGACATCGTTCAGGCCTGCGCACCGCGCTGGGGCACGCGACCGACCGGGCCGAGGCGCTGCAGGCCTCCTACAACTCCCTCCGAGCGGGAGGCGCTAGAGCTGCGTTCGCGGACCTCGAGACCCCGTCGGGCCGTGGAAGAGGGCGAGGCGCGGGCCGGAAGCTCGGCGGCTAGCCGCCGCGCGCCGCCCTCGGCGGGCATGTCTCCGGCGCATGCGCCGGCTCGCACCTTGGCGTCCGTAAGGCTCTCGGAGTGGTGCGATCTCATTACGAGATCAACTTCGAAGCCGTGGCGGAGGGCTACATCGTCCCCGAGGGCATCGAGGACGAGGTGGTGATGGAGCACGTGGACGCGTTAGCTGCTGACGCCGCCGAGGCGCTCGCCGAAGCCTTCAAGGAGTTCCTGTTCCCGGACGCCATCGATGCCGATGCTCCTCAGGCCTGAAGATTGCTGGGCACCAGGCCCTTTTTTGTTTGTGTGTTAGTATGTGGGCCGCGTGGCCATGTAAAAACAATCGTTTTGTTTCAAACATTTGATGAAGCAAACGATGTATGTTATTTTTATGGCGCTGTTTTGTTTCTTCCTTTGCCTGAGTAAATTCGAGTTAGGGGAGTTCGATTTTCGCGAACGACCCGTCGGGGCGGGGGCAAGAGAGAAGGGCCGTATCCTCCTGGAGGCGTAGGTTCTCTCGGCTTGCGCGCCCTTTCCGCTAGGTCGTCCGCGCCCTGTTTGAATTTTGCTTGAGGCCAAGGTTGAGACAAACTTAGCGCACATGGGTTTCTTGCGAAAAAATGGGGCATTTTTTCGGGGGGGGGGATGCCCCCCGTAGTAGCCCCCGAGGGTAACTTGGGTTTCAGGGGAAAGCCGAGTTGCCCTTTTTATTGAACCGGTGATGTTTACATGTTTGTTGCCAACTGGGGTGTTGGGCACGTAATTTACAACAAAAGACTTGGAAATCCTAGCTAGGGGTAGAAGCGACGTAGCTGTTGGATGTTCCAAGCGTTGGTGAGTTCTTCGCCGTCCTCGTTGGCCAGCTTGTACGTGCCGGGCTTGAGCACCTTCACCACGACGTAGGGTCCCTCCCACAGAGGTGATAGCTTGTGGCGTCCTCGGTTGTCTTGGCGCAGCCTTAGGACCAAATCCCCCTCGGTAAAGTCCCGCCGGCGTATCTTCCGTGCCTGGTAGCGGCTTAGGGACTGCTGGTATCTTGCGGAGTGCATCAAGGCTACGAGGCGTGCTTCATCCAGCTGGTCCAGTGAGTCCTCGCGGGCCCGCTGGTTGGTGTCCTCGTCATAGCCTCGCACCCTGGGTGACCCATACTCTAAGTCCGTGGGGAGGACGACCTCCACGCCATGGACTAGAAAGAAAGGGGTGAACCCAGTGGCTCTGCTCGGGGTGGTCCTTAGGCTCCACATGACCGCAGGTAGTTCCTGGAGCCATTTCCGACCGGACTTGTTCAGTTAGTCGAAAATTCTGGGCCTCAGGCCTTGTAGGATCATGCCGTTGGCACGCTCTACTTGGCCGTTGGTCTGTGGGTGCGCCACAGCTGCCCAATCCACACGGATGTGGAATTTATCGCAAAACTCTAGGAATTTTCTGCCCGTGAACTGGGACCCGTTGTCGGTGATGATGGAATTGGGCACTCCAAAGCGATGGACGATGTCGGTGAAGAATGTCACCGCTTACTCCGCCCTGAGGTTCGTGATGGGGCGTACCTCCACCCATTTGGAAAATTTGTCAATTGCGACCAACAAGTGGGTGAAGCCCCCGGGCGCCTTTCGCAGGGGCTCGACGATGTCCAGCCCCCACACGGCGAAAGGCCATGTAATGGGGATGGTTTGCAGGACGTGCGCAGGGAGGTTGGATTTTCGGGCGTAGAACTGGCACCCCTCGCAGGTGCGTACGACCTCGCTGGCATCCGCGACCGCAGTGGGCCAGTAAAAGCCTTGGCGGAACGCATTGCCTACGAGGATGCGGGGCGCGGCGTGGTGGCCGCGGATGCCTGCGTGTATGTCCCGGAGGAGCTCGCGCCCCTCGGGGATGGGCACGCATCGCTGCAGGATGCCGGATGCATCACGCTTGTACAGCTCGCCGTCGACGAGGGCAAAAGACTTGGCCATCCTGGCGATGCGCCTGGCCTCAGATCGGTTCATGGGGAGTTCCCCTCGGTCCATCCAGTCGATGTATTTGTCGCACCAGTCCGCCCTACTGGGGGCTGGCTCGACGTCCATGAACTCGGCCTCGCTGGCACCGTACCCCTCGAGGAGGGAGAGCACGTACGCCTCGTTCGAGGGGTCCTCGCCCATGGGCTCTACGCCTGTTGGACTTGAGGGAACCCCCGAGGGTTCCGTGTGGTTTGAGGGGTGCGGCTCGAGGGTGACGGACGGCTGGGCGATATCTCGAGCAAAGACGTTCGGGAGGACAGTGATCCGCCCCGACGCGATCTTCGCAAGCTCGTCCGCCTCCTCGTTGTACCGGCGGGGCATGTGATTGAGCTCGATGCCGTAGAACTTGTCCTCGAGGGCCCGCTGAAGGATCGATACGGCGAACCAGAGAGGGGGGGAGTGAATGGGAGCCGATAAAAATTCTTCTCGAAGGAGATGGAAACTCCAACAAGACGAACACGGCTTCCAACACACGTCTCCAACTCACTACTAAGGTTGGTCAAGCCCACGTAGCCACTGGAGTGCCACTGGACCTAGGAACCAACACACAACCTTCCGACCCAAGAAACGCAGCGGAAAAACCAAACCTCGAGTCTACAGACATACACCGGTCGGATCGGTGAGCACCACCGGCCGACCGGTCCCCGCCGGTGAAACCGAGCAACTTCCACTAAGTGGCTCTACACCGGCCGACCGGTGAGACACACCGGTCGGACCGATGGCAGCCCGAAAGCCCCCAAGGCACCAAACAGCCAACCGACCACCAAACGGATCCAAACTCGAAACAGCGGCAACACGAGACAACAACGAACACACCATGACGTTCACCCGAGCAAAATCCCACAAGGGCTTGCACCGGCGACCGGCCAAGAGCACCGGTCCGACCGGTGTAGCTCGGGCGCCTCGGGATGAACAAGCACCGCGGGTCAACTCCCCCAAATCCAAATCTCGATCTCCCGAATCACTCCACGGACTTGAACAAAACTTTGGGGATATCGGGAACACCTCATGAGGAGTCCATAGCCAAGTTTAATCCCACCAAAACTCTTCCAAAAAGGAGGAATCGAAGAAATCCCGCCGAAAGCACTTCCAACCCAAGAACTCAAGAAACCCCAAAATCGAGCACTTTTACTCATGGATTTGGGAGGGGAATCACGTACCCAAAGAACCACGAAGGGTTCCCACAAATTTCCCCCATCAAATCCCCAAGAGAAAAGTCCCGAAAACAACCCAAAGAAATCACCGAGAGAGGGCTCCGAAAATCACCACCAAGAACAACCAGGGAAAACACATCCAAACCTTGAGGAACCACGCCGAATCATCTATACATGAAACAAAGGTTCGTACAAGATCTAGCAAGCCGCCCGATCTCCCATCCCTCTCAACAAGATCTCTCAGTGAAGCTCTCTTGCTAGTCCTAAAGAAAACCTAAGGAAAATAGGTGGAAAATAGGAAAACTAATGAGCTAGGGTTCCAAGAGTTGGCTGCCATCCTCTCACCTCTTGGGTTATATGGAGGCAACCGAATGTCTAAAACGCCCTTCTCTACTAACTAGGGATACAAGCCCCTCAAGGGCGAATTTGGAATTCTTGATGTCTTCACCATCGGACGGATGCCCGCGACCGCACCCCCGCGTAGCCTCGACGCAAGCCATGCGATCCCGACGCGTGTCCTCCACTTCGAAGATTCGGACCGCGTCGTCGCACACCGGTCGGACCGGTCCCCACCGGTCAAACCGGTCGACCCACCGCCGACCGGTCGCGCGCTCGCTGCGGCCTCCGTCTCCGAAGTCTCCGTTCTTGGCTTTGTGGATCAACCAAAGAACCTAGTGGTTTTCTCGGTGAACCACCGGAAACCCCCGCGAACTCGGTGTAGCCTCCGCCAATCTCCACTCATGACTTGGCTCCCACGTAGTCCCGGCTCGATCTTGGTTTTGAGGCTCAACCAAGAAACCGTCCACGACTTCATCTTGCTATTCATGCCACCATGCGGCCCGCACTTGACCCCCGTTGGCCACCGGTCCCTCGAACGAAGCCTACTTGTCTTCTCCACACCCCGGAGGCCTCACCAAGCAACGACCTTTCGCGCTTGTTCTTCACCTACACCAACACGAGTCAAGCCGCAACCCGCACCCGCAATACTTAGCCAAGAATCAGTCCACACAACGTTGTCAATCACTCATCACACAAGGAAGCGACCATCCACCTGGCCCTCGAACCACACATGGTCCTCAATCTCCCCCTTGATGAGTGCATTGACAACACCCACACGAAAGTAACAAGAGAGAAAAGAAAAAGAAAAGAAACGAACAAAAAGAAACTCCAACAAGCGATCGAAAGACAAACGAAGGCAAAGAGCAAAATCACTTGAAGAAGACAGGTCTCGGACCCCTTAGGAAAGGGCAACGGATCGACACACCCGAGACAAAGAAAAGCTCAAGCAAAGAGCGCAAACCACCGAAACAAAGCTCGAACAACCACAAAGAGCTCCCCCCGCACACATGCAAGCTCCCCCGAACCAATGCACCTCCCCCCGGACGAATGCATGCAAGACACCACTTGAAATAGGGCACCGCAACAACTCGGCCACCGACCGGTCGGACCGGTCAACACCACCGGTCGACCGGTGTGCAACATGTGTATAGAACCAAGCACTCACACCGGTCGGACGGTGACCCCGACCGGTCGGACCGGTGCACAAATAGAGCCCGAAATGACTCGAAACCACTCGAAAACCTTCTAAACACGTCCAAGAAGCCATTTCAAGCTCAAACTTCTCCCCCTTGTTGTCAATGCATGAATCAAGCCAAAAATGCAAAACTTTCAACCTAGAGCTTCTCAAATAGACAAAATTCAACAAAGAATGCTACACATGTCCAAATAAGCAAGTTAGATACTCTACGGCTTCGTATCGATCTCAACTACATGATCACCAAGTTTCACAACCATTGGACGAAGCTAAGATGGATTTTGGCAATTTTGCGAAAAACTTGCCTCTCATGAGCAAAGTCCTAAACATGATCAAAACATATCAAGATGGCAAAGCCACACAAACTTCATGCTAGGACAGCCATTCTAATCATAATACCATCACAAACACCCACAAGCACCTCATGTCATGTCAAAGCCACCGAGCCATGTGCCTACTTCTATGTATGAGACTTCTCATTGGTAGGCATCATGCAACGGTTTAGCACCCAAAGCAAACTAAATGCAGCACATATGACATGGGTGCATATTTTCCAAGCATTTTTCATTTCATTTTCAGATTTATCAATGGTACATGAAATGTCTTTGCGACAAAAAGGAACTTATGCCCCTCCACAAGATAAAACAAGAGGGCTAAACATTCATGATGGCAAATGAGCCTTTGGCCCCATATGATCAATAAAGTAGCTATCCAACCACGAATTAAGCATAGCCAAGCCACTAAAACATGTCAAGAGCATATAAAGGCATTTACTCGTGAGAGCGTATACATGTGATATTTTTCAAAAACATAGCCATCAACCATGGATTATTCATCAAGATCATCAAGAGCTAAGTCAAACTAACCATAGCATACCAAACAAGCTCACAAAGACATATATTTCAATCCATGGTGAACAATGTACATAAGAGAAGCTTTTCCTAACCAATGCATAGGATACAAAATGCATGCAATCTAAGATACAAGGATGCCTATACATCATGTTACATATGCCATGCCAAATGCAAGAAATGCACAAAGAAAAGCTATACATATGCTACAAGGAAGCTCTCACACAACACTCACAAACCACCGGGTCCTCGAGGGGAGGCAAAACGGGCTCGACACCACCGGCAAAAGAGAGCTCCCACACACCCAACTCAAGAAATCAAACACACACCAAGTTCCCCCCGCAAACGAGTGAAAGTTGCTTGATCTAGGGGTTTGGTGAAAATATCGGCTAGTTGGTCATGTGTGGGTACATGGATCAAAGCTATCTTCCCTTTCTCTACGTTGTCTCTCAGGAAATGATACCTCACTTCTATGTGCTTGGTTTTGGAATGGAGCACTGGGTTCTTTGCAATGCTTATGGCACTGGTGCTATCACATTGAAGTGGGACATGGGTATACTCCTCACCAAAGTCACTCATGGTGTAGGTGATCCAAAGGAGCTGAGAGCAACAACTAGCGACGGCAACATACTCGGCCTCGGTCGTGGATTGAGCAACACTCGACCGCTTGCGGGAAGACCGAGACACCAAAGAAGAACCCAAGAACTCGGCAAGTCCCGGAAGTGG
This sequence comes from Cenchrus americanus, assembly GCA_947561735.1. Lineage (NCBI taxonomy): Eukaryota > Viridiplantae > Streptophyta > Magnoliopsida > Poales > Poaceae > Cenchrus > Cenchrus americanus. Next base: position 261,453,024 of record OX387241.1, on the reverse strand, counting down.
ACTTCCTATCCACCGACACCCGCAAAATCCGCGTCCGAAAAACCATGAAGCGCCAAAGAAGAGGACGCGGAGTACCAAAGGCCGAAGTCGGGAGTGTGATGCAAGTCCTCGGAGACGCTTGAAAACGAGCGCACGGACACACCGAGAACCGTATATCCGGCCTCGTCGCCGTCGGGTAGAGGAGTGACCCGATTATGCTCCGTACTCTCGGTCCACGTGTTCACCTTCCTCGTCCGCATCAAGAGCCGTAGTCATACTCATCGGCGTCGTCATAGCCTTGGAGTCCTCCATCTTGAACTTCCGCCCAATATCCTTGGTGTACTTAGCCCGGTGCACAAATGTTCCTTCCTTTGATTGCTTGATTTGTAGCCCGAGGAAGAACCGCAACTCGCCCATCATGCTCATCTCAAATTCCCTCGCTCATATCATCCGCAAACCTTGCAACAAGAGAGTTAGACGAGCCACCAAAGACAATATCATCCACGTACACCCGCACAATCGGGATATCTCCGCCCGCCTCGCAAAAAACAAGGTCCGATCAACCTTCCCCATCTCAAAACCTCTCGTCAAACAAGAACCCCCTCAACCTCGCCATACCAAGCTCTAGGCGCCCGCTTCAACCCATACAACGCCTTTCTCAACTTGTACACCCTATGGGGGTACTTCTCACTCTCAAACCCCGAGGTCGCCTCACATACACTTCTTCCTCCAACACTCCATTCGAAAAGCACTCTTCACATCCATTTGGTGCAACTTGAACCCTTTAGCCACGGAAAAGGCTAGAAGGATCCTAATTGCCTCCAAGCGGGCTACGGGAGCAAAGGTCTCCTCGTAGTCGATCCCCTCCTTCGACCGAACCCTTGAGCAACAAGTCTCGACTTGTGCCTCACAACCTCACCCCTTTTCTCCCTCTTTGTTCTTCCACACCCACTTTGTTCCAATCGGCTTACACCCCGGGGGAGGGTCAACCAACTCCCACACCCGCATTCCTCTCAAAGTTCTCCAACTCCTCATGCATCGAGTTAACCCAATTGTGATCGATAGTGCGTGTCGAATGTCTTTGGGCTCAAAAGAAGCAACAAACGCAGCATGAGCGAAATGGGAATTGTTTCGAACCCTTGACCGTGTAGTGCGTTCATTCATGTCGCCGATGATCCTCGAAGCTGGGTGATCCACTTGAACTCGCCGGGGAGGTTCTCGCATCGAAGCTACCCCCCCCTCAACATCGCCTTCTCCTCGTTCTTGATTTGTCGTCGTAGGTGTAGCGGAGGGTCCATCCATCATCGTAGTCGAAGTAGTGGGTACATGTTCAGCCGGGGGCACCGCACCGCCATCCTCATCGTCTCCATGTTCATGCTCCTCCTCCTGAAAGATCTCCTCGCCAAGCTCATCATCACCTGCACACTCAAAGACAAGCTGACTACGTGGCTCGTCTCGTCGAAGGTTACCTCGCAAGTCTCCACGATTTGGTTAGTTTCAAGATTGAGCACACGATATGCTCTAGAGTGAGATGCATAACGAAAGAAAATGCCATCGACGGACCTAGCCTCAAACTTATCCAACATCCTACCTTTCTTCGAATGAAACACTTGCAACCAAAGACATGGAAGTGACTCACCTTGGGTGTGCGACCATGCATCAAGTCATAGCATGTCTTCTTCTTGTGCACTCGAGGTATATCCCGTTCGACACATAGCATGCGGTATTCACCGCCTCAGCCCCAATACCTCCTCGAGTCCTATGCTCGTCAAGCATCGTCCGAGCCATCTCGCACAAGGTCCTCGTTCTTCCTTTCCACAACACCATTCGGGGGAGGCGTATACGGACTCGAAAACCGGTGCTCAAGACCCAAGTCATGGCAAAAGGTTTCAAAACGGGAGTTCCCGAATTCCGAGCCATTATCACCGCGAATAGCTCGTATGGCATCTCCGTGCCTCTCGTTCCTCAATCTCAAGACTAGATCTCGAACAAAACCAAACGTCCCCCCTTATCCTCAAGAAAGAACACACACGCATACCGAGAATAGTCGTCCACCACAACAAGGACATACCACTTCCCACCCGCGGATCGCACACGAGCCGGGCCAACAAGGTCCATATGGAGCAGCTCGCATGGACGCTCGCTCATCACATCGGTGAGAGGCGGGTGAGAAGAGGCCACCATCTTGGCATGCCTACACGGCGCACAAACCAACTCTTTCTCAAGCCTCAACCATTGCAATCCTCGGACCAAATTGAGTTTACTCAAGCACGACAAAAGGTCAAAGCTCAAGTGACCCAACTTCCTATGCCACCTCCACAACTCACTCGAAGAACCGCCCAAGAAACAACGCTCCACACCCGAAGACCGAGAAAAATCAGCACGAAACACCCGACCCTCGGGAACGACCATACGTACAAGGTCCCCTCGAGAGTCCACAATCCGAGAACCACCCGGCCGAAACAACACCTCAAATCCCTCATCCAACAACTAGGACACGGAAAGCAAATTGTACCCCAGCCGATTGAACAAGAGCAACATGCCTCGCAGTGATCTTGTCACTCACTTTGATCTCACCTTCGAAAGCACACGCCCACGCCCATTGTCCCCAAAGGTGATGTACCTCCTTGTCACCACGGGACGAGACTTGAGAACCACCCCCCGTCTCCGGTCATATGCCTCGAGCAACCGGAGTCAATCAACCAAATGTTCTTCAAGTCTACCACCCGAAATTCAAAAACGAGCACGTGAGCGAACAAACGACTCAAAGATCGGGGTTAGTACCAAAAGAGTAAAACCAAAGTGCCGAGCCATTTGCTCGAAAGTGGGGTTAGCACCAACCAAAGTATCTCTCCTACCAAAACTACCTCCACGAACACCACCATGGTAACCACCCTTAGGGAACCACCCCTCTCTACCCGGAGGAGGATCAAATCCACGAAAGAAGGCCCGTGGAACGTCCTTCCTCTCCAACTCAAAGCTACGACTCCTCCCATCCCCGTAGTGAACTCGAGGGGGAGAACGCCTAGCAACCGACCACCCGCACCCTTTCCAGCCCCAACCACCGTAACCACGACCACCGAAAACAACCCTCGCACCCGCACGAGCTCGAAACCCAAACAACCACCCGTCTGTGCCCGCACGGTCCGACCGGTGCCCCACACCGGTGTGACCCGGGTAGCGAGCGCCTCCAACCCTTCGCGCCTCTCCCCAAGCCCGAACCGTCCTCACACTCGCCTTGCCCCCGGGCATCCGCACACGAGGCTCAAGTACACCATCGGAAGGGTGGTACTTGTCCTTGTTAGCCCACTCCTTTTCCATTCTTCCGCTCACGCTTCCTCTTGAAGCAAAACTCCTCCTTATGGCCATCTCTCCCACAATAGCCACAATGGAACCTCACAAGCTTAGGCTTAGGCTTGGGATGTGGTCGCTCACTCGGTTTCTCTCCACTCAAATCCTCCACCGGTTTCTCACCACTTGTCTTCTCACTCTCCATCCCAAAGAACACTTTCCCCGAAGTGCTCACAAACTTGATAGGCTTTCGTGAGATCGTTTGTGGGTGTAGGAAACACGGTGGAGCCGGGGTTGTGTCTAGAAGGTTCCTAAGATGATTAGGTTTTGGAGGGAAATCATTTTTTTGGTGGGTTTTTGGTGGCTCCGGATATTCTCTCCACTTCCCTCACCAACCTTGTTTGCCCCAAGTCCCTCACCATCTTGCCTCTTAAAGGCCTCGATCATCATCCTCAACCGAGGCTCATGACCTGGACAGCCAACCCATCAACTTCCTCAAGTCATCATTCTCATCCCGCAAACGATCAACATAATGTGCAAGTTCCAATTTTTTCAATGCATGCATTTCACGGAGTAGAGCAAGATGCGGGCATGGGTTCCTTCAATTCAGCCTCGGAGAACTAGTGTAAGCATGCATCTCATCAATCTTAGCATGCAAAATAGGGCAAGAAGTGCAAGCACCTAGTAAAGCAGTCTAGACTTAAGCTCGGCCACTTCAACCCTAAGCACATCTAGTTCCTCACACTTGGAGGCATGCTTCTCCTTAAACAAAGCAAGATCGGCAAGGAATATGGAGCAATCAAGACAATCATTCTCATCCGAAACAACGGGGCTAGCCTTAAGGGAATCAATCTCAAGCTTGCTATCAAGCACCCGTGTCTCTAGCTCACCACTCTAGTCCTAGCATCCTCGAGTGAAGCCCTAAGATCTTTCCTCATTTTCTTGGCCTCTCTAAGCATGTCATCACGGTTATCAAGCAAAGAGCCAAGCCTCTCATTCTCCGGCGCAACAAGGGAAGTTCATCACGCACCTCGTCGTCGGACTCGCAGTCCGAGTCGCTCCGTGTGCTCTTCTTGCCGCCGCAGCTCGGCGCCATGGTGCGAAGCCATCTCTTGCGAGCGGCCTCGGCCCCGCTCGGTGTTCTTGGACAACTTCTTGTTCTTGCGACGATCACCTTCCTCTTCGCCGCTGCTCGAGCTCGAGGTGGAGTACGCGGAACCGGAGTCGACGTCGCTCGCTCCAACCATCGCTCGGGCCTTGCCTCGGCTCCCTTTCTTCCTCGATCGTCGCTCGTCCTTGTACTTGTTCTTGTTCTTGTTCTTGCTCTTGTGGTCGCGCCTCGACCGGTACTTGCCATCCGTCCTCGACTTGTGCTTGTAGCCGTCCTTGTTCTCGGCCTTCTCCCGGAAGTCGGCGACGAAGTGTCCCGCTTGCCGCACTAGAAGCAAGTCCTCGTGTTCCTCCTCATGTTCACGCGGTTCTCGTGCAAGCCTCTCGAACCGCCTCGTCAGGAGCGCCAGCTCGTCCTCTCCAAGGTCATCAAACTCCTCATCTGGCATAGACATCAAAGAGGAAAAGGAGAACATCCCGGTGGATGGGTTAGAGTTAGCCTTTCCTTTTGAACCACCAACGAGGGCAAGACTATGGGAATCGGTCGGTCCCTCGAGCTTGGCGATCATGCCCCTATCCACCTCAATTGACTTGAGCTTCGAGAACAACTCGTTCACCGTCGTAGTGTCATACTTCTCCGACTCCACAATGGCCTCGAACTTTCCGCCCCAAATCGTACGATCCAAAGAGTGTAAGAGTTTGACCGCTCTATCATGATCATCGTACGGAGCACGTCCACATTGGCCCTCATGTTGTTCACAACCACCGTGAACCTCCGAAACAAGGCATCGATGGACTCACCAGGGAGACGAGAGAAGTTCTCGTACTCTCTCCGTAGGTCGCATACATGCGTGCCCGAACCTCGGGCGTTCCCAACATGAGCCTCCTTCAACATCGCCCAAATCCTACAAGCCAAGTGCTTGGTGTGCACCCGATCGAACTCGGCCGACACAAAGCACGAAACAAGTAGTCGACCGCCTTATTGTTGGCGTCGAAGCGTCCCTCGATCCCGGAGCGAGGAAATCAACCGGCCGGACATAGCCCGTGTCCACCGTGACATCCCAAAGGATCCGACCCTTTCCGCGGAGAAAAGCACCCATCCGCTTGCTCCACATCCGGTAGTTCTTGCCATCGAAGTGTGGAGGACCCGAACCCCCGTTCTCGGTACGCCATCCTTGGATCCTAGACCGGTTAGAGTCAATAAAGACCCGAACCGCCTGCGATACCACTTGAAGGACCGATACGGCGAACCGTATATGGGGGAGTGAATGGGAGCCGATAAAAATTCTTCTCGAAGGAGATGGAAACTCCAACAAGACGAACACGGCTTCCAACACACATCTCCGACTCACTACCAAGGTTGGTCAAGCCCACGTAGCCGCCGGAGTGCCACTAGACCTAGAAACCAACACACAACCTTCCGACTCAAGAAACGCAACGGAAAAACCAAACCTCGAGTCTACGGACCCACACCGGTCGACCGGTGAGCACCACCGGTCCGACCGGTCCCCGCCGGTGAAACCGAGCAACTTCCACTAAGTGGCTCTACACCGGTCGGACCGGAGACACATCGGTCGGACCGATGGCGGCCGAAAGCCCCCAAGGCACCAAACAAAGCCAACCGACCACCAAACGGACCCAAACTCGAAACAAGAAAGCAACACGGGACAACAACGAACACACCAAGACGTTCACCCGAGCAAAATCCCACAAGGGCTTGCACCCGCCGGACCGGTCAAGAGCACCTGGTCGGACCGTGTAGCTCGGGCGACTCGGGATGAACAAAGACCCGCAGTCAACTCCCCCAAATCCAAATCTCGATCTCCCGAATCACTCCATGGACTTGAACAAGACTTTGGGGATATCGAGAACACCTCATGAGGAGTCCATAGCCAAGTTTAATCCCACCAAAACTCGTCCAAAAAGGAGGAATCGAAGAAATACCGCCGAAAGCACTTCCAACCTAGGAACTCAAGAAACCCCAAAATCGAGTACTTTTACTCACGGATTTGGGAGGGGAATCACAGCCCAAAGAACCACGAAGGGTTCCCACAAATTTTCCCCATCAAATCCCCAAGAGAAAAGTCCCAAAAACAACCCAAAGAAATCACCGAGAGAGGGCTCCGAAAATCACCACCAAGAACAACCGGGGAAAACACATCCAAACCTTGAGGAACCACGCCGAATCATCTATACATGAAACAAAGGTTCGTACGAGGTCTAGCAAGCCGCCCGATCATCCATCCCTCTCAACAAGATCTCTCCGTGAAGCTCTCTTGCTAGTCCTAAAGAAAACCTAAGGAAAATAGGTGGAAAATAGGAAAACTAATGAGCTAGGGTTCCAAGAGTTGGCTGCCATCCTCTCACCTCTTGGGTTATATGGAGGCAACCGAATGTCTAAAACGCCCTTCTCTACTAACTAGGGATACAAGCCCCTCAAGGGCGGATTTGGAATTCTTGATGTCTTCACCATCGGACGGATGCCCCGCGACCGCACCCCGCATAGCCTCGACGCAAGCCAAGCGATCCCGACCCGTGTCCTCCACTTCGAAGATTCCGGACGCGTCGGCCGCACACCGGCCGACCGGTCCCCACCGGTTAGACCGGTCAGACCCACCGGTCGACCGGTGCGGCGCCGCTCGTAGCTCCGTCTCCGGTTCTCCCGGTCTTGGCTTTCGGATCAACCAAGGAACCCAGTGGTTTTCTGGTGAACCACCGGAAACCCCGCGAACTCGGTGTAGCCTCCGCCAATCTCCACTCATGACTTGGCTCCCACGTAGTCCCGGCTCGATCTTGGTTTTGAGGCTCAACCAAGAAACCGTCCACAACTTCATCTTGCTGTTCATGCCACCATGCGGCCCGCACTTGACCCCCGCCGGCCACCGGGTCACTCGAACGAAGCCTACTTGTCTTCTCCACACCCCGGAGGCCTCACCGCAACGACCTTTCGCGCTTGTTCTTCACCCCGCACCAACACGAGTCAAGCCGCAACCCGCACCCGCAATACATAGCCAAGAATCGCTCCACACAACGTTGTCAACCACTCATCACACAAGGAAGCGACCATCCACCGGTCCTCGAACCACACATGGTCCTCACCGTTGACGCAAAATGCGCACTCAACGCCAATCACACAAAAAGCCGAAAAGCTTAGCTTCGCACGCGCGAGAGAGAGAGTGACGTGCCGCCAATTTTTCCCGAAAATTAACAAAAGATAAAACAACGCTTAAATACCAAAGCTTGGAACCCACGGTGGTACCAAAGTGCCTCCATATTTACGGCTAAGAAGCCAAGCAAGACGACATGTAGCTATGCGAAGCTACCTGTCAAAGAACCACAACCATTCGGGTAACCGCGAAGGAAAAAAGAACATTGCCGAATGGATGACGTAAGCATGACAACGATCGATCTTTGAATAAACATGGATGCATGTGCAAAGCCATGACCGATCCTCATGAAGATTAACATTAAATGAAGTAAAGCACGAACATGATCATGTATTAAAATAAGCATGCATAGATCCAAAGCATTAGTCTACCGCATGTCTAATTACTTTAAGATCCGTCGGGCACGATATCAGCAAATCTATCCACCGCATGATACAACTTGCATGAAAGAACGCACCACTTTCCACAAATAGATCTATCCACCGCATGATACAACCTAAATATGGAAAGCTAAAAGCATACGTCTTTTAAAACATAAATAACGCACGTGATCTACTCGTGAAGATATAACCGAATGCGGCTGAACAACCGATTCGGGGTCCATGAAGAAGGAACAAACATTACCACGTGAATAAATCTATCAGGCGAATTGGAAATCTAATCCACCGATGACTAGCCCCAAAGCAACCCAAAAACCTGCATCTACCGCATGATACCCGGCTCTTTCAAGATTTATACTAACGAAGCAAGCTTGAACCCGCAACACGTGACAACCTAGATCGATTCGGTTTCGGCTATCGGAGAGCACAGGATCCACGCGTCAAAACACGAAACCTGCTCATGCACGGATCTTAAAAAGAAAAGAGCCGATCCAAACCCATCTAGATTGGGCAAAAATGTATTACATGAATTAAAACATAAAGTAAAACTCATGATAACACAGGGTAACTTAATGAATCTATTGGATCTTGCCAAAATCCAATAGAGCCGATAACTAGCTTCGAGCTAGACCTTAGCCTACCGCATGGCTCATGATCTAACAAGAAACCCTCTTGAACCAAGCTTGAATCTACCGCATGACACGAAGCATGGTAACAAGACTACTTGCATCGATCTAAATCCACCGCATGATACTAGACATGATACAAGGTTGCCGGTACTCACGGAGGTCGACGGATCGATTGGCCCTCTCGAAGAACTCGACGACACGACAAGGGACTCTAGGGTTTGGCGTAAGGCCGGTGTGTATTGAGGAACGAACGTCTTCTTTACATACATCCAGGGATCGTATTTATACCCCGCCGATTACAACCGCGAATGGATTTATTGCCTAACTAAACTCGATCGCCTGTCCATCCATTCGCTTCCTCTGATCGAGCCACGTCACCGTCCAATCCCGCAAAATCAGCTCTACTGTTCTTTTGCCGAACTGGAACAGATAGCCGACCGCGGATCCCTCTGCCGAAAATCTCTGAAGATGTCTTTCCTTCCACCAGACGGACTCTTTTCCGAGTCGGACCCACATGTCATACTCCTTACCAAATTTTGGTGTTAACACATGCCCCTTCAATTGTGGGATAAAAGTAATTTTGTTCCACAATTGACTCCAGCCACGAATCCTTGAGCCAAACCCGTCAACACCCGTTCTTCGCAATCCGCCGGATTCTTCGTTCGCATCCAACCCTAGATCCCCTTCGTTCCGAGCTCGAATCTCCAATGGCAACTCGTAACCAAGCTCGCTCGGTAAATTCACCCCTCCAAACCTTTGTTCGGCATTAGGTTTTCAATTTTACCCGAGATTTTTCTTCTTCCGCTCTCTTCCAGAACCTTCTACCGCCCTTCCGATTCCTATTGAGGCCAATTCGCAGCCTTATTATCTTGGTCCCGAAGGGAATCCCCGACCCTCGAGATTTCATTGCCGGCGAATCTCGCAGAATCCCTTTCAAAGTAGCTTTATCTCCACCTCCTCGGTGGCAAGATGCGTTCAAGAACCGGCCTTTGCCCCCAATCGCAGTCGGGAAGACTTGGTACCGTAGGATTCTTGCGGATAAGAGTGGATTGACCAATCCGGACACTCTCCGCATTGCTCAATGTTTGGAGTTATCCGTAGCTGAGACGCCCAAGAATGAAGATCTTCTGATAGCCGCGTGCCACTTCTGGTCAAACGGCGTCAATGCCTTCCTTTTTGGGCATGGCCCAATGTCTCCAACTTTGGCCGATGTGTACATGATCACCGGCCTTGACATCACCGGGTCTGTTCAGCCTTGGAATTTCAAAAATTCCTCACGCCAGACAGGGGTAAAGCCAGGGAATGGCTACAAACAATATATTTCGAAGCACATGAGAGACAATCCCCTTGGTGAAGTTGAATATAGAGCCTTTTTGAACATGTGGTTATGTAGATTTGTCTTCTGTGGCAAGGCCAACGAACCCACTCTGAATCATATCGCAATGGCGATCCATCCGGCCGTTGGCAATCGCCTTCCTCCGGGAAAATTCCTCTTGGGCAAGTGTATACCATATGCTTCATCGACAGCTTACCCAAATGTATACTAGCCGCAGGATAACGTGCGTCAATGGCCCTTGGTGGTTTGTTCAAATTTGGCCGCAGCCTTCACATGCACCAGATTGTAGGCGTCGACTTGAACTCCGGGTTCTTCCCCCGGTCCAATCCCCCCGAAGGAGAGCTTCAAGTCACTAGAGGATGCCAAAGCTATGGAGAAGCAACCTTCAACCGTTATCGTTCGAAACAGACATCACCCGACTCTTCGAGTTGTTCTTCAAAGGCTTCCCCAATCCTCTTTGGCTCCCTTATCTAGGCTATGACACCCCGACCTTCCCCGTCGAGTTCTCCTTTGAGCCCGGCCATCAAGATGGGAGATTCTTGGAAATCTTTAATATCATAATCCGCCCATGCATATTACCCCGCCGAGTTCAATGGAGGGAGTGCGTAATGCCGTACTTATGAGTACTACCAGCCCTAATGTAATGGCCGGCAGCTTGGATGCGGTCGGTACCCCCACAATTGTTTCGCATGAATTCCTCAAGCCCGGGGAGGAAATCAAAGAACCGATGCAAAGGCAACAGAAGTTTTCAACTATGTGTGCAGTTCCACCGTCTACACATGTCCTTTTGTGCATGCAACCATAGCTCACCCCACCTTCAATTCATGGTGGCAAGAATTTCATGACCACATCTTTAGTGAACCCGTTCATGTGTTCTCGTGCACTGGTGCCCGATTTCCCGCCGACTTCAGCAGGTAACACAATGAGCCCTTGGATCAAACACTCCTTCTCCATTCATGGTTTTGACCTTCATCTTTTGTCCACAGAACACGCACTCGCCCCTCGAGCCGGGTAATCACTTATAATGCCGAAGGCCCAATTTCAGCATTGGGGTTTAAATCCACCACCCCGCGCCAACCGATGGACAGTATGCTACCACCGATCCTAGCCTTTCTAGCCTTGCCGTCGACGACGGAGGCAAGGTCCGCATCCGATTCCCCCTCCGAGCGCCAAAAGGAGGAGAACCGTCAAGAAAGTACCGGTTGAGGTAAACTCCTTTACCTTCTTGATTACCGGGTCACTCGTTCTTGATGGATCATATCATTGTGTATTTCGTACTAGAGCCCAACATTCTTCGAACCAACACCCGCCGATGCTCCATCCACTCGGTATGACTTTTTGCTCGTTCTTTCTCTAGGATGAGCACCGGCACTTATCCCTTCAATTGGACATTTGCGAGTAAGAAACCGTTGGAGAACCACTTGTAGATGTTCCGGTGGTTCAACAAAGCGAGCCCTTCCAGGTTGAGTTGCCCATCCCGCAGAGGTTTCATCTTCATCACCTTCTGCAGAAGCAATACGCTCTCCAGAGATGAATCCCTCAACTCAACTGGAGCCACCAAATACCCCCAGGATGCCATCGCCTATCAGTCAAGCAACAATGACCAACCCAACAGAGGAGGATCCAATTCTTCACCAGCCAGAAACTCACGAGTCACCGATGGCTGCATCAGCATCTCCTGACTTGGAAGTTTCGGCTCGCTCGGACGCCCCTTCCGTCCGCAATTGCTCCCGCTCAAGAAACCACTCATGAGGTACCCAATTTTGCTCTTAACCTTGATACCTTGATCCTAGCATTCTCACCTCGGCCACGTTGTTTTCGGGATCACGCCCCGTCATCATCGAGCTTGCCATCGAGGGCCCATCAACCGCCGATGTGATGAAAGAGATAAACCAGCCGTTGCCGACGAGGTGTTGCTCAAGCTCAAAGAAATTGCAGCCTGGCTAGAAAAAGACGTTCGGATCGCTCAATGATCTTCGCCATTTTGAAGAGATGTTTGAGCCCATTAGTCGCAAACTTCCCGATGACATCAGAGCTTTTCTGTCGTCCGTCTACGACTTAGAGCCCTTCTATGTTCCCTTGAGGCGCACTTGGAGGAAATTGCGCTCCCGTTCGGCCATTGAAAAGGAGAAAACTGATGCTGAACAGGCCATGAACGGGATGCAATCCCAAGCAGAAAGCCACAAAGATGCCTTGGCTGACCTGCAAGCCTCTTATGATCTGAAAGTCGCCGTAAAGGTCGCTCTAGAGGCGGAACCGAAAAGCTCGTCGGCGGAGATGGAGATTGACCGTAAGAAAATAGCCGATCTTCCCGGATTGATAGCAAAGACCCAAGCGGAGGTGGAATCGGTCGTTACCGCAGTAAAGCAAAGGCGATGCGAGCTTATCGACTTATCCGATGCCCAAAAGGACTATCAGGAGATCTTGGATAACTCCCACTTGATAGTATCCAATGTTCGTCATGCACTTGCAAAACTCCTTAATGCTTGAATGTTCTTATTGATGTATACCTGGACTGGTCGTTCTTGTAATATTTCCTTTGCAATTTGTAATGTCGAAACGACTCATTCGGTAGTGGAACGCCAACTCCCGAAAAACACCTTGATTTCCTTTAGCCGAAACAATCGATCCGCACGCGTTTCGGCCTAGAACTCCGAACGACCCACCGAGCGGGTTGGTCAAGGAAATCTTTCCACCTTCCGATTTTATTGGGACGTGCGCCACGATCCACGCCCACGACTCGAAGCCACGATTTGCCCCCGCCCGTGCCTATAAATGTTGCCATAGGTGCCCCTAGCTCTCCACCGGGCCTTCTAGCTCTCGAATCTTTGCCAATCTCTCGGCCCTCTTGCAAACAAGGCACATCCCCAAACCGCAATGGTGCGCCGCCTCAACCGCCGCCGCGCCTCCGACGAGGCCGAGGGGAAGCGCGCTAATGCGCGCGGCGGTGATGATCATCAATTTCTCCTTGTCGATCTTCCTTTTGATCTTCCTTTGCCTTGACAATCATCTCCCTTTTTTCGCCTTGATTCGAAGGAATCCGCCCCGCGCGCGGCCAATCGCCCCTCCCCGATGACTCTTCGGAGTCCGATGGCCACTCCCCGCGTGCCGTACGGGGGAAGCGCACGCTATTCGCTTCAAGGAGGAGCTAGAGGCGTCCCGTCTTGAGCCGGAGGACGTCTCCAAAAAAGCGGGCGTGGCCGAACTAGAATGGGAGGACCGCCGGAAACGCCCGCCGGAGGCCATTGATGGTATGGCTCGATTCTTGATTCAGCCCGGCCTTTGATGCTAATCCTTTCTTGTTTGTATTTTGCGCCCGTGATGCCGAGCTCGACCCGCCCAAAGGCGCCGGTAGAGCAACCGGCCGAGAAGGTGAACGCCCACGGCGACACGCCGGCGGAGCGCCCGGCCGCGGTGGAGCGCCGCATTGACGAGGTGGCCGTCCATGGTGTTCGTCCGGGCACCACCTTGGGCCCGGGCCGCGATGGCGACGCATACGGACGTCGACTATTCCACCGGGCCGCGTGGCTTCCGTGGCGGCGCGCCGGAGGATATCGACGAGATCGAGCTCATCCCGGAGCGCCTCGACGGCCACGGCGACGCCATTGCCGAAATTACCCATCCCCGTCCGTGTTGAACGTACTCTTTGACTAGATTGTACTAGGGATGTGTAAATGTCGGCAATATATGATGAACTTTTGGAATCCGCACTTGTTCCGTGATATTTCCCTTCGCATTTGCATCTGTGAATTTGTCCTCTTCGAATGCATCCGGGAACCGTCTTTAGCCGAACGCTCGCAAACAACCGCCCCTTGGCGCAAGATCCACAAAGGATCCCAATTCGGCAATCCGTAAATACCGTTCAAAAGAAAACCCTTCGCACTCGGTGGAAAACCCCCGCCGCTTGGTATTCCAACAAGGTGTACCGGCCGCATCATCACTCCCAATGCGCCTCCTTGGTCAATAAAATAGCCCGTGGGGGTGCTCGCAAATCCACTCGCACACTCCTCCATCACTTCTCGTCTCTTCTTCTGCCGCTAGAAGAAAAAACCCCAACGCCATGGACAAGGGTAAACAACCTTCGGGGGAGCGGCTCGTCAAGGAAGCGTACGATTCGGAAGTGAGTTCTTTCTTGATCTCGCTCCTTGTCCTTCTCGCTTGATCTTGCGCTTCATGTTTTCCTCTCGCTTCTTTCAGCCTTGATTTGCTTCTTGAAGAAGTCATCGGAACCGAAGATGTTCCCGAGTACATCTCCTCCGATTCTTCTCCCCGAGGCGGAGGATGCCACGCCCGAGCAAAGGGTCATTCATCGACCGCGCCGCCGTGCCCGGCACCCGGAGCGTGACCTCGGGGACATGTCCGTCCGCCGGCAAGCCGAACGCGAGCGTCGTATGGCGCCGGAAGCGCTAGTAGGGGGTAAACGCTTCTCGCCCCCCTTCATGTTTGCATCTGGATTTCTTGCCCCTAACCTTGATTCTTTTGCTCCAGATGTCTCTGACAGGTACGGCAACCTGAAGGCGGCCTGGGATAGCTTGGTAGAGGCCGCCAATCGTGGTCATCCTCGCGCGTTCCAAGTCGCCGTCACGGTGGTCCTGGAACAACTGAAGAGGGAGCAGCAGCCGAAGAAGCAAAGAAAAGATTGAACCATACTTTCGCTTCTTACTCCACGCCTTCTGCTTCCCTCCCTTAGGGGACTTGGCCTTCATGGCTGCTATGTGTAATCCCGCAAGAAACCAGCTTGTAGTGTAGTATTGAGCTAAGGGCAATGCATCGTGCACCGGCCATCTTCTCTTGTTCATGGATTTTTGTTCTAAAGGCGGCCTCATCCCCGAGCGCCGCCGTTTCGTGTCGATGTGTATAATCATCGATCGATTTCAATGCTAGGATAATACTTCTTCGCATATCTTCCATTTATTGTGGCGGAAAACTCCTCTCCTAGCAAAGTTTTCAATATGTATGCATTACCAGGAACGCATCCGACCACACGAAAAGGCCCCTCCCGCCTAGGGGACCATTTGCCGAATTCATCGTATTTAGTTCCAATCGGCGTAGCGCTTTCCAAACTAGATCGCCTTCGTGAATTGCTTTACTTTTACTTTCTTGTTATAGTATTTGGCGACTCGCGCTTGTTTTTCTCGATGTTCTCCGGGGCCCCGAGACGGATCATATGCAAATCTTCTAACTCATCCATCATTAGGCCACCGTAATCCTTGGAGCTCAAATCGTTTTGCAAAGACTACTCTCCTTGACTCGATTGCATTTCCCGTGGCAAGATCGCGTGATGCCCGTAAACCAACTCGTAAGGAGAAGTCTTTGTAGCTCCATGGGGGGCCATTCGGTAAGCCCACGGCGCTTCACCGAGTACCGAATGCCATTTCCTCGGCTTCGGTCGATCTTCTTCTCGTATAAGCTTGATCATGATCTTGTTAGAAGCCTCTCGCTTGACCATTAGCTTGGGCATAGTATGGAGAAGAATTAAACGAGTTTGATTCCCATGCTTTCGGCAAAATCTCCGAATTCCAATGACACGAATTGTGCCCCTTGGTCGCTGGTAATCGTCCGAGGAATCCCAAATCGATAGATGATGTGTTCCTTGACGAATTCGATCATGTTTTCTCGACGTCACCTTCTTGAGTGGGATTGCCTCGACCCATTTGGTGAAGTAATCCGTAGCCAAAAGCACGAACTTATGCCCCTTGCTAGATGGTGGATTAATTTGGCCAATCAAGTCTATACCCCGTACCTCCCCGAATGGCCATGGCTTGATGATGGGATTCAATGCTGATGCAGGGACTCTTTGAATATTCCCGAACCTCTGGCAATCTTGACACCCCTTGTAATACTCAAAGCAGTCCTCTAATATCGTCGGCCAAAAGCATCCAGCCTGCCTAATAACCCATTTCATGCGATAGGCCGATTGGTGCGCTCCACATATCCCATCGTGCACCTCGCTCATCATGTTCTTGGCTTCTTCTGGACCCAGGCATCGTAGCAGTACTCCATCTAATGACTTATAGAATAAATTGTCATCCAGAAGAACGAACTTGATTGCCTTGTACCTGAGCTTCCTAGAGACTTTTCGGGATGGATCTCTCAAATAATCAACGATCTCTTTCCTCCAATCATCTTCTGTAAGATCCGTCCCCGTGCGCTTACCTCTGCAGCAAATGCTTCTTGACTCTCTTTATAACCAGCAGGCGCTCCGAGCCGGCCGTTTGCTTCCTCGTTATGCTCTCTAGGAATGTGCCGTAGGGTTACCGTGGAAAGCCCTTCAAGATTTCTCTCCGCATTCCTCGTAGTAACTCCTCGGCCCCTCGCTTCCGCACTCGTACCGGCCGTTCAATTGCTTGATGACCAACTCGAATCTCCATAAATTTCAACCGAAACGGCCCCGCTTCTCTCAAATATTGAAGCCCTCGAAGCGTGCCTCGTACTCACCTGGTTATTTGTGACGGTGGGTTGTATAGGAATGGCGAATTCGAACATCTCACCTCTCGGGAGAAATTAGTAGAATCCCTACTCCCCCACCTTTGCCACATGATGACCCATCAAAGAATAGAGCCCATGGGGTAATTTCAAGCGTATCAATCGAAGGGTCACGGTGTTCGGTTATAAAATCGGCAATGACCCGACCTTTGATGGCTTTTGCCGATTCGAACTTCAACTCGAATTCGATAGAGCTAAAATCCATTTGCCAACCCGACCATTCAAAATTGGCATAGATAACATATGTTTTATCACATCAAACTTCGAGTATACGAGGCATTCGGCATTCAACAAGTAGTGCCGAAACTTTGTACACGAGTAGTATACGCAAAGACATAATCTTTCTATAGCCGAATACCCCGGTTTCGGGATCAAGTAGTTTTCGGCTAAGATAAGCTACTACCCGCTCCTTCCCTTCGAATTCTTGAATAAGGGCCGATCCAATAGTTTGGGTATCGGCCGCCACGTACAACTTGAAAGGCTTGTTCGGTCGAGGAGGAACCAAAGACCGGCGGCTCCTTCATGTATTGCTTGATTTCCTCGAAAGCCTTTTGTTGTTCGTCGCCCCATGTGAATTTCTCGATCCTTCTTCGGCTTCTTCAAAGAACGGAGAGAATGGCAACACCTTCTCGTGATAAATTTGAGATGAACCTTCTCACAAAGTTGATCTTGCCGAGCAAGTTGATTGCAACTCCTTGAGGTTGGTTGGAGGAACGACTTCATCAATGGCTTTCATGCTCTTTTTGCCAACTTCGATCCCTCCTTCGTGGACCAAAAACCCCAAGAACTCTCCAACTCGACACCCCAAATGCACACTTGTTTGGATTCATCTTCGTGCCATGCTTCCGGTGCATTCCGTGGTCTTCTTCACATCTTCCAGATGGGTGTCATGACTTAAGGACTTGATCACCACGTCGTCAATGTAGATCTCCACGGTCTTGCCGATCAACTCATGAAAAATGTAATTCATGGCCCGCTGATAGGTTGCACCGGCATTTTTCAACCCAAATGTCATGACGATCCATTCAAATAGGCCTATATGACCAGGACATCTAAAGGCCGTCTTCGAGATGTCTTCTATTGCCATAAAGATCCGATTGTACCCCGCGTTGCCATCCATGAAGCTAATCACCTTGTGCCCGAGCAAGGCGTCAATCAGCAAATCGGCAATAGGCATCGGTATCCATCCATGGGAGTAGCTCGTTTAGGTCCCCGAAGTCTATGCAAACTCTCATTTTTCCATTTTTCTTATACACGGGACGATGTTAGAAATCCACTCCGCATATCTCATAGGGCCGAACGAAGTTTGCGTCAAGTAATCTTTCGATTTCCTTCTTCACATCGGCCAATACTTCATCCTTGTAGATTTTCCGGGCGGTTGCTTATATGGCTTGAAACCGGGCTTGATTGGCAACCGTGCTCGACGATGGATCGATCCAATCCAGCATCTCCGAGTAATCCCGTGCGAAGCAATCTTTATATTCTTTGAGAAGCTCAATTAAGTTCCCCCCGAAGTCCGGGCCGCAAATTCGCACCGATGAACGTCGGCCTTGGCTTATCACCGCTTCCAATGTCAACTTCCTCCAGCCTTATCGGCCGACATGAATCCTCGTCCCAACTTGCCATCGTTGCCATCCACGGGGTTCTCCATTAAAAATTACCGTAAGAGCCGACCGCTTGAATCGGCCGTTGGTCACCGCCGACGTTCAACAGACCTTCTCCCCGCTCCTTCCCCGAGAAGCAATCGATGCCTTGGTACTCCCGCAAGGCCGGTTCCATGTTAGCCACGCTCACGGAGTCATCCGCCCGGACGACCTCGATTTCATCGTCCACCCACCGGATCGACTCGTTGATGCATAGTGGATGGGACGCGGCAGCTTGGCGTGGATCCGGGCCCCGCCCAAGCAAAGCAGGCCGTAGGCTCCCTTCCCTTCGATGACGAAGAAGGTAGTGAGCAACGTCTTGGACCCGATCATCAAGTCCACGTGAGCGCATCCTTTGGTGTCCGAGGGGTTCCCGCGAAGTCGTTTAGGATGATGCTCGTTGGTGTCGATCGCTCGGGGTCATGCCAAGCTTCCCGAAGGTGGTGTACGGCATTACGTTGACCGCCGCGCCACCGTCGACGAACATCTTGGTCAATGGCTTGCCATTGACGTACCCCCCCTCACGTACGCCGGCCTCATGTGGCGATTCTTGGCCGGCTTGTCGAAGATGGCCCGCTTTGGCAAGCACCGCCGCGCCATCATCTCCTCGGGCCGCTCGTCGTCAAAGGAAGCTTCTTCCCCGCATCACCCGGTTAGCGGGAGCCATGAACTCGTTTGGCGGAAGTATACCATGCATGCGGGGGCCGGACGCTTCGATCCTTCCGGGGCCGGTCCTTGGGGCGCCACTTCGCCTTGTCCGGATCCCGCTTGTTTCATCTCGCGGTTCCTCAAGCGTTGGACCCGCCTCTTCGGCTCTTGCGTAGACCGGTGGGCACCATTGCCCCTTCCCCGCCGTACGTATACATCTTCGTCCTCCTCCCCGGTCGCCCCACCCCGAGATCAGCTTGGCGCTTCCCCGGGGTGGTCTATAACCTCAATTTTTTGCCGCCGATCCCCATTTGGGTGAATCCTTCCAAGTCTTTCATGGACGGATCGGCGATTGCGCTTCCCCGCCCGTACTCGCATATCCGTCGCCGCATTCGGGACGCTTCCTCAATGTGGGCAGCTTTAGGCCCTCATTCCAAGCAGTGCTCGAAGAAGGCGCATCCCCGGTGGGCGCGCTCCGCGCGCGCGCGTGCTGTTCCCGATTCCATCCGCGCGCATCCTCTTCGGCCCCCGCGCCGCTCCTCCTCGTGACGACGCTTTTGGTAGCGCTCCTTTTCCATCCGACGCCGCCATTTGTTGAGGAGAATGCGTGACGTCACCTTGGGCTTAGGCTTGGACGATTCCCCAATCTCGATGTGGCTCTTGAGAACGCGGGGGCGTCGCCCCGCACTTGCTCTAGGGTCACCCGACGCTCCGGTCAACCGATCCATCTTGCTTGGACCCGGGCCGAGGTCGGACCTTGACTTTCCCTTTCTCTTCGGCTGTTATCGCGTTGATAGAAAAGCCGAGCATGTTCTGCGGGAAGGGGTGGCCATCCAACTTCATCTTGTTATCGAATTTGAGGTGCCCTTCCTGGATAGCCTTCTGGATCCTCATCCTGAAGACCCTGCAATCGTTGATGGAGTGCGAGTCCCTGTCATGGAAGCCGCAGTAACGTTTCGCTTTGACTCCATCAAAGCCGAAGCATAGAGTGCCCTTCAGGCAGCTTGATTCGGCCTTCCTTTACCAAGAGCTCAAACAACTTATCAGCCTTTGTGATGTCAAAGTCGTAGGTTCCTTTGGTCTGCCTGACCCACCGCTGATTCATTGTCAAGGGCTCTTTACCCCACAAGATTTCCGCCGCAGCCTACCTCCAATTCGTCGTCGAATCCTCGCACAAATCGGCTTTGTCCAAGAATTGATTGTAGATATCGCCGATGTCGTGTCGCTTGCCAAACTTGGGGTCCTTCTTGAGGCCATATGCCCGATTGCTCATCAAGGATAACTTCGCGACGCTTGGCCTAAGTTTTCAAACTCCATCCCAAATAGCTTTTCGCGCACCGGCCGGTAACATCCCGGCGACGGCCATATCAGCCAGCTGATCGTCCTGGCAAGTTCAATGAGAAGCACATGCCCTTGACTTCTCTGAATCTTCTGAGAAACTCCAGCGGTGTTTCACTGTGCCTTTGTTTCGGGGTGGCGAGATCAATCAACTTCTTCTCAGAACTGCCGCTAAAGTAATGAGCGTGGAATTTACGCTCCAAATCTTTCCACCTGGCCACTGACTCAGGCGGCAGGGATGAGAACCACTGAAAAGCTGGACCCGTCAGCGAGGCGGGGAAGTAGCGAACCCCGAACGTCTCTTTGGCCGAGCATTCCCCCACCGCATGAGATAACGAGCGATATGCTCGACCGTGCTTGTCTCGTCCTCGCCCGCAGAACTTTGTGAATTCCGTCGGCGGTTTTACCCTTGGCGGCGGGAGCACGTTATAGTACCACTCGGGAACGGCGGCCCGTAGGTGGGGCCCCGCATCCTTGGCTTGAGGCCGAACCGATTCTCGCATCAATTCGGCCATCTTGCGTGCTAGGGCATCTTCCTCCCGAGCGCCCGCAGCCGGCGCGTAGCCCGGGTGCGGGAAGGCGTCGAACGCCCCCGTAATTTCCCACTTCATGATAGCCACCGCCGTATAGATTCTTCTCCGGGAGCCGCTTGGTTGACGGAGCTATTCTTCGACCGGGGGTCAAGTGGGGCCCCGTGTGAGCCGAACGCTAGGTCTCCGTACGTAGGCCGGCACGGATTCGGCCGCGTTGCACGGCCGACCCGTGCCGCTCCGTGGTGGCGGCGGATTGGTTGACTTCCCCGAAGCTTGCGGCGGAGGCCGAACCGGCCGCCCCCGCCGCCCGCGGGAGGAGGTTGGAATGTCTCGCTCCCGGAGCTTTGAGGAGGAGGCCGCCGCACCGGCTTCAGCGGCGGCGGCCGAGAGCTTGATTCACCCAGCTCCACGGTGCTCTTTCCGGTGTACGTCTTTCCGAACGCCTGCCCCGCGCCCGGGCAAAGAGGGCCACCATCATCTGCTGGAGCGACCCGAGGAAAGCTTGGTTGTGCTTGGTGAGCATGCTGTCTACCGATTCCTGGAAGATCCTCGCGCATTCCTCTTTTTCTTGTTGGGTCGTGGCGTCGGTCTCCCCGCAACAACGCACTGCGGGGTGCTACTCTTCAGATATGGTACACCACTCCGATTCTTCTTGAATGACATGAGACACTTTTGTTGAAACTGATTCACGGCGTCTACGAGCTGCTGATGCTGCTCTGGAGAAAGCTCCTCGATGCTGACATCCAGGAGGTCTGTGATCTCAGGCATCCTGAACCAATTCGGCTGTTTGTCCCACTGGGCGTGCCAAAAAGTGTGTTGACGCAAAATGCGCACTCAGCGCCAATCACACAGCAAGCCGAAAAGCTTAGCTTCGCACGCGCAGAGAGAGAGTGACGTGCCAGTCAATTTTTCCTGAAAATTAACAAAAGATAAAACAGTTAAATACCAAAGCTTGGAACCTACCGGGTGGTACCAGGCAGTTCCATATTTACGGCTAAGAAGCCAAGCAAGACGACATGTAGCTATGCGAAGCTACCTGTCAAAGAACCACAACCATTCGGGTAACCGCGAAGGAAAAAAGAACATTGCCGAATGGATGACGTAAGCATGACAACGATCGATCTTTGAATAAACATGGATGCATGTGCAAAGCCATGACCGATCCTCATGAAGATTAACATTAAATGAAGTAAAGCACGAACATGATCATGTATTAAAATAAGCATGCATAGATCCAAAGCATTAGTCTACCGCATGTCTAATTACTTTAAGATCCGTCGGGCACGATATCAAGCAAATCTATCCACCGCATGATACAACTTGCATGAAAGAACGCACCACTTTCCACAAATAGATCTATCCACCGCATGATACAACCTAAATATGGAAAGCTAAAAGCATACGTCTTTTAAAACATAAATAACGCACGTGATCTACTCGTGAAGATATAACCGAATGCGGCTGAACAACCGATTCGGGGTCCATGAAGAAGGAACAAACATTACCACGTGAATAAATCTATCGAAGCCGAATTGGAAATCTAATCCACCGGATGACTAGCCCCAAAGCAACCCAAAAACCTCGCATCTTCCGCATGATACCCGGCTCTTTCAAGATTTATACTAACAAAGCAAGCTTGAACCCGCAACACGTGACAACCCAGATCGATTCGGTTTCGGCTATCGGAGAGCACAGGATCCACGCGTCAAAACACGAAACCTGCTCATGCACGGATCTTAAAAGGAAAAGAGCCGATCCAAACCCATCTAGATTGGGCAAAAAGTGTATTACATGAATTAAAACATAAAGTAAAACTCATGATAACACGGGGTAACTTAATGAATCTATTGGATCTTGCCAAAATCCAATAGAGCCGATAACTAGCTTCGAGCTAGACCTTAGCCTACCGCATGGCTCATGATCTAACAAGAAACCCTCTTGAACCAAGCTTGAATCTACCGCATGACACGAAGCATGGTAACAAGACTACTTGCATCGATCTAAATCCACCGCATGATACTAGACATGATACAAGGTTGCCGGTACTCACGGAGGTCGACGGATCGATTGGCCCTCTCGAAGAACTCGACGACACGACAAGGGACTCTAGGGTTTGGCGTAAGGCCGGTGTGTATTGAGGAACGAACGTCTTCTTTACATACATCCAGGGATCGTATTTATACCCCGCTGATTACAACCGCGAATGGATTTATTGCCTAACTAAACTCGATCGTCCGTCCATCCATTCGCTTCCTCCGATCGAGCCACGTCACCGTCCAATCCCGCAAAATCAGCTCTCTCGTTCTTTTGCCGAACCGGAGCAGATAGCCGACCGCGGATCCCTCTCGCCGAAAATCTCTCGAAGATGTCTTTCCTTCCACCGGACGGACTCTTTTCCGAGTCGGACCCACATGTCATACTCCTTACCAAATTTTGGTGTTAACACTCACCCGCACGGCCTTGCGTCGGCTTCCATCTTGTCATTGTGGCGGCTTGCGTTCTTCATGACTTGGTCGATCACAAGCTGCGGATCCCCCCGTACGTCGAGGCGCTTGACGCCTATCTCAATGGCGATTTTGAGGCCGCAGAGCGAGGCCCTCGTACCCTCGCCATGTTGTTCGACGTGGGGAAATGAAGGCGCACTTGCGTACCGCATGTGCTCCCCGAGGGGTGACACGAAGAGCGAGGCCCGCACCCGCCCCGGTCTTCATCACCGAGCCATCGAAATACGCAGTCCGAGACTCGCCCGGATGCGCGCGCGGCGGGCGTGTGTCCGTCCACTCGGCGGCGAAATACGCCAAGATGCGGGACTTGATGGCCTTGCGCGGGGCGTAGGCGAGTGTTTCGCCCATTAGCTCCACCGACCACTTGGCGATCCTGCCCGCTGCGTTCGGATTGTGGATGATTTCTCCTAGCGGAAAGGAGGAAACCACCGTGACAGGGTGGGCCTCAAAGTAGTGGCAGAGCTTGCGTCGTGCGAGGACCCTTCGCGTGAGCGGCGCTCGGGACTTGAGGGTAGCGCGCCTTGGTGTCGGACAAGACCTCGCTGATGTAATACACCGGCCGCTGAACCGGCAAGGCGTGTCCTTCCTCCGTGCGTTCTACCACGATGACTGCGCTGACCACCTGGGTGGTCGCAGCCACGTAGAGATGCAGAGGTTCGCCGTCTTGCGGTGGTGTGAGGATCGAGGCGTGAGTCAAGGACGCCTTCAGCTTGTCTAGCGCCTCTTGGGCCTCAGTGGTCCAAGAGAAGCGCTCGTGCTTCTTGAGGAGGCGGTAGAGGGGCAAGCCTTTCCCGCCGAGCCGCGAGACGAAGCGGCTCAATGCGGCAAGGCACCCCAGCACCTTTTGTACCCCTTTGAGGACCCGAATCGGACCCATTCGTTCGAGGGCTGCAACCTTTTTAGGGTTGGCTTCGATGCCTCGTTGGGAGACTATGTATCCTGGAAGCATGCCCCGCGGCACGCCAAAGACAAATTTTTCGAGGTTCAATTTTACCCCGTTGGCTCGTAGGCAGCCGAACTCGATGCTGAGGTCGCCAACCAGGTCGTCCGCCTTCCTGGTTTTCACGACTATGTCTTCCACGTATGCCTCGACGGTCCGACCGATGTGGTCTCCGAAAACATGCTGCATGCACCGCTGGTATGTTGCACCCGCGTTCCGGAGGCCGAACGGCATCGTAACATAGTAGAACATCCCGAACGGCGTGATTAATGAAGTCGTGAGCTGGTCGGACTCCTTCATCTTGATTTGGTGGTACCCGGAATAGGCATCAAGGAAACAAAGTAGCTCACACCCGGCGGTTGAATCAACAATTTGATCGATACGTGGCAAGGGAAAAGGAACTTTAGGACATGCTTTATTAAGACTGGTGTAGTCTATACACATCCGCCACTTCCCGTTCTTTTTCTTTACTAGTACAGGATTGGCTAGCCACGTAGGGTGGAACACTTCCTTGATGAACCCGGCCTCGAGAAGCTTCCGCAGCTCCGCTCCAATCGCCTGCCGCCGCTCCTCGTCGAAGCGGCTAAGCCGTTGCTCGCACGGCGCGGGAGTGAGGTAGGATATCAAGGGAGTGCTCGGCGACCTCCCTCGGGATACCGGCCGGCATGTCCGAGGGACTCCACGCGAAGATGTCGGCGTCGGCGCGGAGGAAGTCGACGAGCACCACTTCCTATTTCGGGTCAAGGGTAGAACTGACCCTCAACACCTTGCCCTCGGGGGCGAGCGGGGTCGAGGGGCACTTCCTTGGGCCTTGCGCTCCGCGGCCTCAAAGTTGCCAGCGTGCTTGGTGGTGGAGTCGAGGTCCTCGTTGACCATCTTCTCCAAGGTGGTCACCAGCGCCAGTGCTTCCGCGTGCTCTACACATTCGACGTCGCAGTCGAAGGCGTGCTCGATGGACGAGCCCACGGTGATGATGCCGTTCGGTCCCGGATCTTCATTTTGAGGTAGGTGTAGTTGGGGATGGCCATGAACTTGGCGTAGCAGGGCCGCCCAAGTATGGCGTGATATGCGCCCCTGAACCCCACCACCTCAAAGGTGAGCATCTCCTTGCGGTAATTACTTGGAGTGCCGAACCAAGCGGGCAGGTCGATCTGCCCGAGGGGCTGGACGCGCTTGCCCAGCGTGACGCCATGGAACGGCGTCGTCTTTGGGCCGCACTCGGTCCAACCCGATCCCCGGGCGGGCGCGGTGTGTGCGCGTAGAGGATGTTGAGACTATCGCACTCCGTCCATCGGGACCTTTGAGAACCGCGCGTTCCCAATGACCGGGTCGACCACCGGTGGGTGCGGCACGGGTTAGGGATGCGGTTCGGATGATCTTCGCGTGGCGAAGGTGATGGCATCCTCCGACCGGGAGTCCCGAAGGAAGGAGGGAGGCGCCTTCTGCGCGGCGCGAGGACCTCGTGCCGCTCCCGCTTGCGGCGGCGGCTCGACATGTCGACGGTTGGCCCCCGAAGATGAGGAACACGTTCTCCACGGCGGGGAAGCCGACGGCGTCGCCATCCCCCTCCGTCCTTCTTGGCCTCGGCGTCCTTCGCGGCGGCGCGGCCATAGAACCGCTTGAGCAAGTCGCATTGCTCGAGGGTGTGGTTCACGCGGTGTCTTGTGGTATGGACATGTCTTCTTCGGCATGTCGTCGAACACCCCCGAACCTCGAGGGGCCGGGCGAGGGCCCCGTCGAGCCGGGTCAATAGCAAGGGCCTCGGCGTCGTTGCCGTCGCGTCCCCGCTCGTGCGCCTCACGGCGCGGCTTCTTCCCCCTTCTTGCCCTCGCTTGTCCTTCCGGTGGAGCTCCTTGGACTTGCTCCCCCTGCCCCCGGGGGGCGCGTCATCCGTGCGCTTGCCCTTCTTGCCGCCGAAGATCGCCACCACGGCCTCTTCGCCTGAGGCAAAACCGGTGGCGATATCGAACAGCTCGTTTGAGTCGACCGGCGGGCTGCGCCCCAACTCGCGCACGAAGTCCCGGCACGTGGTGCCCTCGAGGAAGGCGTGCACAATCTCGGATTGCGCCACGCTTGGGAGCTCCGTGCAGCGCTTGGAGAAGCGCCGTATGAAGTCCCAGAGCGACTCGCCGGGCGCTTGACGGGTGCGGAGCGCGAGGGTCCCGGGAGTTCCCGGGGCGCACGTACGTGCCCTGGAAGTTGCCGACGAACGTGCGGACCAAGTCATCCCAGTTGTGGATGCCGGCGCCGGCGGGGGGGCTCGGAGCCATGTCCGGGCTGAGTCGGCGAGGTGCAGGGGGAGGTTGCGGATGATGACCTCGTCCTGGTGGCCCCGCCCAGCTGGCACGCTAGGCGGTAGTCATTGAGCCACACGCGGGGATCCGTCTCCCCGTTGTACTTGACGATGGTCGTGGGCTGGCGGAAGCGGCGGGGGAAGGCCGCCGCGCGGATCTCCCGCCGCCGAACACGCGGGTTCCGGAGGCTCCGGCGTTGGCGAGCGATCCTCATCACTATCGTAGCGTCCGCCCCGGCGAGGGTGGTAGCCCGCCGTGGCCGCTCGCGCATCGCCGCTTGCTCCGTCGCGAGCGTTGATGACGTTGCGGGCATCGCCGTCCCGTGCTTGCCCGTGCGTGTCGAGGAGCCGTTCTTTAGCCGGTGTTGACGGTGAAAATCCGTCAACCTAGCCATGAGTTTACCTTCGGTGTTGGCATGAATTTTATACCTTATCCATTGGTACTAACCGCCGTGGTATAACAAGTTCACATGTACATGTCGTTTTTGGAGTTTAATGTTTATGCGGGGATTTAGTGTTGAATGCAAGACTTTCGGGATAAGTTCATCAAGCACCTCATGACAAGACTTTGAAGCCCCGAACAAGTCATGCAATGAAGTAAAATTAACTCCAAGAAGCCGGGGACTTGATCCGAGAAGACGACATACTCCGGGGACCCGACCGGAAAAGTCTTTGAATCATCCAAGACAAGGAGTTGAGTCCAATTCGGAGAGGAACCGACGACATGGACCCATATGCGAAGGGGGAAACATCCGGGAAGCAAGGGAACCGACCTCGGGCAAAGGAGCCCGCGGGCCGGGCCTAAATGGGCCCGGGCCGGCCGGCCCGGGCCCGGTCGGCCCGTGCCCATTTAGGGCCCAAATCCGACGCCCTTTGCCCTAGCCGCCAATCGGGCTATTTATAGTCCCCCGACCGAGAGCCACGCGAGAGAAGATTTCGTCTTCGGCCGCCGAGAAGCGAGAGAAGAGAGGGACACCATCTAGGAGAGGAGAGGGTCGAGCTAGTTGACTAGGGTTGCCCTAGCCGACGTGGGAACCTTGCAAGGAAGACCACGTCGGAGTTCCCGAGCTAGAAGCAAGATCAAGGAAGGATCCCGGTGGTGATCTTGTGTATGTATCATTGTTATAGTTGAATTATCAAGTTGAATCTTTTCCCGGCGATCAAGTGTTTCCTCGAAGATTTCGTTTTTCGATCGGCTTTGCTTATTCCAATTCTATTCTCGAGATAGATTACATAGGGTGTTCTTGTAGCCGCGGTGGCTAGAGGTACACGCCGGATCTTCCGAAAGAATCTCGACTTGTCTTTTGACTCGCCCTAAGCTCCCCGCATGAATAGGGATACGTTGTGACGAACGGGGGTCTCGAAAGGCGGATGTTTTCGGATTTGGACGGGAAACCACGATTTAAAGAGGCTTTTATTAAGATTCGATTTGCTACTTCTTCTCTTGCTTGGAACTTCAACAAAAGGCTTACCCCGATCCCTCTAGATCGGTTTATCTACCCAATCTTACTTTGTTTTCTCCGGTTTTTAGTAGATTAGATTCGTTTTGTGTCTTTTACTTAGATGCATTAGGTTCTTTATCGAAGATTGCGTTATTTGGCTTTAATAGATTAAGTCTTGCGTCACACATTTGTTCCACGGATTCGATACCTTGGGTTCACCACTCGAGGGAAGAAGGGTCCCTTGACTACGACGGGAGACTTGTACGCTTGCGAGTCACGAACGAACTTTGATACAAACATTAACCGTCAACAAGCCCCTTTTTCTGGCGCCGTTGCCGGGGAACAAGTGATCAAGATTTGATTTTTTATTGCTTTTTTTGTAATTTTCAGTACTGATTTTGTTTTATTTTTGCATCTACTAAGCTTCGATCATCCTCAAAATACATCTAATCTAGTTTGTCTAACTCTAGTCTTTATAGATTTGTTTTGTTTTCTAGTTTTTTTTGCATACTTTGTTTATTGCTAACCCTAACGAGGAGATGGACGGCTACCTCTCCAACAAACCCAATAATTTTGTGGATGATCCGGAAAAACTTTACGAGCTAAGGAGACGTGAAGCACATCAAGCTAAAAAGCTGGATTTTGTAGATTCGGAGTCGGAAGACGAAGGATCGCAGGAATCTCCGGAGAATTCACCACCTCAAAGTCCGCGGGAGAATCGACTTCCACCGATGGGTGACCAACCACCGGAAGAACGCAAGATTGGGGAGCTATGCACCCCAGACATCATCGACCTACCAATCTTGAACCTCGACGAGATCGGAAGACCGTTCGAGATCAAGACCTCAACAATCCGCATGGTGCAACACTCACCCTTCACCGGCAAAGAGGATCCGAACCTTCACCTCCAAGCATTCATTCAACTATGTCGACTTTCAACATGGATGGGGTGACTCAAGATCAAATGAGGGCAAGGCTTTTTCCGTTTTCACTACTCGGGAAGGCTTTGCAATGGTTCCACTCTCAACCGGCGGAGACGGTGCAAAATTGGAACACGTTGATGAAGGCTTTCATGAAGGAATACTACTCACCGGGTAAAACTCAAAGCTTGCGTAATAAGATTGCCACCTTTGTTCAATATCCTACGAAACTATCTCGGAGGCATTCGAGCGCTTCAACGAGTACACCGGGCGGTTCCACATCACAAGTTCCCGAAAGAAGACCTCGTGCAAAAGTTCTATCAAGGACTCACCATGGCGTCAAGGACGATCATCGATGCATCGGCGGGAGGATCTATCATCGAGCTTACACCGACGGAAGCTTTCACGCTATTCAAGAAGGTCGCGGATAATGACACGTGGGCGTCATCCGGCGCCTACACCCGCTCAACCCATGGGGAACGTCAAAGGAGTCTTGCAAGTGGAGAAGGAAGACATACTTGAAGGCAAGATCGACTCGCTCATGAGGAGGTTGGAGAAGATGGAGATAGAAAAGAAAGAGGCACAAGACTTGAAGGCCGCCGAAGCAAGGTCCACATGCGAAGAATGTGGAGAGTATGGCCATGTCCGCAAAGATTGTCCGAGGAAGCCAAGGTGCTCGACTACATGAGGAAGGGAGATTTGCCGAAC
This sequence comes from Cenchrus americanus, assembly GCA_947561735.1. NCBI lineage: Eukaryota > Viridiplantae > Streptophyta > Magnoliopsida > Poales > Poaceae > Cenchrus > Cenchrus americanus. The sequence continues at coordinate 261,423,677 of OX387241.1, read as the reverse complement.
TTCCGCTACGGGCAAGGTAGATCTCAATTTAATGCAAGCTCATCTATTCCTAACGCGGTTCCACTTCGGATATAATTGAAGGAGTTCATGGACGAGCAAGCTAAGATCAACAAGGACACCATCACCAAGTTCAAGGCCATAGACAAGGTGTTGGAGAACATTGATAGCAAAGTGACGGAGGTCGGAAGCTCCAACCATCAAGTGCTCAACATGATGAAGATGCTCGAGACGCAAGTTGGACAACTTGCGGGGCGCCTCACTAATGATGAAGGGAAGCTTCGGGACAACCCAAATGTCCCGAATCGGCGAAGGCCATTCAAACACGTTCGGGCAAGGAGACCGAAGATCCGGAACGTTCCGCGGGAGCAAGGAAGCTTAAACCATCCACCGAGGTGGAAGGAGCTGCTAAAGAGAAGGTTACGGGGATCGTCACCGAGGAACCCGAATTCGAGATGCCGGAGGATGACACGAGGATACCGCAACTCAAGCCACGCTACTTCCGAGGTAAACTTGACAACTACTTTGAGAAGTTTGTGGAAGTTGTGCGTAGACTTAGCATCAACATGCCATTACTAGATGCCCTACAAGTACCTACATATTCTCGTTACTTTAAAGATATACTTGCAAATAAATATGAGATAGCAACACTCGGGGTAGATCATGTCAAAATGTCCGAGGAGTGTAGTGCAGCTATTGCTTATGGGCTAGAGAAGCAAAAAGACCCCGGTGCCCTACAATTCCATGTTCAGTTGGTTCTTTCAACTTCGAGAAGGCGTTATGTGACCTTGGAGCTAGTGTGAGTGTCATGCCGAGGGATGTGTTCGAGAAGCTACGCCTACCGATGGAGCCTACGGGAATATGTTTGGAGTTGGGAGACACCTCCATTCGCTATCCCTTGGGCATTGCGAAGATGTACCCGTGAAGATTGGACACCACTCCATCCCCGTCGACTTCGTTGTGCTCGAGATGGGAGAGAGGGAGAAGCCGCCGCTCATCCTAGGGAGGCCGTTCCTCAAGACCGTGGGAGCAACTATTGATGTTGGCAAGGGGGAGATCATGTTCGATATCAACGGAGAAAGGAGTTCCTTCAAGTTCCGTCCAAGGATTGAGGCATGCAACATGATTGGAGTGAAGGGAGAACCAAAACAAACGGAGGCGCTGAAAAAGAAGAAGGAGCCGAAAAAAATGAACGTAACGAAAATTAAAGAAGGTGTTGCATCCGTCAAGACAAAGGAAGAGAAGCCGCCCGTGAAGACCAAAAAAAATGACTAAGACCCGCCAAGCCAAAAGACAAGCCCGCGCCCAAGATAGTGCGGAAGTGGGTACCCAAGATTGCAACGCCCGCAAAGAGCGTTGATCCGGAGTAATCAAGTGAAGAAGTCTAGCTATAGACTATAAACGAAGCGCTAGGCGGGAGGCAACCCGTTTCGTCAAGTCAAGTCAAGAATAAGCTACGGGAGGACAACTCGATTCCAGGTTTTTCGAGTATTTTTAATAATTTAGTTTTTGAGTTTTATTACGCAAAGACATTAGACTTAGAAGTGGTTGAACAATATTAGAGACATAATTCTTGATTGAATGATTGCTTTATCATAAACCCTTTTGCATGAACCCTCCTATGTGCTTGTTTGATTCTTTTCTTTTCGAGAAACCCCTCAACCAAATAATTTCAGAACCTTAACTCAACCTTTCACCCTCATTATGGTACTGAGGTTGGCTTATTTTTCATGCTAAAACCACACGAGTAGAGCCACGATTTATATTCAAGTGTTATAAAATTTCAGCACGTGGTAGAACTCGCGTGAACCTAGAAATCAAAGCTTTTGGTTGGTTTTAAAAATCTTTATCCTTGGTTTCTCTAGGATTAGAATTTTTTCTAAGCCTATTCTAATCTTGTTCTATTCAAAATCTTTCTTATTTAGCCAAAATTAGAACCTAAACCTATGCCCCCATGATCAAGCCGGAAAACGTTCGCTCTCAACCGATGAAAGCAAACTATACCGGTAAGACCAAAATCGACGTAGTCGAAAAATATTTTCGACTTACATTTGTTTTTAATGGTTTAAAAACTTCTCTAAAATTATGCTCGAGCTCTTGCATGGCTCTGAAAAATATTTTAAAATTCGAATTAGAGGAGTGCTTAACCTTAAACACACCTAAATAGAGGCAATCAAGTTTGAATTAATCATGCATGCACCATTGGATCCCCTTTTATCAACTTTCACCAATTCCACATGCAAAGGACAAGCATGGTGGGCAGCAAGCATCAACTTTGCAGGATTTTCATGGTGGCATGTGAAGCAAGTGGAGCTAGGGAGCATGGACATGACCCAAAGCATGGAGCATCAAGTGGGAGGACCAATAATTCAAGAAAAGGAGTGGACGAGAGCGTTTGGGCGGTGCAACTCGTGGAGCACGCGGGCAGGGAAAGTTGCAGGCGAAATGATCGTGCTGGGAGAAAGACGCGCCGAGGAGGAGGCGGGAGACCCCCGGCCGGCCGGCCCGAGCCGGCCGGCCCGCCCCTATAAAAGGCGTCCCCCCGCGCCCGTCTTCTCGCGGGCAAGCTTCCCTCTCCTTCCCTTGTTTGTGTGTTCAAGTTTATGTGCTCGAACCTCCGTAGACTTAGCCAACCATCCCAAGCTTGAAAGCTCAAGAAAAATCCACATCCTTAAATCCACTCAAAGTCCACATCCGAAGCAAAGAGTTTAAGTGCCTAGTTTACCGGTTGCAACCCGGATTTTTAGTTGAAGAAAGAGTGCAGCAACCATGTGGAAGAAGACCACAAGTCTCTTCTCCAAGAAGAAGAGTTCGTCGTCGTCCAAGCCGTCATCAACCACGTCTTCGAGGAGGCACTTGGTTTCCGAGTCTCCCCGGAGCATGGAGACGGACACGGCACCACCGAGGAGGAACGACGCTCTCCTCCTTGGTGGTATGAGAGCTGCGAGAAGCACTTCCATGAGGTTCACCGAACCTCGTGGGCACACGGAGGAGCAGCCCGCGCCACCACGACGATCGACTCGCTCAACCGCACCACCTCCTTACACCCCGACACAATCTTCGTACGGCTTCATCATCTTGTCGGCGGAGGAGGAGGATAGGCTCGCCAATCTTGAGAAGAGGCTTGTGCCAAACGTCGAGCTCGACGACCAAGCACTCCACACCTTGGGTTTTCGCACCGACATATACTACATGTTGGGGCACCTCGGGTGGGTTCGGTTCTCCAACGGAATATCGGTGGATACCCACTTGGGTTACGCCTTGGAAATTTTAATGACTATTGCACCCATCGTTGATGATGATGGGGTGCAAAGCTTGTCATTCCGGTTGGAGGGAATCGAGCAAGTGGTTCCCTACGAGCACGTTAGGGAGCTGCTTGGATTCCACAAGGGAGCTCCGGAGAAAGTTGACGTGCCTCCCGGCATGTTGGCGGAATTTTGGGGCATGATCTCCGGAGATGCCCATCAACAACGCAAAAGCATCCGCAACCCCATTATCCGGATATTTCACTCTTGGATGTGCAAGAGGGTATTGGGGACGATGAGGGAAACAAAGGTGACCGACACGGAGTTGAATTGGCTATACTCGGCTTTAATTGCCGTGCAGCCAATTGACCCCTCTTACCTCATGATCAACCGTTGGTGTTGTGAAGCAACATCGGGGGCCGGTGATATTGGTTCGGGGTGTTACCTCTCCATGTTGGCCTTTTCCTTGCGACCGGGGATCGCAAGAAACCCCGCTCACCTTTTGCGCGGTACCTCTCTCGGTTTTGAGTACTTGCGGCAAGGCAAGTACATTAGTGGAGATGAGAGAAGAGGTTATCGATTGGCCATTATGAACCTCCCCCTTCCGGATGAGAGGCTTAGGCTTTTCACCGAAGGAAGGGAAGATTGGTTGGAAGAGGGACTACTTGTCCCTGCAAGGAAGAACAAAAGAGGAAGAATCGTAGAGGAGGGAACATCCTCCGCACAAGCGAGTGGAGCACAACCCAATGTGCAACCATTCGGCGGAATTCCTCCTCCGCCAAGTTATTACGGAGGGTCTCAACGGCAAGCATGGGGGGGTGGTGCACCGGTACCCCCACAAAATTATGTTGTGCCCAACGCTAACTTCGCGGAGTCCTACGCTCATCATCCCCAACCACAAGAAAGCATGGCTATTATGGGAGGGTATGCTGCAAGAAATGCTCAAAATATCGCAGCCATCCAATCCAACGCAGCTCAACTCGGTGAAGGCAACGCAAATATTGCCTTTGAACTTGGACGCCTTCACCTTGTGGAGCCAAATCAATTCGACGGAGGAAGCGTTCATTCATATTATGAGCAAGGGTATTATTATCAAGACTACCAACATCAACTACCGGCGGAGGACTAGAAAATTTAGGAACTTTAGTTTTCTTTTCTTTTCTTTTTCTCTCGTAATTTTCAGCTTTTGCTTATGTGTGTTTGGGTAGTATTTTTCTGTTTTTATTTAAATTTCAGCAAGCATGTTTGTTTATTTTCAGTGTGTATTTCAACTTGATATCACCATTAATAAAGTCACCACCTTGATTATATCATTGGAAAAGTTACAAAATTCGTGCCACGATGATGTATGATTAAAATTGCAGCTTTGTTCATCTTTGTAGTTGATTTATGCATGTTTAAGCTAGTGCTCTCTTAAAAATACAGATCTGAATTTATTTAAATGCTAGCTTAATTTTCAGTGGAGGTTATGGTTAAAATAAAGACCCATAGTGTTTTATGTGCTCTCAAGTTATGAATAGATTGAAGATGTCTTTTATGCTCAAAAATATTGCTAACCTTGTCACAAATATCACTTGTGTGTTGCTCAACCTATCCAAAGCCTTATATATATTTGAGTGCATGAACCTTAGTGTACAAGATTTATTTTTGAGTGAGTTATTGCAGGCCATGATTTCTCTGGCCCGAGACTAAGAAGCCGGTCATTCCGTTTTTGCGTATCTATCTTTTTGCTAGCCTTTTATCCGTGCATTGTGTATCCCCGCATCGGTGATCTCACAAACTTCGCCGGATATCCTCCCTTAAACCAAATATCATCTTTTTGTGATTACCTCCTTGACCACAACCTATCATTGAGGATGGATCATCAATTCAAGGAAGATCGCAAGACGGTGCTAACGTTGAAGATTTCAAGTATCTCTCCAAGGAAAATATCTCCGGTACCTACCTTATTTTTCGCCTCTTTGCTCGAGGACGAGCAACGTCTAAGCATGGGGGAGGAGGTAGGTACGGTGCAGTCTTAGAGTTCAAAAGGGAGTATTTTAAAAAAAATATATAATGATGAAAGAAAAAAAAAAAAAAAAATCCAGTGATATTCATGACTTTCAAGGTATAAAAAATCAAAACTTCGTTGTGAAAGTCATGGACTGAATAAATGACGAGGAAAGAAAAAAAAATGAATGAATGAAAGAAAGAAAAGAATGAGAAATATAAGAAAGAAAAAAATATATTTGTGCGTAAAGTGAACTCCCCGGTTCTCTAAGAGTGCATTCAAGGCTTCAAGATAAAAAGATCCATTCTCATTTTCCAACCATGTGCAATCCGATAACGAGGACTTCTTTTGTGCCTTGGGATCACTCTTTGCCATTTGCACATGTCCACTCATCTAAAGTGTGTGTATTTTTCTCTTTCCCCTCCTTGATTTAACATTATTTTCCAATGACCTTTTTGACGAGTCTCGGTAAGACCATGAGAAGCTTGTCTTGTTTTGACAACACCTCATTTATAAAATCTTGTTAGGACTAAACTTTCCCAAAGCTCCATATAAAGCCTACCACATATATATGAGAGGGAAAGGAGTAGAATATATAGGTTTGAGAGACAAGTGAGATGAGAGTTTATGAGCAATACACGAGATGATTTAAATTTGTGAATTTGGTTTAGCTTTTCTTATCTCGTTCTTCATTTCAAAAATTCTGAGATCTATTTAGAACTTTGTGAGCATGTTAATACTTGTGGGATAAGCTTAATAAGAATCTACCCTCCATGGAGATGAAGGCTAGCACATTATGGAACTTTAATAAATTAAAATTTTGAGAGCATTATGTTTTCTCATGTGTAATCAAGTGCAAAGTTTAAACATTGTTTAGCAATGATGATATCCATCGAAGGCTTACTCGAGGACGAGCAAGGTTTAAGCATGGGGGAGATGTTGACGGTGAAAATCCGTCAACCTAGCCATGAGTTTACCTTCGGTGTTGGCATGAATTTTATACCTTATCCATTGGTACTAACCCCCGTGGTATAACAAGTTCACATGTACATGTCGTTTTTGGAGTTTAATGTTTATGCAGGGATTTAGTGTTGAATGCAAGACTTTCGGGATAAGTTCATCAAGCACCTCATGACAAGACTTTGAAGCCCTGAACAAGTCATGCAATGAAGTAAAATTAACTCCAAGAAGCCGGGGACTTGATCCGAGAAGACGACATACTCCAGGGACCTGACCAGAAAAGTGCTGAATCTTCCAAGACAAGGAGTTGAGTCCAATTCGGAGAGAAACCGACGACATGGACCCATATGCGAAGGGGGAAACATCCGAGAAGCAAGGGAACCGACCTCGGGCAAAGGAGCCCGCGGGCCGGGCCTAAATGGGCCCGGGCCGGCCGGCCCCGTCCGGTCGGCCCAGGCCAATTTAGGGCCCAAATCCGACGCCCTTTGCCCTAGCCGCCAATCGGGCTATTTATAGTCCCCCGACCGAGAGCCACGCGAGAAGATTTCGTCTTCGGCCGCCGAGAAGCAGAGAAGAGAGGGACACCATCTAGGAGAGGAGAGGGTCGAGCTAGTTGACTAGGGTTGCCCTAGCCGACGTGGGAACCTTGCAAGGAAGACCACGTCGGAGTTCCCGAGCTAGAAGCAAGATCAAGGAAGGATCCCGGTGGTGATCTTGTGTATGTATCATTGTTATAGTTGAATTATCAAGTTGAATCTTTTCCCGCCGATCAAGTGTTTCCTCGAAGATTTCGTTTTTCGATCGGCTTTGCTTATTCCAATTCTATTCTCGAGATAGATTACATAGGGTGTTCTTGTAGCCGCGGTGGCTAGAGGTACATGCCGGATCTTCCGAAAGAATCTCGACTTGTCTTTTGACTCGCCCCTAAGCTCCCCGCATGAATAGGGATACGTTGTGACGAACGGGGGTCTCGAAAGGCGGATGTTTTCGGATTTGGACGGGAAACCACGATTTAAAGAGGCTTTTATTAAGATTCGATTTGCTACTTCTTCTCTTGCTTGGAACTTCAACAAAAGGCTTACCCCGATCCCTCTAGATCGGTTTATCTACCCAATCTTACTTTGTTTTCTCCGGTTTTTAGTAGATTAGATTCGTTTTGTGTCTTTTACTTAGATGCATTAGGTTCTTTATCGAAGATTGCGTAATTCGGCTTTAATAGATTAAGTCTTGCGTCACACATTTGTTCCACGGATTCGATACCTTGGGTTCACCACTCGAGGGAAGAAGGGTCCCTTGACTACGACGGGAGACTTGTACGCTTGCGAGTCACGAACGAACTTTGATACAAACATTAACCGTCAATAGCCGGCGTGCGTCCCGGGTTGGCGGGGCGCTCCGTCGCTCCGCCCGTGTGCACCGAGGGTTCGGCCCCCCGCGCGCCCCCATTGCCCCGCGCGTCCCCCCCCGCCGGCGGATGCGGGACGCCGAGCTCTCGACCCGCCGGGACGGCCGCTTGCTCGATGAGCGCCCTCGCGCCCTCACGGTGCGGGGTTCCGCGCCTCGGCCGTTGAAGGGGCGGGCATGGCCCGCAATAGCGTCGCAGCGGTGAGTGAGCTTTTGGCTCGCTCGCGGAGGTGTATCCGGGTTGTCGATGCTGAAATCGGCGTTGATGCGCTCGCGGGCCCGTATGCCCGCATCACGCGCGCGCTCGCCACGCGCGGAGGCTTCTCCCGCCATAGAGGCGCGGAGCAACCGCACCGTCCGATACTCTTCCGCCGCCTTGGCCTCGAGCTCGCGGGCTTGGGCCACCGCGCGTTGATGTCGGCCCCGCTTGGGGGTGTCGGGGGACAGCCCTAGGGGTCCCCTTAACAACGGGGAAATCCCCACCTAAAACCCGCAACAAAGCCAAACACACTTTGCCTAACCATGCGGGATACGGCCCACGCCGCGGGGACCTCGGGGCCCACCGAGGCGGCCCTCTTGAAGATCCCCTCGAGCAGGCTTCGCCTCGCTCGAGGATGTGCGCCTCCCTCGAGCGGGCTCGGTCCCCGTTCGAGGGGGTGCGCTTCCCTCGAGCGGGCTCCGCCTCGCTCGAGGGCCCGCTCCCCCTCGAGCAGCTCCGCCTCGCTCGAGGGTCCGTCCCGCCCTCGACCGGGGTCCGCCTCGCTCGAGGGCGCCCGCACGCGTGCGCCCCCCGCCCCGCCTACGCGGGCATTTAACGCCCGACACCGGCGGGACGGCGCCATTATGCGCCCGGGGCTCGCGCCCCCGCGCCCCGCCACACCAACTCCCCAGAGGGAGCCCATCCCCATCACTATGGGGAGGGATCGTGCGGCAGGACCGGTGCCGCTCCCGTGACGCCGTGCACTCGCTCCAAGACGGGCCGACGCGCCGAGCCCTCGAAGCGGGGGCGCGCCGCACCCTCGATTTGCTTTCTTGTGACCCCCGCAGGTTAGGTGGAGGCGCTAGGCCGGTGGAGCGCCATCCCCGCTACCGTTACGCATGGCCGCCGCCCCCACGCGGTCGGGCGCATGCCCGCGCCGTAGCAATGACTCCAAAGACCGTGGAACGTATTGGAACGGGACACCGTTTTACCTACTCCCCGTATTCCGTACGGGCCAACGTCGCAACTCCCTCGAGCCTATTAGAAGACATCACCACCATCCGCCGCCCTTCTACCCTCGAACCGCCACCGTTCGGGTACAAGATAGGCCATGATGGCCATATCGCCGCAAGGATCGTCCCGACGGCCGCCCACTCTACGACATAGCACGCCACGCCCTTCCACGTAGCTAAATAGCGCGGCATGCATGTGATTCGCTCCCTCCTTGATCTATAAAAGGGGGACGAACCCCTCCCCGCCGCGGGGAGACAGAGACACAACACAACGGAGACGGGCCGCGCCACGCACCCCGCTCTCCAATCCTCCCACAACATCTTCGGTCACTACGCTAGGGACTTGGAAGCCGTGCTTCCTCTCCCGCCATGCTTGTAGCAGCCCCACTACGAGCACCCCCGGTGCCGAGCAATATAGTGCCTTGAGCACACCACCGCCGGACGTACGCCCCCCCCCCCCGGAAACCAGGATAAATCCCGTGTCTCTTATTGCTTAGCATCGACCATTGAGGGATAGACCTCGCCGCTTTCTACCGGTTAGTGTCGGGACCATATTCCGCACCGACAAGCCGCTGGTGCCCACCGTGGGGCTATCCGAGCGCCTAAGGTCATTCCACCAACTCCCTCCATGGTGATCCGCACCGAGTACCGTGGTACACGCTACCGCATGGGCAGCTCGGACCCCCTCCCCCGCCGGGTTCGAAATCCGGTTCGGGGGCCCGAACTTTCGTGCCACGGGGAACGGCTACCTCATGCGCCTCACCAACCGTGAGGAGCTCCGCGCGCGCGCGCCGGCCGGGTCCACTCCGGCCCCCGCCGCACGCACCACCACGGCGCGGACGCCCGCAGCACGGATGCCGCGGGCCCGTCGACGCCACGACGCCGCCGCCGCCTCCGGGCGGCGTTCGCGCCGGGCGCGGTCCGAGCGGCGGCAGCCGAGCGCGCCGCCTCTCGGCCGAGGCGCGCCCGCCGTCACGATGACCACCATCCCAGCGGGACAACGCACGGTCTCCGACCGCGCATCCCCATTGGGCTGCGTGGCGCCACGTCGGCCTACAACGCCAACGTCAACACCACGATGCGCGAGGGTTCCGCCCTCGGCCGTCACGTCTTCGTCGCCAGGGATCCCGGCGCCTCAGCGGGTGACGAGTCGTCCCCGGGTTCCCTCGACACGTTGCCGCCCGCCAACCGCCACGGTACGCGGAGTGGGACTTCTCCCGCGTGCCGGACCCGGTCCATGTTTCGGCGTTTCCTCGACGCTACGGACTACCGGTTCGGCCGCTCCGACGACTCCAAAGCACCGGGAGTTACGATCCCGCGCGGGAGTACGCGTCGTCATCACCAACGACCCGGCCCAATGCCGCCGGTGTGGTGGGCGCCGGGAGACGGGGAGGTCACGCCGCCCCGTGGGATCGGCCACGCGCCCGGCCGCGGGGCCAAGCGCTCCCCGCCGGGGCCGATGCCAACGCGCGGCCGGCCCAAGCCCGCGAGCTCGAGGCCAAGCCGGCGGAGGAATACCGGACGGTGCGGCCGCTCCGTGCCTCAATGGCGGGGAAGCCTCCCCGCGCGCGGCGAACGCGCGCGGAGAGCCGGGGAAACAGGTCCGTGACCGCATCAACACCGACCCCAACGTCGACAACGTGGACGCACCCCCGCGGGCGAGCCAAAAGCTCATTGCCGCCGCGACGCTGCTGTGGGCCATGCCGGCACCCTCGACCCCTGAGGCGCGAGACCTGCACCGCGAGGTGCAAACTCTCATCGAGCAAGCGGCCGTCCAGCAGGCCGAGAGCTCGGCATCACGCATCCGCCAACAGGGGGATGCGCGGGACGACAGAGCCGCACCGGGGGCGAACCCTCGGTCCACGCGGGAGAGGCGGCGGGGTGACCCGCCAACCCGGACGCACGCCGGCCAAGGAGCGGCTCCTTGACGCACGCAGGCGCCGGATGGCGACGCCCGCAACGTCATCAACGCCGTGCGCACGAGCAGGGGCGGACGCGCGAGCGAAGCAAGGGGCTACCACCCTCGACGGGGCGGACGCTACGACGGCGGCTAGGATCGCTCCCGCACGCCGAGCCCCCGGGGACCCGTGTGTTCAGCCGGGAGATCCGCTCGGCCGGCGTTCCCCCCCAACGCTTCCGCCAACCCTCGACCATCGTCAAGTACAACGGGGAGACGGACCCCCGCGTGTGGCTCAACGACTACCGCTTGGCTTGCCAGCTGGGCGGGGCCACCAGCGACGAGGTCATCATCCGCAACTTGCCCCTGCACCTCGGCGACGCGGCCCGGACATGGCTCGAGCACTTGCCCGCCAGCCAAATCCACAATTGGGATGATCTGGTCCGCACGTTCGTGGGCAACTTCCGGGCACGTACGTGTGCCCCCGGGAATTCATGGGACCCGCGCTCCCCCGCACGACAGGGCCCCGGGCCGAGTCGCCGCGAGACTTCATACGGTGCTTCTCCAAGCGCCGCACGGAGCTCCCCGCCGTGGCGCGGTCCGAGCTCGTGCACGCCTTCCTCGAGGGCACCACATGCCGGACCTCGTGCGGGAGCCGGGACGCAGCCCCCCGCCCGCCGACTCCAACTAGCCGTTCGACATCGCCACCGCCTTCGCCTGCGGAGAAGAGGCCGTGGGTGACGGCAAGAAGGGCAAGCGCTCGGAGGACGCGCCCGCGGAGGGCAGGCAAGTCCAGGGAGCCCCACCGCAACGACAAGCGGGGCAAGAAGGGGAAAGAAGCCGCGCCACGAGGCGCGAGAGCAGGGGCGTGACGACGGTAATGCCGAGGCCCTTGCCGTTGACCCGGCTCGACGGGGCCCTCGACCGGCCCCTCGAGGCCCGGGGGTGTTTGATGACATGCTAAAAAAGCCATGTCCTTACCACAAGACCCCAGTGAACCACACCCTTGAGCAAGGCGATATGCTCAAGAAGTTCTATGGCCGCCCCGCCGCGAAGGAGGCAAAGGCCAAGAAAGACGGAGGCGATGGCGACGCAGCGCCTTCCCCGCCGTGGAAAACGTGTTCCTCATCTTTGGGGGGCCAATCGTCGACATGTCGACCCGCCGGCCGCAAGAAGGAGCGGCACGAGGTCCTCGCCGCGGAGAGGGCGCCTCCATCCTTCCTCAATTGGTCGGAGGACGCCATCACCTTCATCCGGAGGACCACCCGAACCGCGTCCCCAACCCGGCCGCACCCGCCGGTGGTCGACCCCATCATCGGGAATGCGCGGTTCTCGAAGGTCTTGATGGACGGAGGCAGCAGCCTCAATATCCTCTACGCGCATACGCCGCGCTTGATGGGGATCGGGTTGGACCGGGGATCCCGGCCCGAAGACGAAGCCGTTCCACGGCATCGCGCCCCGGTCCGGGGGTCCGGCCCCTCGGCGCATCGACCGCCGCCTTGGTTTGGCACCGCGAAGAATTTCCGGAAGGAGATCCTCACCTTCGAGGTGGTGGGGTTCAAAGGGGCCTACCATGCTATACTTGGGCGACCCCCGTTACGCCAAATTCATGACGGTCCCCAACTATACCTACCCGAAGATGAAGATGCCGAGACCAAACAGCGTCATTACCGTGGGCTCGTCCATCGAGCACGCATTCGACTGCGACGTCGAGTGCGTGGAGCACGCAGAGGCACTGGCGCTGGATGAAGCGCTGGTGACCACTTTAGAGAACATGGTCAACGAAGACCTCGACTCCGCCGCCAAGCACGCCGGCACCTTCGAGGCCGCGGAGCAGACCAAGGAGGTCCCCCTCGACCCTTCTGCCCCCGAGGGCAAGGCGTTGAGGGTCAGCTCCACCCTCGATCCCAAATAGGAAGTGGTGCTCGTCGACTTCCTCCGCGCCAACGCCGACATCTTCGCGTGGAGCCCCTCGGATATGCCAGGCATCCCGAGGGAGGTCGCCGAGCACTCCCTTGACATCCTGCCTCACGCCCGTGCCGTGCAGCAACGGCTGCGCCGCTTCGACGAGGAACGGCGATGGGCAATCGGAGCGGAGCCGCGAAGCTCCTCGAGGCCGGGTTCATCAAGGAGGTGTTCCACCCAACGTGGCTAGCCAACCCAGTGCTTGTAAAGAAAAAGAACGGGAAGTGGCGGATGTGTATTGACTACACTAGTCTTAATAAAGCATGTCCTAAAGTTCCTTTTCCTTTGCCACGTATTGATCAAATCGTTGATTCAACTACCGGGTGTGAATTGCTTTGCTTCCTTGATGCTTACTCCGGTATCACCAAATAAAGATGAAGGAGTCCGACCAGCTCGCGACTTCGTTCATCACGCCGTTCGGGATGTTCTCCGCTACGTCACGATGCCGTTTGGTCTCCGAAACGCGGGTGCGACATACCGCGCCGCATGCAGCACGTTTTCGGGGATCACATCGGGCGGACGGTCGAGGTGTACGTAGATGACATCGTCGTAAAGACCGGAAGACGGACGACTTGGTTGGCGACCTTGGCATCGCGTTCGGTCGCCTACGGGCCAACGAGGGTCAAATTAAACCCCGAAAAGTGTGTCTTTGGTGTGCCGCGGGGCATGCTCCCGGGATACATCGTCTCCCAACGGGGAATCGAGGCCAACCCCCGAAAAGGTCGCGGCCCACGAACGAATGGGTCCGATCCGAGACCTCAAAGGGGTGCGAGAAGGTGCCGGGGTGCCTTGCCGCCTTGAGCCGCTTCATCTCGCGGCTCGGTGAAAAGGGCTTGCCCCTTTACCGCCTACTCAAGAAGCACGAGCGCTTCTCTTGGACCGCCGAGGCCCGGACGCGCTCAACAAGCCGAAGGCGTCTCTAACGCACGCCCGGTTCTCACGCCGCCGCGGACGGCGAATCCCTCGCAAAGACTACGTGGCCGCAACCACCCGGTGGTCGGCGCCATAGTCGTCGTGGAGCGCACGGAGGAAGGGCATGCCTTGCCCGTACAACGGCCGGTCTATTACATCAGCGAGGTCCTGTCAGACACCAAGACGCGCTACCCCCGTGTCCGTGGAGTTGTTGTACGCGGTAGTCCTTGCGCGGCGCAAGCTCCGCCACTACTTCGAGGCCCACCCCCGTCACGGTGGTCTCCTCCTTCCCGCTGGGGGAGACCATCCGCAATCCCGACGCCGGGCGGGGATCGCCAAGTGGTCCGTGGAGCCGATGGGCGAGACGCTTGCCTACGCCCCGCGCAAGGCCGTCAAATCCCAAATCTTGGCGGATTTCGTCGCCGAATGGACGGATACGCAGCCGCCGCCGCCTCGCATCCAAGCGGAGTGCTGGACTCTGTTCTTCGACGGCTCGGTGATGAAAACAGGGGGCGGCGCGGGCCTGCTCTTTCATGTCACCCCTCGGGGAACACATGCGGTACGCGGTGCGCCTCCACTTCCCCGCGTCTAACAATATGGCTGAATACGAGGCCCTCCTCTGCGGCCTCAAAATCGCCATTGAGTTAGGCGTCAAGCGCCTCGACGTGCGGGGGGACTCGCAGCTCGTAATTGATCAAGTCATGAAGAACGCGAGCTGCCATGGCGATAAGATGGAGGCCTACTGCAATGCCATGCGAGCCCTCGAGGACAAGCTCTACGGCATGGAGCTCAACCATGTGCCCCGGCGGTACAACGAGGAGGCGGACGAGCTGGCCAAGATTGCGTCCGGGCGGATCACCGTCCCCCCGAACGTTTTCGCGCGCGACATCGCTCAGCCCTCGGTCGTCTTCCAGCCCCACCCCTCGAGTCACGACGAACCCTTGGAGGCTCCCTCGAATCCAGCGGGTGCGGAACCCATGGACGAGGACCCCTCGAACGAGGCATACGTGCTCTCCCTCCTCGAGGGGTATGGCTCCCACGAGGCCGACGTGATGGACATCGAGCCGGCTCCTGTCAAAGCGGACTGGCGTGACAAATACATCGCCCGGATGGCTCGAGGGGGAACTCCCCGCGGACCGGGCCGCGGCCAGGCGCATCGCCAGGATGGCCAAGTCCTTTGCCCTTGTTGACGGCGAGTTGTACAAGCGCGCCGCCTCCGCATCCTACGGCGGTGCGTGCCCATCCCCGAGGGGCGCGAGCTCCTACGGGACATCCACGCCGAATACCGTGGCCACCACGCCGCGCCCCGCACCCTCGTCGGCAACGCGTTCCGCCGGGGCTTTTCTCGGCCTACCGCGGTCGCGGACGCCGGCCGAGATCGTACGCACTTGCGAAGGGTGCCGGTTCTACGGCCGCAAGTCCAACCTACCCGCCCATGCCCCGCGCACCATCCCCGTAACGTGGCCATTTGCCGTATGGGGGCCGGACATCGTCGGCCCCCGCGGAAAGCACCGGGGGCTTCACCCACTTGTTGGTCGCGATCGACAAGTTCTCCAAGTGGGTGGAGGTGCGCCCCATCATGAACCTTAGGGCGGAGCGGGCGGTAACATTCTTCACCGACATCGTCTACCGCTTTGGAGTGCCAAACTCCATCATCACCGACAATGGGTCCCGGTTCACGGGCGGGGAAGTTCTTGGAGTTCGCGACAAGTTCCACATCCGTGTGGACCGGGCAGCCGTGGCACACCCACGGACCAACGGCCAAGTGGAGCGTGCCAACGGCATGATCCTACAAGGCCTTAAGCCCAGAATTTTCGACCGGCTAAACAAATGCGGCGAAAATGGCTCCAAGAGTTACCCGGCGGTTGTGTGGAGCCTAAGGACCACCCCGAGCAGAGCCACTGGGTTCACCCCGTTTTTCCTAGTCCATGGCGCGGAGGCCGTCCTCCCCACGGACTTAGAATACGGATCGCCCAGGGTTCGAGGCTATGACGAAGATGCCAACCAGCGAGCCCGCGAGGACTCGCTGGATCAGCTGGACGAGGCACGCCTCGTGGCCTTGATGCATTCCGCAAGGTATCAACAGTCCCTAAGGCTCTACCAAGCACGCAAGATACGACGACGGGACTTCAGCGAAGGGGATTTGGTCCTAAGTCTACGCCAAGACAACCGGGGGCGCCACAAGCTATCGCCCCCATGGGAGGGACCCTACGTAGTGGTGAAGGTACTCAAGCCCGGCACGTACAAGCTGGCCAACGAGGACGGTGAAGAGCTCACCAACGCTTGGAACATCCAACGCCTACGTCGCTTCTAACCCTAGCTAGGATTTCCAAGCATTTTTTGTTGTAAAAATCATATGACCAACGCCCCGCTTGGTGACAACTATGTAAACACCTCAAGTCTAATGAAAAGGGCAACTCGGCTTTCCCCTGAAACCCAAGTTACCCTCGGGGGCCTCTTGCGGGGGGGCACCCCCCCCCCCCCCCAAAATGGTCCCATTTTCGCGCAAAAATAAAGCAACTCACACGCGCTAAATTTGTTTTCTACTTCAACCCCGAGCAACGGTTCGAACGGGCGCGGGCGGCCTAGCGGAAGGAGCGCGCGAGTCGAGATAGCCTACGCCGCGAGGATACGACCCTTCTCTCTCGCCTCCAACCCAGCAGGCCCCCCCGCGAAAATCGAACTCCCCTAACTAGAATCTACTCAGGAAGAAGGAGAAACAAAAAGCGTAAACAAACAAAAGACTTCATTTTGTATCAGCAAATGTTTACAATCAAGATAACTTGTTTATTTACAAAGGCCGCGCGGCCAAAATACTGATACACAAATAAAAACGGGCCAAGCGCCCGGGCCCGTCTTCGAGCGGGGAGGAACGGCGGTGTCAACGGCGTCCGGGAAGAGGAACTCCTCGAAGGCTTCGGCCGAGCGACCCGGCGGCATCAGCGGCGAGCGCGTCCACGCGCTCCATCGCCACCTCATCCTCGACGCCCTTGGGAACGACGTAGCCCTCCGCCAGCGCCTCGAAGTTGACCTCGTAGTGGGACCGCACCACTCCGAGGGCCTTCTGGACGCCAAGACGCAACGCCCGGCGCATCCGTTCGGTGACGTGGCCGCCAAGGTGAAGGACCGATAAGGCGACCGGAGAGGGGGGAGTGAATGGGAGCCGATAAAAATTCTTCTCGAGGGAGATTGAAACTCCGCCAAGACGAACTAGCTCGGTCGAACCCCCGAAATCACATGCTCCGCACTTCTACCTCACGTTTGCCAAAACCACGTAGCCACCGGAGTGCTATTGGTCCTAGGAACAAACTCTACCAAGCAACCACAACACACACGCAGCACCGACAACGGAAACAACTCGAAAGCCGGCTAACCGAGGGGGGCGGTTAGACCGGGTTTAGGGGGCGGTTAGACCGCCTCCACCGGCAACCAAGAAATCCTCCGAAGCGCCTCTTCCGAGCACCAAAACACACCACGGTTTCACCAACGAGATCTCCGGTCAAAGCCATGCTAGCTACCGGAAAATCTTGGCGAAAATCAAAACTTCACCCAAGGGCCTAGGGGCGGTTAGACCGGCTACCCGGGGCGGTCTAACCTCCCGTACCCGCAACAAACTCCAACCAAGAACACCTAGCAAACGCACGAGAACGACCCCAAATTTCACCCAAACACTCCTCGATCAAGGCGAACAAACTCACGAGAGGAAAATCCGGCGAAACAAAACTTTGACCCGGAAACACCCCGGGCGGTTAGACCGCCCCCCCGTAGGCGGTTAGACCGCCCCTTCCCGTAAAACGAACCCGCGGGTCAAACCTCAACTTCCTCGCACCCAATCTCCCGAATCACCACGGATTGCGGCCAAACTTCGGGAATAGGCCGGGTTACCTCCCGGGCAACCTCTACCTCAAAGGAATCGACCCGAAACGCTCACAATCAAGAGGAATCGAAGAAATCGCTTCTCTAGGTCAAGAACTCGCCCAACTCGAGAAACCACCAAATCGAGTCCGATTCAAAGGGGATTTGGGGGCAAAGTCACCACCAAAGAGGCACAAGAACCTCATACGTGACACCCACCAAAAACCCCAAGAAATCGTTCTCAAAACACCGCCAAAAAGAGCTCCGAAAATCAACACCAAAGAGATGGGAAAACCACCATGAAGAACAACGCCAAACCTTCTATACATGCCATAAATGGTTCATACAAGGTCTAGCTTGCCACCCAAACATCCATCCCTCTCTCTAGATCTCACATGAAGCTCTCAAGCTAGCCTTCTAAAAACCTAGGGAAAATGGAGAACGAAAATGGAAAAACCAAATGAGCTAGGGTTCCAAGTGTTGGCTGCCATCCACCCCTCTAATGAGTATATATGGAGGCACCCAAAAGACTAAAACGCCCTTCACTAATAACTAGGGATACATGCCCCTCAAGGGCGGATTTGGAATTCTTGATGTCTTCACCATCGGACGGATGCCCGGCGACCGCACCCCGCGTAGCCTCGACGCAAGCCTTGCGATCCCGACGCGTGTCCTCCGCTTCGAAGCTTCTCGGCGCCGGCGGCCAGGGCGGTCAGACCGCCCCCCCTGGGCGGTTAGACCGGCCCGGTGGATCTGACCGGCCCCAGGCGGTCTGACCGCCCCTCCTGAGCGGTTGAACCGGCCTGGGTGGCCGCACCTCCTCGTCGAGTCTTCGCCTCAGTTTTGTGGCTCAACCGAGTAACCCAGTGGTTTTCTGGTGAACCACTGGAAACCCCGCGAACTCGTTGTAGCCTCCGCCAATCTCCACTCATGACTCGGCTCCCACGAAGTCCCGGCTCGACCTTGGTTTTGAGGCTCTACCAAGAAATCGTCCACGACTTCATCTTCTTGTTCATGCCACCATGCGGCCCGCACTTGACCCCCGCCGGCCACCGGATCCCTCGAACGAAGCCTACTTGTCTTCTCCACACACCGGAGGCCTCACCGGCAACGACCTTTCGCGCTTGTTCTTCACCTCGCACCAACACGAGTCAAGCCACAACCTCGCACCCGCAATACTTAGCCATGAATCGATCCACACAACGTTGTCAATCACTCATCACACAAGGAAGCGACCATCCACCGGTCCTCGAACCACACATGGTCCTCAATCTCCCCCTTGATGAGTGCATTGACAACATACTCACATGAAGTAACATAAGAGAAAAGGAAACGAAAAGAAACAAATAAAAAGAAACTCCAACAAGCGATCGAAAGCCAAAGAAAGGCAAAGAACAAGATCACTTGAAGGAGGCAAGTCTCGGACCCCTTAGGCAAGGGCAACGGCTCGACACATCCGAGACAAAACATAGCTCAAGCGCAGAGCGCAAACCACCAAAGCAAAACTTGAACACCACAAAGAGCTCCCCCCGCACATATGCAAGCTCCCCCCCGAGCCACAAGACACTCCCCCCCCGAACACATGCATCAATGCAACTCGGGAATGCAACAAAGAGCAAAAACTTGCTCACATTGCCCGGGGCGGTTAGACCGCCCGTACGGGCGGTTAGACCGCCTCTGCCTGAACTGACCGCCTGGGGGGCGGTTAGACCGCCCCAAAAGACCGGCCCCGCACCAAACTGCTCAAAAATTGCCCGAAACAATTGGAACACCTTCCAAACACTCCCAGTGCCCAAAACATGCACAAACTTCTCCCCCTTGTTGACAATGCATGAATCAAGGCAAAATGAGAAAACTTGCAACAAATAGCTTCTCGAATATACAAAATTCATCACAAGGTGCTACACAAGTCCAACCGAGCAAGTTAGATACTCGACAGGTTCGTAATGACCTTAACTACGTGATCACCAAGTTTCACAACCATTGGACAATGCTAAAAAGGATTTGAGTAATTTTGCGAAAAGTTACTCTCTCACAAGCAAATACCTAAACATGATCAAAACATATCAAAATGGCAAAGCCACTCAAACTTCATGCTAGGACAGCCATTCTAATCATAAGACCATCATAAACACCCAAAAGCACCTCATGTCATGCCAAAGCCACCGAGCCATGTGCCTACTTCTATGTATGAGACTTCTCATTGGTAGGCATCATGCAACGGTTTAGCACCCAAAGCAAATTAAATTCTACACATATGACATGAGAACATATTTTCCAAGCATTTTTCATTTCATTTTCAGATTTGTAAATGGTACATGAAATGTCTTTGCGACAAAAAGGAACTTATGCCCCTCCACAAGATTAAGCAAGAGGGCTAAACATTCATGATGGCAAGCGAGCCTTTGGCTCCATATGATCAATAAACTAGCTATCCAACCACAAAGTAAGCATAGCAAAGCCACTAAAACATGTCAAGATCATATATAGGCATTTACGCATGAGAGAGCATGTATATGACATTTTTCAAAAAATAGCCATCAACCATGGATCATTCAACAAGATCATCAAGAGCTAAGCCAAACTAACCATAGCATACCAAACAAGCTCACAAGAACATATATAGCGACCCATGGTGAACAAAGTATATAGGAGAAGCTTTTCCTATCCGATGCATATGATACAAAATGCATGCAATCTAAGATACAAGGATGCCTATACATCATGTTACATATGCAATGCCAAAAGCAAGAAATGCACAAAGGAAAGCTATACAAATGCTACAAACCGGCTCCTCGAGGGGAGGCAAAACGGGCTCGACACCACCGGCAAAAGAAAGCCCCCACACACCCAACTCAAGAAATCAAACACACACCAAGTTCCCCCCGCAAACGAGTGAAAGTTGCTTGATCTAGGGGTTTGGTGAAAATATCGGCTAGTTGGTCATGTGTGGGTACATGGATCAAGGCTATCTTCCCTTTCTCTACGTTGTCTCTCAGGAAATGATACCTCACTTCTATGTGTTTGGTTTTGGAATGGAGCACTGGTTCTTTGCAACGCTTATGGCACTGGTGCTATCACATTGAAGTGGGACATGGGTATACTCCTCACCAAAGTCACTCATGGTGTAGGTGATCCAAAGGAGGCCGAGAGCAACAACTAGCGACGGCAACATACTCGGCTTCGGTCGTGGATTGAGCAACACTCGACCGCTTACGAGAAGACCAAGACACCAACGAAGAACCCAAAAAGCGGCAAGTCCCGAAGTGGACTTCCTATCCAACCGACACCCGGCAAAATCCGCGTACGAAAAGCCATGAAGCGCCAAAGAAGAGGACGCGGAGTACCAAAGGCCGAAGTCGGGAGTGTGACGCAAGTACCCGAAAATTCTTTTCACTGCTTGCCGATGCGAAGTCCTCGGAGACGCTTGAAAACGAGCGCACAGACACACTGAGAACTGTATGTCCGGCCTCGTCGCCGTCAAGTAGAGGAGTGACCCGATCATGCTTCGGTACTCCTTCTGGTCCACGTGTTCACCTTCCTCGTCCGCATCAAGAGCCGTAGTCGTACTCATCGGCGTCGTCATAGCCTTGGAGTCCTCCATCTTGAACTTTCTCACAATGTCCTTGGTGTACTTAGCTCCGGTGCACAAATGTTCCTTCCTTTGATTGCTTGATTTGTGGCCCGAGGAAGAACCGCAACTCACCCATCATGCTCATCTCAAACTCCCCGCTCACATCATCCGCAAACCTCACAACAAGAGAGTTAGACGAGCCACCAAAGACAATATCATCCACGTACACCCGCACAATCGGGATATCTGCCGCCCTGCCCTCGGCAAAAACATGGTCGATCGACCTTCCCCATCTCAAAACCTCTCTCAAACAAGAACCCCCTCAACCTCGCCATACCAAGCTCTAGGCGCTCGCTTCAACCCATACGGCGCCTTCCTCAACTTGTACACCCCGTGGGGGTACTTCTCACTCTCAAACCCCGGAGGTCGTCTCACATACACTTCTTCCTCCAACACTCCATTCGAGAAAAGCACTCTTCACATCCATTTGGTGCAACTTGAACCCTTTAGCCACGAGAAAAGGCTAGAAGGATCCTAATCGCCTCCAAACGGGCTACGGGAGCAAAGGTCTCCTCGTAGTCGATCCCCTCCTTCCGACTAAACCCCCGAGCAACAAGTCTCGACTTGTTCCTCACAACCTCACCCTTCTCTCCCTCTTTGTTTTTCCACACCCACTTTGTACCAATCGGCTTACACCCCGGGGGAGGGTCAACCAACTCCCACACCTGATTCCTCTCAAAATTCTCCAACTCCTCATGCATCGAGTTAACCCAATTGTGATCAGATAGTGCGTGTCCAATGTCTTTGGGCTCGAAAGAAGCAACAAACGCAACATGAGCAAAATGGGAATTGTTCCGAACCCTCGACCGTGTAGTGCGTTCATCCATGTCGCCGATGATCCTCGAAGCTGGGTGATCCACTTGAACTCGCCGGGGAGGTTCTCGCCTCGAAGCTACCTCCCCCTCAACATCAGCTTCTCCTCGTTCTTGATTTGTCGTCGTAGGAGTAGCGAGAGGGTCCATCCATCATCGTAGTCGAAGTAGTGGGTACATGTTCGGCGGGGGCACCGCACCGCCATCCTCATCATCTCCATGTTCATGCTCCTCCTCCCCGAAAGATCTCCTCACCAAGCTCATCATCACCCGCACACTCAAAGACAAGGCCGACTATGTGGCTCTGTCTCGTCGAAGGTTACCTCGCAAGTCTCCACGATTTGGTTAGTTTCAAGATTGAGCACACTATATGCTCTAGAATGAGATGCATAACCAAAGAAAATGCCATCGACGGACCTAGCCTCAAACTTATCCAACTTCCCCGCCTTTCTTGAGAATGAAACACTTGCAACCAAAGACATGGAAGTGACTCACCTTGGGTGTGCGACCATGCATCAACTCATAGCATGTCTTTTTCTTGTGCACTCTGAGGTATATTCTGTTCGACACATAGCATGCGGTATTCACCGCCTCAGCCCAATACCTCCTCGGAGTCCTATGCTCATCAAGCATCGTCCGAGCCATCTCGCACAAGGTCCTGGTTCTTCCTTTCCACCACCATTCTGGGGAGGCGTATACGGACTCGAAAACTGGTGCTCAAGACCCAAGTCATGACAAAAGGTTTCAAAACGAGAGTTCCTGAATTCCGAGCCATTATCACTGCGGATAGCTCGTATGGCATCTCCGTGCCTCTCGTTCCTCAACCTCAAGACTAGATCTCGAACAAAACCAAACGTCTCTCCCTTATCCTCCAGAAAGAACACCCACGCATACCGAGAATAGTCATCCACCACAACAAGGACATACCACTTCCCACCCGCGGATCGCACACGAGCCGGGCCAACAAGGTCCATATGGAGCGGCTCGCATGGACGCTCGGTCATCACATCGGTGAGAGGCGGGTGAGAAGAGGCCACCATCTTGGCATGCCTACACGGAGCACAAACCAACTCTTTCTCAAGTTTCAACCGTGGCAATCCTCGGACCAAATTGAGTTTACTCAAGCGAGACAAAAGGTCAAAGCTCAAGTGACCCAACTTCCTATGCCACTTCCACAACTCACTTGAAGAACCGGCCAAGAAACAACGCTCAACACCCGAAGGGCCGAGAAAAATCAGCACGAAACACCCGACCCTCGGGAACGACCATACAAACAAGGTCCCCTCGAGAGTCCACAATCCGAGAACCACCGAGGCCGAAACAACACCTCAAAACCCTCATCCAACAAGCCGAGACACGAAAGCAAATTGTACCCCGGCCGATTGAACAAGAGCAACACGCCTCGCAGTGATCTTGTCACTCACTTTTATCTCACCTTCGAAAGCACACGCCCACGCCCATTGTCCCCAAAAGTGATGTACCTCTTCGTCACCACCGGACGAGACTTGAGAACCACCCCCTGTCTCCGGTCATATGCCTCGAACAACCGGAGTCAATCAACCAAATGTTCTTCAAGTCTCCCACCCGAAAATCAAAAATAGGCACGTGAGCGAACAAACGACTCAGACAAGGGGTTAGTACCAAAGGAGGAAAACCGATAGGCCGAGCCATTTGCTCGAAAGTGGGGTTAGCACACATTAAGCCATCTTTCCTACCATAGCTACCACCACAAACACCACCTCGGTAACCACTCCGAGGGAACCACCCCTCACTTTGCCCGGAGGAGGACCAAAACCACGGAAGACAACCCGTGGAACGTCCCTCCTCTCCTTCTCAAAGCTACGACTCCTCCCATCCCCGTAGTGACCTCGAGGGGGAGAATGCCTAGCAACCGACCACTGCTTGTCTCTCTAGACCAACCACCGGCAACTCCACCTTCGGACACCGAAACCTCTCGACTCACCACCTCGAAAACCACTCCGCCCGGACTGCGGGGGGGGGCGGGCTAAACCGCCTAGCCGGCCGGTCCGACCGCCCCCCTCGGGGCGGGCCGGCTCGACCGCCTAGCCGGGCCGGTCTAACCGCCCCCTCCCGAACGGCTCCTCGGCTGCGGGTACTCGCGTCTCCCCATGCGGAACACTTCTCACCACGGCCTTACCCCCCGGCGGTGGCATACGAGGCTTAGGTACACCATGGGAGGGGTTGTACCTATCCTTGTTCGCCCACTCCTTTGCCATCCTCTCTTCCCGCTTCCTCTTGAAGCAAAACTCATCCTTGTGACCCTCCTTCCCACAATGGCCACAACGGAACCTCACAAGCTTAGGTTTTGGCTTGGATTGGGGCTGCTCGCTTGGTTTCTCTCCACTCAACTCCTACACCGATTTCTCCTCACTTGCCTTCTCTCTCACTTTCCCAAAGAACACTTTCCCCCGAAGTGCTCACAAACTTGATGGGCTTTTGGAGATCATTTGTGGGTGTAGGAAATATAGGTGGAGGCCGGGGTTGTGTCTAGTCGGTTCCTAAGATGGTTGGGTTTTGGAGGGAAATCATTTTTGTGGTGAGTTTTTGGTGGCTCCGGATATTCTCTCCACTTCCTTCACCAACCTTGTTCGCCCCAAGCCCCTCACCATCTTGCCTCTTAAAGGCCTCGATCATCATCCTCAACGAGGCTCATGACCAGGACAACCAACCCATCAACTTCCTCAAGTCATCATTCTCATCCCGCAAGCGATCAACATAATGTGCAAGCTCCAAATTTTTCAATGCATGCATTTCACAAGTAGAACAAGATGTAGGCATGGGTTCCTTCAATTTAGCCTTGAGCGAACTAGTGTAAGCATGCAACTCATCAATCTTAGCATGCAAAACGGGGCAAGAAGTGCAAGCACCTAGCAAAGCGAGTCTAGACTTAAGCTCAGCCACTTCAACCCTAAGCACATCTAGTTCCTCACACTTGGAGGCATGCTTCTCCTTAAACAAAGCAAGATCGGCAAGGAATATGGAGCAATCGGTACAATCATTTTCATCAGCAACAACGGGGGCTAGCCTTAAGCGAATCAATCTCAAGCTTGCTATCAAGCACCCGTGTCTCTAGCTCGCCCACTCTAGTCCTAGCATCCTCGAGTGAAGCCCTAAGCTCTTTCCTCATTTTCTTGGCCTCTCTAAGCATGTCATCACGGTTATCAAGCAAAGAGCCCGGCCTCTCATTCTCCTGGCGCAAGAAGGGAAGTTCATCACGCACCTCGTCGTCGGACTCAGAGTCCGAGTCGCTCTGTGTGCTCTTCTTGCTGCCGGAGCTCAGTGCCATGGTGCAGAAGCCATCTCTCACGAAGCAGCTCAGCCCGCTCAGGTTCTTGGACGACTTCTTGTTCTTGCGGCGATCTCCCTCGTCTTCACTGCTGCTCGAGCTCGAGGTGGAGTACGCGGAACTGGAGTCGACGTCGCTCGCTCCAACCATCGCTCGGGCCTTGCCTCGGCCCTCCTTCTTCCTCGATCGTCGCTCGTCCTTGTACTTGTTCTTGTGCTTGCTCTTGTGGTCGCGCCTCGAACGGTACTTGCCATCGTTCATCCTCGGCTTGTGCTTGTAGCTGTCCTTGCTCTCGGCCTTCTCCGGACAGTCGGCGACGAAGTGTCCCGCTTGCCGCAACGGAAGCGGTCCTCGTGTTCCTCCTCATGTTCACACGGTTCTCGTGCAGCCTCTCGAACCGCCTCGTCAACAGCGCCAGCTCGTCCTCTCCAAGGTCATCAAACTCCTCATCTGGCATAGACATCAAAGAGGAAAACGAGAACATCTCGGTGGATGGGTTAGAGTTAGTCTTTCCTTTGGAACCACCAACGAGGGCAAGACTATGGGAATCGATCGGTCCCTCAAGCTTGGCGATCATGCCCCTATCCACCTCGGCCGACTTGAGCTTCGAGAACCGGCTCGTTCACCGTCGAGTATCGTACCTCTCCGACTCGACTATGGCCTCGAACTTTCCGCCCCATATCGTACGATCCAAAGAATGTAAGAGCTTGACCGCTCTATCATGATCATCGTATGGGAGCACATCCACATTGGCCCTCATGTTGTTCACCACCACCGTGAATCTCTCGGAACAAGGCATCGATTGACTCACCGGGGAGATGAGTGAAGTTCTCGTACTCTCTCCCGTAGGTCGCATACAACCGTGCACGAACACCGGGCGTTCCCAACATGAGCCTCCTTCAACACCGCCCAAATCCTACAAGCCGTGTGCTCGGTGTGCACCCGATCGAACTCGGCCGACACAAAGCACGAAACAAGTAGTCGACCGCCTTATTGTTGGCGTCGAATCCGTCCCCTCGACCCCGGAGCAAGGAAATCCATCGGCTGGACATAGCCCTTGTGTCCACCGTGACATCCCAAAGCAACCGACCCTTTCCGCGGAGGAACGCACCCATCCGCTTGCTCCACATCCGGTAGTTCTTGCCATCGAAGTGTGGAGGACCCGAACCCCGTTCTCGGTACGCCATCCTTGGATCTTAGACCGGTTAGAGTCAACAAAGACCCGAACCGGCTCGATACCACTTGAAGGACCGATAAGGCGACCGAGAGAGGGGGAGTGAATGGGAGCCGATAAAAATTCTTCTCGAGGGAGATTGAAACTCCGCTAAGACGAACTAGCTCGGTCGAACCCCCCGAAATCACACGCTCCGCACTTCTACCTCACGTTTGCCAAAACCACGTAGCCACCGGAGTGCTACGGTCCTAGGAACAAACTCTACCAGACAACCACAACACACACGCAAGCACCGACAGCGGAAACAACTCGAAAGCCGGCTAACCGGAGGGGGCGGTTAGACCGGGTATAGGGGGCGGTTAGACCGCCTCCACCCCGGCAACCAAGAAATCCTCCGAAGCGCCTCTTCCGAGCACCAAAACACACCACGGTTTCACCAACGCAGATCTCTGGTCAAAGCCATGCTAGCTACCGGAAAATCTTGGCGAAAACCAAAACTTCACCCAAGGGCCTAGGGGCGGTTAGACCGAGCTACCGGGGCGGTCTAACCTCTCGTACCCGGCAACGAACTCCAACCAAGAACACCTAGCAAACGCACGAGAACGACCCCAAATTTCACCCGGACACTCCTCTCGATCAAGGCGAACAAACTCACGGAGGAAAATCCGGCGAAACAAAACTTTGACCCGGAAACACCCCGGGCGGTTAGACCGCCCCCAGTAGGCGGTTAGACCGCCCCTTCCGAAAAACGAACCCGCGGGTCAAACCTCAACTTCCTCGCACCCAATCTCCCGAATCACTCCACGGATTGCGCCCAAACTTTGGGAATAGCCGGGTTACCTCCCGGGCAACCTCTACCTCAAAGGAATCGACCCGAAACGCTCACAATCAAGAGGAATCGAAGAAATCGCTTCTCTAGGTCAAGAACTCGCCCAACTCGAGAAACCACCAAATCGAGTCCGATTCAAAGGGGATTTGGGGGGCAAAGTCACCAGCCAAAGAGCCACAAGAACCTCATACGTGACACCCACCAAAAACCCCAAGAAATCGTTCTCAAAACACCGCCAAAAAGAGCTCCGAAAATCAACACCAAAGAGACGGGAAAACCACCATGAAGAACAACGCCAAACCTTCTAACATGCCATGAATGGTTCATACAAGGTCTAGCTTGCCACCCAAACATCCATCCCTCTCTCTAGATCTCACATGAAGCTCTCAAGCTAGCCTTCTAAAAACCTAGGGAAAATGGAGAACGAAAATGGAAAAACCAAATGAGCTAGGGTTCCAAGTGTTGGCTGCCATCCACCCCTCTAATGAGTATATATGGAGGCACCCAAAAGACTAAAACGCCCTTCACTAATAACTAGGGATACATGCCCCTCAAGGGCGGATTTGGAATTCTTGATGTCTTCACCATCGGACGGATGCCCGGCGACCGCACCCTCGCGTAGCCTCGACGCAAGCCTTGCGATCCCGACGCGTGTCCTCCGCTTCGAAGCTTCTCGGCGCGGCGGCCGGGCGGTCGGACCGCCCCCCCGGGCGGTTAGACCGGCCCGGTGGATCCGACCGGCCCGGGCGGTCCGACCGCCCCTCCCGGGCGGTTGAACCGCCCGGGTGGCCGCACCTCCTCGTCGAGTCTTCGGCCTCGGTTTTGTGGCTCAACCGAGTAACCCAGTGGTTTTCTGGTGAACCACTGCAAACCCCGCGAACTCGGTGTAGCCTCCACCAATCTCCACTCATGACTCGGCTCCCACGTAGTCCCGGCTCGACCTTGGTTTTGAGGCTCTACCAAGAAACCGTCCACGACTTCATCTTGCTGTTCATGCCACCATGCGGCCCGCACTTGACCCCGCTGGCCACCGGGTCCCTCGAACGAAGCCTACTTCTCTTCTCCACACCGGAGGCCTCACCGGCAACGACCTTTCGCGCTTGTTCTTCACCCGCACCAACACGAGTCAAGCCGCAACCTCGCACCCGCAATACTTAGCCAAGAATCGGTCCACACAACGTTGTCAATCACTCATCACACAAGGAAGCGACCATCCACCGGTCCTCGAACCACACATGGTCCTCACAAGGGCGCGCAGGCGGCCGGCCAACGAGCTTCCCGCCCGCGCTTCACCCCTCCTCCACAGCCGGGCGGTCTCAAGGGCCGCATCATGCGCCCTCCCGCAACTCCCGCCGGGAGGAGTCGTAGGAGGTCCGCATCGCCTCGCCCGCTCAACCGCGTGTCCCGGCCGTGGCGCGCAAGCCCGGAGTCACCAAGACAAGAAAGAAATCAGAAAAAGGAACGCGAATTCCCAAACACAAAACCAACCAAACAGAGTCAAGCGGCGCCCCCCTCACCTTCAACTTGCTTCCTCTCCGCCTCGAGGTCACGACGCTCAGCCTCGACCGCCAGCTCGAGGCCCTTGGCGGTCTCACCTTGCTCCTGGAGGGCCAGCTCCTGGCTCGCGCTGTTGATGCTGAGCACCACCAGCTCGCCCTCGACCTTAGAGAGCTTGGCGTCTCGCTCCGCCAGCCAACACGCGCCGCCTCGCGAGCGACGCGCTCCTCGTCTCCCGGCGCCGACCGGCGTCGGCGAGGGCGCCTTGCTCCCCGCCGGAGCCGCCCCTCGGCCCCTTGGCGGGCGGTGTGCTCCTGCGAGTAGCCGCTCCTCGGCCGACGGCGAGCGCCGCGACCTTGGCGTCGAGGGCGGCCTTCAAGTCGTCGGCCTCCTTGGCCCTCTCCGCTCAAACACGCGCGCGCGCTCCCTCGCGCCCGGCACCGCCGCGCCCGCGCCCCCTCGAGCGACGAGCGGAGCTCCCGGTTCTCGCCGCGGACGCCGGCCACCTCCGCCTCCCGCTTGGTCGCCGCCGTCCGCATCTTCTCCGTGTCCGAGCGTGCCGCGCCGGCGCCTCATCACGGTCGATGAGGGCTGTGCAGATCTGCTCAAGGCTGGAGCGACGCGCCGGTCTTGCCTCGTGCTCTCGGGGAGTTCATCGCGCAAGACCGTGGCTCGGTACGCCAACCAGCCGTCCGGGGTCCGGAGGGCGTCGGCGAGCGCGTCGAAGGCGCCGCATCGCTCCCGGACTTGGTGAAGCTCGGCGTTCACCCGATCGAAGGCGCCATACTTGTCACGGGCACGGCGCTCGAGCTCCTGTCGCCCACAAGTCAAGACCCGTAAGCATCCCGATAGCTGCAGACAACGTGCGGGAAACGAGAAGAAGGGGAGAACGAGCAAGGATGCCCTACCCGGAAGACATGCCACGCGGGGCCGCCGTGGACCCTCGGCCGCCTCGTTCGGCGCACGGCTGAGCGTGGCGCCGTGGCCGCGGAGCTCTCCCCACGGCTCTCCGCTCCGCCCGGGCGTCGGCGAACGCAGCGGGTCGTTAGGGACCCCCTCCACCCGGGTGGAGTGCCCGCGCGAGAAGATGAGGCCTCGGCGCCATGCCCTCGGCCCCCGCCACCATGTGGCCCTCGCGCCGCCCTCACAAGAGCCCCCCTCTTGGGACTCCGGGAGAGTGTGGGGAAGCCCGACCCACCGGTCCCACCCCGGCGGCGGGGAGTCGTCGTCCGGGATCTCCACCACCGCCCGCCGGAAACGCCGGCGGGCGCCGGCCCTTGCGCCGCCTCCGCCCGGCACCCCCCACTTGCACCTCCATGGCCACGGCGCCCGACGCGGCGCCATGGCCGTCACCCTCCGCCGCGCCTCCGTGACCACGGGCGCCCGTCCGCCCTCCTCCGCCCCGCGACCACGGGCGCCACCGCAGCCGCACCGCTGCTCGCCTCCCGCCGCGGCCGGCGCCGCGGACCGCGCCTCCGTCGTGGCGCCCACCGCCGGCGTCGTCACCACCGCAGGCCGCCGCCGCGGCCGCGCTCCGCCACGACCGCGCCCCGCCGCTCTTCGACGACCGCCGGCCACGCAGCGGCGGCGATCGGCCGGCCGAGGCCACGGGGCCTCGGGCTCGCGCCTTGCGAGCCCTCGCCCGCCGCCGCCGTACTTGCCCTCGCCCGCGACGCCCTCGACAAGCGCCGCCGGGTGGGGATGGATGCGTCCGCCCTCGGCACCTTGGCCGGTGCGAGAGGAGGCACGCTTGGCGCCACCCTCGCGCAAGCACAAACGAGAAAAGCCGGGAAGGCCCGATCGTCAAAGAACCAAACCGAGCCGAAGAACGAGCCCCTTACCTCGAAGAGGAAAAGGCACGCTTCCTTTTCCTCGAGGTTTCGCCAGACGAGGCCGCGCGCCCGCCGCCGCGCCTCCCGACGCCGCCGCGCGCGCGCGGGCCCGCCCGCGCGCGCGCGCGCCGCGCGCGCGCGTGCGCGCACGCCGCCGCGCGCGCCTCGCGGCACGCGCCGGCGCCTCCGCGCGCGCGCGCCGCCCCCGTTGTCGATTGCACGGCGGCGGGGCGCCGTTGCGCCCGCCCTAGGCGATGCCGCCCTTGCCGTCGGAGCCGGCTCCGGCGACGGGGCGCAGCTCCCACCTATCGAGAGGGGCCCCCGCCCTCGGCCCTCTTCCTCTTCGTCCTCCTCCGAGGACGAGTACTCCTCGGTCCCCGGGAGGAAAGCCCCGCCTCCTCGCGCCGTCGGTGCTCCGCGCTCCGTCGCTCGCGGCGCTCGCGGTGCCGCCTTGTGTGCTCTCTCTGCGCGCGCCGCCCGCTCCTCGCTCCCGCCGCGCGCCCGCTCAACCGAGCGCGCGGGAGTCGGGGGGGTGGGCGGAACGGACTTCGCGGCGGTGAAGTTCACCACCGCATGCGAGCACGTCAATGACGCGCTCGGGGCGCAGGCAACACCAAGAACTAAAATGGAATCAAGAATCATACTCACCGGCGGGCCGGTGGGGAGCATCTCGAGGTCCCACGGGGGTTCGGCCCGGGCGCGCGAGCATCCGGGTGTCGACGGCGTTCCGCACCCGGTGAGCGCATACGGCCGCCCGAGGGGAATCGGGAGCATCCGCGACCTCGCCGGCGCGACGGGGGTGCCGCCTCCTCTCGTCATCTCGTAGATGCAGAGCGGCCTCTCCATCGTGGGCACGACCCGCCGGTGATGGAGGAAGGCGAGGACGCCGGCGCGGTCGGCCCTTGCTCCGTCGGGCTCCTCGTGGCGGCCGGGACCGAGTCTTGCCGCCTCCGTGCCGGGCCATGGACACTCCGTAGCCCCGGGAGCCGGGCTTCTCCTTGAACACCCGACCGGTGTAGGATGGGAGGCCGGGCTCGGCGTTGCGCGGTAGAACCATCCCCGCTCCCCGGCCCGGCATTGTTCGTCGTCATGGTGCAGGGGATGTAGTCGTACTTGAACCGCCCCGGCGAGGCGAGGCGGACACCCCCGCCGGCGCGCACCGCGCGGCGGGTCCTCGGCTCCGTCGTGGGCCGGGTGAAGAGCTCGCGCGGAAGAGGTGTACCCGCAGCTCCCGCATAACCGGGATCCCCGGATACCCCTCGCAGACACCCACGAACGTGGCCGCCTGCGAAATCGTGTTGGGCGCGAAGTTGTGCAACTCCACGCCGTAGTAGTGGCACAACGCTCGCATGAAGCGGCTCGCCGGCGCGTTAAAGCCTCGCTCGTGGAAGCGGTAAAGCTCACCACGTAGCCTTCCGGCGGGTTGGGCGCGCGGTCCCCCGCCGGCGGCACTATCCACTCGCCGGCGGCCATCCTCGTTTGCCGCCAACCGGCCGGCGGCGACCAGCTCGCCAAGGGCCGCCGCGGGTCACCGACGACCGCTCCCAGGCGTACGGGTCAAGGATCGTGAGGGGCGGAAGCGGCGCCAAGAGAAGGGGACAAAGGAATGCGAGAGCGGTGGACAGGGAGAGGAAGAAGAGCTCTAATGACAAAGCCGCACGGTAGCGAAAGCGAAGCGAAGACACAAGCACAGGGGGCTAAGATGGCGGAGCGCTAAGGTAAAAAACCACCGCTTCCCCTTCCCCTCAGATTTATAAGCCGTGGGCGAGCTCTCCGGAGCGGATGTCCCGCGCGCATTAACTGCAGGGAATCTTCTCTTCTCGCTGGCGAGCGGACCCCACCAAGACCGCAGCGGCCACATCACCGCGAACGGGCCATCATCACGATGAAGACTAGCGGGGGCCGTGCGGCGGTCACGTCCGCCCGCCCACGCCGCCCACTACGCGCGCGCCGCCGCCGCGACGCTAAAAAGGCGCGCCCGCGATGCGAAACCGCAGCCTCTCCCCGTGGAGCATTTAATGGCCCGGTCCCTTGCAAAGGAAGGAGAACCCACGAGCGGCACGGACTCCTAGCTCGGGATAAATTCCGCCCCCGGAAGGGTACAGCATGAGAAGGTCGCCTCGAGGCCCGCTTGAAACAAAGCGGGCATCGCGAGCACCCATGCCACGTAGGACCCTCGAGCGGCACGAGCCCCCCGGCTCTAGACAATGTCAGCCCTCTGAAGGGCACAGGCGTGAGAAGGTCGCCTCGAGGCCCGCTTGAAACAAAGCGGGCATCGCGAGCACCCATACCACGTAGGACCCTCGAGCGGCACGAGCCCCTGGCTCTAGACAATGTCAACCCTCTAAAGGGCACAGGCGTGAGAAGGTCGCCTCGAGGCCCACTTGAAACAAAGCGGGCGTCACGAGCACCCATGCCACGTAGAACCCTCGAGCGGCGCGAGCCCCTGGCTCTAGACAATGTCAGCCCTCTGAAGGGTACAGGCGTGAGAAGGTCGCCTCGAGGCCCGCTTGGGACAAAGCGGGTATCGCGAGCACCCATGCCACGTAGGACCTCGAGCGGCACGAGCCCCCGGCTCTAGACAATGTCAGCCCTCCGAAGGGTACAGGCGTGAGAAGGTCGCCTCGAGACCCGCTTGGGACAAAGCGGGTATCGCGAGCACCCATGCCACGTAGGACCCTCGAGCGGCATGAGCCCCCGGCTCTAGACAATGTCGCCCCTCGAAGGGCACAGGCGTGAAAAGGTCGCCTCGAGGCCCGCTTGGGACAAAGCGGGTATCGCGAGCACCCATGCCACGTAGGACCCTCGAGCGGCGCGAGCCCCTGGCTCGACACAATACCAACCCTCCAAAGGGGCACAGGCGTGAGAAGGTCGCCTGGGGCCCGCTTGAAACAAAGCAGGCACCACAAGCACCCATGCCACGCTGTGTCACTGACCAGCGCCTCGGGGGCTGGCTCGCCCAGACCCCTCGACGGCCGTAAACGCAAAAGACGGGGCCGCCCAAGCGCCGCCCCGCACGGCCCTACTGATCAGAGGTTCGAAGCCTGACCCTCGACGGGTTCGAACAGGCGCCCCAGATCGCAGAGTCAGGGACGACGAAGGCACGCGCGTTCGAGCCGTTCCTCGAGCCCGCCGGCTCGAGGGTGCCCCATATGTCGTGTTCGAGAGCCGCCGAGGGCGCCTAGCCGGGGGATCCCACCGAGGGAGAGCTTTCTCGCCCTCGGTCCCTATCGAACGGGACCGAGCCCCACCTAGCAAACCCACGCAAGCGCTTCCATGGACGTGTCTCCGGACCACCGCAGCCTACCCTTATCGAACGGGGCATGGGCGTCCACTCGAACCACCCACTAGCGACTCAACGAGGAATCCGCAATTCGCGACCCGCTCGATGGGAGTTGCGGAAACCTCACCCTCCGTCCCGCGGAGGGACGGCGAGGGCACGTTAAGAAGCAAGTCGTAAAGCTTTACCCGATCGCCTCGAACGGGCCCGGTGCTCGGGGGCTTGATGCACGGCTACACCTCCTTGGATTGCACCGGCCGAGACGGCGCCGGCGCCGCGTGCTTCACCGAAGCCGGCCGAGATATCGCCGACGCCGGTTGAGACATGTACCACGCCCTCCGACCGGCTCTCACGGTTAACCCCTACGGGGAGCATCCACGCTCCCCGCAGGCTTCGGGGGGCTAGACCCGCGGGTCCGCCGACGCGGCCCCACGGAAAGCGTTCGCAAGACAAGAAGGGAAGAACGTCCTATCGCAGGTTCCGCAGATCCGCGGGAGCCTCAATGGCAAACCCACGGACGCTCGGGGGCTACCGTCGGGGACGACCCTAGGGGTCCCCTTTAACAACGGGGGAAATCCCCACCTAAAACCCGCAACAAAGCCAAACACACTTTGCCTAACCATGCGGATACGGCCCACGCCGCGGGGGACCTCGGGGCCCACCGAGGCGGCCCTCTTGAAGATCCCCTCGAGCAGGCTTCGCCTCGCTCGAGGATGCGCGCCTCCCTCGAGCGGGCTCCCTCCCGCCCGAGGGGGGCGCTTCCCTCGAGCGGGCTCCGCCTCGCTCGAGGGCCCGCTCCCCCTCGAGCGGGGCTCCGCCTCGCTCGAGGGTCCGTCCCGCCCTCGACCGGGGTCCGCCTCGCTCGAGGGCGCCCGCACGCGTGCGCCCGCCCCCGTACGCGGGCATTTAACGCCCGACACCGGCGGGACGCGCACCATCATGCGCCGGGGCTCGCGCCCGCGCCGCCGCACCAACTCCCCAGAGGGGAGCCCATCCCCATCACCGTGGGGAGGGACCGTGCGCGGGGACCGGTGCCCGTCCCGTGACGCCGTGCACCGCTCCAAAGACGACCGACGCGCCGAGCCCTCGAAGGGGGGGGGGGGCCGCACTCTCGATTTGCTTTCTTGTGACCCCGCAGGGTTAGGGTGGAGGCGCTAGGCCGGTGGAGCGCCATCACCGCCATCGTTACGGTATGGCCGCCGCCCCCGCGCGTGCGGGCGCATGCCGGCGCCGTAGCAACGACTCCAAAGACCGTGGAACGTATTGGAACGGGACACCGTTTTACCTACTCCCCGTATTCCGTACGGGCCAACATCGACAACTCCCTCGAGCCCGTCAGAAGACATCACCACCCTCCGCTGCCCTTCTACCCTCGAACCGCCACTGTTCGGGTACAAGATAGGCCATGACGGCCAGATCGCTGCGGGGATCGTCCGGACGGCCGCCCACTCTACAGCATAGCGCACCACGCCCCTCCACGTAGCTAAATAGCGCGGCGCGCATGTGATTCGGTCCCTCCTTGATCTATAAACGGGGGACGAACCCTCCCTGCTGCGGGGAGAGACAGACACAACACAACAGGAGACGGGCTGCGCCACGCACTTCGCTCTCCAATCCTCCCACAACATCTTCGCTCACTACGCCAAGGACTTGGAAGCCGGCTTCCTCTCCCGCCTTGCTTGTAGCGCCCCACTACGAGCACCCCCGGTCGAGCAATATAGTGCCTTGAGCACACCACTCAGCCGGACGTACGGCCCCCCGGCCGAACCAGGATAAATCCCGTGTCTCTTATTGCTTAGCATCGACCATTGAGGGATAGACCTCGGCGCTTTCTGCGGTTAGTGTCGGGACCATATTCCGCACCGAC
Organism: Cenchrus americanus; assembly: GCA_947561735.1. Lineage (NCBI taxonomy): Eukaryota > Viridiplantae > Streptophyta > Magnoliopsida > Poales > Poaceae > Cenchrus > Cenchrus americanus. The sequence continues at coordinate 261,388,008 of OX387241.1, read as the reverse complement.
GAGGGTGAAGGAGCAGGGGTGCTTGGTCCCGCCGCCGGCGCGGCGCCCCCGGAGCGGGCGTAACTTCTCGTCGCCGGCGCCCGCCGCGCCGGTGGCATTCGCCGGGTCGTTGGCGATGAAGACACGGCATTCCCGCGCGGGGTCGTAGCTTCCGTCTTCGGGAGTCGTCGGAAGCAGCCGAACCGCGTAGTCCGTGGCGTCAAGAAATCGCCCGAACATTCGGGGTCCGGCACACCGAAAAGTCCCACTCCGCGTACCCATGCAAGTTGGCGGGTGGCAACGCGTCAAGAGAGCCTAGGGACGACTCGTCGCGCCGGCGGAGGCGTCAAGGTCCCCGGCGACGTAAACGTGGCGGCCGGGGGGAACCCGCGCATCGCGGCGCCGGCGTTGGCGTTGGTGGTGTAGGCCGTCGTGGCACCGCGCGGACCGATGGGGGAAGATCGGCCCGAGACCGTGCGCTCCCCCGCTAGGGCGGCGGTCGTCGTGGCCGATGGGCGCACCGCGTTGGGAGGTGACGCCCTCAACTTGCCGTCGCTCGACCGCGCCCGGCGTGAGCGGCCGGCCGAAGCGGCGACGACGCCGAGACGCCGACGGGCCCGCGGCCTCCGTGCCGGCGGGCGTTTGCGTCGTGGCGACGCACGCGGCGGCGACCGGGGGCGGACCCGGCTTGGCGCCGCTCACGGAGCTCCTCACGGTTGGTGAGGCGCATCGGTAGCCGTTCCCCGTAGCCCGAAAGATCGGGCCCCCGAACCGGATTTCGAACCCGGCGGGGAGGGGGGTCCGAGCCGCCCATAGAATAACGCGTGCCGCGGTATTCGGTGCGAATCACCATGGAGGGAGTTGACGGTGGATTGACCTTCGGCGCTCGTGTGCCCCACGGTGGGCGCCAACTGTCGGTGCGGAATGTGGTCCCGACACTAACCAGTAATAAGCGCCAAGGTCTATCCCTCAATGGTCGATGCTAAGCAATTAAAGACACAAGGTTTATCCTGGTTCCGGCCGGGGGCCGTACGTCCAGCAGTGGTGTGCTCGGGGCACTATATTGCTCAGCACCGGGGTGCCTGTAGTGAGGCAGCTACAAGCAAAGCGGGAGAGGAGGTGTGGCCTCCAAGTCCCTGGTGAAGTGAACGGAAAGGGTTCAGATGTTGTGGGAGGATTGGGGAATGTGTGTGTGTTGTGTCATGTCGTATGTTGTCCCTTGTCCTCTGCGGCGGGGGAGTTCACCTTCCTTTTATAGGCAAAGGAGAGGGCGAATTACAAGCATGCCGCACTATTCGGCTACATGGGGAAGTATGGTGTGCAACGCCGTAGAGTAGGGTGCCGCCTTGACGGTCCTTGCCGCGATCCGGTCATCATGGCGTATCTTGTACCCGAACAGTGGTAGCTTCGAGGGTAGGGGCGCAGTGGTTGGCCGCGGCGTCCCCAAGCGGGCTTGAGAGGGTTGCGACGTTGATCCGTACGGGATACAGTGGCAGGCGTGGCAACGTCCCGTTCCCGCATGCCTTACGGCGCCGGAGTGGATGTAACAGCGCCCGGCGTGGTGCTGCGAGCACAGGTGTGCCCGTACAGGACCAACATTGTCGGGGATGGCGTCCCGCCGGCCTAGCGTCACGACCTGGCCTTGCAAGGTCACGAGAAAGCAGTTCGAGGGTGTGCCCGGCCCCCCTTCGAGGGCGCGGTGCGTTAGCCGTACGGGAGTAGGCGGCGTGGTGTCACGGGGCTGACGCCGGCCACGCCGCACAGTCCCCCAAGGTGGCGGGGATGGGTTCCCCCTAGGGAGTTGGTGCGACAGGGCCGGGGCATGATTCCCAGGCGCATGATGGCGCCGCCCCGCCGTGTCAGAGCATTAAATGCCCGTACCCACGTGCGGGAACGGGCGTGCGCGTGAGGGAGCCTCGAGCGAGGCGGAGCCCGCTCGAGGTGGCTGTGAACCCTCGAGCGAGACGGAACCCACTCGAGGGAGGTGCGCACCCTCGAGCGAGGCGGAGCCTGCTCGAGGGGACCTTTGATTGGGCCGCTTTGGTGGTCCGCGGGGACCACCGCAGCGTGGGCCGTGCCCCGTGTGTGCGCTTAGGTGAGATGCGTTTAGCTTCGGTTTTTTGCAGGTTTTAAGCAGGATTTCCCCAGTTGTTTGTTTTAGGGGACCCTCAGGGCTGTCCCCGACAGAGATGAAGATTGAAGCTTAGTCTTCCTTTTTTTTGCTTGTGCGTTTTTCTTCTTGTCTCTTGGTTTACCTCGGTTAGAGGTTTAGAGTCTATGTACTCTGTTGTCGTGTACCCTTTGGCTGTATATATCCACTTGTGGATATAGAGGTTGAGATTTTTATCCCTTAATCTAAAAAAATACCAATGGAGTGCCTCATATGAGATATTTATTAAGAAAACAATAACCGACTTAAAAGAGAGAGAATTTATATAAAATAGTATTTTTAAAAATAAAAATGCATCTAGCACCCTTTTGGCTACCGCTCTCCCTTCATTGATCATAGTTTAGCTGTGGTAAAAAAATGCACTGAAAATTTAGCAAAGCGGAGGAACAGCACATTAACCACTCATTACTAGCAGTGAGATCTCGCATCAGTTGAAAGAACATCAGCTCGAGGATCATCCCAACTCCCAAGCAATGCAAGCTTGCAATCCTTTTATAAAAAAACAGGGGGTTGAAGAAACCGATCCTTTAAGTCGCCGCGCATCAAAACAAAACGCTGCCAAATGCATCAGTGTAAAAGAGTTAGTAAAGTTTAACACTGGTCAAGAGTTAGCAGATTAATATGGCAAATTGTTTCTCCGCGCTGTCTCAGAGAAATATTCTAAATTCCTCGCAAATCCTCTGTAATTGGAATTCCTTCTAAATCCCCGCAACATAAGAAAGCAAAAAAAAAAACTCCCAAGAGACATCTACAGAGAAAAATAAACACAAAATCATTTGTGCGCGTGGTCACCAGCTAGCAGATCTTGGAAGTCTTCCCCTGTAACTTTGGCCATTTCTGCTAGCCTGTGGAAACACGCACCACCACTAAATCCTCTGACAAGCAAAGGTGCGTCGAATTGAGCAACAATATACGGCTGCCCGCAGCGGCCCAGTACGTAGATGACGCCACGCGCGAAAAAAATCGCAGAAAGGTAGCGGCATAGACGGGAGCATGCGCGGAATTTTCCACCGAGTATTCAATCGCTCGACGGCGATCCAAACCCTACGAGATATATCCTCGCCTTTTTCTTCTATATATAATAAAGTATGATATCCTTCCTTGGGCTTAGCATGATGAGCACATGCATACTGCCATACCGAGTGACACATGTGCGCTACAAAGTTTCTCCTCGTCACCAAACGTGGAACGGTCGTACATGGTGGGCCGGAACGGCGAGCTGTTCTGTGACTACCGTTCACTCACATCCTCCACGTCGCATGCCACATGCATCGTGCATCTCCAGTTCTGCACGGCCCTTAATCTCTATATAAGGCGACACCCCTCATGACATCTCAATTCATCAGCTCACAGTCACAGCAAGCTGCACCGCAGCAACCAAACGCTGAAGTGTACTGAGCTAGCTAGACGGTATGGCGAGCTCGCCGACGACGCTCGTGGCTCTCGGCCTCGCGCTGCTGCTCACCGCCGCAGCAGGCCCCGCGGCCGCGCAGAACTGCGGGTGCCAGCCGAACTTCTGCTGCAGCAAGTTCGGCTTCTGCGGCACGACCGACGACTACTGTGGCGACGGGTGCCAGTCGGGCCCGTGCCGCACGGGGAGCAACACCGGCAGCGGTAAAGGCGCGAACGTGGCCAGCGTCGTCACCGACGCGTTCTTCAACGGCATCAAGAACCAGGCCGGGGGCGGGTGCGAGGGCCGGAACTTCTACACGCGGAGCGCGTTCCTGGAGGCCGCCAACAAGTACTCCGGCTTCGCCCACGGCGGAACGGAGGTCGAGGGCAAGCGCGAGATCGCCGCCTTCTTCGCGCACGTCACGCACGAGACCGGACGTAAGTTGGATGAATAGCTAAGCTAGCTCTCCAATCCGCCTCTCTACTACTGCAAACTCCAATATTTCTTCTGCTGAACTAAATGTTCACGGCTTCATACCGACAGATTTCTGCTACATCAGCGAGATCAACAAGAACAACGCCTACTGCTCGAGCAACGCGCAGTGGCCGTGCGCCGCGGGGAAGAAGTACTACGGGCGCGGGCCGCTGCAGATCTCGTGGAACTACAACTACGGGCCGGCGGGGAGGGACATCGGCTTCGACGGGCTCGGCAACCCCGACATTGTTGCGCAGAACGCCGCGATCGCCTTCAAGACGGCGCTCTGGTTCTGGATGAACAACGTGCACCGGGTGATGCCGCAGGGGTTCGGCGCCACCACCAGGGCTATCAACGGCGCGCTCGAGTGCAACGGGAACAACGCCGCCCAGATGAACGCCAGGGTGGGATACTACAGGCAGTACTGCCAGCAGCTCGGCGTCGACCCGGGGAACAACCTCACCTGCTAGACACGAGCCGTCGGCTTCACATGCATGAATAATGCTTGGCTGGTGAAGAATAAAGGATTCTGCGCGTTGAACACGCTGAAGTTAAACCCAGAGTTTAACGAATAAATGTACTGGTACTTAGTATTAATAATGCAAAGGCTGGGTTTTGCTTACTATGCAATATGAATAACGAAGCAGTTTCACAGTTTGTAATATGCTGATTTTGCCGGGAACGACATTTTGCATTGGCAGCTCCAGTGTGGGCCTCTGGCATTTGTAGGCCCAACAGAGCTAGACCGACCAGAGAGACCCCACAGAATTCTGGGCCATTTGATCCAATGGCTTGTGCAAATAAAAAATAAAATCCAATGGCCCACTCCCTCATCCAATTTTATCTGGCTTTTTAAAAATAAAAGGAGTTTTTACTACCTCAGACTACACATGGCCATTTGGCCCGCCCTGCCCAGTCCGACACGAGCACCATGCGGCACGGGCATGATCAGCACGAGCACGATGCGGCACGATGCATTTCGTGCTCGTGCCGTGCCGGCACTACGTGCCGAGCTCGTGGCATAACATGGACACGAGGCAAATTTTTTGTGTCATGCCGGCACGAGGCACGGCGACGGGCACGATGGGCCATCTGTGTTGTGCCAGCCCACGTCCCGGCACCACTATTGCACCTCATTCAAGAGAAAATTTCACAAGGATATCAAAGTATAACATATTCAAAGTCAAAAACTGACAATTTAAAATCCAATCGAACTGAAAAGAAATCACAAACATATAAAGTTCAAAAGGTCAAATAATATTTGAGTTTTTCTTATTGTGCTACCTCATTAAAAACCTTTGTAGGTAAAAGCTCACACCTCGTGAGAAAACCTTACAAAGCAAAAAGAGTACAACCAGCTCTACTACCTAATTAAGTTCAGATACAAGTTCTCAAAAGCATTACAACATCTGTCAACTATCAATCAAGATAAAGGTTCTCAAATGCATCTTCAAGCTCAGGGTCTTCAATGTCATGCTGCAGTCTCGCATCAGCCTTCTCCCAGTCCTTCACCAGAGTTAGCATCTCCACCATGTCCGGGGTCAGCCGCCGTCGCCACTCCTCAGTTATCCTACCAGTGGTACTAAATGCAGATTCTGAAGATATAGTTGAGACTAGAATAGTCATAACATCTCTAGCTAGTATAGAACGAACATGATATGTTAGCTTATGCTCATGCCACCAAGCCAACACACTGAAATCATCTTCAGTAGTAGGAGGAACAAGATGAGTACCAAAAGAAGTAGCATGCATCAAAGAAGTAGTAGATGTTCTCCTAGATAGGTTGGATGAAGCACTAGCAGATGACAAATTACCATGTGTAGCAACAGAACCAACAGTACTACCAGAAGAAGAAGGTTGATAAGAAAAGACCTTACTGCAACTTGTCTTTCTCTTACCTGCAGTATGGCCAGGCTAAGGAGGCCTTTGCATCCTCATTTGATATCCAAATTTTGCCTCATATATACCATAGAGGTCATTTAGTTCATCCTTTACTTCAGTTAAGTACATGGAGTAATCCTTACCATTGAAATGAGATAAATGGCCGAGAACATTTGTAAAACCCTTCACCTTAGCCCTAGGATCTAATATGAATGTAAAGGCATACAAATATGGTATGTTACTCAATACTCAAGGAATTTATGCTTCATAGGAGCAACAATGTGCCTGAAATCAGCCTCAAATTCAAGATCAGACTCATAACTATTAAGATGCTCAGCTATATCAAGAACATGATGCAAAATCAATGGAGATGTTGGATAGTAAACACCAGATAAAACAGCAGTAGAATCATAGAACTGTTCAAGAAATTCAAGGAGTTTTTTAGCAGCATACTAGTGGTGATCTGTCAGCTGGGGCTGTCCATCTGAAGGCATCTAGGCCCCTATTTAGAGTTTTGGTAAATAATGACAATCATTGTGGACTAACACTTTTATTTGAGTTATAAGAATAGGTTAGTCTCGTGAAATGATGAGCTCATGCAGTATGAACGAGGAAGTCCCGTATGGCATATGTTGGAAAGAGCTCAAGGCAAAGGTAAAAGGTAGGGTTTTATTTTTGCCGGTCATAAGGTGATTAGAGGATGCTAAATGACCGGGTTGATAGGATAGATAGACGTACTATCAAGAGGGATCAATTTCATTGGCTTGACTTTCCATAGTGTCACTTGGATCAAAAATTTGCATGTGTTGTATTTAGATGAGTGGCGATTTCTCTTGGTAAAAGGGTTCTTAAGAAAAATCAGTTTTCAGGTGTTGGGCGGACAGTCCAAGCCCTTGGGCGGACGGTCCGCGGGTTTTTGATATTTATTTAATATCTGAGATTTTTTGGCAAAAGTTTTTGAGAAAATGCGCTTCCAGGCGGACAGTCCGCGGACCCCAGGCGGACGGTCCGTTATTCTTAATAAAATGGAGTGCAGCTCAGTGGACCGGGCGGATGGTCCGTGGTCTACTCGCGGACAGTCCGCGGGGTCCTGGTGGAAAGTCCGCCCGGCCCAACGGTCACTCCTGACAGATGTTGACTTCGCGGTTTTACCGTTAGAATTCAAACGCAGGTAGTCCGCGAGGGCATCGCGGACAGTCCGCGAGGTACGCATTTTTCCCATAACAGCTAGTAACAGGAAGGGGGAGTATATATACTCCGTGCCCGGGTTTGGAGAGGCTCTCTTGGCACTTTGAAAGGTCCATACTCCCTTGTAGAGCTCTCCCTTCCCTCTCTCTCACTCACTTGGCTTAGTGGTTGCATTCTTTGTGAGATTGAGAGCTTCTAGTGCATTACATCAAGGTTTTGATCTTTGTGGCACTAGGGAATCATCAAGCAAGTGGTTGATTTGTTACTCTTGGAAGTTGCCTCTTCATAGACGGCTTGGTTGTGGAGGAATCCGTTGAAGCTCACAAGAAGATTATGCGTGGCTCCGGATTTCGTGTTGTGAGAGGTGTTGTGCTCACCTCACCGGAGCAGTAAAGAGCAACTCTAGTGAATCGAGGTATGGTGTGGTTCTTTGGTTCTAACCGACTCAAGATCAAGTGATGTCTTGATAGAGGAGCGGTTGAACATTGAATCCACCTCAACGTGGATTAGAGGTGACCGGCAAATCATCGATACCATGGGATAAAATTCGTCTCTTGTGCTTGGTTATTTCTTTGCTCAATTTCCTTTCAAGTACTTTACTTTGAGCATTTAATTTCTAGAGATTGAATTATATCTTGTCACCCTAGGCTGCAAACCCCCAACATAGAAATACAATAGGTAGAGATTTAATCCTCCTTGTGGTTCTAATTAAATTTCTCTAGTGTCGTGCTTTTAGATTTTAAACCGCCTATTCACCACCCCTCTAGTCAGTATCCTAGATCCTACAAGTGGTATCAGAGCCAAGGACTCCTTGTTTGTGAGATTTAACCATCTCGGAGTAGGATAAATGGCAGAGAAAGATAAGTTTCATGTTGGGAAGTCTCGGAGTATGATAAGTCTTTGATGGGAACAATTATGACTATTGGAAGAAAAGAATGGAGGTTCACTTCAAGGCTCTAGGAAGAGAATTATGGAGAATTGTAATGGAAAAATATGTTATTTTGGATCCTAAGAATAAGTCGGATCAAGATGATAAAAATGAAAAACTCAATGATAGAGCCTTGAGTGTACTCTATAATGCTTTTGCTCTTAGTGAATTCAATAGAGTGAAGGTACATGAAAAGGAAAATGAGATATAGGAGAAGCTTATGGAAATCTATGAGGGACCATCCACCGTTAAAGAAGCAAAGCTCTATGTGTATAAGGGAAAATTCAATGAGTTCACTATGAAGAAGGATGAAGACGTTTCAACCATGTTCAACCGGTTGAATGATATAGTGAATGAACTTAAGTGTCTTGATTTTGATGTCTCAAACAAAGACTTCTCTCACAAGTTATTTAGATGCCTTCCGGAAAAATATGAGACTATTGTGACTTTGCTTGTTAGGAGCGACTTGAGTAAGATGACTCCTATGGAGGTGCTTGGTGAAGTGCAAACTCATGACTTATTCAAGCAATCACAAAAGGAAGTTCAAGGCCAATCATTGAATGAAGAGAAGAAAAATATTGCTCTCAAGGCCAAGGCTACTCAAGACGAAACTTATGATGAGAACCAAGACATTGACTCCGATGAGGAAATGACTCTTATTGTAAAAGGGCTTAAAAGAATTATGAAGAAGAAGAAGTTTGGCAAGATGGGCCAATCATCAAAGAAGAATCCTTTTGAGGGCAAATATTGCTTCAATTGTGGTGAAATTGGACATATCTCAATTAATTGTCAGAACAAGAAAGAAGACAAATATGGCAAGAAGAAAGACAAGAGTGTACTTAAGAGGAAGAAATATTACAAGAAGGAGAAAAATGGTCAATCCTACTTTGTTGAGTGGGATTCCGATGCAAGCTCCGATGAAGATGATGATGACAAGCCTTCAAGAGGTCTTGCTGGGGTTGCTATCAAGGAAGATCCTTCACTCTTCTTCAAGCCATATTGTCCCATGGAAAAACGTGAATCAAAGGTAATAAACGACGATGATGATGATGATGATTGTGATTGTGATAATAATGATAATGTCTTATCTTATGATGATCTTGTTGCCATGGTCATTAAGTCCGATGACAAATTGCGCATGGAGAGATCAAAGTTGAGGGACTTGGAGTTGAAAAATATTTCACTTCAAAATTCCTTTGAGGAGCTAAAGACTACTCATGAAAATCTTAACACTTCTTATGAAACACTCAACACTTCTAGGGAAACCCTTAAAGAAAAGCATGAGGAGCTTAAGGAAGCTCACAACTCTCTCCTTGCACAAGAAGTCAAAGGAAAAATGAGCATGGGTGTTGGATGTAATATATTGAATACTTCTCCATGTTCATCTAACCCATCTTGTAGCACAAGCATTAGCTCTTGCATTAGTGAGGATATGTCTTATGACTCTCTATTATTGGAAAATGAATCTTTGAAGAAGGAGATTGAGTGCTTGTCTAAGAATCTTGAACGGTATTTTGGAAGTCATTTTCGGTTTACTCATATTTGGACAAATCAAAAATTCACCTTAGATAAAGATGCTCTTGGTTACTTGCCCAAGAAAGGAAAAGAGGCCTTCATTCCTAAGGAAAGTATCTTTGTAAATTCAAATGTTTCCTTTGAGGAAGAAGAAAAGATGAAGATGTGTCATAAGTGCAAGACAAAGGTTGATGTGAATCAACAATGCAAGAGCAAGAAGACCGTATCCTTGGATCCTTCCTATATTCTTAAGAAAGATTCTAGGGTGTTTTTTGTGCTCAAAATGTTGGTCACTCTCTTGGTAGTAGTAAAAAGAAATCTATTTGGGTGCCAAAAATTTTGGTCACTAACATTGAAGGACCCAAGAAAATTTGGGTACCTAAAACAAAGTAACTTCTTTTGTAGGTGAACTATAAAGCCAGAGGAAGACATTGGGTAATTGATAGTCATTGTACAAACCACATGACCGGCGAAAGAAAAATATTCTCTCATCTTGATGAGACATTTCCGATTTTGATAACATCACTTTTGGAGATGATAGCAAGGGAGGTGTAAAAGGCATTGGTGAAGTACCTATCTCTAAAGATTATAATATCTCTAATGTCTTGCTAGTTGATACTCTCAATTTCATTTTGCTATCTATTGCTCAACTTTGTGACAATGGTTATAAATGTACATTCACTAGCAATGATTTTGAGGTTACCTCACTTGATGGGAAAGATTCTATTTTTAAGGGCTTTCGTCATGAGAGCTTATATCTAGTGGATTTCTCGTCTAAAAAAGAAAATTTGACTACTTGGTTATTCTCAAAGGCCTCTATGGGTTGGTTATGGCATAGAAGACTTGGTCATGTTGGTATGAAACAACTCGACCGATTGGTGAAGCATGACTTAGTTCTTGGCTTGAAAGATGTAAAATTTGAGAAAGATAAATTGCGTAGTGCTTGTCAAGCCGGAAGGCAAGTTGCCAACTCACATCCTAACAAGAGTACTATGTCAACCACAAGACCATTAGAATTACTACATATGGATTTATTTGGTCCCACTACTAATAGAAGCATTGGTGGAAATATCTATTGTCTTGTAATTGTGGATGATTATTCAAGATAAACATGGGTATTCTTTCTTCATGACAAAGCTATTACTTGTGATATTTTCAAGTCATTTGTGAGAAGAGCCGAAAATGAATTTGAGCTAAAGTTGAAGAAAGTGAGAAGTGACAATGGTAGTGAATTCAAGAATACAAATGTTGAAGAGTTTTGTGATGAGAAAGGAATGAAGAATGAGTTCTCAACTACATATACACCGGAGCAAAATGATGTAGTTGAGAGGAAAAATAGGACCTTGATTGAGATGGCAAGATCAATGCTAGATGAGTACAAAGTTTCTGATTCTTTTTTGGGCCGAAGCTATCAACACCACTTGCCATGCCTCTAATAGGCTATATTGTCATAGATTCTTCAACAAAACACCATATGAACTTCTAATTGGAAGGAAGCCCAATATTTCATATTTTCGGGTTTTTTGTTGCAAGTGCTATATTTGGAGGAAAGGCTCTCGGTTGTATAAATTTCAAAGCAAGTGTGATGAGGGATTTCTTCTTGGATATTCTTCAAATTCCAAAGCTTATAGAGTATACAACAAGTACAAGGGATTTGTTGAGGAAGCATATGATGTGCAATTTGACGAAACAATGGGCTCTCAAGATGAGAAAGAAAATTTGGATGATGTGAGAGGTGAAGAATTGAGTAAAGCAATGAAGACCATGGCTATCGGGGATATCATGCCTAGAGAAGATGATGATGACGAAGGTCCATCAATCTCTATTCAAGCAAATCCATCTAGTTCCACAACAAATGATCATAATCAACAACAGGGTAACTCAAGCAGTGATGACTCACCTCAAGAAGATGATCAAATGGCCTCTATGACAACACCTACTACATCAACTCAAGAACCGATTGATCAACCAAGAATTCATCATCAAGTCGCCAAAGATCATCCCATTGACCAAATCATGGGTGACATTAGTAAGGGTGTTCAAACTCGATCTCCTGTTGCTTCTTTTTGTCAACATTATTCTTTTGTATCTTTTCATGAGCCTAAGCGTGCAGATGAAGCACTTAATGATCTCGATTGGGTTATTTCCATGTAAGAAGAATTAAAATAATTTTACTAGAAATGAAGTTTGGGAGTTGGTTGAAAGACCCAAGAATCACAATGTCATCGGTACTAAATGGGTCTTCCGAAACAAAGAAAATGAAGATGGTATTGTTGTGAAGAACAAGTCTAGATTAGTTGCTCAAGGTTATATTCAAGTGGAGGGATTGGATTTTGATGAAACCTTTGCTCCCGTAGCTAGACTTGAAGCCATAAAGATCTTGCTTGCTTATGCTTGTTCTCGCAACATCAAGTTATATCAAATGGATTTCAAAAGTGGTTTCTTGAATGGGAAAATTAGTGAACTAGTATGTGTTGAGCAACCTCCCGGTTTTGAAGATCCCACAAGGCCTAATCATGTGTACAAGCTCTCTAAGGCATTATATGGATTAAAACAAGATCCTCGTGCTTGGTATGAAAGGCTTAGGGGCTTTCTTCTTTCAAAGGGCTTCAAAATTGGAAAGGTTGATACTACTTTGTTCACCAAGAAAATTGGAAATGATATCTTTATTTGTCAAATTTATGTTGATGATATCATCTTTGGTTCAACAAATGAAGATTTTTGTAAAGAGTTTGGAGAAATGATGTCTAGGGAATTTGAAATGTCTATGATTGGTGAATTGAGTTTCTTCATTGGTCTTCAAATCAAACAATTGAAGGAAGGCACTTTTGTTTGGCAATCAAAGTATGTGAGGGACATCTTGAAGAAATTTGGCATGGAAGATGCAAAACCCATCAAAACTCCTATGACTACTAATGGACATCTTGATCTTGATGAGGAGGTAAACCGGTTGACCTTAAGCTTTATAGATCTATGTTTGGTAGTTTGCTTTATCTTACCGCATCTAGGCCCGATATCATGTTTAGTGTGTGTGCATGTGTGCCAGATTTCAAGCCGCACCTAAAGAGTGTAATTTGACTGCCGTAAAGAGGATTATGAGATATTTGAAGTATTCTCCTAACATTGGTCTTTGGTATCCAAAGGGTTCTCAATTTGAGTTAGTAGGATTTTCGAACTCGGATTATGCCGGTTGCAAGGTTGATAGGAAGAGCACTTCCGGAGGTTGTCAATTTCTTGGACGGTCACTTGTTTCTTGGTCGTCTAAGAAGAAAAATTCACTGGCTCTTTCTACTGCCGAAGCGAAATATATCTTGACGGGAAGTTGTTGTGCTCAATTGCTATGGATGAAGCAAACACTTCTCGATTATGGTGTGAAATTCAAGGAAGTTCCTCTCTTATGTGACAATGAAAGTGCTATCAAGATTGCCAACAATCCGGTTCAACACTCTAGAACCAAGCATATTGATATTCTGCACCATTTTCTTAGAGATCATGTGAGCAAAGGAGATATCAAGATTGATGGAGTGAGCACGGATGATCAATTGGCGGATATATTTACCAAGCCTTTGGATGAATGTCGTTTTTGCAAATTGAGAAATGAGCTAAATGTCATTGACATCTCAAATGTGGCTTGAGAGCTACCACATATGTTTTTCATATGCTTTTATTTATCTATCACATTTAGTTCTATCCTATCTAATATTTTTATATATTTTTGTCCTCTAATTCTCTGGAAGCTTTCTTTTGCATAATTTCCTAGCATTAATTGATTCATTGCATCACATGACAAGTTTCCTTCATTATTATTGAGCAATGATCCCAAAAGATACTTTCTCAAATCTTTATCTCGGAATATTTCAAGCTAAAATTGAAATGGGAGGTCGGATCGTACACGGCAGTGGGCGGACGAGCCTAGCCGCTCTCGGCGGGACCGTCCGCCGGGGCGGCACGGACCCTCCGCGCGGCTCATGGGTAAGAGGTGCAGCACTGGACGTTCTCGAGCAAATAACGGACCGTCTGCGCCGGGGTGGCAGACCGTCCGCGCACCTCGCGGACTGTTCGCGAGGGCACCGCGGACTGTCCGCACGTGTCGCGTGCTGGTGGGTCCCAGGATGCGAAGTGATAAGCCAGTTGCCCTCCTTCTTCTCACAAACCGCAAGAACTCCTCTCCCTCTCTTCCTTGCTCTTTCTCAAAGAAAACGCCCCCACCTTGGAACTTTTGATTCAAGCACTCCCCGGACCGTCCGAGCACATCCCTGAACTCTCCGTGAGATTCTCCACCATGTCATCTGGGTATTTTTTTCGAATATTTCATTCTCTCTCTCGCATTTTGAGGAAGAAGATGATTAGGGTTTGGTGATGTGATCTAAATTTCGTCCATGGATTCAAATTTTTGGATTGGTGAATGAGTTTGGGATGTCAATGTGGTGTTGTGGAAAAAATTTGGTGAAGAAATATTGGATTTTGATCAAGTTATGAGGATGGGAAAATCGGACCTACTGTTCACAGGCACCTGCCAGCCCGGATCGGGCGGACTTTCCGCCGCCTCTGTGCGGACGGTCCACGCGACCCCGGCAGCGGCACCTTTGCCCAGTAGCTTCTAGTTTGGGGTTTCATTCTCACTTATTATTGCTTACAATTGTTAATACTCATTCAAATATATGATCTTTGACAGTGCTCGCAAGGCTCTCGCTTCGCTCACCAAAAAGGTGACCAAAAAGGCCACTTCCAAGAAGAAGAGCAAGGATGTTGGGACATCTAAGAGACGTAGAAAAGATGATACCTCTGAGGAAGAAGAGGAGCCCGACAATCCTAATGATAGTGACTTTGATCCGGCCGATGAAGCGGCCAGTGCCTCATTCATGGTGGACGAAGATGAGATAAATCAAGGGGGGTAACAATGCTGACATCATTGATGTGATTAATTACACAGCTCCTAGAAGGCAGTGGAATCAAAGAGAGTTTGCTATTGCTAGGAATGACAATGCTTATAATCAACCCCGTGACACTCACAATTCATATTTCCACACAACTGTGCAAGAGCAAGCCTTCTTTAGTAGTTTAATGGAGTGCACAGTATTTGCTCATTAGAGGGTTGATTTTGACTATCTTGAGTCTAAATCTGTCTTAGCTGGGGTGGCAAGAAAACTTGAAAATTTGGCTTGAAACCGTTTCTTTAGAATAGATGTGATTGGAATGACACCATAATTAGACAATTCTATGCAACATATGAAATGGATTTTATAGGCAAGAAAATGAGGTGGATGACCGGTAAGAGTAAGTATGAGGCCATTTTTGCAGAATTTGCAGCTGCAAATCGTCTTAATTATGAGTATTTTAGTGATGGTGTTGATGTTTATAATGAGGATATTCTTGAAAACGCTACTGTCTTTTATGAGCCTGGCACCTCAAATGCAACTATAATGAACTGGCTAGCAGCAGGATGTTGACGGATAAAAGACGTATCCCTCTACGATCCGCAAGCGTACGGACCCCACACCTTTTTCACCACGGGATTCCCAAGGTTCTTGTCAATCTTCGGAGCAAGGGGATTACAAGCGTTCAATCTACTTTTACGCACTAGCTACTAAAACCCTAACTATTATTAAACTAGAAAACAACTAAATTACCCTAGTGAGAACGATAAACGATAAAGGTAGGAGACACTCGCCCATGGGTCTACGATCATGCAATCAATTAAAAACATTAAACCAATCTAATCTATCGGGGGTTGTGACCACAGTTTCGCCCTTTCCGTCCTCTCGTACTGTCACTACGCGAAGGTATTCATGACTAGACCTATGATGGACACGGCATATTGAATGGATCCAAGGAACCATTGGGGCCCTACTCCCTTTACGGCTAGGTTGCAAACCTTAAGCATTAAAGTATATTCAACACAAGATGATAGATAGATAATCCGACAAAGTTTGATTACATCTTACGATCGATTACAACCCATGGACGAACAAGGAGATTACCCCATCAAGGTGCTGATCATGGCACCGTTGATCATGGTTTCCCTTTCGACGGTGTCTTCCTTCTTCTCCACGAGAGGGTGCTTCCTTCGAGGTGGTTGATGTCCCTCCAGAGATCCTCCTCCTCTCTCTCTAGCTTGTGGATGGCCTCCTGGTGCGAATGGCACTCCCCCCTATCGATGGTGGCGCCTCCAGGGTTTTAGGGTTGAAAATCCTTCGGGTGCAAGAAAAACGGGGCCGAACCGGCCACCGAAGTGGACTGGGCCGGGCCGGCCTAGGCCGGGCCGGCTCGGGCCGACCGGCCCGGGCCCACCTTGGCCCGGTTCGGTCGCCCCTTCGCTCCCGTGGGTACTCATGTAATTATGCTTTTTGCCCCCTCCACTTGCATGATTTTGACGATGTCATCCTCGTGTCCAAGATGGAGGTTCTCTTCGCATGAAGTTCGGTCTTTTATGCTTCAATCCCCGGGGGTGTTCCTCGTAGCACTTCAGTCCTCGCCACCATTGGAAGTGATTTCATCTAGCTCATGAACCCGAACAAGACTCCGTAAATGCTCCTTTGAACTTGTTACGAATCCGTCCTTTATGTCCATATTTTCCTACATAAACGCAACACTTTCCAAATGCATGCACATAGATGAACTTGTTATATGATTAGTGTGCCTAGTGGCGGGTTAGTTCTATAATCAAATCCAAACCATAGTGTAATGAACATGCTAGGTGTACCAAAATACACCGTCAACACAGGACTTAGACATCATCCGGCTGCCATTAACAACATCATCAGACATACCTTTATGCCTAAGAGTGGTAATAAGGATAAGGTCCGAGAATATTATTGGAATGTGATTAATCACATAATGCATGGAACTAAATTTGATGTTGTGAAGCTCATTCTTGATCAAATGATTTGCAAGAAGCGTCTTATCAGAGATAGCATATATTTTGCTCCTTATGTTATGTCTTTGATTAAGACCAAGACGGGGTTCAATGGTCTGTGTGATGTGAAGCATGAAATTTATCATCCATTTTACAATGCTAAAGTGAAGGACCGATACGGCGAACCAGAGAGAGGGGGGGAGTGAATGGGAGCCGATAAAATTATTCTCGAAGGAGATGGAGACTCCAACAAGACGAACACGGCTTCCAACACACGTCTCCGACTCACTACCCAAGTTGGCCAAGCCCACACAACCACTGGAGTGCTACTGGACCTAGTAACCAACAAACAACCTTCCGAACCAAAACACACCAAAACACACAGCGGAAACTTGCATGGCTTGCTGCTGTGCAGCACCAGTCAGACCGATGGCCTGCGCCGGTCCAACCGGTGACACCGGTCAGACCGATGGACAGCTCCGGTCAGGCCGGTGGCTACAGCAGCCGCACAACAAACGTTCTAAAGAGCCTCAGTGACTTCTCTAGGCCCTGGAACAAAAACACCCCCAAAACACAAAATGCACGGAAGGAAAACCCTACACAACACCTAACAAAACAACTCCAAACAAACCAAGAACTGACCAGCAGCACCAAGACCCAAAGACACACGAGTCAAGCAGTTCACCCGAGGCAAATCCCACAGATGGTTCGCATCGGTCAGACCGGTTAAGAGCACCGTTCAGACCGGTGTAACCTGGGCAGCTCCAGATGAACAACACCCGCGGGTCAACTCCAAATCCAAACTTCGATCTCCCGAATCGCTCCACGGACTTGAACAAGACTTTGGGGATAGTAGGAACACCTCATGAGGAGTCCATAGCCAAGATTTTGTCCAGCAAAACTTGCCAAATCAAGAGGAATCTAAGAAATCCCGCTAAGATCTCCTCTAACCCTAGAACACCGAAAACCCCAAAATCGAGCACCTTAACTCACAGATTTGGGAGGGGAATCAAACGCAAAAAAACCACGAAGGGTTCACACGAATTTCCCCCATAAAATCCCCAAGAGCAAGGTCCCGAAAACACACAGAGAAAACCACGAAGAGAGGGCTCCGAAAATCACCACCAAGAACAACCAGGAACAACACAACAAAGCCTTGAGGAACCACGGCGAATCATCTATACATACCAAGGAGGTTCATACAAGGTCTAGCTTGCCGCCCGATCATCCAACCCTCTCACAAAATCTCACAACCCGCTCATCCCGAATTCCCTACTCATATCCTCTCGCAAACCTTGCAACAAGAGAGTTAGATGAGCCACCAAAGACAATATCATCCACGTACACCCCGCACAATCAAGATATCTCTCGCCCCCGCCTAAGTAGAAACAAGGTCTGATCAACCTTCCCCATCTCAAAACGTCTCTCAAACAAGAACCCCCTCAACCTACCATACCAAGCTCTAGGCGCCTGCTTCAACCCATAAAGCGCCTTCCTCAACTTGTACATCCAGTGGGGCTACTTCTCACTCTCAAACCCAAGTGGTTGCCTCACATACACTTCTTCCTCCAACACACCATTCAGAAAAGCACTCTTCACATCCATTTGGTGCAACTTGAACCCTTTAGCCACGGAAAAGGATAGAAGAATCCTAATCGCCTCCAAACGGGCTACAGGAGCAAAGGTCTCCTCGTAGTCAATCCCCTCCGACTGATCCCTTGAGCAACAAGCCTTGACTTGTTTCTCACCACTTCACCTTTCTCTCCCTCTTTGTTCTTCCACACCCATTTTGTCCCAATCGGCTTACACCCCGGGGAGGGTCAACCAATTCCCAAACCTGATTCCTCGCAAAGTTCTCCAACTCCTCATGCATCGAATTAACCCAATTATAATCAGATAGTGCGTGTCCAATGTCTTTGGGCTCAAAAGTGGCAACAAATGCAACATGAGCGAAATGAGAATTGTTCCGAACCCTCGACCATGTAGTAAGTTCATTCATGTCGCCGATGATCCTTGAAGCTGGGTGATCCACTTGTACTCGCCTGGGAGGTTCTCGCCTTGATGCTACCTCCCCCTCAACTGTAGCTTCTCCTCGATCTTGATTCGTCGTTGTAAGTGTAGGAGAGGGGCCGTCAACCACTGTAGTCGAAGTAGTAGGTACATGTTCAGCCGGGGGCACCACACCGCCATCTTCATCATCTCCAAGTTCATGCTCCTCTTCTTGAAAGATTTCCTCGCCAAGCTCATCATCACCTGCACACTCAAAGACAAACTGACTACGTGGCTGTGTCTCATCGAAGGTTACCTTGCAAGTCTCCAACGATTTGGTTAGATTCAAGATTGAGCACACGATACGCTCTAGAATGAGATGCATAACCAAAGAAAATACTATCGACCGACCTAGCCTCAAACTTATCCAACTTCTTCCCTTTTTTCAGAATAATGCACTTGCATCCAAAGACATGGAAGTGACTCGCCTTGGGTGTGCGACCGTGCATCAACTCGTAGCAGGTTTTCTTCTTATGCACTCTGAGGTAGATCTTGTTCGACACATAGCACGCGGTGTTCACCGCCTCAGCCCAGAACCTTCTCGGAGTCCTATGCTCATCAAGCATCGTCCGAGCCATCTCACACAAGGTCCTGTTCTTCCTTTCCACAACACCATACTGGGGAGGTCTATACGGACTCGAAAACTGGTGCTCAAGATCCAAGTCATGGCAAAAGGTTTCAAAACGAGAGTTTCTGAATTCTGAGCAATTGTCACTGCGGATTGCTCGTATGGCATCTCCGTGCCTCTCGTTCCTCAACCTCAAGACAAGATCTCGAACAAAACCAAATGTCTCCCCCTTATCCTCAAGAAAGAACACCCACGCATACCGAGAGTATTCGTCCACCACAACAAGGACATACCACTTCCCACCCGCGGATCGCACACGAGCTGGGCCAACAAGGTCCATATGGAGCAGCTCGCATGGACGCTCAGTCATCACATCGTTGAGAGGCGGGTGAGAAGAGGCTACCATCTTGGCATGCCTACACGGCGCACAAACCAACTCTTTCTCAAGCCTCAACCGTGGCAATCCGCGGACCAAATTGAGTTTACTCAAGCGAGACAAAAGGACAAAGCTCAAGTGACCCAACATCCTATGCCACTTCCACAACTCCCTCGAAGAACCAGCCAAGAAACAACACTCAACACCAGAAGATTGAGAAAATTTAGCTTGAAACACTTGACCCTCGGGAACGACCATACAAACAAGGCTCCCTCGAGAGTCCAAAATCCGAGAACCACTAGGCCGAAACAGCACCTCAAAACCCTCATCCAACAGTTGGGACACAGAAAGCAAATTGTCTCCAAGCGATTGAACAAGAGCAACACGCCTGAGAGTGATCTTGTCACTCACCTTAATCTCACCTTCTGAAAGCACACGCCGACGCCCATTGTCCCCAAAAGTGATGTACCTCTCTGTCACCACCGGGACAAGACTTGAGAACAACCCCTTGTCTCCGGTCATATGCCTCGAGCAACCGGAGTCAATCAACCAAATGTTCTTCAAGTCTCCCACCTGAAATTCAAAAAACGAGCACGTGAGCGAACAAACGACTCAACACTTGGTTAGTACTAAAAGAGTAAAACCATTGCCGAGGCATTTGCTCGAAAGTGGGGTTATCACAAACCAAACCATCTTTCCTACCAAAGCTACCTCCACGAACGCCACCACGGTAACCACCATGAGGGAACCAACCCTCTCTATCTGGAGGAGGACCAAAACCACGAATGAAAGCCCATGGACCGTCCCTCCTCTCCATCTCAAAGCTACGGATCCTCCCACCCCCGCATTGAGAACGAGGGTAGAACGCCTAGCAAACTGACCTCCTGCAAACTCTCCAGGCCAACCACCAGAACCATGACCTCTAGAACCAAACCTCGCACCTGTACGAGCACGAAACCCGAACTGCTGCCTGTCTAGACCTGCACCGGTCTGATCGGTGCCCCTCACCGGTCTGACCGGTGTAGCTCGTCCAGTAGCACCTCCAACAGCCTTTCACTCTCCCAAAGCCGGAACTGTCCTCACACTCGCCTTGGCCCTGGGCATCTGCACACGAGGCTCAAGTACACCATCGGAAGGGTGGTACTTGTCCTTGTTAGCCCACTCCTTTGACATTCGCTCCTCTCGCTTCCTCTTGAAGCAAAACTCATCCTTATGGCGATATCTCCCACAATAGCCACAATGGAACCTCACAATCTTAGGTTTAGGCTTGGGTTTGGGCTGCTCACTTGGATTCTCTCCACTCGGCTTCTCCACCGGTTTCTCCTCACTAGCCTTCTCACTTTTCTTCCCAAAGAACACTTTCCCGGAAGTGCTCACAAACTTGATAGGCTTTTGGAAATCATTTGTTTGTGGGGAAAACACCGGTGGAGTTGGGGTTGTGTCTAGTCGGTTCCTAAGATGGTTAGGTTTAGGAGGGAAATCATTTTTGTGGTGGGTTTTTGGTGGCTCTAATTCTCCACTTTCCTCACCAACCTTGTTTGCCCCAAGTCCCTCACCATATTGCCTCTTAAATGTCTTGATCATTATCCTCAACTGAGGCTCATGACCAGACAACCAACCCATCAACTTTCTCAGCTCATCATTCTCATCCTGCAAACGATCAACATAATGTGCAAGTACCAAATTCTTCAAAGCATGCAATTCACAGGTAGAGCAATATGTAGGAATTGGTTCTTTCAACTTAGCCTCAAGAGAAACAGTGTAAGCATGCAAGACAGGGCAAGAAGTTCAAGCACCTAGCACTAGTACAGTACTCAACATCAATGACCAAACGGTTTGGTCACGGTACATGCAAATTTGGTCACGGAACACTTTTTTATGACCAACTTATGACCAAATTGAATTGGTCACAGAAGCTCCGTCACATATGGTATACCATGACCAATTGGTCATTTTGGTCATAGAAGTGGAACTTTTCCATGACCAACACGTTTTTCATCATAGAAGTGTATTTCTTCTATGACCAAGCCAAATGGTCACAAAATTGGTCACGGAAGGGGATGCCACGTGGCACGGCCCATGCTGGCTACTGTCGTGGCAAGGCGCGTGCTGACATGGATATGATGACGTGGCTCTTTGACACAGCGCCACGTGTCGCGCTGCGGTTTGTCCACGTGTCGAGCTCTGAATGGTCCACGTGTCGCACTCAGGTTTGTCCACGTGTCGCGCTGCGGTTTGTCCACGTGTCGCGCTCTGAATGGTCCACGTGTCGCACTCACGTGGCAGATGATGACGTCAGTCACGTGGCTGCTGAGGTGTACATATTTTTCATTCATGGGCCATTAAAAATGGGCTGATTTTAGAAAAAGTGATTGAGTCCAAATTTATTTTAGCAAATAAAAATTTAAGCCCATAACATTTTAGCTTCGGCCCATAAAAATTATGGGCCGGAATCATTTCAGCCCACCAAAACTTTAAAAGCCACAGATCCCAAAAATTCAATAGCCTCATATCTTATCTTAATTACAGTACAATATCTCAAATAATATAAAAGAGGGATAATAAAAACTTCTGGCTTCTGCTTGTTCCTGGTAGTCTTATTTCAACCAATGAATCTCTCTAATTGCTTGTTCTTTGCTGCATTTAGATCCCAATCTGAAAAGCAAGTCACAAAATATTATCCTGCTGATAAGCAACCTAGCTGTGTTCGAGAGAGAAAATAAGCAACCTAACTAGGTGATTTGTGATGGACGGAGTAGACTAGGTGATTTCCTGGTACACCACCGAGACGATCTAAGCATCCACTCCAAACTGCAAACATATGAAAATAAAAAGGAGTTTGATTCAATTTAGGAATGCTCAGGACCAATGGTTCAGAAAACACAGGTATATGGACCAAAACGCTCATGCATCCTGATAACACGTTCAGGTTGTCAGTAAAATTGGATCCACAAAACGCTCAAGTGTTCAGTTCAGTTCATCCAACTTGCACTTGCACCACAGTATAACTTATTAGGCGTAAACATAGATGATTTTGAGTGAACACAAAAATCTAGAATTCTGGCCAAACGAATCCATAAATTCAGGACAACACAAAACATGTTAGCGGCGAACTATCGCTGGCCGGGAGCATAAATAATAATGACACTGCTAGTTGTAACCAAAAGCAAATTAACTTTTATGAGCTAAGACATGCATTTCTCTTTCTAACACAAATCAAGCAGACATCCACAGAATATAGCTAAACTACTGGACACAAATGTACAAGGATTTCTCCTTACTGATGGTAAGGTGTATATGTTTCTAAGCATCAAAACTCGGGAGCAACATCAACCACCACCATAACCGTCTAATGAAAATTCAAAGACCCATATGAGTCATTAAGATTTCATGGCGAAGTCCCAGCACGCCCATTTGCACTCCCGCATCGAACCTTACTCATCACAAGCAAAGCTCCTAAGTAAACAATATTAATCAACATATGACATTAAACCATAAATTGGTGATGTCATTACACAAATTTTAGTAATACTGACAAGTAAAGAGTATTAATCAACATATAGCAAAGCACGAGGGCAAATTCACAAGACTATTTTTGCTGAGTGACAAGCATGCAACCATGGCTTCGTTTTGTTTTGAAATGGCTTCCCAAAATCAACCCTTTAAATGTTCAAATTAGAATTCCTTAAAAGCATCTATTTCTTAACACATACACACACAATGGGCACCGTGGTAGCAGTTTTGTAAACGGCCTGTCTTGAGAAACATATGAACACACCAAAACTACGGATCCATCACCAAAACAGGAGCCGAAATCCAGTGCCACTACAGCGGTGGCAATGCCCCTTCTTCACAAAATTCGCGCGCGCATTTTTCCTCACATCACCAGATCGAAATCATGACGGAAAGTAATGATTACCACCACAACAGCACAACTGCGCGGAGGCACCCTGCTCACTCAGTAGTAAGTACCCGGCGCGCCTCCAGGTCCGTCGGTCCCACAACCCCGAACCCCACGACCGACGAGAGACGCGCGCGATTCCACATCCCCACACCGTCATCCGGGGACAAGAAAAACAAACGGCGGGACAGGGTTGCGGTCCGGGATCCGTACCTTGAGCGCCCGGGCGGCGGACGGCGGCCCGGGCCCGAGCAGCGACGACGACGAACGCCGGCACGGGGCCGCGCGCGCGCGGCGGCGGCGGCGCGAGGCGACATGGGGCGCGCGGTGGAGAGAAGCGGGCGGAAGCGGAGCGCGTGCGTGGAAGCCATCGCGGCAGCCGGCGGTGGCAATGCGCGCGCGCGGCACTCGTGCACAGAGCCAGCCACGAGAATGGAGTGATGAGTGATGAGTGCACAGAACTACTCTCCGGGCGGCGCGGAGTTGGGGGCGGCGCGGAGTTGAGGTGGATCTGTGGGTGGGAGCAGGGGCGGCAGATCTAGGGAGGGGGATGGGAGAGGGGAGGAGGGACTGCGGGAGGAGGAGGCGACGGGGTTAGGGTTAGGTTTGGATGCTGCATTATATACCAAAGAAACACGATGAGGACCATTGGATGGACGATCGATGGCTGCAAATCGTTGGGCTTTTTGGGCCAACATGGGCTTCTCTGTTTATTGTTTTTTCTTTTTTCTTTTTTCCTTTTTATTGCACCATTGTGAAGTAACACTAAAAAATAATTATGTTATATGTACAAATATATTTTTTATATATAACAAGATAGATACAAGTTTTCATCTAGGAGTTTCAAGATTTTTCGAGTGGATTTGCTATTTTCTATCATTTAAATGAATTTCTACGTGTTTACCGAAAGTAATTCAAAATTGACCTATATGTGCATCTAATAAGTTTAAAAAATTCAAAAAAAAAATATTTAGGCGCCTATGATCCATTCTAGGCCACATCTAGGAGATTGACGAAAAATTCAATTGGCTTGTAGGAAATTTCAAACTTCTACTAGACACCTTGTTATAAAATAATGATAATAATAAATAAAACTTATCAAAAAATTATGTAAATTGGCATAGGATCATTTTATCAATGTACAATCTTGACAAAAAAGTTTCATAAGATTTTGTGAAAATTGGAGTATACATTGTTCATAAACTAGCTAGATCATCACATTGTTTCATACAACTCAACTGAAACTTCAAAGTTTGTACACACTCAAATACTTTCTTACTCATGGGCACCTCAAATTTGGATGCAACCTTGTGTTGACCATAACATTAGAGAATATTAAGTTATATTAGCAATTATTATGAAAAAACATGTTTTTATATTCTCTTTTTAGTTGGAAAAGATATGTTGTATGAAAAGCAATCAAGAAATAGTAATTAAGATACAAACAAATGGCACTGAGTTAAACATCTCGATTTTAGAAAAAATTAGGTAAAAGAATCAACCGATTTGGAGTTCGTATGAGAAAGAAAAACAGTTTACAAGTTTTAATCCGAGGAAAAAAGAGAAATTGGTCCTTCTTCATGAACAGGTGACGAACTGGAATGAACTGATCGATTTTTCTTTTTTTCCTTGGATTAAAACTTGTAACTAGTCATTCTCCCTCATACGAACTCGAAATGAGGTGATTCTTCTTCTCAAAAATTTATAAAATCATGATTTATCAAGTTATGGTATTGGATTCAATCATTTCTTCATGCAACAAAACATGAGCAATTCAAATTTTAAAATCCAAGTTTGACTCGGTCGAAACTCAGTCAAACGAAACACGAAATGAACTCGGATGAAAATCTTTTGAACACAAAAGTTTCATAACTTGTCGAGACTAATAAACTTTGTGTAGGTCAAATTTCCATTTGAAGAAGTGGTGATATTATGTAGTTCAAATATAACAAGTCACTCACATAGTTTAAGGAAGGAACTATGTGAGTGACTTGAGATTTTTTTGTAGTCATTTGTAGCAAAAATATAGTCCCTCACAAGAACTTACATTTTTTGGACAATTATTTTAATTTTTATAATTTTTTTCGTGTTGTGTGAGACAAAATATGTGAATTATACATTGAAAACTCTATAATTATGCAGCAACCTCCACATGTATTTGTTTCCTTGGACACAAGGGCATGAGAAATGGTACTAAGAAAGAAAAACAATTTGATGTGATTGCTAAGAGTAACATTTTGTCCTCACTATATGTAGGCATTTTTAATAGAGTTTTTAATTGTGAAAATGCTCATGAGCTATTGTCACACCCTGAAATTTCCAATTTCAGGATGTGAATAGAAAAAAGTAATTAAATAACGATTTTCTCATATTTTTAAAAAAAATTTCCAACATTTATTTTTATTTATAGGGAATATAGTAAAGGAAAAATCCATTGTTTGATTTTCTAAATTGAATAAAAGTTATGTGTGTTGCATTCATGCCGATGCATCTAGTGGTTCTTGAGTGCAAAAGGTTTTAAAAAATGCGTTTAGGAGCTGTCCTAATTTTCCCGAGAATTTTCCTGATTTTTCTGGAACTTATTCTCATTTTCATTGAGCTATTTCTATTTATTAGAAGGCTCTAAAACTTGTTTCATGAGCTCCAAATGTTTTATTCGGATTGTTCATGTCTTAATCTATCTCTAGGAATTTTCCTGGAATTTTTGTGATTTTCAAGTATTTTTCGTGCTCTAAAAACATTTTCTGGTGTTTACTGGAATTGTTTTCGCATTGAAAAATAAATTCGAAAAAAAACTATCCTACTGGAACGGGTCGAGCCCGAAGGCCCGACCCGCTCCGGCCCGCTCGACCCGCCCGCTAAGCCCATCGGGGCCCGACCGCATGCAGCAGATTCGTCTCACCCCTCACTCGTCAACTGTGACCAAATTCAACAATTCGTCACTGTTGAATTAACTACTATGACCAAATTTGTATATCGTCATAGAAAGAATAATCTTCTATGACCAAATATTTTTTTCGTCACTGCAAAGAGAACTTCTATGACCAAACAGGAAATCGTCACTAGGTAATGGTCATAGATGATAGCATTTGTACTAGTGTAGCAAAGCAGGTCTAGACTTAAGCTCAGCCACTTCAACCCTAAGCACATCTAGTTCCTCACACTTAGAGGCATGCTTTTCCTTAAACAAAGCAAGATCAACAAGGAAAATAGAACAATCAGCACATTCCACTTCATCAGAAACAACAGGTGAATCTTTCAAAGAATCGATTTCAAGCTTAGCATCCAAATTCTGCGTTTCTTGCTCAGCCACTCTGGTCCTAGCATCCTCGAGTGAAGACCTAAGCTCTTTCCTTATTTTCTTAGCCTCTCTAAGCATGTCATCACAATTATCAAGCAACAAGCCAAGCCGTTCATTCTCCTAACGCAAGAAGGGGAGTTCATCACGCACCTCGTCGTCGAATCAGAGTCCGAGTTGCTCTGTGTGCTCTTCTTGCTGCCGGAGCTCAACACCATGGTGCAGAAGCCGTCTCTAGCGAAGAAGATCAGCCCGCTTAGGTTCTTGGACGACTTCCTGCTCTTGCGACGATCACCTTCATCTTCACTGCTGCTTCAGCTCGAGGTGGAGTACGCTGAACTGGAGTCGACATCGCTCGCTCCAACCATCGCTCGGGCCTTGCCTCGGCTCTCCTTCTTCCTCGATCGTCGCTCATCCTTGTGCTTGTTCTTGTGCTTGCTCTTGTGGTCGCGCCTCGACCGGTACTTGCCATCTGTTCTTGACTTGTGGTTGTAGCCATCCTTGTTCTCGACCTTCTCTGGGCAGTCGGCGACGAAGTGTCCCGGCTTGTCGCACTGGAAGCATGTCCTCGTGTTCCTCCTCATGTTCACCCGATTCTCATGCAGCCTCTCGAACCTCCTCGTCAGCAACGCCAGCTCGTCCTCTCCAAGCACGTCAAACTCCTCATCTGGCATAGACATCAAAGAGGACAAAGAGAACATCCTGATGGATGGGTTAGTGTTAGCCTTCCCTTTCGAACCACCGACGAGGGCAGGACTATGAGAGTCAGTCGGGCCCTCGAGCTTGGCTGTCATGCCCCTATCCACCTCAGCCGACTTGAGCTTCGAGAACAGCTCGTTCAATGTTAGAGTGTTATACTTCTCCGACTCCACAATGGCCTCGAACTTTCCGCCCCAAACCGTACAATCCAAAGAGTGTAACTTGACAGCTCTATCATGATCATCGTACGGGAGCACGTCCACATTGCCCCTCATGTTGTTCACAACCACCGTGAACCTCTGAAACAAGGCATCAATGGACTCGCCGGGGAGATGAGTGAAGTTCTCGTACTCTCTCCGGTAAGTCGCATACATCCGAGCCTGAACCTGGGCATTCCCAACATGAGCTTCCTTCAACACCGACTAGATTCTACAAGCCAAGTGCTCGGTGTGCACCCGATTGAGTTCAGGCTCACACAAAGCACGAAATAGGTAGTCGACTGCCTTGTTGTTAGCGTCGAACATGTCCCTCGATCCTGGAGTAAGGAAGTTCATCGGCTGGACATAGCCTGTGTCCACCGTGACATCCCAAAGGATCTGACCCTTTCCGCCGAGGAACGCCGCCATCCGCTTACTCCACATCTGGTAGTTCTTGCCATCGAAGTGTGGAGGACCCCAACCACATTCCTGGTACGCCATCCTTGGATCTTAGACTAGTTAGAGTCAATAAAGACCCGAACCGGCTCTGATACCACTTGAAGGACCGATACGGCGAACCAGAGAGGAGGGAGTGAATGGGAGCCGATAAAATTCTTCACAAAGGAGATGGAGACTCAAACAAGACGAACACGGCTTCCAACACACGTCTCCGACGCACTACCCAAGTTGGCCAAGCCCACGCTGCCATTAGAGTGCTACTGGACCTAGTAACCAACAAACAACCTTCCGAACCAAAACACACCAATACACACTGCGGAAACTTGCATGGCTTGCTACCTATGCAGCACCGGTCAGACGGATGGCCTGCGCCGGTCAAACCGGTGACACAGGTCAGACCGGTGGACAGCTCCGGTCAGGCCGATGACTACAGCAGCCGCATAACAAACGTTCCAGAGAGCCTCAGTGACTTCTCTAGGCCTTGGAACAAAACACCCCCAAAACACAACCTGCACGAAAGGAAAAACCTACACAACACCAAACAAAACAACTCCAAACAAGCCAAGAACTGACCAGCAGCACCAAGATCCAAAGACACACGAGTCAAGCAGTTCACCTGAGGCAAATCCCACAAGTGGCTCACACCGGTTAGACCGGTCCAGAGGCAGCTCGGGATGAACAACAGCCGCGGGTCAACTCCTCCAAGTCCAAACTTCGATCTCCCGAATCGCTCCACGAACTTGAACAAGACTTTGGGGATAGTAGGAACACCTCATGAGGAGTCCATAGCTAAGATTTTGTCCACCAAAACTTGCTAAATCAAGAGGAATCGAAGAAATCCCGCCAAGAACTCCTCTAACCCTAGAAGACCGAAAACCCCAAAATCGAGCACCTTAACTCACGGATTTGGGAGGGGAATCAAAGGCAAAAGAACCACGAAGGGTTCACACGAATTTCCCCCATCAAATCCCCAAGAGAAAGGTCCCGAAAACACACCGAGAAAACCACCAAGAGAGTGCTCTGAAAATCACCACCAAGAACAACCGGGAACAACACAACAAAGCCTTGAGGAACCACACCGAATCATCTATACATACCAAGGAGGTTCATACAAGGTCTAGCTTGCCGCTCGATCATCCAACCCTCACAAAATCTCACAATGAAGCTCTCAAGCTAGTCCTATGGAAACCCTAAGAAATTAGGAAGGGAAAATAGGAAACCAAATGAACTAGGGTTCCAAGAGATGGCTGCCATCCTCTCACCTCATGGGTTATATGGAGGCAACCGAAAGTCTAAAATACCCTTACTTAATAACTAGGGATACAAGCCCCTCAAGGGCGGTTTCGGAAGTCTTCAGATTTTCTCCATCGGACGGATGCCCAGCGATCGCACCCTGCTTAGCCTCGACGCAAGCCATGCGATCCCAACGCGTGTCCTCTACTTCGAAGATTCCGGACTGCGTCGTCGCACACCAGTCAGACCGATGCTCCTCACCGGTCTAACCGGTACCCACCGGTCCGACCAGTCTAGAGCTGCAGCAGCACCGTCTTCGGTTCTTCGGTCTTGGCTTTGTGGATCAACTAAGGAACCAAGTGGTTTTCTGGTGAACCACTGGAAACCCCACGAACTCGGTGTAGCCTCCGCAAATCGCCACACATGACTCGACTCCCACGTAGTCCCGGCTCACCTTGGTTTTGAGGCTCAACCATGAAACCGTCCATGACTTCATCTTGCTGTTCATGCCACCACGCGGCCCGCACTTGACTCCGCTGGCCACCGGATCCCTCGAACGAAGCCTCCTTGTCTTCTCCACACCTGGAGGCCTCACTAGCGACTACCTTTCGTGCTTGTTCTTCACCTGTAGCAACACCAGTCAAGCCACAACATGCACCTGCAATACTTAGTCAAGAATCAGTCCACACAACGTTGTCAATCACTCATCACACAAGGAAGCGACCATCCACCGATCCTCGAACCACACATGGTCCTCATAAAGCTTTTCTCGAGAAGCCATTGACACCTTATGGGCAGGATGCAGAGGCTCAAAATGCTGCTAAAAATGTTGAGGTTCATGCTAGTGATGATGAAAATGCAAATGTTGGTAACATGGGTTATGCTAATGTTGATGAGGATGCTTATGCTATGCCACCTCCTCCTCCTCCAGTCCACACCATGCAGCCACAATGGGAGCCTCCTACTGGATACTTTGACTCTTATTTTGCTAATATTCAACAGTCCACGAACTCTCAATTTCAGCAGATGCAGTCCGGACTCAACTCTCACTTTGAGGCATATAGGCAACAGATGAATAATACATTTCAGACTATGCAGCAGGGTTTTCAGCAGCAGATTGATGCTAGTTTGAATAATTTTGTTCATCATGTCTATAACTCTATGCATGACCCCATGATGCAAAGGTTGGGTGATATGCAAATAGACCTTCAGAATGACCTCAATGCCTTGAATGACAGATTCTCTTAGATGTCCACTTCAGAGTAGTATCAGCAGCTATATGATCAGCAGACTCAGCTTCAGAACAATGTCAATGCTTTGAACATAGCCTTTGGGGATTTCAGAGATCACTTTTATCATTACTATCCCGCTCCAGCTCCACCACGACAGTTCTGTCCACCTCCGCCATTCTATCCTCCTCCGCCACCACCTCAGAATGACTAGACCTTTTGGTATTTGATGCCAAAGGGGGAGAGATTTGGAGGAGTGTTGTGATCTTTAGGGGGAGCTCACTTCTTTGCATGCATTTGGAACTCTTGCATTGCACTTGCATGTTCAATTTCGGTTATGCTTGAACTTTGGTTGGCTTGCAATAATTTGTGAGACTTACGTTATGGTGTGTGATGTGGTTGAGAATTAGAACTTGTGGTTATCTTGTGATGATCTATGGTTGTGATTTCAATTTGCTTATCTTATGGCTTATTCTAGTTCTCGTAGTGATTTTGAGGCTAACCCTTGCTTAATCGTTTTGGATATTGAGGACCATGTGTGGTTCGAGGACCTGTGGATGGTCGCTTCCTTGTGTGATGAGTGATTGACAATGTTGTGTGGACTGATTCATGGCTAAGTATTGCATGTGCAGGTTGCGGCTTGACTGGTGTTGGTGCAGGTGAAGAACAAGCGCGAAAGGTCGTCGCCGGTGAGGCCTCCAGGTGTGGAGAAGACAAGTAGGCTTCGTTCGAGGGACCCGGTGGCCAGCGGGGTCAAGTGCGGGCCGCATGGTGGCATGAACAACAAGATGAAGTCATGGACGGTTTCTTGGTTGAGCCTCAAAACCAAGGTCGAGCCGGGACTATGTGGGAGCCGAGTCATGAGTGGTGATTGGTAGAGGCTACACGAGTTCGCGGGGTTTCCGGTGGTTCACCAGAAAACCACTGGGTTCCTTTGTTGATCCACAAAACCAAGACCGTAGAACCGAAGACGGTCTTTGCAAAGCGGTGCCGGACCGGTCCGACCGATGGGTACCGGTCTGACTGGTGGGGAGCACCAGTCTGATCAGTGTGCGACGACGCGGTCCGGAATCTTCGAAGCGGAGGACACGCGTCGGGTTCGCAAGGCTTGCATCGAGGCTAAGCAGGTTGTGGTCGCCGGGCATCCCTCCGATGGAGAAAGCTTGAAGACTTCCAAAACCGCCCTTGAGGGGCTTGTATCCCTAGTTATTAGGAAAGGGTATTTTAGACTCTCGGTTGCCTCCATATAACCAATGAGGTGAGAGGATGGCAGCCAAGCGTTGTAACCCTAGTTCATTTGCTTTCCTATTTTCCCTTCCTATTTTCTTAGGATTTCCATAGGACTAGCTTGAGAGCTTCATGGTGAGATCTTGTGAGAGAGTTGGATGATCGGGCGGCAAGCTAGACCTTGTATGAACCTTTGTGGCATGTATAGATTATTCGGCGTGGTTCCTCAAGGCCTTGTTGTGCTGTTCCCAGTTGTTCTTGGTGGTGATTTTCGGAGCCCTTTCTTGGTGTTTTTCTTGGGTTGTTTTCGGGACCTTTCTCTTGGGAATTTGATGGGGGACATTTGTGGGAACTCTTCGTGGTTCTTTGGGCTGTGATTCCCTTCCCAAATCCGTGAGTAAAGGGGCTCGATTTTGGGGTTTTCCGAGTTCTAGGGTTAGAGGTGTTCTTGGCGGGATTTCATCGATTCCTCCTTTTTGGACAAGTTTTGGTGGGATTAAACTTGGCTATGGACTCCTCATGAGGTGTTCCTATTATCCCCAAAGACTTGTTCAAGTCCGTGGAGCGATTCGGGAGATCGAGGTTTGGGTTTGGGGGAGTTGACCCGCGGGTGCTGTTCATCCCGAGCTGCCCAGGCTACACCGGTCTGACCGGTGCAACCCTCAGTGGGTTTTTGCTCAGGTGAACGTTTAGGTGTGTTTGTTGTTGTCCTGTGTTGCAGCTGTTTCGAGTTTGGGTCAGTTTGGAGGTTGGTAGGCCTGTTTGGTGATTTGGGGGCTTTCAGGCTTGGACCGGTCTGATCGGTGTGTCTCATCGGCCTGACCGGTGTGAAGTCACTTAGTGGAAGTCGTCAACTCTCATCAGCAGGGACCGGTCTGACCGGTGGTGCTCACCGGTCTGACCGGTGTTGGTCAGTGGACTCGAGTTTTGGTGTTCCGCTGCGTTCTTGGGTCGGAAGGTTGTGTGTTGGTTCCCAGGTCCACTGGCACTCCAGTGGCTACGTGGGCATGGCCAACTTGGGTAGTGAGTCGGAGTCGTGTGTTGGAAGTCGTGTTCGTCTTGTTGGAGTTTCCATCTCCTTCGAGAAGAATTTTTATCGGCTCCCATTCATTCCCCCCACTCTGGTTTGCCGTTTCGGTCCTTCAAGTGGTATCAGAGCCGGTTCGGGTCTTTATTGACTCTAACCAATCTAAGATACAAGGATGGCGTACCAAGAACGGGGTTCAGGTCCTCCACACTTCGATGGCAAGAACTACCAGATGTCGAGTAAGCGGATGGCGGCGTTCCTCCGCGAGAAAGTTCAGATCCTTTGGGATGTCACGGGGGACATAGCCTATGTCCAGCCGATGAACTTCCTCGCTCCAGGATCGAGGGAAATGTTCGACGCTAACAGTAAGGCGGTCGACTACTTGTTTCGTGCTTCGTGCCAGCCTGAGTTCGATCGGGTGCACGCCGAGCACTTGGCTTGTAGAATTTGGACGGTGCTGAAGGAGGCTCATGTTGGGAATGCCCAGGTTCAGGCACGGATGTATGTGACCTACCGAAGAGAGTACGAGAACTTCACTCATCTCCCCGTGAGTCCATCGATGCCTTGTTTCGAGAGGTTCACGGTGGTTGTGAACAACATGAGGGCCAATGTGGACGTGCTTCGTACGATGATCATGATAGAGCCGTCAAGCTCTTACACTCTTTGGATCGTACAATATGGGGCAGAAAGTTCGAGACCATTGTGGAGTCAGAGAAGTATGACACTCTGACGGTGAACGAGCTGTTCTCGAAGCTCAAGTCAGCTGAGGTGGATAGGGGCATGACTGCTAAGCTCGAGGGTCCGACTGATTCCCATAGTCTTGCCCTCGTTGGTGGTTCGAAAGGAAAGGCTAACACCGACCCATCCACCAGGATGTTCTCTTTGTCCTCTTTTATGTCTATGCCAGATGAGGAGTTCGATGTGGTCGGAGAGGATGAGCTGGCGCTCCTGACGAGGCGGTTCGAGAGGCTGCACGAGAACCAAGTGAACATGAGGAGGAACACAAGGACATGCTTCCAGTGCGGCAAGCCGGGACACTTCGTCGCCGATTGCCCGGAGAAGGTCGAGAACAAGGACGGCTACGAGCACAAGTCAAGGATGGATGGCAAGTACCGGTCGAGGCGCGACCACAAGAGCAAGTACAAGAACAAGCACAAGGACGAGCGACAATCGAGAAAGAAAGAGAGCCGAGGTAAGGCCCGAGCGATGGTTGGAGCGAGCGACGTCGACTCCAGTTCCGCGTACTCCACCTGGAGCTCAAGCAGCAGTGAAGATAAAGGTGATCGTCGCAAGAGCAGGAAGTCGTCCAGGAACCTGAGCGGGCTGAGCTGCTTCGCTAGCGACGGCTTGTGCACCATGGCTCTGAGCTCCGGCAGCAAGAAGAGCACACAGAGCAACTCGGACTCTGATTCCGACGACGAGGTGCGTGATGAACTTCCATTCTTGCGCTAGGAGAATGAGAGGCTTGGCTCTTTGCTTGATAACCGTGATGACATGCTTAGAGAGGCCAAGAAAATGAGAAAAGAGCTCAGAGCTTCACTCGAGGATGCTAGGACTAGAGTGGCTGAGCTAGAAACACAGGTGCTTGATAGCAAGCTTGAGATTGATTCCCTTATGGCTAGCCCTGTTGTTTCTGATGAGGTTGATTGTGCTGATTGCTCCATCTTTCTTGCTGATCTTGCTTTGTTCAAGGAAAAGCATGCATCCAAGTGTGAGGAACTAGATTTGCTTAGGGTTGAAGTGGCTGAGCTTAAGTCTAGACCTTCTTTGCTAGGTGCTTGCACTTCTTGCCCTATTTGGCATGCTAAAATTGATGAGATGCATGCTTACACTAGTTCTCTCGAGGATAAGCTGAAAGAACCCATTCCTACATCATGCTCTACCTGTGAAATGCATGCTTTCAAGAATTTGGAACCTGCACATTATGTTGATCGTTTGCAGGATGAGAATGATGAGCTGAGAAAGTTGATGGGTTGGTTGTCTGGTCATGAGCCTCAGTTGAGGATGATGATCGAGGCATTTAAGAGGCAGGATGGTGAGGGACTTGGGGCAAACATGGTTGGTGAGGGAAAAGGGGAGAATATCCTAGAGCCACCTAAAACCCACCACAAAAATGATTTCCCTCCAAAACCTAACCATCTTAGGAACCGACTAAACACAACCCCAGCTCCACCCGTGTTTCCTATACCAACAAATGATCTCCAAAAGCCTATAAAGTTTGTGAGCACTTCGGGGAAAGTGTTTCTTGGGAAAGAAAGTGAGAAGGCTAGTGAGGAGAAACCGGTGGAGAATTTGAGTGGAGAGAAACCGAGTGAGCAGCCACAGCCCAAGCCTAAGCTTAAGCTTGTGAGGTTCCATTGTGGCTATTGTGGGAGAGATGGCCAGAAGGATGAGTTTTGTTTCAAGAGGAAGCGAGAGGAGAGAATGGCGAAGGAGTGGGCTAACAAGGACAAGTACCACCGTTCCGATGGTGTACTTGAGCCTCATGTGCAGATGCCCAGGGCCAAGGCGAATGTGAGGACAGTTTGGGCTTGGGGAGAGCGGAAGGCTGTTGGAGGTGCTGCTGCCCAGGCTACACCGGTCAGACCGGTGCAGGCCTAAATAGGCAGCAATTTGAGTTTCATGCTCGTACAGGTGCGAGGGTTGTTTCTGGAGGTCGTGGTTCTGGTGGTTGGGCTGGAGAGTTTGCAGGAGGTCAGGTGGCTAGGCATTCTCCCCCTCGAGTTCACTACGGGGATGGGAGGAGTCGTAGCTTTGAGAAGGAGAGGAGGGATTGTCCACGAGCTTTCTTTTGTGGTTTTGGTCCTCCTCCAGGCAAAGAGGGGTGGTTCCCTCAGGGTGGTTACCGTGGTGGTGTTCTTGGAGGTAGCTTTGGTAGGAGAGATGGTTTGGTTTGTGCTTACCCCACTTTCGAGCAAATGGCTCGGCACTGGTTTTACTTTTTTGGTACTAACCCCAGTGCTGAGTCGTTTGTTCGCTCACGTGCTCGTTTTTGAATTTCAGGTGGGAGACTCGAAGAACATTTGGTTGATTGACTCCGGTTGCTCGAGGCATATGACCGGAGACAGGGGGTGGTTCTCAAGTCTCGTCCCGGTGGTGACAAGGAGGAACATCACTTTTGGGGACAATGGGCGTGGGCGTGTGCTTTCAGAAGGTGATGATGAGCTTGGCGAGGAGATCTTTCTGGAGGAGGAGCATGAACATGGAGACAATGAAGATGGCGGTGTGGTGCCCCCGGCTGAACATGTACCCACTACTTCGACTACGGTGGTGGACGGACCCTCTCCTACACCTACAACGACAAATCAAGATCGAGGAGAAGCTGTTGTTGAGGGGGAGGTAGCATCGAGGCGAGAACCTCCCCGGTGAGTACAAGTGGATCACCCAGCTTCGAGGATCATCGGCGACATGAATGAGCACACTAAACAGTTGAGGTTCGAAACAATTCTCATTTCGCTCATGCTGCTTTTGTTGCTACTTTTGAGCCTAATGACATTGGACATGCACTATCTGATCACAATTGGGTTAATTTGATGCACGAGGAGTTGGAGAACTTTGAGAGGAATCAGGTTTGGGAGTTGGTTGACTCTCCCCCAGGGTGTAAGCCGATTGGTACAAAGTGGGTGTGGAAGAACAAAGAGGGAGAGAAAGGTGAGGTTGTGAGAAACAAGTCGAGATTTGTTGCTCAGGGGTTCAGTCAGAAGGAGGGGATCGACTACGAGGAGACCTTTTCTCCCGTAGCCGGTTTGGTGGCAATAAGGATCCTTCTAGCCTTTTCCGTGGCTAAAGGGTTCATGTTGCACCAAATGGATGTGAGGAGTGCTTTCCTGAATGGTGTGTTGGAGGAAGAAGTGTATGTGAGGCAACCACCGAGGTTTGAGAGTGAGAAGTACCCCTACCGGGTGTACAAGTTGAGGAAAGCGTTGTATGGGCTGAAGCAGGCGCCTAAAGTTTGGTATGGCAGGTTGAGGGGGTTCTTGTTTGAGAGAGGTTTTGAGATGGGGAAGGTCGATCAGACCTTGTTTCTACTGAGGCAAAAGGGGCGAGAGATATCCCGATTGTGCGGGTGTACGTGGATGATATTGTCTTTGGTGGCTCGTCTAACTCTCTTGTTGCAAGGTTTGCGAGAGGATATGAGCGAGGGAATTTGAGATGAGCATGATGGTTGAGTTGCGCTTCTTCCCCGGGCTACAAATCAAGCAATCAAAGGAAGGAACATTTGTGCACCAAGATAAGTACACCAAGGACATTGTGCAAAAGTTCAAGATGGAGGATTCCAAGGCTATGATGACACCGATGAGTACGACTACAGCTCTTGATGCGGACGAGGAAGGTGAACACGTGGACCAGAAGGAGTACCGGAGCATGATCGGGTCACTCATCTAGTTGACGGCGACGAGGCCGGACATCCAGTTCTCAGTATGTCTGTGCG
The DNA here is from genome assembly GCA_947561735.1 of Cenchrus americanus. Taxonomy (NCBI): domain Eukaryota; kingdom Viridiplantae; phylum Streptophyta; class Magnoliopsida; order Poales; family Poaceae; genus Cenchrus; species Cenchrus americanus. Next base: position 261,350,929 of record OX387241.1, on the reverse strand, counting down.
CTTGTTTTCAAGTGTCTCTGAGGACTTCGCATCAGCAAGCGTTGGTACTCCGCGTCCTCTTCTTTGGCGCTTCATGGTTTTTCAAACACGGATTTTGCCGGGTGTTTGTTGGATAGGAAGTCCACTTCTGGGACCTGTCAGTTTTTGGGTTCTTCTTTGGTGTCTTGGTCTTCCCGCAAACAGTCGAGTGTTGCTCAATCCACTACCGAGGCTGAGTACGTTGTCGCTACTAGTTGTTGCTCTCAGCTCCTTTGGGTTTCATACACCATGAGCGACTTTGGTGAGGAGTATACCCATGTCCCACTTCAATGTGATAGCACCAGTGCCATAAGCGTTGCAAAGAACCCAGTGCTCCATTCCAACACCAAACACATAGAAGTGAGGTATCATTTTCTGAGAGACAACGTAGAGAAAGGAAAGATAGCCTTGATCCATGTACCCACACATGACCAACTAGCCGATATTTTCACCAAACCCCTAGATCAAGCAACTTTCACTCGTTTGTGGGGGGAGCTTGGTGTGTGTTTGATTTCTTGAGTTGGGTGTGTGGGAGCTCCTTTGTAGCATATGTATAGCTTTCCTTTGTGCATTTCTTGCATTTGGCATGGCATATGTAACATGATGTATAGGCATCCTTGTATCTTACATTGCATGCATTTTGTATCATATGCATTGGATAGGAAAAGCTTCTCCTATATACATTGTTCACCATGGAATGCTATTTATGTCTTTGTGAGCTTGTTTGGTATGCTATGGTTAGTTTGGCTTAGCTCTTGATGATCTTGATGAATGATCCATGGTTGATGGTTATGTTTTTGAAAAATGTCACATATTTGCTCTCTCATGTGTAAATGCCTTTATATGATCTTGACATGTTTTAGTAGCATGGCTATGCTTAATTTGTGGTTGGATAGCTAGTTTATTAATGATATGGGGCCAAAGGCTCATTAGCCATCATGAATGGTTAGCCCTCTTGCTTTATCTTGTGGAGGGGCTTAAGTTCCTTTTTGTCGCAAAGACATTTCATGTACCATTTATGAATCTGAAAATGAAATGTAAAATGCTTGGAAAATATGCTCCCATGTCATATGTGCTGAATTTAATTTGCTTTGGGTGCTAAACCGTTGCATGATGCCTACAAATGAGAAGTCTCATACATAGAAGTAGGCACATGGCTCGGTGGCTTTGACATGACATGAGGTGCTTGTGGGTGTTTGTGATGGTCTTATGATTAGAATGGCTGTCCTATAATGAAGTTTGTGTGGCTTTGCCATTTTGATATGTTTTGATCATGTTTAGGACTTTGCTCATGAGAGGTAAATTTTTCGCAAAATTGCCCAAATCCATCTTAGCTTCGTCCAATGGTTGTGAAACTTGGTGATCTTGTAGTTGATGTCGATACGAAGCTATAGAGTATCTAACTTGCTTATTTGGACATGTGTAGCATCCTATGTTGAATTTTGTATATTTGAGAAGCTCTAGGTTGCAAGTTTTGCATTTTTGGCTTGATTCATGCATTGCCAACAAGGGGGAGAAGTTTGAGCTTGAAATGGCCGTCTGGATGCATTTAGAAGGTCTTCAGGTGGTTTTGAGCCATTTTTGGGCTCTGGTGTGCACCGGTCTGACCGGTCGAGTCTTCCGGTCCCGTGCACATGTTGGGCACCGGTCGACCAATGGTGAGCCGAGTTGCTGCGGCTACCCCGTTTCAAGTGGTGTCTTGCATGCATTCGTCCGGGGAGTTGCATTGGTTCGGGGGAGCTTGCATGTGTGCACGGGGAGCTCTTTGTGGTTTTTCGAGCTTTGGTTTGGTGGTTCGCGCTCTTTGCTTGAGCTTTGTTTTGTCTCGGATGTGTCGAGTCGTTGCCCTTGCCTAAGGGGTCCGAGACTTGTCTTCTTCAAGTGATCTTGCTCTTTGCCTTTGTTTGGCTTTTGTTTGCTTGTTGGAGTTTCTTTTTGTTCGTTTCTTTTTTTCTTTTCTCTCGTGTTACTATATGTGGGTGTTGTCAATGCACTCATCAAGGGGGAGATTGAGGACCATGTGTGGTTCGAGGACCGGTGGATGGTCGCTTCCTTGTGTGATGAGTGATTGACAACGTTGTGTGGACTGATTCTTGGCTAAGTATTGCGGGTGCGGGTTGCGGCTTGACTAGTGTTGGTGCGGGTGAAGAACAAGCGCGAAAGGTCGTCGCTGGTGAGGCCTCCAGGTGTGGAGAAGACAAGTAGGCTTCGTTCGAGGGACCCGGTGGCCAGCGGGGTCAAGTGCGGGCCGCATGGTGGCATGAAAAGCAAGATGAAGTCATGGACGGTTTCTTGGTTGAGCCTCAAAACCAGGGTCGAGCCGGGACTACGTGGGAGCTGAGTCATGAGTGGCGATTGGCGGAGGCTACACCGAGTTCATAGGGTTTCCGGTGGTTCATTAGAAAACCACTGGGTTCCTTGGTTGATCCACAAAGCCAAGACCGAAGAACCGAAGACGGTGCTCCAGCAGTGCCAGACCGGTCTGACCGGTGGCGAGCACCGGTCTTACCGGTGTGCGACGACGCAGTCCGGAATCTTTGAAGCGGAGGACACGGGTCGGGATCGCAAGGCTTGCGTCGAGGCTAAGCAGGTTGCGTTCGCCGGGCATCCGTCCGATGGAGAAAGCTTGAAGACTTCCAAAACCACCCTTGAGGGGCTTGTATCCCTAGTTATTAGGAAAGGGTATTTTAGACTTTCGGTTGCCTCCATATAACCCATGAGGTGAGAGGATGGCAGCCAAGCCTTGTAACCCTAGTTCATTTGCTTTCCTATTTTCCCTTCCTATTTTTTTAGGATTTCCATAGGACTAGCTTGAGAGCTTCATGGTGAGATCTTGTGAGAGGGTTGGATGATCGGGCAGCAAGCTAGACCTTGTATGAACCTTTGTGGCATGTATGGATGATTCGGCGTGGTTCCTCAAGGCCATGTTGTGTTGTTCCCGGTTGTTCTTGATGGTGATTTTCGGAGCCCTTTCTTGGTGTTTTTCTTGGGTTGTTTTCGGGACCTTTCTCTTGGGGATTTGATGGGGGAAATTTGTGGGAACCCTTCGTGGTTCTTTGGGCTGTGATTCCCCTCCCAAATCCGTGAGTAAAGGGGCTCGATTTTGGGGTTTTCCGAGTTCCAGGGTTAGAGGTGTTCTTGGCGGGATTTCTTCGATTCCTCCTTTTTGGACATGTTTTGGTGGGATTAAACTTGGCTATGGACTCCTCATGAGGTGTTCCTATTATCCCCAAAGACTTGTTCAAGTCCGCGGAGCGATTCGGGAGATCGAGGTTTGGATTAGGGGGAGTTGACCCACGGGTGTTGTTCATCCCGAGCTGCCCGGGCTACACCGGTCTGACCGGTGCTCTTAACCAGTCTGACCGGTGCAACCCTCGGTGGGTTTTTGCTCGGGTGAACGTCTGGGTGTGTTTGCTGTTGTCCTGTGTTGCAATTATTTCGAGTTTGGGTCAGTTTGGAGGTCGGTAGGCCTGTTTGGTGATTTGGGGGCTTTCAGGCTTGGACCTGTCTGACCGATGTGTCTCACCGGCCTGACCGGTGTGAAGCCACTTAGTGGAAGTGATCAACTCTCACCAGTAGGGGCCGGTCTGACCGGTGGTGCTCACCGGTCTGACCGGTGTTGGTCAGTGGACTCGAGATTTGGTGTTCCGCTGCGTTCTCGGGTCGGAAGGTTGTGTGTTGGTTCCCAGGTCCAGTGGCACTCCAGTGGCTACGTGGGCTTGGCCAACTTGGGTAGTGAGTCGGAGTCGTGTGTTGGAAGCCGTGTTCATCTTGTTGGAGTTTCCATCTCCTTCGAGAAGAATTTTTATCGGCTCCCATTCACTCCCCCCCTCTCTGGTTCGCCGTTTCGGTCCTTCAGATATATATATGTGGTTGTTGCCTTGATATCTATTTTGTATGGGAAACTCCGTCAAAATTACTATATCTATGCATATGTGTGGAAACTAAATGAAAATTATATGCACATATGTAGGGGGAGTTCTCTCTGTATTCTTGTTTTAGAGACATTCACTCTATCTATTTATTGAATTTATTTGAGAAAAGTAAGTGATTCCAAAACACAAAACCTTTCTTATATCAGTCCTTTAAATGGTTGTCATCAGTTACCAAAAAGGGGGAGATTGAAGGCATCTAGGCCCCTATTTAGAGTTTTGGTAATTAATGATAATCATTGTGGACTAACATTTTTATTTGAGTTATAAGAATAGGTTAGTTCTGGGAAATGATGAGCTCATGCGGTATGAACGAGGAAGTCTCGTATGGCATATGTTGGAAAGAGCTCAAGGCAAAGGTAAAAGATAGGATTTTATTTTTGCCGGTCATAAGGTGATTAGATGATGCTAAATGACAGGGTTGATAGGATAGATAACCGTACTATCAAGAGGGATCAATTTCATTGGCTTGACTTTCCATAGTGCCACTTGGATCAAAAATTTGCATGCATTGCATTTAGATGAGTGGCGATTTCTCTTGGTAAATGGGTTTCATTGAAAATCTTAAGAAAATCAGTTTTCAGGTGTTGGACGGACAGTCCGGGCCCTTGGGGTGGACGGTCCGCGGGTTTTTGATATTTATTAAATATTTGAGATTTTTGGAAAAAGTTTTTGAGAAAATACGCTTCCAAGCGAACAGTCCGCGGACCCCAGGCGGACGGTCCGTTATTCTTAACAGAACAGAGTGCAGCTCGGTGGACCGGGCGGACGGTCCGCGGTCTACTCGCGGACAGTCCGAGGGGCCCACGCGCACAGTCTGCGGGGTCCTGGCGGACAGTCCGCCCGGCCCAACGATCACTCATGACAGTCGTTGACTTCGCGGTTTTACCATTGGAATTCAAACGCGGGTAGTCCGCGAGGGCATCGCAGACAGTCCGCGAGGTACGCGTTTTTCCCATAACGGCTAGTAATGGGAAGGGGGAGTATATATACTCCGTGCCCGGGGTTGGAGAGGCTCTCTTGGCACTTTGAAAGTTCCATACTCCCTTGTAGAGCTCTCCCTTCCCTCTCTCTCACTCACTTGGCTTAGTGGTTGCATTCTTTGTGAGATTGAGAGCTTCTAGTGCATTGCATCAAAGTTTTGATCTTTGTGGCACTAGGGAATCATCAAGCAAGTGGTTGATTTGTTACTCTCGGAAGTTGCCGCTTCCTAGACGGCTTGGTAGTGGAAGAATCCGTTGAAGCTCGCAAGAAGATTGTGCGTGGCTCCAGATTTCGTGTTGTGAGAGGTGTTGTGCTCACCTCACCGGAGCGCTAAAGAGCAACTCTAGTGGAATCGAGGTGTGGAGTGGTTCTTTGGTTCTAACCGGCTCAAGATCAAGCGGTGTCTTGATAGAGGAGCGGTTGAACATTGAATCCACCTCAACGTGGATTAGGGATGACCGACAAGTCATCGATACCACGGGATAAAATTCGTCTCTTGTGCTTGGTTATTTCTTTGCTCAATTTCCTTTCAAGTACTTTACTTTGAGCATTTAATTCCTAGAGATTGAATTATATCTTGTCACCCTAGGCCGCAAACCCCCAACATAGAAATAGAATAGGTAGAGATTTAATCCTCCTTGTGGTTCTAATTAAATTTCTCTAGTGTTGTGCTTTTAGATTTTAAACCGCATATTCACCCCCCTCTAGTCAGTATCCTAGATCCTACACCATCATCTAAAGGATAATTTGTTGCAATAAAATGCCAAATGTATGTCGATGAGGAATAAGATGCGTCAACACGAGGTAGGTAGCATTCCATCTAACATCCATGTCTAACCCAAACTTACGAGGCCGAACATTACAAGAAATGCAATATGACTTTTATGCAGTAATGCGTTGGTTAGATGCATTGATAAATGAAATTGCACTTCTAAATGAAGAAAGAAATGGCTTGAGAACCTGAAGGCCAGCCATCACAATTAGATTAATGACATGACAAGCACATCGCTGATGCATGCACATGCTACCAACATAACCAGAAATTAAAGGAGTCAAGTTTTCAATTGCCTTTGTGTTGGCAGAAACATTATCTAGTGTAACAACACATATTTTGTCAGTCAAACCATACTCAACAACAACATATTCAATGCACTCAACAATATTATCAACATTATGAGAAACATCAGTCAAGCGCGTACCTGTTATACTCTTTTCTAACTAGCAATCAACATTCATATAATGAGCTACCACACTAAGAAAATCTTCCTTAGCGTTTCCAAACCAGATATCAGATGTAAGAGCAACAGAGGAAACAGACTTAAAATACTCAATAGGTTGATCACACCGAGTCATGAAATACTTTCTAAAGTCTCTAGTTGTGGTTTGCCTAGATACACGAGTGAACTTAGGGTTATGAGCAATCCTAATGTACTCCTCAAAAAGCATTAGTTTCACCATGAGACAGAGGCAAATCAAGTCTAGCAAGCAACCTACAAAGCTAAGTACGAGCTACCTCTTCATTGTACTGCCAAAGATGCATGTTACCATCAGAGCTAAAGCCAAGCTGGGACTGAGCAGACTTACGGGTGCGAGCAAGAAGAACAGAGCACTTGGGGATGTGACGAATCAAATGGCCAGTACCACCAGTGGACAAATCTAAGTACACCTTGCCGCAGTGCTTGAAGGTGGCCTGTGCACGTACCTTATTACAATTCCTCATCTCGAACACCTAATTGAACTCGTCCCATACTTTAGACCTCTTTCCCGACTTCTTCGTGCCAGCCGTGCTGATGGTAGGAGACTCAGAGTCAGCTGCAGGTGCAGGTGCAGGGCCACGGGCAACTGGAGGTGGAGGTGGAGAGAAGCTTCCACCTACAAAAGGAGAAAATAGACAATTAGATAGGAACAGAGAAGAGAAAGAGGAGAAAGAGAATAGAGAAGAGAAAGAGAACAAAGAAGGGAGTTTGACTCACTTCTGTGACCATGAACACCTCCAGTAGCAAAGTTGGCACCCAAGAGTTCCTCTGCACCCAAGTCGTCCTCATCATCTCCTGGGAGACCCATCATCCTAAGCTCATCATCGTAGGTATGGTCCATCTGCAGAAAAAGAAGAAGAGGGCGAAACAGAGGAGAAGGAGGAGACAACAGAGGAGAGGAGTAAAGGTCAGGTTCTCAGATCTTACCGATGACCGCCGGCATAGATCTGGCCGGCGAGGGAGCCGAGGTGGCCGCCGGCGTAGATCTGGTAGTCGCAGGGACAGAAGAGGTGGCTGGCCGCCAGCGTAGATCTGGTCGATGAGGGTTCGGAAGTGGTGGTCGACGAGGGTGAGGACGAGGTGAATGGCTAGGGAGGTGTTGTGGAGAATAGGGCAGAAGAGATGGTTAGCCGGCGACGAGGAGGAGGGGTGCGCTGGTGCTGCGCAGCTGCGTGGGGTGGGCGAATGGGGGGCGGGGGGGGCTAGGGTTTTGAGGGGGTCGCGGGGGCTTATAAAGCCACGACACCACGGCCGACCGTTGCTGGGTTGGGCTTCTTAATGGCCGTTGCGCTCTTGCGGCCGTTTGGCGGGGGGGGGGGGGGTCTTGGCCTCTTGGGGAATACATGTCGGGCCGGTTGTCCAAGTAGGCCACTAGGCCTCGTGCCGGCACATGGGCCGCATCATGCCAGGTGATTTCGTGTCGTGCTGGGCCGGCACTATGGGCTGAAGTTGCAGCCCAGCACAGCTTAACATCGTGCTCGTGCCGGATCAGGCTCGAAATTATCGTGCTGGGCTCGTGCTCATGTCGGGACAAATTGTCGTGCTTTGGGCCAGCCATGGGCCTCGTGCTTTTTGGCCAACTATACCTCACACAATCCATTTTTATCGATTTGATACCTCAACAATTTTTGGGCTCAATTTAATTCCCTAAACTATTTCAAAAAGTCTAATCCACAACATACAAGTGGATTTTTATGTCCAATTTTTTAGATGATAAATGACACAATATCTTATGTGAGAGAAATACTTTAATTTTCATTATTAACTGTCATGAGCCCAAGCCTATGAAAAAATCAAAAAAAGATATTTTAAATGTATTTCTCTAGCATAAGTTATTATGAGCGTTAGAACTTAAAACTCAGCTGACATGTGGAGAAAATAGTACAAAAAAATCGCACTACTTTTATGATGCCATTTTCCCACTCCATTTTCCTTTATCACGTTGGTGGAAAATAAAGGAAATCATCCTCCAATATTCTGATTATTGTTTTTTGGAATGTAAAGAAAGGAGGAGATTTGCCAAATTATTTATATTAGCAGGAAAAAAAGGTTACACTTAGAAAATAAAAAATTGTATAGTTATTAAAGAAGCCAAAATTACTCGTGTACGAAAAGGGCCTCTAGGTTTTAGGCCTTGCCAAAATACAACTTTGCGCCTCTTCTTTGATTTTTGCTACCAGTTGGTATGGTTTGCAAAAAGTACCAAATGGCTCCATTCCTTAAAGTTCTAATTATCATGCTTCGTCACAAGTTTCCCTTAATTACCTCAATCATATTTCAGACTACATTTTTAAAAAAAGAAAGGTCTAATACTGATGATTGATTTGCCACTTTGCGCGCTATGTTGTCTAGAAGAAAAAGGTCCCACAACTACCTAGGATACACAAAGTTGCCTAGAAGAACACACTCGTCAAACTCTAGTGCGCAATAAAACCTAAAAATCAGTCGGGATGTGATAGGTACCGAACTGCTGTCGGTTACAAAGATGGTCGGATCTTCACGACAGTAGGTCACGAACAAGATAACTTGCAAAGGTAGAGAAGATAACTTGCTATAAAACAATGGATAACTAGCTTTATACATGCCAAGGTTAATTGGATGCGACAAAGCGACGGGGAGAGAGACACCAAAACCGAGAAGACTTCGACTCGATCTCCGAACGATCGCAGAAACACAACCGGAGCTAATCCACACAAGGCGAGGCAGCCGTATTGGAACTCGCAAAGCACGAACTAGTGGATCTCAGAGAGATCTCTTCACAAGTCCATGTAGAACAAGGAAGAACAAGGATTGAGTAAGACACTTGACAGCTCGGCTGTAATATCACTGGAATAATCTCAATTCATCAAAAGTTGTTTTTAGCTTACACATAAGGGGTGTTTATACTAGAAAAAAATCTCTAAGATAGATGAAAACTAAAGGAGCCACGTGGGAAGGTGGAAGGCCAACTGGCTTAAGCATTCTCAAAGTGGTCTTCAGTTCCCGCACGTCTTCTGGGCTTCTGACTGGTCTTCAATGTTTTGATCATAACTCCAACTAGGAACATCCAAATGACATGGGACCAGATGCGTTGGAAACATAACTTGATAACCTTCCACACAGTGCATAGTATGCATCACGAAATATTGTAGAATGATACAGTTTTGCATAGGAACTTGGACATTAGGCTGACTGTTGATCTTTTGACCAGTCTGCACCAAAACCACTCGGCTGCCAAGCTGGAAGCTCCAAACCGCACGTCACTTGGTAGGATGAGAAAGTTGACTTCAAGATCTTTCCAATGTGTACTCATGGACCTTCATAACTTCAAGGAATCAAAAGATATGACTGATTCTTCCTGACAGTTCTGCAAGGCCGAACTGACTCGACGTGGATCTTCTCTATGGTTCATTCTTGGTGTGTCCTTGTCATACTCCTTGGTGACCCTGAGTAATAGAAACATGCACGATTTCGGAAGTATGTAATTCTCGTTAATAAATGGATTTTTACAAAGTAGCGCGTGCACCTCTTGATGCAGCTTTTTAGCTCGGCTACGCATAATTGGTCCATCAAAGACATGAACTGGTGCAACTTGACTTGACAATTGTTCCATCTTGCTTGATGTAGTCGGTATATTTGGTGTGTGCTTGGCGTGGTCATATCAGGATGAAATACGTAGAAAAAAGGGTTGCAACTTAAAGAACTAAAAGTTACTTGATTTATTGTTACTGATGAAGAACCGATTAGGCGACCAGAGAGGGGGGGGAGTGAATAGGAGCCGATAAAAATTATTCCCAAAGGACGAACTCAGCCTATGCCCCAACTTCACAACCTAGGGCTCCCACACAAGCTTGCGAAGGTTGCGTAGTCACAAGGGACCTACCAACCCTAGGAACAAGCCCCAAACAATCCCAAAGCGAAAGCGAAACTCAAGAGGCAAAGGACTTAGGCAAACTGCAAAGTCCCAGGCGAACAATCCGGAGTGACCAGGCGGACAATCCGCGATTGGCTGGCAGACGGTCCGCAAATGCTCACCGAGCAAACAAAACCGCACCTCGAAATACGGATAGTCCGTACTCTACCTGCGGACGGTCCGAGAGCAACTTGTGCCGTGCGGACGGCCCGCGACACCCAGGCGGACTGTCCGCAAACCACATGCAACGAAACGCAACCTCTCCAATGGATCGATCCACAAACGTGCAAGAACTAGCGATGAACATAGGGCCTCGCGGACTGTCTATGCCTACCAGGCGGACTGTCCGCTAGGTGCAGAAAGAGCTGCTCGAGCCCAAAAATGAGAAGTCAACCTCTCCTATTCATCCATGGATCTCCCAAATGGCTTGTGCTCTTGAGGAAAGATTTGGGGGAGATGTCAAGCATCCCTAGGGGATGCTATGCCCCAAAACTTGAGCCCTCAAACGAAATAAATCACTAGGAATCAAATCGCAACAAAGCTCTACCAAAAAGCTAGGGTTCCAAATGAAATCCTTCAATCGGAGGCCGAATCCGGAGATTGAGGGGCCATGATCAAGCACAAAGATGCATGAGGCAAGTATCCATGATCCCCATGAACAAATCCGAACCCAAACACCTCAAAATCAAAGGAACAAGGCGCGCACGAAAATCCAACGAAATAGCTCAAAAGGACACGAGAATCACACGAGCTACAAGAAGGAAATCAACACAACCATGAAAGCTTCCATACACTCGGAGGACAGATTCTCTACAAAACGGTGAAGAAAATCTATGCCTATGGTGCAAGGAAATGAGAAGCAGTCTGGAAGGATGGTTTGCCCAGAAACCCTAGAGTTAATATATATGAGTCCCTCTTGGCCGGGCAAAAGACCAAGCTACCCCTAGCACTTAAATTGTGATACAAACCCCTCAGGGGTAAATAGGTCATGAAGCACTTTTTTTCATCACATGACCATGCCATCGCCACAGTCCACGTCCTCCCGATGCAAGCCCTGCGATCCCGCCACGTGTCCGCCGACATCAAAGCTTCTCGGCGCGCCCGGATCTCGTCTCCGCCCGTCGAGCCTCCGGTCTTGGTTTTGTGGCTCAACCAAGTAAACCGATGAGTTTGTGGTGACCACGTTGATGTCCCAATCATCCAACTGGTTCCCAAAATCTTGCACCTGCAATACTTGGCCAAGAGTCAGTCCACACCACGTTGTCAATCACTCATCACAGCCAGGAGTGACCATCCACCGGTCCTCAGACGCCCCGGTCCTCAACTGAAGTCAACAAAACTTGCTAGCTCATCGGCAGTCTCATGTTCCTTCAAAATTCACAGAAAGAACAATTACTGAAGTGGTGGTTCAAAAATAAATAAAAAAGTTATTGAAATAGAAGGCCAAGTAGAAGGCCATAGTTGGAAAGGTGACTTAAAATGGAGAGGGAGGAAACTTTAGCTGATAGTTTCTTTTTTGCTGTTCGAGGAAACAAACTGTGGCAATAGTCACTCTTGAGACGGATCTGTGACGAGGAGTGTTGTGGCAGACGTAGCGAGCCCCTCGTGTGCGGTGTTTCTTCGAGGCGGGGGTATGGAGTCCAGCGGCGAGCGAGGCGAGGCCCCCACACGTTGTGTAGTCCGAATTCAGTGGTTTCACTCCGTCGGGTGATGTGTGGTGTGGCAGCGGCATTGTGGCGAAGGGTCCCGCATAGTGGTGGCCTTCTTGGTGTGATGCAGTCTGTTTCTTTTGGGGCTCTGTCGTCGTGAGGTCACAGTGGGCTGAAGAGTGAATTGTTGGTGGGCGCCCAACTGTGACTTCAACCCTGCTTCGGGTTATTTGTTTGCCTCTTTGAGGGGAGTGTGGTGACCGTGTTGATGTCCCAATCATCCAACTGGTTCGTGTTGTGTAGTTACCCGTGTTAATGTCCCAATCCAACCTAGTGAGTTTATTTTTTATGTTTCTTTTCTTTCCTATACCTATGACCTCCCAGGTTTGTAATCTTATAATTTTTTCTATTATATCAATGCAACATGCACTATCTTATTTCAGCCCATACAAGGCCTTCCTTAGCTTGTACACTCAGTGGGAAAACTCAACACTCTCAAACCCAGGTGGTTGCTTCACATAAACTTCCTCCTCTAAGAACCCATTCAAGAAGGCACTCTTCACATCCATTTCGTACAACCTGAATCCTTTAACCACAGAAAAGGCTAGAAGAATCCTGATTGCCTCCAAACGGGCTACAAGAGCAAATGTCTCCTCGTAGTGTATCCCCTCCTTCTGGCTATAACCCTGAGCAACCAACCTCGACTTGTTCCTCACCACCTCACCATTTTTACCCTCTTTGTTTTTCCACACCCATTTTGTCCCAATAGGTTTGCAATTTGGTGGTGGCTCCACTAACTCCCACACCTGGTTTCTCTCAAAATTCTCTAACTCCTCATGCACGACATTCACCCAATTAGGATCAGATAGCGCATGTCCAATGTCTTTCGGCTCAAAGGTAACAACAAAAGCTGAATGAGCAAAGTGAGAAGCATTTCTGTATCTCAACCATGTCGTACGCTCATTGATGTCACGATGATTCTTGAGGGCGGATGATCAACTTGAATGCACCTCGGTGCCTCTCGCCTGGAGCCAACCTCCCCCTCAGTAGATTCTTCCACTTGATCTTGCTGGATCGTAGGTGGTGTAGGGGATGGACCATCCTGCACCGTAGTCGCCGTAGTGGAAGTAGAGGGTACATGCGTGCCTAGAGCTTCACCATCATCCTCTCCAGCATCATCCTCCTCGTCCTCAAAGATCTTCTTGCCAACTTCGTCGTTACCTGCACACTCAAAGACAAACGAATTGCATGGTTGTGTCTCGTCGAAAGTAACCTCACAAGTCTCCTTGACTATGTGAGTATCAAGGTTGAGACACGAAAAGCTCGAGAATGACTAGCATAACCCAAGAAAATCCCATCAGAGGACCTCGACTCAAACTTGTCAGGCTTACCCTTCTTGAGAATAAAGCACCAACAACCAAAAGCCCTGAAATGACTCACTCTAGGTGCTCGCATGTGCATGAGCTCATAGCACGTCTTGTTCAAGAGGCCCGAAGAAAAATCCAGTTCCCAACATGGCAAGTGGTATTCACCGCCTCCGCCCAGTATCTTCTCAGAGTCCTATGCTCGTCGAGCATCGTCCGAGCCATCTCACAAAGGGAACGATTTTTTGTCTCCACTACACCATTCTGACAAGCCACATAGGGAGAAGAGAACTGATGTTTGAGACCCAAGTCACAACAAAAGGTTTCAAAATGAGAGTTTTTAAATTCACTGCCATTGTCGCTACGAATAGCTCGAACAAGATCTCCATTCCTCTCATTCTTCAACCTCAAGATTAGATCACGGACAAAACCAAATGTCTCCCCCTTGTCAGCTAAAAAGAAGACCGAAGCATAGCGAGAATAGTCGTCCACGATCACAAGGACATACCATTTCCCACCTGTTGAGCACACACGAGTTGGACCAACCAAGTCCATATGGAATAGCTCGCATGGCCTCTCTGTCATAACAGATGCTAGAGGCGGGTGAGAGGCGGCGACCATCTTACCATGCCTACATGGAGCACACACCATCTTTTGGTATTTAAACTTTGGCAATCCCCAGACCAAGCCTAGCACACTGAAGCATGACAACAAGTCAAAACTTAAGTGACCTAGTATCCTATGCCATATCCAAAGCTCCACTGAAACACTAGTAACCAAGCAATGAGAAGAGTCAACACACTAAGAAAAATCAGCTCTGAAAATCTAACCCTCGGGGACGATCGTGCACACAGGATCGCCTCGGGAGTCCAAAACACGACAGTAGCCCATTTTGAAACAGACTTCAAAACCCTCATCAAGAAGCTGGGAAATAGAGAGAAGATTGTAACCCAAAGACTTGATAAGAGAAACACGCCGAAGAGTCACAGACTCACTTACCTTCACCATGCCCACTGAAAGCACTATAACTTTCCCACCTTCGAGAACCACCTTTGGTCATCATTGGGGTGAGGCTGGAGAACCACCTTCGATCTCCAGTCATATGTCGAGGGCAATCGGAGTCAATCAGCCAAAAGCCCTCCATGCCTCCCACCTGCAAAGTAAAACACGAGAGCGAGAGTGAGCAAACGACTCAGCACTAGGGTTAGTACAAAACAAATCAAACCAGTGTCGTGCCATTTGCTCAAACGTGGGGTTAGAAAAATCCATGCTATCTCTCCTAGGTGGAACACCCACACATCCCCTTGGAGGACTACTCATACCACGAAGGGGAGACCGTGGCCCATATTCCTTTGGGACCTAAAACTGTGATCATTCCCCCCATACTCATATTGTCCACAAGTGAAGGAACGTCCATCAAACTCACCACGCCCAAACCCAACACGCCTACCACCTTCTCTATGTGGTGGCTCACCTCGAGGAACAAACTCACATCTCTCTCGAGGGTAAATGGTATGCACCATACCCTCACCTCTCGACACCAACCTAGGCTCAGGCACACCACAAGTAGGGTAGTACCTATTTTTGTTGGCCATCTTTTTAGCCAACCTCTCCTCACGCTTCCTCCTGAAGCAAAACTCAGCAAAGTGCCCATCCTTCCCACAATGCTCACACTGGAAGGGTTTTGGTTTTGGCTTTGGTTTTGGGCTCTCTTTGGGCTCTGGCTTCTCCTCACTCAGTTTCTCTCCCTTCTTCCCAAAGAACTCATCCCACAAGTTACTCTTGAACTTGATGGGTTTCTGGAAGTCATCAGTATGTGGAGGAAACACGGTTGGAGCTGGAGTTGTGTCTAGTCGGTTCCTAAGAGGGTTTGGCTAGGAGCATAGGCATTTTTGTGGTGGGTTCTTGGTGGCTCTGGGATATCTCCGATCTTCCCCTGATTCTCACCACTTCCCTCACCAACCTTCTTTGCCCCAAGCGCTTCCCCATCATAGTGCTTGTATGTCTCAATCATCATCCTCAGCGAGGCCCATGACCAGACAACCAACCCATCATCTTTCTCAACTCATCATTCTCATCCTGCAAGCGATCAACATAGTGTGCAAGCTCCATATTCTTCACAACATTTATTTCACAAGTGGAACATGATGTAGGAATAGGAGCTTTCAGCTGGGCCTCTATTGATCTAGCATAAACAAGCAAAACATCTAGCTTCTCATGCAAAACAGGACAAGAAGTGCAAGCACCAAGCTAGGAGGTCCTAGATTTCATCTCATCTAGCTCAACCCTAAGCACATCTAGTTCCTCGACCTTGGAGGCATATTTCTCCTTAAGCACAGTCAAGTCATCAAGGTAAACAGAACAATCAGTGCATTCAGGTTCATTGGTCACAATAGGAGTAGACTTAAGAGAATCTATATGAGCCCTAGCATCATCAAGCAAAGATTCTAGCTCAACCACCTTCTCCTTAGCCTCTCCAAGCAAAGACCTATACTCCCTCTTCTCCTTGTTGGCCTTTCTAAGCACATCATTACGGTTGTTAAGAAAATCATTCAACCTAGCATTCTCCACTATCAAGAAGGATGGATCATTGTTTACCTCTTCCTCGGAGTCGGAGCCCGAGTCATCCTTGTTGCTCTACTTGCTTGCAGAGCTATGTGCCATGCCGCAAAAACCATGGGCGGCGAAGCACATGCTGTTGATGTTCTTGCTTGACCGCTTGTCCTTGTGCCGGTTCTCATCTTCATCACTTGAGCTCATGAATAGTAGTAGGAGCTTGAGTTGATGTCGCTTGCACAGGCAACCATCGCCCGCTCCTTCTTCTTGTGACCACCACTCTTCCTTGGCCTCCGCTCGAACTTGTTCTTCCCCTTATAGTCGTCCCTCGAGCGGTGCTTGTGGCCGGTCCTCGAACGGTGCTTGTGCTCGGGCTTGACCTCCATGGTTTCTAGGCACTCGGCGATGAAGTGCCCGTGCTTCCCGCACCGGTAGCACATGCCCGAGCTCCTCCTAGCGTTCTTCCGGTTCATGTACATGCGCTCAAACCGCCCGCTCAGCAACGCGAGGTCCTCCTTGCCTAGCACGTCAAACTTCTCATCTGGCATGGACACAAGGCAAGACAAAGAAAAATGTCTCGAAGAAATGTTAGCATTAGTCCTTGATCCAGACACAAGAGCCAGACTATGAGGGTTAGTCGGGTTCTCGATCTTTGCACGCACCCCACGGTCCACCTCAGACGACTTGAGCTTGGAAAATAGCCCGTCGACCGTGAGGGTCTCATAGTTCTCTGACTCAAGAATGACCTCGACCTTCTCACTCCACACGGTACGATCCAGGAATGCAGGAGCTTGATAGACCTGTCATGGTCATCGTACGGGAGCACAACCACATTAGCCCTCATGTTGTTCACAACCACGGTGAACCTCTAGAACATGGCATAGACTCACTGAGGAGATGCTGTTAACACCAAAAATTGGTACAAGAAAGGAACTGACTTGTGGGCCGAGTTTGGTAAAGAAATGCCATTCGGTAGGAAGATCTCCTCAAAAGATTCGGTAAAGATACTTGCGGTCGGTAGTACGCCATCATTCGGCAAAGGGACTGTTTGCGCTTAAAAAGGGAAGCTTTCAGGAATACATGATGACGTGGCCCGGATAAAAGGAAGGGACGAATTGATGATGGGTGCGAGATGGTCATTAGCGCCGGAACATTAATTTGGGCAATAAATGTTGTACTCGTAGTCGACCAGGAGTCGTGTTAGGACAAGGGTATAAATATAAACCCTTGGTGCTGTAATAGGAATCGAACATCTACACAACAAAACCGGCCCCGTGCCAACCTTCGAGTCCTTTAATCGAGTCGTCGAGTTCTTCGAGAGGAGCCATCGATCCGTCGACCTCAGTAAGTACTGGCAACCTTGTATCATGTCTAGTATCATGCGGTGGATTTAGACCGTGGTGCAAGTAGTCTTGTTACCTTGCTTAGTATCATGCAGTGGATTTAAGCTCGGTTCAAGAGGGTCTCTTGTTAGATCATGAGCCATGCGGTAGGCTAAGATCTAGCTTGGAGCTAATTATCGGCTCTATTAGGTTTGGCAAGATCTAATAGATTCATTAAGTTACCACGTGTTGCTTTGGATTTTGCTTTATGTTTAAATTCATGTAATACTCTTTTGCCTAATATAGATCGATTAGTTTCGGCTTTATCTCTTTGAGATCCATGTGTTGTGCTTTCAAGTCTTTAGTTTATTATAAAAGGATCAAGTGCTTTCGATAGCCGAATTTAGATCAATCTAGATTGTCACGTGTTGCGGGTTCAAGCTTTTTGACTTTTCAAATGTTTGCTCCTTCTTCACGGAACCCGGATCGGCTGTACAGCCGTATTCGGCAATTCTTCCATAAGTGAAACGTGTTCATAAGTTTGTTTTAAATAATGTATGCTTTTAGCCTTCCATATTTAGATTGTATCATGCAGTGGATTAATCAATTTGTGATTGGTGGCATGGTTTCAAACAAGTCATATCATGCGGTGGATTAACTTGTTTGGTGTCACGCTCGACGGGTTTGAAAGTACCTAGACATGCGGTAGACTAGTGCTTTTGGCCTATGCATGCTTGTTTACTTCACATTTATAATCATGTTTTCACCTTATTTATTTTTATTGTTATTTATCTTCGAAAATCGGTCATGACCACGTGCGAGCAATGTTGTTTAAACAAAGATCGATCTTTTGTCATGCTTACATCATGCATTCGGCTATAACCTGATTTCATGTTTTAAAGCTCCCGAATGATACTTAAACTGTTGACAGATAGCTTCTAGTAGCTATATGTCATTTTAATTGGCTTTTTAGCCGTAAATACGGAACTGTCTGGTACCACCCGGCAAGTTCCAGGTTTTATCTAACTACTTTTCATCCTTTGTCAGTTTCAGGAAAATTGACTGGCACGCTTCAGATCCGGCACGTGTGTTAAGCTAGCTTTGTTCGGCTTGCTGTGTGCTTGGCGCGAGGTGCTGATTTTGCGTCAACAGATGCGTGAAGTTTTCGTACTCTCTCCAGTAGGTCGCAAAGAGCCGAGTCTGAAACTGGGTGTTCCCGGCATGAGCATTCTTTAGCTACTCCCAAATCCTACATGCCAAGTCCCCTGTCTGAACCTGATCGAATTCGAATTAACACAAAGCATGGTACAAGTAGTCGACTGCCTTGTTGTCGGCATGGAACATGTCCCTCGATCCTGGAGCAAGGAAGTTCATAGATTGAACATAAGCTGTGTTCACCGTGACATCCCACAGGATCTGACCCTTGCCGCAGAGGAAAGCAACCATCCGCCTCTGCCACATCTGGTAGTTCTTACCATCAAAGTGTGGAGGACCCGAACCATTTTCCTGGTACGCCATCTTTGGATCTTAGACTGGTTAGAATCACGAAGATCCGTAACCAGCTCTGATACCAATTGAAGGACCGATTAGGCGACCAGAGAGGGGGGAGGGAGCGAATGGGAGCCGATAAAAAATTCTTCCCAAAGGACGAACTCAGCCTATGCCCCAACTTCACAACCTAGGGCTCCCACACAAGCTTGCCAAGGTCGCATAGTCACAACGGACCTACCAACCCTAGGAACAAGCCCCAAAAAATCCCAAAGCGAAAGCGAAACTCAAGAGCCAAAGGACTTAGGCAAACTGTGAAGTCCCAGGCGGATAGTCCGGAGTGACCGGGTGGACAGTCCGCGATGGGCTGGCAGACGGTCCGCAGGGACCTCAATGGACGGTCTGCAAATGCTCACCGAGCAAACAGAACCGCACCTTCAAATATAGACAATCCATACCCTACCCGCGGACAGTCTGAGAGCAACTTGTGCCGCGCGGACGGTCCGCGACACCCAGGCAGACGGTCCGCAAACCACTTGCAACAAAACGCAACCTCTCCGACGGATCGAACCACAAATGCGCAAGAACAAGCGACGAACACAAGGCCTCTCGGACTGTCCGCGCCTACCAGGCAAACTGTCCGCTAGGTGCGGACAGAGCTACTCGAGCCCGAAAACGAGAAGTCAACCTCTCCTACCAATCCATGAATCTTCCAAACGACTTGAGCTCTTGAGGAAAGATTTGGGGGAGATGTGAAGTGTCCCTAGGGGATGTTGTGCCCCAAAACATGAGCCCTCAAATGAACTAAATTGTCGGGAATCGAATCGCAACCAAGCCCTACAAAAAGCTAGGGTTCTATTGACAGTTCAAAACCGTTCTCAAGTTCACCGCAAGCCTACGAGTGACTTGGTGCCTTTTTCACCAAGGAGGGTCCTCCCTAGATTTGTTAATCCAAGGATCAGAAGCAAACTCCCAGGATTCTCCATCTAACTTATCAATCTATCCCAACACAAAGCTTTGATTGCATAAGAAGATAAACCTTAATGATATATGAGTTATAGCATAAGGTTGATCACATCCATGAACGTGGATAAGGTAAGGAGCAAGCAAGGGAAACTAAGTCCTATCATTTTCTAGCATAGTTCTAGCCAAAAGAGCAAGTGTGACATGCATCTCATCCAAAGTCATCTTTAAACTACTATCCTCTGATCCAATTTCGAAGATGCCCGCCTCTTGAAGCCACTGTCCTATCACAATGCACTCCTATTCGTGCGGGTTAGCCTAGGGCGAGTTGAAGAAGAACAAGTTGAAAACACTTGGTCGATCCAGTATGCACCTCTAGCCACCATGACTACAAGAGCACCCCAAGCAATGTATCTAGAATAGATTGAAGACGAAGCATAGCCAAGAGAGAGCAAAATCATAAAAGGAGGAACCGAGTCGCTAAAAGATCGGATGGCATGAAGTACTTTACTCACATAATAAATATGTTTAGATCATATCCACCGAGTACATACCATTGATGACCTCAACTAGCTCCGGAACTCCACCATGGCTCAACCCTGCAATGTGGCCATGGCGGCTAGGGTAGGCCTAGGACATCTCCTAGACAACTTTGAGGACACACGACGGCTGTCATCACTCTCTCCTAGGATTCGCTGAGTTCCTGTGGATGGATGGATGTGGTGGCCGACGGAGGCGGAGGCAATTTATAGAGAAACACCTAGGTCAAAGGGGGTCAAGAACCGGGCCCGAAACAGGCCAGGCCGGCCGGCCTGGGCCGACCGTCCTAGGCTCGTTTCGGCTCAGTTCGGCCCCGTTTTGCTCCTCGACGCTTCTTGGTCAATTGTTGACTTGCTCCCTTCTGCATGTGGGCCATTGATGTCGTCTTCTCCACGGTTTAGATAGAGCTCCTTGTCGCGCAAGCTTCAACATCTTTTGTTTGGGTCCCTGGAGTTTTGTGCCTTCATGTTGTGGTCCTTGGGTCATCTGGAGTCATGTTCACCTCGAGTGTTGACTTGTGTTGGGCTTCATGATCCTCTTATAAAGTGCTCATTGAACTTCTCCTGGAAGTACTCCTTTTAGTGCCTAAATCCTGCGTAAACAACATACTCCAAATACCACAATCACAAGTGAACTTGTTACACCATTAGTATGTCTAGTGGCGAGTTAGTTGCAAATCATAATCGAAACCAATGTATAACAAGTACTCTAGGTTGACGGAAATTCACCGTCAACATCTCCCCCATGCTTAAGCGTTGCTCGTCCTCGAGTAAGTTTTCAATGGATATCAGCATTGCCTTTCATTGTTCATACCCTGCACTTGATCACACATGAGAAAGTATAATGCTCTCCAAGTTTATATTTGTTAAAATTCCATAATGTAACTAGCTTTTATCTCTATGGAGACATAATTAAGCTTTTTCCACATGTAATCAATCATGCTCCAAAAAATTTGAATAAGTCTTAGAAACTTTTGAAGTGAAGAAGGAGGTGAATAAAAGAGCTAAACCAAGTACAAAAATTTAAACCTTCTTGCATCTTTCTCATGAACTCTCTGATCTCATAATGCTCTCAAGCCTACTTGATCTATATCCTTTCCCCCTCATGTTTGTAGGTGGAAGGGTTTTATTTGGAGATCATAGGAAAGTTTTTATCCTACCAAGATGTTAAAGTCGAGACTATTATCAAAACAAGGCAAGATTCTCATGGACTTATCATGACTCGTCAAAAAGGTCATTGGAAAAATAATGTTCACAAGGATGGGGGAGAGGAAGAACTCACACTTTTAGATAGGTGGACATGTGCAAACGGCAATGAATGATCCTGAGGCCCCAACGAAGTCCTTGTTATTGGATTGCACATGGTTGGAAAATGAGTATGGGTCTTGATCTTGAAGTCCTTTAAAAATCCTTAAGCAACTAGAGAACCAGGAGAGATTATTATTACTCTCTTTTTTCTTTTTCTTTTTTCTTCTTTTTCTTTTTCTTTTTTTTCTTCTTCTTTTTTTTCTTTTTGACATGTGCAAGGTGCTTTGAAATTTTTTTATCATCATATTCATTTAGTATCTTCCCTAGAACTCTAATTTGCATAGTACCTACCTCCTCCCCCATGCTTAGATGTTTGCTCGTCCCCAAGCAAAGAGGAAGTGGTGTTAAGGTAGGTACTAGATGTCTTGATGAGAGGAAACTTGAATCTTCCCTTTGAAGCACCTTCTTCTTACGTGTCGTCTCCATACTCAAGTGATAGGTAGGTCAAGGATGTTAACAAAAAAGATGATGCTGGTTTGAAGGGTGGATATCTGGTGAGGTTTGCAAAGCTTCCGATGTGAGAGATCACAATGCACAGATAGAAAAGGCTAGCAAAAGATAAGTTATGCAAAAAAATGAATGGCCAGCTTCTTAGTCACGAGCCAGAGAATCGAGCTTTGAATCAATTCACCCAACAATAACTCTTTTAATTTATGGTTGCACTCAATATATAAGTCTTTGAATAGGTAGAGCAAAATGCAAGAGGTATTAATGACAAGGTTAGCATGACTTATAAAAGCAAAAAGTAATATGTCCTTCAACCCTTCCAAAGTTGAGAGCATAAAAGAACCATGGGTGTTTTGTTTTTATCATGACTTCCACAAAAGATTAAGCTAGCATTTAATTAATTTCAGATTTGTATTAGAGAGAGCAATAGCTTGATCATGCATAAACAAGCACAAAGTTTAAACAAAGCGGCAACGGTCATCATATATCAACGAGCAAGATCAAGACAAAATTATTTCATCATGGTGAGCACAAGATGACGGTAACAAACAAAAACAAAACCTAGGTTGTACTCCTAGAAGCCATGTTATTTAACAAGAGAGACATACAAAAGTTGCATCTAAGGTTGTCGAAGGCATATACATATATACTAGCATTTAGAAAGACAAGGACAAAAAGAGGGTTGAGAAATTGTTACCGTCCTTTGATGCTTGTGATGTAGCGCTCCCTCCCCCATTCTTAAGCATTGTTCCTAGCACGAAAGAAGGAAGATTGGCATCTGCGGCAACCGTGATCCTTGAACTCCATGTGGTCTTCTTTCGTCCACCAAGTCTTCCCTCATGCTTAGCATGTTGCTAGGCACGGAAGATGATGAACCATCTTAAAATTCTTGAAGTCATACCGCTATGCAAAGATCATCATCAAATTGTTACCTTTGTTCATCTTTCAATGTCCACCCTTTGCCACGACCCTTGATCCCAATTGTTTCTCATCCCATCTTTTCCTCCTTCCATGATGTCCCTTATCGCTGGTTCATCTTCCACGAGTTTTTCTTCTACTTCCAGAACTGAGTATGTACTGAAGAATAGATCCATTGCAAAGTGCTTGAAATTATCTTTCCAATGAGTGGGCATTCATCCCGATCGGACTCCGAACAAGAGAGTTACGCCCTTTTACTTTGTTGGTGCAAGCTGTCCCGGGCTGATTTCAGAATGTGTGACGGCCAAAGATTTGATTGTAACTTCTTGCACAGGTCTCCTAAAATGTTGATTTTTGATGCATTGGAAAGTAGACTTAATGGAGCACTTGAATATCCAATTTTCCCCTTTTGTACGTCTCTGAACATGTGCTTAATCTTAATGAAAACAGCAGTGCTCCTTTCGGGATTTTGGAGGTATTGATGATCTTGATTTCAGCTTTTATTACGATCTCATGGGACTGATTCACCATGCCCACAAAATAACTATAATGCACAAAGTACCCCCGAGGTGACAGTCGGGAATACTCACCATATGCCAGCAAACCATGACATCCCTAAGATCTTCTGATGCGGACATCTCCACTGACCGTACTGTTACACAAGTGGATGAACACAACACACCAATAAATATAAACCAAGGACCAATTACACGAAGTAATGCCAAGAAACTACAACAAGAGGTGAACTCTCTCCTATCTGAAATTAACTTTAACATATCTGAGAATTTTATACTACCTAAATGTTCTACATTGGTTGTACTTAGGTATATATGTGAGAGGGGTGGTGCAGCTATACACGGAGAGGTAGCAAAGAAGAAGAAACAAGTGGATCAGTTCGGACAAGGAGGAACCAGCAAGTTCAGTTCGGACAAGTTCGGACAGATCAGTTCGGACATATTCAGACCTTCATAATGATTTGATAATAACACTTAAATCCCGATAGCTCTGTAGCTGCATGAGTACTTCATGGAACCATCTTGAAGTTAACTTTCCAATGCAAGAAACCGCATGTCCATTGGACTTCCCAATAAAGAGTTATGACCAAATTAGTGAAGACTGCGCAGGAACCCAACAGTCACACGAGGCTGTTCAAGATTTCAGCTCGTGGTGGCTTTTCACATCGCATAACTCCAGAAACTCAAAGGTCCATTTACACCCAACAAGGAGGGTTGTTCCTTGTATAAATACCCTATGTATCTACGAAATAATCAAGACTTTTGATAATGAAATAGAACCCCCTTTGTTCAGTTGTGTGCTAACAAGATTAGAGAGTGATTCTCTACCCCTTTGCTCTTGTGATTTCCCTGTGGGATTACATCGGCGGCCGCTTCATCGGCACCCAATTTGTGCTCCTGGTACTTCATGTTCATGTTGCATAGGTTGGTTCTTTGAGAGTGTGATTGGGCGAATCCTTGATTCAGGCTACCGTATAGAGACGGTGGTTGGCTTCTTGTGCGTGTCGTCAGGTTGCACTACCTATCTGACTGCTCGCAGCTATTTATCTTGGCTGATTTTTAGCTAGTTATCTTGTTCAACATCCTACGTGTTGAAGATCGGGGCAACATCTGCATCATCTTCACTTGTGACACAGTTAATCTAGTGAAAATCCTAATGGGTGTATGTGAGTGCAAGCGTGCATGCAAATGATAGGATTGTATAAAAACAAAATAATGTTTAAACCAAATTCTAATCTCTATGCTTACAAAGTGGTTGTCAAACTTTCTATTCTCATAGAGATTTATTAACCAAGGTCAAAACACTATGTTCATGCCAAGATCAACACCAACAAGGATGATAAGTTACAAAGATACTTATTAATGATGGTATACTTGATGGGTGATGGAGCAACCAGCAAACTCATTTTTAGATTTCTTTATTATGTGCTAAACAATGTTGTGAACTTAGTTAAATAAGGTGTCTTTATTTTGTTAGTTGTTACCATGTTCTTTTAAGTTGAATTCTGGTCATTGTGTGTTACTTTGGTTTGAGACATTTTAAATTAAAGAATGTATCAATTATTATATGTGATGTGCATGCTATGAAAATAAAATTTAAAAACTAACTATTCAAATTCCCCTCGTTACGATAGAATAATAGACAATCATTGATTTTGGTTGCAATATGCATTATTACAACGAACTTTATGTGTTGCATTACCATATCATCTGTTGCCACCAACAATTGTTTGTTGCATGTGCTCTCTATTACCACCGATACAAAATCGTTGCAACTTCCATATATTACCTCGAAGACTAGTTCGTTGCATTACCATACCATCTATTGCCATCATATCTGATATGTTGCAAAAGCATTGTAATGTAATGGATCACAAATCGTGGTAATACGACCATATGACCACGTAGTTTTGGAGTGGCGATACTTTTCTATTGCAATACATTTGTTCGTGGCAATCTTGAAATGTTGCATTGTAGTGTTTGGTCGGAATAAAACCTTAGGCAACCAATATAATCGTTGCAATATTTAATCTTGCAACCCAAAATTGGTTGCATTTACTTTTTTGTTCGTTGCCATATTTGTTATTACAACCAAGTATTGGTTGCATTAGGCTTTTTTTGGGTTGCAATATTTTTTCTAGCAACCAAC
Source organism: Cenchrus americanus (assembly GCA_947561735.1). Taxonomy (NCBI): domain Eukaryota; kingdom Viridiplantae; phylum Streptophyta; class Magnoliopsida; order Poales; family Poaceae; genus Cenchrus; species Cenchrus americanus. Next base: position 261,325,629 of record OX387241.1, on the reverse strand, counting down.
TATTGGTTGCAGTAGGGTTTTTTGGTCATTGTATTAGCAAAATCTATTGCAACGCAACATCTTATGGTTGCCTCAGGCTATTGCACCGTTCCAATTGCAACCATTTTTCGACCACCAGACTTCGATGCAACTGATTCCAGATGCAACCAAAACAACCATATTGCAACCATATATAGGCGTTGGCTAAGGCCTGATTCCTAGTAGTGAAAGTTTTTTCTAGAAAAGAGGGAAGATATAGACTTGTTCAATCCGGAGGGTACAGCCCCCGGTCAACTCAAGCAATCCTACCTCTATTGGCTATGGTTTTTGGTGGGGGTTATAGGAAGGATTAGGTTGGTTGGACAAAAAGTTAGATCAAATCAAACATGCAGTGCGATGCAAGGTGGATGAACAAAATGATAGACATGATATGTAGTGGTCTAAAACAAAAACAAACGTTATCCTAATTTAACTAGCCACAAGTTTAGAATCAAAGGATGGTGCCAACTACATATATCTCTCTAAAAAGACACAAAAGAAAAAGACTCTAAATCTAATTGGCACACAAAAAGGTCTACAAGTTTTCCAAGATCAAATAATAAAGCGCTCCCTCAATAGCAATTAGAACATACAACATGATGTTGTGGTTCATATTAGAGCAATGGTACAATGTTACTTGATGGTTTGATTAAAAAGCACAATGTAGACAGTCATGTGTGTGTAGACGGCCATGTGTGTGTGTCTATATATATACATATATACCGGGTTGCCTCCCGCGAAGCGCTTCATTTAAAGTCGTAGAGCTCGACTTCCTCACAAACCTTCTTGTTGTTGTGAAGCCATGATCCTTCATGCAAGATTTGAAGTTGTTCATGCAGCATTGATCCACTCTCCATGCTTGACATGATCACTTATGCTCGATGAGAGGCTTGCCCAATCATCTCCTTGCATCATCATCATCACCTTCTCCATCGCATATTATCACAGCCTCTTTTTTCACAAATTTTCCTCTCTGTCCAGATCAGACCATGTAGAAAACGATAGCTTCTATGTGTGGCGCATGAAATTTTATTTCCATCAAGTATTTATTCACCCCCAACGGACTCCGATGGAGTGAGTTATGCCCGTTCTACTCCGGTGCTGCAATCTGTCCAAACCTGATTTCAGACTGCACATCACTCAATGTTTTTGCCATATCTCCTTGTACGGGTCTTCAAATTCATCGATCTTGGATGCATTGGAATTGGCACTTGACGGAGCTTCTAATTTTCAACTTTTTCTTCCTTGAACAAGTCTGACCAGGTCCTCAAAATTGATGTAAACAGCGATATCTGTTTTTGAGGTTCGGTGACGGTGATGCACGGGTTTGCAATTCCCTTGGATATGACCTCTCTCCTCTTAATTTATATTTAATGCCATGCATGGATAATGAAACTTGGGATTTCTCCCACAATTTGCTGTTTTAAGATCACTAGCTTGACCGAGCACAAAGCAAGTCCAAGATTTACAAATCATATCGCAAACAAACACATCCATAACCACAATTTATCACAAAGTAAGTTGTGATTAATTGTAGCATAAGTTTTCTTACTCAGAGCTAAGCTCTCATTAGGCAAAGGTTTATTAGTCATGTAACAAAGTTCAAGCACAACGAAGCCTCTTTATCACTCTCAAGAAATTCTAGCCAATCATGATCATCATAAGAACAAGGCATAGAATTGAATCAATCTCACTATTAGATATGAATCATAGATATATCAAAGAAATATTATCAGCTCCAAAAGCATATTAAGAGGTTAATTTGTACCTTGGCCTTCGAGCTTTTCATCGTGAGTGGTCTCTTGGAGTTGAAAGCAAACAATCTCCAATGATCGGTGTCTTGCATCGTCTTTTCGCACTTCCTTCGTTCGTGCCACACTTCATCAAGGTTGCCTTGTGTGGACTCACTCTTCTTATTCATTTGCGGGACTTTAAACATGTCTCAAATATCTTCATGTAACTCCAGATCCTTCATGTGAGAGCCTAGAGTATCCGCGCCATTGGATGCCATCATTTGTTTGTAATCCGTCGTGATTTGCTTCTAACATCTCCTAGCGTTGGATGTTGCCAACTTGTGCCTTCTTTTACCAATGCTCTTGGGGTTTTTGTTTTGTGCCAAACTTCTGAATTTCATCTCGTATAGTCTAATGGAAGCATTGCCCAAGCTCATCTTCGTTGTCGTCCTCATCTCCACTATCTTGTTCTCATTGTGTTGTTGCTGCCTCCTTTTCGTGAATTTTCCCCATTGTACATAACAGAACATATACCAAAATATTGTTCCATTGAAAACTTTATAAAATTACCTTTCCAACGGGTACTCATTCATCTTAATCAGAGCCCAAAAGAGGGAGCTATTGCCGTTTTGTTTCCGCTCTTGCATGCTGTCCAGAAAATTTCAGAACGCGCAACCTTCGGTAGTTTGGCCATATCCGCTTGTAGGAACCTCCGATTGACTTGATTCTTGGTTTGTTGGAAGTGTAACTTCATGGGGCTTCTAAATATCCAAAGATATATTGTTGTTGTCACTTGAGGTTGTGCAGAGATTGATGCGAATATAGACTTCTTGCGAATCGATCCGAAGATATTGACGACCTTGATCTTGTGGTCTTCGGGGCGTTACGTGCGTCTCCTTCAGCTTTAAGTTATCGCCATTGCTGGACCAGCGAGTAGCATGATGGCAATGGTGTGTCTTATTCATGATTTTGATTTAGCCAAAGTGACGGGTACTTCTTTGGCAACGTGGTTGCTTCCAACACCTATTGCTTGGACAAACAAACCTCCACGAAACATTAGTCTTAAAACTTTAATTGACACATTGACATACCTTGTTTAACATCACTCGTGTAGGATGTGGACTCAATAGCGGATGATGGGCCACTGACAAAAGTTAGCACCTACCACTGAAGAGTGAATCTAGATGTAGTCATCATCTTGTCGGGTGGATTGTGAACTTCTCGAACGTCTTGTGTCTAGCTTTTCACCTACTTTCAAGGACACAAACAAGAAAGCAAGCATATATGCAATAATAGAAACTAGGGTTAGTCAAAGTGATAGATGGATCGCCCTAGGGTTCGAGTTGCCAATCGCCGGCAATGGCACCAGAAAAAGGGGCTTGTTGACGGTTCAAAACCGTACTCAAGTTCACCGCAAGCCTACGGGTGACTTGGTGCCTTTTCACCAAGGAGGGTCCTCCCTAGATTTGTCAATCCAAGGATCGGAAACAAACTCCCAGCATTCTCCATCTAACCTATCGATCTATCGTAACACAAAGCATTGATTGCATAAGAAGATAAACCTTAAAGATGTACTCCCTCTATCCCCAAAAGACTGTCGTCGTTGGTTTCCGTGTCACATGTTTGACCAGATTTGTAGAAAATACGTGCAACATTTATATCTTCGAATAAATTTGTTAAAAAACTATATTCAAATATCTATCTAACTATACCAATTTTGTACCATAAATACTAATATATTTTTATATATATTTAGTCAAAGTTGTTTCTTGGGAAGCGAAAACGACGATCTTTTGGGGACGGAGGGAGTATGAGTTATAGCATAAGGTTGATCGCATCCATGAATGTCGACAAGGTAAGGAGCAAGCAAGGGAAACTAAGGCCTATCGCCTTCTAGTTGTAGTTCTAGCCAAAAGAGGAAGTGCAATATGCATCTCATCCAAAGCCATCTTTAAACTACTATCCTCCGGTCCGATTCCGAAGATGCCTGCCTTTTAGAGCCACCATCCTGTCACAACGCACTCCTATTCGTGCGGGTTAGCCTAGGACGAGTTCAAGAAGAACAAGTTGAAAACACTTGGTCGATTCGGTATGCACCTCTAGCCACCATGACTACAAGAGCACCACAAGCAATCTATCTAGAATAGATTGAAGACGAAGCATAGCCAAGCGAGAGCAAAATCATAAAAGGAGGAATTGAGATGCTAAAAGATCGGATGGCATGAATTACTTTACTCACATAATAAGTATGTTCAGATCATCTCCACCGAGTACATACTATTGATGACCTCATCTAGCTCCGGAGCTGCACCATGGCTCAACCGTGCAAGGCGGCCATGGCGGCTAGGGTAGGCCTAAACCATCTCCTAGACAATTTCAAGGACTCGCGGTGGCCGTCGTCGCTCTCTCGATTTCGCCGAGTTCCTGTGGATGGATGGATGTGGCGACCAACGGAGGCAGAGGCAATTTATAGAGAAACACCTAGGTTAAAGGGGGTCGCGAACGGGCCCGAAACAGGCCAGGACGGCCGGCCTGGGCCGACCGGCCTAGGCCTGTTTCGGCCCGGTCGACCCCGTTTCACTCCCTGACGGTTCTCGGTCAATTGTTGACTTGCTCCCTTCTGTATGTGGGCCCTTGACGTCGTCTTCTCCACGGTTTAGATAGAGCTCCTTGTCGCGCGAGCTTCAAAATCATTTGTTCAGGTCCCTAGAGTTTTGTGCCTTCATGTTCTGATCCTAGGGTCATTTGGAGTCATGTTCACCTCGAGTGTTGACTTGTGTCGGGCTTCATGATCCTCTCATAAAGTGCTCATTGAACCTCTCCTGTAAGTGCTCCGTTTAGTGCCTAAATCCTTGGTAAACAACATACTCCAAATACCACATTCACAAGTGAACTTATTACATCATTAGTATGCCTAGTGGCGGGTTAGTTGCAATTCGTAATCGAAACCAACGTATAACAAGTACTCTAGGTTGACGGAAATTCACCGTCAACAGGTTCCAACCGAAATCCTTCAATCGGAGGCCGAATCCGGAGATTGAGGGGTCATGATCAAGCACAAAGATGCTCAATGCAACTATCCATGATCCCCACAAAAAAATCCGAACCCAAACACCTCAGAATCGAAGGAACAACGCGCACATGAAATCCAATGAAAATAGCTCAAAAGGACATGAGAATCACAAGAGCTACAAGAAGGAAATCAACACAACCATGAAAGCTTCCATGCACTGAGAGGACAGATTTTCTACAAATAGGTGTAGAAAATCTACGCCTATGGAGCAAGGAAATGAGAAGCAGTCCAGAAGGATGGTTTGCCCAGAAAAAGTAGAGTTAATATATATGAGTCCCACTGGGCCGGGCAAAAAGACCAAACTACCCCTAGCACTTAAGTTGTGATACAAACCCCTCAGGAGTAAATGGGTCATGTAGCACAACTCTTCATCACACGACCACGCCATCGTCGCAGTCTGCGTCCTCCCGACGCAAGCCCTGCGATCCCGCCACGTGTCCACCGACATCGAAGCTTCTCGGCGCGCTCGGATCCCGTCTCCGCCCGTCGAGCCTCCGGTCTTGGTTTTGTGGCTCAACCAAGTAACCTGACGGTGTTGTGGTGAACCGCCGCAAATCCCGCATGCAGACTCCGATCGTGAGCCGCTACCTTGCACCGGCTCCTGCCCACAACTTCTTCTTGCTTTTCTTACCACCATGTGACCCGCACTTGACCCCGCTGGCCACTAGGTCCCTCAAGCCGAGCCTACTTGTCTCTCCACTCCTCGGAGGCTCCGCAAGGCATAGACCTTTCGCGCCTGCTCTTCACCTGCACCAACGCAAATCAAGCTACAACCTGCACCTGCAATACTCGCCAAGAGTCAGTCCGCACCACGTTGTTAATCACTCATCACAGCCAGGAGTGACCATGCACCGGTCCTCAGACGCTCCGGTCCTCAACTAAAGTCCACAAAAACTTGCTAGCTCATCGGCAGTCTCATGTTCCTTCAAAAGTCACAGAAAGAAAAATTATTGAAGTCGTGGTTCAAAAATAAATAATAAAGTTACTGAAGTAGAAGGCCATAGTTGGAGAGGTGACTTAAAATGGAGAGGGAGGAAACTTTAGCTGACAGTTTCTTTTTTGTTGTTGGAGGAAACAAACTGTGGAAACAGTCACTCTTGAGACGGATTTGTGACGAGGAGTGTTGTGGCGGACGTAGCGAGCCCCTCGTGTGCGGTGTTTCTTCGAGGCGGGGGTATGGAGTCCAGCTGCGAGCGAGGCGAGTCCCCCACACGTTGTGTAGTCTGAATTCGGTGGTTTCACTCCATCGGGTGATGTGTGGTGTGGCAGCGGCATTGTGGCGAAGGGTCCCGCATAGCGGTGGCCTTCTTGGTGTGATGCGGTCTGTTTATTTTGGGCCACAGTTGTCGCGAGGTCACAGTGGGCTGAAGAGTGAATTGTTGGTGGGTGCCACACTTTGACTTCAACCCCGCTTCGGGTTATTTGTTTGCCTCATTGAGGGGAGTGTGGTGACCGTGTTGATGTCCCAATCATCCAACTGGTTCGTGATGGTAGTTACCCGTGTTAATGTCCCAATTCAATCCGACGAGTTTATTTTTTTATGTTTTTTCTTTCCTATACCTATGACCTCCCAGGGTTGTAATCTTATAATTTTTTCTATTATATCAATGCAACATGCACTATCTTGTACGGTTTATTAAAAAAACAAACTGTGGCGATAGTCGGAGGGAAGCAAGTAATATCGTTTTTGACTTACACAGACGTCATGTCACTGAAGCTAAACCCCACACTTAATCATGAATATCATCTACATGAAGTGTGTAGTCTATCTAGTCTAGAAAGAAGGAAAAGAAAATGCGCGGTCAAAATTAGACAGCCATCACGGGCGGTCCGGCTGCGATGGTTGGAAGTCTTCCCTTCTAGCTGGACCATTTCTGTTCGACCTTGGAACACGCAGGCCACAAAATTAGTAGGGGCCTCACATGCTGCGGCAGTGCTTGACGAAGTGGAATAATTGAGCTACGGCTGTCCGCGGTTGACAGACGACGGCAATTTTCTTCGCGGACGCGAAAAATCACAGGAAATGAACGGCTTGTAGGCATGAATGCAGTAGCATGCGCGGACTTTCCACAATATTCAAGTACACGGCGGCGACGATCGAAATCATGACGTCTTCACTTGCCACGTCGAGTAACAGATAAACTATTGTCGGTACACATTTGTCACAGTTCGCGTTTTGCATCATGAAACCTGGAATAGAGTCGTGGCGGTACAATGGTGGACCGAGCTAGACGACATTTCATGCCACACATCGATAGAAAAAGGTGGTGTCTACAAGGGTTTTTAATACCGACCGGTCAGGCCGAACCGGTCGGGTCCGGTACCGGTTTACCGGTCCGGCTCGTCCGGAAATCGGTAGAAAACGGAGAAATTCAAATTTCAAATCAAAATCTTAGTTCAATCGGTTCCGACCGTATACCGGTCCAGTTGGATCGGGAACCGGTCGTTTAACCAAAAATATCGAATTAGTGGAGAATTTGACGTGATTCCATATTTAAATTAAAAACTGAAAAAATAAAAGAAAATTTTCTAAAAATATTGCAAGGTGCATAAAATATAATGGTGTCAAAACATTTCAAATATTAGTGCATTTAGTATTTTTTGCGGGGTATTAGAAGTTCAACCGGCCAATTTGTTCTCCTTTTTCTTTTTTAGTTGAACTTCGTATGCACGCAAACTATACTAAACGAACGAATATTGAAAGTTTTTGACACCATTAGATTCTACACACCTTGAAGTATTTTGGAGATTTTTTCATTTTTTGAATTTAAATTCAAATTTTGATTCTGGACCGGTTGGGAACTGACGGGAACCGGAGCCGATCCGGACCGGTAGGACCGGTTCCCACGGTTTCCGAACCGGTTCCCACCGGTTCGGTTAACCCTACTGTTTACTGCCCTGAATCCCGATCTTCTCTATATAAAGGGACACAAGTAATGCAGCTGAAATCACCACACAACAAGCTGCACTGCAGCAACGGAACTCAATTCAGGTGCTGATCGATCCAGTCAGTATGGCGAAGGCGCCGACGGCCCTAACGGTCCTGGCTTTCGGGCTGATCACGCTGCTATGCGGCGCCGGCCCGGCCGCCGCGCAGAACTGTGGCTGCCAGTCAGGCTACTGCTGTAGCCAGTTTGGGTTTTGCGGCACGACCGAGCCCTACTGTGGCAAGGGGTGCCAGTCGGGCCCGTGCTGGGGTAGTACCCCCGGCAGCAGCGGCGGCGGCGCGAACGTGGCCGCCGTCGTCACCGACGCGTTCTTCAACAGCATCAAGTCCCAGGACAACGGGTGCGAGGGCAAGAACTTCTACACCCGTAGTGCGTTCCTGAACGCCGCTAACGCGTACGCGGGCTTCGCGCATGGCGGCTCCGAGGCCCAGGGCAAGCGCGAGATCGCCGCCTTCTTCGCCAACGTCGCGCACGAGACCGGACGTGAGTCAAATACCTCTGGGTTTCTGACTAAATGTTTCGAGTTCGAATAGTTTGATCGGAGTTTTGAGCAGATTGCATGGCTTCCTTGTGTTTCTCTCTTTCCAATTAACAGGCTTGTGCTTCATAAACGAGATCAACGGCGCGACCAGGAACTACTGCGACGCGAGCAACAGGCAGTGGCCGTGCGTCGCGGGGAAAAACTACTACGGACGCGGGCCGCTGCAGCTGTCGTGGAACTACAACTACGGGCCTGCCGGTAGGGACATCGGCTTCGACGGGCTCAGGAACCCGGACATTGTTGCGCAGAACCCCGTGATATCCTTCAAGTCGGCGCTCTGGTTCTGGATGAACAACGTGCACGGGGTGATGCCGCAGGGGTTCGGCGCCACCATCAGGGCCATCAACGGCAACCTCGAGTGCAACGGTAAGAACCCCGGCGCGGTGAACTCGAGGGTGAACTACTACAAGCAGTATTGCCAGCAGCTCGGCGTCGACCCCGGCAACAACCTTACTTGCTAGGCATCATCAGAGGTCTCATGCAACGGCTCGTCAAGAATAAAGCGCTGTGTGTCGCGCACTCGTAAAGTAGTAGTGATAATAAAATACAGGGGCGGGCCTGTATGTTTGAATTTGATCAATAAAGAAACAGTTGTAAACTTGTAATATGTGGATTGCCTCAAAACATATCAATGTCGAAAGTTATTATTAACAAAGCAAATTTCCCTTATGAAAAAATAAGCAAATGCGTGGCTACGAAACAATTGTACAACTCCATTATCTTTCTGGCCTACGAAAAAGATCGAAACATTATTATGTTATCACAACAACATTCTCATATTGTGTGCTGGACATGACAAAAAATATTGGTTTATTTTATCCTATAAAAAGATATTTAATGAGTTTGATATGCAAGTAATGCAATTCCTGATTTTTTCCTCGTGTAATTCAAGTTTTGGTTCCAAATTTAGTGGAGATGGCATCAAAGTAATTGAGGAACTTGGCACGAGCTTTAGTGGCTGATCCTTTATTGCAAGTCAAGAAGTACCTTAGAAAGAGATTTAATTTTTGGAAATCAATATTCTTGTGTACAGTGCTTCAACAACGTGGCTTAGTAGTTGCTTAGAGCAACTCCAAGAGTCTCTTTAAAAATTACTAGTTAAAATCTTGATTTAGCTAGCATGTAAAATAAAATAGCTAGCAAAAAGTGGTTGACATCCAACAACATCTCTAAATTGAACTCTGTATGCTCCACCGTCTGTGGGTCCCTCCTACCATACTCATGAAAATCAGGATAGCTAGTCACTAGCCACTAGTCAAAGATAGCTAGCTGGGCAACGGATTTAGCTAGTTAGGATAGCTAGTTGGGTAGATAGCTAGTCTGTTGGAAGAGTGTTTTTGAGATTTTTTCTAAAATTTAGCTAGCCAAGTCATTTTAGCTAGTCTCTTGGAGTTGCTCTGTGCATACCGATATCACGAGATAAAGCTTATGTCAACTGTTCGCCTCCCTTTATCTCCTCTAAAACGTTTCCACATTTTTTTTGAACGAAAACCGTGGGGCAACGCCCCCCGGCAACAAGAACAATATATTAACAGAAGAAACAAAGTTACAAAGAGGAGGGACTTACGCCCGGCCCAACCAGCGGTTAGGCAACGAGGGGGACTAGCAAAGAGAGAAACAACAGCAGAAAAGACTAAAGGAGCTAGAGGGGGAAGGGGGGCAACACAGCAACAGAGCAGCACTACAAGAAAAGCTATAGAGCACTAAGCCAGTTTTTGATCGAAGGATGAAGGCTTGGCTTGAATCTGCAAAAATGCTCCAGAACCAGTGCCTTGAAATTTGCCTTCCAGACCGCGAGGTGTGGAGGCTTGCCGTCAAAAATGGCTTCATTTCTCTGCTTCCAAATACACCAGGCACCAATCAAAAAGATCTCCATGAAGAAAGGGAGCCCAAAAACAGTTCTGGCTTGCAAGATCTTCTGGTGAACGCTTAGATTTGCCCCCCAAACAATACCCAAGGCGAACCATCTATTAACAAGAGCAGGCGGTCGAAAAAGAGATGAGCAGCAGCTTTCTTCCTCACTCGTTGTGACACAGACACGCTTGTATCCTTCATCCAAAGACTTTCCTCCTTCTCGAATATTCCTAGTATTCAGCCTATCATTGAGAAGCGACCAGGCAAAAAACTTGATCCTTGGGATGCATTTGGTTTTCCGGATGTCAAGGATGGCTCTACCGGGCCCGAGTTCTCTAAATTGATACCGATAGAAGTGGCTACTCGTAAACCTACGCTGCCCCCAAATAAGATGTCGGGAATCCTTGGAACCAGGATCGATGGGAGGGAGAGAATTGAGAAAGGCCCGTAATTCCGTAAACCCATTGTAAGCACCCCGGTCATGGGGATTCGAAACAACTCGGCAAGTTGACAAGCCGTCCTCGGAGCAAACAGAGAAATGGCGGTGGTCCCGAGCAAATGGCAGGAGATGACAAAACTTCTCTCGAATGAATGACCCCATCAATGATATCCTCCCGAAAACCGACGATGTCCCCCCGTTATGGTTGCAAATGGCAACACCTCTGAATTGAGTGTGAAGTCGAAATATGTCTTTCCACCAGAAGGAGCCCTTCTCCCTTGTCAGATGGGGAACAATGTTGTTGTAGTATTTCTGCCAGACGAGAGTAACCCACTGAATATCAGCCTTGCTGTAGAATTTGTGCAACTGCTTGAGAAGAAGCGCGTCATTCTGAATGCTTAAATTGATAACTCCAAGCCCACCTTTGTTTTTAGGTTTCCTGACCAGATCCCAAGCGGCTAGATTGTACCTTTTACTATTGAAATCCTTGCCTCTCCAGAGACAATTTTTCCTGTGCTTATCTATAATCTCAATGACAGTTAGGGGGAGCTTCAGAGAACACATGTAATAAGTGGGGAGCGAAGAGATGACCGAATTGACTAATTGCAACCTTCCAAGCATATGAGAGAAACCGAGAAGACGCCGACAGCCTTTCTTTCAATTCTCGCGTATGAGAGAGGCATAATCTTTCACTTGGGGCTTGGCCGGGCCCGTGGGGAGACCAAGGTATGTAAATGGGAAGGAGCCCACCGCACAACCAAATGACCGAGCCGAGAGGAAGCTTTCTCGGGAGAAACATTGATTGGAACGAGACAAGATTTATGATAGTTTACCACAAGTCCACTAGAGAGGGTAATGCTTTGTGAAGAATTCTTTTTAGGAGGACCAACCGATCCTCATTAGCTTGCATAACCAAGATGGTGTCATCAAGATACCGGACAATAGGGAAGGGAGCATCGGACCTTTGGGGAAAGGGGGGAAGATTGCCAAGGTAATACTCTCTGTTGATGACATATTGCGGGAGGTCGGCGGAATGGCAAAGAGAAGAGGGGAGAGGGGATCCCCCGCCCTAACCCCTCCGGAACATTTAAAATCTTTTCCAAGAAGTGCCATTAAGAAGAATCGAAGAAGTGCGGTGGACGGCAGCTCCTCAATCCACTTCAACCACTTCGGGGGGAAGCCTTTGGCATGAAGCATCTCCAGAATAATGGAATGCTCAACCGGATCAAATGCTTTTTGAAAGTCCAACTTCAAGATAATAATCTCCCTTCGAGAGTGATGACACCGGTGAAGAAATTCAAAAGCCCGCCCAAGGCAAGTCTTGAATAGTTCTCCCTTTGATGAAACCATACCCGGTTTTTATGAACAATCTTTAAAGCAACAACCCGAAGCCCGTTAGCAAGCAGATTTGAGATGAGCTTAATGGATGAGTTAAGCAGAGAAATTGGCCTAAAATCATTCACAGATTCAGGATTATCCTTCTTGGGGACCAAGGTGATAAAGGAGTGGTTGAGACTCTTAAGGTCAGCCTGATGATGAAAGAAGTCATGACAGAGCTTGTACATGTCACCTCTAATGATATGCCAGGATTTCTTGAAGAACGCATTGTTGAACCCATCCGGGCCGGGGGCCTTATCGAAGGTAAATCAAGGATAATCTCATCAATTTCTTTATTGGAGAAGGGAAGGCACAAAGACTCAAGATTTGGGTGGCTCGAACTAAATCCCGAAGATCGAATTGCATGGATACCCCCACCGAGGAGCCCAACCTCCTTTTGAATTCCCGCCAAAGGATGGAACTTAATTCCCCATGATCCCGGACAACCCTTCCCGGATCCATCAACAAGTTGAGAAATGGCATTTCTCCCGTATCTCTCGGTGGCCATGGAGTGAAAAAATTTGGTGTTCTCATCCCCAAACCGCATGACCCTCCGAGTGAATCTTTGCTTCCGGTAGTGATTTTGCATTCTTAAGAGAGAACCGATGTGCTCCTTGAGGATGTTCCTAAATTTCAATTCACCGGAGCACGTAGCATGATTTCTTCCAATCTATCAAAGAAAGCAATTGTTGTATTGCGGTTAGCAATAAGCCTCGACAGTTAGAAAGATTCCCGGACCAAAGCTTGAGAGATCTTCGGAGAAGCTTGAATTTAGCACCGATGACATGAGCACCGTTGCAAACCCCGACAGAGAGAGCCGGACAGATTTGATCCGATCCAAATAATCGTGACGCCGAAGCCGTAAATTCTCAAATCTAAAAATATTAGCCTTGGGGATGCTAGTGCCAATCTGGACCCTACAGGGCAAGTGATCAGAGGCAATCCTAGCAAGAGGAAGGACCACTGTAAGAGGAAAGATGCCAGTCCAGGCAACAGAAGTGAAGAACCAATCAATTTGCTCCAGAAGGGGGACAGCCTGCATGTTACTCCAGGTATAGCTTCTACCCTTCAAAGGCAGTTCAATAAGGCCCAAGTGACTAATAATATTATTGAAGATTAAAGTGTCTTGGAAATTACCCCCAGCTTTATTACGGTTTTCAGCATATCTATAGAAATTAAAGTCCCCCAAAAGCATCCAGAGCTCTTCATCCTCAATTTGCAAATTAAGAAGCCATTGGACAAAAAGGTCTCTAGCGAGTCGCCTACAAGGGCCATAAACCACAACAAGATTCCAGGAAATTCTAGAATGAATGGACCGCATTTTAAGACTCAAGGCGAAAGGGTGCTTTTCAACAGTACTACCTGAGAAATGGTTGGAGGTCCAGCAGAGAAGAATTCCCCCGTAAGCCCCGCCCGAGGGGCTGAAATCGAAACTATCAAATCTTTTTGGGGCAAAATGACGAATAAACTGTAAATCAATGAACTCTTTTTTCGTTTCTTGCAGGCAGAAAATATTAGCACAGCTTTCCTCAATCTTGTTTCTAATGGAATGCCACTTATCCCTGTCATTTAACCCACGAATATTCCAACACAAAACATTCCAGGAACGATGATTCATTGTAAACAGAAGGGAAAGCAAAAAGGCAAAAGACTGCGGGGCACAACCACCACAGAGAAACATATCAGAAAGCCCAGTGTTCACCAGCCACCAAGAAGACACTAAGTTACAGCCAAGATCAAAACACCCCCAGGACAAAAGCAGGTAAAGCACCACTAGAGACTGGATGAGGTCCAATTAACTTTGATCATTGTTCTTCATCACATTTCATATTTGCTACTTGTGCTCCTTTACTAATATTTTGATACGATTGACTATAGGTTGAAAAGACTTTTTAATTAAGGTTTTCACACCATATCAATCATAGTTGCACATCTAATTAGCTTAATCTAGTTTATGTTTTGATGAAAATAGTGGAAGCCATAAACATAAGATTTTAAGTTTGCCTAGCTCACTATCTCCCCTTTTGGATCACGAGCACCCGATGCCTTTCAATGAGACTTGATTGTTTACTTGATTGGACAATAGACCAATAAACACACATGTATCTTCCTTTGGCGTCTGTTATACATTTTCTAATAATGATGAAGGTTGTAGCTTCGGGAGAAACTGATTTCCAATAAAACTTCCTCTGCAGGGTAATGAAATTAAGCATGCATACATCACCGGCAAAGGTGGTAGAAGTTTCCTCCCAGATTGACATTTTTATTTCACCGATAAATTCACACATGCGTCATGCATGCATGGAACTGGTTCAACTACACAATACGGCTGCCACTGCCAGCGGCACCAGGACGATGACAATAATGTCTACGTGACAATGGTAGGGAGAGGAGCTTTAGTCCCGGTTGGAGAGGGGTATAGCACTGGTGGAGAGCGAGCCTTTTGTTCGCACTACGGGAGAAGCAATCTTTCCCGAGTGCCACACACTTCCCCGAGTGCCAAAAATCGGGCACTCGGGGAAGAATTGCACTCGGGGAAGATGGCCTTCCCCGAGTGCCTAAAAGGGCGTGACACTCGGGGAAGACCGGCACGCGGGGAAGGCCATCTTCCCCGAGCGCAACACTCGGGGAAGATGGACACACGAAAAAGAAAAGTTGCATTTGACGGCAACATTAGACGGAGCCGTTTACAAAAAAATTGAAAAAAAAACTCTTCCCCGAGTGCCTAGGCCTAGCACTCGGGGAAGGTGACCTCTTCCTCGAGTGCCGGCACGCAACACTCGGGGTAGGGACCTCTTCCCCGAGTGCCTTGTCCCTGGCACTCGGGGAAGAACCTCTTCCGCGAGTGCCTAGTCCCTGGCACTCGGGGAAATATTTTGTTTTTTTTGTTTTTTTCCACAATTTTTTGTGAGGCCTTCAAACATTATTTAAAACTCCTTGCCCAAATTTGGCTTACTTTTGAATTTTTTTTGTTATATTTCGTTAGTTTTTTTCGTTTTCTCGATTTTTTGGGACACTTCAAATTTGAACTACATGTACATGAAATCATATAATTTGGCGATTCAAAAAACGAGATTCATGATATTTGGTGTATATTGAGGCCGTATCCAGTAACTCACATGAAATGTCGAGCACCTTTTTGTCGTGACATGACGAACAACTTACGGGAAAAGTGTTTCTAAATTACAGAAAATCCGGACGAAGTCCGAAAATCACGAAACATGTCGGGCCGTCATGCTATCACATGTAGAGATTGTGTGCAACAGTTGAGAAGATTTCGAGCAAGTTGCGACATTTGGTGCCTAAAACTTATACATCTCCACATGTGATCAATATGATAACACACTTGGAGATGTCTCGGTTTTAGGCATCGTACACCGCAAAGATGCTCGAAATCTTCTCTATTTTTGCACACAAACTATACATGTGATAACACAACTCCCCGACAAGTTTCGTGATTTTCGGACTTCGTCCGGATTTTCTGTAATTTAGAAACACTTTCCCCATAAGTTGTTTGTCATGTTACGACAACAAAATGGTCGATATTTCATGCGAGTTCGTGGATAAGGCCTCAATATACACAAAATATTATGAATATCATTTTTTGAATCACCAAATTATATGATTTGATGTACCTGTAGTTCAAATTAGAAGTGTGCCCAAAAATTCATGAAAACAAAAAAAATAACAAAATATACCAAAAAAAATTCAAACTTACCCCAAATTTGATCAACGAGTTTGAAATAATGTAGGAATGACTCATAAAAAATATGGTGCAGAAAAACTTAAAAAATAAAAACAATTTCCCGAGTGCCTTTGGGTGCACTCGCGGAAGAGACCCTTCCCCGAGTGCCAGATACGGGGCACTCGGGGAAGAGGCCTCCTTCCTCGAGTGTTAAGCGGGCGGCTCTCGGGGAAGAGATGAAAAAAATCCCCTGCCACATACAAGCCCCCTCCCGGCCCAATAGGCCACCCCGCGCCGAACCCTAACCCCGTCCGCCCCGTTCCCCTGTCCAGACCCCGCCGCCCCGCCCCTTCCCTCGCCGGCGCCGCCCGCCCCTTCCCACGCCGGCGCCGCCCCGCCCTTGCACCTACCTCCCGCCGGCGCCGTCCCTCCCCCACCCCCTTCCCCCCGCCGCCGCCCCCGCGCCCCGACCCCGCACCGGCTCGACTTCGAGCTCCACCACCCCGGCGAGGCGAGGAAGGGGGCCGCGGTGGCCGGATGCGCACCGGCTCCCTCCCCCGCTCCGGCTCGCGTGGATGAGGCAGAGGTTGCTGCTCCGGTGATGGCGACGAGGCGGCTGCGAGGTCGATTGGCGGGGGGTCTTCCTCCGCCGGTGAGTGGCGCGATGAGGGGAGGCAGGGCTGGTGCGCGCACGGTGCTTCATCTCCAAGGAAGCACGGACGTCGAGCCCCTGTTTCGCACTGGCGGCTCCGCGGACTCGCCGTCGCCGCCGTCCACGTCGCGGACGGCCTTGCCACTTGCTTCCCAGGAGTCCTCGACATGGACCTCTCCCAGAACCCGTCCCGCTCCTTCTGTGTCATTGCTGGGAGCTTCTGCAGCCCGCGTGTCTTGGCGTTGCAGAATTGCAAAGGTGCAGCCATCTCTTCTTCTGTCCCTACCCATATGTGTTGTTTGTCTATTTAGTGGATGAGATTAGTATCTTCCTGGTGACAACAACAATTTTTCTTGGGTGTCTTATAGTGCACTTTGGAGTACACCATGAGAGATTGCTTCAATTTTACTTAGAGAGTCTTAGTCTCATGTACTGTACTATCAGCGTAATACTTGTACTCTACTTTGTAGTCCTGTTTATGCTACTTTGAGTATGACTTCTAATCTGGGAAATGTTAGGGTTCATGTGTGTTGGGTCCTTTTGTTTATGATAGAACTTTCTTGTGTTCCAAAGCGGGGGTCTTATTTACTACTTTTTCTGCATAGAAATTAAAATGTTTTATTGATTATATTTTTATGGAAGATGAAACTTTCTAACTTATTTAATAGTATGAACGTTCATCTTTGAAAATAAGTACCTCTTAAGGTTCATTTCATCCTTGGTAGCATGGGAGGCAGGTTTATTTTTTGAAATCAAAGTTATGTATTTTCTTAATGTTGTTGAATTGGTGTAGTATATGAAAAAAGGAAAAAGTTGTGTGCATTTTTATTCTTATTGGAATGATTCCATCGAGACAGCTCTCAAAGAATTCCCCTCAACTTTTAAGGTTGCAGGTACTCATCTTTCTTTTCAACTTTTATTTTATTTGTGTAATTTGTCTATGTAAGCCTGGTACTACTATTCAATGTGTAAATAGTAATAGTTACCCAAGTTATGGTCTCCTGAGACATCCAATTCCCAACATTGGTTGTGGGAGGTCCCAATTTTTTTTGTTGTGGCTAATATTACTAATTTGCTATCCTGAAAAGTTATTGTCGCCATGGGAGATTGGGGATCTTTGTTTTGGTGCACTAATTTTTTGTGGGAATCCCCTGCTATTTTGTCAAACAATCTGTTGAGTATTACAGTTTGTGCCGGTTCATGTGTCTCTCAGGTATCTCTAATGTTGGAGTTGCAAAATCGGGAGATGGACTGCCTCTCTGCAGTCCCTACTCCCTTGATGTTTCTCCCTTGAGGTTTGAAGGCGGTTGCACTGGGGTGCCAAAAATTGAGGCAACTGTGCATATCACGAAGTTGCAAATTAATAACCGATAATTTATGAATTGTTCTCATCATAGAGCCGGATGTAAAAGAAAAGAGGGAGGGGTCTGCCAGGAGGTGAGCATAATTGAACAGGATAGAGGAGGTATGTTACACATGCATCCTGTTGGTTTAGGATGGTTTCTTGTTTCCATCGATTTTCCTAAAGGATTAGTGTCATTGTGGTTTTAGGAGTCTTACACTAAAGGATTAGTGTCATAATGAGATTGGAGATGATCAGCCGCTCTCCGGTTACTCCGCATAAATGCTTGCCACAAGTTACTTCCTCTTAGCCATATAATTTAGATGCAGTTTTGTTTGTATTTCTAATGCAGCTTGAGCCTCTCTTATCAAGTGTCTGTTAAGCACATATATGACTACATATAGTTTAACAATTGAATTGAATTTCATCAGAGTGTTTGGATTATGCTATATTTTTTCTTTGTTTGGCTCTGTGCATCACTTCCACTTAGATTATTGTGCTTGAGGTTGACTATACAAAAAACTATTTTCTCTAGTGCTTATTTGATCTAAAGGTTGCTAAACAGATTGAGATGTCACAAATTTGTTGTGTTGCTTAGTTTAAAACCAAGAGCAAATGTCATTTGATTTGTATGAAACTATGATTATTGTAAAATGAATTCATGGTCTCCTACCGATTTTAAGATACAACGATAGCTACCGATTGTGCCTCGGGGTTCCTTTTTTCAGAAAATGGCAAGAACTTGAAGTCCCAATGGATGGAAGATACGGCTTGGCCCGATGATGGTGTTCCATGCTTGTGTCCTTGTCACCGAAGGTAAACTTCGTTCCGTACATGTCCCCGTTTTTTAATAGTGATGCAATTCGCACTCGTGAGTGACCATTGTAATATTTGTATGAGACAGTTCTATACTTTGCTAGTACCTTGAAAATTAGTTCCTTTACAAATATAACTACGGGTTTATTTCCTACAATTGCGGATGTCCGTACACTTGGTATTACACTTTGTCTATGGGTAGCACTTAACCGAATTTATGGACCGTAGAGTGCATGAACATTTTGAACCCTACTATGCTTGATAGGAGTATTATATCACGAACACACATTTTTCATATGTTGATCTTTTATTACAAAGCATACATCTGATTTATGACCTACTATTTATGGTTCATAGTTGTGCATGTTATTTGTCAAGCCTCATCTTTTGATATTACTGTTTTTTTAATTAGATTCTTTTACCACTGAGACCATGGCCATTATTTGAAGAATGTGCATCTTTTTATTTCATTTTTGTATTTTACCACTTACAAAATCTAATTCATTGCAGGTGCTTTAAATTGGAGAGACAGCTTCTTCTCAAGTTCCCAAGGAGCGGCAAAGCGATTTATAAAAGATCTAGAGAGAAAGTTCACAAGGAAAAGCAATTTTGTTTAAAAAAATATGTTACTTCCCAGAGTGCTTGGGTAGTGGCACTCGGGGAAGAGGGGCTTTTACAAACAGCAGACAATATTCTTCCCCTAGTGCCTAGGACATGCACTCGGGGAAGAGGATTTTTTTTAAAAAATGAAACCTTTTCCCCGAGTGTTGCACTCGGGGAAGAGTTTTTTTTAAAAAAACAAATTTCTTCCCCGAGTGTTGCACTCGGGGAAGAGGTTTCATTTTTTTTAAAAAAAAGGCGGACTGCACCGACGGTGTCAATTCTTCTCCGAGTGTTAGGACGACACTCGGGGAAGGCTTCCCCGAGTGTGCGATTCTTGACACTCGGAGAAGACCTTTTTCCCGTGAGAGGCATCCCTGGAGGCTCTTCCCCGAGTGTTGCACTCGGGGAAGGCTTCCCCGAGTGTTTGTGCCCCTTCCCTGAGTGCATTTGACACTCGGGGAAGCAAGTGTCTCCTGTAGTGTCGGGCTTTAGTCCCGGTTCAACTTTGGAGCCGGGACCAAAGGCCTTTTGTCGACGTGGCCCGAAATGCTCGCTGTAGCAGGCCCCCCTTTAGTCCTGGTTCGTATTACGAACCGTGACAAAAGGGGGGATCCCAACTGCTCGATCCAGCAATAATTAGCCGCGGCCTTTAGTCCCGGCTGGTGTTACGAGCCGAGACTAAAGGGTACCCCTTTAATCTCGGCTCGTAACACCAGCCGAGACTAAAGGCCGAGGGCAATATAACGCCCGTACCTCCTTCTTCCTCCTGCCCCCGATCCATTCACCGAGCCATTCACCCGAGCCATTCAAGCTCCTCCCCCCATGGCGACTCAAGCCTAGGGTGGTGTTGCGATTTTTTTCTTCATTAGTTTGTCAAGATTTCTCTCCTCCATGGTGTTGTAAAGGTTAGAATCTTCATCCTTCCTTCATTTGTGGTGATTAAATTTTGTTTTATGGTTTAGAGATGGAGAAAATAGAAATGTTAATTAGAGAGGTGAGATTTTGTATATACACATGAAGATGTAGTTAGGATGGTACTTGCATTGTTCCTTCTTTCATTAAAATCTTGTTATTCATAATATTCAATTTTCTTGTACATATATATATATAGTTTAGAAAATATATGCTAATAAAAGAAGACATACCGAAAATGTACTAGGTATTTCCATTCTTTCATTGTTTAGAAATGATTTTATTATAGGTAGCCATTAGAGGAAATAGAAGATTAATTATTTTGTTAAGTATGTTTTTAATTTTTATACAGGATAAATATAAGCATTCTCTTATTTTCCTGTTTTTCATAAATTTGAATTTTACTTGTACATATAGTTTATAAAATATATGTTCATAAAGAAAAAAATAGACATACAAAAAATGTACAAGGTATGTATTTCCATTATTTCATTGTTTAAAAATGCTTTTATTTCTAGATAGCTATAGGAGGAAATGAAGGATCGGATGGCGACTAGAGAGGGGGGGGGAGTGAATAGGAGCCGGTAAAAATTCTTCTCAAAGAACCCGGCCTATACCCTAGTCAAAACCCGGTCACACACAAGCGATGGAACGAATCACACACCAATCGCCAAAACAACGAGGTTATGGATCAACCTCAAGTCCTAGGAACGATTCCTTGAAGCACACGCGGAAGCACAAAAGAAGGAGGGAGGAATCGAACCAAAGAGCAAAGCGACCGGGCTCGGCGGACCGTCCGGCCGGGCAGGGCGGATCGTCCGCGATGGCCGCGCGGACCGTCCGGCCGGGTACCGCGGACCGTCCGCACCCTTGCCGCGGACCGTCCGCCCGAGCCGCGGACCGTTCGTTAAAGCGAACGGAACCACCGTAACCGACCCGAGAAAAACGGACCGTCCGCGAAGATCGGCGGACCGTCCGCACGGGCCACGGACCGTCCGCTACTGAAGCTCGGACCGTCCGCAAACCGGCTGCAACGAAAAACTAAAACCAAATCGGATCGAAAGCAAAGCCGAGCAAGAACACGAAGAACACGCGAAGAACACTGTACACACGGACCGTCCGCCGGCCCTCGCGGACCGTCCGCCGTGCACGAACGGGACCGAAAACCGCTCGACCCCGAAAGTCAACACTCCCAATCCATCACCGGATCTCCCTAACGATAGAAGTCGTTGAGACAAGAGTTTGGGGAGATGTAAAGCGTCAACCAAGGATACTATACCCCAAAACTTTCGTCTCCTAACTCCCTAAATCATCGGGAATCGCGGATCCTTTGAATACTACCAAAAGCTAGAGCACCGAACGAAAATTCTTGAATCGAAGTGGTTTCCGGCGTTTGAGGGCACAAGATCAATCACAAAGATGCACTAGACATCCATCCATGTTTCCTTCAAAGAAATCCGGGGAGAAACCCACTCAAATCCGCGGAATCACACCAAGAACAAAGGCACCAAAAACAAGCACGAAAATAGCACAAAAAGAGCTCCGAAAAAGCAATAAAAGAAATTCGAGAATAGAAAGATTGGCACAAGATTTAGAGAATGAAATCACTATGAATATCTTGTCCAATCGATTACAAGACACTCCTAGAATCCAAATCTAAGATGGCAAAAAGCTCCAATCAAAGAGCCACTCTCTCCTCTCTCCCTCTCTCCCAAAGCACTACAAAATGAAAGAGTACCACAGCCTGCTAGCCCAAGAGTTGGCTGAAAATTCAGCCCCCTCCTCCTATATATAGGCCCTCCGGAAAAGACCGAAGTGCCCCTACACTAGGAGTACAACTCAAGCCCTCACAGGGGCATTTTGGTCAACACATGAAGTTCACCATCGAACGGCCGCGCATCCATCGTGCCTTCACGTCCTCCGGATGCAAGCACCTCGATCATGCCGCGAGTCGCCCGCCTCGAAGCTTCCCGACGCACCCGACACCGTCTCCGTCACGCCGGAGCCCTCGGGCTCGGGTTTGAGGCCCAAACCGAGAAACCCTCCTCCGATGGTTTTGTGGCCAAACCACCAAACCCCGCGTACACGGCCCGGCCTCACCACGCCAAGCGTCGAGTTCGCCAAGCCTTTCACCTCTGGCGCTCGGACGGTCTACTCAGTCTTCCCTCGTTCCTTGACTTGGCCACCACCGATGCACCGGCTCCATGTCCACGACTCCGTCTTGCTCTTCTTGCACCATGCGGCTCGCACTTGATCCCGTCGGCCACCGGGTCCCTCGAACCAAGCCTACTTGTCTCTCCACTCCTCGGAGGCCCCGCAAGGCTAAGACCTTTCGCGCCTATTCTTCACCTACACCAACGCAAACCAAGCCGCAATCAACACCTCGCAATACTAGGCCAAGAGTCGGTCCACACAACGTTGTCAACCACTCCTCACGAGTGCATTGACAACACACCACATAAACAATAAGGTAAATACACAAAATAAAACACACACAACACAACTCAACACTACACACACAAAGCTTCAAACCATCCGGTCAATCAATCATCACACACGGACCAAGGTGCTTCTCAACTTGGTTCCTCAATCTCCCCCTTGACGAGTGCATTGACAAAAGAAGGTCAAAAAGCAAACAAGAACTCATTCAAGCGCCACAAAGCCAATAAAAAGCAAACAAAAGGCCACTTGAAGTGAGAAGGGATAAAAGCATGCTCCGACAAATTCCTCTCGAAACCAAAGCAAGCACAAAGGCTAAGCGCAATCGAAGAGACACACTACCAACATGCAATCCCTAAAAGCCATCAAACCAAAATGCTCAACACAAAGTGCCATAAAACTCTTACCAAAACACTTGTCAACCGCTCATCACCATCAAATCAAGGTTCATATCAACTTGATTTTCCAAATTCCTCCCCCTTGAGGAGCGGATTGACAACATGTGAGCACAAAGAAATGGTTTGAGAGGGCAAAGGCCGAACAACTCATCCAAGTGAAAGAAAACCACACAAGAGCAAAGAACAAGGTCACTTGGCATGAGAGAAACCACAAGGCCAACTCAATGTCTCGGTCCCCAAAGACATGGGCAACGGCTCGACACAACCGAGACAAGAATGCATGATCCCTCGAGAAGAGGCACAAAGGGCTCAACACCGATCATGGACAAGCGAAATCACACGATCCCTCAAGAAGAGGCACAAAGGGCTCAACACCAATCATGTGACAACCGAAAACACAAGTGAAACACCGGCTCCTCAAGAAGAGGCAACGGGGCTCAACACCACCCCGCACAAGAGCACAAAACTCACAAGCCCCCCCCCCGAAACACATGAACTAGGGCCAAAGAGCATATAAAGCTCACCCTAAACTCATGAGATAGAGAAACGAGCACACCAAGCTCACAAGCTCCCCCGAAACACATGCACTAGGGACAAAGAGCATACAAAGCTCACCCTAAACACACGTGATAGAGCAAAAAGCAACCACCAAAGCACAACTCGGGCAAACAAAGGAAATTTTACCAAAGCTCCCCCTACACAAATGCAAGCTCCCCCCGAACATGTGGATGCAAACTTCCAAATTTTAGTGCAATTTTTTTTGAATTTTTCATTAAGCTCACCTCTTCCCCCCTTGTTGACAATGTATGAATCAAGGTGAAAATGCGTGAATGTAAGACAAAGCATACAAACATCTACATGAGCTTCTCAAATAGGCCAAATCTAGTGTCAAAGGCTAGAAGTGAGACAAAGAGCACACATATGGGTCATAGCATAGTCAAAGCATTGCCACAAGTAATATATGGAAATATAGGCATGTGACAAAGCAAATTTTCAGATTTGAGCAATTTTATCAAAAGATGGCTCATTTCAAATTTAAAGGCCTATCCATTTCATATTCTAGCCAAAAAACATGCATATCATCCAGAGATCATACAAGGATATCCAGTTCTCAACAAAAGATCATTGCAAACACCCATAAAGCAAAGCATGTCATGTTAAAGCTCATGAGCCATGTGTCCACTTCGGGGAGACTTCTCCACCGGTGAACATCATGCAACATGTTTTGCACCCATGTGTGAAAGATAAGACATTTTAAGCATAAACATGATGGAGGGAGCATTTTTCAAGCATACACACTTCTTTTCAAGATTAATTCATTTCATGGTACATGAAGTGCCTTTGCGGCAAAAAGAAGCTTATGCTCCTCCATGAATGCAACATAGGCTAAACATTCACAATGATATCGGCCTTTGGCCCAAATGCAAGAAAGAGACATCCAAGCACAATCTAAGCATGAAAGGCACATTTAGACCAAAAAGTGACATGGATATACTACTACACATAAGTGGAGCACATTTCATCAAATTTAGTCGATTAGCATTTGATTCAAAAAGGCTATCTCACAACACATATATCTCAAATATTCCAAGAGCATAGCCTCACATAGCCATTTCTCCACACACATGACCAATATCTCACAAGTAGCCAAAGAAACTCAAATGAGGCATATGGAAGAAGCTCATCATCCTAAATTCAATATGATACAAATGCAACATAGGTAGATATGTACATCAAAAGAAACATGATATATGACAGAAAGCAAGACACAAATGTCAAACCTACCAAAGTCTATACATCATGATATATGATACAAATGCAATGCAAAATGCATAGGGAGATAAGGAACTTGACTTAACACCAATAAAGCTCACGAGGGAACACACCAACCAAGAATCTCTCCAAGTGGAGAAGAGCCACCAAAGGTCCCAATTGAGTACCATAGAAAAAGTACCAATAGCAAAACCGCAAAGATCCCAAATGAATACCATAGAAGGAATACCAATTTAAGGATCACAAAGACCGCCCCGTAAAGCCACAACCCTTCTTGGAATCAAATTCCCTATCAAAAGAAGCCAAGCTCCCCCTCAACCAAGGACAACTAACAAAGCAAAAGCTAGGAAAAGAAAGAGCAAGGAAAACTCTAAAACCAACTGAAAAGAGGAACAACAACACAACCCGAAGACAAGACAAGCCCACAACTCCAAGGATAGCTCACAACATGCTACACAATGCATTGACAATAACAATTAACATAAATAGAGCATTGTAACATGATTCCACAAATATGAATAAGCATGGGCAAGCAAGTATGTCAACAAGGTACAACACTAAACCAAAATGATACCAAAGAACAACATGCCAAACAATATACAAGAACTAAACAAAGGCATGATACAAGATCACATGGATCATCCACCAACATATATTACGAAGCTAGCATGACAAGATATACATGGGGGATAAACATGCTAACAAGAAAGGTACCATCGAGCTAGACAAAAATGATATGGATGAACAACATGACATAACCGAGCAATCAACCATAAAGCATGACATGATGTTCATAAATATCACCCACCATAAAATCATACAAAGATAGCAAGATAGATATTCAAGATCACAAAACTATCATGAACAAGGTGGCTAGCCTACCATGGTTTTCACACAAGCAAGACACAAGTATATAAAAGAGAGGACAAGGGGAAAAGAAAACTCACTATACATGTGTACAAAGGCTTTCAAGAGCCATCCAAAACGGTGTGGAGAACCATCATGTCTCCATTGAGCTCATGTTCTCCAACCGTGTCTCCATACCTACACACAAGGAGACGAGAAAGACCGAGCCTTGGATCCCAAAGGGTTAGCAAGCACGTACTTGGGAATCCAAGATTTGGTCACATGGGTAAGTGGTGCACACAACCTATCATGTGGGTTAGCATGATGCAAATGCCGGTTGGAATGAAAAGTCTGTCGAACACCCTTGGAACCATGCCTCAAAGAAGTCACTCGCGAAGAAAGTCGAGTGCTACCACAAGCAAAAAGGCAAAGATCCTTCGGGGTCGTAGGAGAAGAACCAACACAAGCACCACGGGAAGCATGTCGCGGACCAACACAAGAAACACTAGAAGCATGTCCACGAGCATGGCCTAACTCACTAGAAAGAGTGTCATAAAACCCGTCCACAAATCACGCCTTCTTAGGCTCACAAAATTGTTCATGCCGGAGAAGGGCTATGAACAACCAAAGGCCTTGAGTCACCTACTCGCCGTATTCTCCTTGCCCGGCGGTAGCAAAAACTCTCTTGATGCCCATCCTTCCCACAAAGGAGAGCAATGGTACAAAGGCCTATCGAGAGGCACGGTCCGAGTGGATGAATCACCATTCTCTTGTAAGTGGGAAGTCCCTTGGGACTTAGAGCATGAAGCATCAACCCCAACATCCAACTTGGTGCCCACATTAGAATCACACGTGCCATGAGAAAGGCTACGTGGCTTCTTAAAAGCTTTGGCACGCACACATCGCTCGTGCTTGACACGGCGAAAGCAAAACTCAACTGGTATGCCCATCCTTCTTGCAAAAGGTGCATTGGATCCTCAGCTTGGGAATATGAGTCCCAAATATGTGGGAGGCACCCTTTCCATTCAAATCACCTTGGGCAACACCGGAAGAAGCAACAAGCTTAGGAGTAGCTATGAGAGAGCTATCCAAAGCACTAGCACACTTACCACCATCCAAAGACTCACACTCAAGAGAAGAAGTCGACTCCGGTTTAGAAGAAGCAAATTTAGAAGCATCAACATCGGAGTGACAAGAGAAGCATGAATCCAAACCCTTGGCACAAAGACTCTTGCACCTTGTGCGCAAAACCTCATTTTGAGACTTGAGGCGCTCACAAGTACCACATGTCATATTTCTCAAATTATTGATTTCTTCTTCAATGCTTTTAGCATATTTGGTACGCAATAGTTCATTTTCTTTCTCAAGGTTGGCACTCATCTCATCATGCTCAACCAACTTGGTGCTCATATCATCACGCATTTTCTTTAAAGCCAAAACTTCACTTTCCAAATCAATGCATGAAGTGAAAATGAGACCACATGAACAAGTATCATCATTTACACCCATCAAAGCATCATCGTCATCATCACAAGAAGTATGGCAAGCATCCTCTACAAGAAACAAAGAGCACTTGCTACAAGGCATGAATTTTATATCACAAATTTCAGCCCTAGCATGCTCAAGATCATCTACACATGTGGTGTGAGTCAATTTTAATTCATTAATTTCAGCATGCAAAGACTCACAAGAAACACATGGTAAAGAAGCACTTGTCTCTAACAAAGCAATCTTACTCCTAGCCATATCAAGCTCATCATTCAAAACAACACACGAGTTGCAAGGCATAGAAGCATTGGATTTCAACAAGACAATTTCAGATTGCAAGTTAGCAAGAGATGATCTCAACTCATCATTCTCGAAATCAAGATTGTCGCATGCTCTTATAAAAGCTTCAACATGCATTTTGCGCCAATTAACTTCATCTTTTAATTTCTCATTTTCAGCACACAAGGCATCGCAAGATTTGCAAGGCAAAGAAGCTTTGAAATTTAACACCTTAATTTCAGATTTCAAGCATGCAATGGAAGCAATCAAAACATCATTTTTAGCATGCATGGTGTTACAAGAAGTGAAAGAATTCAAAGCACGAGACCTCTAATGAGCCATACCACATTTCAACCTAGTAAGAGAGCATTTCATCTTCTCATTCTTCCTACGCAAGGCATCACACAAATCTATGTTTCTCCTATGCAAGTCTCCACAATCACGCTCACAATCATCCAACCTATTGCATAGGATCAAGATAACTTTGGCAAGTGTACCTTGGTTCATGCCTCCTAGCTTGTGGTAGAGCTCGCCTTTCTTGATGTCACCATCTCGATAGTCCTCGATGAGAGATATCATCTCCTCCATTCCGGCTTCCGCCTCAACCGCCATACTCCTCCTGCTCAAAGAACCACAAGGAGAAGAACTTGGTGCCATAATCAAAGTACCGGTTAGGATTAGCCGAAAGCAAACTCGAGGAACAAGCAACGATGCAAAGAAAGCACTCAAAATGCCTCAATTCTCTAACAACTACTGACGATTTCAATAGCAAAGGATCTTATCTTTTTCCCAAAATTTTACCACTGAACAAGGAGCACCAAAGATAGAGGCACAAAAAATTTCAGCTCAAAATAAGGTGAAATGAAGTCTAGAGAAAATCCAAAAGAAACAAGACAAAGCCGCAAGAGACTTAAATGAGGATTTTTCAATTATCTTATTGATTTTTTCTGAATTTTTGAAGACCCCAAAATGATTGGATCACCTACAAATGGAGTCACTAAACCGCTGTAAAAATTTGAGCCAAAACGGAGCACCGAGCGAAAAGTTATGCCCGTTTTACTGAAGGTATCTCAAGTTATGGTTTTCCAAGGGCACAACTCCAAATCGTCGGACTCAAAACGTGCAAACCAAGGTCGCAAGCAAAAGCACCTCTTTCCTCTAGTCACCCTATGGATTCAAGACTTGTTAGAGCCAAAAGAATCCACAACCGGCTCTGATACCAATTGAAGGATCGGATGGCGACTAGAGAGCGGGGAGTGAATAGGAGCTGGTAAAAATTCTTCTCAAAGAACCCGGCCTATACCCTAGTCAAAACCCGGTCACACACAAGCGATGGAACGAATCACACACCAATCGCCAAAACAACGAGGTTATGGATCAACCTCAAGTCCTAGGAACGATTCCTTGAAGCACACGCGGAAGCACGAAAGAAGGAGGGAGGAATTGAACCAAAGAGCAAAGCGACCGGTGCTCGGCGGACCGTCCCGGCCGGCAGGCGCACCGTCCGCGATGGCCGCGAGGGACCGTCCGGCAGGGTACCGCGGACCGTCCGCACCCTTGCCGCGGACTATCCCGCCCGAGCCGCGGACCGTCCGTTAAAGCAAACGGAACCACCGTAACCAACCCGAGAAAAACGGACCGTCCGCGAAGACCGGCGGACCATCCGCTCGGGCCACGGACCGTCCGCTACCGAAGCTCGGACCGTCCGCAAACCGTCCGCAACAAAAAACTAAGACCAAATCGGATCGAAAGCAAAGCCGAGCAAGAACACGAAGAACACGCGAAGAACACTGTACACGCGGACCGTCCGCCTGGCCCTCGTGGACCGTCCGCCAGGCACGAACAGAACTGAAAACTGCTCGACCCCGAAAGTCAACACTCCTAATCCATCACCGGATCTCCCTAATGATAGAAGCTGTTGAGACAAGAGTTTGGGGACATGTAAAGCGTCAACCAAGGATGCTATACCCCAAAAATTTCGTCTCCTAACTCCCTAAATCATCGGGAATCGCGGATCCTTTGAACACCACCAAAAGCTAGAGCACCGAACGAAAATCCTTGAATCGAAGTGGTTTCCGGCGTTTGAGGGCACAAGATCAATCACAAAGATGCACTAGACATCCATCCATGTTTCCCTCAAAGAAATTCGGGGAGAAACCCACTCAAATCCGCGTAATCACACCAAGAACAAAGGCACCAAAAACAAGCACGAAAATAGCACAAAAAGAGGTCCGAAAAAGCAATAAAAGAAATTCGGGAATAGAAAGATTGGCACAAGATTTAGAGGATGAAATCACTATGAATATCTTGTCCAATCGGTTACAAGCCACTCCTAGAATCCAAATCTAAGATGGGAAAAAGCTTCAATCAAAGAGCCACTCTCTCCCTCTCTCCCAAAGCACTCCAAAATGAAAGAGTACCACGATCTGCTAGCCCAAGAGTTGGCTGAAAATTCAGCCCCCTCCTCCTATATATAGGCCCTCCGAAAAGACCGAAGTGCCCCTACACTAGTAGTACAACTCAAGCCCTCACAGGGGCATTTTGGTCAACACATGAAGTTCACCATCGGACGACCGTGCATCCATCGAGCCTTCACGTCCTCCCGACGCAAGCACCTCGATAATGCCGCGTGTTGCCCGCCTCGAAGCTTCCCGACGCACCCGGATACCGTCTCCGTCACGCCGGGCCCTCGGGCTCGGTTTTGAGGCCCAAACCGCGAAACCCTCCTCCGATGGTTTTGTGGCCAAATCACCAAACCCCCGCGTACACGGCCCGGCCTCACCACGCCAAGCGTCGAGCCCGCCAAGCCTTTCACCTCCGGGGCCGCCGGACGGTCTACTCGCTCTTGCCTCGTTCCTTGACTTGGCCACCACCGATGCACCGGCTCCATGTCCACGACTCCGTCTTGCTCTTCTTGCACCATGCGGCTCGCACTTGATCCCGTCGGGCACCAGGTCCCTCGAACCAAGGCTACTTGTCTCTCCATTCCTCAGAGGCCCCGCAAGGCTAAGACCTTTCGCGCCTATTCTTCACCTACACCAACGCAAACCAAGCCAAAACCAACACCTGCAATACTAGGCCAAGAGTCAGTCCACACAACGTTGTCAACCACTCCTCACGAGTGCATTGACAACACACCACATAAACAATAAGGTAAATACACAAAATAAAACACACACAACACAACTCAACACTACACACACAAAGCTTCAAACCATCCGGTCAATCACTCATCACACACAGACCAAGGTGCTTCTCAACTTGGTTCCTCAGGAAATAGAAGATTAAATTCTTTTATTATGTAGTATTTTAGTTTTATATACAATAAATGTAAGCATTTTCTTTTTTTCTTGTTTTTAATACAGTTTCACCTCACGGGCTACGTGGGGACTGCCTGCAGCTTCACGAGGTGGGACTGTAGCTAGATAGGAGGTGTAGCGCATGTGTGGTACTGTAAGTGGGTGAGTGAGGTGTATATGACGGTGAGGTGAGACTGTTCTGAGTCATGTGCTGTTAATAATATATAGTGTTGAATTCTATGGCTTTTTTTATTTCTAGGTTGCTATAGGAGGAAATAGAAGATTAAATTCTTTTATTAAGTATTTTTTAGTTTTATAGACAACAAATGTAAGCATTTTATTTTTTTCTTGTTTTTGATACAGAGCCCCACGTCCTAATTAGGTACAGTCTAACATCACGAGCTACGTGGGGACTACCTGCAATTCCGTGATGTTGGGCTGTATCTAGATAGGAGGTGTAGGGCATGTGTAGTAATGTAAGAGGGAGAGCCATGTGTATATGACGGCGAGGTGAGACTGTTGCAGTTCCCAGAGCATCTAGGTCTTCTGGTTCATAAAGGTTATGTACAGTAATAGTTCTCTTTTGTTTTTCAATGTATATATGCAAACTAATCCTATTTATTATGAATAATGTGTGTTATTTTGATTTGGATGTAGCTTGAGCTAACAATGTCGTCGTCAAGTGGTGTTGGAAATGGCGTCCGTGGCCGTGGCATAGTCCGTCGCCGTGGCGGGCGTGGTGGCCGTGGCATTGGCCATGCAGGTCTCGGTGGCCGTGGAGGTGGTTTGGAAGCCCCATTGCCTCTACGTCCGTGATTGCACTTTCACCGTGAGATTACCTAGCCAATGGGTGATCCAGGACGTGTAGCTAACTTGGTAATATAGGAATTATAAATAATTTGCTTTACATAGAACTTTTCTTCATTTCACATGGAAAATCTGTAATTTTAGTTACATATATAATTATTGTAGGTTCTCAACAATATCAGATGGCTCAGAGACATTATCGGGGATATGAATGGTACTCCTCCTATAGTGCAAACTAAGCATGTTGATGAGCACATGGCAAAAGTGTATATCTCTTTCACCGTACCTGCTCGATATGTAGACTACGGCCAGTTGCCAGCAGGTGCACCACACTCGATGGTTGCCATTGCAACAGTTGGCAAAACATCACCTATTCGGTTAACCCGAGAGAGGATTGCAGTGGAGAATTGTCTACAACAAGTCCAGAATAATGTTGGGTGCTTCGTGCTGGACCTTTCCTATTTTAAATTAAGGCAACTCGAGACGGGTGAAGGAACTGTGATTGAGACTACAGAGAGGCTTTGCAGGGCTCATCAGGATCTGGTAATATACATGTTGACGGTGAAACTTCGTCAACCTAGCCATGAGATTACCTTCGGTGTTATGATGAGTTTTATATCTTATCCATTGGTACTAACCCCCTTGGTATAACAAGTTCATTCGTGCATGTCGGTTTTGGAGTTTAGTGTTTATGCAGGGTTTTAGCGTTGAAAGAAAGACTTCCGGGATATGTACATCAAGCACCTCATGACAAGACCTTTAAGCCCGGTACAAGTCATGCAATGAAGCAAACATGACTCCAAGAAGCCCAGGGACCAAGCCTGTGAAGATGACAAACTCCGAGAACTCGGTCAGAATAGTGCCGAATCTTGCGGGACAAGGAGCTTCATCCAATTCGGAGAGAAACTGACGACAAGGGCCCACATGCAGAAGGGGGAAGGATCTAGAAGACTCGGGAACCAACGCCACGCAAAGGAGGCAGGCAACTGGGTTGAGGTGGGCCTAAGCCGGTCAGCCCGACCCATTCTGGGGCCCAGTCGGCCCCCCTTTGACCTAGGTGCCTATCAGGCTATTTATAGCCCCCTGACCGAGAGCCACACAACAATCCATTTGTCATCTGCCATTGAGGAGCAGAGAAGAGAGGGACACCGTTCCGGAGAGGAGAGGGTCGAGATGGTTGACTAGGGTTCCCTTAGCCGATGTGGGAACCTTGCATGGAAGACCATGTCGGAGTTCCCGGAGCTAGGATCAAGGTCGAGGTAGGATCCCGGTGGTGATCTTGTCCATGTATTATACTCTCATCTTGAATTTGCAAGTTGAATCCGATTTCTAGCGATCAAGTGCTTTCTCTACGACTTTGTCTTCGCTTGGGTTTGCTTCTTCCCCAATCTAGTCTATAGCTAGATTGCTTAGGGTGCTCTTGTAGTCATGGTGGCTAGAGGTGCATACCCGATCTACCAAGCATTTTCAACTTCTTCTTGGACTCGCCCTAGACTACCCGCATGAATAGGGGTGCATTGTGACAGAATGGTGGATCTGAAAGGCGGGTGTTTTCGGAGTTGGAAAGGAAGCCACGATTTAAAGAGGCTAGTTATGAGATTCGTTTGCTTTATGCTTCTTTGCTTTGGAACTTCAACAAAAGACCCAATCCAATCTCTATATTGGTTTTATCTCTCTTTCTCTTGCTACCTCCGGTGTTTAGTAGGTTAGATGTGTTTTATGGTTCTTCCATAGATTAGATGTATAACCCCTTTTCAAGATCAAAGTGTTTTCCGCTTATTAGATGGGATCTTGCGTTACACATTGTTCCACGGATTCGATACCTTGGGTTCACCACTCGAGGGAAGAAGGGTCCCTTGACTACGACGGGAGACTTGTCCGCTTGCAAGTCTAATTGAACTTTAACACGAATATATACCGTCAACAATACATTTATATAAAAATTTGTATTAATTATTAATTAATTAATTTGTTTTTGTTACATATATCTCATCATCATCTGATTGTGTTCAGGATCACTTTGGTTCTACCTATGCTTCAATTAGCTTCCGTGCGATTCTGAATCAAGTCATGGAAAGAGTTGGGGTGGATTACTATGGTGGGGAGCCGTTTTCACCAACAATTGGAAGTGTCAAGCAATTCTAACTTTCTACAAGCCAGCAGAACCCGAGGCTCCATTGTTAGATGTCTGCAGTGGTGTTTGTGACACTCCTTCACAAGCGGAGGAGAGTACACTAGTACGCGCTCTAGCTTATTTTGAAAGAGTTCTTGGCTGGAGGATTGCAGACATTAACCATGTTTCATATCTGCAAGCGCCTGCTGCTCATCAGTAACATTATGCATGCATGGATCAGGCTTTGTACCGTACCCTATTATGTGAACTTGTATTAATTAGTAGCTAGCTACGTGAACCTTTATGAACTTATTATTAGGTACTTTATTATGAATTCATACACGAGTTTATAAATGTGTTTGAAGCAGAGATTCAAAAGCTAGAAGGTGACCAGCTTCAGCTTGGGACCATCAGGTATTAATTAATGTCGTGCCTTGTAATAACCATCAAGTGACCTCTATACGTATACATAAGTCATTGTAGTTATATCAATCATTATATCAAAAAGACAATACGCGAATTCATAAATTTGTTTGAAACATAGATTTTTCTGAGTAGGTTTACTAATATTTTGAATTTAATTTATTTTCCATTTCAAATTGTAACTAAAAATAGTAATAATTGTTTCAACTCTTGAATAATATGTGTATAGAAAAGGGGGTATTTTTCTGTGTTAACATAGTATAATTTTGCATGGCAGAAACATTTTAACTAATGATTTATTTAAATGTTGAAAGAAAAAAGGAATGAGATAAATGAGCAAGGAAAAGAGATATAGCCTGCGAATGAGATGAATGAGATAAATGAGCAAGGAAATGAGCATGTTGATCATTCAAAGACAATACGTGAATTCATAAATTTGTTTGAAACATAGATTTTTCTGAGTAGGTTTACTAATATTTTTGAATTTAATTTATTTTCCCCTTCAAATTGTAAATAAAAAATAGTAATAGTTGTTTCAACTCTTGAAATAATATGTGCATAGAAAATTAGGTTTTTTTGTGTTAACATAATATAATTTTGCATGGCACAAATATTTTAACTAATGATTTATTTTAAATGTTGAAAGAAAAAAGGAATGAGATAAATGAGCAAGGAAAAGAGAAAGGCCCACGAATGAGATGAATGAGATAAATGAGCAAGGAAATGAGCATGTTGATCATTCAAAGACAATACGCAAATTCAAAAATTTGTTTAAACCATAGATTTTTCTGAGTAGCTTTACTAATATTTTGAATTTAATTTGTTTTCCCCTTCAAATTGTAAACAAATATATTTGTTTTAACTCTTGAAATAATATGTGCATAGAAAAGTAGGTATTTTTTTGTGTTAACATAATATAATTTTGCTAGGCACAAATATTTTGACTAATGAATTTTTTAATGTTCAAAGCAAGGAAAAGAGAAATATTAATTTGCCGCGCAAAATTTTCCTTTAGTCCCGAGTGGTGTTACCACCCGAGACTAAAGGCCCCCCCTTTGTCATGGGTTGTAACACCAATCGTGACAAAAGGGCGAAAATTCGCCTTCAGGGCATCCCGCGCGAAATGCCCCTTTTGTCACGGTTCATATTACGAACCGAGACTAAAGGGCCTTTTGTCACGGTTGCTAATACGAACCGTGACAAAAGGTGGGGGTTTTGTATAAACCCCGTCGCCTTCCACCGCACTTAACCATTTTCCCCCAAATCGCGCCGTTCTTCCTCGACGTGCCCGTCCTCGCCGCCGCCTCTCCTCGCCACACCCATCCCCGACCCACCCCTCCTCTCCGACGCACCGCACTACTCCTCGATGCGCCGCTCCTCCCCGAGACGCGCGCACGCCGTCTCCCGCCGTCGGCGAGCTCGGCCGCGCCGACGTCCACCCTCCCCCGCGCATCTCCGTCCCCGCCGCGCCGGCCCTCCGCAACGCAATGGGCCCTCCCCGACTCGCCGCCCCTCGCCGGCCCTCCTATCCTCGCGGTGACCCCCTCCTCTCCTCGGCGGCGACCTCCTGCACGCCGGCTCTCCTCTCCTCGGCGGTGACCCCTCCTCTCCTCGGCAGCGACCGCGCGCCGGCCCTCCTCCTTGGTGGCGGTCTCCTGCAGCTAGTATGCCACACTGCCACCACCGACGCCTCTGCTTACCGCCCCCCTCTGCGGCCTTCGGCCGGCGTGCATGTGCCCGATGGCCGGCCGTGGCGCCGAGGTGTTTTTCCTTGCTGACGTCAGCCCGTGAAATGCTGGCGTCAGCAAGCATTTATAATTAATTTTATTTGATTTAGTTTATGTTTTGATATTAAATTAGAAATGATAATTGTGTGTAAATGTTTAATATGAAATTTTATTATAGGAATAGAAAAAAATTAATTAGAAACTTGTATATTTTTGTGTGTATATTTGTGTAGCAAAATCTAATTGTGTTTTTTAGTTTAATTAAATAATAATGCACCTAAGAATTTGGCTTCAGGGGAGACATTGCCACCTATCAAAGCCGCAGAAGAAGAAGAGAGCGCGAAGAGGAGGAACGACGACAAGAGTTAGAAAAAAGACTTAAAGAACACGAAGAAAAGTTGACGGCAGATATTGAACGGCGAGTGGCTGCTGCTGTAAAGGAGATGGCCCCAGCACAAGGACTGCCTCTAGTACAAGTTTCTTCTGCTCACTTTTCCAGTTGTGCTTCCGCGGCGGTTCTCGAAGAGCGAAGGGCAATAGAAGGAGTTCAAGTGGACGGCCAACGGTACCCCTGTGGATGACATCTGTCGGCGCACCAGATGTGAGCTTCACAAGCCATTCGGCAACATCAAAATGAAGGTATGTCTAATTCATGCTTTTATTACCTCAAATTTTTGATCATATATATTACTTTGATTTTTGTGGACTTGCATTCACAATGCTAATAATAACTAATTAAATATTTATTCTCAGGTGGCGGACGGAAGTGCTTTTGCACAGTTTCCTGGACAGACGAGCCACGACATGCCGATTCCACCTGGCTACGCCTCAGTTAGCGTAGAGAGGATATGTCAACCTGATTTTGAGGAGCTAGAGATAGATATCCCATGTGGTGACGGGGAAAAGACACTTAAAGATGCGCCACATGGTATCATATTATGGCCAAAATGTTACATCATCATAATCCCCGAGAATGATGGATCTCCGAGAGACCACCTAGAGCCGGGGCAGCCATCATCTCCAGGGTCGTCATCGGCACTACCTGCTCACTCACCTTTTCTGCAACAACCATACGACAATTCGAGTGAACAGAGCTCCTGCGATCACGATGATGACATCCCTCCCAATTCACCTCAGCAACCATTCGCCACAATCTTTCAGGTCGGTGCAACCACCAAAGAAGAAAAGAAAACGATCAGCAAAGAAAAAGCCAGAGGCAAAGACAGATGAAGAAACAGAAGGGTCTGTACAGAAAGAAATCAAGGACTTCTTTGAAAAAGCGAAAGAAAGAAGAAAACAGGGAGAACTGAAGGCAAAAAAATGAAGGTCGTAAGGAGAGACTAAAGGCTTTCATAGACGATAAGAAAACAAAAAGGAGAAGGAAACCGCCATTGACAACAGAGTATGAGCGTTCGGTGGACAAGTCTTATGCTAAGAAGAAACGGAAAGGGTCGACGAATAGTTACATCGAGCAAATACCTACACTGACGTCGGGGACCGCCACCACAGAAAAGAACAAGGAGATTCCTGCGTCGATGTCGGGGACCGTCGCCCCAGACAAGAACGAGGAGATTCCTGTGTCGACGTTGGGGACCACCAGAAACATCGAGCAAATACGTGCATCCACGACCCATCAGACTGACTTGTTTGCGGGCATCACTCCAGAAGTGCAAAACGCTATTGACACCATGGGTGAAGAGGAATTGGCTCAGATCATTAACTTTTTTGAACAAACAAAGCTGCCTATTGGTGGTCCTATCGGCCTTGAAGACCTACCAGCGGATAAAAATCAAGAATTTAGATGACGCTTTGAGCTAGGAAAACCTCTTGTGAAGCCAGAATTGGTCAACAAGCTCCCAACTAAGATGCACATCTTTCATGACTGGTACTTGATGAAGTCAGCTGAGGGCCTGGAGATGTTTGGTATGCTCGTGAGACCTGGAGATTATAACCTTCAAAACGAGAAGGTGGCATGGCTCCTATTCGCTGATATCTATGAAATTTACCATCTAGATGCCCTGAATACCGATCTTATGATGGCCTGGTGTCTCTAAGTGACATATTTTCATATGTTTATAAATAACTTTATTACATTTGTCGATCTACTAATTAACATTTGACTCTTCTTGTGTAGCCTGCAACTTATTGAGATGGGAAGGTAGGGTTATTCAAGAATTGCTTTCATGGACCCATCAAAAGTTAACGCAGATGAGATTAAAAACCAACGAAAAACAACAGTCGAGACCATTTTTAGGCACTTAGATGAGTTTCATTACAAGAACCTTATACTACTGCCTTACAACTTCAAGTAAGTGTGATTGTCATTTAATTATCATTGCTAATTCCATTTAGTCAATTCTAATCTCCATGAGGAAGCATACAGATTCCATTGGGTTCTTCTCATAATCAATATCGACAATAGCAACATCAATGTGTATGACTCACTGAGAAAAGACCCCGCAGAATACCAAGACCTTGAAGATGTATTCCACGAGTAATAATTCTATCTATGACATTTTCTTTAATGCAATATATATATTTAGCTTTTATACTAATGTTGACGGTAGATTATCGTATCAAAGTTCATATGGATTTGCAAGCGAACAAATACACCGTCGTAGTCAAGGGACCCTTCTTCCCTCGAATGGTGAACCCAAGGTATCGAACCCGTGGAACAATGTGCAACGCAAGGATTCAATCTAGTAAAGCCAGGAAAGCTATCTTATGAAGAACCAAATTTCATCTAATCTACTAACTCATAAAGGAAACACATCTAATCTAATCTACTAAAGAGGTAGCAAGAGAAAGCAAGAGATAACCGATCTAGAGAGTCTAGATCATGCATATGTTGTAGCTCCAAACAAGATAGATGAAGATAGAAGGGATAATTTGAACCATGCCATTATGATTCTCGCTAAATTGGAGATATGCCATCCCGACCCACATGTTAGTGACCGTGGTGGCACCCACTGCGCTGAGATACCAATAGCTTATTTCCAAACCGTGAAAATTATATTGGCATCTTTAAACCGTGGCCTCCGGTCCGATTCTGAAAACGCCCGCCTTTCAGAGCCCCCGTTCTGTCACAATGTACTCCTATTCATGCGGGTAGTCTAGGGCGAGTTCGATAAGAGCAAGTTGAAATCACTTGGTCGGTCCGGTATACACCTCTAGCCACCGCGGCTGTAGGGGACAGCCCTGAGGGTCCCCTAAAACAACCGAGGAAATCCTGCCTAAAACCTGCAAAAAACCAAAGCAAAACACCTCCCACATAAGCGCACATGCAGGGCACGGCCCACACTACGGTGGTCCCCGCGGCCCACCGGAGTGGCCCACCCAAAGGCCCCCTCGAGCAGGCTCCGCCTCGCTAGAGGGCTCACGGCCCCCTCGAGCGGGTTCCGCCTCGCTCGAGGGTTCGCCTCCGCCTCGCTCGAGGCTCCCTCGCGCACACGCCCGTTCCCGCACGCGGGTACGGACATTTAATGCTCTGCATGGCAGGGCGGCGCCATCATGCTCCTGGGAATCATGCCCCGGCGCTGTTGCGCCAACTCCCTAGGGGGAACCCATCCCCGCCACCGTGGGGGACTCTGCGACATGGCCAGTGTCAGCTCCGTGGCACGGCGTCGCCTACCCCCCGTATGGCAAACGCGCCGCACCCTCGAAGGGGGCCGGCCACACCCTCGAACCACTTTCTCCGAACCCGCAGGGGCCAAATCATGACGCTAGGCCGGCGGGACGCCATCCCCGCCACCGTTGGTCCCGTGCGGCCGCCCCCGTGCTCGCGGCACCACGCCGGGCACTGTTACAACCACTCCGGCGCTGTGAGGCACGCGGGGTCGGGGCGCCGCCACACCTGCCACTGTACCCCGTACGGATCGCCGTCAACGGCTTCCTCGAGCCCGTCTGAGGACGCCACGGTCAACCACTGCGCCCCTACCCTCGAAGCTGCCACTGTTCGGGTACAGGACACGCCATGATGACTAGATCGTGGCAAGGACCGTCAAGGCGGCTGCCAACTCCGCGGCGCTGCACGCCATACTTCCCTATGTAGCTGAATAGTGCATGCTTGTAATTCGCCCTCTCCTTGGTCTATAAAAGGAAGGTGAACCCCCTCGCCGCATGAGACACCAGACATCCGGACACGAACATCCGAAACTGCACCACGCACACACTCCTCAATTCTCCCACAACATCTGAACTCACTTCGATCACTCCGCCAGGGACTTGGAGGCCACGCCTCCTCTCCCGCCTTGCTTGTAGCCACCCCACTATGGGCACTCCAGTGCAAAGGAATATAGTGCCTCGAGCACACCACTGCTAGACGTACGGCCCCTGGTCGGAACCAGGATAAATCTTGTGTCTTTAGTTGCTTAGCACCAACCATTGAGGGATAGACCTTGGAGCTTACTACTAGTTAGTGTCGGGACTACATTCCGCACCGACAGTTGGCGCCCACCGTGGGGCAAGCGAGCGCTGAAGGTCAATCCACCATCAACTCCCTCCATGGTGATCCGCACCGAGTACCGCGACACGTGCTACTCCATGGGCAGCTCGGACCCCCTCCCCGCCGGGTTCGAAATCCGGTTCGGGGGCCTGAACATCCAGGCTACAGGGAACGGCTACCTGATGCGCCTCACCAACCGTGAGGAACTCCGTGCGCGGCGCCAAGCTGGGTCTACCCCAGTCGCCGTTGCACGCATCGCCGCGACGCTGACGCCCGTCAGCACGGACGCTGCGGGCCCATCGCCGTCTCGGCGCCGCCGCCGCTCCGGCCGCCGCTCGCGCCGGTGCGGTCAGAGTGACGGCACACTGAGCGCGTCACCTCACAACGCGACGCGCCCATCAACACGACGACGGCCACCCCGGCGGGAGAGCTCTCGGTCTCCGGGCCACGCTTCCCCATCGGTCTGCGCGGCTCCACGGCGGCCTACACCGCCAACGCCAATGCCAGCACCACAATGCGCAGGGTTCCTCCTGGCCGCCACGTTTTTGTTGCCAGGGATCCTAGCGCTTCAGCCGGCGACGAGTCGTCCCTAGGCTCTCTCGACGCGTTTCCACCCGCTACCTCGCACGGGTACGCGGAGTGGGACTTCTCCGGCGTGCCGGACCCAGTAATATTCAGGTGATTCCTTGACGCCACAGACTACTGGTTCGGCTGCTCTGACGACTCCAGCGCTGGGAGCTACGACCCAGTGCGGGAGTGTTGCGTCGTCATCGCCAACGACCCGGCCGAATGCCACCGGTGCAACGGCGCCGGCGATGGAGAGGTTCCGCCCGCTTTAGGGACCGCTTCGCGCCAGCCGCGGGGCCAAGCGCCCCTCGCTCCTTCACCCCCAACGGGGGTGTTGACGGTGAAAATCATGTCAACCTAGCCATGAGTTTACCTTCGGTGTTGGCATGAGTTTTATACCTTATCATTTGGTACTAACCCCCGTGGTATAACAAGTTCACGTGTGCATGTCGGTTTTGGAGTTTAATGTTTATGCAGGGTTTTAGTGTTGAATGCAAGACTTTCGGGATAAGTTTATCAAGCACCTCATGACAAGACCTTGAAGCCCCGTACAAGTCATGCAATGAAGCAAACTTAACTCCAAGAAGCCGGGGACTTGATCCAAGAAGACGACAGACTCCGAGGACCTGACCAGAAAAGTGCTGAATCTTGCAAGACAAGGAGTTGA
The DNA here is from genome assembly GCA_947561735.1 of Cenchrus americanus. Taxonomy (NCBI): domain Eukaryota; kingdom Viridiplantae; phylum Streptophyta; class Magnoliopsida; order Poales; family Poaceae; genus Cenchrus; species Cenchrus americanus. Next base: position 261,284,366 of record OX387241.1, on the reverse strand, counting down.
GTCCAATTCGGAGAGAAACCGACGACATGGACCTACATGCGAAGGGGGAAACATCCAGAAGCAAGGGAACCGACGTAGAGCAAAGGAGGCCTCGGCCGGGCCTCGGATGGGCCCAGGCCGGCCGGCCCAGGTCCGGTCGGCCCGTGCCCATCCAGGGGGCCCATTTGCCCCCTCCTTTGCCCTAGCCGCCAATCGGGCTATTTATAGCCCCCTGACCGAGAGCCACGCAGAGAAGAATTCGTCATCGGCCGCCGAGGAGCAGAGAAGAGAGGGACACCATCTCGGAGAGGAGAGGGTCGAGCTAGTTGACTAGGGTTCCCCTAGCCGACGTGGGAACCTTGCACGGAAGACCACGTCGGAGTTCCCGGAGCTAGAAGCAAGATCAAGAAAGGATCCCGTGGTGATCTTGTGTATGTATCATTGTTGTAGTTGAGTTATCAAGTTGAATCTTTTCCTAGCGATCAAGTGTTTCCTCGAAGATTTCGTTTTTCGATCGGCTTTGCTTATTCCAATTCTATTCTCGAGATAGATTACATAGGGTGTTCTTGTAGCCGCGGTGGCTAGAGGTACACGCCGGATCTTCCGAAGAATCTCGACTTGTCTTTTGACTCGCCCTAAGCTCCCCGCATGAATAGGGATACGTTGTGACAGAACGGGGGTTCCGAAAGGCGAATGTTTTCGGATTTGGACGGGAAACCACGATTTAAAGACGCTTCTATTAAGATTCGATTTGCTATTTCTTCTCTTGCTTGGAACTTCAACAAAAGGCTTACCCCGATCCCTCTAGATCGGTTTATCTACCCAATCTTACTTTGTTTTCTCCGGTCTTTAGTAGATTAGATTCGTTTCGTGTCTTTTACTTAGATGCATTAGGGTTTCTTTTATCGAAGATTGGAGTTACTTGGCTTTATTAGATTAAGTTTTGCGTCACACATTTGTTCCACGGATTCGATACCTTGGGTTCACCACTCGAGGGAAGAAGGGTCCCTTGACTACGACGGGAGACTTGTACGCTTGCAAGTCACAAACGAACCTTGATATAATTATTAACCGTCAACAAGCCCCTTTTTCCGGCGCCGTTGCCGGGGAACAAGTGATCAAGATTTGATTTTTTATTGCTTTTTTGTAATTTTCAGTTTTCTTTTTGTTTTTCTTTTTGTATCTACTAAATTTTGATCATCCTCAAAATACATCTAATCTAGTTTGTCTAACCCTAGTTTTTATAGATTTGTTTTTACTTTCTAGTTTTTTTGCATACTTTGTTTGTTGCTAACCCTAACGGAGATGGACGGCTACCTCTCCAACAAACCCAATAATTTTGTGGATGATCCGTAAAAAAACTTTACGAGGCTAAGGAGACGCGAAGCACATCAAGCTAAAAAGCCGGATTTTGTAGATTCGAGTAGGAAGACAAAGGATCGCAGGAATCTCCGAAGAATTCACCACCTCAAAGTCCTCGAGAGAATCGACTTCCACCAATGGGTGACCAACCACCGCAAGAACGCAAGATTGGGGAGCTATTCACGCCGGACATCATCGACCTACCAATCTTGAACCTTGAGGAGATCGGAAGACCGTTTGAGATCAAGACCTCAACAATCCGCATGGTGCAACATTCACCCTTCACCGGTAAAGAGGATCCGAACCTTCACCTCCAAGCATCCATTCAACAATGTCGACTTTCAACATGGATGGGGTGACTCAAGATCAAATGAGGGCAAGGCTTTTTCCGTTTTCACTTCTCGGGAAGGCTTTGCAATGGTTCCACTCTCAACCGGCGGAGACGGTGCAAAATTGGAACACGTTGATGAAAGCTTTCATGAAGGAATACTACTCACCGGGTAAAACTCAAAGCTTGCGTAATAAGATTGCACCTTTGTTCAATATCCTACGGAAACTATCTCGGAGGCATTCGAGCGCTTCAATGAGTAAACCCGGCGGTTCCACATCACAAGTTCCCAAAGGAAGACCTCGTGCAAAAGCTCTATCAAGGACTCACCATGGCGTCAAGGACGATCATCGATGCATCGGCGGGAGGATCCATCATCGAACTTACACCGACGGAAGCTTTCACTCTATTCAAGAAGGTCGCGGATAATGACACATGGGCGTCGTCTGGGCGCCTACATCCGGTTCAACCCACGGGGAACGTCAAAGGAGTCTTGCAAGTGGAGAAGGAGAACATACTTGAAGGCAAGATCGACTCGCTCATGAGGAGGTTGGAGAAGATGGAGATGGAAAAGAAAGAGGCTCAAGACTTAAGGCTGCCGAAGCAAGGTCCACATGCGAAGAATGTGGAGAGTATGGCCATGTCCGCAAAGATTGTCCGGAGGAAGCCAAAGTGCTCGACTACATGAGGAAGGGAGAATTGCCGAACTTCCTCTATGGGCAAGGTAGGCGTCAATTTAATGCAAGCTCATCTATTCCTAACGCGGTTCCGCTTCGTATACAATTGAATGAGTTCATGGATGAGCAAGCTAAGATCAACAAGGACACCATCACCAAGTTCAAAACTATAGACAACGTGTTGGAGAACATCGATAGCAAAGTGACGGAGGTCGGAAGTTCCAATCATCAAGTGCTCAACCCTGATGAAGATGCTCGAGACGCAAGTTGGACAACTTGCGGGGCGCTTCACTAATGATGAAGGGAAGCTTCCGGGACAACCCAAAAGCCCCGAATCGGTGAAGGCCATTCAAACACGTTCGGGGAAGGAGACCGAAGATCCGGAACGTTCCGCGGGAGCAAGGAAGCTTAAACCATCCACCGAGGTGGAAGGAATTGCTAAAGAGAAGGTTACGGGGATCGTCACCGAGGAACCCGAATTTGAGATGCCGGAGGAAGACACGAGGATACCGCAACTCAAGCCACGCTACTTCCGAGGTAAACTTGACAACCACTTTGAGAAGTTTGTGGAAGTTGTGCGTAGACTTAGCATCAACATGCCATTACTAGATGCCCTACAAGTACCTACATATTCTCGTTACTTTAAAGATATACTAGCAAATAAATATGAGGTAGCAACACTCGGGGTAGATCATGTCAAGATGTCCGAGGAGTGTAGTGCCGCTATTGCTAATGGGCTAGAGAAGCAAAAGGACCCCGGTGCCCTACAATTCCATGTTCGGTTGGTTCTTTCAACTTCGAGAAGGCGTTATGCGACCTTGGAGCTAGTGTGAGCGTCATGCCGAGGGATGTGTTCGAGAAGCTACGCCTACCAATGGAGCCTACGGGAATATGTTTGGAGTTGGGAGACAACTCCATTCGCTATCCCTTGGGCATTGCCGAAGATGTACCCGTGAAGGTCGGACACCACTTCATCCCCGTCGACTTCGTTGTGCTCGAGATGGGAGAGAGGGAGAAGCCGCCGCTCATCCTAGGGAGGCCGTTCCTCAAGACCGTGGGAGCTACTATTGATGTTGGCAAGGGGGAGATCATGTTCGACATCAACGGAGAAAGAAGTTCCTTCAAGTTCCGTCCAAGAATCGAGGCATCCAACATGATTGGAGTGAAGGGAGAACCAAAACAAACGGAGGGGCTGAAAAAGAAGAAGGAGCCGAAAAAAATGAACGTAAAGAAAATCAAAGAAGGTGTTGCATCTGTCAAGACAAAGGAAGAGAAGCCGCCCGTGAAGACCAAAAAAAATGACTAAGCCGACTAAGCCGAAGACAAGCCCGTGCCCAAGATGGTGCGGAAGTGGGTACCCAACATTGCAACGCCCACAAAGAGCGTTGATCCGAAGTAATCAAGTGAAGAAGTCTAGCTATAGACTATAAATGAAGCGCTAGGCGGGAGGCGACCCGTTTCGTCGAGTCAAGAATAAGCTACCCGGAGGACAACCCGATTCCAGGTTTTCGAGTATTTTTAATAATTTAGTTTTTGAGTTTTATTACTCAAAGACATTAGAGTTAGAAGTGGTTGAACAATATTAGAGACATAATTCTTGATTGAATGTTTTGCTTTATCATAAACCCTTTGCATGAACCCTCCTATGTGCTTGTTTGTTCTTTTCTTTTCGAGAAACCTCAACCAAATAATTTCAGAACCTAACTCAACCTTTCAACCACATTATGGTGCTGAGGTTGACTTATTTTTCATGATAAAACCACACGAGTAGAGCCACAACTTATATCTAGGTGTTAATAAAATTCAGCACGTGGTAGAACTCGCGTGAACCTAGAAATCAAAACTTTTGGTTGGTTTTAAAAATCTTTATCCTTGGTTTCTCTAGGATTAGATTTTTTCTAAGCCTATTCTAATTTTGTTTTATTCAAAATCTTTCTTATCTAGCCAAAATTAGAACCTAAACCTATGCCCCCATTTGTTTTTATTGGTTTAAAAACTTCTCTAAAATTATGTTTGAGCTCTTGCATGGCTTTGAAAAATATTTCAAATTTCGAATTAGAGGAGTGCTTAACCTTAAACACACCTTAATGGAGGCAATCTAGTTTGAATTAATCATGCATGCACCATTGGATTCCCTTTCATCAACTTTCACCAATTCCACATGCAAAGGGCAAGCATCGTGGGCAGCAAGCATCAACTTTGCAGGAATTTCATGGTGGCATGTGAAACAAGTAGAGATAGGGAGCATGGACATGACCCAAAGCATGGAGCATCAAGTGGAAGGACCAATAATGCAAGGAAAGGAGTGGACGAGAGCGTTTGGTCGGTGCAACTCGAGGAGCACGTGGGCGGGGAAAGTTGCGAGAGGCGAAATGATCGTGCTTGGAAGAAAGACGAGGCGGGGTGGTGCACCGAGGGACCCCCGGGCCGGCCGGCCCGGCCGGCCGGCCTCACCTACATAAGGAGCCCCACGGCTCCCGTTTTCTGCAGCAAGCTTCCCTCTCATTCCTTTGTTTGTGTGTTCCGGTTTGTGTGCTCAAAACCTCCGTAGACATAGCCAACCTTCCCAAGCTTGATAGCTCAAGAAAAAATCCACATCCTTAATCCACTCAAAGTCCACATCCGAAGCAAAGAGTTTAAGTGCCTAGTTACCGGTTGCAACCCGGAGTTTTAGTTGAAGAAAAGAGTGCAGCAACCATGTGGAAGAAAACCACAAGTCTCTTCTCCAAGAAGAAGAGTTCGTCGTCGTCCAAGCCGTCATCAACCACGTCTTCAAGGAGGCACTCGGTTTCCGAGTCTCCCCAGAGCATGGAGACGGATACGGAACCACCGAGGAGGAACGATGCTCTCCTCCTTGGTGGTATGAGGGCTGCAAGAAGCACGTCCATGAGGTTTACCGAACCTCGAGGGCACACGGAGGAGCAGCCCGCGCCACCACGACGATCGACAAGGACACCGTCACCAAGTTCAAAACTACGGACAAGGTGTTGGAGAACATCGATAGCAAAGTGACGGAGGTCGGAAGTTCCAATCATCAAGTGCTCAACATGATGAAGATGCTCGAGACGCAAGTTGGACAACTTGCGGGGCGCCTCACTAATGATGAAGGGAAGCTTCCGGAAAACCCAAAAGTCCCGAATCGGCGAAGGCCATTCAAACACGTTCGGGGAAGGAGACCAAAGATCCGTAACGTTCCGCGCGAGCAAGGAAGCTTAAACCATCCACCGAGGTGGAATGAATTGCTAAAGAGAAGGTTACGGGGATCGTCACCGAGGAACCCGAATTTGAGATGCCGGAGGAAGACACGAGGATACCGCAACTCAAGCCACGCTACTTCCGAGGTAAACTTGACAAGCACTTTGAGAAGTTTGTGGAAGTTGTGCGTAGACTTAGCATCAACATGCCATTACTAGATGCCCTACAAGTACCTACATATTCTCGTTACTTTAAAGATATACTTGCAAATAAATATGAGATAGCAACACTCGGGGTAGATCATGTCAAGATGTCCGAGGAGTGTAGTGCCGCTATTGCTAATGGGCTAGAGAAGCAAAAGGACCCCGGTGCCCTACAATTCCATGTTCGGTTGGTTCTTTCAACTTCGAGAAGGCGTTATGCGACCTTGGAGCTAGTGTGAGCGTCATGCCGAGGGATGTGTTCGAGAAGCTACGCCTACCAATGGAGCCTACGGGAATATGTTTGGAGTTGGGAGACAACTCCATTCGCTATCCCTTGGGCATTGCCGAAGATGTACCCGTGAAGGTCGGACACCACTTCATCCCCGTCGACTTCGTTATGCTCGAGATGGGAGAGAGGGAGAAGCCGCCGCTCATCCTAGGGAGGCCGTTCCTCAAGACCGTGGGAGCTACTATTGATGTTGGCAAGGGGGAGATCATGTTCGACATTAACGGAGAAAGGAGTTCCTTCTAGTTCCGTCCAAGAATCGAGGCATGCAACATGATTGGAGTGAAGGGAGAACCAAAACAAACCGAGGGGCTGAAAAAGAAGAAGGAGCCGAAAAAAATGAACGTAAAGAAAATCAAAGAAGGTGTTGCATCCGTCAAGACAAATGAAGAGAAGCCGCCCGTGGAGATCAAAAAAATGACTAAGCCGACTAAGCCGGAAGACAAGCCCGTGCCCAAGATGGTGCGTAAGTGGGTACCCAACATTGCAACGCCCGCAAAGAGCGTTGATCCGAAGTAATCAAGTGAAGAAGTCTAGCTATAGACTATAAACGAAGCGCTAGGCGGGAGGCAACCCGTTTCGTCGAGTCAAGAATAAGCTACGGGAGGACAACCCGATTCCAGGTTTTTCGAGTATTTTTAATAATTTAGTTTGTGAGTTTTATTACGCAAAGACATTATACTTAGAAGTGGTTGAACAATATTAGAGACATGATTCTTGATTGAATGTTTGCTTTATCATAAACCCTTTGCATGAACCCTCCTATGTGCTTGATTGTTCTTTTCTTTTCGAGAAACCTCAACCAAATAATTTCAGAACCTAACTCAACCTTTCACCCTCATTATGGTGCTGAGGTTGACTTATTTTTCATGCTAAAACCACACGAGTAGAGCCATGATTTATATTTAGGTGTTAATAAAATTCAGCACGTGGTAGAACTCGCGTGAACCTAGAAATCAAACTTTTGGTTGGTTTTAAAAATCTATATCCTTGGTTTCTCTAGGATTAGAATTTTTCTAAGCCTATTCTAATTTTGTTTTATTCAAAATCTTTCTTATCTAGCCAAAATTAGAACCTAAACCTATGCCCCCATGATCAAGCCGGAAAAAGTCCGCTCTCAACCGATGAAGGCAAACTATACCGGTGAGACCGAAATCGACGTAGTCGAAAAATATTTTCGACTTACATTTGTTTTTAATGGTTTAAAAACTTCTATAAAATTATGTTTGAGCTCTTGCATGGCTCTAAAAAATATTTTAAATTTCGAATTAGAGGAGTGCTTAACCTTAAACACACCTTAATGGAGGCAATCTAGTTTGAATTAATCATGCGAGGCACCATTGGATTCCCTTTCATCAACTTTCACCAATTCCACATGCAAAGGACAAGCATGGTGGGCAGCAAGCATCAAATTTGCAGGAATTTCATGGTGGCATGTGAAGCAAATGGAGCTAGGGAGCATGTACATGACCCAAAGCATGGAGCATCAAGTTGAAGGACCAATAATGCAAGGAAAGGAGTGGACGAGAGCGTTTGGGCGGTGCAACTCGTGGAGCACGCGGGCGGGGAAAGTTGTAGAGGCAAAATGATCGTGCCGGAAGAAAGACGAGGCGGGGTGGTGCACCGAGGGACCCCGGGCCGGCCGGCCCGGGCCGGCCGGCCTCACCTACATAAGGAGCCACCCGGCTCCCGTTTTCTCGTGCAGCAAGCTTCCCTCTTCTTCCTTTGTTTGTGTGTTCAAGTTTGTGTGCTCAAAACCTCCGTAGACATAGCCAACCTTCCCAAGCTTGATAGCTCAAGAAAAAATCTACATCCTTAATCCACTCAAAGTCCACATCCGAAGCAAGGAGTTTAAGTGCCTAGTTACCGGTTGCAACCCGGAGTTTTAGTTGAAGAAAATAGTGCAGCAACCATGTGGAAGAAAACCACAAGTCTCTTCTCCAAGAAGAAGTGTTCATCGTCGTCCAAGCCGTCATCAACCACGTCTTCAAGGAGGCACTCGGTTCCGAGTCTCCCCGGAGCATGGAGACGGATACGGCACCACCGAGGAGGAACGATGCTCACCTCCTTGGTGGTATGAGGGCTGCAAGAAGCATGTCCATGAGGTTTACCGAACCTCATGGGCACACGGAGGAGCAGCCCGCGCCACCACGACAATCGACCTGTTCAACCGCGCCACCTCCTTACACCCCGACATACTCTTCGTACGGCTTCATCATCTTGTCGGCGGAGGAGGAGGAGAGGCTCTCTAATCTTGAGAAGAGGCTTGTGCCCAACGTCGAGTTCGATGACCAAGCACTCTACAGCTTGGGTTTTGGCACCGACATATACTATATGTTGGGGCACCTTGGATGGGTGCGGTTCTCCAACGAAGTATCGGTGGACACCCACTTGGGGTTCGCCTTGGAAATTTTAATGACTATTGCACCTATCCTTGATGATGATGGGGTGCAAAGCTTGTCATTCCGTTTGGAGGGAGTCCAACAAGTGGTTCCTTACGAGCACGTTAGGGAGCTGCTTGGATTCCACAAGGGAGCTCCGGAGAAAGTTGACGTGTCACCCGGCATGTTAGCGGGATTTTGGAATATGATCTCCGGAGAAGCCCATCAACAACGCAATTGCATCCGCAACCCCATTATCTGGATATTTCACTCTTGGATGTGCAAGAGGGTATTGGGGAGGATGAAGGAGACGAAGGTGACCGAGACGGAGTTGTATTGGCTCTACTCGGCTTTAATTGCCGGCAGCCAATAGACCCCTCTTACCTTATGATCAACCGTTGGTGTTGTGAAGCAACATCGGGGGCGGGTAATATTGGTTCGGGGTGCTACCTCTCCATGTTGGCCTTATCCTTACGGCCGGGGATCGCAAGGAACCCCGACCATTTTTTGCGTGGTACCTCTCTCGGCATTGAGTATTTGCGGCAAGGCAAATACATTAGTGGAGATGAGACAGGAGGTTATCGGTTGGCCATAGTGAACCTACCCCTTCCCAATGAGAGGCTTAGGATTTTCATCGAAGGGAGAGAAGATTGGTTGGAAGAGGGACTACTTGTCCCTGCAAGGAAGAACAAAAGAGGAAGAATCGTAGAGGAGGGAACATCCTCCGCACAAGCGAGTGGAGCACAACCCAATGTGCAACCATTCGGCGGGATCCCTCCTCCGCCAAGTTATTACGGAGGGCCACAAGAGCAAGCATGGGGGGGTGGTGCACCGGTACCCCCACCAAATTATGTTGTGCCCAATGCTAACTTCACGGAGTCCTACGCTCATCATCCCCAACCACAACAAAGCATGGCCATAATTGGAGGGTATGCTGCAAGAAACGCTCAAAACATCGCAGCCATCCAAGCTAACGCAGCTCAACTTGGTGAAGGAAATGCAAATATTGCCTTTGAGCTTGAACGCCCTCACCTTGTGGAGCCAAATCAATTCGTCGAGAGGAAATGTCCAATCATATTATGAGCAAGGGTATTATTATCAAGATCATCAACATCAACCACCGGCGGAGGACTAGAAGATTTAGGAACTTTAGTTTTCTTTTCTCTTCTTTTTCTCTCGTAATTTTCAGCTATGCTTATGTGTGTTTGCGTAGTATTTTCTGTTTTTATTTAAATTTCAGCAAGCATGTTTGTTTATTTTCAGTTTGTATTTCAACTTGATGTCATCATTAATAAAGACACCACCTTGATTATATCATTGGAAAAGTTACAAAATTCGTGCCATAATGATATATGATTAAAATTGCAGCTTTGTTCATCTTTGTAATTGATCTATGCATGTTTAAGCTAGTGCTCTCTTAAAAATACAAATCTGAATTTATTTAAATACTAGCCTAATTTTCAGCGGAGGTTATGATTAAAATAAAGACCCATAGTGTTTTATGTGCTCTCAAGTTATGAATAGATTAAAGATGTCTTTTATGCTCAAAAATATCGCTAACCTTGTCATAAATATCACTTGTGTGTTGCTCAACCTATCCAAAGCCTAATATATATTTGAGTGCATAAAACTTAGTGTACAAGATTTATTTTTGAGTGAGTTATTGCATGCCTTGATTTCTCTGGCCCGAGACTAAGAAGCTTGGTCATTCCATTTTTGCGTATCTATCTTTTTCCTAGCCTTTTATCCGTGCATTGTGTATCCCCGGATTGGAGATCTCACAAACTTCGCCGGTTATCCACCCTTAAACCAAATATCATCTTTTGTGATTACCTCCTTGACCACAACCTATCGTTGAGAATGGATCATCAATTCAAGGAAGATTGCAAGACGGTGCCGACATTGAAGATTTCAAGTATCTCTCCAAGGAAAAATACCCCGGTACCTACCTTATTTTTCGCCTCTTTGCTCGAGGACGAGCAACGTCTAAGCATGGGAGAGGAGGTAGGTACGGTGCAGTTTTAGAGTTCAAAAGCGAGTATTTAAAAAATATATATATATAATGACGAAAGAAAAAAATTCGGCGACGAACGTGACTTCCAAGGTGAAGGTCTCACAAGAAGAAAGAAGAGAAAAAAAAATATATATAATGAATGAATGAAAGAAAGAAAGAAAGAAAGAAAAGAATGAGAAATGTGAGAAAGAAAAAAAAATATGCGTAAAGTGAACTCCCCGGTTCTCTAAGAGTGCATTCAAGGCTTCAAGTTTAAAAAGATCCATTCTCATTTTCCAACCATGTGCAATCCGATAACGAGGACTTCCTTTGTGCCTCGAGATCACTCTTTGCCATTTGCACATGTCCACTCATCTAAAAGTGTGTGTATTTTCTCTTTCCCCTCCTTGATTTAACATTATTTTCCAATGACCTTTTTGACGAGTCTCGGTAAGACCATGAGAAGCTTGTCTTGTTTTGACAACACCTCATTTATAAAATCTTGTTAGGACTAAACTTTCCCAAAGCTCCATATAAAGCCTACCACATATATATGCTTGAGAGACAAGCGAGATGAGAGTTCATGAGCAATATGCAAGATGATTTAAATTTGTGAACTTGGTTTAGCTTTTCTTTGTGTCGTTCTTTATTTCAAAAATTCGAGATCTATTTTAAACTTTGTGAGCATGTTAATACTTGTGGGATAAGCTTAATAAGAATCTACCCTCCGTAGAGATGAAGGCTAGTACATTATGGAACTTTAATGAATTAAAATTTTGAGAGCATTATGTTTTCTCATGTATGATCAAGTGCAAAGTTTAAACATTGTTTGGCAATGATGATATCCATCGAAGGCTTACTCGAGGACGAGCAAGGTTTAAGCATGGGGGAGATGTTGACGGTGAAAATCCGTCAACCTAGCCATGAGTTTACCTTCGGTGTTGGCATGAGTTTTATACCTTATCCATTGGTACTAACCCCCGTGGTATAACAAGTTCACATGTGCATGTCGGTTTTGGAGTTTAATGTTTATGTAGGGTTTTAGTGTTGAATGCAAGACTTTCGGGATAAGTTCATCAAGCACCTCATGACAAGACCTTGAAGCCCCGTACAAGTCATGCAATGAAGCAAACTTAACTCCAAGAAGCCAGGGACTTGATCCGAGAAGACGACAGACTCCGAGGACCTGACCAGAAAAGTGCTGAATCTTGCAAGACAAGGAGTTGAGTCCAATTCGGAGAGAAATTGACGACATGGACCTACATGCGGAAGGGGGAAACATCCAGGAAGCAAGGGAACCGACGTAGAGCAAAGGAGGCCTCGGGGCCGGGCCTCCGGATGGGCCCAGTGCCTCGCCCGGGTCCGGTCGACCCGGCCCATCCGGGGCCCATTTGCCCCCTCCTTTGCCCTAGCCGCCAATCGGGCTATTTATAGCCCCCTGACCGAGAGCCACGCGAGAAGAATTCGTCATCGGCCGCCGAGGAGCAGAGAAGAGAGGGACACCATCTCGGAGAGGAGAGGGTCGAGCTAGTTGACTAGGGTTCCCCTAGCCGACGTGGGAACCTTGCACGGAAGACCACGTCGGAGTTCCCGAGCTAGAAGCAAGATCATGGAAGGATCCCGGTGGTGATCTTGTGTATGTATCATTGTTGTAGTTGAGTTATCAAGTTGAATCTTTTCCTAGCAATCAAGTGTTTCCTCGAAGATTTTGTTTTTCGATCGGCTTTGCTTATTCCAATTCTATTCTCGAGATAGATTACATAGGGTGTTCTTGTAGCCGCGGTGGCTAGAGGTACACGCCGGATCTTCCAAAAGAATCTCGACTTGTCTTTTGACTCGCCCTAAGCTCCCCGCATGAATAGTGATACGTTGTGACGGAATGGGGGTTAAGAAAGGCGGATGTTTTCGGATTTGGATGGGAAACCACGATTTAAAGAGGCTTCTATTAAGATTCAATTTGCTATTTCTTCTCTTGCTTGGAACTTCAACAAAAGGCTTACCCCAATCCCTCTAGATCGGTTTATCTACCCAATCTTACTTTGTTTTCTCTGGTCTTTAGTAGATTAGATTCGTTTCGTGTCTTTTACTTAGATGCATTAGGGTTTCTTTTATCGAAGATTGGAGTTACTTGGCTTTATTAGATTAAGTTTTGCGTCACACATTTGTTCCACGGATTCAATACCTTGGGTTCACCACTCGAGGGAAGAAGGGTCCCTTGACTACGACGGGAGACTTGTACGCTTGCAAGTCACAAACGAACTTTGATATAATTATTAACCGTCAACAAGGGGCCGATATCAACGCGCGGTTGGCCCAAGCACGCGAGCTCGAGGACAAGCTGGTGGATGAGTACGGACGGTGCGGTTGCTCCGCGCCTCCATGGCGGGGGAAGCCTCCGCGCGGCGAACGCGCGCGTGAGCTGGGCATACATGCCTGCGACCGCATTAACGCTGATTTCAACGTCGACAACCCGGATACGCCTCCGCGAGCGAGCCAAAAGCTCATCGCCGCGACGCTGCTGTGGGCCATGCCCGCCCCCTCGACACCCGAGGCGCGGAACCTGCACCGCGAGGCGCAGGCGCTCATCGAACAAGCGGCCGTCCATCGGGCCGAGAGCTCGGCGTCCCGCATCCGACAGCGGGGGGGACGCGCGGGACGATGGGGGCGCGCGGGGGTCCGAACCCCTCGGTACACATGGGTAGAGCGACGGAGCGCCCCGCCAACCCGGGGCGCACGCCGGCCAAGGAGCGGCTCCTCGACACAAGCGGGCAAGCACGAGACGGCGACGCCCACAATGTCATCAACGCTCGGCAGACGAGCAAAGCAGAGGCACGGGCGGCCGCAGGCTACCACCCCCGACGGGGTGGACGCTACGACAACGATGAAGACCGCTCGCCAACGCCGGAACCTCCGGGGACCCGCGTGTCTAGCCGGGAGATCCGCGCGGCGGCCTTTCCCCAGTGCTTCCGCCAGCCTACGACCATCGTCAAGTACAACGAGGAGACGGATCCCCGTGTGTGGCTTAACGACTACCGCCTGGCGTGCCAGCTGGGCGGAGCCACCAGTGACGAGGTCTTCATCCCAACCTCCCCCTGCACCTCGCCGACTCAGCCGGACATGGATCGAGCACCGCCGGCCGGCCCGCATCCACAACCGGGATGACTTGGTCCGCACGTTCGTCGGCAACTTCCAGGGCACGTACGTGCGCCCTGGAAACTCCTGGGACTTGCGCTCTTGCACCCAGAAGCCCGGCGAGTCGCTCCGGACTTCATACGGCACTTCTCCAAGCGCTGCACGGAGCTCCCAAGCGTGGCGCAATCCGAGATTGTGCACGCCTTCCTCGAGGGCACCACGTGCCGGGACCTCATGCGCGAGTTGGGGCGCGCCCGCCGCCTGACTCGAACGAACCGTTCGATATCGCCACCGGTTCGCCTCGGGCGAAGAGGCGGTGGGGGCGATCTTCGACGGCAAGAAGGGCAAGCGCACGGACGACGCGCCCGCGGAGGGCGCAAGTCCAAGGAGCTCCACCGGAAGGACAAGCGGGGCAAGAAGGGAAAGAAGCCGCGCCGCGAGGAGCGCGAGCAGGGACGCGACGGCAACGACGTCGAGGTCCTTGCTGTTGACCCGGCTCGACGGGGCCCTCGACCGGCCCCTCGAGGTCTGGGGGTGTTCGACGACATGCTAAAGAAGCCATGTCCCTAACACAAGACACCGGTGAACCACACCCTCGAGCAATGTGAGGACCATGTGTGGTTTGAGGACCGGTGGATGGTCGCTTCCTTGGGTGATGAGTGATTGACAATGTTGTGTGGACTGATTCTTGGCTAAGTAGTGCAGGTGGAGGTTGCGGCTTGACTCATGTTGGTGCAGGTGAAGAACAAGAGCGAAAGGTCGTTGCCGGTGAGGCCTCCAGGTGTGGAGAAGACAAGTAGGCTTCGTTCGAGGGACCCGGTGGCCAGTGGGGGTCAAGTGCGGGCCACATGGTGGCATGAACAACAAGATGAAGTCGTGGACGGTTTCTTGGTAGAGCCTCAAAACCAAGGGCGAGCCGAAACAACATGGGAGCCGAGTCATGAGTGGAGATTGGCGGAGGCTACACCGAGTTCGCGGGGGTTTGCGGTGGTTCACCGTAAAAACCACCGGGTTACTCGGTTGAGCCACAAAACCGAGGCCGAAGACTCGACGAGGAGGTGCGGCCACCCGGGCCGGTTCAACCGCCTAGGAGGGGCGGTCGGACCGCCCGAGGCCGGTCGGATTCCCGCGGCCGGTCCTAACCGCCCGTGGGGGGCGGTCCGACCGTCCCGGCCGTCGGCGCCGAGAAGCTTCAAAGCGGAGGACACGTGTCGGGATCGCAAGGCTTGCGTCGAGGCTAAGCGAGGTTGTGGTCGCCGGGCATCCGTCCGATGTTGAAGACATGAAGACTTCCAAATCCGCCCCCCGAGGGGCATGTATCCCTAGTTATTAGTGAAGGGTAGTTTAGTCTTTTGGGTGCCTCCATATATACTCATTGAATGGGTGGATGGCGGCCAACTCTTGAACCCTAGCTCAATTGTTTTTCCATTTTCGTTCTCCATTTTCCTTAGGATTTTAGAGGACTAGCTTGAGAGCTTCATGTGAGATCTAGAGAGAGGGATGGATGTTTGGGTGGGAAGCTAGACCTTGTACGAACCTTTCATGACATGTATAGATGGTTTGGCGTTGTTCATCATGGTGGTTTTCCCGTCTCTTTTGTGGTGATTTTCGGAGCTCTTTGTTGGCGGTGTTTTGAGGATGATTTCTTGGGGTTTTTGGTGGGTGTCACGTATGAGGTTCTTGTGCCTCTTTGGCTGGTGACTTTGCCCCCAGATCTCCTTTGAATCGGACTTGATTTGGTGGTTTCTCGAGTTGGGCGAGTTCTTGACCTAGAGAAGCGATTTCTTCGATTCCTCTTGATTGTGAACGTTTCGGTCGATTCCTTTGAGGTAGAGGTTGCCCGGAGGTAACCCGGCTATTCCCGAAGTTTTGCTGCAATCCGTGGAGTGATTCGGGAGATCGGGCGCGAGGAAGTCGAGGTTTGTCCCGCGGGTTCGTTTTCCGGAAGGGGGCGCCTAACCGCCCGCAGGGGGGCGGTCTAACCGCCCGGGTGTTTCCGGGTCGAAGTTTTGTTTCGCCGGATTTTCCTCTCGTGAGTTTGTTCGCCTTGATCGAGGGAGCGTCTAGGTGAAATTTGGGGTCGTTCTCGTGTAGTTTGCTAGGTGTTCTTGGTTGGAGTACGTTGCTCGGGTACGGGAGGTTAGACCGCCCCCGGTAGCCGGTCTAACCGCCCCTAGGCCCGTGGTGAAGTTTTGGTTTTTGCCAAGATTTTCCGGTAGCCGCATGGACCCGACCGAGAGATCTTTGTTTGTGAAACCGGGGTGAGTTTTGGTGCTCGGAAGAGGCGTTTCGGAGGATTTCTTGGTTACCGGTGGAGGCGGTCTAACCGCCCCCTATACCGGTCTAACCGCCCCCCTCCGGTTAGCCGGTTTTCGAGTTGTTTCCCCTGTCGTTGTTGCGTGTGTGTTGTGGTTGCTGGTAGTGTTTGGTCCTAGGACCGGTAGCACTCCGGTGGCTACGTGGTTTTGGCAAACGGAAGGTAGAAGTGCGGAGCGTGTGATTTCGGGGGTTCGACCGAGCTAGTTCGTCTTGTTGGAGTTTCAATCTCCCTCGAGAAGAATTTTTATCGGCTCCCATTCACTCCCCCCCTCTCTCGGTCGCCTAGTCGGTCCTTCAAGTGGTATCGAGCCGGTTCGGGTCTTTGTTGACTCTAACCGCCTAAGATCCAAGGATGGCGTACCGGGAATGGGGTTCGGGTCCTCCACACTTCGATGGCAAGAACTACCGGATGTGGAGCAAGCGGATGGGTGCTTTTCTCCGTGAAAAGGGTCGGATCCTTTGGGATGTCACGGTGGACACGGGATATGTCCCGGCCCGATGGACTTCCTCGCTCCGGATCGAGGGACGGATTCGACGCCAACAATAAGGCGGTCGACTACTTGTTTCGTGCTTTGTGTCGGCTCGAGTTCGATCGGGTGCACACCGAGCACTTGGCTTGTAGGATTTGGGTGGTGTTGAAGGAGGCTCATGTTGGGAACGCCCGTGTTCGAGCACGGATGTATGCGACCTACCGGAGAGAGTACGAGAACTTCACTCATCTCCCCGGTGAGTCCATCGATGCCTTGTTTCGCAGGTTCACGGTGGTTGTGAACAACATGAGGGCCAATGTGGACGTGCTCCCGTACGATGATCATGATAGAGCGGTAAAGCTCTTACACTCTTTGGATCGTACGATATGGGGCGGAAAGTTCGAGGCCATTGTGGAGTCGAGAGAGTATGACACTCGACGATGAATGAGCCGTTCTCGAAGCTCAAGTCGGCTGAGGTGGATAGGGGCATGACAGCCAAGATCGAGGGCCCGACTGACTCTCATAGTCTCGCCCTCGTCGGTGGTTTGAAAGGAAAGGCTAACACTAACCCATCCACCGGGATGTTTTCTTTGTCCTCTTTGATGTCTATGCCAGATGAGGAGTTCGACGTGCTTGGAGAGGACGAGCTGGCGCTCCTGACGAGGCGGTTCGAGAGGCTGCACGAGAACCGGGTGAACATGAGGAGGAACACGAGGACATGCTTCAAGTGCGGCAAGACTAGACACTATTTCGCCGAGTGTCCGAAGGTGAACAACCACGATAAGCACAAGTTCAAGGACAAGAGGAAGAAGTCCAAGAAGAAGGATCATGGACATGGGAAGAAGGCACGGTCTCGAGAGAAGATGAAGAGATCAAGCGACATCGAGTCCGATTCGAGGACACGTCTTCAAGCTCGAGTGATGAAGATGAAGAGGATGAGAAGAAGAGGAAGAAGAAGAAGAAGAACCTTGGCAAGTATCTCAACGGCCTTTGTGTGACGGGCCTAAGCCTCAAGGACGACTTCGCGGCATGGCTTGCGGTTCGAGCGACAAGAGAAGCTAGAAGGACGCCTCGGACTTGGATTCCGAGGATGAGGTATGTGATGAGCTCTCTTCTTTGCGCAAGGAGAATGAGGAGTTGGTTGACTTGCTTGATAATCTCGATCACATGCTTAGAGAGGCTATGAAGCTTAGGAAGGAGCTTAGATCTTTGCTCGAGGATGCTAGGACTAGAGTGGGCGAGCTAGAAACACGGGTTCTTGATAGCAAGCTTGAAATTGATTCGCTTAAGGCTAGCCCCGTTGTTTCGATGAAAATGATTGTGCTTGATTGCTCGCTTTGCTAGCCGACTTGGTCGATCTTAGGGAGAAGTATGCCTCCAAGTGTGAGGGACTAGATGTGCTTAGGGTTGAGTTGGCCGAGCTACAAAATCTAGACCCACTTTACTTGGTGCTTGCACTTCTTGCCCCGGTTTGCATGAGAAAATTGTTGAGCTTCGTTCTCGCATTGGTTCGCTAGAGGCTGATTTGAAAGTGCCTATTCCTACTTCTTGTTCTACATGTGAGTTGCATGCTATGAAGAATTTGGATCTTGCAAAATGTGTTGGTCGCTTGCAAGATGAGAATGATAAGTTGCGTGAAGCGCTGAGTTGGTTGTCGAGTCAAGAACCCCAGCTTGGTATGATGATTGCTAGCTGTAAGCGCTTTGATGGTTGGGCTTTGGGATTGGATAAGGTTGGTGAGGGCAGTGGTGAGAGAGAAAGGAAATTTGGGAATGTTTTAGTTCCACCACAACCCACACCCAAAGACAAGTTTGCATCCAAGCCAAACCAACCGAGAGAAAAACCGAGTGAGAAGGCAAGTGAAAAGCCTAGTGAGAAACCAAGTGGAGAGCCTCTCCCCAAGCCTAAGCCCAAACCAATCCTTTTCCATTGTGAGTTTTGTGGGAAGGATGGTCACAAGAGAGAGTTTTGCTATAAGAGAAAGAGAGAGGCGAGAATGGCTAAGGAGTGGGCGAACAAGGACGGTACCACCCTTCTCATGGTGTGCTTGAGCCTCGTATGCCACCGCCTAAGGGAAAGGGCTTTGTGCGTAAGGATCCGGCATGGGGATAGGGAGAAATCCCGTAGCCGCGGTGGAGGTCCGGAGAGGGCGGTCGGGCCGGCCCGGTTAGGCGGTCGACCGGCCCCCGCTCGGGGAAGGGCGGTCGGGCCCGCCCGGCTAGGCGGTCATA
Source organism: Cenchrus americanus (assembly GCA_947561735.1). Classification (NCBI taxonomy): domain Eukaryota; kingdom Viridiplantae; phylum Streptophyta; class Magnoliopsida; order Poales; family Poaceae; genus Cenchrus; species Cenchrus americanus. Next base: position 261,265,810 of record OX387241.1, on the reverse strand, counting down.
CCGGCCCTCCCCGGTTTCCCCCGGCGCTTCCGTTTTCGAGGTCGTGATGCTGGTGGTTTTAGTTCCTTTGGTCACGGTGCAGATGGTAGACACTTTGAGTCTGGTGGTGTTGAGTTTGCCGGACATTCTCCACCTCTTGATCAATACGAGTTTGGGAGAGGTCGCAGCTTTGAGTCTCAGAGGGGCTACGGACCACGTTTTCTTTTTCGTGGTACTCGTACTCCTCTAGTGAGACGGGAGTCGTTTTCCCATGGTGGTTCCGGGTTTGATAGGTTTGACAGGATGGATCGTCGTATTGATAGGCGGGGGTAGGATGAATGTTGCTAACCCTACTTTTGAGGAAATGGCCGGTTCATGGTTTCACATCTTTGGGACTAACCCCAGTGTTGAGTCATTTGCTCGTTCTCGCTCTTGGTTTTGAGTTGCAGGTGGGAGGCCCGGAGAACATTTGGTTGATGTCGGGGGTGGTTCTTCGGCTTCATATCCCGGTGGTGACATGGAGGTACATCACTTTCGGGGATGGTGGACAAGGATGAGGGAATTGTGAAGAAATGATAAAGGTAAGTGTATTTGTGACCTTTGAGTGTGTGGCCTTGGTCAAGCCACTTGGTTTGTTTTGCTCCTTCTCTATCTCATGTGTGTAGGGTGAGCTTTGTATGCTCTTTGGCCCTAGTGCATGTGTTTAGGGGGAGCTTGTGAGTTTTGTGCTCCTTTGCTCTTTTGCGGTGGTGTCGAGCCCTTTTTGCCTCCCCTCGAGGAGCCGGTCTTTTGTGAGCTTGGTGTGTGTGGTTGGTTTCCAAAGTTGGTGGTGAAGCTCCTTGTGTAGCATATGTATAGCTTTCCTTAGTGCATTCCCCGCATTTGGCATAACATATGTAACATGATGTATAGGCATCTTTGAATCTTAGGTGGCATGCATTTTGTATCATATGCATTTGTTAGGTAAAGCTTCTTCTATATATATTGTTCACCATGATGGGCTATATATGATCGTGTGAGCTAGTTTGGTATGCTATGGTTAGTTTGTCTTAGCTCTTGATGATCTTGATTTATATCCATGGTTGATGGCTATGTTTTTTTTTGAAAAATGTCACATATATGCTCTCTCATGTGTAAATGCCTTTATATGATCTTGACATGTTTTAGTGATTTAGCTATGCTTAATTTGTGGTTGGATAGCTAGTTTATTGATCATATGGGGCTAAAGGCTCATTTGCCATCATGAATGTTTAGCCCTCTTGCTTTATCTTATAGAGGGGCATAAGTTCCTTTTTGTCGCAAAGACATTTCATGTACCAATTATAAATCTGAAAATGAAATGAAAATGCTTGGAAAATATGCTCCCATGTCGGATGTGCTAAATTTAATTTGCTTTGGGTGCTAAACCGTTGCATGATGCCTAACAATGAGAAGTCTCATATAAAGAAGTAGGCACATGTCTTGGTGGCTTTGACATGACATGAGGTGCTTGTGGGTGTTTGTGATGGTCTTATGATTAGAATGTTTGTCCTAGCATGAAGTTTGTGTGGCTTTGCCATTTTGATATGTTTTGCTCATGTTTAGGTATTTGCTAATGAGAGAGTAACTTTTCGCAAAATTACTCAAATCCTTTTTAGCCTTGTCCAATGGTTGTGAAACTTGGTGATCACGCGAGCTTAAGGTCATTACGAACCCGTAGAGTATCTAACTTGCTCATTTGGACTTGTGTAGATCCTTGTGATGAATTTTGTATATTTGAGAAGCTATATGTTGAAACTTTTCGCATTTTGCCTTGATTCATGCATTGTCAACAAGGGGGAGAAGTTTGTGCATGTTTTGGGCACCTGGGAGCTAATGGAAGGTGTCCAAAGTGGTTCGGCAAACTTCAGAGAAGTTTTTGCAGGGCGGTCACATGGGGCGGTCTAACCTCCCGGGGGGCGGTCACATGACCAGGGGCGGTTTTACCGGCTTGTGCGGCGGTTTAACCGCCCTATGCAGTGTGAGCTTGGTTTGCTCTTTGTCATGCATTTCCAAGTGACCTTCTCGCATGCATTGGTTCAGGGGGAGTTTGCATATGTGCAGGGGGGGCTCTTTGTGGTGTTCGAGCTTTGGTTCGGTGGTTTGCGCTCTTTGTTTGAGCATGGTTTTGTCTCGGATGTGTCGAGCCGTTGCCCTTGCCTAACGGGTCCGAGACTTGTTCCCAAGTGATCTTGTTCTTTGCCTTTCTTTGGCTTTTGATCACTTGTTGGAGTTTTTCTTTTAGTAGTTTCTTTTTTTTTCTTTTTATCTTTGGTTACAAATCATGTGTGTTGTCAATGCACTCATCAAGGGGGAGATTGAGGACCATGTGTGGTTCGAGGACCGGTGGATGGTCGCTTCCTTGGGTGATGAGTGATTGACAACGCTGTGTGGACTGATTCTTGGCTAAGTAGTGCGGGTGCGGGTTGCGGTGTTGACGGTGAAAATCAGTCAACCTAGCCATGAGTTTACCTTCGGTGTTGGCATTAGTTTTATACCTTATCCATTGGTACTAACCCCCGTGGTATAACAAGTTCACGTGTGCATGTCGGTTTTGGAGTTTAATGTTTATGCAGGGATTTAGTGTTGAATGCAAGACTTTCGGGATAAGTTCATCAAGCACCTCATGACAAGACCTTGAAGCCCTGAACAAGTCATGCAATGAAGCAAACATAACTCCAAGAAGCCGGGGACTTGATCCGAGAAGATGACGGACTCCGGGGACCCGACCGTAAAAGTGCCTGAATCTTGCAAGACAAGGAGTTGAGTCCAATTCGGAGAGAAACCGACGACATGGACCCGTATGCGAAGGGGGAAACATCCGGAAGCAAGGGAACCGACCTCGGCAAAGGAGCCCGCGGCCGGGCCTAAATGGGCCCGTGGCCGGCCGGCCCCGGGGCCGGTCGGCCCAGGCCCATTTAGGGCCCAAATCCGTCCTCCTTTGCCCTAGCCGCCAATCGGGCTATTTATAGTCCCCTGACCGAGAGCCACGCAGGGAGGAAGTCGTATTCCGCCGCCGAGGAGCAGAGAAGCTTGAGGGACACCAACTTGAAGATGAGGGTCGTGCTAGTTGTCTAGGGTTTCCCTGGCCGACGTGGGAACCTTGCATGGAAGACCACGTCGGAGCTCCGGAGCGAGGATCAAGATCGAGGGAGGGCCCCGGTGGTGATCTTGTTCATGTAATCATTCATGGTGAAGTTTGTAAGTGAATTCGATTTCTAGCGATCAAGTGCCTTCTCGATGATTTTGTTTTCTTCTTGGTTTTGCTTCTTCTACGATCTATACTTAAGATAGATTACATAGGGTGCTCTTGTAGCCGCGGTGGCTAGAGGTGCATACCGGACCGGCCAAGTGATTTCAACTTGTTCTATCGAACTCGCCCTAAGCTCCCCGCATGAATAGGGATACGTTGTGACAGAACGGGGGTCTCGAAAGGCGGATGTTTTCGGAGTCGGATGGGAAGGCCACGATTTAAAGATGCTTTTAATGAGATTCGCTTTGCTATCTTCATCTATCTTGTTTGGAGCTACAACACAAGCATGATCTAGATTCTCTAGATTGGTTATCTCTTGCTTTCTCTTGCTACCTCTTTAGTAGATTAGATTAGATTTGTTTTCTTTATGAGTTAGTAGATTAGATGCAACTTACCTTCATAAGATAGCTTACCTTGCTTTACTAGATTGAATCCTTGCGTTGCACATTGTTCCACGGATTCGATACCTTGGGTTCACCACTCGAGGGAAGAAGGGTCCCTTGACTACGACGGGAGACTTGTCCGCTTGCAAGTCACAAACGAACTTTGATACAACTATTAACCGTCAACATGCGGCTTGACTCGTGTTGGTGCGGGTGAAGAACAAGCGCGAAAGGTCATTGCCGGTGAGGCCTCCAGGTGTGGAGAAGACAAGTAGGCTTCGTTCGAGGGACCCGGTGGCCAGTGGGGTCAAGTGCGGGCCGCATGGTGGCATGGACAGCAAGATGAAGTCGTGGACGGTTTCTTGGTAGAGCCTCAAAACCAAGGGTGAGCCGGAACTACGTGGGAGCCGAGTCATGAGTGGAGATTGGCGGAGGCTACACCGAGTTCGCGGGGTTTGCAGTGGTTCACCAGAAAACCACTGGGTTACTCGGTTGAGCCACAAAACCGAGGCCGAAGACTCGACGAGGGGGTGCGGCCACCCAGGCCGGTTCAACCGCCCAGGAGGGGCGGTCAGACCGCCTGAGGCCGGTCAGATTCCCCGGGCCGGTCTAACCGCCCAGGGGGCGGTCCGACCGTCCCGGCCGTCGGCGCCGAGAAGCTTCGAAGCGTAGGACACGCGTCGGGATCACAAGGCTTGCGTCGAGGCTAAGCGAGGTTGTGGTCGCCGGGCATCCGTCCGATGGTGAAGAAATGGAGACTTCCAAATCCGCCCTCGAGGGGCATGTATCCCTAGTTATTAGTGAAGGGTAGTTTAGTCTTTTGGGTGCCTCCATATATACTCATTGAATGGGTGGATGGCAGCCAACTCTTGAACCCTAGCTCATTTGTTTTTCCATTTTCGTTCTCCATTTTCCTTATGATTATAGAGGACTAGCTTGAGAGCTTCATGTGAGATCTAGAGAGAGGGATGGATGTTTGGGTGGCAAGCTAGACCTTGTACGAACCTTTCATGGCATGTATAGATGGTTTGGCGTTGTTCATCATGGTGGTTTTCCCGTCTCTTTTGTGTTGATTTTCGGAGCTCTTTGTTGGCGGTGTTTTGAGGATGATTTCTTGGGGTTTTTGGTGGGTGTCACGTATGAGGTTCTTGTGCCTCTTTGGCTGGTGACTTTGCCCCCAAATCTCCCTTGAATCGGACTTGATTTGGTGGTTTCTCGAGTTCGGCGAGTTCTTGACCTAGAGAAGCGATTTCTTCGATTCCTCTTGATTGTGAGCGTTTCGGGTCGATTCCTTTGAGGTAGAGGTTGCCCAGGAGGTAACCTAGCTATTCCCGAAGTTTTGCTGCAATTCGTGGAGTGATTCGGGAGATCGGGCGCGAGGAAGTTGAGGTTTGTCCCGCGGGTTCGTTTTCGGGAAGGGGCGGTCTAACCGCCCGCGGGGGGCGGTCTAACCACCCCGGGTGTTTCCATGTCGAAGTTTTGTTTCGTTAGATTTTCCTCTCGTGAGTTTGTTCGCCTTGATCGGAGGAGCGTCCGGGTGAAATTTGGGGTCGTTCTCGTGCGGTTGCTAGGTGTTCTTGGTTGGAGTTCGTTGCCGGGTAAGGAGGTTAGACCGCCCCCGGTAGCAGGTCTAACCGCCCCTAGGCCCCCGTTGAAGTTTTGGTTTTTGCCAAGATTTTCTGGTAGCGCATGGCCCCGACCGCAGATCTTTGTTGGTGAAACCGGGGTGAGTTTTGGTGCTCGGAAGAAGCGTTTCGGAGGATTTCTTGGTTACCAAGAGGAGGCGGTCTAACCGCCCCCTATACCCGGTCTAACCGCCCCCATCCGGTTAGCTGGTTTTCGAGTTGTTTCCGCCGTCGTTGCTGCGTGTGTGTTGTGGTTGCTTTGGTAGAGTTTGTTCCTAAGACCGTAGCACTCCGGTGGCTATGTGGTTTTGGCAAACGGAAGGTAGAAGTGCGGAGCGTGTGATTTCGGGGGTTCGACCGAGCTAGTTCGTCTTGTCGGAGTTTCAATCTCCCTCGAGAAGAATTTTTATCAGCTCCCATTTACTCCCCCTCTCTGGTCGCCTAATCGGTCCTTCACAATGCAACTTGCTCAAGCGGTTCTATGGCCGCGCCGCTACGAAGGACGCCGAAGCCAAGAAGGACGGGGTGATGGTGACGCCGGCGGCTTCCCCGTTGTGGAAAACGTGTTCCTCATCTTCGGGGGCCGACCGTCGACATGTCGAGCCGCCAGCGCAAGAGGGAGCGGCACTAGGTTCTCGCCGCGGAGAAGGCGCCTCCCTCCTTCCTTGACTGGTCGGAGCATGCCATCACCTTCAGTCGTGAGGATCACCCGAACTGCATCCCCAACCCGGGCCGCACCCACCGGTGGTCGACCGGTCATTGGGAACGCGCGGTTCTCAAAGGTCCTAATGGACGGAGGCGGCGGCCTCAATATCCTCTACGCGCACACGCTACGCTGCCGGGGATCGGGTTGGACCGAGCCGCGGCCCGGCCACGACGCCGTTCCATGGCGTCGCGCCGGCAAGCGCGTCCGGCCCCCCTCGGGCGGATCGACTCGCTCGCTTGGTTCGGCACTCCGAGCAACTACCGCAAGGAGATGCTCACCTTCGAGGTGGTGGGGTTCAGGGGTGCGTATCACGCTATACTTGGGCGGCCCTGCTACGCCAAGTTTATGGCTGTCCCCAACTACACCTACCTCAAGATGAAGATGCCGGGAGCGAACGGAGTCATCACCGTGGGCTCGTCCATCGAGCACGCCTTCGACTGCGACGTCGAATGCGTGGAGCACGCGGAAGCACTAGCACTGGATGAAGCGCTGGTGACCAACTTGGAGAAGATGGTCAACGAGGACCTCGACTCCACCACCAAGCACGCGGCAACTTCGAGGTCGCGGAGCGGGAGCCAAGGAAGTGCCCCTCGACCCCGCCGCCCCCGAGGGCAAGGCGTTGAGGGTCAGTTCTACCCTCGACCCGAAATAGGAAGTGGTGCTCGTCGACTTCCTCCGCGCCAACGCTGACATCTTCGCGTGGAGCCCCTCGGACATGCCAGGCATCCCGAGGGAGGTCGCCGAGCACTCCCTTGACATCCTACCTCACTCCCGCGCCGTGCAGCAACGGCTCCGCCGCTTCGACGAGGAGCGGCGGCGGGCGATCGGAGCGGAGCTGCGGAAGCTCCTCGAGGCTAGGTTCATCGAGGAAGTGTTCCACCCTACATGGCTAGCCAATCCTGTACTAGTAAAGAAAAAGAATGGGAAGTGATGGATGTGTGTAGACTACACTAGTCTTAATAAAGCATGTCCAAAGGTTCCTTTTCCTTTGCCACGTATCGATCAAATTGTTGATTCGACCACCGGGGCTGAGCTACTTTGTTTCCTTGATGCCTATTCCGGGTACCACCAAATCAAAATGAAGGAGTCCGACTAGCTCGCGACTTCATTCATCACGCCGGTGCAACGTACCAACGGTGCATGCAGCACGTTTTCGGAGACCACATCGGGCGAACCGTCGAGGCGTACGTGGACGACATAGTCGTAAAAACCAGGAAGGCGGACGACCTGGTCAGCGACCTCGGCATCGCGTTCGGCCGCTGCGGGCCGGCGGGGCGGTAAAACCGAAACCCGAAAAATGTGTCTTTGGCGTGCCGTGGGGCATGCTTCTAGGATACATAGTCTCCCGGCGAGGCATCGAGGCCAACCCCGAAATGGTTGCAGCCCTTGAGTGAATGGGTCCGATTCGGGACCTCAAAGGGGTACAAAGGGTGCTGGGGTCCCTTGCCGCCTTGAGCCGCTTCATCTCACGGCTCGGCGAGAAAGTCTTGCCCCTCTACCGCCTCCTCAAGAAGCACGAGCGCTTCTCCTGGACTGCCGAGGCCCAGGATGCGCTTGACAAGCTGAAGGCGTCCCTGACCCATGCCCCAATCCTCACACCACCGCAAGACGGCGAGCCCCTGTACCTATACATGACTGTGACCACCCAGGTGGTCAGCGCCGTGATCGTGGTGGAGCGAACGGAGGAAGCGCACGCCCTGCCAGTTCAACGGCCAGTGTACTACATCAGCGAGGTCTTGTCCGATACCAAGGCGCGCTACCCTCAAGTCCAGAAGCTGCTCTACGCTGTGGTCCTCGCGTGGCGCAAGCTTCACCACTACTTCGAGGCCTACCCTGTCACGGTGGTTTCCTCCTTTCCACTAGGAGAGATCATCCGCAATCCAAACGCAGCGGGCAGGATCGCCAAGTGGTTGGTGGAGCTGATGGGCGAAACGCTCGCCTGCGCTCCACACAAGGCCATCAAATCCCAGATCTTGGTAGATTTCGCTGCTGAGTGGACGGACACGCAGTTGCCGCCGCCGCATCCGAGGCGAGTGCTTGGACTCCGTACTTCGACGGCTCAGTGATGAAGATCGGGGCGGGCGCGGGCCTGCTCTTCGTGTCACCCCTCGGGGAGCACATGCGGTACGCAGTACGCCTCCATTTCCCTACCTCAAACAATATGGCTGAGTATGAGGCCCTTCTCTGCGGCCTCAAGATCGCCATCGAGATAGGCGTCAAACGCCTCGACGTACGGGGAGATTCGCAGCTCGTGATCGACCAAGTCATGAAAAACGCGAGCTGCCACGACGACAAGATGGAGGCATACTGCAAGGCCGTGTGGGCCCTCGAGGACAAGTTCTACGGCATTGAGCTTAATCACGTGCCCTGCCGGTACAACGAGGAGGCGGACGAGCTTGCCAAGATCGCGTCGGGGCGGATCACTATCCCCCCGAACGTCTTCACCCGGGATATCGCCCAACCATCCGTCACCCTCGAGCCGCACCCCTCGAACCACACGGAACCCTCGAACGAGGCGTACGTGCTCTCCCTCCTCGAGGGGTACGGCGCCGGCGAGGCCGAAGTTATGGATGTCGAGGCGGCTCCCGGCGGGGCGGACCGGCGCGACAAGGGGAACTCCCCCTCGGACCGGTCCGAGGCCAGGCGCATCGGCAGGATGGCTAAATCTTTCGCCCTCGTCAACGACGAGCTGTACAAGTGCGCCGCTTCCGGCATCCTGCAGCGATGCGTGCCCATCCCCCCGAGGGGCGCGAGCTCCTCCGGGACATTCACGCGGGCATCTGCGGCCACCATGTCGAGCCCCGCACCCTCGTAGGCAACGCGTTCCGCCAGGGCTTCTACTGGCCCACCGCGGTCGTCGACGCCAGCGGGATCGTGCGCACCTGCGAAGGGTGTCAGTTCTACGCCCGTAAATCCAACCTCCCTGCGCACGCCCTGCAGACCATCCCCATCACATGGCCTTTCGCCGTATGGGGACTGGACATCGTCGGGCCCTTGCGGAAAGCGCCCGGCGGCTTCACCCACCTGTTGGTCGCAATCGACAAATTTTCCAAGTGGGTAGAGGTGCGCCCCATTACGAATCTCAGGGCAGAGCAAGTGGTGACGTTTTTCACGGACATCGTCCATCGCTTTGGAGTGCCAAATTCCATCATCACCGACAACGGGTCCCAGTTCACGAGCAGGAAATTCCTGGAGTTTTGAGATAAATTCCACATCCGTGTGGACTGGGCAGCTGTGGCACACCCACAGACCAACGACCAAGTAGAGTGTGCCAATGGCATGATCCTACAAGGCCTCAAGCCCCGGAATTTTCGACCACCGAACAAGTCCGGTCGAAATGGCTCCAGAACCGCCCTGCGGTCGTGTGGAGCCTAAGGACCACCCCAAGCGAGCCACCGGGTTCACCCCATTCTTTCTAGTCCATGGCGCGGAAGCCGTCCTCCCCACGGACTTAGAATATGGTTCACCAACCAGCCCGGCGGGCCTCGTGGCCTTGATGCACTCCACGAGATACCAGCAGTCCCTAAGGCGTTACCAAGCTCGAAAGGTGCGTTGGCGGGACTTCAGCGAGGGGGATTTGGTCCTAAGGCTATGCCAAGACAACCGAGGACGCTACAAGCTATCACCTCCGTGGGAGGGACCCTACGTTGTGGTAAAGGTGCTCAAACCCGGCACGTACAATCTGGCCAACGAGGACGGCGAAGAACTCACCAACGCTTGGAACATCCAGCAGCTACGTCGCTTCTACCCCTAGCTAGGATTTCCAAGTCTTCTATTGTAAATTACATGCCCAACACCCCAGTTGGCAACGAACATGTAAATATCAACAGGTCAATAAAAAGGGCAACTCGGCTTTCCCCTGAAACCCAAGTCACCCTCGGGGGCTACTACAGGGGGGCATCCCCCCCCCAAAAAAATGGTCCCATTTTTTCGCAAAAAACATACACGCGCTAAGTATGGTTCGACCTTAGCCTCGAGCAAAATTCAGGCAGGGCATGGGTGGCCTAGCAGAAAGGATGCGCAAGCCAGAGATAGCCTACGCCTCCACGGGGATACGACCCTTCTCTCTTGCCTCCGGCCCAGCAGGCCGCTTGCGAAAACCGAACTCCTCTAACTCGAATTCACCCAGGCAAAGGAAGAAACAAAATAGCGCGATAAAACAACAAGCACCATCCACTTCCACAAACGTTTGAAACAAAATGTTTGATCATTTACATGGCCACGTGGCCCATATACTAACATACAAATAAAAAGGGCCTGGCGCCCAGCAATCTTCAGGCTTGAGGAGCATCAGCGTCAGTGGTGTCCGGAAACAGGAACTCCTCGAAGGCTTCGGCGAGCGCCCCGGCGGCATCAGCGGCTAGCGCGTCCGCGTGCTCCACCGCCACCTCATCCTCGATGCCCTCCGGGACGATATAGCCTTCCGCCACGGCTTCGAAGTTGATCTCATAGTGGGACCGCACCACCCCGAGAGACTTCTGGACGCCAAGGCACAGAGCGCGGCGCATGTGCCCAGAGACGTGCCCGCCGAGGGCGCGCAGTCGAATGGCCAATGAACTTCCATCCTGCGCCTCGCCCTCCTCCACGGCTTGGCAGGTCTCGAGGGCCGCGGAACGCAGCTCCACCAACTCCCGCTCGGAAGAGTTGTAGGAGGCCTGCAGCGCCTCGGCCCGGTCGGTCGTGTGCCCCAGCGCGGTGCGCAGGCCTGAACGTTACTAGCGAAAGAAATCAGAAGGGGAACGAACCCTCGAAGGAAAGATCAGCAAAACAAAAGACGAAACGACAACCTACCTTCAACCTGCTTCTTCTCCACCTCGAGAGAACGACGCTCGGCCTCGACCGCTTGCTGCAGGCTGACGACGGTAGCGCCCTGCTCCTTGAGGGACAGCTCTTGATCCGCACTCGTAATGTTGAGGGCTACCAGCTCACCCTCGAGCTTTGAGACATCAGCGTCCCTCTCCTCCAGCGACTTCTGCGCCGTCTCGCGAGCGGTACGCTCCTGCTCGAGCGGCCGACCCATTGTCGGCAAGAGCGGTTCGCTCTCGCCGGAGCCGGCCCTCGACCTCCCCGGCGGGCGGCGCGCCTCCTCGCCGGAAGCCGCTCCTCCGCCGTGAGAAGCACGGCGGCCTTGGCGTCGAGGGTGGTCTTCAACTCGTCGGCCTCCTTGGCCTTCTGCTCAGCTGCGCACGCCCTCTCCTCGGCCTGGCTCTGCTGGGCCTGTGCCTCCTGGAGCCACGTGCGGAGCTCCCGATTGTCAACCCTGACGGTGCTCACCTCTACCTACCAGTTGGACGCCACCGTGCGCACCTTCTCCAAATCCTCCCGCACCTGCTGCAGTGCCTCATCCTGATCGATGAGGGTCGTGCAAATCCGCTCGAGGGTGGGAGGGTGTGCCGCGGCCTGCCGCTCGTACTCCAAGGGCCGATCGCGTAGGGCCTCCGTCCGGTACGACAGCCAACCATCTTGGGTCCCCAAGGCGTCCGCGAGCGCGTCGAAGGCGTCACGCTGCTCCCGGAGATGGCGGAGCTCGGCACTCATCTGGTCGAAGGCGCCATACTTGTCGCGGGCGCGGTTCTCAAGCTCCTGTCGCCAACAGATCAAAACCAGTAAGTGTCGCGCTGCAAGAAACAAACACGAAGATGATGAAATTGAAGAAAAAGGGCAACAGTGCCTCACCTGGAAGACGCGCCATGCCGGGCCGCCGTGGATCCGCAGCGCCTCGTTCAACACCCATTTGAGTGCGGTGCCGTGGTTACGGAGCTCCCCCCACAGCTTCTGCTCCTCCTGAGCATTGGCGAAGGCGGGCGGCTCGTCGACGCGCCCCTCTCCCGAAGCAGAGCGGCCGGCGCGGGAAGAAGAAGCCTCGGCGCCGTGGCCTCGGCCCCCGGCCACCATGTGGCCGTCCCACCGCCTCACGAGCGCCCCCTCCTGGGACTCGGGGGATGGCATGGGCAGGTTCACCCACTGGTCCCACCCGGGCGGTGGGGCGTCGTCGTCCGGGATCTCCACCACCATCGCCTGGGAGCTGCCGGCGAGCGCGGGCTCTGCCCGCGCCCCCACCGCCGCCTCCGAGCACGCCTCCGTGGCCGCGGTCTCCCACCGCGGCGCCATGGCCGCCGCCTCCGGCCTCGTCTCGGCGGCCGCGGGCGCCGGGTGGCCCTCCACGGTAGACGCCGCCGGCAATGCCGCCGCAACCGGCGCCGCCCGCCGTGCCTCCGCCTCCGGCCTTGCCTGCCGCGACCACCGCCCGCCGCGCCTCCACCATGACCGGTGCCCGCCGCTCCTCGACAGCGTCGGCCGCGGCTCGGCGGTGAGGCTACCGGCCGTGGTCTCGAGGCCTCGGCTGCACCCTGCGAACTCGCGCTCGCCGTCGCCGCCTCACTCGCCCCCGGCCGTGGCGCCCTTGACTAACGCCGCCGGGTAGGGACGGACGCATCTGCCCTCAGCACCTTGGCTGGTGCGAGGGGAGGCACAGTTGGCACCACCCTGCGGAGATGCAAACAAACTGTCAGATTCCCGCCTGACGGGCACACAACCCCTCGAAAGACGATCCCTTACATCGAGGAGGAGAAGGAGCACTTCCTCTTTCTCGAGGTCCCCGTTGACGTTGCGGGTGCGGCCGGCACGACCGCCGCCGCACCTCCGGTCATCTCCACCGCGTTCGCGGACCATCTCCTCTTCCTCCGAGCCGCGTTGGTGCCTCCGTGGCCTGCGCCGCCTCCGTCATTGATTGCATGGTGGCGGGCGCCCCCGCGCCCGCCCCAGGCGATGCCACTGTTGCCACCGGAGCCGGCTCCGGCGACGGGGGTGCAGGCTCCCACCTATCGGGGAGGCCTGCCCCCTAACCTTTTCCTCTTCTTCCTCCTCCTCGTTCGATGACGAGTATTCCTCGGTCCCCGGTGAGGAGAGCCCCTGCTGCTCGTGCAGCCGGAACTCCTCACTCCTCCGCTCGCGACACTTCCGATGTCGCGTCGCACGCTCCTTGCGGGCCGCCCGCTCCCGCTCTCGCTATTGCGCCGCGCGCGGGAGCGCGCGGGAGCGGGGGGTAGGCGGCTCAGACTTCACGGCGCTCACCCGCACCATCTGCGGGCAAAGCATTAAATGCGTCAACAACTCGGAATACTGGCGAAACTGGGAATGAAATCAATAACTCATCTCACCAGCGGGCCGGTGGGCAGCATCTCAAGATCCCACAAGGCCTTGTCGGCAGCGACCGCGATTTCGCCAGCGCGACGGGGTCCGCGTCCCCGGTCATCTGGTAGATGCAGAGCGGCCTCTCCATCAAGGGGACGATCCGCTGGTGGTGGAGGTGCGCGAGGACAACTTCCGTAGTCAACCCGCGGCCCGCCAGATTCCTCAGTGCGGCCAGGAGCGAGTCCAACCGCTCCCGGTGGCCGGGGCGGGGACACCCCGTGGTACCAGGAGGCGGGCCTCTCCCGGAGCACCAGGCCGGTGTAGGGGGGGAGGCCGGGCTCGGCGTTGCGGAGGTAGAACCACCCCCGCTCCCAGTCCGCGTTGTTGGTTGTCATCGTGCTGGGGATGTAGTCGTCCTTGCGCTGGCTCCGCACGGCGAGCGACATGCCGCCGGCACGCACCGCGCGGCGGGTCCTCGTCTCCGTCGTCGGCAGCGTGTACAGCTCCGCGCGGAAGAGATGAACCCAGAGATCCCAGTTCACCGGGATCCCCAGGAAGCCCTCGCAGACGCCAACGAATGTGGCCGCCTGCGAGATCGCGTTTGGCGCGAAGTTGTGGAGCTCCACGCCGTAGTGGTGGCAGAGGGCCCGCATGAAACGGCTCGCCGGCGCCATGAAGCCGCGCTCATGGAAGCGGACGAAGCTGACCACGTAGCCGCGCGGAGGGTTGGGCGCTCGCTCCCTTTCCGACGGCACGATCCACTCGGCCTGCCGTCCATCCTCGTTCGCCGCTAGCTGACCACCGGCTACCAGCTGGTTCAGGGCCAGCGGTGTCACCGTCGAGCGCTCCCACGCCAACGGGTCGACGATGATGAGAGGCTGCTGGGGCGCCATGCGAGCGGGCAAAGAGGCGAAAGACAAGGAACAAGAAGAGCTCTGAGCGGAGAGAGACGCAATGGCGAGAGCGGCTCGGGGGCTAGTGCTAGAAGCAAAGGTAAAAACCGCCCTTACCCCTCCCATTGGATTTATAGGCCGCGGGCGTGCTCTCTGGAGCGCACGCCCCGCGCGCATTAACTGCAGATGGAATATTCCCTCGCTGACGAACGGGCCCCACCATGACTGCGGCAGTCACGCAACCGCCCACAAGCCATCATCACGGCGCGGTAACCGAGAGGCCGTGGCAGGCGGTCACATCCGCCTGCCCACTCCGCCCACTACGCGCACGGCCGCAGCGCCTGAAAAGGCGCGCCCGCGGCGCGAGATTACAGTCGCGACTGCGAGCATTTAATGGCCCTGTCTCGTACTGAGTAAGGAAGACCCTCGAAGCGGCCAGAGCCCCTGGCTCAAATTAATACGACCCTCGGAGGGTGCAAACATTGACCAGTGGCCTCGAAGGCCGTTTGAAATAAACAGGCACCACAGGTGCCCTCGATTCACCAGTACTACTGATCAGCGGTTCGGGGCTGGCGCGGCCAGGGACCCTCGAAACCAGCAGATGCGAAAAACGGGGGGACCGGGGCGTTACCCCCGCATGGCCCTACGATCGAGGTTCGAAGCCTGACCCTCCACGGGTTCGAACAGGCGCCCCGCATCACCGCAGTCGGGGACGATGAGGGCACGCGCATTCGAGCCTTTCCTCGAGCCCACCGGCTCACGGGTGCCCCACATGTCGTGTTCGAGAGCTAGCGAGGGCAGCTAGCCGGGGGGATCCCACCGAGGGAGAGCTTCGCACCCTCGGTCCCTAGCGAATGGGATCGAGCCCCGGCTAGCAAACCCACGCAAGTGCTTTAATGGACGCGTCTCCGGACCGCGCAACCTACCCTTATCGAACGGGGCATGGGCGTCACTTGAACCACCCGCTAACAGCTCGACGAGGAATCCACAATCCGCGACCCGATCGATGGGGGTTGCGGAAACCTCACCCTCCGTCCCGCGGAGGGACGACGAGGGCGCGTTTGAAAAGACGGAGAGCTCACCCTGATCGCCTTGAATGGGCCTAGGCTCGGGGGCTCGACGCACGACTACACCTCCTGGGTTGCACTGGCTGCAGACAGTGCCAGTTGCGCGTGCGTCACCGAAGCCAGCTGAAACATCGCCGCCACTGGTTGGAATATGCACCACGCCCACTGACCAATTCCACGGTAAAAACCCCTACATGAGCATTAACGCTCTGCAGGGGCTTCGGGGGGCTAGACCCGCGGGTCCGCTGCCACGGCCCCACGGAAAGCATTAGCAACCAGGGGGGAAGAATGTCCTATCGGTAGGCTTCAGCATCTGCGGGAGCCTGGCCGGCAAACCCGCAGATGCTCGGGGGCTACTATCGGAGACAGCCCTGAGGGTCCCCTAAAACAACCGGGGAAATCCTGCTTAAAACCTGCAAAACACCAAAGCAAAACACCTCCCACTTAAGCACACACGCAGGGCACGGCCCACACTACGGTGGTCCCCGCGGCCCACCGGAGTGGCCCACCCAAAGGCCCCCTCGAGCAGGTTCCGCCTCACTCGAGGGCAGGTTCCGCCTCACTCGAGGGTTCGCCTCCGCCTCGCTCGAGGCTCCCTCGCGCACACGCTCGTTCCCGCACGCGGGTACGGACATTTAATGCTCTGGCACGGCAGGGCGGCGCCATCATGTGCCTGGGAATCATGCCCCGGCGCTGTTGCGCCAACTCCCTAGGGGGAACCCATCCCCGCCACTGTGGGGGACTGTGCGACATGGCCAGTGTCAGCTCCGTGGCAATGCGCCTCCTACTCTCGTACGGCTAACGCGTCACGCCCTCGAAGGGGGGCCGGCCACACCCTCAAACCACTTTCACGTGAACCTGCAGGGCCAAATCATGATGCTAGGCCGGCAGGACGCCATCCCCGCCACTGTTGGTCCTATGCGGCGACCCCGTGCTCACGTCACCACGCCGGGCACTGTTACATCCACTCCGACGCTGTGAGGCACGCGGGGACGGGGCGCCGCCACGCCTGCCACTGTACCCCGTATGAATCGCTGTCAACGGCTTCCTCGAGCCCGTCTGAGGACGCCACGGTCAACCACTGCGCCCCTACCCTCGAAGCTACCACTGTTCGGGTACAGGACACGCCATGATGACTAGATCGTGGCAAGGACCATCAAGGCGGCCGCCAACTCCGCGGTGCTGCACGCCATACTTCCCCATGTAGCTGAATAGTGCGGCATGGTTGTAATTTGCCCTCTCCTTGGTCTATAAAAGGAAGGTGAACCCCCTCGCCGCATGAGACATCAGACATCCGGACACGAACATCCGAAACCGCATGTTGACGGTGAATTTCCGTCAACCTAGAGTACTTGTTATACATTGGTTTCGATTATGATTTGCAACTAACCAGCCACTAGGCATACTAATGATATAACAAGTTCACACTTGCATGCCGATTTTGGAGTTTGTTGTTTATGCAGGAAATCTACGCTAAAGAGGAGACTTTCGGGATAAGTTCACCAAGCACTTTGGAAGAAGATCATGAAGCCCGACAAGAGTCAAGACACGCGATGAACATGACTCCAAATGACCCAAGGACCAAAGCGTCAACGTGCAAGTCTTCAGGGACTCAACCCGTAAAACGTGCTGAAGCTTGCATAGCAAGGATTTAAGCCTTAACCGTGAAGGAAACGACGTCAAAGGCCCACATGCAAGTGCACACGAATAAGGGATCACGCGAGAAGCAACCGGGAGGAAACCGCGGCCGAACCGGGCCGAAGTGGGCCTAGGCCGGCCGGCCCGGGCCGACCGGCCCAGCCCACTCCGGGGTCGGTTCGGTCCCTCCTTTGCCCTAGGTGTTTGTCTATTTATTGCCTCCGCCGCCGTCGGCCGCCGCATCGAACAAATCATCCTACCGACGCCAATCACCGAAAAACCGCCGCCGCAAGATGAGGGAGAGAGTTAGATGAGCTCGTCGCAAGGATCAACGCCGGCGGAGAGAAGGAAGCAAGAGGAGGACTCCAAGCCGCCGGCCTAGGGGTGTTCCCAAGCTCCATCGCCGCCATCTTCATCGACGACGTTCTCCGGAGTCTCCATCACCCCTATGTGCTTCAATCCGTGTAAGATCATGGGGTAATGTCTCCGTTCATCCCTAGGATTAGATGGATACATGCTATGTGATCGCTACTTGATTCGTGGTTTCAATCTATTGTTTTCATGTTGATGATGCTTTGATGATTAAGGTAGGCCACCGTGTTTTTCGGCGTATGATATCCGCTACTCCCATAGATTCCATCAACATACCGTGTCCATCATAGGTCTAGTCACGAATACCTTCGCGTAGTGACAGCTTGAGAGGAGGGAAAGGGCGAAACCGTGGTCACAACCCCCGGTAGATTAGTTTACCACTTTCGTGTAGTAGATGCATACCATGTTATCCTAGATCCTAGGGAGGGAACGCTTATCTTTCTTGCTCACTCTCTTGTGTTTACCCTTTACCATCTAGTTTAACCCTAGATTTGTTTGATCAACTTAACTAGATTAACTTAGGTTAGATTGTCTTTACTTTTAGTTTAATACTCTCTTTAAAGGTTTCCTTAGTCAACTAGATTAGTACTTGGTTAAGCGCTAGTAATCCCCTTGCTCCGCGGATTGACAAGAACCTTGGGAATCCCGTGGTGAAAAAGGCGTAGGTCTGTACGCTT
This sequence comes from Cenchrus americanus, assembly GCA_947561735.1. NCBI lineage: Eukaryota > Viridiplantae > Streptophyta > Magnoliopsida > Poales > Poaceae > Cenchrus > Cenchrus americanus. The sequence goes on along the minus strand of OX387241.1, from coordinate 261,248,065 downwards.
GCGGATCGTAGGTGGATACGAGTTTTATCCGTCAACAAGCCCCTTTTCCGGCGCCGTTGCCGGGGAGCAAGCCGCTTTGCTACATTTAATCTAGTATTAATTTTGTTGATTACTAACACCTAACCCTTGTTTTCTAAAAAAAAGAAAAAAAATCTTTTTTGTTTTTCTTTCTACTTTTCTTGTGCCTAGATGGATTTGTTCACCTCACCATTGGAAGACGAAGAGATGTCGCTAAGGGAGCTAGCAATGCCGTCAATGGAAGACATTGAGATGCAAAAATCAGATTTGACGTTTGCTACAACCCACTATGAAGTGAAGCATGGAATCATCAAGTTAGTGGCGACAAAACCATTTAGAGGATTGGAGGATGACAACCCATATAGACACATTAAGGAATTCACGATGTTATGCAACACAAGTGCAACAAAAAGGAGTTCCGCCGCTTGGTTCAAGTGGAATCTTTTTCCGTTCTCTCTCGAAGATGAAGCACGAAGATGGTACACACTTGCGTCCGTTGAAGCAAAAGGAAATTGGGATGAGCTAGTGAAGAAATTTCTTTGGTACAAAGCGTGGCTCTACTCGTGTGTTTTTAGCATGTAAAACAAGTCAACCATAGCATCATAAAGAGGATGAAATGTTGAGATAGGTTATGAATTTTTTTGGTTTTGGTTTCTCGAAAAGAAACAAACAATCACATAGGATGGTTCATGTAAAGGGTTTATGATTCAAGCAAAATATTCAACCAAGAATTATGTCTCTAATATTGTTCAGCCACTTATAAGTCTAATGTCTTTGCGTAGTAAAATTTCAAAACTAACTTACTTGGAAAGACTCGAAAAAATCTTGAATCGGGTTGTCCTCCCGGTAGCTTATTCTTGACGAAACGGGTTGCCTCCCGCCTAGCGCTTCGTTTATAGTCCATGGCTAGACTTCTTCAGTTGATTACTTCGGATCAACGCTCTTTGTGGGCATTGCAATCTTGGGTACCCACTTCCACACCATCTTGGGCATGGGCTTATTCTTTGGCTTAGTCATATTTTTGGTCTTCACAGGCTGGCTTTGTCCTTTGGTCTTGACGATGCAACAACTTCCTTCATGTAGTGGCTCGACATCTCAAACTCCGGTCCTTCGGTCATGATCTTCATGGTCTCCTTAGTGTGATCCTCCATCTCTCCCTAATGAGTTTGAGTAGCCTTCGCCTTCTCGGGACTTTGGGATTGTCTCATAAATTCACCTTTGTTACCCATCGGGTGCCCGACAAGTTGTCCCACTTGCATCTCTAGCATCTTCATTACGATGAACACTTCACGTATAGAGTTTCCGACCTCCGTCACCTTGCCATTTAAATTCTCCAATACTTTCTCCATAGCCTCGAACTTAGTGACGGCGTCCTTGTTGATCTTAGCTTGCTCGTCCATGAAGTCCTTCAATTGTGTACAAAGAGGAACCAAATCTTGAATGGACAAACTTGCATTAAATCGGGGTTTACCTTGGACATGGCCGTACTCCTCACACTCCTCGCATGTGGATCTTGCCTCGGCAGCCTTTAGATCTTGAGCTTCATTCTCTACCTCCATCTTCTCCATCCTCCTCTTAAGTAAATCGATATGCCACTCAAGGAATTCTGCTTGTATGTATTCATTGAAACGCTCCAAAGCTCCCGCAATTGTCATGCAGATAGTTGAGACCTTGATCTTGAATGTCCTTCCGGCGTCTTGAAGGTTTGTGATAGGTAGATCAACGATGTCCGGGGTGCATAATTTGCGCTCCGGTTGTAGTTGTTCTCCCATGGGTGGCGGTTGAGGTTGATCTTTCTTTGGACTTGGAGGTGGTGATTCCCTTGGAGATTCCGACGGTCCTTCAACTTCGGCTTTTGAATCTAGGGTTTCCAAAAGTTTAGCTTGTGTTGCACATCTCCTTTGCCTGTAAAGTTTTCCTAGATCATCCACAAAAGAAGGTTTGGGTTTCTTGGAGAGGTAGCCAACCATCTCCGGTTAGGGTTAGCAAAAACAAAAACCTAAAAAAGAAAAATTAGGGTTAATCAAAACTAGATTAGATTGATTTTTTTTCTTTTTGAGGATGATCAAACTTAAGAGATGCAAAAGAAAATCAAAAGAAAAACTGAAAAATAAGCGATACTAGATTGGATCTTGATTGCTTGTTCCCCGGCAACGGCGCCAGAAAAAGGGGCTTGTTGACGGTAGATTATCATATCAAAGTTCATATGGATTTGCAAGCGGACAAATCCACCGTCGTAGTCATGGGACCCTTCTTCCCTCGAGTGGTGAACCCAAGGTATCAAATCCATGGAACAATGTGCAACGCAAGGATTCAATCTAGTAAAGCAAGGAAAGCTATCTTATGAAGAACCAAATTGCATCTAATCTACTAACTCAAACACATCTAATCTAATCTACTAAAGAGGTAGCAAGAGAAAGCAAGAGATTACCGATCTAGAGAGTCTATATCATGCTTATGTTGTAGCTCCAAACAAGATGGATCAAGATAGAAAAGCAAATCTCATTAAAAGCATCTTTAAACCGTGGCCTCCGGTTCGATTCGGAAAACGCCCGCCTTTCAGAGCCCCCGTTCTGTCACAACGTACTCCTATTCATGCGGGTAGTCTAGGGTGACTTCGATAAGAACAAGTTGAAATTACTTGGTCGGTCCGGTATGCACCTCTAGCCACCGCGGCTACAAGAGCACCCTATGCCATCTAGCTATAGACTAGATTGGGGAAGAAGCAAAACCAAGGGGAAAACAAAATCATCGAGAAGGAACTTGATCGCTAGAAATCAGATTCACTATAAAAACTTCGCCATGAATGATTACATTAACAAGATCACCACCAGGATCCTACCTCGATCTTGATCCTTGCTCCGAAGCTCCGACATGGTCTTCCATGCAAGGTTCCCACGTCGGCTAGGGAGACCCTAGAAAACTAGCACGACCCTCACTCTGAGATGGTGTGCCTCAAGCTTCTCTGCTGCTCGGCGGCGGATGATGAATTGGTTGATGCGTGGCTCTTGGTCAGGAGGCTATAAATAGCCCGAGAGGCACCTAGCTCAAAGGGTGGCCGACTGGGCCTCGAAACGGGCTGGCTCGGCCAACCTGGGCCGACCGGCCTGGGCCCATTTCAGCCCAGTTCGTTGCCTCCTTCTCCTGGTGTTGGTTCCCGAGTCTTCTAGATCCTTCCCCCTTCTGCATGTGCGCCCTTGTCGTCAGTTTCTCTCCGAGTTGGACGAAGCTCCTTGTCTCGCAAGATTCAACACTTTTCTGGCTTGGTCCTCGGAGTTTGTCATCTTCTCGGGTTGGGTCCCTGGGCTCTTCGAGTCATGTTCACTTCATTGCCTGACTTGTACCGGGCTTCACGGTCTTGTGATGAGGTGCTTGATGAACTTATCCCGGAAGTCTTGCTTTCAACACAAACCCTACATAAACATTAAACTCCAAAACCGACATGCACGAATGAACTTGTTATACCAAGGGGGTTAGTACCAATGGATAAGATATAAAACTCATGCCAACACCGAAGGTAAACTCATGGCTAGGTTAACGGAATTTCACTGTCAACAACTAACATATTTTATCTTTGATTATTTTGCCTCATAGCTTGGACCATGTTCATTGCAAAGCACCGAGGAGCATTTCAACCCAAAATTGATGGGTGTATGATTTTCCGGTACGTATACAAATAACAACTTCAGATTGGGAATATTTAAAATGTATAACACTACGATTCCATATTCTGTTCTCCTCTGCAATTTAGTGTTTGAGACGAGCAAGGAAATAATTTATGCGGGTACTACGTTTGTGAGTTCATACACCATCACAGTGGCAACACAGATGATGATAGTGTAAGTGAAATAAACCTATTAATAATACATCATTTTTATCCTTTTTGTATATTTAATCGCTTGTTGTATTGTACCAACCTATTTGCAAACTACAGAGGATTATAAAAAGGGATGCACTCATTGAGAAGGATCATCTCTTGGCAATTCAAGAAGCTCTCGTGGGATTCCTCATGGACGAGGTGGTTAATCCACAAGGAAAACATCATTATGACAGCCATCCAATTGACCGACTCACCTCCAAGGAAAGCAAAATGAGACAAGAAATTTGAACTGAATGATAATTTGAATATAATATATGGGGTTTTGATGTATATATACTAGTTTAAGAAAATACCATTTATTTTTATGTGTATATACATTTATAAGTTTATATATGTAGATATACAGGGTTTAATTTATATATAAGTTTAATCTAACTGCGTATATGGTATATATATACTCGTATATACCTATATACAAGTTCAAATACGTATACGTGCATATACGGGTTAGACAACAATTAGAATATACGCTCAAATCGAAAACCCAAAAAAAAAGAGAAACGAGACCCTTTAGTCTTGGTTGGTATTACCAACCGAGACTAAAGGGGGTGGCACAGGTGCTGGCGTGCCCCCCTTTAGTCATAGTTTGTAATACCAACCGGGACTAAAGGATCCTTTAGTCATGGTTGGTTCAACCGGTGCTAAAGGGGGGGAGGGGGCTTTTGTCTCCGAACTTCAGTCCCGGTTGGACTTGAGAGATCTAAACCCCTCTCCAACCGGGACTAAAGTCCCCCTCTCTACCAGTGTAGGTATCTCAAGTCCAACCGGGACTAAAGTTCAGAGACAAAAGCCCCCCTTTAGTCCCGGTTGAACCAACTAGGACTAAAGGCTCCTTTAGTCCCGGATGGTATTACGAACCAGGACTAAGGGGGGGGGCATGCCAGCACCTACGCCCACCCCTTTAGTCTCGGTTGGTAATACCAACCGAGACTAAAGGGTCTCATTTCTCTTTTTTTTGATTTTCAATTCGAGTGTATATTCTAATTGTTGTCTAACTTGTATATGCACGTATAGGTATTTGAACATGTATATAGGTATATACCTATCTATATATACCATATACGCAGTTAGACTTATATATAAAGTTTTTGAAGTTAGACTTATATATAAACTTACAAATATACACATCAAAAATAGATAGTATTTATACATCAAAATATTGTTCACTTCAACTTTCTAGTCTCAATTAGATTTTTTGGATGCATCATAATGATGTTTTCCTGTTGGCATAACCACCTCCTCATGGATGAATCCCAAGAGACTTTCTTGAATCGCCAAAAGACGATCCTTCGATTCTTGAATAGCGTAAAGACGATCCTTCTGAATGACCTCGTTCTTAACCATATCCATCTGTATGATGTGCAAATATGTTAATATATTACACCCAACAATTAAATATAGAAGCATCTATATAATGTGCAAATATGTTGATATATTATGAACTGATGTATTATTAATAGGTTTATTTCATTAACTTCCATCATAATTACCGAACTTTGCACTTGCCAAACATCGTATGTGCTCACAGACATAGTATCCACATAAATTATTTCCTTGTTCCTATCTCAAACATTAAAGTGGATATGAGAAAATGTTATGAAATATAAGTGTGATAAATTTAAATTTTCTCAAATCTGAAGTTGTTATTTGGAATATGTACCAGATAATTAGTATAGAATGTAATTGTTGGGTTAAATTCACCTTCTTTCTCTGCAATGAATTTTTGCCAAGCTCCGAGGAAAATTAATGAGAGATAATGTGTTAGTAAAAGCATATCTTGAAACAAATATTGAAGGTTTTGGTAACTTGCAGGTAAAAGAATATAAATAAATAAATATATCAATAAATATTGCATTTAAAAGAATGTCTTAGGTAGAATTATTACACTTGAAACATATCTTGATGGTTTTGGTAACTTGCGGGGTTTTTTCTCAATGAATCCCACACCATGACGCTGCTATTGTTGACTTGAATGATCATAAGAATCCACTAGAAACTGTACATACATGGTCATAATAGTCATACAAATTAGAACTAAATAGAATTAGCAAAAAAAATTAGATGGCAATTGCACATACTCACAGCTGTAAGGTAGTAGTATGAGATCCTTGTCATGAAACTTATACAAGGTCCTATAGATTGTTGCGATTGTTGTGTCTGGTTGATGCTTAACCTCAAACTTGTTGACTTTTGATGGGTCCATGAAATCAATACTAACAATATTCTTTTTTTTGCATCTCATGTTTTTGCAGGCTACCAAAAAGTAAATACAAATTTAGTTAGTTAATCCACATATGTAATAATTTAATTAATAAATAAAAAAGATGCCACTTGCAGACACCAAGCGACGATAAGATCGGTATTCAGGGCGTCTTGATGTAAACTTCATAAATATATTTGAAATCCATCCAGACCACATTGTTGCCTTCAATGGAAAAATCTTCGGGTGCAGCAAGCATAGCTATGTTATGTACGCCTTTAAGTGATTGCCGCATGTACCACTCATGAAATTTGTACATCTTAGGTGAGAGCTTAAGTACTAGTTCTAGCCTAACAAGAGGTTTTCCTAGCTGAAAGGGCCCTCTATACTCTAAACTTGGATCCCCGGGTGGTTCTTCATGGCCGAGTGCAACACCTAAAGGCATCCTTGTTTCTTCCATGAAACCAAGGAGCTTCACTACTTCTTGTGTAGGCATTTCTGCTACAGCTCATTCCTGTGCATTGAGGCGGGAGGGAACGTAAGTTTGTTTCCTCATCGACGCATCTTCTTTAGACGACATCCATGCTAGTATGGCCATCTTCAATTTCTTACTATTTTCACTCATTAGTTTGAAAAACCCAAGTTTTGACGGATCTAGTTGTCTGGCCTTCTCTAGCTCCCTCCATTGTTGTTTTGTATTCAGATTGTTGAAAAATTCATGCACATGTTGGGCACCGATCGTTGTTTTTCCTTCTTCTTCTGTCGTCTCCCATGCTAGCCTCCTTTTGCTGATGGGCTCAACCATTTTCTCTATCGTTGGTGGTTTTGGTGGTTGCACTGGGTTGGAAGATTTTGCTCCGACGGTTTTTTCGGTTGTGCTTTCGTGGTTAGGTGGTTTCTTCGGCGCTAGTTTCGCGGTTTTTTCAAATATGCTTTGGTGGTTGAGCAGTTTTTCTGACGTGCTTTCATGGCTGGGCAGTTTTTTCTGTGGTGCTGTGGTGTTTTTTTTGTGCTTTTGATGGTGCTTGCTTTGCCACCATTGGTTTTTTCTGCTTTTTTTGGAGGCGATTCGGGATTGATGTCAATATCATGGCTGGAGCTCGCGCCACCGAAATTGAATAATGGTTCTTGTGTAGACGGTGAGCGAGGTGATATTGAAGGTCGTGAGGACAACCTAGGAGATGATGATGGTCGCGACTGCAGGGGATCTGCAGGAGGGATTGATCCCTCCGTCTGGGATTATAATGTAACGTTTGGGCCACGATATGATACCGTGAACCGCATCGCTGAGTGTCCTTTCCCCATCACGTCCTTGGATGTCTAGCTCTAAATCTTCAAATTGTGGCTGACAAATCTCATCCACAGAAACCTAGGCGTAGCCGGGTGGAATCATCATGCCGTGGCTAGTCTGTCCAGGAAAATGCACAAAAGCACTTTCGTACACCATCTGCATTGTGATGTTGCCAAATGGCTTGTGCAGCTCACATGGGGTGCACCGACAGAGAAAATCCACAGGGTATTGTTGGTTGTCATCCACTGGAACACCTTCGATTGCCCTCGGCTCTTTAGGACCTTCTGTGCAAGCACCCGGTGCGACCTTTATGCAAGGACCTGATGCAACCTCGGTAGAAGCACAACTGCTTTTCCGAGCAGAAGGGCTAATGACCGGATGTCGAGGGACTTCAGGAAGTGCTTCAGTTTGGGCTATTTTAGGTATCATTACGGCCAGTCGTCGTTCAATCTCTACCTGCATCTTTTCGTCTTGTTCTTTAAGTCTTTGCTCCAACATTTGGCGCCAATGATCCTCTTCGCGCTCTTTTCTTCTTTTGCGGCTTCTATAGCTATTGAGGTTACCCTTGAAGGCATACTTCCACGACACCACCCCGTAGCCCCTGCAACTTCCTAGGTGTTCTGGATTCCCGAGTGCCATAGTGAGCTCATCTAGTTCACTGTCAACCTTCAATCTACCCGCTTTGACATCTTCTATTTTTTTCATTAACTCAAGTGCCTTCTCCGTAACGTGGACGAGATTTCAAGGGTACCATCATCTGGGTTCAATCTGCCTCCATGCGCATAATACCAATTCTTCGATCTTTCGGGCCAGTGAAAGACTACTGATATGATACTTTTGGCGATAAGGTGTTGTTCCATCTTCCGCCACTTGGGAATTGCTACCACGTAACCACCTCGACCAAGACGATGGTTGTACTCCCCTTTCTTACTAGCATTATTCTTCGCTTGGGCACTTTTTTGGGCAAAAAATTCACTTTTCTTGTATTCAACAAAGGACTTCCAGTGATCTTTTATCTTCAGATATTCATCCCAATTTAGAGTTCGGTTGTTTTTGATAATATCTCTAGTCAACTTCTTCTTGAAATTTTGAAATTGAGTTGCCATCTTCACTAGGGTCCAACCTTTAACAAGGTTTGCGTCGACGCCTTTAAGAAGTGCGAAGTGTTTTAGCACATCATTCCACAACTAGTCTTTTATTGAGTCTGGAACCATGTATGGATTACTTGGTTTTTCCTTCCATTCTCTATACTTGATGGGTACGTTGTCCCTTACAATTGCCCCGCATCGAGACACTAACTTGTCCTTGACTTTTTTTGGAGCAACAGGCTGGCCAAGCTCTGAAAACACCTCCGTGATACGATACATCACATCGCCGACGATTAGTTGTGCACGACCTCTCTTGGACTTTTTCGTCATCGATCCAGATGCCTACAAGAATTAACAGTAATTTTCCATGAATCGACATAAATTTATGAGAATATACAAGAAATGGGGTTATCGAATTAATACTAATGAACTTAATGCATGATATGTGTACCTCATTGGAACCTTCTGCATTAGCATCCTCAAGGTCATCATTATTTTTTGAGTCGGCGGATATGTCTTCCTTGTCATTTGCAAAGTCATCGGCGGCGATGCCTCCTTGACCAATCATATTTAGAATAATTTCCTCATTCGTGTAGGATGCAAAGGCATTTGCACCGCCAGCAATAATCTCCTCCATAATCCTTTCATCGTTGTCATTGTTATCCATCTAAAATTAACAGAAATTTTCTATGAATCAACACAAATTTATGAGAATATACAATAATTTCTATGTATTTCTAGTATCCATTTAGAATAAACACTAATTTTCTATGAATCGACACAAATTTATGAGAATATACAATAATTTTTATGTACTTCTAGTATCCATGTAGAATAACACTAATTTTCTATGTATTTCTAGTATCCATGTAGAATAAACACTAATTTTCTATGAATCAACACGAATTTATGAGAATATACAATAATTTCTATGTATTTCTACGAGAAGGGGAATATACAATAGTGTTGCCTACCGCAGTCGGCGAGGAGAAGGGGAGCTGAGATCCTAGGGTGCATCAAGGGAGGCAGTGGGGAGCCGGGGCGAGACGGAGGCGAGATCTTGTGTGCGTCGAGGGAGGCAGTGGGGAGCCGGGGCGAGATGGCGGTCAGCGATGCTGGGGAGAAACAAATTTAATTAGAATAATTATAGACATATTTAGTACAATTTTATACATAAATTAATTCTTTAAAAGAAATAAAAATGCTGACGCACACAATTAATTTGCTTGTGTCAGCAAGACCCAATTTGGGGGCAGCCGGCCAGGGTCGGTGTACGCTGGCGGCGGGGGGGGGGAGGCGCCCCTACCGCATTGGGGAGGACAACGGTGAGGCGACCCTACTAGCGGGACGAGGCGACGATGCTCGGGACGGTCGAGCGGCAAGGTGCGCGGCGCACGGCGACGGAGCCCCGGAGGCCGGGGAGGACGGCGCGGAGGAGGATGGGGAGGAGGCCGACGCGAGGAGTATGGATCAGGGAGCCCTGAAGACCGGGGCAGGTCGGGGAGGAAGCCGCCCACGTTCCGAGGGCCGACACTGGTGGCGTGGCAGGGGCGAGGGCGTTAGTGGATTTTGGGAGGCCGGCGGCGCCAGAGAATCTCGTGGGGGCAGAGGACAGGGGGCGCCGAGGATGGCGGTGGTCGGGGAGGATGACGGTGAAGGCGGAGGATGAGGACACGACGACGACGATGGTGGTGGATCGGGGATGAAAAAGTGGCTAAGTGCTGGAGGGGGAGGGTCGCTGCTTTTATATATAGACACACCTTTAGTCCCAAGTCGTGTAATGAACCGTGACAAGAGGGGTGCCTTTTGTCACGGTTAGTGATACCACCCGGGACTAAAGGGTGATTTCGCACAGGAGTCTCGAAAGGGAAAATTTCCCTCTTAGGTCCCGGGTCGTGTAACGAACCGTGACAAAAGGGTGGCCTTTTGTCTCAGTTCGTAAAACCACCCGGGACTAAAGGTCTATTTTGAGCGGGACTTTAATTCTTTTCCCATTTTCCCTCCTCATTTTCACAATCTTTCTCTTTGCAACATTTTTTTAAAAATTGTAAGTTTAATATTTGAACCATGCAAAATTATATTTAGTTAAGTAACAACCTTAACATTCCAATATAAAAAATAATTTAATAGTTGAAAAAATTACTTTCTTTTCGAACTCGACAATATTTGTATCCTAGAACATAAGAAAAATGTCACACTTTGTGGTTACTTCTCACAGGGCATCTGAAAGTCTTTAACAAGTTTCAGTTCAAATAACTAAAGGAATACACTCATAGAACATTACACAAATGATTTGAACATTAATCATTACAGTACAGTATTGAAGTTTCTTTTCTTGACGAAAGTTCCTTAGTCATGGTCATGACGTAATTACGGTGTCTCTTCATTTCCAAGTGGTATGCTTGGGTCAACTTCGACAGCGAATGGAGGCATGCCATCAAACTGATCAGTCATCTGATTTGTCTGTTCTGTCCTTGACTCCCACGATTACTCTTTTACCTGGAAGAACAATGTGTCGCTTTGGCTCTTATGGTCCTTCGAGAATTTTATTCTTCGGTTTCCTAGTCATATCCTTGACATAGAAAACTTGATGCACATTTTTGGTAAGGACGAATGGTTCATCTTTGAAACCAATCTTGGTCAGGTCAACTATTGTCATTTCATATTGATCTTTCCTTATGCCACCTCCAGTTAGTTTTACCCATTGGCAAAGAAACAGAGGGATGTTAAGTGGACCGTACTCAAGCTCCCATATCTCTTCTATGACACCATAATATGAGTTCTTGTAATTGTTGTTGTCCATGGCGTCTATACGGACACCACTATTTTTGTGTGTGGTTTTCCGATCTTGGTCTTTTGTGTAAAAAGTATAACCATTTATATCGTAAGCTTGGAATTTGACAATTGTGCTAGAAGGTCCCCTGGCAAACAAAGCGAGTAGTGGGTGAATTGTGGAATCACCAATAACTTGTTCACTCAACCATGAGGGGAAATTTTCTAGGTGATGGCGTGTAACCCATGCTTCGGTTTTGGTTGGATTTTGTGAAGAAATAATCTGCTTGTGTTCCTCAATGTACGGAGTCACCAAGGTTGATTGTTGCAGAACAACTAGGTGTGCTTTATTGAACAAATCAGTATCATTGCTGAAACATGCTTTCCTTCCAATGGTGCCCTTTCCTAGTAGCCTCCCCTCATGTCGTGATACTGGAACCCCAATCGAGTCAATTGAGTCGACAAAATCCACACAAAACTCAATGACCTCCTCAGTTACATATCCTTTGGCGATGCGTCCTTCTGGACGTGCGCGGTTAAGAACATATTTCTTGAGGACTGACATGAACCTCTTAAAAGGCCACATGTTGTGCAAGTATACTGGTCCAAGAATAGTAATCTCTTTCACAAGGTGCACCAGGAGGTGAGTCATAATATCGAAGAATAAAGGTGGAAATGCCAACTCAAAGCTGACAAGACATCGCACAACATCGTTTTGTAGCTTCACTAGGTTCCTTGGATCGATGGCCTTCTATGAAATTGCATTGAGAAATGCACAAAGCTTTACGAGCGCTAATCGTACTTTCTCTGGTAGAAGATGAGGACCATGTGTGGTTCGAGGACCGGTGGATGGTCGCTTCCTTGTGTGATGAGTTATTGACAACGTTGTGTGGACTGATTCTTGGCTAAGTATTGCAGGTGCAGGTTGCGGCTTGACTGGTGTTAGTGCAGGTGAAGAACAAGCGCGAAAGGTCGTCGGCGGTGAGGCCTCCGGGTGTGGAGAAGACAAGTAGGCGTCGTTCGAGGGACCCGGTGGCCGGCGGGGGTCAAGTGCGGGCCGCATGGTGGCATGAACAGCAAGATGAAGTCATGGACGGTTTCTTGGTTGAGCCTCGGAACTAAGGTCGAGCCGGGACTACGTGGGAGCCGAGTCATGAGTGGAGATTGGCGGAGGCAACATCAAGTTCGCGGGGTTTCCGGTGGTTCACCAGAAAACCATTGGGTTCCTTGGTTGATCCATAAAGCCAAGACCGAAGAACCGAAGACGGTCTTTAGCAATGCTTGGACCGGTCCGACCGGTGGGTACCGGCCTGACCGGTGAGGAGCACTGGTCTGACCGGTGTGAGACGACGCAGTCCAGAATCTTCGAAGCAGGGGACACGCGTCGGGATCGCAAGGCTTGCGTCGAGGCTAAGCAGGTTGCGGTCGCCGGGCATCCGTCCGATGGAGAAAGCTTCAAGTCTTCCAAAACCGCCCGTGAGGGGCTTGTATCCGTAGTTGTTAGGAAAGGGTATTTTAGACTTTCGGTTGCCTCCATATAACCCAAGAGGTGAGAGGATGACAGCCAACTCTCTTGGAACCCTAGTTCATTTGCTTTCCTATTTTCCCTTCCTATTTTCCTTAGGATTTCCATAGGACTAGCTTGAGAGCTTCATGGTGAGATCTTGTGAGAGGGTTGGATGATCAGGCAGAAAGTTAGACCTTGTATGAACCTTTGTTGCATGTATAGATGATTCGGCGTGGTTCCTCAAGGTTTGGATGTGTTGTTTCCGGTTGTTCTTGGTGGTGATTTTCGGAGCCCTCTCTTGGTGATTTCTTTGGGATTTGTGGGAAATTTGTGGGAACCCTTCGTGGTTCTTTGGGCTGTGATTCCCCTCCCAAATCCGTGAGTAAAGGGGCTCGATTTTGGGGTTTTCCGAGTCCTAGGGTTTGTGGTGTTCTTGGCGGGATTTCTTCGATTCCTCCTTTTTGGACATGTTTTGGTGGGATTAAACTTGGCTATGGACTCCTCATGAGGTGTTCCTATTATCCCCAAAGTCTTGTTCAAGTCCGTGGAGCGATTCGGGAGATCAAAATTTGTATTTGGGGAAGTTGACCCGCGTGTGCTGTTCATCCCGTGCTGCCCAGGCTACACCGGTCTGACCGGTGCTCTTGACCGGTCTGACCGGTGCAACCCTCGGTGGGTTTTTGCTCGGGTGAACGTATTGGTGTGTTCGCTGTTGTCCTGTGTTGGGGCTTTTTCGAGTTTGGGTCAGTTTGGAGGTCGGTTGGCCTGTTTGGTGCTTTGGGAGCTTTCAGGTTGTGACCGGTCTAACCGGTGTGTCTCACCGGTCTGACCGGTGTGGAGCCACTTAGTGAATGTTGCCCAGTTTCACTAGCAGGGACCGGTCTGACCGGTGGTGCTCACCGGTCTGACCGGTGTTGGTCTGTAGACTCGAGGTTTGGTGTTCTGCTGCGTTCTCGGGTCGGAAGGTTGCGTGTTGGTTCCTAGGTCCAGTGGCACTCCAGTGGCTACGTGGGCTTGGCCAATTTTGGTAGTGAGTCGGAGACGTGTGTTGGAAGCTGTGTTCATCTTGTTGGAGTTTCCATCTCCTTCGAGAAGAATTTTTATCGGCTCCCATTCACTCCCCCCCTCTCTGGTTCGCCGTATCAGTCCTTCGGAACACCCCTCAACGCAACTGGAAGTAACTGTGTCATCAACATGTGGCAGTCGTGGGCCTTTAGATTTGTGAACTTCTTATCTTTCATACTTATTATCCCTTTTATATTCGATGAGTAGCTAGATGGAACCTTCATACTATTTAGGAAATCAAACATGATGTCCTTCTCTTCCTTGCTCAGGGTGTAACTAGCAGGACCTAAGTAATCTTGTTCTTCCTCCTCAACCTCTTCAGGATCTGCTTCTTCCTCATCAACCTCTATCGGAGGTGCTTCATTCCTATGGATATTTTTCAGGTCCCGTCGTGCTTCCAATGTATCCTTAGAGTTCTTGTAACAACCCAAGAAGCCTAGGAAATTTAGACAAAGATTCTTCGTCGAGTGCATCACGTTAATAGCATTCCTGACCTCAAGAATTTCCAATAAGGTAACTCCAAAAATATATATTTCTTCTTCCAAATTGGTGCACGTCCATTAGCATCATGTGGAACAGGTTCACTACCGTCACCCTTTCCAAAGACAACCCTTAGATCCTTTACCATCTCAAATATCTCCTCACCTTTAAAATGGGGGGGGGGGCTTTGTACGATGATCAACCTTTCCTTTCCAATGCAAACCTTTCTTCCTCAAGGGATGCTTCTTAGGAAGAAAGCGATGGTGACCCATATACACAACCTTCTTATAATTTTTCAGATGAATACCGTCTATTTTATGTAAACAGTGGGTGTAGGCCTGGATCTTCTGAACCTCCAACCCTAGATGGCACACAGTCTGTTTCGCTTCATATGTTGTCGACGGTAATTTATTGTTCTCAGGAAGCTTGTGCCTCACAATTTTTAGCATCCCCTCAAATGTTTTATCAGACACACCATATTTTGCCTTCCATTGCAACATTTCAAGTGTAGTACCAAGCTTTTTGTGACCCTATTTGCAATTCAGGTACAATAGTTTTCTATGATCTTCTATCATACGACACAACTTTGCCTTTTCATTATCATTTTCACAGTCCCTTTGTGCATCTTTTAAAACTTGACAAAGATCATCAACATGGCCGTCTTCCGGTATCTCTTCTTCGTCAGAATCTTCCATTAAAGTATCCGCAAAATCTTGCCTTGCGGCCCAGTCAGGAATGTTATTATCATCCTACTCATCTTCGATCTCTTCCGTCACAACCCCTCTTTCACCGTGCCTGGTCCAAAGCACATAGTTCGCCATGAATCCGTTTTTAATCAAGTGGAAGTGAAGAGTCCCTCAGTCAGAGTAGTCTTTGTCGTTTCTGCACAAAGAGCATGGACAACACATGAATCCTTTTGGGGTCTTGTTGGCTTTGTCCACTTCGAGAAAAGCTTGCATGCCAGCAATGTACTCTGGGGATCATCTGTCAGCATTCATCCATTGCCGATTCATCTGCATCATATTAAGTCCAATTTTTATATTAAAAAGTAAACAAAGAGAAAGATGAAGAAGGGTGAATTGGATGATGTATTCCGTTATGAACTAGATGATGAGAATTGGAGGCCTACCTACATTCTTCCTTAACATGTTGATCATCTCAACATAATATGTGAATTCATAAATGTGCTTGAAGCAGAGGTTCAAAAGCTAGAAGCTGACTAGTTTTTAGCTAGGGGACCTGTGATACAATGACATACGGAGGTCACTTGATGACCATTTTGATCTCCATTATCAGTGACCATACTTCTTATAAACTAACTTCTATAAAATTAGCTAGATGCAAAATTAAGATTAGTTCTATGTTCCATTATATTAAAAAGTAAACAAAGAGAAAGATGAAGAAGGGTGGATTCGATGATGTATTCCGTTATGAACTAGATGATGAGGACTGGAGGCCTACCTACATTCTTCCTTAACATGTTGATCATCTCAACACAATACGTAAATTCATAAATGTGTTTGAAGCAGAGGTTCAAAATCTAGAAGCTGACTAGTTTTTAGCTTGGGGACTTGTGATACAATGACATACAGAGGTCACTTGATGGCCACTTTGATCTCCATTATCAGTGACCATACATTTTATAAACTAACTTATATAAAATTAGCTAGATGCAAAATGAAGATTAGTTTTATGTTCCATTATGTGACAGATGATGTGGTGATTATGTGGCAGATGACGTGGCGATGGTGTTTTAAAAACGTGGCACTGACGTGGCAGCCACGTGGTGCTGACATTGGAGCCACGTGGTGCTGACATGGCAGCCACGTGGCGCTGGCGTGGCAGCCACGCGATGCTCACATTGCAACCACATGGCGCTGACGCGGCTGGTAGATGATGTGAGCCCATGCAATTTTTTCCTAGACTGGATTTCAGCCTATATAAATCCATTACAGCCTAGCCCACATACATTCCCAGAACAACAACAGATTCAAAACAGGTATATAAACCCCAAAAATCAAATCTGGCCAAAAAAGATATCCATCATTTGGTAGAAACTACCAAGTATCACCACATCACCATATCTATCACCAGAAACAACAAATCACCATAATAAACACAAATCATTACCCAAGTACTATTAGACAGCTAAATAAAGCTACCAGCGAAAAAAGGGTTAATAAGGTAATCCATAATACACTGGGAATAAATTATGCTAAAACTTATTCACTAGCTTCAATTACACAGAAAAATTTCTGCTAGCGGAAAAACACAAAGTTGTTGTCGTTCTTGCCATGGCCGAGCAACATCTCCAGCAGCTTTGACCATATGCCAGCGAGGTTGAGGAGCCTCTGCTCCAGCTGCCAAAAAGCATAAAATGCAGTGAGCACATTCATAAGAGACATCTGCATCTCTTATGCAATGTCATGGAAAATCATTGAAACCAGTCGTTCTAGCCATTCAAGTCTCTATCTAATGCTCCTGCTCCAGTAAAGAAAGTACAATGCTAAACAAGCAGGTTTGAACCAACCTACAAGGAATATACAATGCTAATTTTTAAGTCGTGTCCTATCCATCCAAGAAAGTGTAGTGCTGCACACTGAAAGTTTGATTAAAAGTAAACAAGGCATACAAAGTGACGCAATCTCAGATTCACTTTATTATTACAACTACTTTGCACTTATCTGAAGGTAAGTATATATGTCAAATAGATAAATTTAGAGCACATGTAATCAGTTTATTCTCTGTACCTCTACAAGTTTATCACAACCATTCAATTCAGAGCACACGCAATTAGTTTAGCACATTATAGTACTAGAAATTCAGAGTTAGCAACATGATACAAAGTGGTTTACATCTGACCCAATTACCACTAACTTGCAAAAAAATTCAATTGTTTGCCTATATAGTCCTCTGATAGAGATAAAAGTTAGAAACTTCATAATATGTTGAGCATTGCCACACACTGCCATGGAGGTATGTCAGAATTTACTAATCAAATTGAGAATGAGACTTTGCAAATACTGAGAAAGCATCTTAACAGGCATGCTTTAGTTTAATTCAAATTGTAGTACACTGCACAAAGACTCCTAGCATCAAACACTTCATCAACCACGCTATTGAGACAAAATGTCAAAGAGGAAGTGCGCACTGCATATAAGGAACTGAGTTACAATCAATGGCTTGCAAGTAGATAGGGATTAGTCAATCTTGCAAAAGGACACGCAAAACTATGATGTCAAACAATTACTCAATGTTCTGACCAAATACATATAGGAAGAGGCTAGGAAACAAGTAAACTTGCTGTTTGAGGAAACATCTAGTGGATTCATCTATCTATTCATGTGTGTAGGCTAACGTAGAGTAAGAGTAGAAATCACATGTGTGCAGGATAATGTAGAGCAAGAGTAGAAATCACCTGGGAGACTACGTATGGTGCCAGGCTTCCACCACGGTGACGAGCAGCACTGCAACAACCGTCACAACCAAATAAGAGACAAATAGAAAGCTTGAGGAAGATGAGAGACGAAGAGAAGGCTTAAGGAAAATGTGAGACGAAGAGGATCATGGAGGTGGAGGAGAGTAGCGCAGATCCATCGCCGACTCGCCAGCCACCAAACAGCACCCGCACGCTGCCTCCATCAGGCCTCTCTGCAGCAGTGGGTCGTGGTAGGGGAAGGTGAGGAGCAGTAGCAAGGCGTCCTGGATGCCGACGAGCACCCACGAGCGCACCCAGGCATTGTAGTAGAGGAGGAGGGCATCGCCCGACGTTCACACTGCACAAGAAAAACAGTTTAGTGCAACACGCATACTTCTACATTTGTGTTAGATTAATGAACCTCAAATACTATGCAACATAAACAAGAAGGCCACTTGACATGACTCTTAACATATGATCAATGTATAATAACAGCCAGTCAGCAGATGAATTTTGATCTGCTGCGAACCATGGCCACAAGCCATACTTCTAGTGAGAGCAATACAACATATTACAAAACATAAACTTTTAAGAGTACAAACTTTTACAGCCAACTAATACCTACTTCAAAGCAGCTAACCAGCGAAATTCACTACCATATGACTAACAAGATAATAGTATTGTGAATCTGCAACCCCCAAACATCCCTCAACCCAATTCTACTACAAAAACTGTATGTACAAGAAACCTACTAGCACTGACAAGCAGCCACATGCAGCACAAATTGAACTATGAAAATCAATAAACTAGGTGTGATGTATATACAAAATTTGGTGAGATACAAATAGATGCGAACTTGGATCTACTATGTGACACAAATCCACAAGCATTGCACAAGGCATAAGACAAACAACAGGCAGAACAATGGAAAATCACGCCGCTTCTGAATCGCCCATCTAGTCCACCACATTCAGACCAACAAAATGGCACACGAGTAGGGGGAGAGAAGAAATAGACAACTCACCTTGTACTGGGCGACCTCCTCGCGGACCTCCTTGAGGTCACCCTTGGTGAAGATGAGCCCAACGTTGCCGACAAGGAGGTCCATGAGCGGGTCGAAGGTCTTGTTGCCGGTCTTCTTGGCGTACGCCTTGATGCAGCGCCTGATGAGGGTGTTCTTCCCCATGAGCACCACGGAGTCACCCCTGAGTCATGCTGAGGCCCCTGAGGGACAGTCGGCCCTCCCCGTGCTCCTCCTTGGACGCGCCGTGGGGGAGGAGGCCGCGCCCTCCCGGACGCGCTGCGCGTGGTGGGGCGCGGGGGAGAGGGGAGGCGGCGGCTATGGCGCGGTAGGGTGCAGGGGAGAGGCGAGGCGGTGGTGGTGGGGCGGACCGGGTAGGTGCGAGGCAGCGGCGCAGACTGCAACTGGGAGGGGAGGAGGTGCGGTGCGAGGGGAGAGGAGAGGGAGATAGGGATAGGGTTTGGGGTGGTCTATATATGTCTGTTGCGTCTATTTTTGACCGTCGGATCGTAAGATCAACAGCCACCAGCAGCTAGAGTTATGTGGGCTGGGAGGGAACGTGGGCCGGTCAGCACAAATGGGCCCGATTAGTATTTTTTTGCATTTTTCAACTAATTAATGTATGCTTTGTGAAGCAACTTAAAAAAATATGTACCTTAAATGCTTAAATATATTTTTCACATGTAGTAAACAACATATAAGTTGCAATATGGGAGTTTCAAAATTTTTGGAATGAATTTGCTATTTTCTATCATTTATATGAATTCATGCACGTTTATTGAGAAAACCTACAATTTGAACTACATATATCTCAAATAACATTTAAAAAATTCTCCAAAATATATTTCAAGTATCTCGGTTCTATTATAGCTCATATACTAAAAATAAATTAAAGTTACAAATGTTTGCTAAAGATAATTGAACTTCTACTCGCAATTGTATTATAAAATAATGATAATAATACCTAAACATTATCCAAAAAATCTGAAAATTTCAGTACATTCATTTTGCTGATGTGCAAAGCTGGTATAAAAGTTTCATAAGATTTTACGTGAATTGAACTATACATTCATTTGCTTTTTTCATTTATTTGCAATATGAACATAATTAAGACACTCTTGTGACGTAATATACAAAAATATGATCTTACATACTCTCAAAACATTTTTCTAACGCAATATACAACATATAAGTTGTCACCTAGGAGTTTATGAATTTTCACGTAGATTTGCTATTTTCTATCATTTAAATGAATTTCTACATGTTTACCGAAAGTAATTCCAAATTGACCTATATGTACCTCTAATATGATTCGAAAAATTCAAAAAATTGTATTTAGGTGCCTATGGTTCATTCTAGCACACATCTAGGGGATTGACAAAAAAATCAATTTACTTATATGAAAAACTCAAACTTGTACTATTCACCTTGTTGTAAAATAATAATAACAATACTTAATTTTGTTCAAAAACATTCTACACATTGACATGAAACCATATTTTAAGCATATAATGCTCCTATAAAAAATTCTTATGGTTTTGATAAAGTGAGATTATAGATGTTCACAAATAGGACACAAGACTCACATAGTTTCCTACAATTGAAAACAAACTTTGAGATTTGAACAACTAATAACGTGATCGAACTTGTATGCACCTCAATTTTTGACACCATCTCATGTTGACCATAACATTAGAGAATATTAAGTTATATTAGCAATTATTATGAAAAAACATGTTTTTAATATTCTCTTTTAGTTGGAAAAGATATGTTGTATGAAAAGCAATCAAGAAATAGTAATTAAGATACAAACAAATGGCACTGAGTAAAACATCTCGATTTTAGAAACAATTAGGAAAAGGAATGAACCGATTTGGAGTTTGTATGAGGAAGAAAACAGTTTACAAGTTTTATCCGAAGATTAAAAACAGAAATTGCACTTGCTATGAACTGGGATGAACAAGTGTGTTTTCTCTTTTTAATCTTTGACTAAAACTTGTAACTAGTTTTTCTGCCTCATACTAACTCCAAATTGGTTGATTCTTTTTTCTAAATTTTTCTAAAATCATTCTCTACCAAAATATACAATTTAACAAATGAAAAATGATTTCGACAGCAGTTTATTAGGGGTAATTCAAACTTAGATCTCGAATTTACACTATCATAATTCAAATAATATCATAAAATGCTCTAGTGGTTCTACGAATTGACGTGGTAACATAATTTGGGTCCATAAACTTGTGATCAAACTTTCAAATGATTTCGGTAACAGCGGAACCTACGTTATTTAGAAATAGATACATATCTCACATAGTTTCATGAAACGTTACTTAAACATTGAAGTGTATCATACCTTTCGAAATTTTCAAATTCATATGCACTTCAAACTTTACCATAACCTTGTGTTTATCATAACATTAGTAAATATGAAGTTATGTTACAATTTATTATTGAAAAATATCTTTTATTTGTTCTCTTTCGGTAAAAGAAAAGAAGTTGTATGAAAAAGATAAATGTAATAGCAATTAATATGAAACTTGGGGATTCCGTGTGTGCCACGTAACCTTACATCTACTCTTTTATTGACACATGGGGATTCACATTGTCATTTATTATGCAAAAAAGATATTTTTCTATTTTAAAATACCTAATCAAGACGCATTAACTAAAAAATAATTATCTTATATACCCCAAACATATTTTTCACATGTAAAAGGATACATTTAAGTTGTCATCTAGAAATTTCAAGATTTCTCCTGCAAATTTGCCATTTTCTACCATTTAAATGAATTTCTGCAGGTTTCTTAGAAAAAAAATAAATTTTGAACTACATGTATGTCAAAAAGTCTGCTGGTGGCCCTCCATTTTTGCAGTATGGGCCGGCCTATTGGGATGCAAAGCTGGGCCGCCAAGTGGCCTGTGCGGGCTGGTATGGAGGGTATCCAGGTTTTTTAATGAGTTAGAGGGCCACCAGCAGACTTTGACTTTAGTTCGGAAGCCCATGGTACTATGACTCCTATTCAATTTTCGTAAAAGTCTGGTTTACGTCCCTAAACTTTGTAACTTTGCAATGCATATCCTTCAACCTTTAAAATCATCCAGATTACATCCCGAGGTTGGTTATGTGTGGTTTAAAAACGGTTTTGTCTTTTTTCAACTTGGTTGAATATTTAGAAAATCATAGTAAATTATGGAAATCCAATTTTGTTTGTCTTTATGTATACTAAATATATAGTATTATATGCTTTAGAAAAAAAAATTTAAATTTAGATTTTTAAATTACTAAATGTGATTATCTCTAATTCTTTTCACACATTATATGAGTCTTGTAAAATTTATTGATCATGAGGAAATATTGAAATGCAATATGGGTCGGATTATGACGAAATTGATGCAACGTCATAGTATTTGGACTTCACATCGGGCTTCATATCCAACACTGATAATTTATGATGAAATCTGACTGTTGTCATGGATGCAGTGTAATCTGTGATGAAATTGGCACAACGTCATAGTGTTTGGACTTCATATCGGGCTTAATATTCTGCACTGCGAATCTATGACGAAATCTGATTGTTTGTCATGGGTATAGTGTGATCTACGACGAAATAAAAAAACATCATGAGAATTTCGTCATGGATCAAAGGGTTTCTTGTAGCGGAGGAAGAAGAATCAAACCTCGGAAACTCTTTAGAGGAGAGAAATCTTCACAAATACGTGAAGAAAAAATTCAGCAGCACCTCTCTAAGGTTGAGGCGCCATGGAGGAGGTGCTTGCATTGAGCTCTTGGTGAAGAATGGCTCAGGCAAGAGAAAGGGGAAGAAGAAGCTGGATTTATAGGGCGCCGACTATTAGTCCCGGTTGGAGTTACCAACCGAGACTAAAGGGCACACTTTAGTCCCGGTTGGTAACTCCACCCAGGACTAAAGAATTAGCACCGGATGGAATTACCAACCGAGACTAAAGGGTACACCTTTAGTCTCGGTTGGTAATTCCACCCGGTGCTAAAAGTCCGCGTCAATCATTGTGGGAAAATGTCGTTGGGAGGCAGCCCTTTTGTCACGGTTGGTTATACCTACCGGGACTAAAGGGGGTTTCTCCAACGAGCATTTGGGGCCACGTCGACGAAAGTCCTTTAGTCCCGGCTCCAAAGTTGAACCGGGACTAAAGGCCCGGACAAAAGCCTCGCTCTCTTCCAGTGTGAGTAACGTGACTGGAAAAAATCACAAGAAAAAGAAAAGACTTGCCCTAGACTCCTAGTAGCAGGGACATGATTTCTGCCAAGTATAAAGTACACGGCTGCTATCCAGATAACACTGGTAGGGAGAGGGGCTTTAGTCCCGATTGGTAAGGGGAATAGGTCTCTCAAGTCCAACCGGAACTAATGATGAGAGACAAAAAGGCCCCCCCTTTAGTCCCGGGTGAACCAACGTGGCCTAATGGGTCCTTTAGTCCCGGTTCGTATTACGAACCGAGACTATGGGGGTGAGGGTGAAGCGTCCCCTCATCGGAGGTGACTAAATGTGACACAAATACCGGTCCCGGGAGGGCGGTAACACATTCATTACAACGGGTGGAATCGATCTTTTACATCACGGCGACACAAAGGGCACGGTAGTGCCAACGCTACAAGGAACAACACAAACGCTAACGACCACACTACAATAGCAAAGGCTTCCATAGCCTCCTCGCAGTACCACACCATGGAAGCTTTCGGTAGGGGCCACAGGTACACGAGCACGGTTGGGTGTAGGGCACGACCTACTCAACGTCTTCGGGAATGTAATCGGGATCCTCCTCTATAAAGTAGTTAGTAAAACAAGGGTGAGCACATACGTACTCGGCAAATCCATCACCACCCACGGAGGGGCTTATAAGCGAGAATCATGCATAAAGTATAACAAGGATCGGGTTAAGGTTCATTTTGCAAAGCTTACTCATGCGGGGGCTCATTTCAAAAAGGTTTTCGCAAATCATTTTCATAACCCAAGTAACTCAACGGTTTTAGGGAAACCCTTTGTGGAACTACCGGACTTCCCGTCCGTCGTAGCCCGAGCACACGACCACACACACGTCACCGGAAAACAACTCATGCCGAGAAAACATCCCATCCCAAATACTAGTTTTTGTGACCACATCGTGACTCGTCCAATACCGTGGACACGGCTATTCGAATAGGTTTGACACTCTGCGAGAGGTTGTACATCTTTACCCACAAGTAGGGTACCGTCACACGGACACCTCGGTGCCGGTACGAACCCTATCAAAGCCATTACCCACCTTAGCTAACACCACGAGCCACCACGAAGCACCCAAGGGGTTATCCCACATAACCGGGGCGTACCCCACAAAGAGCGTACCCCTACTCCTTGGTCTCCCGCCGCTCGGCCGCACACCGGATGGCAAGTAGAGTAACTAGTGGGGTTTATGCTAAGCCGTTGCCACATACAACGGTCGAGTGGTTGTACGACGATTTCGGTCGGGTGAGATGTCACGCAACTCGGTCCTTAGCAGACAAGATGGACAACTCCCAACACGCTCAACCACACAGGTACGAGCTCACCCATACTCCTGACACACACGTCCATCCCGTCTACCCGGTTCTTTACTCATTTTCCAAACATATCCCATTTCCATTTTTAAAGCACTCACACATTTTGAAAGCACTCACACATTTTTTTAAAGCACTCGTTTAGGCCAAAACAAGGTTCAATCATAGCAATCAAGGGTGGCTATCCTACCATGTTTTGCGGTAAAACAATATGCAATTTATAAAACGGGTATAGGGTTGTATTTATAAAACTAGGATCAAAGCATGCATCAAAGGGTGAGATTGAACTTGCCGTCTTCGAAGTCTTCGGGGAGTGCGGCTCGGCGTTCGGGACTTCGGGCTCCCCTCGCGGTATTCGGCTTCGATCTCCGGCTCGGGGTACCTTCCTCTGTCTACTCCGTCGGCTATAGCGCACACACGATCAAGCAAGCAATATGAGCACACATATTTTCGGCCGAGCTCGAGGAGGGAAGAATAAGCGGAGAGGGGGTATAAATAAGTCCTAGGGAGGGGGTTGGTTCGTCGGGAGTACTACTGGGAGGGTTGTGCTGAAATTTGGATTTAATTGGGAATAAAATTGTGCATAGGGTGAGGGGTTACAAGGGCTAAGGGCCTATTGGTAATTTCTATTAATGAAAAAGGGTGTAGTTGTGATTATATAAACTTGATTAGGGCCTAGTTATAAATTGTTTTAGGGCCTAACGGTATTTAGTTCAAAATTAAATGTGATCCTAGGGGCTTGTTTGAAAAGGACACAAGAGAGAGGGAATAGGGTCACCGTTTGGTGGGGGAAAGGGGGGAAAAGTGTGGGGGGTTTTGGCTAAAACGCCATCCCCTTCCCCCCTCACGATTCGGAACGAGGAGGGGGGAGGCGGGCGGCGGCCGGCTCTGGAGGGAGGGGGCGCCGGCGGCCCTGGCCTCGGCGGCGGCCGGGGAATGGGGCAACGCGAAGAGGGGGACGAGGGGATCTCATCCCCGTGCTCACCTTGAGCTAGGACGGCGCGAGGAGATGGATCGGCGGCGGCGGACAGAGAGAGGCGGCGGTGCTAGGGGCGGCGGCGCGGTGGAACTTGGGGAGGATTTGTGGATGCTCGGATTGCGGTGTGGTGTGGCGAGGGAGGGTGGTGCCGGCCTTTTATAGGCGGCCTAAGGCGGTTCCGGGCGAAATATCTCGCCGGCGACCTCTACACCGGCTCCGGCAGTGGTGGGTCGCGGCGGCGGCTCCGGGCCGTCCGGTCTCGGTCGCCGGGCGACGGGATGGCACGGGCGGGGGCGGAGGTCGTCGTGCGGGCGTCGGGTCTCTTCAATCCGTGGCGCGAGGGGGCGTAGGCGGCGGGACCGGCCGGCGGGTCGGCCGGCGGCGGCGGCGCCGCGGTGTGACGGCTCGAATTGATGGCGGTCCGGCGGGGTGTGGCGCGCGACGCGTCGCATCGTCTGCCCGACGCGGCGCGAGAGGGAGGCGGCGTGGTGGCGTGCGGGGGGTGGCGCGGTCGGTGCGGGCCCCGGGGTCAACGGCGCCGGGCGCCGGTTGGGGGCGCGCGCGGCCCTGGCCGCGGGAGGGAGGAGGAGGAAGGGAGGGAGAGAGAAGAAAGAAAGGGAAAGGGAAAGGGAAAAAAGAAAAAGGGAAGGAAAAGAAAGGAAAGAAAGAAAAGGAAGGAAAAGGAAAGAAAAATGGGAAAAAGAAAGGAAAAGGAAATAGAGGAAAAGGTTTAGAAAATTGGGGAATTTGTTAGGAAAATAGGGGAAGGGTTTTTGCGGGATTTTACGATTTTCCATCGGCGTGATTTACGGGACGGCGGTGATGGCGAGGCGCACCGGCCATCGGGGATCGCGGCGTGCGCGGGATTCCCGCACGGTGACCGACCGCGGCGTTGGGAAGGCACGCGTGGGTGCTGGCCGGGTGCGGGCGGTGCTGCGGGATTCACGGTACGCGCGCCGGGGTGAGAGGGAGGGACGGTGACTAGGGTTTGAAGGGGGTAATTGAGCTCGGCTAGAACGGTTTTGAAAATACGCATGATTTATTAGGTGATTTATTTGGAGCTAAAAAAGCGGGCGTTACAAACCTACCCCACTTAAAATGAATCTCGTACTCGAGATTCGGCTAGGTTTCGAATAGGTGGGGAAACTCCTTCTTCAGTGCGTCCTCTCGTTCCCACGTAGCTTCTTCCACCCCGTGTCTGCTCCATTGGACTCTGCACACCCGTACTTCTGACGTCCTTGTCCGCTTGACCACAGTGTCTAAGATCTTGACGGGCACCTCCTGGTACCTAAGGTCTGGCTGTAGATCGATGGTCTCCACTGGTACTCGCTTCTCTTCAAGAACCTTCAAACATCGGCGTAGCTGGGAGATATGGAACACTGGGTGTATATCTGACATTTCTTCGGGTAGCTCCAACCGGTATGCTACTGCTCCGACTCTCTTTAGCACTTTATACGGTCCGATGTACCGAGGGGGCCAACTTCCCGTGTACTTGAAATCTTCGAGTCCACCGGATGGGTGAAACCTTGAGGTAGACGAAATCCCCTGGATTGAAGCTTGCTTCACGCCACTTCGGTGCACGCGTAGCTCTTCCGTCGGGGCCCGGCGGCTCTCAACTTTTCTCGGATATCGGCTACTCGCTCTTCGGCTTCCTTTATAAGTGCGAGGCCCAACCCGGGGCACGCTCTCCTACTTCGGACCACATCGGGGGTGTCCTACATTTTCTCCCGTATAGTGCTTCAAATGGCGACATCCCCAGACTTGCTTGGTAGCCGTTGTTGTAAGAAAATTCTGCATATGGCGAGCTCTTGCTCCCAATCTTTGCCATAGGTGAGGACGCATGCTCTCAACATATCTTCCAAAATTTGATTCACCCTTTCGGTACGTCTGTTTGTCCGCGGGTGGTACGTTGAGTCGAAGTCTAGCTTGGTGCCCATAGCGTTGTGCGAGGCTTTTCCCGTAACACGGAGGTGAGCTCGGGTCCCTCTATACGAGACTATTCTGCTGGGCACTCCATGCGGCTTTACTATATTCTCTATGTAGAGTTTTGCCAACTTCTCTCCACCATAAGTGGTCCGTACGGGTAGAAAGTGAGCGACTTTAGTGAGTCGGTCCACGATCACCCATATGGAGTCATGTCCTTTACGAGTTCTTGGAAACCCTACTACGAAATCCATGCCTATGTCATCCCATTTCCATACCGGGATTGGTAGAGGCCGCAATAGGCTGCGGGCTTCGGTGTTCGGCTTTGATCCTCGACAAGTGTCACGGTGGGCGACGAATCGGGCAATATCGATTTCATCCCATTCCACCAATACTTCGTTTTAAGTCCATGTACATCTTGGTGGATCACGGGTGAATAGAGTATGCCGAGTTGTGTGCCTCATCCATGATTGTCTGTCGAAAATCTCCGCCTTCAGGCACGCATATCCTGTTTTTGTACCACAGGGTGCCTTGGTCATCTACTCTGAAGTCAGGGGCCTTGTTCTCTCCGGTATGCTTGCGGATCTTCATCAGATTCTCATCGGTTTCTTGGGCCTTCCGGATCTTCTCTTCTAAGGTAGGCTGAACACTTAGCTGGCGGACGTAGCCTCGGGGGACAATGTGTACGTTGAGTCGTGCCATCTCTTCTTGCAACTGGGCACTCTTGGGGGCTGCCCTCTCGTAGGTTTTCCGGCTTAGGGCATCTGCTACTACATTGGCCTTCCCTGGGTGGTAGTGGATTTCCAGGTTATAGTCTTTAACCAGCTCTAGCCACCTTCTTTGCCTTAGGTTCGGGTCGGGCTTGGGTGAAGATGTACTTTAGACTCTTGTGGTCCGTGTAGATTTCACACTTGTTCCCGATCGGATAGTGTCTCCGGATCTTCGGGGCATGCACTACGGCCGCAAACTCCCGGATCATGGGTGGGATAATTCGCTCATGGGGTTTGAGCTGACGGGAAGCATATGCCACTACCTTCCCATCTTGCATGAGAACACATCCCAACCCTTGTTGGGAGGCGTCGCAATACACGACAAAGTCCCGTTGAATGTCTGGCAGGGTCAGCACTGGGCTGTGGTCAACCTCTTCTTCAACTCTTGGAAACTCCTCTCGCAGGCCTCGGTCCAGTTGAACTTCTCCTTCTTGAGCAGCTCTGTCATGGGCCGGGCGATCTTGGAGAATCCCTCGATAAATCTCCGGTAGTACCCTGCTAAACCTAAGAAACTCCTGATCTCGCTCACGTTGGTCGGTTGCTGCCAGTTGGAGACTGTCTCAACTTTCCCGGGGTCTACAGCTACTCCTTCTGCAGTCAGAATATGCCCAAGGAAGGATATTTTCTCTAGCCAAAATTCACACTTGCTGAACTTGGCGTATAGCTTGTGTGCCCTCAATTTTCCCAGCACTACTCGAAGGTGTTGTTCATGCTCCTCCACGCTCTTGGAGTAAACAAGTATGTCGTCAATGAAGACTACGACAAACTTGTCCAACTCTTCCATGAACACCTTATTCATGAGGTTCATGAAGTATCTTTGGTGCATTGGTTAGTCCAAAGGACATCACCATGAACTCATACTTGCCCGTAGCGAGTGACAAAGGCGGTCTTGGGGATGTATCTTTCCCTAATATTGAGCTGGTGGTACCCTGATCTTAGATCCACCTTCGAGAAATATTTGGCTCCCTTCAGTTGGTCAAACAGGTCATCTATTCTGGGAAGAGGGTACTTGTTTTTAATAGTGTCCTCGTTCAGCGAGCGATAGTCCACGCACATCCTCATGCTCTTATCCTTCTTTTCCACGAAAAGCACTGGGGCTCCCCATGGTGATGAGCTTGGTCTGATGAACCCACTTCGCTGGAGTTCTGCTAACTGCTTCTTCAATTCTGCCAACTCCGGGGCTGCCATCCTATAGGGTCTCTTGGCTATGGGAGAGGTTCCAGGGATAAGGTCGATTACGAACTCTATATCCCTGTCTGGTGGCATTCCAGGGAGTTCTTCGGGGAACACATCTGGGTATTCTCGCACTACTGGGACATCTTCTATGGACTTGGCTTCTATGTTGAAAACCATTATATCCGGCCTGTGTCCTCGGGTGTGGCAGGTCACTTGTATCCCGTCTGGGTTGGTTAGGTGCACTACTTTATCGGCGCAACTTATGAGGCCATGGTGTTGGCTTAACCAGTCCATCCCAAGGATCACATCTATCCCTTTGGACTTCAGTACTACCAGGTCTGCTAGGAACTCTACCCCACTTAAAATAATCCTTACCCGGGGGCATCCCAGTTGACACTTAATGTCACCTCCGGGTGTTCGAGTTATTAGGGGTGCTTTTAGCAGTACTGTGGGTATGCTATGCTTTTCCACAAAGCTTGAGGATATGAATGAGTGCGATGCTCCCGAATCGAATAGTATGGTAGCCAAGACTGAGCTGACCAAGAACTCACCGAGTACTACGCCTTATGCTTCCTGTGCCTCCTGCGCATTGATGTGATTGACCTGGGCGCGTCCATACGACTGCTGGGGCTGCCTCATCTGCTGGTTGCTGTTGTTGTTGCCGAAGTTATTGTTGCTGCGCACCGGCATGCGGTTGGCTCCCCGACACAAGCGGCCTTGGCCCGTTCACCGAGTTGGAGTAGGTGGTGGTGGTTGGCTTTTTGGCATACGGGCGGTTGGCGATGAAGTGCCGGTTTCTCGGCGGTTGAAACACACTCGAGAGTTGTTGTTGTTGTTGGCGGTGATCCGGCTGGTGTTATTCTGTGGTGGTTTCATGGCACTCTGGTTGTTGTAGGGCTTTAACTGGGTTACGGGGGCTTGCGAGCTCGTGGCTTGGGATTGGGTTCTATACTTGCATGGGAGGTTCGAACCTCGACATGGGGTGTCCAAAGTTTCTCGGCCTCCGGGACCGCTCTTCTTCCGCTTGGCCTTGTGTTCCATGAATTTGCGCTTGTTTTCCTTCTTCTCTTTGGCCCTTGCTCTCTCCGTGAGTATTGCCATGTTCATGAGGGTGTTAAAGTCCGGGTAGATGCGAGGAGTCGGCAATGTCCTCGATTCGGAGTCGGCCCCTTCTTGAACATTTCTTGCTTTTTGGATTCTTTATCCACTTCCTCGGGGGCATAGCGTGCCGGCTCTATGAACGGTACGTGTATTCCTCCACGGACATGTTGCCTTGGCGGAGTTCGCGGAACTCGTCCGCCTTCCGCTTCGGTGTGGCCTCCGGGATGTGGTAGCGACGGAACTCCTCCACGAATTCATCCCATGTGATGGCGGAGGGATCCTTGGGCTGCCGCGGTAATTCTCCCACCGAGGCTAGGGGCCTGTCCCGGTGGTGGTGTGAGCTGCCGAGAGAACCTTGTCGCGGTCCTCACGGTTGAAGGGCTATAGCTCTCTCGGAATGGCTCTCGGCCAATCGTCGGCATCCAAAGGATTCACCGACCCTGCCAAAGATGGGCGGCTTAGTCTTGAGGAACTCAATCAACTTCTCGTTCATGCCCAAAACTCGTGGTCTCGGGCGGTTGACGGCGTTGAAAATAGCCTCCATCGGGACGGTCGATTGGCTAAGACTTATGCCAATCAACGGGAGGGGGTGGCGGTGGCGGGACCACGTTCTCTCCTCCATCTTCATTTTGGTTAACTTCCCGGTCGTGGAGACGCTCCCTCCGATCGGCTTGCGATCCTTCGGCGTCCGATCGGTGGGTCTCGACGGGCGCACGGAAACCATCCGTAAAGAAACGGGTTTTCTAAGAGGTCTAGTTTTATGTGATGTTTAAGTGGATTATATCGGATTTCTTTTTGAAAAGGCAGGGTCTACTCCTGCCGGTAAGCACACAACAAGCACATAGCAAACAATCAAGCACAAATAAGTTTTTATTACAAACCGGCGAGGAGGATACATCCCGACTACGCGGGCACACTACACGAGTAAGGGCTAAGGGTGCGACTTGGACCAGTACGGCTTCATTCCCTGGGTCAGGGTCACTGGGGCCTGCTACTCGCGAGGAGAGCCATCTTCTGGGGTCGAGTGTTCTTCCAGTGGGATGAGCAGCTCGTCATCGTTTCCTCCTTCGGGGTTTCCGTTTTCCTGAGGCTGTGCTGCGGCTTCAGCGGTCGTTGTTGGGGTTTTGGTGACTGCTGGTGGTGCTGGGGGGACTTCGATAGTTCCTCCCCATCCTACAAGGGGTGTTCCTAGCAAGACTTGAGCTTCTCCAATGGCCGGAACGGGTGTTACGCCATTGGTCCATTCTTGCTTGCGTTGGTCCCGGATTCTCCCGAGGCTTTCCCGGGCAATGGCTTCCTTGCTTATGGCGGCTGCGGTCCTTGCTTCGGCTTGAGCCACTCGGACTTGGGGCATCCTCACTTGTGACTTCAGCTTGCTCGGCCCAACCGATTTGTTCCCTCAAGTGTACGGCTGGTCATCAAAGAGCTTATCCGGGGAGACAAGGTAGGCGACTACGTGGTACGGCGGAGTCTTCTTGGTGGCGGCGTCGTTCCAGGTTTCTCATGCGGGCCTGCCAAACGGGGTTCTGATGGCGGGAGGGAAATACCTCATCGGTGTGGGGACGAGGTGTTCTTCGTAGATTCGGCACAGGTAGCGGAGGGCTTTTCGAGGGCCAAAGGATAGGTGTCTCGGTGTCGAAACCCCGTGGTGGTCACGCGCCACGGCTCGATGTTGGTGTGGCGGTTGCTTCTAGCGACGGAGAGGACCACCCTACGGCGAAGGGTGCCGAGTTGCTCATACTCTCTCTTTGTAGTACCTAGGGCGCTCGGTGATACCGAGGCGCTCCGGGAGTTGATAAGAAGGCGAGCAAAACTTGGGTCCTCCTGGCACACGCCTTGGGTCCATCCATCTTCCGCCATCTGAAAACAAAGGTAGAGTTGAACAGGTTGTGGTGGGGTACAAGAGATGGATAACTTTATTTAGTAGCAAGGTTGGGGTACATTCTTCGGGGTACACTTATTATTACTAGGACTCAGCTTCTAGCCTAAACACCCTAGTCTTATCCTCATGGTGCTTCTTCCTCTAGCTGGATACGGCGCTTCTTCAGTGGGAGATCTTGTTCCAGTATCTCATCTTCAGTATGGGTCCCTTTGTCCCAGTGGGTTTCTTCGGGTTCTTCCTAATCCAAGTCGGCTTCTTCTCTTCGCCTTCTACGTTCCCTGTGGAGCTCATCCCATAGCTGTTTGTGGAACATCTCTGAACGTTCTTTTCCCTGAGGTAGTCTTGCTCCATGTTGTGTAACTCAACTTCCGCCATGGTTGTTTTATCCTCTCCAGTTCTATCCTCTGCTCCGCTCTTTCTGCTCTGTCAATCTGCTGCTTCAGTTGCTGGGCTTGCTCCTGATAAAGGTGGTCTAGGCCTCTGAGGTAGATGGATAGGTGGGAAACTGCCTCTTCTAAGTCTTCTTCCTCTCGTTCTAGTCCTCTCATGCGATCAATCCATGAGCGTCCTCTTCCTCCGGAGGGTGGAAAGAATCCCATTGGAGTCCTTCGGAGGTGCTGTCTATAAACCACTCGTAGCTGTCGCAGGGCCTTCCGAGCAGCCTTGGGGTAGGTGTCGGCGAAGCGAAAACCAGTGGCGGAGACGAACCATGGTTCTATGTCGGGGTAAAGCGTGCTTCTTCCCACAAAGATCAGCAGCTTACACCGAGGGGTGCCGTAGCGTTCGTACTCCCGGTAGACGAACTCTGGCGGATCCCTTACTCCGACGCGCTCTAGGCTGAGTAGCAACGAGTTAGGGAGGCCGGTCTGGACGGGGCAGATTCCTCCGTTCCATTCGGGGTTAGCCATCTGGAAACAGGCAAGAATCAAGGTAAGGATTTGGGAAAAGGTGAGCTTAGCAAAGGAAAGATTAGAGAAGGCCAGAGGAGGTCTCGTATCCTAGGGGTCATGTCCTACGGCCAACCTACGGCTCTGATACCACCTGAAGCGTCCCCTCATCGAGAGGTGACTAAATGTGACACAAATACCGGTCCCGGGAGGTCGGTAACACATTTATTACAACGGGTGGAATCGATCTTTTACATCACGGCGACACAAAGGGCACGGTAGTGCCAACGCTATAAGGGACAACACAAACGCTAACGACCACACTACAATAGCAAAGGCTTCCATAGCCTACCACACCATGGAAGCTTTCGGTAGGGGCCCCGGGTACACGAGCACGGTTGGGTGTAGGGCACGACCTACTCAACGTCTTCGGGATTGTAATCGGGATCCTCCTCTCGTAAAGTAGTTAGTAAAACAAGGGTGAGCACATACGTACTCGGCAAATCTATCCCCACCCACGGAGGGGCTCATAAGCGAGAATCATGCATAAAGTATAACAAGGATCAAGTTAAGGTTCATTTTGCAAAGCTTACTCATGCGGGGGCTCATTTCAAAAAGGTTTTCGCAAATCATTTTCATAACCCAAGTAACTCAACGAGTTTTAGGGAAACCACCGTGGAACTACGGACTTCCCGTCCGTCGTAGCCCGGGCACACGACCTCACACACGTCACCGAAAACAACTCACGCCGTAAAACATCCCATCCCAAATACTAGTTTTTGTGACCACATCGTGACTCGTCCAATACCGTGGACACGGCTATTCGAATAGGTTTGACACTGCGAGAGGTTGTACATCTTTACCCACAAGTAGGGTACCGTCACACGGACACCTCGGTGCCTGTACGAACCCTATCAAAGCCATTACCCACCTTAGCTAACACCACGAGCCACCACGAAGCACCCAAGGGGTTATCCCACATAACCGGGCGTACCCCACAAAGAGCGTACCCCTACTCCTTGGTCTCCCGTCGCTCACCCGCACACCGGATGGCAAGTAGAGTAACTAGTGGGGTTTATGCTAAGCCGTTGCCACATACAACGGTCGAGTGGTTGTACGATGATTTGGGTCGGGTGAGATGTCACGCAACCGGTCCTTAACCGACAAGATGGACAACTCCCAACACGCTCAACCACACAGGTACGAGCTCACCCATACTCCTGACACACACGTCCATCCCGTCTACCCAGTTCTTTACTCATTTTCCAAACATATCCCATTTCCATTTTTAAAGCACTCACACATTTTGAAAGCACTCACACGTTTTTAAAGCACTCGTTTAGGCCAAAACAAGGTTCAATCATAGCAATCAAGGGTGGCTATCCTACCATGTTTTGCAGTAAAACAATATGCAATTTATAAAACGGGTGTAGGGCGTATTTATAAAACTAGGATCAAAGCATGCATCAAAGGGTGAGATTGAACTTGCCGTATTCGAAGTCTTCGGGGAGTGTCGGCTCGGCGTTCGGGACTTCGGGCTCCTGCTCGCGGTATTCGGCTTCGATCTCGGCTCGGGGTACCTTCCTCCGTCTACTCCGTCGGCTATAGCGCACACACGGGCAAGCAAGCAATATTAGCACACATATTTCCGGCCGAGCTCGAAGAGGGAAGAATAAGCGGAGAGGGGGTATAAATAAGTCTTAGGGAGGGGGTTGGTTCGGCGGGAGTACTACTTGGGAGGGGTGTGGTGAAATTTGGATTTAATTGGGAATAAAATTGTGCATAGGGTGAGGGGTTACAAGGGCTAAGGGCCTATTGGTAATTTCTATTAATGGAAAAGGGGTGTAGTTGTGATTATATAAACTTGATTAGGGCCTAGTTATAAATTGTTTTAGGGCCTAACAATATTTAGTTCATAATTAAACGTGATCCTAGGGGCTTGTTTGAAAAGGACAAGAGAGAGAGGAAAAAGGGTCACTGTTTGGCAGGGAAAAAGGGGAAAAGTGAGGGGGGGTTTTGGCTAAATGCCATCCCCTTCCTCCCCTCACGGTTCGGAACGAGGAGGGGGGGCGGGCGGCGGCCGACTGCGGAGGGAGGGGGCGCCGGCGGCCCCGGCCTCGGCGGCGGCGGGGAATGGGGCAACGCGAAGAGGGGGACGAGGGGATCTCATCCCCATGCTCACCTTGAGCTAGGACGG
The DNA here is from genome assembly GCA_947561735.1 of Cenchrus americanus. Taxonomy (NCBI): domain Eukaryota; kingdom Viridiplantae; phylum Streptophyta; class Magnoliopsida; order Poales; family Poaceae; genus Cenchrus; species Cenchrus americanus. The sequence continues at coordinate 261,212,859 of OX387241.1, read as the reverse complement.
CGCGAGGAGATGGATCGGCGGCGGCGGACGAGAGAGGCGGCGGTGCTAGGGGCGGCGGCGAGGTGGAGCTTGGGGAGGACTTGTGGATGCTCGATTGCGGTGTGGTGTGGCGAGGGGAGGGTGGTGCGGCCTTTTATAGGCGGCCTAAGGCGGTTCCGGGCGAAATATCTCGCCGGCGACCTCTAAACCGGCTCCCGGCGGTGGTGGGTCGCGGCGGCGGCCCTCCGGGGCGGGCGGGCCTGGTCGCCGGGCGACGGGATGGCACGGGCGGGGGCGGAGGGGACGTCGTGCGGGCGTCGGGTCTCTTCAATCTCGTGGCGCGAGGGCGGTAGGCGGCGGGACCGGCCGGCGGGTCGGCCGACGACGGCGACGCCGAGGTGTGACGGCTCGAATTGATGGCGGTCCCGGCGGGGTGTGGCGAGGGACGCGTCGCGTCGTCCCGCGGCTCGGTGCGAGAGGAGGCGGCGCGGTGGCGTGGCCGGGGTGGCGCGGTCGGTGCGGGCCCCGGGGTCAACGGCGCCGGGCGCGCGGTTGGGGGCGCGCGCGGCCACCGGCCGCGGGAGGGAGGAGGAGGAAGGGAGGGAGAGAGAAGAAAGAAAGGGAAAGGGAAAAAGAAAAAAAAGAAAAAGGGAAGGAAAAGAAAGGAAAGAAAGAAAAGGAAGGAAAAGGAAAGAAAAATGGGAAAAAGAAAGGAAAAGGAAATAGAGGAAAAGGTTTAGAAAATTGGGGAATTTGTTAGGAAAATAGGGGAAGGGTTTTGCGGGATTTTACGATTTTCGAGGCGTCGGCGTGATTTACGGGACGGCGGTGATGGCGAGGCGGACCGGCCGTCGAGACCGCGGCGTGCGCGGGATTCCCGGCACGGTGGCCGACCACGGCGTTGGGAAGGCACGCGTGGGTGCCTGGCCGGGTGCGGGCGGTGCGGCGGGATTCGCGGTACGCGCGCCGGGTGAGAGGGAGGGACGGTGACTAGGGTTTGAAGGGGGGTAATTGAGCTCGGGCCGGACGGGTTTTGAAAATACACACGATTTATTAGGTGATTTATTTGGAGCTAAAAACGCGGGCGTTACGGGGGCGAGGGGGGGGGGGGGGGGCACGCCAACACCTACGCACACCCCCTTTAGTCTCGGTTGGTAATACCAACAGTGACTAAAGGGTCTCGTTTCTCACTTTTTTTTGCTGTTTTCGATTTGAGCGTATATTCTAATTGTTGTCTAACCTGTATATGTATGTGTATGTATTTGCACTTGTATATATCTATATACCTATCTATATATACCATATACGCACTTAGACTTATATATAAACTTGTATATCTACATAAACTTATAAATATACACATCAAAATGGATAGTATTTATACATCAAAATATCGTTTACTTAAAATTTCTAGTCTCTATTGGATTTTTTAGATCCATCAAAATGATGTTTTCCTGCTGGATTAACTACCTCCTCAAAGAGGAATCCCAAGAGACTTTCTTGAATAGCTGAAAGATGATCCTTCTGAATGACCTCATCCTTAACCATATCCATATATAGTGTGCAAATATGTTAGTATATTACACCCAACAATTAAATATAGAAGTGGTTAGGAAATGACCTATTATTAATAGGTTTATTTGATTAACTTACATTATAATTTCTGTAGTTTGCACTTGCCAAACATCGTGTGTGCTCACAGACACAGTATCCACATTAATTATTTCCTTGTGCCTGTCTCAAACACTAAAGTGGACACGAGAAAATGTTATTAAATATAAGTATGATTAAATTTTAATTTTCTCAAATCTGAATTTGTTACTTAGATTACGTATCAGATAATCAGTATAGAATGTAATTGTTGGGTTAAGTTCATCTTCTTTCTCTGCAATTAATTTTTCCCAAGCTATGAGGAAAATTAATGAAAGATAATGTGTTACTAAAAGCCATACATACATACATACATACATACATACATACATACATACATACATACATACATACATACATACATACATACATACATACATGCATGTAGTGTATATTCAGCACGTTGGGTGTTGAATGTTATTTAACTCCCCGCCGGAGCGCCGCTACTCCGACGAGCTGGTTGCATGTTTTATTCCACACCTCAACTGCACCTTAAAAGCCAGGTTACACATCAACATAAAAGTATTTAAGTAGCATGCATGCAAACCTTCGAATGCAATTGATTGGCGCAAATCAAGGAGAGAGAACATCTCCAATATATATAGTACACATCTCACCATTTATCATTCGATAGAGAGCGAGGTAAATTAATTTTCATCATCAACGCATCAGCATACTCCATCCCCCAGGATGTATCGTCGTCTTCGCTGCCTCAAGGTATGAACACGCTCAACATATGGTGCCGTTCTGGAGAACCTTCCACGACAACGTACGACACCCTGGTATGACCCTATGCTGCATCATGTGTAGTCGCTGCGAACACTTGTCCATCATGTTTCAAGCGTGTTAGTTGCATCATAATGGCCCTCAATCATCTAGCTAGGTGTCACCACTGACTATTTTTTGATGAAATTCTCGTGAAGAATAGTCAGGCAACACTGTGTTTGGAGTAAAAACATTCATTTCACATGCTCTGGATTTCGTGTTTATAAACCTTGGTGCTATATTGCTTGCACCATGGAGTTTGATCTTCTTGATGATGTGTGTTGTTTCCTTTTGTCTTTGTATAGGTGAACGAGCTAGATGGTCAGGATGACGGTGATATGACTAAAGCTAACATGGTCTCAAATGCATATAATTTGCATAATTGATCATGACTCGTGACATTGGTGCAGCATCAGAACACTTGGACAACGTGCTTGTGTGACAACATCACCACATGGTGTTGAATGGTGTGCAGGGCCTTCATTATCTGGTCAGGTTAAGCCATCATTGTAATTTTTATTCATATGAAAACCAAATAGCTTAAAATTACTATGTTGATATTACTAGTAGTAATTATTTATATATTGTTTAATTTTGCGCTTTGGAGATAATCGTTAGTACGTATGAATAATTTTAACCTGATGGATGTGTTGTACTACCCTGACGTTTAGATTCAAAAAGATAGGAAAATGCAACCCCTCAGTTGTGTATACCAAATGATCATACTTTTATTTTTGTGGTCTTCCTAGGAATATTTTGGTTGCACGATTGTGAAATCCAAAATATCATTAACTTCATCTCATTATAAAAATTACTGCTCTAAATTTTAAAATTATGTATTTAAAATCTTTGTAGATATCACTCTTTATGTTCGAAAATTTCTTCTTATTTGAACAACTTTACTTGCTCTTTATATTGATAATATCTTCATAAAAAAACTCCTTTTCCATAGCTTATTACTCCTTTCACATGGCTATAAAGTCAAATCACCAACTGCTCTATGTTTTTTTGACCGAAACCAACTGCTTGGTACTTAATAAAGTAATATTGAGTCTAGGATGTTGGGTACTACTGTACGTGGCTTATTTCTTGTTGAATCAAATTCGTTGTGACATTTGTGGTTACATAGAACATATGTTTACTTCTTATTGGATGGCACAATTTTGAAGTTAAAAAAAATACTGCTCTAAATTTTAAAATTACTTCTTTAAAGACATTATGGATATTACTTCATATATTTGGAAAATACTTTAACAATCTCTCTCTCTACAGCTGGGATATGATTTTTAATACAAGCGATGAGAATGAAGTAATTAATGACCTGCAGACTCACCTCGCCATCCATCCAATGATTAGATCCAATCAGCACCAATAAATGGCAGGACATATGCTTGATTTTCTTGAGAACCAAATGGAGTAAATGTATCAACCTGTGCTCGCCCGGCTCCGGCCCTGGCTTGCAACATGTAGCATAATAAAAAATCATACATGCACGCTTCATACAAAAAAACATCATGCATGCAAAATGCTCCGCTGCACCCACTGCTCATCATGTTCTCCTCATCTATTGTTTTTCGCCTATGTGATGACTGCGCCCACACATACGTCGAAACAACAGGGTTTACCATCGAATAAATCAATGAGTCAAAGATTTACAATAAGATTTGTTGGCGCAAAAAGTGCACTCAACGCCAATCACACAGCAAGCTGAACAAAGCTGGCTTCGCACGCGCAGAGAGTAAATGACGTGCCAGTTAATTTTTCCTGAAAATTAACAAAAGATAAGCAGTTAAATACCAAAGCTTGGAACTTGCCGGGTGGTACCAGACAGTTCCATATTTACAGCTGAAAAAAGCCAAGCAGGATGACACATAGCTATATGAAGCTATCTGTCAAAGAACCACGACCATTCGGGTAACCACAGAGGGAAAAAGAACACTGCCGAATGGATGACGTAAGCATGACAACAACCGGTCTTCGTGTAAGCAAAGATGTACGTGCAAAGTTATGACCGATCTCCATGAAGATTAAAGTTAAATAAATGAAGTAAAGCACGGACATAATCATATATTAAATGAGCATGCATAGATCCAAAGCACTAGTCTACCGCATGTCTAGTTACTTTAAAAATCCGTCGAGCACGATGTCAAACAAATCTATCCACCGCATGATACGACTTGCATGAAAAACGTACCACTCTCCACAAATAGATCTATCCACCGCATGATACAATCTAAATATGGAAAGCTAAAAGCATACATCACTCAAAACATAAATAATGCACGTGATCTACTCGTGAAAATATAACCGAATACGGCCGAACAGTACCGATCCGGGTCCATGAAGAAGGAACAAACATTACCACGTGAATAAATCTATCGGACGATGCGGGAATCTAATCCACCGGATGACTAGCTCCAAAGCAACCCAAAAACCTGCATCTACCGCATGATACCCGGTTCTTTCAAGATTTATACGAACATAGCAAGCTTGAACCCGCAACACGTAACAACCTAGATCGATTCGGTTTCGGCTATCGGAAAGCACGGGATCCACGCATCAAAACACGAAACACTGCTTGCACAAGGATCTTAAAGGAGATATAGCCGATCCAAACCCATCTAGATTGGGCAAGGATGTGTTACATGAATTAAAACATAAAGCAAAACTCATGATAACACGGGATAACTTAATGAATCTATTAGATCTTGCCAAAATCCAATAGAGCCGATAACTAGCTTCAAGCCAGATCTTAGCCTACCGCATGGCTCATGATCTAACAAGAAACCCTCTTGAACCAAGCTTGAATCTACCGCATGACACGAAGCATGGTAACAAGACTACTTGCATCAGATCTAAATCCACCGCATGATACTAGACATGATACAAGGTTGCGGTACTCACGGAGGTCGACGGATCGATTGGCCCTCTCGTAGAACTCGACGACACGACAAGGACTCTAGGGTTTGGCGTAAGGCCGGTGTGTATTGAAGAATGATCGTATTTGTTACATACATCCAGGGATCGTATTTATACCCTGTTGATTACAACTGCGAATGGATTCATTGCCTAACTAACCTCGGTCGCTTTGTCCATCCATTCGTCTCCCCCGATTTGAGCCACGTCACCGTCCAATCCCGCAAAATCAGCTCTCTTGTTCCTTTGCCGAACCCGGAGCGGATAGCCGACCGCGGATCTCTTTGACGAAAATCTCCGGAAATATCCTTCCTTCCACCGGACGGACTCTTTTTCGAACCGGACCCACGGTCGGACTCCTTACCAAATTTTGGTGTTAACACATGCCCCTTCAATTGTGGGATAAAAGTAATTTTGTTCCACAATTGACTCCGACCACGAATCCTTGAGTCAAATCTCGTCAACACACTGTTCTTCGCAATCCGCCGAATCTTCGTTCGAGATCCAACCCTAGATCCCCTCGTTCCGAGCTCGAACCTCCAATGACAACTCGGAACCAAGCTTGCTCGGTAAATTCATCCCCCGCAAACCTTGTTCGGCATTAGGTTTTCAATTTTACCCGAGATTTTCCTTTTCCGCTTTCTTCCGGGAACCTTCTACTGCTCTTTTGATTCCTATCGAGGCCAATTCGCGAGCCTTATTACATTGGTCTGTGGGGGAATCCCGACCCTCGAGATCTCATTGCCGCCGAATCTCGGAGAATCCCCTTCAAGGCGGCTTTGTCTCCACCTCCTCGGTGGCAAGATGCGTTCAAGAAGCCGGCCTTTGCCCCCAATTGCAAGCCTGGAAGACTTGGTACGGGAGGATCCTTGCGGATAAAAGTGGATTGACCAACCCGGATGCTCTCCGTATCGCTCAATGCTTGGAGTTATCCGTGGCCGAGACCCCCAAGAATGAAGATCTTCGATAGCCGCATGCCACTTCGGTCAAATGGAGTCAACGCCTTCCTTTTTGGGCATGGCCCAATGTCTCCAACCCCGGCCGATGTATATATGATCACCGGCCTTGACATCACCGGATCCGCCCGGCCACAGGGACTTCAAAAACTCTTCACGCCGGATAGGGGTAAAGCCGGGGAATGGTTACAAGAATTATATCTTGAAGCACATGAAAGACAATCCCCTTGGCGAAATTGAATACGAGCCTTCCCGAACATGTGGGTTTGTGCGGATTCGTTTTCCGTGGTAAGGCCAACGAACCCACTTTGAACCATATCGCGATGGCGATTCATGCGGCTAGTGGCAATCGCCTTCCTCTCGGGAAAATTCTTCTTGGGCGGCGTGTATCATATGCTTCATCAAACTGTTACCCAAATGTACACCAGCCAGAGGATAACATGCGTCAATGGCCCTTGGTGGTTTGTTCAAATGTGGCTGCAGCTCCACATGCATCAGATCGTCGGCATCGATTTGAACTCCAGGTTCTTCCCTTTGTCCAATCACCCCGAAGGAGAGCCTCAAGCTACCAGAGGATGCCAAAACTACGGAGAAGCGGCTTCAACTGTTTCCATCCAGCAAGACATCAGCCAGCTCTTCGAGTTGTTCTTCAAAGGTTTCCTCGATCCTCTTTGGCTTCCTTATCTAGGCAACGACACCTTGACCTTCCCTGTTGAATTTTCCTTTGAACCCGGCCATCAAGATAGGGAATTCTTGGAGATCTTTAATATCATAATCTGCCCATGCATACTACCGGCCGAGTTCAATGGAGGGAGGCTGAATGTCAGTACTTATGAATACTATCAGCCTAATGTAATGGCCAGACAACTTGGATGCGGCCAGATGCCCCCAAGATTGTTCTTGCATGAATTCCTCAAACCCAGGGAGGAAATCAAAGAACTGATGCGGGCGGCGAGTTTTCAACTATGTGTGCGGTCCCACGGTCTACACATGTCCTTTTGTGCCCACAACCATAGCTCACCCCACCTTCAACTCCTGGTGGCAAGAATTTCATGACCATATCTTCGGTGAGCTTTGTTCATGTATTCCGTGCGAGTTGGTACACGACTTTCGCCAACTTCGAGGTAATACAATGAGCCCTTAGATCGGACCTTCCCTCTTTATTCATGGTCCCGACCTTCATCTTTACGTCCACGAAACACGATTACTGCCCCTCGAGCCGGGGCAATTGCTTACAACGCCGAAGGCCCAATTTCAGCACTAGGATTCAAATCCACAACTCGCATCAACTAATGGCCGGATACGCTACCACGGATCCCGGCCTTTCTAGCCTTGCTTTGCAGACGGGAGGCAAGGTCCGCATCCGATTGCCCCTCCAAGTGCTAAAAGGAGAAGGACTTTGTCAAGAAAGTGCTTGTTGAGGTAAACCCTTTTACATTCTTGATTACCGAGTCACTCTTGTTCTTGATGAATCACATTCTTGTGCATTTCGGACCGAGCCCGGCGGCCTTCGAGCCGGTACACCGCCAATGCTCCATCCACGGGCATGACTTCTCTTGCTTTTTCTTGAGGATGAACACTGGTATTTACCCTCCCAATTTGGCATTTGCAGAAGAAACAACGAAGGGCAGCTTGTAAATGTTCCGGTGGTCCGGCAAGCAAGTTCATCCGGGGCCGAATTACCCATCCCAGTGGAGATCTCATCCTCATCACCTTCCGCGAAGCGACAAACTCTCCAGGAGATGAACCTCCCAATTCAACCGGAGCCACCAAATTCCCCAAGGGTGTCATCGCTCGTTGGTCAAACGAGAGATAACCAATCCAACGAGAGGCGGATTCGACTCCTCACCGGCGGGAAACTCACGAGTTGCGATAACCGCCTCGACGCCTCTCGGCTTGGAAGTTTCGGCTCTTCTGGAGCATCTCCTTCGCCTGTGATCGCCCCTGCTCAAGGAACCAGCCATGAGGTATCCATCTGTACTTAATTTTGGTACCTCGATGTTTAGCATTCTTAACTTCGGCAACGTCGTTTCTCAGGATCAGGCTCCATCATCATCAAGCCTGCCATTAGAGAGCAATTCAACTGCCGAGGTGATGAAAGAAACATATCAGCCACTGCCAGATGAAGTGTTGCCCAAACTTAAAGAAATTGCAGCCTGGCTAGAAAAAGATGTTCAGGATCAGTTCAATGATCTTCATCATTTCGAAGAGATGTTTGAATCCATTAGTCAAGAACTCCCTGAAGACATCAGAGCTTCTCTATCATCCGTCTATGACTTAGAGCCCCTTTATGTACCCTTGAGGCGCGCTTGGAGGAAATTGCGCTCCCGTCCGGCCATTGAAAAGAGGAAAAGCGATGCCGAACATGCCATGAATGGGGCACAATCCCAAGCGAGAGAACCATAAAGATGCATTGGCTAACACCGCAAGCTTCCTATGATCCGAAAGTTGCTAGGAAGGCTGCTCTAGAAGCCGAACTGAGAAACCTGTCAGCGGAGATGGAGATTGACAAAAAGAAAATAGCCGAACTTCCTGGATTGATAGCAAAGACCCAAGCGGAAGTAAAATCGGCTATCACCAGAATAGAGCAATGCGATGCGGAACTCACTGACTTATCTGGTGCCCAAAAGGACTGCCAGGAGATGCTGGACAATTCCCATTTGATAATATCCAATGTTCGTTGTGTACTTGCAAAACTCCTGAATGCCTGAATATCTTCATTGATGTATAATTGAACTGGTCGTTCTCGTAATGTCTTCTTGTGATTTGTTTCCTTTCTTTTGCGCATTTTTTAGATGTAATGCTGAACGACCCATTCGGTAGTGAAACGCCAACTCCCGAACGGCATTTTGATTTCCTTTAGCCGAACCAATCTGCACGCGGCTCAGCCTAGAACTCCAAGCGACCCGCCGGCAGGCTGGCCAAGGAAACCTTTCCACCTTCCGATTTTCTTGGGATATGCGCCACGATTCACAGCCACGACTCGAAGCCACGATTCATCCCCGCTGGGCCTATAAATGTTGCCATAGGTGCCCCTAGCTCTCCACCAGGCCTTCTAGCTCTCGAATCTTTGCCAATCTTTAGCCCTCTCGCAAACAGTGCACATCCCAAACCACAATGGTGCGACGCCTCAACCGCCGCCGTGCCTCCGACGAGGCCGAGGGGAGCAGCGCCAATGCGCGCAGGCGGTGACGATCGTCAATCTCTCCTCTCGTGATTCTCGTTCTTGATCTTCTTTTGCCTTGACGATCATCCCCCCTTTTCGAGTCGATTCGGTGGAATCCGCCCGTGCGCCCGCCAATCGGCCCCCCCCGAGATGACTCCTCGGAGTCCGATGGCCACTCCCCCGTGCCGTACGGGGGAAGAAGACGCCATCCGCTTCAAGGAGGAGCTAGAGGCGTCCCGTCGCGAGCGGGAGGACGTCTCCAAGAAAGCGGCGTGGCCGAGCTAGAATGGGAGGACCAGCGTAAACAGCTGCTGGAGGCCATCGACGGTATGGCTCTGAGATTGATTCTTGATCCAGCCCCGGCCTTTGACGCTAATCCTTTCGCTTGCTCTTTGCGCCCGCGATGCCGAGCTCGACCGACTAAAGGCGCCGCGGTAGAGCAATTGGCCGAAAAGGTGAATGCCCGCGGCGACACGCCGGCGGAGCGCCTGGCCGCGGTGGAGCGCCGCGTCGACGAGGTGGCCGTCCATGGCGTTCGTTTGGGCACCACCTTGGGCACAGGCCGCGATGGCGACGCATACGGACGTTGACTATTCCACCGGGCCGCGTGGATTTCGGGGCGGCGCGCGGGAGGACATCGACGAGATCGAGCTCATCCGGGGAGCGCCTTGACGGCCACGGCGACGCCATTGCCGAAATTACCCATCCCCAATCTGTGTTGAATAGGCTCTTCGACTAGATTGTACCGGGGATGTGCAAATATCGGCAATATATGAGGAACTTTTGAATTACGCACTTGTTCGCGATGACTCCCTTTTGCATTTTGCATCTGCGAATTTTTCTTTGAATGCATCCGGAACTATCTTAAGCCGAACGCGTGAGAACAACCGCCCCTTGGCGCAAAATCCACGAGAGGATCCCAATTCGGCAATCCGTAAACAACGTTCAAGAGAAAACCCTTCGCACACTGGTGGAAAACCACGCCGCTTGGTATTCCAACGGTGTGTCTTGGCCAAATCATCACTTCCAATGCGCCTCCCCGGTCAATAAAATAGCCTGCGGGGTGCTCGCAAATCCACTCGCACACTCCTCCATCATTTCTCATCTCTTCCCCTGCCTCTAGAGGAAAAAACTCCAACGCCATGGACAAGGGTAAACAACCTCAGGAGAGCGGCTCATCAAAGAAGCGTACGGTTCGGAAGTGAGTTCTTTCTTGATCTGCTCCTTCTTCTCCCGCTTGATCTTGCGCTTCATGTTTTCCTCCCGTCCTTTTCAGCCTTGATTTGCTTCCCGAAGAAGTCGTCGGGACCGAAGATGTGCCTGAGTACATCTCCTCCGATTCCTCTCTCGAAGCAGAGGATGCCACACCCCGAACGAGAGGACCAACCATCGAGTGCGCCGCCGCGTCCGCACCCTGGAGCATGGCCTCAGGGACATGTCCGCCCGCTGCCAAGCCGAGCGCGAGCGTCGCATGGCTCTGGAAGCACTAGTAGGGGGTAAATGCTCCTGACTCCTTCATGCCTGCCCCTGGATTTCTTGCCTCGACCTTGATTTCTCCTCGCTCCGGATGTCTCGACGGTACGGCAACTTTGAAGGCGGCACGGGATAGCTTGGTAGAGGCCGCCAATCACGGTCATCCTCGTGCGTTCCAAGTTGCCGTCACGGTGGTCCTGGAACAAGCGAAGAGGGAGCGACGGCCGAAGAAGTAAAGAAAAGATTGAATCATACTTTCGCTTCTTTCTCCACGCCTTACCGCTTCCCACCTCCTCGGGAACCTGACCATCAGGGTTGTTAGATGTGATCCTGCAAGAAGCAGTTGTAATGTAGTATTGAGCTAAGGGCAATGCATCCAGGCACTGGCCATTTTCTCTTGTTCATGGATTTTGTTCTAAAGGCGGCCTCATTCTTGAGCGCGGCTATTTTTGTGCCAGATGCGTGTAATCATCGATCGATTTCAATGCTAGGATAATATTTCTTCGAGATATCTCCCATTTATCGCAGCGGAAAATTCTTCTCCTAGCAAAGTTTTCAATATGTATGCATTACCGGAACGCATCGACCACACGAAAAGGCCCCTCCCGGTTAGGGGACCATTTGCCGAATTCAACGTATTTAGTTCCAATCGGCAATAGCGCTTTCCAAACTAGATCACCTTCTCGCGAATTGCTTTACTTTTACCTTCTTGTTATAGTACTTGGCGACTCGCAGCTTGTTTTTCTCGATGTTCTCCAGGGCCCTGAGACGGATCATATGCAAATCTTCTAACTCATCCATCATTAGGCTACTGTAATTCTTGGAGCTCAACTCGTTTTGCAGCACTACTCTCCTTGAATCTGATTGCATCTCCCAAGGCAGGATTGCATGATGCCCGTAAACCAACTCGTAAGGAGAGGTCTTTGTAGCTCCATGGGGGGCCATTCGGTAAGCCCAAAGCGCTTCACTGAGTACCGAATGCCACCTCCTTGGCTTCGATCGATCTTCTTCTCGTATCGGCTTGATCATGATCTTATTAGAAGCCTCTCGCTTGACCATTAGCTTGGGCATAATACGGAGAAGAATTAAACAATTTGATTCCCATGCTTTTGGCAAAATCCACGAATTCCAATGATACGAATTGTGCTCCTTGGTCGGTGGTAATCGTTTGAGGGATCCCAAATAGATAGATGATGTGTTCCTTGACGAACTCAATCATGTTTTCGACGTCACTTTCTTCGGTGGGATTGCCTCGACCCATTTGGTGAAGTAATCTATAGCCAAAAGCACGAACTTATGCCCCTTGCTAGACGGCGGATTAATTTGGCCAATCAAGTCTATACCCCGGCCCCCGAATGGCCATGGCTTGATGATGGGATTCGGTCTTTGATGCGGGGACTCTTTGAATATTCCCAAACCTCTGGCAATCTTGACATCCCTTGTAATACTCAAAGCAATCCTCTAATATCGTCGGCCAAAAGCATCCAGCTTGTCTAATAACCCATTTCATTCGATAGGCCGATTGGTGCGCTCCACATATCCCATCGTGCACCTCGCTCATCATGTTCTTGGCTTCTTCTGGACCCAGGCATCGCAGCAATACCCCATCTAATGATTTATAAAATAAATTATCATCCAGAAGAACGAACTTAATTGCTTTGTACCTGAGTTTCCTAGAGACTTTTCGGGATGGATCTTTCAAGTAATCAACGATTTCTTTCCTCCAATCATCTTCTGCAAGATCCGCCCTTAGTGCACACACTTCACGCAAAAACGCTTCTTGACTCTCCTTGTAACCGGAGGCGCTGCGAGAGCTAGCTTTGTTTGCTTCTTCGTTATGCTCTCTAGGAATGTGCTGTAGGGTTACCAATGGGAAGCTCTTCAAGATTTCCCTGCACTCTTCGTAGTAACTCCTCAGCGCCTCGCTCCTGCACTCGTATTGGCCGTTCAATTGCTTGATTACCAGTTCTGAATCTCCATAGATTTCAACTGAGACGGCCCCAGCCTCTCTCAAATATTGAAGCCCTCGAAGTAGTGCCTCGTACTCAGCCTGGTTATTTGTGACAGTGGGTTGTATAGGAATAGCGAATTCAAACATCTCACCTCTGGGCGAAATTAGCAGGATCCCTACTCCCCCACCTTTGCCACATGATGACCCATCAAAAAATAAAGCCCAAGGGGTAATTTCAAGCAGATCAATTGAAGGGTCACGATGTTCAGTTATAAAATCGGCAATGACCTGTCCTTTGATGGCTTTTGCCGATTCGAACTTCAACTCGAATTCTGATAGAGCTAAAATCCATTTGCCAATCCGACCATTCAAAATTGGCATAGATAACATATGTTTTATCACGTCAAACTTCGAGTATACGGTGCATTCGGCATTCAACAAGTAGTGCCGAAACTTTGTACACGAGTAGTACACGCAAAGACACAGTTTCTCTATAGCCGAATACTGGTTTCGGGATCAAGTAGTTTTCGGCTAAGATAAGCTACTACCCGCTCCTTTCCTTCGAATTCTTGGATAAGGGCCGATCCAATAGTTTGGGTATCGGCCGCCACGTACAACTTGAAAGGCTTGTTCGGTGAGGAGGAACCAGCACCGGCGGCTCCTTCATGTATTGCTTGATCTCATCAAAAGCCTTTTGTTGTTCGTCGCCCCATGTGAATTTCGATCTTTCTTTAGCTTCGGCAATGGAGATAATGGCAACACCTTCTGTGATAAATTTGAGATGAATCTTCTCACGAAGTTGATCTTGCCGAGCAGTGATTGCAATTCCTTGAGGTTGGTTGGAGGAACGACTTCATCAATGGCTTTCATGCTCTTCTTGCCAACTTCGATTCCCCCTTCGTGGACCAAAAACCCCAAGAACTCTCCAGCTGATACCCCAAAAGCGCACTTGTTTGGATTCATCTTCAGACCATGCTTCCGGGTGCACTCCAAGGTCTTCTTCACATCTTCCAGATGGGTGTCATGACTTAAGGACTTGATCACCACGTCATCGATGTAGATCTCCACAGTTTTGCCGATCAACTCATGAAAAATGTAATTCATGGCCCGTTGATAGGTTGCACCGGCATTTTTCAACCCAAATGTCATGACTATCCATTCGAATAGGCCTATATGACCCGGACATCTAAAGGCCGTCTTCGATATGTCCTCTATTGCCATGAAGATCTGATTGTATCCCGCGTTGCCATCCATGAAACTAATCACCTTGTGTCCAGCAGCGGCGTCAATCAACAAATCGGCAATAGGCATCGGGTATCCATCCATGGGAGTAGCTCTGTTTAGGTCCCTGAAGTCTATGCAAACCCTCATTTTCCCATTCTTCTTATACACGAGAGACGATGTTAGAAATCCACTCCGCATATCCGCATGGCCGAACGAAGTTTGCGTCAAGTAATCTTTCGATTTCCTTCTTCACATCGGCCAATACTTCATCCTTGTAGATTTTCCGGGGCGGTTGCTTATACGGTTTGAAACCAGGCTTGATTGGCAACCGGTGCTCGACGATGGAACGATCCAATCCAGGCATCTCCGAGTAATCCCAGGCGAAGCAATCTTTATATTCTCTGAGAAGCTCAATTAAGTTCCCCCTGAAGTCTGATTGCAAGTTTGCACTGATGAACGTCGGCCTTGGCTTATCACCGCTTCCAATGTCAACTTCTTCCAGTTTATCAGCCGACATGAATCCTCGCCCCAATTTGCCATCAGTGCCATCCACGGGGTTCTCCATTAAAAATTACTATAAGAGTCGGCGCTTGAATCGGCTGTTGGTCACCGCCGACGGGTTCAACGGGACCTTCTCCCCAGTCTTTCCCTGAGAAGCAATCGATGCCCTGGTACTCCCAGAAGGCTGGTTCCATGTTGGCCATGCTCACGGAGTCATCTGCCTGTACGACCTCGATCTCATCATCCACCCACTGGATAAGCTGTTGATGCATGGTGGATGGGACGCGGCGATTAGCATGAATCCGGTCCCGCCCAAGCGACGGTAGCCGTAGGCTCCTTTGCCTTCGATGACAAAGAAGGTGGTGAGCGAGCGTCTTGGACCCGATCATCAAGTCCACGTGAGCGCATCCTTTGGTGTCTGAGGGATTTCCGGCGAAGTCGTTCAAGATGATGCTTGTAGGTGTCAAATCGCTCGGGCCCATGCCAAGCTTCCTGAAGGTGGTGTACGGCATCACGTTGACTGCCGCTCCACCGTCGACGAACATCTTGGTCAATGGCTTGCCATTGACGTACCCCCTCAAGTACAGCGGCCTCATATGGCGGTTCTTGGCCGGCTTGTCGAAGATGGCCTGCTTGGCCAGCACCAGTTGTGCCATCATCCCTTCGGGCTGCTCGTCATCAAAGGAAGCTTCCTCCCCGCATAACCCGGTTAGCGGGAGCCATGAACTCGTTCGGCGGGGAAGTATACCATGCATGTAGGAGCCGAACGCTTCGATCCTTCTGGCTGGTCTTTGGGGCGCCACTTCTGCCTCGTCTGGATCCCGGCTTGCTTCATTTCGCGGTTCCTCAAGCGCTGGACCCGCCTCTTCTGGCTCCTGCGTAGACCGGGCGGGCACCACTGCCCCTTCTGCCAGACGTGGACATCCTCGTCCTCTTCCTGATCAGCCCACCTGAGATCAGCTTGGCGCTTCCTGGGATGATCGATGACCTCAATTTTTCGACGCCGATCCCCATTCGGGTGGATCCTTCCACGTCTTTCGTGGACGGATCGGCGATTGCGATTTCTGCCCTTGTACTCAACATATCCGTCGCTGCATTCGGGACGGTTCTTCAATGTGGGCGGCTTTAGGCCCTCATTTCGGCGGTGCTGAAGAAGGCGCATCCCCGGTGGGCGTGCTCCTGCTCGCGCGTGTATTGTTCTTGGTCCCTTCGCGCGCTTCCTCTTCGGCTCGCGCTGCTCTTCCTCGTGACGACACTTCGGTAGCGCTCCTTCTCCATCGGCGCTGCCATTTGTTGAGGAGAATGCGCGACGTCACCTTGGGCTTAGGCCCGGATGATTCCCCAATCTCGATGTGGCTCTTGAGAGCGCGGGGGCGTCGCCCCGTACTTGCTCTAGGGTCACCCGGCGCTGCGGGTCCTTTGCTCCACCTTGCTTGGACTCGGGGCGAGGTTAGGACCTTGACTTTTCCCTTTTCCTCGGGCGTTATCGCGTTGACGGAAAAGCCGAGCATGTTCCGAGGAAAGGGGTGGCCATCCGGCTTCATCTTGTTATCGAACTTGAGGTGTCCCTCCTGGATAGCCTTCGGATCCTCATCCCGAAGACCACCGCAATCGTTGATGGAGTGTGAATCCCTGTCATGGAAGCCACGGTAACGTTTCGCTTTGACTCCATCGGCCGAAGCATAGAATGCCCCTCGGGCGGCTTAATTCGGCCTTCCTTTACCAAGAGCTCAAACAACTTATCGGCCTTTGTGATGTCGAAGTCGTAAGTCCCTTTGGTCGCGCTTGACCCAACGCCGATTCATTGTCAAGGGCTCTTTACCCCACATGATCTCTGCTGCGGCTACTTCCAATTCGTCATCAGAATCCTCGAACAAATCAGCCTTGTCCAAGAATTGGTTGTAGATATCAGCGACGTCATGCTTGCCTTGCCAAACTTGGGGTCCTTCTTGAGGCCATATGCACGATTGCTCATCGAGAGATAACTTGTGCGACAGGCCGGCCCAGTTTTCAAACTCCATCCCAAATAGATTCTCGCGCACGGTGGCAACATTCGGCGACGGCCATATCGACCCGGTCGATCGTCGGCAAGTTCGGCGAGAAGCACATGCCTTTGACTTCCCCGAATCTTCTAAGAAACTCCCGGCGGTGTTTCGCCGTGCCTTTGCTTCGGGGGTGGCGAGATCAATCGCCTTCTTCTCGGAGCCGCCGCCGAAATAATGAGCGTGGAATTTTTACGCTCCAAATCCTTCCATCCGGCCACCGATTCGGGAGGCGGGGACGAGAACCACCGCAAAGCCGGACCCGTCGGTGAGGCGGGGAAGTAGCGAACCCCGAATGTCTCCTCGGCCGAGCATTCCCCAAGCCGCATGAGGTAACGGGCGATGTGCTCGACCGTGCTTGTTTCATCTTGCCCCGAGAACTTTGTGAATTCCGTCGGCGGCTTCACCCTTGGCGGCAAGAGCACGTTATAGTACCACTGCGGGAACGGCGGCCTATAAGCGGGGCCCCGCATCTTTGGCTTGAGGCCGAGCGGATTCTCGCATCAATTCGGTCATCTTGCGCGCTAGGGCGTCATCTTCCGGCGCGCTGCGGTCGGCGCGTACCCCGGGTGCGGGAAGGCGTCGAACGCTCCGTAATTTCCCACTTCATGATAACCACCGCCGTACAAATTCTTCCCGGAGCCGGTTGGTCGACGGAGCAATTCTTCGACCGAAGTCAAGTGGGGCCCCGGATGAGCCGAACGCTAGGTCTCCGTACGTAGGCCGGTACGGATTCGGGCGTTGCACGGCCGACCCGTGCTGCTTCCGTGGTGGCGGCGGGATTGGTTGACTTCCCCGAAGCTTGCAACGGGGGGGCCGAACCGGCCGCCCCCCGCGCCTGTGGAGGAGGTTGGAACGCTTGGCTTCCGGCGCTGTGAGGAGGAGGCTGCCGTGGCCGGCTCCCGTAGCGGCGGCCGAGAGCTTGACTCACCCGGCTCTATGGTGCTCTTCTGGAAGGGCGTCTTCCCGAACGCTTGCTCCATGCCAGGGCCAAAGATGGCCACCATCATTTGCTGGAGCGATCCGAGAAAGGCCTTGTTGTGCTTGGTGAGCATGTAATCTGGCCGACTCTTGGAACACCCGCGCGCATTCCTCCTTTTCTTGCCTGAGACATAGCGTCGACTTCTCTCGGTAGCAGCCCTCTAGGCATCTCATTCTTCGGATGTGGGACGCCGCTTCTGTTTTTCTTAAACGACAGCAGGCACTTCTGCTGAAATTGATCTACGACGTCTTGGAGCTGCTGCCGCTGCTCCGGAGAGAGATCTTCCAAGTTGACATCCATAAGGTCGCCAATCTCAGGCATCTTGAATTAGTTCGGCTGTTGGTCCCACCAGGCGTGCCAAAAAGTGTGTTGGCGCAAAAAGTGCACTTAACGCCAATCACACAGCAAGCCGAACAAAGCTGGCTTCGCACTCGCAGAGAGCAAATGACGTGCCAGTCAATTTTTCCTGAAAATTAACAAAAGATAAAGCGAGTTAAATACTAAAGCTTGGAACTTGCCGGTGGTACCGGACAGTTCCATATTTACGGCTGAAAAAGCCAAGCGAGTGACACATAGCTATGTGAAGCTATCATCAAAGAACCACGACCATTCGGGTAACCACGAAGGAAAAAGAACAACTGCCGAATGGATGACGTAAGCATGACAACAACCGGTCTTCGTGTAAGCAAAGATGTACGTGCAAAGTTATGACCGATCTCCATGAAGATTAAAGTTAAATAAATGAAGTAAAGCACGGACATAATCATATATTAAATGAGCATGCATAGATCCAAAGCACTAGTCTACCGCATGTCTAGTTACTTTAAAAATCCGTCTAGCACGATGTCAAACAAATCTATCCACCGCATGATACGACTTGCATGAAAAACGTACCACTCTCCACAAATAGATCTATCCACCGCATGATACAATCTAAATATGGAAAGCTAAAAGCATACATCACTCAAAACATAAATAATGCACGTGATCTACTCGTGAAAATATAACCGAATACGGGCCGAACGTACCGATCCAGGGTCCATGAAGAAGGAACAAACATTATCACGTGAATAAATCTATCGACGATGCGGGAATCTAATCCACCGGATGACTAGCTCCAAAGCAACCCAAAAACCTGCATCTACCGCATGATACCCGGTTCTTTCAAGATTTATACGAACATAGTAAGCTTGAACCCGCAACACGTAACAACCTAGATCGATTCGGTTTCGGCTATCGGAAAGCACGGGATCCACGCATCAAAACACGAAACCTGCTCGCACAAGGATCTTAAAGGAGATATAGCCGATCCAAACCCATCTAGATTGGGCAAGGATGTGTTACATGAATCAAAAAATAAAGTGAAAACTCATGATAACACGAGGTAACTTAATGAATCTATTAGATCTTGCCAAAATCCAATAGAGCCGATAACTAGCTTCAAGCCAGATCTTAGCCTACCGCATGGCTCATGATCTAACAAGAAACCCTCTTGAACCAAGCTTGAATCTACCGCATGACACAAAGCATGGTAACAAGACTACTTGCATCAGATCTAAATCCACCGCATGATACTAGACATGATACAAGGTTGCCGGTACTCACGGAGGTCGACGGATCGATTGGTCCTCTCGTAGAACTCGACGACACGACAAGGACTCTAGGGTTTGGCGTAAGGCCGGTGTGTATTGAAGAATGATCGTGTCTGTTACATACATCCAGGGATCGTATTTATACCCTGTTGATTACAACTGTGAATGGATTTATTGCCTAACTAAACTCGATCGCCCGTCCATCCATTCGTCTCCCCCGATTTGAGCCACGTCACCGTTCAATCCCGCAAAATCAGCTCTCTTGTTCCTTTGCCGAACCGGAGCGGATAGCCGACCGCGGATCTCTTTGCCGAAAATCTCCGGAAATATCCTTCCTTCCACCGGACGGACTCTTTTTCGAACCGGACCCACGAGTCGGACTCCTTACCAAATTTTGGTGTTAACAAGATTCTTTCCAATTGTAACCGCCGCCCACCATCGCTAGGAGACAAATACGACCACAAAGAAGTGAAAAAGATTAGGCTTACGAGTCATCCCTTCGTGTCGCCGCCACACTGACATTCACCACCACGCAGCATGGTAATTAGCTCATGGTAGCAGGCTGGAAAGGTGGAAAGGCTGATTTCACGTAATTAATAGATTAAATATCAATATCAATCTCCTAAATCTGAGTCTAAGGGAGGTTAATTCTAAAAATTTTGACCATCAGGGTCAAATGGAGCTAAGTTCCCGTTCACCCCCCTTCAACGCCTTCAATGAAGGTAGATTTATTAGAGCAAATTTTGCTTGCATGCCATTTCGAATTTATTCTCTCCATATGAATTCTTGATAGGAGGTCCTGCATAGATGAGAGGTTAACCAATAAAAGGCTAAATCACAGGTATCACAATCATGAAATATTAATTAAGAGTAGATTAATTCACCTCAAAACGTTCAGGCCGTATTAGATTTTTATGATTGCA
Source organism: Cenchrus americanus (assembly GCA_947561735.1). Taxonomy (NCBI): domain Eukaryota; kingdom Viridiplantae; phylum Streptophyta; class Magnoliopsida; order Poales; family Poaceae; genus Cenchrus; species Cenchrus americanus. The sequence continues at coordinate 261,192,739 of OX387241.1, read as the reverse complement.
TAGCAACAATGAAGACTTTTACGACACCAAAGCTCTCCGTCCATGGCACCACCATCATGTCCCACGAAATTTATCTGGAAACATCAAAAAATTGGATGCCAAAAGTCACCTGGAATCCTTTTTACTACTAGAGAACAAAAAAAGAAGAGATTATGTGATTACTATGTCTTGCCGGAGCTCCAGCTGTGGCTGGCGGCATGCGTTGAATAATATTCACCACGCAGGGTGAGTATAGCCTTACACGCAAGAATAGGCAACATTGGATCTGGGCTTCGGGAGAGATCGAAACGTAGTCATGTCTCCATCACAGAACAGTCCTGCATTGCTCTTCTTCCATGTTATGGCGCTGGCCAGATTATCAAAGCATGTGTGCTACTACCATCGGCCTCATCGTCAAAGATGCTGGAGAAAGATGTTGTCGTACGATAAAGATGATTTCCATGTTGGTGGATCTCATGGCCACGGGTAGATGAGAGAATAAATTTGCTTGTGCACTATGATCACAAATTAGATACAATCAGCACAAAAAAATTGGCTGCAGACGGGATGGAGATTTCATTTTTACTACTCGTAGTAGTAATAATTATCAAAAACCCTAGTTGGCTTAGGAGATAATGAAATCAATCCTAGCAAATATTCGTGGCCAGCAACTACCATTAATAAAAACCTTGCGGAGCACAAGGGTCAACATCACCAGCAATCAATTTGCCTTTGCAAATTGCCACATAGTACATCAATTAAAACAGGGGCGCATTAAAAATAGATGAAAGATGGAAAGGCATTCTGATTTCGACCACTTGGAATAAGAACAGAGTAAAATCGTGATCAAGTGCGCTACCTAAACCAGTACAGGAAGGGGCGGCGATAGAGGTAGGCAAAGATGACTGAAAAAACAGCGGCGGTAGGCGGAATAACCAGTACGAGCATGTTGACGGCGAACGCGGCGGCGCCCATGGAGAAACCGCAACCCCAAATTTTAGCACCGGATTTGCAGCAATTAAATGCAAAAACGGATTTGTCTAGGCAACTTGTGCCGATTTTACTACTGATATCTGACGAGAAATAAACATGTGAGTAGTAATTTACCTCGCCGGAGCTCTGGGCAGTCACAGCGGCGCGTGGTAAATAATATCCACCATGCAGCGTGGTGAATATCCCTGTCATATATATATATATATATATATATATATATATATTTGTGCATTTAAAAGAATGTCTTAGATAGAATTATTACTCTTGAAACATATTTTCAAGGTCTTGGTAACTTGCAGGGTTTTTTCTCAATGAATCCCATACCATGACGCTGCTATTGTCGACTTGAATGATCACTAGTGTAATGCCCGTGCGTTGCTACGGACATTAAAAGATCATGTACGTAATGGAGACACTTCACATAATAGTATATCACCAGTGCTAACGCTACGGGTTCAGATAACATGAAACAATGTTTGAAACTACTTAAATCTTATTTTGATAGAAAATGCAAAGAGAAATTATGCTCCCAATAAATACATGAAGTGTACGAGTTTTGAAATGGTACATTTTTATTGGTATACAAGATACACAATTGAAACAAGAGGATACGACACTTAATTTAATTTAGTGTTCAAGTAACAAGCATTGTTAATTTCCTAGCTAAAGAAACTGAACCCTTCCTCCAAGGATCCTTCAAACCAACCGAATGTTCATCGGTTGTTGGCATGAATAGCACACAATTTTGTGTCCAACAACAAAGCAAGCAGGTATGCTTCTCTATGACTTTCCAAACGTTGATCGGTCCGCACAAATAGAACTTGGATTATAATTAACTCAAATAAATGATTCAAGTAGTTATTGCAAAGCTACATGAGAAAAAATATATTAGAAATACTACAATAACGGACGGTGGATACGGATAAAATGGAACTTGGTGTTCTTATTCTCAAATGAGTCATTGTCCGGAAAAAGTAAAGAATGAAGTAGGAAATATAAGGATGTCCAAGAAAAGGAAAACAAGAGTAACCTTATGCTTGCCAAAGATAAAGGAATTGATACGATCTTAGAAGTCGGAACGCAATTCAAGGAATTAAGCAATTAGTCCTAAGGTGTGGCAAAAAATATTATTTATTCAAAAATAGTTTCAACGCAACGATTCTGACAGATGAAGAGAGCTATGTTATATCTTTGTATCATACTATCATTCCTCCAATCATACTACTGTTAATTAAAACAAATGCCATCCCTCACATAAATGTAACGAAAAATCATAAAACATCGTTTCCGGCAGAAACTCCACAAAATACGAGCATACGAACTTAAAAAAAGGAGTTTACGGAATGGAATATCATCATTTCAAATAAAATTACGATGATACATAATAGGATGACAAAACTTATGGTAACTCAACCAAAATTGAAATCTGCGGATGAACGACGGTCGGTGGCTCGGTGCTTTAAAAGATAGCTAGCAGGCCAGTTAGTTAAGTTGCAATCAGGTGCAGGGCATGACGGGCAAGCCAAGGTAAGCAGACAACTTATTTCTAAACAGTATGCGACCTTATTTCTGAAGCAAAATATAAAATATTCACAACATATTCACACTCTTTAAGAATGGTCCAATTGCAAACTTACTCACATGTATATGGTCGGGTTTATGTGCAACACAAACACTACCTTGGCAAAAAAAAACCCAATAATTAGGCAAATGGAATTAAATGAAAAACAAAAATCTACACCGGTCGCACAATCAATTTAAAATATGGACCTAGTAAGGCACAAGGATGCGGCTTTGTTTAAATATGTAGCATAGATTAAATCTCTTCCTTTTCAATGATACTTGCTAGAGAAAAAGAACCAACCAGGGATCGGTGATTGCTCACAATTTAATGAGTTCATAAAAATACTACTGTAACTTCTATGGAGGTGTTTGTGGTACAGTTTTGACTAACGAATCTAAGCCTGTAAAATTGTTTGAATGGAGAAGCTAATAAAGTCGTAGAAAATTGACCTTGAGACCTCTTTCTTATTGTATCTCAAGAATCATTCGTGCATATAAATGATGGCATGTAAAAGTACCTCCCCACCTTGCCCCGTAACGAAGTGACAATACTTGACAATGCGGAACCATCTTGGAAGTTGACCGGAGAAGCCTGCAAAGAGTGAAACAAAGTGGGTCAGATAAGTAGCTTCAACGAAATTCAGGTTGGTAAGGTTTTTTCTTTTCTACAATATCAAATGGTAGATTGTAATTGAAGTAGGGGTTTAACTGAAATCCAAAAGTCATTCTTTATTTTAGGTATACAACGACAATTTTAACAGAAATCTAAATGGCGTACTCCATGTCAGGCCAACATTCAAACAACTGTCAGGCCAACACTCAAACAATTAAAGTTTACACAATACACAATAAATATGGGTACCATTTGTAGACAGTTAAGTAATTGCGGAGAGACTATGCCACTGAATTGGTACCTTTATTTAATCTAACCAATGTGGTTTAGGATTGGGACTAATAGCAAGCCTTTGTGGTCGTTGTTGCTCTACCTTTATTTTAGGTATGGTTTGCTATTATCAGTTTAAGGCATGTAATTTCTAATTAAGCTGCCAAGTAAATAATCAGCTCATAGAAATCACTTTAGAAGTTCCTAGAGGATGCACATCGACTGACTACGGGAATGGGATCTCGTGGATTGAGCTATGGAATCTGAAAAGCGGGCATTTTCTTACCAGGTTTGATTCACCGGGGTCGAGAGATGGCTGGTCACGAAGACGGTCAACCATGGTGAAGGCCACCTTCGGCAAGCAGGCTGCGTCCGTAAGTGACACCGCCTCCGGCAAGGGCAGCAGCTGCCCCGCCGACACCACCATTTTCTTCGCGTACCAGCCACAAATAAGCCACAGATTGGAAGAGTCGCCATATTTACATTTTTTAAAAAACTTTGATCCAGATATAGATCAATCTCTCTCTGTCAGGTAACTTTAGGCCAATTTCTGTACCTCTAGAGCATACGTGATCAATGATGGTTGATTCAACTTAAAATTTTCACAAAGGATAAATAATAAATATAATGCAACTACGTACTGAATTACTGATTGGTACTGAAGAACAGGACCGAAAAGAATAAACCAGTACTATACATGACATAACATTAAACAATTTAGATCTCAAAATAAGTCATCCATCTCTCACAGCTAAAGATTGTATGCAAAATAAAATAAAGGCATTGGCAATGGGTTTTGTCATTCTGAAAGCGCAGTCATTGTGCCTTCATCATCCCTACTCCATGAGAGAGACATGAAGCCACCATTCCAGCATCAGTTCTACAAACCACCCTGGCAGTAATGAAACAACGTTTAAAGTCAACCTTATGGTACAAACCAATGTTATATAATCAATGCCACACAACATTTATTTCCAAAAAAATTTTACCTTCGCTTTGTGATCTGTTACCGGAATATCCTGCTCGAAAACAGAAACAAATGCATGACATTAGTAGATAATCTAAAAGGAGAAAATTCATCTTTCTCCAAATTTAACTCTCAATTTGGTCCTTCATGTGTTGATGACACAAATTTTTCTCCGGCTTCTTTACAACGATAACATTCTTTAATTCCCAATTCTCAATACAATTAATCAACGTTAACACTTTAGATACCATAATTATGCAGGACAAACAGTATATCTTTTTCAATTGCATCATGAAATGGAACGATAATCGTTGTATACTCAAGAGCATATTATATGTATATCAAGAGCATAATACCATATCAACTGCAGCATCAAGATCCTCATCAGATGTGTATTCATCTATTTTCCAGGACATGAAGTCCAAGGCACACCCACGGATTGTTATGGAGTTACCAGAGTCAAAACTATCACAACGCATATTCTCACACAACCACTGGGCCTCCTTTTTTATTCCCCACTCATTGTTTTTTCGTTTCATGAAAAGAAATTATAAAAATCATGTGACACAAAGCTCAAAGAATCACATAAAATTAGTCAAGCATGCCATACCAGAGGGAGAGTAGCAGTCTCGGAAGACCATTCACAACCTTCAATTGTTGCAAGTTCCAAGGCACACCGCCGAATATATCGGCTAAGGACGAATTCTTTAAAATGGGGTTTACGCCCGGTCGGCCCGTTGATCATCAGCTCAGCTTCCCCTTCGATACACTTGAGAATTTTTGAAAATGATCAACATAAAGGAACACGTGAAACACTCTTTCAATTATAAAACTAAAAAAAATAGGTATACTTGACACAATGAATGAACAAACACACAATTATAATGAATGAACAAAGAGATGTTACGTACTGCAGCAGCAACAGTGGTAAATGGACATAATGATTGACGTTCTTTGTTATCCACAAGTTGTGACATGCACTCAAGGATTTCACCGCTCAAAGAGGCATCACAACGGATGATATAGACCTTTGAAGACATCCACAGTTCCCTCAAACTGTTCTCCTTTTCCAAACACTTTCAAAGAAACAAACTACGAGTTTAGCAAGGCAATAACTAACATAATTATTCAATCAATAAATTAAATAATTTAAGACTCAAATAACACTTCAAATTGATAAGTGGTGTGCAGGTTTGAAGATCCAGTCCTGCATTGAATTGTACAGACACACTAAACAACAGTAGTTTAGCAAGACAATAACTACAAAAACGATCATTTATGTTTAATAAATATTAAATCTGCATAATATATTTATTGATTTTAAGTTGTCAAAGTAATTACCCCCTCCGGTCATATTTATATGACGTTTCAGACAACCATTTTGGCTTGCATGTAGTGCTAATTGATTGTCTGAAACATCATCTAAATGAGAACGGAGGTAGTACTTATGTTGGTGTATTACAAATTTCATTGTTTGTGCTAGTAGAGAATGTCAGAGACCGAAATTGTGCTTCACTTGTCAACCTATAAATCATGCCCGTAATTCATGCCAAACACCGGTTCCACTCAAACACGGTGTAATTTAAGCATGACGGCAATAAGAAGGTGAGCAACAAACCTTCATAACGGCATCGACGGCGAAGCAACGAGAATGTTTGTTGGCTTCATAAAGCTGCTGAAGGTAGGTCTCATATAAAGGCGAGTCGGCACACTGCAGCATCAATATCACAAGGAAAGTAGCCTGTTCCAACTTCCAATTCCAGGAATCTGTGATTTCACCATTCAGCAAAACAAAATTAGAGAGCCAAAAAAATAATTGGAGGAAAAAAGCTTAGGGATAGATGCTAGTGGCAAATAGATTACACATGAATGAATGCATACAACTAATAAACAAAACAATAGATGCAAAGCTCTAAACTTGGTTGCTATCCGAATCAATTTTTTAGGCTCGTTGGATCCGGATCATCCAATGATCCCTTCCCTTATCTTGCACGGTCCCTCCCGACTCCCGAGGTCTCAAACTCCATGCCCGACCAATCAATCCCCTTATCTTTTTCCATGGCGCCAGCCATCTTTGGAGCACCGCCGAGCACCAGCCCACAAAGTCATCTGCACATCCACCACACCAAGAAAACCGCCAGCCCAAAGACGACACCACTCCGCTGTACTGGCCGGCCGCCCTGCCAATCCCTTAGCGGACGAAGTAAGGCCACCCCACACCCTAATAACAACTCAAATACCTAGCCTATAATTTCTAGTTGAACAAGCTGGCATGTGTCCATGACTCGGAAAGTTACCTGGGGGAGGCGACGGCGGCAGCGTGTGGACGCAGGGACGGCGGCGGCGGGTCCACGGGGTAGGAGGGCCTCGTCGACCTCCCCGCAGCCGGCCGGCGCCGGCGGTCTCGTGTGGATGCGGCGGGGACGGCGGCGGTGGGTCGGGGTAGGAGGGCCCCCGTCGACCTCCCGCGGGCGGCCGGCGCCGACCGCCGATTTGGTATGGTCGGCGCGTGCGGTTAAGCTTGGGGCGGGGGGGGGGGTGGTTGAAGGCGCGGCCTCGGGCCCGCCGCCCGATCCCGATCCGGCCGGCGCGCGCCCCCGTGCGGGGGGTGGTGACAAGGAACCGCCGACGGAAACCGGCGACGGCGTGGCAAGGAAAATGATTGGGGGCGGGGAGGGGGGGGGGTGTGAAGGCGCGTGAGGTGAATGCGCGGAGGTGAGGGTGAAAGGTGAACCCACGAGATTGTCTTACTTTCACACTTTTTAGGAGTAGAGATAAGAATCCGAAGGAAACCGTATATAATACTCATATAAATTAGAACTAAATAGAATTAGCAAGGACAATTAGATGGCAAACGCACATACTTGCAGCTGTAGTAAGGTAGTAGTATGAGATCCTTGTCATGAACCTTAGACAAGGTCCTATAGATTGTCGTGATTATTGTGTCTGGTTGATCCTTGACCTCAAACTCGTTGACTTTTGATGGGTCCATGAAACCAATTCGGTTGGCAATATTCTTTTTTTTGCAACTCTTGTTTTTGCAGGCTACCAAAAATGAAATACAGAGTTAATTAGTAGATCCACATACATAATAAATTTATTAATAAACATAAAAAATATGTCACTTACAAACACCAAGTGACGATAAGATTCATATTCAGGGTGTCTAGATGGTAAACTTCATAAATATCTCTGAATTCTAGCCAGACCACCTTGTTGCCTTCAGTGGCAAAATCTTCGGGTCTAGCAAGCATACCTATGGTATCTACGCCTTTCGCTGATTACCGCATGTACCACTCATGAAATTTGTACATCTTAGGTGAGAGCTTAAGTACCAGTTCTGGCCGGATAAGAGGTTTTCCTAGCTAAAAGAGCCATCTATACTCAAAACTTGGATCCCGGGGTGGTTCTCCATGGACGAGTGCAACACTTATAGGCATCATGTTTGTTCCATGAAATCAAGGACCTGCACTACTTGCTGCATAGGCATTTCTGCTAGAGTTCGTTCATGTGCATTGAGGCCAGAGACAATGTAAGTCCGTTTGCTCATCGAGCATCTGTTTTCTGCTCCAGCTCTTTGCATGAGTATCTTCTTTAGATGACGTTGACGCCAGTATGGGCATCAATTTCTTGTTGTTTTCACTCATTAGTTTGAAAAACCCAAGTTTGGTTGGGTCTACTTTTTTGGTCTTCTCGAGCTCCCTCCGTTGCTATTTTGTATTCAGATTATTGAAAAATTCATGCACATGTTGGGCACCCATCGTCGTTTTCCTTCTTCTCTAGTCGTCTCCCATGCTAGCTTCCTTATAGTTGGTGGTTATTTCATCGTTGGTGGTTGCACTGAGTTAGAAGACTGTGCTCCGACGGTTTTTTCGGTTGTGCTTTTGTGGCTAGGTGGTTTATTCTTTGGTGGTTTTTCTGTGGTGGTTTCGCGGTTTTTTGATGTGCTTTGGTGGCTGGGCGGTTTTTTCTGTGGTGCTTTAGTGTTTTTTCTGCTTTTGATGGCGCTTGCTTTGTCGCCATTGGTTTTTTCTGCTTTTTTGGAGGTGATTCGGGATTGATGTTAATATGATGGATGGAGCTCACACCTCTGGAATTGAATAATGGTTCTTGTGTAGACGGTGAGCAAGGTCATATTGAAGGTCGTGAGGACGGCCTCAGAGATGACGATGGTCGAGGCTGCGGGGAATCTGTAGGAGGTATTGATCCCTCCGTCTGGAGGATTATAATGTAACGTTTGGACCACAATATAATACCGTGAACCACATCCTTGAGTGTCCTTTCCCTGTCACCTCCTAGGATGTCTAGCTCTAGATCTTCAAATTGTGGCTGACAAATCTCCTCCACATAAACCAAGGTGTAGCCTGGTGGAATCAACATGCTGTGGCTAGTTTGTCCAGGAAAATGTGCAAAAGCACTTCCGTACGCCACCTATTTATGTAGAGAAATAAGGAATTTATTACATTTTCTAAGTGATCCATGAAAAGTTGAGATAATTGCATGTAATAATTATATTTATATATACCTGCATTGTGATGTTGTCGAATGGCTTGTGCAGCTCACATGGGGTGCACCGACAGAGAAAATCCACAGGGTATTGTTAGTTGTTATCCACTGGAACTCCTTCGATTGCCCTCAGCTCTATAGGGCCCTCTGTGCAAGCACCTGGTGCGACCTCTATGTAAGCACCTGGTGCAACCTCGGTAGAAGAACAACTTCTTTTGCGAGCGGAAGGGCAAATGACGGGATCCAACGGTACTTTGGGCAGTGCTCCAGATTGGCCTATTTGAGATATCGTTAGGCCACTCGCCATTCAATCTTTGCCTGCATCTTTTTTCTTATTCTTTAAGTCTTTGCTCCATCATTTGGTGCCAATGCTCCTCTTCGCGCCCCCTTCTTCTTTTGTGACTTTTATAGCTATTGAGGTTTGCCTTGAAAGCATACTTCCACAGCACCACCCTGTAGCCAATGCAACATCCTGGGTGTTCTGGATTCCCGAGCGCCATAGTGAGCTCATCCATTTCTCTGTCAACCTTCAATCTACCAGCTTTGGCATCTTCTATTTTTTCATTAACTCAAGTGCCTTCTCTCGTAACGTGGGCGGAAATTCAAGGGTACCATCATCCGAGTTCAATCTACCTCCATGCGCATAATACTAATTCTTCGATCGATCGGGCTAGTGAAAGACCGCTTATATGATACTTTTGGCAATAAGGTCTTGTTCCATCTTCCGCCACATGGGAATTGCTACCGCGTAACCACCTCGACCAAGACGATGGTTGTACTCCCGTTTCTTACTGGCACTGTTCTTCCCTTGTGCACTTTTTTGGGCAAAAATTTCACTTTTCTTGTATTCAACAAAGGATTTCCAGTGATCTTTTATCTTTAGATATTCATCCCAAATTGGAGTTCAGTTGTTCTTGATAAAATCTCTAGTCAACTTCTTCTTGAAATTCTGAAATTGAGTTTCCATTTTCGCTATAGTCCAAGCCTTAACAAGGTTTGTGTCGACGCCTTCTGTGACGCCCCAGGTTTTTAATTAACCCCCAGTCGTGGGTCAACTCAGCTGACAGTGGTCAAATCACTGTCAACCTGGGTCTTCACCTCGAAAAACTCACCAACCAACTATAATGACACCCTTGATCTAGTGGACACACAGGTGGGACCAACCTATGGTCAAAGCCTTGGTCAAACCCCACTCAAACCTTAGTAACCCTAGATGTCTTTCGGAACTTTTGCCGCGTTCTCGAAAATTCACTTAAACACTTAAAAATCTACCTTTATGAAAGTTATCCAGCTTATTGAGGGACACAACTTTCCTATAGATTGGCATTTCAAATTTTCAGTGGAAATGCATTAAAAACTTGTTGAAAGGGCAGTACCTCCTGTTCATGACAAGTGAGTGGCATTCAAAGTTGACAAACCTTTCCTGCAAAATTTATTGAGAAAAACCCTATATAGCCTTTTTGAAAGTTGTAGAGGATAGCCAGATCTACAACTTTCGTATTCGAAGTTTAGTACAGTTCTATTAAAAAACTTGGAGTTTTTCGCTTTCAAACAGGGGCTCAGCAAAACATTTTCTGTCAAAGCGTCGTCGCGCCGCGACGTCGCGCACACCGAGCGCGTCGCGCCCGCGCGCCGCCCTCCTCGGCGTCCACGCCCAAGGCCGCGCCGCCCGAGGTAGCCCACCATTCCGGGCCGTGCTCCTTCCCCGGGCGTCGTGCCCCGAGGTCCGGGAATCCTCCCGCCGCGTGCACGCCATGGACCGCACCGTACGGCCGGTGTGCGCGCGCGGACCGCCGGTCCGTCGGCAGCACACCGCCGTACGCGCGCCGGTCGAGATGGCCGTGCTACGGCAGCATCTCCAGCATCACGACGACGTCACCGGGAGGCCTCAGCTATAAAAGCCCGAGCGTCGTCCACCTTCGCATGCCCCACCGACCCGCCGGCCGCCATTGCCGCTGCCACCGTGTGCTCGTGTCTCCTCTAGCTTTCACTGCCGGTCAGCTAGTCCAACACATCCCCTTGGACCCGTAGCACCACCACGAGCCTCACCTTTCCATCCGTGCGCACTCCCCTCGCCAGAACCCGACCCGCTGCGGCCGCTGCCACCGGCCATCACCGAGCGCCTACGCCGGCGACTTCTCCGCCCAACTACGGCCACCCACCGGACCTAGGTGAGCATCTGGACGAGCTCCGCCCCTTACTCGGCCGGGAGCGCCGCCGGAGCCGCCGGATTCCAGCGAGCCCTCCGCCCCTTGGGTCTAGGGACCCAATTTCTTGGCCCCAATTCTTTACAGGGGTCTAGTCGCAAGAGTGCATCTTCAATAGTATAAGCCTTATTGCTGAAACTTGTAAAATGCGTAGAAACTCGTAGAAAATTCAGAAAAATGCAAACTCAATTTTGTTGGATTCGTTGTGAAAAATACTACAACTTTTGTTATACATACCTAGTCTGGTTCGTGATATTTTTAGCATGAAAAATAGGAATGTGAAAAACCCAAATTTGCCATAACTCAAAATCCATGAGTCCCCTGTATCCAATTTTTGGATATGTTCTGTGTGATATTATGACTAGCTCCTGTGCCATACATTGCACAAAGTTATGAAGTAAATCTTTTTATATGAATTGTTTTCCATTTATGCAGAATCTTCCTAGATGATTTTTGTAGCTAGAAATATTTATATTTTTGTGCCCAACTTGTGCATGCTGTCTTGTTATGCCAAGATACACCATTGATGAATTAATCACAAGTTTTTATTGACCAGAAATAATTATTCTTAATTTGTGCATGTTTTCCTTGTAATTCAATAATGCAAGACCAGTAGTAGTTCTAGGTGTACTTGCTAGTTTTCTAGGCAGGTTTAGGACCAGAGAACATGTGTGAGGAAGTTAGGAGCATTTGGATGCTTATTTATTTTTGTATGCCTTTAACTTGGATTGGTAGCTAGCTTTTGTTATTTTTCAAAGTAATTAAATTTCTAGTTGCCCAAGCATTATATGTATGTTAAGAGGCCTAGCATTGGTATGTTGATGCTCCAGAAACCCATTGCTGAATTTTTATGTGATTTATTATTTAATAAAAGCTTGGAAGCCTTTTATAGGTTAATGTTGGATTAAATTAGGAAAATGCCTTTTACTCCTTTTACCCTTTTTGTGAAAAGTTTTCAAACTCAATTAAGGGCTAAGAACACAGCCTTGCTATTGAAAGAATCAATTTATAAATAATTATCTTTGTGCACACCCTTGCTAGTGAAAGGTGAAGTATTAAATCCTCACATGAAATAACAATTATGAAAGGAAACCTTAATTAAGTGTTTAATTAAAATAATAAAACACATATCAATAATAACCTTCATGAAAAGGGCATTAATAATTAATTATTTGTTAAGCTGAATATGTCTTACAAAAGTTGGATAAAATAAATAATCTATCACATCGCTTGAACCCTGCATTGCATTCCGTGTAGATCTTCCTGATGGTGACTACTCGCTCATCCCGGAAGCCGAGGGAGGAGAAGCGGAAGATGCCCTGCACTACGTGGGAGTACTCGACAACACCGAGGGTGCTCAGGCTAACTTAGCTAACGAAGGCAAGCCCCGGTGCATTTGACCCAGTTTTCAAATTTTGCTACACAATTATCTATAGATGCTTGTGCATTTAAGTTCAGGAGTTGTATGGAACCTTAGATGCATGATCCTAGGTACCTTTGTCCTTACTAGTATGATAGGCTGACAGCTGCTATGCTATAGGACCGTTACAAGTCAGGTGATGATGTCACTCGCGAGAATAGGTTCCTAGATAGGAATCATAAGATCTCCTTAAATGGATTGATCACGTGGTAAGAGCATGGGATATGGACTCCGGTCCAATGGCTATCGTGGGTTAAGTGTTTGAAGGTACTAAGCACTTGCCGGGAATGGGACCAGTAAGCTTAGTACCTTAATAAGACGGCTAGGGATTTAACTGTCACTACTCTTGGGATGCGTCTCACGGCTAGCTACCGGTGGTGTATGGTGAGTCCGGGCGCCTTGCGGGGTATGCCGGATAGCCTGCACCAAAGACTGGCCTTTTATCCCGACCCGAGGATTTTTGGGAACCGTGTGGTGGTTGTCCTCACGGGGGCATCCCACCGTGTGTTTAGGTCTACCTTGCAAGGTTTGAATCAATCGATTGTCAGCCTCTCACCTTATCTGAGACTACTTACTCCACTAGCCATGAGATCCCTAATGATGGAAGTTCATGAATATTATGCTAGATTAATTGTATGGTACAACTTTTCTGTACTAGATGGCCAATTTAGTAAAGCTTAAACCCACTAGAACTTGTGCTAAAATCTTGAAAGTAAGGACATACTCTTTGTTACTTTTCAGCAAAAGAAACCCAGTGGCCAAAAGCCTTTCATGTCTAGAGTTGGTGAAGTAGTTATTTCCGACGGGTAAGTCTTGCTGAGTATTAGTATACTCAGCCTTGCTATAATCTGTTGATCCAGGTAATGCTTTTGGTGATGTGTGGCCCGGAGAGATCCCGCCCGGCTGGGAGCTGGAGTGGTGGAGGATGACGAATGAAGGCATCATGGCTGGCCTCCCGTGGTGTTCTCGCTTCCCGCTTAGTTTAATTCCGCTGTTTCGGAAACTTTGAACTACATTGTGATGACAAGAACTTCGGTTTGTAATAATTAAACCCTTCGGGGTAAATTTCGGATGTTAATTATGTTGTATCTCTGGACTCGCCTTCGTGTGAGTTTTAATGCATATATATCGATCCTTGTTGCTATATAAGTGATTTACTGGGCGTTTAACCGGCGACTAACGACAGGATGATACTTTATTACTGCTTAATGACCAAAGTGGATTGGTTTAGGCGGTAGAGCGGTATTTTCCGGAGCGGGTTGTCACAGTTGGCATCAGAGCAATTGTATGCACCAGAGAATAATTAATTACCTTAATCACTGGTTTTTGAATAAAAGTTTCCAAGATTGTTTGATTTTCCAAAACACATTGGTTCGCTAAGGATAAACTAGACCGAGAGGCCCTAGAGGTAATTTTTGGGTTCTTTCAAATGGCTTATTAACCTATGGTTTATTTCGCTAACTCCCAGCACATTACTTTATGTCAGACTTACTTTCTTGCACAACCAAACTAGATGAGCCACGTGTTTTATACGTGTGTTGTGCCACATCACGGGAATTGTGAGGGTTGATGGAGTGATCCATTCCACAGATCCCATCTTCGCATCTGGTTGTAAGTTGTGTGTCGCCACGTCTTTCATACGTGAGCGTTCCGCATGTCGAGTATGCGAGGCAAGGATACACTCCATTCAAACGGAGGGTGTCTGAGGTTGGACGCTGTCCATGTAGCGGCTTAGCGCATGGATACCGTTTCTATGGTCAACGGTAATGTATGGGGATGCTTTCGTGACGTACTGGCACGAAAGGTTCATTTTCTGCAGGTACATAACAGCGCTTCCTTAGTCGCTAAGTGAGTACCGTGTAGCTCTCGACTAGATATTATAGGGAGAGACGAGTAAAAGCCTTGCCACCGGCACTAACTTCAATTTTTGGCTCGATTGCCATGTGAGGTCGAATAGGACGTCTTGAATGCATGTTAAAAATCGAAACAAATTAAAATGGACCCAAAACAGAATTTCTGTATGCTCTCTAAGGAAGATTTTGCTAGTGTGTGCTTTTTGTAAAAATAGAGTATCTCTTGTGCATAGGTGTATACTGCCAAATTTTGTAAAAGCTTGTCCATTATGTTCGTATACCATGCTATAGGAAGTAACTAACTAGGTGTATTAAACTAAAGTTGCTCCCAATCTAATCTAGTTCCTGTTCGTAAAGATTTTCGATCATAGCCCCTCTCAACCTTGCGTTGCACCTTTCTAAGGGAACCTAAGCCTTGCTGTTTTCTTTTTACAAATCAGCACTTAGACCTTGCAACCCTCCACCTTGTTTCCTTTGATCTAGCTCAACCCTTGAATACCAAAAGTGTGTAAAAGAACCATTGTAGTAGCTGGAAAACCTGGGAAAAATTATGGGATTCTGGATTTTTGGTTATGAATTATTATTCACAGCTTCCAGAACTTCACCATTTGACATGCCGTTCTCCTTGACACCTGACATGTGTTACATTTTTGTACAGATGGCTTTCCCCGTGTTTCACGAGTTCGACGCTGACGGTACAATCCGTACCAACGGGTTGCACTGGCAGGGTTTTCCACTCCTTGCGTGGGAAGCACTCAACGCCGCTGGCTACACCACTCCACCGACCTACAAGGTGTCTGTGTTCGAGCACTTGGGTGTTCCCCGTTGTAGGGTAATCGTCACTGTGCTGCCACACCCGGACCATGCCGACTGGTTCGACTTGAGCTTTGTCTACTGGGGTTTTATTACCCACGAGACCGTCAAGTCAGCCGCTCTCCGAGTGTTGATGGATTTCTGCGACCACAACCCTACCGAGGTGGCTCTTTCTCCGTTCAGGTTGTTTCCCGCGGTGAGTCCTCACGACCCGGCGTGGCTGGACCTTATGGATCACCTACAGGAGCTGCTGTTGTTAGCCGAGCCGCTGGATGTCACTTAGACGTTGGCTCGTTGTCTTAACGTCGTTTTCACCCTTCAGGGGCTGTGTTACAATACCGTAGCAATTATCAGTCAGCGTCTGGAGGTAGCTAGGCGGGATTGGCAACAACTATCAGCAGCCCACCGATAGTTGAACTTTACACTTACTCAGATGCAGCAGGAGAATGACAGGCTACGTGCCAGGAGATTCCAGTTAGAGTTAGAGAGAGGCCACCGCCTGCAGAGGATTGTAGATCTAGAGGCGGAAGTTCACACCCTGGAGGAGAATGCCGATGCTTATGAGATTGAGAGGTTGACGCTGCTACAGAACATTGCCGATATGCAGCAGCAGGTGGAGGAGGCCGAGGTGCATGTCGCAGCCCTACGGGCCATAGTGGCCTTACAACCGCTACCTCTAGTACAGGCACACCCGGAGGAGCAGCAGGGTCTGTTTGGTTTGGATTAGACGAGCCAAGTTGGACCGCCGTTACCGACTCCACCAGACTCACCTGCGGGTAGTGGTGCTTCAGTTGGTAACTAGGATGCCATTGAACGACATCAAGAAGAAATGTGCTCCTAGGTGTCACCTTCGGAAGGATTGTGGTAGTCAGCTTAGGAGTATATCGTCATGCAATGCGATTGCATTGTAACCCAGTTGTATCATGATGTTTTCAAACTCGAGTATTGTAGTGTCCTTGGACCCCCTATCCATCGTGTTGTAATAAAGAATGCTTAAGCACTTTCTGTCTCGACTTGAGTTTGATGTGGTTCAACCGAGCTATTGAGACCTTGTGCGGGTTGTTTACCCAAGTGTGTCAAGTGTTACCGTAACCACGCTCGCAAACACTAAGCATTTTGCATAATAATGAGAGAACTACGACATTTTTGGTGAGTGCCGGTCCGTGGCTAAAGAGACTTGGTGATCATTCGCACGTTACCTTCTCCGTACGCGCGAAATGGGAAAATTCGCCGCAAATTGAAGGCTAGCTCGGGGGACTTGAGTTATCGTATCTTCTAATTGTGTTGAAGAATGATTCTATGAATCTTATTTTGGTTACATGATATCTTTCGACTGTTGCTGTCATCATCATATGAATGCAAATGAGCTATGGTTATGCATGATTGCACTTGTCATCATTTCTGAGTAAGATTTTGGCTATGTGTCTAATAAAGGCTCGCATTTCAGATAGTGGGACCCACGCGCAGCTCTCCCAACGAGTTCGGAGCGACTGGTAGCAGTGACTTGCCACCACCACCGCCCATGACACCATCGGAGGCCTTCATAGCCACGCAAACCGAGGTGCTGCGCCAGATCTTGCAGACGCAACAGCAGATCGCTCAGTTGATGAACCGAGGGCCGCCACATGGTGCCAATCACGAGGGGCCTAATCAGGTCAGCACGTACGCTCAATTCATCAGGATGAAGCCACCGACCTTTTCCAAGGTGGAAGACCCCTTCGATGCTGAGGCTTGGATCAAGGCCATCGAGGCAAAGTTCTCTGCCTTTGTGATGCCTTACTCCGAGGAGAACAAAGGCAACTTCGCAGCTCTGCAACTGCGAGGAGAAGCTTTAATGTGGTGGGATCATTTCAAGTCGATGCAGCGAGGGCGTGCTATAACTTGGGACAATTTCAAGCAAGCCTTCAAAAGCCATCACATCCCTAAGGGATTAATGGATAAGAAGATGAGGGAGTTGTTGGCCCTTAGGCAGGGGTCTGATACGGTGTACTGTTATGCCCAGAAGTTTAACAGCCTGTGCCAATATGGTGGACATCACGTAGACACTGACGCAAAGAAGATGGAGAGATTCTGAGATGGGCTAGATGGCAAGTTGTACGAGTGACTAAACCTACTCGAGCCAGAAAATTTCCATGAGCTTGTGAACAAGGCTATCTCCCAAGAGGATGCCATGAAAAAGGCCCACAGGGACAAACAGAGACCGTCTAGTTTTGCTCCGGTAGCGGGACTAACAAGAAGTTTTGCTTTGTGAAAAAGAATGTTCCAAACCCATCCCAGCAATCTTCAACTAGACGTTGCACGATGAAGCCATCCCAGGGCAAACCCTCAAGGAACTTCCAGTTCCGCAATGCTCAGTAGCAGGCTCCAAAGCCTAATGCACCCCCTCACAACGTTGGTGATCGTCGTTGTTTCAATTGTGGTCAACCAGGGCATTACATCAGTGATTGCCCCAAACCCAAGAAGATCAAGCCCCACCCACAGAATCAAGGAGCAGGGAACAAGCCTGCCACTCCGGTTAAGAAGCCTATGGTGCAAGTACGCCAAGGCAAGCTGAACTTCACCACCATAAGTGACATTCCAGAGGGAGCTTCAGTGTTCACGGGTACATTCTCTATCAATGATACTCCTGTTAATATTTTATTTGATTCGGGAGCTACCCACAGTTTCATAAGTGAAAAACTGTTAGGCAAAATGGGTTTAAAGGGTTCTCATACCAATTCTGCTTACAAGATAATTACTCTGGGAGGGCAAATCACCTCTGATATCTTAATCCGTGGAGTATGTTTGGGATTAGGTAGTAAAATCTTTCCAACAAACCTTATCGCCATAAGCTTGGCATGTATGGATGTTATCTTGGGTATGGATTAGATGACCCAGCATAAGGTGATTCTAGATGTATCTGATAGGGTTGTAGAGATAAATTCACCTACGGTCGGGCACACTACCTTGTACCTACCTTTCAAGAACGGTACTGACTCTTGTGCCTATGTGACCATTATCTCCCCTCTTGATGAAATTCCAGTAGTGTGTGAGTATCCGGATGTCTTTCCTCATGAGTTGCCTGGTATGCCGCCGGACGGATGTTGAGTTTGTAATTGAACTCCAACCGGTATCGCACCCATTTCTAATGACCTTATCGTATGCCTCCCAAAGAATTAGCCGAACCGAAAAACAAACTCCGTGAGCCGTTAGATAAGGGTTATATTCACCCGAGCTCTTCTCCTTGGGGTTGCCCCCGCTCTCTTTGTCAAGAAGAAAGATGGTAGCTTGAGGTCGTGTGTGGATTACCAACTAAGGACCATGTGTGGTTCGAGGACCAGTGGATGGTCGCTTCCTTGTGTGATGAGTGATTGACAACGTTGTGTGGACTGATTCTTGGCTAAGTATTGCAGGTGCAGGTTGCGGCTTGATTGGTGTTGGTGCAGGTGAAGAACAAGCACGAAAGGTCGTCGCCGGTGAGGCCTACGAGTGCGAGAAGACAAGTAGGCTTCATTCGAGGGACCCGGTGGCCAGCGGGGTCAAGTGCGGGCCGCATGGTGGCATGAACATCAAGATGAAGTCATGGACGGTTTCTTGGTTGAGCCTCAAAACCATGGTCGAGCCGGGACTACGTGAGAGTCGAGTCACGAGTGGAGATTGGCGGAGGCTACACTGAGTTCGCGGGGTTTCCGGTGGTTTACCAGAAAACCACTGGTTCCTTGGTTGATCCACAAAGCCAAGACCGAAGAACCGAAGACGGTGCTGCAGTAGTGCCAGACCGGTCTGACCGGTGGGTCTGACCGGTGGGTACCCGGTCCGACCGGTGAGGAGAACCGGCTCGACCGTGTGCGACGACGCGGTCCGAATCTTCGAAGCGGAGGACACGCGTCGGGATCGCAAGGCTTGCATCGAGGCTAAGCAGGTTGCGGTCGCCGGGCATCCGTCCGATGGAGAAAGCTTCAAGTCTTCCAAAACCGCCCTTGAAGGGCTTGTATCCTTAGTTATTAGGAAAGGGTATTTTAGACTTTCGGTTGCCTCCATATAACCCAAGAGGTGAGAGGATGGCAGCCAACACTTGGAACCCTAGTTCATTTGCTTTCCTATTTTCTCCTTCCTATTTTCTTAGGATTTCCATAGGACTAGCTTGAGAGCTTAGTGGTGAGATCTTGTGAGAGGGTTGGATGATCGGGCGGCAAGCTAGACCTTGTATGAACCTTTGTGGCTTGTATAGATGATTGGGCGTGGTTCCTCAAGGCCTTGGTGTGTTGTTCCCGGTTGTTCTTGGTGGTGATTTTCGGAGCCCTTTCTTGGTGTTTTTCTTGGATTGTTTTCGGGACATTTCTCTTGGGGATTTGATGGGGGAAATTTGTGGGAACCCTTCGTGGTTCTTTGGGCTGTGATTCCTCTCCCAAATCCGTGAGTAAAGGTGCTCAATTTTGGCTAGGATCCTAGGATGTTCCAATGGCTCTTCCGGCTCCTCCTCCTCCATCTCGACCTCTTCAGATCCTCCTCTTCTTCTTCCTGGCCGGATCTCCTCCGGATCTTCCTCCACCTCAACCTCCGGCCGGAACTCCTCCCGTTCCTCCTCAACATCTTCAAGACGATGGCGAGGGGCCACCGTCCCGAAGGAAAACGCCCACCGTTGCTCTTACGAGGGGTCATGTAAGTCCCGGCCATCCGTCAATGCAAAACTGATCGAATAAATCAAAATGACAGTTTAAAATGATAAACAAAAATTAAATTAGGTTTTTAATGCGTAAATAAGATGATTTGAAGCATGACAAGGCTTTCTAGAACATGAATCCTTAATTTCGTCCATTTCTAACTAAGGTCGCGACCTACAGTCATCACGGCTCTGATACCACTTTGTCACACCCGATTTTACAAGGAAACCGAATGCATCTCACGTGTGCGCCAGGATCAATTTACACACACATGATAGACAAAACGAGAGTAATACCATTGCCGTAATAAAACGTACAAGTGTTTAAACCAAAGATGATAACCATTATTACATCCATAGGGGTGGACTCGAAGGTCCGAGCACGACAATAACTAAACGACGACGAGCAACTCCATCGTTGACTTCCACGGAGCATGATGACCGGGGGATCCGCATGCCCTAGAACTCCTCGTAGTCACTACAATACTCGTCCTCACCTCCGACGTTCTCCTCTCGAACAGCGGTAAGAAAGGGTGAGCACACTTATGGTTGGAGCTCGGCAAGTGGGGGAAACAATGCAAGGCTATCAAGGATAGGCTATGGTTCACAACGGTAAGCATTTTATAAGTTGGTCAAGTTTTATTAGCAAGCACCTAATTACTAGGTGTAAGTGTATACCAACCCACTTAACCTTAAAAGAATCCTCAAACCAAACCACAAACCCATGATTTGCATTAATCTTCAAGTTTATTAATCATCTGAGGGTCCAAGCCGCTCATGACCATGAGCACGGCTGATCGATCAGTTTTACACTCTGTAGAGGTTGTACACTTTACCCACAGCTCGTGTTCCCCATCTTGCCCGGGTTAGCCAGACCCTTAAACACTTCCAAGGTGAGTGGCTAGGGGTACACTACGAAGCCTTTACAAAGGAAAGAAGAGAAACCAACGGCCCGCAACAAGCATAAAGAAGGAGCGGACCATAACCCTCCCTAATGGTCGCACCTTAGCCAAGGTCGCTACCCCAAAAGAACCGGGCTATACCCCATCAACTCCGGCCCCCCCGTGCCCCTCTCGAAAAGAGCTATCGCCTAACCCACTCCCCTAATTAATCGGCTAAGCCGCAGCCATGTGGACTGTGGTTGTACTGTTATCTTGGGTGGTTCTCCATGTTCCGATTATACTTCAAGTTATCTTGTTTTAAGCACAAACACATTATAAGCAAAACTGAGATGTATAACATAAACAAAGCATAACCAACTCATGTAGAGCAAACTAAGCATTTATCTACCCCAAACATTTGTTTAAACAGGGTTGATCAAGGTAAAGTGGTAAAGCATCTAGTCAAGTCCTTAGCTAGGTGTTTGCCCATCAGATTTATGCATAACAACAGGAATAGTAAACATTGTTTAGCATGCAGTGTCATAGGTTCAAAAAGATTATGCAGAGGGGGAAGCCACTTGCCTTCCTCTACAAGCTGAGTGAAATCCTCCTCGAAGACAGGCTCTTCCTGATCACCTCCGACAGGGAGCTCAGACGAAACGAGCACGATATCTACGAGTCAAACATGGATAACAAACAATAAACAAAACAAGTACACCAAACAGAAACAAAACTGGTAAATTTACTGTTTAAAAGATTCTACTCATCGAGACGATCATTTTGATATATAGAACGCTAAAACGGAGTTAAAATGAAAGAGATATGATTAAAACAGTTTACAGGGGCCTATCTGCAAGAAAACTAAGTTTACAGGGCTGTTTATAAATAAAATCAGGGGCTAAAACATAATTTTATATAAAAACTAAAGGGCCTAGGTGCTAAAACTCAAGAAAAGGACCCCTAACACTATTATCTAGGGTAGACAGGGGCTAGATTGCAAAAACCAGGACCTATCCGTAAAGATTCTTAAAGGTGGAAGGACCGGCTTGCTAAAGTTTGAAAACTCAGGGGCTCTTAAGAAAAAGGGCCGCAGCCGCACCGTGGATCTCAGATCCAACGGCGGACCACAAGCCCACGGTGGACCCGGCCTTTAAACGCGAAGGGGTATGCGATCCCGGCCGTCCGTGCGAGATCGAACGGCCCCGGACGCGTGCAAGCGACGGGCGGCGGCGACGACGCCGGAGGGCGGCGGCGCGCGGCGGGAGCTCGCCGGCGCTAGCTCTCTACGGCGCTCCCGGCCATCACTTTGACCACGGGTTGGGGCAAAATGACGCGGGGATGCTTGCGCATATGCTCGTGGGGTCTATGGGAGCGATCGGGCCTCACCGGCGGCCGGCACCGTAAGGGGGCGGCGCGGCTGCTCCGGCGAGCTCGCGGGGACGCTACTGAGCGCGAAAAGGAGGGGAATTGGGCGGGGGAAAATGCTTACCGTGCACAGGGGACGACGGCGAGCTAACGGGCGGAGAGGAGGCGGCAGCAGAGGGGTTCGACGACGGCGGCAGCTCGGGCGGCGCTCCGGTGAGCTCGAAGCGCGGCCGCCACGGGCGTCGGAGACGAAGACCCGCGGCAACACGAGCTTGTCAAGCTCCTAGCGATCCCAAAAGTCAAGGAGAACAAAGCGGGGGGGTCTAGCCCTTCACCGGCGGCGACGGATTGACGGCGACGGCGGAGACCCGAGGCGGCGGCGCGGGAAATTGGTTGCGAGAGGCAAAGGGAGGCACGGGGGTGCGTGCGCGAGCTTAAAAAGGACCCGAGGATGGAAGGCGAGGCGGGTAGGGGTCGGGACCGCCGGCGCCTTGCCATTGATGGCCGCGGCCATCACGGCTAAGGTTAAAGGATGGAAAGAAACGGCCCTACTTGATCACGGGAAGGTTAATTGCCTTAAATGATCGCAAAGAGAAGAAAGGAAGGCGGGGAGGCGGCCGGGCGCGGCGGGAACGCGCGGCGGCGCGCGCTCGGGGAGGGGCTCGCGCGAGGAAGAAGAAAGGAAGGGGAGAGGGGACGCCGACAGTGGGCCCCGCCCCGCGGCGCCGCGGGGGTAAAAAGAAAAAGGGGAGGGGGGAAGGTGGGCCGGCGCGGGAGGCAGGCTGGGCCGCTTGGGCCGAAAGGGAGCCGTGCGGGTTTTGTTTTTTTTTCTTTTTTTTTTTCAAACTTCATTTTCAAATCATTTTTCATCTCAAATTCAATTCAAACTTTTTCAAACTCTTCTCAAGAATTTTATAAACCTTTTAGAAACCACACAAGCAACCAAAAACCATGCAAGCCAACTGATGATGCACATACACTTGTTGTCTCTAAGTTTATTAAATTATCTTTAATATTTTTAGAGCTCAATTTAAATAGCAATTTAATCTCCTTAAATCCTTAAGACTAATTTAAGTTGCTAAGAAATTTTAGTGATGGAATTTTAGGGTGTCACAAATCCTACCCCCTTAAAGAGAATCTCGTCCAGAGATTCAGAAGACTTAGAGAACAGCTGAGGAAAGTCTTCCTTGAGTTCATCCTCTCTTTCCCAAGTTGCCTCTTCCTCAGTATGATGACTCCACTGTACTTTACACATTCTAATGATCTTACTCCTGGTAACTCTTTCTGACACATCCAAGATCTTAACAGGGTATTCTTTGTATGTTAGGTCGTTCTCCATTTGAATATCCTCTAACTGTACCGGTTCTATCCTAACCTCACTTGTGCATTTCTTCAGCTGTGATACATGAAACACGTCATGAACTCCTGACAACTGTGCTGGCAACTCTAACCGGTATGCTACTTCTCCTTTCCGTTCCAAAATCTTGAAAGGTCCGATAAATCGAGGTGATAACTTTCCTCTGACATTAAACCTCCGTAAACCCCGAATCGGTGACACTCTGAGGTATGCATAATCACCCACTTCCCGTAATCACCACTCTTCTTCGAGGATCAAGCATAACTCTTCTGACGTGACTGTGCCGCTTTAAGATTCTCTCTTATGATTTCAACTTGCTTTTCTCGCTTCCCGTATGCTGTCTGGCCCAAAGAATTGTCTTTCACCAGTCTGGTTCCAAAACAACGGTGTCCTACACTTTCTTCCATACAGAGCTTCAAAAGGTGCCATTTTGATGCTGGACTGATAGCTGTTGTTATAAGCAAACTCTGCATAAGGCAAACTCTTATCCCAACCGCCATCGTTCTTTAACGCACAAGCTCTCAACATATCTTCAAGTATCCGATTCGTTCTCTTCGTCCGCCCATCCGTCTGAGGGTGGTATGCCGAGCTGAAGTTTAACTTTGTATCCATCGATTCATGTAACTTCTGCCAAAACCGTGATGTGAACTGTGTGCCTCGATCTGACACTATCTTCTTCGGTACCCCGTGCAAACACACTATCCTTGAATTATACAACTCGGTACCGCTTCACTCCCGTATAGGTCGTCTTTACCGGAATAAAGTGCGCTACCTTGGTTAATCTATCCACAATAACCCAAATAGAGTCATACCCATCACGAGTACGAGATAGTCCCACTATGAAATCCATACCGATTTCCTCCCGTTTCCACTCGTGTACCTTCGGAGGCCGAAGCAATCCCCGCCGGCCTTTGATACTCAACCTTCACTCTTTGACACACATCACACAAAGCTACATGAGCTGCTACATCTTTCTTCATCCCATACCACCAAGATCTCTTCTTCAAGTCCCGATACATCTTGGTGCTACCGGGGTGTATAGAGTAAGCCGAATCATGCGCTTCCTTCAAAATATCTTCTCTCAACTCCTTGATCTCGGGTACACACGATTCTCCGTTCTTAAACCACACTCGTTCCTTGCTCATCTTTTCTCGAATTCCGGAACTTTGCCTAACTTAATTAACTTCCCGTATTCTCGCAACCTTGTCATCGATCAACCGCCCCTTTCGATTCTTGCTCAAGTGTCGACTCAATCTCTAATGTCAAAGTCTCACTTGAAGCAACCATTCCCAAGTTAAGCCGTGCCATTTCCCAACATAGCTCCCGAGGTAACAGGTGTCCTATCGCATGCTAGTCCGTCCCTTCCGACTCAAAGCATCCGCGACAACATTTGCCTTTCCCGGATGGTACCGGATATCCAAATCATAATCTTTGATCAACTCTAACCATCTTCTTTGCCTCAAATTCAAATCCTTCTAAGTAAAGATATACTTCGTACTCTTATGGTCGGTAAAGATCTTACACTTGTTGTCGGGGACAGCCCTAGGGGTCCCCTTAAACAATGGGGAAAACCTCACTTAAAACCGCAATGAAACCAAAACACGTTAAGTCTAACCATGCAGGTGCCTAACCATGCAGGACACGGCCCACGCCACAGGGACTCTGACGGCCCATCGGGACGGCCCACTTAGAGATCCCCTCGAACAGGCTCCGCCCCGTTCGAGGATGCGTGCTCCCTTTGGGCGGGCTCCGCCCCGTTCGAGGGGCAGCACTTCCCTCGAGCAGGCTCCGCCTCGAGCAGGCTCCCCCTCGCTCGAGGGTACGCCCCGCCCTCGGCCGGGGTCCGCCACGTTCGAGGGCACCCCTCACGCGTGCGCTGGCTCCCGTACACGGGCATTTAACGCCCTGACGCCGGCAGGACGGCGCCATCATGCGCCCGGGGCTCACACCCCGGTGCCGCCGCACCAACTCCCCAGGGAGGAGCCCATCCCCGCCACTGTGGGAGGGGACTGTGCAGCGCGGCCGGTGTCAGTCCCGTGACACCGTGCGCACGCTCCAAAGACGGCTAACGCACCGAGCCCTCGAAAGGGGGCCGGCGCACCCTCGATTCACTTTCTTGTGACCCTACGGGGTTAGGGTGGAGGCGCTAGGCCGGTGGACCGCCATCCCTACCGCCGTAACGCGCGTGGCCACCGTACCCGCGCGTGCGGGCGCACGCCAAGCCCCCGTAGCAACGACTCCGTGCCCGTGAGGCGCATCGGGAAGGAACGCCGTTCGCCTACTCCCCGTACTTCGTACGTGCCCGCGCGCGCACCTCCCTCGAGCCTATCGAGGATATCACCGCCATCCGCTGCTCTACTACCCTCG
Organism: Cenchrus americanus; assembly: GCA_947561735.1. Taxonomy (NCBI): domain Eukaryota; kingdom Viridiplantae; phylum Streptophyta; class Magnoliopsida; order Poales; family Poaceae; genus Cenchrus; species Cenchrus americanus. Next base: position 261,166,943 of record OX387241.1, on the reverse strand, counting down.
AACCGCCACTGTTCGGGTACAAGTCAGGCCATGATGACCAGATCGCTGCGAGGATCTCCCGGACGGCCGCTCATTGTACAGCGTAGCACGTCGCACTCCCCCACGTAGCTATATAGCGCGGCGTGCATGTAATTCGCCTCCCCCTTGAGCTATAAAAGGGGAGCGAACCCCCCAGCCGCAGGGGACAGAGGACACACGAAGACAGGTTCACTCAGATCCGAACTCACAACGCACCACATACTCACTCATCCATTCTCCCACAATATCTTCCGCCAGGGACTTGGAAGCCTCTCTTCCTCTCCCGCCTTGCTTGTAGCCGCCCCACTACAGGCACCCCCGGTGCTGAGCAATATAGTGCTGAAAGCACACCCCCGCTCGGACGTACGGCCCCCTCGGCCGGAACCAGGATAAAAACCTTGTGTCACTTGTTGCTTAGCATCGACCATTGAGGGATAGACCTCGGCGCTATCTACCGGTTAGTGTCGGGACCATATTCTCGCACCGACGCTGGCGCCCACCATGGGGCGAGCGAGCGCCTAAGGTCATTTCGCCAACTCCCTCCATGGTGATCCGCACTGAGTACCGTGCTACACGCTACTGCATGGGTAGCTCGGACCCCCTCCCAGCCGGGTTCGAAATCCGCTTCGGGGACCTGAACTTTCAGGCCACGGGGAACGGCTATCTCATGCGCCTCACTAACCGTGAGGAACTCCGCGCGCGGCGCCAGGCCAGGTCTGCTCAGACCCCCGCCGCACGCACGACTCCGGCGCAGGCGCCCGCAGGCACGGATGCCGCGGGTCCATCGACGCCACGACACCGTCGTCGCTCGGGACGCCGCTCGCACCGGGCGCGGTCGAGCGGCGGCAGCCGAGCGCGCCGCCACTCAAAGTGGCGCGCCCACCGTCACGACAGCCGCCACCGCCCGGCGGGGACCGCGCGCGGTCTCCGGGACCGGCATCCCCATCGGGCCGCGTGGTGCTACGACGGCCTACAACGCCAACGTCAACACCACGATGCGCGGGGTTCCACCCCGGTCGCCACGTCTTCGTCGCCAGTGGGTCCCGCGCCTCGGCCAGGAGACGAATTGTCCCCGGGCTCCGTCGACACGCTACCCCCCCCCAACCGCCACGGCACGCGGAGTGGGGATTTCTCCGCGTGCCGGACCCGGTTGTGTTTCGGCGTTTCCTAGACGCCGCGGACTACTGGTTCGGCTGCTCCGACGACTCCGCGCCGGGAGCTACGACCCCGCGCGGGAGTGTTACGCCGTCATCACCAACGACCCGGCCAACGCCGCCGGTGCGGCAGGCGCCGGAGACGGGGAAGTCACGCCTGCCCCAGGGATCGCCACGCGCCTGGCCGCGGGGCCAAGCGCTCCCCGCCGGGGCCGACGTCGACGCACAACCGGCCCAAGCCCGCGAGCTCGAAGCCAAGCCGGCGGAAGAGTACAAAACGGTACGATTGCTCCGCGCCCTCAATGGCGGGGGGAGGCCTCCGCGCGTGGCGAACGCGCACGGGAGCCGTGCCGACAGTCCGCGACCGTATCAACACCGTCCCCAACGTGGACAACGCGGACGCTCCGCCGCGAGCAAGCCAGAAGCTCATCGCCGCCGCGACGCTGCTGCGGGCTATGCCGGCACCCTCGACCCCTGAGGCTCGAGACATGCACCGCGAGGTGCAGACCCTCATCGAGCAAGCGGCCGTCCAACAGGCCGAGAGCTCGGCCTCACGCATCCGCCAACAAGGGGATGCATGGGGGCGATGAAGCGGCACCGGGAGGCGAACCCTCGGTGCATGCGGGGGGACCGGCGGGTCAACCCGCTGATCAAGGACGCACGCCGGTCAAGGAACGACTCCTTGACGCACGCAGGGCGCTGGACGGAGACGCCCGCAACGTCATCAACGCCAGACGCACCAGCAAGGCGGACGCACGAGCAGCAAGGGGTTACCACCCTCGACGGGGTGGGCGTTACGACAGCGGCGAAGACCGCTCCCCGACGCCGGAGCCCCCAAGCACCCGTGTGTTCGGCCGGGAGATCCGCGCGGCGGCCGTTCCCCTAACGCTTTCGCCAACCCTCGACGATCGTCAAGTACAACGGGGAGACGGACCCCCGCGTGTGGCTCAACGACTACCGCTTGGCTTGCCGGTACGGGCGGGGCCACTAGCGACGAGGTCATCATCCGCAACTTGCCCCCGCACCTTGGCGACGCGACCGACATGGCTCGAGCACTTGCCCGCCGGCCCGCATCCATAACCGGGACGATCTAGTCCACACGTTCGTGGGCAACTTCCGGGGCACATACGTGCGCCCCGGAAACTCATGGGACCCGCGCTCCCCGCACGCGAGGGCCCGGCGAGTCGTTGCGGGACTTCCTCCGCGCCGCTTCTCCAAGCGCCGCACGGAGCTCCCCGCCGTGGCACGGTCCGAGATCGTGCACGCCTTCCTCGAGGGCACCACGTGCCGGGACCTCGTGCGGGAGCCGGGACGCGGCCCGCCCGCGGACTCCAACGAGCCGTTCGACATCGCCACCCGCCTTCGCCTCCGGGAAGAGGCCGTGGGGGCGATCTTCGACAAGCAAGAAGGGCAAGCGCTCCGAGGACGCGCCCGCGGAGGGCGCAAGTCCAAGGAACCACACCGCAACGACAAGCGGGGCAAGAAGGGGAAAAAGCCGCGCCGCGAGGCGCGCGAGCAGAGGGCGCGACGGCGGCAACGCCGAGGCCCTCGCCGTCGACCCGCTCGACGGGGCCCTCGACCGGCCCCTCGAGGCCCGGGAGTGTTCGACGACATGCTGAAAAAGCCATGTCCCTACCACAAGACCCCAGTGCACCATACCCTTGAGCAGTGCGACATGCTCAAGAAGTTCTATGGCCGCGCCGCCGCGAAGGAGGCAGAGGCCAAGAAAGACGGAGGCGATGGCGACGCCGGCGGCTTCCCCGCCGTCGAAAATGTGTTCCTCATCTTTGGGGGACCTACCGTCGACATGTCGACCCGGCAGCGCAAGAAGGAGCGGCACGAGGTCCTCGCCGCAGAGAGGGCGCCTCCGGCCTTCCTCAATTGGTCGGAGGACGTCATCACCTTTAGCCGGGAGGACCACCCGAACCGCATCCCCAACCCGGGCCAGTACCCGCTGGTGGTTGGCCCCATCATCGGGAACGCCCCGTTCTCGAAGGTCCTCATGGACGGAGGCGTAGCCTCAACATCCTCTTCGCGCATACATTGCGCCCGATGGGGATCGGGTTGGACCACCGCGGCCCAAAGACGAAGCCATTCCACCCGCATCGCGCCCGCAAGGTGTTCAACCCCTCGGGCGTATCGACCCTCGCCCGGTCCGGTTTGGCACCCCTAAGAACTTCCGCAAGGAGACCCTCACCTTCGAGGTGGTGGGGTTCAAAGGAGCCTACCATGCTATACTTGGGCGACCCTGTTACGCCAAATTCATGGCGGTCCCCAATTATACCTACCTCGAAGATGAAGATGCCCGCCCAAACGGCGTCATCACCGTCGGGTCATCCATCGAGCACGCATTCGATCGCGACGTCGAGTGCATGGAGCACGCGAGGCACCGGCGCCGGACGAAGCGCCGGTGACCACGCCGGAGAAGATGGTCAACGACGACCTCGACCCCCGCCAAGCAAGCACGCCGGCACCTTCGAGGCCGCGGAGCGGGGCCAAGGGGGTCCCCCTCGACCCCTCGCCCCCGAGGGCAAGGCGTTGAGGTTCAGCTCCACCCTCGACCCCAAATAGGAAGCAAGGCTCGTCGACTTCCTCCGCGCCAACGCCGACATCTTCGCGTGGGAGCCCCTCGGATATGCCGTGCATCCCGAGGGGAGTCGCCGAGCACTCCCTTGACATCCTCGCCAAACGCCCACGCCGTGCGGCAGCCGGCCGCGCCGCTTCGACGAGGAGCGGCGACGGGCAATCGGAGCGGAGCCGCGAAGCTTCTCGAGGCCGGATTCATCAAGGAAGTATTCCACCCTACGTGGCTAGCTAATCCCGTGCTTGTAAAGAAGAAGAATGGGAAGTGGCGGATGTGTGTAGACTACACTAGTCTTAATAAAGCATGTCCTAAAGTTCCATTTCCTTTGCCACGCATTGATCAAATCATTGATTCAACTACCGGGTGCGAATTGCTCTGTTTCCTTGATGCCTATTCCGGATACCACCAAATAAAAATGAAGGAGTCCGACCAGCTCGCGACTTCGTTCATCACACCGTTCGGGACGTTCTGTTACGTCACGATGCCGTTTGGCCTCAGAAACGCGGGTGCAACATACCAGCGCTGCATGCAGCACGTTTTTGGGGATCACATCGGGCGGACGGTCGAAGCGTACGTAGATGACATCGTCGTGAAAACCAGGAAGGCGGACGACCTGGTTGGCGACCTTGGCGTCGCGTTCAATTGCCTACGGGCCAATGGGGTCAAATTAAACCCCGAAAAGTGTGTCTTTGGAGTGCCGCGAGGCATGCTCCTGGGATACATCGTCTCCCAGCGGGGAATCGAGGCCAACCCTGAAAAGGTCGCGGCCCTCGAACGAATGGGTCCGATCCCCGGGACCTCAAAGGGGTGCGAAGGTGTTGGGGTGCCTTGCCGCCTTGAGCCGCTTCATCTCGCGGCTCGGTGAGAAGGGCCTCGCCGTCTACCGCCTACTCAAGAAGCACGAGCGTTTCTCCTGGACCACCGAGGCCCAGGACGCGCTCGACAAGCTGAAGGCGTCTCTAACACACGCCCCGATCCTCACGCCGCCGCAGGACGGCGAGCCCCTGCAGCTCTACGTGGCCGCGACCACCCAGGTGGTGAGCGCCGTGATCGTTGTGGAACGCGCGGAGGAAGGGCATGCCTTGCCTGTGCAAATGCCGCCGCCTACTACATCGGTGAGGTCCTCTCGGACACCAAGACGCGCTACCCCCGTGTCCGTGGAGTTGCTATACGCAAGAGTCCTTGCGCGGCGCAAGCTCCGCCACTACTTCGAGGCCCACCCCGTCACGCGTGGTTTCTTCCTTTCCGCTAGGAGAAATCATCCGCAACCCCGACGCCACGGGAAGGATCGCCAAGTGGTCCTTGGAGCCGATGGGCGAAACGCTCGCCTACGCCCCCACGCAAGGCTATCAAATCGCAAATCCCCGGCGGATTTCTTCGCCGAGTGGACAGACACGCACCGCCACCCCCACAAATCCAGGCAGAGGCCGGACTCCGTTCTTCGACGGCCGCTCATGAAAACGGGAGCAGGCGCGCGCCCGCTCTTCGTGTCACCCCTCGGGAGCACATGCGCTACGCAAGGCGCCTCCACTTCCCCCGCGTCCAATAATATGGCCGAGTACGAGGCCCCTTCTCTCGCGGCCTCAAAATCGCCATTGAGTTGGGTGTCAAGCGCCTCGACGTGCGAGGGGACTCGCAGCTCGTGATCGATCAAGTCATGAAGAACGCGAGCTGCCATGATGAAAAGATGGAGGCCTACCGCAAGGTCGTGCGGGCCCTCGAGGACAAGTTCTACGGCATTGAGCTCAATCATGTACCCCGCCGCACAACGAGGAGGCGACGAACCGGCAAAGATCGCGTCCGGCGGATTACCGTTCCCCCGAACGTTTTCACGCGCGACATCGCGCAACCCCTGGCCGTCTTCGAGCCCTACCCCCTCGAGCCACGACGGACCCTCGGGGCTCCCTCGAATCCAACGGGTGCGGAACCCATGGACGAGGACCCCTCGAACGAGGCGTACGTGCTCTCCCTCCTCGAGGGGTACGGCTCCCCACGAGGCCGATGCGATGGACATCGAGCCGGCTCCCGTCCGTGCGGATTGGCGGGGAAAAATATATCGCCCGGATCGCTCGAGGGGAGCTCCCCGCGGACCGGGCCGCGGCTAGGCGCATCGCTAGGATGGCTAAGTCTTTTGCCCTCGTCGACGGCGAGCTGTACAAGCGTGCCGCCTCCGCATCCTACAGCGGTGCGTGCCCATTCCCGAGGGGCGCGAGCTCCTACGGGACATCCATGCAGGGATCTGTGGCCACCACGCCGCGCCCCGCACCCTCGTCGGCAACGCGTTCCGCCAAGGCTTTTACTGGCCTACCGCGGCCGCGGACGCCGCCGAAATCGTACGCACCCGCGAAGGGTGCCGCTTCTACGCCCGCAAGTCCAACTTGCCTTTCCATGCCCTACGCACCATCCCCCGTAACATGGCCGTTCGCCGTGTGGGGGCCGGACATCGTCGGCCCCCCGCGGAAGGCGCCGGGGGCTTCACCCACTTGCTAGTCGCGATCGACAAGTTCTCCAAGTGGGTGGAGGTGCGCCCCATCACGAACCTAAGGGTCGAGCAAAGCAGTGACATTCTTCACCGATATCGTCTACCGCTTTGGAGTACCAAACTCCATCAACACGTACAATGGGTCCCGCTCACGGCCGGATGTTCTTAGAGTTTTGTGACAAGTTCCACATCCGTGTGGATTGGGCGGCCGTGGCACACCCACGGACCAACGGCCAAGTGGAGCGTGCCAACGGCATGATCCTACGGGCCTTAAGCCCGTAATTTTCGATCGCGCAACAAATGGGGCGAAAATGGCTCCAAGAACTACCACGGTCGTGTGGAGCCTAAGGACCACCCCAAGCGCAGCCACCGGTTCACCCCATTTTTTCTAGTCCACGGCGCGCGAGGCCGTCGTCCCCACGGATTTAGAATACGGGTCGCCCAAGGTTCGAGGCTATAACGAGGATGCTAGCCAACGAGCCCGCGAGGACTCGCCGGGACCACCGGACAAGGCACGCCTCGAAGCCTTAATGCATTCCGCGGGATATCAACGAAATCCCTAAGACGCTACCAAGCACGCAAGATACGTCGACGTGATTTCAGCCGAGGGGGATCCGGTCCTAAGGCCGCGCCAAGATAACCGAGGGCGCCACAAGCTATCGCCCCCATGGGAGGGACCCTACGTCGTGGTGAAGGTACTCAAGCCGGCACATATAAGCCGGCCAACGAGGACGGTGAAGAGCTCACCAACGCTTGGAACATCCAACAACTACGTCGCTTCTACCCTTAGCTAGGATTTTCCAAGTATTTTCGTTGTAAAAATCACATGGCCAACGCCCCGCTTGGCAATGACTATGTAAATACTTCAAGTCTAATGAAAAGGATAACTCGGCTTTCCCCTGAAACCCAAGTTACCCTCGGGGGCTACTTGCGGGGGCACCCCCCCCCCCCCAAAATGGTCCCATTTTTTCGCGCAAAAAACAAAACAACACGCGCTAAGTTTGTTTCCTACTTCAACCTCGAGCCACGATTCGAACAGGCGCAGGCGGCACGGCGGAAGGAGCGTGCGAGCCAGAGATAGCCTACGCCGCGTGGACATGGCCCTTCTCTCTCGCCTCCAACCCAGCAGGCCCCCTGCGAAAATCGAACTCCCCTAACTAGAATCTACTCAGGAAGAAGGAGAAACAAAAAGCGTGATAAACAAATGACTTCATTTACAGCAAATGTTTATGTTCATGAAACAACTTGGTTATTTACAAAAGGCCACGAGGCCAGAATACTGATACACATCAAAAAAAAAAAAACGGGCCTAGCGCCCAACTGCTTTCAGGCGGGAGGAGCAAGAAGCATCGGGCCGGCGTCCGGAAGAGGAACTCCTCGAAGGCCTCGGCGAGCAGCCGGCGGCGTCGGCGCCGAGCGCATCCACACGCTCCATGGCCACCTCGTCCTCGACGCCCTCGGGAACGATGTAGCCCTCCGCCGCCGCCTCAAAGTTAACCTCGTAGCGGGACCGCACCACTCCGAGGGCCTTCGGACACCCACCGCAATGCCCGCGCATCCGCTCGGTGACATGGCCACCAAGAGCGCGCGGCGGCTAGCCAACGAGCCGCCGCCCGAGCCTCGCCCTCCTCCACGGCACGGCGGTCTCGAGGGCCGCATCGCGCGGATCCCGCAGCCCCCGGCCGGAGGAGTTGTACGAAGCTCCGCAGCCGCCTCGCCCGCTCACCGCGTGACCCGGGCGGTGCGCAAGCCCGGAAACGCCAAAACAAGAAAGAAATCGAAAGGGGGACGCGAGCCCTCAAACAAAAAAACCAATAAAACAAGAGTCAAACAACCGCTCACCTTCGACCTCGCTTCCTCTCCATCTCGAGGGCGCGGCGCTCGGCCTCGACCGCCGCCCGAGACGCTTGACGGTCTCGCCCTCGCTCCCGAGGGATATCTCCCCGACCGGCGTTGGTGATGCCGAGCATAATCACCTCGCCCTCGGCCTCGGAGAGCTTGGCATCTCGAGCCGCCAAGGTCTTCTCGCGTCACCTCGTGGGCGGCGCGCTCCTCGCTCCCGTAGCCGCACGGGCGTCGGTGAGGGCGGCCTCGCTCCTCGCCGGAGCCATTCCTCGCCCCTTGGCGATCGGTACTCTCTTGCGGAGCCGCTCCTCGGCGACGACGAGGGCCGCGGCCTTAGCGTCGAGGGCGGCCCTTCGTGTCGTCGGCCTCCTTGGCGCGCTTCTCCGCCCCGCGCGCCCGCCTCCTCGCCCGGCGCCGCCGCGCCCGCGCCCCCTCGAGCGACGCGCGGAGCTCCCGGCCCTCGCCACGAACGTGGGCCACCTCCACCTCCCGCCGTGGCGGCCGCCGTCCGCGTCTTCTCCAAGTCCGAGCGAGCATGCCACGCCGCCTCATCACGGTCGATGAGGGCCGCGCGCACCCGCTCGAGGCTCGAGCGGTGCGCCGTGTCCTTCCTCGAGCTCTCGGGGAGCTCGTCGAGGCCGAGCCGGGGCCCGCACGCCGGCCCACCGTCCGGGACCCGAGGGCGTCATCGAGCGCGTCGAAAGCGCCGCACCGCTCCCCGAGCCGGTGGACCTCGGCGTTCACCCGGTCGAACGCATCATACTTGTCGTGGGCGCGGCGCTCGAGCTCCTGGCATCCGCACACCAAAATCTGTAAGCACTACGGCACGAAAGCAACACACGAAGAGGAGAAGAAGAAGAAAGCAAGCGACGACACCCTACCTGAAAGACGCGCCATGCGGGGCCGCCGTGGACCTGCAACGCCTCGTTCAGCGCGTGGTTGAGCGTAGCGCCGTGGCTCCGGAGCTCGCCCCAGAGCTCCTGCTCCCCCCTGGCGTCGGCAAACGCAGGGGGATCCTCGATGGCCCCCTCCACCTGGGCAGGGCGGCCGGCATGGGAGGACGAGGCCTCGGCACCGTGTCCCCGACCCCCCACCACCGGGTGACCCTCACGCCGCCTCACGAGGGCCCCCTCCCCGGGGCTCGGGGGGGAGGTGGGGCCACCGGCCCACCGATTCCACCCGAGAGGCGGGGAGTCGTCCGAGACCTCCACCACCTCCGCCCGCGGACCGCCGGCGGCGCCGCCGCTTGTGCCGCCCTCCACCGGCGCCCCCACTTGCGCCCCGCGGCCGCGGCGCCCGGCACGGCGCCGCGGCCACCACCTCTCGGGCCGTGCCGCCGCATCCACGGGCGCCGCCACGGGTCGCGCCCGCTCCGCCACCTCTCGCGCCCACACTACGGGTCGTGCCCCCGCGCCGGCGCCCTCCGCGGGCCGCACCTCCACCATGGCCGCCGGCCGCGGCTCGCGTCCCCACGACGGCCGGCGCGCCGGCCGCTCCTCGCCGACCGCCGGCTCCCGCCATGGCGGGCCGATCCGCCCGGCCAAAGCCTCGAGGCCTCCGCCGAACCCTCGCGAGCTCTCGCCCGCCGCCGCCGTGCTTGCCCCCGCCCGCGGCGCCCTCGACGAGCGCCGCCGGTGGGGAATGGACGTGTCCGTCCCCGCACCTTGGCCGGTGCGAGAGGAGGCACGGTTGGCACCACCCCCGCGCAGCACGTACGAGAGGATTAGAACACCTGGACATCAACCAATCAAACCAAGCAGAAAGACAAACTCCTCACCTCGAAGAGGAAAAGGCCCGTTTCCTTTTCCTCGAGGCCTCAGCGGACGAGACCGGTGCAGTTGGCGCGCCTGCCGCAGCGCCTCCCGACGGCGCCGCCACGCCTCCCGAAGGTACCGCCGCGCGCGCGCGGCACGCTCGCCCCCGCGTGCGGGCACGCTTGCCGTAGCGCCGCCCGACGACGCCGCGCGCGCGCAGCACGCCGCCCGCGCGTAGGCGCGCTCGCCCGCGCGCGGGCACGCTCGATGCGCGCACGCGCGCGCGCGCCGCGCGCGCCTCCGTGGCGCGCGCGCGGCACCTCCGCGGCACGCGCCGTCCCCGATGTCGATGGCCGGCGGCGGGCGCCGTTGCGCCCGCCCCGCGTGATGCCGCCCTCGCCGCCGCCGCGGCTCGGTGACGGAGGCGCAGGCGCCACCCGTCGAGGGGGGCCCTCCCCGCTCGCCCTCTTCCTCTTCGTCCTCTTCCGACGACGAGTACTCCTCGCTCCCGGGGAGGAGAGCCCCGGCCTCTTCGCGCCGCCGCACTCCGCGGCCCGCCGGCCGCGGCGCGCTTGATGTCGCCTCGCGCGCTCCCTCTTGCGCGCCGCCCGCTCCCCGCCGCCGCCGGCCGCGCCGCCCGCCAAGCGCGCGGGAGTCGGGGGTGGGCGGAACGGACTTGACGATGGTGAAGTTCACCCGCCGCACACGGAGCGACAACGGCGCGTCGGAGACGAAACAAGACCAAGAACCAAAACAAAGTTAAGAGCCAAACTCACCGGCGGGCCGGTGGGGAGCATCTCGAGGTCCCATGGGGTCCGACCCGCGGCGGCGGCACCGGGTGTCGACGGCGCTCCGCGCCCCGGTGAGCGCGTACGGCCGCTCGAGGGGCGTCGGGAGCATCCGCGACCTCGCCGTGTCGACGGGATTGGCCGCCTCCCGTCATCTCGAAGATGCGGAGCGGCCTCTCCATCAACGGCACGATCCGCCGGTGATGAAGGAAGGCGAGGACGCCGATCGCGTTCAGCCCCATCTTCGCCAGCCGCAGCCGCCGCGCCAGACCGACTCCCCGCCGCCTCCGATGCCGGGGCGTAGACACCCCGTAGCCCCAAGAGTCGGCCTCTCCTTGAACACCCGACCGGTGTAGGGGGGTGTTGACGGTGTATTTTGGTGCACCTAGCATGTTCATTACACTTTGGTTTGGACTTGATTATGGAACTAACCCGCCACTAGGCACACTAATCATATGACAAGTTCATCTTTGTGCATGCATTTGGAAGTGTTGTGTTTATGTAGGAAAACATGGACATAAAGGACGGATTTGCAACAAGTTCAAAGGAGCATTCATGGAGTCTTGTTCGTGTTTATGAGCTTGCTGAAATCATTTCCAATGGTGGCGAGGACCGAAGTGCTACGAGGAACACCCCCGCGGATTGAAGCGTAAAAGATCAAACTTCATGCAAAGAGAGCCTCCAACTTGATCGCGAGAATACAACGTCAAAATCATCCAAGTGGAGGGGGCAAAGTAGATAAGTGCACGAGGACCCACGGAGCAAAAAGGGCGACCGAACCGGCCGACTGGGCTCGGGCCGGCCGGCCCCGTGCGGGCCGGCCCGGCCCACTTCGGCACCGGCTCGGTCCCGTCTTCCTTGCCCCCGAAGGATCTTCGACCCTAAAACCCCCGACGCGCCGCCAACACGGGAGAAGAGTCATTCGCACCGAAGGCCATCCACAAGCTAGAGAGAGAGGAGGAGGATCTCCGGCGGGAGATCAACCGCCTCGAAGGAAGCACCCTCTCGTGGAGAAGGAGGAAGACACCGGCGGAAGGGAAACCATGATCAACGGTGCCATGATCGCACTTTGATGGGGTAATCTTCTCATTTGTCCATGGGTTGTAATCGATCTTGAGATGTAATTGCACTTTGTCGGATTATCTATCTATCATCTTGTGTTGAATATATTTTAATGCTTAAGGTTTGCAACCATGCCGTAAAGGGAGTATAGGCCTCAATGCTTCCTTGGATCCATTCAATACGCCGTGGCCATCAAAGGTCTAGTCATGAATACCTTCGCGTAGTGACGCGTACGAGAGGAGGGAAAGGGCGAAACCGTGGTCACATCCCCGATAGATTAGATTGGTTTTTCATGTCTTTAAGCGATTGCATGCTCTAGTATCGTAGACCCGTGGGCGAGTGTCTTCTACCTTGATCGTTTATCATTCTCTCTAGTGTAGTTTAGTTGTTTTCTAGTTTAATAGTAAGTTAGGGTTTTAGTAGCTAGTGTGTCGTTGTTGATCGAACGCTTGTAATCCCCTTGCTCCGCGGATTGACAAGAACCTTGGGAATCCCGTGGTGAAAAAGGTGTGGGGTCCGTACGCTTGCGGATCGTAGAGGGATACGTCTTTTATCCGTCAACAAGCCCCTTTTTCTAGCGCCGTTGCCGGGGAGCAAGTTAGTTTACATCGTTTGATTTGCATCTAACTTAGTTTTATATTTTAGTTTATCTTTTATTCGCTATATCTAACACATATTATCCGTAAAAACACTTTTTTCTTTTTTTGTTTTTTTTGTTTTTATCTTATTGTTTAGATGGAGTTCGTTAATCAACCCGTGGAAGAACCGGAGAAATCATTAAGGGATTACGCTAGCCCTCGATGTGAGGACATAAAAGTACAAGAGTCGGATTCGAAGCTCGAAGCGACCAAGTATGAAATTAAATCCAAGATCATCAAGATGGTGGCGGAAAACCCATTTGAAGGGATGGTTACGGAGAACCCATATAGACACATAAGGGATTTCACGACAATATGCAACACGGTGCGTCAAGAAGGAGTTCCCGATGAATGGTTCAAATGGAATCTCTTTGCCTACTCACTTGCCGGCAAAGCAAAGACATGGTATTCGGTTGCGTCCTTTGAAGTTGAAGGCAATTGGAACAAGTTGACAAAGAAGTTTTGCGAGAAGTTCTTTCCAATTAGCAAGGTTCAACATCTAAGGAGGCAAGTGATCACTTTCATGCAAGGAGAGGAGGAAGGGATAGACCAAGCCTGGGATAGGTTTAATGAATTAATCGAACAAGGACCAAAACTCGGCTTCACCCCGTGACGTACTCTTGCATACATTTTTCTTTTCCCTAACCCCAAGTTGCATGCGACGCGTCGAAATGTGTGCAGGTGGGGATCTCATGGAGAAAACACTCACGGAAGCTGCCCAAGTTCTACAAAAAATTAGTAAAGCGGCTGCCATGCGAAGAGATTGGGAAACAAGACTTGCGGAAGAGCCGGAATTCAATTCAAGGAAGAAGAAGCTTGCTGATTTTTCTAAAGAGGCAACCCCGGGAGTCACAAAAGAGGAACCAATCATGGAAAAGCTTGAACAAGAACACATCAAGTCAAGAACTACACCAAACGTCGACTTTGCCGCGCCAAATGAGACGAACAAGAGAAGCATGTCAAGCGCAAGGCCACTAAGGGAGTTCGAGCCAATGGATTGGGTTCCTATTGATTACGGAGAAGTATTCGACAAGAGAAGACCGTTCCCTAATCAAAAGGGAATGGCAAGAGCATTGGAAGTGGATTTCCCACCGGAGAAGAAAACCGAAAATTCATACGACCTCGAAACCACCGGTGAGATTTTTGAAAAGCTCTTTGGAGATGACGTGGTGGATCCGAACATATTGCCGAGGTGAAGAGAATCATGGGGATCAAGCCCGAAGCATCACCATACGCTCGCCTCGCTGAAATTTACTCGATAGGATCCGAAGAAGAAGAGAAGATGACGCCGCACTTGAGTTGCGAGATCAACGGAGTTCAATGCAAAGCTTTATGCGACATCGGAGCCCAAGTAAGTGTTCTATCTTCTAAAATTTACGATAAAGTTCAATACCACAACCTAGACTTAGCTCCAACATCAACGAAATTAATTATGGGAGATGGTAGAACTATCAAACCTCTAGGTATTGCTTGCAACATGAAAGTAAAAATTTCTAGAAACTATATACCAACCGATTTCTTTGTTATTGATGCTTACCATAGTAATTCTGATCATATAATCTTAGGTAGGCCTTTTCTTAAGTTGGTTGATGCCGTGTTAGATGCCGGAGAAGGCAAAGTAACAATGAACCTTAATGGAACAAAGTACACATATAACTTTCTTCGTGCTTCTAAACACCTTACTCCTTTTCCTCCCGAAGATGAAGAAGTAGAAGAGATAGATAGTCTTTGTTTTGTTGAAACCCTTAGAGACCCGCTGCAAAGAGCGATGGAAAATCAAATTAGTAATCAACAAGATGAAGAACTAGAGGAAGCGACAAAAAGCTTAGAGCCGCAAGACGGTAGCGTGGAGGAAGAGAAGTTCGAAGACATAGGAGAAATCAAACACGAGGAGCCGCAAGTGCCCGAAGTAGACCTTAAACCTTTGCCCAAGGGATTAAAATATGAATTTTTGGGCCCAGACAAAACTTATCCAAATCATTGTGAGCGACGAGTTGAGCCCCGAAGAAAATGAAGCGTTGCTGATTTTATTAAAAAAACATAGGAAGGTGATTGGATATTCAATTAATGATCTCAAAGGTATTAGCCCAGCCTTTTGCACTCATCGTATACCAATGGAAGACCAATGTAAGCCCGTAGTGGACCATCAAAGGAGGCTAACCCATGCCATGCGAGAGGTAGTGAAGAAAGAGGTTATCAAGTTACTTGATGCCGAATCATCTACCCGGTTCCGCATAGTGAATGGGTGAGCCCGTACATTGTGTACCGAAGAAAGGAGGTTTGACCGTGGTGAAGAACGAGAAGAACGAATTGATACCACAAAGAACCGTGACCGGGTGGCGGATGTGTATCGGTTGTCGTAAGCTTAACAAAGCGACGAAGAAAGATCACTTCCCCCTACCGTTCATAGACGAGATGCTCGAGAGGTTAGCAAACCACGCTTATTTTTGCTTTCTCGATGGATACTCGGGGTTCATGCAAATTCCTATTCACCCGAAGATCAACATAAGACAACGTTTACGTGTCCTTACGGAATGTTTGCATATAGGAGGATGCCCTTCGGCCTATGCAACGCTCCGGCCTCTTTTCAACGTTGCTTGATGGCCGTGTTTTCGTATTCATCGAAGAAATTGTTGAAGTGTTTATGGATGATTTTTCCGTTTACGGAAGACGTTCATGGATTGCTTAGCAAACTTAGAAAAGGTCCTTACAAGGTGTGCGGAGGTAGATTTGGTTTTAAATTGGGAAAAGTGCCACTTCATGGTTAAGCAAGGCATAGTGCTCGGACATGTTATATCCGAGAGAGGAATTGAAGTGGACAAGGCTAAGGTAGAGACGGTTGAGCAACTCCCACCTCCTACGGATGTTAAGTCCTTAAGGAGCTTTCTAGGCCATGCCGGATTCTATAGAAGATTTATAAAGGACTTCTCGAAGATCACTAAGCCTTTAACGCACCTTCTTCAAAAGGATGTGGCTTTCGACTTTGACGAGAAGTGTCTAGCGGCATTCCGGACCTTGAAAAATGCGTTGGTGAGTGCTCCCATCATCCAACCTCCGGATTGGAGCCAACCTTTCGAGATCATGTGTGACGCAAGTGACTACGCCGTAGGCGCGGTCTTGGGACAAAGAAAGGAAGGCCGAGTTCACGCCGTTTACTACGCTAGCAAAACTCTTAGTGGGGCACAATTAAATTACTCCACTACGGAAAAAGAGTTGCTAGCGGTGGTATTCGCTTTCGAAAAATTCAGATCTTACATTGTGAACTCGAAAGTCATTGTTTACACCGATCACGCAGCCATCAAGTATCTCTTGGCTAAGAAGGAAGCTAAACCACGTTTGATTCATTGGATCCTTCTTCTCCAAGAGTTTGATGTTGAAATTCGTGATAAAAAGGGGGGTGGAGAATGTTGTGGCCGATCATTTGTCTAGGATGAATCGTGGACAAGATGATAAAGAGCCCATAGAAGATAAGATGAGAGATGACCACCTCTATAGAGTGCTTGATAAAGATACTTGGATGATCGACATCATTCGAGCAATTCGGAAGATGCCCCTCGATCATCCGGACAAAAACACTCAAAGGAAGATAATTTCCGAAAGTAAGAAATATTTTTGGGATGCACCATACCTCTTCAAGCTTGGCAATGATGGAGTGATGAGAAGATGTGTGCCAATAGAAGAGGGGCTTGAGATTCTAAGGAAGTGCCACTCGGCGGAGTACGGTGGGCACTATAGCCATTTTCGAACCGAAGCCAAAGTATGTTCGAGCGGATTCTATTGGCCGGAGATGCATGAAGATACTAAAAGATATGTTGCGTCATGCCCCGAATGCCAAAGAACCGGAAACATCTCTCAAAGAAATTCTATGCCTTTGAAATACAACTTGCAAATCGACATATTCGATGTATGGGACATAGACTTCATGGGGCCTTTTAAAAACTCATTTGGATTCGAGTATATACTTGTTATGGTTGATTATGTATCCAAGTGGGTAGAGGCTATACCATGTCGTAAAGCTTCCACGGAGGAGTCCATCACTATGATCAAGAACGTGATTTTTCCCCGTTTCGGTACACCGAGAATCTTGATAAGTGATGGAGGAACTCATTTCACCGGAAGAACTTCAAAAAGTGCTTGTCCAAGTTGGGAATTGAGCATAGGCTCGCACGGCCTATCACCCACAAACCAACGGACAAGCGGAAACGTCAAATAGGCAATTAAAAAGCATACTCAACAAAACCATAGAGAAGGGAGGCAAGGATTGGTCAAAGAAATTAGACGGAGCTTTATGGGCTTATCGAACGGCGTTTAAAACACCGATAGGTATGACCCCTTATCAATTCGTCTATGGAAAAGCTTGCCACCTTCCGGTTGAGTTGGAACATAAAGCCTATTGGGTGATTAAAGAGATGAACCTTGATCTCGATGCCGCGGTGGTGAAACGAAGAATTCAAATAAGCGAGCTAGAGGAGTTGAGGTTGAAAGCATATGAAAACGCAAGCATATACAAGGAGAGAATCAAAAGGTGGTATGATAAAAGATTGAAGAAAAAAGAATTCAAAGAAGGAGATAAGGTCCTCCTCTACAATTCGAGGTTTAAAACCTTCGGAAAGGGGAAATTGCAAAGCAAGTGGGACGGACCTTATGTTGTGCATTCGGTGTTCTCGAACGGAGCGGTAACCATTATGGATATAAACGGCGATCAATTTGTGGTGAATGGACAGCGGCTAAAGGTTTACTACGAACCCGATGTCGTGCCCATTCATCATGTTGACGTCTTTACCATGGAGGAAGAGCCCGAACGTCCCGCCTAGGACGAAAAACAAGGCATCAACTTCCGTAAATATTTTTTCTTTTAGCTTTCGGGAGTTTTTCGCGAAGATTTACCGGGCCAACTTTTTCCCATGGGCCGAGGAAGAAAAAAAATAGGGCGGTGTGCAAAAACCGGACCGGCCCGCCCCCGAGGGGGGTGGGCCGGCCGGCCCAGCGCGGACCGGCCCGGGGGGCCCGACGCCCGATGACCCCGAATTTCGCCCCGAATTGCTCCTTTTTGACTTCCTTGTTTGGTCGGAAAATTTTAAGGGAAGTGTAAAAAAGGAAAATAAGGTTCCCGTGGCTTTTCTCTCGGGACTATTTATTTGGCCGAATTGGGAGCTCGAGAATCAAACCTTTCAAGCAATGTGTTGCACCCTTGTAGCAGCCATTGAGCCTCCAAAAAGCTTAGAGTTGAAGCTAGAAGCCAAGAAGCCATCGATGGAGGAGGCGATGCGATGCGAGCTCAAGCTACCCGTCAAGAGGACCGCACGTATCCGTTGCGGAGGACGTGTCCCGACCGAGCTCTTGCATCTCGCAACCCCGTCGAAGGAGAGAAGGTCCCTACACCCGTTCGAAGGTCGGCACGCCTCCAAGGCATCAAGCGTAAAGATTACAAGGAGGTGTCGCCGAGCCTAAGGATTATGGAGATAGCGACTACTCCGACGATCGTAGCCCGAGCTCGTGGGCGGCCGCCGTAGAGACGATGACGATTGGGATGAGCGAGCCCAATGATTGGACTCCCGAAGGCCCCAACGGCGACGGCAACGGCGGTGGCGAAGGCAACGACAATTGAGGTGGCGACGACGGTGGTGACAACGGT
This sequence comes from Cenchrus americanus, assembly GCA_947561735.1. NCBI lineage: Eukaryota > Viridiplantae > Streptophyta > Magnoliopsida > Poales > Poaceae > Cenchrus > Cenchrus americanus. The sequence goes on along the minus strand of OX387241.1, from coordinate 261,148,983 downwards.
AGAGATTATGGCGACGACGACCCCTTCGGATTGCATCCGGTGTCCGTCGAGTTTGCCGTCAATCCATCGCGGATCTCTACACGTCGGACGACGAATGTCTCCAAGCCATGGAAGCGATGAAGCAAAGGTGTATGGAGGACTTGGAGCGCGTAGTTGAAGATGACTACAAGTTCCTTGTTGACGGATAAAACTCGTATCCACCTACGATCCGCAAGCGTAAGGACCTACACCTTTTTCACCACGGATTCCCAAGGTTCTTGTCAATCCGCGGAGCAAGGGGATTACTAGCGCTTAACCAAGTACTAATCTAGTTGAATGGAAAACCTTTGAAAGAGAGTATTAATCTAAAAGTAAAGACTATCTAACCTAAGTTAATCTAAGTTAAGTTGATCAAACAAATATATGGTTAAACTATATGGTAAAGGGGTGAACACAAGAGAGTGATTAAGAAAGATAAGCGTTCCCTCCCTAGGATCTAGGATAACATGGTATGCATCTACTACACGAAAGCGGTAAACCAATCTACGGGGGTTGTGACCACGGTTTCGCCCTTTCCCTCCTCTCGTATCGTCACCGCGCGAAGGTATTCGTGACTAGACCTATGATGGACACGGTATGTTGATGGAATCAATGGGAGTAGCAGATATCATACGCCCGAAAAACATGGTAGCTAACCTTAATCATCAAAGCATCATCAACATGAAAACAATAGATTGAAACCACAAATCGAGTAGCGATCACATAGCATGTACCCATCTAATCCTAGGGATGAACAGAGACATTACCCCATCATCTTACACAGATTGAAGCACATAGGGGTGATGGAGACTCTGGAGAATGTCGTCGATGAAGATGGCGGCGATGGAGCTTGGGAACACCCCTAGGCCGCCGGCTTGGAGTCCTCCTCTTGCTTCCTTCTCTCCGCCGGCGTTGATCCTTGCGACAAGCTCATCTAACTCTCTCCCTCATCTTGCGGCGGCGGTTTTCGGGTGATAGGCGTCGGTAGGATGATTTGTTCGATGTGGCGGCCGACGGAGGCGGAGGGAATAAATAGATGAACATCCAGGGGCAAAGGGGGGACCGAACCGACCCCGGAGTGGGCCGGGCCGGCCGGCCCGGCCGGCCGGCCCAGTGCCCACTTCGGCCCGGTTCGGCCCCGGTTTCCTCCCCGGTTGCTTCTCCCATGATCCCTTATTCGTGTGCACTTGCATGTGGGCCTTTGATGTCGTTTCCTTCACGGTTAAGGCTTGAATCCTTGCTATGCAAGCTTCACCGTTTTCTCGGTTGAGTCCCCGAAGAATTGCACGTTGACGCTTCGGTCCTCGTGTCATTTGGAGTCATGTTCATCGCGTGTCTTGACTCTTGTCGGGCTTCATGATCCTCTTCCAAAGTGCTTGGTGAACTTATCCCGAAAGTCTCCTCTTTAGCGTAGATTTCTCGCGTAAACAACAAACTCCAAAATCGACATGCAAGTGTGAACTTGTTACATCATTAGTATGCCTAGTGGAGGGTTAGTTGCAAATCATAATCGAAACCAATGTATAACAAGTACTCTAGGTTGACGAAATTCACCGTCAACATCTCCCCCATGCTTAAACCTTGCTCGTCCTCGAGTAAGTAATCCTTGCTTAAAAAGGGAAATCGGTGTTGCCTTCCAATGTTATCCCTGCACTTAGTCATTCATGACGAGGCAAATTGCTCTCTCTTAAGAATTTATTTTTAAAGTTCAAGTTGTGACCGGCTTCTTTTTCATTATGAAAGATAGACTAACAATAAAGAACAAGCCACATTTAACACGATGCTCTCAAACTTAAGTGAACTTCAAACCATTAACTTGTCACATGGAAGATTTTCAAAAAGATGCATATCCAACATAAGTGAATATCTCTTGCAAGAGCTCATGGAACCCTCATCTCATCAAGTCACTCAAGCCTATACTAGATTATTTTCAACCTACTCTACTCATATGTGATAGTGGAAGGCTTATGTGCAGCTTGGAAGGTTAAAAACAATCCTAGCAAAACATACATCCGAAATATTGTCAAATTAAGAGAGAGGTCTATTGGAATTACCGAGACTCGTCAAAAAGGCCATGGAAAATAAATGTTGGAAAGAGAGAAGGATGAAACACACACATTTAGATAAGTGGACATGTGCAAGTGGCAAATGATGATCCCGAGGCACGAGTGAAGTCCTCGTTATCGGATTGCACATGGTTGAAAGATTTGAGTATGGATGTGTCATCAAGGCACTTGAGAACTTATGAAGCAAAAAGATCCGAGGAGCATCTTTACTATATTTTTTTACTTTTATTTTATTTCCTTCTCATTTTTCTCTCTTTCTTTTTTTCACTTTATTCTTCATATTTTTCTTACTTTTCTTTTCTTCTCATCATAATTTTTCTTTTTTCTTTTTTTCTCTTTTTTTCTTTTTTTTTTCTTTTGCTCCTCAAAACTTTTTGCAACATAATACTTACATAGCATTTGTGTCAGAGAATGACTCCTCCCCCATGCTTGAACAATGCTCGTCCTCGAGCATAAAAGAGAGGGGAAATGACGGCTAAAGTAAGTATAAATTCCATAATATTGCGGAATCTCCATCGAGAATTTTACTCCATACTCAAATTGGGTTGTGGACAAGGAGGTGATCACAAAAAGATGTTTTTGGTTTAGGGTGGATGCCCAGCGAAGTTTGTGAAATTTTCGATGTGAAAACCCACAATGCATGGACAAAAAGGCTAGCATGAAAAAGTTACACAAAGGAATGACCAAACTTCTTAGTCTCGAACCATAGAAATCAATCCTAATCCAACTCATCAAAACATATGTTTGCAATCTACGGGTTTTGTTATCATAAAACATATATGTATATGGCTTTGGTAGGTAGAACTTTGCAAGAGCATCACAAATATGTAGATAGCATAAAAGTTAAGTTTTCATAAAAACAACAAGTTATCCGGCTATCCATAAACTTAAATCAAAGAGCAAAGATATGTATGTGGGTCTAGAGCATAGTCATTTCACCTCCACAAATAAAAGAGCCGGTATTTAAATTAATTTCAGATCATATTATAGAGGGCAATTAGCCAAGACATGTATAACTTCATGTAGGTAAAACAAAGCGGCAACTTTCATCATCTTTCCGTAAGCATAGGCAATGTAGAACATCGAGGTGAACACATGGTCATGCTAATCTATTGAAAGTAAAAAGAAACCTAGGTTGTCCTCCTAGTATCCATGTTATTGTTTGAAGAGAAAAACAAAAGGTTGTACCTAGTTGAGGTTGAAGGCATACTTACAAGCATTTGTGTTTGGAAAAGAGAAGGTCCATGGAGATGTTACCATCCTTTGTAATTCTTCGTTGCCTTCTTCCGACATCTCCATGTATCGATGTGGCTTTTGCTTTTGTCTTGATTTATTAATGCTCCTAAACTTCTGAATTTGATCTTGTATGCTTAATGGAGTCATTGGTCACCCTTCTCTTCAATGTTGTCATCACCATCTCCTCTTTCTTGTTCTCATCATCTCCTTGCTGTCTCTTTTTCATGGATTTCCCCCTCTGTCCAGAACAGAACATATATCGAAATATAGCTCTATTGAAAAGTTTATGAAATTACCTTTCCAACGTGTGGTCATTCATCGAAAACGGAGTTCAAACAAAGGAGCTATGTCCGTTTTACTTCAGCGCTGCGTGCTGTCCAAAACTGATTTCAGTACGTGTTGCACTCGGTGATTCGGGCATAACCGCTTGTAGGAACCTCCGATTGTCTTGATTCTTGATTTGTTGGAATCGTAACTTCATGGGGCTTCTAAATATCCAAAAATATCCAGTGTTTTCCCTTCGAGACCATACAGAATTTTGATGAGATTGGTGGTTTCTTGCCCATTGATCCGGAGATGTTAACGATCTTTATCATTCTATCTTCTAGAACGTCATGTTGCACTTCCGTGTTGAAGATTCAGGGTCTCCCCCATGCTTAGCATTTTGCTAGTCATGGAAGAAGAAGACAAAGCACTTCTTAGCCATCCTTCAATTTCCTTGTAGTGAGAGTCTTTATCTTGCCTGTAAGACATTTTAAACGCACATTCTACCCCCAAGGTGACGGTTGGGAGTAGATAGAATTGCCAACAATCCAACAATGTCTCCTAAGATTCTTAACTTGTGGCATAATTAGTTTAATGAGGAATAAGAACCTAATAAGTGTACGTGGTGCAAGGTGTGTATGCACATGATAGGAAAGCATATAAACAAGACAATGTTTTCACCTAGTTCTAAACACCATGTTTACAACTAGGTTGCTGAATTTCTCCATAGCCATAAAGGTTTATATATCTAGGGTTAAAACACCATGTCTATCCCTAAATCAATAACTCTTATAGCACAAGAAAAATTAAGCGCATTGCAGAGCTTATAAACTAACCAATGCAACATGAAAACATATGAAAAGCTAGCAAGGTTTATCGAACTTAATGATGATGGTCCGCAATCATGTTTAAACACCACGTTTACACAAGATCACAAAAGAAAAATACTCATAAGGCCTTATGAAGTATTAACATGGAAAATGAAGCATACATCATTAAGTATATAACAACCAAGCCAACTATGTACAAAACATATATACACAAAGAAACATCACATTGATAACAAAATGCAATGCATGCAAATAAATAAATATGAGCATGAACATGATGGTGGTTCTAAAAAAGGAAAACTAAACTTAGATTAATAACCACAAGTTGATCATCATAAGATAGTTCCATTTTTTATTTTCTCTAAGAAAGTAGTAAAAATATAAAGAAACGGGTTGCCTCCCGAAAAGCGCTTCATTTAAAGTCATAGAGCTCGACTTTCTCACATACCTTCTTTTCGTTGCATAGCCATGGCCCTTCATGCAAGAAGAAAAGGTACCAATGCAGCTTTAATTTACTTCCCATGTTGTGCTTGATCACTTATAGAAGACTTGCCCAAAGCATTCTTTTGTTTCATCATTATCTCCTTCTTTATCATCCTTCGGTGCTGCCTTCACTCTATGAATTTTTTTTAATGTCCAGAACAGAGAGTATACTCAAGCTCTACTCCATTGCACAGTGCACAAAATTTCCTTTCCAACGAGTCTTTATTTGCTCAAATCGGACTCCGGACAAGAGAGTTACGTCCGTTTTATTTCGGCGCTGAAATCTGTCCAGAAATTTCAGAACGCGCAACGCTCAATGTTTCCTCCATAACTCCTTGCACGGGTCTTCAAACTTGTTGGTTCTTGATGCGTTAGAATGGTAATTTGATGGAGCTTCTCAATATCTCATTTTCTTCATTTGTACACCTCTGAACAAGCTCTCAAATTGATGTAGACAGCAGCATCCATCGTGGGATTCGGAGAGGTTGATGATTTATCTTGCAACTCTTTTAGGCATGACTTCTTTTTTCATTATTCAAGCCTTGTCTACATGGTTAGTGAAAATCGGGCCTTTCCCGACATATGATTCTTTAAGGTCATTAGCTTGACCAAGCACAAAGCATGATCGAGATTTACAAAACTTATTGTAAACATACGCGTCCATAATTAACACCACATGTGAATTGTAGCAACAAGTCAAGGTGTAAATAAAAGAAGCATATGTTTCATGCATAGCACTTAGCTCATCATTAGGCAAAGGTTGTTTAGGTGTGAGATTAATTGGATCAAAAATAAATGTTTCCTCTTTTTCATTCTCAAGAAAATCTAGCCTATCAACATGATCACTATTGGAACGAGACATAGACATTAAACTATCATTCATACTATTGGTTGAGCATGAGTATTTGAATTTATGAACATCAATACCAATAATATCTTGAGATTTCAGCACGTACCTTGGCCTCGCAGCTTTTTTAACAAGAGTGATATTTGGTTCATCTAGCGGTGTTGAAGGCGAATCAATCTCAACGAGTGTAGTTGCCTCTTCATCACCATCTTGCAATTTCTTCAACTCATCATGTGGAACATGTAATCCTTCAACTATGTATGCATTCATCTCTTCTTTGAAGTCTTCTTTATCAACCAGATCTTCATCTTCAAAGACTTGTATGTTGCTTTCTTTACCTTCCATGTACCACATGTCATCAAGATTGCTCATTGTTGATTCACTCTTTCCTTCATCCTTGAGTACTTTCATGTCTTGATTTGCTAGTGTGTAGGCTTCAATAGCACACAAGCTATCATCTAGCTTGAGTCCTATCTCCTCCCATTTATCCTTTGAGTCACTAGGCTCATCACGGTTATACTCTTCTCTTCCTTCATCATAAATCTTTGAGTTGTCAAACCGGTCGATCCATCCTTCATCTCCTTCTTCTCTTTCTTCTTCAAACATCTTTTGGATCGACTCTCCACTCATCTCTTGATCAAATATATCTTCAACTAGTTTGGCAATGTGTCGGCGTTCCTCCTTCCTTCGGTAGTTAATTAGTGGGGTGAAATCAACTTGAACCCAACCGGATTGAATGAACTCCGCCAATGGTCTAGCATTCCACATACTTCGTCCTACATTCATGTTAGTTTCAACATTTTTAACGTCCGAAATGACTTCTCTTACCTTGGGAAGTGGATCTTCAATTTCTTGAATGGTCGGTTCATCTTCCTTGACCTCCGGTTCATCTTTTTCAGAAATTTCAGCAAGCACCTTGGGCTTGCTTTTGTCATTTTGCTCCTCTTGACAACATCTTTGCCAATCTCGTATTGTTCTTTGTCCATTGCTTATCCTTTGTAAGATTTGTGCGGCTTCACTAATTGTTTTATCCATTATATCACCGCCCGCACACATGCTTACAAAACTAGACGAGTTAGGGGTTAGTGAAAAATAAAAGGTATGCAACATCAAGTCACCGGAAAATCCCAAGTTCGGTCCTTGCTCAAGTAGTTCATTAAAACGGTCCCATGCTTCATCAATTCCTTCATCCTCTCCTTGCTTGAAGTTGAGCACTTGCCTCCTTAAGTCTTGGACCTTGCTTATGGGAAAGAACTTCAAAAGAAACTTCTTCACTAGCTCATCCCAATTTTCTTTTGCTTCAATGGATGCAAGTGTGTACCATCTTCGCGCTTCATCTTCGAGAGAGAATGGAAAAAGATTCCACTTGAACCAAGCGGCGGAACTCCTTTTTGTTGCACCGTGTTGCATAACATCGTGAATTCCTTAATGTGTCTATATGGGTTGTCATCCTCCAATCCTCTAAATGGTTTTGTCGCCACTAATTTGATGATTCCAGGTTTCACTTCATAGTGGGTTGTAGCAAACGTCAAATCTGATTTTTGCATCTCAATGTCTTCCATTGACGGCATTGCTAGCTCCCCTAGCGACATCTCTTCGTCTTCCAATGGTGAGGTGAACAAATCCATCTAGGCACAAGAAAAGTAGAAAGAAAAACAAAAAAAGATTTTTTCCTTTTTTTTTAAAGAAAATAAGGGTTAGGTGTTAGTAATCAACAAGATTAATACTAGATTAAACGTAGCAAACTGGCTTGCTCCCCGGCAACGGCGCCAGAAAAAGGGGCTTGTTGACGGATAAAACTCGTATCCACCTACGATCCGCAAGCGTACGGACCTACACCTTTTTCACCACGGGATTCCCAAGGTTCTTGGCAATCCGCGGAGCAAGGGGATTACTAGCGCTTAACCAAGTACTAATCTAGTTGAATGGAAAACCTTTGAAAGAGAGTATTAATCTAAAAGTAAAGACTATCTAACCTAAGTTAATCTAAGTTAAGTTGATCAAACAAATATATGGTTAAACTATATGGTAAAGGGGTGAACACAAGAGAGTGATTAAGAAAGATAAGCGTTCCCTCCCTAGGATCTAGGATAACATGGTATGCATCTACTACACGAAAGCGGTAAACCAATCTACCGGGGGTTGTGACCACGGTTTCGCCCTTTCCCTCCTCTCGTACTGTCACTACGCAAAGGTATTTGTGACTAGACCTATGATGGACACGGTATGTTGATGGAATCTATGGGAGTAGCGGATATCATACGCCCGAAAAACATGGTAGCTAACCTTAATCATCAAAGCATCATCAACATGAAAACAATAGATTGAAACCACAAATAGAGTAGCGATCACATAGCATGTATCCATCTAATCCTAGGGATGAACGGAGACATTACCCCATCATCTTACACGGATTGAGGCACATAGGGGTGATGGAGACTCGGGAGAACGTCGTCGATGAAGATGGCGGCGATGGAGCTTGGGAACACCCCTAGGCCGGCGGCTTGGAGTCCTCCTCTTGCTTCCTTCTCTCCGCCGGCGTTGATCCTTGCGACAAGCTCATCTAAATCTCTCCCTCATCTTGCGGCGGCGGTTTTCGGTGATAGGCGTCGGTAGGATGATTTGTTCGATGTGGCGGCCGACGGCGGCGGAGGGAATAAATAGATGAACATCCAGGGCAAAGGGGGGACCGAACCGACCCCGGAGTGGGCCGGGCCGGTCGGCCCGGCCGGCCGGCCCAGCCCACTTCGGCCCGGTTCGGCCCCGGTTTCCTCCCCGGTTGCTTCTCCCGTGATCCCTTATTCGTGTGCACTTGCATGTGGGCCTTTGACGTCGTTTCCTTCACGGTTAAGGCTTGAATCCTTGCTATGCAAGCTTCACCGTTTTCTCGGTTGAGTCCCTGAAGAATTGCACGTTGACGCTTCGGTCCTCGGGTCATTTGGAGTCATGTTCATCGCGTGTCTTGACTCTTGTCGGGCTTCATGATCTTCTTCCAAAGTGCTTGGTGAACTTATCCCGAAAGTCTCCTCTTTAGCGTAGATTTCCCGCGTAAACAACAAACTCCAAAATCGACATGCAAGTGTGAACTTGTTACATCATTAGTATGCCTAGTGGAGGGTTAGTTGCAAATCATAATCGAAACCAATGTTTAACAAGTACTCTAGGTTGACAAATTCACCGTCAACATTCCTTAACCGTAACGTGCGCAAACTTTTCGGCATGGTTGGAAACATGAGAGGCAAGTGGTGCAAAACTTGCCCGAAGTACCACTAGATCTAGTTTTCCCCTTAGGATTTTTGTAAGATACGACGAGGACGTCGTATGTTTTAAGTGTGGGGGAGAGCTAGCTCGCTAGCCTTAGCTTTTGAACTTCAAGTTTAGGTTCGGTTTAATCTTCGTGTGAGAGTCTTAGTGTTTTAGTGAGTCTTTAGTTTTTGAGTCCGTTTTAAAATTTTTGCAAGTGTCTTAAATTAGTGTTGAGTCAAGAAAATCGAATAAAAAGAGTCTTTATATATATCTTTGTGTTTTATGTATTGTTTATCTTTATTTACTTGTTTGTTTAATCTTCGATTCTTGATATATGAACACAAGTATGTGGTTTGAAAAACGTTTACCGTGGTGCTTAGTGGATCGCTACTACTTAAAGTACCCATACCGCACTTCGATCTTGAGCTTCACATGTCGGTTGTGCTATGTTCGATGCTAAAAATTGGAGGATTTCAGTTCTGAAAATTATTTTAAAACCCTTGTAATAAAGGTTAGCAAAACCTCTTTTTCCAAGTTGAGAGTAAGAAAAAAATTCCTATCCAAAGCCAAGTTTATTTTTTTCGCTCCACCATAAGTGTGATTAGCATGATGAGTTAGGCTAGGACCCTTCTCTCTTGGTGAGTTTTAATTTCGAGCAATGATCATGTCCTTGTGCTTATCTTTTGTTGCTAGCCTCGTCATATATTCGGTAACGTGACTTTCACAACGGAAGTCACGTACATCGCCGAATTCCATACCCAACCCTATACATCTCTTTTGTACATCGTATTCCTTGAACACAACCTATTTTCAAAGTTTCGTCTCGTCTCTAGCATGATTTATTTAAAAATTTCAGATTGTATGCATGCAAGGAAAGAGAGAATTGAAAGCTTTGAAAAAGTTGTCAAGAGAGAGAAAAATAAAGAGAAAAAGTATGTGTATGGAAAAGAAAGAAAGAAAGAAAGAAAAATCATATGTGAATGAAAGAAAAAAAGAAAAAGAGGAAAAGATGAGGTAGCAATGAAGATATGAGAGGGATGGATCAAGTGAAAAGAAAAAAAAATAAAGTGTAAGGAAGGATGTCACGTTGATTGTGAGACGAAACTTTTACTCTATTTCCAACCATGTGCAATCCGACAACGAGGACATCATTGGTGCCTTGTAGTCACAATTTTCTTTTGCCCTTGCACATGTCCACCATTCTAAATCTTCTTATCCTTGATATCCCTACATATGGTTAATTCTCATGATCATTGGCTTTGAAAGGTAGACAACCATTAGAGGAAGTTCTTAGTTTGACAATATTTGTGTTGATTGCGCTAGTCCTACCTATAGCTCCACTTTTACATGATATATGAGAGATTAATGGGAGGTGAGAGTTTTATAAAATTTGGTTAGGATAGCTACTTCATATGAGTGACTTGAGAGAGCTTGGAGAAAGGTTTTTGTCTAATACTTGTTGCAGGAATTTTTGTTTTGAAAATTATAAAAACCCTCCAATGGAAGCAAAGGAGTAAGCATGGCTGAAATTGAAGACTTCAAGTGAAGGGTTTGAGTTGTGGGGTAAATCTTGACGTGGTAAAAATTCTAAACGCCCATGTTTATGTTTGATTATCATTACTTTGTGTTTATGTATTAAAGATGAAGGGATTGACTAACTTGTGAAGAAGGATAAGTGGTACACGATTACATACCTTGGACGAAGTTCTTTTACGAGTACTTGCTCGAGGACGAGCAAGAGCTAAGTGTGGGGGAGATGTTGACGGTGTATTTTGGTGCACCTAGCATGTTCATTACACTTTGGTTTGGACTTGATTATGGAACTAACCCGCCACTAGGCACACTAATCATATGACAAGTTCATCTTTGTGCATGCATTTGGAAGTGTTGTGTTTATGTAGGAAAACATGGACATAAAGGACGGATTTGCAACAAGTTCAAAGGAGCATTCATGGAGTCTTGTTCGTGTTTATGAGCTTGCTGAAATCACTTCCAATGGTGGCGAGGACCGAAGTGCTACGAGGAACACCCCCGGGATTGAAGCGTAAAGGATCAAACTTCATGCAAAGAGAGCCTCCATCTTGATCGCGAGGATACGGCGTCAAAATCATCCAAGTGGAGGGGGCAAAGTAGATAAGTGCACGAGGACCCACGGAGCAAAAAGGGCAACCGAACCGGCCGAATGGGCACCGGGCCGGCCGGCCCGTGCGGGCGGCCCAGCCCACTTCGGGCACCGGTTCGGTCCCGTCTTCCTTGCCCTCGAAGGATCTTCGACCCTAAAACCCCCGACGCGCCGCCAACACGGGGAGAGGAGTCATTCGCACCAAAAGGGCATCCACAAGCTAGAGAGAGAGGAGGAGGATCTCCGGCGGGAGATCAACCGCCTCGAAGGAAGCACCCTCTCGTGGAGAAGGAGGAAGACACCGCGGAAGGAAAACCATGATCAAAGGTGCCATGATCAACACTTTGATGGGATAATCTTCTCATTCGTCCATGGGTTGTAATCGATCTTGAGATGTAATTGCACTTTGTCGGATTATCTATCTATCATCTTGTGTTGAATATACTTTAATGCTTAAGGTTTGCAACCATGCCGTAAAGGGAGTATAGGCCTCAATGCTTCCTTTGATCCATTCAATACGCCGTGGCCATCAAAGGTCTAGTCATGAATACCTTCGCGTAGTGACGGTACGAGAGGAGGGATAGGGCGAAACCGTGGTCACATCCCCGATAGATTAGATTGGTTTTTCATGTCTTTAAGCGATTCCATGCTCTAGTATCGTAGACCCGTGGGCGAGTGTCTCTACCTTGATCGTTTATCATTCTCTCTAGTGTAGTTTAGTTGTTTTCTAGTTTAATAGTAAGTTAGGGTTTTAGTAGCTAGTGTGTCGTTGTTGATCGAACGCGTGTAATCCCCTTGCTCCGCGGATTGACAAGAACCTTGGGAATCCCGTGGTGAAAAAGGTGTGGGGTCCGTACGCTAGCGGATCGTAGAGGGATACGACTTTTATCCGTCAATAGGGGGGAGGCCGGGCTCGGCGTTACACAAGTAGAACCATCCCCGCTCCCGGCCGGCGTTGTTCGTCGTCATGGTGCGGGGGATGTAGACGTCCTTGAATTGCCCCCGCGGGGGCAAGCGACATCCCGCCGCGCGCATCGAGCGGCGGGTCCTCGGCTCCGTCGTGGGCCGCGTGATGAGCTCCGCGCGGAAAAGGTGTACCCGCAGGCTCCCAATTGATCGGGGATCCCCCGAGTACCCTTCGCGGACGCCCACGAATGTGGCCGCTCGCGAGATCGCGTTGGGGGCGAAGTTGTGCGGCTCCACTCCGTAGTGGTGGCACATCGCCCGCATGAAGGTGCTCGCTGGCGCGTTGAAGCCCCGCTCGTGGTAGCGGATGAAGCTCACCACGTAGCCCTCCGGCGGGTTGGGCTCGCGGTCCGAAGCCGGCGGCACGATCCACTCCGCCGGACGTCCGTCTTCATTGGCCGCCGGGCGGCCGGCGGCGACCGCTCGCCAAGGGCCGGCCGGTCACCGTCGACCTCTCCCGTGCGTACGGCTCCAAGATCGTGAGGGGAGGCCGAGGCGGCGCCATGAAGAAGGCAAAGAAAAGCGAGGAGCGGAGGACAAGGATCGGAAGAAAAAGCTCTAACGGCGACACCACACGGTGGCAAGGGCGAGATGAAGACGAAGGAGCGGGGGACTGAAAATGGTGGAACACTAAGGTAAAAAACCGCCGTCTCCCCACTCCCCTCGCATTTATAAGCCGACGGGCGAGCTCTCCGGAGCGGATGCCCCACTCGCATTAACCGGCAGGGGAATCTTCCCCTCACGTCGACGGACGGGCCCCACCACGACTGCAGCGGCCACGTCACTGCAGGCGGGCCATCATCACGGCAAAGACCCACAGGGACCGAGGCGGAGCCGTCACGTCCACCCGCCACGCCGCCCACTACGCGCGCGCGCGCGCGCACCGCCTAAAAAGACGAGCTCGCGCCGCAAAAAACCGCGGCCTCGAATGCGAGGCATTTAATGACCGGGTCCCTTGCCAAGCAAGGAGAACCCTCGAGCGGGGCGAGCCCTCGCCTCAAAACAAAAACAACCCTCGACGGGATATCGACGTGAGAAGGTCGCCGGGACCTCGCTTGATGTAAAGCGAGGCACCGCGGGTACCCATGCCACGTAAACCCCTCGAGCGGGGCGAGCCCTCGGCTCAAAACGATGTCAACCCTCGACGGTATATCGACGTGAGAAGGTCGCCCGGACCTCGCTTGATGTAAAGCGGCACCGCGGTACCCATGCCACGTAAAACCCTCGAGCGGGGCGAGCCCTTGGCTCAAAACGATGTCAACCCTCGACGGGATATCGACGTGAGAAGGTCTCCCGGGACCCCGCTTGATGTAAAGCGTGCACCACGGGTACCCATGCCACATAAAACCCTCGAGCGGGGCGAGCCCTCGGCTCAAAACGATGTCAACCCTCGACGGGATATCGACGTGAGAAGGTCGCCGGGACCTCGCTTGATGTAAAGCGTGCACCGCGGTACCAATGCCACGTAAAACCCTCGAGCGGGGCGAGCCCTCGGCTTAAAACGAAAACAACCCTCGATGGGATATCGGCGTGAGAAGGTCGCCGGGACCCCGCTTGATGTAAAGCGGTGCACCGCGGTACCCATGCCACGTAAAACCCTCGAGCGGGGCGAGCCCTCGGCTCGAGACCATATCGATTCTCCAAGGAAGGGCACATACGCCGTGCTACCAACTAGCACCTCGAGGGCCGGCTCACCCCGGTGTCCCTCGACGGCCGCGACGTGAAAAGACGGGGCCGCCCGTGTGCCACCCCGCACGGCCCTACTGATCAGAGGTACGAAGCCTGACCCTCGACGGGTTCGAACAGGCGCCTCAGATCGCAGAGTTAGGGACGACGAGGGCACGCGCATTCGAGCCGTTCCTCGAGCCCGTCGGCTCGAGGGTGCCCCACATGTCGTGTTCGAGAGCCGGCCGAGGGCGGCCTAGCGGGGGATCCCACCGAGGGAGAGCTTCCGCGCCCTCGGTCCCTAGCGAACGGGACCGAGCCCCACCTAGCAAACCCACGCAAGCGCTTCCATGGACGTGTCTCCGGACCGCGCGGCCTACCCTTATCGAACGGGGCATGGACATCCACTTGAACCACCCGCTACCGGCTCGAAGAGGAATCCGCAATTCGCGACCCGCTCGATGGGAGTTGCGGAAACCTCACCCTCCGTCCCGCGGAGGGACGGCGAGGGCGCGCTAAAAAACATGTCGTGGAGCTCTACCCGATCGCCTCGAACGGGCCAAGGCTTGGGGGCTCGGCGCACGGCTACACCTCCTTGAAATTGCACCCGCGCCGAGACAAGGTGCCGGCGGCGCGTGCACCCCCGAAGCCGGGCCGAAACACCGCCGATGTCGGTTGGAATATGTGCCACGCCCTCGACTAAAATTCTCGCGGCTAACCCCCGGAGGAGCACCCACACTCTGCCGCAGGCTTCGGGGAGCTAGACCCGCGGGTCCGCCGACGCGGCCCCACGGAAAGCGTTCGCAGAACAAGGAGGGAAGAACGTCCTATCAGTAGGCTACAGCATCTGTGGGAGCCTCAATAGCAAACCCACAGATGCTCGGGGGCTACTGTCGGAGACAGCCCTAGGGGTCCCCTTAAACAACAGGGAAAACCTCACTTAAAACCCGCAACGAAACCAAAACACGTTAAGTCTAACCATGCAGGTGCCTAACCATGCAGGACACGGCCCACGCCACAGGGACTCTGACGGCCCATCGGGACGGCCCACTTAGAGATCCCCTCGAACAGGCTCCGCCCCGTTCGAGGATGCGTGCTCCCTTTGGGCGGGCTCCGCCCCCGTTCGAGGGGCGACACTTCCCTCGAGCGAGCTCCGCCCTCGCTCGAGGGTACGCCCCGCCCTCGGCCGGGGTCCGCCACGCTCGAGGGCGCCCCTCACGCGTGCGGCGGCTCCCGTACACGGGCATTTAACGCCCTGACGCCGGCAGGACGACGCCATCATGCGCCCAGGGCTCGCACCCCGGTGCCGCCGCACCAACTCCCCAGGGAGGAGCCCATCCCCGCCACTGTGGGAGGGGACTGTGCAGCGCGGCCGGTGTCAGTCCCATGACACCGTGCGCACGCTCCAGTACGGTTAATGCACCGAGCCCTCGAAAGGGGGCCGGCGCACCCTCGATTCACTTTCTTGTGACCCTACAGGGTTAGGTGGAGGCGCTAGGCCGGTGGACTGCCATCCTTGCCGCTGTAACGGCGTGGCCGCCGTACCCGCGCGTGCAGGCGCACGCCAAGCCCTGTAGCAACGACTCCAGGCCCTTTGAGGCGCATCGGGGAAGGAACGCCGTTCGCCTACTCCCCGTACTCCGTACGGCCCGCGTCGCACCTCCCTCGAGCCTATCGGACGATATCACCGCCATCCGTCGCTCTACTACCCTCGAACCGCCACCGTTCGGGTACAAGTCAGGCCATGATGACCAGATCGCTGCAAGGATCGACCGGACGGCCGCCCATTCTACAGGCGTAGCACGCCGCACTCCCCCCACGTAGCTAGATAGCGCGGCGTGCATGTAACTCGCCTCCCCCTTGAGCTATAAAAAGGGGAGCGAACCCCCCGGCCCGCGGAGGGGACGAAACACGAAGACAGGTTCACTCAGACCCGAACTCACAACGCACCACATACTCACTCATCCATTCTCCCACAATATCTTCGCCAGGGACTTGGAAGCCTCTCTTCCTCTCCCGCCTTGCTTGTAGCCGCCCCACTACAGGCACCCCCGGTGCTGAGCAATATAGTGCCGAGAGCACACCCCTGTCGGACGTACGGCCCCCTCGGCGGAACCGGGATAAAAATCTTGTGTCACTTGTTGCTTAGCATCGACCATTGAGGGATAGACCTCGGCGCTATCTACGGTTAGTGTCGGGACCATATTCCGCACCGACACTTGTTCCCAATCATGTAATGTCTCCGGATCTTCAATGCGTGAACAACCGCGCCTAACTCAAGATCATGAGTGGGATAGTTCTCGCTCATGTTTCCTCAACTGTCTTGAAGCATAAGCTACTAACTTTTCTTCTTGCATTAGCACACATCCCAAACCTTGCCGAGAGGCATCACAAGATACATCGAACCCTTTGTATATATCCGGCATGATCAACACGAGTCTGTAGTCGAGTCTCTTCTTCAACTCCTCAAAACTAGCCCGACACTTCTCATCCTACTTGAATTCTCTTCCTTTCTCGAGTAGAGTGGTAAGTGGCTTCACTATCTTAGAGAACCCTTCAATGAACCTCCGATAGTATCCCGCAAGACCAAGGAAACTTCGATCTCTCGGCACATTCTTAGGCGGACTCCAGTTCAATACATCCCGAACCTTGCTTGGATCAACTGCAATTCCCCCATCTGTGATGATGTGTCCGAGAAAAGAGACCTCCTTCAACCAGAAAGCACACTTGCTGAACTTGGCATACAGCTGATGTTCCCGTAGCTTCTGTAACACAAGCCTCAGATGTTCCTCATGTTCTTCCTCACTCCGAGAAAATACCAGTATATCATCAATGAACACCACAACGAACTTATCCAGATACTCCATGAATACCTTGTTCATCAAATACATAAAGTATCTTTGGTGCATTGGTCGAGCCAAAGGACATCACGGTGAACTCATATAACCCGTACCTAGATGTGAATGCTTGTCTTTGGTATATCCTCCACACGGATTTTTAACTGGTGATAACCTGATCTAAGATCTATCTTAGAGAAGGCCTTAGCTCCTCTCATCCGATCAAACAAATCCTCAATCCAAGGTAAATGGTATTTATTCTTGATAGTAACCTCGTTAAGTGATCGATAGTCTATACACAACCTCCTAGATCCATCCTTCTTATCAACGAAGAGTGTGGGGGCTCCCCATGGTGATGAACTAGGACGCGATAAATCCTTTACTAAGTAGTTCTTCGATTTGTTTCTTTAATTCAGCTAGATCTTTAACATCCATTCTATATGGCCTTTTAGATATGGGAGCGGTACTAGGTATAAGTTCAATACTAAATTTAATGTCACGATCGGGTGGCATACCCGGCAAATCCTCTCGGAAACACATCGGGAAATTCATTCACTACCCTTATATCCTCCAAAGCCTTGCCTTCAACGAGTTCACAACTCCTTTGCTTGGATGAGGGTGCACTCACATATTCTACTCTCTCCCCTTGAGGACTTGTTAACAAGACGACCTCTTCCGACACCGAATAACTCCATCACAACTCCTTAACCAATGCATACCAAGAATGACATCTATTCCCCATGCTTTTAGAACTACCGCATTAGCAAGAAAGTCTACCCCCATGATATTAATCTTTACTTGTGGGCATATATGACCAGTTTTCATTTCTCCCCCCGGAGTGCTAACTATCGTGGGTTCTTCATTGTGCTCATAGATAAGTTATATTTTGCCACAAATTGATCGGTTATGAATGAATGTGATGCTCCCGAATCAAAAAATACGGTAGCGGGTACGAGTTGACGAAAAACGTACCCAATACCACGCCGCATCATTCCGAGCTTGCTCCACCGATACATGATTGACTCGGCCACGCACATGACTCTGCCGGCCTCTCTTGCCGGGTGTCCGTGGAGTACGAGCTCGTGAAGATGGCCGTCCCGATCCCGTTTCCATTGTCTCTCTCGCGGAGTCCGCATCACCCTCTTGGGACAATTGTTAGCATAATGCCCCGGCCTCTCCACACTTGAAACATCCACCAGGCTTAACGGGGTTGGTGTTTCGACGAGTGCCCCGCAGTTATTGCTAGGACGACTCAGGCCGAGGGGTAGGAGCTCCGGGTGTACCGGGGATTGAAGCGCCGTGGCCGAAACGAGCGCCGCAACCGCATGTTCTCGTGGATACCTCCCGGCTTGACCACTAGGACGATATGGAGCCAAGCTCGCCGAGAACCTGTAACGGGGACGGGTGTTACTGCTAGACTGCCCATGAGACTGAAACTTGCGTTTTTGTTCACCCATCTCCTTTCTCTTACTCTCCACCCAATAGCTTTGTTCACCAGCGTCTGAAAGTCTGGGAAGATGTGACTCTGCAGTTGATAGTTCAAAGGACCAATCAAGCCATCCAGGAACCTTTCCTGCCTCTTTGGATCAGTGTTGACTTCATCAGGTGCATAGCGTGACAAGTGAGTGAACTTGTCCAGATACTCAGTCACTGACATATTGCCTTGCCTCAGTGACAAGAACTCCCTCTGCTTAAGCTTGAGAACCCCTGAAGGAATGTGGTAAGTACGGAAGTTGTCACGAAACTCCTGCCAAGTGATGTTATGCCTGTTGGGATGAGCGAGCTGAGTACGCATCCCACCAATCTGCGGCTCCGCCCCACAAGTCTTCCAACGAAGCATACGGGACCATCTCCCTGTCGGTGCATTGCACGATCTCCGGCTTCTTGGTGATAGTTTTCGGCCGGTCGTCGCATCCGGTGGATCGGCCCGAGTGGGAAAATGTAGGGGGATGGTGGCTCATGAACTCCTTGTGCCCGTCCCTTGGTGGCGGGGGTGGTGGAGGGATCGGCCGTGGTGGCTGGTTCTCGTTGAGCTTGCATCTGCTGCACCGTGTTGGTAAGGTTTTGAATCAGCTGCATCAGCGCTGCCAGGAAGCTGCCGCATGTTTGGGTCCATTGCTTGGTTGATCGGTGGAGGTGGTGCCGGGTTTTGCTGATTTGCAATATGTGCCCGGATCACAAGTGGCACGTCTTGACCTCCTCCGGACCTGGTGTTTACCATCCGACCGTTAGAAAAATCATATCTCAGATAATTGTACTTGAATCATTGCATAAGAGGATAACTCAAAATGAAATAACAGCATGTTCTTCAGTTAAGACAGATTTTGTTGACCTCAAAGAATTATATATAACTTTCTGTGTAATTATCCAATGACCACGAATTTTTACCAGATTATGATGTATAAAATTATGGAACCATCCCAACTGGAATCACCTCATTTGGACATCTATAACTCGAGATAAAATTCAAACAGTACAGCTATATCAGCAGAGATTTACAGATTCTGACATGTTCACTACTTTGTGCATAACTTCCAGAATAAGTATTGTATACCATTGAATTTTTGAAAGAAACCCATCCTCTAAATTTTTGAACTAACCCAACTCGTTTCATGTCATTTGGAGTTCTGTAGCTTGAGTTATAAACAAAACATTACTGGTATTCATATGACTGCGAAAACAGATTTGATCCGATCAAACTTGCATAAGAGATTAAGCAATGACAACCGATAAAACCCAAACCAAACTTTAATTAACTTAAAATTTCAGATTGCATAGTGGCCATCACTCCACCATACAATTCACAATCGAGCAAAGATCCAACTCAAGCATGTTTGCAAACAGCATTCATTATTACAAGCAAATACGTTCACGCGAGAACGGTCTAGCGAAAGGTAAATAATAAGGGCGAGCATCCTTGGATCCTAGCCAAGACGAGTGGTGGCTTCATCGGTGCGATGAACGAAGCCTCTTGCGCGGAGGGGAAGCCGTAGTCCGATGTGGCATGACTTCTGAGGGAGTCGCCGTCCTGCCACCGTGCTTCCGGACGTGCTATCTTCGCCGAGTAGCCCGCAACTCTTCATTATACTTGTTCATCTCCAAAGTTGCTCCCTCCAGATCTGCGTTCAGAGCAGCAGTCACCCGTGCCAAGACGTCAATGCGATCATTGCCTCCTGCTGGCACCACGGTCACTTCTGTGCCACTTGCACGTCGAGGCACATGGCGGTACTCCGATTGGAACAACTGCACCCGATTTGCATGGCAGACCGACCAGAGCGCCCTCCTTGCTGCATCATTCACCGCAGCGTCATCCGTAGAGAACTGAGCTGTGCTATGGTGAGATGAGCGATACCTCCATCCTTCTGTATCATTCAGAGGCTTCCTGATGTAGACTCTGCAAGTGTAGTAATCCCTCATTCCGGGCTCACTGAAATGCTTGGTCACATAGAGAGGCCCGATGGTATATCCCGGGTACCTCGGAACATTCCACGAAGAATGCGAAGCTCGTCCATTCTCGGCTTCGGTAGAGTGTTTGTGGTATTCCGCTCCATGATAGCGGGGATCCTCATCTTCCTCTCGGGTTGCCAACGGCATTGTTACCATCATCCTCACCCACACCGTCATCACCGGAGTCATCCGGGTCACCTCCTTCATCATCGAGCCCTTGGATCGGCGGTGCGGGGGGTGCTTCCTCATTGACTACGGAGCGCCGGTGGGATCATGATGTCTCCATCCGCGTCCGCCTCTAGCACCTGTGCCATCGTACGGTACCGTGGTCGTTCCAATGGCTCTTCCGGCTCCTCCTCCTCCATCTCGACCTCTTCGGGATCCTCCTCTTCTTCTTCCTCGGCCGGATCTCCTCGGGTCTTCCTCCACCTCAACCTCCGGGCCGGAACTCCTCCTGTTCCTCCTCAACATCTTCAAGACGATGGCGAGGGGCCAGCTGTCCAGAAGGAAAACGCCCACCAGTGCTCTTACGAGGGGTCATGTAAGTCCTGGCCATCTGTCAAAGCAAAACTGATCTCAGAGTACAGAATAAATCAAAATGACAGTTTAAAATGATAAACAAAAATTAAATTAGGTTTTTAATGCGTAAATAAGATGATTTGAAGCATGACAAGGCTTTCTAGAACATGGATCCTTAATTTCGTCCATTTCTAACTAAGGCTGCGACCTACGGTCATCACGGCTACGATACCACTTTGTCACACCCGATTTTACAAGGAAACCGAATGCATCTCACGTGTGCGCCGGGATCAATTTACACACACATGATAGACAAAACGAGAGTAATACCATTCTTTGTAATAAAACGTACAAGAGTTTAAACCGATATGATAACCATTATTACATCCATAGGGGTGGACTCGAAGGTCCGAGCACGACAATAACTAAACGACGACGAGCAACTCCATCGTTGACTTCCACGGGCATGATGACCGGGGGATCCGCATGCCCTAGAACTCCTCGTAGTCACTCTAATACTCGTCCTCACCTCCGACGTTCTCTTACGAACGGGTAAGCAAGGGTGAGCACACTTATGGTTAGAGCACAAGCAAGTGGGGGAAACAATGCAAGGCTATCAAGGATAGGCTATGGTTCATAGCGGTAAGCATTTTATAAGTTGGTCAAGTTTTATTAGCAAGCACCTAATTACTAGGTGTAAGTGTATACCAACCCACTTAACCTTAAAAGAAACCTCAAACCAAACCACAAACCCATGATTTGCATTAATCTTCAAGTTTATTAATCATGTGAGGGTCCAAGCCACTCATGACCGTGAGCACGGCTGATCGACCAGTTTACACTCTGCGAGAGGTTGTACACTTTACCCACGACTCGTGTTCCCCATCTTGCCGGGTCGGCCCGGACCCTTAAACACTTCCAAGGTGAGTGGCTAGGGTCCACTACGAAGCCTTTACAAAGGAAAGAAGAGAAACCAACGGCCCCGCAACGATTACGGCGGAGCGGACCATAACCCTCCCTAATGGTCGGCACCTTAGCCAAGGCTGCTACCCCAAAAGAACCGGGCTATACCCCTTCAACTCCGGCCCCACTGTGCCCCTCTCGGAAAAGAGCTATCGGCTAACCCACTCCCCTAATTAATCGGCTAAGCCGAGCCATGTGGACCGTGGTTGTCTTGTTATCTTGGGTGGTTCTCCATGTTCCAATTATACTTCAAGTTAACTTGTTTTAAGCACAAACACATTATAAGCAAAACTGAGATGTATAACATAAACAAAGCATAACCAACTCATGTAGAGCAAACTAAGCATTTATCTACCCCAAACATTTGTTTAAACAGGGTTGATCAAGGTAAAGTGGTAAAACATCTAGTCAAGTCCTTAGCTAGGTGTTTGCCCATCAGATTTATGCATAACAACAGGAATAGTAAACATTGTTTAGCATGAAGTGTCATAGGTTCAAAAAGATTATGCAGAGGGGGAAAGCCACTTGCCTTTCTCTACAAGCTGGGTGAAATCCTCCTCGAAGACAGGCTCTTCATGATCACCTCCGACAGGGAGCTCAGACGAAACAGGCACCATATCTACGAGTCAAACATGGATAACAAACAATAAACAAAACAGTACACCAAACAGTAACAAAACTGGTAAATTTACTGTTTAAAAGATTCTACTCGTCGAGACGATCATTTTGATATATAGAATGCTAAAAACGGAGTTAAAATGAAAAAGATATGATTAAAACGAGTTTACGAGGGGCCTATACGCAAGAAAACTAAGTTTACGGGGCTTTTATAAATAAAATCGGGGGCTAAAACATAATTTTATATAAAAACTAAAGGGCCTAGGTGTTAAAACTCAAGAAAAGGACCCCTAACACTATTATCTAAGGCGGACGGGGGCTAGATTGCAAAAACCAGGCCCTATCCGTAAAGATTCTTAAAGGTGGAAGGACCGGCTTGCTAAAGTTTGAAAACTCGGGGGGCTCTTAAGAAAAAGGGCCGCGGCCGCACCGTGGATCTCGGATCCAACGGCGGGCGACGAGCGCGCGCACCGTGGACCCGGCCGTGGGCGCGGTCCACAAGCCCACGGTGGACCGGCCTTTAAACGCGAAGGGGTATGCGATCCCGGCCGTCCGCGCGAGATCGAACGGCCCCCGGACGCGTGCAAGCGACGGGCGGCGGCGACGACGGCCGGAGGGCGGCGGCGCGCGGCGGGAGCTCGCCGGCGCTAGCTCTCTACGGCGCTCCCGGCCATCACTTTGACCACGGGTTGGGGCAAAATGACGCGGGGATGCTTGTGCACGTGCTCGTGGGGTCTATGGGAGCGATCGGGCCTCACCGGCGGCCGGCGTAAGGGGGGCGGCGCGGGCGCTCCGGCGAGCTCGCGGGGACGCTACCGAGCGCGAAAAGGAGGGGAATTGGGCGGGGGGGAAAATGCTTACCGTGCATAGGGGACGACGGCGAGCTAACGGGCGGAGAGGGAGGCGACAACGAGAGGGTTTCGACGACGGCGGCGGCTCGGGCGGCGCTCGGTGAGCTCGGGGCGAGGCGCCACGGGCGTCGGAGACGAAGACATGCGGCAACACGAGCTTGTCCAAGCTCCTAGCGATCCCAAAAGTCAAGGAGAACGGGCGGGGGGGTCTAGCCCTTCACCGGCGGCGACGGATCGACGGCGACGGCGGAGACCCGAGGGCGGCGGCGCGGGGAGGGTGGTGCTCGTGCGTGCGCGTTAGCGGGGTTGCGAGAGGCAAAGGGAGGCACGGGGGTGCATGCGCGAGCTTAAAAAGGACCCGAGGATGGAAGGCGAGGCGGGTAGGGGTCGGGACGGCGGCGCCTTGCCATTGATGGCCGCGGCCATCACGGCTAGGGTTAAAGGATGGAAAGAAACGGCCCTACTTGATCACGGGAAGGTTAATTGCCTTAAATGATCGCAAAGAGAAGAAAGGAAGGCGGGGAGGCGGCGGGCGCGGCGGGGATCGCGCGCGGCGGCGCGGCTCGGGGAGGGGTCGGCGCGAGGAAGAAGAAAGGAAGGGGAGAGGGGAGGCTGACAGGTGGGCCCGGGCCCCGTGCGCGCGCCGCGGGGTAAAAAGAAAAAAGGGAGGGGGAAGGTGGGCGGCGCGGGGAGGCGGGCGGGCCGCTTGGGCCGAAAGGGAGCCGGTGCGGGTTTTTTTTTTCTTTTTTTTTTCAAACTTCATTTTCAAATCATTTTTCATCTCAAATTCAATTCAAACTTTTTCAAACACTTCTCAAGAATTTTATAGACCTTTTAGAAACCACACAAGCAACCAAAAACCATGAAATCCAACCGATGATGCACATACACTTGTTGTCTCTAAGTTTATTAAATTATCTTTAATATTTTTAGAGCTCAATTTAAATAGCAATTTAATCTCCTTAAATCCTTAAGACTAATTTAAGTTGCTAAGTAATTTTATTGATGGAATTTTAGGGTGTCACGGTCTTGCAAGTGGAGAAGGAGAACATACTTGATGGCAAGATCGACTCGCTCATGAGGAGGTTGGAGAAGATGGAGATGGAAAAGAAAGAGGCTCAAGACTTGAAGGCCACCGAAGCAAGGTCCACATGCGAAGAATGTGGAGAGTATGGCCATGTCCGCAAAGATTGTCGGGAGGAAGCCAAAGTGCTCGACTACATGAGAAAGGGAGAATTGCCGAACTTCCGCTACGGGCAAGGTAGGCCTCAATTTAATGCAAGCTCATCTATTCCTAACACGGTTCGCTTCGTATACAACCGAATGAGTTCATGGATGAGCAAGCTAAGATCAACAAGGACACCGTCACCAAGTTGAAGACCATAGACAAGGTGTTGGAGAACATCGATAGCAAGGTGACGGAGGTCGGAAGTTCCAATCATCAAGTGCTCAACATGATGAAGATGCTCGAGACGCAAGTTGGACAACTTGCGGGGCGCCTCACTAATGATGAAGGGAAGCTTGCGGGACAACCCAAAAGTCCCGAATCGGCGAAGGCCATTCAAACACGTTCGGGGAAGGAGACCGAAGATCTAGAGCGTTCCGCTGGAGCAAGGAAGCCTAAACCATCCACCGAGGTGGAAGGAGTTGCTATAGAGAAGGTTACGGGGATCGTCACCGAGGAACCTGAATTTGAGATGCCGGAGGAAGACACGAGGATACCGCAACTCAAGCCATGCTTATTCCGAGGTAAACTTGACAACCACTTTGAGAAGTTTGTGGAAGTTGTGCGTAGACTTAGCATCAACATGCCTTTACTAGATGCCCTACAAGTACCTACATATTCTCGTTACTTTAAAGACATACTTGAAAATAAATATAAGATAGCAACACTCGGAGTAGATCATGTCAAGATGTCCGAGGAGTGTAGTGCCGCTATTGCTAATGGGCTAGAGAAGCAAAAGGACCCCGGTGCCCTACTATTCCATGTTCGGTTGGTTCTTTCAACTTCGACAAGGCGTTATGCGACCTTGGAGCTAGTGTGAGCGTCATGCCGAGGGATGTGTTCGAGAAGCTACGCCCACCAATGGAGCCTACGGGAATATGTTTGGAGTTGGGAGACAACTCCATTCGCTATCCCTTGGGCATTGCTTGAAGATGTACCCGTGAAGGTCGGACACCACTTCATCCCCGTCGACTTCGTTGTGCTCGAGATGGGAGAGAGAGAGAAGCCGCCGCTCATCCTAGGGAGGCCTTTCCTCAAGACCGTGGGAGCTACTATTGATGTTGGCAAGGGGGAGATCACATTCGATATCAACGGAGAAAGGAGTTCCTTCAAGTTCCATCCAAGAATCAAGGCATGCAACATGATTGGAGTGAAGGAAGAACCAAAACAAACGGAGGGGCTGAAAAAGAAGAAGGAGCCGAAAAAATGAACGTAAGGAAAATCAAAGAAGGTGTTGCATCCGTCAAGACAAAGGAAGAGAAGCGCACGTGAAGACCAAACAAATGACTAAGCCGGAAGACAAGCCCGCGCCCAAGATGGTGCGGAAGTGGGTACCCAAGATTGCAATGCCCGCAAAGAGCATTGATCCGAAGTAATCAAGTGAAGAAGTCTAGCTATAGACTATAAACGAAGCGCTAGGCGGGAGGCAACTTTGTTTCGTCGAGTCAAGAATAAGCTACGGGAGGACAACCCGATTCCAGGTTTTTCGAGTATTTTTAATAATTTAGTTTTCGAGTTTTATTACGTAAAGACATTAGACTTAGAAGTGATTGAACAATATTAGAGACATAATTCTTGATTGAATGTTTGCTTTATCATAAACCCTTTGCATGAACCCTCCTATGTGCTTGTTTGTTCTTTTCTTTTCGAGAAACCTCAACCAAATAATTTCAGAACCTAACTCAACCTTTCACCCTCATTATGGTGCTGAGGTTGACTTATTTTTCATGCTAAAACCACACGAGTAGAGCCACGATTTATATCTATGTGTTAATAAAATTCAGCACGTGATAGAACTCGCGTGAACCGAGAAATCAAAACTTTTGGTTGGTTTTAAAAATCTTTATCCTTGGTTTCTCTAGGATTAGAATTTTTCTAAGCCTATTCTAATTTTGTTTTATTCAAAATCTTTCTTATTTAGCCAAAATTAGAACCTAAACCTATGCCCCCATGATCAAGCCGGGAAAAGTTTGCTCTCAACCGATGAAGGCAAACTATACCGGTGAGACCGAAATCAACGTAGTCGAAAAATATTTTCGACTTACATTTGTTTTTATGGTTTAAAAACTTCTCTAAAATTGTGTTTGATCTCTTGCATGGCTCTGAAAAATATTTTAAATTTCAAATTAGAGGGGTGCTTAACCTTAAATACACCTTAATGGAGGCAATCTAGTTTGAATTAATCATGCATGCACCATTGGATTCCCTTTCATCAACTTTCACCAATTCCACATGCAAAGGACAAGCATGGTGGGCAGAAAGCATCAACTTTGCAGGAATTTCATGGTGGCATGTGAAGAAAGTGGAGCTAGGGAGCATGGACATGACCCAAAGCATGAAGCATCAAGTGGAAGGACCAATAATGCAAGAAAAGGAGTGGACGAGAGCGTTACGGCGGTGCAACTCGTGGACCACGCGGGCGGGGAAAGTTGCGGGCGAAATGATCGTCTTCGGAAGAAAGACGAGGCGGGGAGGTGCACCGAGGGACCCCGGGCGGCCGGCCCGGGCCGGCCGGCCTCCCCTACATAAGGAGCCCCCGGCTCCCGTTTTCTGCGAGCAAGCTTCCCTCTCCTTCCTTTGTTTGTGTGTTCAAGTTTGTGTGCTCAAAACCTCCGTAGACATAGCCAACCTTCCCAAGCTTGATAGCTCAAAAAAATCCACATCCTTAATCCACTCAAAGTCCACATCCGAAGCAAAGAGTTTAAGTGCCTAGTTGCCGGTTACAACCCGGAGTTTTAGTTGAAGAAAAGATTGCAGCAACCATGTGGAAGAAGACCACAAGTCTCCTCTCCAAGAAGAAGAGTTCGTCATCGTCCAAGCCGTCATCAACCACGTCTTCGAGGAGGCACTCGGTTTCCGAGTCTCCCGGGAGCATGGAGACGGATACGGCACCACCGAGGAGGAACGATGCTATCCTCCTTGGTGGTATGAGGGCTGCAAGAAGCACGTCCATGAGGTTTACCGAACCTCGTGGGCACACGGAGGAGCAGCCCGCGCCACCACGACGATCGACCGGTTCAACCGCGCCACCACCTTACACTCCGACATACTCTTCGTACGGCTTCATCATCTTGTCATCGGAGGAGGAGGAGAGGCTCTCTAATCTTGAGAAGAGGCTTGTGCCCAACGTCGAGTTCGACGACCAAGCACTCTACACCTTGGGTTTTGGCACCGACATATACTATATGTTGGGGCACCTTGGATGGGTGCAGTTCTCCAACGGAGTATCGGTGGACACCCACTTGGGGTTCGCTTTGGAAATTTTAATGACTATTGCACCTATCCTTGATGATGGGGTGCAAAGCTTGTCATTCCGTTTGGAGGGAGTCCAACAAGTAGTTCCCTACGAGCACGTTAGGGAGCTGCTTGGATTCCATAAGGGAGCACCGGAGAAAATTGACGTGCCACCGGCATGTTAGCGGGATTTTGGAATATGATCTCCGGAGAAGCCCATCAACAACGCAATTGCATCCGCAACCCCATTATCCGGATATTCCACTCTTGGATGTGCAAGAGGGTATTGGGGAGGATGAAGGAGACAAAGGTGACCGACACGGAGTTGAATTGGCTATACTCGGCTTTAATCGCCAGGCAGCCAATAGACCCCTCTTACCTCATGATCAACCGTTGGTGTTGTGAAGCAACATCGGGGGCGAGTAATATTGGTTCGGGGTGCTACCTCTCCATGTTGGCCTTCTCCTTACGGTCGGGGATCCCAAGAAACTCCGACCATCTTTTGCGTGGTACCTCTCTCGGCATTGAGTATTTGCGGCAAGGCAAATACATTAGTGGATACGAGAGAGGAGGTTATCGTTTGGCCATAGTGAACCTACCCCTTCCTAACGAGAGGCTTAGGCTTTTCACCGAAGGGAGAGAAGATTGGTTGGAAGAGGGACACCTTGTCCCTGCAAGGAAGAACAAAAGAGGAAGAATCGTAGAGGAGGGAACATCCTCCGCACAAGCGAGTGGAGCACAACCCAATGTGCAACCATTCGGCGGGATCCCTCCTCCGCCAAGTTATTACGGAGGGCCACAAGAGCAAGCATGGGGGGGTGGTGCACCGGTACCCCCACCAAATTATGTGGTGCCCAACGCTAACTTCGCGGAGTCTACGCACATCATCCCCAACCACAACAAAACATGGCCATAATTGGAGGGTATGCTGCAAGAAACGCTCAAAACATCGCAGCCATCCAAGCTAACGCAGCTCAACTTGGTGAAGGAAATGCAAATATTGCCTTTGAGCTTGGACGCCTTCACCTTGTGGAGCCAAATCAATTCGTCGGAGGGAATGTCCAATCATATTATGAGCAAGGGTATTATTATCAAGATCATCAACATCAACCACCGGCGGAGGACTAGAAGATTTCGGAACTTTAGTTTTCTTCTCTTTTTTTTCTCTGTAATTTTTAGCTTTTGCTTATGTGTGTTTGCATAGTATTTCCTGTTTTTATTTAAATTTCAGCAAGCATGTTTGTTTATTTTCAGTTTGTATTTCAACTTGATATCATCATTAATAAAGACACCACCTTGATTATATCATTGGAAAAGTTACAAAAATTTGTGCCATGATGATATATGATTATAATTGCAGCTTTGTTCATGTTTGTAATTGATTTATGCATGTTTAAGCTAGTGCTCTCTTAAAAATACGAATCTGAATTTATTTAAATGCTAGCTTAATCTTCAGCGGAGGTTATGATTAAAATAAAGATCCATAGTGTTTTATGTGCTCTCAAGTTATGAATAGATTAAAGATGTCTTTTATGCTCAAAAATATTGCTAACCTTGTCACAAATATCGCTTGTGTGTTGCTCAACCTATCCAAAGCCTAATATATATTTGAGTGCATAAACCTTAGTGTACAAGATTTATTTTTGAGTGAGTTATTGCAGGCCATGATTTCTCTGGCCCGAGACTAAGAAGCTGGTCATTCCGTTTTTGCGTATCTATCTTTTTGCTAGCCTTTTATCCGTGCATTGTGTATCCCCGCATCGGAGATCTCACAAACCTCGCCGGATATCCACCCTTAAACCAAATATCATCTTTTGTGATTACCTCCTTGACCACAACCTATTGTTGAGAATGGATCATCAATTCAAGGAAGAGTGCAAGACGGTGCCGACATTGAAGATTTCAAGTATCTCTCCAAGGAAAAATACCTACCTTATTTTTCGCCTCTTTGCTCAATACAAGCAACGTCTAAGCATGGGGGAGGAGGTAGGTACGGTGCAGTTTTAGAGTTAAAAGGGGAGTATTTAAAAAAATGATGATGAAAGAAAAAAAAATTCGGCGATGAACGTGACTTCCAAGGTGAAGGTCTCACAAGAAGAAAGAAAAATATATATATATATGAATGAAAGAAAGAAAGAAAGAAAAGAATGAGAAATATGAGAAAGAGAAAAAAAATATATGCGTAAAGTGAACTCCCCGGTTCTCTAAGAGTGCATTCAAGGCTTCAAGTTTAAAAGATCCATTCTCATTTTCCAACCATGTGCAATCCGATAACGAGGACTTCCTTTTGTGCCTCGGGATCACTCTTTGCGATTTGCACATGTCGACTTATCTAAAGTGTGTGTATTTTTCTCTTTCCCCTCCTTGATTTAACATTATTTTCCAATGACCTTTTTGACGAGTCTCGGTAAGACCATGAGAAGCTTGTCTTGTTTTGACAACACCTCATTTATAAAATCTTGTTAGAACTAAACTTTCCCAAAGCTCCATATAAAGCCTACCACACATATATGTTATGAGAGGGAAAGGAGTAGAATATATAGGCTTCAGAGACAAGAGAGTTGAGAGTTCATGAGCAATATACAAGATGATTTAAATTTGTGAACTTGGTTTAGTTTTTCTTTATCTCGTTCTTTATTTCAAAAATTCTGAGATCTATTTAAACTTTGTGAGCATGTTAATGCTTGTGGGATAAGCTTAATAAGAATCTACCCTCCGTAGAGATGAAGGCTAGTACGAATTAAAATTTTGAGAGCATTATGTTTTCTCATGTATGATCAAGAGCAAGGTTTAAACATTGTTTAACAATGATGATATCCATCGAAGGCTTACTCGAGGACGAGCAAGGTTTAAGCATGGGGGAGATGTTGACGGTGAAAATCCGTCAACCTAGCCATGAGTTTACCTTCGATGTTGGCATGAGTTTTATACCTTATCCATTGGTACTAACCCCCGTGGTATAACAAGTTCACGTGTGCATGTCGGTTTTGGAGTTTAATGTTTATGCGGGGTTTTAGTCCCGAATTCATGACTTTCGGGATAAGTTCATCAAGCACCTCATGACAAGATCTTGAAGCCCCGTACAAGTCATGCAACGAAGCAAACTTAACTCCAAGAAGCCGGTACTTGATCCGAGAAGACGACGGACTCCGAGGACCCGACCGAAAAAGCGCCGAATCTTGCAAGACAAGGAGTTGAGTCCAATTCGGAGAGAAACCGACGACATGGACCTACATGCGAGAAGGGGGAAACATCCGGGAAGCAAGGGAACCGACGTAGAGCGAAGGAGGCCTCGGGGGCCGGGCCTCGGATGGGCCCGAGCCGGCCGGCCCGGTCCGGTCGGCCCGGGCCCATCCGGGGCCCATTTGCCCCCTCCTTTGCCCCTAGCCGCAATCGGGCTATTTATAGCCCCCCGACCGAGAGCCACGGAGAGAAGAATTCGTCATCGGCCGCCGAGGAGCGAGAGAAGAGAGGGACACCATCTCGGAGAGGAGAGGGTCGAGCTAGTTGACTAGGGTTCCCCTTGCCGACGTGGGAACCTTGCACGGAAGACCACGTCGAGTTCCCGGAGCTAGAAGAAAGATCAAGGAAGGATCCCGGTGGTGATCTTGTGTATGTATCATTGTTATAGTTGAATTATCAAGTTGAATCTTTTCCTAGCGATCAAGTGTTTCCTCGAAGATTTCATTTTTCGATCGGCTTTGCTTATTCCAATTCTATTCTCGAGATAGATTACATAGGGTGTTCTTGTAGCCGCGGTGGCTAGAGGTACACGCCGGATCTTCCGAAAGAATCTCGACTTGTCTTTTGACTCGCCCTAAGCTCCCCGCATGAGTAGGGATACGTTGTGACGGAACGGGGGTTCCGAAAGGCGAATGTTTTCCTATTTTGACGGGAAACCACGATTTAAAGAGGCTTCTATTAAGATTCGATTTGCTACTTCTTCTCTTACTTGGAACTTCAACAAAAGGCTTACCCCGATCCCTCTAGATCGGTTTATCTACTCAATCTTACTTTGTTTTCTCCGGTCTTTAGTAGATTAGATAAGTTTCGTGTCTTTTACTTAGATGCATTAGGGTTTCTTTTATCGAAGATTGGAGTTACTTGGCTTTATTAGATTAAGTTTTGCGTCACACATTTGTTCCACGGATTCGATACCTTGGGTTCACCACTCGAGGGAAGAAGGGTCCCTTGACTACGACGGGAGACTTGTCCACTTGCAAGTCATAAACGAACATTGATATAACTATTAACCGTCAACAAGCCCCTTTTTCCGGTGCCGTTGCCGGGGAACAAGTGATCAAGATTTTATTTTTATTGCCTTTTTGTAATTTTCAGTTTTCTTTTTGTTTTTCTTTTTGCTCTTACTAAATTTTGATCATCCTCAAAATACATCTAATCTAGTTGTCTAACCCTAGTTTTTATAGATTTGTTTTTACTTTCTAGTTTTTGCATACTTTGTTTATTGCTAACCCTAACGGAGATGGACGGCTACCTTTCCAACAAACGCGATAATTTTGTAGATGATCAAGAAAAACTTTACGAGGGCTAAGGAGACGCGAAGCACATCAAGCTAAATAGCTGGATTTTGTAGATTCGAAGTCGGAAGACAAAGGATCGCAGGAATCTCCAAAGAATTCACCACCTCAAAGTCCTCGGGAGAATCGACTTCCACCGATGGGTGACCAACCACCGCAAGAACGCAAGATTGGGGAGCTATGCACCCCAGACATCATCGACCTACCAATCTTGAACCTTGAGGAGATCGGAAGACCGTTCGAAATCAAGACCTCAACAATCCGCATCGTGCAACATTCACCCTTCACCGGTAAAGAGGATCCGAACCTTCACCTCCAAGCATTCATTCAACTATGTCAGACTTTCAACATGGATGGGGTGACTCAAGATCAAATGAGGACAAGGCTTTTTTTGTTTTCGCTTCTCGGGAAGGCTTTGCAATGGTTCCGCTCTCAACCGGCGGAGACGGTGCAAAATTGGAACACGTTGATGAAGGCTTTCATGAAGGAATACTACTCACCGGGTAAAACTCAAAGCTTGCGTAATAAGATCGCCACCTTTGTTCAATATCCTACGGAAACTATCTCGGAGGCATTCGAGCGCTTCA
Organism: Cenchrus americanus; assembly: GCA_947561735.1. Classification (NCBI taxonomy): domain Eukaryota; kingdom Viridiplantae; phylum Streptophyta; class Magnoliopsida; order Poales; family Poaceae; genus Cenchrus; species Cenchrus americanus. The sequence continues at coordinate 261,116,421 of OX387241.1, read as the reverse complement.
ACGAGTACACCCAGGCGGTTCCACATCACAAGTTCCCGAAGGAAGACCTCGTGCAAAAGTTCTATCAAGGACTCATCATGGCGTTAAGGACGATCATCGATGCATCGGCGGGAGGATCTATCATCGAGCTTACAACGACGGAAGCTTTCACTCTATTCAAGAAGGTCGCGGATAATGACATGTGGGCGTCATCCGGGCGCCTACATCCGGTTCAATCCACGGGAAACGTCAAAGGAGTCTTGCAAGTGGAGAAGGAGAACATACTTGAAGGCAAGATCGACTCGCTCATGAGGAGGTTGGAGAACATACTTTTGCGTCACACATTTGTTCCACGGATTCGATACCTTGGGTTCACCACTCGAGGGAAGAAGGGTCCCTTGACTACGACGGGAGACTTGTCCGCTTGCAAGTCATAAACAAACTTTGATATAACTATTAACCGTCAACACACATGCTCACCAAGAGCACCCCGCCTTTCTACGGCATCGTCCCCGGAAACGCGGTTATCCCACTGGGCTCAGTGGTCCTGCCAGTTACCTTTGGGGAGACAAGGGAAAACTACCGCACCGAGTACATCAAGTTCGAAGTCGCGGACTTTGAGACTTCCTACCATGCCATCATCAGGAAACCAGCTATCGCCAAGTTCATGGCGGTACTTCACTACACGTACTTGGTACTCAAGATACCAAGCCCGACTGGTGTACTCTCAATGCAAGGGGACTTGAAGATATCCTTTGATTGCGACACGGAAGCTGTGGAACTCGTAGCCACGAATCAAGTACCCAACGCAATGATGGAGATCTATGCTGCATCCAAGAAGCTTGCCCCAAGTGAACTCGACATCCCAGAGAAGTCGGACAGCGCGAACAAGCCTTAGCCAGCTGAGGAGGTTCAAGTCAAGACAATTGACCTCGGGACAGGCGATAGCAGCAAGACCACCACCATCGGGGCGGGCCTCGACCCAAAATAGGAAGACGTGCTCGTCAGCTTTCTCCGCACTAACCGAGACATCTTCGCGTGGAAACCAGTGGACATGCCAGGGGTGCCCAGGAATCTGATCGAGCACTCACTCAACATGGATCCTAAAGCTACCCCGAAGCGACAACACCTCCACCACTTCGCCGACGATAGACGGGGTGCCATCAAGAAGGAACTCGCCAAACTACTCGCAGCTGGCTTCATCAGAGAAGTCTTCCATCCCGAGTGGCTCACCAACCCCGTCCTCGTCCGCAAGAAGAACTCGAACGAGTGGAGGATGTGCGTTGACTACACCGACCTCAACAAACACAGCCCCAAAGACCCCTTCGGGTTTCCGCGGATAGACCAAGTCATTGACTCCACGGCGGGCTGCGACCTGCTCTGCTTCCTCGACTGCTACTCCAGGTACTACCAGATCGCAATCAAGGAAGAAGACCAGGAGAAGACCGCGTTCATCACCCCGTTTGGCGCGTACTGCTACACGACCATGTCCTTTGGGTTGAAGAACGCCGGCGCTACATACCAGTGAGCTACACAGGCCTGTTTCAAGAGGCAGCTCAACAAGAACGTCGAAGCCTACGTGGATTATGTGGTCATCAAGACCAGAAACTTCGACACGCTCATCGCCGATCTTTAAGAGACTTTCGCATCCTTGCGAGAGTACCACTAGAAGCTCAACCCGAACAAGTGCGTCTTCGGCGTACCGTCGGGTAAACTACTCGGCTTTATCATCATCCATCGCGGCATCGAAGCCAATCCCGAGAAGATCTCCGCCATCACCAGCATAAAAGGTCCCACGAGCATCAAAGACGTGCAGAAGCTAACCGGGTGCATGGAGGCCCTGAACAGATTCATCTCGAAGCTTGGAGAACGGGGGCTCCCCTTCTTCAAACTACTCAAGCATCAAGAGAAGTTCGCGTGGACACCAGAGGTAGACCAAGCCCTTGCTCAGCTCAAGGACTTCTTATCCAAGCCACCAGTCCTCACGACTCCCCGCAAAAAGGAGCGACCTCTTGCTCTACCTCACTCGCGACTACTCACGTGGTCGATCATCGCCATCATCGTCGAGTGGCAGGAAGATGGCCACGCCTACCCAGTCCAGCGACCAGTCTACTTCGTCAGCGAGGTCCTGTCAGATTCTAAAGCACTCTATCAACCCGTACAAAAGCTACTGTACGCAGTGCTCATCTCATCGTGGAAGCTATGACACTACTTCCAGGAGTACTCGATCTCCGTCGTCACCGTTCGGTGACATCTTGCGGAATCAAGATGCTACTGGAAGGATCTCGAAGTGGGAAGTCGAACTCGGCGCCCTCAACATCGAATTCAAGCCACGAACATCCATCAAGTCGCAAGCACTATTCGACTTCACGGCGGAGTGGCGGGAAAATCAGCTACCTACTCCAACTGAGCGCCCAGAGCACCAGGGGATGTACTTCTGTTGACGGTGTATTTTGGTGCACCTAGCATGTTCATTACACTTTGGTTTGGATTTCATTATGGAACTAACCCGCCACTAGGCACACTAATCATATAACAAGTTCATCTATGTGCATGCATTTGGAAGTGTTGTGTTTATGTAGGAAAACACAGACATAAAGGACGGATTCGCAATAAGTTCAAAGGAGCATTTACGGAGTCTTGTTCGTGTTCATGAGCTTGATGAAATCACTTCCAATGGTGGCAAGGACCGAAGTGCTACGAGGAACACCCCCGGGGATTGAAGCGTAAAAGACCGAACTTCATGCGAAGAGAACCTCCATCTTGGACGTGAGGATGACATCGTCAAAATCATGCAAGTGGAGGGGGCAAAGTACATAAATGCATAAGGACCCACGGAGCAAAAGGGGCGACCAAACCAAGCCGAGGTGGGCCCAGGCCGGCCAGCCCAGCCCACTCCGGTGGCCGGTTCGGTCCTGTTTTCCTTGCACCCGAAGGATCTTGAACCCTAAAAGCTTGGGCGCCGCCATTTGACAAAGGGGGAGAGTCATTCGCACCAGAAGGCCATCCACAAGCTAGAGAGAGAGGAGGATCTCCGGAGGGAGATCAACCACCTCGAAGGAAGCACCCTCTCGTGGAGAAGAAGGAAGACACTGTCGGAAGGGAAACCATGATCAACGGTGCTATGTCCAGCACCTTGATGGGGTAATCTTCTTATTCGTCCATGGGTTGTAATCGATCTTGAGATGTAATCGCACTTTGTCGGATTATCTATCTATCATCTTGTGTTGAATATACTTTAATGCTTAAGGTTAGCTACCATGCCGTAAAGGGAGTAGAGCTCCAATGCTTCCTTGGATCCATTCAATACGCCGTGTCCATCAAAGGTCTAGTCATGAATACCTTCGCGTAGTGACAGTACGAGAGGAGGGAAAGGGCGAAACCGTGGTCACAACCCCCGATAGATTAGATTGGTTTTCATGTCTTTAAGCGATTGCATGTTCTGGTATCGTAGACCCGTGGGCGAGTGTCCTTTATCTTGATATCTTAATCATTCTCTCTAGTATAGTTTAGTTGTTTTCTAGTATAATAATAGTTAGGGTTTTAGTAGCTAGTGTGTCGTTGTAGATCGAACGCTTGTAATCCCCTTGCTCCGCGGATTGACAAGAACCTTGGGAATCCCGTGGTGAAAAAGGTGTGGGGTTCGTACGCTTGTGGATCGTAGAGGGATACGTCATTTATCCGTCAAAAAGCCCCTTTTTCTGGTGCTGTTGCCTGGGAGCAAGTTAGTTTACATCGTTTGATTTTCATTTAACTTATTTTTGTATTTTAGTTTGTCTTTTATTTGCTTTATCTAACATATATTATCTAGAAAAACACTTGTTTCGTTTTTGTTTTTGTTTTTATCTTATTGTCTAGATGGTGTTCGTTAATCAACCTGTGGAAGAACCGGAGAAATCACTAAGGGATTACGCTAGCCCTCGATGTGAAGACATAAAAGTACAAGAGTCGGATTCGAAGCTCGAAGCAACCAAGTATGAGATTAAATCCAAGATCATCGAGATGGTGGCGGCAAACCCATTCAAAGGGATGGTTACGGAGAACCCATATAGACACATAAGGGATTTCACGATGATATGCAACACGGTGCGTCAAGAAGGAGTTCCCGATGAATGGTTCAAATGGAATCTCTTTCCCTACTCACTTGCCGGCAATGCAAAGACATGGTATTCGTTTGCATCCTTTGAAGTTGAAGGCAATTGGAACAAGTTGACAAAGAAGTTTTGCGAGAAGTTCTTTCCAATTAGCAAGGTTCAACATCTAAGGAGGCAAGTGATCAATTTCATGCAAGGAGAAGAGGAAGGGATAGACCAAGCCTGGGATAGGTTTAATGGGTTAATCGAACAAGGACCAAAACTCGGCTTCACCGGTGATGTACTCTTGCATACATTTTTCTTTTCCCTAACCCCTATTTGCATGCAACACGTCGAAATGTGTGCAGGTGGGGATCTCATGGAGAAAACACTCACGGAAGCCGCCCAACTTCTACAAAAAATTAGTAAAGCGGCTGCCATGAGAAGAGATTGGGAAACAAGACTTGAGGAAGAGCCGGAATATAATTCGAGGAAGAAGAAGTGTGCTGATTTTTCTAGAGATGCAACCCCGAAAGTCGCAAAAGAGGAACCAATCATGGAAAAGCTTGAACAAGAACACATCAAGTCAAGAACTACACCAAACGTCGACTTCGCCGTACCAAAGGAGATGAACAAGAGAAACATGTCAAGCGCGAAGCCACTAAGGGAGTTCGAACCAATGGATTGGGTTCCTATTGATTACGAAGAAGTATTCGACAAGAGAAGACCGTTCCCTAATCAAAAGGGAATGGCGAGAGCATTGGAAGTGGATTTCCCACCGGAGAAGAAAGCGGAAAATTCATACGACCTTGAAACCACCGGTGAGATTTTTCAAAAGCTCTTTGGAGATGACATAGTGGATCCGGAACACATAGCCGAGGTGAAGAGAATCATGGGAATCAAGCCTGAAGCATCACCATATGCTCGCCTCGCCGAAGTCTATGCGATAGGATCCGAAGAAGAAGAGAAGATGACACCACACTTGAGTTGCGAGATCAACGGAGTTCAAGGCAAAGCTTTATGCAACATCGGAGCCCAAGTAAGTGTTCTATCTTCTAAAATTTATGATAAAGTTCAAGACCACAACCTAGACTTAGCGCCAACATCAACGAAATCAATTATGGGAGATGGTAGAACTATCAAACCTCTAGGTGTTGCTTGCAACATGAAAGTAAAAATCTATAGAAACTATATACCAACCGATTTGTTTGTTATTGATGCTTGCCATAGTAATCATGATCACATAATCTTAGGTAGGCCTTTTCTTAAGTTGGTTGATGCCGTGTTAGATGCCGGATAAGGCAAAGTGACAATGAACCTTAATGGAACGAAGTACACATATAATTTTCTTCGTGCTTCTAAACACCTCACACCCTTTCCTCCCGAAGATGAAGAAGTAGAAGAGATAGATAGTCTTTGTTTTGTTGAAACCCTTAGAGACCCACTGCAAAGAGCGATGGAAAACCAAATTAGTGATCAACAAGATGAAGAACTAGAAGAAGCAACGAAAGGCTTGGAGCCACATGATGGGAGCGTGGAGGAAGGAAAATTCGAAGACATAGGAGAATTAAACCCGAGGAGCCACAAGCGCCCGAGGTAGACCTTAAACCTTTGCCCAAAGGATTAAAGTATGAATTTTTGGGCCCCGACAAGACCTATCCAGTCATCGTGAGCGACGAGTTGAGTCCCGAAGAAAATGAAGTGTTGCTGATTTTATTAAAAAACATAGGAAGGTGATTGGATATTCGATTAATGATCTCAAAGGTATTAGCCCAGCCTTTTGCACTCATCGTATACCAATGGAAGACCAATGTAAGCCCGTAGTGGACCACCAAAGGAGGCTAACCCATGCCATGCGAGAGGTGGTAAAAAAAGAGGTTATCAAGTTACTTGATGCCGGAATAATCTACCCGGTTCCGCATAGCGAGTGGGTGAGCCCGGTACATTGTGTACCGAAGAAAGGAGGTTTGACTATGGTGAAGAATGAGAAGAACGAATTGATACCACAAAGAACCGTGACCGGGTGGTGTGTATCGATTATCGTAAGCTTAACAAAGCGACGAAGAAAGATCACTTCCCCCTACCGTTCATTGACGAGATGCTCGAGAGGTTAGCAAACCACGCTTAATTTTGCTTTCTCGATGGATACTCGGGGTTCATGCAAATTCCCATTCACCGGAAGATCAACATAAGACAACGTTTACGTGCCCTTACGGAACGTTTGCATATAGGAGGATGCCCTTCGGTCTATGCAACGCTCCAGCCTCTTTTCAACGTTGCATGATGGCCGTATTTTCGGAATTCATCGAAGAAATTGTCGAGGTGTTCATGGATGGTTTTTCCGTTTATGGGAAGACGTTCATGGATTGCTTGGCAAACTTGGAAAAGGTCCTCACGAGGTTCGAGGAGGTAGACTTGGTATTAAACTGGGAAAAGTGCCACTTCATGGTTAGGCAAGGCATAGTGCTCAGGCATGTTATATCCGATAGAGGAATTGAAGTGGACAAGGCTAAGGTAGAGACGGTTGAGCAACTCCCACCTCCTACGGATGTTAAGTCCTTAAGGAGCTTTTTAGGCCATGCCGGATTTTATAGAAGATTTATAAAGGACTTCTCGAAGATCACTAAGCCTTTAACGCATCTTCTTCAAAAGGATGTGGCTTTCGACTTCGATGAGAAGTGCCATGCGGCATTCCGGACCTTGAAAAATGCATTGGTGAGTGCTCCCATCATCCAACCTCCGGATTGGAGCCAACCTTTCGAGATCATGTGTGACGCAAGTGACTACGCCGTAGGCCCGATTTTGGGTCAAAGAAAGGAAGGCCGAGTTCACGCCGTTTACTATGCTAGCAAAACTCTTAGTGAGGCGCAATTAAATTATGCCACTACGGAAAAAGAGTTGCTAGCGGTGGTATTCGCTTTCGAAAAATTCAGATCTTACATCGTGAACTCGAAGGTCATTGTTTACACCGATCACGCAGCCATCAAGTATCTCTTGGCTAAGAAGGAAGCTAAACCACGCTTGATTCGTTGGATCCTTCTTCTCCAAGAATTTGATGTTGAAATTCGTGATAAAAAGGGGGTGGAGAATGTTGTGGCCGATCATTTGTCTAGGATGAATCGTGGACAAGATGATAAAGAGCCCATAGAATATAAAATGAGAGATGACCACCTCTATAGAGTGCTTGATAAAGATACATGGATGATCGATATCATTCGAGCGATTCAGAAGACGCCTCTCGCTCATCTAGGTAAAAACTCTCAAAACAAGATAATCTCCGAAAGTAGGAAATACTTTTGGGATGCACCATACCTCTTCAAACTTGTCAATGATGGAGTAATGAGAAGATGTGTGCCAAGAGAAGAGAGGGTTGAGATTCTAAGGAAGTGCCACTCGGCGGAGTACGGTGGATACTATAGTATGGTCGAACCCAAGAAAAAGTATGGTCGAGCGGATTCTTTTGGCCGAGAGATGCATGAAGATACTAAAAGATATGTTGCATCATGCCCCGAATGCCAAAGAACCGGAAACATCTCTCAAAGAAACTCTATGCCTTTGAAATACAACCTACAAATCGACATATTCGATGTATGGGGTATAGACTTCATGGGGCCTTTTAAAAACTCATTTGGATTTGAGTATATCCTAGTCATGGTTGATTATGTATCCAAGTGGGTAGAGGCTATACCATGTCGTAAAGCTTCCACGGAGGAGTCCATTACTATGATCAAGAACGTGATTTTTCCTCGTCTCGGTACACCGAGAATCTTGATAAGTGATGGAGGAACTCACTTCACCGGGAAGAATTTCAAAAACTGCTTGTCCAAGTTGGGAATTGAGCATAGGGTCTCTAGGGCCTATCACCCACAAACCAACGGACAAGCGGAAACGTCAAATAGGCAATTAAAAAGCATCCTCAACAAAACCATAGAGAAGGGAGGCAAGGATTGGTCAAAGAAATTAGACAGAGCTTTATGGGGCTACCGAACGGCGTTCAAGACACCGATAGGTATGACCCCTTATCAATTCGTCTATGGAAAAGCTTGGCACCTTCCGGTTGAGTTGGAACATAAAGCCTATTGGGCGATTAAAGAGATGAACGTCGATCACGATGCCGCGGTGGTAAAACGAAGGATCCAAATAAGCAAGCTAGAGGAGTTGAGGTTAAAAGCATATGAAAATGCAAGCATATACAAGGAGAGAATCAAAAGGTGGTATGATAAAAGATTAAAAAACAAAGAATTTAAAGAAGGAGATAAGGTCCTCCTCTACAATTCGAGGTTTAAAACCTTCGGAAAGGGGAAATTGCAAAGCAAGTGGGACGGACCTTATGTTGTGCATTCGGTGTTCTCCAATGGAGCGGTAACCATTATGGATATAAACGGCAATCAATTTGTGGTGAATGGCCAGTGGCTTAAGGTTTACTACGAACCCGACGTTGTGCCCCTTCACCATGTTGATGTCTTCACCGTGGAGGAAGAGCTCGAACGTCCCGCCTAGGACGAAAAACAAGGCATGAATTTCTGTAAATAGTTTTTCTTTTAGTTTTCTGGAGTTTCTCGCGAAGATTTACTGGGCCAACTTTTTCCCATGGGCTAAGGAGGCGAAATAAGGGTGATACGCGAAAAACTGGACCGACCCAGCCCCCGAGACAGGGTGGGCCGGCCGGCCCAGGCCGACCGGCCCAGGTGGGTCCCAGCGGCAGTTGACGCCGAATTTCACCTGAATTGCTCCTTTTTGACTTCCTTGTTTGGTCAGAAAATTTTAAGGGAAGTGTAAAAAGGAAAATAAGGTTCCTAGGGCTTTTCTCTCAGGACTATTTATTTGGCCGAATTGGGAGCTCGAGGATCAAACCTTTCAAGCAATATTTTGCACCCTTGTAGCAGCCATTGTGTCCCCAAGAAGTTTAGAGTTGAAGCTAGAAGCCAAGAAGCCATCGATGGAGGAGGCGATGCGATGCGAGCTCAAGCTACTCGTCAAGAGGACTGTACGCATCCATTGCGGAGGGCGTGTCCCGACCGGAGCTCTTGCATCTCGCAACCCCGTCGAAGGAGAGAAGGTCCCTACGCCTGTTCGAAGGTCGGCACGCATCCAAGGCATGAAGCGCAAAGACTACAAGGAGGCGTCGCCCGAGCCTAAGGATTATGGGGGTCGCGACTACTCCGACGATCGTAGCCCAAGCTCGTGGGCGGCCGCCGGAAGAGATGATAATGACCTCTACATTTGGGATGAGCAGCCCAAGGAGAGGACTCCCGAAGGCCCCAACGGCGACGGTAACGATGGCAACGAGAGCGGCAGCGACAATGGAGGTGGCGACGACGGAGGTGACGACGGTGGAGACAATGGCGGTGAAGACCACTTCGGATTGCATCCGATGTGTTGTCGGACTTGCCGTTAATCCATCGGGGATCTCTACACGTCGGTTGATGAATGTCTCCAAGCCATGGAAGCGATGAAGCATCGTATGGAGGATTTGGAGCACGTGGTTGGTGACAACTTCAAGTTTTTAACCGTAACGTGCGCAAACTTTTTGGCATGGTTGGAAACATGAGAGGCAAGTGGTGCAATACTTGCTCGAAGTACCACTAGATCTAGTTTTCTCCTTAGGAATTTGTAAGATACGACGAGGACGTCGTATGTTTTAAGCGTGGGGGAGAGCTAGCTTGCTAGCCTTAGCTTTTGAACTTCAAGTTTAGGTTCGATTTAATCTTCGTGTGAGAGTCTTAGCGTTTTAATGAGTCTTAGTGTTTTAATAAGTCTTTAGTTTTCGAGTGTGTTTTTAAATTTTTGCAAGTGTCTTAAATTAGTGTTGAGTCAAAGAAAATCAAATAAAAAGAGTCTTTATATATATCATTGTGTTTTATGTATTGCTTATATTTATTCACTTGTTTGTTTAATCTTCGATTCTTGATATATGAACATAAGTATGTGGTTTGGAAAACGTTTACCATGGTGCTTAGTGGAATTGCTACTACTTAAAGTATCCATACCACACTTCGATCTTGAGCTTCACATGTTAGTTGTGCTATGTTCAATGCTAAAAATTGGAGGATTTCAGTTCTGAAAATTATCTAAAAACCCTTGTAATAAAGGTTAGCAAAACCTCTTTTTCCAAGTTGAGAGTAAGAAAAAATTCCAATCCAAAGCCAAATTTATATTTTTTCGCTCCACCATAAGTGTGATTAGCGTGATGAGTTGGGCTAGGACCATTCTCTCTTGTGAGTTTTAATTTCGAGCAATGATCATGTTCTTGTGCTTATCTTTTGTTGCTAGCCTCGTCATATATTCGGTAACGTGACTTTCACAACGGAAGTCACGTACATCACCGAATTCCATACCCAACCCTATACATCTCTTTTGTACATCGTATTCCTTGAACACAACCTATTTTCAAAGTTTCGTCTCGTCTCTAGCATGATTCATTTAAAATTTCAGATTGTATGCATGCGAGGAAAGAGAGAATCGAAAGCTTTGAAAAGTTGTCAAGAGAGAGAAAATAAAGAGAAAAAGTATGAGTATGGAAAAGAAAGAAAGAAAGAAAGATGAAAAAAATTATATGTGAATGAAAGAAAAAAAGGAATAGAGAAAAGAGGAGGTAGAAATAAAGATATGAGAGGGATGGATCAAGTGAAATAAAAGAAAAATAAAGTGTAAGGAAGGGTGTCACGTTGATTGTGAGACGAAACTTTTACTCTATTTCCAACCATGTGCAATCCGACAACGAGGACGTCATCGGTGCCTTGTAGTCACAATTTTCTTTTGCCCTTGCACATGTCCACCATTCTAAATCTTCTCATCCTTGATATCCCTACATATGGTTAATTCTCATGATCATTGGCTTTGAAAGGTAAACAATCATTAGAGGAAGTTCTTAGTTTGACAACATTTGTGTTGATTGCACTAGCCCTACCTATAGCTCCACTTTACGTGATATATGAGAGATTAATGGGAGGTGAGAGTTTATAAAATTTGGTTAGGATAGCCACCTCATATGGGTGACTTGAGGGAGCCTGGAGCAAGGTTTTTGTCTAATACTTGTTGCAGGAATTTTTGTTTTGAAAATCATAAAAAACCCTCCGATGGAAGCAAAGAAGTAAGCATGGTTGAGATTGAAAGCTTCGAGTGAAGAGTTTGAGTTGTGGGGTAAAACTTGACGTGGTAAAAATTCTAAAGGCCCATGTTTATGTTTGATTATCATTACTTTGTGTTTATGTATTAAAGATGAAGGGGTTGACTAACTTGTGAAGAAGGATAAGTGGTATATGATTACAACACCTTGAACGAAGTTCTTTTACGAGTACTTGCTCGAGGACGAGCAAGAGCTAAGCGTGGGGGAGATGTTGACGGTGTATTGTGGTGCACCTAGCATGTTCATTACACTTTGGTTTGGATTTGATTATGGAACTAACCCGCCACTAGGCACACTAATCATATAACAAGTTGATCTATGTGCATGCATTTGGAAGTGTTGTGTTTATGTAGGAAAACATGGACATAAAGGACGGATTCGCAATAAGTTCAAAGGAGCATTTACGGAGTCTTGTTCGTGTTCATGAGCTTGATGAAATCACTTCCAATGGTGGCGAGGACCGAAGTGCTACGAGGAACACCCCCGGGGATTGAAGCGTAAAAGACCGAACTTCGTGCGAAGAGAACCTCCATCTTGGACGCGAGGAAACATCATCAAAATCATGCAAGTGGAGGGGGCAAAGTACATAAATGCATAAGGACCCACGGAGCGAAAGGGGCGACCGAACCGAGCCGAGGTGGGCCCAGGCCGGTCGGCCCGGGCCGGCCGGCCCGGCCCACTCCGGTGGCCGGTTCGTTCCCGTTTTCCTTGCACCCGAAGGATCTTGAACCCTAAAAGATTGGGCGCCGCCATTCGACGGAGGGGGAGAGTCATTCGCACCGAAAGGCCATCCACAAGCTAGAGAGAGAGGAGGAGGATCTCGGAGGGAGATCAACCACCTCGAAGGAAGCACCCTCTCGTGGTGAAGAAGGAAGACAGCGCCGGAAGGGAAACCATGATCAACGGTGCTATGTCCAGCACCTTGATGGGGTAATCTTCTTATTCGTCCATGGGTTGTAATCGATCTTGAGATGTAATCGCACTTTGTCGGATTATCTATCTATCATCTTGTGTTGAATATACTTTAATGCTTAAGGTTAGCTACCATGCCGTAAAGGGAGTAGAGCTCCAATGCTTCCTTGGATCCATTCAATACGCCGTGTCCATCAAAGGTCTAGTCATGAATACCTTCGCGTAGTGACAGTACGAGAGGAGGGAAAGGGCGAAACCGTGGTCACAACCCTCGATAGATTAGATTGGTTTTCATGTCTTTAAGCGATTGCATGTTTTAGTATCGTATACCTGTGGGCGAGTGTCTTTTATCTTGATATCTTAATCATTCTCTCTAGTATAGTTTAGTTGTTTTCTAGTATTACAATAGTTAGGGTTTTAGTAGCTAGTGTGTTGTTGTAGATCGCACGCTTGTAATCCCCTTGCTCTGCGGATTGACAAGAACCTTGGGAATCCCGTGGTGAAAAAGGTGTGGGGTCCGTACGCTTGCGGATCGTAGAGGGGTACGTCTTTTATCCGTCAACAACTTCGACGGCTCGCTCAAGCTTGAAGGCGCAGGTGCCGGGGTACTCCTGATTTCCCCAACGGGCGAACAACTCAAGTACGTCCTGCAAATCTTTTGGAAGGTCTCAAACAACGAAGCCGAGTACGAAGCCCTACTACACGGGCTCCGCCTCGCAGCTTCACTGGGCATCAAGCGACTACTAGTCTACGGCGACTCCGTAGTGGTCATCAACCAAATCAACTAGTCCTGGGACCGCAACAAGGAGGACATGGACGCCTACTACCTAGAAGTTCGCAAGCTCGAGAACAAGTTCTACGGTCTCGAGTTCCATCACGTCGTCCGCGACAACAATGTTGCAGCGGACGTCCTGTCGAAGCTTGGTTCTACTCGCGCTCAAGTACCAGCGGGTGTCTTCGTCCACGAGCTTCACGTGCCATCCATCCCGGAGCCGGCACCTCCGACCACTGATCCAGCACATCCCCCGGCTGGCCAGGAGGTCATGATGATAGACGTGGACTGGCGGCAACCCTTCATCGACTACATCCTCGAGCAGAAGGTTCCCTCGGACAAGAACTTGGCCGAGCAACTCATTCGCCGCGCCAAGTCCTACATCCTAGTTGGAGACAAGCTCTACAGGCGGGGCGCATCTTCTGGAGTACTCATGAAGTGCGTCCCCCGAGAAGAAGGCAAGGGCATCTTGGAGAAGATACATAAAGGCGTCTGCGGCAACCACGCGTCCTCACACACGCTGGTCAGCAAGGCTTTCCGACGAGCTTTCTACTGGCCCACAGCTCTGGGCGATGCCGAAGAACTCGTCAGAAGGAGCCAAGGGTGCCAATACTTCCCCAAGCAACAACACGTCCCTGCCTACAAGCTAGTCACCATACCGCCAACCTGGCCCTTTGCCTGCTGGGGGCTCGACATGATTGGGCCTCTCCCGACTGCGCCAGGTGGATTCAACAGAGTCTTGGTGGCCATCGACAAGTTCACCATGTGGATCGAGGTCAAGCCGGTCACATGCCCCAATGCCGACAGAGTACTCGACTTCCTGGACGAACTCGTGCATCGCTACGGACTACCCCACATCATCATCACGGACACGGGCTCCAACTTCAACAATCAACGAGTTCTGGGAGTACCGCGAGAACAGCAGGATCGACGTCCGATATGTCTCAGTTGCCCATCCTTGGGCCAATGGACAAGTCGAGCGCACCAATGGGATGGTGCTCGACGCTCTCAAGAAGCGAATACACGATGCTGCTAATTCAAAAGGAGGCAAGTGGATCAAGGAACTACCCAATGCGCTCTGGGGGCTACGTACTCAACCCTCCAGGCCAATGGGTCAATCGCCTTACTTCCTGGTCTATGGCTCCAAAGCAATTCTCCCTGCCGACGTCATGTGGGATTCACCAGCAGTAGAGCAATACAACGAAGGCATATATGAAGATAGCAGACGAGTTGATATCGATGGACTCGAAGAAGCTCGTTGCGCCGCCCTCGTCCAATCAGCAAGGTACCTTGAGGGTATCCGACGCTACCATGATCGCAACGTCAAGGAACACTCCTTCAACATTGGTGATATCGTCCTCCGCTGCATCCAGAACACGGAAGGACTACACAAGCTCAGCTCGCCATGGGAAGGTCCCTTCACAGTTTCAAAGGTGACCGAACCAGGCTCCTACCGCCTCCAGACCCTTGAAGCCGAAGACGTCAGCAACTCGTGGAATATCGACCAGCTCTGTCGATTCTACGCCTAGTCTCACGACTACCCTGGGGGCTCAAGTCTGCACGACTACTCCAAGACTCCTTCGCTGTAAGCGGCCTCCGGGTCCAGGCACTACTCTCCGGACTACTCTATTCCAAGATCCAGCGTTCACGACTACTAACGGATCTCGGGCTGCTTAGAGCGACAAAGGACTCCAGCAGCGGTCTCTTAAGAGACTATGTACCTCTAGATCCAGCCTATATGACTACTAACGGATCTACTGTTGTAAGCGGCTATGCGCCCTAGCACCACTTAGCCGTAGGCGGCCTTCGGGTCCTGGTGACTACACTTGTAAAATGGCCCTGGCCATCCAGGTGTACTACCTTCAGTAATAAAGTTTGATTATCTATCAACTAACTTACTGTGTTTCCCTCAACGGGCCTACTAGTGAGTACCACTACTCGTGACAACTCCACGATGAGAACTCCGCATACATATCCCGCGACAACGAGTACTCATTTATGAAAGTTTTCTCATTCATGCTTAAAAAGTTTAGTACAAATTCATTTATACACAACAACTACTACAAGCTAACCCTACAAGACTACTGGAGGTTCAGCTTTTCGGCGACTTGTTCAGCAATTGGCGCCATCTGCTCCAGGAGCTCTGCGTACTGCTCATCAGTACAGTTGGCGGCTAGTCCGCCCGCGACTACGTCCACCGGAGCATTGGGGAAGTATGTCTTCATGTACGCCAAGACTTGATTGGGAATGGGTTTCGCCAGATGCTTGATGTACGTCGCCAGACGACCAGGAGCTTCTCTCAGCTGGTCCACCAACTGAGTTATCTTTGGCCCGCCTGGATGAGGCACCAATAGCCTTGCAATGGGAAGTGCGGCTTCTTCAAGTTCTTTGAGCTAGGCCCGCAACTTCTCGCAGTCTTCGTTCAACTTCTGCAGGGATTTGTAGCAGTTGACGAGGTCACGATCCGAGGCAATTCGGAGCTCCACGTGCTTATCGCACTCATAAGCCAACTGCTTATAATCATATTCAAGTACCTCGCGGTCCTCCTCCTCCCGGTAGAAGAGGTTCTTCATGTCGACTTCTGAATCCTTCCTATGGGTACTCGACAACACAGTAGCGTACCTTTGTTCTTGTTGCGGAGCGACTTGTTCTTGCGCACCAGCTCGTCGCTCTTCGCCTGCATGTCCTGGACTTCGTTGTGGTACTGGGCGAAGGCGCTGTCAAGCTTTGACTGGAGCATGGCGGAGTGCTTCCGAGCCTTCGCGAGTTCTCCCTCAAATGCTTCCGCCCGGAGCACTGTATCACCGTATCCTTGGAGCGTCTCAGATTTCTGTCGGGATCTGTCCACGACATCCTACAGCAGGCAACAACTGTTATTCGGGTACTCAGCATTTATGGCAGTTGACTACTCAAGGGTACTGATAGTTTACCTTCATCCATTACTCGGCCCGACGCATCGCCTCAAAGTTGCACGCTACCACCGCCGGGTCAACGAGACCATCCGCCAGAAGCTCGATCCCACCACAGCTAGTCGTGGCGGTCCCGGACATCGGCGCCGAATTGATCGGCTCCGCATCCTGAATCTCTGGCGAACGGATGACTACATCCAGGTTTGACTCTGGCAGTACCTTGTCGCGCTCCTCTTCGGCCATCGCGGGGGCTCCTCCACTTGCTACCTCCGTTGGCTCGGGGGCTGCTCCGGCGGCTTCCTAGATCTCCGACACCACGCCTACAACGGGTATGTTGACGGTTAATAGTTGTATCAAAGTTCGTTTAGACTTGCAAGCGGACAAGTCTCCCGTCGTAGTCAAGGGACCCTTCTTCCCTCGAGTGGTGAACCCAAGGTATCGAATCCGTGGAACAATGTGCAACGCAAGGATTCAATCTAGTAAAGCAAGGTAAACTATCTCATGAAGAACTAAGTTGCATCTAATCTACTAACTCATAAAGAAAACGAATCTAATCTAATCTACTAAAGAGGTAGCAAGAGAAAGCAAGAGATAACTGATCTAGAGAATCTAGATCATGCTTATGTTGTAGCTCCAAACAAGATAGATGAAGATAGAAAAGCGAATCTCATTAAAAGCATCTTTAAATCGTGGCCTTCCATCCGACTCCGAAAACGCCCGCCTTTCGGAACCCCCGTTCTGTCACAACGTATCCCTACTCATGCGGGTAGTCTAGGGCGAGTTCGATAGAACAAGTTGAAATCACTTGGCCGGTCCGGTATGCACCTCTAGCCACCGCGGCTACAAGAGCACCCTATGTAATCTAGCTATAGACTAGATCGTAGAAGAAGCAAAACCAAGAAGAAAACAAAATCATCGAGAAGGAACTTAATCGCTATAAATCGGATTCACTTACAAACTTCACCATGAATGATTACATGAACAAGATCACCACCGGGGCCCTCCCTCGATCTTGATCCTCGCTCCGGAGCTCCGATGTGGTCTTCCATGCAAGGTTCCCACATCGGCTAGGGAAACCTTAGACAACTAGCACGACCCTCATCTCCGAGATGGTGTCCCTCAAGGTTCTGTGCTCCTCTGCGGCGGATTACGAATTTATTGATTTGTGGCTCTCGATCAGGGGGCTATAAATAGCCAGAGATGCAACTAGATCAAAGGGGAGACCGATTGGGCCCCGAAACAGGTTGGGCCGACCGGCCTGGGCCCAATTCGGCCCAGCTCATGGCCTGCTTCGCCCGGTGTTGCTTCTCGCGTCTTCTAGATGCTCTCCCCTTTTGCATGTGGACCCTTGACGTCGGTTTCTCTCCAAATTGGACGAAGCTCCTTGTCTTGCAAGATTCAGCACTTTTCTGGCCAGGTCCTCGGAGTTTATCATCTTCTCGGGCTTGGTTCCTGGGCTGTTGGAGTCATGTTCACTTCATTGCTTGACTTGTACCGGGCTTCAAGGTCTTGTCATGAGGTGCTTAATGAACTTATCCCGGAAGTCTTGCTTTCAATGTTAAAACCCTGCGTAAACACTTAACTGCAAAACCGACATGCACAAGTGAACTTGTTATACCACGGGGGTTAGTACCAATGGATAAGATACAAAAGTCATGTCAACACCGAAGGTAAACTCATGGCTAGGTTGACGGACTATCACCGTCAACAGCTCCCCCATGCTTAAACCTTGCTCGTCCTCGAGTAAGCCTTCGATGGATATCATCGTTGCCCTTCATTGTTTAAACCTTGCACTTGATCATACATGAAAAAAACATAATGCTCTCAAAAGTTTAGTTCATTAAAGTTCCATAATGTACTAGCCTTCATCCCTACGGAGGGTAGATATTTATTAACATGCTACAAAAATTCAAATGGATCTCAAAAATTTTGAAATAAAGAACAAGATGAAAAAGAGCTAAACCAAGTTCGCAAATTTAAACCACCTTGCATCTTGCTCATGAACTCTTATCTCATCATGTCTCTCAAGCCTATTTATTCTACTCCTTTCCCTCTCATAACACATATATATGTGGTAGGCTTTATATGGAGCTTTTTGGGAAAGTTTAGTCCTACCAAGATATTATAAATGAGATGTTGTCAAAACAAGACAAGCTTCTCATGGTCTTACCGAGACTCGTCAAAAAGGTCATTGGAAAATGATGTTAAATCAAGGAGGGGAAAGAGAAAAATACACACGCTTGAGATAGGTGGACATGTGCAAATGGCAAAAGTGATCCCGAGGCACAAAGGAAGTCCTCATTATCGGATTGCACATGGTTGGAAAATGAGAATGGATCTTTTAATCTTGAAGCTTTGAATTTCCTCATGCACTTTAGAGAACCGAGCAGTTCACTTTACGCATACTCATATTTTTTTTCTTTCTTCCCTTCTTTCTTTCTTTCTTTCATTCTTTTTCTCATTCATTCATTTTTTCTTTCTCTTACTTTTTGTCATACATTCGATCACGAGACTTTCACCTTGGAGTTTTGATTTTTTTAATTTACACCCTATTGATTTTTTTAATTTACTCCCCTTTGAACTCTAAAATTGCACCGTACCTACCTCCTCCCCCATGCTTAGACGTTGCTCGTCCTCGAGCAAAGAGGAGATAAAGGTAAGGTAGGTACTAGAAATACTTTTCCTTTGGAGAGATACTTGAAATGTTCAATCTTGCCACCATCGATCTTCCTTGAATTGATGATCCATTCTCAATGATAGGTTGTGGTCAAGGAGGTAAACACAAAAGATGATATTTGGTTTTAAGGGTGGATATCCGGTGAGGTTTGTGAGATCTCCGATGCGGGGATACACAATGCACGGATAAAAGGCTAGCAAAAAGATAGATACGCAAAAAACGGAATGACCAGCTTCTTAGTCTCGGGCCAGAGAAATCATGGCCTGCAATAACTCACCCAAAAATAAACCTTGTATACTAAGTTTTTGCACTCAAATATTTATAAGGCTCTGGATAGGTATTGCAACAAGCAAGTGGTATTTATGACAAGGTTAGCTTTACATTTAAGAACAAAAATAAATCATCTTTAATCCATATAAAACTTGAGAGCACATAAAACACTATGGGTCTTTATTTTTATCATAACCTCCGCAAAAGATTAAGCTAGCATTTAGATAATTTCAGATTTGTATTTTTAAGAGAGCACTAGGTTAAACATGCATAAATCAATTACAAAGATAAACAAAGTGGCAATTATAATCATATATCATCATGGCACAAACTTTGTAACTTTACTAATGGTAAAAACTTGGTGGTGACATTATTCATGATGAAAATAAAAACTAACACACATGCTGAAAATTAAAATAAAACTGAAAACACTACGCATACATAGGCGCATACGAGCTGAAAATTAAAGAGAAGGGGGTAAAGGAAAGATAGCTAAAGCTCCTCCTCTCTCTAATCTTACGCCGGTGGTTGATATTGATAGTCTTGGTTGTTGTGCCCTTACTTATAATAAGATTGTGCCTCTCCTCATATTAATTGTCTGACAGTGCTAGGTGAAGGTGTCCAAGCACATAAACAATGTTTGCATTTCCTTCACCCATTTGGTTTGCATTGGTTTGGATGGCTGCAATAATTTTGCATGTTTCTTGCAGTGTATCCTCCAATGGTGGCCACATTTTGTTGTGGTTGAGGAAGGTGTGCATATGTCTCCGCAAAGGCTACGTTGGGCACCACAAAATGGTGGGGGCATGGCTGCACCACTCCCCCATGCTTGCATTGGTACATCACCGTAGTAACTCGGCGGCGCAGGGGTTCCTCCAAGTGGTGGCACATAATTTTGTTGCGCACCTCCTTCTTGGACCGTGGGAGATCCTTCTCCTATAATCCTTTATTTTTTTTCTCCGCCAGCACAAGAAGTCCTTCCTCTAACCAATCTTCTTTCCCCTCAAGAAAAAGTCTTAATCTTCCATCCGATAGGGGAAAATTTACTTTGGCCACTTTGAAGCCTCCTCTCTCATCTTTAAATCTTAAGGAAGTCCGGGTAGGAGATGCTTCGGGTTCCTTATAATACCCGGTCTTAAAGAGATAACCAACATAGAGAGGTAACACCCCGAACCAATATCTTCCGAACCCGATGTTGCTTCACAACACCACCGGTTGATCATAGGTGAGTGGGGTTGATTGGCTGCCTGGCAAAGCCGAGTAAAGCCAATTCAACTCCGTGTTGGTTATCTTTGTCTCTCTCATTCTCCCCAAAATCCTTTTGCACATCCATGAGTGAAACACTTGGATGATGGGGTTCCGGGTATTATTTCTTCGTTGATGGTCTTCTCCCGCGATCATACTCCAAAAGCCCTCTCATGTGCCTTCATGCACATCCACTTGTTCCGGAGCTCCCTTTTGAAAATAGGAGATACTCGCTCATGGGTCTACGATACTAGAACTTGCAATCGTTTCGAACATGAAAACCAATCTAATCTATCGGGGGTTGTGACCACGATTTCGACCTTTCCCTCCTCTCGTACTCACGCGAAGGTACTCATGACTAGACCTATGATGGACACGATGTGTTGAATGGATCCAATGAAGCATTAGAGCCCTTACTTCCTTTACGGCATGGTAGCTAACCTTAAGCATTAAAGTATTTTCAACACAAGATGATAGATAGATAATCCAACAAAGTGTGATTACATCTCAAGATCCATTGCAACCCATGGATGAAAGGAGAGTACCCCATCAAGGTGCTAGAAATAGCACCGTTGATCACAGTTACCCTTCCAACAGTGTCTTCCTTCTTCTCCACTTGTGGGCTCCCTCCAAACGGAATGAGAGACTCAGCACTCCTTCATCAAGGGTATGTGCCATAGTCATGAAAATTTCCTAGGCGAATTCCTTGTGTGTGTTTGTCGACACTCCGTTAGAGAATTGCACCGGTGTCCCGTATGAAACCCAATATGTGGAGAGCTTGGTCGTCGATGTCGACGTTCGTTACAAGCCTCTACTTAAGGCGAGCGAGCTTCTTCTCCTCCTCCTCAGTCATGGTGACATGCCCCTCGGAATACCGTGGAGCGTATGGAGGTGGAGCGGATGATCGTGTCAAGTGGCGAGGTTGGACGGGCGGCTCCTCCATATGTTATTGAAGTTTGGTAAACCTCATAAACGAGTTTCATGGGGCCCTCATGCCACCAAGGAGAAGAGTGGTTCCTCCTCGGCGGTATCGTGTCCTTCTCCATACTCCGAGGAGACTCGGAAACCGAGTGCCTCCTCAAAGAGGTTGTCGATGATGGCTTAGACGATGATGATCCCTTCCTTTGTTTGGTGAAAAGGGTTGTAGTTTTCTTCCATGATTGCAGCACTCTCATCGGGGTTTTCACCCGGTAACAAGGTACACAAATATTATTTTGGAGTCTGGACTTTGAGTGGATTAAGGATGTGATTTGTTGCACGAAACAAACGCGGTGGATGGCTAAGTC
This sequence comes from Cenchrus americanus, assembly GCA_947561735.1. Taxonomy (NCBI): domain Eukaryota; kingdom Viridiplantae; phylum Streptophyta; class Magnoliopsida; order Poales; family Poaceae; genus Cenchrus; species Cenchrus americanus. Next base: position 261,095,169 of record OX387241.1, on the reverse strand, counting down.
TAAGGTGGTTCCGGCCTACAAACTAGAGCACACGAACAAAGAGTTGGATGAAAGACTTACCTCTCTCCTCTTGGCTCGGTTCTTCTCTAGTGCATGTTGCTTCGTGACCGCGTACACCTTCCAAACGTTCCCGTCCACTCCTTCGCTTGCATTATTGCTCCTTCCACTTGATGTTTTCGCTTGATTCACTTCCATACTCCCTTGCCTCACATGCATCCATGATATTCCTACAAAACAAGGCCTTGGATGCCCCCCATGCTTGTACTTTGCATGTGGTTTGATAAAAGATGTTGGAGGGGCATCCCATGATGTATCATGGTGCATGTATGGTTAGGTTAACTAGATTGCCTCCCTTTAAGCATGTTTTAAGGTTGAGCACTCCTCTAATTTCGAAATTTAAAAATATTTTTCAGAGCCATGCAAGAACTCAAGCATAAATGTAGAGAAGTTTTTAAACCATTAAAAACAAATGTAAGTCGAAAATATTTTCCGACTACGTTGATATCGGTCTCACCGGTATAGTTTACCTTCATTGGTTGAGAGCAAACTTTTCCCGGCTTGATCATGGGGGCATAGGTTTAGGTTGTAATTTTGATTAGATAAGAGAGATTTTGAATAAAATAAAATTAATGAGGCTTAGAAAAATTCTAATCTTAGAGAAACCAAGGATAAGGATTTTTAAACCAACCAAAAGTTTTAGTTTCTAGGTTCACGCGAGTCCTACCACGTGCTGAAATTTAATTAACACCTAGGTATAAGTCGTGGCTCTACTCGTGTGTTTTTAGCATGAAAAAGTAAGTCAACCACAGCACAATAATGAGGGTGAAGGGTTGAGTTAGGTTCTGAAATTATTTGGTTGTGATTTCTCGAAAAAGAACGAACAAACACATAGGAGGGTTCATGCAAAGGGTTTATGACAAAGCAAAATATTCAACCAAGAATTATGTCTTTAATATTATTCAACCATTCTAAGTCTAATGTTTTGCATAGTAAAATTCAAAACTGAATTATTAAAAGACTCAAAAAACCTAGAATTGGGTTGTCCTTTCGGTAGCTTATTCTTGACTCGACGAAGCGGGTTGCCTCCCGCCTAGCGCTTCGTTTATAGTCCATGGCTAGACTTCTTCACTTGATTAATTCGGATCAACGCTCTTTGCGGGCGTTGCAATCTTGGGTACCCACTTTGGCTTAGTCATTTTTTTTGGTCTTCACAGGCTGGCTTTGTCCTTCGGTCTTGACGGATGCAACAACTTCCTTCATGTAGTGGCTCAGTATCTCAAACTCCGGTCCTTCAGTCGTGATATTCATGGTCTCCTGGTGTGATACTCCATCTCTCCCGAATGAGTTTGAGTAGCCTTCACCATCTTGGGACCTTGGAGTTGTCTCGGACATTCTTTTTTGTTAACCATCGGGCGCCCGGCAAGTTGTCCCACTTGCGTCTAGCATCTTCATCACAATGAACACTTCACGTATAGAGCTTCTGACCTCCGTCGCCTTGCCATCTAAATTCTTCAATATTTTCTCCATAGCCTCGAACTTAGTGATGGCGTCCATGGACATGGTCGTGCTCCACACACTCCTTGCACGTGGATCTTGCTTTGGCAGCCTTTAGGTGTTGAGCTTCTTTCTCTATCTCCATCTTCTCCATTCTCGTCTTGATTTGAAGGCCTTCCGGCGTCTTGACTTGGAGGTGGTGATTCCCTTGGAGATTTTGATGGTCCTTTGAGCTTGACTTTTGAATCTAGGGTTTCCAACCCTTTAGATTGTGTTGCACGTCACCTTTGCCTGTAAAGTTTTCCGGGTCATCCACAAAAAAAGTTTGGGTTTCTTGGAGAGGTAGCCAAAAATCTCCCGGTTAGGGTTAGCAATAAAACAAAAATCTAACAAAAGAAAAATTAGGGTTAATCAAAACTAGATTAGATTGATTTTTTTTCTTTTTGAGGATGATCAAACTTAAGAGATGCAAAAGAAAATCAAAAGAAAAACTGAAAGATAAGTGATACTAGATCGGATCTTGGTTGCTTGTTCCCCGGCAATGGTGCCAGAAAAAGGGGCTTGTTGACGGTTAATAGTTGTATCAAAGTTCGTTTAGACTTGCAAGCGGACAAGTCTCCCGTCGTAGTCAAGGGACCCTTCTTCCCCCGAGTGGTGAAGCCAAGGTATCGAATCGGTGGAACAATGTGCAACGCAAGGATTCAATCTAGTAAAGCAAGGTAAGCTATCTTATGAAGATAAGTTGCATCTAATCTACTAACTCATAAAGAAAACGAATCTAATCTAATCTACTAAAGAGGTAGCAAGAGAAAGCAAGAGAAAACCGATCTAGAGAATCTAGATCGAGCTTATGTTGTAGCTCCAAACAAGATAGATGAAGATAGAAAAGTGAATCTCATTAAAAGAATCTTTAAATCGTGGCCTTCCATCCGACTCCGAAAACGCCCGCCTTTCCGAACCCCCGTTCTGTCACAACGTATCCCTTCTCATGCGGGTAGTCTATGGAGAGTTCGATAGAACAAGTTGAAACCACTTGGCCGGTCCGGTATGCACCTCTAGCCACCGCGGCTACAAGAGCACCCTAAGTAATCTAGCTGCAAACTAGATCGTAGAAGAAGCAAAACCAAGAAGAAAACAAAATCATTGAGGACGCACTTGATCGCTAGAAATCGAATTCACTTACAAACTTCACCATGAATGATTACATGAACAAGATCACCACCGGGGCCCTCCCTCGATCTTTATCCTCGCTCCGGAGCTCCGACGTGGTCTTACATGCAAGGTTCCCACGTCGGCTAGGGAAACCCTAGACAACTAGCACGACCCTCATCTCCGAGATGGTGTCCCTCAAGCTTCTCTGCTCCTCTGCGGCGGATTACGAATCGATTGATTCGTCGCTCTCAATCAGGGGGGCTATAAATAGCCAGAGATGCAACTAGGTCAAATGGGAGGCCGATTGGGCCCGAAACGGGCTGGGCCGACCGGCCTGGGCCGACCGACACCGGGCCCACTTAAGCCCGGCTCGTGGCCTCGCTTCGCCGGTGTTGCTTCCCGCGTCTTCTAGATGCTCTCCCCTTTTGCATGTGGGCCCTTGATGTCGGTTTCTCTCCCAATTGGACGAAGCTCCTTGTCTTGCAAGATTCAACACTTTTCGGCTAGGTCCTCGGAGTTTATCATCTTCTCGGGCTCGGTCCTTGGGCTCTTGGAGTCATGTTCACTTCATTGCTTGACTTGTATCGGGCTTCAAGGTCTTGTCATGAGGTGCTTAATGAACTTATCCCGGAAGTCTTGCTTTCAACGTTAAAACCCTACGTAAACACTTAACTCCAAAACCAGCATGCACAAGTGAACTTGTTGTACACTGGCGTTAGTACCAATGGATAAGATACAAAAGTCATGTCAACACCGAAGGTAAACTCATGGCTAGGTTGACGGAATTTCACTGTCAACAGGTTACAGCTTCAGGGATGGTGCTTCCCTTCGCTTCGGCCCCTGTCAACAGAAGACATATGGATGAGTCTGCGCAGTGTACTCACCTTCTACAATGCTGGCCTCCGGCAGCGTAGCCTCTACGGCCGGCGCCACGGTCTCTGCTTGGGGGGCGGGAGCGGACTCCTCGGCGGCTGGCGTGGAACCTTTTTCAGCCACTGCAGTGCTGGGTTCATCCTCCTCCCAGGACAAGTCCGTGGATTTCCTTCACAGTACACGATGGGTTGTCAACCAAGTACGACTACCAATCTATATGGTCTACTCGGGAAGGATCTTCACTTACAAGGTCGACCAGACTACTGTCACGGTTGGGGCGCCAAGTATGCTGGCGATGTCGACAAGTCCAGCTTGGGCAGGCGCCTCCTCTTCGGCTTCAGTAGCTGCTGGCTCTTCAGCAGCAGGAGTTGCGGCCGGTTCTGTCCTGTCTTCGACGACCGGTGCCTGCGGTTCAACTACCATTGTCGACTGATGCGTCAATTGCGACACGAGCTCTTCCATGGTGGGGGCTGGACTGCAGCTTCTTTCAGCCGGCTCTCCCACCGTTTCCCAGTCACCTTCGTCCCCCTGGTCTACAGGGCTGGAAGGCGGAATCTCGTGCAAGCAACAGAATTTTGTTGTCAAGCAAACACAACATTGAAAGACAAAGTACTCGACTACCCTACTCGAGGAATTTACCTCTTGAGACGTGGTCTCAAAGACTTTCAGCTTCTTGGCCACGTGCTTGCGTGCCACGTTGCGCGGCTTCCTCGGCGGCACAGGCGAACTAGCCTCCAAACCAGTTGGAGGATCTTGGATGAGAGGAACATTGGGCAGTCCAGGGCGGCTGAATCTCGACCGCAGCTGGAACCGCTCCTGAAGCGTTTCCTCGTCATCTTCATCTGATGTGTCTTCGACGATAACAGTGTCGTCACCTTCGCCGACTTCGCGGTGCTCTTTGGCCTTGCCCTTCCCCTCCTCTGGGATTTCGACAAGTAGGGGAGGCGAAGCCGGCTCAGAGACAAATTTTACTATGTCATCCTGCAACAAGCACATTGGGTGAGCACGACTACTACTACGTAATCAGTACTCGACACTAAGTGCGGCTACTGACCTCGTTCGGTGGATGAGCGGCAGAGTACTCCGGGACTGGGCAGGGTGTGTACGCCGGCATGTCCTTGAAGATCCTGCCCAACCTATCGATGATATCGTCATCATCAATCTCGCCGCCGGGAATCCACGACGAGTCACCCTCGCCGGTGTACTGGTAGCCAAGGGTGTCGCGAGCCATCAGCGGTTGCACCCTCCTCTTCATAAAGCTGAAGGCCACATGCTCGGCCCTCAGCCCGGCTTCCCTCAAAGCCTTGATCTTCACCAGGAGCTTGGGTAGCTGGATTCCTTCCTGCATCGTCAGCTCGGTATTCCACCACGGCTGGTGTTTCGGCTGCTTGCCGCTGGGCTTTGGCAACTCCGGGTGGTGGTTGGTGATGTAGAACCACTTCGACTTCCAGTCTTGGTTTGAGTCGATCAGCTTGTACGCCAGGTACTGCTCCGCGGCGTCCTCGCGCATCTGGATGCCAACCCCTCCGACTACTCGTGGGTCGTTAGCGCTCGGCTGGGGCTTCACACAGAAGAACTTCCGGAAGAGTACCCAATGGGGCTTGATCCCCAAGAATGCTTCGCAAAAATGGACAAAGACAGAAGTGTGAAAGATGTCGTTGGGCTTGAGATTAAGGTACTCGATACCGTAATACTCCAAAAGCCCCTTGAAGAAGTTGCTTGCCGGGAGAGCCAACCCGCGCTCCACGAATCGCGTGAACATCAGGATCTCATCCGGATTTTTCTCCATCGGGTATCGATCTCCCGAGGCGGCGCGCCACATGTCGACCTCCTTCTCCTAGAGAAATCCGCTGTTCAGCAGCGCCAATAGGTCCTCAGTATTGGCCTTCGATTTCTTCCACTCCTTGTTGGGATTCGAGCGCGGGGGAGAAACCGGCGGCGTTGACCCTCCAGCGGATCCAGCAGCCTCCTCTCGGGATCTCTTCTTCCCGCCGGCGGTCTTCATGCTCTTGGATGGTGAGGGCTTCATTCTCCAAGTACAATGGGTTTTCACTCGCATTTGCTCGGGGGCTGCGGCGGTGGCTACTGGCGGCGACGCGTCTGGATTTACGGTTTGCACTATGGTGGCAGTGTGCACTGGCGGCGGATTTTAGGCGAGATCTACTACGAATGGCTACAAGTGTGTGGGGTGAAAAATCCTAAGGGTTTTGGCTTCTATTTATAAGTCAACAGGCGGTTTCTCAATGGCCGGATGGATATGTTTCACAACGGCTGACTCAGCAGCGGCGCCTGACCCTTCAACTTCTAGTAGTCGACGCGCCTTATCTCGGGGGCTCGACTACGTCTAATCAATTCCCTGGGTAGCGACAAGATTCAAGAGCAACTCAAGAGACATTCTACACACAAGATGACCCTTCAATTCGAGATGAAGTACTCGACTCAAGGCTCGGGGGCTCCGTGCCACGTGTCCTTCGGTTTTTTCTCCAGATTTTGTGGGATAATCTTGCCAGAACTTCAGATTGACCCTCAGCCAGAGTCTACTACTTAACCTAATACTCGGGGGCTACTCCATATGGAGTGCGATTTTGCAATCACACTTCTATATAAACTTCAGCTTCAAGACAACAGGAGTATTGTTGAAGACCTTCAAGAGTAGAACTCGAGGACGCTTGGGGACTACTCGAGAAGACTTTAGGATTACTCAAATATCAGCTGGAGTACCTTCCAGCCTCGGGATGCTTCAAGTATTCTTGAGGACTTTCGACTTGTAGTACTCAGGGACGCTTGAGGACAACTCGTCAAGACCGTCAAAACTACTTGAAGCTATCCTGCTCGACTACAAAGTGCTCGGGGGCTTGTCGTATGGACCTCCCTGGGCCCACTACCTCGGTGGGTACCAGGACCGACTACTCGGTGGGCCCCTGGGACTACCCGGCTTGTGCCACACGGCACCTGATGGCGTGAGGCACAAGGACTACGGTGGAGAAGTATTCGGATAGGAAGCTATACATTTCTTGTACTGTGTAGAGGACTCCTAGGCGTACATGACTAGTACTCTCTCCCTAAACCGACCTGTAACCCTTCCTCCCGGACTATATAAGGCGAGGCAGGGACCCTTCTCTGATCTCATTACGCATCATCTTGTAATCACATCCAATCAATCCAGAGCTACACAGCATATAGGACGTAGGGTATTACGCACCTCGCGGCCTGAACCTGTCTAAATTGTGTGCCACGTGTCTCTTCCTTCGAGTTACCGATCTCGGCGAGGCCACATTCATCTACCTCGGGTACTCCCCTTGGTAGGTTGCTGGTCTAAAACACCGACAGGCGAGTCCAAGAAGAACAAGTTGAAAACGCTTGGTAGATCGATATGCACCTCTAGACACCATGACTACAAGAGCACCCTAAGCAATCTAGCTATAGACTAGATTGGGGAAGAAGAAAACCCAAGCGAAGACAAAGTTGTAGAGAAAGCACTTGATCGCAAGAAATCGGATTCAACTTGCAAATTCAACATTACATGCGATACATGAATCAAGATCACCACCGGGATCCTACCTCGACCTTGATCCTAGCTCCGGGAACTCCGACGTGGTCTTCCATGCAAGGTTCCCACGTCGGCTACGGGAACCCTAGTCAACCATCTCGACCCTCTCCTCTTCGGAACGGTGTCCCTCTCTTCTCTGCTCCTCGGCGGCGGATGACGAATGGATTGATGTGTGGCTCTTGGTCAGGGGGCTATAAATAGCCCGAGAGGCACCTAGGTCAAAAGGGGGGCCGACTGGGCCCTGAAATGGGCTAGGCCGGCCGGCCTGGACCGACCGACCTAGGCCCATTTCGGCCCAGTCCGCGTCCTCCTTCGCCCGGTGTCAGTTCTTGAGTCTTCTAGATCCTTCCCCCTTCTGCATGTGGGCCCTTGTCGTCAGTTTCTCTCCGAATTGGATTAAGCTCCTTGTTCCACAAGGTTCGACACTTTTCTGATCAGGTCCTCGGAGTTTGTCATCTTCTCGGGCTTGGTCCCTAGGCTTCTTGGAGTCATGTTTGCTTCATTGCATGACTTGTACCGGGCTTCAAGGTCTTGTCATGAGGTTCTTGATGAACTTATCCCGGAAGACTTTCTTTCAATGCTAAAACCCTGCATAAACACTAAACTCCAAAACCGACATGCACGAATGAACTTGTTATACCAAGGGGGTTAGAACCAATGGATAAGATATAAAACTCATGCCAACACTGAAGGTAAACGCATGGCTAGGTTGACGGAATTTCACCATCAACACTCCCATTACTCAACCTCCTGATTGGAGCCAACCTTTCGAGATCATGTGTGATGCAAATGACTACGCCGTAGGAGCGATTTTAGGTCAAAGAAAGGAAGGCCGAGTTCACACCGTTTGCTACACTAGTTAAACTCTTAATGAGGCACAACTAAATTATGCGACTACGGAGAAAGAGTTACTAGCGGTGGTATTCGCCTTTGAAAAATTCAGATCTTACATCATGAACTCAAAGGTCATTGTTTACACCGATCACGTGGCCATCAAGTATCTCTTGGCTAAGAAGGATGCTAAACCAAGGATGATCTGCTGGATCCTTCTTCTCCAAGAGTTCGATGTTGAAATTCGTGATAAGAAGGGGGTGGAGAATGTTGTGGCCAATCATTTGTCTAGGATGAACCACGGACAAGATGATAAAGAGCCCATAGAAGACAATTGAGAGATGACCACCTCTATCGAGTGCTCGATAAAGACACTTGGATGATTGATATCATTCGAGCAATTTGGAAGATGCCTCTTGATCATTTAGATAAAAACTCTCAAAGGAGGATAATCTCCGAAAGTTGAAAATACTTTTGGGATGCACCTTACCTCTTCAAACTTGGCAATGATGGAGTCATGAGAAGATGTGTGCCAAGAGGAGAGAGGCTAGAAATTTTGAGAAAGTGCCACTCAGCGGAGTACAGTGGACACTATAGCCACTTTCGGACCCAAGCAAAAGTATGGTCCAGTGGATTCTATTGGCCCGAGATGCATGAAGATACTAAAGGATGCATTGCATCATGCCCTGAATGCCAAAGAACCGGGAATATCTCTCAAAGAAATTCCATGCCCTTGAAATATAATCTACAAATCGACTTATTCGATGTGCGGGGAATAGACTTCATGGGGCCTTTCAAAAACTCACATGGATTTGAGCATATCCTAGTCATGGTTGACTATGTATCCAAGTGGGTAGAGTCCATTCCATGTCGTAAAGCTTCCATGGAGGAGTCCATTGCAATGATCAAGAACATGATTTTCCCTCACTTCGGTACTCCGAGAATCTTGATAAGCGATGGAGGAACTCACTTCACCGGGAAGAATTTCAAAAAGTGTTTGTTCAAGTTAGGAATTGAACATAGGATCTCTACAGCCTATCATCCACAAACCAATGGACAAGCGGAAACATCGAATAGGCAATTAAAGAGCATCCTCAACAAAACCATAGAGAAGGGAGGCAATGATTGGTCAAAGAAATTAGACGAAGCTTTGTGGGCATATCGAACGGCGTTCAAGACACCGATAGGTATGACCCCTTATCAATTTGTCTATGGCAAATCTTGCCACCTTCCAGTTGAGTTGGAACATAAAGCCTTTTGGGCGATCAAAGAGATGAACCTCGATCTAGATGCCGCGGTGGTAAAGCGAAGAATTCAAATAAGCGAGCTAGAGGAGATGAGGTTGAAGGCATATGAAAATGCAAGCATATACAAAGAGAGGATTGAAAGGTGGAATGACAAAAGGTTGAAGAAAAAATAATTCATAGGAGATAAGGTCCTCCTCTACAATTCGAGGTTTAAAACCTTCGGAATGGGGAAATTGCAAAGCAAGTGGGACGGACCTTACATTATTTATTCGGCGCTCTCCAATGGAGCGGTAACCATCATGGATGTGAAAGGTGATCAATTGATGGTGAATGGTCAATGGCTTAAGGTTTACTACGAACCCGACGTTATTCCTCTTCACCATATTGATGTCTTCGCCATGGGAGAAGAGCCCGAACGTCTAGCCTCGGACGTAAAACAAGGTGTGGATTTTGTAAATAGTTTTCTTTTATTTTTCTGGAGTTTCTTGTGAAGTTTTACCGGGCCATCTTTTTCTCATGGGCTGAAAATGCGAAATAAAGGGGGTACACAGAAAACCGGACCGAATCGGCCCAGGGGGGCCCGATGGTGGTTCGCCCCCGGTTTTTCCCTAGGACGTGCCTTTTCGACTTCCTTCTTTGGTCAAAATATTTTAAGTGAAGTTTGAAAAAGGAAAATGTGGTTTCTAGAGTATTCCTTTTCGGGCTATTTAATTGGCCGACATGGGAGTTCGGGAATCCATCCCATCTTGCATTCTCTTGCAGCCACGCAACAGTCACGACGTCCTCGAAGAGTTGAAGCTAGGCGCCAAGGAGCCATCGATGGAGGAGGCGAAGCGATACGAGCTCAAGCTACCCATGGAGATCAAGAGGACCACTCGCATCCGTTGCTGAGGGCGTGTCCCGACCGTAGCAATCGCATCTCGCAACCTCGTCAAAAAGGAGAAGGTCCTTACTCCCGTTCGAAGGTCAGCACGCATCCAAGGAATGAAGAGGAAGGATTACGAGGAGGTGTCACCTGACCCTAAAGACTATGAGGGGAGTGATTATACCGATGATCGTAGCCCGAGCTCGTGCGTGGCCACCGGAAGGGAAGACAATGACTTGTACTATTTGGAAGATGTCCTCAAGGAGAAGACTCCCGAAGGCCCCAACAGCAGCGGCAACAACGACGGCAACGACGATGATGGCGACGACGACGACAGCGGAGACCCTGGCGATGACGACCCTTTCAGGATGCATCCGATGTGTTGTGCGGCTTGCTGTCACTCCATCTCGGAGCTCTACGCATCGGTCGATGAGTGTTTCCAGACCATGGAGGCGATGAGGCAGCGCATGGAAGATTTGGAACGTGTGGTCGAAGATGACTATAAGTTTCTGAATCGCAACATGCGAAAGTTATTCGGCATGGTGGGGAAATGAAGGGCAAGTGGTGCAATAGTTGCAGGAAGTACCATTACGTTTAGTTTTCCCCCTTAGGTTTTTTGTAAGATACGACGAGGACGTCATATGATTTTAGCATGGGGGAGAGCTAGCTAGCTAGCCTTTTGTTTTAAGTTTAGTTTTGGTTTGGTTTAGTTTTCCCCAGAGTGAGAGTCTAAGGGTCTTAAGTTTAGGAGTGTGCTTTTAAGTTTTCGAAAGATTGAACTCTCTTAAAGTTAGTGTTCGTGTCAAATAAAATCAAATAAAAAGTTATTTAAATTTTTGTCTCTTGTGATGCTTTGTCTTACTTTACTCGTTTTTTCGTCTTTAATTTTTGATAAATAAACATAAGTGTTTGGTTTGAAACATCTACCGTGCTGCTTAGTGGAGTTTCTACCTCTAAAAGTACCCGCATCATGCTTCGATCTAGAGCTTTATATTTCGGATGTGCTATGTTCGATGCTAAAATTTGGAGGAGTTCAATTCTGAAAATTATTAGAAAACCCTTGTAATAAAGGTTAGCAAATTCTCTTTTTCTAAGTTGAGAGTTAAGAAAAAATTCTATACAAAGCCTAGTTTAATTTTGCTCCACCATGAGTACGATTAGCATAATGAGTTGGGCTAGGATCCTTCTCTCTTGGAAGTTTTGATTTCAAGGAATGATCATGTCCTTGTGCTTATCTTTTATTGCTAGCCTCGTCACGCATTCGGTAACGTGACTTTCACATTGGAAGTCTCGTACATCACCAAATTCCATACCCTAACCTTTATATCTCTTTTGTACATCGTCTTCCTTGAACACAACCTATTTTCGAAGTTTCGTATCGTCTCTAGCATAGTTTTACTTTAAAATTCAGATTGTTTTTATGCAAGAAAGAGAGGAGTTGAGAGCTTTGAAAAGAGAGATAAAGGTGTGAAGAGAAGGAAAAGTAAAGAGAAAAATATGTGTATTGAAAAGAAAAGAAAGAAAAAAACAGAATGAAAGAGAAAAAGAAAAAAAGAAAAGAAAGGAAGAGTAATGGTAAGAAAGATATGAAGTGGATAAATTAAGTGAAAGAAAAATAAAGTGCAAGGAAGGATGTCACGTTGTTAGGAGACAAAACTTCCACTCTTTTTCCAATCATGTGCAATCCGACAACGAGGACGTCATCGGTGCCTCGTAGTCTTATTTTTCTTTTGCCCTTGCACATGTCCACCATTCTATATCTTCTATCCTTGATATCCCCATATATGGTTAATTCTCATGATCATTGGCTTTGAAAGGTAAACAACCATTAGAGTAAGTTCTTAACTTGATGATACTTGTGTTGATTGTGCTAGCCATACCTATAGCTCCACTCTACATGTTATATGAGAGACTTATGGGAGGTGAGAGTTTTATAAAAAATTGTTTATGATAGCCACCTCATATGAGCAACATGTGAGAGCTTGGAGAAAGGTTTTTGTCTAATACTTGTTGGAGGATTTTTGTTTTTGAAAATCATGAAAACCCTCCGATCGAAGCAAAGAAGTAAGCATGGCTGAAATTGAAGACCTCGAGTGAATAGTTTGAGTTGTGGGGTAAATCTTGATGTGGTAAAAATTCTAAGCGTCATGTTTATGTATGATGATCATTACATTATGTTTATTTTATTAAAGATAAAAGATTGACAAACTTGTGAAGAAAGAACTAGCGGAGTATGATTTCAACACCTTGGACAAAGTTCTTTTACGAGTACTTGCTCGAGGAAGAGCAAGATCTCAGCGTGGGGGAGATGTTGATGGTGTATTTTGGTACACCAAACATGTTCATTACACTTCGGTTTGGATTTGATTATGGAACTAACCCGCCACTAGGCACACTAATCATATGACAAGTTCATCTTTGTGCATGCATTTGGAAGTGTTACGAAAACATGGAAATAAAGGACGGATTCAAAACAAGTTCAATGGAGCAATTAAGGAGTCTTGTTCGTGTTCATGAGCTTGATGAAATCACTTCCAATGGTGGCAAGGACCAAAGTTCTACGAAGAAACATCCCCGAGGATTGAAGCGTAAAAGATCGGACTTCATGCAAGGAGAACCTCCACCTTGGACGCGAGGATGACATCGTCAAAATAGTGCAAGTGGAGGGGCAAAGTGCAAAAATCCATGAGGGCCCACAGGAGCGAAGGGGCGACCGAGCCGGGCCGAGATGGGCCTGGGCCAGTTGGCTCAAGCCGACCGGCCTGGCCCAGTTCCAGCGTCGGTTCAGAAAGACCGATACGGCGAACCAGAGAGGGGGGAGTGAATGGGAGCCGATAAAAATTCTTCTCAAAGGAGATGCAAACTCCAACAAGATGAACACGGCTTCCAACACATATCTCTGACTCACTACCCAAGTTGGCCAAGCCCACGTACCCACTGGAGTGCCACTGGACTAAGGAACCAACACACAACCTTCCGACCCAAGAACGCAGCGCACACCAAGCCTCGAGTCCACTGACCAACACCGGTCAGACTAGTGAGCACCACCGGTCAAACCGGTCCCTGCTGGTGGAACTTGGTGACTTCCACTAAGTGGCTCCACACCGGTCAGGCCGGTGCAACACACCGCCGTACCGATCACGAGCCAACCGACCTCCAAACTGACCCAAACTCGAAACAGCCCCAACATAGGACAACAACAAACTCACCCAGATGTTCACCCGAGCAAAAACTCACAAAGGGTTGCACCGGTCAGACCGGTCAAGAGCACCGGTCAGACCGGTGTAGCCTGGGTAGCTCGGGATGAACAGCACCCGCGGGTCAACTCCCCCAAATCCAAACCTCGATCTCCCGAATCGCTCCACGGGCTTGAACAAGACTTTGGGGGTAATAGGAACACCTCATGAGGAGTCCATAACCAAGTTTAATCCCACCAAAACTTGTCCAAAAAGGAGGAATCGAAGAAATCCCTCCATGAACACCTCTAACCCTAGAACTCAGAAAACCCCAAAATCGAGCCCCTTTACTCACGGATTTGGGAGGGGAATCACAGCCCAAAGAACCACGAAGGGTTCCCACAAATTTCCACCATCAAATCCCCACGAGCAAGGTCCCGAAAACAACCCAAAGAAATCACCAAGAGAGGGCTCCGAAAATCACCACTAAGAACAACTGGGGACAACACATCCAAACCTTGAGGAACCACGCCGAATCATCTATACATGCTACAAAGGTTCATACAAGGTCTAGCTCGCCGCCCGATCATCCAACCCTCTCAACAAGATCTCACCATGAATCTCTCAAGCTAGTCCTATGGAAAGCCTAAGAAAATAGGAAGGGAAAATAGGAAAGCAAATGAACTAGGGTTCCTAGAGCTTGGCTGCCATCCTCTCACCTCATGGGTTATATGGAGGCAACCGAAAGTCTAAAATACCCTTTCGTACCAACTAGGGATACAAGCCCCTCAAGGGAGGTCTGGGAAGTCTTCAAACTTTCTTCATCGGACGGATGCCCGGCGACCGCAACCTGCTTAGCCTCGACGCAAGCCTTGCGGTCCCCACATGTGTCCTCCGCTTCGAAGATTCCGGACTGCGTCGTCGCACACCGGTCAGACCGGTGCTCCTCACCGGTCAGACCGGTACCCACCGGCCGGGGACCGGTCGACCCTCCGGTCGGGACCGGCTCCGCACCGCCGCAAAGACCGTCTTCGGTTCTTCGGTTTTGGCTTTGTGGATCAACCAAGGAACCAAGTAGTTTTCTGGTGAACCACCGGAAACCCCGCGAACTCTGTGTAGCCTCTGCCAATCGCCACTCATGACTCGGCTCCCACGTTGTCCCGACTCGACGTTGGTTTTCAGGCTCAACCAAGAAACCATCCATGACTTCATCTTGCTGTTCATGCCACCATGCGGCCCGCACTTGACCCCGCTGGCCACCGGGTCCCTCGAACGAAGCATACTTGTCTTCTCCACACCTGGAGGCCTCACCGGCGACAACCTTTCGCGATTGTTCTTCACCTGCACCAACACCAGTGAAGCCGCAACCTGCACTTGCAATACTTAGCCAAGAATCAGTCCACACAACGTTGTCAATCACTCATCACATAAGGAAGCGACCATCCACCAGTCCTCGAACCACACATGGTCCTCAGGTTCAGCCCCCCTTTCCTTCCATCCGAAGGATTTTCAACCCTAAGACCGTGGAGGTGCCGCCATTCACAATATAGAGAGCCATTCGCACCAAGAGGCCATCCACAAGCTACAGAGAGAGGAGAGAGATCTTCGAAGGAGGATCGCTCAACTCGAAGGAAGAAGAGACCGTCGGAAGCATCACCATGATCAACGGTGCCATGTCTAGCACCTTGATGGGGTAATCTTCTCATTTGTCCATGGGTTGTAATCGATCTTGAGATGTAATCGCTACGTTGTTCGAATATCTATCTATCATCTTGTGTTGAATATTCTTTCATGATTAAGGTTAGCTACCATGCTGTAAATGGAGTAAGGCCCCAATGCTCCCTTGTATCCATTCAATACGTTGTCTCCATCATAGGTCTAGTCACGAATACCTTTACGTAGTGACAGTACGGGGGGAGGGAAAGGGCGAAACCGTGGTACCTCCGATAGATAAGATTGGTTTTCATGCTTTAAGGGGTTGCATGTTCAAGTATCGTAAACCCATGGGCGAGTGTCTTTTATCTTGTTAGCTTAATCGTTCTCTCTAGTGTAGTGTAGTTGTTTTCTAGTTTAACCATAGATAGGGTTTCGGTAAGTAGTGAGTAGAGGTAGATCAAAAGCTTGTAATCCGCTTGCTCCGCGGATTGACAAGAACCTAGGGAATCCCGTGGTGAAGAAGGTGTAGGTCCATACGCTTGCGGATCGTAGGTGAATACGTCTTTTATCCGTCAACATGGACGTGGCATAGTCCATCGCCGTGGCGGTCTTGGTGGTCGTGGCATTGGTCGTCGATGTCTTGGTGGTTGTGGAGGTGTTTGAAGGACCCATTGCCTCTACGTCCAGGATTGCACTTTCAGCGCGAGATTACCTTGCAAATGGGTGATCCGGGACGTGTAGCTAACGTAGAAATATAATAATTGACATTAATTTGCTTTACATAGAACTTATTTCATTTCACATGGAAAATCTGTAATTTTAGTTACATATATAATTATTGTAGGTTACCAACAATATCAGATGGCTCAGAGCCATTATCGGACTAAGCACATTGTTGAGCACATGGCAAGAGTGCATATCTCTTTCACCGTACCTGCTCAATATGTAGACTACGGCCAGTTGCCAGTAGGCGCACCACACCGGATGGTTGCCATTGCAATAGTTGAAACATCACCTATTCGGTTAACCCGAGAGAGGACTGCCGTGGAGAATTGTCTACAACAGCTCCAGAACAATGTTGGATGCTTGGTGTCAGACCTTTCCTATTTTTAATTAAGGAAACTCGAGGCGGGTGAAGGAAATGTGATTGAGACTACGGAGAGGCTTTGCAGGGCTCATCGCGTTGTGGTATAATATACATTTATATATAAAGGATTTTTTATTCATTCTTAATTAATTTGTTTCTAGTACATATATTTTGAACTTTCATAAGGTTAATTAATTTGTTTCTACCTATGCTTCAATTAGCTTCTGTGCGATTCTTAATCAAGTCGTGGAAAGAGTTGTGATGGATTACTATGGTGGGGAGCCGTTTTTCACCAACAATTGGAAGAGTCAAGCAATTCTAACTTTCTACAAGCCAGCAGAACTCGAGGCTCCATTGTTTGATGTCTGCAGTGTTGTTTTTGACACTCCTCCGGAAGCGGAAGAGAGTGCACTAGTACGCGCTCTTTCTTATTTTGAGGGAGTTCTAGGCTGGAGGATTGCAGACATTAACCATATTTCATAACTACAAGCGTGTGCTGCTCAGTAACATTATGCATGCATGGATCAGGCTTTGTATCGTACCCTATTATATGAACTTGTATTAATTAGCTAGCTATGTGAACCTTTATGAACTCATTATTAATTATTATTAATTAGGTACTTTATTATGAGTTCATGTATTGTCTTCACATATTTAGTAAGCATGTTTATTAAGCATATATATACTAGAATTCATACGTGAATTCATAAATGTGTTTGAAGCAGTGGTTCAAAAGCTAGAAGCTGACCATCTTCAGCTTGAGACTTGTATTCATTGGTATTAATTAATGTCGTGCCTTGTAATAGCCATCAGGTGACCTCTGTATGTATATGTAAGCCATTGTAAAAATTAGGTAAATGGAAATTGATAATTAGTTATATGGATCATTATATCAAAACGTAAACAAAGACAAAGATGAGAAGAAGGGTGAGTTTGATGATGTATATTCTGTTATGACCTGGATGATGAGAACTGGATGCCTACTTACATTCTTCCTGAGCATGTTGATCATTTGAAGACAATATGCGAATTCATAAATGTGTTTGAAGCGAGCTGGAAGCTGACCAGCTTTAGCTTGGGACTTGTACTCATTGGTATTAATTAATGGCGTGCCTTGTAATAGCCATCAGGTTACCTCTGTATGTATACTTAAGCCATTGTTAAAAAATTGGGTAAATTGAAATTTATAATTAGTTATATGGATCATTATTTCAAAAAGTAAACAAAGACAAAGATGAGAAGAAGGGTCAGTTTCATGATATATATTCCGTTATGAGCTGGATGATGAGAACTGGAGGCCTATATGCATTCTTCTTGAGCATGTTGATCATTCGAAGATAATACGCGAATTCATAAATGTGTTTGAAGCAGAGATTTTTCTGAGTCGATTTACTAATATTTTCAATTTAATTTATTTTCCCCTTCAAATTGTAAACGAAAATTTGTAATAATTGTTTCAACTCTTGAAATAATATATGCATAGAAAAGTATGTATTTTTTGGTGTTAACTTAATATAATTTTGCATGGTACAAATACTTTAACTAATGAGTTTTTAAATGTTCAAAGCAAAAAGTAATGATATAAATGACCAAGGAAAATAGAAATGTTAACTTCCCGCGCAAAATTGCCCTTCAGTACCGGGTGGTGTTACCACCCGAGACAAAAGGACCCCTTTTGTCTCGGGTGGTAACACCACCCACGACTAAAAGGCGAAAATTTGCATGTAGGGGGCTCCCGCGCAAAATACCCCTTTTGCCACGGGTCGTGAGACCACCCGTGACAAAAGGGGGCCTTTAGTCTCGGGTGGTAAAACCACCCAGGACTAAAGGGCCTTTAGTCACGGTTGGGAATACGACCCGTGACAAAAGGTGGGGCTTTCTATATAAGCCCCATCTCCTTCCAGATCGGCACTTAGCCATTTTCCCCTAAATTGCCGCCTCACCTCTCTTCCTCCGTCGTCGCCACCGCCTCTCCTCGCCGCGCCCGTCCCCGACGCACCCCTCCCCGATGAGAGGCCCGTCTCGACCCGCCACCCCTCCCCAACACGCGCGCATCATTGTCTCCCGCCGCCGGCCAGCTTGGCCGCGCCGACGTCCTCCCCTCACCACGCGCGGTATGACCCCGACGCGGCGCTCCTCCCCGATGCGCATCTCCTCCCCGACTCGCCACCCTCTCCCTACCATGACGCCAGCCCCCGCTGGCCCCTCCTCCTCCACGAGCGCCGTTGCCCCTCAGCTCGATTTGGATCCGGGACCTTACCAGCCGGCCAGCCTGACCGGTATGTCGCGCGGCCGCTGCCGCCACTTGCCTGTGTGGCCACCGGCCGACGTGTGTGTGCCCTGATGGCCGGCCGGGCCGCGCATTGGGGTTTGACCTTGCTGACACCAGCCCGTGAAATGCTTGCGTGACCAACCATTTTTAATTAAATTTATTTGATTTAGTTTATCAATTGATATTTTATATGTAGTTATATATATGCATGAAAGTTTATAAATTTATAGGAATGCAAAGAAAATTTAATTAGAAACTGTACATTTTTGTGTGTATATTTGTGTACCAAAATCTAATTGTTTTCTAATATACAATTTCATAGTTTTGAGTATTTGAGTTTTGAGTATTTGAGTTTTGAGTATAATTGTTTCATAGTTTTGAGTATTTGAGTTCTAATATTGTTGATGGTGAAATTCCGTCAACCTAGCCACGAGTTTACCTTCGGTGTTGGCATGACTTTTATATCTTATTCATTGGTACTAACCCCCTTGGTATAACAAGTTCGTTCGTGCATGTCGGTTTTGGAGTTTAGTGTTTATGCAGGGTTTTAGTGTTAAAAGCAAGACTCCCGGGATAAGTTCATCAAGCACCTTGTGACAAGACCTTGAAGCCCGGTACAAGTCAAGTAATGAAGTGAACATGACTCCAAGAAGCCCAGGGACCAATGAAGGACAAATTAGGCAACCAGAGAGGGGGGGAGTGAATGGGAGCCGATAAAAATTCTTCTCCTAAGAGAGAACTCAGCCTATACCCCAAATTCACAACTACGGATTCCCACACGAGTTTGCCAAGGTCACGTAGTCACAACAGGCCTACCAACCCTAGGAAAAAACCCCAAATGATCCCAAAGCAGAAGCACGAAGCAAGAAGCAAAGGACTTAGCTGTCTTGCAAAAGCCCTAGCGGACAGTCCGCGGCCCTGGGGCGGACGTTCTGCGGTCACCGTGCGGACGGTCCGCGACCCACGGCGGACTGTCCGTTAAACACGAACAGAACGACCCAACCGGCACCTCGACACGCAGATGGTCCGTACCACGTCCTTGGACGGTCCGCGAGCAACTCGTGCCGCGCGGACAGTCCGCGAGCAACTCATGCCACGCGGACAGTCCGCGACGTCCGGGCGGACGGTCCACCAAACACCCTCCGGTCAAAAGCAACTGGCCAACCGGATCGAAACCAAAGCACTCAAGAACACGTGACGAACACGAAGAACACCTGGACGAACTACTCCACGCGGACAGTCCGCGAACACCCCGCGGACGGTCTGCCAGGCACGGGAACAGCAGCCCGATCCTGAAACCGAAACCACCAAAGCTCCTACTCGTCCATGGATTTTCCAAACGGCTGAAGCTCTTGAGGAAAGATTTGGGGAAGATGAGAAGCGTCCCTAGGGGATGCTATGCCCCAAAACTTGGGTCCTCAAACAACCTAAACCGCCGGGAATCGAATCGCCACCGAAACCAACCAAAAACCTAGGACCCAACCGAAATCCTTCAATCGGAGGCCGAACTCGAAGTTTGGGGGATCAAGATCAAGCACAAAGATGCACGAGGCAACTATCCATGATTCCCACCAACAAATTCGAGCCCAAACACCTCGGAATCAAAGGAACAAGCCGCGCACGAAAAACCGACGAAAATAGCTCGAAAAAGACAGGAAAATCCAACGAGCTACAAACCGGGAATTGACACAACCTTGTAAGCTTCCATTCAGTCGGAGGTCGGATTCTTTACAAACGGAGGAAAAAATCTAAACCTAGAGAGCAAGGAAATGAGAAGCAGTCTGGATGGATGGTTTGCCTGGAAACCCTAGAGCTAATATATATGAGTCCCCTCAGGGCCAGGAAAAAGACCACACTACCCCTAACACTTAAGTTGTGATACAACCCCTCAGGGGCAAATTGGTCATGTAGCACTCCTCTTCATTGCACGTCCACGCCGTTGCCGCAGACCGCGTCCTCTTGACGCAAGCCCTGCAATCCCGCCACGTGTCCGCCGGCATCGAAGCTTCTCGGCGCGCCCGGATCCCATCTCCGCTCGCCGAGCCTCCGGTCTTGGTTTTGTGGCTCAACCAAGTAACCCGACGGTTTTCTGGTGAACCACCGCAAACCCCGTGTGCAGACTCCGGTCGTGAGCCGCTACCCTGCACCGGCTCTAGTCCATGACTTCGTCTTCTTTTCTTGCCACCATGCAGCCCGCACTTGACCCCGCTGGCCATCGGGTCCCTCGAGTCAGGCCTACTTGTCTCTCCACTCCTCGGAGGCCCTGCAAGGCATAGACCTTTCGCGCCCACTCTTCACCTGCACCAACGCAAATCAAGCTGCAACCTGCACCTGCAATACTCGGCCAAGAGTCAGTCCACACCATGTTGTCAATCACTCATCACAGCCAGGAGCGACCATCCACCGGTCCTCGGACGCTCCGATCCTCAATCTCCCCCTTGATGAGTGCATTGACAACACACACAAGTAACCAATTCATAGAAAAAGGGGAAAAGAAAAGAAACGAAAGAAAAACTCAAGCAAGTGATCAAAAGACAAATAAAAGCCAAGAAAAGATCACTTGAGTGAGAAAAATCTCGACCCCCTAAGGCAAGGGCAACGGCTCGACACAACCGAGATAAAATGCTCCAAAATTGCCGACTCCTCAAGGTGAGGCAAAAGGGCTCGACACCATTGGCAAAAGAGCACAACTAAAAATCAGGCGAAAAAGAGCTTCCGAATGCATGAATGCAAGCTCCCCCTGAACAAATGCATTTCCCCCCAATTTTTCTTTCCTCAATGCAAACTCCCCCTGGAAACATGAATTGGGTACTTTCCTCCCCCTTGTTGGCAATGCATGAATCAAGTCTATAAATGCAAGCATGTGCTTCTCAAATATACAAAGAGCACTACAACATGCTAAAATTGAGACATAGACAAGCAAGATAGCCACAATTGGAGTACAAATATCGCCAACAAGATACAAAGGGACATATAAGCAAGTGACGTAGCCATGATAAAAATGAAGCATTTTCACAAAAATTTCCCTCTCATGAGCATAGGACCTAATCATGAGCAAAAAAAGCACAAACAACATGTAACTCACAAACTTCATGCAAGGTCACAAATTCTCATCACACGGTCATCACAAACACGGTCACTTCTAGATATGAGACTTCTCATTGGTGAACATCATGCAACGGTTTAGCACCCAAGATAAGAAATTTAACGCATTTATGACATGGAAGCAAATATTTCAAGCATAGGCATCTCATATACGATTTCCATGATTTACAAGTTAGACATGGTACATGAAGTGCCTTTGCGGCAAAAAGAAGCTTAGGCTTCTCCACAAGGTAGTATATAGGCTAAACATTCATGATTATAAATGGATCTTTGATCCCAAATGAAAAGAACAAGGTTCCAAGCACAATTTAAGCAAGATATAGCCATACGTACCCAAAGTGAACATGAGAGGCATTCTACTCACAAGAGAGGATTATATAGCATTTTTACAAAATAAAGTCATCCACAAGCATATATATCCCAAAGCTACCAAGAGCATAGATATACATCTCATGAGCATCACAAGCAAGGTCACAACCTCATCTCTAGCATATCATGGCGAGCAAAGTATATAAGAGAAGCACATCTCCAATGCATATGATACAAATGTAGTCGATGATACAAACATGCAAGCATGATATGATACATACATGGAAATGCAACATGCATATGTACATCAACAACTCCAAGCTCAAAAAGGAAAAACAACTCCAAGCTCTCCTCGCAAACGAGCAAATGTAGCTTGGTCCTAAGGCTTGGTTAGGATATCGGCAAGCTGCTTTTCTGTAGGTACATGAATGAGGTCAATGTTTCCCTTTTCAGCATTATCTCTCAGAAAGTGGTACCTCACTTCTATGTGTTTAGTTCTAGAGTGAAGCACGGGATTTTTGGCAACACTAATGGCACTCGTGCTATCACACATGAGAGGTACATGGGAACACTCCTCACCAAAATCACTCAGTGTGTATGTGATCCAAAGCAGCTGGGAGCAATAACTAGCGGCAGCAACATACTCAACTTCTGTGGTAGACTGAGCTACACTAGACTGTTTGCGAGAAGACCATGAAACAATCGAGGAACCCAAAAACTGACAAGTCCCCAAAG
Organism: Cenchrus americanus; assembly: GCA_947561735.1. Classification (NCBI taxonomy): domain Eukaryota; kingdom Viridiplantae; phylum Streptophyta; class Magnoliopsida; order Poales; family Poaceae; genus Cenchrus; species Cenchrus americanus. The sequence continues at coordinate 261,072,817 of OX387241.1, read as the reverse complement.
TCGATTTCCTATCGACTTGACACCCCGCAAAATCGGCATCCGAAAAACCAAGAAGCGAAAGAGAAGAGGACGCCAAGTACCAAAGACCAAGCTCTGGAGTGTATCGAAGATACCTGAAGATCCGCTTGACGGCCTGCCGATGTGAAGTCCTCGACGACACCTGAAGATGAGCGCACAGACACACAGAAAACTAGATGTCTGTCCTCGTCGCCGTCAAGTACAAGAGGGAGCCGATCATGCTCCGGTACTCCTTCTGGTGCACGGGCTCTCCGTCCTTGACCGCGTCAAGTGCTGTAGTCGTACTCATCGGTGTCGACAGGGGCTTCGAATCATTCATCTTGAACTTCTTGAGGATGTCCTTCGTGTACTTGGCTTGATGTACAAAGGTTCCCTCCTTCGCCTGCTTGATCTGAAGCCCGAGAAAGAACTGCAATTCTCCCATCATAGACATCTCGAATTCTTTTCTCATATCCTCTGCAAACCTTGCAACCAAAGAGTGAGATGAGCCGCCAAAGACAATATCATCTACGTATACCTGAACAATTAGGATATCATTACCGTGCCTGAGGAGAAAAAGAGACTTATCTACCTTGCCCATCTCAAACCCCTTGCTGAACAAGAACCCCCTCAAACGGCCATACCAAGCACGAGGAGCTTGTTTCAGCCCATACAACGCCTTTTTTAACCTATACACCTTGTGTGGGAACTCAACACCGAGGACCATGTGTGGTTCAAGGACCGGTGGATGGTCGCTTCCTTGTGTGATGAGTGATTGACAACGTTGTGTGGACTGATTCTTGGCTAAGTATTGCGAGTGCGAGGTTGCGGCTTGACTCGTTGGTGCAGGTGAAGAACAAGCGCGAAAGGTCGTCGCCGGTGAGGCCTCCAGGTGTGGAGAAGACAAGTAGGCTTTGTTCGAGGGACCCGGTGGCCAGCGGGGTCAAGTGCGGGCCGCATGGTGGCATGAACAGCAAGATGAAGTCGTGGACGGTTTCTTGGTTGAGCCTCAAAACCAAGGTCGAGCCGGGACTACGTGGGAGCCAAGTCATGAGTGGAGATTGGCGGAGGCTACACCGAGTTCGCGGGGTTTCCGGTGGTTCACCAGAAAACCACTGGGTTCCTTGGTTGATCCACAAAGCCAAGACCGGAGAACCGAAGATGGAGGTGCAGCAGCACCAGACCGGTCTGACCGGTGGGTCTGACCGGTCTGACCGGTGGGGACCGGTCTGACCGGTGAGGAGCACCGGTCTGACCGGTGTGCGACGACGCAGTCCGGAATCTTCGAAGCGGAGGACACGCGTCGGGATCGCATCGCTTGCGTCGAGGCTACGCAGGGTGCGGTTGCCGGGCATCCGTCCGATGGTGAAGACATCAAGAATTCCGAATCCGCCCTTGAGGGGCATGTATCCCTAGTTAGTAGAGAGGGGCATTTTAGACATTCGGTTGCCGCCTATATAACCCAAGAGGTGAGAGGTTGGCAGCCAACTCTTGGAACCCTAGCTCATTAGTTTTCCTATTTTCCACCTATTTTCTCTAGGTTTTCCTTAGGACTAGCAAGAGAGCTTCACGGAGAGATCTTGTAGAGAGGGATGGATGATCGGGCGGCTTGCTAGACCTTGTACGAACCTTTGTTTCATGTATAGATGATTCGGCGTGGTTCCTCAAGGTTTGGATGTGTTTTCCCCCGTTGTTCTTGGTGGTGATTTTCGGAGCCCTCTCTCGGTGATTTCTTTGGGGTGTTTTCGGGGCTTTTCTCTTGGGGATTTGATGGGGGAAATTTGTGGGAACCCTTCGTGGTTCTTTGGGCCGTGATTCCCCTCCCAAATCCGTGAGGAAAAGTGCTCGATTTTGGGGTCTCTTGAGTTCTTGGGTTGGAAGTGCTTCCGGCGGGATTTCTTCGATTCCTCCTTTTTGGACGAGTTTTGGTGGGATTAAACTTGGCTATGAACTCCTCATGAGGTGTTCATGATATTCCCAAAGTCTTGTTCAAGTCCGTGGAGCGATTCGGGAGATCGAGATTTGGATTTGGGGGAGTTGACCCGCGGGTGCTTGTCGTTCATCCCGAGTCGCCCGTGCTACACCGGTCGACCGGTGCTCTTGACCGGTCTGACCGGTGCAAGCCCTTGTGGGTTTTTGCTCGGGTGAACGTCTTGGTGTGTTCCTTGTTGTCCCGTGTTGCTCGCCGTTTCAAGTTTGGGTCCGTTTGGTGGTCGGTTGGCTTCGTTTGGTGCCTTGGGGGCTTTCGGTCGCCATCGGTCCGACCGGTGTGTCTCACCGGTCGACCGGTGTAGAGCCACTTAGTGGAAGTTGCTCGCTTTCACCGGCAGGGGACCGGTCGACCGGTGGTGCTCACCGGTCCGACCGGTGTGGGTCCGTAGACTCGAGGCTTGGTTTTTCCGCCGCGTTTCTCGGGTCGGAAGGTGGTGTGTTGGTTCCTAGGTCCGGTGGCACTCCGGTGGCTACGTGGGCTTGACCAACCGTGGTAGTGAGTCGGAGACGTGTGTTGGAAGCCGCGTTCGTCTTGTTGGAGTTTTCATCTCCTTCGAGAAGAATTTTTATCGGCTCCCATTCACTCCCCCCCCCTCTCCGGTTCGCCGTATCGGTCCTTCAAGTGGTATCGAGCCGGTTCGGGTCTTTGTTGACTCTAACCGGTCTAAGATCCAAGGATGGCGTACCGGAACGGGGTTCGGGTCCTCCACACTTCGATGGCAAGAACTACCGGATGTGGAGCAAGCGGATGGGTGCTTTTCTCCGCGGAAAGGGTCGATCCTTTGGGATGTCACGGTGGACACGAGCTATGTCCAGCGGGTTGATTTCCTCGCTCCAGGATCGAGGGACGGCTTCGACGCCAACAATAAGGCGGTCGACTACTTGTTTCGTGCTTTGTGTCGGCCGAGTTCGATCGGGTGCACACCGAGCACTTGGCTTGTAGGATTTGGGCGGTGTTGAAGGAGGCTCATGTTGGGAACGCCCGTGTTCGAGCACGGTTGTATGCGACCTACCGAGAGAGTACGAGAACTTCACTCATCTCCCCGGTGAGTCCATCGATGCCTTGTTTCGCAGGTTCACGGTGGTGGTGAACAACATGAGGGCCAATGTGGACGTGCTCCCGTACGATGATCATGATAGAGCGGTCAAGCTCTTACACTCTTTGGATCGTACGATATGGAGCGGAAAGTTCGAGGCCATAGTCGAGTCGGAGCGGTACGATACTCGACGGTGAACGAGCCGTTCTCGAAGCTCAAGTCGGCCGAGGTGGATAGGGGCATGATCGCCAAGCTCGAGGGACCGATCGATTCCCATAGTCTTGCCCTCGTTGGTGGTTCCAAAGGAAAGACTAACTCTAACCCATCCACCAGGATGTTCTCGTTTTCCTCTCGATGTCTATGCCGGATGAGGAGTTTGATGACCTTGGAGAGGACGAGCCGGCGCCGTTGACGAGGCGGTTCGAGAGGCCGCACGAGAACCGCGTGAACATGAGGAGGAACACGAGGACTTGCTTCCGGTGCGGCAAGCGGGACACTTCGTCGCCGACCGCCCGGAGAAGGCCAAGAACAAGGACGACTACAAGCACAAGCCGAGGAAGAACGACGACAAGTACCGTTCGAGGCGCGACCACAAGAGCAAGCACAAGAACAAGTACAAGAACGAGCGACGATCGAGGAAGAAGGAGGGCCGAGGCAAGGCCCGAGCGATGGTTGGAGCGAGCGACGTCGACTCCAGTTCCGCGTACTCCACCTCGAGCTCGAGCAGCGGCCGACGACGAGGGAGATCGCCGCAAGAACAAGAGGTCGTCCAAGAACCCGAGCGGGCCGAGCCGCCTCGCGAGAGACGGCTTCCCGCACCATGGCGTTGAGCTCCGGCGGCAAGAAGAGCACACGGAGCGACTCGGACTGCGAGTCCAACGACGAGGTGCGTGATGAGCTTCCCTTCTTGCGCCAGGAGAATGAGAGACTTGGGTCTTTGCTTGATAACCGTGATGACATGCTTAGAGAGGCCAAGAAAATGAGGAAAGAGCTTAGGGCTTCACTCGAGGATGCTAGGACTAGAGTGGCCGAGCTAGAGACACAGGTGCTTGATAGCAAGCTTGAGATTGATTCGCTTAAGGCTAGCCCCGTTGTTTCGATGAGAATGATTGTCTTGATTGCTCTATTTTCCTTGCCGATCTTGCTTTGTTCAAGGAGAAGCATGCCTCAAAGTGTGAGGAACTAGATGTGCTTAGGGTTGAAGTGGCCGAGCTTAAGTCTAGACTCGCTTTGCTAGGTGCTTGCACTTCTTGCCCCGTTTTGCATGCTAAGATCGATGAGATGCATGCTTACACTAGTTCGCTCGAGGCTAAATTGAAGGAACCCATGCCTACATCTTGCTCTACCCGTGAAATGCATGCATTGAAAAATTTGGAGCTTGCACATTATGTTGACCGTTTGCGGGATGAGAATGATGATTTGAGGAAGTTGATGGGTTGGTTGTCCCGGTCACGAGCCTCGCTTGAGGATGATGATTGAGGCCTTTAAGAGGCAAGATGGTGAGGGGCTTGGGGCAAACAAGGTTGGTGAGGGAAGTGGAGAGAATATCCCGGAGCCACCAAAAACCCACCACAAGAATGATTTCCCACCAAAACCTAACCATCTAAGGAACCGACTAGACACAACCCTAGCTCCACCCGTGTTTCCTACACCCACAAATGACCTACAAAAGCCTATCAAGTTTGTGAGCACTTCGGGGAAAGTGTTCTTTGGGAAGGAGAGTGAGAAGGCTAGTGGTGAGAAACCGGTGGAGGGTTTGAGTGGAGAGAAACCGAGTGAGCGACCACATCCCAAGCTAAAGCCTAAGCTTGTGAGGTTCCATTGTGGCTATTGTGGGAGAGATGGCCATAAGGAGGAGTTTTGCTTCAAGAGGAAGCGAGATGAGAGAATGGAGAAGGAGTGGGCTAACAAGGACAAGTACCACCCTTCCGATGGTGTACTTGAGCCTCGTGTGCGGATGCCCGGGGGCAAGGCGATTGTGAGGACGAGTTCGGGCTTGGGGAGAGAAGAAGGTCAGAGGCGGTCTTGCTGCCCGGACCACACCCGGTCGGACGGTGTGGAGCACCTGGCCGACCGGTTCGGGCCCGGCGGACGGATGTTCGGGTTTCGTACTCGTACGGTGCGAGGGTTGTTTCGGTGGTCGTGGTTCGGTGGTTGGGCCGGAAAGGGTGCGGGTGGTCGGTTGCTAGGCGTTCTCCTCCTCGTGCTCAATACGGGGATTGGAGGAGTCGTGGCGGTGTGTTGGAGAGGAAGGACGTTCCACGGGCTTTCTTGCGTGGTTTTGGTCCTCCTCCGGGCGAGAGGGGTGGTTCCCTCGGGGTGGTTACCGTGGTGGTGTTCGTGGAGGTAGCTTTGGTAGGAGAGATGCTTTGGTTGGTGCTAACCCCACTTTCGAGCAAATGGCTCGGCACGGTTTTCCTCTTTTGGTTCTAACCCCGATGCTTTGAGTCGTTTGTTCGCTCACGTGCCTATTTTTGATGTGCGGTGGGAGACTTGAAGAACATTTGGTTGATTGACTCCGGTTGTTCGAGGCATATGACCGGAGACAGGGGGTGGTTCTCAAGTCTCGTCCGGTGGTGACGAAGAGGTACATCACCTTTGGGGACAATGGGCGTGGGCGTGTGCTTTCGAAGGTGAGATAAAAGTGAGTGACAAGATCACTCGAGGCGTGTTGCTCTTGTTCAATCGCCGGGGTACAATTTGCTTTCGTGTCTCGGTTGTTGGATGAGGGTTTTGAGGTGTTGTTTCGGCCTGGTGGTTCTCGGATTGTGGACTCTCGAGGGGACCTTGTCTGTATGGTCATTCCCGAGGGTCAGGTGTTTCGTGCTGATTTTTCTAAGTCTTCGGGTGTGGAGCGTTGTTTCTTGGCTGGTTCTTCGAGTGAGTTGTGGAAGTGGCATAGGAAATTGGGTCACTTGAGCTTTGACCTTTTGTCACGCTTGAGTAAACTCAATTTGGTCCGAGGATTGCCACGGTTGAGGCTTGAGAAAGAGATGGTTTGTGCTCCGTGTAGGCATGCCAAGATGGTGGCCTCTTCTCACCCGCCTCTCACCGATGTGATGACTGAGCGTCCATGCGAGCTGCTCCATATGGACCTTGTTGGCCCAGCTCGTGTGCGATCTGCGGGTGGGAAGTGGTATGTCCTTGTTGTGGTGGACGACTATTCTCGGTATGCGTGGGTGTTCTTTCTCGAGGATAAGGGGGAGACGTTTGTTTTTGTTCGAGATCTAGTCTTGAGGTTGAGGAACGAGAGGCACGGAGATGCCATACGAGCTATCCGTAGTGATAATGGCTCGGAATTCAGGAACTCTCGTTTTGAAGCCTTTTGTCATGACTTGGGTCTTGAGCACCGCTTTTCGAGTCCGTATACGCCTCCCCGTAATGGTGTTGTGGAAAGGAAGAACGAGGACCTTGTGCGAGATGGCTCGGACGATGCTTGATGAGCATAGGACTCCGAGGAGGTATTGGGCCGAGGCGGTGAATACCGCATGCTATGTGTCGAACAGGATATACCTCGAGTGCACAAGAAGAAGACATGCTATGAGTTGATGCATGGCCGCACACCCAAGGTGAGTCACTTCCATGTCTTTGGTTGCAAGTGTTTCATTCGAAGAAAGGCGAGGAAGTTGGATAAGTTTGAGGCTAGGTCTGTCGATGGCATTTTCTTTGGTTATGCATCTCATTCTAGAGCATATCGTGTGCTCAATCTTGAAACTAACCAAATCGTGGAGACTTGCGAGGTAACCTTCGACGAGACAGAGCCACGTAGTCAGCTTGTCTTTGAGTGTGCAGGTGATGATGAGCTTGGCGAGGAGATCTTTCAGGAGAAGGAGCATGAACATGGAGATGATGAGGATGGCGGTGCGGTGCCCCCGCCGAACATGTACCCACTACTTCGACTACGATGATGGATGGACCCTCTCGCTACACCTACGACGACAAATCAAGAACGAGGAGAAGCTGATGTTGAGGGGGAGGTAGCTTCGAGGCGAGAACCTCCCCGGCGAGTTCAAGTGGATCACCCGGCTTCGAGGATCATCGGCGACATGAATGAACGCACTACACGGTCGAGGGTTCGAAACAATTCCCATTTTGCTCATGCTGCGTTTGTTGCTTCTTTCGAGCCCAAAGACATTGGACACGCACTATCTGATCACAATTGGATTAACTCGATGCATGAGGAGTTGGAGAACTTTGAGAGGAATCAGGTGTGGGAGTTGGTTGACCCTCCCCCAGGGTGTAAGCCGATTGGTACAAAGTGGGTGTGGAAAAACAAAGAGGGAGAGAAGGGTGAGGTTGTGAGGAACAAGTCGAGACTTGTTGCTCGGGGGGTTCGGTCCGAAGGAGGGGATCGACTACGAGGAGACCTTTGCTCCCGTAGCCCGTTTGGAGGCGATTAGGATCCTTCTAGCCTTTTCTCGTGGCTAAAGGGTTCAAGTTGCACCAAATGGATGTAAAGAGTGCTTTTCTGAATGGTGTGCTTGGAGGAAGAAGTGTATGTGAGGCGACCTCTCCGGGGTTTGAGAGTGAGAAGTACCCTCACCGGGTGTACAAGTTGAGGAAGGCGTTATATGGGTTGAAGCAGGCGCCTAGAGCTTGGTATGGCGAGGTTGAGGGGGTTCTTGTTTGAGAGAGGCTTTGAGATGGGGAAGGTCGATCGGACCTTGTTTTTGCCGAGGCGGGGCGGGAGATATCCCGATTGTGCGGGTGTACGTGGATGATATTGTCTTTGGTGGCTCGTCTAACTCTCTTGTTGCGAGGTTTGCGGATGCTATGAGCGGGGAGTTCGAGATGAGCATGATGGGTGAGTTGCGGTTCTTCCTCGGGCTACAAATCAAGCAATCAAAGGAAGGAACATTTGTGCATCGAGGCTAAGTACACCAAGGACATTGTGAGGAAGTTCAAAATGGAGGACTCCAAGGCTATGACGACGCCGATGAGTACGACTACGGCTCTTGATGCGGATGAGGAAGGTGAACATGTGGACCGGAAGGAGTACGGAGCATGATCGGGTCACTCCTCTACTTGACGGCGACGAGGCCGGACATACGCTTCTCGGTGTGTCCGTGCGCTCGTTTTCAAGCGTCTCCGAGGACTTCGCATCGGCAAGCGGTGAAGAGAATTTTCGGGTACTTGCGTCACACTCCCGACTTCGGCCTTTGGTACTCCGCGTCCTCTTCTTTGGCGCTTCATGGTTTTTCAGACGCGGATTTTGCCGGGTGTCGGTTGGATAGGAAGTCCACTTCGGGACTTGCCGCTTTTGGGTTCTTCTTTGGTGTCTTGGTCTTCCCGTAAGCGGTCGAGTGTTGCTCAATCCACGACCGAGGCCGAGTATGTTGCCGCTGCTAGTTGTTGCTCTCAGCTCCTTTGGATCACCTACACCATGAGTGACTTTGGTGAGGAGTATACCCATGTCCCACTTCGGTGTGATAGCACCGGTGCCATAAGCGTTGCAAAGAACCCAGTGCTCCATTCCAAAACCAAGCACATAGAAGTGAGGTATCATTTTCTGAGAGACAACGTCGAGAAAGGAAAGATAGCTTTGATCCATGTACCCACACATGACCAACTAGCCGATATTTTCACCAAACCCCTAGATCAAGCAACTTTCACTCGTTTGCGGGGGGAACTTGGTGTGTGTTTGATTTCTTGAGTTGGGTGTGTGGGGGCTTTCTTTTGCCGGTGGTGTCGAGCCCGTTTTGCCTCCCCTTGAGGAGCCGGTTTTGTAGCATATGTATAGCTTTTCATTTGTGCATTTCTTGCATTTTCGCATGGCATATGTAACATGATGTATAGGCATCCTTGTATCTTAGATTGCATGCATTTTGTATCATATGCATTGGTTAGGAAAAGCTTCTCTCATATACATTGTTCACCATGGAATGAGATATATGTCTTTATGAGCTTGTTTGGTATGCTATGGTTAGTTTGGCTTAGCTCTTGATGATCTTGATGAATAATCCATGGTTGATAGCTATGCTTTTGAAAAATGTCACATGTATGCTCTCTCATGTGTAAATGCCTTTACATGCTCTTGACATGTTTTTGTGGCCTTGCTATGCTTAATTTGTGATTGGATGGCTAGTTTATTGATCATATGGGGCCAAAGGCTCATTTGCCATCATGAATGTTTAGCCCTCTAGATTTATCTTGTGGAGGAGCATAAGTTCCTTTTTGTCGCAAAGACATTTCATGTACCATCTACAAATCTGAAAATGAAATGAAAAATGCTTGGAAAATATACTCCCATGTCATATGTGCTGAATTTAATTTTCTTTGGGTGCTAAACCGTTGCATGATGCCTACCAATGAGAAGTCTCATACATAGAAGTAGGCACATGGCTCGGTGGCTTTGACATGACATGAGGTGCTTGTGGGTGTTTGTGATGGTCTTATGATTAGAATGGCTGTCCTAGCATGAAGTTTGTGTGGCTTTGCCATTTTGATATGCTTTGATCATGTTTAGGACTTTGCTCATGAGAGGCAAGTTTTTTGCAAAATTGCCAAAATCCATCTTAGCTTCGTCCAATGGTTGTGAAACTTGGTGATCATGTAGTTGAGATCGATACGAAGTCGTAGAGTACCTCACTTGCTCATTTGGACATGTGTAGCATTCTTTGTTGAATTTTGTCTATTTGAGAAGCTATAGGTTGCATTTTTTGCATTTTTGGCTTGATTCATGCATTGCCAACAAGGGGGAGAAGTTTGAGCTTGAAATGGCTTCTTTGGACGTGTTTAGAAGGTTTTCAGGTGGTTTCGAGCCATTTCTGGGCTCTGTTGTGCACCGGTCTGACCGGTCAGGGTCACCGGTCTGACCGGTGTGAGTGCTGGTTCTGTACACATGTTGCACACCGGTCTGACCGGTGGTGTTGACCGGTCTGACCGGTCAGGGCTGGTTTGTTGAAGCTGCCCTGTTTTCAAGTGGTGTCTTGCATGCATTCGTCCAGGGGGAGTTGCATTGGTTCAGGGGGAGCTTGCATGTGTGCAGGGGGAGTTTTTTTGGGAGTTTTCGAGCTGTGTTTCGGTGGTTTGTGCTCTTTGCTTGAGCTTTGCTTTGTCTCGGATGTGTCGAGCCGTTGCCCTTGCCTAAGGGGTCCGAGACTTGTCTTCTTCAAGTGATCTTGCTTTTTGCCTTTGTTTGGCTTTCGATCGCTTGTTGGAGTTTCTTTTTGTTCATTTCTTGTCTTTTTCTTTTCTCTCTTGTTACTTTCGTGTGGGTGTTGTCAATGCACTCATCAAGGGGGAGATTGAGGACCATGTGTGGTTCAAGGACCGGTGGATGGTCGCTTCCTTGTGTGATGAGTGATTGACAACGTTGTGTGGACCGATTCTTGGCTAAGTATTGCGGGTGCGGGTTGCGGCTTGACTCGTTGGTGCGGGTGAAGAACAAGCGCGAAAGGTCGTCGCCGGTGAGGCCTCCGGGTGTGGAGAAGACAAGTAGGCTTTGTTCGAGGGACCCGGTGGCCGGCGGGGTCAAGTGCGGGCCGCATGGTGGCATGAACAAGAAGATGAAGTCGTGGACGGTTTCTTGGTTGAGCCTCAAAACCAAGGTCGAGCCGGGACTACGTGGGAGCCAAGTCATGAGTGGAGATTGGCGGAGGCTACACCAAGTTCGCGGGGTTTCCGGTGGTTCACCGTAAAAACCACCGGGTTCCTTGGTTGATCCACAAAGCCAAGACCGGAGAACCGAAGATGGAGGTGCGGCGGCACCGGACCGGTCGACCGGTGGGTCCGACCGGCCCGACCGGTGGGGACCGGTCGGACCGGTGAGGAGCACCGGTCGACCGGTGTGCGACGACGCGGTCCGGAATCTTCGAAGCGGAGGACACGCGTCGGGGATCGCATCGCTTGCGTCGAGGCTACGCAGGGTGCGGTTGCGGGCATCCGTCCGATGGTGAAGACATCAAGAACTCCGAATCCGCCCTTGAGGGGCATGTATCCCTAGTTAGTAGAGAGGGGCATTTTAGACATTCGGTTGCCGCCTATATAACCCAAGAGGTGAGAGGTTGGCAGCCAACTCTTGGAACCCTAGCTCATTAGTTTTCCTATTTTCCACCTATTTTCTCTAGGTTTTCCTTAGGACTAGCAAGAGAGCTTCACGGAGAGATCTTGTAGAGAGGGATGGATGATCGGGCGGCTTGCTAGACCTTGTACGAACCTTTGTTTCATGTATAGATGATTCGGCGTGGTTCCTCAAGGTTTGGATGTGTTTTCCCCCGGTTGTTCTTGGTGGTGATTTTCGGAGCCCTCTCTCGGTGATTTCTTTGGGGTGTTTTCGGGGCTTTTCTCTTGGGGATTTGATGGGGGAAATTTGTGGGAACCCTTCGTGGTTCTTTGGGCTGTGATTCCCCTCCCAAATCCGTGAGGAAAAGTGCTCGATTTTGGGGTCTCTTGAGTTCTTGGGTTGGAAGTGCTTCCGGCGGGATTTCTTCGATTCCTCCTTTTTGGACGAGTTTTGGTGGGATTAAACTTGGCTATGAACTCCTCATGAGGTGTTCATGATATTCCCAAAGTCTTGTTCAAGTCCGTGGAGCGATTCGGGAGATCGAGATTTGGATTTGGGGGAGTTGACCCGCGGGTCTTTGTTCATCCCGAGCCGCCCAGCTACACCGGCTCGACCGGTGCTCTTGACCGGTCCGACCGGTGCAAGCCCTTGTGGGTTTTTGCTCGGGTGAACGTCTTGGTGTGTTCCTTGTTGTCCCGTGTTGCTTCTTGTTTCAAGTTTGGGTCCGTTTGGTGGTCGGTTGGCTTTGTTTGGTGCCTTGGGGGCTTTCGAGGCCGCCATCGGTCCGACCGGTGTGTCTCACCGGTCCGACCGGTGTAGAGCCACTTAGTGGAAGTTGCTCGGTTTCACCGGCGGGGACCGGTCGGCCGGTGGTGCTCACCGGTCCGACCGGTGTGGGTCCGTAGACTCGAGGCTTGGTTTTTCCACCGCGTTTCTCGGGTCGGAAGGTGGTGTGTTGGTTCCTAGGTCCGGTGGCACTCCGGTGGCTACGTGGGCTTGACCAACCGTGGTAGTGAGTCGGAGACGTGTGTTGGAAGCCGCGTTCGTCTTGTTGGAGTTTTCATCTCCTTCGAGAAGAATTTTTATCGGCTCCCATTCACTCCCCCCCCTCTCCCGGTTCGCCGTATCGGTCCTTCAAACACTCTCAAAGCCCGGTGGTTGCCTCACATAAACTTCCTCCTCTAAAAACCCATTCAAGAAGGCACTCTTCACATCCATTTGGTACAATTTGAACCCTTTAGCCACAGAAAAAGCTAGAAGGATCCTAATTGCCTCCAAACGGGCTACCGGAGCAAATGTCTCCTCATAGTCTATCCCCTCCTTCTGACTATAGCCCTGAGCAACCAACCTCCACTTGTTCCTCACCACCTCACCATTTTCTCCCTCTTTGTTTTTCCACACCCATTTTGTCCCAATAGGTTTGCAATTTGGTGGTGGCTCCACTAACTCACATACTTGGTTTCACTCAAAGTTCTCTAAGTCCTCATGCATGGCATTCACCCAATTAGGATTGAATAGAGTGTGTCCAATGTCTTTCGGCTCAAAGGTGGCAACAAAAGCTGAATGAGCAAAGTGAGAAGCATTTCTGGGCCTCGACCGTGTCGTACTCTCATTGATGTCGCCAATAATTACCGAGGGTGGATGATCAACTTGAACTCTGTTGACTGATAAAAGACGTATCCCTCTACGATCCGCAAGCGTACGGACCCCACACCTTTTTCACCACGAGATTCCCAAGGTTCTTGTCAATCCGCGGAGCAAGGGGATTACAAGCGTTCAATCTACTTTTACGCACTAGCTACTAAAACCCTAACTATTATTAAACTAAAAAACAACTAAATTACACTAGAGAGAATGATAAACGATCAATGTAGGAGACACTCGCCCATGGGTCTACGATCATGCAATCAATTAGAAACATTAAACCAATCTAATCTATCGGGGGTTGTGACCACGGTTTCGTCCTTTCCCTCCTCTCGTACTGTCACTACGCGAAGGTATTCATGACTAGACCTATGATGGACACGGCGTATTGAATGGATCCAAGGAAGCATTGGGGCCCTACTCCCTTTACGGCTAGGTTGCAAACCTTAAGCATTAAAGTATATTCAACATAAGATGATAGATAGATAATCCGACAAAGTATGATTGCATCTTACGATCGATTACAACCATGGAAGAACAAGGAGATTACCCCATCAAGGTACTGGACATAGCACCGTTGACCATGGTTTCCCTTCCGACGGTGTCTTCCTTCTTCTCCACGAGAGGGTGCTTCCTTCGAGGTGGACGATCTCCCTCCAGACTTCCTCCTCCTCTCTCTCTCTAGCTTGTGGATGGCCTCCTGGTACGAATGGCTCTCCCCCTGTTGAATGGCGGCGCCTCCAGAGTTTTAGGGTTGAAGATCCTTCGGGTGCAAGAAAAACGGGGCCGAACCGGCCACCGAAGTGGGCTGAGCCGGCCGGCCTGGGCCGACCGGCCTGGGCCCACCTTGGCCCGGTTCGGTCGCCCCTTCGCTCCCGTGGGTCCTCATGTAATTATGCTCTTTGCCCCCTCCACTAGCATGATTTTGACGATGTCATCCTCGCATCCAAGATGGAGGTTCTCTTCGCATGAAGTTCGGTCTTTTACACTTCAATCCACGGGGGTGTTCCTCGTAGCACTTTGGTCCTTGCCACCATTGGAAGTGATTTCATCAAGCTCATGAACACGAACAAGACTTCGTAAATGCTCCTTTGAACTTGTTGCGAATCCGTCCTTAACGCCCATATTTTCCTACATAAACACAACACTTCCAAATGCATGCACATAGATGAACTTGTTATATGATTAGTGTGCCTTGTGGCGGGTTAGTTCCATAATTAAATACAAACCAAAGTGTAATGAACATACTAGGTGTACCAAAATACACCGTCAACAAACTCTCCTCGGTGCCTCTCGCCTTGCGGCAACCTCCCCCTCAGCAGCTGCTTCCACTTGATCTTGCTGAATCGTAGGCGGTGTAGGGGAGGGACCATCCTGCACCGTAGTCGTCGTAGTGGAAGTAGAGGGTACATGCGTGGCTGGAGCTTCACCATCATCACCATCATCATCTCCAGCATCATCCTCCTCGTCCTCAAAGATCTTCTTGCCAATTTCATCATCACCTGCACACTCAAAGACAGACGAATTGCATGGTTGTGTCTCGTCGAAGGTCACCTCGCAAGTCTCCATGACTAGGTTAGTATCAAGGTTGAGCACACGAAATGCTCTAGAATGACTAGCATAACCTAAGAAAATCCCATCGGAAGACCTCGACTCAAACTTATCAAGCCTACCCTTCTTGAGAATGGAACACCGACAACCAAAACCCCTGAAATGGATCACTCTAGGTGCTCGCCCGTGCATAAGCTCATAGCACGTCTTGTTCAAGAAGGCCCTCAGAAAAATCCGATTCCTAACATGGCAAGTGGTATTCACCGCCTCAGCCCAATATCTCCTCGGAGTCCTATGCTCATCAAGCATCGTCCGAGCCATCTCACAAAGGGAACGATTTTTCCTCTCAACCACACCATTCTGACAAGCCACATAAGGAGAAGAAAACTGATGTTCGAGACCTAAATCACAACAAAAGGTTTCAAAACGAGAGTTCTTAAATTCACTGCCATTGTCACTACGAATAGCTCGAACAGCATCTCCATGTCTCTCATTCTTCAACCTCAAGATCAAATCTCTCACAAAACCAAACGTCTCCCACTTGTCGGCCAAAAAGAAGACCCAAGCATAGCGAGAATAGTCGTCCATGATCACAAGGACATACCATTTCCACCCGCCGAGCACACACAAGCTGGACCAACTAAGTCCATATGGAACAGCTCGCATGGCCTCTCTGTCATAATGGATGTCAAAGGCGGATGAGAGGCAGCGGCCATCTTACCATGCCTACACTGAGCACATACCAAATCCTTTTGGTATCTCAACTTTGGCAATCCTCGGACTAATCCTAGCCCACTCAAGCGTGACAACAAGTCAAAACTCAAGTGACCTAGTCTTCTATGCCATTTCCAAAGCTCCGTCGAAACACCAGCAACCAAACAATGAGAAGAGCCAACACACTGAGAAAAATCAGCTCTGAAAATTTGACCATCGGGGATGATCATACACACAAGATCGGCTCGAGAATCCAAAACACGGGAACAACCCGTTTTGAAACGTACTTCAAAACCCTCATCAAGAAGTTGGGAGATAGAGAGAAGATTGTACCCCAAAGACTTAACAAGAGAAACACACCTAAGAGTCACAGACTCATTCACCTTCACCGTGCCCACTGAAAGCACTCTACCTTTCCCATTATCCCCGAAAGTGATGTGCTTCTTTGTCATCACCGGGGTGAGGCTGGAGAACCATTGTCGATCTCCGGTCATGTGTCGAGAGCAACCAGAGTCGATCAACCAAAAGCCCTCCATGCCTCCCACCTGCGAAATCAAAAACGAGAGCGAGAGTGAGCAAAGGACCCAGCACTGGGTTAGTACAAAACTAATCAAACCAATTCCTTGCCATTTGCTCAAACGTGGGGTTAGAAAAATCCATCCCATCTCTCCTAGGTGGAACACCCACACGTCCCCTTGGAGGACTACGTGTACCACGAAGGGGAGACCGTGGTCCGTAGCTCCTCTGGGACCTATGTTGACGGTTAATAATTGTATCAAAGTTCGTTTAGACTTGCAAGCGGACAAGTCTCCCGTCGTAGTCAAGGGACCCTTCTTCCCTCGAGTGGTGAACCCAAGGTATCGAATCCGTGGAACAATGTGCAACGCAAGGATTCAATCTAGTAAAGCAAGGTAAGCTATCTTATGATGAACTAAGTTGCATCTAATCTACTAACTCATAAAGAAAACAAATCTAATCTAATCTACTAAAGAGGTAGCAAGAGAAAGCAAGAGATAACCAATCTAGAGAATCTAGATCATGCTTATGTTGTAGCTCCAAACAAGATAGATGAAGATAGAAAAGCGAATCTCATTAAAAGCATCTTTAAATCGTGGCCTTCCCATCCGACTCTAAAAATGCCCGCCTTTCGGAACCCCCGTTCGTCACAACGTATCCCTATTCATGCGGGTAGTCTAGGGCGAGTTCGATAGAACAAGTTGAAATCACTTGGCCGGTCCGGTATGCACCTCTAGCCACCGCGGCTACAAGAGCACCCTATGTAATCTAGCTATAGACTAGATCGTAGAAGAAGCAAAACCAAGAAGAAAACAAAATCATCGAGAAGGCACTTAATCGCTAGAAATAGGATTCACTTACAAACTTCACCATGAATGATTACATGAACAAGATCACCACCGGGGGCCCTCCCTCGATCTTGATCCTCGCTCCGAGCTCCGACGTGGTCTTCCATGCAAGGTTCCCACGTCGGCTAGGGAAACCCTAGACAACTAGCACGACCCTCATCTCCGAGATGGTGTCCCTCAAGCTTCTCTCTCGCTCCTCGGCGGCGGATTACGACTTCAATTCTTGCGTGGCTCTCGGTCGGGGGGCTATTTATAGCCCGAGAAGCAATTAGGTCAAAGGGGAGGCCGATTGGGCCCCGAAAGGTCCGGGCCGGCCGGCCGGGCCCAATTCGGCCCATCTCGTGGCTCGCTTCGCCAGTGTGTTGCTTCCCGGTCTTCTAGATATTCTCCCCTTTTGCATGTGGGCCCTTGACGTCGGTTTCTCTCCGAATTGGACTCAACTCCTTGTCTTGCAAGATTCAAGCACTTTTCCGGTTCGGTCCTCGGAGTTTATCATCTTCTCGGGCTTGGTCCTTGGGCTCTTGGAGTCATGTTCACTTCATTGCTTGACTTGTATCGGGCTTCAAGGTCTTGTCATGAGGTGCTTAATGAACTTATCCCGAAGTCTTGCTTTCAACGTTAAAACCCCGCGTAAACACTTAACTCCAAAACCGACATGCACAAGTGAACTTGTTATACCACGGGGGTTAGTACCAATGGATAAGATACAAAAGTCATGCCAACACCGAAGGTAAACTCATGGCTAGGTTGATAGATTTTCACCGTCAACAACCTAAAACTGCGATCGTTCCCCCCATACTCGTATTGGCCACGAGCAAAGGAACGTCTAGCAAACTCACCACGCCCAAACCCAACACGCCTACCACCTTCTCTATGTGGTGGGTCACCTCGAGGCACAAACTCACGCCTCCCATGAGGATGAATGGTACGCACCATTTCCTCACCTCTTGGCACCAACCTAGGCTCAGGCACACCATGAGAAGGGCAGTACCTGTCCTTGTTGGCCAACTCTCTAGCCAACCTCTCCTCATGCTTCCTCCTGAAGAAAAACTCAGCAAGGTGCGCATCCCTCCCACAATGCTCACAATGGAAGGGTTTCGGTTTTGGCTTTGGTTCTGGGTTCTCTTTGGGCTCTAGCTTCTCCTCACTAGGTTTCTCCTCACTCGGTTTCTCTTCCTTCTTCCCAAAAAAATCATTCCCCAAGACACTCTTGAACTTAGTGGGTTCCTGGAAGTTGTTGGTTTGTGGAGGAAATACGGGTGGATCTAGGGTTGTGTCTAGTCGGTTCCTAAGATGATTCAGCTTAGGAACAAAGGCATTCTTGTGGTGGGTTTTTGGTGGCTCTGGGATATTACTCTCACTACTTCCCTCACCCACTTTTTTTGCCCCAAGCGCTTCCCCATCCTGGCGCTTGAATGTCTCAATCATTATCCTCAACTGAGGCTCATGACCAGACAACCAACCCCATTTCCTCAGCTCTTCATTCTCATCCTGCAAACGATCAACATAATGTGCAACCTCCATATTCTTCACAGCATTTACTTCACAAGTAGAACAAATTGTAGGAATAAGAGCTTTCAGCTAAGCTTCTAGAGATCTAGCATAAGCAAGCGAAACATCTAGCTTCTCATGCAAAACATGACAAGAAGTGCAAGCACCAAGCAAGGAGGGCCTAGATTTCATCTCATCTAGCTCAACCCTAAGCACATCTAGTTCCTCAACCTTGGAGGAATACTTCTCCTTAAGCACAGTCAATTCACCAAGAAAAGTGTAACAATCAGTGCATTCAGGTTCATTGGTCACAAAGGGAGC
Source organism: Cenchrus americanus (assembly GCA_947561735.1). NCBI lineage: Eukaryota > Viridiplantae > Streptophyta > Magnoliopsida > Poales > Poaceae > Cenchrus > Cenchrus americanus. The sequence continues at coordinate 261,054,701 of OX387241.1, read as the reverse complement.
AGACTTAAGGGAATCTATTTGAGCCCTAGCATCAACAAGCAAAGACTCTAGCTCAACCACCTTCTCCTTAGCCTCTTCAAGCAAAGACCTATACTCTCTCTTCTCCTTGTTGGTCTTTCTAAGCACATCATCACGGTTGTCAAGCAAGTCATTCAACCTAGCATTCTCCGCTATCAAGAAGGATGGGCTATTTTTTACCTCTTCCTCAGAGTCGGAGCCCGATTCATCATTGTTGCTCTTCTTGCTTGCGATGCTATGTGCCATGCTGCAAAAGCCTTGGGTGGCGAAGCACAAGCCGTTGATGTTCTTGCTCGAATGCTTGCCCTTGTGCCGATTCTCTTCTTCATCACTGAGCTTGATGAAGACAATCAGGAGCTTGAGTCGATGTCGCTCGCACCGGCCACCATCACTCGCTCCTTCTTCTTGTGACCACCACTCTTCCTCGGCCTCCGCTCGAACTTGTTCTTGCCCTTGTAGTCGTCCCTCGAGCGGTTCTTGTGGTCGGTCCTCGAACGGTGCTTGTGCTCGGCCTTGACCTCCATGGCCTTCGGGCACTTGGTGATGAAGTGCACGTGCTTCCCGCATAGGTAGCACATGCCCGAGCTCCTCCGAGCGTTCTTCCGGTTTGTGTACATGCGCTCGAACCGTCTGCTCAACAACGTGAGATCCTCTTCGCCCAGCATGTCGAACTCATCATCTGGCATGGACACAAGGCAAGACAAAGAAAATTGTCTCGAAGACATGTTAGCATTAGTCCTTGAACCAGACATGAGAGCTAGACTATGGGGATCAGTCGGGTTTTCGATCTTTGCACGCACCCCACGGTCCACCTCGGACGACTTGAGCTTGAGAAATAGCTCATCCACTGTGAGGGTCTCATACTTCTCCGACTCAATAATGGCCTCGACCTTCCCACTCCACACGGTACGATCCAGAGAATGCAAGAGCTTGACAGCCCTGTCATGGTCATCATACGGGAGCACGGCCACATTAGCCCTCATGTTGTTCACGATCACCGTGAAACGCTGAAACATGGCATCTATGGACTCACCGGGGAGATGAGTGAAGTTCTCGTACTCTCTCCGGTAGGTCGAAAAGAGCCGAGCCTGAACCTGAGCGTTTCCGGCATGAGCATTCTTCAACTACTCCCAAATCCTGCACGCCAAGTCCTCTGTCCGAACCCGTTCGAATTTCGATTTGCACAGAGAACGGTACAGGTAGTCGACCGACTTGTTGTTGGCGTCGAACATATCCCTCGATCCTGGAGCAAGGAAGTTCATCGGATGAACATAAGCTGTGTTCACCATATAATCCCACAGGATCTGACCCTTGCCGCGGAGGAAAGTGGCCATCCGCCTTTGCCACATATGGTAGTTCTTACCATCAAAGTGTGGAGGACCCGAACCCCGTTCCTGGTACGCCATCTTTGGATCTTAGACTGTTAGAACCACGAAGATCCGTAACCGGCTCTGATACCAATTGAAGGATCGATTAGGCAACCTGTAACACCAGAAAATTCCATCACAATAAAATATTGCTAGCAACATGGTTTAGTTTTATTCTCTAAGGATTTAATAAATTTGAATGAATAAATTTGCCTTTAATTAAATTAAACAACATTTAATAATAAGAACCAATCAAGTGTTTGTGCATCATGTTGAAATGCATGAGTTTTGGTTGTGGTGTGGTTTTAAAAGTCTTAAAATAGTTGTGAAAAAGTCTTAAAAATATTGGTGAAAAAGTTGGAAAATTTTGTGAAAAAGTTTTGATTTAAAAAGGTTTGAAAAAGATTTGAAAAGGATTTGAAAAAAAAAGAAAAAAACCCAAACCTATCTAACCCTCCCGCGAGCCCAGCCCACTTTCCCTCCTTCCTCCCCCAGCCCGCTCCCTTCCGGCCCAACAGGCCCACCAAGCGCCAGCGCTCCCCTCCCTCTCTCTCTCACCCTCTCACTGACGGGCGGGGCCCACCCGTCAGGGTCACCCCTAACCTCCAGCCAGCTCCCCTCACTCCCTGTGCCGCGCCGGCCGTTTCGCGCGTCCCCCGCGGCTCCCTCTGCTTCAAACCTCACCATAAAGGCGCGGTGAAGCCCCCATTCACTTCCCCGCCTTCAATTCTGCCCATTACTCCAAGTCAAGCGCCTCCCCTTGATGGCAATGAAGACCGCGGCATCACCGGCCATCAATGGCCATTGCCTTGGCCGCCGACCTCTCCTCTCCCTTTCCCCTATAAGAGTCGTGCCCAAGCCCCTGCTTCTCCTTTTGCACCTCTCAGAGCACCCCTCCTCTCTAGTGCTCTCGCCGTCGACGAATCGTCACCGCCGCCGAGGTGAAGCACTCTGCCGCCACCGTCTCCTACCGCTGTCCGTCCTGCTCTCACCCTTCTCCTTCTCCCGTTGCACTCGCAGGACCACCAGGACCCCACCGCGACGCCCAGGAGCACGCAGCCGAGGCCGCAACCCCCCTCCCCGGCGGGCAACCGTGATCCCGACCGCTCCTCATCGCCGCACAACGTCTACACTGCCTCATCGCTGTCATCGAGCAGCTGGTGAGCTTCGCACTATCCTCCTCTTGCTCCCAGTCCAATCCGCATCCCAAATCGTGGCCCCTGGCTCGAGAACGCCTTTTCCGGCGATGCTCCGGCGAGTTTTCCGCCCGGTGCCGCCACGAGCCGGCTGCGCCGCCACCCCTCGCCGTCCCGCCGTCCCCGGCATCCCCGCGTCCCTTCTCCTCCCCCCGGGCGCGAATTAAGGCGCCGCCGCCACCCACGCGAACCGCCTCGGCCCCTTCCCCTCCCCGTAACCGCCCTCCACCGAGCCGCCCGCCGCCGCCATTAATGGCCGGCCGGCCGAGCTCCCACGCCACCGCCTCCGGCCGTTCCTTCCCCCCTACCCTATATAAGTGCGGCACCATCTCTTGTATCTCTCGCACCTCTCCTCCGCTCCAACACACCCGCGCATCACCGCCGCACCGACGGGCCGCCTAAGCACCGCCCACCGCCGGAGCCGCCACGTCGATCTCCTCTTCCGGCCTCCCTTCCAAGCCGCTGGTGAGTTTCCCCTCCTCCTCCTCTTCCTCTCCATGCACTCGCCGTCGAAAATGGTGCACGGGAGCCCCATTTGGCTCTCCTCCGGCGAGCCGCCGCCGCTCCGCCGCCGGCGCCCGACGCGCGCGCGTCTGCCCGCCGCCGCTCGTCGCTCGCGGACAGCCAGGGCCGTTTGATTGGCACAGACGGTCCAGATTAAATCAGGGACGTACCCCTTAGATCGGTCCACGGTGGACCGGTGGACCGGGTCCAACGCGCCGGTCCACGGCATTGCGTCATGCTCGAGTCAGCTCTGCGTCAGCCCAGCCAATCGCGGTCGGCCACGTGGCACACCCTCAGCCCCTCTGCCGGCTGCCTTGGCAATTTTGCAAAAAGAACCCCCAGTTTCCGGAATTCACAACCATACCCTTCCACCTATATAAAAGCCTTTCAAGCAGGTCCTTGTTTTTATGTTTAGAACCCTGAACTCCTTAGTTTTCATGTTCAGCAACCCACCCTTGACCTTTTACATATTAGACCTCCTAGTTTTACACATAATAATGTTTAGATCCCTGAGATCTTGCAGAAAACCACCTAAACTTCCAGATATTCATAAATTAGTCCCTTAATCTTGTTTTAGCCATATCTTTTCCGTCCTAGCTCCGTTTTAAGCGTTCTTGGTGTCCACGTGACAGTCTTTTCAAGCCCGTCAGTTTTAGAACCTTGTGTTGGCTGTATCTTGTGCGTTTTAGCTCTGTTTCCACCGTTTCAAGCTGTGTTAGGATCATATCAACTAAAACAACCAATGTTGTACATGTTCTTTGTTTTATAATTTATTTAAATGTTAAATATGATTAAATCCTATTATGCATGCTTTTCTAACTAAAATCTTGCTAGAGTTCAACACGTGTTTTCATAAGAAAGTTAATATGATTAATACTAGTTAAATATTTCTGATAATTAAAAGCTAATTAGATGTGTACCTTGGTTTTCATAAACAAACTTAAATTGAGTAATGTTTATGCAATTTGCTTCCTAAATAAAAGCAATATAGGTTTATCTCGAGTTTTCTTAATTAAATTGTTAATTTGTTTAATATGAATATAAATGTGTTTTTAAATTGTAATTTGATTAGAACAACTCGAAATATAAAAATAAGCACCTAGATGCTTTTACATGTTTTTTTCAAATGTATAATTTGCATAAATCATACTTGAATATTTATAAATAAAATTGAACTAGGCTTACATCGTCTTATAAATACAAATATAACTTGCTTAATTATTAATAGAGTATTTCTTTGAAATAACCTATACACATGACTTTATTTAATTAAAATATACCAAGCACATAGCTAGCTCTTGTTTGTGATCATCCAAAGCTCTCGATAGTTCCTAATGCTTTTGTGTTTGCATTCCTAGAGCCAACCCTTGTTCTCTCTTGGTGAAGCAACGTTGTTCTTACACCTAATCTTTCCTAGCCACCTTTCTTTAAAGCTACCTTGTTGTCTGTTTCTTCTTTTAGATCAGCTTACCTTTGCTTGGTGTGTTGTTTTATTTATTGTATGTATTCTTGTGTGCTCGTAGACATCGTGCCGGTTTCAAGTGAGCAGCCAGTTGAAGTGGATCAAGAGAAAGTGTTTGAAGAAGAACTCCAGTGTTTAAGCAAGGAAGGCAAGTGGTCTTCACCCCCTGCATATTCTATTTTTGTCCCACACAACTTGCATGATAACTAAGTTTAATTTTAAATGTTGTATTGCATAAACTTGATGGGAAATTACCTTTTTAAGGACATGACTAGATTTTATCCCTATTACCTTGGACAACCCTTTTAAATAAATGTTTTGGGTAGAAATGCTTAGTTGTTGTACCTTGGGATGGTTAAAATGAATCTTTTACAATATGATGAATGTTGATCATGATAACCTTTAGTGATATATATGTATGTGTGTGCTTGTGGTTAATAACAAGATCATATGGTTTAATTGGAACATGGAGAACCACCCAGGAAAACAGTGCAACCACAGTCCACATGGCTCTGGCTTAGCCAAGTAATTAGGAGTGGGTTAGCTGATAGCTCTTTTCTGAGAGGGGCACAGGGGGCGGAGTTGAAGGGGTATAGCTCGGTTCTTTTGGGGTAGCATCCTTGGCTAAGGTGCTGACCATTAGGGAGGGTTATGGTCCGCTCCGCCGTCATGAATCGTCGCGGGCCGTTGGTTTCTCTTCTTTCCTTTGTAAAGGCTTCATAGTGGACCCCTAGCCACTCACCTCGGAAGTGTTTAAGGGTCTGATCAACCCGGGCAACATGGGGAATACGAACTATGGGTAAAGTGTACAACCTCTGCAGAGTGTAAAACTGATCAATCAGTCGTGCTCACGGTCAAGAGCGACCTGGACCCTCACATGATAATCAAACATAAAGATGGAATTAAATCGTGGATTTCATATGGTTTTGAGATGAGATGAGATGTTTTCTTAATTTCTTAAGTGGGTTGGTATAAACTTACATCTAGTAAATAGGTGCTTGCTAATAAAAATTTGACCAACATTAAAAATGCTAACCGCAACAAACTTTAGCCTGTCCTTGATAGCCTTGCAGTTTCCCCCACTTGCTGAGCTCCAACCATAAGAGTGCTCACCCTTGCTTACCCGCTGTTCAGAGAAGAACACTGGAGAAGAGTACTTCAGCGACTACGAGGAGTTCGAGGGGCGGGCGTGCCCCCGGTCGGATGCTCGTGGAAGATGAAGATGGAGTTGCGTCTTCATAGTTATCGTTTGATCGTTGTAAAGACCTTCGAGTCTATCGTCCGAGTGTAATAAAATATAATGTAATGGTTTAACTCTTGTACGTTTTTATTCTTTGTTTATTGATATTTCACTCATGACGTCTATCATATATGTGTAAACTTGATCTCGTCGCACATATGAGATGCATTTGGTTTTCTTCGGAAAATCGGTGTGACAGAGTGGTATCGGAAGCGTAATGACCGTAGGACGCAACCTTAAGTTAGAAATGGTCGAAAAGTAAGGATTCATGTTCTAGAAAGCCTTGTCATCCTTCACAATTGACTTATTTTACGTATAAAAAAACTAATTTAATCTTGTCTTCTTGTTAGAACACATCGTTTTGTTTTGATCTATTCGGAGTTCGTTGAATTTTCACCACCGAGGTTGTCTAATATAAGTTCTTAGATTACCTACTCCATATCAAACTTCGATAGAAACATTTACGTGAGGACGATCGTTGTGCTAATGTTTGTTGTTTGAACACATTATTGAGTTGGATCTTTGCTTGTGTGAGTTGTATTGTGGAGTGATGGCCACAAATGCAACAAGAAATAAATTGTTAGGTTAATAGAGATAGTTTGGGGTCTAAATCTTGATGTCTTCTATTTTGTCCCCATGCAAGTTTGGAATGATGCAAATCTGTTCTCACGGTTATGTGACATAGCAGAAATGTTTTAATCATATCTCGAGCTACAGAACTCCGTTTGATATAAAACCAGTTGGGTTAGTTCACAAATTTTGAGGATGATTTTATATCAAAAATTCAATACCTACAATATGCATTCGAGAGTTATTCACCAAGAATTGAGCACATCGGAATCTGTAATTTCTCTGACACAACTGCACTTGTTTGAATTTTATCTCGATTTGTAGATCTCCGATTGAGGTGATTCTAGTTGGATTAGTCTCATAATTTTTCCACATCATATACTGGTAATTTTTCATGATTTTTGGACAATGGTACAGAGAGTTACATCTGATTTATTGAGATCAACAGAATCTGTCTTAGATTTGAAATTCATGCCGCTTCATCTTTTCGAGTTCATATTCTCATGCATCATCTTCTTGTCGGAAATAACTTGTTCTCTAACAATCGAGATGGTACAAACCAGGTCGGGGAGAAGGCCAAAACATTCCACCCGCACAATCTGTGCTCATATTTCTATTCGACGAATCAAGCACCACCACCTCCACCCCCCACCGCATAATCAAATGGATCTCGCAATGCAACAATTCTTTCTTGCTCAAACCCAGTTGCTACAAAACCTCATTGCCACCATCCCGAACTTACAAGCTCAACGAACCAACCAACGACCCCCTCCTCCACCTCCGCCACGGCCGAGGGACAAGCATAAGGAATTTATGAGTCACCACCCTCCTACCTATTCCCATTCTTCCGATCCGTTGGATGCCGATGACTGGTTGAAGACGAGATACCAAGAAACTTGAGATTGTTCGGTGCACCGACCGAGAGATGGTTCTTTATCTTGCGAGCGATTGATGTAACAACCCGGGATTTAAGGTGTGTAAATTTTGCGAAAATTTAAAACTTTTTGCTTGAATTGGTGTGCTATCAATTTTTGAACCAAATTGCTAGCCCTTCCCTGGATTCTCCACCAATTTATCCCATTTATAAAACATATATATTTAAAATATGGTAAAATATGTGAGTTGGTTTTTCTCTGGTTCTTTTGGAGTTCAAATGTGTGAAGTTTGAATTTGAATGGGAATCAAATTCAAACTTTAATTCAAACCCTAGTTCAAACTTAATCTTCCATTTTTGCAAGTGACCAGCATGTGTTTTGGGCCGTTTTCTCCTTTCTTCGTTTTGCTGCCGGCCCAACCCAAGCCATCCTACGGCCCAACTAACCCGCGCGGTCCACCACAGCCCCCGCCCTTTACCCTCACCTTTTGTCTCGGCAAGTGGACCCCGCGTGTCAGCCCTCCCTTCTCCTCACCTACCCGGCCGGCGCACCCAACCGGACCAGCGCCGCCGGTCCCGTCGCACCCCGCTCGCGCGGCGCGGGCGCGCGCCGGCCGCCCGGCCGGCACGCACGCCGAGGGACCGGCGCCGCGCGCGCGGCACCGAGCCGGGGCCGGGGGAGGAAAAGCCCCTTCTACCCCCGCGCCTTACCCCGGTGTCCACGGTCGCATGGGAGAGAGCGGGCGGCGCCGCCACGGGCGGCCGGGCGGTCCAAGCCGGGGGGCGGCCACGGAATTTCGCCCCGCCTTGCGGCGCCGGGGGGGGGGTTCAAAAGCGAAGGGAGGAGGGCAAGAAGCGGACGACCACCGCCACCAACCCACTTTGGGGTTTTGCCCCTTCCCGGAGCCGCTCCGCCGTAGGGGGAAGAGGAAGGGGGAGAGTTGAAGAAGAGGAGGGCGAGGCGGGGGGGAAGGCCGCGCCACGCCGCCGCCGGCGCGTTCTTTGCGGGGGGGCGGACGAGGTCGCAAGGAGCCGGACGGGGAAGGAGGCGAGCGTGACCGAGGAGGAGCCGGGACCGGAGCGGGGCACCACCGTGAACCTCGACGCCGACGCCGCACCACCGCCCACGCCGAGCCTGCGACGACTCCACCGCCGACCCGCCGTGAGCACCGTGGCCACCTCCCCTTCTTCTTGCACCGTACCTTCTCTTAGCCCCGCCCGTGCGCGTGCCTTCGTGCCGCCGAACGTCGGTGGCGCCGCCGTTCTCCCACGGACGGGCGGCGACCCGTGTTGCCCTTGGAGCGCCGCCGCGCCGTGGCCACCCCGGGGCACGCGGCGTCGGGCGTGATGGGGCGAGTGCCTTCGTGCCGCGTCGGTTGTTGGCCGGACCGAGGATCACCCCGCGGCGCGCGCGCCGAGCCGTGAGCCGGGCGGTGCCGTGCCTCGCCGCCGGTGTGCCGTTTCGGATCTTGCGGGCGAGCGCTTGCTAGCGTGAGGCCGGGGTCGAGCGCACCCCGGCGCGCGGCCAGCCACGACCACGCCGTGGGGAACGCACGACGCGCGGCCCTCGACGCGTCGCGTCGCGCGCCGCACGGAGGACTTGGAGGCCGGCCATCGTGCGGTGGAGCGTTTCGGCGGCGGTGCGGGCGGGCGGAGGCCGGGGTCGAGCGCACCCCGGCGCATGGACCGGGGCTCGCCGCGCTACGCGGACGGGCGACGCGGCCCGCGACGCCGCCGTGCCCGGCGCCGCGCGGCGCGCGCCGCACCGCCCGGCCCCTCCCCCGCGGGCCGGTGTTTGGCAAGTCGTGCTGTTCTTGGGTGGAACGCGAAGGCGGACCCTCTGCTAGCACCCCAGCGAGATGAGGGACGCCGGTGACAGAGAGCTCGCCACCGCAGGGACGCGCCGCGCGGCCGCGGGTCGCCTGGCTTTTCGTCGAGCACCTGGTGGGCGAGCGGGCGGGCAGTGTTGGTTTAAAAGAAGGAGCGGGCCGCCGGCCAGATCTGGGCCCTAAGCCCAGCTAGCTGCTAGCAGGCCGCCGGCCCAGCGCGGGATAGGGAGCTGGAGGGTGATTACCGGACTTCGTATGCTACCTCTAGCGGGCTGTGATGCGCCTGACCTTGTTGGGCCGAAACCCCAAATTGAGTGGAAGGGAGTCCGCTGGGCCGCCCACGGCCCAGCAGCGCTTCTGGCCTTTTTGCAGCCTGTTAAACCCGGGAGGCTGACGTCATGCTGACGTCAGCAGCGTATTTTTCTGAAAACCCCTTTTCTTTTCTGTTTAAAAATTCCAGAAAATGTTTTTAACCTTTAAAAATTCATAACAAATTCAAGGGAGCTCAGAAAAATACAAAACTAATTTCTATAAATTCGTATTTGCGAAACCTTGCTGATTGTAGGTAGTTTGGGTTCTTTTGGATCTTCTAAATTGATTTTTATTTGGAGTTCTTGCCTAGATGTGCACCGTATTCTTATTTTCGCGTCGAATCTTGTGCCGCAGACCCGAGCTTCGACCAGGAGGACGTGGAGGACCCCGAGTACACTGCTCCAGACAGCGACTGCTTCAACGGCAACGAAGGTGTCATGTCACTCCCAACCATATAGATCCCATGTTGTTAAATAGCTGCTAGTGCTTTACTTTAATGCATTGATGCGATGAAATGCATAACCCGTTTAATAGCCATGCCTTGATGCTTTGTTATATTCTGTTTCCTTGTTCTACTACCTGCGGGACTAGCTACAGACCCCTAGCTAGTCCCTTACCTCAACTATCCATACTTTTGTTGTTTGATTATGGATGGTACTCTGGGCTTGGACTGAGATGTGGATATCTCGGTATGATTCTAGCGTGCGTTCTGGGTGCGTATCTCCTTGCTGTGTTTTGGCGGGAGCGAGCCGCTTGGTTACTTGTGAACGGCTGCCGAGGGAAGATGCGATCTGGCCTCTTACCCGAGGGTCGTGTCGTGTGGGATGGAGATGTTGAGTGCTCGCTCTCGGCCCCTTAAGGACCGATCGTCGCTTGACCTTGCTTCGGATGACTACTTTCGTACGGACCGCCCGCCTTGTATTGGGCGGGGATGCGGGGGTGAGACTTGTAGTGGATAGCACCCCTCCCGTAGGAGGATCGGTGTGATCGTGTCGGGAGGGGTCGTTCCCTCCTTAGTGGACTTTGCCACTGGCGAGGCCGGGGAAGGGTTCCACGGCTTCGAGGGACCTCTCGCGGGTAGTATGAGCTCTGCTTTGCGGAGGGGCCGGGCCGGGCTCGGAGACGCGGGGAGGGTACTATCCACTTACTTGGGCTTCGGTCGTATGGTAGGGTCGGACACGGTGACGGCCGGTTCCGAACCTATTCGGGCGGGTACGGTTGTACAACCTCCGCGAGTGTTAAACCTATAGCTATAGTCCGTGTCCACCGGTTATGGACGGTCTTTCGATCTCTCACCCGACTAGTTACACTTCTCCGGTGCTTCTTCTCTTCCCCGAGTGTGTGAGCCGGCTTCGGCCGTTGAGATGTGGGGATAGGAGCGGTGGGCCCCACATCGCGGATGAGAGTTGGGATGCGGATCGTGGTTGAGATCCGGAGTTTTGGTGTGGAATTCCTTGAGCGGGGGTGTGGACCCCCGAGGTGTGTACCTCGGAAGCGGAAGCTTCCCCGAGGGGTGGACCTCATAGGCGTATTCTGCTTACCTTGTACGTTGCAATGTTTGCTTTGCTTAAGCTTTCTACGACGAGAATAGGGTTATCTCATGCATAGTAGAACATACACCGCTTTTGCCACTTTGTTGGGAAGTTGACATGACCTACCCGCTTATCGGGTGGACCACAGTGACTCGACGCGAGCCGGACTACGACTTCGACAACGACGGTTGGGTGGACTAGAGCTCTTCCTACACTTGAGCTGCCCTGCGGATATGGAGTTTCCCCCCGCTTTCATGGAGCCGCTGCTAGACGTTTTATTTATGTTTGATTCGGTCCCGATGGACTTGTACCGGCATGTGCCGAAGAGATGTACTCGATTAATGTAATAAAATAAATGTTGTACTCTACTTTCTTGTTTTTATCTTTACGTATGGATTTTGGCAACGGCGAGACGGGGATTGCACGTGGTAGCCCTCACGGGACTACCACCGAGGTGCTAAGATTCGGGGTTCCGTTCGCGGAAATCCGGGTCGTTTCAATTGATAGGTCAAGCTGCTGATTGGTGGGATGCATATTCGACTGCACATCCTAATAGAAACAATATTACTTGGCCAGAATTCAGAGATAACTTCCGTACATATCAGATTCCTTCAGGAGTGATAAAGCTAAAGCACAAGGAGTTTCATGCACTGAAGCAAGGAAACATGTCTGTTGCTGAGTATCTCGACAAGTTCACTCATTTGTCCCGTTATGCTCCTGATGAAGTCAACACTGATCCCAAGAGGCAGGAAAGATTCTTGAATAGATTGATTGGACCGCTCAACAATCAGTTGCAAAGCCATATATTCCCCAACTTTCGGATGTTGTTGAACAAAGATATAGGTACGGAGAATAAACGAATGGAACTTGGTGAACGAAGCGCAAGTTCAAGTCTCACGGATAGTCCGGCAACACACGCCCTCGCTTCAACTCATCTCGGAATACTCGGTTTACTCGGTGGATCAAGTGGAAATTATACTCGGAATTTACAACACTCAACTCAACAACCTCGGCATTCTAGCGAGCGAGACACCACATGCTCCAAGTCATCATCAAGATCGTTCGAAGTACCCGGTGAGAAGTAATTCCCCGGTTCGTCCTAATGGTTGTTTCGGTTGTGGAGAATTGGGGCATTATGCCAACATCCGTCCGAAGCGTAACATGCGGACACCTCGAAAGATATCGGTCGGAGATTTGGACAGCCATTATCACAAGCTCGAATTGGGAATTCTACTTATCGAGGTAACGAGAGGTCGCGAGAACTACACACGTGGTAGAGTGAATCATGTGACGGCCGAACAAGCTCAAGACGCTCCGGGTGTTGTCTTGGGTACGTTCTCTGTCAACTTACCGGCAACGGTTTTATTTGATTACGGAGCATCGCATTCTTTCATTACTGATCAATTCGTGGCAAGGCATGATATACCTATGAGTTCTATGAAGACACATTTGCTGATTAGTTCCCCGAATGGTGAAATGAAATCTACATATATATGTCCACAAGTCAATCTTAAAATCAGGGGAATAGATTTTCAAGCTGATCTAGTAGTTCTTACATCAAGTGGAATAGATGTTATTGTTGGAATGGATTGGTTAGGCGAATGTGACGGAATAATTCTGTGTGCCAAGAAGGCAGTGCTCTTAACTAGCCCACAAGGAGATAGGATTGAAGTTACCACTACTGCCCGTCCAAGAAGGAAGGAAAAGTGAATCAAGATGAAGGAAAATAAGAGAAGAAGCTGTGACTGCCAGAAGAACTCAGCATGCAAGATGGACTTACAAAAGAGTACCCTTAGTTTCTTTTCCAATCTCTCCGAATCTCGGGACGAGATTCTTTTTAAGGGGGGTAGATTTGTAACACCCGAAAATTCCATCACAATAAAATATTGCTAGCAACATGGTTTAGTTTTATTTTCTAAGGATTTAATAAATTTGAATAAATAAATTTGCCTTTAATTAAATTAAACAACATTTAATAATTAGAATCAATCAAGTGTTTGTGCATCATGTTGAAATGCATGACTTTTGGTTGTGGTGTGGTTTTAAAAGTCTTAAAATAGTTGTGAAAAAGTCTTAAAAATATTGGTGAAAAAGTTGGAAAATTTTGTGAAAAAATTTTAATTGAAAAAAGATTTGAAAAGGATTTGAAAAAAAAAAAGAAAAAAACCCAAACCTATCTAACCCTCCCGCGAGCCCAGCCCACCTTCCCTCCTTCCTCCCCCGGCCCGCTCCCCTTCCGGCCCAACGGGCCCACCAAGCGCCAGCGCTCCCCCTCCCTCTCTCTCGGCCTCTCAGCGATGGGCGGGGCCCACCCCCTCGGGGTCACCCCTAACCTCCAGCCAGCTTCCCTCACTCCCTGTGCCGCGCCGGCCGTTTCCCGCGTCCCCCGCGCCTCCCTCTCCTTCAAACCCCACCATAAAGGCGCGGTGAAGCTCCCATTCATTTCCCCGCCTTCAATTCTGCCCGTTACTCCAAGTCAAGCGCCTCCCCTTGATGGCAATCAAGACCATGACATCACCGGCCATCAATGGCCATTGCCTTGGCTGCCGACCTCTCCTCTCCCTTTCCCCTATAAGAGTCGTGCCCAAGCCCCTGCTTCTCCTTTTGCACCTCTCAGAGCACCCCTCCTCTCTAGTGCTCTCGCCGTCGACGAATCATCACCGCCGCCGAGGTTAAGCGCTCGCCGCCGCCGGTCTCCTGCCGCCGTCCATCCTGCTCTCGGCCTTCTCCTTCTCTCGTTGCACTCGCGGGACCACCGGGACCCCACCGCGACGCCCGGGAGCACACGGCCGAGGCCGCAACCCCCCTCCCCCCGCTGGGTACCCGTGATCCCGACCGCTCCTCGTCGCCGCACGACGTCTACACCGCCTCACCGCCATCATCGAGCGGTGGTGAACTTCGCACTATCCTCCTCTTGCTCCCGGTCCAATCCGCATCCCAAATTGTGGCCCCTAGCTCGAGAACGCCTTTTCGGCGATGCTCCGGCGAGTTTTCCGCCCGGCGCGCCCGCAAGACGACCGTGTCGCCTCCCCTGCCGTCCCGCCGTCCCCCGGCATCCCCGCGTCCCTTCTCCCCCCCACCGGCGTGAATTAGGGCGCCGCCGCCACCCACGCGACCCGCCTCGGCGCCTTCCCCACCCCCGTAACCGCCCTCCACCAAGCCGCCCGCCGCCGCCATTAATGGTCGGCCGGGCCGAGCTCCCCACGCCACCGCCTCCGGACGTTCCTTCCCCCCTACCCCCATATAAGTGCGACACCATCTCTTGTATCTCTCGCACCTCTCCTCCGCTCCAACGCACCCGTGCGGCACCGCCGCACCGAAGGGCCGCCGAAGCACCGCTCGCCGCCGGAGCCGCCACGTCGATCTCCTCTTCCGCCTCCCTTCTAAGCCGCCGGTGAGTTTCCTCTCCTCCTCCTCTTCCTCTCCATGCACTCGCCGTCGAAAATGGTGCACGGAAGCCCCATTTAGCCCTCTTCCGGCGAGCCGCCGCCGCTCCGCCGTCGGCGCCGCCACGTGCCGGCCGCCGCTCGTCGCTCGCGCACGGCCGGGGCCGTCCGATTGGCACGGACGGTCCAAATTAAATCGGCCCGACGTACCCCTTGGATCGGTCCACGGTGGGCCGGTCCACCGCGCCGGTCCCACGGCATTGCGTCATGCTCACGTCGGCTACGGTCGGCCCGGCCAATCGCGGTCGGCCACGTGGCACACCCTCAGCCCCTCCGCCGGCTGCCTTTGCAATTTTGTAAAAAGAACCCCCAGTTTCCGGAATTCACAACCATACCCTTCCACCTATATAAAAGCCTTTCAAGCGAGGTCCTTGTTTTTATGTTTAGAACCACGAACTCCTTAGTTTTCATGTTCGGCAGTCCACCCTTGACCTTTGACATATTAGACCTCCTAGTTTTACACATAATTATGTTTAGATCCCCGAAATCTTGCGAGAAAACCCCCTAAACTTCCGGATATTCACAAATTAGTCCCTTAATCTTGTTTTAGCCATATCTTTTCCGTCCTAGCCCCGTTTTAAGCGTTCATGGTGTCCACGCGACCGTCTTTTCAAGCTCGTCGGTTTTAGAACCTTGTGTTGGCTGTATCTTGTGCGTTTTAGCTCTGTTTCCACCGTTTCAAGCTGCTTTAGGATCATATCAACTAAAACTACGTGATAGGACCAATGTTGTACATGTTCTTTGTTTTATAATTTATTTAAATGTTAAACATGATTAAATTCTATTATGCATGCTTTTCTCATTGAAATCTAGTTAGAGTTCAACACGTGTTTTCATAAAAAAGTTCATATGATTAATACTAGTGAAATATTTCTTATAATTAAAAGCTAATTAGATGTGTACCTTGGTTTTCATAAACAAACTTAAATTGAGTAATGTTTATGCAATTTGCTTCCTAAATAAAAGCAATATAGGTTTATCTCCAGTTTTCTTAATTAAATTGTTAATTTGATTAATATGAATATAAATGTGTTTTTAAATTGTAATTTGATTAGAATAACTCAAAATATAAAAATAAGCACCTAGATGCTTTTACATGTTTTTTTCAAATGTATAATTTGCATAAATCATACTTGAATATTTATAAATAAAATTGAACTAGGCTTACATCGTCTTATAAATACAAATATAACTTGCTTAATTATTAATAGAGTATTTCTTTGAAATAACCTATACACATGACTTTATTTAATTAAAATATACCAAGCACATAGCTAGCTGTTGTTTGTGATCATCCAAAGCTCTCGATAGTTCCTAGTGCTTTTGTGTTTGCATTCCTAGAGCCAACCCTTGTTCTCTCTTGGTGAATCAACGTTGTTCTTACACCTAATCTTTCCTTGCAACCTTTCTTTAAAGCTACCTTGTTGTCTGTTTCTTCTTTCGAGATCGTTTACCTTTGCTTGGTGTGTTGTTTTATTTATTGTATGTATTCTTGTGTGCTCGTAGACATCGTGCCGGTTTCAAGTGAGCAGCCAGTTGAAGTGGATCAAGAGAAAGTGTTTGAAGAAGAACTCCAGTGTTTAAGCAAGGAAGGCAAGTGGTCTTCACCCCCTGCATATTCTATTTTTGTCCCACACAACTTGCATGATAACTAAGTTAACTTTTATATGTTGTATTGCATAAACTTGATGGGAAATTACCTTTTTAAGGACATGACTAGATTTTATCCCTATTACCTTGGACAACCCTTTTAAATAAATGTTTTGGGTAGAAATGCTTAGTTGCTGTACCTTGGGATAGTTAAAATGAATCTTTTACAATATGTTGAATGTTGATCATGATAACCTTTGGTGATATATATGTATGTGTGTGCTTATGGTTAATAACAAGATCATATGGTTTAATTGGAACATGGAGAACCACCCAGGAAAACAGTGCAACCACAGTCCACATGGCTCTGGCTTAGCCGATTAATTAGGAGAGTGGGTTAGCTGATAGCTCTTTTCCGAGAGGGGCACAGGGGGGCGGAGTTGAAGGGGGCCGGTTCTTTTGGGGTAGCGGCCTTGGCTAAGGTGCCGACCATTAGAGAGGGTTATGGTCCGCTCCGCCTTTGCCGTAACCATTGCGGGCTGTTGGTTTCTCTTCTTTCCTTTGTAAAGGCTTCATAGTGGACCCCTAGCCACTCACCTCGGAAGTGTTTAAGGGTCTGATCAACCCGGGCAACATGGGGAATACGAACTATGGGTAAAGTGTACAACCTCTGCAGAGTGTAAAACTGATCAATCAGTCGTGCTCACGGTCAAGAGCGACCTGGACCCTCACATGATAATCAAACATAAAGATGGAATTAAATCGTGGATTTCATATGGATTTGAGATGAGATGTTTTCTTAAATGCTTAAGTGGATTGGTGTAAACTTACATCTAGTAAATAGGTGCTTGCTAATAAAAATTTGACCAACATTAAAAATGCTAACCGCAACAAACTTTAGCCTGTCCTTGATAGCCTTGCAGTTTCCCCCACTTGCTGAGCTCCAACCATAAGAGTGCTCACCCTTGCTTACCCGCTGTTCAGAGAAGAACACTGGAGAAGAGTACTTCAGCGACTACGAGGAGTTCTGAGGCTTGCGTGCCCCCAGTCAGATGCCTGTGGAAGATGAAGATGGAGTTGCGTCTTCATAGTTATCGTTTGATCGTTGTAAAGACCTTCGAGTCTATCGTCTGAGTGTAATAAAATATAATGTAATGGTTTAACTCTTGTACGTTTTTATTGCTGTTTATTGATATTTCACTCATGACGTCTATCATATATGTGTAAACTTGGTCCTGGCGCACATATGAGATGCATTTGGTTTTCTTTGGAAAATCAGGTGTGACACGACCAGAGAGGATGGAGTGAATGGGAGCCGATAAAAATTCTTCTCCTAAGAGAGAACTCGGCCTATACCCCAAATTCACAACTACGGATTCCCACACGAGTTTGCCAAGGTCACGTAGTCACAACGGACCTACCAACCCTAGGAAAAAACCCCAAACGATCCCAAGCGGAAGCACGAAGCAAGAAGCAAAGGACTTAACTGTCCTGCAGAAGCCCTGGCGGACAGTCCGCGGCCCTGGGGCGGACGATCCGCGGTCACTGTGCGGACGGTCCGCGACCCACGGCAGACTGTCCATTAAACACGAATAGAACGACCCAACCTGCACCTCGACACGCGGACGGTCCGTACCACGTCCTCGGACGGTCCGCGAGCAACTCGTGTCGCGCGGACAGTCCGTGACGTCCGGGCGGACGGTCCGCCAAACACCCTCCGGTCAGAAGCAACTGGCCAACTGGATCGAAACCAAAGTGCTCAAGAACACGCGACGAACACGAAGATGAAGGATCGATGGCGACTAGAGAGGGGGGGGAGTGAATAGGAGCCGGTAAAAATTCTTCCCAAAGAACCCGGCCTATACCCTAGTCAAATCCCGGTCACACACAAGCGATGGATCGAATCACACACCAATCGCCAAGACAATGAGGTTATGGATCAATCTCTAGCCTTAGGAACGATTCCTTGAAGCACACGCGGAAGCACGAGAAAGAAAGGGAGGAATCAAACCAAGAAGCAAAGCTCACAGGCTCCGGCGGACCGTCCGGCCAGGAGGGGCGGACCGTCCGCACGGCCTCGCGGACCGTCCGGCCGATGCCGCGGACGGTCCGCGCCAACCCCCGCGACCGTCCGTCCCTATGCCGCGGACCGTTCGATAAAGCACATAGAACCAACGAGAGACGCACCCGAATAAAGGACCGTCCGCGGGGAGCACGCGGACCGTCCGCCGTGCACCCGCGGACCGTCCGCCCTCGCGCGGACCGTCCGAAACTTCGTCCAACCAAAACTCAAAATCGGGACGGATCGAAACGAAAGACGAGCAAGAAAACGAAGAACACGGGACGAACACGTGCGGCGCGGACCGTCCGCGAGGCACGGACGAACGAAAAACGCCCGAGCCTCGAAAGTCAACTCCCCCAAATCATCATCGGATTTCCCAACCGGTTGAAGGCTGTGAAGACAAGGGTTTGGGGACTTGAAAAGTGTCACACAAGGATGCTATAGCCCAAAAATCTTGCCTCCTAACTCCCTAAATCACCGGGAATCGCGAATCCTTTGAGAACCACCAAAACCTAGAGCACCGAACGAAAATCCTCGAATCGAAGTGGTTTCCCGCATTTGAGGGCACAAGATCAATCACAAAGATGCACAAGACATCTATCCATGTTACCCTCAAAGAAATCCGGGGAGAAACCCACTCAAATCCGCGGAATCACACCGAGAACAAAGGCACGAAAACAAGCACAAAAAGACCACGAAAAACACAACTCCGAATCTTCTATACAAACCAGGAAAGATTCACAAGGTCTAGCATGCCGCCCTAGCATCCATCCCTCTCAAAAAATCTCTCATGAAGCTCTCATGCTAGCCTAGAGAAAATGGAAGAAAAATAGCTACGAAAATGAGAAAAAGGAGGGAGGAAATGAAACCCTAAGTCACGGAGAGAGAGAGCCACTCACACACCCTCATGGCTTATATATCGGGTCCCGCCGGAGTGGTAAATGACTCGACTACCCCTAACTTAACTACGGCGATACAACCCACGCGGGGGCATTTAGGTAATGTTTGTGGGTCTTGCCATCGAACGGCCACGCCTTTGCCGCACCCCCGCGTCCTCCCGACGCAAGCCATGCGAACCCGCCGCGTGTCCTCCGCCTCGAAGCTTCCCGACACGCCGGATCTCGTCTCCGTCGTGTTGGGCCCTCGGACTTGGTTTTGAGGCCCAAACCAAGAAACCGTCCGCCGATGGTTTTGTGGGCAAACCACCAAACCCCGCGTGCCCGGTCCGGCCTCCCGCCAAACCACTTGACTCGACCGCCACCGTGCACCGGCTCGATTGTCCATGACTTCGTCTTGCTCGTGTCGCCACCATGTGGCCCGCACCCAGTCCCGCTGTCCACCGGGTCCCTCGAACCGAGCCTACTTGTCCCTCCATCTCCCGGAGGCCCCTCAAGGTTGAAGACCTTTCGCGCCCGTTCTTAACCCTCGCAACAACACGAACTAGGCCGCGGCCTACACACCGTGCACTAAGCCAAGAGTCGGTCCAACACCCATTGTCAATCACTCATCACCGAGGAGCGGTCATCCATCGACCACCGGGACGCTCCCGGTCCTCAATCTCCCCCTTGATGAGTGCATTGACAACACACAACGCGAAATGAAATTTCTAGAAAGACATAAAGGAAGAAGAAAGAAAAACAAAGAAGCTCAACTCATGACCAAAACCAAAGAAAGGTGAAGAAAGGTCACAAGCCAAGCAAAGCACAAACTCCACACCGAAAGCAGCAAGAAAGCTCCCCCTGAACACATGCAAGCTCGCTCTGAACAAGTGGATGCAAACTTCCAACTTTTTGCTCACCTCTTCTGAATTTTCATTAAGCTCACCTCTTCTCCCCCTTGTTGACAATGTATGAATCAAGGTGAAAATGCAGAAATGCAAAACAAAGCATATAAACATCTACATGAGCTTCTCAAATAGGCCAAATCTAGTGTCAAAGGCTAAAAATGAGACAAAGATCACACATATGAATCATAGCATAGTAAAAGCATCGCCACAAGTAATATATGAAAATACAAGCATGTGACAAAGCAAAAATTTCAGATTTAAGCAGCTTTACCAAAAGAAGGCTCGCTTCACATGTAAAAGCCTATCCATGTCACACTTGAGCCACAAACATGCATACCATTCAAAGATTATACAAGGATATCAAATTCTCAACAAAAGATCATGGTAAACACCCATAAAGCAAAGCATGTCATGTCAAAGCTCATGAGCCATGTGTCCACTTCGGGGAGACTTCTCCACCGGTGAACATCATGCAACATGTTTTGCACCCATATGTGAAAGATAAGACATTTTAAGCATAGATATGATGGATGGAGCATTTTTCAAGCATTATACACTTCTTTTCAGGATTAAATCATTTCATGGTACATGAAGTGCCTTTGCGGCAAAAAGAAGCTTATGCTCCCCCATGAATGCAACATAGGCTAAACATTCACAATGATATCCGGCCTTTGGCCCAAATGCAAGAAAAAGGCATCCAAGCACAATCTAAGCATAGACAGCACATTTAGACCAAAACGTGACATGGATACACTACTACACGCGAGTTGAGCACATTTCACCAAAAATTAGTCAAGATTAGCATTTATTTCAAAAGGGGCTATCTCACCACACATATATCTCAAATATTCCAAGAGCATAGCCTCACATCACCATTTCTCCACACATATAACCAATATCTCACAAATAGCCAAAGAAACTCAAATATGGCATATGAAAGAAGCTCATCATCCTAAAATGCAATATGATACAAATGCAACATGATATATAACAAGATGGCTATCCTACCATGGTTTGTACATCAAGCAAAGCATGTATATACATCAAAGTAAACATGGTATGACACATATGATACAAAAAGGAAATCCCCCAAGAATCAACTAGAAAGGGCAACAAACCCCAAGTTCCCCCGCAAGCGCACAAACGTAGCTTGGTCAAGAGGCTTTGTGAAAATGTCTTCAAGCCGATCTTGGGTAGGGACATGGCTCAACACAATGGTTCCTTTTTCCACATTGTCCCTCAAGAAATGATACCTCACTTCTATGTGTTTGGTTCCGGAGTGAAGCACCGGGTTTTTGGCTACGCTTATGGCACCGGTGCTATCACAAAGAAGTGGGATCCGGGTGCACTCCTCACCAAAGTCTCTCAAAGTGTACGAAATCCACAACAACTTGGAACAACAACTCGCGGCCGCAACATACTCCGCCTCGGTGGTAGACCGAGCTACACTAGACGCTTGCGGGAAGACCATGAAACCAACGAAGACCCAAGGAGCGGCAAGTACCAAAAGTAGACTTCCTCTTGACTCGACAACCAACAAAATCCGCATCGGAAAAACCATGAAGAGAAAGAGTCGAGGAGGACGAAAACCAAAGGCCAAGACCGAGGGGGCGGACTGTAGGTACCGAATATCCTCTTGATGGCCCGTCGATGTGATGTCCTCGGCGAAGCCCGAAAACGAGCGCACGGACACACACCGAACCGTATGTCCGGTCTCGTCGCCGTCAAGTAGAGGAGGGAGCCGATCATGCTCCCGTACTCCCGCCGGTCTCTTGGTTCTCCGTCCTCATCCGCCTCCAAAGTGGTCGTACTCCCCATGGGAGTCGACATCGGCTTCACATCTTGCATCTGGAACTTCTTCAACATGTCTTTCGTGTACTTGGTCTGGTGCACGAATGTTCCATCTTTCACTTGCTTGATCCGCAGCCGAGAAAGTACTACAACTCGCCCATCATGCTCATCTCGAACTCCCTGCTCATCTCATCTGCAAACTTGGCAACAAGGTTATGTGACGAGCCACCAAAGACAATATCATCCACGTATATCTGAACAATCAACAAGTCATTTCCATGCTTGAGGAGAAACAAGGTCCTATCCACGGTACCCATCACAAACCCTCTCGCTCAACGAGAAAACCTCTCGGTCTCCCATACCAAGCACGGGGTGACTGTTTTCAACCCATACGAGCCCTTTTCAAGCCGTATACCCCGTGTGGGTACAACTCGCTCTCAAACCCAGGTGGTCGCTTCACATACACCTCCTCCTCTATGACCCCATTCGAAAAGCACTCTTCACATCCATACGAAACAACTTGAACCCTTTAGCCACGACAAAGGCTAGAAGGATCCGAATTGCCTCAAGACGGGCCACGGGAGCAAAAGTCTCCTCATAGTCGATCCCCTCCTTCGACTAAACCCCCGAGCAACAAGTCCGGACTTGTTCCTCACAACCATCCCATTCTCTCCCTCTTTGTTCTTCCAAACCCACTTGGTTCCTATAAGATGGCAATTTGGAGGTGGTTCAACTAACTCCCACACCGGGTTCCTCTCAAAGTTTTCCGGCTCCTCATGCATAGAATTGACCTAGTTTGCATCGGATAAAGCATGTCCAATGTCCTTGGGCTCAAAGGTGGCAACAAAAGCGAAGCATGAGCAAAATGAGAAGAATTCTGGACCTTGACCGTGTAGTGTGTTCGTCGATGTTCCCAATGATCTTCGACGGGCGATGCACTTCTTGAATCCGCCGGGAGCATCACGCCTCGAGACTACCTCCCCCTCAACTTCAGCTTCTCTCGCCTGGTCCTCTTGTTGCACCGTCGTTGTCCATGAAGTAGACGGTCCACGCTCCGTAGTGGTCGTAGGGGAAGTAGTGGGTACACACTCAGCTTCAGGCGCATGGTTCTCTCCATCATCATCTCCAGCTTCATCCTTCTCCTCTTCAAAGAGATCCACGGCCATCTCTCCATCACCCGCACATTCAAAGCCAAGAGAGGTACATGGCATTGTCTCGTCGAAGGTTACCTCGCAAGTCTCCATGATTTTGTTAGTCTCAAGGTTAAGCACCCTATAGGCACTAGAGTGGTTAGCATATCCAAAGAAAATACCATCACTAGACCTAGCCTCAAACTTGTCGAGTTTTCCCTTCTTAAGAATAAAGCACTTGCGACCAAAGACTCGGAAATCACTCACCTTGGGTGCCCGACCATGCATCGGCTCATAACGGGTCTTCTTCTTGAAAGCTCGCAATAAAATCCCGTTAGAGACATGACACGCCGTATTGACCGCCTCGGCCCAATACCTCCTAGGAGTCCCGTGCTCATCGAGCATCGTCCTAGCCATCTCACAAAGAGTCCGATTTTTCCTTTCCACCACTCCATTTTGAGGGGGCACAAAAGGGGTCGAATACCGATGTTCAAGACCTAGATCACGACAAAAGGCATCAAAACGAGAGTTCTTGAACTCGCAGCCATTATCACTTGCGGATAGCTCGAATAGCATTCCCATGCCTCTCATTTTTCAACCTCACGATCGGATCTCGAACAAAGCCAAATGTCTCACTCTTGTCTTCCAAGAAAAACACCCGGCATAGCGAGAGTGTTGACGGATAAAAGACGTATCCCTCTACGATCCGCAAGCGTACGGACCCCACACCTTTTTCACCACGGGATTCCCAAGGTTCTTGTCAATCCGCGGAGCAAGGGGATTACTAGCGCTTAACAAAGTACTAATCTAGTTGACTAAGGAAACCTTTAAAGAGAGTATTAATCTAAAAGTAAAGACAATCTAACCTAAGTTAATCTAAGTAAAATTGATCAAACAAATCTAGGGTTAAACTAGATGGTAAAGGGGTGAACACAAGAGAGTGAGCAAGAAAGATAAGCGTTCCCTCCCTAGGATCTAGGATAACATGGTATGCATCTACTACACGAAAGCGGTAAACCAATCTACCGGGGTTGTGACCACGGTTTCGCCCTTTCCCTCCTCTCGTACTTGTCACTACGCGAAGGTATTCGTGACTAGACCTATGATGGACACGGTATGTTGATGGAATCTATGGGAGTAGCGGATATCATACGCCCGAAAAACACGGTAGCTAACCTTAATCATCAAAGCATCATCAACATGAAAACAATAGATTGAAACCACAAATCGAGTAGCGATCACATAGCATGTATCCATCTAATCCTAGGGATGAACGAAGACATTACCCCATCATCTTACACGGATTGAAGCACATAGGGGTGATGGAGACTCCGGAGAACGTCGTCGATGAAGATGGCGGTGATGGAGCTTGGGAACACCCCTAGGCCAACGGCTTGGAGTCCTCCTCTTGATTCCTTCTCTCCGCCGGCGTTGATCCTTGCGACGAGCTCATCTAACTCTCTCCCTCATCTTGCGGCGGCGGTTTTCGGTGATTGGCCTTGGTAGGGTGATTTGTTCGATGTGGCGGCCGACGGCGGTGGAGGCAATAAATAGACAAACACCTAGGGCAAAGGAGGGACCGAACCGACCCCCGAGTGGGCTGGGCCGGTCGGCCCGGAAGCCGGCCTTCCCGAGCCCACTTCGGCCGGTTCGGCCCGGTTTCCTCCCGGTTGCTTCTCGCGTGATCCCTTATTCGTGTGCACTTGCATGTGGGCATTTGACGTCGTTTCCTTCACGGTTAAGGCTTGAATCCTTGCTATGCAAGCTGCGCTGTTTTCCGGTTGAGTCCCTGAAGACTTGCACGTTGACACTTCGGTCCTCGGGTCATTTGGAGTCATGTTCATCGCGTGTCTTGACTCTTGTCGGGCTTCGTGATCTTCTTCCAAAGTGCTTGGTGAACTTATCCCGAAAGTCTCCTCTTTAGCGTAGATTTCCTGCGTAAACAACAAACTCCAAAATCGACATGCAAGTGTGAACTTGTTATATCATTAGTATGCCTAGTGGCCGGTTAGTTGCAAATCATAATCGAAACCAGTGTATAACAAGTACTCTAGGTTGACGGAAATTCACCGTCAACATCTCCCCCATGCTTAAACCTTGCTCGTCCTCGAGTAAGTGGTCCTCGCTTAAAAGAGAAATCAGCGTTGCCTTCCAATGTTATCCCTGCACTTAGTCATTCATGACGAGACAAATTGCCCTCTCTTAAGAATTTATTTTTAAAGTTCAAGTTGTGACCGGCTTCTTTTTCATTATGGAAGATAGACTAACAATAAAGAACAAGCCACATGTAACACGATGATCTCAAACATGAGTGAACTTCAAACCATTACCTTGTCACATGGAAGATTTTCAAAAAGATGCATATCCAACATAAGTGAAAATCTCTTGCAAAAGCTCATGGAAACACTCATCTCATCAAGTCACTCAAGCCTATACTAGATTATTTTCAACCTACTCTACTCATATGTGATAGTGAAAGGCTTATAGTGAAAGGCTTATGTGGAGCTTGGAAGGTTAAAAACAATCCTAGCAAAACATACATCCGAAATATTGTCAAATTAAGAGAGAGGTCTATTTGAATTACCAAGACTCGTCAAAAAGGCCATGGAAAATAAATGTTGGAAAGAGAGAGGGATGAAACACACACATTTAGAAAAGTGGACATGTGCAAGTGGCAAATGGATGATCCCGAGGCACGAGTGAAGTCCTCGTTATCGGATTGCACATGGTTGAAAGATTTGAGTATGGATGTGTCATCAAGGCACTTGAGAACTTATGAAGCAAAAAGAACCGAGGAGCATCTTTATTTTTTTCCTTATTTTATTTCCTTCTCATTTTTCTCTCTTTCTTTTTTTCACTTTATTCTTCCTATTTTTCTTACTTTTCTTTTCTTCTTATCATATTTTTTTCATTTTTCATTTTTTTCTTTTTTTTCTTTTGCTCCTCAAAACTTTTTGCAACATAATACTTACATAGCATTTGTGTCGAGAATGACTCCTCTCCCATGCTTGAACGATGCTCGTCCTCGAGCATAAAAGATAGGGGAAATAACTGCTAAAGTAAGTATAAATTCCATAATCTCCATCGAGAATTTTACTCCATACTCAAATTGGGTTGTGGACAAGGAGGTGATCACAAAAAGATGTTTTTGCTTTAGGGTGGATGCCCAGCGAAGTTTGTGAAATTTACAATGTGAAAACCCACAATGCATGGACAAAAAGGCTAGCATGAAAAAGTTACACAAAGGAATGACCAGCTTCTTAGTCTCGAACCATAGAAATCAATCCTAATCCAACTCATCAAAACATATGTTTGCAATCTACGGGTTTTGTTATCATAAAACATATATGTATATGGCTTTCATAGGTAGAACTTTGCAAGAGCATCAAAAATATGTAGATAGCATAAAAGTTAAGTTTTCATAAAAACAACAAGTTATCCGGCTATCCATAAACTTAAATCAAAGAGCAAAGGTATGTATGTGGGTCTAGAGCATAGTCATTTCACCTCCACAAATAAAAAGAGCCAGTATTTAAATTAATTTCAGATCATATTATAGAGGGCAATTAGCCAAGACATGTATAACTTCATGTAGGTAAAACAAAGCGGCAAGTTTCATCATCTTTCCGTAAGCATAGGCAATATAGAACATCGAGGTGAACACATGGTCATGCTTATCTAATGAAAGTAAAAAGAAACCTAGGTTGTCCTCCTAGTAGCCATGTTATTGTTTGAAGAGAAAAACAAAAGGTTGCACCTAGTTGAGGTTGAATGCATACTTACAAGCATTTGTGTTTGGAAAAGAGAAGGTCCATGAAGATGTTACCATCCTTTGTAATTCTTCGTTGCCTACTTCCGACATCTCCATGTATCGATGTGGCTTTTTCTTTTGTCTTGATTTATTAATGCTCCTAAACTTCTGAATTTGATCTTGTATGCTTAATGGAGTCATTGGTCACCCTTCTCTTCAATGTTGTCATCACCATCTCCTATTTCTTGTTCTCATCGTCTCCTTGCTGTCTCTTTTTCATGGATTTCCCCCTCTGTCCAGAACAGAACATATATCGAAATATAGCTCTATTGAAAAGTTTATGAAATTACCTTTCCAACGTGTGGTCATTCATCGAAACAGAGTTCAAACAAGGGAGCTATGTCCGTTTTACTTCAGCGTTGTGTGCTGTCCAAAACTGATTTCAGGCGTGTTGCACTAGGTGATTCGGACATAACCGCTTGTAGGAACCTCCAATTGTCTTGATTCTTGATTTGTTGGAATCGTAACTTCATGGGGCTTCTAAATATCCAAAAATACTCAGTGTTTTCCCTTCGAGACCATGCAGAATTTTGATGAGATCGATAGCTTTTCGCGCATTGATCCGGTGATGTTAACTTCCGTGTTGAAGATTCGGGGTCTCCCCCATGCTTAGCATTTTGCTAGTCATGGAAGAATAAGACAAAGCACTTCTTAGCCATCCTTCAATTTCCTTTTAGTGAGAGTCTTTATCTTACGTGTAAGACGTTTTAAACGCACATTCTACCCCCAAGGTGACGGTTGGGAGTAGATAGAATTGCCAACAATCCAACAATGTCTCCTAAGATTTTTAACTTGTGGCATAATTAGTTTAATAAGGAATAAAAACCTAATGAGTGTACGTGGTGCAAGGTGTGTATGCACATGATAGGAAAGCATATAAATAAGACAATGTTTTCACCTAGTTCTAAACACCATGTTTACAACTAGGTTGTTGTATTTCTCCATAGCCATAAAGGTTTATATATCTAGGGTTAAAACACCATGTCTATCCCTAAATCAATAACTCTTATAGCACAAGAAAAATTAAGCGCATTGCAAAGCTTATAAACTAACCAAAGCAACATGAAAACATATGAAAAGCCAGCTAGGTTTATCGAACTTAACGATGATGGTCCGCAATCATGTTTAAACACCACGTTTACACAAGATCACAAAAGGAAAATACTCATAATGCCTTATGAAGTATTAACATGGAAAATGAAGCATACATCATTAAGTATATAAAACAACCAAGCCAACTATGTGCAAAACATGTATACACAAAGAAACATCACGAGGACAACAAAATGCAATGCATGCAAATAAAAAAATATGATCATGAACATGATGGTGGTTCTAAAAAGGAAAACTGAACTTAGATTAATAACCACAAGTTGATCATCATAAGATAGTGCCATTCTTTATTTTCTCTAAGAAAGTAGTAAAAATATAAAGAAACGGGTTGCCTCCCGAAAAGCGCTTCATTTAAAGTCATAGAGCTCGACTTTCTCACATACCTTCTCTTCGTTGCATAGCCATGGCCCTTCATGCAAGGATAAAATGTACCAATGCAGCTTTAATTTACTTCCCATGTTGTGCTTGATCACTTATAGAAGACTTGCCCAAAGCATCCTTTTGTTTCATCATTATCTCCTTCTTTATCATCCTTCGGTGCTGCCTTCACTCCATGAATTTTTTTAATGTCCAGAACAGAAAGTATACTCAAGATCTACTCCATTGCACAGTGCACAAAATTTCCTTTCCAATGAGTCTTTATTTGCTCAAATCGGACTCCGGACAAGAGAGTTACGTCCGTTTTACTTCGGCGATGAAATCTGTCCTGAAATTTCAGAACGCGCAACGCTCAATGTTTTCTCCATAACTCCTTGCACGGGTCTTCAAACTTGTTGGTTCTTGATGATTTGGAATGGTAATTTGATGGAGCTTCTGAATATCTCATTTTCTTCATTTGTACACCTCTGAACAAGCTCTCAAATTGATGAAGACAGCAGCATCCATCGCGGGATTCGGAGAGGTTGATGATTTATCTTGCAACTCTTTTAGGCATGACTTCTTTTTTCATTATTCAAGCCTTGTCTACATGGTTAGTGAAAATTGGGCCTTTCCCCCGACATGTTCTTCTTTAAGGTCATTAGCTTGACCAAGCGCAAAGCATGATCGAGATTTACAAAACTTATTGTAAACATACGCGTCCATAATTAACACCACATGTGAATTGTAGCAACAAGTCAAGGTGTAAATAAAAGAAGCATATGTTTCATGCATAGCGCTTAGCTTATCATTAGGCAAAGGTTGTTTAGGTGTGAGATTAATTGGATCAAAAATAAATGTTTCCTCTTTTTCATTCTCAAGAAAATCTAGCCTATCAACGTGATCACTATTGGAACAAGGCATAGACATTAAACTATCATTCATACTATTGGTCGAGCATGAGTATTTGAATTTATCAACATCAATACCAATAATATCTTGAGATTTCAGCACGTACCTTGGCCTTAGAGATTTTTCAACAAGAGCGATATTTGGTTCATCAAGCGGTGTTGAAGGCGAATCGATCTCAACAAGTGCGGTTGCCTCTTCATCACCATCTTGCAATTTCTTCAACTCATCATGTGGAACATGTAATCCTTCAACTATGTACGCATTCATCTCTTCTTTGAAGTCTTCTTTATCAACCGGATCTTCATCTTCAAAGACTTGTATGTTGCTTTCTTTATCTTCCATGTACCACATGTTGTTAAGATCGCTCATTGTTGATTCACTCTTTCCTTCATCCTTGAGTACTTCCATGTCTTGATTTGCTAGTGTGTAGGCTTCAATAGCACACAAGCTATCATCTAGCTTGAGTCCTATCTCCTCCCATTTATCCTTTGAGTCACTAGGCTCATCACGGTTGTACTCTTCTCTTCCTTCATCATAAATCTTTGAGTTGTCAAACCGGTCGATCCATCCTTCATCTCCTTCTTCTCTTTCTTCTTCAAACATCTTTTGGATCGACTCTCCACTCATCTCTTGATCAAATATATCTTCAACTAGTTTGGCAATGTGTCGGCGTTCCTCCTTCCTTCGGTAGTTAATTAGTGGGGCGAAATCAACTTGAACCCAACCGGATTGCTTGAACTCCGCCAATGGTCTAGCATTCCACATACTTTGGCCTACATTCATGTTAGTTTCAACATTTTTAACATCCGAAATGACTTCTCTTACCTAGGGAAGTGGATCTTCACTTTCTTGTATGGTCGGTTCATCTTTCTTGACCTTCGGTTCATCTTTTTCAGAAATTTAAGCAAGCACCTTGGGCTTGATTTTGTCATTTTGCTCCTCTCGACAACATCTTTGCCAATCTCGTATTGTTGTTTGTCCATTGCTTATCCTTTGTAAGATTTGTGCGGCTTCACTAATTGTTTTATCCATTATATCACCGCCTGCACACATGCTTACAAAACGAGACGAGTTAGGGGTTAGTGAAAAATAAAAGGTATGCAACATCAAGTCACCGGAAAATCCCAAGTTCGGGCCTCGCTCAAGTAGTTCATTAAAACGGTCCCATGCTTCATCAATTCCTTCATCCTCTCCTTGCTTGAAAGTGAGCACTTGCCTCCTTAAGTCTTGGACCTTGCTTATGGGAAAGAACTTCAAAAGAAACTTCTTCACTAGCTCATCCCAATTTCCTTTTGCTTCAATGGACGCAAGTGTGTACCATCTTCGCGCTTCATCTTCGAGAGAGAATGGAAAAAGATTCCACTTGAACCAAGCGGCGGAACTTCTTTTTGTTGCACCGTGTTGCATAACATCGTGAATTCCTTAATGTGTCTATATGGGTTGTCATCCTCCAATCCTCTAAATGGTTTTGTCGCCACTAACTTGATGATTCCAGGCTTCACTTCATAGTGGGTTGTAGCAAACGTCAAATATGATTTTTGCATCTCAATGTCTTCCATTGACGGCATTGCTAGCTCCCTTAGCGACATCTCTTCGTCTTCCAATGGTGAGGTGAACAAATCCATCTAGGCACAAGAAAAGTAGAAAGAAAAACAAAAAAGATTTTTTTTCTTTTTTTAGAAAATAAGGGTTAGGTGTTAG
This sequence comes from Cenchrus americanus, assembly GCA_947561735.1. Taxonomy (NCBI): domain Eukaryota; kingdom Viridiplantae; phylum Streptophyta; class Magnoliopsida; order Poales; family Poaceae; genus Cenchrus; species Cenchrus americanus. The sequence goes on along the minus strand of OX387241.1, from coordinate 261,024,098 downwards.
TAATCAACAAAATTAATACTAGATTAAATGTAGCAAACCGGCTTGCTCCCCGGCAACGAGCGCCAGAAAAAGGGGCTTGTTGACGGATACAAGACGTATCCCTCTACGATCCGCAAGCGTACGGACCCCACACCTTTTTCACCACGGGATTCCCAAGGTTCTTGTCAATCCGCGCAGCAAGGGGATTACTAGCGCTTAACAAAGTACTAATCTAGTTGACTAAGGAAACCTTTAAAGAGAGTATTAATCTAAAAGTAAAGACAATCTAACCTAAGTTAATCTAAGTTAAGTTGATCAAACAAATCTAGGGTTAAACTAGATGGTAAAGGGGCGAACACAAGAGAGTGAGCAAGAAAGATAAGCGTTCCCTCCCTAGGATCTAGGATAACATGGTATGCATCTACTACACGAAAGCGGTAAACCAATCTACCGGGGGGTTGTGACCACGTTTTCGCCCTTTCCCTCCTCTCGTCTTGTCACTACGCGAAGGTATTCGTGACTAGACCTATGATGGACACGGTATGTTGATGGAATCTATGGGAGTAGCGGATATCATACGCCCGAAAAACACGGTAGCTAACCTTAATCATCAAAGCATCATCAACATGAAAACAATAGATTGAAACCACAAATCGAGTAGCGATCACATAGCATGTATCCATCTAATCCTAGGGATGAACGGAGACATTACCCCATAATCTTACATGGATTGAAGCACATAGGGGTGATGGAGAATCCGGAGAACGTCGTCGATGAAGATGGCGGCGATGGAGCTTGGGAACACCCCTAGGCCAACGGCTTGGAGTCCTCCTCTTGCTTCCTTCTCTCCGCCGGCGTTGATCCTTGTGACGAGCTCATCTAACTCTCTCCCTCATCTTGCGGCGGCGGTTTTCGGTGATTGGCCTCGGTAGGGTGATTTGTTCGATGTGGCGGCCGACGGCGCGGAGGCAATAAATAGGCAAACACCTAGGGCAAAGGAGGGACCGAACCGACCCTAGAGTGGGCTGGGCCGGTCGGCCCGAGCCGGCCGGCCCGAGCCCACTTCGGCCCGGTTCGGCCCCGGTTTCCTCCCCGGTTGCTTCTCGCGTGATCCCTTATTCGTGTGCACTTGCATGTGGGACTTTGACGTCGTTTCCTTCACGGTTAAGGCTTGAATCCTTGCTATGCAAGCTTCGCCGTTTTATCGGTTGAGTCCCCGAAGACCCGCACGTTGACGCTTCGGTCCTCGGGTCATTTGGAGTCATTTTCATCGCGTGTCTTGACTCTTGTCGGGCTTCGTGATCTTCTTCCAAAGTGCTTGGTGAACTTATCCCGAAAGTCTTCTCTTTAGCGTAGATTTCTGCGTAAACAACAAACTCCAAAATCGACATGCAAGTGTGAACTTGTTATATCATTAGTATGCCTAGTGGCCGGTTAGTTGCAAATCATAATCGAAACCAATGTATAACAAGTACTCTAGGTTGACGGAAATTCACCGTCAACGAGAGTAATCGTCCACTACAACAAGGACATACCACTTCCCACCCACCGAGCGAACTCGAGCCGGCCCAACAAGGTCCATATGCAACGGCTACGTCGGACGCTCGGTCATGACATCGGTCGGGGGTGGATGGGTAGTGGCTACCATCTTTCCATGCCTACACGGAGCACAAACCAAATCCTTCTCAAGCTTCAACCTCGGCAATCCTCGGACAAGGTCAAGACTACTCAAGCGGGAAACCAAATCAAAGCTCAAGTGTCCCAACCGCCTATGCCATTTCCACAAATCAGAAGAAGGACCAGCCATCAAACAGCGAGCAGGACCCAAAGAACGAGAGAAATCAGCCATGAAAATCTGACCCTCGGGGATGATCATACAGACAAGATCACCTCGAGAATCAAGCAAACGAGACTCACCCCGGACTTGAAACGCACCTCAAAACCCTCATCAAGTAACTGAGAAACCGAAAGCAAATTGAAACCCAAAGACTTCACAAGAGCCACTCTCTTCAACGTTACCTTGTCACTCACATGCACAACACCCTCAGAAATCACCCTTCCTCGTCCATTGTCCCCAAATGTGATGTACAACTTTTCCTTCACCGGGGTGAGGTCCGGAGAACCACTTCTTATCTCCGGTCATGTGTCGGGAACATCCGGAGTCAATCAACCAAATGTTCTCCAAGCCTCCCCGCTCGTAGTCGAAACAAGAACGAGAGTGAGCTAGTGACTCGACACCGGGGTTAGCACAAAGAAAGTTAAACCGGTGTCGAGCCATCTGCTCAAAAGTGGGGTTAGCAAACATCATTCCCTTGCTACCAAACTTCCCATGTCCCATGGGAGGAGTACGAGTACCACGAGGAGGAAAACGTGGTCCGTAGTTCCTCTGGAACCCAAAGCTGCGATCATCTCCCCTAAACCCGTATTGAGGACGAGTAGGAGGACGTCCAGCAAAACCACCACGAGCCCGACCAAACCTCTCACCAGCACGCACACCATCATCTCTCCTCTCAAACCTCGCACCACCACCTCTCTGTGGAAACCTGCCAACACTCTTCACACTTCCCACACCCCGTGGAAGTGGCACTCTAGGCTCAGGAATACCATGAGGCGGCGATACTCGTCCCGGTTTGCTTGCTCCCTAGCAAGCCTCTCATCCCTCTTCCTCTTGTAGCAAAACTCTGCAAGATGCCTCTCCTTGCCACAATACTCACACCTGAAGGGGATGGGTTTTGGTTTTGGCTCCGGCTTCTCCCTAGGCTTCTCACCCTTCTCACCCACAAACTTCACCGGTTTACGGAAGTCATTTGTCTTAGGTGGGAATTTGGGTGGATCTTGGGTTGTGTCAAGCTTGTTGCAAAGGTGATTGGGCTTTGGTGTGAAAGAGTTCTTGGGTGCTTTTGGAAGTGGGACTTGTATGTCTCCGATCATGTCAAACTCGGGGGTTAGACTCAATGCACTTCTCATACACACTCTCCCCACTTGTTCTCTCCCACTTTCTCACCCAACTTCTCAAAACCCAAACCACGACCATCGGCTCTCTTGAACCCCTCAATCATGATTTTCAATTGAGGTTCCCGCCTAGACAACCAACCAAACACCTTCCTCAAATAGTCATTCTCCTCATAGATGACATCCAAACGGGAAGTAAGTTCAAGATTGCGCAATGTAACTTCATCACGGCTAGAACATGCATTTGCAACGGGAGATTTCAAAGATGCTTCCAAACAACTAATGGTAGAACGAGCATCAACAAGCTTAGCATGCATAGTAGGACATGATTTACAAGCACCAAGCAAAGTAGGTCTAGCCTTAAGCTCATCATACTCAGTCCTAAGAGCATCTAGTTTAGCCAAAGTGGAAGCATTTTTCTCATTAAGCAACTTGATCTCATTCAACCATGCATCACACTCAAGACATTCAACATCATCAGGAGTAGTAGGAGCAAGTTTCAAAGAGTCATTCCCAAGTTTCAATTCAAGCAATTTGGACTCTATCTCTCCTACTTTCTCACTAGCATTCTCAAGTTGAGCCCTAAGATCTTTCCTCATCTTTTTGGCATCTCTTAGCACACTATCACGGTTGTCAATCAAGCCATTCAACCTAGCGATCTCGGCAAGCAAAGAGTCGGGGTCACGATTTACCTCATCCCGCGAGTCGGAGTCGCCGTCTTCCTTCTCGCTCTTCTTCTTTGCTTGAGCTATGGGCCATGCCACAAAATCCCTCAAGCGCCACACGGCTCAACCCGCCGAGGTTCCGGCTTGCACTCTTCTTGCCCTTGCGCCGCCTCTCGGCGTCTTCATCTTCGCCGCTTGAGCTTGATCGCTCGTCGCTTGAGCTTGAGTCGACGTCGCTCGCATCGGCCACCATCGCTCTTGCCTTGTTCTTCTTGTAGCCGCTCTTGCTCGGTCGCCGCTTGTCCTTGTCCTTGCTCTTGGACTTGCTGAAGTGCTTGCCCTTGGAGGGGTACTTGTCTTCACGCCTCGGGTGCGCCTTGTACTCGTTCACCTTGTACTTGTTCTCGTCCGCTTCCGGCACTCGGCGATGAAGTGACCACGCTTGCCACACTTGTAGCACGTCCCTGAGCTCCGCCTTGCATTCCTCCGACTCTCGTGTAGTCGATCAAACCTTCTTGAGAGCAAGGCCAGCTCCTCCTCGCCCAGCACATCAAACTCCTCATCTGGAATAGACATAAGAGAAGACAAGGAAAACTGTCGACAGGAAGGGTTAGATTTGCCCTTTGATCCACCCACAAGAGCAAGACTATGGTCAGTCGAGCCCTCATGCTTGGATTGCAACTTCCTGTCAACTTCAGCCGACTTGAGCTTAGAAAAGAGGTCATCCAACTCAATAGTCAAATATTGCCCAGACTCCTTGATGGCCTCAACCTTAGCACCCCAAACATTTGGGTCCAAGACATGCAAGAGCTTCAAAGCCTGATCATGCTTGGTGTAAGGAAAATCCTCAACATTAGCTTTCATGTTGTTCACGATGGCGGTGAACCTCTGAAACATCGCATCAATGTCCTCACCGGGAAGTAGAGTGAAGTTCTCATATTGCATCCGGTAAGAGACAAAGAGGCGAGCCTTCACATGGTTATCACCACCGTGAGCAACCAACAACTTCTCCCAAATTTGCCAAGAAAGATTCAAATGGAGAACACGCTCAAACTCGGGATCACACAAGCTCCTGACCAAGTGATCAACGGCTTTTGCATTAGCCTCATACTTAGCCTTAGCACCGGCATCGGTCACCATAAGAGTATGGATGTTGACCGGAATAGCATAGGTCTTGTCAAGCACAATGAAATCCAACAGCTTTCCACGAAGAAAGATCATCATACGAGCCGCCCACTTGTGGTAACCCTTGCCATCGAAGTGCGGCGGACCACCCCGCTCAACGTACGCCATCTTAGGATTCGAGACTTGTCAAAGTCGCAAAGAATCCGGAACCAAGCTCTGATACCAATTGAAGGATCGGATGGCGACTAGAGAGGGGGGAGTGAATAGGAGCCGTTAGAAATTCTTCAATAAGAACCTGGCCTATACCCTAGTCAAATCCCGGTCACACACAAGCGATGGATCGAATCACACACCAATCGCCAAGACAACGAGGTTATGGATCAACCTCCAGTCTTAGGAATGATTCCTTGAGGCACACGCGGAAGCACGAGAAAGAAAGGGAGGAATCGAACCAAGAAGCAAAGCTCACGGGCTGCGGCGGACCGTCCGGCCGGGAGGGGCGGACCGTCCACACCGGCCTCGCGGACCGTCCGGCTCGATGCCGCGGACCGTCCGCGCCAACCCCCGGCATCGTCCGGCCCTATGCCGCGGACCGTCCGATAAAGCACACGGAACCAACGGAGACGCACTCGAATAACGGACCGTCCGCGGGGAGCACGCGGACCGTCCGCCCGGCACCCGCGGACCGTCCGCCCTCTCGCCGCGGACCGTCCGAAACTTCGTCCAATCAAAACTCAAAATCGGGACGGATCGAAATGAAAGGCGAGCAAGAAAATGAAGAACACGGGACGAACACGTGCGGCGCGGACCGTCCGCCGGGAGGGCGCGGACCGTCCGCGAGGCACGGACGAACGAAAAAACGCCCGACCTCGAAAGTCAACTCCCCCAAATCATCATCGGATTTCCCAACCGGTTGAAGCCGTGAAGACAAGGGTTTGGGGACTTGAAAAGCGTCACACAAGGATGCTATAGCCCAAAAATCTTGCCTCCTAACTCCCTAAATCACCGGGAATCGCGAATCCTTTGAGCACCACCAAAAGCTAGAGCACCGAACGAAAATCCTCGAATCGAAGTGGTTTCCCGGCATTTGAGGGCACAAGATCAATCACAAAGATGCACGAGACATCTATCCATGTTTCCCTCAAAGAAATCCGGGGAGAAACCCACTCAAATCCGCGGAATCACACCGAGAACAAAGGCACGAAAACAAGCACAAAAAGACCACGAAAAACACAACTCCGAATCTTCTATACAAACCAGGAAAGATTCACAAGGTCTAGCATGCCGCCCTAGCATCCATCCCTCTCAACAAATCTCTCATGAAGCTCTCATGCTAGCCTAGAGAAAATGGAAGAAAAATAGCTACGAAAACGAGAAAATGGAGGGAGGAAATGAAACCCTAAGTCACGGAGAGAGAGAGCCACTCACACACCCTCATGGCTTATATATCGGGTCCCGCCGGAGTGGTAAATGACTCGACTACCCCTAACTTAAATACCGACGATACAACCCACGCGGGGGCATTTAGGTAATGTTTGTGGGTCTTGCCATCGGATGGCCACGCCTTTGCCGCACCCCCGCGTCCTCCCGACGCAAGCCATGCGAACCCGCCGCGTGTCCTCCGCCTCGAAGCTTCCCGACACGCCCGGATCCCGTCTCCGTCGTGTTGGGCCCTCGGACTTGGTTTTGAGGCCCAAACCAAGAAACCGTCCGCCGATGGTTTTGTGGGCAAACCACCAAACCCCGCGTGCTCAGTCCGGCCTCCCGCCAAACCACTTGACTCGACCGCCACCGTGCACCGGCTCGATTGTCCATGACTTCGTCTTGCTCGTGTCGCCACCATGTGGCCCGCACCCAGTCCCGCTGTCCACCGGGTCCCTCGAACCGAGCCTACTTGTCTCTCCATCTCCTGGAGGCCCCTCAAGGCTGAAGACCTTTCGCGCCCGTTCTTCACCTGCAACAACACGAACTAGGCCACGGCCTACACCTGCGCACTAAGCCAAGAGTCAGTCCAACACCCGTTGTCAATCACTCATCACCGAGGAGCGAGTCATCCATCGACCACCGGGACGCTCCCGGTCCTCGAAGAACACCTGGACGAACTACTCCACGCGGACAATCCGTGAGCACCCCGCGGACGGTCCGGCAAGCACGGGAACAGCAGCCCGAACCTGAAACCGAAACCACCAAAGCTCCTACTCATCCATGGATTTTCCAAACGGCTAAAGCTCTTGAGGAAAGATTTGGGGAAGATGAGAAGCGTCCCTAGGGGATGCTATGCCCCAAAACTTGGGTCCTCAAACAACCTAAAACGCCGGGAATTGAATCGCCACCGAAACAAACCAAAAACCTAGGACCCAACCGAAATCCTTCAATCGGAGGCCGAACTCGAAGTTTGGGGGATCAAGATCAAGCACAAAGATGCACGAGACAAATTCAAGCCCAAACACCTCAGAATCAAAGGAACAAGCCGCACACGAAAAACCAGTGAAAATAGCTCGAAAAGACACGAAAATCCAACGAGCTACAAATCGGGAATCGACACAACCATGAAAGCTTCCATTCACTCGGAGGTCAGATTCTTTAAAAACGGAGAAAAAATCTAACCCTAGAGAGCAAGGAAATGAGAAGCAGTCCGGATGGATGGTTTGCCTTGAAACCCTATAGCTAATATATATGAGTCCCCTCCGGGCCAGGAAAAAGACCACACTACTCCTAGCACTTAAGTTGATCATGTAGCACTCCTCTTCATCGCACGGCCACGCCGTTGCCGCAGACCGTATCCTCCCAACGCAAGCCCTGCGATCCCGCCACGCGTCCACCGGCATCGAAGCTTCTCGGCGCACCCGGATCCCGTTTCCGCCCGCCGAGCCTCCGGTCTTGGTTTTGCGGCTCAACCAAGTAACCTGACAGTTTTCTGGTGAACCGCCGCAAACCCCTTGTGCAGACTCCGGTCGTGAGCCGCTACCCTGCACCGGCTCCAGTCCACGACTTCGTCTTGCTTTTCTTGCCACCAAGCAGCCCGCACTAGACCTTGCTGGCCATCGGGTCACTCGAGTCAGGCCTACTTGTCTCTCCACTCCTCGGAGGCCCTGCAAGGCATAGACCTTTCGCGCTCACTCTTCACCTGCACCAACGCAAATCAAGCCGCAACTTTTACCTGCAATACTCGGCCAAGAGTCAGTCCACACCAGGTTGTCAATCACTCATCACAGCCAGGAGTGACCATCCACCGGTCCTCGGATGCTCTGGTCCTCAACCAAACCCGAGAAGATGAAAAACTCTGAGGACCCAGTCAGAAAAGTGCCGAATCTTGCGGGACAAGGAGCTTCATCCAATTTGGAGAGAAACTGACGATAAGGGCCCACATGCAGAAGGGGAAGGATCTAGAAGACTCAGGAACCGACACCAGGCAAAGCAGGCTGTCGGCTGGGCCGAAGTGGGCCCAGGACGGCCGGCCCAACCCATTTTAGGGCCTAGTCAACCCCCCTTTGACCAGCCGCCATTCGTACTATTTATAGCCCCGGGGCCAAGAGACACGCATCAACTCATTCGTCATCGGCCGTCGAGGAGCAGAGAAGAGAGGGACACCATCTCGGAGAGGAGAGGGTCGAGCTAGTTGACTAGGATCTTCCTAGCCGGCGTGGGAACCTTGCAAGGAAGGCCACGTCAGAGTTCCCAGAGCTAGAAGCAAGATCAAGGTAGGATCCCGGTGGTGATCTTGATTCATGTATCATGTAAAGTTGAATTATCAAGTTGCAATCCGATTTCTAGTGATCAAGTGTTTCTCCTACGTCTTTGATTTCGATCGGCTTTTCTTATCTCAAGATATATTCTCGAGATAGATCATCAAGGATGTTCTTGTAGCCGTGGTGGCTAGAGATGCATGTCTGACCTTCCGAGAGATTTCAACTTGTCCTTGGACTCGCCCTAGACTAACCCGCACGAATAGGGGTGCGTTGTGACAGAACGGTGGCTCCAAAAGGCGGGCGTTTTCAGAGTCGGACGGGAAACCATGGTTTAAAGAAGCTTTTTATGAGATTGAACTTGTTACTTCTTCTTTTGTTCAGAACTTCAACGAAGGCTTGATCCAATCTCTCTAGATTGGTTTATCTACTCCCTCTCTATCTCTTGCTACCTCCGGTCTTTCAATAGATTAGATTCATTTTCGAGATGTTCTTTGAGATTAGATGCATTAGAATCTCCTTTTGAAGATCGAAGTTTCTCCGCTTATTAGATCAACTCTTGCATCACGCATTGTTCCACGGATTCGATACCTTGGGTTCATCACTCGAGGGAAGAAGGGTTCCTTGACTACGACGGAGGATTTGTCCGCTTGCAAGTCGACTTGAACTTTAACACGAATATATACAGTCAACAAATATACAATTTATATATGTAGTTTAGAGTATTTTATTAGAAACTATGGACCAAAATCTTATTTGTGTATTTGAGTTCTTAATTGTTTTCTAATATACAATTTCATAGTTTGATACTTCTGAAGTCGACGACTACCACGTAGTCTCGAACAAGTGACTTCCCATCACCACTATCATTCTCCCACACGGCACCACCACCAACAAGCATCGTTTGTCCACAAGTTAGTACAAATATTTCAACTTTGTTTATTCAAGAAAATTTGTAGTAAATACTTGTTTATTCTAGAAAGTTTTAGAAATTGTTTATAATTCTAGTAATTCATAGAAAAAAGTTGTTGCTTATTCTAGAAATTCAAAGTAAATTCTTGTTCAATAAAGAAATTCTTAATAAATTATAGAAATTTTAGAAAATTCGTAGTAAATACTTGTTTATTCTAGAAAGTTTTAGAAATTGTTGATTATTCCAGAAAATCATAAGAAAAACTTGTTTCTTATTCTAGAAGTTCAAAGAAAATTCTTATTTAATAAAGAAATTCTTAGTAAATTCTTGTTTATTCTAGAAAGTTTTACAAATTGTTGATTATTCCAGAAATTCATAGAAAAAACTTTTTGCTTATTCTAGAAATTCATAGAAAATTCTTGTTTGATAAAGAAATTCATAGAAAATTCTTCTTTGTTATAGAAAGTTTTAGAAATTGTTGATTATTCTAAAAAATCAACATCAAAAAAACTTGTTGGTTACTGTAGAAATTCAAAAAAAAATCTTAGAAAATTCTTGTTCAATAAAGAAATTCTTATAAAATTCTTGTTCAATAAAAACATTCTTTGAAATTTCTTGTTTATTCTACAAAGTTTTTAGAAATTGTTGAAAATTACATAAATTCATAGAAAATTCATTTTTGTTCACGAAATTCATAGAAAATCATTGTTTGTTCCAGATAGATGACAACCATGACAACTTTATGGCCGACATTATTGCTAGTGGTAAAAATATGATTGCAATCTTCACTAATGAGTAGTGTAGTCTGGCGGACATGTACTTGAACATACCTCCAAATGAGGAGGATGCTGCCCTGTCGAGGACATAACAGCAATATTGCGGACAATTCTAGAAACAACGAGGAAAGTCTTGTAAAAGAAAGTATTGAATGTTCCCACGAGGTATATATATCTCATGCATTAACTTCATAGTTCTTATTTCTCTAACCTCAATTCTTAGGTACTAATTAATTAAATAACGAATCTGCAACTTGTAGGCTTCAGGCTCCACATCAAAAAAGACAAAGAGAGGGCGTACACAAGTACTCACCGGCCATGTCATGTATCATATCACAGAAGTATCAAATGATGGCCAACCATGTGCTCCAAAAAAAATCAAGAACACGTATGTGTCACAGTGCAGGGCCATTGTAAGGGACAACGTGCCCATAAGCTATAGAGAATGGAAGGAAAAAGCAAATAATCCACACGTGGTTCCAGACTCAGTGAAAAATTTGTTGTGGGATGAAATCCTAAAACACTTCACACTTCCTGAAGGTGTTGAACCAAACAACTAGAAGCGTTGGACTCTCACGAGGATGGAAACACAATTTCAGAAGTTCAAGTAGCAACTGGACAAAGCTTATATCAAAAAGAATCGAACTCGAAATTGGATTGAATATCCCAAGTTAAAAGAACACTCAACATACTTTGTGGAATACAAGAAAAGTCAAGATTTCACCAAGGCGAGTGCACGATGGAAGAAAAGTCATGGTAAAAAGGAGCATGACCATCATCTTGGTCGAGGTGGTTACACATTTGCAGTTCCCAAGTGGCGGAAGATGGAAGAAGACTTTCTCACACAAGGTACCATACCAGCGGTTGTTGATTGGCCTGAGCGAGTGAAGAATTGGTATTATGCTCATGGAGGCACAATTAACTCCGAAGATGGTACCTTGATTACCCACCCTCGTTACGAGAGGCTGCACTTGAAATATTGAAAAAATTGAAGATGTCAGAGCGGGCAGAGTGCGTGACAACTCGCCCAGGAAAATACCGTATGATCGCCTAAACTAATCCACTTTGGTCATTAAGCAATAATAAAGTATCATCCTGTCGTTAGTTGCGGGGTTGACGCCCGGTGAAATCACTTTACATAGCAAAAAGGATCGACATATATGCATCAAAACCCGCACGAAGGCGAGTCTAGAGACAACACATGATTAACATCCAAATTTACCCCGAAGGGCTTAATTATTAAAAATCGGAGTCTTTGACATGACAACAAAATTCAGAGTTTTGAAAACAGCGGAAATAAACTAAACAAATGTGAGGAAACATCACGGGAGGTTAGCCATGATGCCTTTATTCTTCGTCTTCCACCCACTCAAGCTCCCAGCCACGCGGGATCTCTCCAGGCCACACATAAACAAAGGCATTACTTGGAACAACAGATTATAGCAAGGCTGAGTATACTAATACTCAGCAAGACTTAACCGTCAGGTGATAACTACATCACCGAACTCTAGACATGAGAGGCTTTTTGGCCACTGGGTTTCTTTAGCTGAAACACAACAAAGAGTAGGTCCTTACTTCCAAGTTCTAGCACAAGTTCTAGTTGATTAGTCTTTTCTAAGTTAGCAAGCTATTGCAAGCATAAGTTGTGCAAGACAATTAATCAAGCATAAATATTCATCAACTTCCATCATTAGGGATATCATAGCCAGTAGGATAAGTAGTCTCAGATAACGTTGAGAGGCCGACAACCAGTTGATTTAAACCTTGCAAGATAGACCTAAACACATGTTAGGGTGCCCCCACGAGGACAACCACCAGGCGGTTCCCAAAAATCTTTGGTTCGGGATAAAAGGCCACAGTCTTTGGTACCGACTATCTGGCATACCCCACGAGGCACCCAGAGTAAAACGTGTACCACCAGTAGGTAGCCGTGAGACGCATCCCAAGATTAGTGATGGTAAAATCCCTTATCGCCTCAATAAGTACTAGGCTTACCGGTCCCATTCCCGACAAGTGCTTAGTACGTTCAAACACCTAACCCACGAAAGCCACTGGACCGGACCCCACATACCATGCTCTTACCACATAATCAATCCATTTAAGGAAAGCTTATGATTCCAACGTAAAAAACCTGATCTCGCGAGTGACAAGCATCACTCGACTTGTAACGGTCCTATAGCATAGCAGCTACCGACCTACATACTAGTAAAGACAAGTACCTAGGGATCATGCATCTAGGGCTTCATTTCAACTCCTGAACGTAAATGCACAATCATCTATAGATAGTTGCATAAGGGTTAAAAAACACTTGGGTTAATGCACTGGGGCTTGCCTTCGTCAGCACAGTTAGTCTGCTGGCCCTCGGTGTCCTCGCTTACTTCCACGTACTGCAGCTCCGCGTCCGCTCCTCCTTCCTCGGCTTCTGGCACGAGAGCGTAGTTACTGTCAGGGAGTTCTACACGGAATGCAATGCAAGGTTCAGGTGGAGTGAGAAGTTATTTATTTTACCCACTCTTGTTGGCCATATTCACCTAGATAAACATTCAATTACTAATTATTTTTCATCAAGGTTATTATATGTATATGAAAGGTTATTATTCTTTTAATCTTTTCAATAGTGATTGTGTGCACATCTATGCAATTAATTTTATTTAAATCCACAAAACAGCAAGGGTGAATTCACAAACCCTAAACAAGCTAGGCGACCATTTAATGGAATTAAAAGATTTCAAAGATTAATTTTTCCTAATTAAATTCTAATAAGGAGCTTATGTGCACCCTAACTTTTAATTGCACAAAACAAACATAAAAACAAGGACAAAGGTTCTTGCTGGCATTAGAGGTCCTAGACATTGCTACTGGTCCAACTTTAGTTTCTAAAAGATCCACCAATTAAAATATACTCAACTACCATTTCCTAGCTACCAAAATGGAAGAAATGCAAAATTAATTAAATAAGGTGCTCCTGCACCCTAACTCTTGACCACAACTACTCTAGGCCTAAACAAGCTCAATAAACCAGCAAGTCCATGCCAAAAGCATTTGAAACTTGAACTATGCATTTAAAGGTAATTTTAAGCACAAATCAAGATCACATATTTCTAATAGATATAAATTCATAGTAAATTCAGAAAAGTTGCATCTTGGTATAACATGAGCATAACCACAAGTTCAGCACAAAATCGTTTCAAATTTTGCTACAAAAATTAATAAGACAGAAACGACATAAATACAAAGTAATTCATATAAAAAGATCTACACAGTAACTTTGTGCAAATTTGTTCCCAGACCCTAAAAATAATATAACTAGAAACATATACAAAGTTCAGCTCCATAGCTCTTCTAGATTTTGAACTACAACAAAATGAGGTCGAACTGAATTTGAATTTTAATTCAAACATCCTTAAGTCAAAACTATGGTAATTCTTTGCAAAAGTTGTAGGCCTAGTCTCGCTGAACCCAACAAATTTGGTTTTGCATTTTTCTGAATTTTCTATGATTTTCTAGGATTTTCCTAAGTCACTGGACTAAACTGCTAGAAAACTAAGATTCAAACCCTTGCATCTATGTCCCTAGGTTCGCAACCATGCCCGCGACTTTTACAAATGTGCCCTTGCCAGCGGTGGGGAGTTCGCCGGTGGTGATATACGGCCGGGGGGGTCGACATGTTGCACAGGGGCGCGATTGGACTCACCGCGGATCAAATGGCGGTGGTGGCGCGGCCGGAGGTGCTGCCGGGGAGCGGCGGCGGCGAAGCCACGGCGGCGCTCCCACCTCGGCTCGGATTTCGACGAACTGTGGCGAAATGTGGGTGAACAAGCGGCCGTGGAAGCATCCTTAGGTCCTAGGCGAGGTGCTCGGTCGCTTGGCCGGCGGTGGGAGCAGGCGGAGAGGCGTGCTCACCGTGGCAGCGGCAATGGCGGGCGGCGGAGAGGGGTGCGTGCACGGGGAGGCTCAAGGGTTGCCTTTTTATAGGCGGGTGTGTGCACGAGGGTGAGCGGGGTGTGTCTCGGTGCCCAAGGCGGTCAGTTAAGGGGGTGGCGCGCGGAGACTGACGCGCGCAGGCGTCTCCTGTGGGGAACACGACAGGGGGGTCCGGCGGCGGGGGTCGGCGGGCGGTCACAGGGGTCTAGGGTGCGGCTTCGAGGGGATCGCTTGGGGTTGCTCGGGAACCTCATCATGGGCCTCGGGCACGCGGCCGACCGGACGGGGGCCGGACGCCGAGGACGAGGCGGCGGTACGCTGGACGCCGCGAGGTGCGACGTGCCGGCACGGGCGCGCTCTGGTACCCGATGGTCCAAATCCCATTCGAACTGCACCGGTTTGATAACTCCGAACTCTTGAAAATTGAACTATACTCAAAAACCTATAGATAGGACTATTGTAGAGTGATCAACCCTCTACACAATAGACCCTAACCTAGCTCAGATTGCTTTCGAATCGATGGAGAAAAATGGATGCCAATCTGCAGGAAAAGTCGGCCCCGATGAACAGTAGCCAACAGGTTTGACTTAAGTTTTTGAGCCATTTTCTTCCGAATTTCAAATGCCAACCTGAAGATGAAATGTACTCCTCCAATTCTGCACAACTTTCATATTGGTAGAATTTTGAGTGTTTAAATGAAATTTGGAGAACGTGGATAAAGTTCCAGAATGACATATTGACATCAAAGGGTTTGTCCCCTTTAGCTATGGTTTTGACCTATGGGACTTGTGTTGGCTTGTCTAAGGTTCTCAACGGGGTGTGTTAGGGAGGTTTTCAATGTGATGGCCAAGGTTGACAATGATTTGACCACAGTCAACTGTGTTGACCAACAATTAAGGGTATTTAAAAACCTGGGCGTCACAGAGTGAAGGTTGACAGAGAGATGGATGAGCTCACTATGGCACTCAAGAATCCAGAACACCCAGGACGTTGCAGGGGCTATGGGGTGGTACCATGGAAAATTTCCTTTAGGTGAGACATTGCCACCTATCTAAGCCGCAGAAGAAGAAGAGAGCGTGAAGAGGAGGAACGGTGGCAAGAGATAGAGAAAAGACTTAAAGAACACAGAGAAAAGGTGACGGCAGAAATTGAACAACGAGTGGTCGCCGCAGTAAATGAGATGGCCCCATCTGGAGGACTGCCTCTAGTACAAGTTCCTTCTGGTCACAAAAGCAGTTGTGCTTCCGCAGCGGTTCCCGAAGATCGAATGGCAATAGAAGGAGTTCAAGTGGATAGCCAACGGTACCCTGTGGATGACATCTATCGGTGCACCACATATGAGCTTCACAAGCCACTCGGCAACATCAAAATGAAGGTATGTGTAATTCATGCTTTTATTAGCTCAATAATTGGTGCATAAATATTACTTTGAATTTTGTGGACAGGCATTCACAATGATAGTATAATTCATGTTAATAATAACTAATTAATTTTTATTTCTCAAGTGGCAGACGGAAGTGCTTTTGCGTAGTTTCCTGGACAAACGAGCCACGACATGCCGATTCCACCTTGCTACGCCTCAGTTAGCATAGAGAAGATCTGTTAACCTGATTTTAAGGAGCTAGAGCTAGAGATCCTAGGAGGTGATGGGAAAAGACACTTAAGGATGCACTACACGGTATTATATTATGGCCAAAACGTTACATCGTCATAATCCTCGAGAATGATGGATCTCCGAGAGACCCCTTGGAGTCAGGACCGTCATCGTCACTGCCTACTCGCGAGCCTCTACAATCGTCTCCGGGGCCGTCATCGTCAGTACCTACTCGCGAGCCTCTACAATCACCTCCGGGGCCATCATCGTCACTACCTGCTCGCTCACCTTCTCCGCAAGAACCATATGACAATTTGGGAGAAGCGAGCTCCAGCGATCACGATGATGGCATCCCTCCCAATTCCCCTCAGCAACCATCGGCCGCAGAGCCACAAAGGTCTCGAGTGCAATCTTTCAAGTCGGTGCAACCACCAAAGATAAAATGAAAACGACAGCAAAGAAAAAGCCCGAGCCAAAGAAGACAGATCAAGAAACAGATGTGACTGCAGATAAAGAAGTCAAGGACTTCTTTGCAAATTGGAAGGCAAAAAAACAGGAAGAGCTGGAGGACAAAAAAATGAAGGTTGTAAGGAGAGACTCAAGGCTTTCATGGACAGGAAGGAAACAATAAGGAGAAGGAAACCACCGTTGAAAATGGACTATGAGCATTCGGTGGACAAGTCTTATGTTAAGAAGAGACAACGAGGGTCGCAGAATAGTTACATCGAGCAAATAACTATGTCGACGTTCGGGACCGCCACCAACAAGAACAAGGAGATACCTATGTCAACGTCGGGGCCCGCCACAAACAAGAACAAGGAGATACCTGCGTCGACGTCAGGGACTGCCACAAACATCGAGAAAATGCCTACATCCACGACCGATCGGACTAACTTGTTTGCGGGCCTCAGGGCAGAAGCACAAAAAGTAATTGACAACATGTCTGTTGATGAACTGGCTCATATCATTTACTTTTATGAACAAACAAAGATGCCTATTGTTGGTATTCTCGGCCTTGGTGGATAAAAATTACGAACCTAGATGGCGCTTTGAGCTAGGACAACCTCTAGTGAAGCCAGAATTTGTCAACAAACTCCCAACTAAGATGCGCAGATTTCATGACTGGTACTTGAAAAAAGTCAGCTGAGGGCCTGGAGATGTTTGCTATACTCGTGAGACATGGAGATTTTCCCATTCAAAATGAGAAGGTGGTCTGGCTTCGATTCATTGATATCTATGAAACATCTGGAAGTTGTGAATACTGATCTTATGATGGACTGGTGTCTGAAAGTGACATATTTTCATATGTCTATTAATAAATTTATTACATTTGTCGATCCACTAATTAGCATTTAGCTTTCCTCTTGTGTAGCCTGCAACTTACTGAGATGCGAAGGAAGGGTTATTCAAGAATTGATTTCATGGACCATCAAAAGTTAACGAGGATGAGATCCAGAACCAACCAAAAACAACAATCGATGCCATTTATAGACACTTAGATGAGTTTCATTACAAGAACCTTATACTACTGCCTTACAACTTCAGGTAAGTACGATTGTCATCTAATTATCCTTGTTAATTCTATTTAGTCAATTCTAATCTCCATGTGCATGCATACAGATTCCACTGGATTTTACTCATAATCAGTATCGACAATAGCAACATCAATGTGTATGATTTATTGAGAAAAGATACCTCAGAATACCAAGACCTTCAAGATGTATTTCACAAGTAATAATTCTATCTATGACATTTTCTTTAATGCAATATATGTATTTAGCTTTTGTACTAACATATTGTATCTTTTATTATTTTGCCTCGGAGCTTGGACCGTGTTCATTGCAAATCACCGAGGACAATTTCGAGAAAAAATTAGATGGGTGTATGATTTTCCGGTACATATACACAAATAACAACTTCAGATTTAGAATATTTAAAATGTATAACATTAGAATTTAATAATCTGTTCTTCTCTCCACCTTAGTGTTTAAAACAAGAATAAGGAAATAATTTATGCGCGTACTACGTTTGTGAGCACATACACCATTACAGCGGCAACGCGGATGATGATAGTGTAAGTAAATGAACCTATTAATAATACATCATTTTTATCTTTTTTTATATTTAATCGCTTGGTGTATTATCTCAATCTATTGTAAAAAGGGACGCATTGGTTGAGAAGCTCTCATGGGACGTGGACGTCGTCTGCGGCCCGGGGGAGCCGCGGCACCGACGCTCGCTGCAGACTGGGAGCGGCTTCCGGCGAGCTGCGGCCAGCGAGGGCAGCCTCCCCGGCGACCTGCTTCCGCGGGAGCGGCCTACCCTGGTGAGCTGCCGCGGAAGCGACCTCTCCCTGCGAGCCACGGCGCGTAGGTTGGCTCCCCGACGAGCAGCAGCGCGGAGCTGATTTCTACCGGCGAGCAGTAGCGCGAAGCCCTCACCGGCGAGCGGAGGTGGCCCAGGCGAGTTGCCGCCGTCACCGTTTTTTTTTTGCATTTTTTGTTTTTCGTAATTTTTTTCCTCCAAAACTTGATGTGCCCCCACGCCGAGCTCGAAGCCCCGTGGGGTCTCGACGAGGAGCAGAGCCCGTCATGCGCTGGGGAGGGCAGGGCGAGTGTGGCGCAGGGAGAGCAGAGGGAGGCAGGGAGGCTTGCCATCGCCGCCTGAATCAGCGCGTCGTGCCTCCGGTCAACACAGCCGCGTCTCTCGTCGATTCCCCGTGCGTGCAGTGCGGCTCTCGTCGATTCCCCGTGCGTGTGTAGTGCGGTCAAGCTCTAGCAGATGTAAGCATCTGCTTAACTTCAGCGATTGCTGCATCAATGCAATTGCTACCTGCGAGTCAGAGTAGAGAGGGTGCGTGGGAAACTGGAACATGGCTGTTGGGTCCTGCTTAGCGTGGAAAGTACACAGGATGTTGGAGTTTCATTTTTAATTTTAATGTGGATATGAGATATAAATTACTGCCATGCTACCCTATTGTTTCAATGGAGTGATTTGTGAATTTTACAATCCCGTATTTAACATGAGAGGCACTTCAAAGTGCTGAATACTACAATTAAAAAGTACTGATTGCAACAAGAGTACTGATCAATTACGACTCATCAGGCCCTGCAATTGCAACTAGGGGAATAAGTACAGTAGAAAAGTATGGAGACGTCACAACTTGCAACTAGGGCAATAATCCAGTTATAATTAGATAAATTGCAACTAGGAAAATAATATACAACACTACAAAGCCATACCACTACAACAAAAACCCAGTGTTGCCACACATAACTTGCAACGGATTCAATATGTGTTGCTGGCCAACCCACCCACGATGGCGCCCCCTACGCCCCCACGACTATAACCTCCCTCTTCAGCTCGTCTCCTACGGCCCTTCCCTTCTATCGACTAGAAACGAACAGTTCCCCATCTGCTATCAAGCCTTCTTCCCCCTTCTCGATTTCGATCGGCAGGGGCGTCACCGCCGCGGCGTACCCGTCGGTACAATCCATCTAGTAGAAGCCCCATCTACCAACTCCTCCTAGTTCCCTCCTCCGTTAAAGACGATTCCGAGGATCCGGAAGGAATGCATTGATGGGATCTGGAACTGCTGCCCTCAAGGAGTGCTCTCTGCCGTCACACAAGCACAGTCCCGTTCCAATCCTCAAGCATCTCCTGGTGGTGTGCGCCAGCAGGGTGATGCAGGTCCCCACCATTCTGCAACTGATCGAGGTATGGCTTCATCTCCTACTACTCTTTGCCATGTTAGCAGATCCGTGAATGGATAGGTACATCATTTGTGCGCAGTGATTTGTTTGTCAGGTATATTTTTTGTTGTGCACCATTGAACTTGCTGAACGAATCTGACAGGCTTCTGTTACAGTTCGGAAAAGGCACCTTATGATATTCCTGGATTAGCATTGCCAAGGTACTCGATTTAATGTCAGTAAAAGTAAGGTAAATTTGTATAATAGTGTCTTCCTATTCATATTTTTATGTGAATCACCACAGCTAAATGTTCATTATACCAGATCCTAGATTCAGGTCATATAAACTACAGATATGCTGTTGATCCATACATTTGGACTATATTTTGTAACCAACCCACCACGTGTTTGATAAAATGCATTTTATGATATAAAGTTTATTATCTCGTGGATCCATGCATTTGGACTATATTTTGTAATCAACCCACCACGTGTTTGATAAAATGCATCTCATGATATAAAGTTTATTATCCACTAATAGTCTCTGTACCATATAGTCGAGATGATTAAAATTGATATCTTATCTTGCAATACATCTAAAATCTGCGATCGGGACGAAATTTGCATGAGTTTCCTTGGTCGAACTCACCGAAATTTTTATAGATATCAAATTTCAAGTGTTTCTAAGAGATAGAGCTACCACTATGATATAGTAGTTTCGATTGACATAATAATTCCAATCTTTTTTAGTAGTAATAACCGCACTAATTTTCTATCTTATTTTTGTTGTCCAATCGGATGGTCGTACACTTTCCGCATATGTTCTCCAAACTCGAGTAACCAAGGAACTTTGCTATAACCTCGATGTCATATTCTATGAATATGCCGGTATATGTGAATATCACTCATGATTTTAGTATAGTATAATTGTTCACAAGCATAGCCACCTTTGTCTTCCTGTAGTGAGGATTTAGTCCTAATTTAGTTCGGTTTCTTTATGTTAGGATTGTTGCGGAGTTCTAAGGATTTGGTTGAAGTTTTTTCGCAAGAGCCGTTTGAAGACAAGTATATTTGTTGGTATGCTCTCTCACCGCATATAAACACTCGTCCGTATGGTCAATTTGCTTTACGGAATGACTTAGTTTATGAATTGTAAAGTATAACCCGACTC
The DNA here is from genome assembly GCA_947561735.1 of Cenchrus americanus. Classification (NCBI taxonomy): domain Eukaryota; kingdom Viridiplantae; phylum Streptophyta; class Magnoliopsida; order Poales; family Poaceae; genus Cenchrus; species Cenchrus americanus. The sequence continues at coordinate 261,003,621 of OX387241.1, read as the reverse complement.
TTTTTTGTTGCTTGATGAGGTAATGGATATATTCTAGCATTTCCTCTTGTATGATATGCATTGGACATATGCCACACCATTTTCCCTTCATTACTGCCGACCACCTCCATAATTTTTCTATGCACATTAATCGGCTCCGTATTGTTGTTTTTAAACGGTCGACATATGTGCTTGCATCCGATATAATTTTTAAGTTTTTTTGTTGATAGATCAAATTTGTAAAATGAGCAACCTGCAACTAACATGTTTTAGTTTTCCATAGCACATATAAAAGTACAAATATTTTCTTGCGGGACAAATAAAGATGCTCTAGATGTTGAGACGATTGCAAGATGAAGTACATGATATTTTACTTTAGCAGGACAAATAAAGATGCTCCGGATGTTGACATGATTGCAAGATGAAGTACATGTTCTCACAAGAAAAGCTTATCACATTAGATGCCATGGCACTTTCGTTTGGATCTAGTACAATTGTATTAACCGAATCGGTTGTAAACAATCACATTGTATCATTTCATCACCCTTGTACGAATAATTTATTCAATGGAGATATATAGTTTCTTCACCTTTATCTTGGTGCTTATGGTTATTGTTGATGGATGAAAAAGATGCATATAATTACTTGACGAGTAATTGGTCCAGTGGACATTGAAAAGGCAGAATATGAAATGGCAAAAATATCTAGGCATGTTGAATGAATATTAGGATTGCAACACATGTATGTGTTGTTGACCCCAAGATATATGCGTTGCGGTCTTGCAACACTTATACACACCACTTACCAACGCATATGTATGTGTAGCTATAGACCCTAGCAACACCACTACTAGCAACGGATACAACATGCGTTGGTATAGACCTTAGCAACACATATTTGGACTTTTAGCAACGCATATATGCGTTGCAAGAGGGGGTGTTCATTTGTAGTGTACATACAACACCATAATTGCCATTGGGATTATAATTCTGTTCTATAGTACTAGAAAGAGCATACACATCACAAATTGCAACTTGAGCACTAATCTAGTTACGAGTTACAGGTAGAACAATAACAATTGGTTGAGATCTCCACTAATTGCAACTGGTCGAGCACTTATCTATGTTTTCGTTGCTCTCCACTGTCTGCCTCCTGTGTCACAAGAGACCCTCCTATTACTGGGATTGTCATTTGAGCACTAATCATGTTACACCCAGAGTAATAATAATGAGCATTCACAATAGATACACTTGCAAACCGTTAGGATCCTCAAATTACAAGTAGGATAATAACCTAGCTACATTTACAAATAGGAAGGCATGCACACCATATGACAATTGCAAGTGGTGCACTAATCAATTTACAACAAGACCAAGTGCAACTCTTTGGGTTCCTCAATTTCAACTTGGACAGTAACTGAGTTACAAGTACACTCGGAAGGCGTGCACCATGCATGATCGCCTAGTGCTCCAATGTTCCACTGCACCTACCGCACCAAAATGGATCAGAGATGAGTGTCGTGAATACAATTGGTCAGACAATGGAGTAAAAAAAATCTGTTACTATACCGTTGGAAACAATTTGCAACTAAGTCAGTAGATCAATTACAACTAAGATAATAGTAGAGTTGCAATTTTTAGGGATCTTTTGGGGTGGAAAATGAGGTAGAAAACTGAACCAATTGCAACTTGGTGTACTTAGCCAATTACAACATAGCCTATACACAAATTACTACTGGCGGGGTGCATATGTTATGTTGCAACATGACAAAAAGGTATGTTTTTGTTAACCTTCTGATTAAAGTGAAACGAATTGGCACCGATAATAGCGGAAGGGACTAACCATTAGGAATATGGATGGGAATGGGCTAGCCAGAACTGTCCACCGATTGCAACAAGAAAAAATATGGTAGAAACTAGAACCAATTGCAACCTGTTGCATGAGCCAGTTGCAACAGAAACTTAAAACAAATAACTACTGATAATGGGGCAGATAAGCTGCAACACAAGAAAAAAGATCTTGGGATCCCTGTCCTGGTCCTTGGATATATTAAGGGGAAAATTGGATCCATAGCACCCAAAGAACCACCTTATAGCATTAAAAAGATTTTGGTTCATATATTTAAATTGATGCTTGTGTGAAGGGGATAAAGGATGAATGGGCATGAACGCGCAAGCTGCAGGGCGCTGACAGTGGCGGAAGGAGAAGCAAGGTCTAAAGCAAAACTAAAATAGAAGCAGCAAGAAAAGGAGTCAATCTTGCAAGCAGGATGCAAGATGTACTCATGGTTAGGGAGTGGTACCAAACTACCAGCAAAATGCAGGGGCGAATCAACTGACACATCATGAGGAGGATCCGCTCGCACATCCTCGTGGGGAGCTGTCGGGGACAGCCATAAGGGTCCCTTAATAACCAGCGGAAACCCGCTTAAAACTCATAAAAAATACAAAATGCGAACTAACTCACGAGCCTAAAAACGCACGCACTAAACGTTCACAGCCCTGGTGGCCCCCGCGGCCCGCCAGAGCGGCACAGCAAGACGCCCTCTCGGGCAAGTTCCGCCTCACTTGAGGGCTGAACGCCCCCTCAGGCGGGGTCCGCCTCGCTCAAGGGCTGAATGCCGTGTGAGGTCCGCCTCGCTCGAGGGCCCCTACATGCACGCGACGCCCCCGTTCCTGCTCGCACGTCCGAGCATTTAATGCTCTGACACCGCAAGACCGCACCAGGACCCTGACATGCCTGGGAATCAAGCCTCGGCGCTGTTCCACCCACTCCCTGGAGAAGTCCGTCCCCACCACTATACAACATTGTGCGGAGAGGCCAGTGTCAACCTCGTGACACAGTGCCGCCTACTTTCGTACGGCTAACACGTCGAGCCCTCTAAGGGGGGCCAGCGGAACCGTCCAATGGCGGCGAATGCTTTTTCTATAACTACACAGGACTGCACCGTGACGTCAAGCCGGCGGGGACGGTCTTCTCCGTCGCTGTCAGCCCTGTGCAACCATTCCCGCCACTGCAGCGCCACGCCGGGTACTGCGACGACATCCCCGACACTGTTGGAGCGCACGGGGACAGGACGTCGCCACGCCCGCCACTGTACCCCGTACTGACCCCCGTTGACAGCACTCTTGAACTGGCCCACGGACGGCGGCCGGACGGCCAACCTCTATGCCACTACCCTCGAAGTCGCTCTTGTACGGGCACAGGACTCGCCACGACGCCCCAACAGGAGCGAGATTCGCCAGGACGGTCGTCAACTCCACGGCACTGCTCGCCACGCCTCCACACGTCGGAGAATAGTGCGACACACCTGTAAACTGCTCCCTCCTTGGCCTATAAAAGGAGGGGCAGTCCCCCAGCCGCAGGGGGGACGACGGATAGCGATCACACGCACGCTTTCCGCCTTCACCACGATATTGGCACTTGCATCAATCAATACCTCTGGAACTTGGAGGCTCGGCCTCCTCTCCCGCCACGCTTGTAGCCCCCCTCTACGAGCACCACAGTGCAACGCAATATAGTGCCCCGAGCACACTGCTACTGGACGTATGGCCCCCGGCCGGAACCAGGATAAAAATCAGTGTCACTAGTTGCTTAGCACCGGCCCATCGAGAGGTTGATCTCAGCGCTCATTACTAGTTACTGTCGGGACTACTTTCTGCACCGACAGTTGGCGCGCTAGGTAGGGGGACGCGCGCTGAAGATCAGCTCCCACCAGCCCTCTCGATGGTGATTCGCACCGAGTACCGCGGCCAGAGGTATTCCATGGGCAGCTCGGACCCCCTCCCAGCCGGGTTCGAAATCGGTTCGGGAGCACTCGAACTTTCGGGCCACCGGGAACGGCTACCTCATGTGCATCACCAACCGCGACGAACTTCGTGCGCGGCGGCCGCCGGGCCGGACACGGTCCCCCGTCGCAACCGCGCTAACGCCCCCGGCGTCCGCCTGGGTGGACGCGCGGGCCCTCCAACACCTCGACACCGTCGACGCTCCGTCGGCGCTCTCGGCGAGGGCGCGAACGGTGCGGCGACGGACTACACGCGGCGCCTTGCAGCGCGACGCGATCACCGGCGAGACGGCAACCGCTCCGACGGGGGAACACGCGGTTTCAGGACTGCGGTTCCCCCTCGGTCTACGCGGCGCCACGACGACATATGTTGCCTCTGCCAATAGAGATTCAGCGGCGCACAGAGGTCGTCCTAGCCGTCATGTCCCGGCGGTCAGGAACCTCAGCGCCCCTGCCGACGACGAGTCGTCCCACGGCTCTGCCGGCGAGCTGCCACCCACCACCTCACACGGGTACGGGGAGTGGGACTTCTCCGGCGTGCCGGACCCAGTGATGTTCCGACGGTTCCTTGACGCCACGAACTACTGGTTCGGCTACTCCGACAACTCCAGCGCCGGGAGCTACGACCTCGCGCGGGAGTGCTTCATCGTGCTCGCCAACGACCAAGCGAACGCTGCGAACGTGGCAGAAGCCGGCGACGGAGAGGTTCCCCCCGGCCCAGGAACTGGACCGCACCAGGGTGCGGGGCCAAGCGCGCCTCCACCCTCGCCGGTGAGGGGGGCTGACATCAACGTGCAACTGGCTCAAGCGCGCAAGATCGAAGCCAAGCTTGCGTAGGAATACCGTGCGGTGCGGCTACTTCGCGCCTCCATCGCCAGTGAAGCTTCCGGGCGCGGCGAGCGCGCGCGCGAACTAGGCAAACAAGCCCGCGAGTGCATCAACGTCGACTTCGACGTCGACAACCCAAACGGGCCCCCGCGAGCGAGCCAAAAGCTCGTAGCTGCCGCGACACTACTGTGGGCCATGCCTGCTCCCTCAATGCCCGAGGCGCGGAACCTGCACCGCGAGGCGTAGGCGCTCATCGAGCAAGAGGCCGTGCAGTAGGCCGAGAGCTCGGCGTCCCGCAGGTGCCAAAAGGGGAGCGCGGGGGACGACGAGGGCGCGTAGGGCCCCGAGGGCGTCGCACACGCGGGCGGCACGGCGGGGCGGCCCGCCACCCAGGGCGCACGTCGGTCAAGGAGCGGATCCTTGACATGCGCGGGCATGCCCAAGATGGTGACGCCAGCAATGTCATCAACGCCCGGCGGACGGGCAACGTAGAGTCGCGGGCAACGACAGGCTACCACTCACGACAAGGTGGGCGCTATGACAGCCGAGAGGACCGCTCGCCGACGCCGGAGCCCCCGAGAACCCGTGTGTTCAGCCGGGAGATCCGCACGATAAGTTTTCCTCAACGCTTCCGCCAGCCTACGTCTATCGACAAGTACACGGGGGAGACGGACCCCCGTGTGTGGCTCAACGACTACCGCTTGGCATGTCAGCTGGGCAGAGCCACCACCAACAAGGTCATCATCCGCAACCTGCCATTGCACCTCGTCGACTCGGCGCGGACGTGGCTTGAGCATCTGCCGACCAGCTAGATACACAGCTGGGACGATCTGGTCCGCACCTTCATGGGGAACTTCCAGGGCATGTACGTGTGCCGTGGAAACTCCTGGGATCTGCGCGCGTGCACTTAGAAACCCGGCGAGTCGCTCCGAGACTTCATACGGCGCTTCTCCAAGCGCTGCACGGAGCTCCCGAGCGTGGCCCTGTCCGAGATCGTGCACGTGTTCCTCGAGGGCACGACCTGCCGAGACCTCGTGCGTGAGCTCGGGCGCAGCCCGCTCGTTGACTCCAACGAGCTATTCAACATCGCCACCAACTTCACCTCCGGCGAAGAGGCGGTGGGGGCCATCTTCGACGGGAAGAAAGGGAAGCGCGTGGACGACGCGCCCGCAGAGGGCAGCGGGTCCAAGGAGCCCCAGCAGAAGCACAAGTGGGGCAAGAAAGGCAAGAAGCTGCGTCGCGAGGCGCGCGCGCAGGGGTGCGACAACGACGGGAACGAGGCCCTCGCTGTCGACCCAGCTCGAAGGGGCCCTCGAGCAGCCCCTCGAGGCCCCGGTGTGTTTGACGACATGCTGAAGAAGCCCTGTCCATACCACAAGACACCTGTCAACCACACCCTCGAGCAGTGCGACCTGCTCAAGAGGTACTACAGCCGCGCTGTCGCGAAGGATGGCAAGGCTAAGAAGGATGGGGGTGACAGCGAGGCCGGCGGCTTCCCCACGGTGGAAAACGTCTTCCTCATCTTCGGGGGGCCGACCGTGGACATGTCCAACAGCCAGCGCAAGCGGGAGCGACACGAGGTCCTCGCCGCAGAGAAGGCTCTCCCCTCCTTCCTCGACTAGTCGGAGGACGCCATCACCTTCAGCCGCGAGGATCACCCAAACCGCATCCCTAATCCAGGCCAGTACCCGCTGGTGGTCGACCTAGTCATCGGGAACACCCGGTTCTCCATGGTGCTGATGGGCAGAGGCAGCAGCCTCAACATCCTCTACACGCACGCCCTACGCTTATTGGGGATCGGGTTGGACCAGCTGCGGCCCAGCACGACGCCGTTCCATGGCATCACGCCGGGCAAGCGCGTCCAACCCCTCGGGCAGATCGACTTGCCCGTCTGGTTTGGCACGCCAGACAATTTCTGCAAGGAGACTCTCACCTTAGAGGTGGTGGGGTTCAGGGGCGCGTACCACGCCATTCTCGGGTGGCCGTGCTACGCCAAGTTCATGGTGGTCCCGAACTACACCTACCTCAAGATGAAGATGCCAGGACCCAAAGGCGTCATCACCGTGGGCTCGTCGATCGAGCTCGCGTTCGACTGCGACGTCAAGTGCGTGGAACACGCTGAGGCGCTAGCGCTGGATGAAGCGCTCGTGGCGAATCTGGAGAAGTTGGTCAACGAGGACCTGAACTCCACTGCCAAGCACGCCGGCAGCTTCGAGGCTGCTGAGCAAACCAAAGAGGTGTCCCTCGACTCTGCTGCCCCCAAGGGCAAGGCGTTGAGGGTTAGTTCCACCCTCGACCCGAAATAGGAAGTGGTGCTCGTCGACTTCCTCCGCGCCAACGCCTACATCTTTGCGTGGAGCCCCTCGGATATGCCAGGCATCCCGAGGGAGGTTGCCGAGCACTCCCCTGATATCCTACCTCACTCCCGCGCCGTGCAACAACGGCTGTGCCGCTTTGACGAAGAGTGGTGCCGGGCGATCGGAGTGGAGCTGCGGAAGCTCCTCGAGGACGGGTTCATCAAGGAGGTGTTCCACCCCATGTGGCTAGCTAACCCTATTTCAGTTAAGAAGAATGGGAAATGGCGGATGTGTGTAGACTATACTAGTTTGAATAAAGCATGTCCTAAAGTTCCTTTTCCTTTGCCACGAATCGATCAGATCGTTGACTCGACTGCGGGGTGTGAGCTCTTATGCTTCCTTGATGCCTATTCCGGGTACCACCAAATAAAAATGAAGGAGTCCGACCAGCTCGAGACTTAGTTCATCACGCCGTTCGGGATGTATTGCTACGTGATGATGCCGTTTGGCCTCCGAAATGCGGAAGCTACTTACCAGCGATGTATGCAGCATGTCTTCGGGGACCACATCAGGCGAACCGTTGAGGCGTACGTAGATGATATAGTCGTGAAAACCAAGAAGGCGAACGACCTGGTTGACGACCTCCACATCGCGTTTGGCTGCCTGCGGGCCAACGGGGTGAAATTGAACCCCGAAAAATGTGTCTTCGGCGTGCCGCGAGGCATGCTATTTTGATACATTGTCTCCCAGCGAGGCATCGAGGCCAACCCCGAGAAGGTTGCCACCCTCGAACGAATGGGTCCGATTCGAGACCTGAAGGGGGTCCAGAAGGTGTTGGGGTGCCTTGCCGCCTTGAGCCGCTTTATTTCACGGCTCGGCGAGAAGGGCTTACCCCTCTACCGGCTCCTGAAGAAACACGAGCGCTTCTCCTGGACCGTCGAGGCCCAGGAGGCGCTTGACAAGCTGATGGCGACGCTCGCCCACGCTCCGATTTTGACGCCGCCTCAGGACAGTGGGCCTTTGTACCTCTACGTCGCTGCGACCACTCAGGTGGTCAGTGCCGCCATCGTGGTGGAACGTATAGAGGAAGGGCACGCCTTACCAGTCCAACGGCCGGTCTACTACGTTAGCGAGGTGATGTCCGAAACCAAGGCGTGCTATCCGCAGATCCAGAAGCTGCTCTACGCAGTGGTCCTCGCACGGCGCAAGCTCCGCCACTACTTCGAGGCTCACCCGATCACAGTGGTCTCCTCCTTTCCGTTGGGAGAAATCATCCGGAACTTAGATGCAGCAGGCAGGATCGCCAAGTGGTCGGTGGAGTTGATGGGCAAAACGCCCGCCTACGTGCCGCGCAAAGCGATAAAATCCCAGATCTTGGTGGATTTCGTCGCCGAATGGACATACACGCAGTTGCCGCCGCCGCAAATCCAAGCTGAAAGCTGAACCCTCTACTTCGACGGGTCTGTGATGAAAACAAGGGCGGGCACGGGCCTACTCTTCATCTCAACCCTCGGGGAGCACATGAGGTATGCGGTGCGCCTGCACTTCCCCGCGTCGAACAACATGGCAGAATACGAGGCCCTCCTCTGCGGCCTCAGAATCGCCATCGAGATGGGCATCAAGCGCCTCGACGTGAGGGGAGACTCGCAGCTCGTGATTGACCAGGTCATGAAGAACGCGAGCTGTCACGACGACAAGATGGAGGGGTACTGCAAAGCCGTGCGGGCCCTCAAAGAGAAGTTCTACGGCATAGAGCTCAACCATGTGCCCCGCCGGTACAACGAGGAGGTGGATGAGCTCGCCAAAATCACGTTAGGGCGAATCACTGTTCCCCCGAACGTTTTTGCGCGGGACATCACCAAGCTGCCCGTCAACCTCGAGCCAAACCCCTCGAGCCATGAGGAATCATCAGGGGCTCCCTCGAGTCCAACAGGCGCGGAGCCCATGGACGAGGACCCCTCGAACGAGGCGTATGTGCTCTCCCTGCTCGAGGGATATGGCGCCGACGAGGCCGAGGCCATGGATGCGTAGCCGGTCCCCAGCGCGGGGGACTGGCGAGACAAATACATCGCCTGGATGGATCGATGGGAGCTACCCTCGGACCGATCCGAAGCCAGACGCATTTCCAGGATGGCCAAGTCGTTCACCCTCGTCGACGGCGAGCTGTACAAGTGCGCCGCGTCAGGCGTCCTGCAGCGACGCGTACCTATCCCTCAGGGGCGCGAGCTCCTTCGAGATATTCACACGGGCGTTTGCGGCCACCACGCGGCGCCGCTGCACCCTCGTGGGCAACGAGTTTCGCCAGGGCTTCTACTGGCCCACGGCGATCGCAGATGACAGTGAGATCGTGTGCACCTGCGAAGGGTGCCAGTTCTACGCCCGCAAGACCAATCTCCCTGCACACGTCCTCCAAACCATCCCCGTCACGTGGCCTTTCGTCATGTGGGGGCTGGACATCCTCGGGCCCTTGCGAAAAGCGCCCGGGGGCTACACCCACCTACTGGTCTCCATCGACAAATTTTTCAAATGGGTTGAGGTGCGCCCAATCACGAATCTCAGGGCGGAGCAGGCCGTAACGTTCTTCACCGACATCATCTACCGGTTTGGAGTGCCCAACTCCATCATCACCGACAACAGGTCCCATTTCACAGGCAAGAAGTTCCTGGAGTTCTGCGACAAGTTCCACATCCGCGTTGGTTGGGCGGCCGTAGCACACCCACAAACCAATGGTCAGGTGGAGCGTGCCAACGGCATGATCCTGCAGGTTCTGAAGCCCAGGATCTTCGACAGACTGAATAAGTGAAGGACCGATGCGGCGAACCAGAGAGGGAGGGGTGAATGGGAGCCGATAAAAATTCCTCTCGAGGAGATGGAAACTCCAGCAAGATGAACACGGCTTCCAACACACATCTCCGACTCACTACCCAAGTTGGCCAAGCCCACGTAGCCACTGGAGTGCCACTGGACCTAGGAACCAACACACAACCTTCCGACCCGAGAACGCAGCGGAACACCAAACCTCGAGTCTACAAACCAACACCGGTCAGACCGGTAAGCACCACCGGTCAGACCGGTCCCTGCTGTCGAGAGTTGGCAACTTCCACTAAGTGGCTTCACACCGGTCAGGCCGGTGTAACACACCGGTCAGACCGGTCCAAGCCTGAAAGCCCCCAAATCACCAAACATGCCTACCTACCTCCAAACTGACCCAAACTCGAAACAGCTGCAACGCAGGACAACAGCGAACACACCCAGACATTCACCCGAGCAAAAACCCACCGAGGGTTGCACCGGTCAGACTGGTGTAGCCTGGGCAGCTCGAGATGAACAACACCCGCGGGTCAACTCTCCCAAATCCAAATCTCGATCTCCTGAATCGCTCCACGGACTTGAACAAGGCTTTGGGGATAATAGGAGCACCTCAAGAGGAGTCCATAGCCAAGTTTAATCCCACAAAAACTTGTCCAAAAAGGAGGAATCGAAGAAATCCCGCCAAGAACACCTCTAACCCTAGAACTCAAAAAACCCCAAAATCGAGCCCCTTTACTCACGGATTTGGGAGGGGAATCATAGCCCAATGAACCACAAAGGGTTCCCACAAATTTCCCCCATCAAATCCCCAAGAGAAAGGTCCCGAGAGCAACCCAAGAAAAACACCAAGAAAGGGCTCCGAAAATCACCACCAAGAACAACCAGGAACAACACAACAAGGCCTTGAGGAACCACGCCGAATCATCTATACATGCCACAAAGGTTCATACAAGGTCTAGCTTGCCGCCCGATCATCCAACCCTCTCACAAGATCTCACCATGAAGCTCTCAAGCTAGTCCTATGGAAATCCTAAGAAAAATAGGAAGGGAAAAAAGGAAAGCAAATGAACTAGGGTTCCAGGGCTTGGCTGCCATCCTCTCACCTCATGGGTTATATGGAGGCAACCGAAAGTCTAAAATACCCTTCTCTAACAACTACGGATACAAGCCCTTCAAGGGCGGTTTTGGAAGACTTGAAGCTTTCTCCATCGGACGGATGCCCGGCGACCGCAACCTGCTTAGCCTCGACGCAAGCCTTGCTATCCCGACGCGTGTCCTCCGCCTCGAAGATTCCGGACTGCATCGTCGCACACCGGTCAGACCAGTGCTCCTCACTGGTTAGACCCGGTACCCACCGGCCGGGCGGGTCGGACCCACCGGTCGAGGACCGGTCTAGCGGCTGCTGCGGCCTCCGTCTTCGATTCTTCTATCTTGGCTTTGTGGATCAACCAAGGAACCCAGTGGTTTTCTGGTGAACCACCGGAAACCCCGCGAACTCGGTGTAGCCTCCACCAATCGCCACTCATGACTCGTCTCCCAAGTAGTCCCGGCTCGACCTTGGTTTTGAGGCTCAACCAAGAAACCATCCACAACCTCATCTTGCTTTTCATGCCACCATGCAGCCCGCACTTGACCCCGCTGGTCACCGGGTCCCTCGAACAAAGCCTACTTGTCTTCTCCACACCTGGAGGCCTCACCGGCGACGACCTTTCGCGCTTGTTCTTCACCTGCACCAACACCAGTCAAGCCGCAACCTGCACCTGCAATACTTAGCCAAGAATCAGTCCACACAACGTTGTCAATCACTCATCACACAAGGAAGCGACCATCCACCGGTCCTCGAACCACACAAGGTCCCCAATCTCCCCCTTGATGAGTGCATTGACAACACCCACACGAAAGTAACAAGAGAGAAAAGAAAAATAAAATAAACGAACAAAAAGAAACTCCAACAAGCGATCGAAAGCCAAACAAAGGCAAAGAGCAAGATCACTTGAAGAAGACAAGTCTCGGACCCCTTAGGCAAGGGCAACGGCTCGACACATCCGAGACAAAACAAAGCTCAAACAAAGAGCGCAAACCACCAAAGCAAAGCTCGAACAACCACAAAGAGCTCCCCCTGCACACATGCAAGCTCCCCCTGAACCAATGCACCTTCCCCTGGACAAATGCATGCAAACCAGCTGAAAACAGGGAAGCTGCAGCAACTTCAGCTCACACCGGTCAGACCAGTCATCACCACCGGTCAGACCGGTGCCCAACATGTGCACAGGACCAACACTCTGACCGGTCAGACCGGTGACCACGACCGGTCAGACCGGTGCACAACAAAGCCCAGAAATGGCTCGAAACCACCTGAAAACCTTCTAAATGCATCCAGCAAGCCATTTCAAGCTCAAACTTCTCCCCCTTGTTGGCAATGCATGAATCAAGCCAAAAATACAAAACTTTCAACCTAGAGCTTCTCAAATAGACAAAATTCAACATAGGATGCTACACATGTCCAAATAAGCAAGTTAGATACTCTATAGCTTCGTATCGACATCAACTACATGATTATCAAGTTTCACAACCATTGGACGAAGCTAAGATGGATTTGGGCAATTTTGCGAAAAGTTCGCCTCTCGTGAGAAAAATCCTATACATGATCAAAGCATATTAAAATGGCAAAGCCACACAAACTTCATGCTAGGACAACAATTCTAATCATAAGACCATCACAAACACCCACAAGCACCTCATCATGTCAAAGCCACCGAGCCATGTGCCTACTTCTATGTATGAGACTTCTCATTGGTACGCATCATTCAACGGTTTAGCACCCAAAGCAAATTAAATTCAGCACATGTGACATGGGAGCACATTTTCCAAGCATTTTACATTTCATTTTCAGATTCATATATGGTACATGAAATGTCTTTGCGACAAAAAGGAACTTATGCCCCTCCACAAGATGAAGCAAGAGGGCTAAACATTCATGATGGCAAATGAGCCTTTGGCCCCATATGATCAATAAACTAGCTATCCAACCACAAATTAAGCATAACCAAGCCACTAAAACATGTCGAGATCATATAAAGGCATTTACACATGAGAGAGCATACATGTGAATTTTTCAAAAACATAGCCATCAACCATGGATTATTCATCAAGATCATCAAGAGCTAAGACAAACTAACCATAGCATACCAAACAAGCTCACAAAGACATAAATAGCATTCCATGGTGAACAATGTATATAGGAGAAGCTTTTCCTATCCAATGCATATGATACAAAATGCATGCAAACTAAGATACAAGGATGCCTATACATCATGTTACATATGCCATGCCAAATGCAAGAAATGCACAAAGGAAACTATACATATGCTACAAAGGAGCTCCCACACACCCAACTCAAGAAATCAAACACACACCAAGTTCCCCCCCGCAAACGAGTGAAAGTTGCTTGATCTAGGGGTTTGGTGAAAATATCGGCTAGTTGGTCATGTGTGGGTACATGAATTCAAAGCTATCTTTCCTTTCTCCACGGTGTCTCTCAGAAAATGATACCTCACTTCTATGTGCTTGATTTTGGAATGGAGCACAGGGTTCTTTGAAACGCTTATGGCACTGGTGCTATCACATTGAAGTGGGACATGGGTATACTCCTGACCAAAGTCACTCATGGTGTATGAAATCCAAAGGAGCTGAGAGAAACAACTAGCAGCGGCAACGTACTCGGCCTCGGTAGTGGATTGAGCAACACTCGACTTTTTGCTTCGGAAGACCAAGACACCAAAGAAGAACCCAAAAATTGGCAAGTCCCAGAAGTGGACTTCCTATCCAACCGACACCCGGCAAAATCCGCGTCTGAAAAACCATGAAGCGCCAAAGAAGAGGGCGCGGAGTACCAAAGGCCGAAGTCGGGAGTGTGACGCAAGTATCTGAAAATTCGTTTCACCACTTGCCGATGCGAAGTCCTCGGAGACGCTTGAAAACGAGCGCACAGACACACCGAGAACTGTATGTCTGGCCTCGTCGCCGTCAAGTAGAGGAGTGACCCGATCATGCTCCGGTACTCCTTCGGTCCACGTGTTCACCTTCTTCGTCGCATCAAGAGCCGTAGTCATACTCATCGGCGTCGTCATAGCCTTGGAATCCTCCATCTTAAACTTCCGCACAATGTCCTTGGTGTACTTAGCCCGGTGCACAAATGTTCCTTCCTTTGATTGTTTGGTTTGTTGCCCGAGGAAGAACCGCAACTCGCCCATCATGCTCATCTCAAATTCCCTGCTCATATCCTCTCGCAAACCTTGCAACAAGAGAGTTAGACGAGCCACCAAAGACAATATCATCCACGTACACACCGCACAATCGGGGATATCTCGCGCCGCCTCGGTAGAAACAAGGTCGATCGACCTTTCCCATCTCAAAACCTCTCTCAAACAAGAACCCCCTCAACCTGCCATACCTAGCTCTAGGCGCCTGCTTCAACCCATACAGCGCCTTCCTCAACTTGTACACCCGGTGGGGGTACTTCTCACTCTCAAACCCCGGAGGTTGCCTCACATACACTTCTTCCTCCAACACACCATTCAGGAAAGCACACTTCGCATCCATTTGGTGCAACTTGAACCCTTTAGCCACGGAAAAGGCTAGAAGAATCCTAATCGCCTCCAAATGGGCTATGGGAGCAAAGGTCTCCTCGTAGTCGATCCCCTCCTTCTGACTGAACCCCTGAGCAACAAGCCTCGACTTGTTTCTCACAACCTCACCTTTCTCTCCCTCTTTGTTCTTCCACACCCACTTTGTACCAATCAGCTTACACCCTGGGGGACGGTCAAACAACTCCCAAATCTGATTCCTCTCAAAGTTCTCCAACTCCTCATGCATCGAATTAACCCAATTGTGATCAGATAGTGCGTGTCCAATGTCTTTGGGCTCAAAAGTAGCAACCAATGCAGCATGAGCGAAATGAGAGTTGTTCTGAACCCTCGACCGTGTAGTGCGTTCATTCATGTCGCCGATGATCCTCGAAGCTGGGTGATCCACTTGTACTCGCCGGGGAGGTTCTCGCCTCGATGCTACCTCCCCCTCAACAGCAGCTTCTCCTCGATCTTGATTTTTCGTCGTAGGTGTAGGAGAGGGTCCGTCCACCACCGTAGTCGAAGTAGTGGGTACATGTTCAACCGGGGGCATCACACCGCCATATTCATCGTCTCCATGTTCATGCTCCTCCTCCTGAAAGATCTCCTCGCCAAGCTCATCATCACCTACACACTGAAAGACAAGCTGACTACGTGGTTGTGTCTCGTCGAAGGTTACCTCGCAAGTCTCCACGATTTGGTTAGTATCAAGACTGAGCACACGATATGCTCTAGAATGAGATGCATAACCAAAGAAAATACCATCGACAGACCTAGCCTCAAACTTATCCAACTTCTTGCCTTTCTTCAGAATGAAACACTTGCAACAAAAGACATGGAAGTGACTCACCTTGGGTGTGCGACCATGCATCAACTCATAGCATGTTTTCTTCTTGTGCACTCTGAGGTAGATCCGGTTTGACACATAGCACGCGATATTCACCGCCTCAGCCCAATACCTTCTCGGAGTCCTATGCTCATCAAGCATCATCCGAGCCATCTCGCACAAGGTTCTATTCTTTCTTTCCACAACACCATTCTGGGGAGGCGTATGCAGACTCGAAAACTGGTGCTCAAGACCCAAGTCATGGCAAAAGGTTTCAAAATGAGAGTTTCTGAATTCCGAGCCATTATCACTGCGGATTGCTCGTATGGCATCTTCGTGCCTCTCATTCCTCAACCTCAAGACTAGATCTCGAACAAAACCAAACGTCTCCCCCTTATCCTCGAGAAAGAACACCCACGCATACCGAGAATAGTCGTCCACCACAACAAGGACATACCACTTCCCACCCGCAGATCGCACATGAGCCGGGCCAACCGGAGTCCATATGGAGCGGCTCGCATCGACGCTCGGTCATCACATCGGTGAGAGGCGGTGAGAAGAGGCTACCATCTTGGCATGCCTACACGGCGCACAAACCAACTCTTTCTCAAGCCTCAACCGTGGCAATCCTCGGACCAAATTGAGTTTACTCAAGTGAGACAAAAGGTCAAGGCTCAAGTGACCCAACTTCCTATGCCACTTCCACAACTCATTCGAAGAACCAGCCAAGAAACAACTCTCCACACCTGAAGACTGAGAAAAATCAGCACGAAACACCTGACCCTCGGGAACGACCATACAGACAAGGTCCCATCGAGAGTCCAAAATCTGAGAACCACCTGGCCGAAACAACACCTCAAAGCCCTCATCCAACAACTGGGACTCAGAAAGTAGATTGTACCCCAGCGATTGAACAAGAGCAACACGCGTGAGAGTGATCTTGTCACTCACCTTAATCTCACCTTCTGAAAGCACACGCCCACGCCCATTGTCCCCAAAAGTGATGTACCTCTTTGTCACCATCGGGACGAGACTTGAGGACCACCCCCTGTCTCCGGTCATATGCCTCGAGCAACCGGAGTCAATGAACCAAATGTTCTTCAAGTCTCCCTCCTGAAATTCAAAAATGAGCACATGAGCGAACAAACGACTCAGCACTGGGGTTAGTACCAAAAGAGCGAGAACCGATCTTTGAGTCATTTGCTCGAAAGTGGGGTTAGCACAAACCAAGCCATCTCTCCTACCAAAGCTACCTCCACAAACACCACCACGGTAACCACCCTGAGGGAACCACCCCTCTCTGCCTGGAGGAGGACCAAAACCACGAAAGAAAGCCAGTGGACCATCCCTCCTCTCCTGCTCAAAGCTACGACTCCTCCCATCCCCGTAGTGAACTCGAGGGGGAGAATGCCTAGCAACCTAACCACCTGCAAACTCTCCCGGCCCAACCACCAGAACAACAACCTCCAGAAACAACCCTCGCACTTGTACGAGCACGAAACCCAAACTGCTGCCTGTCCAGTCCTGCACCGGTCTGACCGGTGCAGCCTGGGTAGCAGCACCTCCAACAGCCTTCCGCTCTCCCCAAGCCCGAACAGTCCTCACACTAGCCTTGGCCCTGGGCATCTGCACACGAGGCTCAAGTACACCATTGGAAGAGTGGTACTTGTTCTTGTTAGCCCACTCCTTTGCCATTCTCTCCTCTCACTTCCTCTTGAAGCAAAACTCATCCTTATGGCCATCTCTCCCTCAATAGCCACAATAGAACCTCACAAGCTTAGGCTTAGGCTTGGGCTGTGGCTGCTCACTTGGTTTCTCTCCACTCAACTCCTCCACCAGTTTCCCTTCACTAGCCTTCTCACTTTCCTTCCCAAAGAACACTTTCCCCGAAGTGCTCACAAACATGATAGGCTTTTGGAGATCATTTGTGGGTGTACGAAACACGGGTGGAGCTGGGGTTGTGTCTAGTCGGTTCCTAAGATGGTTAGGTTTTGGGGGGAAATCATTTTTGTGGTGGGTTTTTGGTGGCTCCAAGTCCCACACCAACCTTGTTTGCCCCAAGTCCCTCACCATCCCGCCTCTTAAATGCCTCGATCATCATCCTCAACAGAGGCTCATGACCAAACAACCAACCCATCAACTTTCTCTGCTCATCATTCTCATCCTGCAAACGATCAACATAATGTGCAAGTTCCAAATTCTTCAAAGCATGCATTTCACAGGTAGAGCATGATGTAGGCATGGGTTCTTTCAACTTAGACTCAAGAGAACTAGTGTAAGCATGCATCTCATCGATTTTAGCATGTAAAATAGGGGAAGAAGTGCAAGCACCTAGCAAAGCAGATCTAGATTTAAGCTCAGCCACTTCAACCCTAAGCACATCTAGTTCCTCGCACTTGGAGGCATGCTTTTCCTTGAACAAAGCAAGATCAGCAAGAAAGATGGAGCAACCAACACAATCAACCTCATCAGAAACAACAGGGCTAGCCTTAAGGGAATCAATCTCAAGCTTGCTATCAAGCACCTGTGTTTCTAGCTCAGCCACTCTAGTCCTAGCATCCTCGAGTGAAGCCCTAAGCTCTTTTCTCATTTTCTTAGCCTCTCTAAGCATGTCATCACGGTTATCAAGCAAAGAGCCAAGCCTCTCATTCTCCTAACGCAAGAAGGGAAGTTCATCACGCACCTCGTCGTCGGAATCGAGTCCGAGTCGCTCCGTGTACTCTTCTTGCTTCGGAGCTCGGCGCCATGGTGCGAAGCCGTCTCTCGCGAAGTAGCTCGGCCCCGCTCGGGTTCTTGGACGACTTCCTCGCTCTTGCGACGATCACCTTCTTCTTCACCGCTTGCTCGAGCTCGAGGTGGAGTATGCGAACCGGAGTCGACATCGCTTGCTCCCACCATGGCTCGGGCCTTGCCTCGGCTCTCCTTCTTCCTCGATCGTCGCTCGTCCTTGTACTTGTTATTGTGCTTGCTCTTGTGGTCGCGCCTCGGCCGGTACTTGCCATCCATCCTCGACTTGTGCTTGTAGCCGTCCTTGTTCTCGACCTTCCTCGAGCGATCGGCGACGAAGTGTCCCGGCTTGCCGCACTGGATGCATGTCCTCGTGTTCCTCCTCATGTTCACCCGGTTCTCGTGCAACCTCTCGAACCGCCTCATCAGGAGCGCCAGCTCGTCCTCTCCAAGCACATCAGGCAGCAGCCGCGATTGCCTCAGCGCCACGAGGTTGGCCGCCTCGCTCATCTCGATGATGCGGAGCCGCCTCTCCATGAGGGGGATGATCCGCTGGTGATGGAGCTTCGCGAGGACCGAAGCCGCGCCTAGCCCGGCGTCTGCCAAGTTCTTCAGTGCGAGCAAGGCCGACTCCAGCTAGTCCTGGCGCGAAGACGGCGACACGTCGTGCCACCAAGTGTCGGCCTTCTCCTTCACAACCTTGCCGATGTAGGGCGAAAGGCCGGACTCGTCATTACGGAGGTAGAAGCACCCCCATTCCCACTCGGCGTTGTTGGAGGTCATCGTGTAGGGAATGTAGAGTTCCCTGCACGTCTCCCGCAGCGAGATCGACACGCCACCGGTGCGCACCGCGCGACGCACCCGCGGCTCTGGCGTGACGAGCGTGTGCAGCTCCACACGAAAGAGGTAGACCCAGAAATCCCAGTTCACCGGGATCCCCAGGAACCCCTCGCAGACGCCAACGAAGGTGGCCGCCTGCGAGATCGCATTTGATGTGAAGTTGTGCAGCTCCACGCCGTAGTGGTAGCACAGCCCGCGCAGGAAGCAGCTCGCCGGCGCCGCGAAGCCACGCTCGTTGAAGCGGATGAAGCTGACGACATACCCATTCGGCGGGTTGGGCTCCCGATCCGTCGCCAGCGGGACTATCCACGCCGCAGGCTGCCCGCCCACGCTCGGCACCAGCTGGCCGCCGTTCTCAAGCTCGTGCAGCACGAACTCCGTCACCGTCGAGTGAGGCCACGACAACGGGTCGATCACGGTGATGGATTTCGGGGGAGCCATGTCGATCGGCGAAGGAGCGCGGAGACAAAGCAAACGGTACGCAACACGAAGGGGCACGCGGTGCTCTGAAGCGGAAGCGAGGGAGACTGGGGTGGTGAGCGCTAAGTGTTGAGGTAAAGAACTCGCCTCACCCTCCTCCCGGATTTATAGATCCACGGAGCCACGCTCCCCGACTCGCGCGCTCTGCGCGCATTAACTGCAGGCGAACGACGCCCGTCACTGACAAGCAGGGCCCACCACGACCGAAACGGCCAGGCGCACGCACGCGCGCGATCATTACGGCGCGGCTACCGAAGAGCCGTGGCGGGACATCACGTCCGCCTGCCCACGTCGCCCACTACACACGCGGTCGCGGTGCCTGAAAAGGTGCGCCTGCAGCGCATAAATGTGGCCGCGACTGTGGGCATTAAATGGCCTGGTCCCTTACCAAGTAAGGATGACCCTCGAGTGGCTGGAGCACGAGGCTCGAAAAACCCGACCCTCGAAGGGTGCGATTACCGACCAGTGGTCTCGAAGCCCACTCAGCGAGAGCGGGAGCCATAGGTGCCCTCGATTCACAAGAATTACTGATCAACGACTCCTGGGCCGGTCCGACCACGAGCCCTCGAGTCCTGCAGATGCAAAAAGTCGGGGGCACCCAGCTGCCACCCCGCAGTGGCCCTACTGATCAGGGGTTCGAAGCCTGACCCTCGAAGGGTTCGAATAGGTGCCCCAGATCGACAGAGTCAGGGACAACGAGGGCGCGCGCATTCGAGCCTATCCTCGAGCCCACCGGCTCGAGGGCACCCCACATGTCGTATTCAAGAGCCAGCGAGGGCAGCTAGTCGGGGGGATCCCATCGATGGAGAGCTTCTGCTCCCTCGGTCCCTAGCGAATGGGACCGAGCCCCACCTAGCAAACCCGCGCGAGCTCTTTCATGGACGAGTCTCCGGACCACGAGCCAACCCATATCGAACGGGGCATGGGCGTCCACTTGAATCACCCGATACGAGCTCAACGAGGAATCCGCAATCCACGACCCAATCGATGGGGGTTGCGGAAACCTTACCCTCCGTCCCGCGAAAGGACGGCGAGGGAGCATTCAAAACAAGTCGGAGAGCTCGCCCCGATCACCTCGAATGGGCCCAGGCTCGGGGGCTCGACGCACGACTACACCTCCTAGGGCACACCGAACGCAGGCAGTGCCAGTTATGTGCACGTGGCACCGCCGAGGCCGGCTAGAACACTGCCGATGCCGGTTGAAACTAACACCCCGCACACTGGTGGATCTCGCGAAAAAACCCCCGTAGGAGCACTCACACTCTGCCGGGGCTTCGAGAGCGGACCCGGAGTCCGCCGACGCGGCCCCACGGAACAACATTGGCAACCAGGAGGGAAGAACGTCCCATCAGCAAGTATAATCATCTGCGGGATCCTAACGGATACACCCACAGATGCTCGGGGGCTACTGTCGGGGACAGCCATAAGGGCCCCCTAAATAACCAAGGGAAACCCGCTTAAAACTCATAAAAAATACAAAACGCGAACTAACTCACGAGCCTAAAGACACACACACTAAACGTTCACAGCCTTGGCGGCCCCCACGGCCCGCCGCAGTGGCACAAACGAACGCCCCCTCGGGCGAGGTCCGCCTCGCTCGAGGGCTGAACGCCCCCTCGGGCGGGGTCCGCCTCGCTCGAGGGCCCCTACACCCACGCGACGCCCCCGTTCCTGCTCGCACGTCTGAGCATTTAATGCTCTGACACTGCAAGACCGCGCCAGGACCCTAACACACTGGGAATCAAGCCCCGACGCTGTTCCACCCACTCCCTGGAGAAGACCATCCCCGCCACTATACAGCACAGTGCGGAGAGGCCAGTGTCAGCTCTGTGACACTGTGCCGCCTACTTTCATACGGCTAACACGTCGAGCCCTCGAAGGGGGGCGGCGGAACCCTCGAATGGGGGCGAATGCTTTTTCTGTAACTACACAGTACTACACCGTGACGTCAAGCTGGCGGGGACGGTCTTCTCCGTCGCTGTCAGCCCTGTGCGACCATCCCCGCCACTGCAGCGCCACGCCGGGTACTGCGACGACATCCCCGATGCTGTTGGAGCGCACAGGGACAGGATGTCGCCATGCCCGCCACTGTACCCCGTACGGACCCCCGTTGACGGCACCCTCGAACCGGCCCACGGACGGCGGCCAGACGGTCAACCTCTACGCCACTACCCTCAAAGTTGCTCCTGTACGGGCACAAGACTCGCCACGATGCCCCAAAGATTCGCCAGGACGGTTGTCAACTCCGTGGCACTGCTCGCCACGCCTCCACACGTAGAAGAATAGTGCAGCACGCCTGTAAACTTGCTCCCTCCTTGGCCTATAAAAGGAGGGGCAGTCCCCCAGCCGCAGGGGGGTGATGAATAGCAATCACACGCACGCTTTCCGCCTTCACCACGATATTGGCACTTGCCTCAATCAATACCTGTAGGACTTGGAGGCACGGCCTCCTCTCCCGCCACGCTTGTAGCCCCCCTCTACGAGCACCACGGTGCAACGCAATATAGTGCCCCGAGCACACCGCTGCTGGACGTACTTTCCGCACCGACAGGAGGAGCTGTTGCTCGCCTCCGCCTCTGCCCCGGCAACTTGGCGTAGAGCCTTTCATATGCAGGTGTCAAAAATGATGAAATTATCTATTGGGTTCAAGTCTATGAGGCTTTTCCCATTTTTTTATACTCAATCCCACTGATTTAATCCCGTGTCGCCGATTGATAGAGGGGTGAGAAGTGAAACTAGAGAGAATCTCTTGAGGGGTGCTAGTCTACATCTCTAATAATTGCAACTAGATCAATATTCTAGTTACAACTAAGATATTATGCTAGTTACACTTGTCATCGAAAATTAAAATTGGGGTACTAATGTAATTAAAACTGGAGCATGTGGAATTAATCATGATTGAATATGGTTGCAATTAGGACCCCTATAGTATGATGTGTGTAAAAAACAAAGTTACAGAAAAACAGTGCCTTTGTTGAATAGTCAAAAAAAGAGAGAATAAAAAACAAATTGCAACTACCCAGTGAATCCAAATGCATATTGGTGATGTGTGGATTACTACATAATGAAGAAAATTAAGGCATATGCATACAAATTTTTTGCAAAGATCCAACATTAAAAAACGCATATATCAAAAATATAGTATAAAAAAGATCTGAGTTGATATATATGGAAATAGACAGCATAAAAATATGTAGGAAGGGTGAGCATAGAAAAGGTTGGATCTAGAATTCTCACAGGTTGAATCTAGGATGTGTCCAGCAACTGAATTTGGCAAAGAAAAATTGAGATGTGCTAGAATAAACATATCATAATTAAGTTGCCAGAAAAATAAAGTTGACGATGAAATCAAACTAAATATGAGGTAATACAACTTCAAAGTTCAAATCAAGAGAGACGTTCACTCTCTAATCTACCGTTTGATTCTGCTGATAAGAAAAATAGGAGAAAAATTAGATGCTACAGGCTAGGTTTTTGACACAAAAAGGTAGGTGGTCTCGTCTCCATTTCAGATTGAAAAAATGGAATGAATTAACATTGATTCCATGGTCTAGTTGCAACCAAACCCAATTACTACTATGAAAGTGAAATCAATTGCCACCGATGCAATGGGCCAGTTGCAAAATTAAATCACCAATTAATACTTTGTATATCTGCACAGTACCAACACACACGAATGTGTTGGTTGAGCCCAAATAAAAATACAAGTCAAAGTGAACCAAATTACCACTACCGGATGAACCAATTACTACTATTATGTATATTGCACAGTTGCAACACATGAATGTGTGGGTTGAGTTCCAATAAAAAAAGTCAAATTAAACCACATCACTACTACTGCCATTGGCCATTTGCAATAGAAAACCTAAACCAATTACTACTATGTGTATGCGCATATGTGTATAGGCACAGTTGCAACTATATAAAAAAGCTCTGATGTTGAGGCTTAAGAAAATATGTAACAAATTGCAACATTGTGCAACTCCAATTACTACTCCAGGTATATGGACGCATGTTATGGTCGCTAGCTGCAACTAGTGGTGTGCTTAACTACCGATCATCACCTTCCTCAGACCTCAAAGGCCTTTTAATTAGTATTATTAGTTTGCACAATTGCAGTACCAACATGTAGCTCATGGAGCAGTGCTACGTACTACTTGATCATGCAACTGGAGGTGATACATGTTTGTGTGCATTGTGTATATATATAATAGTTGTATGCATAATACAGGACTGGGCGCCCGCTGAATGAACCTACATTTGGTACAACAGTGCTATATACGCTAGGATAAATGCGATCTACAGTGTCTTGCAAGTATATGCAATCTGCATCATAATTATGCTCGATTGTTAGTGAGTTGTTTGTTGTGGACATGAGGAACCATATATGTGTGTTACATTGATTATCCTATAAAAGAAAAATGGCATGCACTTTAGTTTTGTTAAATGAAAATGCAATCTGCAGACAAGCCTACCTTATGTGGGTACATCTAATGTTGCAAACATAGTATGAAGCTAATTACTACTATGTATGTAGCACAATTGCAAATAAATATGAAACAAATTGCAAACATTGTACGAAGCAAATTACTAGTCTGTATATAGCACAATTGCAACATAATAAACCCCAAATCTGATCAGGTGCAATTGAGAAAAGCTAAAGTGGTTTAGTTGCTACATAACCCCCAAATCCCCATGTTACAAAATTCACTGGATGAAAACAAGGGGTGCCAAGCACAATCGAGGTGCAAAATGCTACGATTAATTCATGAACATCAAATTCCCCATCGGTGAAAACCATAGGTGCAAATCTCTGCTGGATTTTTAGATAGATGGGCGGCAGGTGTGCTTGTGATTTTGAAGATGACTAACCTCACGAGATGAAGCACGCGAGATGGCGGATCTGCCTCAAAATGCACAACTCGCAGTCGCCGCCGTCGGGGAGCCCAAAGGGCGTAGGGACCTCCCTAGCACACCGCCATGGCCGCCGCCTCCACCAAGCTCGAACCGCCTCCACTCCAATCACCGCATCCAGCGAGCTCGAGCCACCGAGACCTCCATGGTAAGTCATCGTTGCAGATCCACATGACAAAGCCTCGATCAAGGTCACCGCCACCGCATCTAAGCTTGAATTGGCCACCTCCCTGCCTCACGTTGTGAAGGTGCCCCGCGCTGCCGCCAGCTAAACCCACGTGCCATGACTCACTTGCAGAAGGAGCAGGGGCCTCACCACTGTGGGAGCTTGGGAGGAGATGAAGGGGAGGGAGTAGAGCTCGGGAAGAGGAGGCCTGCAACCGGGAAGAAGGCCCCATCTTCCGCATCGCTGCGCCGCCCCCTCCTTCTCGTCGACCACAGCGGACTCCTTGGGACCATGCTTCTCAGCCATGGCTGCTGGAGATGGCTCGAGGGGAGGGAAGGCACCAACGTCGTGTGTCAATGAAGATGGCTACAACGGCTCCTCGTGAGGGACGTCGCCTGGCCTGGTGGATCGAGCGTCACCGCGACCTGGTACCAAAGCTCCCAGCAGGGGCGTCCGTGTCGCCCCCTCGCGGTGCTGCTGCCCATCACGCCGCAGGGGAAATCGAGAGAGAAGGGGGGAAAGGAGGAGATGCGAATGCAATGGAAGGGATAAAGTGGAGCTGGGTGGTGGGAGGGGTGCGGGATTGCGGGTGCGCACCAGGTTAATCCTCGGGTTGAGCCGGGTCGCCGGATCAGGTGCGCCAGTTGGCCTGGGTGTATTTCCTATGGAAGATGCACCCATGTGTATAATATACATACAACATATGTATATATGTATACATACAATTACAAATACGTATACATACATATACAGGTTAGACAACAATTACAACATACAACTAAATCGAAAACAACAACAACAAGAGACGAGACCCTTTAGTCATGGTTGGTATTACCAACCGAGACTAAAGGGGGTGGGCGCAGGCGCTGACGTGCCCCCTAGTCCAGGTTGGTTCACCCGAGACTCAAGGGGGGGGGCTTTTGTCTCTCAGCTAGGGATGGATTCGGATGTGTGGAAATCCGAATTATCCGTATTCGTATCCGCTAAAAACGTTAATATAGATATCCGTATTTGTATTTGTAACACCCCGTGTTTTTGCTCAGTGGTGATTTGTGCTAATGACACTCTTAACTACTCCTCTAACTACCCTTGGGAACCCTAGGTCAACCCATGGTCAAAACCCTAGGCTAAAACCCTAGTGTTCCCTTTGATCCCCTTGTGCCATTATGGAACTTTGGCACGTTCTCCAAAATTTCCCTAAACACTTCAAAATCACCCAATAGGAAAAATGTGCAGTTTTGCGAGGCACACAACTTTCATGAAGAGTGGCATTGCTGATTTTGAGCGCAAGGTGGTGAAAAATGCAAAAACAGGCGCTGGTGCACTATTCCTGGGCGCCGAGTTTTTGGTCACTTTGCACGACCGTTCCTGCTTAAGCCAGTGAGGAAAACCTTCTAGATCCTTTGGCATTTTTGAAGAGGGTAACTTGTTGGACAACTTTAGTATTCAAAGTTTGGACTACTTCTATTTTGAAAACTGGAGAAAATTCGAGTGCAAAAGGGGTAAGTCAATCTGTCTTTGCAAACCCGAGCTCCCGCGCACGATGTTGCGTCGGGGCATGCCATGTCGGCCTCGCTGCCGTACCACCGGGCGTGCACGCCGGAGCGGGCCTGTGACCACCGATCCGAGGCCGGGCTCCGCGAGCACTGTGTGCCTACGGGGCGTGACTCGTTGCCCACCCCTAGGCCGGTGCCAAGCGGGCGCCACGCACTCGCCCCCCGCGCACGCCGCCTTCCACCATTGGCCGTCGGCCCGCAGCACGTCGCCAACCGCCTCCGCGCCATGCCGACGCCACAGTGGATCATGAATCTCGGGCGAAACTATCTTGCGACGCTCCTGGCCTATAAAAACCCCGAGTCCCTTCCTTTCCGCGCTAGAGAGCACGCTGTCCGCCGCCGTCACCATTAGCGCCGCCGCGGTGAACCTGCACTTCCGCCTGCTCTCCGGCCTGACCAAGCTTGTGAACTCCTACCCTAACCCCCACCAGAGCTTCCACGGTCACATATGGCTTAGCCCCACCTCACATTCCACCGGGAACCTCGCTGCCGTGGAGGCATCGCGGTTGCCTCGCCGCTGGCCAACACCGGGTCGTTCCCCGGCCAAGTCACCGACACCAATCGAACCCTATTGAGTCCAATCGATCTCCCCGCTCGCTTGTTTGCGTCCCCTGGTCCCACCTCGCCGCCAGCGAGCGCGCCCACCGCCGTCGAGGCACTGTTGGGAAGGCCGAAGGCATATCTGTGAATTAGGGACCTGGTTGTGATGATCTTTAACTAAGTTTTGTTTCAACTCAGTCTAGTGACTTGTAAAATGCTTATAAAATTGAAGAAATATCCAAAAATTGCAAACCCAATTTTGTTGTGCTCTGTGTGACTAGATCTACAGCTTTTCCGAAGCATGTATATACTTTTGAGCTTTAGTTTTTGCTTGAAAAATTGAAATGTGAAATACCTAGATCTGTGTTTCTACAAAATCCATACATGATCTTGAACTGGATTTTGTATATGCTGTAGATACTAGCATGTTTAAGACCTGTGCCAAAACTTGCACAAAGTTACTGAAGGAATATTTTTATATGAATTATCTTGTGTTATTGGCAATTCCGCCTAAGTGATTTTGTAGCTAAAAATATAATTATTTTTGAGCCCTACTTCTGGATAATGTCTTGTTATGCTAAAATACACCTTTGCTGAATTTACCCTGGGTTATCTCTGATAGAAATATTATTTCCAAATATATGCTTGTTTTTATTCATAAATGTGTATACCAAGATCCATAGTAGCTACAAGTGTGTTTGTTGGTTTCTTGGGCTTGTCTTAGGCCAAAGCATGTGTAGGAGAAAGTTTGGCCTCATTGCTGTTATATTTATTTTATATGCATTAATCCTTTAAATGCTAGCCAGAAATACCTTTATTTGGGTGCATTTAATTTCATTGGTGCAAACTAGTTGCTTGCTGTCCAAAGGAGTGTTTCCTGGTCATTAGGACTAGTGGACACTGTTGGGCAAGTTTGATGTGTGATTGGTTGATTGAAGGCTGCAAACTAGATTAGTCTAGTGAGGGAAAACTAGGAAAAACCAAATCTTTTGTGCACAAACTATATAAATGAGTTGGGAAGGTAATTAGTGGCATGAAAGTACATTTCCTTGCTGTTTGTGTTAAAATAATTAATTTTTTGCTATATGTACACAATCACCATCATGAGAGTTCTATATAGTCTTTTTGTGTTTATCTTTAAAGGGAAAATGTTTAAATGCTTTTGTTAAGGTGAATATTGCCATCCATATACTTCTTGTGGCTGTTGCTACTGTTTAATTAATTAAATTAAATTAATTCATTTGTATATATATATGTACGCAGACACTATTAAAAAGTCTAGATGATAGAGCATAACATATTGCTCCTTTTTAGGAAGAGTATGCTGAATGTATTATTATCTAGGTGAATGTGGTCAACCATGCACCGCATAGTTGTCATGTGTTGCTTGTGATAAACTAAAATCAAATTGGCACTTAAGTCTTGCATTGCATCCTCCGTGTAGAAGTCCCAGACGGTAGCTATATGCTCGTGTCGACTGACGAGGACAAGATAGTTGCTTATCTAGTAATGATTACTTCTACTAGAACATGAGCTAAAATATGAAAGTAAGGATTCACTACTTAGTAGCTTTTTGGCAAACAAACCCACTAGCCAAAAGCCTTGCATGATTAGAGGTAAAGTCTTTCTTTTAGACGGGCTAGCCTTGATGAGTATTAGTATACTCAGCCTTACTTTATAAATGATTGTTTCCAAGTAATGCACGCGATGTGTGGCCCGCAGAACTTCCACCCGACTGGGAGCTGGAATGGGTGGATGACAAGGAGGGATTGCATCATGGACAGGCCTCCTATGATGTGATCGTATCGTTTAGTTATCTTCCGCTGTTTTCAATGAACTCTGAACTATTTACTTTCATGTCAAAGAACTATGTTTGTAATAATGGACCCTACGGGGATTTGATGTTAATTTGTAAGGCACTCTGGACTCTCCTTCGTGGGAGTTTTAATGCATACGTTCGATCCTCTCTGTGTTGTCAAGTGATTTACCGGGCTTTAACCCGGCAACACTCAACGGGATGATTCTTTATTATCGCTTAATGACCAAGAGGAGTGGTTTAGGCGATAGTACGGAATTATCTCGGATGGGGTTGTCACAGTATTCGTTTTTAACATGGATGTCAGATGGATGTATTCGAATCCGATTTTCAGTATTATCCGAATTAGACATTATCCGAAATATCCGATAAAAATCCGTCATACTGACATTATTTGTATCCGCAAAAATAAAGTACCCATAGAAAATATCTAAAATTTATTTTTATTACTAAATACTAATTACCAATTATGTTAATTTTAATATTGCTAGTAAAATAATTATTTACACCATTTTAACTAGTGAAAATTATATATATATATATATATGACAACTAACTAATTATGCTAACCTAATATTACTAAACTATATAATGATATTTTTAATTCATTTTGATGTGTCTAATTATAGTAATTGTAAATACATTATATTATTTAGCAAATAAATAAATTATATTTAAATGTATTTATGTACTTTTTTACTTATAAAAGATGTTTATATAGTTACAAAATTACTTCTTTTATATTTATTGTCATATATTAATTAATTAACTAATTAATATGTTATTTGCAATATGATATCTATTATGTATAATGATCATAATTTACTCTCTACTCGTAACATGATTTGATCACTTATAAAACCATCAACAAATGACATTGATACTCATTATGACTCTATGCTGTAAATCGAGTAAGTATTCGAATGTGAATCCAAATTCGAAATATCCATTTTGTATTCGTATTCGATAATATTTGTATTCGTATCCGAATTCGAAATAAAATGTGGTAAATAGTGACATTCGCATTCGTATCCGTGTGTATCCGATCCGAATCCATCCCTACTCTCAGCATTAGTCCCGGTTGGACTTGAGAGACCTATACCCCTTACCAACCGGGACTAAAGCCCCTCTCCCTAGCAGTGGTCATCACTGACGCGTTCTTCAACAGCATCAAGTCCCAGGACAGCAGGTGTGAGGGCAAGAACTTCTACATGCATAGCGCGTTCCTGAACGCAGCCAATGCGTAACCGGGCTTCGTGCACGGCGGCTCCGAGACCCAGGGCAAGCACGAGATCACCGCCTTCTTCGCCAACGTCGCGCACGAGACTGGGAGTGAGTCCAATATGGCATGCAATTGTGACAATTAAATGCCGAAGTGTAGCTTGCTCTAGTACTCATTAGTCGTGGTTTTGCATGGTCTGGTGGTGTCTTCGGATGATGTCAAATAAATAGGCCTCTGCTACATCAGCGAATCAACAAAAGCAACAGCTATTGAGACCCGAACAACAGGCAGTGGCCACGCGTCTCAGGGAAGAAGTACTACGGGCGCGACCCCTGCAGATCTTGTGGACCTACAACTACGGGAGGCTTTTACCTATATGCCATTAAAATAGACGGTGCCAACCTATGTGCCATTTAAAAAGTTGCACGCACTTGTGTGCCATCGTCCTAAACTTTTTTGCACTCCACGCCATTCCATCCAATTTTCCAACTAACGATGCGTTGACATTGTATTTTGGTACACCAAACATGTTCATTACACTTTGGTTTGGATTTGATTATGGAACTAACCCGCCACAAGGCACACTAATCATATAACAAGTTCATCTTCGTGTGTGCATTTTGAAGTGTTATGTTTTTGTAGGAAAACATGGACATAAAGGACGGAATCACAACAAGTTCAAAGGAGCAATTAAGGTGTCTTGTTCGTGTTTATGCGCATGATGAAATCACTCCCAATGGTGGTAAGGACCAAAGTGTTACAAAGGAACATCCCCAAGAATTGAAGTGTAAAAGATCGGACTTCATGCAAGGACAACCTCCATCTTGGATGTGAGGATGACATCGTCAAAATAGTGCAAATGGAGGGGGGAAAGTGCATAAATACATGAGGACCCACGAGAGCGAAGGCGCGACCGAACCGGGCCAGGATGGCCCACTCCGGGGGTCGGTTCAGCCTCCTTTGTCTTGCACCCCGAAGATCCTTCGACCCTAAGTTGTTGGAGGCGCCACCATTCGCAAGACAGAGAGCCATTCTCCCGAGAGGCCATCCACAAGCTAGCGAAAAGAGGAGGGAGATCGCTCGCGGGAAGGATCGCTCTACCTGAAGGAAGCACCCACAAGTGGAGGAGAAGGGAGACACCATCGAAAGTGTCACCATGATCAACAGTGCCATGTCTAGCACATTGATGGGGTAATCTTCTCATTTGTCCATGGGTTGTAATTGAACTTGAAGATGTAATCACTACTTTGCTTGGTTATCTATCTATTATCTAGTGTTGAAGAAGCTTTGATGTTTAAGGTTAGCTACCATGCCGCGAAGGGAGTAAAAGCTCAATGCTCCCTTGGATCAATTTAATACACTGTGTACATCATAGGTCTAGTCACGAATACCTCCGCGTAATGACAGTACGGGGGGAGGTAAAGGGCGAAACCGTGGTCACAACCCCCGATAGATTAGATCGGTTTTCATATCTTAAGAGGTTGCATGTTCAAGTATCGTAGACCCTTGGGCAAGTGTTTTTTACATATCTTGTTGGTTTAATCATTCTCTCTAGTGTAGCGTAGTTTTTTTATAGTTTAACCATATATTAGGGTTTAGATAAGTTAGTAAGTAGTGGTAGATCAAACGCGTGTAATCCCCTTGCTCCGTGGATTGATAAAAACCTAAGGAATCCC
The DNA here is from genome assembly GCA_947561735.1 of Cenchrus americanus. NCBI lineage: Eukaryota > Viridiplantae > Streptophyta > Magnoliopsida > Poales > Poaceae > Cenchrus > Cenchrus americanus. The sequence goes on along the minus strand of OX387241.1, from coordinate 260,972,528 downwards.
CGTGGTGAAAAAGGTGTAGGTCCGTACGCTTGCGGATCGTAGGTGGATACGAGTTTTATCCATCAACACAATGTCAAATAGACTAGTAAAATGACTAATTTACCCCTGTCGGCCCAACATTCTTTTCTTCTTCCTACGGTATTCCTCCTCCCTGTCACATTCTCTGCCTCCACGCTCGATGCTGCTCCTCCCTCTCTCGTCCATCCCCATGGCGTCCCTACTCGCCCAGCTCCTCCTGCTCTCATGAGCTCGTGCGGACCGTGGTTGTTGGCCTTGCACGGAAGTTGCCGCCGTCCTCGAAGTCGCACCTGCGTTCTGTCGTTCGCCACTTCGCCCATCTGGTAGGGACCGACGGTCGCCCATCTGGTAAGCACCGGCGGTCTACACCATGCAGCATGTGCAGAGCCTTGCCCACTGCCTGTCGCTGATAGTATGAAGCCAAACCTGTCAATGCACCATTCTTGATTGAATCAGATTGAAGCAAACAAAATAGAAGCGTCAAATAAATCAAATCGAAGCAAGGAAATTGGACTGATCTTGCAATAAAATATGCAAAATCAATTTTACATTTGCCAAGTTGTGCATTCATTAAATTCCAATTTGTGACACTGCTTCTCGTGCTTGTTCTCGCTCTGACGATGTTGCTTGCGGAAGCCTCGCAGCTTCGTGCAAGCCTCACCATGGTCGTCGCTGTGGGCGAGCTCCGCCCGGCCGCCAGTGGCGCGCCACCGCAGGCGAGCTCGTGCGGCCGCCTCGGGCGAGCTCGCCCAGCCGCCATAGGCATGCCGCCACCGGCATGTGCACGGTCGAGCTTTGCTTCGGTGCCGCCCGGGGTGGGCACGAATCCGGCGGCCACGCCTCCCGGCTCTGGACGCTACACAGTCTGGATTCGCGCCTGAATCGCCACGCCGACCGCTCGACTCGTCGCCTGCTGGAATCGCCACCACCACCCCTAGGGTTCGAGTTCGGGAGCAAGCCGAGAGGAGAGGGCATGCGAGGAGTTGAGAGGAGAGAGCACCTTATTGAATCAACTAGTCAATGTGGCGGGGGCAAGATGGACATTTTTCACATACCCGGTCCCACATGTCAGTGCTTTCTAACAGTGGATTTCTAACAGATCATGGACGGAATGGCATAGAGGGCAAAGAAGTTTAGGACGATGGCACACAGGTGCGAACAAATTTTTTAATGGCACACAAGTCTGTACCATCTTTTTTAATGGCATCCAGGTAAAAGCCTCAATTATGGGCCGGCAGGGAGGAGAATCGGCTTTGACGGGCTCGGGAACCCGAACATAGTGGCGCGGGATCCCACGACCTCGTTCAAGGCGGCGCTCTGGTTCTGGATGAAGAACATGCACGGGGTGGTGCCGTAGGGATCCGGCGCCACCATCAGGGCCATTAACGACAACCTCCAGTCACTACGTGAAAAACTCAAATAGGTCACGGAACATTTGTAACGGGCCCTTAACACCCATTACATGCACCCACATCTATAACGGTTGTTGTTTGGCGCCCATTACCCATAAGCGTGGTAGGCCGACCCCGGGGTTTGCCTCCACTATGCTCATTACCAATGTGGACTTCTGGTAACGGGCTCTTTAAGTCTGTTACTGATCAATGCCGTATTGGTAACCGACTTTAGTGTATGTTACTGATAACTTTTGTACTGGAGACGCATGTTTGTTAGGATGTCTCTCCTTTGATGGCGACCTAATTGGATATGCTCGTTTCTTAGGACTCGTCTCCTTTGGTTGCCACCTAGGGTGCCTTTTTTCTCACATCAGAGACGCGCGTTGTTATTGCACGTCTCTATATTCTCCTTCTGACACCACTCGCTCTCTCTCTCTCTCTCTTCAGAAGGTCACTCTGGTTTTGACAACAACACTCGCTCTCTCTCCTCAGAAGGTCACTTGCTCTCTCTCTTCAGAAGTCCCCGCCAGCCTGCCCTGTTCTCCTCCACCAGCAACGCGCACTCTGATGATCATGCTCTCTCTCCTCAGAAAGTCAGCACTACACCAGGCCGGCCGGCCACATGCGCGACGGTGAAAGGGGAAGCAGACGTCGACCGTGGCGTCATCCAGAGCAGACGCCTCTGTGTCCCCTTCCCTCGGGCTCGGTGTCATCCTCCGAGCTGTCACCGCGCGTGGCCGCGACGCCGCCTCCGATCCTCCTCCTCGGCCGCGCTCGCCTCGTAGAAAGTCCTCGTCAAGGTGAAAATTAATTGCCCCCCTTTTAGCTGTCCTAATCCTCTTATGTTATCAGTTTTTTTGTGTGATGAATTATGCTCATTTGGTGTATGGAATGTAGATGATGGCTGATGCTCGGGCTTGGATGTACAGATAACCCCAAGAAGATTGGGAGAATTTCTTAAGCGGTGTCAATGGTTTTCTAAATCAAGCAGAGGCGGATATGAGAAACCATGGTGTTCAGGCGATGATTTGCCCCTGTATAGATTGTCTCAACCAAAAGAAATTCGGACAACGGGAAATCATTTTTCATCATTTGTTCACACATGGTTTCACAAAAAGTTACACATGTTGGAATAAACTTGGTGAAGAAGGCCTTAATGAACTCGAAGCAGACTGCCTAAATGAAGGTGATGTGTGACACCATGCTACCGATCATGATGAAGACCTTGATGAAGGTGGAGTTTTTGAGGAAAATGAACCATTCCTACCCAATGTGATGAGGCCTGAGGATATCACTGGTCAAGAAGTTAGGGGTTTCGATGAGGGTGAGGTGTTGCAATGTGTGCACAATGTCAATCAAATGTTGCGGGCTGTTGAGTTTCAACAAGTGTACACACCTTTTGAATTAGCGAGGCTGAAGAAGTTCATTGTAGATTCAACGAAACCCCTCTATCCTAACTGCCAAAAGTACTCTCGCCTTTCTGGTGATCTAAACTTCTACAGCTTAAGGCAAATCATGGTTGGAGCAACAAAAGTTTCAAACATCTATTGGATGTGCTTAAAGACATGCTACCTGAAGGAAACCAAATAACTGAGTCTGTCTTTGAGGCAAAGAAGATAATCTGTCCACTGGGAATAGAGGTTGAAAAATCCATACATGCAAGAACAGTTGTGTATTGTTCCATGGAGATTATGCAGACCTTGACAAGTGCCCCAATGGCTGCGATCGGTACAAGAGGAAAAAGGATGGTGAAGATGATAATAATGCTGATGGCGAGAACGAGCCCGTGGAGATCAGAGGCAAGAAGAAGAAGGAGGCTAACAGAGGGACTCATATGAGGGTAGCATGGTATTTTTTCATCATTCCTCGACTGAGAAGATGGTTCACAAAATAAAAGGAAGCTCAACTCTTGTGTTGGCATGAGGAAGACAGAAAGAAGGAAGATGGCAAGTTTAGGCACCCCGCAGATGCAACACATTGAGGTAACATTAATAACCACTTTAAGTGGTTTAACAAAGACATAAGAAGCATACAGTTTGCTATGAGCACAGGTGGCGTGAACCCATTCGGTCACCAGAGCTCAAGACATAGCACCTGGCCTGTCGTGTTGTCATTGTACAACCTTTCACCCTGGCTATGCAAGAAACATAAATATATGATGCTGACAATATTGGTCTCCGGGCCAAAGCAACCTGGCGACCGTATTGATGTCTACTTGAGGCCACTAATTGATGACTTGAAGATATTGTGGAGGCCGGGTGTGAAGGAGGTTTGGGATGAGTTCAAGCGTGTGGAGTTAACAATGCACGCCATGTTGTTCACCACCATCAACCACAACCCGGCTTATCACAACCTCTCTGTCCAGTGTAAAAGGAAAGGTGCAGCTTGCCCACACTGCTTGGAAGATACTTGTGCAGTGTGGCTAAGACATTACAAGAAATATGTATTTATGGGGCACCGTCGTTTCCTCGACAAGAAACTACATACCGGGCCATGTACTGTCAGTTTAATGGGGAAAAGGAGGATCAAGAGGCACCGTAGCATGTGACTGCAGATCTTGTCCACTTGAAAGTCAAGGACGTCAAAACTATCGAGGAGTTACCCAAACTGACTTAAAAACCATTGGAAAAAGAAAGAAACGAGATGGTGAATAAGAAGAAGAAGGAATGTGGAACAAGAAATCAATTTTATGGGAGCTAGAGTATTGACCGATGTTGGATGTACATCATTCGATTGACAACATGCACATCAACAAGAATGTGTGTGAAGATACTTGTGGAACATTGTTACAACAGAAACCCAAAGGAAAATATCATAAAAATGCAAGGGAGGATCTTAAATATCTGGGCATTAGGCCGGAGCTCCATTGAGAGGAAACAGAGATGCGGACGGACCTTCCCGCTGCTACAACCACCTTGTCAAAGGTAGAGAAAAAATAATTATGTTAGTTTTTGCATGATTTGAAAGTACATTCATGCTACTCATCAAACTTCAAGAGGCTAGTGTCCGTGAAGGACATGAAAATGAATTTCAACTTTATGAAATCTCATGATTGCCATGTGTTGATGAAAGCTCTTCTTCCTATTGCAATTAGAAGTATCAAGACAGAACTGGTTCACGACGTGGTCACAAGCTTGTGTTTATTCTTCAATGCAATAGAACAGAAGGTGATTGGTGAGCGAAAACTATTGGATTTAGAGAGGAGGCATTTCGAGACCCTATGTCTGCTCGAAGCTACCTTCCCACGATCATTCTTTGATCTCATGCTGCTTTTAACAACACACCTCACGAGGGAGATCTGGTACCTTGGCCCATCTTACCTTCATCATATGTTTCCATATGAGAGGTTCTATGGATTCCTGAAATCATTGGTACGTAACCGGTTGTTTCTGGAGGGAGCCATTGTTCGTGGCTACGAGACAATCAAAGCAGTGGAGTGGGTCATGGGTTATATGGACCTCCGAAACCCCATTGTTGTGCCTCGTTCACGACATGAAGGTAGGCTTTCAGGTGTTGGGACCCTTGGGAAAAAGTCAGTCACTCCGGAACCAGATGCCTTCCAAAAGGCTCATTTCACCGTGATACAACAACTGCACCTGATTACACCGTTTGCCAATGACCACAAGCGACAGCTACGTCAAGACAACCCTGGCCGTGGTAGGGCTTGGCTTGCAAAGATGCACATGCAAGGTTTCAGCAGGTGGCTCCGAGATTATGTTAAGACAACAATGTTGTAATAACCGACAAGATAAGGAATCAAGCAGCGGGGCCATTATTCACTGTTACAAAATACCAAGCAATTGATATCAATGAATACACTTTCTACACTATGGCCTAGGATAAAAAGAGTGTCTATCAAAATAGTGGTGTGCATGTACGGGCCGTCGTCGATGACAGTGATGATGACATGGAGACACACACATATTATGGTCAAATAGAGGAGATATGGGAGCTTGATTATGTAGGATTGAAGGTAGCCTTATTTCGGTGTAGATGGGTCACCAATGGGAAGAGAGTTGTGAGCAAGGACGAATATGGTTATTTTAGTGTTGATCTCTGGGTCTTTGGTTACAAAAACGGACCATTTGTCTTCGCCAACGATGTTGAGCAAGTGTTCTATGTACCTAACCTTGCAAAGAACAACTGGTTTGTGGTTCTGCCAGAAAAAAAGGATTGTTGGGGTTCAAAATGTTGTTGAAGAGGAGGGATACAACCAGTTTGATGAAATTCCATCCTTTGACACTTCATACAAGCCCCGACTCTTGGGAACTAACAAAACACTGTACTTGCGAAGCGACCATAGTGAAAAAATCCATATACAGAAATCAAAGAAGAAAAGGCACGCCCGATTTCTGCTGAATCCTTTTTGTAATGAAGATGTGTCTATTAGTGGAAATGGATTCCATTTTGTAATATAAAAGATGTGATGTATTGGTGGAATCCTTATTTTAATATATATGATGTGGTGGAATTTGAATCCTTTTTGTAATATATTCTGCCTAAGATACTGTATATTTTCAGCCTTCAGTTTAGTAAGTATGTTGTAGGCTGCTAACATTATTATCATCAGTAACGGGCGTTAATATAAAAGAGATGAGGATTAACCAACCCGTGTCACCTTTGTTATGGGAAAGATATGCGAAATCACACACAGAGATTACATCAAAAGAGACGCAGTTTAGCCAATCGTCGTTGGCTTGTTCTTCTTCATGCTTGCAAGTGAGAAGGTAAATCGTACAAATAAATTGAACCGCACATAGATAATCACACAAGCATGTTTCTTAAGATGGAAAATCACACACAGATTATAGTCATCATTGATACATCAGAAGGTTACAAAGCGGCCATCTATGTTCAACATCACTAGGCACTACCAGGATGAGGAACATAGATCTAAACTAAGCAAAAGAGATATACTTCTGTTGGATTGTTCTTCTTCATGCTTGCAAGTGAGTAGGTAAATCATACAAAAAATTGGACTGCACACAGATAATCACACAAGTGGATAATCACACAAACATGTCTCTTAAGATGCAAAATCACACACACAGATTACAGTCATCACTGATACATTAGAAGGTTACAAAGCAGCCATCTATATTCATCATCACTAGACACTACCAGAATGAGGAACATATATAGATCTAAACTAAGCAAAAGAGTTGCTCTCGGTGGCTTGTTCTTCTGGAAGACGGAAAGCAAAATGAAACATAAGTTTGATGAGATATGCTCCAGATTTTGTGACTTTACCATCGACTTCTTCTTCATTGTTACAAGTGAGTGCAAGAGAAAGATACAACGGATCAAGGGTGGAAACATATCCCTTCCAAAATCCTCCTCCTCGAGGAGGAGGGAAAGCAAAAGGAAGCGCAAGTTTGACAAGGAAGATACAACAGTTGGGTTCTAGGCTTCTCTCCTTAGACCTTAGTAGTGATCTTTTCGTCGGCTTGTTCTTCCTGATGCCAGGAGGTTATAGGATACTCTCCCCCCGATAGCTGATGCAAAATCACAAGGAGATATATCACAAGGATTTTCTAGCAACTGTGCCAGAGGGATGAGCAACCCAATCATCCATATCACAAGAATTCTTCGAGCAACTAAGAGAACGAGGAGGAGGAAGAAGAGAGAAAAGCAAAAGCTTGCTCCCTGCAAGATCTATTCTTTGTTCCATAGCTAGATCTAAATCTAGAGAAGAACGAAGCAAGTGAGGAGGACTGATAGGCATCAGTACCTTTTTATAGCAAAAACAAGGAAGGGATAGGATCAGTTGTAAAAAACGGAAGGGATAAGATCAAAAGCAAACAAGGAAGGGATAAGATCGGTTGTAAAAAATGGAAGGGATAAGATCAAAAGCACAGGAAACGGGAAGGTTCCCAAGAAATTGATGCCATATATGGTCAAAGGGGAAACTATCACCCAGTCAATGACTGATAGCAGAGGTAGTGATTCCAATGTATAATTAAATGATACCTAAATTAACCAAATGTCATCTCTAATGTAGAATTAAAGGATACGCAGATTAGCCAAACGTCGTCTCCAATGGAGAGTTAAAGGATACACGGATTAGACAAACGTTGTATCCATTGCACACTTAAACCATGTTTGGAAACAAGTCCCTGTATCTTCTCATTCCAAAATAATTTAGATCCCCTGCTCCTTCATCTACGCGCAAAAAAATAGCACCACCTACTCCTCATCGTCACCATTCCCGACCAGAGATGAATAGCATGTCGGGAGCAGCAGGCAGCACCAGCCGTTGCTGCTGGACCTCCCTCAAGACCTCTGCATTGAGATTGCAGCGTGCATTGGTGCGACCTCATAGCGGCCCTTGGCTGACCTCCGCAGCCTAAGAGGTACTTGCTCGACCATGCGCCGAGTGTGTGGCCACCGCGACGTCGGCCGACATTTGTCGATACAGGGGATAAGAGATGAGATTTCTTGGGTGTGGGACCCCACCTCCTACAAAGCCTTTCTTGCTATGCTGACCGATCTCAGGATTCAGGGGGCTTGCTTCTTCTCCGGGATCAAGCCATGTTCATGGAAAATAAAGAAATGATCTTCGGCGCACCGCCGAGAGTGGGCACAATGCGGCGGCCTATGTATATGCCATATTGATCTAAAGGGACAATGGTGGTACCGCTGTCGATGACACCACGAAGCGGTACATGAGGCGGGTTGCGGGCTATGGCGGTATGACGTCGAGATGGTTGAGCAACGAGGGATGTTTGCCTTTGCACGACAAGGCCGCGCGTGCGATCCACTCCTCGACGTGGTGCATTTGGGGTGAACCGCTGCTGTCTCCGGCATAGGTGTGCGGCGATCAGCCGTGCGCAGGCAACGACGCGTGGAAAAAGGATGGCTTGGAATTTCTCTATTTTGCAGCAAAGACTATAGGCTTCACCACAAAATGGTGAAGTTCAAACGGAGTATGTTGCTCGTATTATCTGTGAAATTTTTTGGAAGAGCAGCAAAGCCGACGCGGATTATCGGTCCCATGTCGCCAATGACTATGGGGCCCCAATTCTATTCGAATGAAGAACAGTTCACATTTCTCCTCTTAATCTGCAATTAAATGTTGTAACATGTATATCTTCGTCGTAATTAGTCCAAATTTGTTTTTTTCTAATTTTTTCTAAAATCACCATCTTTTCATTAATTTTATTGTTTAGAGTATAATCTGTTTCTTGAACAATGTTTATATGCCTTATTTTGTTCTTTGTAAGTACAAAAACATACAAATGATATTTGTTTGACACAACCATTTGTGATGAAACTTTGCATTTCATAAGCCTAAGGTAAACATAAGGTTTTGTTAAGTTTTCAAATGCATATGAGTTCGAACATGATGGAAAGTGTAAAAAACTTCAATGTTCAAGCAACATTATAGGAAACTTTGTGAGAGATGTAGACATTTGTACACAAGTATATTATTCCTTCATCGAAACCATTTGAAATTTTGATGACAAGTTTAGGTACCCAAATTATGTTGCCAAGTCAATTTGTAGATATTTTAGAGCACATTAGATGTTATTAGAATTATTATATCATTAACACGTGATGTAAAATGAATTATAAGAATTTTGGGCACATAAGTGTGACTGTTAATATTTTATTCAAATATTAAATGTCTAAATATGAATTGTTCGTATTCTTATGATTTTTAGGTGATGTTTTATGGGCTATAATATTTTAGAGAAGCAAGTTTCATTCAAAAAAAATAGTGATGGCTCCATGCGTCAGCGTCAGCAGCCAATATAAAAAGATAACTGCTAATAAAGGCGATGCAGGTTCACTAACCCGCGTCGCCAATTACTATTCATTGTCTCTAAGTTCTAATTCATTACAACAGATCTCTAGTTCATCACAACAGATCTCCAGATCTAATAGGAGACGCGGATGGATATACTCGCGTATATTAGATTGAGTTCATGACATATAAAATCCAACAACCAAACTATTTAACTAAGCAGTTCATGATCGACAAACAAACTAAGCAGTTCATGTCTAACAACCTGGCGAAGAGACACAAACACATTATTACTATATATGGTAGAGGAGTCTACCAGTTAGTCGGTCGCCACTGTTGTAGTCCCGCCGTCGTCGCTGTTGTGGCTGCTGTCGGAGCCGTCATCACCACTGTGGCTGCCGGCGGAGCCGTCGGAGCTGCCGTCGTCGAAGTCGAAGTGGCGGCCAACCCGCTTGACCACGGGGAGGTTCTCGAGGTTTACAGCCAACCCGTGGATCCTGAAGGTGAGACCCTTCACGCTCGGGTCCTTGTCCACTTCATGAGACGACTTGATGTCGAAAGCCTCGCCAACATCTTGAAGCTTGCTGAACGCACTCTTGAGTAGGTGGACGGTGAACTTAGTGTCGTCGCCGAGCGGTTCCTCATCGGCGTCCTTCTTCTTGGTCGTCGGCTCCTTCCTCTTCTCCAACTTCCTCCGACGGCAGCTTCATCGTCGTCGTCCTCCCTACCTCGCTTTGCCGGTGACAAGGCACTTGACACCATATTCTCCTTCTCTCGGTGACCATAGATTTGTAGTGGTTGATCGTGAGGAGGAAGAAGAAGCGAAAGAAATGATAAGCTTATGGAAGAAGCAGGGGAAGGCAGGGGTGTAATATTGACAAGATGGGAACCATCAGGTGCCTCTGCCCCCACCCACTATGCCCCGGGCTCCGTACGTGGTGTGACCTCCCTCTCTCCAAAAGTCCTTGAAAAAGAGGCATGGGCTATGCAAAAAAAAGCTCAAAAGCATAGGTGAAAAAAAACCATGCTCAAAGCATGAGCCAAAAAATGCCTAAGGCATGAAAAGAAAGAAAGAAAGAAAGAAAAGATAGCCCATGTCCAAAATAAAGAAGGAAAAGGAGAGAGATGTGATCATGCAAAAAGGAGTTCCAGTAAATTTGATGGTAATAACTAGTACCCGTTCCGGGCCTAGTGTCCACCTTACCATCACCACAACATTCATCACATATATGTTAATATCTAGCACCCATTCCGGGCCTAGTATCCACCTTACCATATCCATCACATCCATACATGTGTACATCTTGATCTGATTGTATGACTTGATTTTCTCCTTGGATCCGTTTTTTGACTTTGCAATAGATGTGATGCGAGTATGCCTTGGTGAAGTAGGATGAAAGAAAGGCAAATCTAATGCCTTGGTGAGGACACATACACATTGAGTGATATGAGAGAATCAAACAAGGAGCTAAGCAAGGTTTGTTTTGAAAAATTATTGCAAAACCCCGAGTTACTTGACATGATGAGCAAAAGTGAGTTGATATGACCGTTCCATTCCTCAACTACCCAAGATGGCATGACAAGCCGAAGGACCGATACGGCGAACCGAGAGGGGGGGGAGTGAATGGGAGCCGATAAAAATTCTTCTCGAAGGAGATCGAAACTCCAACAAGATGAACACGGCTTCCAACACACGTCTCCGACTCACTACCAAGGTTGGTCAAGCCCACGTAGCCACCGGAGTGCCACCTGGACCTAGGAACCAACACACCACCTTCCGACCCGAGAAACGCAGCGGAAAAACCAAACCTCGAGTCTACGGACCCACACCGGTCGGACCGGTGAGCACCACCGGTCGACCGGTCCCCGCCGGTGAACCGAGCAACTTTCACTAAGTGGCTCTACACCGGTCGGGACCGGTGAGACACCACCGCCGCCATCGGTCCGACCGGTGTGGGTCCGTAGACTCGAGGTTTGGTTTTTCCGCCGCGTTTCTGCCCAAGGTGGTGTGTTGGTTCCTAGGTCTAGTGGCACTCCAGTGGCTACGTGGGCTTGACCAACCTTGGTAGTGAGTCGGAGACGTGTGTTGGAAGCCGTGTTCATCTTGTTGGAGTTTCGATCTCCTTCGAGAAGAATTTTTATCAGCTCCCATTCACTCCCCCCTCTCTGATTCGCCGTATCGGTCCTTCAAGTGGTATCAGAGCCGGTTCGGGTCTTTGTTGACTCTAACCGCCCAAGATCCAAGGATGGCGTACCGGAACGGGGTTCGGGTCCTCCACACTTCGATGGCAAGAACTACCGGATGTGGAGCAAGCGGATGGGTGCGTTCCTCCGCGGAAAGGGTCGGTACCGTTTTGGGATGTCACGGTGGACACGAGGCTATGTCCAGCCGATTGATTTCCTAGCTCCGGGGTCGAGGGACGGATTCGACGCCAACAATAAGGCGGTCGACTACTTGTTTCGTGCTTTGTGTCGGCCGAGTTCGATCGGGTGCACACCGAGCACTTGGCTTGTAGGATTTGGGCGGTGTTGAAGGAGGCTCATGTTGGGAACGCCCGGAGTTCGAGCACGGTTGTATGTGACCTACGGAGAGAGTACGAGAACTTCACTCATCTCCCCGGTGAGTCCATCGATGCCTTGTTTCAGAGGTTCACGGTGGTGGTGAACAACATGAGGGCCAATGTGGACGTGCTCCCGTACGATGATCATGATAGAGCGGTCAAGCTCTTACACTCTTTGGATCGTACAATATGGGGCGGAAAGTTCGAGGCCATAGTCGAGTCAGAGCGGTATGATACTCTGACGGTGAACGAGCTGTTCTCGAAGCTCAAGTCGGCTGAGGTGGATAGGGGCATGACTGCCAAGCTCGAGGGACCGACTGATTCCCATAGTCTTGCCCTTGTTGGTGGTTCCAAAGGAAAGACTAACTCTAACCCATCCACCAGGATGTTCTCGTTTTCCTCTTTGATGTCTATGCCAGATGAGGAGTTTGATGACCTTGGAGAGGACGAGCCGGCGGCGTTGACGAGGCGGTTCGAGAGGGCGCACGAGAACCGCGTGAACATGAGGAGGAACACGAGGACTTGCTTCCAGTGCGGCAAGCCAGGACACTTCGTCGCCGACTGCCCGGAGAAGGCCGAGAACAAGGACAGCTACAAGCACAAGCCGAGGAAGAACGATGACAAGTACCGTTCGAGGCGCGACCACAAGAGCAAGCACAAGAACAAGTACAAGGACGAGCGACGATCGAGGAAGAAGGAGGGCCGAGGCAAGGCCCGAGCGATGGTTGGAGCGAGCGACGTCGACTCCGGGTCCGCGTACTCCACCTCGAGCTCGAGCGGCGGCGACGACGAGGGAGATCGCCGCAAGAACAAGAGGTCGTCCAAGAACCCGAGCGGGCCGAGCGCTTCGCGAGAGACGCGCTTCGCACCATGGCGTTGAGCTCCGGCAGGCAAGAAGAGTACACGGAGCGACTCGGACTGCGAGTCCGACGACGAGGTGCGTGATGAGCTTCCCTTCTTGCGCCGGGAGAATGAGAGGCTTGGCTCTTTGCTTGATAACCGTGATGACATGCTTAGAGAGGCCAAGAAAATGAGGAAAGAGCTTAGGGCTTCACTCGAGGATGCTAGGACTAGAGTGGCCGGAGCTAGAGACACGGTGCTTGATAGCAAGCTTGAGATTGATTCGCTTAAGGCTAGCCCCGTTGTTTCGATGAGAATGATTGTCTTGATTGCTCCATATTCCTTGCTGATCTTGCTTTGTTTAAGGAGAAGCATGCCTCCAAGTGTGAGGAACTAGATGTGCTTAGGGTTGAAGTGGTCGAGCTTAAGTCTAGACCTGCTTTGCTAGGTGCTTGCACTTCTTGCCCTGTTTTGCATGCTAAAATTGATGAGATGCATGCTTACACTAGTTCGCTCGAGGCTAAATTGAAGGAACCCATGCCTACATCTTGCTCTACCCGTGAAATGCATGCATTGAAAAATTTGGAGCTTGCACATTATGTTGATCGTTTGCGGGATGAGAATGATGATTTGAGGAAGTTGATGGGTTGGTTGTCCGGTCCACGAGCCTCGGTTGAGGATGATGATCGAGGCCTTTAAGAGGCAAGATGGTGAGGGGCTTGGGGCAAACAAGGTTGGTGAGGGAAGTGGAGAGAATATCCCGGAGCCACCAAAAACCCACCACAAGAATGATTTCCCACCAAAACCTAACCATCTAAGGAACCGACTAGACACAACCCCAGCTCCACCCGTGTTTCCTACACCCACAAATGACCTACAAAAGCCTATCAAGTTTGTGAGCACTTCGGGGAAAGTGTTCTTTGGGAAGGAAAGTGAGAAGGCTAGTGGTGAGAAACCGGTGGAGGGTTTGAGTGGAGAGAAACCAAGTGAACAGCCACATCCCAAGCCGAAGCCTAAGCTTGTGAGGTTCCATTGTGGCTATTGTGGGAGAGATGGCCATAAGGAGGAGTTTTGCTTCAAGAGGAAGCGAGAGGAGAGAATGGAGAAGGAGTGGGCTAACAAGGACAAGTACCACCCTTCCGATGGTGTACTTGAGCCTCGTATGCGGATGCCCGGGGGCAAGGCGATTGTGAGGACGGTCCGGGCTTGGGGAGAGAAGAAGGGCTGCGGTGGTGCTGCTTGCCCGGACCACACCGGTCGGACCGGTGTGGAGCACCGGTCGACCGGTGCGGGCACCGGCGGACGGATGTTCGGGTTTCGTGCTCGTACGGTGCGAGGGTTGTTTCGGTGGTCGTGGTTCGGTGGTTGGGCCGGAAAGGGTGCGGTGGTCGGCTTGCTAGGCGTTCTCCACCTCGTGCTCAATACGGGGATTGGAGGAGTCGTGGTGGTGAGTTGGAGAGGAAGGACGTTCCACGGGCTTTCTTGCGTGGTTTTGGTCCTCCTCCGGGCGAGAGAGGGGTGGTTCCCTCGGGGTGGTTATCGTGGTGGTGTTCGTGGAGGTAGTTTTGGTAGGAGAGATGCTTTGGTTGGTGCTAACCCCACTTTCGAGCAAATGGCTCGGCCTTTGGTTTTCCTCCTTTGGTACTATCCCCGGTCTTTGAGTCGTTTGTTCGCTCACGTGCCTATTTTTGATTTTCAGGTGGGAGACTTGAAGAACATTTGGTTGATTGACTCCGGTTGCTCGAGGCATATGACCGGAGACAGGGGGTGGTTCTCAAGTCTCGTCCCGGTGGTGACGAAGAGGTACATCACCTTTGGGGACAATGGGCGTGGGCGTGTGCTTTCAGAAGGTGAGATAAAAGTGAGTGACAAGATCACTCTGAGGCGTGTTGCTCTTGTTCAATCGCTGGGGTACAATTTGCTTTCTGTGTCCCAGTTGTTGGATGAGGGTTTTGAGGTGTTGTTTCGGCCTGGTGGTTCTCGGATTGTGGACTCTCGAGGGGACCTTGTCTGTATGGTCGTTCCCGAGGGTCAGGTGTTTCGTGCTGATTTTTCTCAGTCTTCGGGTGTGGAGCGTTGTTTCTTGGCTGGTTCTTCGAGTGAGTTGTGGAAGTGGCATAGGAAGTTGGGTCACTTGAGCTTTGACCTTTTGTCTCGCTTGAGTAAACTCAATTTGGTCCGAGGATTGCCACGGTTGAGGCTTGAGAAAGAGTTGGTTTGTGCTCCGTGTAGGCATGCTAAGATGGTGGCCTCTTCTCACCCGCCTCTCACCGATGTGATGACTGAGCGTCCATGCGAGCTGCTCCATATGGACCTTGTTGGCCCAGCTCGTGTGCGATCTGCGGGTGGGAAGTGGTATGTCCTTGTTGTGGTGGACGACTATTCTCGGTATGCGTGGGTGTTCTTTCTCGAGGAGAAGGGGGAGACGTTTGGTTTTGTTCGAGATCTAGTCTTGAGGTTGAGGAACGAGAGGCACGGAGATGCCATACGAGCTATCCGCGGTGATAATGGCTCGGAATTCGGGAACTCTCGTTTTGAAACCTTTTGTCATGACTTGGGTCTTGAGCACCGCTTTTGAGTCCGTATACGCCTCCCCGAATGGTGTTGTGGAAAGGAAGAACAGGACCTTGTGCGAGATGGCTCGGACGATGCTTGATGAGCATAGGACTCCGAGGAGGTATTGGGCCGAGGCGGTGAATACCGCATGCTATGTGTCGAACGGGATATACCTCGAGTGCACAAGAAGAAGACATGCTATGAGTTGATGCATGGCCGCACACCCAAGGTGAGTCACTTCCATGTCTTTGGTTGCAAGTGTTTCATTCTGAAGAAAGGCGGAAGTTGGATAAGTTTGAGGCTAGGTCTCGTCGATGGCATTTTCTTTGGTTATGCATCTCATTCTAGAGCATATCGTGTGCTCAATCTTGAAACTAACCAAATCGTGGAGACTTGCGAGGTAACCTTCGACGAGACAGAGCCACGTAGTCAGCTTGTTTTTGAGTGTGTAGGTGATGATGAGCTTGGCGAGGAGATCTTTCAGGAGGAGGAGCATGAACATGGTGATGATGAGGATGGCGGTGCGGTGCCCCCGGCTGAACATGTACCCACTACTTCGACTACGATGATGGATGGACCCTCTGCTACACCTACGACGACAAATCAAGAACGAGGAGAAGGCGATGTTGAGGGGGAGGTAGCTTCGAGGCGAGAACCTCCCCGGCGAGTTCAAGTGGATCACCCGGCTTCGAGGATCATCGGCGACATGAATGAACGCACTACACGGTCGAGGGTTCGAAACAATTCCCATTTTGCTCATGCTGCGTTTGTTGCTTCTTTCGAGCCCAAAGACATTGGACACGCACTATCCGATCACAATTGGGTTAACTCGATGCATGAGGAGTTGGAGAACTTTGAGAGGAATCGGGTGTGGGAGTTGGTTGACCCTCCCCCGGGGTGTAAGCCGATTGGTACCAAGTGGGTGTGGAAAAACAAAGAGGGAGAGAAGGGTGAGGTTGTGAGGAACAAGTCGAGACTTGTTGCCCGGGGGTTCGCCGAAGGAGGGGATCGACTACGAGGAGACCTTTGCTCCCGTAGCCCGTTTGGAGGCGATTAGGATCCTTCTAGCCTTTTCCGTGGCTAAAGGGTTCAAGTTGCACCAAATGGATGTGAAGAGTGCTTTTCCGAATGGTGTGCCTGGAGGAAGAAGTGTATGTGAGGCGACCTCGGGGTTTGAGAGTGAGAGGTACCCCCACCGGTGTACAAGTTGAGGAAGGCGCCGTATGGGTTGAAGCAGGCGCCTAGAGCTTGGTATGGCAAGGTTGAGGGGGTTCTTGTTTGAGAGAGGCTTTGAGATGGGGAAGGTCGATCGGACCTTGTTTTTGCCGAGGCAGGGGGAGATATCCCGATTGTGCGGTGTGTACGTGGATGATATTGTCTTTGGTGGCTCGTCTAACTCTCTTGTTGCGAGGTTTGCGGATGATATGAGCGGGAGTTCGAGATGAGCATGATGGGTGAGTTGCGAGTTCTTCCTCGGGCTACAAATCAAGCAATCAAAGGAAGGAACATTTGTGCACCAGGCTAAGTACACCAAGGACATTGTGAGGAAGTTCAAGATGGAGGACTCCAAGGCTATGACGACGCCGATGAGTACGACTACAGCTCTTGATGCGGATGAGGAAGGTGAACACGTGGACCAGAAGGAGTACGGAGCATGATCGGGTCACTCCTCTACTTGACGGCGACGAGGCCGGACATACGCTTCTCGGTGTGTCCGTGCGCTCGTTTTCAAGCGTCTCCGAGG
Organism: Cenchrus americanus; assembly: GCA_947561735.1. Lineage (NCBI taxonomy): Eukaryota > Viridiplantae > Streptophyta > Magnoliopsida > Poales > Poaceae > Cenchrus > Cenchrus americanus. Next base: position 260,955,668 of record OX387241.1, on the reverse strand, counting down.
ACTTCGCATCGGCAAGCAGTGAAGCGAATTTTCAGGTACTTGCGTCACACTCCCGACTTCGGCCTTTGGTACTCCGCGTCCTCTTCTTTGGTGCTTCATGGCTTTTCGGACGCGGATTTTGCCGGTGTCGGTTGGATAGGAAGTCCACTTCGGGACTTGCCGCTTTTTGGGTTCTTCTTTGGTGTCTTGGTCTTCCCGCAAGCGGTCGAGTGTTGCTCAATCCACGACCGAGGCCGAGTATGTTGCCGCTGCTAGTTGTTGCTCTCAGCTCCTTTGGATCACCTACACCATGAGTGACTTTGGTGAGGAGTATACCCATGTCCCACTTCAATGTGATAGCACTAGTGCCATAAGCGTTGCAAAGAACCCAGTGCTCCATTCCAAAACCAAGCACATAGAAGTGAGGTATCATTTTCTGAGAGACAACGTCGAGAAAGGAAAGATAGCCTTGATCCATGTACCCACACATGACCAACTAGCCGATATTTTCACCAAACCCCTAGATCAAGCAACTTTCACTCGTTTGCGGGGAGAACTTGGTGTGTGTTTGATTTCTTGAGTTGGGTGTGTGGGAGCCGTCTTTTGCCGGTGGTGTCGAGCCCGTTTTGCCTCCCCTCGAGGAGCCGGTTTTGTAGCATATGTATAGCTTTCCTTTGTGCATTTCTTGCATTTGGCATGGCATATGTAACATGATGTATAGGCATCCTTGCATCTTAGATTGCATGCATTTTGTATCATATGCATTGGTTAGGAAAAGCTTCTCTCATATACATAGTTCACCATGGAATGAGATATATGTCTTTGTGAGCTCGTTTGGTATGCTACGGTTAGTTTTGGCTTAGCTCTTGATGATCTTGATGAATAATCTATGGTTGATAGCTATACTTTTGAAAAATGTTACATGTATGCTCTCTCATGTGTAAATGCCTTTACATGCTCTTGACATGTTTTTGTGGCTTTGCTATGCTTAATTTGTGGTTGGATAGCTAGTTTATTGATCATATGGGGCCAAAGGCTCATTTGCCATCATGAATGTTTAGCCCTCTTGACTTATCTTGTGGAGGAGCATAAGTTCCTTTTTGTCGCAAAGACATTTCATGTACCATTTACAAATCTGAAAATGAAATGAAAAATGCTTGGAAATGTGCTCCCATGTCATATGCGCTGAATTTAATTTGCTTTGGGTGCTAAACCGTTGCATGATGCCTACCAATGAGAAGTCTCATACATAGAAGTAGGCACATGGCTCGGTGGCTTTGACATGACATGAGGTGCTTGTGGGTGTTTGTGATGGTCTTATGATTAGAATGGCTGTCCTAGCATGAAGTTTGTGTGGCTTTGCCATTTTGATATGCTTTGATCATGTTTAGGACTTTGCTCATGAGACGCAAGTTTTTCGCAAAATTGCCAAAATCCATCTTAGCTTCGTCCAATGGTTGTGAAACTTGGTGATCATGTAGTTGAGATCGATACGAAGCCGTAGAGTACCTAACTTGCTCATTTGGACATGTGTAGCATTCTTTGTTGAATTTTGTATATTTGAGAAGCTCTAGGTTGAAAGTTTTGCATTTTTGGCTTGATTCATGCATTGCCAACAAGGGGGAGAAGTTTGAGCTTGAAATGGCTTAGTGGATGCATTTAGAAGGTTTTCAGGTGGTTTCGAGCCATTTACGGGTTTCGTTGTACACCGGTCCGACCGGTGAAGAGCACCGTCCGACCGGTGTGAGTGCTGGTCCTGTACATATGTTAGGCACCGGTCGACCGGTGGTGATGACCGGTCCGACCGGTGTGAACCGAAAGTGCCGTGCGACCGTCCCGTTTCATGTGGTTTCGTGCATGCTTTCGTCCAGGGGGAGTTGCATTGGTTCAGTGGGAGTTTGCATGTGTGCAGGGGGAGCCCGTTGAGAGTTTTCGAGCTTTGTTTCGGTGGTTTGTGCTCTTTGCTTGAGTTTTGCTTTGTCTCGGATGTGTCGAGCCGTTGCCCTTGCCTAAGGGGTCCGAGACTTGTCTTCTTCAAGTGATCTTGCTCTTTGCCTTTGTTTGGCTTTCGATCGCTTGTTGGAGTTTCTTTTTGTTCGTTTCTTTTCTTTCTCTTTTCTCTCTTGTTACTTTCGTGTGGGTGTTGTCAATGCACTCATCAAGGGGGAGATTGAGGACCATGTGTGGTTCGAGGACCGGTGGATGGTCGCTTCCTTGTGTGATGAGTGATTGACAACGTTGTGTGGACTGATTCTTGGCTAAGTATTGCAGGTGCAGGTTGCGGCTTGACTGGTGTTGGTGCAGGTGAAGAACAAGCGCGAAAGGTCGTCGCCGGTGAGGCCTCCGTGTGGAGAAGACAAGTAGGCTTTGTTCGAGGGACCCGGTGGCCGGCGGGGGTCAAGTGCGGGCCGCATGGTGGCATGAACAAGCAAGATGAAGTCGTGGACGGTTTCTTGGTTGAGCCTCAAAACCAAGGTCGAGCCGGGACTACGTGGGAGCCAAGTCATGAGTGGAGATTGGCGGAGGCTACACCAAGTTCGCGGGGTTTCCGGTGGTTCACCGAAAACCACCGGGTTCCTTGGTTGATCCACAAAGCCAAGACCGGAGAACCGAAGACGGAGGTGCGGCGGCACTGCACCGGTCCGACCGGTGGGTCCGACCGGTCCGACCGGTGGGGACCGGTCCGATCCGGTGAGGAGCACCGGTCGACCGTGTGCGACGACGCAGTCCGAATCTTCGAAGCGGAGGACACGCGTCGGGATCGCATGGCTTGCGTCGAGGCTACGCAGGGTGCGGTCGCCGGCATCCGTCCGATGGTGAAGACATCAAGAATTCCAAATCCGCCCTTGAGGGGCTTGTATCCCTAGTTAGTAGAGAGGGGCATTTTAGACTTTCGGTTGCCGCCTATATAACCAAAGAGGTGAGAGGATGGCAGCCAACTCTTGGAACCCTAGCTCATTAGTTTTCCTATTTTCCACCTATTTTCTCTAGGTTTTTCTTAGGACTAGCAAGAGAGCTTCACGGAGAGATCTTGTAGAGAGGGATGGATGATCGGGCGGCTTGCTAGACCTTGTACGAACCTTTATCTCATGTATAGATGATTCGGCGTGGTTCCTCAAGGTTTGGATGTGTTTTCCCCGGTTGTTCTTGGTGGTGATTTTCGGAGTCCTCTCTCGGTGATTTCTTTGGGGTGTTTTCGGGACTTTTCTCTTGGGGATTTGATGGGGGAAATTTGTGGGAACCCTTCGTGGTTCTTTGGGTTGTGATTCCCCTCCCAAATCCGTGAGAAAAAGTGCTCGATTTCGGGGTTTCTTGAGTTCTTGGGTTGGAAGTGCTTTCGGCGGGATTTCTTCGATTCCTCCTTTTTGGACGAGTTTTGGTGGGATTAAACTTGGCTATGAACTCCTCATGAGGTGTTCATGATATCCCCAAAGTCTTGTTCAAGTCCGTGGAGCGATTCGGGAGATCGAGATTTGGATTTGGGGGAGTTGACCCGCGGGTGCTTGTTCATCCCGAGTCGCCCGTGCTACACCGGTCGACCGGTGCTCTTGACCGGTCTGACCGGTGCAAGCCCTTGTGGGTTTTTGCTCGGGTGAACGTCTTGGTGTGTTCCTTGTTGTCCCGTGGTGCTGCTGTTTCGAGTTTGGGTTCGTTTGGTGGTCGGTTGGCCTGTTTGGTGCCTTGGGGGCTTTCGAGTCGCCATCGGTCCGACCGGTGTGTCTCACCGGTCTGACCGGTGTAGAGCCACTTAGTGAAAGTTGCTCAGTTTCACCAGCAGGGACCGGTCTGACCGGTGGTGCTCACCGGTCTGACCGGTGTGGGTCTGTAGACTCGAGGTTTGGTTTTTCCGCTGCGTTTCTCGGGTCGGAAGGTGGTGTGTTGGCTCCTAGGTCCAATGGCACTCCAGTGGCTACGTGGGCTTGACCAACCTTGGTAGTGAGTCGGAGACGTGTGTTGAAGCCGTGTTCATCTTGTTGGAGTTTCCATCTCCTTCGAGAAGAATTTTTATCGGCTCCCATTCACTCCCCCCCTCTCGGTTCGCCGTATCGGTCCTTCACAAACACTTCACAAAGTTCACAAGTACAAGTTATGGTTTGGAATATCTCTTATGCTTGCTTCATACCTTTGGATATCATGTCTCACCTTTGTTTTGTTCTCCTTTACTTGAGGATGAGCAAAGGTCAAGTGTGGGGGTGTTGTTGACGGCTGTTAAGTACCACTTTTACACCGTCAACTCCTACATAATATAAATGAAAAGTGATCATCAACACTAGAATAGGGGTTTATACTGTCAATTTTCACAAGTGTTGGTGTTTCTATCATTTGTTGCAGGACACATCGAAATGTGCATGGAATGATACAATTGAGAGCAAGTAAACCAATGGCATAGATATGACAACATCATAAACAATCTCAAATGCCAAATTGGTTTGCACCATTGCAACGAGCTCGTCGAGACGATCGAAATGGATATATCTTTTGCCTACTTTGGAGTTCGGATGAAAGAGATATGCACAAGTTATCATGTGAGCCTGGTGGTATTGTAACGCCCGCGTTTTTAGCTCCTAATAAATCACCAAATAAATCACGCGTGTTTTCAAAACTGTCCAGCTGAGCTCATTTGCCCCTTTCGGAACCCTGGTCACCGTCTCCCTCTCTCACCCTCGGCGCGCGTGCCGCGAATCCCGCCGGCACCGCCCGCACTCGGAGCCGCACCCACGCGTGCCACCCCGGCGTCGCGGTCGGCCACGGTGCCGGAATCACGCGCACGCCGCGGTCCCGCCGGCCGGTCCGCCTCGCCATCACCGCCGTTCCGGAATTGACGCCGGTATCCGAGAAACCCGTAAAAAATCCGCAAAACTCCTTCTCCTAATTTTTCTAGAAATTCTCCTAATTTTCTAAATCCCTTTTCTATTTCTTTTCCCTGATTTTTCCTTTTTCCTATTTTCTTTTTTGTTTTCTTCGTTTTCTTTTCCCTTTTCTCTTTTTTTTCCTTCTTTCTTTTTCCCACCGGCCTATCCTACCTTCGGCCTCCCGGCCGAGGCCCCCCGCGCGGCTCCCCCTTCCCCACGCGCGACGCGGGAGGTCGCGACCTCCCCCCCCCCCCCCCGCTCGCCCCCCCCCCCCCGAGCGCCCCCGCAGACGCACCCCCCCGCCTTCCCTCTCCCCCGCATCGCCCGGACAAAGACGCCGGTGCTAGTCCACGACCGCAAGCAAGGCCGCCAGCGCCCCCACCGGCAAAACCGGAGACCGCCATTAAGGTGTGCTCGCCCGTACACGCCACCGAACCGGCCGGTCTCCTTCCCACGGCCACGGCGGCCACCCGCACGAAGGGTCACGTCCCACGCAGCCACGCCGCACGAAGCTCGCCACCGAGGTCTACTCCGAGATATTTCTTGTCACCGCCATCGACGGCCATCGAAGCTCCTGGAGCTCAAAAATCTTCGCCCGAACCGCCTTCCCGCGCCTATAAAAGGGCCGGACCGGCTCCCCACCTCGCCCCGCACCTCCACGACCAATTTCCCCTCCTTCCCGAGCCCTCCATCACCACCACCGGTGCCGCTTCGGTCACCACCGCGAACGGCCCTCACCGCCGCCGTCGATCCGCCTCTCCAGAGCACCCCAGCCCGAGGTAAGAAGCGGAATCGGTTGCCCTCGTCCTCCTCTTCGTTTCGCCCCCACTCCCGGCCGTCGCCGTGCACCGGGTCGCCGGCGCCCCTCCCCCCTTCCACGGTAGGCCTCCCCGCCTCGCGTTCGTGTCGTGAGGGAGGGAGGAAGAAGAAGGGCTTTTTGCCCAAAACCCCCCGCCCTTTTCCCACTTATCCAAAACCGACCCCCCCCTCTATTTCCCTCACTCTTTTCTTCCAAAACAGACCCTATACTTTAAATTACACCATGAAAACAACCCCGTCCCTTTACGATTATGCCCCCGGACTATTTAGTAACACCCCCGCCAGGTTTAAATATTATAATTAGGTCCTTTTCTTTTATAATAAAATACTAACGGGCCCCTAATTAACCCTAAACACCTCCATTAACCCGGCATTACATGCGCAATTTTAATCCAAATTGCGCCCAACCTTCATCACACCCGTACAAGTTGCACCGCCACCCGTCCGTCACCCAAAACCCCGGCATAATATTTATTTCCCCTATTTTATTTAATTACCTCCCGTGAGCTCAGCCGGAGAAATTGTGTCCGCTTATATTGATTGCATGCTTTCCCGTGTGTGCGCTATAGCCGACGAAGTAAACGAAGGAAGGTACCCCGAGCCGGAGTTTGGAGCCGACTACCGCGAGCAGGAGCCCGAGGTCCCGAACGCCGAGCCGCACTCCCCGAAGACTTCGAAGACGGCAAGTTCAACCTCCCCCTTTGATGCATGCTTCTCGTCCTAGTTTTATAAATATACCCTATACCCGTTTTATAAATTGCATATTGTTTTACCGCAAAAACATGGTAGGATAGCCACCCTTGATTGCTATGATTGAACCTTTTTTGGCCCGAATGAGTACTTTAAAAATGTGTGCGTACTTTCAAAATGTGTGAGTGCTTTAAAAACAAAAGGGGGATATGTTTGGAAAATGAGTAAAGAACTGGGTAGACGGGATGGACGTGTGTGTCAGGGGTATGGGTGAGCTCGTACCTGTGTGGTTGAGCATGTTGGGAGTTGTCCATCTTGTCGGTTAAGGACCGGTTGCGTGACATCTCACCGACCCAAATCATCGTACAACCACTCGACCGTTGTATGTGGCAACGGCTTAGCATAAACCCCACTAGTTAATCTACTTGCCATCGGGTGTGCGGGTGAGCAGCGGGAGACCAAGGAGCGCGGGGTACGCTCCGTGTGAGGTACGCCCCGGTTATGTGGTATAAACCCTTGGGTGCTTCCGTGGTGGCTCGTAGCGTTAGCTAAGGTGGGTAATGGCTTTGATAGGATCCGTACCGGCACTGAGGTGTCCGTGTGACGGTACCCTACTTGTGGGTAAAGATGTACAACCTCTCGCAGTGTCAAATCTATTCGAATAGCAAGTGTCCACGCGTATTGGACGAGTCACGGTGTGGTCACAAAAACTAGTGTTTGGGATGGGATGTTTTCTGGCGTGTGTTAGTTGTTTTTCGGTGATGTGTGTGTGGCTGTGTGCCTGGGCTACGACGGACGGGAAGTCCGGTAGTTCCACAGTGGTTTTCCTAAAAACAATGGAGTCACTTGGGTTATGAAAGTGTTTGCGAAAACCTTTTGAAATGAACCCCTGCATGTGTAAGTTTGCAAAATGAACCTTAACCTGATCCTTGTGATACCTTATGCATGATTTTGTTTATAAGCCCCTCCGTGGGCGGGGTTGGATTTGCTGAGTACGTATGTGCTCACCCTTGTTTTACTAACTATTTTACAGAGGAGGATCCCGATTATATCCCCGAAGACGTCGAGTAGGTCACTGCCCTAAACCCAACCGTGCCTGTGTACCCAGGGCCCCTACCGGAAGCTTCCATCGTGTGGTACTCTGAGGAGGCTATGGAAGCCTTTGCTATCGTAGTATGGTTGTTAGCGTTTGTGTTGTTCCTTGTAGCGTTGGCACTACCGTGCCCTCTGTGTCGCCGTGATGTAAAAGATCGATTCCACCCGTTGTAATAAATGTGCTACCACCTCCGGGACCGGTATTTGTGTCACATTTAGTCACCTCAAATGAGGGGACGCTTCGGTGGTATCGAGCCATAGGTTGGTCGTAGGACATGACCCCTAGGATACGAGACCTCCTCCGGCCTTCTCTAACCTTTCCTTTGCTAAGCTCACCTTTTCCCAAATCCTTACCTTGATTCTTGCCCGTTTCCGGATGGCTCACCCCGAATGGAACGGAGGAGTCTGCCCCGTCCAGCCTGGTCTCCCTAACCTACTGCGGCTCAGCTTAGAGCGCGTCGGAGTAAGGGATCCGCCGGAGTTCGTCTACCGGGAGTACGAACGCTACGGCACCCTTCGGTGTAAGCTGCTGATCTTTGTGGGAAGAAGCACGCTTTACCCCGACATAGAACCATGGTTCGTCTCTGCCACTGGTTTTCGTTTCGCCGACACCTACCCCAAGGCTGCTCGGAAGGCCCTGCGACAGCTACGAGTGGTTTATAGACAACACCTCCGAAGGACTCCAATGGGATTCTTTCCACCCTCCGGAGGAAGAGGACGCTCGTGGATTGCTCGCATGAGAGGACTAGAACGAGAAGAAGAAGACTTAGAAGCGGCAGTTTTCCCACCTGTCCATATACCTCAGAGGCCTAGACCACCTTTATCAGGAGCAAGCCCGGCGGGAAGCGACGATTGACGGAGCGGAAAGAGCAGAGCAGAGAATAGAACTGGAGAGGGTAAAGACAACCATAGCAGAAGTTGAACGACACAACATGGCGCAAGACTACCTCAGGGAAAAAGAACGTTCGGAGAGGTTTCACAAACAGCTATGGGATGAGCTCCAAAGGGAACGTAGAAGGCGAAGAAGAGAAGCCGACTTGGATGAAGAAGAACCCGAAGAAACTCACTGGAACAAAGGGACCCAGACTGAAGATGAGATACTGGAGCAAGATCTTCCACTGAAGAAGCGTCGTATCCAGCTAGAGGAAGAATCACCGTGAGACTAGGGTGTTTAGTCTAGAAACCGAGTCCTAGCAATAATAAGTGTACCCCGAAGGATGTACCCCAACCTTACTACTAAATAAAGTTATCCATCTCTTGTACCCCACCACAACCTGTTCAACTCTACCTTTGTTTTCAAATGGCGGAAGATGGATGGACCCAAGGCGTGTGCCGGGAGGAGCCTCGGTTTTAGTCGCTCGCTCATCAACTCCCCGGGAGCGCCTCGGTATCACCGAGCGCCCTAGGTACTACGACGAGAGAGTACGAGCAACTCGGCACTCTTCGCCGTAGAGTGGTCCTCTCCGTCGCTAGAAGCAACCGCCACACCAACATCGAGCCATGGCGCGTGACCGCCACAGGGTTTCGCCACCGGGATACCTATCCTTTGGCCCTCAGAAAAGCCCTCCGCTACCTGTGCCGAATCTACGAAGAACACCTCGTCCCCACACCAATGAGGTACTTCCCTCCCGCCATCAGAACCCCAGTTTGGCAGGCCCGCATGAGAAACCTGGAACGACGCCGCCACCAAGAGGACCTGCTATACCACGTAGTCGCCTACCTTGTCTCCTTGGATAAGCTCTTTGATGACCAAGCCAGACACTTGAGGGAACAAATCAGCCGGGCCGAGCAAGCTGAAGTCACAGTGCGGATGCACCAAGTCCGAGTGGCCCAAGCTGAAGCAAGGACCGCAGCCGCCATAAGCAGTGAAGCCGTTGCCCAGGAAAGCCTCAGGAGAATCCCGGGACCAACGCATGCAAGAATGGACCCACGGCGGAACGCCCATTCCAGCCATTGGAGAAGCTCAAGTCCTGCTGGGAACACCCCTTGTAGGATGGGGAGGAACCATCGAAGTCCCCCCGCCACCACCGGCGGTCACCGAACCCCCAACGCCTACCGCCGAAGCCACAAGACAGCCCCGAGAAAACGGAGACCCCGAAGGCGGAAACGATGACGAGTTGCTCATTCCACCGGAAGAACACTCGACCCCGGAAGACGCCTCCCCTCGCGAGTAGTGTGCCCCAAGATCCGGGGAATGAAGCCGTACCGGTCCAAGTCGCGCCCTTAGTCCTTAGTCGTAGTAGTGTGTCCGCGTAGTCGGGATGTATCCTCCTCACTTGGTTTGTAATAAAAACTTGTTTGTGCTTGCTTGATTGCTATGTGCTTGTTGTGTGCTTACCGGCATGAGTAGACCCTGCCCTTTCAAAAAGAAATCCGACATAATCCACTTAAACATCACATAAAACTAGACCTCTTAGAAAACCCATTTCTTTACAGATGGTTTCCAGGCGCCCTGTCAGGACCCACCGATCGGACGCTGAGGGATCGCAAGCCGATCGGAGGGAGCGCCTCCACGACCAGGAGGTTAACCAAGATGAAGATGGAGGAGAGAACGTGGTCCTGCCACCGCCACCCCCTCCCGTTGACTTGGCACAAGTCTTAGCCAACCGTACCGTCCCGATGGACGCTATCTTCAATGCCATCAACCGCCCAAGACCCCGAGTTTTGAGCATGAATGAGAAGCCGATCGAGTTCCTCGGGACTAAGCCGCCCACCTTTGGCGGGTTGGTGAATCCTTTGGATGCCGACGATTGGCCGAGAGCCATACCGAGGGAACCGGAGCCCCTCCACCGCGAGGACCATGACAAGGTTCTCTTGGCGCTCACCACCGGCTCACCGGGACAGCCCTAGCCTGGTGGGAAAATTACTGCGCCGCAGCCAAGGATCCCTCCGCCATCACATGGGATGAATTCGTGAAGGAGTTCCGTCGCTACCACATCCCGAAGGCCACACTGAAGCGGAAGGCAGACGAGTTCCGCGAACTCCGCCAAGGCAACATGTCTGTGGAGGAGTACACGTACCAGTTCATAGAGTTGGCACGCTATGCCCCCGAGGAGGTGGATAAAGACTCCAAAAAGCAAGAGATGTTTAAGAAGGGGCTGACTCCGAACCGAGGACACCGCCGACTCCTCGCATTTACCCGGACTTTAACACCCTCATGAACATGGCAATACTCACGGAGAGAGCAAGGGCCGAGGAAAAGAAGGAAAACAAGCGCAAGTTCATGGAACACAAGGCCAAGCAGCAAGAGCGGTCCCAGAGGCCGAGAAACTTTGGACACCCCATGTCCAGGTTCCAAGCTCCTATGCAATACAGAACCCAATCCCAAGCCACTAGCTCGCAAGCCCCCGTAACCCGAGTTTAAGCCCTACAACAACCGAGAATGCCATGAAGCCCCCATAGAACAACACCGACCGGATCACGCCGGCAACAACAACAACTCCCGAGTGTGTTTCAACCGCCGAGAAACCGGCACTTCATCGCCAACTCGCCCCTATGCTAAAAAGCCAACCAACACCACCTACTCCAACTCGGTGAACGGGCCAAGACCGCTTGTGTCGGAGCCAACCGCATGCCGGTGCGCGGCAACAATAACTTCGGCAACAACAACGAAGCCGACGGATGAGGCAGCCCCGGCGGTCATATGGACGCGCCCGGGTCAATCACATCAATGCGCGGGAGGCACGGGAAGCACAAGGCGTAGTACTCGGTGAGTTCCCCGGTCGGCTCGCTTTGGCTACCATACTTGTTCGATTCGGGAGCATCGCACTCATTCATATCCTCAAGCTTTGTGGAAAAGCATAGCATACCCACGGTACTACTCAAAGCACCCCTAATAACTCGAACGCCGGAGGTGACATTATGTGTCAACCGGGATGCCCCCGGTAAGGATTATTTTAAGTGGGGTAGAGTTCCTAGCGGACTGGTAGTACCGAAATCCAAGGGGATAGATGTGATCCTTGGTATGGACCGGTTAAGCAAACACCATGGCCTCATAAGTTGCGCCGATAAAGTAGTGCACCCGACCAACCCGGATGGGATACAAGTGACCGCCACACCGGGGACACAAGCCGGATATAATGGTTTTTAACATAGAAGCCAAAACCATAGAAGATGTCCCGAAGAGTACGAGAATACCCGAGATGTGTTCCCCGAAGAACTCCCCGGAATGCCACCGGACAGGGATATAGAGTTCGTAATCGACCTTATCCCCGGAACCTCTCCCATAGCCAAGAGGCCCTATAGGATGGCAGCCCCCGAGTTGGCGAGAATTGAATAAGTAGCTAGCGAGCTCCGGCGAAGTGGATTCATCGACCAAGTTCATCACCATGGGGAGCCCCGGTGCTTTTCGTAGAGAAGAAGGATAAGAGCATGAGGATGTGCGTGGACTATCGCTCGCCGAACGAGGTCACCATTAAAAACAAGTACCCTCTTCCCGAATAGATGACTTGTTTGACCGAGTCCGAAGGGAGCCAAGTATTTCTCGAAGGTGGATCTAAGGTCGGGGTACCACCGGCTCAAGATTAGGGAAAGTGACATCCCCAAGACCGCCTTTGTCACTCGCTACGGGCGGTATGAGTTCACGGTGATGTCCTTTGGACTAACCAATGCACCAAAGATACTTCAAGAACCTCATGAAGAAGGTGTTCATGGAAGAGCCGGACAAGTTTGTCGTGGTCTTCATTGACGACATACTTGTTTACTCCAAGAGCGTGGAGGAGCATGAACAACATCTTCGAGTAGTCTTGGGAAAATTGAGGGCACACAAGCTATACGCCAAGTTGAGCAAGTGTGAATTTTGGCTAGAGAAAATATCCTTCCTTGGGCACATATTGATTTGCAGAAGGAGTAGTCGTAGACCCCGGAAAGTAGAGACAGTCTCCAACCGGCGGCAACCAACCAACGTGAGCGAGATCGGGAGTTTCCTAGGTTTAGCGAGGTACTACGGAGATTTATCGAGGGATTCTCCAAGATCACCCGGCCCATGACGAGAGCCGCTAAAGAAAGAGAAGAAGTTTAAGCGGGACCGAGGCCTCGTGAAAGAAGTTTCCAAGAGTTGAAGAAGAGGTTGACCACGGCCCCGGTGCTAACCCCCGCCGTACATTCAACGGGACTTTGTCGTGTATTGCGACGCCTCCCGACAAGGGTTGGGATGTGTTCTCATGCAAGATGGGAAGGTAGTGGCATATGCCTCCCGTCGGCTCAAACCCCATGAGCAGAACTATCCCACCCACGATCCGGAGTTTGCGGCCGTAGTGCATGCCCCGAAGATCCGGAGACACTATCGATCGGGAACAAGTGTGAAATCTACACCGACCACAAGAGTCTAAAGTACATCTTCACCCGGCCCCGACGTGAACCTAAGGCGAGAGAAGATGGCTAGAGCTAGTCAAGGACTATAATCTAGAGATTCACTACCACCCGGGGAAGGCCAATGTAGTAGCAGATGCCTTAAGCCGGAAAACCTACGAGAAGGCAGCCCCCAAGAGTGCCCAGTTGCAAGAAGAGATGGCACGGCTCAACGTACACATCGTCCCCCAAGGCTACGTCCGCCAGCTGAGTGTTCAACCTACCCTAGAAGAGAAGATCCGGAAGGCCCAAGAAGCCGACGAGAATCTGATGAAGATCCGCAAGCATACCGGAGAGAACAAGGCCCCCGACTTCGGGGTAGATGACCAAGGCACCCCGTGGTACAAAAACAGGATATGCGTGCCCGAAGGTGGAGATTTTCGACGGACCGTCATGGATGAGGCACACAACTCGGCGTACTCCATTCACCCGGATCCACCAAGATGTACATGGATTTAAAACGAAGTATTGGTGGAATGGGATGAAAGCGGACATTGCGCGGTTCGTCGCCCACCGTGACACTTGTCGAGGGATCAAAGCCGAACATCGAAGCCCGCAGATCGTTGCAACCTTTACCAATCCCGGTATGGAAGTGGGACGAGATAGGTATGGACTTCATAGTAGGGTTGCCAAGGACTCAGAAGGGACATGACTCCATATGGGTAATCGTGGACCGACTCACCAAAGTCGCTCACTTTCTACCTGTACGGACCACTTATGGTGGAGAGAAATTGGCGAAACTCTACATAGAAAATATAGTAAAGTTGCATGGAGTGCCTAGCGAGAATAGTCTCGGATAGAGGGACCCGCGTTCACCTCTAGGTTCGGAAAAGCTCGCACAAAGCCATGGGCACCAAGCTAGACTTCAGCTCAGCGTACCACCCACAGACAGACGGACAGACCGAAAGGGTGAATCAAATTTTAGAAGATATGTTGAGAGCATGCGTCCTCACCTATGGCAAAGATTGGGAGTAGAGCCTGCCATATGCAGAATTTTCCTACAACAACGGCTACCAAGCAAGTCTGGGAATGTCGCCATTCGAAGCACTATACGGGAGAAAATGTAGGACACCCCTGATGTGGTCAGAAGTAGGAGAGCGTGCCCTGGTTGGGCCCGCACTTATAAAGGAAGCCGAGGAGCGAGTAGCCGATATCCGAGAGAAGTTGACAGCCGCTCGGTCCTACGGAAGAGCTACGCGGACAAGAAAAGGCGTGAAGCGAGCTTCAATCCAGAGACTTCGTCTACCTCAAGGTTTCGCCCATCCGGGGGACTCGGAGATTTCGGTACACGGGAAGTTGGCCCCACGGTTCATCGGACCGTATAAAGTGCTAAAGAGAGTCGGAGCGGTAGCATACCGGTTGGAGCTACCCGAAGAAATGTCGGATATACAACCGGTGTTCCACATCTCCCGGCCTACGCCGATGTTTGAAGGTTCGGAAGAGAAGCGAGTACGGTAGCGACCATCGACCTACGACCGGACCTTAGGTACCGGGAGGTGCCCGTCAAGATCTTAGACACCGTGGTCAAGCGGACAAGGACGACCGAAGTACGGGTGTGCGAGAGTCCAATGGAGCGACACGGGGTGGAAGAAGCTACGTGGGAACGAGAGGACGCACTGAAGAAGGAGTTTCCCCACCTTTTCGAAACTTAGCCGAATCTCGAGGACGAGATTCATTTTAAGTGGGGTAGGTTTGTAACGCCCGCGTTTTTAGCTCCTAATAAATCACCAAATAAATCACGCGTGTTTTCAAAACCTGTCCACCCGAGCTCATTTGCCCCTTTCGGAACCCCGGTCACCGTCTCCCTCTCTCACCCTCGGCGCGCGTGCCGCGAATCCCGCCGCACCGCCCGCACTCGAGCCGGCACCCACGCGTGCCACCCCGGCCGCCGCGGTCGGCCACCGTGCGGGAATCCCGCGCACCCCGCGGTCCTACCAGCCGGTCCGCCTCGCCATCACCGCCGTTCCGAATTGACGCCGGTATCCGAGAAACCCAGAAAAATCCGCAAAACTCCTTCTCCTAATTTTTCTAGAAATTCTCCTAATTTTCTAAATCCCTTTTCTATTTCTTTTCCCTGATTTTTCCTTTTTCCTATTTTCTTTTTTGTTTTCTTCGTTTTCTTTTCCCTTTTCTCTTTTTTTTCCTTCTTTCTTTTTCCCACCGGCCTCTCCTACCTTCGGCCTCCAGGCCGAGGCCCCCCGCGCGGCTCCCCCTTCCCCACGCGCGACGCAGGGAGGTCGCGACCTCCCCCCCCCCCCCCCCCACGCGCGGCCCCCCCGAGCGCCCCGCGCGAGACGCACCCCCCCGCCTTCCCTCTCTCCGCATCGCCCGGACGGCACGCCGCGTGCTGGTCCACGACCGCAACAAAGGCCGGCGCCGCCCCC
Source organism: Cenchrus americanus (assembly GCA_947561735.1). NCBI lineage: Eukaryota > Viridiplantae > Streptophyta > Magnoliopsida > Poales > Poaceae > Cenchrus > Cenchrus americanus. Next base: position 260,940,499 of record OX387241.1, on the reverse strand, counting down.
ACCGGCAAAACCGGCGATCGCCATTAAGGTGTGCTCGCCCGTACACGCCACCGGGACCGGCCGGTCTCCTTCCCATAGCCACGGCGGCCAACCGCACGAAGGGTCACGTCCCACGCAGCCACGCCGCACGAAGCTCGCCGGCCGAGGTCTACGCCGTGATATTTCTTCTCACCGCCATTGACGGCCATCGAAGCTCCCCGGAGCTCAATAATCTTCGCTCGAACCGCCTTCCCGCGCCTATAAAAGGGACGCGACCGGCTCCCCACCTCGCCCCGCACCTCCACGACCAATTTCCCCTCCTTCCCGAGCCCTCCATCACCACCACCGGTGCCGCTTCGGTCACCACCGCGAACGGCCTCACCGCCGGCCGTCGATCCGCCTCTCCCGCAGCACCCCGGCCCCGAGGTAAGAAGCGGAATCGGTTGCCCTCGTCCTCCTCTTCGTTTCGCCCCAATTCCGGCCGTCGCCGTGCACCGAGTCGCCGGCGCCCCCTCCCCCCCTTCCACGGTCGGCCTCCCCGCCTCGCGTTCGTGTCGTGAGGGAGGGAGGAAGAAGAAGGGCTTTTTGCCCAAAACCCCCTGCCCTTTTCCCACTTATCCAAAACCGACCCCCCTCTATTTCCCTCACTCTTTTCTTCCAAAACAGACCCTATACTTTAAATTAAACCACGAAAACAACCCTGTCCCTTTACGATTATGCCCCTGGACTATTTAGTAACACCCCCGCCAGGTTTAAATATTATAATTAGGTCCTTTTCTTTTATAATAAAATACTAACAGGCCCCTAATTAACCCTAAACACCTCCTTTAACCCGGCATTTCATGCGCAATTTTAATCCAAATTGCGCCCAACCTTCATCACACCCGTACAAGTTGCACCGCCACCCGTCCGTCACCCAAAACCCCGGCATAATATTTATTTCCCCTATTTTATTTAATTACCTCCCGTGAGCTCACCGGAGAAATTGTGTATGCTTATATTGATTGCATGCTTGCCTGTGTGTGCGCTATAGCCAACGAAGTAAACGAAGGAAGGTACCCCGAGCCGGAGTTTGGAGCCGACTACTGCGAGCAGGAGCCCGAGGTCCCGAACGCCGAGCCGGCACTCCCCGAAGACTTCGAAGACGGCAAGTTCAACCTCCCCCCTTTGATGCATGCTTCTGTCCTAGTTTTATAAATATACCCTATACCCGTTTTATAAATTGCATATTGTTTTACTGCAAAAACATGGTAGGATAGCCACCCTTGATTGCTATGATTGAACCTTTTTTGGCCCGAATGAGTACTTTAAAAATGAGTGCGTACTTTCAAAATGTGTGAGTGCTTTAAAAACAAAAGGGGGATATGTTTGGAAAATGAGTAAAGAACTGGGTAGACGGGATGGACGTGTGTGTCAGGGGTATGGGTGAGCTCGTACCTGTGTGGTTGAGCATGTTGGGAGTTGTCCATCTTGTCGGTTAAGGACCGGGTTGCGTGACATCTCACCTGACCCAAATCATCGTACAACCACTCGCCCGTTGTATGTGGCAACGGCTTAGCATAAACCCCACTAATTAATCTACTTGCCATCGGGTGTGCGGGTGAGCGACGGGAGACCAAGGAGCGAGGGGTACGCTCTGTGTGAGGTACGCCCCGGTTATGTGGTATAACCCCTTGGGTGCTTCCGTGGTGGCTCGTAGCGTTAGCTAAGGTGGGTAATGGCTTTGATAGGATCCGTACCGCACCGAGGTGTCCGTGTGACGGTACCCTACTTTTGGGTAAAGATGTACAACCTCTCGCAGTGTCAAACGTATTCGAATAGCCGTGTCCACGGTATTGGACGAGTCACGGTGTGGTCACAAAAACTAGTGTTTGGGATGGGATGTTTTCTGGCGTGTGTTGTTTTCCGGTGATGTGTGTGTGGCTGTGTGCCTGGGCTACGACGGACGGGAAGTCCGGTAGTTCCACAGTGGTTTTCCTAAAAACAATGGAGTCACTTGGGTTATGAAAGTGTTTGCGAAAACCTTTTGAAATGAACCCCTGCATGTGTAAGTTTGCAAAATGAACCTTAACCTGATCCTTGTGATACCTTATGCATGATTCTGTTTATAAGCCCCTCCGTGGGTGGGGTTGGATTTGCTGAGTACGTATGTGCTCACTCTTGTTTTACTAACTATTTTACATAGGAGGATCTCGATTATATCCCCGAAGACGTCGAGTAGGTCGCTGCCCTACACCCAACCGTGCCTGTGTACCCGTGGCTCCTACCGAAAGCTTCCATGGTGTGGTACTCGAGGAGGCTATGGAAGCCTTTGCTATCGTAGTATGGTTGTTAGCGTTTGTGTTGTTCCTTGTAGCGTTAGCACTACCGTGCCCTTTGTGTCGCAGTGATGTAAAAGACCGATTCCACCCGTTGTAATAAATGTGCTACCGGCCTCCCGGGACGGTATTTGTGTCACATTTAGTCACCTCGGATGTGGGGACGCTTCGGTATCCACACCGGATCAGGTGGCGATGTGCTGCCATGTAGGAGTCCACGTGAACATGACACCTCATTGATCCAAAGAACCACACTCTTGACCAATTAGGAGCAACCACCCGGATCCAAGGGCCCACAACCACGAGATAACTGGCTAGAAACACTGTGAGCACGCCCTCATACCCACCCTGGGACCCACCTGACAGTCACTTGGATGGAAACTGGTGCGATTGGGGCTACCTGGGATCAGCCGACCTCCCAGGTCGGTCCAACCCACCTTGGGGCCTCTCGCGCCGCCCTTCCACGTGTCGACTTGTCGTGACGAACCAAAGGCAGTGCCAGGTGCCTGCCTGAATATCCCTTCGTAATCCTGCAACTCCTTCTCATGGAAGATTCACCAACTTGGCCCCACTCCTTTATGCCACATGTCACCACCTTATTGGTGCCTTGGTGACACCCAAGGCAGCCTAGGAACTTGTCTTAGCACTATAGATAGAGGTGGAGGGGGATAGAATAGAGACACACCATCTCACCCAAGGATGAGAGCTTCCCTTCAAAGGAGAGGCCTCTCCTTGGTAGATATCTCTATGGATGCTTTGTTGTTCAATTAGAGTAAAGTAAGTATTTTTGCATTTTATATTTAGACTAAAGTAGCATTCATGCATAGGTGATATGTTCTTGTGTTCTTCACTTGTTCCTAATTTAGAGGCCCGTGTTCTTCGTTACAAAACCTTTCGATCTTGTAGCATAGGTTCATAAGTGCTCATATCCGTTTGTATGCATGTTCGTCATTTAGAATAAAGTGGATATGCTTGCATGCTCTTATTGGAATAAAGTATGTTCATGATTCATTTCTAATAGTTTATGCTAGTGCTGATGCAAAAATGGAACGTCACCCTTGCGCGCGACACACGTGATTCCCCGGTCTATAGCGAGGCGTGCCAGCCAATCTGACCTGTTGATTGACAATGGAAAAATCGGCTAGAGAGCCGATGTATCATTTGATAAAATCATAACTGCTAGGTAGCCCATACGCGGCAGAACAAATCAGCTAGATCAGCCGATATGATGACGTAGGCAAAGCGTAAGCTACCAGAGGCAACTTAAGCAGAGCTACGTGAGCAACACTTGAAACAGATCTAGCCGGCTATTAACGATTTAAAATAGTAATGATAATGAAGCCGACAAGATGCAGTCTCAAGCTGGATAAATTGCGAAAAAAGGTAGAACAACAAGAATTAAGATGAAACTTGCTAATCTAGCTGATATCGATAAATTGTGAATAAATCTAGACGAAACCACAACGATGCACCAAGTGGTTAAAGCCTAGAAATTACTCAAGACACTACAAAAATTTGTGGATTGTATGACAAAGCAAAACTGTCATGTAAAGTAAGAGAACTGTCATAGAAGATACCTTGTGACGAAACAGCCCCGTCACGAGCGTCGTCACAAAACGATCGTCACATAAAGTACCGCGTGACGATGTCGTGGTCAGCCGTCACAAAAGGTCACGATCTTTTGTGACGACACCGCCAACGTCGTCACAAAAAGTATCTTTTGTGACGGCTGATGTTGTCACATAAAGTGCAGTCAACGCGTCACAGAATGTTCAGTCGCAACGACCACTTCCAAAAGAAGTCCCGTTGTGACGGACTTTTTGTGACGGGTTTGAAGAGTCATGTATGTGTCCATAGATTATGTGACGATTGGTTTGTGTCACGTTTCATGCACTTGTCTACATACAAATAGAGACGATTGTTGGGTGTCACAAATTTGTCACGGCATTAAACCCCCATGATTCGGTGACAACAAACATATACATTCATCATTCATCACGATACATCATTATTCACATATCACGCATTTATATATAGCATCACGGCCCAATCATTCATCACAAGACATAACTCATAATTTACATATCACAACATCAAAGCACCCCCCCGATTGTCATCACAATTCCATCACCACAAAATAGATTGTCAATCCATCACATAGTCAAGTTCACATGTTCCACTTCCAGCACATGGTTCCAGCACAAAGTTACAAAGTTCCAGCACAAAGTTTGACAGCAAGTTCTAACAAGGTACCAAAAGGTCAGGCATGAAGGCCTGATACTCACAAACTGCATTCATACCTACCTCACTCTTTCTGAAGTTTTAGGACAGCTCGTAGTAGTGCATTTGTTTCTTCAAATTTGCTATGCATCCACTTCACTTCCTGTTGGGTCTGCAGGAGCAAATTCTGGTTTTCTTCAAGTGCGGCGTGCTGAGCTTGAAGTTGTGCCTGCAACTCTTCCTGCTTCCTAGCAGATTCTTCTCTTTCAGCTTGGAGTGCTGCCTCAAACTGAGCTTGCATGCGTCCTTGTAGTGCAGTTGTTGAGGACCTCCCAGTCTTTGATGGTCGAGGGACACCAATGTTAGGAAGAAAGGTGGATGAGCGGCTGATCTGGCTAAGACTTTCATCAACAATCTTGGAGGAGGACTTTTGTGATTCTCCCTCACCAGGTTCTTTTTTCCTTCTCTCGCCACCATCCGTTCCTACATAAAAAAGATGCACTTAATAACAAGGCTATATGATAGTGTTCAAACGTGGCATGTGCTTGAGTACGATAGATGTATCCAACATTTTTGTAACTTACATATATTTCATTAGCAAGAGGAGTGCGACCATTTTTGGCACTAGTCATACATTCCCCAAAGAAATCTACGGATCCGGATCCATGTTGTTGTATTTTTGCCTCTGCAAAGATGTAAAAACCTTGGTTTACTTTGAAGTATACATCAAAGTTTGCATCAAGTAGTAACAAAAGGATCCAGCCAAACACCAGGAAAAAAGGTGTTCATGTAGTATAGAATTAACATATACAGTAGCAAAAGCACTACAAATGGCTATTCAATCATATACAACAGGAATTAGGATTGCCACATTGTTGTCAGAAAATATATCATTGTCCCACTATTCAATCATTTATCTAAGTTTTACTATCCAAATAAATTCCAAAAGGAGAAGCACTACAAATAGATACTCACTAGAGGAAAAGCACGATATAATTCTACTCATTTGAACTCGATCAACCTTTCACAATATAAATCAAGCATACATCATTATTCACAAGTTCAATGTCGGCTTAAGCAATATGTACACCAATGCAACATAACATGAACTTAAAGTCGTTCAATATTGAACCAAAAAGCACTAATAGTGCGGTTTAGCACCTCAAGAGTAAAAGCAATAACATTACCGGACTGTATCGATGTGCTATGTAGGACCTAGAACCAGCTTCTTTGGTGTAGCCGCACTTGGCTTCGGTTTGCTTTATTCTTCAAAGACTTCTCCCCGCACCACAATTGCAATACGATTTTAAATTCGGATGCACAAATGCAATACATATTTTGAATTCGGATGCACAGATGATTGCATATTAACAAAAGCGAAGTGTAGCGGGGCATTGACTCGAGTCATGGGGTCACACCGGACATTACAAGGTTGACCCACTCCTCTTCCTTCATTTTAGGTGGAGGTTCTTTGGCCAACAATTGTTCCATAGTTAGGGACTCGTCGAAGTATTTTCTTTTCGGTGATACCTCTGTTGCCTTACTCCCTTCTTAATGATATCAGTTGTTGCAGATTTACTTGGTCCCTCATTTTTAATATCCACATCCAACCTACTCTGCAACCACAGAAATTATTTATTAGACAGGTAGTAGAGCAAGTAATGAGAGAAAGTAGTTGTAGTTAAAAAGGTGTCTCACCCCGACTCTCTCAAGCACTTTTTGTAGTTCAGCTGGCCCACTATCTTCTTCATACATCTTCCAGGAGGTATAGATAGGAAGCTTGTCTCTAAGAGCTACACCAGTTTCTGATGCTAGCTTTGCTGCCTGAAGTGGCACATCAGGTCTTTTCTTCCCTTCAGCCACTTGAATAGATAGCTTGTTTCCTCTCTTTATCAACTTCTCTAAGCCAACTCCAATGGTTTGCTTGCGGACTGCCTTTGGAGGAGCTGCAATGGTATATTACATGCATAATGGGTTATTATAATAGCCACACATGTGGACATAGACTATAGAAACTAATTGATTACCTGGAACTAAATCATCATCTGGCTCTCCTTCATTTGAATGATCCTCTGAATAAGCAACATCAAATTGTTCAGTTGAGTCATTGATGTCATTGCTTTGCCTAGAACTTTGTACACCTGGCGAGGTATCTTTATTAACTGGTTGGTTAATACTAGTTGCTGGAGTTTGTTCGGTAAATAGGGCACGAGTGGGTGCACTAGTATGCTCAGCGTTTGCACGAGGCGTAGATATGGGTGGAATGGTGTTAGGTAATCGGAAGTAATAACATAAGGGTTTGCACCGGGTGTGTAGACATTGCTTGCGGTTGCCCGGTGTATGTAGTCCTAGGCAATGTGTTCGGAACAGTGCGAAATTGGCTATGGCCGGTCCGGTAGTGGTGATTTTGGCTGGTCCGGTAGTGGTGATTTTTGCGGTAGGGGAGGCTCTATGTTTGTAGTTTCAGTGGTATGGCTGCCACTTGTAGTGAGGTGTCCTTGCATCTTGGTAGCACTGGAAATGGGAGTACATTTAGGGTTGGCTTTCGGATTGCTCTTAGGTGGCAAGGGCAGTCTTTCCCTAGGTGGTGGACGGCCTGCAGGCGACATGGCTGCTTGTAGTCTGGTAACTCTGACAGGTGTACGTGGTGGTAGGCCGGTTTGGAGCCGCCTTTTGCTTCCTCTCGCCGTGGGCGAGTTCCCCGGAACCATCGCTCCTACCGCCAACAAAAACAAGCATCATATTAATTAATGAACAATCGTGAACTACATTAACTAAGTACAACGATGTAACATGTTTCAAATACGCAGACAGGATACTTGTTAATTGGCCTAGTAATCCATCTCACCTCAGTATTGACCTCATTACCGAGGTCATCATCATATTCATCATCACTGTCAGATTGGTTATCAATGTCAGAGGATGGATCATAGTCATTGTCATTGTCTGCCTTGTCAGACACTAATGTCTTCCCTTCGCTTTTTTTGATATTTGAAAAGGCCTCGTTAACTTCCTGAGTTAAAAGTGGAATACCCAGAGACATAAAGCGTTCCTGAACTCTCCGTACATTTGCATCCCTGGCCAACTCATACTGTGTTTTTGACATTTCTGGTATTACTTAGTTTCAGCAAACGAAGACAACAGAAACTAGATTCAGTTTCTGTAAAACAATTGAACAAAATACTAACAAATCAGTACACCAATTTGATAGGATGAAGTTAATATCACAAGTAGTATGTCTAACTAATGTTAAACCAGGTCAATCAACAAACATGTGTACGGATCCTAGAACAATTAGAGTAACGAATGTACGGATCCTAGAACAATTAGAGTAACAAATGCACGGATCCTAGAATAATTAGAGTAACAAATGCACAAATCCTAGAACAATTCCAATCATTCATGGGTTAGGGACCTCGTAGGCTCCGTGAGTATCCTAGTTCTCCACATGCGGCCCATGGGTGTGACAAGAGGGTCGTTTTGGAGATTACGAGCAAGGCAACATGGACGGCCGCAAAAACGCACTCTGGAAAACCAAGCAAATCACAGCCTACTCACCGTGTTAGTTGTAGCCGTCGAGGCAGGCGACTCGGCAGGATAGCGGAACGACGGCCTGCTCCGGATTGCTGCAGCCAAGTGGACGGGCCCCCTAACCGACGAGTTCGGCGTGGGGGCCGACGGTGCGGGGTGAGCGGGTTAAGGACGAGGAGCGGTCGGCCGGAGCTGGGAGGGACGTCTTGACCGTTCAGGGAGGACGAGGAGCGGTCGCTAGGGTTCGGCCATGCTTGAGGCGGTCGCTAGGGTTAGGGAAGCGATGCGGTTGTGGTCGACGAGGAGCGGTTGTAGCGGAGTGGTCGGCGACGAGTGGTGGTAGTGGAGCGGTCGGCGAGGAGTGGTGGCGGCGAGTGGTAGACGAGGAGTGCTCGGCGAGGACCGGTGGTGGCGGTGGCGAGGATTTTTCCCCAATCTCTCGACCGGCAAGAGGATAAGGCGAGGATGGATTGAGCGGGAGCGGGGTGGGTCCCGTGTGTCGGCGAGAGGGATAGCGCGGGATAGAGGATGGTGGCGCCGTGAAATTTTCATTCGACGGTGGGCCCGGATTGTCCGTGGCGCTTCGTTGGGGTTCTGTTGAGGCAAGTCCACTTGTCATTGACTGTTTTATGTGTAAATGGATTATATGCAATTTGGTGTAGTAAATAGTTTCAAATCAAAAAGTGATGAACATACAGATTGCATATCTCATGAAAATACACACTTCTTGTTTTTGATGTTTTGTCATTTGACAAAGTGCATTAACTTTGTTCATAGAAACTACATATCTCACTCTAAGTTCATGGAACTATAAGAGAGATTGTATTTTTTGTGAACCACTTTACTTTCTTTTTGGAAAATGGCCAAAGTGTCAAAATAACATTTGTTGGTCTCCATTAGTTGAACAAATGTCGTATTCATGACTTTTGCAATTCATGTCGTTTGGGGTGTGTAATTGTGGTCTATATGTGCACACTTTTTAAAATTAAACTTATGACTAGATCAAACTTTGTATCATGAAAATATGATAAAAATGCACACACCGAGTTTTATGTATTATGATTTTAGAAATTTTTAGGAAAAAAAGCAACGATTTCGAGATAGTATGTAAGAGAAAAACTTGTTACCAGATTTTGGCATGGATTAAAAAACAAATGCATCTCACATTTTGCGGGAGGAAGAGAGCCAAATGAACATCCGGGTCCACATGTCATTGACACAAAGGACCGCTTGGCACTGAAGCCTCTATACAATTGGGTCCACATGTCATTGACACAAAGCTTCATTAGTTCACTTTTTTTAGGGGAGCTTCATTATTTCACTTGCTCGTGCCTTCTAACTTGAGCTACGAAGCTTAGTGTGGCTATGCCTCCAATATATCAAGATGTGTTAATCTGGAGGGAGTAGGAACATTGCATGGGCTGAAAACACATGATTGCCATATAATGTTGCAGCGTATCTTACCAGTGGGCCTTCGTGGTTTGGTGCGCAAAGACCTATATGAAGTAATTGCTGAATTGGGTAGGTTTTTTAGACAACTTTGCTCCAAAACTCTAAAGGTTGATGCACTATGCAAGATGAAGGAAGATATTGTGCTTATCCTTTGCAAGCTAGAAAAAATTTATCCTCCAGCATTCTTTGATGTTATGGTTCATCTAGCAAGACACTTACCCGATGAGGCACTCCTTAGGGGACCGGTGCGGTATGGATGGATGTATCCCATTGACGAAGGTTGGGCACTTTTAAGCGTTTCGTCCGCAATCAAGCAAGGCTTGAAGGATCAATTGCTGAGGCATACACTGCGTATGAGTGTATGACCCAATGCTCAACATATTTCAATGACATTATTACTAGGTTCACTAGGCCTGATAGAAACTTAGATGGAGAACATAACATCTCACCCAATGGTTATTCTATTTTTGGTCATGGTGTTAACCTGCTGGGTGCTTCAAAACTTCATTACAAAGACAAAGACTATGACTCCATGGTTTGGTTTGTTCTCAACAAGCCGTGAAGAGGTTGATGACTACAAAGAGTGAGTAATTCTAGTCATTTCATTTCATCCATGTTTATTCAATACTAGTAACAAAATAACTAATTCTCTTCTTCCTTTGCGGCATGTATAGGGCAACGAAAGATTACAACATCAAGGGGTCAATGATGTTGAAAAGATGATGTCAACACATTTTGCTTCATGGTTCGAGGATCATGTGTGTGCAACTTCTACAACATGATCACTTACTAATTTATGATATAACACGGATGGGAACTTACTTGTTGTGTATGTTTGCAACTGCAGATTACAAGACCGAAATACCAAGGCACAACACAAGTTGATGAAGACATGTACTCACTAGCATGCCGGTCGGATCCGCGAGTGCGTTCTTACACGACTTTGTGTAATCAATGGTGTACGGTACCAAACTTGGGCACGTGACGAACTAAAGAACACACGAACTCGACCATTAAAAGTGCGGTACTCACCGTGAAGACACAATTGACTTCTTTGGGACAATCGAGAGATATTATTGAGTTGACTTATAGTAGTAACAACAATGGCCGTAGAACTCGTTGTATTGTTTAGATGTGAGTGGTACCATCTAGAGGGAAGGACATATCAAATGAAAAATGATGGTTACTTCAAGAGCATAAACATCCAAGGCCGATGGTATAAGAATGATCCTTACATTATGGCCACAGATGCTGCACAAATATTTCTCTTAGAAGATACAAAGTTTGGTCCAAATTGGCGAGTGGTACAAGAATTTGGCCACCGACATATATTTGATGTCGAAGAGTCGGACACAAAGAAACCAATGCATGAACAAATACAGATTAGATGTCAAGAGGCATACCAAGAGGAGGAGCACATTTCAGCATATGGATTCTTTGCACATGGAAAATGAACCGGGCGGCCCAATTAGTAGAGACCTCGTCGAGAGCATCCGTCGAAGAAAACGAACCATTCTAGATGATGTAGCAGACTACATAGATGAAGATGAAGATGAAGATGAAGATGAAACCTTCCTTGAGTACCATAGTCCAAAGTAGAAGACAACACCTCGGGGAGAAGACACCGATGTTGAATGACCTTTGCATATGTGGAGATTTGGGAACCATGAACATTTCTATTTATGATTTGTTGAATCTGAATTGTGAAATTGTAAGACCCTATATTCCCGTGTGTCTTGCAATGTTCCCGTGTGTTGCAATTTGTTGAATCCGATGTTCCCGTGTACATGAAGTTGTTCTCGTGTACTCCAAGCCGTAAGACCCTATATTCATGTGTGCTGCAATTTGTTGAATCTGAATTAAGCATACTTCATGTGTGCTGCAAGTTACAGTTTCCAGAATTCATGTATCTGTATATATATTCCAAGATTTTTGTGTTTGCATGACACATGAATGTGTCATGAAATGATCATAATTTGTCCTTAAATGTATTCATGGGTTTTATGACCCCAACATGATGTCATGGAAACTGCAAATCTGTCACAAAATGTATTTGGAAGTGACACATATGCTTGCAACAATTTGAACCCACACATGAATTTCACATATGCTTGCAACGAGTTTGAACCCACACAATTTTCAAATCCAAGAAAAGGATCTTTATTTCAAACATAACATGTCCAAGACCAAAAAGGCCCATATTCCACCACAACAGGTTTAGTAGTACATGTTCTTCAACACTACATGGTCTTCAATAGGATTGCCTAATTCAATAGAAAAGCTACCACAAAGGCCCATAATCATACATAAAGTGCATCACTTGCACAATAGGTCCAACTCTTGCCTACTTCAACAGTACACCTACAACCAAGCTAATGGCCAACAGTAGAAATAGTGTTACATTCACACATCCACAGAATAAACAAATGCAGGTTGCCATGCCATTCTTTCCTGCCAATTCATTCAGCTTGTTTAGTTTTTCTTCTAAGCTTCCAATTTTTCACACGACCTTGGGTGCTTCTGTCGTCCTCTCAGCTGGTGGTAGATATCCATTATCCTCGAGATAGGTCACATATTCTTCCTCAAACCAATAGCTCTGACATCTCCCCTGCATCCACATTGGAAATTAATTAAATGTGGGCAATGTAGATTGAAAATTAGGGTCCAAACAAAATCGATCGTCACAACACTCACATAGCTTTGCCTAGGACACTTGAAGTATCTCTTTCCACGATTAGCTTCGATTTCGTGGTAGTGGCGAGGAAACACCCTATCTCTTTCCACGATTAGTAGTCGGTGCTAGGGAGCATTATAATATACTGAATATCCAATTTCCAGTTTATGTAAGACAGAGTAAGGGCATTGTCAGTGCTAGGATTGCAGATTCATGTATGACAGAATGGAAGACAGAGTAAGGGCATTGGTATTTTTTATTTGTTTATCATAAGCATCTGCTCTTTGACTGCATCCCTTTTCCAGTTTAATTAGTTGGAAGACCGGATGCGAAAATCAGCAAGCTTGTTTTCTGCATCTGGGTCTTGTTGAGAACCTGCAGATGATACCCTTGCTTCAGAGGTAATTGCACTGCCTAGTCTTGTTTTTTAACTACTTATCATCACCACTTTCCTTGATAGGATATCCAATTATTTGCCCACTACAGGAGAAAATGTTTGCAGTAGGTACAGTAGCTTGTGATGGGGAAGGACATTTGAATGAAAAGTCTATCTTGCTACAGGGCCGGTGAGTGTGCTTCTTGGACTCATTCATGTGATGATCTTTGCTTAGTCACAATTTTGTTATTTCTTTTGGCTAACTACAGAAACATCTTTTTCTAGTGTTCAACACTCCAGGGGACAGCGTGTGCGCCTTGACTTGAAGGATCTTGATCACTTCTCTTTGTTTCCTGGGCAGGTAAGCGCAGCCAGTTCCAATGCCATCTACATTATCTACTGATTTAAACTAAAACATTTAAATAACAGGTGGTGGGTATCAAAGGCCACAATCCCAGTGCACACTGTTTTGTTGCATCAAAATTAATTGATTCCATACCGGTCTTTGTGGATGATCAACTTCCTAGTGCTAAGAAACAAGCTATTGATAATGAAAGCAACCAAAATTCTGATGCTGGCACTCTGTCAAGAGCATTGTCATCGATTAGTCCCTATCTGTTTTCTATTCGAATTAATGCTGCATCAAACATATGAATAACTACATCTAATCAGTCTCTATCTTTTCGGACATGCATTATTATTATATATACATCAATCAACAAACAAAACACTACTAATTCACTTCGAAAGACGAACAAATGAAGATTGAGAATGAACTTGTTGGATCCGGAAAGGGAAGAGGGTGGGTGGCACACCGGGAGAGCCCGGCGCACCGTCAACCGCCGAGATGCCGTCCTCCACTCGCCCGGCGCCCAACCGCCGCCGCGCCGTCGATGGGACAAGAGGGAGAGGGGGAGCCGCCGCGCCGTCGATGATGAAGAGGGAGAGGGGAGCCGCCGCACCGTCGATGGGGAAGAGGGAGAGGGGAGCCACCGTGTCGAGGGCAACACGCCGCCCCCTCTAGGGCGGACCGCGCCGCCGCCTCCGGGGAAGAGGGAGAGGGGAGCCGCCGCTGGGGAAGAAGGAGAGGGGAGCCGCCACGTCGTCGATGGGGAAGGAGGAGAGGGGAGCCGCCGCCGTCGATGGGGAAGAGGGAGGGGGTAGCCTGCCGGTCCCTCGCCGTCGTTCGGTCCCCAGCGCGGTGCTCGCCACCCCTCCCCCCGCGCCCTCGATTCAGTTGGGGAAAGTGGTCAACAGATGGGGAAGGAGAGGGTCCACCCCAAGAAGGTGGGTATATTGTCATGGGGAAGGGTCATTTTTTGAACTTACTTAGTGTGACACCATGTAGACGTTACATAATCACACACGACACCGTCATAAAAGGAGTATCGTCGTAGGGTCCCGACTTACGACAATTTGTGACGAACCTCGGTACCTTTATGTGACATAACTCTTAGTGTCGTCACAAATAGTTCTCGGGCTCATTAGTTTGTGACGACACATAAAAAATTGTCATATAAAGTAACATTTTGTGACAAAAAGGTACCCCGTCACAAGCTATTTTGTCACAAAAGATAAGATTTTTTGTAGTGGTAAAGTGGAACTCACCAGCAAGCCAGAGATCGAAGAGATGTAGCCCGACGAGTTTGCGAGAACTCGTGAAAGAGAAAAAGGTACGAAGGTGAAGTCACCGAAAAGTAGATGCGATAAAGTAGATGCAGTAATTGGTAAAGGGGTGCCTAGAGGCGGTTTTGGTATTGATCATGTGATGATCATATTACAATAGCCGGGGCTTATATTTATACCCTAGGCTCCTCTAGACTTCTGTAGCCGGAAGGCTTAAAGCTTCCTAATTAAACAACTCCTACCAGATCACGCAATTACTGATACAAACTCTCCTAATAATACCTCAAGATACATACACTACGTGAAAACCTCAAATAGGTCACGCAGCATTTGTAACGGGCCCTTAACGCCTGTTACATCCACCCACATCTGTAACGGTTGTTGTTTGGCGCCTGTTACCTATAAACGCGCCAGGACGACCCCGGGGTTGGCCTCCACAACACCTGTTACCAATGTGGACTTCTGGTAACGGGCTTCTTAAACGCCCATTACATAAATTCTTTGTAACGGATGTTAAAAGAGCCCATTGCAAATGTCAAACCTATCGGTAACAGGCTTGTAAAGTCCGTTACCGATCAATGCCCTATCAGTAACGAGCTTCTTAAGTCCGTTACTGATCGCTGCTGTATTGGTAATGGGCTATAAAGTCTGTTACCAATAAGTTCGTACTAGAGACGCATGCTTGTAGGATGCATCTCCTTTGATTACCGCCCAGGGTCGCCTTTTTTCTCAAATCAGAGACGCATGTTGTTATCTTGTCTATGTCTTATCCTTTCGACACCACTCTCTCTCTCTCTCTCCCTCTCTCTCTCTCTCTCTCTCTCTCTCTCTCCCTCTCTCCTCAGAAGGTCACTCGCTCGATCTATGTGCTCAATGTCCCCGCCAGCCTGTCCCGTTCGCCGCCGCCAGCTGTGTGCGCTCTGAGGATCGCGCTTAATTTCTCTCCTCTGAAAGCCGGCGCTGCAGCAGGCCTGCTGGCCGCGCGTGTGACACGACAAAAGGGGCCAGAGCGGACGTCGCTGCTGCCGCGACGCCGCCTCCGATCCTCCTCCGCGCTCGCCTCGTAGAAAGTCCTCATCAAGGTGGAAATTAATTGGGCCCTTTTATTGAAATTCTTCAGCTGTCTGCTCATTTGGTGTATGGAATGCAGATTGTGTCTGCTGCTCGGGCTTGGATGTACAGACAGCCCCAAGAAGACTGGAAGAATTTCTTAAGCGGGGTCAATGGTTTTCTAAATCAAGCAGAGGTGGATATGAGAAACCGTGGTGTTCAGGCAATGCTTTGCCCCTGTATGATTGTCTTAACAAAAAAGAAATTTGCACAACGGGAAATCATTTTTCATCATTTGGTCACACGTGGTTTCACAAAAAATTACACGTGTTGGAATAAACATGGTGAGGAAGGCCTTAATGAACTCGAAGCAGGCTGCCTAAATGAAGGTGAAGTGCGTCACCATGCTAACCATGATGAAGACCTTGATGACAAGTGGACTTTTTGAGGGTAATGAACCATTATTCCCACCAAATGTGTTGAGGCTCGAGGATATCACTAATCAAGAAGTTAGGGGCTTCGAAGATGGTGAGGTGTTGCAACATGTGCACAATGTTGATCAAATGTTGTGGCATATTGAGTTTCAACGAGTGTACACACCTTACGAATTAGCGAGGTCAAGCAAGACATTGATGATTAAAAGAAACCCCTCTATCCTGATTGCCAGAAGTACTCTCGCCTTTACGTGATCTAAAACTTTTGCGCCTTAAGGCGGATCATGGTTGGAGCAACAAAAGTTTCAACATCTATTGGATGTGCTTAGAGACATGCTACCTGAATGAAACCAAATAGCATAGTCTGTCTATGAGGCGAAGAAGATAATCTATCCTTTGGGAATAGAGGTTGAAAAAATCCATGCATGCAAGAACAGTTGTGTATTGTTCCGTGGAGATTATGCAGTCCTTGACAAGTGCCCCAAGTGTGGCTATGATCTGTACAAGAGGAAAAAGGATGATGGAGATCATAATAATGCTGATGACGAGAACAAGCCCGGTGAGATTAGAGGCAAGAAGAAGAAGGCTAACAGAGGGGCTCCTGTGAGGGTGGCATGGTATTTTTGCATCATTCCTCGGTTGAAAAGATGGTTCGCAACACGAAAGGAGGCCCAACTCTTGCATTGGCATGACGAAGGTCGAAAGGAGCTTAAGAAAGATGGCAAGTTTAGGCACCCCGCAGATGCAGCACAATGGAGTAACATTAATAACCACTTCCCATGGTTTGACGAAGACGCAAGGAGCATACGGTTTGCTATGAGCACAGATGGCGTGAACCCATTCGGTAACCAGAGCTCAACACATAGCACCTGGCCTGTCGTGCTGTCGTTGTACAACCTTCCACCCTGGTTGTGCAAGAAACAGAAATATATGATGCTGACAATATTGGTCTCCGGGCCAAAGCAACCGGGCGACCTTATTGATGTCTACTTAAGGCCACTAGTTGATGACTTGAAGATATTGTGAACCCTGGTGTGCCGGAGGTTTGGGATGAGTACAAGCGTGACGAGTTCACAATTGTCACACTCTAAAATCTCCAATTTCAGGATGTGAATAGAAAGAATAATTAAATAACGATTTTCTCATAATTTTAAAAATTTTCCAACATTTATTTTCTTTACAGGGAATATAGTATAGGAAAAACCATTGTTTGATTTTCTAAATTAAATAAAAAGTTGTGAGTGTTGCATTCATGTCGATGCATCTAGTGGTTCTTGAGTGCTAAAGGTTTAAAAATGCGTTAGGTGTTGTCCAAACTCTCCCGAGAGTTTTCCAGATTTTTCTGGAATTTGTTCTCATTTTTCTTGAGCTATTTCTATTTATTAGAAGTCTCTAAAATCTTTTTCATGAGCTCCAAACACTTTATTTGGACAGCTCATGTCCCAATGTGTTTCTAGAAATTTTCCTGGAATTTTTGGGGGTTTTTAGAATATTTTCCGTGGCTTTATTGATTTATCTAGATATTTCTGGATTATTCTTTGCACAAGAAAATATTTCGAAAAAACAAATCTTATCCTTTTGGACTGGGCCGAGCCCGAAGGCCCGACCCTATCCGGTCTGCTTCGGCCTAGCCGTCGGCCCGGCCGAAGCCCATCGAGGCCGGCGCACGCGCCGGGCAAGGCCGGGCGCCGCCTCTCGGCGTCCGGTGCCCGCACGCTAGGGCTAGCCGCCGCGCCCCTATAAAAGGCGGATGTAAAACCCCGGATTTTCATAGAAAATCCGAATCCTCGTACCATCGCGATAGACCCCGGATCGGTGGCTATAGCGTACGTAACGTCTCACGGATAAATATACAAAGTCATACATCGCATCACATAAAGTTAATAGTACATGAATTTATTACAAGTCCATTATGGAGTACATCAATACAAGCCTCTTGGCCGAATCAGAGTGAAAATTCTATGCAACGGTAGCTATATTCTCAGAAGGGTCTCCATCTTTTATTCTTCCCGCCACAGTCAAACTCGAGCGAAGCGACGTATCCCTCAGTCGTACCATTCGTTGGCGTTGCAGTCGAACTCGGACTCGTACCCTGCACACCCAAAGTCTATCCCCAAGGAGTGGGATAGGTCCACGTCACCAACTGTATGCAGCTTTAAGTGGCCTAATATCTAAAGGGAAAAGAAAGTAGACAAGGAAGCGGCTTTGGTTTCCTGAGCAGCGAAGCGAGCGAGTATAAACAAGGTATCCCCATCAATATCCTTAAATCCCAAGTCTCTCAACACGGCTCGGAATCACCTCGGTTACCCGTGAGACCCGTCTCCTCCTACTCCCGTCTAGGGTTGAAGCGAGAACTTCCTCTCCTCACACCTCAATGATTACAACCGGATCGACGAGGTAGATGGAGCCTCTCTCCTCTAGCCGGCCGCAACCACGGCTCACCACACACTCACCTATAGGGGGAAGGTAGAAATCCCAAAACATGAGGAACGAACATGTCTTCTAGGCAGTGTCCATAACCGAGGACGCGACTATAGCTATAGATCGAACAACTCTGCAGAGTGTGTACACCTGTACCCATCCCGGAATGGTACCCGACCGGTGTACGGCCGACCGAGCCCATTCTACCGGCGAACTCTTGGTAGTTACGGTCCCATCCTGCATCCGGCCCTCAAAGCTGGCCCCCCTCGGAAGGGACGGCACCGGAACTGTGAAATGCTCCCGTGTGGCCACACGGGAGTCGCTCTAAGAGGGTGGTCTCACCTCCACCGCTCCCCCACTGATACCCCGCTATCCATCCTAAGCAGCTATGGTTCTGCACTTGCCGAGCTCAACACGGCCCTATCCCCACTCTCGGCGGGGTGGTGTGTACGATGTCCTATAAACAAGTTGATCCACTCGGTTTCGGACCGGGCGAGCTCATGTCCTCCAAGCGCACGTAAAACCCCAACACCTAGGCTCCGAAAACCGTAACGGGAGGGATGCACCAAGGAGTGCACCCCTATCCCCGATCCCAGATCGGTTGGTTCGAGCTCACCCCCGCCAAAGTACCCAAAACGCCTTCTCCTGCCGGTTTTTACCCCACACACGCCAAGAACCACTATTCCCATCCCAACACATGCATCGCGAAGCCCGACGTATATACACGCTCACATAAACATATATATACAGTTGTAGTAGGGCAATCAAGGACAGGGTTAACAAAGAGGCAGTGCAAGGTCTAATAGGTATTTCAGAATCAGTCGGGCGTGAACCTGGGGTCGGGTAGTCCTCCGCAGCGAAGTCGTCGGCGTAGTCGTACTCCTGGATCAGCTCTCCGGCTCCTGCTGCTCCTAATAGCGCGAAAAGAAAAATAAATAGCGGTCCTATTGCAATTTAAATCCAAATAAGAGCATTTAAGATCCAAAAGAGAGCAAACACCTACCCAACCCGGAGTTTAAGATTTTCAAAGGAATCAACCATTTTCCGGAATTTAAACAAATCAAAAACTCCCCCTCAACGGGGCCGGCCCGCACGGGATCCCCGGATCGTGGATGCGGGCCGGGGATCCCTGCGGCTCGCGCCGTGGCGCGGCTGCCATCTGCGGCCGCCCGCACGGGATCCGGTGGCGGGCGGTGCGGGCGGGGCGCCGTGAGGGCCCGTGTGTGGCCTGGAGATCAGTGGTGGGCCGCACCGGATCCGGGCGGATCGTCTACGGTCACTCCCGCGTGTAGCCCCCGGTGTGCCTAGGTCCCCCCTACGGTTTTTTTCGAGGGCAGCCCAAGTGTTCGACGAAATGTGCCTGAGGTGGCGGCGGCGGGATACGGCCCCCGCCGCGGCGAGGTTCCGCAACGCTTGGCGCTGGACTCCACCCGATAGTCCATGGACTCCCCTAGGGGTGCTTACTCGATGGGGCGCGCATGATAGGGGCGACGGCGTTCGCGGCGCCGCGCGGCCGACGACGCGGTCGGTGTGGGCGTCCCATGGAGGAGCGGCCGTGTGTGCTTGCGCGGGGAGGCGCTTGGGCATGGTGAGCCCCGTGGGTGAGGTGCGGCCGAGACGGGGCACGCACGGGTGCACGGCGGAGCCCGCTCGTCGCCATGGGCGGCGGCGAGCACGGCGCCCGCGGTTGGTTGGCGCGAACGCGACGGGGCCGCACGGCGGTGTGTTCGGGGCGACCAAGAACGTGGCGTTTCCCCCCTCTTGGTGACCGCGCGCGCGTCCTCACATGGCCACGGTGGGGTCACGGCGGCGCGGCCGTCCTAGGCACGGCGGCGAGCGACGGCGGAGGCACGAAAAAGGGGCCAAAGGCCCGGCCTCGCCTTCAAGGCTATGGCGCACGCGTCTTTGGGGTGCACGCCCGAGCGCGAGCGCCGCGGCCGCGCGGGCGCGCGCGCGCGACGCGCACGCGAGCGCGCCGACACCGTGCGGCGGCGACCAAACGGGGCGGCATCCTACGGCTAGAGGGGTAGGCTAGGTGGGTGGCGCGCGCGTTGACGAAGGCGGCGACACCGCAAAAGATCGCGTCCCGGCTGGCTCGATGGCCGTCATCACCGGCGGCGGCGCGGAGCGGTGGGCGTTCCGCCTCGGCTCGAAGGCCGTGGCGTCCACAGGGGAGAAGAAACGACGTCCTCACCTCGGTGGCCACTGGCCGAAGTGCAGGCGTCGGTGAAGGGGTGTGCGACGCGGTGACGAGGAAGGCGGCGGCGCTGGTAGGGGAAGCGGATAGGCGACGCGATGAAGGGGAAGCCGAGGAAGCAGGGGTCGCAGGCGTGCTTGGCTCCCGCGGGTCCGCTCCTCGCGGGCGCTCCGGCTTCGCGGCGGGTGGTGCTTGCTCCGGCGCCTCCGTTCTCCTCCTTCTCTCCCCCTTCTCCTTCTCCTCCGACTTGCGGGTAGGTGGGCGGGGATTGAATCCCCCGAGGCGGCTAGGGTTGGGAGAGCCCCGGGGTCGCGGCGGCGGCTTCTTATAGCGGCGGGTAGCGCGGGGTGTGCGTGGACGACGGGGGATGCTCGGATGGCCGCGGGGGCGCGTCGCGACGGCGGCCATGACCGGCGCGGCCGCGCTTTGGCCTTTCGTCGTCGGCCCAAAGGGGAAAGCGGGAGGGTGACGACGACGACGTCGGCGTGATGCGCAGCGGGCCCCATTTGGCGGTGTCCCGGCGGCGCGTGGTAGGTGGCCGCGCGGGGCGGTTGGGCGGGCCGGCTAGTGGGCCGAAAGCGCCGTGGGCCGGTTGGTTGGTTGACGGCCCGCTCGCATAGTAACACTTTCCAATTTTTCCTTTAGGCTTTTAAGTTGATTCAAATTTGAATTTCAATTCAAATTTGAATCCACCCAAATAAAATCCCAAATAAAATTCAAATGAAGATCCAACTTCTCACACTAGCAGGTTATAAGTCCTAAAATTTATCGTTGATGCCAAAATTAAATCTAGGAATTTGGGGAAAGAAACAGGAAGACACTCTTATTTGATTCACGAGCACTTAACTTCAATTCAAGTTTTAGAAATTTACAATTTGAATTCAAGTCAAAACTAAGGATGTTACAGCAGAGCTCGAGGCCATGCGCGCCCTAGCTGCCGCCGCGCTCGCCGCGCGCTCGCCGGAACCGAGCCGGCCCGTGGCCGACCGCCGCCGGCCGGATTCCGCTCGCCGCCGTCTACCTCCAACCCCGGTGAGCACGTCTTCGAGTTCGCCTCGTCCTGCTCTTTCTATTTCGCGACACACCCTGGACCCTAGGTTGCCGTAGCACCAGTGCCGCCGGCCACCAGGACCGCCGCCCGCCCTTGCTGCTGGATCGAGCAGAGGTAGGGGATGAGGGCCGGCCGGTTTGCAGATAGACCCCTGTCCTTCTTGGTAATCTTTAGATCTTTCCTTGTGTCTTGCAGATCTTGCAGAAAACCCCCTAGATCTATTAGATACCCTAGATCCAGTCCACTCTGCAGCTTTTGCGCATATGTCCTTGAGTTTGTATACATAATTATGTTCATGCCCCTGAGTTTTCGCAGAAAAGTCCCTGGAAGTTTCCAATCTCTGCAACTAGGTCCCTAATCTTGTGTCCTCCATATCTTTCTTGTTTTTTCTTCGTTTTAATCCATTCAAATTGCGTTAGGTCCATAATAATGCGAAGTATGTGTTAGTGGAGAGTTTTCATCATGTTTGCTTTCTGAAAATTAATTTAATATTAACTTTGATTAATGGTTAGTTATACATGCCTTTTATAACTAAAAGCAATATATTGCTACACACCGTTTTTCATAATTAATGTTAATTTGATTAATAATTATATCACATGCTTTTATATATAAAATCGGACGGACGGTCGAGGCGTATGTGGACGACATCGTCGTAAAGACCGAGAAGGCGGACGACCCGGTTGGCGACCTTGGCATCGCGTTCGGTCGCCTACGGGCCAACGGGGTCAAATTAAATCCCGAAAAGTGTGTCTTTGGAGGGCCGCGGGGCATGCTCCCGGGATACATCGTCTCCCAACGAGGAATCGAGGCCAACCCCGAAAAGGTCACGGCCCTCGAACGAATGGGTCCGATCCGGGACCTCGAAGGGGTGCGAGAAGGTGCCGGGGTGCCTTGCCGCCTTGAGCCGCTTCATCTCGCGGCTCGGTGAGAAGGGCCTGCCCCTCTATCGCCTCCTCAAGAAGCACGAGCGCTTCTCCTGGACCGCCGAGGCCCAGGATGCGCTCGACAAGCTGAAGGCGTCTCTAACGCACGCCCCGATCCTCACGCCGCCGCAAGATGGCGAACCCCTGCAGCTCTACGTGGCCGCAACCACCCAGGTGGTCAGCGCCGTGATCGTCGTGGAGCGCACGGAGGAAGGGCACGCCTTGCCTGTACAGCGGCCGGTCTATTACATCAGCGAGGTCCTGTCAGACACCAAGACGCGCTACCCCCAGGTCCAGAAGTTGCTGTATGCGGTAGTCCTTGCGCGGCGCAAGCTCCGCCACTACTTCGAGGCCCACCCCGTCACCGTGGTCTCCTCCTTCCCACTGAGGGAGATCATCCGCAATCCCGACGCCGCAGCGGGATCGCCAAGTGGTCCGTGGAGCCGATGGGCGCAGACGCTTGCCTACGCCCCGCGCAAGGCCGTCAAATCCCAAATCTTGGGCGATTCCGTCGGTGAATGGACGGATACGCGGCCTACGCCGCCGCGGATCCAAGCGAGTCTTGGACTTTGTTCTTCGACGGCTCGGTGATGAAAACGGGGGCGGGCGCGGGCCTCGCTCTTCGTGTCACCACTCGGGGAACACATGCGGTACGCGGTGCGCCTCCACTTCCCCACGTCTAAAAATATGGCTGAATACGAGGCCCTCCTCTCGCGGCCTCAAAATCGCCATTGAGTTAGGCGTTAAGCGCCTCGACGTGCGGGGGGACTCGCGGCTCATAATCGATCATGTCATGAAAAACGCGAGCTGCCATGACGACAAGATGGAGGCCTACTGCGGCCCTCGAGGACAAGTTCTACGGCATCGAGCTCAACCATGTGCCCCGCCGGTACAACGAGGAGGCGGACGAGCCGGCCAAGATTGCGTCCGGTGGATCACCATCCCCCCGAACGTTTTCCCCGTGCGACGTCGCTCGGCCCTCGGTCGTCTTCGAGCCCCACCCCTCGAGTCACGACGAACCCTCGGGGGCTCCCTCGAATCCGGCGGGTGCGGAACCCATGGACGAGGACCCCCTCGAACGAGGCGTACGTGCTCTCCCCTCCTCGAGGGGTATGGCTCCCACGAGGCCGATGTGATGGATATCGAGCCGGCTCCTGTCCAAAGCGGACCGGCGCGACAAATATGTCGCCCGGATCGCTCGAGGGGAACTCCCCGCGGACCGGGCCGCGGCCGGCGCATCGCTAGGATGGCCAAGTCCTTTGCCCTCGTTGACGGTGAGGCGTACAAGCGTGCCGCCTCCGGCATCTGCGCGCGGTGCGTGCCCATCCCCGAGGGGCGCGAGCTCCTACGGGACATTCACGCGGGGATCCGTGGCCACCACGCCGCGCCCCGCACCCCCTCGTCGCAACGCGTTCCGCCGGGGCTTTTACGGCCTACCGCGGTCGCGGACGCCGGCCGAGATCATACGCACCCGTGGAAGGCCGCCGGTTCTACACCCCGCAAGTCCAACTTGCCCGCCCATGCCCCGTGACCATCCCCGTAACGTGGCCATTTGCCGTGTGGGGGCCGGACATCGTCGGGCCCCCGCGAAGGCGCCGGGGGCTTCACCCACTTGTTGGTCGCGATCGACAAGTTCTCCAAGTGGGTGGAGGTGCGCCCCATCACGAATCTCGGGGCGAGCAGGCGGTAACGGTCTTCCACCGACATCGTCTACCGCTTTGGAGTGCCAAACTCCATCATCACCGACAATGGTTCCCGATTCACGGGCGGGAAGTTCTTGGAGTTCGCGACAAGTTCCACATCCGTGTGGGATTAAGCACCGTGGCACACCCACGGACCGGCGGCCAAGTAGAGCGTGCCAATGGCATGATCTTACAAGGCCTAAAGCCCGGAATTTTCGACCGACTAAACAAATGCGGCGAAAATGGCTCCAAGAGTTACCGGCGGTTGTGTGGAGCCTAAGTACCACCCCGAGCGAGCCACCGGGTTCACCCGCGTTTTTCCTAGTCCATGGCGCGGAGGCCGTCCTCCCCACGGACTTAGAATACGGATCACCCGGGGTTCGAGGCTATGACGAGGATGCCAACCCGCGAGCCCGCGAGGACTCGCCGGATCGGCCGGACGAGGCACGCCTCGTGGCCTTGATGCATTCCGCGAGGTACCAACGATCCCTCGGGCGCTACCAAGCACGCAAGATACGCGGCGGGATTTCATCGAAGGGGATCTAGTCCTAAGGCTACGCCAACACAACCGAGGGCGCCACAAGCTATCGCCCCCATGTGAGGGACCCTACGTCGTGGTGAAGGTACTCAAGCCCAGCACGTACAAGCTGGCCAACGAGGACAGTGAAGAGCTCACCAACGCTTGGAACATCCAACAGCTACGTCGCTTCTACCCCTAGCAAGCATTTCCAAGCATCTTTTTGTTGTAAAAATCATACGACAAACGCCCCGCTTGGTGACAACTATGTAAACACCTCAAGTCTAATGAAAAGGGCAACTCGGCTTTCCTCCGAAAACCAAGTTACCCTCGGGGGCTACTTGCGGGGGCACCCCCCCCCAAAATGGTCCCATTTTCGCGCAAAAATAAAGCAACTCACACGCACTAAGTTTGTTTTCTACTTCAACCCCGAGCAACGGTTCGAACAGGGCCCGGGTGGCCTAGCGGAAGGAGCGCGCGAGTCGAGAGTAGCCTACGCCGCGAGGATACGGCCCTTCTCTCTCGCCTCCAACCCGGCGGCCCCCCGCGAAAACCGAACTCCCCTAACTAGAAGCTACTCGGGAAGAAGGAGAAACAAAAAGCGCAAATAAACAAAAGACTTCATTTCGTATCAACAAATGTTTACGATCAAGATAACTTGTTTATTTACAAGGGCCGCGTGGCCGGAATGCCGATACACAAATAAAAATGGGCCAAGCGCCCCCGGCGATGCTTCGAGCGGGGAGGAGCGGCGGTGTCAACAGCGTCCGGGAAGAGGAACTCCTCGAAGGCTTCAGCGAGCGACCCGGCGGCATCAGCGGCAAGCGCGTCCACGCGCTCCATCGCCACCTCATCCTCGACACCCTCGGGAACGACGTAGCCCTCCACCAGTGCCTCGAAGTTGACCTCGTAGTGGGACCGTACCACTCCAAGGGCCTTCTGGACGCCAAGACGCAATGCCCGGCGCATCCGTTCGGTGACGTGGCCGCCAAGGGCACGCGGGGCGGCCGGCCGAGCTTCCGCCTGCGCTTCACCCTCCTCCACGGCCGGCGGGTCTCGAGGGCCGCATCACGCGGCTCTCCCGCAACTCTGCTCGGAGGAGTTGTAGGAGGCTGCCGGCCGCCTCGGCCGCTCGGCGCATGCCTCGAGGCGGTGCGCAAGCACGGAGTCACCAAGACAAGAAAGAAATCGAAAAAAAGGAATGTGAATTCCCAAACACAAAACCAACCAAATAGGAGTCAACGACGGCTCACCTTCAACTTGCTTCCTCTCCGCCTCGAGGTCACGGCGCTCGGCCTCGACCGCCAACTCGAGGCCCTTGATGGTCTCGCCTCGTTCTGGATGGCCGGCTCTCGGCTCGCGGCCGGTGATGCCGAGCACCACCGGCTCACCCTCGACCTCGAAGAGCTTGGCGTCTCGCTCCGCCCGGCAACACGCGCCGCCTCGCGGGCGGCGCGCTCTGCTCCCGGCGGCGGCCGGGCGTCGGCGAGGGCGGCTTGCTCCTCGCCGGAGCCGCCCCTCGGCCCCTTGGCGGGCGGTGCGCTCCTGCCGGGAGTTGCTCCTCGGCGACGGCGAGCGCCGCGACCTTGGCATCGAGGGCGGCCTTCAAGTCGCCGGCCTCCTTGGCCCGCCGCTCCGGCCCGCGCACCCGCTCCTCGGCCGGCGCCGGCTGCGCCCCTGTGCCCCCTCGAGTGACGAGCGGAGCTCCCGGTTCTCGCCGCGGACGCCGGCCACCCTCCGCCTCCCGCGGTTGGTCGCCGGCGTCCGCATCTTCTCCGGGTCCGAGCGTGCACGCCACGGCGCCTCATCACGGTCGATGAGGGCCGTGCGGACCCGCTCAAGGGCCGGAGCGACGCGCGGGTCTTGCCTCGTGCTCTCGGGGAGTTCATCGCGCAAGACCGTGGCTCGGTACGCCAACCGGCCGTTCGGAGTCTCGAGGGCGTCGACGAGCACGTCGAAAGCGCCGCATCGCTCCCCGGAGCTAGTGGAGCTCGGCGTTCACCCGATCGAAGGAATCGTACTTGTCGTGGGCGCGGCGCTCGAGCTCTGGCACCCACAAATCGAAACCCGTAAGCGCCATGACCCGAAACGGCGCACAAAAAACGAGAGAAAGAAAGAAACGAACAACAACGCCCTACACGGAAGACGCGCCATGCGGGGCCGCCATGGACCCTCGGCCCCTCGTTCGGCGCGCGGTCGAGCGTGGCGCGTGACTCGGAGCTCTCCCCGGAGCTCCTCGCTCCCCCGGGCGTCGGCGAACGCGGGGGGGATCGCCGGCGGCCCCCTCTACACAGGTGGGGTGGCCGGCATGAGAGGACGAGGCCTCGGCGCCGGTGTCCTCGGTCCCCGCCACCATGTGACCCTCGCGCCGCCTCACGAGGGCCCCCTCTTGGGGCTCGGGGGAGCGTGTGGGGAAGCTCGCCGCCCCGATCCCACCCCGGCGGCGGGGAGTCGTCGTCCGGGACCTCCACCACCTCCGCCGGGAACCGCCGGCGGGCGCCGGCCCTTCCGCCGCCTCCGCCGGTGCCTCCACTTGCGCCTCCACGGCCGCGGGCGCTCGGCGTGGCGCCGCGGCCACCGCCTCCGGTCGCGCCTCCGTGGTGGCGGGCGCTCGTCCGCCCTCCTCGGCCGCGACCACGGGCGCCACCGCGAGCCGCACCCGCTCTGCCTCCGCCGCGGTGGCGCCGCGGGCCGGCGCCTCCGTCACGGCGACCACCGCCGGCGGCGTCATCACCGCGGCCGCCGCGGGCCGTGCCTCCGCCACGGCCCGGCGCCGCGCCGCTCTCTCGACGGCCGGAGGCCGCGGGCGGCGGCGCGGCCGGCCGGCCGAGGTCGCGAGGCCTCTCGTCGCGCCTTGCGAGCCCTCGTCCGCCGCCGCCGTGCTCGCCCCCGCCCGCGACGCCCTTGACGAGCGCCGCCGGGTGGGGATGGATGCATCCGCCCTCGGCACCTTGGCCGGTGCGAGGGGAGGCACGGTTGCCACCACCTCGCGCAAGCACAAACGAGAAAATTAGAATGCCGATTGTCAAAAAACCGGACCGAGCGAAGAACGAGCCCCTACCTCGAAGAGGAAAAGGCGTGCTTCCTTTTCCTCGAGGCCTCGGCGGATGAGGGCGGCGCGGCGGGTGCGCCGCCGCCGCGCCTCCCCCGGCGTCGCCACCGCGCGCGCGGGCCCCCCGCCCGCGCGCGGCGCGCTTGCCGCGCGCTCTACGGCACGCGCCGGCACCTCCGCGGCGCGCGCGCGTCCCTATTGTCGATTGCCGGCGGCGGGGCGCCGCGCGCCCGCCCTAGGCGATGCCGCCCTTGCCGCCGGAGCCGGCTCCGGTGACGGGGGCGCGGGCTCCCACCTATCGGAGGGGCTGCGCCCCTCAACCTCTTCCTCTTCGTCCTCCTCCGGGACGAGTACTCCCTCGGTCCCCGGGGAGGAAAGCCCCGGCTCCTCGCGCGCGCCGGTGCTCCGCGTTCGTCGCTCACGGCGCTCGCGGTGCCGCCTCGCGCGCGCTCCCTCCTACGCGCGCGCCCGCTCCTCCGCTCCCCGGCTGGCGCCGCGCCGCCCGACCGAGCGCGCGGGAGTCGGGGGGTGGGCGGAACGGACTTCGAGGCGGTGAAGTTCACCGAGTGCATGCGGGGACGTCAAAGGCGCGTCGGGGAGGCGAAGCGACACCAAGAACTAAAACGAGAATCAAGAATCACACTCACCCGGCGGGCCGGTGGGGAGCATCTCGAGGTCCCACGGGGGGTCCCCGGTCGGGTGCGTCGGCATCCGGGTGTCGACGGCGTTCCGCGCCGGGTGAGCGCATACGGCCGCCCGAGGGGGGTCGGGGAGCATCCGCGACCTCGCCGGCGCGACGGGGGTGCGCCTCCTCGTCATCTCGTAGATGCGGAGCGGCCTCTCCATCGGAGGCACGACCCGCCGGTGATGGAGGAAGGCGAGGACGCCCACCGCGGTCGGCCCTGCGCCGCCGAGGCTCCTCGGGGCGGCCGGGGACCGAGTCCCGCCGCCTCCGATCTTTGGGCGTGGACACCCCGTAGCCCCAAGAGGCCGGGCTTCTCCTTGAACACCCGACCGGTGTAGGGGGAGGTCGGGCTCGGCGTTGCGCGGGTAGAACCATCCCCGCTCCCGGCCGGCGTTGTTCGTCGTCATGGTGCGGGGGATGTAGTCATCCTTGAACCGCGCCCCCGCGGGCGAGGTGACATCCGCCGGCACGCACCACGCGGCGGGTCCTCGGCTCCGTCGTGGGGCTGCGTGAAGAGCTCCGCGCGGAAGAGGTGTATCCGAGCTCCCGGTTGGCCGGGATCCCCCGGATACCCCTCGCAGACACCCACGAACGTGGCCGCCTGCGAGATCGCATTGGGCGCGAAGTTGTGCAACTCCACGCCGTAATAGTGGCATAACGCCCGCATGAAGCGGCTCGCCGGCACGTTGAAGCCTCGCTCGTGGAAGCGAACGAAGCTCACCACGTATCCTTCCGGCGGGTTGGGCGCGCGGTCCCCCGCCGGCGGCACTATCCACTCCGCCGGGCGGCCATCCTCGTTTGCCGCCAGCTGGCCGGCGGCGACCAGCTCGCCAAGGGCCAGCTGGGTCACCGACGACCGCTCCCAGGTGTACGGGTCAAGGATCGTGAGGGGCGGAAGCGGCGCCATGAGAAGAGGAGAAAGGAATGCGAGAGCGGAGGACGGGAAGAGGAAGAAGAGCTCTAATGGCGAAGCCGCACGGTGGAGAAAGCGAAGCGAAGGAAGAGAAAGCACAGGGGCCTAAATTGGCGGAGCGTTAAGGTAAAAAACCGCCGCTTCCCTTTCCCCTCAGATTTATAAGCCACGGGCGAGCTCTCGGAGCGGATGCCTGCGCGCGTGCTTGCGGGGAATCTCCTCTTCTCGGCGACGAGCGGGCCCCGCCACGACCGCGGCGGCCACATCACCGCGAACGGGCCATCATCACGGTGAAGACTAGCGAGGGCCGTGGCGGGGCGGTCACGTCCGCCCGCCCACGCCGCCCACTACGCGCGCGCGCGCGCGCGCGACGCCTAAAAAGGCGCGCCGCGATGCGACCGCAACCTCTCTTGTGGAGCATTTAATGGCCGGTCCCTTGCATAGCAAGGAGAACCCTCGAGCGGCACGGACTCCTGGCTCGGGATAAATTCCGCCCTCGGAAGGGTACGGGCGTGAGAAGGTCGCCTCGAGGCACCGCTTGGGACAAAGCGGGCATCGCGAGCACCCATGCCACATAGGACCCTCGGCGGCACGAGCCCCCCGGCTCTAGACAATGTCGACCCTGCGAAGGGTACGGGCGTGAGAAGGTCGCCTCGAGGCCCGCTTGGGACAAAGCGGGCATCGCGAGCACCCATGCCACGTAGGACCCTCGAGCGGCACGAGCCCCGGCTCTAGACAATGTCGACCCTCCGAAGGGTACGGGCGTGAGAAGGTCGCCTCGAGGCCCGCTTGGGACAAAGCGGGCATCGCGAGCACCCATGCCACGTAGCACCCTTGAGCGGCGCGAGCCCTGGCTCTAGACAATGTCGACCCTCCGAAGGGTACGGGCGTGAGAAGGTCGCCTCGGGGCCCACTTGAAACAAAGCGGGCATCGCGAGCACCCATGCCACATAGCACCCTCGAGCGGCGCGAGCCTCGGCTCTAGACAATGTCGACCCTGCGAAGGGTACGGGCGTGAGAAGGTTGCCTCGAGGCACCGCTTGAAACAAAGCGGGCATCACGAGCACCCATGCCACGTAGCACCCTCGAGCGGCGCGAGCCCCCGGCTCGACACAATACCAATCCTCCAAAGGGGCACGGGCGTGAGAAGGTCGCCGGGGCCCGCTTGAAACAAAGCGAGGCACCACAAGCACCCATGCCACGCTATGTTGCGGCCCGGCGCCTCGGGGCGGCTCGCCCGGACCCCTCGACGGCCGCAAACGCAAAGACGGGGCCGCCCATGCGCCGCCCCCGCACGGCCATGCGATCGAGAGGTTCGAAGCCGACCCTCGACGGGTTCGAACGGGCGCCCCGGATCGCGAGTCGGGGACGACGAAGGCACGCGCATTCGAGCCGTTCCTCGAGCCCGCCGCCTCGAGGGTGCCCCATATGTCGTGTTCGAGAGCCGGCGAGGGCGGCTAGCGGGGGGATCCCACCGAGGGAGAGCTTCGCGGCCTCGGTCCCTATCGAACGGGACCGAGCCCCACCCTAGCAAACCCACGCAAGCGCTTCCATGGACATGTCTGCGGACCACGCGGCCTACCCTTATCGAACGGGGCATGGGCGTCCACTCGAACCACCCACTAGCGACTCAACGAGGAATCCGCGGTTCGCGACCCGCTCGATGGGGGTTGCGGAAACCTCACCCTCCGTCCCGCGGAGGGACGGCGAGGGCGCGTTGAGAAGCAAGTCGTAAGCTCTACCCGATCGCCTCGAACGGGCCCGAGCTCGGGGGGCTTGACGCACGGCTACACCTTCTTGAATTGCACCGCCGGGAGAGCGGCGTCGGCGGCCGGCGCGTGCGTCACCGAAGCCGGGCCGAGATATCGCCGACGCCGGTTGAGACATGTACCACGCCCTCGACCGGCTCTCGCGGTTAACCCCTACGGGGAGCATCCACGCTCCTGCGCGGGGCTCGGGGGGCTAGACCGCGGGTCCGGCGACGCGGCCCCACGGAAAGCGTTTGCAAGACAAGAAGGGAAGAACGTCCTATGAGTAGGTTCCATCATCCGCGGGAGCCTCAATGGCAAACCCACGGATGCTCGGGGGCTGCGTCGGGGGCAGACCCTAGGGGTCCCCTTTAACAACGGGGGAAATCCCCACTTAAAACCCGCAACAAAGCCAAACACACTTTGCCTAACCATGCGGGATACGGCCCATGCCGCGGGGACCCCAACGGCCCACCAAGGTTGCCCTCTTGAAGATCCCCTCGAGCGGCCTCCGCCTCGCTCGAGGATGCGCGCGTCCCTCGGGCGGGCTGCGCCCCCGTTCGAGGGGGTGCGCTTCCCTCGAGCGGGCTCCGCCTCGCACGAGGGCCCGCTCCCCCCTCGAGCGAGGCTCCGCCTCGCTCGAGGGTCCGTCCCGCCCTTGACCGGGGTCCGCCTCGCTCGAGGGCGTCCCTCCCGCGTGCGCCGGCCCCGTGCGCGGGCATTTAACGCCACGACACCGGCGGGACGACGCCATCATGCGCCCGGGGCTCGCGCCCGGTGCCGCCGCACCAACTCCCCGGGAGGGATCCCATCCCCATCACCGTGGGGAGGGACGTGCGGCGGGGACCGGTGCTAGTCCCGTGACGCCGTGCACCTCCTCCGGTACGGGCCGACGCGCCGAGCCCTCGTAGGGGGCGGCTGCACCCTCGATTTGCTTTCTTGTGACCTGCGCGGGGGTTAGGTGGAGGCGCTAGGCGGGTGGAGCACCATCCCCGCTCTTGTTACGGTATGGCTGCCGCCCCCGCGCGTGCGAGGGCGCACGCCGGCGGCGCAGCGGCGGCTCCGGCGCCGTGGAACGCGTTGGGAAGGGACGCCATTTTACCTACTCCTGTACTCCGTACAGGCCAACGTCAGCAGCTCCCTCGAGCCTATCAGAAGACATCACCACTGTCCGCCGCCCTTCTACCCTCGAACCGCCACTGTTCGGGTACAAGATAGGCCATGATGGCCAGATCGCTGCAAGGATCGTCCGGACGGCCGCCCACTCTACAGCATAGCACGTCGTTCTTCTTCACGTAGCTAGATAGCACGGCGCGCATGTGATTCGACCCCTCCTTGATCTATAAAAGGAGGGTGAACCCCCCCCCCGCGGTGACGAAAAAAACAAGCACACGAGACAAAAACGGACACAACACCACGGAGACGAGCCGCGCCACGCACTTGCTCTCCAATCCTCCCACAACATCTTTAGTCACTACGCCGGGACTTGGAAGCCGAGCTTCCTCTCCCGCCTTGCTTGTAGCAGCCCCACTACGAGCACCCCGGTCTTGAGCAATATAGTGCCTTGAGCACACCACTTGCTGGACGTACGGCCCCCTCGGCCGAAACCGGGATAAATCCCGTGTCTCTTATTGCTTAGCATCAACCATTGAGGGATAGACCTCGGCGCTTTCTCTTGGTTAGTGTCGGGACCATATTCCGCACCGACACATTCTTTCAAAGCTTCTCTTTTGATTGGTGCTTTGTTCATAGTATGCTTGTTTGTTTGCTTTGTGTATGTTTGTGCCCGATGATTGATGCGCTTAGAGTGAATGCCGTTTGAGAAGTTTTGAAGAGCAAGAGGTTGAAGACATTCTGAGCAACAACAATACTCTGGTTAAAGGCAAGTGTGTCCTTGATCTTTTGTCCTAAGAATCATATTTAATCACTCATTGCATTGCTTTGCATTAATTTTGATGGGTTCCTATTAAGGATTATGACTAGTTTGTTTTTATCATTGCCTTGTATAAATGGGTTGTTTAATTAATCTTGATGGTAGATCTTGCTTAGTTTGCTTAACTGGGTTGGTAATAAACAACATGGATACTCTTTTACTGTATGTTCCAATGTGACATGTGATGTTTAATATACAAGACCATATGTTTAATCGGAACATGGAGAACCACCCAGGACAACAGTGCAACCACAAGAACTACATGGCTCTGGTCTTGGTCGAGTAATTAGGGAAGTCTTTGTGTGGTCATTACTCGCATAGTAGTTTGGGGACGGAGGAATGTTTTTATGGCTCTTCTATTCCAGAGTGGTATTTGAACAGAAGTACTCTATGGCTGACCGTCTGTGAGTAGAAGTGTGGTACGAAAGATAGCCTCTATGACATACTACTATGGACTAATACGCACGGGAGGACTCTTGTAAAGGCATCATAGCGTCCCTATGCAGCCAGACCTCGGTAGTGTGGTTTGTGCCTACTTTTGCACAGCGTGGTTGGGTGCAAAGCTCTTTGGACTTTTTACGCGACTTGTGGTGAAAGTGTACAACCTCTGCAGAGTGTAAAACTAATCAATTAGCCATGCTCATGGTCAAGAGCAGCCTGGACCCTCACATGATTACTGAACTTGAAGATGGACTTCAATCATGCTCCCTGGTTATTCTTGCCATATTCCTATGATGTATCTTACCATTGTGCTTAATGCGGGTTGGTATAAACTTATGCTTTATTAGTAATCTGGTGCTAATAAAATTTGACCAACTAAAATGCTAAATGCGTTGAGCCAGTCCACTATAAAGCCTTTGCATTCATTCTTTCCCCCACACTTGCTGAGTACGACAAGTGCTCACCCTTGCTATTTATATGTTGCTCAGAAGGAGGAAGCTGATCTGAAGCCTTGTGAAGATGTTGCTGGTGCTAGGCGTACACAACCCCCAGTCGACTGCCTGTGATGTTTTGCGATCTTCGTTTTCAGGATAAAGTGTAAATCTCTAATAATCTCCCTTTTCTTACGTGATATTGTTTCTATTATTCACTTATGTCAACTATATGCATGAAAATTGATCCTAGCATGCATATAGTTATGCACTTGGTTTTCTTTGGAAAAACGGGTATGACAATAATGCATGGCATGTAGTTCACCACCATCAATGACAACCTGGCTCAGCGCAACCTCTATGGCCAGAGGAAAAGGAAAGGTGCAGCTTGCCCACACCTGTGTTGACGGTGAAAATCCGTCAACCTAGCCATGAGTTTACCTTCGGTGTTGGCATGAATTTTATACCTTATCCATTGGTACTAACCCCCGTGGTATAACAAGTTCACGTGTGCATGTCGGTTTTGGAGTTTAATGTTTATGCGGGGTTTTAGTGTTGAATGCAAGACTTTCGGGATAAGTTCATCAAGCACCTCATGACCCGGACCTTGAAGCCCCGTACAAGTCATGCAATGAAGCAAACTTAACTCCAAGAAGCGGGGGACTTGATCCGAGAAGACAACGGACTCCGGGGACACGACCGGAAAAGTCTTGAATCTTGCAAGACAAGGAGTTGAGTCCAATTCGGAGAGAAACCGACGACATGGACCTACATGCGAAGGGGGAAACATCCGGGAAGCAAGGGAACCGACGTGGGGCAAAGGAGCCCACGGGGGCCGGGCCTAAATGGGCCCGAGCCGGCCGGCCCGATCCGGTCGGCCCGGGCCCATTTTGGGCCCAAACACCCTCTCCTTTGCCCTAGCCGCCAATCGGGCTATTTATAGCCCCACGACCGAGAGCCACGGGAAGAAGATTTCGTCTTCGGCCGCCGAGGAGCGAGAGAAGAGAGGGACACCATGTCGGAGAGGAGAGGGTCGAGCTAGTTGACTAGGGTTTCCCTAGCCGACATGGGAACCTTGCATGGAAGACCACGTCGGAGTTCCGGAGCTAGAAGCAAGATCAAGGAAGGATCCCGGTGGTGATCTTGTGTATGTATCATTGTCATAGTTGAATTATCAAGTTGAATCTTTTCTTAGCGATCAAGTGTTTCCTCGAAGATTTCGTTTTTCGATCGGCTTTGCTTATTCCAATTCTATTCGCGTGATAGATTACATAGGGTGTTCTTGTAGCCGCGGTGGCTAGAGGTACACGCCGGATCTTCCGAAAGAATCTCGACTTGTCTTTTGACTCGCCCTAAGCTCCCCGCATGAATAGGGATATGTTGTGACGAACGGGGGTCTCGAAAGGCGGATGTTTTCGGATTTGGACGGGAAACCACGATTTAAAGAGGCTTCTATTAAGATTCGATTTGCTACTTCTTCTCTTGCTTGGAACTTCAACAAAAGGCTTACCCCGATCCCTCTAGATCGGTTTATCTACCCAATCTTACTTTGTTTTCTCCGGTCTTTAGTAGATTAGATCTATCTTTGTTTTGTGTTCTTATCTAGATGCATTAGGGTTTCTCTTTTACCAAAGATTGAAGTTACTTGGCTTTACTAGATCAACTCTTGCGTCACACATTTGTTCCACGGATTCGATACCTTGGGTTCACCACTCGAGGGAAGAAGGGTCCCTTGACTACGAAGGGAGACTTGTCCGCTTGCAAGTCACAAACGAACTTTGATGCAATTATTAACCGTCAACACACTTGCTTGGAAGCTACTTGAGCAATATGGCTAAGACATTCAAAGAAATACGTATTTATGGGGCACCGTCGTTTCCTCTGCAAGAAACATCCATACCGGGCCATGGATTGTCAGTTTAATGGGGAAAAGGATGATCGAGAGGCGCTGTTGCATGTGACTGGAGATCTAGTCCACTTGAAAGTTAAGGACATCAAAACTATCGAGGAGTTACCCAAACTGACTGAAAAAACCGTTGGCAAAAGAAAGAAATGAGATGTTGAAGAAGAAGAAGGAATGTGGAACAAGAAATCAATTCTATGGGAGCTAGATTATTGGTAGATGTTGGATGTGCGTCATTCATTGACAACATGCACGTCAAGAAGAATGTGTGTGAAGCTACTTGTGGAACATTGATACAACAGAAGTCCAAAGGAAAAGATCATAAAAATGCAAGGGAGGGTCTTAAAGAGTTGGGCATTAGGCCGGAGCTCTATGCAGAGGAAATAGAGACGGGGACAGACCTTCCCGTTGCTGCAACCACCTTGTCAAAGGTCGAGAAAAAATAATTCTGTTAGTTTTTGCATGATTTGAAAGTACCTTCAAGCTACTCATCAAACTTCAAGAGGCTAGTGTCCGTGAAGGACATGAAAATGAATTTCAACTTTATGAAATCTCATGATTGCCATGTGTTGATGACATCTCTTCTTCTTGTTGCACTTAGAGGTATCAAGACAGAATTGGTTCGCGATGCGGTAACGAGCTTGTGTCTATTCTTCAATGCAATAGAACCAAAGGTGATTGATGAGAAAAAACTATTGACCTTGGAGAGGAGGCATTCCGAGACCCTATGCCTGCTTGAAGCTACCTTCCCACCGTCATTCTTTGATCTCATGCTGCATCTAACAGCACACCTCGCGAGGGAAATCTGGTTCCTTAGACCATCTTACCTTCATCAGATGTTTCCATATGAGAGGTTCTATGGATTCCAGAAATCATTGGTACATAACCAGTTATTTCCGGAGGGAGCCATTGTTCGTGGCTACGAGACCATCGAAGCAGTGGAGTGGGCCATGGGTTATATGGACCCACATAACCCCATTGGTTTGCCTCGCTCACGGCATAAAGGTAGGCTTTCAGGTGTTGGGACCATGGGGAAAAGGTCAGTCACTCCGGATGCAGATGCCTTCGAAAAGGCTCATTTCACCATGATACAACAGCTACACCTAATTACACTGTTTGCCAATGAGCACAAACGATAACTACGTGAAGACAACCCTAACTGTGGTAGGGCTTGGCTTGCAAAGATGCACATGCAAGGTTTCAGCAGGTGGCTCTGAGATTATGTCGAGACATGCAGCAATAATGTTGTAATTACCAACGAGATAAGGAATCTAGCAGCGGGGCCATTGTTCACTCTTACTAGATACGAAGGAATGGATATCAATGGATACATGTTCTACACCATGACCCAGGATAAAAAGAGCGTCTATCAAAATAGTGGTGTGCATTTACGGGACGTCCTTGACGACAGTCATGACGATGATGATGACACGGAGACAGACACATATTATGGTCAAATAGAGGAGATATGGGAGCTTGATTATGTAGGATTGAAGGTGGCCTTGTTTCGGTGTAGATGGGTCACCAATGGGAAGAGAGCTATGAGCAAGGACAAATATGGTTATGTTAGTGTTGATCTCCGGGTCTTTGGTTACAAAAATGAACTGTTTGTCTTCGCCAACGATGTTGAGCCAGTGTTCTATGTACCTGACCTTGCAAAGAAGAACTGGTATGTGTTTATGCTTGGAAAAAAAGGATTGTGGGGATTGAAAATGTTGTTGAGGAGGAGGAATACAACCAGTTTGACAAAATTCCATCCTTTGACACTTCATACAAGCCCCAGCTCTTGGGAACTAACAGAACACCGTACTTGCGAAGCGACCATAGTGAAAAAATTCATGTATAGAAATCAAGGAAGAAAAGGAAAGCCTGATTTCTGCTGAATCCTTTTTGTAATGCCGGAGGATGTGTCTATTGGTGGAAATGGAATCCGTTTTGTAATATAAAGGATGCGACGTATTGGTGAAATTTCAATCCTTTTTGTAATATATGGGATGTGGTGGAATTTGAATCCTACTTGTAATATATTCTGCCAAAGATACTATATATACTCTGTTTATATTCTGCTTCAGTTCAGTAACGGGTAGGAGATGAGGATTAACGAACCCGGGTCGCCTTTGTTATG
Organism: Cenchrus americanus; assembly: GCA_947561735.1. NCBI lineage: Eukaryota > Viridiplantae > Streptophyta > Magnoliopsida > Poales > Poaceae > Cenchrus > Cenchrus americanus. The sequence continues at coordinate 260,902,814 of OX387241.1, read as the reverse complement.
GGCAAGAGGCGAGGACTAACGAACCAGCGTCACCTTTGTTACGGGCAAGAGACGAGGACTAACGAACCAGCATCGCTTTTGTTATGGGCAAGAAGATATGCGAAATCACGAACAGATTACATCAAAAGAGGCACGGATTAGAGCATATCCAAGAGTTTGCCAAATTTTACTTGACAAATCTTGTGCTTTGCCAACTTCTAAAAAGATATGCCAAGTAAAAAAATAGTTCATCTCCAACAATCTGGCATAATTTCACAAAAGCATGTCTTTTGAGATGCAAAATCATACACACACAGATTATAGTCATTATTGATACATCAGAAGAAGGTTACAATGCGGCCATATCTTCATGACGAGATATGCAAAATCACACACACACATTGATCTTGCTCGTAGGTCGTCGATCTTGCTGCACGTGGTCATCGAACAAGCTCCATTTCTGCTGACGGCTTAGAGACTTGATTCCTGGCATGACTAATTAAAGAAAGCTTCTGTCTTGCAACCCTAATTTTGGTTTGCAAGACAGAATCTTTCCTTAATTATGCTCATCTTACAAGGAAAAATAATGAGATATGCTCCATCCAGATTTTGGCTGCTTCCTCATCTTACAAGTGAACACAAGAGAAAGATACAGAGGGGTGGAAACATAGCCCTTAAAAAATCCCTCCTCCTAGAGGAGAAGGGGAAAGCAAAAGGAAGCCCAAGTGTGACGGAAAAGCTGCTGCAGGCTTTCCATTGGCTTGTTCATCCTTATGCCAGAAGGTTCTGGGCTACCTTCCCCGGACAAAGCTGCGAGCAAGTGGTATGTCACAAGAATTCTTCTCGCAGCTGTGTTCGAGCGATGAGCAACCCAATCACCCCTATCACAAGAATTCTTCTAGCAACTGAGAGATCAAGGAGGAGGAAGAAGAGAAAAAAGCAAAAGATTGCACCCTACAAGATCTATTCTTTGCGCCATAGCTAGATCTAGATCTAGAGAAGAAGGAAGCAACTTGAACTAAGGAGGACCGATAGGCGTCGGTGCCTTTTTATAGAAAAAACAAGGAAGGGATAAGATCAAGAGCACAGGAACGGCCGAGAAGGTTCCCAAGACGGTCAATGGTGAAACTGTTGCTAGTCAATGGCTGAGAGTAGAGTTGCAGAGGTAGTGATTCCAATGTAGAATTAAATGATACGCGGAGTAAGCAAACATCGTCTCCAATGGCCGTGTTTGGATGGTAGATGTTAGTGTTACTGCTAGTAGTAGTTCTTAACACCTCCAAACTAACACATAAAAAACTAACATCGTGGATGTTTGGATGGAGGTGTTAGTCATTTGCATTAACATTTCCAAACATTTGAAGAAGGAGAGGGAGAGAGAGAAAAGGGGTGGGGTCCACCAAACTAACACCAATTACCACCTCTTGGAGGTGTTAGTTCCAACTAAACACCAAACTAACACATGTGTTTGGCTCCAAAGTGTTAGTTTTGGTGTTAGTTTGCTGTTGACGATGTATTTTGGTACACCTAGCATGTTCATTACACTTTTGTTTGGATTTGATTATGGAACTAACACGCCAGTAGGCACACTAATCATATAACAAGTTTATCTATGTGCATGCATTTGGAGTGTTGTGTTTATGTAGGAAAACATGGACATAAAGGACAGATTCGCAACAAGTTCAAAGGAGCATTTACGAAGTCTTGTTCGTGTTCATGAGCTTCATGAAATCACTTCCAATGGTGGCAAGGACCGAAGTGTTACAAAGGAACACCCCCGGGGATTGAAGCGTAAAAGAATGAACTTCATGCGAACAGAACCTCCATCTTGGACGTGAGGATGACATCGCCAAAATCATGCAAGTGGAGGGGGCAAAGTTCATAATTATATGAAAACCCACGGGAGCGAAGGGGCGACCGAACCGGGCCGAGGTGGGCCCAGGCCGGCCGGCCGGCCGGCCCACTTCGGTGGCCGGTTTGGCCCCCCTTTCCTTGCACCCGAAGGATCTTCAACCCTAAAACCCTGGAGGCGCCGCCATCGACAGCGGAGAGAGCCATTCGCACAAGGAGGCCATCCACAAGCTAGAGAGAGAGGAGGAGGATCTCCGGGGGGAGATCAATGTTGATGGTGTATTTTGGTGCACCTAGCATGTTCATTACACTTTGGTTTGGATTTGATTATGGAACTAACCCGCCACTAGGCACACTAATCATATAACAAGTTCATCTTTGTGCATGCATTTGGAAGTGTTGTGTTTATGTAGGAAAACATGGACATAAAGGACGGATTCGCAACAAGTTCAAAGGAGCATTTACGGAGTCTTGTTCGTGTTCATGAGCTTGATGAAATCACTTCCAATGGTGGCGAGGACCGAAGTGCTACGAGGAACACCCCGGAGATTGAAGTGTAAAAGATCGAACTTCATGCGAAGAGAACCTCCATCTTGGACGCGAGGATAACATCAATCAAAATCGTGCAAGTGGAGGGGGCAAAGTACATAAGTGCATTAGGACCCACGGAGCAAAAGGGGCGACCGAACCGGGCCGAGTGGGCCCCGGGCTGGCCGGCCCGGCCCGGTTCCGGCACCGGTTCGGTCCCGTTTTCCTTGCCCTCAAAGGATCTTCAACCCTAAAAGCCTTGAGGCGCCGCCAACACCGGGGAGAGGAGTTATTCGCACCGAAGGCCATCCACAAGCTAGAGAGAGGAGGAGGATCTCCGGCGGGAGATCAACCACCTCGAAGGAAGCACCCTCTCGTGGAGAAGAAGGAAGACACCGGCGGAAGGGAAACCATGATCAACGGTGCCATGATCGGCACCTTGATGGGGTAATCTTCTCATTCGTCCATGGGTTGTAATCGATCTTGAGATGTAATTGCACTTTGTCGGATTATCTATCTATCATCTTGTGTTGAATATACTTTAATGCTTAAGGTTAGTGTCACACCCGACTTTCCGAAGAAAACCAAGTGCATACCTATATGCATGCCGGGATCAAGTTTCATGCATATAGTGACATAAAAGTGAATACGAAACGGTATCACGTATGAAAAAGAAAGATTATCGAGAGATTTACGCTTTATCCCGGAAACGAAGGCTCCAAACATCACGGGCAATCGACCGGGGGTTGCGTACGCCTAGCACCGGCAACATCTCCACAGGACTTCGCAGTAGCATCCTCTTTCTGAGCAACAATGGTTATAGCAAGGGTGAGCACTTGTCGTACTCAGCAAGTGTGGGGAAAAAATGAATGCAAAGGCTTTATAGTGGACTGGGCTATAAGCATTTAAGCAATTTTAGTTGGTCAAGTTTTATTAGCACCGATTACTAATAAAGTATAAGTTTATACCAACCCACATTAAGCATAAGATAAGAGATACGCCATAAGCACATGGCCAGCCATAACCGAGAGAACACGATTTAAGTCCATCTTCAAGTTCAATTATCATGTGAGGGTCCGGCCGCTCTTGACCGTGAGCACGGCTAATCGATTAGTTTTACACTCTGCAGAGGTTGTACATCTTTACCCACAAGTCGCGTAAAAGTCCCGAAGAACTTTAAACCCAACCATGCCTGTGCAAAAGTAGGCACAATACCACACTACCGAGGTGTGGCTGCATAGGGACGCTACGAGGCCTTTACAAAGAGTCCTCCCGTGCGTATTAGTCCATAGTAGTATGTCATAGAGGCTATCTTTCGTTCCACACTTCTATTACGGACGGTAAGCCATAGAGTCTTCCGTTCCATCACCGCTCCGAATAGAAGTAGCCATAAAAGCATTCCTCCGTCCCCAACCTACTATGCGAGTAATAACCACACAAAGACTTCCCTAATTAATCGGCCAAGACCGAGCCATATAGTCCTTGTGGTTGCACTCGTTGTCCCGGGTGGTCGCTCCATGTTCCGATTAATCTTATGATCTTGTATTAACGACCAAAGATATAACACGAGAGGTAACATGATTCATCATTAATGTTCATTTAAACCACCATAACCCAGGTATAGCAACTAAGCATAGCTACCCAACATAAAGATAAACCCGTTTGATCAAGGCACAGGATAAATAACACTAGTCAAACCTTAAACATGGGTCCCATCATATTAATGCAAGCAAATGCAAGGAGTGATTAAATATAGTTCTTAGGACAAAATCAAGGACACACTTGCCTTTAACCAAAGTAATGTTGTTGCTCAGAATCTTCAACTTCAAGCTCTTCCAAACTTCTCGAACGGCGTTCACTCTAAGCGCATCAATCATCGGGCACAAACATACACAAAGCAAACAAACAAACATATACTGAGAACAAAGCACCAATCACAAGAAAGCTTTAAAAGAACGCACTAAAGGATAAGCTCGATTAGATGGATCACTAAAGAACGCAAAGGGTGCTTGGAAAGGCTCGATTAGCTTTAAAGAGATGGTTGTGAAAAATTGAGCAAGGACCGGAAAGATCACACTTAGATTGAGCAGAGACAAGAACGTCTAACGAACGTTTTGCATAAATGAGAGAACAAGCTGTGAGCTGGGTTTATTTTAATTAACAAAACAATTATAAAGGATATTTCAGAAATAAAATACCCTGTGTTGACATTAATGCAATATTAAACTTTATTTACAAAACCGGTGTAAAGAACTAGTCAAGTTTTATTAATAAAGATTCATATATGAATTAAACCGATTAAACATTTAATTTAGAAAAACTAAACTATATGAACAATCTAAACGAAACTTTGTAAATCGAGTAGATCACATTACTATTAAAAACAACATTTTTATATTGGTATTAATCAAGATTAACATTTATTTATAAAGCCGGAGTAAAAGCCTAATCAACTTTTAATTATAAAGGTTAATTAATCATTAAGCAAATTAATATTTGACTTATGGAAAACCGAGTAAAAGATCTAATTAGATTTTATTCATAAAAGCATGTAAAGTAATCATTAACATATTTAAATTTTATTATGAAAAACGATATATAGGTCTATATTGCTTTTATTGGGAAAAGACATGCATAGCTAGTCATTAATCAAAATTTATATTAATTTTATTTTCAGAAACAAAACATGGTGAAAACACTCCACTAACACGTGCTTTACATTATTATGGACCTAACGCAACTTGAACGGATTAAATCGGAGCTAAAACGTGCAAGGTATGAAGAAAACAAGGTTGGAAGGACCTTTACGCGATTAACTATAGATGTTAGGGATTAGCAAGGAAGATTCCCGAGACACATCAAACGGTGCTCGCTAATAGATCTAATCCGGGGGTTAGATTTGAAAAAGTGCTTGAGTTGGATCCGGTGGTGAAGATCTAACAAATATATGAGGTTATCCGCAAAAGATCTAAGACACACACTTGGCTCTAGCAGATTCGGAGGAACACGAGGGGGTTATGTGCAAAAACTTCTTTCTTCTTCCTCTATCCCAACCGGTCGGGGACGGAGAGGACGGGGAGAGCATCCCACCGCGCGCGGCCGCGACCTAGGGCGCCGGCGCTCCGGCGACGAGAAGCTCGGCGAGGCTAGGAACGGGAAGAGGAGATCAAGGGGAACGTGAGGAGGTGCTCACCTACGGCGGAGGACAACGGAGGCGGGCGGAATGCGAGAAGGGGCGGCGCCGGCGGTTCGGCTAGCCGTCCGGCTCGGTGCGGGCGGCGCTCCGACGATGACTCGGCGGCGGCGCGGAACGGGCACGCACGAGGGGATGCTTGTGGCGGTCGCGGCTTGCTCTATCGCCTTCCACGCCCGGCAAATCGAGGCACGGCGGCGGTCGGGATCCCGGCGGCGGCGAGCTCGCCGGCCGGCTCGCGTCGCGGCGGCGCGCGGGCTTGGCAGGCGGGGATGCGGCCTAGGGCGCGGGGGGCTCGGGACCCGCCTTAAATAGGCGCGGGCGCTCTCGGCGTACGACGCACGCATGCCGAAGGGAGGCCGGCGCGCGCGCGCCCGGCCGGCCGCGATGGCCGGGCCCGGATGGGCCCCGCGCGGGCCTGCGGCGGACCGGGTCGGGCCTCGGGCTCGGCCCGATAGGATAGATTTTCTTTTTTTTTCCGAAATTTATTTCCAATGCGAAAAATAATCCGGAAAATTCGTAAATTATTTTAAAGCACGAAAAATACTCGGAAAATCACAAAAATTCCGGGAAAATTCCCGGGGATAGATCAAGACATGAACAATCCAAATAAAGCATTTGGTGCTCATGAAAAAGATTTTAGAGCCTTCTAATAAATAGAAATAGCTCAAGGAAAATGAGAATAAATTCCAGAAAAATCCGGAAAATTCTCGGGAGAGTTTGGACAGCTCCTAAACGCATTTTCGAAACCTTTTTGCACTCAAGAACCACTAGATGCATCGGCATGAATGCAACACTCTCAACCTTTATTTAATTTAGAAAATCAAACAAAGGATTTTTCCTATACTATATTCCCTGTAAAGAAAATAAATGTTGGAAAAATTTTAAAATTATGAGAAAATTGTTATTTAATTATTCTTTCTATTCACATCCCGAAATTGGAAATTTCGGGGTGTGACGATTAGCTACCATGCCGTAAAGGGAGTACGAGCTCCAATGCTTCCTTGGATCCAATACGCCGTGTCCATCAAAGGTCTAGTCATGAATACCTTCGCGTAGTGACAGTACGAGAGGAGGGAAAGGGCGAAACCGTGGTCACAACCCCGATAGATTAGATTGGTTTTCATGTCTTTAAGCGATTGCATGTTCTAGTATCGTAGACCCATGGGCGAGTGTCTTGTATCTTGATATCTTAATCATTCTCTCTAGTGTAGTTTAGTTGTTTTCTAGTATAATAATAGTTAGGGTTTTAGTAGCTAGTGAGTCGTTGTAGATCGAACGCTTGTAATCCCCTTGCTCCGCGGATTGACAAGAACCTTGGGAATCCCGTGGTGAAAAAGGTGTGGGGTCCGTACGCTTGCGGATCGTAGAGGGATACGTCTTTTATCCGTCAACAAGCCCCTTTTTCTGGCGCCGTTGTCGGGGAGCAAGTTAGTTTACATCATTTGATTTGCATCTAACTTAGTTTTATATTTTAGTTTATCTTTTTTATCTAACATATACTATCTAGAAAAACACTTGTTTCGTTTTTGTTTTTGTTTTTATCTTATTGTCTAGATGGCGTTCGTTAATCAACCCGTGGAAGAACTGGAGAAATCACTAAGGGATTACGCTAGCCCTCGATGTGAAGACATAAAAGTAAAAGAGTCGGATTTGAAGCTCGAAGCGACCAAGTATGAAATTAAATCCAAGATCATCAAGATGGTGGCGGAGAACCCATTTGAAGGGATGGTTACGGAGAACCCATATAGACACATAAGGGATTTCACGACAATATGCAACACGGTGCGTCAAGAAGGAGTTCCCGATGAATTGTTCAAATGGAATCTCTTTCCCTACTCACTTGCCGGCAAAGCAAAGACATGGTATTCGGTTGCGTCCTTTGAAGTTGAAGGCAATTGGAACAAGTTGACAAAGAAGTTTTGCGAGAAGTTCTTTCCAATTAGCAAGGTTCAACATCTAAGGAGGCAAGTGATCACTTTCATGCAAGGAGAAGAGGAAGGGATAGACCAAGCCTGGGATAGCTTTAATGGATTGATCGAACAAGGACCAAAACTCGGCTTCACCGGTGACGTACTCTTGCATACATTTTTCTTTTCCCTACCACCTAGTTGCATGCAACACGTCGAAATGTGTGCGGTGGGGATATCATGGAGAAAACACTCACGGAAGCCGCCCAACTTCTACAAAAAGTTAGTAAAGCGGCTGCCATGCGAAGATATTGGGAAACAAGACTTGCGGAAGAGCGGAATACAATTCAAGGAAGAAGAAGCTTGCTGATTTTTCTAAAGAGGCAACCCGAAAGTCACAAAAGAGGAGCCAATCATGGAACACATCAAGTCAAGAACTACACCAAGTGTCGACTTCGCCACACCAAATGAGACGAACAAGAGAAGCATGTCAAGCGCGAAGCCACTAAGGGAGTTCGAACCAATGGATTGGGTTCCTATCGATTACGGAGAAGTATTCGACAAGAGAAGACCGTACCCTAACCAAAAGGGAATGGCGAGAGCATTGGAAGTGGATTTTTCACCGGAGAAGAAAGCTGAAAATTGATATGACCTTGAAACCACCGGTGAGATTTTTCAAAAGCTCTTTGGAGATGATGTAGTGGATTCGGAACATATTGCCGAGGTGAAGAGAATCATGGGGTTCAAGCCCAAAGCATCACCATACGCTCGCCTCGCTGAAATTTACTCGATAGGATCCGAAGAAGAAGAGAAGATGACACCACACTTGAGTTGCGAGATCAACGGAGTTCAATGCAAGGCTTTATGCGACATCGGAGCCCAAGTAAGTGTTCTATCTTCTAAAATTTACGATAAAGTTCAAGACCACAACCTAGACTTAGCTCCAACATCAACGAAATTAATTATGGGAGATGGTAGAACTATCAAACCTCTAGGTATTGCTTGCAACATGAAAGTAAAAATCTCTAGAAATTATATACCAACCAATTTCTTTGTTATTGATGCTTACCATAGTAATCATGATCATATAATCTTAGGTAGGCCTTTTCTTAAGTTGGTTGATGCCGTGTTAGATGCCGGAGAAGGCAAAGTAACAATGAACCTTAATGGAACAAAGTACACATATAACTTTCTTCGTGCTTCTAAACACCTTACACCCTTTCCTCCCGAAGATGAAGAAGTAGAAGAGATAGATAGTCTTTGTTTTGTTGAAACCCTTAGAGAACCGCTGCAAAGAGCGATGGAAAATCAAATTAGTAATCAACAAGATGAAGAACTAAAGGAAGCAACAAAAGGCTTAGAGCCACATGATGGAAGCGTGGAGGAAGGAAAATTTGAAGACATAGGAGAAATCAAACCCGAGGAGCCACAAGTGCCCGAGGTAGACCTTAAACCTTTGCCCAAGGGATTAAAGTATGAATTTTTGGGCCCAGACAAAACTTATCCAGTCATTGTGAGCGACGAGTTGAGTGCCGAAGAAAATGAAGCGTTGCTGATTTTATTAAAAAAACATAGGAAGGTGATTGGATATTCGATTAATGATCTCAAAGGTATTAGCCCAGCCTTTTGCACTCATCGTATACCAATGAAAGACCAATGTAAGCCCGTAGTGGACCACCAAAGGAGGCTAACTCGTGCCATGCGAGAGGTAGTAAAGAAAGAGGTTATCAAGTTACTTGATGCCGAATCATCTACCCGTTCCGCATAGCGAATGGGTGAGCCCGGACATTGTGTACCGAAGAAAGGAGGTTTGACTATGGTGAAGAATGAGAAGAACGAGTTGATACCGCAAAGAACCGTGACCGGGTGGCGGATGTGTATCGATTATCGTAAGCTTAACAAAGCGACGAAGAAAGATCACTTCCCCCTACCGTTCATCGACGAGATGCTCGAGAGGTTAGCAAACCACGCTTATTTTTGCTTTCTCGATGGATACTCGGGGTTAATGCAAATTCCCATTCACCCGAAGATCAACATAAGACAACGTTTACGTGCCCTTACGGAACGTTTGCATATAGGAGGATGCCCTTCGGCCTATGCAACGCTCCGGCCTCTTTTCAACATTGCATGATGGCCGTATTTTCGGAATTCATCGAAGAAATTGTTGAAGTGTTTATAGATGATTTTTCCGTTTACGGAAGACGTTCATGGATTGCTTAGCAAACCTAGAAAAGGTCCTCACGAGGTGTGCAGAGGTAGACTTGGTATTAAATTGGGAAAAGTGCCACTTCATGGTCAGGCAAGGCATAGTGCTCGGACATGTTATATCCGAGAGAGGAATTGAAGTGGACAAAGCTAAGGTAGAAACGGTTGAGCAAATCCCACCTCCTACGGATGTTAAGTCCTTAAGGAGCTTTTTAGGCCATGCCGGATTCTATAGAAGATTTATTAAGGACTTCTCAAAGATCACGAAGCCTTTAACGCATCTCCTTCAAAAGGATGTGGCTTTCGACTTTGATGAGAAGTGTCTAGCGGCATTCCGGACCTTGAAAAATGCGTTGGTGAGTGCTCCCATCATCCAACCTCCAGACTGGAGCCAACCTTTCAAGATCATGTGTGACGCAAGTGACTACGCCGTAGGCGCGGTCTTGGGTCAAAGAAAGGAAGGCCGAGTTCACGCCGTTTACTATGCTAGCAAAACTCTTAGTGGGGCATAATTAAATTATGCCACTACGGAAAAGGAGTTGCTAGTGGTGGTATTCGCTTTCGAAAAATTCAGATCTTACATCGTGAACTCGAAGGTCATTGTTTACACCGATCACGCAGCCATCAAGTATCTCTTGGCTAAGAAGGAAGCTAAATCACGTTTGATTCATTGGATCCTTCTTCTCTAAGAGTTTGATGTTGAAATTCTTGATAAAAAGGGGGTGGAAAATGTTGTGGCCGATCATTTGTCTAGGATGAATCGTGGACAAGATGATAAAGAGCCCATAGAAGATAAGATGAGAGATGACCACCTCTATAGAGTGCTTGATAAAGATACTTGGATGATCGACATCATTCGAGCAATTCGAAAGATGCCCCTCGATCATCTAGATAAAAACACTCAAAAGAAGATAATCTCCGAAAGTAAGAAATATTTTTGGGATGCACCATACCTCTTCAAACTTGGCAATGATGGAGTAATGAGAAGATGTGTGCCAAGAGAAGAAAGGGTAGAGATTTTGAGAAAGTGTCACTCGGCGGAGTACGGTGGGCACTATAGCCATTTTCGAACCCAAGCAAAAGTATGGTCGAGCCGATTCTATTGGCCGGAGATGCATGAAGATACTAAAAGATATGCTGCATCATGCCCCGAATGCTAAAGAACCGGAAACATCTCACAAAGAAATTCTATGCCTTTGAAATACAACGTACAAATCGACATATTCGATGTATGGGGCATAGACTTCATGGGGCCTTTTAAAAACTCATTTGGATTCGAGTACATCCTTGTTATGGTTGATTATGTATCCAAGTGGGTAGAGGCATTACCATGTTGTAAAGCTTCCACAGAGGAGTCCATTACTATGATCAAGAACGTGATTTTTCCTTGTTTCGGTACACCGAGAATCTTGATAAGTGATGGAGGAACTCACTTCACCGGGAAGAATTTCAAAAAGTGCTTGTCCAAGTTGGGAATTGAGCATAGGGTCTCTACGGCCTATCACCCACAAACCAACGGACAAGCGGAGACGTCAAACGGCAATTAAAAAGCATACTCAACAAGACCATAGAGAAGGGTGGCAAAGATTGGTCAAATAAATTAGACGAGCTTTATGGGCTTATCGAACGGCGTTTAAAACACCGATAGGTATGACCCCTTATCAATTCGTTTATGGAAAAGCTTGCCACCTTCCGGTTGAGTTGGAATATAAAGCCTATTGGGCAATTAAAGAGATGAACCTTGACCTGGATGCCGCGGTGGTGAAACGAAGAATCCAAATAAGCGAGCTAGAGAAATTGAGGTTGAAAGCATATGAAAACGCAAGCATATACAAGGAGAGAATCAAAAGGTGGTATGATAAAAGATTAAAGAAAAAAGAATTTAAAGAAGGAGATAAGGTCCTCCTCTACAATTCGAGGTTTAAAAAAATCGGAAAGGGGAAATTGCAAAGCAAGTGGGACGGACCTTATGTTGTGCATTCGGTGTTCTCCAACGGAGCGGTAACCATTATGGATATAAACGGTGATCAATTTGTGGTGAATGGTCGGCGGCTTAAGGTTTACTACGAACCCGACGTCGTGCCCCTTCACCATGTTGACGTCTTCACCATGGAGGAAGAGCCCGAACGTCCCGCCTATGACGAAAAACAAGGCATCAACTTTTGTAAATAGTTTTTCTTTTAGTTTTATAGAGTTTTTCGCGAAGATTTACCGGGCCAACTTTTTCCCATTGGCTAAGGAAGAAAAAATAGGGCGGTGTGCAAAAACCGGACCGGCCCGCCCCCGAGGCGGGGGTGGGCCGGCCGGCCCCAAGCGACCGGCCTAGAGGGTCCCGCGTCCGATGACGCCGAATTTCGCCCGAATTGCTCGTTTTTGACTTCCTTGTTTGGTCGAAAAATTTTAAGGGAAGTGTAAAAAAGGAAAATAAGGTTCCCGGGGCTTTTCTCTCGGGACTATTTATTTGGCCGAATTGGGAGCTCGAGGATCAAACCTTTTAAGCAATATTTTGCACCCTTGTAGCAGCCAGTGTGCCGCCAAGGAGCTTAGAGTTGAAGCTAGAAGCCAAGAAGCCATCGATGGAGGAGGCGATGCGATGCGAGCTTAAGCTACCCGTCAAGAGGACCGCACGCATCCGTTGCGGAGGGCGTGTCTCGACCGGAGCTCTTGCATCTCGCAACCCCGTCGATGGAGAAAAGGTCCCTACTCCCGCTCGAAGGACGGCACGCATCCAAGGCATCAAGCGCAAAGACTACAAGGAGGTGTCGCCAGAGCCTAAGGATTATGGGGGTAGCGACTACTCCGACGATCGTAGCCCGAGCTCGTGGGCGGCCGCCGGAAGAGATGATGACGATTGGGATGAGCAGCCCAAGGAAAGGACTCCCGAAGGCCCCAACGGCGACGGCAACGATGGCAACGAAGGCGACGACAATGGAGGTGGCAACGACGGTGGTGACGATGGTGGAGATAATGGCGACGACGACCCCTTCGGATTGCATCCGATGTGTTGTCGAGCTTGCCGTCAATCCATCGCGGATCTCTACACGTCGGCCGACGAATGTCTCTAAGCCATGGAAGCGATGAAGCAGCGTATGGAGGACTTGGAGCGCGTAGTTGAAGATGACTACAAGTTCCTAAACCGTAACGTGCGCAAACTTTTCGGCATGGTTGGAAACATGAGAGGCAAGTGGTGCAATACTTGCTTGAAGTACCATTAGATCTAGTTTTCCCCTTAGGATTTTTGTAAGATACGACGAGGACGTCGTATGTTTTAAGCGTGGGGGAGAGCTAGCTCGCTAGCCTTAGCTTTTGAACTTCAAGTTTAGGTTCGGTTTAATCTTCGTGTGAGAGTCTCAGAGTTTTAATGAGTCTTAGTGTTTTAATGAGTCTTTAGTTTTTGAGTGTGTTTTAAAATTTTTTGCAAGTGTCTTAAATTAGTGTTGAGTCAAGAAAATCAAATAAAAAGAGTCTTTATATATATCTTTGTGTTTTATGTATTGCTTATTTCTATTCACTCGTTTGTTTAATCTTCGATTCTTGATATATGAACACAAGTATGTGGTTTGAAAAATGTTTACCGTGGTGCTTGGCGGAATTGTTACTACTTAAAGTACCCATACCACACTTCGATCTTGAGCTTCAAATGTTAGTTGTGCTATGTTCGATGCTAAAAGTTGGAGGATTTCAGTTCTGAAAATTATCTTAAAACCCTTGTAATAAAGGTTAGCAAAACCACTTTTTCCAAGTTGAGAGTAAGAAAAAAATTCCTATCCAAAGCCAAGTTTATTTTTTTTCGCTCCACCATAAGTGTGATTAGCACGATGAGTTAGGCTAGGACCCTTCTCTCTTGGTGAGTTTTAATTTCGAGCAATGATCATGTTCTTGTGCTTATCTTTTGTTGCTAGCCTCGTCATATATTCGGTTACGTGACCTTCACAACGGAAGTCACGTTCATCGCCGAATTCCATACCCAACCCTATACGTCTCTTTTGTACATCGTATTCCTTGAACACAACCTATTTTCAAAGTTTCGTCTCATCTCTAGCATGATTTATTTAAAATTTTAGATTGTATGCATGCGAGGAAAGAGAGAATTGAAAGCTTTGAAAAGTTGTCAAGAGAGGGAAAAATAAGGAGAAAAAGTATGAGTATGGAAAAGAAAGAAAGAAAGAAAGAAAGAAAGAAATTATATGTGAATGAAAGAAGAAAAAGAAAAAGAAAAAGATGAGGTAGCAATAAAGATATGAGAGGGATGGATCAAGTGAAAGAAAAGAAAAATAAAGTGTAAGGAAGGATGTCACGTTGTTGTGAGACGAAACTTTTACTCTATTTCCAACCATGTGCAATCCGACAACGAGGACGTCACCGGTGCCATGTAGTCACAATTTTCTTTTGCCCTTGCACATGCCCACCATTCTAAATCTTCTCATCCTTGATATCCCTACATATGATTAATTCTCATGATCATTGGCTTTGAAAGGTAGACAACCATTTGAGGAAGTTCTTAGTTTGACAATACTTGTGTTGATTGCGCTAGCCCTACCTATAGCTCCACTTTACATTATATATGAGAGATAAATGGGAGGTGAGAGTTTTATAAAACTTGGTTAGGATAGCTACTTCATATGAGTGACTTGAGAAAGCTTGGAGGAAGGTTTTTGTCTAATACTTGTTGCAGGAATTTTTGTTTTGAAAATCATAAAAACCCTCCGATGGAAGCAAAGAAGTAAGCATGGCTGAAATTGAAAGCTTCGAGTGAAGACTTTGAGTTGTGGGGTAAAACTTGATGTGGTAAAAATTCTAAACGCCCATGTTTATGTTTGATTATCATAACTTTGTGTTTATGTATTAAAGATGAAGGGATTGACTAACTTGTGAAGAAGGATAAGTGATACATGATTACAACACCTTGGACGAAGTTCTTTTACGAGTACTTGCTCGAGGACGAGCAAGAGCTAAGCATGGGGGAGATGTTGACGATGTATTTTGGTGCACCTAGCATGTTCATTACACTTTGGTTTGGATTTGATTATGGAACTAACCCGCCACTAGGCACACTAATCATATAACAAGTTCATCTTTTTTGCATGCATTTGGAAGTGTTGTGTTTATGTAGGAAAACATGGACATAAAGGACGGATTCGCAACAAGTTCAAAGGAGCATTTACGGAGTCTTGTTCGTGTTCATGAGCTTGATGAAATCACTTCCAATGGTGGCGAGGACCGATGTGCTACGAGGAATACCCCCAGGGATTGAAGCGTAAAAGATCGAACTTCATGCGAAGAGAACCTCCATCTTGGACGCGAGGATAACATCATCAAAATCGTGCAAGTGGAGGGGGCAAAGTACATAAGTGCACGAGGACCCACGGAGCAAAAGGGCGGCCGAACCGGGCCGAATTGGGCTCGGGCCGCCGGCCCAGCCGGCCGGCCCGGCCCGGTTCCGGCGCCGGTTCGGTCCCGTTTTCCTTGCCCTCGAAGGATCTTCAACCCTAAAAGCCCCGAGGCACCGCCAACACCAGGGAGAGAAGTTATTCACACCGAAGGCCATCCACAAGCTAGAGACGAGAAGAGGAGGATCTCCGGCGGGAGATCAACCACCTCGAAGGAAGCACCCTCTCGTGGAGAAGAAGGAAGACACCGCGGAAGGGAAACCATGATCAACGGTGCCATGATCGCACCTTGATGGGGTAATCTTCTCATTCGTCCATGGGTTGTAATCGATCTTGAGATGTAATCGCACTTTGTCGGATTATCTATCTATCATCTTGTGTTGAATATACTTTAATGCTTAAGGTTAGCTACCATGCCGTAAAGGGAGTACGAGCTCCAATGCTTCCTTGGATCCATTCAATACGCCGTGTCCATCAAAGGTCTAGTCATGAATACCTTCGCGTAGTGACAGTACGAGAGGAGTGAAAGGGCGAAACCGTGGTCACAACCCCGATAGATTAGATTGGTTTTCATGTCTTTAAGCGATTGCATGCTCTAGTATCGTAGACCAAAGTGGGCGACCGTCTTCTATCTTGATATCTTAATCATTCTCTCTAGTGTAGTTTAGTTGTTTTCTAGTATAATAATAGTTAGGGTTTTAGTAGCTAGTGAGTCGTTGTAGATCGAACGCTTGTAATCCCCTTGCTCCGCGGATTGACAAGAACCTTGGGAATCTCGTGGTGAAAAAAGTGTGGGGTCCGTACGCTTGCGGATCGTAGAGGGATACGTCTTTTATCCGTCAACAATCAAGCACCTCGAAGGAAGCACCCTCACGTGGAGAAGAAGGAAGACACCGTCGGAAGGGAAACCATGATCAACAGTGATATGTCCAGCACTTTGATGGGGTAATCTTCTCATTCGTCCATGGGTTGTAATCAATCTTGAGATGTAATCGCACTTTGTCGGATTATCTATCTATCATCTTGTGTTGAATATACTTTAATGCTTAAGGTTAGCTACCATGTCGTAAAGGGAGTACGAGCTCCAATGCTTCCTTGGATCCATTCAATACGCCATGTCCATCAAAGGTCTAGTCATGAATACCTTCGCGTAGTGACCGTACGAGAGGAGGAAAAGGGCAAAACCGTGGTCACAACCTCGATAGATTAGATTGGTTTTCATGTCTTTAAGCGATTGCATGCTCTAGTATCGTAGACCCGTGGGCGAGTGTCTTCTATCTTGATATCTTAATCATTCTCTCTAGTGTAGTTTAGTTGTTTTCTAGTATAATAATAGTTAGGGTTTTAGTAGCTAGTGAGTCGTTGTAGATCGAACGCTTGTAATCCCCTTGCTCCGCGGATTGACAAGAACCTTGGGAATCCCGTGGTGAAAAAGGTGTGGGGTCCGTACGCTTGCGGTTCGTAGAGGGATACGTCTTTTATCCGTCAACAATCAACCACCTCGAAGGAAGCACCCTCACGTGGAGAAGAAGGAAGACACCGTCGGAAGGGAAACCATGATCAACAGTGATATGTCCAGCACTTTGATGGGGTAATCTTCTCATTCGTCCATGGGTTGTAATCAATCTTGAGATGTAATCGCACTTTGTCGGATTATCTATCGATCTTCTTGTGTTGAACATACTTTAATGCTTAAGGTTAGCTACCATGCCGTAAAGGGAGTAAGAGCTCCAATGCTTCCTTGGATCCATTCAATACGCCGTGTCCATCATAGGTCTAGTCATGAATACCTTCGCGTAGTGACAGTACGAGAGGAGGGAAAGGGCGAAACCGTGGTCACAACCCCGATAGATTAGATTGGTTTTCATGTCTTTAAGCGATTGCATGTTCTAGTATCGTAGACCCATGGGCGAGTGTCTTGTATCTTGATATCTTAATCATTCTCTCTAGTGTAGTTTAGTTGTTTTCTAGTATAATAATAGTTAGAGTTTGAGTAGCTAGAGTGTGAAGGTAGATCGAACGCTTGTAATCCCCTTGCTTCCCGGATTGACAAGAACCTTGGGAATCACGTGGCGAAAAAGGTGTGGGGTCCGTACGCTTGCGGATCGTAGAGGGATACGTCTTTTATCCGTCAACGTGCCCCTTTTTCCGGCGCCGTTGCCGGGGAGCAAGCTAGTTTACATCGTTTGGTTTGCGCTTAACTTAGTTTTATATTTAGTTTATCTTTTGTTTGCTATATCTAACACATATTATCTAGAAAACCACCTTGTTTTGTTTTTGTTTTTGTTTTTGTTTTTATCTTATTGTCTAGATGGCGTTCTTTAATCAACCCATGGAAGAACAGGAGAAATCACTAAGGGACTACGCTAGGCCTCGATGTGAAGACATAAAAGTACAAGCGTCGGATTCGAAGCTCGAAGCGACCGAGTATGAGATTAAATCCTAGATCATCGAGATGGTGACGGCAAACCCATTTGAAGGGATGGTTACGGAGAACCCATATAGACTCATAAGGCATTTCACAACGATATACAACACGGTGCGTCAAGAAGGAGTTCCCGATGAATGGTTCAAATGGAATCTCTTTCCCTACTCACTTGCCGGCAATGCAAAGACATAGTACTCGTTTGCGTCCTTTGAAGTTGAAGGCAATTGGAACAAGTTGAAAATGAAGTTTTGTGAGAAGTTCTTTCCAATTAGCAAGGTTCAACATCTAAGGAGGCAAGTGATCAACTTCATGCAAGGAGAAGAGGAAGGGATAGACCAAGCCCGGGATAGGTTTAATGAGTTAATCGAACAAGGACCAACACTCGGCTTCTCCGGTGACGTACTCTTGCATACATTTTTCTTTTCCCTAACCCCTAGTTGCATGCAACACGTCCAAATGTGTGCAGGCAGGGATCTCATGGAGAAAACACTCACGGAAGCTGCCCAACTTCTACAAAAAATTAGTAAAGCGACTGCCATGCGAAGAGATTGGGAAACAAGACTTGCGGAAGAGCCGAAATATAATTCAAGGAAGAAGAAGTGTGCTGAATTTTCTTAAGAGCCAACCCCGGAAGTCACAAAAGAGGATCCAATCCCGGAAAAGCTTGAAGAAGAACACATCAAGTCAAGAACTACCCCGAGCGTTGACTTCGTTGTACCAAATGAGACAATCAAGAGAAGCATGTCAAGCGCGAAGCCACTAAGGGAGTTCGAACCAATGGATTGGGTTCTCGTCGATTACGGAGAAGTATTCGACAAGAGAAGACCGTTCCCTAATCAAAAGGGAATGGCAAGAGCATTGGAAGTGGATTTCCCACTTGTTGACGGATAAAAGACGTATCCCTCTACGATCCGCAAGCGTACGGACCCCACACCTTTTTCACCACGGGATTCCCAAGGTTCTTGTCAATCCGCGGAGCAAGGGGATTACAAGCGTTCGATCTACAACGACACACTAGCTACTAAAACCCTAACTACTATTATACTAGAAAACAACTAAACACACTAGAGAGAATGATAAACGATCAAGGTAGAAGACACTCGCCCACGGGTCTACGATACTAGAGCATGCAATCGCTTAAAAACATGAAAAACCAATCTAATCTATCGGGGTTGTGACCACGGTTTCGCCCTTTCCCTCCTCTCGTACATCGTCACTACGCGAAGGTATTCATGACTAGACCTTTGATGGACACGACGTATTGAATGGATCCAAGGAAGCATTGAGGCCTTACTACCTTCACGACATGGTTGCAAACCTTAAGCATTAAAGTATATTCAAGCACAAGATGATAGATAGATAATCCGACAAAGTGCGATTACATCTCAAGATCGATTACAACCCATGGACGAATGAGAAGATTACCCCATCAAGGTGCTGATCATGACACCGTTGATCATGGTTTCCCTTCCGCCGTGTCTTCCTTCTTCTCCACGAGAGGGTGCTTCCTTCGAGGTGGTTGATCTCCCGCCGGAGATCCTCCTCCTCTCTCTCTAGCTTGTGGATGGCCTTCTCGGTGCGAATGACTCCTCCCCTCCGTGTTGGCGGCGCCTCGGGGGTTTTAGGGTTGAAGATCCTTCGAGGGCAAGGAAAACGGGACCGAACCGGTGCCGGAAGTGGGCCGGGCCGGCGGCGGCCGGGCCGGCCGGCCCAGCCCAATTCGGCCCGGTTCGGTCGCCCTTTTGCTCCGTGGGTCCTCGTGCACTTATGTACTTTGCCACCTCCACTTGCATGATTTTGATGTTGTTATCCTCGCGTCCAAGATGGAGGCTCTCTTTGCATGAAGTTTGATCTTTTACGCTTCAATCCTCGGGGGTGTTCCTCGTAGCACTTCGGTCCTCGCCACCATTGGAAGTGATTTCGGTAAGCTCATGAACACGAACAAGACTCCATGAATGCTCCTTTGAACTTGTTGCGAATCCGTCCTTTATGTCCATGTTTTCCTAAATAAACACAACACTTCCAAATGCATGCACAAAGATGAACTTGTTATATGATTAGTGTGCCTAGTTGCGGGTTAGTTCCATAATCAAATCCAAACCAAAGTGTAATGAACATGCTAGGTGCACCAAAATACACCATCAACATCTCCCCCACACTTAGCTCTTGCTCGTCCTCGAGCAAGTACTCGTAAAAGAATTTCGTCCAAGGTGTTGTAATCATGTACCACTTATCCTTCTTCACAAGTTAGTCAATCCCTTCATCTTTAATACATAAACACAAAGTAATGATAATCGACATAAACATGGGCGTTTAGAATTTTTACCACGTCAAGATTTACCCCACAACTCAAACCCTTCACTTGAAGTCTTCAATTTCAGCCATGCTTACTCCTTTGCTTCTATCGGAGGGTTTTTATGGTTTTCAAAACAAAAATTCCTGCAACAAGTATTAGACAAAAAACCTTTCTCCAAGCTCTCTCAAGTCACTCATATGAAGTGGCTATCCTAACCAAGTTTTATAAAACTCTCACCTCCCATTAGTCTCTCATATATCATGTAAAGTGGAGCTATAGGTAGGGCTAGCGCAATCAACACAAGTATTGTCAAACTAAGAACTTCCTCTAATGTTTGTCTACCTTTCAAAGCCAATGATCATGAGAATTAACCGTATGTAGGGATATCAAGGATGAGAAGATTTAGAATGGTGGACATGTGCAAGGGCAAAAGAAAATTGTGACTACAAGGCACCAATGATGTCCTCGTTGTCGATTGCACATGGTTGGAAATGGAGTAAAAGTTTCGTCTCACAATCAACGTGACATCCTTCCTTACACTTTATTTTTTCTTTTCCTTCACTTGATCCATCCCTCTCATATCTTCATTGCTACCTCATCTTTTTCTCTTTTTCTTTTTCTTCTTTCATTCACATATGATTTTTCTTTCTTTCTTTCTTTCTTTTCCATACACATACTTTTTCTCTTTATTTTTCTCTCTCTTGACAACTTTTCAAAGATTTCAATTCTCTCTTTCCTTGCATGCATACAATCTGAATTTTTAAATAAATTATGCTAGAGACGAGATGAAACTTTGAAAATAGGTTGTGTTCAAGGAATACGATGTACAAAAGAGATGTATAAGGTTGGGTATGGAATCCGATGATAATCATGACTTTCGTTGTGAAAGTCATGTACCGAATATATGCCGAGGCTAGCAACAAAAGATAAGCACAAGGACATGATCATTGCTTGAAATTAAAACTCACCAAGAGAGAAGGGTCCCGCCTAACTCATCGTGCTAATCACACTTATGGTGGAGCGAAAAAAATAAACTTGGCTTTGGATAGGAATTTTTTCTTACTCTCAACTTGGAAAAAGAGGTTTTGCTAACCTTTATTGCAAGGGTTTTAAGATAATTTTCAGAACTGAAATCCTCCAATTTTTAGCATCGAACATAGCACAACTAACATGTGAAGCTCAAGATCGAAGTGCGGTATGGGTACTTTAAGTAGTAGCGATTCCACTAAGCACCACGATAAACGATTTTCAAACAACATACTTGTGTTCATATATCAAGAATCGAAGATTAAACAAACAAGTAAATAAAGATAAACAATACATAAAACACAAAGATATATATAAAGACTCTTTTTATTTGATTTTCTTGACTCAACACTAATTTAAGACACTTGCAAAAATTTTAAAACAGACTCAAAAACTAAAGACTCATTAAAACACTAAGACTCTCACACGAAGATTAAACCGAACCTAAATTTGAAGTTCAAAAGCTAAGGCTAGCAAGCTAGCTCTCCCCCACACTTAAAACATACGACGTCCTCGTCGTATCTTACAAAAATCCTAAGGGGAAAACTAGATCTAGTGGTACTTCAAGCAAGTTTTGCACCACTTGCCTCTCATGTTTCCAACCATGCCGAAAAGTTTGCGCACGTTTTGGTTAAGGAACTTGTAGTCATCTTCAACTATGCGCTCCAAGTCCTCCATACGCCTGCTTCATCGCTTCCATGGCTTGGAGACATTCGTCGGCCGACGTGTAGAGATCCGCGATGGATTGACGGCAAACTCAACAACACACCGGATGCAATCCGAAGGGGTCGTCGTCGCCATAATATCCACCGTTGTCACCACCGTCGTTGCCACCTCCATTGTCGTTGCCTTCGCCGCCGTCGTTGCCTTCGCCGTTGGGGCCTTCGGGAGTCCTTTCCTTGGGCTGCTCATCCCAATCATCATCATCTCTACCGGCGGCCGCCCACGAGCTCGGGCTACGATCGTCGGAGTAGTCGCTATCCCCATAATCCTTAGGCTCGGCGACACCTCCTTGTAATCCTTGCGCTTGATGCCTTGGAGGCGTGCCGACCTTCGAACGGGTGTAGGGACCTTCTCTCCTTCGACGGGGTTGCGAGATGCAAGAGCTCCGGCCGGGACACGTCCTCCGCAACGGATGTGTGCGGTCCTCTTGACGGGTAGCTTGAGCTCGCATCGCATCGCCTCCTCCATCGATGGCTTCTTGGCTTCTTGCTTCAACTCTAAGCTTCTTGGAGGCACAATGGCTGCTACAAGGGTGCAACACATTGCTTGAAAGGTTTGATTCTCGAGCTCCCAATTCGGCCAAATAAATAGTCCTGAGAGAAAAGCCACGGGAACCTTATTTTCCTTTTTTACACTTCCCTTAAAATTTTCCGACCAAACAAGGAAGTCAAAAAGGAGCAATTCGGGCGAAATTCGGCGTCATCGGGCGTCGGGCCCCTCCGGGCCGGTCCGCCGGGCCGGCCGGCCCACCCCCGCCTCGGGGGCCGGCCGGTCCGGTTTTTTGCACACCGCCCTATTTTTTTTTTTTCTTAGCCCATGGGAAAAAGTTGGCCCGGTAAATCTTCGCGAAAAACTCCCGGAAAACTAAAAGAAAAATTATTTATAGAAGTTGATGCCTTGTTTTTCGTCCTAGGCGGGACGTTCGGGTTCTTCCTCCATGGTGAAGACGTCGACATGGTGAAGGGGCACGACATCGGGTTCGTAGTAAACCTTAAGCCGCTGTCCATTCACCACAAATTGATCGCCGTTTGTATCCATAATGGTTACCGCTCCGTTGGAGAACACCGAATGCACAACATAAGGTCCGTCCCATTTGCTTTGCAATTTCCCCTTTCCGAAGGTTTTAAACCTCGAATTGTAGAGGAGGACCTTATCTCCTTCTTTAAATTCTTTTTTCTTTAATCTTTTATCATACCACCTTTTGATTCTCTCCTTGTATATGCTTGCGTTTTCATATGCTTTCAACCTCAACTCCTCTAGCTCGCTTATTTGAATTCTTCGTTTCACCACCGCGGCATCGAGATCAAGGTTCATCTCTTTTATCGCCCAATAGGCTTTATGTTCCAACTCAACCGGAAGGTGGCAAGCTTTTCCATAGACGAATTGATAAGGGGTCATACCTATCGGTGTTTTAAACGCCGTTCGATAAGCCCATAAAGCTCCGTCTAATTTCTTTGACCAATCCTTGCCTCCCTTCTCTATGGTCTTGTTAAGTATGCTTTTTAATTGCCTATTTGACGTCTCCGCTTGTCCGTTGGTTTGTGGGTGATAGGCCGTGGAGACCCTATGCTCAATTCCCAACTTGGACAAGCACTTTTTGAAGTTCTTCCCGGTGAAATGAGTTCTTCCATCACTTATCAAGATTCTCGGTGTACCGAAACGGGGAAAAATCACATTCTTGATCATAGTGATGGACTCCTCCATGGAAGCTTTACGACATGGTATAGCCTCTACCCACTTGGATACATAATCAACCATGACTAGGATGTACTCGAATCCAAATGAGTTTTTAAAAGGCCCCATGAAGTCTATGCCCCATACATCGAATATGTCGATTTGTAAGTTGTATTTCAAAGGCATAGAATTTCTTTGAGAGATGTTTCCGGTTCTTTGGCATTCGGGGCATGACGCAACATATCTTTTAGTATCTTCATGCATCTCCGGCCAATAGAATCCGCTCGACCATACTTTTGCTTCGGTTCGAAAATGACTATAGTGCCCACCGTACTCCGCCGAGTGGCACTTCCTCAAAATCTCTACCCTTTCTTCTCTTGGCACACATCTTCTCATCACTCCATCATTGCCAAGTTTGAAGAGATATGGTGCATCCCAAAAATATTTCTTACTTTCGGAGATTATTTTCCTTTGAGTGTTTTTATCTAGATGATCGAGGGGCATCTTTCGAATTGCTCGAATGATGTCGATCATCCAAGTATCTTTATCAAGCACTCTATAGAGGTGGTCATCTCTCATCTTATCTTCTATGGGCTCTTTATCATCTTGTCCACGATTCATCCTAGACAAATGATCGGCCACAACATTCTCCACCCCCTTTTTATCACGAATTTCAACATCAAACTCTTGGAGAAGAAGGATCCAACGAATCAAACGTGGTTTAGCTTCCTTCTTAGCGAAGAGATACTTGATGGCTGCGTGATCGGTGTAAACAATGACTTTCGAGTTCACGATGTAAGATCTGAATTTTTCGAAAGCGAATACCACCGCTAGCAACTCTTTTTCCGTAGTGGCGTAATTTAATTGTGCCCCACTAAGAGTTTTGCTAGCGTAGTAAACGGCGTGAACTCGGCCTTCCTTTCTTTGACCCAAGACCGCGCCTACGGCGTAGTCACTTGCGTCACACATGATCTCGAAAGGTTGGCTCCAATCCGGAGGTTGGATGATGGGAGCACTCACCAACGCATTCTTCAAGGTCCGAATGCCGCTAGACACTTCTCATCAAAGTCGAAAGCCACATCCTTTTGAAGAAGGTGCGTTAAAGGCTTAGTGATCTTCGAGAAGTCCTTTATAAATATCCTATAAAATCCGGCATGGCCTAGAAAGCTCCTTAAGGACTTAACATCCGTAGGAGGTGGGAGTTGCTCAACCGTTTCTACCTTAGCCTTGTCCACTTCGATTCCTCTCTCGGATATAACATGTCCGAGCACTATGCCTTGCTTAACCATGAAGTGGCACTTTTCCCAATTTAAAACCAAATCTACCTCCGCACACCTTGTAAGGACCTTTTCTAAGTTTGCTAAGCAATCCATGAACGTCTTCCCGTAAACGGAAAAATCATCCATAAACACTTCAACAATTTCTTCGATGAATTCCGAAAACACGGCCATCATGCAACGTTGAAAAGAGGCCGGAGCGTTGCATAGGCCGAAGGGCATCCTCTTATATGCAAATGTTCCATAAGGGCACGTAAACGTTGTCTTATGTTGATCTTCCGGGTGAATAGGAATTTGCATGAACCCCGAGTATCCATCGAGAAAGCAAAAATAAGCGTGGTTTGCTAACCTCTCGAGCATCTCGTCTATGAACGGTAAGGGGAAGTGATCTTTCTTCGTCGCTTTGTTAAGCTTACGATAATCGATACACATCCGCCACCCGGTCACGGTTCTTTGCGGTATCAACTCATTTTTCTCATTCTTCACCACGGTCAAACCTCCTTTCTTCGGTACACAATGTACGGGCTCACCCATTCGCTATGCGGAACCGGTAGATGATTCCGGCATCTAGTAACTTGATAACCTCTTTCTTTACTACCTCTCGCATGGCATGGGTTAGCCTCCTTTGATGGTCCACTACGGGCTTACATTGGCCTTCCATTGGTATACGATGAGTGCAAAAGGCCGGGCCAATACCTTTGAGATCATTAATTGAATATCCAATCACCTTCCTATGTTTTTTTAATAAAATCAGCAACGCTTCATTTTCTTCGGGACTCAACTCGTCGCTCACAATGACCGGATAAGTTTTGTCCGGGCCCAAAAATTCATATTTTAATCCCTTGGGCAAAGGTTTAAGGTCTACCTCGGGCACTTGTGGCTCCTCGGGTTTGATTTCTCCTATGTCTTCGAATTTCTCTTCCTCCATACTACCATCATGCGGCTCTAAGCCTTTTGTTGCTTCCTCTAGTTCTTCATCTTGTTGATTGCTAATTTGATTTTCCATCGCTCTTTGCAGGCGGGTCTCTAAGGGTTTCAGCAAAACAAAGACTATCTATCTCTTCTACTTCTTCATCTTCGGGAGGAAAAGGTGTAAGGTGTTTAGAAGCACGAAGAAAGTTATATGTGTACTTTGTTCCATTAAGGTTCATTGTTACTTTGCCTTCTCCGGCATCTAACACGGCATCAACCAACTTAAGAAAAGGCCTACCTAAGATTATATGATCAGAATTACTATGGTAAGCATCAATAACAAAGAAATCGGTTGGTATATAATTTCTAGAGATTTTTACTTTCATGTTGCAAGCAATACCTAGAGGTTTGATAGTTCTACCATCTCCCATAATTAATTTCGTTGATGTTGGAGCTAAGTCTAGGTTGTGGTATTGAACTTTATCGTAAATTTTAGAAGATAGAACACTTACTTGGGCTCCGATGTCGCATAAAGCTTTGCATTGAACTCCGTTGATCTCGAAACTCAAGTGTGGCGTCATCTTCTCTTCTTCTTCGGATCCTATCGAGTAAATTTCAGCGAGGCGAGCGTATGGTGATGCTTCGGGCTTGATCCCCATGATTCTCTTCACCTCGGCAATATGTTCCGGATCCACCACGTCATCTCCAAAGAGCTTTTCAAAAATCTCACCGGTGGTTTCGAGGTCGTATGAATTTTCAGCTTTCTTCTCCGGTGGGAAATCCACTTCCAATGCTCTTGCCATTCCCTTTTGATTAGGGAACGGTCTTCTCTTGTCGAATACTTCTCCGTAATCAATGGGGACCCAATCCATTGGCTCGAACTCCCTTAGTGGCTTCGCGCTTGACATGCTTCTCTTGTTCGTCTCATTTGGTGTGGCGAAGTCGACGCTTGGTGTAGTTCTTGACTTGATGTGTTCTTGTTCAAGCTTTTCCATGATTGGCTCCTCTTTTGTGACTTCCGGGGTTGCCTCTTTAGAAAAATCAGCAAGCTTCTTCTTCCTTGAATTGAATTCCGGCTCTTCCGCAAGTCTTGTTTCCCAATCTCTTCGCATGGCAGCCGCTTGACTAACTTTTTGTAGAAGTTGGGCGGCTTCCGTGAGTGTTTTCTCCATGAGATCCCCACCCGCACACATTTCGACGTGTCGCATGCAACTAGGGGTGAGGGAAAAGAAAAATGTATGCAAGAGTACGTCACGGTGAAGCCGAGTTTTGGTCCTTGTTCGATTAATTCATTAAACCTATCCCAGGCTTGGTCTATCCCTTCCTCTTCTCCTTGCATGAAAGTGATCACTTGCCTCCTTAGATGTTGAACCTTGCTAATTGGAAAGAACTTCTCGCAAAACTTCTTTGTCAACTTGTTCCAATTGCCTTCAACTTCAAAGGACGCAACCGAATACCATGTCTTTACTTTGCCGGCAAGTGAGTAGGGAAAGAGATTCCATTTGAACCATTCATCAGGAACTCCTTGACGCACCGTGTTGCATATTGTCGTGAAATCCCTTATGTGTCTATATGGGTTCTCCGTAACCATCCCTTCAAATGGGTTTTCCGCCACCATCTTGATGATCTTGGATTTAATTTCGTACTTGGTCGCTTCGAGCTTCGAATCCGACTCTTGTACCTTTATGTCTTCACATCGAGGGCTAGCGTAATCCCTTAATGATTTCTCCGGTTCTTCCACGGGTTGATTAACGAACTCCATCTAGACAATAAGATAAAAACAAAAACAAAAACAAAACAAGTGTTTTTCTAGATAATATATGTTAGATATAGCAAATAAAAGATAAACTAAAATATAAAACTAAGTTAGATGCAAATCAAACGATGTAAACTAACTTGCTCCCCGGCAACGGCGCCAGAAAAAGGGGCTTGTTGACGGATAAAAGACGTATCCCTCTACGATCCACAAGCGTACGGACCCCACACCTTTTTCACCACGGGATTCCCAAGGTTCTTGTCAATCCGCGGAGCAAGGGGATTACAAGCGTTCGATCTACAACGACACACTAGCTACTAAAACCCTAACTACTATTATACTAGAAAACAACTAAACACACTAGAGAGAATGATAAACGATCAAGGTAGAAGACACTCGCCCACGGGTCTACGATACTAGAGCATGCAATCGCTTAAAAACATGAAAAACCAATCTAATCTATCGGGGTTGTGACCACGGTTTCGCCCTTTCCCTCCTCTCGTACTGTCACTACGCGAAGGTATTCATGACTAGACCTTTGATGGACACGGCGTATTGAATGGATCCAAGGAAGCATTGAGGCCTTACTCCCTTTACGGCATGGTTGCAAACCTTAAGCATTAAAGTATATTCAACACAAGATGATAGATAGATAATCCGACAAAGTGTGATTACATCTCAAGATCGATTACAACCCATGGACGAATGAGAAGATTACCCCATCAAGGTGCTGATCATGGCACCGTTGATCATGGTTTCCCTTCCGCCGTGTCTTCCTTCTTCTCCACGAGAGGGTGCTTCCTTCGAGGTGGTTGATCTCCCGCCGGAGATCCTCCTCCTCTCTCTCTAGCTTGTGGATGGCCTTCTGGTGCGAATGACTCCTCCCCTCGGTGTTGGCGGTGCCTCGGGGGTTTTAGGGTTGAAGATCCTTCGAGGGCAAGGAAAACGGGACCGAACCGGTGCCGGAAGTGGGCTGGGCCGGCCGGCCTGGGCATCGGCCCAGTTCGGTCGCCCCTTTTGCTCCGTGGGTC
The DNA here is from genome assembly GCA_947561735.1 of Cenchrus americanus. NCBI lineage: Eukaryota > Viridiplantae > Streptophyta > Magnoliopsida > Poales > Poaceae > Cenchrus > Cenchrus americanus. The sequence continues at coordinate 260,874,635 of OX387241.1, read as the reverse complement.
CTCGTGCACTTATGTACTTTGCCCCCTCCACTTGCATGATTTTGATGCTGTTATCCTCGCGTCCAAGATGGAGGCTCTCTTTGCATGAAGTTTGATCTTTTACGCTTCAATCCCCGGGGGTGTTCCTCGTAGCGCTTCGGTCCTCGCCATCATTGGAAGTGATTTCAGCAAGCTCATGAACACGAACAAGACTCCATGAATGCTCCTTTGAACTTGTTGCGAATCCGTCCTTTGTGTCCATGTTTTCCTACATAAACACAACACTTCCAAATGCATGCACAAAGATGAACTTGTTATATGATTAGTGTGCCTAGTGGCGGGTTAGTTCCATAATCAAATCGAAACCAAAGTGTAATGAACATGCTAGGTGCACCAAAATACACCGTCAACACCCACCGGAAAGAAAAGCGGAAGAATCATACGACCTTGAAACCACTGGTGAGATTTTTCAAAAGCTCTTTGGAGATGACCTAGTGGATCCGGAACACATAGCCGAGGTGAAGAGAATCATGGGGATCAAGCCCGAAGCATCACCATACGCTCGCCTCGCCGATGTCTATGCGATAGGATCCGAAGAAGAAGAGAAGATGGCCCCACGCTTGAGTTGCGAGATCAACGGAGTTCAATGCAAAGCTTTATGCGACATCGGAGCACAAGTGTCCTATCTTCTAAAATTTACGATAAAGTTCAAGACCACAACCTAGACTTAGCTCCAACATCAACTAAATTAATTATGGGAGACAGTAGAACTATTAAACCTCTAGGTATTGCTTGCAACATGAAAGTAAAAATCTCTAGAAATTGTATACCAATCGATTTCTTTGTTATTGATGCTTACCATAGTAATCATGATCACATAATCCTAGATAGGCCCTTTCTTAAGTTGGTTGATGCCGTGTTAGATGCCGGAGAAGGCAAAGTAACAATGAACCTTAATGAACAAAGTACACATATAACTTTCTTCGTGCTTATAAACACCTTACACCCTTTCCTCCCGAAGATGAAGAAGTAGAAAAGATAGATAGCCTTTGTTTTGTTGAAACCCTTAGAGACCCGCTGTAGAGAGCGATGGAAAATCAAATTAGTAATGAACAAGATGAAGAACTAGAAGAAGCAACAAAGGGTTTGGAGCGACATGATGGAAGTATGGAGGAAGGAAAATTTGAAGACATTGGAGAGATTAAACCCGAGGAGCCACAAGCGCCCGAGGTAGACCTTAAACCTTTGCCCAAAGGATTAAAGTATGAATTTTTGGGCCCGGACAAGACTTATCCAGTCATTGTGAGCGACGAGTTGAGTCCCGAAGAAAATGAGGCGTTGCTAATTTTATTGAAAAAACATAGGAAGGTGATTGGATATTCGATTAATGATCTCAAAGGTATTAGCCTAGCGTTTTGCACTCATCGTATACCAATGGAAGACCAATGTAAGCCCGTAGTGGACCACCAAAGGAGGCTAACTCATGCCATGCGAGAGGTAGTAAAGAAAGAGGTTATCAAGTTACTTGATGCCGGAATCATGTACCCGGTTCCGCATAGCGAATGGGTGAGCCCGGTACATTGTGTACAAAAGAAAGGAGGTTTGACTGTGGGGAAGAATGAGAAGAACGAATTGATAACACAAAGAACCGTGACCGGATGGCAGGTGTGTATTGATTATTGTAAGCTTAACAAAGCGACGAAGAAAGATCACTTCCCCCTACCGTTCATTGACGAGATGCTCGAGAGATTAGCAAACCACTCTTATTTTTGCTTTCTCGATGGTACTCGGGGTTCATGCAAATTCCCATTCACCCGGATGATCAACACAAAACAACGTTTACACGCCCTTACGGAACGTTTGCATATAGAAGGATGCCCTTCGATCTATGCAACGCTCCGGCCTCTTTTCAATGTTGCATGATTGCCATATTTTCGGAATTCATCGAAGAAATTGTCGAGGTGTTCATGGATGATTTTTCCGTTTATGGGATGACGTTCATGGATTGTTTGGCAAACTTGGAAAAGGTCCTCACGAGGTGTGCAGAGGTAGACTTGGTGTTAAATTGGGAAAAGTGCCACTTCATGGTTAAGCAAGGCATAGTGCTCGGACATGTTGTATCCCAGAGAGGCATTGAAGTGGACAAGGCTAAGGTAGAGACGGTTGAGAAACTCCCGCCTCCTACGGATGTTAAGTCCTTAAAGAGCTTTCTAGGCCATGCCAGATTCTATAGAAGATTTATTAAGGACTTCTCAAAGATCACTAAGCCTTTAATGCATCTTCTTCAAAAGGATGTGGCTTTCGACTTTGATGAGAAGTGCCTAGCGGCATTCTGGACCTTGAAAAGTGCATTGGTGAGTGCTCCCAGCATCCAACCTCTGGATTGGAGCCAACCTTTCGAGATCATGTGTGACGTAAGTGACTACGCCGTAGGCGCGGTTTTGGGTCAAAGAAAGGAAGGCCGAGTTCACGCCGTTTACTATGCTAGTAAAACTCTTAGTGGGGCGCAATTAAATTATGCCACTACGGAAAAGGAGTTGCTAGCGGTGGTATTCGCTTTTGAAAAATTCAGATCTTGCATCGTGAACTCGAAGGTCATTGTTTACACCGATCACGCAGCCATCAAGTATCTCTTGGCTAAGAAGGAAGCTAAACCACGTTTGATTTGTTGGATCCTTCTTCTCCAAGAATTTGATGTTAAAATTCGTGATAAAACGGGGGTGGAAAATGTTGTGGCCGATCATTTGTCTAGGATGAGTCATGGACAAGATGATAAAGAGCCTATAGAAGATAAGATGATAGATGACCACCTCTATAGAGTGCTTGATAAAGACACATGGATGATCGATAGCATTGGAGCAATTCGAAAGATGCCTATCGATCATCTAGACAAAAACTCTCAAAAGAAGATAATCTCCGAAAGTAGAAAGTACTTTTGGGATGCACCATACCTCTTCAAACTTGGCAATGATGGAGTAATGAGAAGATGTGTGCCAAGAGAAGAAAGGGTAGAGATTTTGAGAAAGTGCCACTCGGCGGAGTACGGTGGACACTATAGCCATTTTCGAACCCAAGCAAAAGTACGGTCGAGCGGATTCTTTTGGCCGGAGATGCATGAAGATACTAAAAGATACGTTGCATCATGTCCCGAATGCCAAAGAACCGGAAACATCTCTCAAAGAAATTCTATGCCTTTGAAATACAACCTACAAATTGACATATTCGATGTATGGGGTATAGACTTCATGGGGCCTTTTAAAAACTCATTTGGATTTGAGTATATCCTAGTCATGGTTGATTATGTATCCAAGTGGGTAGAGGCTATACCATGTCGTAAAGCTTCCACGGAGGAGTCCATTACTATGATCAAGAACGTGATTTTTCCTTGTTTCGGTACACCGAGAATCTTGATAAGTGATGGAGGAACTCACTTCACCGGGAAGAATTTCAAAAAGTGGTTGTCCAAGTTGGGAATTGAGCATAGGGTCTCTACGGCCTATCACCCACAAACCAACGGACAAGCAGAAACGTCAAATAGGCAATTAAAAAGCATCCTCAACAAAACCGTAGAGAAGGGAGGCAAAGATTGGTCAAAGAAATTAGACGGAGCTTTATGGGCTTATCGAACGGCGTTCAAGACTCCGATAGGTATGACCCCTTATCAATTCGTCTATGGAAAAGCTTTCCACCTTCCGGTTGAGTTGGAACATAAAGCCTATTGAGCGGTTAAAGAGATGAACCTTGATCTCGATGCCGCGGTGGTGAAACGAAGGATCCAAATAAGCGAGCTAGAGGAGTTGAGGTTGAAAGCATATGAAAATGCAAGCATATACAAAGGGAGAATCAAAAGGTGGTATGATAAAAGGTTTAAAAAGAAAGAATTTAAAGAAGGAGATAAGGTCATCCTCTACAATTCGAGGTTTAAAACCTTCGGAAAGGGGAAATTGCAAAGCAAGTGGGACGGACCTTATGTTGTGCATTCGGTGCTCTCCAATGGAGCGGTAACCATTATGGATATTAAAGGCGATCAATTTATGGTGAATGGCCAACGACTTAAGGTTTACTACGAACCCGACGTTGTGCCCCTTCACCATGTTGATGTCTTCACCATGGAAGAAGAGCCCGAACGTCCCGCCTAGGACGAAAAACAATGCATGAATTTTTGTAAATAGTTTTTCTTTTAATTTTCTGGAGTTTCTCGCGAAGATTTACTGGGCCAACTTTTTCCCATGGGCTAAGGAGGTGAAATAAGGGCGGTGTGCGAAAAACCGGACCGGCTCGGCCCCCGAGGCAGGGTGGGCCGGTCCGGCCCGGTCCGACCGGCCCAGCTGGGTCCCGGCGGCGGACGTCCCCGATTTTTGCCCGAATTGCTCCTTTTTGACTTCCTTCTTTGGTAAAAAAATTTTAAGGGAAGTTTAAAAAAAATGAAAATGAGGTTCCTAGGGTTTTTATCTTCGGACTATTTATTTGGCCGCATTGGGAGCTCGGGGATCAACCCCTCCAAGCAATATTTTGCACCCTTGCAGTAGCCATTGTGTCCCCGAGGAGCTTAGAGTTGAAGCTAGAAGCCAAGGAGCCATCGATGGAGGAGGCGAAGTGATGCGAGCTCAAGCTACCCGTCGAGATCAAGAGGACCGCCCGCATCCATTGCGGAGGGCATGTCCCGACCGGAGCTATTGCATCTCGCAACCCCGTCGAAGGAGAGAAGGTCCCTACGCCCGTTCGAAGGTCGGCGCGCATCCAAGGCATGAAGCGGAAAGACTACAAGGAAGTGTCGCCCGAGCCTAAGGATTATGGGGTAGCGACTAGTCCGACGATCGTAGCCCAAGCTCGTGGGCGGCAGCCGGAAGAGATGATAACGAACTCTACATTTGGGATGAGGTGCCCAAGGAGAAGACTCCCGAAGGCCCCAACGGCGGCGTCAACGGCGGCGGCGACGACAATGGTGGTGGCGACGACGGCCGCGATGATGGTGGCGACGACAGTGGAGACAATGGCGATGATGACCCCTTCAGATTGCATCTGATGTGTTGTCGAACTTGCCGTCAATCCATCGGGGATCTCTACTCGTCGGTCGACGAATGTCTCCAAGCCATGGAAGCGATAAAGCAGCGTTCGGAGGATTTGGAGCGCGTAGTTGAAGACGACTACAAGTTCCTTAACCGCAATGTGTGCAAACTTTTTGGCATGGTCGGGAACATGAGAGGCAAGTGGTGCAATACTTGCTTAAAGTACCACTAGTTCTAGTTTTCCTCTTAGAATTTTGTAAGATACGATGAGGACGTCGTATGTTTTTAGCGTGGGGGAGAGCTAGCTAGCTAGCCTTAGCTTTTGAGTTTCAAAATTTAGGTTCTGTTTAATCTTCGAGTGAGAGTCTTAGAGTTTAATGAGTCATAGTTTTCGAGTGTGTTTTTAAATTTTTTGCAAGTTTGAAAGTGTCTTAAATTAGTGTTGAGTCAAAGAAAATCAAATAAAAAGAGTCTTTATATATTTTTGTGTCTTGTGTATTGCTTATCTTTATTCATCTTGTTTGTTTAATCTTTGATTCTTGGTATATGAACATAAGTATGTGGTTTGAAAAATGTTTACCGTGGTGCTTAGTGGAATTGCTACTACTTAAAGTACCCGCACCACACTTCGATCTTGAGCTTCGCAGGTTAGTTGTGCTATGTTCAATGCTAAAAGTTGGAGGATTTCAGTTCTGAAAATTATCTAAAAACCCTTGTATTAAAGGTTAGCAAAACCTCTTTTTCCAAGATGAGAGTAAGAAAAAAAATCCTACACAAAGCCAATTTATTTTTTTGCTCCACCATAAGTGTGATTAGCACGATGAGTTAGGCTAGGATCCTTCTCTCTTGGGAGTTTTAATTTCAAGCAATGATCATGTTCTTGTGCTTATCTTTTGTTGCTAGCCTCGTCATACATTCGGTAACATGACTTTCACATTGGAAGTCCCGTACATCACCGAATTCCATACCCAACCCTATACATCTCTTTTGTACATCGCATTCCTTGAACACAACCTATTTTCAAAAGTTCCGTCTCGTCTCTAGCATGATTTATTTAAAATTTCAGATTGTATGCATGCAAGAAAGAGAGGAGTTGAGAGCTTTGTAAAGTTGTCAAGAGAGAGAAAAATAAAGAGAAAAGTATGAGTATGGAAAAGAAATAAAGATAGAAAGAAAGAAAGAAAAAAATAATATATATGAGAATGAAAGAATGAAAGAAAAAGAAAAGAGAAAAGAGGAGGTAGCAATAAAGATATGAGAGGGATGGATCAAGTGAAAGAAAAAAAATTTAAAGTGTAAGGAAGGATGTCACGTTGTTGAGAGACGAAATTTTCATTCTTTTCCAACCATGTGCAATCCGACAACGAGGACATTATCGGTGCCTTGTAGTCATAATTTTCTTTTGCCCTTGCACATGTCCACCATTCTAAATCTCTCATCCTTGATATCCCTACATATGGGTAGTTCTCATGATCATTGGCTTTGAAAGGTAAAGAACCATTAGAGGAAATTCTTAGTTTGACGATACTTGTCTTGATTGCACTAGCCCTACCTATAGCTCCACTTTACATGTTATATGAGAGACTTATGGGAGGTGAGAGTTTTATAAAATCGGTTTAGGATAGCCACCTCATATGAGTGACTTGAGAGAGCTTGGAGAAAGGTTTTTGTCTAATACTTGTTGCAGGAATTTTGTTTTTAAAATCAGAAAAACCCTCCGATGGAAGAAAAGAAGTAAGCATGGCTGAAATTGAAGGCTTCGAGTGAAGAGTTTGAGTTGTGGGGTAAATCTTGACGTGGTAAAAATTCTAAACGCCCATGTTTATGTTTGATGATCACTACTTTGTGTTTATGTATTAAAGATGAAAGGATTGACTAACTTGTGAAGAAGGATTAGCGTTACACGGTTACAACACCTTGGACGAAGTTCTTTTACGAGTACTTGCTCGAGGACGAGCAAGAGCTAAGCGTGGGGGAGATGTTGACGGTGTATTTTGGTACACCTAGCATGTTCATTACACTTTGGTTTGGATTTGATTATGGAACTAACCCGCCACTAGGCACACTAATCATATAACAAGTTCATCTATGTGCATGCATTTGGAAGTGTTGTGTTTATGTAGGAAAACATGGACATAAAGGACGGATTCACAACAAGTTCAAAGGAGCATTTACGAAGTCTTGTTCGTGTTCATGAGCTTGATGAAATCACTTACAATGGTGGCAAGGACCGAAGTGTTACAAAGGAACACCCCCGGGGATTGAAGCGTAAAAGACCGAACTTCATGCGAAGAGAACCTCCATGTTGGATGCGAGGATGACATCATCAAAATCATGCAAGTGGAGGGGGCAAAGTGCATAATTACATGAGGACCCACGGGAGCGAAGGGGCGACCGAACCGGGCCGAGGTGGGCTCGGGCCGGTCGGCCCAGGCCGGCCGGCCCAGCCCACTTCGGTGGCCGGTTTGGCCCCCCTTTCCTTGCACCCGAAGAATCTTCAACCATAAAACCCTGGAGGCGCCGCCATCGAAAGAGGAGAGAGCCATTCGCACCAGGAGGCCATCCACAAGCTAGACAGAGAGGAGGAGAATCTCCGGAGGGAGATCAACCACCTCGAAGGAAGCACCCTCACGTGGAGAAGAAGGAAGACACCTTTGGAAGGGAAACCATGATCAACGGTGCTATGTCCAGTACTTTGATGAGGTAATCTTCTCATTCGTCCATGGGTTGTAATCGATCTTGAGATGTAATCGCACTTTGTCGGATTATCTATCGATCATCTTGTGTTGAACATACTTTAATGCTTAAGGTTAGCTACCATGCTGTAAAGGGAGTAAGAGCTCCAATGCTTCCTTGGATCCATTCAATACGTCGTGTCCATCATAGGTCTAGTCATGAATACCTTCGCGTAGTGACAGTACGAGAGGAGGGAAAGGGCGAAATCGTGGTCAAAACCCCGATAGATTAGATTGGTTTTCATGTCTTTAAGCGATTGCATGTTCTAGTATCGTAGACCCGTGGGCGAGTGTCTTTTATCTTGATATCTTAACCATTCTCTCTAGTGTAGTTTAGTTGTTTTCTAGTTTAATAGTAGTTAGAGTTTGAGTAGCTAGAGTGTGAAGGTAGATCGAACGCTTGTAATCCGCTTGCTCCGCAGATTGACAAGATCCTTGGGAATCCCGTGGTAAAAAAGGTGTGGGGTCCGTATGCTTGTGGATCGTAGAGGGATACATCTTTTATCCGTCAACATTTGCTCCAAACTAACACATGCTGAGCAGTCTCCGGAATCCGGAGGCTTGCTTCCTCTCCAGAATCAAAGCCTTCTTCATCGAACACAGGGGATACAATGATCTCCGGCGCGCCGCCGAGGGTGGGCACGATGCGGCGGCCTATCTATACGTCATCTTGCTCTACAGAGACAATGGCGGTGCCGCCACCGATGACGCCGCGAAGGGGTACATGAGGCGGGTCGCGAGCGGCGGTAGTACGACGTCGAGATGGCTGAGCAACGAGGGGTGTCTGCCTTTGCTCGAGAAGGTCGCGCGTGTGCTCCACTACTCAACTTGGCGCATTTGGGGTGAACCGCTGCCGCCTCCGACACAGGTGCGCGGCGATCAGTCGTGCGGAGGCACCGGCGGCGGCATGGAAAAAGGATGGCTTCGAATTTCTTTGTTTTGCAGCGAAGACTGTAGGTTGCGCTGCGAAATGGTGAAGTTCGCACGGAGTATTGGAATAGGAAATCAATAGTAGATTAGCTTTTGTATGATGCTCGAATTATCTGTGTAAAATTTTGGAAGAGCAGCAAATCCGATGCTGGTTATCTGCCCCGCGTCGCTAATGACTGTGGGGCCTAGTTCTATTCAAATGAAGAACATTTCTCATTTCTCCTTTTAATCTGCAATCAAATATTGTAACAAGTATTTCTTTGTCATTATTAGTTCAAAATTGATACTTTTTTCTAAATTTTTCCAAAATCACCATCTATTCATAAATTTCATTGTTTAGTGTACATTCCGTTTGTTGAGTGATGTTTATATGCCTTGTTTTGTTCTTTGTAAGTACAACATGCAAATAATATTTGTTTTGCACAACCATTAGTGATGGAACTTTACATTTCGTAAGCTTAAGGTGAACACACGGTTTTGTTAAGTTTTCAAATGCATATGAGTTCGAACATGTTGCAAAGTGTGGAACATTTCAATGTTCAAGCAAACATTCTAGGAAACTATGTGAGAGATGAAGACACTAGTACACAAGTATATTATTCCTTCATCGATACCACTTGAAATTTCGAAGACAAGTTTAGGTACCCAAATTGTGTTGCCAAGTCAATTTGTAGATTTTTTTAGAGCAAATTTGATGTTATTAGAATTACTATATAATTACCATGGGGTGTAAAAACGAAATATATGAATTTTGGGCACACAAGTTTGACTGTTGATATTTTATTCAAATATTGAATGTCCAAATATGAATTGTTCGTATTTTTATGATTTTTAGGTGCTGTTTTCTGTGCTCTAATAATTGGATCTACTCGTGTAGATCGAGTTCATGACATACAAAATCTAACAACCAAAGTAATTAACTAAGCAGTTCATGATCGACAGACAAACTAAGCAGTTCATGTCCAAGAACCGGATGGAGACACAAAAGCACATAGACATTATTGTTATTAATTGGTAGAGGAGTCTATCAATTAGTCGGAGTCCCGCTGTTGTTGTCGCCGTCGCCGCCGTGGCTGCCGTCGTCGCCGCCGTCGTTGCCGTGGCTGCCGTCGTCGCCATCGTAGCTGCCGTCATCGAAGAAGAAGTGGCGGCGGGCAGCCCGCTTGACCACGGGGAGGTTCTCGAGCTTCTCAGCCAACCCGTGGATCCTGAAGGCGAGACCCTTCACGGTCGGGTCCTTGTACACATCATGATGCGCCTTGATGTCGAAGGCCTCCCAACACCTTCAAGCTTTCTGAAGGCACTCCTGAGCAGCTCGGTGGAGAACTTATTGTCATTGAAGAGCGGTTCCTCATCGGTGTCCTTGGCCGCTGGCTCCTTCCCCTTCTCCAACTTCTTCCAACGGCGGCTTTCGTCGTCGTCGTCCTCCCTTCGTCCCCGCTTCGATGGCGGTGGGCTCCTCGACGCCAACTCCTCCTTCTCTCGGTGACCGAAGATTTGTAGTGGTGAATCGCGAGGAGGAAGAAGAAGTGAAGAAAAAGATGATAAGCTTATGGAAGAAGCAATGGAAAGCAGGGGAGGGCGACTAGGCGAGGGAGTTATATTGACAAGATGCTTAACCGTCAGGCGCCTTTGCCCCCACTCACTACTCCATTACTTCCAGTATGTGCCACTTGATTGCGAATCAAGCTCCGTCTCAAGCGCAAAGCCACGCGTCGCCTTTCACTTACGCGGGAAGGAGAAGGGGCGGGGCAATGATGTCGGGCCCACTTGTCAGCGGCAATAGCCAAACTGCAGCGCCTTTTTCAATTCCCATTTATTGTTTTATTACGACATGGCCGAGACGCCATCTTCAACCTTCAACCCTCGAGCTCATCACCTCCTTCAACTTCAATCCTAGTCACCAACTTCATCCCTCTTCAACTTCAATCCTCCTTGCCAATTTCATCCCTCGTCGCCGCCAACTTCAACCCTCGTCGCCATTCAAATTCCAAACCCCGTCGCTGTGTTATTTCCTCCCCTTCTCCTTGATGGTCGTGGTGTGCTTGATGCTGCTGCTGCCGCCAGATGAACTTCTCACCAAGATCAACATCCACTATATCAAGGATGTGGCCGTTTTCCATTTTCTGAACCTTCACAATAAAATTTGCGGCACCTTCCGGTGCATCTGCAACTCCGATGAGGTACTACTGCAAGTGCCGACGCATGATCTTCGTGAGGCGTGCTTTGAGCGGCGCTTCCGCGAGGCCAATCATCCGGAGGCATTGTGCTTCGAGGGGATGGTGAGGTTGATGAGGCGGCGGAACCCCGATAAGGGTCTGAAGCTCATCGGAGATGCCGCCGCTGCTGAAGACTCCAGTGCCATGTACTTTTTAGCGATGCTGAAGTACCGTTGCAACCCAGCGGACCCTGAAGCCATGGCACTACTCCAGGAAATCAACGGTGGCCCGTCGCCCCCTGACAGCCGATGGAAGAACCACAATCTGCAGTATTGGATGATCTCTTTCGTATCCGGCCCGTAGTGCCTACATCCCGCTTCCTAAATCATCTATCATGAGTTCGACCTCTGGACGTGTAGCTTCCGTCCCGCCGTGGAGTACGCCGTCAGCAGGATAAACATCAGGATGTAGGCGCAAGCATCAATGAACATTATCTATCTTGAATGTAAATTATTAGATATTACTAAACGAGGATTTGATTTTATCGGGATGTCAGTTTTTAATCAGATTTTGATAGATAATATTTGATTTGTCACGTTTGTGAGTCAAATTGAAGGTTGCGGTGGTCTCATTTGCCGCCGACGAGGCCTGAGATGCCCTCTTGGGTGTCAAAACCGCTGAAGCGGGCATAGCGGCGGCAGGCGGCGGAGCCCTTTGCTTCCCCCTTTGCTCTATTCAAATGGCTGTGGGGGCCAGTTCTATTCAAATGAAGAACAGTTCCCATTTCTCCTTTAATCTGCAATCAAATGTTGTAGCAAGTATTTCTTTGTCGTTATTAGTCCAAATTTGATATTTTTTCTAATTTTTTCTAAAATCACCATCTATTCATTATTTTCATTGTTTAGTGTACATTCCGTTTGTTGAGTGATGTTTATATGCCTTATTTTGTTCTTTGTAAGTACAACATACAAATAATATTTGTTTTACACAACCATTAGTGATGGAACTTTACATATCGTAAGCTTAAGCTGAACACAAGGTTTTGTTACGTTTTCAAATGCATATGAGTTCGAACATGTTGCAAAGTGTGGAAAACTTCAATGTTCAAGCAAACATTCTAGGAAACTATGTGAGAGATGTAGATATTTGTACACAAGTATATAATTCCTTCATCGAACCATTTAAAATTTTGAAGACAAGTCTAGGTACCCAAATTATGTTGGCAAGTCAATTTCTAGATTTTTTAGAGCACACTAGATGTTAGTAGAATTATTACATCATTAACATGGGATGTAAAAACGGATTCTAAGAATCTTGAGCACACAAGTGTGACTGTTGATATTTTATTCAAATACTAAATGTCCAAATACGAATTGTTCGTATTTTTACGATTTTTTAGATGTTGTTTTATGGGCTCTGATATTTTAGGTAAGCACGTTTCATTCGAAACAAAATAGTGGCTGGCCCAAGCGTCAGCGTCAGCAGCCAAGATAAAAAGATAACTGCTGACCCAACTCCCAACAAAGGTGATCCGGGTTCACTAACCATCGTCGCCCATGACACTGGCCCACTCGTCAGCGTTAGCAGGCGAACCGTGGGCAGGCTGCTCAAAATTTCCCACCTATATTTACTATAGTGCCCATGAAATTCCAATTGCTGCACAGAGTCGTCAAGAGCACACCAGTAGTTTCATTAAACACAATTACACGCGTCATTCATGTTCGGCTCCTCGCTAGACAGATCCACAACGCCCGCATTCTCCCCACCGCCGCCGCCACTCGCCCCGCTCGCCTTCGCCGCTCTCTCCCCGCCACGCCCCCGCTCTTCTCCGGCCCCCACCGCTCCACGCGTGACCGACGGGGACGAGGACGCGGTTACTGGCGTGCGGACATACGTCAGGCCAACCTAAAGATGGTTGTCGCGGATCCGTCGACGTCGTCCCCGGCCAAGACAATGAGTCGGCCGCCTCAGGCCACGAGTTGACGTGGATCCGGCCCCACCGACCATCACGAGAACTACTTCATTCACGACAGAGGTTAGTCCTCCTTGAACCCCTAATGCCCTCTCTCTCATCGGCCACAAAAATCTTTTATATATTCATGTCAACGTGGATTAATTAGGGAGACAATCCTTGATAGTTCATCTTTAATTGATTGACTATGGATTTGATGGATGGATTTTGTTGCCCCAAGTCTGTTTAAATAAATTGTTGCTAACAGATGTAGTTATATGAACTGTTGAAATTCATTTTCATGTTGCTAGTGCTACAATTTCTGCACTTACAATTCATGAAAAGCATCGAGGATGTTAGCATACTTTAATTATGTTATGCTTTGAATGTACCAGATCGGCAATTATGCTTTGGACCTGTTAGCATACTTTAATTCTGCTATGCTCCGAATGTACCAGATCGGAAGATATGCTTTGGACCTGTTAGCATATACTTTAATTCTGCTATGCTCGGATCGATAGTTATGCTTTGGACCTGTTAGCATATTTTATTTCTGATGGCCACATAATGTCAGTGGGAATTGCATCGCAGTGGTTTATAATGTAGTCCACCCAATCTGCTATATATTCATGTTAAGGTGGATTAGGGAGACATGCTTTAATAGTTCATCTTCAATTGATTGGCTTTGGATTTGATGGATGGATTTTGTTGCTCCAAGTCTGTTTTGAATAAATTGTTGCTAGCAGATGAAGCTATATGAAATGTTGAAATTCATTTTCATGTTCCTGGTGCTATAATTCCTGCACTGTAAACTCATGAAAAGCGTAAAGGATGTTAGCATACTTTAATTCTGCTATGCTCTGAATGTACCAGATCGACACTTATGCTTTGGACCTGTTAGCATATTTTATTTCTGATGGCCACATAATGTCAGTGGGAATTGCATCGCAGTGGTTTATAATGTAGTCCACCCAATCTGCTATATATTCATGTTAAGGTGGATTAGGGAGACATGCTTTAATAGTTCATCTTCAATTGATTGGCTTTGGATTTGATGGATGGATTTTGTTGCTCCAAGTCTGTTTTGAATAAATTGTTGCTAACAGATGAAGTTATATGAAATGTTGAAATTCATTTTCATGTTCCTAGTGCTATAATTTTTGCACTGTAAATTCATGAAAAGCATAAAGGATGTTAGCATACTTCAATTCTGCTATGCTCTAAATTTACCAGATCGACACTTATGCTTTGGACCAGTTAGCATACTTTAATTCTGATGGCCACATAATGTCAGTGGGAATTGCATCGCAGTGGTTTATAATGTAGTCCACCCAATCTGCTATATATTCATGTCAAGGTGGATTAGGGAGACATGCTTTAATAGTTCATCTTCAATTGATTGACTTTGGATTTGATGGACAGATTTTGTTGCTCCAAGTCTGTTTTGAATAAATTGTTGCTAACAGATGAAGTTATATGAAATGTTGAAATTCATTTTCATGTTCCTTGGTGCTATAATTTTTGCACTGTAAATTCATGAAAAGCATAAATGATGTTAGCATACTTCAATTCTGCTATGCTCTAATGTACCAGATCGACACTTATGCTTTGGACCTGTTAGCATACTTTAACTCTGATGGCCACATAATGTCAGTGGGAATTGCATCGCAGTGGTTTATAATGTAGTCCACCCAATTTGCTATATATTCATGTCAAGGTGGATTAGGGAGACATGCTTTAATAGTTCATCTTCAATTGATTGACTTTGGATTTGATGGATGGATTTTGTTGCTCCAAGTCTGTTTTGAATAATTTTTTGCTAACAGATGAAGTTATATGAAATGTTGAAATTCATTTTCATGTTCCTGGTGCTATAATTTTTGCACTGTAAATTCATGAAAAGCATAAAGGATGTTAGCATACAATAATTCTGCTATGCTCTAAATGTACCAGATCGACACTTATGATTTGGACCTGTTAGCATACTTTAATTCTGATGGCCACATAATGTCAGTGGGAATTGCATCACAGTGGTTTGAAGGATCGAAACGGTGAACCAGAGAGGGGGGAGTGAATGGGAGCTGATAAAAATTCTATTCAAGAATTCGGCCTATGAACCTGATTTCACTGGTACACCTCCGCAAGCTTCTCTTGCCAAGTTCACGCAGCCACTGAAGTGCTACTGAACCTAGGAGCAAGACCCAACCAACAGCCACAACACACATGCAGCGGAAACACACAAGACACAGCCGCGGGAAGCCCAAACCAGTCAGGCCGGTTTCTGAAACCGGTCAGACCGCTTTTGTTGGACTTAGCCTCACGCAGGCAGGGGAAACCGGTCAGACCGGTTTGGCAAACCGATCAGACCGACTGTCCAGAAACTCCCCAAGGACCTAAAACACCTCAAGAGCCTTTCCACATCTGAACAAAAGAAGCCATAGCACAATAGAGACTTCCTTGCTCAAAAACCCTTCTCGACAGCCCACAGGGTGAAACCGGTCAGACCGGTTTGGGAAACTGGTCACGCTGGTTTTAGCCTGGACAGTCGGGAAGAACACAGCCCGCGGGAAGAACTCAAACCTTCCACCAATCGATCTCCCGATTCGTTCCACGGATCAAAGTGAGACTTTGGGGATAGTTGGGGTACCTCATGGGCGACCCTTGGCTAGAAGCTCGGTCCCCAAAACCCACGCAATCAAGGGGAATTGAAAGTCAACCCTCAAGAACACCTCCAACCCTAGAACTCCGAAAACACCAAAATCGAGCCCCTTAACTTGTGGATTTGGGAGGGGAATCAAAAGCAAAAGAACCACGAAGGGTTCACACGAATTTCCCCTATCAAATCCCCAAGAACAAGGTCCCGAAAACACGCCGAGAAAACCACCAAGAGAGGGCTCCGAAAATCACCACCGAGAACAACCGGGAACAACACAACAAAGCCTTGAGGAACCACGCCGAATCATCTATACATACCATGGAGATTCATACAAGGTCTAGCTTGCCGCCCGATCATCCAACCCTCTCACAAAATCTCACCATGAAGCTCTCAAGCTAGTCCTATGGAAATCCTAAGAAAATAGGAAGGGAAAATAGGAACGCAAAATGAACTACAGTTTCAAGAGATGGCTGCCATCCTGTCACCTCTTGGGTTATATAGGAGGAAACCGAAAGTCTAAAATACCCTTACATAATAACAAGGGATACAAGCCCCTCAAGGGTGGTTTTGGAAGTCTTCAGATTTTCTCAATTAGACGGATGCCCGGCGACCGCACCCTTCTCAACCTCGACGCAAGCCTTGCGATCCCGACGTGTGTCCTCTGCCTCGAAGCTTCCAGCGCCTAGCGACCCCAAACCGGTCGGACCGGTTCCGCAAACCGGTCGGGCCGGTTTTGGCCGACGACCCACGCCGGTCTTCGGCCTCGGCTTTGTGTCTCGCCCGAGTAACCCGGTGATTTTCTCGGTGAACCACAAAAACCCCGTGAACTTGATGTAGCATCCGCCAATCACCACTCATGACTCGGCTCCCACGAAATCCCGGCTCGACCTTGGTTTTGTGGCTCAACCAAGAAACCGTCCACCGACTTCATCTTGCCGTTCTTGCCACCATGCAGCCCGCACTTGACCCCGCTGGCCACCGGGTCCCTCGAACAAAGCCTACTTGTCTTCTCCACACCTGGAGGCCTCACTAGCAACGAATTTCTGCGCTTGTTCTTCACCTCCACCAAAACGAGTCAAGCCGCAACCTGCACCTGCAATACTTAGCCAAAAATTAGTCAACACAGCGTTGTCAATCACTCATCACACAAGGAAGCGACCATCCCCCGGTCCTCGAACCACACATGGTCCTCAATCTCCCCATTGGTGAGTGCATTGACAACACACACATTTGGTAAACAGAGAAAAGGAAAAAGAAAAGAAACGAATAAAAAGAAACTCCAACAAGCGATCGAAAGCCGAGGAAGGCAAAGAACAAGATCACTTGAAGAAGACAAGTCTCGGACCCCTTAGGCAAGGGAAACGGCTCGACACATCCGAGACAAAATCATGCTCAAGCAAAGAGCACAAGCAACCAAAGCATACAAGAACTCCCCCTGCACATATGCAAACTCCCCCTGAACAACTGCCAACCCTGGGCACAAACCGGTCAGGCCGGTTCCCATAACCGGTTAGACTGGTTCCACCAAAACCGGTCGGACCGGTTCCACCAAAACCGGTCAGACCGGTTCCCAAAACCGGTCAGGCCGATTTCGTACAGCAGACCACACCCCCAAAAGCCAAAAATGCAAAAGAAATGCACAAGCTCCCCCTTGACTCTTGGGATAGGTTCTAGGGATGCAATGCAACTTTTCTCCACCTTTCTTTCTCCCCCTTGTTGCCAATGCATGAATCAAGGCTCAAATTTGAAAATATGCAACCTAGAGCTTCTCAAGTATACAAAATTCATCACAAGATGCTACACATGTCCAAATGAACAAGTTAGATACTCTACAGCTTAGTAATGACATCAACTTCATGACTACCAAGTTTCACAACCATTGGACAAAGCTAAGATAGAGTTGAGCAATTTTGTGAAAAGTTACCCTCTCATGAGCAAAGTCCTAAACATGAGCAAAACATGTCAAAATGACAAAGCCACACAAAGTTCATGCTAGGACAACCATTCTAATCATAAGACCATCACAAACACCCACAAGCACCTCGTGTCATGTCAAAGCCACCGAGCCATGTGCCTACTTCTATGTATGAGACTTCTCATTGGTAGGCATCATGCAACGGTTTAGCACCCAAAGGAAATTAAATTTAGCACATATGACATGAGAGCACATTTTCCAAACATTTTACATTTCATTTTCAGATTCATATTTTGTACCTGAAATGTCTTTGCGACAAAAAGGAACTTATGCCCCTCAACAAGATAAAGCAAGAGGGCTAAACATTCATGATGGAAAATGAGCCTTTGGCCCCATATGATCAATAAACTAGCTATCCAACCACAAATTAAGCATAACCAAGCCACTAAAACATGTCAACAACATATAAAGGCATTTACTCACAAGAGAGTATATACGGGACATTTTTCAAAACATAGCAATCAACCATGGATATAAATCAAGATCATCAAGAGCTAAGCCAAACTAACCATAGGATATCAAACTAGCTCACAAGATCATATATAGCACATCATGGTGAACAATGTATATGAGAGAAGCTTTTCCAACAAAATGCATATGATACAAAATGCATACAATCTAAGATACAAGGATGCCTATACATCATGTTACATATGCCATGCCAAATGCAAGAAATGCAAAAAGGAAACTATACATATGCTACAAAGGAGCTCCCACACACCAACTCAAGAAATCAAACACACACCAAGCTCCCCCCGCAAACGAGTGAAAGTTGCTTGATCTAGGGGTTTGGTGAAAATATCGGCTAGTTGGTCATGTGTAGGTACATGGATCAAAGCTATCTTCCCTTTCTCAATATTGTCTCTCAGAAAATGATACCTCACTTCTATGTGCTTGGTTTTGGAATGAAGCACTGGGTTCTTTGCAACGCTTGTGGCACTGGTGCTGTCACATTGAAGTGGGACATGGTTATACTCCTCACCAAAGTCACTCATGGTGTATGTGATCCAAAGGAGCTGAGAGCAACAACTAGCAGCGGCAACGTACTCTGCCTCGGTAGTGGATTGAGCAACACTCGACTGTTTACGGGAAGACCAAGACACCAAAGAAGATCCCAAAAACTAGCAAGTCCTAGAAGTGGACTTCCTATCCCACCGACACCTGGCAAAATCCGCATCCGAAAAACAATGAAGAGCCAAAGAAGAGGATACGAAGTACCAAAGGCTGAAGTCGAGAGTGTGACGCAAGTATCTGAAAATTCGCTTCACCACTTGCCGATGCGAAGTCCTCGGAGACGCTTGAAAACGAGCGCACAGACATACCGAGAATTGGATGTCCGGCCTCGTCGTCGTCAAGTAGAGGAGTGACCCGATCATGCTACGGTACTCCTTCCGGTCCACGTGTTCACCTTCCTCATCCGCATCAAGAGCTGTAGTCGTACTCATCGGCGTCGTCATAGCCTTGGAGTCCTCCATCTTGAACTTCCGCACAATGTCATTGGTGTACTTAGCTTGGTGCACAAATGCTTCCTTTGATTGCTTGATTTATAGCCCGAGGAAGAACTGCAACTCACCCATCATGCTCATCTCAAATTCCCAGCTCATATCCTCTGCAAACCTTGCAACAAGACAGTTAGACGAGCCACCAAAGACAATATCGTCCACGTACACCTGCACAATCAGGATATCTCTGCCCTGCCTAAGTAGAAACAAGGTCTGATCGACCTTCCCCATTTCAAAACCTCTCTCAAACAAGAACCCCTTCAACCTACCATACCAAGCTCTAGGCGCCTGCTTCAACCCATAAAGCGCCTTCCTCAACTTGTACACCCGGTGGGGGTACTTCTCACTCTCAAAACCCGGTGGTTGCCTCACACACACTTCTTCCTCCAATACACCATTCAGGAAAGCACTCTTCACATCCATTTGGTGCAACTTGAACCCTTTAGCCACTGAAAAGGCTAGAAGGATCTTTATCGCCTCCAATCGGGCTACAGGAGCAAAAGTCTCCTCGTAGTCGATCCCCTCCTTCTGACTGAACCCCTGAGCAACAAGCCTTGACTTGTTCCTCACCACTTCACCTTTCTCTCCCTCTTTGTTCTTCCACACCCACTTTGTACCAATTGGCTTACACCCTGGGGGAGGGTCAACCAACTCCCAAACCTGATTCCTCTCAAAGTTCTCCAACTCCCCATGCATCAAATTAACCCAATTATGATCAGATAGTGCATGTCCAATGTCTTTGGGCTCAAAGGTGGCAACAAATGCAGCATGAGCAAAATGAGAATTGTTCCGAACACTCGACTGTGTAGTACGTTCATTCATGTCGCCGATGATCCTTGATGCTAGGTGATCCACTTGTACTCGTCGGGGAGGTTCTCGCCTTGATGCTACCTCCCCCTCAACTGTAGCTTCTCCTCGATCTTGATTTGTCGTCGTAGTTGTAGGAGAGGGGTCGTCCACCACTGTAGTCGAAGTAGTAGATACATGTTCAGCCGTGGGCACTACACTGCCATCTTCATCATCTCCAAGTTCATGCTCCTCCTCCTGAAAGATCTCCTCGCCAAGCTCATCATCACCTGCACACTCAAAGACAAGCTGACTACGTGGCTGTGTCTCGTCGAAGGTTACCTCGCAAGTCTCCACGATTTGGGTTAGTCTCAAGATTAAGCACACGATATGCTCTAGAATGAGATGCATAACCAAATAAAATACCATCGACCGACCTAGCCTCAAACTTATCCAACTTCTTCCCTTTTTCAGAATAAAGCACCTGCATCCAAAGACATGGAAGTGACTCACCTTGGGTGTGCGACCGTGCATCAACTCGCAGCAGGTTTTCTTCTTATGCACTCTGAGGTAGATCCTGTTCGACACATAGCACGCGGTATCCACCGCCTCAGCCCAGAACCTTCTCGGAGTCCTATGCTCATCAAGCATCGTCCAAGCCATCTCACACAAGGTCATGTTTTTCCTTTCCACAACACCATTCTGGGGAGGCGTATACGGACTCGAAAACTGGTGTTCAAGACCCAAGTCATGGCAAAAGGTTTCAAAATGAGAGTTTCTGAATTCTGAGCCATTATCACTGCGGGTTGCTCGTATGGCATCTCCGTGCCTCTTGTTCCTCAACCTCAAGACAAGATCTCGAACAAAACCAAATGTCTCCCCCTTATCCTCGAGAAAGAACACCCACGCAAACCGAGAATAGCGGTCCATCACAACAAGGACATACCACTTCCCACCCGCAGATCGCACACGAGCTGGGCCAACAAGGTCCATATGGAGCAACTCGCATGGACGCTTAGTCATCACATCGGTGAGAGGCGGGTGAGAGGAGGCTACCATCTTGGCATGCCTACACGGCGCACAAACCAACTCTTTCTCAAGCCTCAATCGTGGCAATCCTCGGACCAAATTGAGTTTACTCAAGCGAGACAAAAGGTCAAAGCTCAAGTGACCCAACTTTCTATGCCACTTCCACAACTCACTCGAAGAACCAGCCAAGAAACAACGCTCAACACCAGAAGACTGAAAAAAATCAGCTCGAAACACCTGACCCTCGGAAACGATCATACAGACAAGGTCCCCTCGAGAGTCCAAGATCCGAGAACCATCAGGTCAAAACAACACCTCAAAACCCTCATCCAACAGCTAGGACACAGAAAGCAAATTGTATCCAAGTGATTGAACGAGAGCAACACGCCTGAGAGTGATCTTGTCCGTCACCTTAATCTCACCTTCTGAAAGCACACGCCCACACCCATTGTCCCCAAAAGTGATGTACCTCTTCGTCACCACCGGGACGAGACTTGAGAACCACCCCTTGTCTCCGGTCATATGCCTCGAGCAACCGGAGTCAATCAACTAAATGTTCTTCAAGTCTCCCACTTGAAATTCAAAAACGAGCATGTGAGCGACCAAACGACTCAGCATTGGGGTTAGTACCAAAAGAGTAAAACCAGTGCCGAGCCATTTGCTCGAAAGTGGGGTTAGCACAAACCAAACCATCTTTCCTACCAAAACTACCTCCACGAACACCATCCAAGTAACCACTCCGAGGAAACCAACCCTCTCTGCCTGGAGGAGGACCAAAACCACAAAAGGAGAACCGTGGATCGTCCCTCCTCTCCATCTCAAAGCTACGACTCCTCCCATTCCCGAATTGAACACGAGAGGGAGAATGCCTAGCAAACTGACCACCTACTGACTCTCCAGACCAAACACCAGAACCACGACCACCTGAGACAAACCGAGACTCCTCACGAGCACGAAAACCAAACCTGCCACCCTACAGACCCCAAACTGGTCTGACCGGTTTCAAAACCGGTCCGACCGGTTTCACACTTCCAACAGCACTTCCTGCAACCTTTCGCTCTCCCCAAGTCGGAACTGTTCTCACACTTGCCTTAGATCTGGGCATTTGCCCACGAGGCTCAAGTACACCACTGGAGGGGTGGTACTTGTCCTTGTTAGCCCACTCCTTCGCCATTCTCTCCTCTCGCTTCCTCTTGAAGCAAAACTCATCCTTATGGCCATCTCTCCCACAATAGCCACAATGAAACCTCACAAGCTTGGGTTAGGCTTAGGTTGGGGCTGTTCACTTGGTTTCTCTCCACTCGACTTCTCAACCGGTTTCTCCTCACTAGCCTTCTCACTTTCTTTCTCAAAGATCACTTCCCAGAAGTACTCACAAACTTGATAGGCTTTTGGAAATCATTTGTTTGTGGAGGAAACACGGGTGGAGCTGGGGTTGTGTCTAGTCGGTTCCTAAGATGGTTAGGTTTAGGAGGGAAATCATTTTTGTGGTGGATTTTTGGTGGCTCTAGGATATTCTCTCCACTTCCCTCACCAACCTTGTTTGCCCCAAGTCCCTCACCATCCTGCCTCTTGAATGTCTCAATCATTATCCTCAGCTGAGGCTCATGACCAGACAGCCAACCCATCAACTTTCTCAACTCATCATTCTCATCCTACAAACGATCAACATAATGTGCAAGTTCCAAATTCTTCAAAGCATGCATTTCACAAGTAGAGAAAGATGTAGGAATTGGTTCTTTCACCTTAGCCTCAAGAGAAACAATGTAAGCATAGATCTCCTCAATTTTACCATGCAGGATAGGGCAAGAAGTGCAAGCACCTAGCAAAGCAGATCTAGACTTAAGCTCAGCCACTTCAACCCTAAGCACATCTAGTTCCTCACACTTGGAGGCATGCTTTTATTTAAAAAAAGCAAGATCAGCAAGGAAAATAGAGCAATCAGCACATTCAACATCATCAGAAACAACAAGTGAATCTTTCAGAGAATCAATTTCCAGCTTAGCATCCAAATTCGGTGTTTCTAGCTCAACCACTCTAGTCCTAGCATCCTCGAGTGAGGCTCTAAGCTCTTTCCTCATTTTCTTAGCCTCTCTAAGCATGTCATCACGATTATCAAGCAACAAGCCAAGCTGTTCATTCTCCTGACGCAAGAAGGGGAGTTCATCACGCACCTCATCGTCAGAATCAGAGTCCGAGTCACTTTGTGTGCTCTTCTTGCTGCCGAAGCTCAGTGCCATGGTGCAGAAGCCGTCTCTAGCGAAGCAGCTCAGCCCGCTTAGGTTCTTGGACGACTTCCTGCTCTTGCGACGATCACCTTCATCTTCACTGCTGCTTGAGCTCGAGGTGGAGTATGCGGAACTGGAGTCGACGTCGCTCGCTCCAACCATCGCTCGGGCCTTGCCTCGGCTCTCCTTTTTCCTCGATCATCGCTCGTCCTTGTGCTTGTTCTTATGCTTGCTCTCGTGGTCACGTCTCGACTGATACTTGTCATTCGTCCTAGACTTGTGCTTGTAGCCATCCTTGTTCTCGACCTTCTCCGGGCAGTCGGCGACGAAGTGTCCCGGCTTGCTGCACTAGAAGCATGTCCTCGTGTTCCTCCTCATGTTCACCCGGTTCTCGTGCAGCCTCTCGAATCTCCTCGTCAGCAACGCCAGCTCGTCCTCTCCAAGCACGTCGAACTCCTCATCTGGCATAGACATCAAAGAGGACAAAGAGAACATCCTGGTGGATGGGTTAGTGTTAGCTTTTCCTTTCGAACCACAGACGAGGGCAAGACTATGAGAGTGAGTTGGGCCCTCGAGCCTGGCTGTCATGCCCCTATCCACCTCAGCGGACTTGAGCTTCGAGAATAGCTCGTTCACCATCAGAGTGTTATACTTCTCCGACTCCACAATGGCCTCGAACTTTCTGCCCCAAATCGTATGATCCAAAGAGTGTAAGAGCTTGACCGCTCTATCATGATCATCGTACGGGAGCACGTCCACATTGGCCCTCATGTTGTTCACAACCACCGTGAACCTCCGAAACAAGGCATCGATGGACTCACTGGGGAGATGAGTGAAGTTCTCGTACTCTCTCCGTAGGTCGCATACATCCGAGCCTGAACCTGGGCATTCCCAACATGAGCCTCCTTCAACACCGACCGATTATACAAGCCAAGTGCTCGGTGTGCACCCGATCGAACTCGGTCGACACAAAGCACGAAACAAGTAGTCGACCGCCTTATTGTTGGCGTCGAACATGTCCCTCGATCCTGGAGCAAGGAAGTTCATCGGCTGGACATAGCCTGTGTCCACCGTGACATCCCAAAGAATCTGACCCTTTGCGCGGAGGAACGCCGCCATCCGCTTACTCCACATCTGGTAGTTCTTTCCATCGAAGTGTGAAGGACCTGAACCCCGTTCCTGGTACGCCATCCTTGGATCTTAGACTGGTTAGAGTCAATAAAGACCCAAACCGGCTTTGATACCACTTGAAGGATCGAAACGGCGAACCAGAGAGGGGGGGAGTGAATGGGAGCCGATATAAATTCTATTCAAGAATTTGGCTTATGAACCCGATTTCACTCGTGCACCTCCGCAAGCTTCTCTTGCCAAGTTCACGCAGCCACTGAAGTGCTACTGAACCTAGGAGCAAGACCCAACCAACAGCCACAACACACACGCAGCGGAAACACACACGACACGGCTGCTGGCAGCCCAAACCGGTCAGGCCGGTTTCTGAAACCGGTCAGACCGCTTCTGTTGGACTTAGCCTCACGCAGGCAGGGGAAACCGGTCAGACCGGTTTGGCAAACCGGTCAGACCGACTTTGTCCAGAACCTCCCCAAAGACCCAAAACACCTCAAGAGCCTTTCCACATCTGAACAAAAGAAGCCATGGCGCAACAGAGACTTCCTTGCTCAAAAACCCGTCTCGGCAACCCACAGGGTGAAACCAATCAGACCGGTTTGGGAAACTGGTTAGGCTGGTTTTAGCCTGGACAGTCGGGAAGAACACAGCCCGCGGGAAAAACTCAAACCTTCCACCAATCGATCTCCCGATTCATTCCACAGATCAAAGTAAGACTTTGGGATAGTTGGGGTACCTCGTGGGCTACCCTTGGCTAGAAGCTCGACCCCCAAAACCCACTCAATCAAAGGGAATCGAAAGTCAACCCTCAAGAACACCTCTAACCCTAGAACTCCAAAAACACCAAAATCGAGCCCCTTAACTTGCGGATTTGGGAGGGGCATCAAAAGCAAAAGAACCACGAAGGGTTCACACGAATTTCCCCCATCAAATCCCCAAGAACAAGGTCCCGAAAACACGCCGAAAAAACCCACCAAGAGAGGGCTCCGAAAATCACCACCAAGAACAACCGGGAACAACACAACAAAACCTTGAGGAACCACGTCGAATCATTTATATATACCATGGAGGTTCATACAAGGTCTAGCTTGCCGCTCGATCATCAAACCCTCTCACAAAATCTCACTATGAAGCTCTCAAGCTAGTCTTATGGAAATCCTAAGAAAATAGGAAGGGAAAATAGGAAAGCAAAATGAACTAGAGTTTCAAGAGATGGTTGCCATCCTCTCACCTCTTGGGTTATATAGGAGGCAACTGAAAGTCTAAAATACCCTTACATAATAACTTGGGATACAAGCCCCTCAAGGGAGGTTTTGGAAGTTTTCAGATTTTCTCCATCGGACAGATGCCTGGCGACCGCACCCTGCTTAACCTCGACACAAGCCTTGCGATCCCAACGCGTGTCCTCCACCTCGAAGCTTCTAGCGCCCAGCGACCCCAAACCGGTCAGACCGGTTCTGCAAACCGGTCAGGCCATTTTTGGCCAGACAACCACGCCCGGTCTTTGGCCTCGGCTTTGTGGCTTAGCTGAGTAACCCGGTGATTTTCTGGTGAACCACCGCAAACCCCGCAAAGTTGATGTAGCCTCTGCCAATTACCACTCATGACTCGGCTCCCACGAAGTCCCGGCTCGACCTTGGTTTTGTGGCTCAACCAAGAAACCGTCCACCAACTTCATCTTGTCGTTCTTGCCACTATGCAGCCCGCACTTGACCCCGCTGGCCACCGGGTCCCTCGAACGAAGCCTACTTGTCTTCTCCACACCTGGAGGCCCCACCAGCAACGACCTTTTGTGCTTGTTCTTCACCTGCACCAACACAAGTCAAGCCGCAACCTGTACCTACAATACTTAGCCAAGAATCAGTCCACACAGCGTTGTCAATCACTCATCACACTAGGAAGTGACCATCCACCGGTCCTCGAACCACACATGGTCCTCATGGTTTATAAGGTAGTGATAACTAGACTGTCTTTTGCTTTGTTGTGAGTGTTAATTGTTTCATTACTGTCATATATATTGTTATTGTTGGTGTTATGATGTGTTGTGAGTGTTGTTTGACTACTGTCATATATAATGTCATGACCGTTGCTTTATCCTCTTGTTGCATGTACATATGTAACACACAATCCATCGTTGCTCAAGTTGGACAAGGAAGCAGTTGAAGGAATTTATTTTCTGCTCTGGTATATAACCTTATTGTCGTGTTCCTGTCAAAATGGTTAGCACCTATCCTTGTATGCTAATTAAGTAAAATATGAACTGTGTATGTCTGTATGAAGTTCACAGAGGTTTGGTATCTAGATTCTGCTAAACAACATGCCCCGCTAAAGTTCCCAGACCTCCAAAATGTTTTGAACTGGTCAGTTTCTTATAGGTTTTGTTCAGAAAATTTCAATCTCTTAGTGTTTTAATTGGTATTGCTGACCGTGCAGGGTCTTTGGTACAATATTTTTGTTCACAAAAAATCAATATCTTAGTGTTTCTAATTGGTATTGCTGATCATGCAGGGCCTTTGGTAATGCATAGTACAGAGTGACGAAAGGAAACAAAAAAGCCAAAAGCTACACTCAAGCACAAAACAAATCTCGTTGTAAGACCGAGGTTTTTTTATGGTCCCTTCTTACCTATTTGGTACTGCATTAACTTGTCATTTTGGTACCTCGATGCAGTGCACTCAGCAGCCACGGGGGTCCTCTTTGTGTGGATTCCATGTGGCATTCCATATGTTAAGAACTCGATGTTGTAAGTAGATAATAATGCTCAACCTTGTCTCTACTCATATTATCCATCTGATTTTAGAAAATGATTTCTACTTGTATTCTCATAAATGATTGTATTTTGTAGGATTTCAAACCTCCTGTAGATGTTTCCATAGAAGATGTAAAGCGTGTCCGGGAGATGTTGTGCGAGTACATTCTTAAGCAGACCATCCACCGAAAGGGCAACTTCTACAGTGGTGCACCGTGAGTTTATTGTGACCAGAAACTTGAAACTCATTCAGTCTTCTTTAGTCGGGTATTGTTGCCTGAGAAACCTGCTTTGCTTGCTTGGTTGGGGTCAGATACTGCCTGGTTCAGGGCTTCAGGCAGTTTTCTCATGACTCCATCCAAACAAGCCCTGATGAGAGTAACTTGAAACTTGATGTCATCCTAGCTTGTCTATAAATGTGATCTTGCTTTGCCTATATCTGTGATGTGAGAATGTGTTTTTGATGTCTCCTTGTTGTGGTGGCTGCCAAATCCTGGCTGGTTCCAGGATGCAGCCCCGGTGGCCGCCAAATCCTGGCTGGTTCCAGGATCATGCCGGCAACCGGTCAGGTTACTGTAGTTGTGGCCGCCGTATCTGTAACGGGCATTAATTAAAGCTCATTACAAACATTGATTAGTGAGTAACAGGCTTCATTCGGAAGGCCCGTTACAAAAATGCCCACAATGTAACGGGAAGTGTAAAAGCCCGTTACCAATCCTGATTGGTGGGCCCCAGGACCTGGCCTGTTCATCGAGATATATGAGACGCAGGTTGAAAGCAAGTGTCTCCTTTAATAGAGAGAAAGCATACGCGCGTGGAAACAAATGCATCTCATTTCGTCCAGACAGTGGAGACGCAGGTTCACGTAACGCGTCTCTGAAGTTAATTTCACAGTAACGGGCTCTGTTTTATGCCCATTACCAAAGTTCCATGTGGGCCCAGAGAAACAGCCATTTCACGTGACCGGTGACTAGTTGTGGTAACAGTCGTTGTTTGATGCCCGTTATGAAACCTATATGTACTGAGACACGCGTGAAATAGACGCGTCTCAGTTCATCAAGATAGTGGAGACGCAGGTGCACATCAGGCGTCTCTGATATTGAGCTTCTATAACGGGCTTTGCTTTGGTGCCCGTTACGAAAGTTCCCTGTGGGCCCAGAAAAACAGTCATTTCACGTGACCGGTGTCTAGTTGTGGTAATGGTTGTTGTTTAATTCCCGTTACGAATATGTCTTATCAGTAACGGGCATCTGCCCGTTACCTTTCTTGGCTTATTTGTAACACTTGATCGGTAACGGGCGCATTGCCCATTACCAAAGGCGATCTACGCCCGTTACCAAAGCCAATTTTTCACGTAGTGATAGACTCTATCTCTCCATCGTGCAGAGTCCTTGATGACTAAGCTTCCTTTGTCCGTTGATCAACACATTGTTGGCTTCCTCTCCCTAGTCATATTTCTTATAATAAATCCGGCCATGTTGTAAACAGTTTGTTTCTTTCCGTAATTCCACACTAGGAGAATCCCCCGCATGTTGCTGCGGGTAGTCAAGAGGAAATACAAATGCATTTAGATGTAAACCACCGAGAAATATAGATGGATTTAGATGTGAAGTGTGTGTGTAGTAATGCAGGAATCATTATGGTTTAATAGTATCAACATATATATATCACTCGGCAAGAAAATATGACTGTTATATGCTTTTGAAAGAAATTTGATTTGTTGATGTAACAACTGAATTTATGTAGTCCTGCAAAATAATCAGATTCATAGAAGCACGAAAAAAGCTAATGGGGCAGTAGGGATAGTGAGACATGACAAAATAGCATACCTGATCAGCGACTGCGAGGAATGAAGAATAACATACGTACACTGATAAAAAATACTCATGGACTAATTCATGACAAAAATTAGCCGTGGCACTGAATGATACATGGATGATGTGTTGCATGTGATGGGATCAATGTTCTCTAAATGAAGGCAAACACGCTACCATCTTGTTTGTGTGTTTGAGGATCGGAAGATTGATAAGAGAGAATACTACATACATGTAGCAAGGGAAGCCAAAGTGACGGCCCTTTAATTTTGAGAACTGATGGATGCAATTTCGCTGCTGGTGACGGGTGGAGATGTAGCTGTGGAGGCACGCGAGATGGGATGGATCCGAGGTTCCTGTTTTTATAGGCATTAGTGGAAGTGCACGTGCGTCACGCACGTGATATAAAAAATAAAATTAAAAATATAATAAATGATAGTTATATATTTATTTAATTATATTTATGATACCAGATTAATTGTAGTTTTCATCCGGTTAGTAACAAACGAGTTACTTACACTCATAATAAAATGCACATGCATGTGACACGTTCGTGTCTAAAAACCACAATGCAAAGTAAAGTGCAAGTGCGGCGTACATGTGTATAACAACACATAAATAAGATTTTATGTTTAGAAAAGAATGAAATACGAATATATTCAATAACAAAATTATGCCTACCCTAGATGTTTGAAGAACGGTCTTCTACTCGCATCAATCTCGTGTTCGCCCCCACCCCACCCCCCCCCCCCCCCACCACAGCCCCACCGCCGATGCCACGCTGATCTTACCCAATATCAACAAAATTAGGCCTACCCTCGATGTTTAAAGAATAGTCTTCCACTCGTATCAATCTCATGTTGCTGGCTCCGCCACACCCTCTTCCCTGCGTCTTCGGTGGCTATCACCACTGAAATCGCCCCCTCCCCCAACCCCTACCCCACCCTCTCCCCATACACCCTCGGCCGTCAATGCCACGCCGATCTTGCCCCGTATCAAAGACAAATGGTAAATATAAATTGATGATGTTTAAAATAAAAAAAAATCCGAGATTGGTGTACGTAAAACTATAGAACACGCAAGGCATAACATGTATCAAAGAGAAAAGTTGAAGCCTAACCTTCCGGCTAAATCTCGGACGAGCAACTTAAAGTGCATGCCAAGCACAACGTGTCTAACAACACATAAGTAAGAATTTATGTTTATAAAATAAAGAAATATGGATATATTTAATGGTAAAATTATGTCTACCCTTAATGTTTAAATAACAATTTTACACTCGCATGAATCTCATGTTCGCCCCTGCTTCACCCTCTTCCCCGTGTCTCCAGTAGCTATCACCGCCGAATCCGCCCACCTTCGCTACTCTACCTCTGAATCTGCCACCACTCCACCCCCCTACCGAGTATGCTAATAATCTTCCGCGATATGCTTGCTCTAACCCTACACAACCCAACGGATGACCTTTTCTCGCATTGACCAACGATACCGTTGTCACCTTGTCTCCCCGCTCATATGTCTAACCCTACACAACCCAACCGATGACCTCTTCTGCCTTGATAGCGGTACCGTCGTCACATTGTCTCCCCGCTCATTTGCCCATCACCGCAAGGCCAATCATCCATTTCTAAGTCTAGCATATTCCTAGGGAAACTCCACCTCACACATATGTAATCTTGCTCGCTTGAAGCGCCAATTGGATATCCACCCTAAAAAGATACAAAACTCCTCTCTATTAAAAAATGCAATGCTACCCTAGAATCGTAATTAGCCTCGCGTAGTAATAAATGAGTTACTTACAACCATATGAAATGGACGTGGGTGCGGTAGGTACATGTCTAACAACACATAGATAAGTTCTTATGTTTATATGAAAATGATAAATATGAATGTATTCAATAACAAAATTATGTCTACCCTCGATGTTTAAAGACCGCCTTCAACTCGCATCAATCTCGTGTTCGCCCCCACCCCAACCCCGACAACCACCCCTCTCCCCCCCACCACAACCCCACCGCCGATGCCACGCTAATCTTACCCAATACGACAAAGTTATGCCTACCATCGATGTTTAAAGAATATTCTTCCACTCGTATCAATCTCATGTTGGCCCCACCACACCCTCTTCCCTGCGTCTTCGGTGGCTATCACCACCGAAATCACCCCCTCCCCCCCAACCCCAACCCCTACCCCACCCTCTCCCCATACACCCTCGCCGTCAATGCCACGCCGATCTTACCCCGTATCAAAGACAAATGGTAAATATAAACCGATGATGTTTAAAATAAAAAAATCCGAGATTGGTGTACAAAAAACTATGGAACACGCAAGGCATAACAAGTATCAAAGAGAAAAGTTGAAGCCTAACCTTCCGGCTAAATCTCGTACAAAGCAACTTAAAGTGCATGCGAAGCACAACGTGTCTAACAACACATGAGTAAGAATTTATGTTTATAAAATAAAGAAATATGGATATATTCAATGGTAAAATTATGTCTACCCTTAATGTTTAAATAACAATTTTACACTCGCATGAATCTCATGTTCGCCCCTACTCCACCCTCTTCCCCGTGTCTCCCGGTAGCTATCACCGCCGAATCCGCCCACCTTCGCTACTCTACCTCTCGAATCCGCCACCACTCCACCCCCTACCGAGTATGCTAATAATCTTCCGCGATATGCTTGCTCTAACCCTACACAACCCAACGAGATGACCTTTTCTCGCATTGACCGGCGATACCGTTGTCACCTTGTCTTCCCGCTCATATGTCTAACCCTACACAACCCAACTCATGACCTCTTTTGCCTTGATAGCGGTCCCATCATCACATTGTCTCCCTGCTCATTTGCCCATCACCGCAAGACAGTCATCCATCTCTAAGTCTAGCATATTCCTAGGGAAACTCCACCTCACACATATGTAATCTTGCTCGCTTGAAGAGCCAATTGGATATCCACCCTAAAAAGATACAAAACCCCTCTCTATTAAAAAACTGCAATGCTACAAGGTTAACTGTAATTAGCCTCTGCTTAGTAATAAATGAGTTACTTACAACCATATAAAATGGACGTGCGTGCGGTACGTACATGTCTAACAACACATAGATAAGTTTTTATGTTTATAATAAAATGGTAAATATGAATATATTCAATAACAAAATTATGCCTACCCTCGTTTACGAACGCTCTTCTACTCGCATCAATCTCGTGTTCGCCCCCCACAACCACCCCCCCCACACACACACACACCACGGCCCCCACCGCCGATGCCACGCCGATCTTACCCAATATCGACAAAATTAGCATATACCCTCGATGTTTAAAGAATAGTCTTCTACTCACATCAATGTCATGTTTGCCCTCGCCCCACCATCTTTTATGCGCCTTCAACGGCTATCGCCACCGAATCCGCCCCCCTCCCCTCCAACGCAATCCCCCCCCCCCACACACACACACAACCCAACCACCAATGCCACACCGATCCTTACCCAATATCGACAAAATTATGCCTACCCTCGATGTTTAAAGAACAATAGTTTACTCGCATCATTCTCATGTTCGCCCCCGCCCCACTTTGTTTCATGCGTCTTCAACGGCTATCACCACGAAATCCATCTGATGCCATGCGATCTCACACAATACCAAAGGCGAATGCTAAATCTAAACTAAAGTTGTTTAAACACAAAAAACATAAGATTGGTGTATGAAAATCCATTGAACCCACAAGTCATAGCAAGTATCAAAAGAAGCCCAAGTCTAAATTTTCGGCTAAATCTCAAAAGCAAAGAAATTTAAAGTGCATGTACAACACACACGTGTCTAACAACAGATAAACAAGAATTTATGTTTATAAATTAAAGAAACGTGGATATATTTAATGACAAAATTATGTGTATCCTCGATATTTAAATAATAGTCTTACACTCGCATCAATCTCATATTCGCCCCCGCCCCCACCCTCTTCCCCGCACCTCCAGCGGCCAACGCCGCCAAATCCGCCCACCTCTTCCCCTACAAGCCGATCTTATTCAAGCATTTCGCTCCGACCCAATTGTATGCACCTTGTCTTACGCTCCCGCACCCACTACCACCCCTACCCCGAGCGCCCCGCACCCACTACCACCCCCTACCCCGAGCGCCGGTAACGATTACAAAGTAACATATTACGTACATTGTTTGGTTCCAAATGTGTATCTATACTATAAAGAGCTGAACCAAAACTACCCAAAATCGACTCAGCTCCGCTTCCTATGAAGTTTCATAGCCTTCCAAATGATTATGAGCAAACTTAGCGTCTTGAGTGCAGCCCCACATCTCATGCTTGCTGATACAACAATATCATATTTAAATCAGTTGGGTGCATTAAGAAGCACTTTTTTACCATGGAACATATCATCAGTTGTGCCCCTGTCCTATTCTACTGCTCCTATTTTTGCTCTACCATCTACGGTAAGTAAAACAACAGCTCTTCATAGAGTAATCCAAAATATATTAGCAATGGTATATTTGGGATGAAATAGAAGCACTTCATTCCGGTGCTTCCTAAGAGAATATTTAGCTCATCAACCACCCAATCGAATAAAAAAAGAAACATGCCTATCATATTTGCAAACCTAACAAAAAAAAGCAAAACCGCAATTAAGTTTTGGGTCTAACTAATGAGCTGTCAGTAAATTCATGATTTCAACTATACCCAAAAAGAAGGGAACAAGAAGAACAACTAACCTACATGACAAAAAATCAGGCATAACTGAACTGTTTTAACCGTTTTCCAGAGTAGTTACACATCGTGTATCCCTTCCATGTTCTAACATTCCTCACTAAGAGAGAGATTTAAAGAACAATTGATTAGCTCTGACATTCACTCACATAGAAGTCCTAGTGCCTCGCATTTTTCAAGATTATTCTAAGATTGATTTCACTACCTTATCAACAACGAGCCTTAACAAATGTAGTAAAATGCCAATTCTTATCAAGGTTTCTTTAAATCTTCGAAGTCATAAACACTAATGACAGCTTCTATGAGTGCATAGAGGCATATAAGTGGTACCTTACCACCCCTCATATCGACATGCACTCTCTTTTTTGAAACAAAAACTTTTTTTGAGGAATTTTTTGAAACAAAAACTATGACTTCACTTACACCCATTTTCCATATACAAAAGAAATTAGCAAACTAATCTTTGAATTCTATGGCATTTAGAAATGGTACCTCATGTTACTCGACGTCCTCAAGGCCGGAGTTACTAACAAATCCGATCACATGCAAGTCATCATATGTGATTGCTAACCAATAGCGTCCTCCTAGAATAAGGAAAACAAAATAAATCGGTTCTTTCCTGTAAATAAATGTCGTAAATAAGTACCTACAAGGGATCGAATGGTTTTTTTAGAAACAAATTGGAAGGGGGTTGAGAGGGGGAACCATACCATTTTTATACACCTACATGATTACTTTTTTTTGCTTTTCTACAACCCGTCCCTCCACACCGGACAGCCTTCTCACGACAAACTTGTTTGAGAATCTTTTCAAAACTAACAACCAACTCCTTGTCACCGAGCCTTTGTACTCCAAGATCACAAAGTAAAGGGGGCATTCACTCCAAGATTATTGCCTCAGATGCTCTACGTAATAATACACACAACACTATTCAAAATATCACACAAGCTTTTGTGCTGTAGTTAAAGATCAGAAAAGTTACTAAATCTTACCTTTTTGTAAGAAGGAAAGTAAACATGTGCAAATGAAAAACAAAATCCTTCTCTGGGAGCCCATGATATTTGGTCCAAAATTGCAACCCATGACTGGCTAAAATGTTTAAAATGGCATAAGCCTAGACATCCGGAGCATACAATTCACATGGAGTGAGATATCAACGAGAGAGCGAGACAAAGTTGTAGATTACGGAACTAATAAAGCACGATTATCACAAGCTATTCTGCTATGGTATTAATTATAAGAAAAAATATGGATTTCATCAAAACAAATGAATAATGGTATGGACATTGATCCACAATGTGAAACGATGATGTCGATGAACCTATTTACGAACCAATAACATGGATTGAATTACACCATATATACTCACAACAATGAAGAGGAATGTGTTTCTCGATTAACCAACAGAGATCGAAGGGTTGAACGTAGCAAAATTAATTAGTTTTTCACCGTACGAACCTCTTGATTTCGAGAGGGCATCTTCTCATCTTTGAAAGGAAAAGACCTACAATCCAGGATTGGTTGTCCAATTTCATAGAGGAGGCAAGACTGCAAGCACACAAAATTAATATTCAACCCTACCTCCTAGCTTTCTTTGAGGCTTTCCTGATAGTTTTTTTTGGTTTTGGACTCTTGTCCGTGTACGCTTATTCTTCTCTCTTTCTTATATAATAATTCTACACTATTATACCACAAGGGGGATCCCTCGCCTGTCGCTTTTAAAATGTTTAGTTTTGTCGAAAATAAGCCGAGGTGTGGCCAAACCGACTTATCAAAAGTCCGAAACTATTTGAGCAAAACAATCAATAACAAGCTTTATATAACATTCGACGACAGGGATTTACCAACCATGGGAGGTTTATAGGCTAAATAAATGTTGATGAGAATCCATGTTTGTGGGATTAATGCGGATGGCATTTACTTTATTTTTTAACGAATAGCATTTACTTTATTAACAGTGATAGTGATCAATGGTATGCACAAGTCAGCTCATATACATGAACATACCAAGTCCGAAGCCGATCCCGGTGTAGGGTGACATACAAGCCTCTCGTTCTCTGTTTTAAGCTTGGTATACAAGCCTCTGTCGCCGTTGTTTTAAGCTTGGTATACATGTCACGAAATATTGAAGGCACCGATGAATTTTGGAAATTTGCATTTTCTTTGGTTAGCGCTTCCGGCTAGCTTGAACCAAGTGTACACAAGTACAAAGGTCTAAAGCGGTGTATGTAATAAGACACGCATATGAAAAGCACTAAATCTCGGGCAAATTGAAGCTGATCGTAATGTAAGGTGACATACAAAAGCCCTGTTTGGAACCGCGGCTAGAAAAGGCGCTTCTCAGATAAGTTGTATAGATATTGAAATAACGCTTATTTGACAAGTAGGTTTGAACCAGCTTTCCGCGTTTCGGTGCAATTGTGCAAATGGAGGTGGTGAGGAGAAGTGTGGCAAAAAAAGTCGCCGAAAAGCGGGTCATTTGGCTTTAGTTTCAGCTTATTTTAGCCATAAGCTGGATTTAAGTTGTTCGAAACAGGCCCAAATAAAGCATCCTCTGCTACTGTTTTAAGCTTCTCATGTCACAGGAACACTGAATTACTCGAGGAATCTTGAAAAATTCATTGTATGTTTAGTTAAAAGTGCTGGCTAGCTTCAGGTATAGCAATGTTATGTTACTAAAAGTCTAAAGCCATTATATACACATGATGATACGAACAAAAGAATCATGTCAAACAAAAATTAGGGAAAAAACCATGTATGTTGGAACACAAGCAAGATATCAAACCGACTTTACCATGCTATGCTTAAAGTTGGCGATCATATGTCCGAGCAAGCAACTCATATTTTGATTCTTCACATCTAAGAGCAACTCCAACAGTTTGGCAAACCAACTTGGCATCCATATGATTTTGCCAAAACAAGAAAAATTGGTCTCCAACGGTTTGGCAAACCAACTTGGCAAAAATAGAAACTTGGCAAAACTCACCTCCCCACGCGCATATATGCGCGCGCGGATCGTGGTTGCCATCGTTGTTTCCCTCTATGTGGGAGGGTGAAAAAGAAATAAAGAATAGAGAAGGATTCCTGATGTAAGTTTTTCAAGAGGTGGAAGGGCACATACATAATTTTGTTTCTCTCGGGATTCCCGATGTAAGTTAGATCCGGATTTGGCAAGTGAATTATGCCAAACCGTTGGAGATGAATTCTTTTTTTACTTTGCATAGCTTTTTAGAAGTTGGCAAAACACGGGGTTTGCCAAGTAAATTTTGGCAAACTCTTGGAGATGCTCTAAGTGATCCAAGTATCTTTTACAACAATCACAAGGTTTTCTTCATTCGGGAACCACCATCTCTAGCCATGACAACTGAAATTTGCATTTCACATGAGAACTCAGATGCATCTTTATTCTTCAATAAAAAAGGAAACAATGTTGTGCTGCACATAAGAGCATTGTATAGCCATAAAATCAACTAAAACTACCATGCAAACAGCCGAAGTCCAGCCCCTGGCTCTAACACTTTCCTGCTACTCAAAAGAAAGGGAAGATGGGCTTACCTTCGTGAAGAAGCTCAACCAAAAAACAGTGATGCGGAGAAGAATGCTGGAAGCTCTCGATACATATAAACATCTTTTTCATCACTGCATGATAAGTAAACGAAGTGATGGATGGGTGAAGTCGGGGCAAGAATCGTTTCCACCAAATGCGAAGCCATCATATCTCTCGTTGAAAGGGTCTTCTCGGAATGACAGTTCAAGATACTCTAATATAAACTCCAGGCCCCTTCAAAAAAAACCTTGGAGATCACTCATAATAGACCATTCCGTGAGACCGAATGGACAACGCTTATTATGGGCTTTGTTCTGCAGTATCAAACATTAAGTTTCTCAATACTCAATCTGCAAGGACAATGGAATCCAAAAGTTGATTGCATTCAAAAGCATGGCATCAATACAAAGCAAGACTGTATGAGTTGCAAACATATACCTGGGCTGGGAAAAAATGACTGGCCCTCTCTGTCATTCAAAGAGACCTTCTGACTTCATCACTTCACTTCTGACTTCATCATGTCAACAATGCTTTAGATTGTCACTCCCAAAATTAAAACAGACTTCAGATGCATACACAACCATTCCTGTATAAGATACCAAATCTTAGGATAGCCAGATAGGCATTGTCTACCTATAGAAGCAATATTATACGCTTTTGAGCATTTAAAGCGAATAAAATATATACACTTATATTATTCGAGTATTTAAAGTAGATAAATATCTACACTTATATGATTACGGATCACCATTCAAACATGTCCGGGAACATATAACTCCACCGGATCGAAGGCCTCCTCTAGTTAGAAACATTATCCGACCCTCGGCATTAGCTTTCTATCTATAAAATAGGATAGTTAGGCATCAATTTTCCAAAGAGCATATCCAGTTCCATATTTACTTTACTACTTTCCATGGTGAGAAAAAAAACAAGGGCGCATACACGTGAGAATAAAAAATGATTATAATGTACCAAATTTATCGTCGACAAATTTTACAATCTTGAATTATCTCCATAGTACTTTCATAGTTAGTCCCTTGCCCGAATAAAATTGTTTTTGTATGACGAGGTTGAAAAAAAATGTTTGGTGCCAAATCAGTTTAGCTAGCAGGCAAAATATAGTTGTGCCCTCTATGTGGACAAATCAAAAGAACAGCTAGTGAAATGTTGGGAGGCTTCCAAGCACCTGCATGAAGTGATCTTCAGGAATTAACTCCCCTCCCATCAACCCTTGAAGTGACCTTCGTAAAATAAGCAACACTTAATTATGAAAGGCATCGGTTGTGCGACACGAATGTCTTACCCGCAAATGTTGCACCGCCACAACGAGGTTGATCGAGAAGGGTGGTGCCGTCACCGCCTCGTGCACTTGCCGATGGGGTCAATCTCTTCCCACGGAGGTTAGGGAAGCGGGATTACACAGGAGGCCAACAAGGTGAGGAGATGGGCAGGTGCCGGGGCCAAAAATCGGGCTCCACCTTCAGTATTAGAAACCGGTTAAAGATAGGTAAGACATGGAAATAAATAAATGAAAGAAATTTACTCCACCAAGAATTGCAGGTCATCACTTCAGTGTTTCTCCACCAAAAATTGCAGCAATAAAAAGCATGTCAGGTTTCAATGCCAGCCTACTCTGCAAGCATGATAACAATGAGTGATTTGCAGTTAAGGTATATCTCTACTAATCAACTGACTCTGAATCCAAACATAGTACTACAAATGGGTTCAGATTAAGAAATATACATGTATCATTGCTCTAGGAAGACCATTAATTTTTCCAACGAAGCCCAAGACAACCTTATTAGCTTATTATCAAATCTGTGAGTTCGTAAACCATGGACCACATTAATGAGTAAATGTAGTAAGATTAACCGACTCACTCAAGCATGAGAAATTGAAGGTAACCATGTATGGCATAGTGGCATTGACCCTCACCTTTCTCTCGATTGGAAGGAGCTCCTCGTCACCAACAACAAAGTGTGTATCGTGTCCGTCATCGGTAGCATTCTCTCGACTCTCACCACTTCCTCACCATGTCGGATGACATGTTCATCATGATCAACCTGCTCCATTCCACCCGATATGCAAACATTGAGTTCATTTCCGGGGTAAATTGATGAAATATTGCAGGAGTACCGTGCCAATAACACAAATACACCGAGAGCGAGGGGGCGCGACGGAAGGCTCACCGCAAGCGCGGAGCAAGCAACAAAGCGGCACGGGCGGAACCCACGAGGCGGAGTGCGAGAGGTTATCCGTGACCACGCGGCCGACCACGATGAGCACGACAGGTGATGGTCGGCCGCCGGCGGATCTCGTTGTGGAAGAAGGCCTCCACCGTGGAGAGGGAGAGGAAGGGCCGCCGGGGACTCCGCCGCCTCCAAGCTTCGCGCCGCCGCGCCGTCGTTGGGGACCCCGCCGCCCCCGGTCCACACGCCGGCGTAGGGGTCCCCCCGCCCTCTCGCTCCGCATCGAGGGACCGGCGGCGTGGGGAATAAGAGGAGGCGCCGCCGCAGCAATCCCCGGCTCTCCAGCGGCCACGCAACATCCCCGGCGGAGGGGGGGCGGCGGCCTCGCGGCGGAGTGGTGGCCGACACCGGTAGCCCGTCCGGCGGAGAGGGAGGGGCGGCGCACGGCGGCTAGCGGGGGGGTAGCGCACGGGCGGTAGAGGTGCGGGGAAGCGGAGAAGAGCGAGGCAACGCATGGCGGAGATCTCGCAGCTCGCATGCGGACCGGAACTTGGCGGTGGCGGGTCGAGCTCGACGCGCTTCTACGGCACCGGGGCGCCTCCGCCTCCTTGTCCGTGGCGGCCGGGGCGAGGGCACATCCACTGCCTCCGCTGCCATTGGCGAGCGCCCCGACCGCCTCCGGAGCTGGTGGATTCCGTGACTCCGGTGGAAGGGATGGGGGCTCCGATCTGCGCGACGCGGCGTGGATGGATGGGAAGGGGGCGCGGCGATGGAAGGAGGCCGCGGGTGGAAGGAAATGCGCGCAGGAGGCCAGCGTGATTCGCGGGCGGGATTGGCCGCGAGTACGCGGGCGGGTAAGGGGAGCTCGTGGTGCCAAAAGAAACAACGAAACAGCGGAAACATTTTGCATCACCGCGTTTTTTCATCCTCGCGGGTTTCGTCCGGCTGTTTTGGTTGGGCCTCGTCCGACACGTGGGTCTTCCGTGAGAGGTGGGTATATTTCACTTTGGGTGAGAATTATTTTCAATTCTTTCTGCCTTTATAGTATAGATTAACATACTATTCGGTAGATCAATGTAGAAATAATGTTTGCCAAACCTTCTTTGTCGACAAACAACCTTTCCGTATCATCATGATCCTCTATAGTTATGCCCGAAAAGATGTAGTGCTTGCTGATTATGATAATTTTATTTTACTTTGTACAGTAGTGCGGATAAGCGAGTTTATTTATACCGGGATCCACCGATCTAACACAATCATCATTTCCAAGCTCCTCCATATTACCACCAGCTAAATCTATACCAAACGTAGCGAGAGAACAAGTTTAGAAAGGTCAACAAATAATAATAACCTATGTACAAACACGACCTCTCATTAAGATGCAATAATAAATACAAAAATTTAATTGCACAAACCTCTCCTTGTACGCTTGGTGTATTTCCTTTTTGGCTT
Organism: Cenchrus americanus; assembly: GCA_947561735.1. NCBI lineage: Eukaryota > Viridiplantae > Streptophyta > Magnoliopsida > Poales > Poaceae > Cenchrus > Cenchrus americanus. The sequence goes on along the minus strand of OX387241.1, from coordinate 260,834,100 downwards.
CGACGGTGGTGAACTCTATACATGATCCTTTTGTCCTCCCTTCCGGTCTCACCACTTGGGAAAAATAGTGGGTATGCTAAAGGATCATAACAACCGTAGTATGCCCTAATATAGTGTGCTTCATTTTTCTTTTCCATAGATAAAAATACTACGGTCGAACCTATGTTGTGGATCGTTCCATCAACCCAAATAGCAGCGACTTGATCCATGGCCGGTGCATTATACCTCATCCGATCAACCGAAATGCTTTGGTGTTCGGTGCTATGGTGTACTCTTCAATGTTTGCAACCGTCCCTAAACTTGTGAAGACCTGAACATATGGGTTATCCCGTCGTAGAACAGACCTTATTGACCGAATCAAATTTATATCGAGATTAGGTGACCTCTTAACACGATGCTCAATACTATCATCAGTATCATAAAAGTAAAGTTGCATATGGCGTGGCCCTTGACTGCTTGGTGTGAGTGGATCCAACTTGTGATACATTTGGCCATGTGCCTTGAAACAATACACACCACTTCCCTTTGCGGATGTTAAACGTCGATCGATAGAAACCCCAAAGCCGGTGAAAGAGAAGTGTGAGTTGAAATAACGAATGTGCTTTCGAAATACCTTGCATCCTTATCGGAAAGGCTTGTAAACAATCGACGTATTTCAGAAGGCAATTCGGCATATATAGATCCACCTTCCCTTTCATGCAGCAAAATGCAGGTCCTTCACCAGGGAATTTCTTTGCACTGCAGAATTCACAGTTCTTCACCTTCCTTAACGCATGATGCTTCTTAGGAAGGTCATTGTAAACTCCATCATATGGATCGGGACCGTTGGACACAAATCGGGATCCCGATAATATTGGAAATTTACTTCAAATCGGATCCCGATAATATTGGAAATTTACTTCGCCAAAGAAAAACAAAGCATTACACGGGGGGTGCGAGATGCATATGATTATTTGCACCGCACAATAAACTAAAACAAATAACCCGGTTGGTAATACACACGCGCCTCATCATCTTCTAACATATCATCACATTCTTGTGTAGGATCCATCGCATCTAAATCATTTTCTGTGCATGGGTACAACACCAGATAAAAAATCAACATACCATGAGATCAAAATAGATAAAAAAACCCACAAGCATATACTAATACAAATATTACCTGCAACACATTGTAGTGGATCATCTGGTTCCCATATACCAGGGTTGCTTGGTTCAGGTCGTCTACTATTGACAGAACCCCTTGTGACCGACCGTAACACAACTCGTTATACCGCATCGCAATGTTCTTGAAGGAGGAGTTTGGTCTAGTTGCCCTACAACATATGAAAACCGTAGTGGTAGTAAAGTATGCATCGATCAATTCGATATTTCCTTTGAGCAAATAGTCATACAAACATACCTGTCCCCAAAGTTGCTTTACTGACACGAGCATCAAGAGTCCGTGATATTTTGAGTTTTCTCCCCGACTCTGATAGTGAGGCATATCGCTTCCTATCATTTAACCTCTTTATTTCCTCTGGAGACATGTCTACATTAACATAAAATGAAATATGAGGAATCATTCATGTTGTCCAAAATTGCAATTTTAAAATGAGTTACCTGAACCAGACTTTGTCGAGGCGTCTGTAATAACAGATTGACAGGTACTCATTCCATTTCCTCTGCCGTCATAATCCAAACGATTTTATCTTAAAAAAAGCATACAAATAAACTTGGGGGAACACTACAAAAAATTAGTTTGCATACCTGGTGTCATAATTTCAAAAGTTATATCATCTGTTTTGTTTCTTCTCTTCACGTTATGTTGTGACACATTTCCAACCAAGTTATCGCTCGTATGCTCCAAATAAGCATAAAATGGAATGAGCCCATGTGGTCCATTTGGAATGATCGGAAAATGCATAAAAATAAAGTAAATTGCAGGGCGGTACACACCAAGCTCCGTGTGGAAGGAATTGTTTGGAACTTGATGTTTTTGACAACGGGATGTAAAGTTATTGTTTCTACTAAGCCAGCCTTCTCCGAGGTCATCTCCATACTCCGAATCCATCGTCACAATCCAGTTTTTGTCACCGAGAGCCTGCTCAACATTTGAAGGTTCCTCCGGAATAGTGCTGGCACTCATACCCCATAGCACAGTCCCATCAGTGTAGGTCTTGGGCTTTGAAACCCCACGCTGAAGTCGTGTGACCGGACCTTGACGCGAGGTTGAAGAAGGAGCCACATCTGGAGCAATGGACCTAGGTGGAGCAGGGGATCCGATCGGCACACCTGATCGTGATGGTGTCGGCGGCGCGGCCGAGGTAGATCCGGCCCCGGGATCAAGTTGTGCAGCCACACCACGCGGAGAAGAGGCGCCACCAGGCGAGTCGGGAGTAAAAGATCCCAGGCCTCCAGCCGCATTGCCTGACGCTGGCTGGGACGCGGAGGGAATCGCCCCGATCCCGAGGCTGATTGCGGCGCAGGAGCATCATCCTCGAGTTCGGTGTTGTTCCCCACCAGCGGGCACATGAAATAACGCCCGATGCCACCCTTTGCAAGCAAATTTTCACCTGAAATTGCATCCCCTAGGTCGGATGGTGAATGAAAAAGGTCAGGCTCTTAGCCGCGCACAAGCATTTGGACGCACGGGCTCATAGAAATAAAGCAAATTGTTCTTTGGGTAGGAAAATCAAATGAGGAATTAATCTAGCTTGCCGGGTAGGAAAATCAAATGAGGAATTAATCTAGCTATATTATACTATAATAAAAAGGTATCAAGGGTGTTAAGATTTATTTCACCTAGCACCGGTCCTTGTATATTTTTATTTGATGGTGCATCGACGGTCTCTTTTGTTTGTCTTTCCAACTTCTTACGATGGTAATCATCCCTTCTTTTAGCATTAAGCTCATATCGTTCTCGTGCTTTTTGTGCTTTCTCGCTTCTTTCGTTCGGCGACAACATCCGGAAGTGAATGAAATGAGGCAAAATCAATGCAAAATTATCGCCGTTCGGTGAAGGAAGTGAATGAACAAAGCAAACAAGATGGTGACATACCATTTCTTTGTCGCCTAGCATCGGATCTAGGCAAAGCCGAATTGTGAGTGTTAGTCACGTTGCTTAGTGGAGTTCGAGGATCCATGAATCGATCATAAAACAATTCCTTATCTAGGGAGTATAGATAATAACATAATTCGAGAAGAAGGTAACAAGTCTATACTATAATGTAATATACATATTAGACCTCAACGTACCTCGAAACCTAGGCTAGCCGAACGGACCGGGGAAGGTGCTGCACGGATGGCGTCGCGAATCACGGCAAGAAGACAACGTCTTTTGTGCGATGGAGATCGGCGGCGTCACGGCCGAGAAGACGGCAAAACACGGCAGTTTGGACTATGGTGGCGGCCGACGGGTTTCGGTAGCGACGCTACGAGGAGCGATGGGCAAATGTGGAGGGCTGCGGCAACGTGAGGAGCGACGGGCAAATAAATGTGGAGGGCTGCGGCCGCGTGAAACAATTTAAATAGGAAAGCTCAAACAAGGGAATAGGAAAGCTCCATAGCGGAAGGAAAGTGCACCCCGATTAGGCAAGCTCCATAGCGGAAGGAAAGCGCGATCCACGCGCGGGACATCGAGTTACATTTGAAGGAAAGTGCGGACAAGGAAAGTCTAGACACGGGAGGATGCAACAAATCGGGGCGCGGGTACACAAGGGTGGGTAAACAACCGCGCTTGGTAACAAAAAAATTTGGTTTTCGGCGGAAACATTTTAGAAAAGCGAAAAATTTGGCTATCCCCGCTTTCGTCTAGCTCTTTTGGGTGGGCCTCGCCCGACATGTGGGTCCTCTCGTGAGGGGTAGGTATGTTTTACGTTGGGTGAGAATTGTTCTCAAATGTTTCTCGCCTTTATAGTATAGATTAGTGAAGGTGAAATGGCAAGAGCAGCTCGAAAGACGTTGGTAGGCTTTTGATTTCTGATCCTGATTCCTGAGCACATCGCAATAAACAGGAAGAATAATGTGTTTCTTTTTGTTTGTGCGTGTTAGTGGGTGCCTAGTTGTGACGCCCCAGGTTTTTAATTAGCGTCATTAGCACTAATGGCTGAGTCAGCCGAGTCAAACCGGCCAACACTGGTCAAACCTAGGTCAACCTGGGTCATCACCTCGAAAACCTCGCCAATGAACCCTATTGAACCCCTTGACCAAGTCTACACACACCCGTGGTCAACCCTTGGTCAAAGACACGGTCAAACCGGGCTTAACCATTGACGTCGGCGAATATCGTCTGAAACTTTTGCCGCGTTCTCCAAATTTCACCTAAACACTTCGAAATCTACCTTTATGGAAGTTGTCCATATTGTTGAGGGACACAACTTTCATGTAGATTGGCATTTCAAATTTTGAGCGGAAAAGGGGGAAAAACTTGTTCAGCTGGCAGTACCTCCTGTTCACTGAGACATGGCGGCATTCAATGTTGGCAAGCCGATTCTGCAAAATCCGTGGAGAAAAACACCCTAGAGCCTTTGTAAAAGTTGTAGAGAGTAGTGAGATCTACAACTTTCCTATTCATCACTTAGTGCACTTTAGTAGCAAAAATTTGAGTTTTTATCGCTCGGACAGGGCCAGTCCAACATTCCTAGGCACACTGCGACGTCGCCCGTGCGCCGGCGCCGCGTCCGGGCCGCCGGCCCGTGCTCCTAGGGTGGCTGCACTGCCTGAGGCCCCGTTCCCCGAAGCCACGCACCGTCCCAAGGCCGCCTCAAAGTTTTCCCCCCTCCTCACGCCGCGTGGCTGGACGAGCGCCCAACGAACCACCAGTCGGTTCTGTGCCTCTCCCTGTCGTGCACTCCTGCCGAGGCCTGCGCATGCACCTAGAGACGTCGTCGTCGGTCTTTTGGTCGCAGGCAGGCACACTTGTCACCCATAAAAGGGTCGCTGCCCTTCTCATCCCGTGCCGAGCCACGCCCCGCTCCATGCTCCGCCCGTGTACGCCACCAGCAGCCGCCACGGCAAGGTCCGGCGCCGACCCGCCGCTTAGCCAGCTAAGGTGCTTCCCCCCTCTATCCCACCTTGTTGTAGCTCGTTGACGTACCCGTCTCCCCCACAGAGTCGCCACCTCGCCGGCACGGCGGTCGCGGCGGCCACTGCCGCTGGCCGCCGGCCTTCTCCCTGCCCAACCAAGCACAGGAATCAACCCCCAGGGACCCGAGGGTCGTTCCCCGCCCGCGCCGGCCGGCCCCGCCGCCGCCGGTTCGCCGAATTTGGCCGGACCGCCGCCGGCCGGCGCCCCAGGACTGCATTGCTCCCAACTCTTTGCAGGGTCTAAACCGCGAATCGAGGGCATATTGGTGAGGAATCAAAAGTTCCAGGGACCTGCCCGTAAGTTGATTCTTAAACAATGTTACAGATTTTGCTGAAACTTGTAAAATGTGTAGAAACTCGTAGAAAATTCATAAAAATGGAAAACCAATTTTGTTGGATTCTTGGTGAAGAATACTAAAACTTTTGTTATTCTCACATGGTCTGATTCTGGATATTTTTAACATGAAAAATAGGAATGTGAAAAACCTAGATCTGCCATAACTCAAAAAGTATAAATCCTCTGCATCCAAATTTTGGATATGTTATGTATAATGTCATGACTAGCTCCTGTGCCAAATGTTGCACAAAGTTATGAAGTAAATCATTTTGTATAAATTGTTTTCCTTTTATGCAGAATCTGCCTAGATGATTTTTATAGATAAAAATATTTATGTTTTTGTGCCCAACTTGTGCGTGCTGTCTTGTTATGTAAAAGCACACCTCTGGTGAATTAATCATGAGTTTTGGTTTATCAGAAATAATTATTCTTAATTTGTGCATGTTTCCTTTGTAAATTAATGAAGCAAGATCAATAGAGCTCTTAGGTATGCTTGCTGGTTCTTTAGGCTTGTTTAGGACCAGAGAACCTGTTTGAGAAAGATTGGATCATTTTGATGCTTATTTATTTTTGTATGCATTTAAATTGATTCACTAGCTAGTCTTTGTTATTTTCCAAAGTATTTTGTTTTCTAGCTTTCAAGCCTTGCATGTGGGTCCAGTGGTTCAGTATGGGTTTTGTTATGTTTAAGAAACACTTCTTTAAAATTTTAGTGATTTATTGCTTAATAAAAAGCTTTAAAGCCCTTTTAAAGATTAAAGCTTAAATAAATAAGGAAAATGCATTTTTAATTCTTTTCCCTTTTTGAAAAGTATTACCTAACTTAATTAAAGGCTAAGAAAACACCTTTGTTGATAAAGGAATTAAATTATAAAAAAATAAATTTGTACACACCTTACTAGTGAGAGGTAAAAGGATTAAACCCTCACATGAAATAACAAGTATAAAAGAAACATTAATTCAAGTGTGCAATAAAAGAATAAACCACATGTAATTAATAACCTTCCTAAAAGGAATTTAATATTTAAATATTTGTTAAGGTGAATATGACCAACAAGAGTTGGATAAGATAAACAAACTGTCACATCACCTGAACCTTGCATTGCATTCCGTGTAGATCTTCCTGACGGTGACTACTCACTCGTCCCGGAATCCGAGGAAGGAGGAGCAGAAGCTTCGCTGCAGTACATGGAAGTACTCGACGACACCGAGGGTGCTCAAGCTAATCTAGCTGACGAAGGCAAGCCCCGGTGCATCTAACCTAGTTTTCAAATTTTGTTATTCCATTATCTATGGATGCTTGTGCATTTAAGTTCAGGAGTTGTATGGAACCCTAGATGCATGATCCCTAGGTACCTCTGTCCTTGCTAGTATGATAGGTCGATAGCTGATACGCTATAGGACCGTTACAAGTCGGGTGATGCTGTCGCTCGCGAGAATAGGTTCCTAGATAGGAATCATAAGATCTCCTTAAATGGATTTTCTCATGTGGTAAGAGCATGGGATTTGGGCTCCGGTCCAATGGCTATTGTGGGTTAAGTTTTTGAACGTACTAAGCAAACTTGTCGGGAATGGGACCGGTAAGCCTAGTACCTTAATGAGACGGCTAGGGATTTAACTGTCACTACTCTTGGGGTTTGTCTCACGGCTAGCTACCGGTGGTGTATGGTGAGTCCGGGTGCTTCGCGGGGTATTCCGAATAGCCTGCACCAAAGACTGTGGCCTTTTATCCCGACCCAAGGATTTTTGGAACCGTTTGGTAGTTGTCCTCGCGAGGGGTATCCCACCGTGTGTTTAGGTCTACCATGGAAGGTTTGAATCAATCGATTATCGGCCTCTCACCGCTATCTGAGACTACTTACTCCACTAGTCATGAGATCCCTAATGATGGAAGTTGATGAATACTATGTTTGGTTAATTGTATTGTACAACCTTGTCTGTACTAGATGGCTAATTTAGTAAAGACTAAACTTACTAGGACTTGTGCTAAAATCTTGAAAGTAAGGACATACTCTTTGTTACTTTTCAGCAAAAGAAACCCAGTGGCCAAAAGCCTTTCATGTCTAGAATTGGTGAAGTAGTTATCACCGACGGGTAAGTCTCGCTGAGTATTAGTATACTCAGCCTTGCTATAATATGTTGATCCAGGTAATGCTTTCGGTGATGTGTGGCCGGAGAGATCCCGCCCGGCTGGGAGCTGGGTGGAGGACGATGACTGAAGGCATCATGGATGGCCTCCCGTGGTGTTTCCGCTTCCCGTTAGTTTAATTCCGCTGTTTCAAAAAACTCTAAACCACATCTTTATGTCAAGAACTTCGGTTTGTAATAATTAAACCCCTCGGGGTAAATTTCGGATGTTATTTATATTGTATCTCTGGACTCGCCTTCGAGTGAGTTTTAATGCATATATTTCGATCCTTGTTACTATTCAAGTGATTTACCGGGCGTTAACCCGGCGACTAACGACAGGATGATACTTTATTATCGCTTAATGACCAAAGTGGTTTGGTTTAGGCGATAGTATGGTATTTTCCTGGGCGGGTTGTCACACTGGTAGAAGAAGCGGCAGTTTGAAGAGCAAGCTGGCTTGTTTAATTAGCTGTGAAACACATAGATGAAGCTGCATATGGCACTAACTATTTGACTTGATGGTGTGATGCGCCAGGCTTTTGATCTGCCCAATTGCAGGCTGACGTGGCGCAAGGAGAAAGCAGAGAAACCCAACTATGAGATGTAGCGGGTACCGAAAACAAAGTTTTGTATGATATAGATTTCCTTGAGCATAATCTTCCTTGCGACATCGGCCAACAATTATAAAATATTTCTCCTATCTTTTCATTGAATCTGAATCGGCCAAGGCAATAGCTGGACTTCCCGTACTCCCATGCTTCTTCTCTTTTTATATTAACCTTTTGTACATACGGTGGTCATATGCACTTTTGATATATGCATGCATGCATGCATGCTTCTCGAGAGAACTTGCTAATTAATAATCGGCTTGTGGCCAAGCTGTACTTGCCCATAGGTGTTCCTGCCGATTGCCTCTGCCAGCCGATTGTTCCTGCCTTGCCGATCGGGAAATATTTAATCCTTGGAACCTCAACTATTTAATTATATGTGTTGACCCGTATGCTTCAATGTGCTTTGCCTTTCTCCAATTACCCACGCATGCACATGATGCGTATGTATTTCCTTCATCCTTCTCCTCAGCCGATTTTACCAAAACCTCGTGGTACCTACATCGGCCGATTTCTTCTAGTAAAAGCTCTTGCCGATGTGCCCTGGCTTCTTTTTCAACTATACGGACCTGTTCTGCTTTCCTTATTCAATCCTTACTTTTCATTGGCAGACGCTCCATGTCTTATTGTAAGGAATCGGATGCTCGTAACCTAAGAGGGGAGAAGTGAATTAGGTAAACTAAAAACCTTAACATATGGCTTCACTACTTTTGCATAAAGATAAACTAGAACATACTATCTAGATGTGCATTAGGGTTGTTCTAGTGTGAAACTCCCATCCCAAAACAAGGTTTGCAACCTATAGCCAATCCTAGCAAGATACTACTCTAGAGAAGTAAAGGCAAACAAAGATTGCAATAGAGTAAATGCGGAAACGTAAAGGGGATAAGAGGAAGCAAAAGTCTTGACACGTGATTTATCTTGTGGTATCGGTAGGCACTAAGCCACCCCTAGTCCACGTTGTTAAAACACTCACACAAGAGTATTGCTTCCCGGTCACTAAGTCTCTCCCAAGAGCACCACTTGACTCGCCACAAAGGCTATCCACTTAGGCACTTGCCAAGCTCCCTTGGTCACCTTGGTGCCGCCTCCACTAAGGAGCTTCTCCACCAAGGAAGGGGGTCTTCACGTCCCCGCACAAAGTGTCCTCGCCACTCCACACCAAGCCGGAGGATCGATGACGATTGTCGGTGAGCCACTTAGGCCCCAAGGCTTCCGGCGAACCTTGTACACCTTGATTCACTCAAGAATCACCTCACAAGGTTGGCACAACCTTGCACTCACTCGGCTCTAAGATAAGCCTAGCACTAAGCACATACACTAAGTACATGCAAGTCTATGGATAAGCAATTAAGCACTTGGATGGATTGGATATGATCTTCTAGGTGTCTTGAACTCTTCTGCACTTCCACACAATCCAGCGGCCTCAAATGGGTGAGTGGAAGGGGTATAAATAGCCCAAGGCATCCAAACAACCGTTGGCTAACGGCCACTGAAAAAGGTAGCGTCGGATGAACCGATGTTATGCTTTTTCTAGGCGTCGGTTCATCCGGTGCCCACCACGTCACTTAGCCGTTGAAGATCTGCTGAACCAACTGCTCCGACGCTATATACCGACGGTACGTCAGATCATCCGGTGCTGAAGGACTCCTCGCCAAAACCTTATTGTACGCATATTCGAGACCGTCGGATGAACCGCTGCCCCGCCGTCGGTTCATCCGGTGCTGAAGCTCCAGTCTTGGCGCGTCTCTGTCTTGATTCCAACGAAGCGTCGGATAGACCGACGGTGTCCACACTCAGACCATCAGATCATCCAGTGCTACTGTTTTCGTTGTTCCTCCTCTGCAATTCATCTGACGCATCTAGAAACTGGACTGTCGGTTCATCTGATAGTGTGAACTTCGTTTGGCCTGTTGCGCAGTGTACCAACTACACTGACGCTATGCACCGATGGTACCGTCGGTCCTTTCTTTTTCTTTCCTTTCTTGTTTTTGACCCTTAAAAGATAGACTATCTTCTCAATTTGGCATTTGGTATTTTTGCATCCTTGGGACCTAGAAATGTCTACAAAGACATAATAAATAATATTGTTAGTCTCATTGATCATGTTGTCATGAATCACCAAAATCTTACTCGAACTAATGGCATATGAAGCCATGTTTGCTACACTTATACAGGCCCTTCCACCTCCTTTCGACGCCTGCCTTGACATGTGCCGAAAAACGGTGTCAACACAAGCCCTTCAGTTTCGGAGTATCAAGGATTCATGCTTCAAAATTATGTAATCCGAACTTCTATCTTCTCCTTGAACTGGTCTTGTAGTTCCATATACCGACAATCATGATGCACAGTGACATCATTGTCAGCGTCATCACCATGCTATGCTTAACTGTGTTCGTGTTGTCGTTGGAGGTGAAGTAGAAAAATCAGGTCAGCCATCAGTAGCAAAATCGATATGAAGTTTCTTGACAATCAGTGGCAACTAATGCAACATCCTTTATCAGCCCAACTTTGGTTTTGGTGGCTGAGTCACTGCATTTGTCTGTGTATAGACTCAATTTTGATAGCCGATGGATTCTACAATTTGATCGGCTATGACAAACTGATTGGCTTTTAAACCCATCGGTCGTCTTTATCGAGTTCCGTCGTGCCATCGGCAACAGTCATGTCCTTGTTTTATCAATGTGACCTGATAGCCTTGGCCATGTAGCAGCGTTATTGTCTTTTTTTAGTGAAATGGGAGGGGAATCCCCTACTGATTATATATTAAATAAAAGAGGTAGTTGAACACAGTACAGAACTAAAAATCAAGAAACAAAAAAAGAAAGGTAAAAAATCAAAAAGATTACACATAAGCTTCTAGCCATGTAGTCATAAGATGTTTGAGACTAGGTTTTGCTCTTAGGATAACTAGAGCAAACTCCTTCCGAAAGCAAGCCTTGGCTGACTGCAGAGATGGTTGCAGCCCGTTAAAGATGAAGTCGTTGCGGGCCACCCAAATAGACCAACTCATGATTATGATGATATCCATGAAGAAAGACAAGTTAAGTTGCTGACGAAATGAATTGAGGACATCAAAAGGGTCACCAACAGTAGGGAGCAAGTTTAAAGATGTCCAACAGTTTCCGCAAAATTGCAGTGTAGAAAAAGATGCTCCAATGTTTCCTCAACATGCAGATTGCAGAGAACACACTCATATGACGGTATAACTTGATTTCGGCGCCGAAGAATATTTCTTGTGCTCAACCGATCCTTAAGTAGCAGCAGAAGAATACTTTATGTCGCTTTTGCACCGATGTTTTCCACAACCATTTGAAAGCTTGAGGCACCTGTCTAGGACCAATAAGATGAAGATATGCACGTTTGGGGGAGAATGAAGGCCCCCATCTGTAACTCCAAATGTCATCTGAATCCGAGATTTCGAGGTCATCAAGAGATTGTGCAAGAACCAACGCCTGGTCGAAGGCCTCCTCGGAAAGTGGCAACTGAAAGAGGTTGTTGATGTCCATTGACCTTGCTTTAGCAATGGAAAGGAATTCCAATCTTGTAAAGGAGAATAAGTGTGGAAAGGCTTGACTAGGGACTGGATCACACCAAGGATCATGCCAAAGGGAACAAGTACTTCCTGATTGTATTAACACTGAAGCACAACTTTTAAACTTTCCCGAAGCCTTAAAACATCTCTCCACCGAAGGAACCTTTCAAAGTATGGTTTGGTAGTCCGCCATTTCGATAATGCTTTTCCCAAATCAAATGTACCCAAGGAATATCATCCTTGTTGAAGAATTTATGAAGATTTTTGAGCAAAGCACGTCCTCATTGTGGATTTCAAGCCGAAGAACACCAAGACCACCTTCGGATTTAGGAAGGCAAACCTAATCCCATCCAGCCTTAGGAGGCATTTTGGCATTAATGTCATTACCTCTCCATAACCAATGCTTCTATATTTGTCAATCTGATGTATGACTGTTTTGTGCATTTTGAAAGTGCAAAGATTAAAGGTTGGCAGTGCAGATAGCACAGCATTTGTCATCTGGAGCCTGCCTGCTTGGGAAATAAATCTAGAGGTACTGATCAACCTCCTTTCGCACTTGGAAATGAGAGGCAGAAAATCAGCAACTTGTGGCTTTGTGGTACCCAAAGGAAGCCCTAAATAAGTGAAAGGCATTGATCCAATTGAACAACCCAGAGTGTTTGCAAGAATGGACATCTTCCTTTCCTCTATATTGATTGGGATCATCATTGATTTGCTATAATTAACTTTGAGGCCAGTGGATGTTGCAAAAGTTTGCAACAGACTCTTCAAAAAAAACAAGCTGCCTAGCACAACCTTCCATGAATATCAAAGTATCATCAGCATACTGAAGAATTGGGAAGTCTGTAGAGGAAACCAGTGGAATTGGCAAGCTCAAAAGATTCAGATCTTTGGCCCTGTTAAGAAGTGTTTGCAAGAGATCTGCTGCCAGTACAAACAAAAGAGGAGAGAGTGGGTCACCTTGTCTAACTCCTCTCCTACAGTGAAAAGTTTTTCCTGGCACACCATTTAACAGGATGGTTGATGTACCAGAGTTGAAAATTAAAGACATCCATTGTAACCAGGTGGCATTAAAACCTTTATGTTCCATAATCTGTAACATTGCTTGGTGTTCAATCCTATCAAAGGCCTTCTCAAAGTCAAGCTTGAGAATAATCAATTCTTTCTGTGACTTATGACAAAGGTGTAAATATTCAAAAGACCAAGCAAGGCAATCTTGGATGGTTCTAGATTTAATAAAACCATATTGATTTCTGCGAATAATTCCATTAATGACTCTCTGCAGCCTATTAGCCAAAAGCTTGGTGAGAATTTTGATGGATGTGTTCAAGAGTGAAATGGGCCTGAAATCTGAAACCGAAGATGGATTATCTGTTTTTGGCAGAAGAGTTACATGAGAACCATTTAAGCTCTGAAGACAGACTTGCCCTGCATGAAAATCAGCACAAAGTTTGTAGAAATCCTGCTTAATAATTGGCCAACACTTGTTTACAAAATCAGTGTTAAAACCATCTGGGCCTGGGGATTTATCTGAGGGCAAATTGGTTACAACAGCATCAATCTCCTCCTGAGTAAAAGGTTCAGAAAGAGTATCCAAGGCATCTGATTGCTGAAGCAGCTGACCAAGGTCAAAAAGCATTTCAGGAGATTCAGAAGTTCCCAATCTGTCTCTATAAGCTTCCCAGAGGATGTCAGCCTTAGCATGATGTGCAGTGCGAGAGACTCCATTAGCATCTTGCAAATAGGTGATCAGATTTTTTCTATGTCTGATTGTTGCTATAGCATTGAAAAATTTTGATCCTTCATCTCCGAACTTGACCCATTTCAGAGTACCCCTTTGCTTCCAGTAGATCTGTTGCTGATTCAACAGTGAGGAATATTTATCCTGAAGCACAGTACTAAAATTCCATTCATGGACTGTGAGATCTCTGTATTCCTCTAAAATACCCAGAAGAATGAGCACACTTTTGACATTGGCAATGTTAGCTTTGAGGTTGGAAATCTGAGATTGTCGGGCTTTTAGAACTCTTCTTAGATTCTTGAATTTAGCTGAAAGAATTTTAACTGAATCTGTCTGAAAAGTGGGTACTGTCAAACCATGAGCAACTACTGCTAGAAAGTGTTCATGTTCCATCCAATGATTTTCAAATCTAAAAATAGATGTCTTGGGTATTGAGGTATTGATGCTAACCACACAAGGCACATGATCAGATGGTTCCATGGAGAGTGTGTTAACCGAGCTGTCTGGAAAGCTAGTTGTCCATGAAGCTGAAGTGAAGAACCAATCAAGCCTTTCTAATAAAGGAGAGCTTTGCTTCTTAGACCAAGTATACTTTCTTCCGCGCAGAGGCAATTCAACCCAGCCCTGAGCACTTATGACTTCATTGAACAACAGCATTTCTTGAAGATTTCCTCCCGGTTTATTTCTGTTGTGGGGGCCTCTTATCAAGTTAAAATCCCCAACAATAAGCCAATCTACCTCTTGAGCTATTTGGATATCCTTCAACCAATTAAGAAAATTAATCTTCCCTTCAGATGTGCAGGGCCCATAAATATTGGTCAGAAGCCAGGTAGACTGATCATGTTTAGGAAGAAATTCAATAGAAATTGCATATTCATTGCTAAAGGCCAGTGAACCTGAGAAAAGAGATGACTTCCAGATAGTAATGATTCCACCAGAGGCTCCTACTGAAGGCAAGAATTCAAAAGTATCAAAGCTAGCAGGGCAGAATTTTTTGAGAAATTGGACATCAAAAGACTGTCTTTTAGTTTCCTGAATACAAATAACATCACAGCCACTTTCTGTAATTTTGTCTCTAATTGCTTCCCATTTTTCTTTTGCATTCAGACCTCTAACATTCCAGCACAGCACTTTCCATTTTCTAGTTTGATGTGTTGTATTCATGAGAAACCAAAAGATAGAAAAGATTCCACATGGGCTGACTAGCAACCATGGTAACAAACAAACCAGAACATCTACCACAGAAGAAGGATAGCTTAAGAGTATGAATATTACAGACCCACAAAATAAAGATCCTTTCACAAAGACAAAATAGAGAACTAATCTACTCAGTTCTTCTTGGGCTTTTTCTTGCTAGCTGCCTGGCTGTCATCATTGGTAGAGTCAGGATTGATTTTGCTTTTGCTTTTGGCTTGCTTCTTCCCACCAGGGGCAGCAGCCTTCTTGATCCTTGCCTTTGACAGCTTCTCCACTGCCAATTTGTCAGGATTAATGTTACAGAAAGTGGCACCTAAATTTTTAATAACTGATGGTGACAGAGTTGGAGGATTCAAAGAACATCCTAGACAGTTCTTATTAGAACAAGGCGAATTTTTGTAACCTTTATGCAAAGCCTTCTGTCTCAAACTCCTTCTGGTTTTGGCATCTTTAAGTACTGAAGAATCCTCATTTTGTGCAGCCAAATCAAGCAAAGCTGTCGACCAAGGACCAGTCACAGGAGCTACTTTGGATTTGAGTTTCTCTGGAGGTGTAGCAGGGGACAGCTGGTCAGAGTTCACCGGAGAAGTGGTTTCATGTGAAGACAAAGAGGCATCAGGTTCCTCTGCAGCTGGCAAATTATTGGAGCACAGGAAAGAGCCTACATCTGGAATTGTTTGAGGAAGGCAAAAGGGAACTGAGGACGAGGAGGTTCTAGCCAGATGCTCCATAGCCGAAGAGGTGACAAATTGCTTGGCCCACTGAAAGGACCTAGGGCTCAAAAGCATCATAGTAAAGAAATCAGCCCAAACTTTGGGAATCTGTACTGAAGGAGCCCCAGCCACAGGAGCTAGAAAATTGGCCCAGAGCTTGATGGCCTCAGGATTACTTTTAATAGTAGGAGAGCCCTGAAAGTTTGCAGAAATAAGCCTCTGCACAAAAACTGGATCTTGAGCTGGCTGAAAGAGTTCCACAAAACCAAGTTGATCAAAGTTATTTTCCATCTGATCCACATCTGCCGCATTAAAATCTGGAGCATCCATTAACTCATGCTCATGTATCTCATCAGGTATCAATTGCAAAGGAGCACCATTTTCCATAGGGATGAAGACATTGACCTCTTGTGCCGCTTCCGTCGCCATTTGTCTGTTCCGGTGCCATTTCTGTCGCTCAAGACCCCCCCTCCGAATCACTGCTGGCTACAATGATATCCTCATCCATAGGTTCTGCAGGTTGCTGCGGTGGCTGTAGGGGTCCTGGGAAATTTTCAACCACACCCAAATCATCATCCACCTGTTCCAGAGGTTGATTTAAATCAAAATTCAAGAGTTGGGCTGCCGGAATAGCTTGCACAATAACTGCATCTTGTTGGGCCTGTTCATCTTGGCCTTGGGGCCAAAGTCCCCAACCTTCACCTTGTATGTCATGAGCTGGCCCAGCCGCCGCCGCTCCGGCTACCCGCTGCCGTTGCCTTCCTGTGGCCGCAACTGAAAAGCAATGCCATGTCCTGGCTGCCCAAAACCGAAGATGTCAAAGAAATGAGGTTGAAGGTCATCAGGACCTGGAGGGATATCCCCATCAGGACCTAAACCACCTAGCATGTGAGCTTGAATAATCTCAACCTGAATAGTCCAGGAGTCACCATTAAAACTAGGTCCTTCAGTGCTAACAATAAACCATGGGATTTCCTCTAGGTTAACAACTCTGGCCTTGACAAGAACTCTGGTTATGAGGTTAGGATCTTCTTCCCAGGCTATTATGTGACCATGATCTCCCAGAATTGTATTCATGTGCACATCAGACCAAAAATCAATGTTTGTCCCCAAGAGCATAAGCCATACTTCATGATTCAAAGTGACAGCCCTATGATTAGCACCCCTATCATGCTCAATGAACGAAATAAAAACATCCCCAAACTGATGAGGACTGTTATGAATGAGCTGATCTCTGTCATGAAAGTAAACAAACTTGACATAGGCCTGACCAAAAGGACATGGTTGGATATATGTGTAACCCACACGAGCATGATTACGGAGAAAGTCATACAGCACACCACGAATGTTGTTGAAAGCTACCTGATGCTGAGGAAGCGGGTTGATGGTGTGTTGACGGTTAATAGTTGTATCAAATTTCGTTTATGACTTGCAAGCGGACAAGTCTCCCGTCGTAGTCAAGGGACCCTTCTTCCTCGAGTGGTGAACCCAAGGTATCGAATCCGTGGAACAAATGTGTGACGCAAAACTTAATCTAGTAAAGCCAAGTAACTTCAATCTTCGGTAAAAGAAACCCTAATGCATCTAGGTAAAAGACACGAAACTAATCTAATCTACTAAAGACCGGAGAAAACAAAGTAAGATTGGGTAGATAAACCGATCTAGAGGGATCGGGGTAAGCCTTTTGTTGAAGTTCCAAGCAAGAGAAGAAGTAGCAAATTGAATCTTATTAGAAGCCTCTTTAAACCGTGGTTTCCCGTCCAAATCCGAAAACATCCGCCTTTCGGAACCCCCGTTCTGTCACAACGTATCCCTACTCATGCGGGGAGCTTAGGGCGAGTCAAAAGACAAGTCGAGATTCTTTCGGAAGATCCGGCGTGTACCTCTAGCCACCGCGGCTACAAGAACACCCTATGTAATATATCTCGAGAATAGAATTGGAATAAGCAAAGCCGATCGAAAAACGAAATCTTCGAGGAAACACTTGATCGCTAGGAAAAGATTCAACTTGATAATTCAACTATAACAATGATACATACACAAGATCACCACCGGGATCCTTCCTTGATCTTGCTTCTAGCTCCGAGAACTCCGACGTGGTCTTCCGTGCAAGGTTCCCACGTCGGCTAGGGAAACCCTAGTCAACTAGCTCGACCCTCTCCTCTCCGAGATGGTGTCCCTCTCTTCTCTGCTCCTCGGCGGCCGATGACGAATTGTATGATGCGTGGCTCTCGGTCAGGGGGCTATAAATAGCCTGATTGGCGGCTAGGGCAAAGGGGAGCCTCCCTGGGCCCCGGACGGGGCGGGGCCGGCAGGGCCGGGCCGGCCCTCCCGGGCCCATCCCGGCCCAGCCCCGAGGCCTCCTTTGCTCTACGTCGGTTCCCTTGCTTCCCGGATGTTTCCCCCTTCTACATGTAGGTTCATGTCGTCGCCTTCTCTCCGAATTGGACACAACTCCTTGTCTTGCAAGATTCAGCACTTTTCTGGTCAGGTCCTCGGAGTTTGTCGTCTTCTCGGATCATGTCCCTGGCTTCTTGGAGTTAAGTTTGCTTCATTGCATGACTTGTACGGGGCTTCAAGGTCTTGTCATGAGGTGCTTGATGAACTTATCCCGAAAGTCTTGCATTCAACGCTAAAACCCTGCATAAACATTAAACTCCAAAACCGACATGCACACGTGAACTTGTTATACCACGGGGGTTAGTACCAATGGATAAGGTATAAAACTCGTGCCAACACCGAAGGTAACCTCATGGCTAGGTTGACAGATTTTCACCGTCAACATCTCCCCCATGCTTAAACCTTGCTCGTCCTCGAGTAAGCCTTCGATGGATATCATCATTGCCAAACAATGTTTAAACCTTGCACTTGATCATACACGAGAAAACATAATGCTCTCAAAATTTTAATTCATTAAAGTTCCATAATGTACTAGCCTTCATCTCTACGGAGGGTAGATTCTTATTAAGCTTATCCCACAAGTATTAACATGCTCACAAAGTTTAAATAGATCTCAGAATTTTTGAAATAAAGAACAAGATAAAGAAAAGCCAAACCAAGTTCACAAATTTAAATCATCTTGCATATTGCTCATGAACTCTCATATCGCTCGTCTCTCAAGCCTATATATTCTACTCCTTTCCCTCTCATAACATATATGCGTGGTAGGCTTTATATGGAGCTTTTGGGAAAGTTTAGTCCTAACAAGATTTTATAAATGAGGTGTTGTCAAAACAAGACAAGCTTCTCATGGTCTTACCAAGACTCGTCAAAAAGGTCATTGGAAAATAATGTTAAATCAAGGAGGGGAAAGAGAAAAACACACACACTTTAGATGAGTGGACATGAGCAAATGGCAAAGAGTGATCCCGAGGCACAAAGGAAGTCCTCGTTATCGGATTGCACATGGTTGGAAAATGAGAATGGATCTTTTAAACTTGAAGCCTTGAATGCACTCTTAGAGAACCGGGGAGTTCACTTTACGCATACTCATATTTTTTTCTCTTTCTCATATTTCTCATTCTTTTCTTTCTTTCTTTCTTTCTTTCTTTCATTCATTTCATTTTTTTTCTTGTCATTCATTCATTTTTTTCTTGTGAGACTTTCACCTTGGAAGTCACGTACATCGCCTTTGAATTTTCTTTCATACACATTTTTTTAAAAAAAAATTGCTCCCCTATGAACTCTAAAACTGCACCGTACCTACCTCCTCCCCCATGCTTAGATGTTGCTCATCCTCGAGCAAAGGGGCGGTAAATAAGGTAGGTACCGGAAATATTTTTCCTTTGGAGAGATACTTGAAATCTTCAATGTTGGCACCGTCTTGCGATCTTCCTTGAATTGATGATCCATTCTCAACGATAGGTTGTGGTCAAGGAGGTAATCACAAAAGATGATATTTGGTTTAAAGGTGGATATCCGGCGAGGTTTGTGAGATCTCCAATGTGGGGATGCACAATGCACGGATAAAAGGCTAGCAAAAAGATAGATACGCAAAAACGGAATGACCAACTTCTTAGTCTCGGGCCAGAGAAATCATGGCCTGCAATAACTCACTCAAAAATAAATCTTGTACACTAAGGTTTATGCACTCAAATATATATTAGGCTTTGGATAGGTTGAGCAACACACAAGTGATATTTGTGACAAGGTTAGCAATATTTTTGAGCATAAAAGACATCTTTAATCTATTCATAACTTGAGAGCACATAAAAAACACTATGGGTCTTTATTTTAATCATAACCTCCTCTAAAGATTAAGCTAGCATTTAAATAAATTCAGATTCGTATTTTAAGAGAGCACTAGCTTTAACATGCATAAATCAATTACAAAGATAAACAAAGCTGCAATTATAATCATGGCACAAATTTTTGTAACTTTTCCAATGATATAATCAAGGTGGTGTCTTTATTAATGATGAAAACAAGTTGAAATACAAACTTAAAATAAACAAACACACTTGGTGAAATTTAAATAAAAACAGAAAATATTACGCAAACACACATAAACAAAAGCTGAAAATTACAGAGAAAAAGAAAAGAAAAGAAAACTAAAGTTCCTAAATCTTCTAGTCCTCCGCCGGTGGTTGGTGTTGATGATCTTGATAGTAATACCCTTGCTCGTAGTACGGTTGGACATTCCCTCCGACGAATTGATTCGGCTCCACTAGGTGAAGGCGTCCAAGCTCATAGGCAATATTTGCATTGCCATCACCAAGTTGAGCTGCGTTGGCTTGGATGGCTGCGACGTTTTGGGTGTTTCTTGCAACATACCCTCCAATTATGGCCATGCTTTGTTGTGGTTGGGGATATTGTGCGTAGGGCTCCGCGAAGTTAGCGTTGGGCACCACATAATTTGGTGGGGGTACCGGTGCACCACCCCCCCATGCTTGCTCTTGTGGCCCTCCGTAATAACTTGGCGGAGGAGGGATCCCGCCGAATGGTTGCACATTGGGTTGTGCTCCACTCGCTTGTGCGGAGGATGTTCCCTCCTCTACGATTCTTCCTCTTTTGTTCTTCCTTGCAGGGACAAGGAGTCCCTCTTCCAACCAATCTTCCCTCCCTTCGGTGAAAAGCCTAAGCCTCTCATCGGGAAGGGGTAGGTTCACTATGGCCAAACGATAACCTCCTCTCTCATCTCCACTAATGTATTTTCCTTGCCGCAAATACTCAATTCGAGAGAGAGGTACCACGCAAAAGATGGTCGGGGTTCCTTGCGATCCCCGGCCGTAAGGAGAAGGCCAACATGGAGAGGTAGCACCCCGAACCAATATGTCCCGCCCCCGATGTTGCTTCACAACACCAACGGTTGATCATAAGGTAAGAGGGGTCTATTGGCTGCCTGGCAATTAAAGCCGAGTAGAGCCAATTCAACTCCGTGTCGGTCACCTTCGTCTCCTTCATCCTCCCCAATACCCTCTTGCACATCCAAGAGTGAAATATCCGGATAATGGGGTTGCGGATGCAATTGCGTTGTTGATGGGCTTCTCCGGAGATCATATTCCAAAATCCCGCTACCATGCCGGGTGGCACGTCAACTTTCTCCGGAGCTCCCTTATGGAATCCAAGTAGCTCCCTAACATGCTCGTAGGGAACCACTTGTTGGACTCCCTCCAAACGGAATGACAAGCTTTGCACCCCATCATCAAGGATAGGTGCAATGGTCATCAAAATTTCCAAGGCGAACCCCTTGTGGGTGTCCGCCGATACTCCGTTGGAGAATCGCACCCATCCAAGGTGCCCCAACATGTAGTATTTGTCGGTGCCAAAACCCAAGGTGTAGAGTGCTTGGTCGTCGAACTCGACGTTGGGCACAAGCCTCTTCCCAAGACAAGAGAGCCTTTCCTCTTCCTCCGATGACAAGATGATGAAGCCGTACGAAGAATATATCGGAGTGTAAGGAGGTGGTGCAGTCGAACGGGTCGATCATCGTGGTGGCGCGGGCTACTCCTCCCTGTGCCCTTGAGGTTCGGTAAACCTCATGGACATGCTCCTTGCAGCCCTCTTACCACCAAGGAGGAGAGCATCGTTCCTCCTCGGTGGTGCCATATCCGTCTCCATGCTCGGGGAGACTCGGAAACCGAGTGCCTCCTCAAAGATGTCGTTGATGACGGCTTGGACGACGACGAACTCTTCTTCTTGGAGAAGAGACTTGTGGTTTTCTTCCACATGGTTGTTGCACTCTTCTCTTCTATTAAAACTCCGGGTTGCAACTGGTAACTAGGCACTAAAAATCTTACTTCGGATGTGGACTTTGAGTGGGTTAAGGATGTGGATTTTTTTGAGCTATCAAGCTTGGGAAGGTTGGCTATGTCTACGGAGGTTTTGGGCACACAAACTTGAACACACAAACAAAGGAAGGAGAGGGAAGCTTGCTCGTAGAAAACGAGAGCCGGGGGGGGCTCCTTAAATAGGGTAGGCCGGCCGGCTCGGGCCGACCGGCTCCGGGGGCCTCCGTGCACCTCCCCGCCTCGTCTTTCTTCCGGCACGATCATTTCACCTCCGCAACTTTCCCCGCTCGCGAACGCTCTCGTCCACTCCTTTTCTTGCATTATTGGTCCTTCCACTTGATGCTTCATGCTTTGGTTCATGTCCATGCTCCCTAGCTCCACTTGCTTCACATGCCACCATGAAATTCCTGCAAAGTTGATGCTTGCTGCCCACCATGCTTGTCCTTTGCATGTGGATTTGGTGAAAGTTGATGAAAGGGAATCCAATGGTGCATGCATGATTAATTCAAACTAGATTGCCTCCATTTAGGTATGTTTAAGGTTAAGCACTCCTCTAATTCGAAATTCAAAATATTTTTCAGAGCCATGCAAGAGCTCAAGCATAAATTTAGAGAAGTTTTTAAACCATTAAAAACAAATGTAAGTCGAAAATATTTTCCGACTACGTTGATAACGATCTCACCGGTATAGTTTGCCTTCATCGGTTGAGAGCAAACTTTTCCCGGCATGATCATGGGGGCATAGGTTTAGGTTCTAATTTTGGCTAAATAAGAGAGATTTTGAATAAAACAAAATTAGATGAGGCTTAGAAAAATTCTGATCCTAGAGAAACCAAGGATATAGATTTTTAAACCAACCAAAAGTTTTGATTTCTAGGTTCACACGAGTTCTACCACATGCTGAATTTTATTAACACCTAGATATAA
Organism: Cenchrus americanus; assembly: GCA_947561735.1. NCBI lineage: Eukaryota > Viridiplantae > Streptophyta > Magnoliopsida > Poales > Poaceae > Cenchrus > Cenchrus americanus. Next base: position 260,811,616 of record OX387241.1, on the reverse strand, counting down.
GTCGTGGCTCTACTCATCTGGGTTTAGCATGAAAAATAAGTCAACCTCAGCACCATAATGAGGGTGAAAGGTTGAGTTAGGTTCTGAAATTATTTGGTTGAGGTTTTTCGAAAAGAAAAGAACAAACAAGCACATAGGAGGGTTCATGCAAAGGGTTTATGGTAAAGCAAAACATTCAATCAAGAATTATGTCTCTAATATTGTTCAACCACTTCTAAGTCTAATGTCTTTGCGTAATAAAACTCAAAACTAAATTATTAAAAATACTCGAAAAACCTGGAATCGGGTTGTCCTCCCGGTAGCTTATTCTTGACTCGACGACACGGGTTGCCTCCCGCCTAGCGCTTCGTTTATAGTCTATAGCTAGACTTCTTCACTTGATTACTCCGGATCAACGCTCTTTGCGGGCGTTGCAATCTTGGGTACCCATTTCCGCAACATCTTGGGCACGGGCTTGTCTTCCGGCTTAGTCGTTTTTTGGTCTTCACAGGCTGCTTCTCTTCCTTTGTCTTGACGGATCAACACCTTCTTTGATTTTCTTTACGTTCATTTTTTCGGCTCCTTCTTCTTTTTCAGCCCCTCCTTTTCCTTTGATTCTCCGTTTACTCCAATCATGTTGCATGCCTCGATTCTTGGACGAAACTTGAAGGAACTCCTTTCTCCGTTGATATCGAACATAATCTCCCCCTTGCCAACATCAATAGTAGCTCCCACGGTCTTGAGGAAAGGCCTCCCAAGGATGAGCGGCGGCTTCTCCCTCTCTCCCATCTCGAGCACAACGAAGTCGACGGGGATGAAGTGGTGTCCGACCTTCACGGATGCATCTTCAGCAATGCCCAAGGGATAGAGAATGGAGTTATCTCCCAACTCTAAACATATACCCGTAGGCTCCATTGGTAGGCATATCTTCTCGAACACATCCCTCGGCATGATGCTTACACTAGCTCCAAGGTCGCATAACGCCTTCTCGAAGTTGAAAGAACCAACCGAACATGGAATAGTAGGACACCCGGGGTCCTTTTGCTTCTCTAGCCCATTAGCAATAGCGGCACTACACTCCTCGGACATCTTGACATGATCTACCCCGAGTGTTGCTATCTCATATTTATTTGCAAGTATGTCTTTAAAGTAACGAGAATATGTAGGTACTTGTAGGGCATCTAGTAATGGCATGTTGATGCTAAGTCTACGCACAACTTCCACAAACTTCTCAAAGTGGTTGTCAAGTTTACCTTGGAAGTAGCGTGGCTTGAGTTGTGGTATCCTCGTGTTTTCCTCCGGCATCTCAAATTCGGGCTCTTCGGTGACGATCCCCGTAACCTTCTCTTTAGCAACTCCTTCCACCTTGGTGGATGGTTTAATCTTCCTTGCTCCCGCGGAACGTTCCGGATCTTCGGTCTCCTTCCCCGAACGTGTTTGAATGGCCTTCGCCGATTCGGGACTTTTGGGTTGCCCCGGAAGCTTCCCTTCATCATTAGTGAGGCGCCCCGCAAGTTGTCCAACTTGCGTCTCGAGCATCTTCATCATGTTGAGCACTTGATGATTGGAACTTCCGACCTCCGTCACTTTGCTATCGATGTTCTCCAACACCTTGTCTATGGTCTTGAACTTGGTGACGGTGTCCTTGTTAATCTTAGCTTGCTCATCCATGAATACCTTCAATTGTATATGAAGCGGAACCGCGTTAGGAATAGATGAGCTTGCATTAAATTGAGGCCTACCTTGCCCGTAGCGGAAGTTCGGCAATTCTCCCTTCCTCATATAGTCGAGCACTTTGGCTTCTTCCGACAATCTTTGCGGACATGGCCATACTCTCCACATTCTTCGCATGTGGACCTTGCTTCGGGCAGCCTTAAAGTCTTGAGCCTCTTTCTTTTCCATCTCCATCTTCTCCAACCTCCTCATGAGCGAGTCGATCTTGCCTTCAAGTATGTCCTCCTTTTCCACTTGCAAGACTCCTTTGACGTTCCCCGTGGGTTGAACCGGATGTAGGTGCCCAGATGACGCCCATGTGTCATTATCCGCGACCTTCTTGAATAGAGTGAAAGCTTCCGTCGGTGTTAGTTCGATGATGGATCCTCCCGCTGATGTATCGATGATCGTCCTTGATGCCATGGTGAGTCCTTGATAGAACTTTTGCACGAGGTCTTCCTTCGGGAACTTGTGATGTGGAACCGCCTGGGTGTACTCGTTGAAGCGCTCGAATGCCTCCGAGATAGTTTCTGTAGGATATTGAACAAAGGTGGCAATCTTATTATGCAAGCTTTGAGTTTTACCCGGTGAGTAGTATTCCTTCATGAAAGCCTTCATCAACGTGTTCCAATTTTGCACCGTCTCCGCCGGTTGAGAGTGGAACCATTGCAAAGCCTTCCCGAGTAGTGAAAACGGAAAAAGCCTTGCCCTCATTTGATCTTGAGTCACCCCATCCATGTTGAAAGTCTGACATAGTTGAATGAATGCTTGGAGGTGAAGGTTCGGATCCTCTTTACCGGTGAAGGGTGAATGTTGCACCATGCGGATTGTTGAGGTCTTGATCTCGAACGGTCTCCCGATCTCCTCAAGGTTCAAGATTGGTAGGTCGATGATGTCTGGGGTGCATAACTCCCCAATCTTGCGTTCTTGTGGTGGTTGGTCACCCATCGGTGGAAGTCGATACATCCGAGGACTTTGAGGTGGTGAATTCTTCGGAGATTCCTCGCAATCTCTTGTCTTCCAACTCCGAATCTACAAAATCCAGCTTTTTAGCTTGATGTTCTTCGCGTCTCCTTAGCCTGTAAAGTTTTTCTGGATCATCCACAAAATTATCGGGTTTGTTGGAGAGGTAGCCATCCATCTCCTGTTAGGGTTAGCAATAAACAAAGTATGCAAAAACTAGAAAGTAAAAACAAATCTATGAAAACTAGGGTTAGACAAACTAGATTAGATGTATTTTGAGGATGATCAAAGTTTAGTAGATGCAAAAAGAAAAACAAAAAGAAAACTGAAAATCACAAAAAGGCAATAAAAAATCAAATCTTGATCACTTGTTCCCCGCAACGGCGCCGTAAAAAGGGGCTTGTTGACGGTTAGTAGTTGTATCAAATTTCGTTTATGACTTGCAAGCGGACAAGTCTCCCATCGTAGTCAAGGGACCCTTCTTCCCTCGAGTGGTGAACCCAAGGTATCGAATCCGTGGAACAAATGTGTGACGCAAAACTTAATCTAGTAAAGCCAAGTAACTTCAATCTTCGGTAAAAGAAACCCTAATGCATCTAGGTAAAAGACACAAAACTAATCTAATCTACTAAAGACCGGAGAAAACAAAGTAAGGTTGGGTAGATAAACCGATCTAGAGGGATCAGGGTAAGCCTTTTGTTGAAGTTCCAAGCAAGAGAAGAAGTAGCAAATCGAATCTTATAAGAAGCTTCTTTAAATCGTGGTTTCCCGTCCAAATCTGAAAACATCCGCCTTTCGGAACCGGCGTTCGTCACAACGTATCCCTACTCATGCGGGGAGCTTAGGGCGAGTCAAAAGACAAGTCGACATTCTTTCGGAAGATCCGGCGTGTACCTCTAGCCACCGCGGCTACAAGAACACTCTATGTAATCTATCTCGAGAATAGAATTGGAATAAGCAAAGCTGATCCAAAAACGAAATCTTCGAGGAAACACTTGATCGTTAGGAAAAGATTCAACTTGATAATTCAACTATAACAATGATACATACACAAGATCACCACCGGGATCCTTCATTGATCTTGCTTCTAGCTCCGGAACTCCGACGTGGTCTTCCGTGCAAGGTTCCCACGTCGGCTAGGGAAACCCTAGTCAACTAGCTCGACCCTCTCCTCTCCGAGATGGTGTCCCTCTCTTCTCTGCTCCTCGGCGGCTGATGATGAATTGTATGATGCGTGGCTCTCGGTCAGGGGCTATAAATAAACTGATTGGCGGCTAGGGCAAAGGGGAGCCTCACTGGGCCCCGGGATGGCCGGGCCGACCGGCTCGGGCCGGCCGGCCCGGGCCCATCCATGCCCGGCCCCGAGGCCTCCTTTGCTCTACGTCGGTTCCCTTGCTTCCTAGATGTTTCCCCCTTCGCATGTAGGTCCATGTCGTCGGTTTCTCTCGAATTGGACACAATTCCTTGTCTTGCAAGATTCGGCACTTTTTCGGTCGAGTCCTCGAAGTTTGTCGTCTTCTCGGATCAAGTCCCTGGCTTCTTGGCGTTAAGTTTGCTTCATTGCATGACTTGTACGGGGCTTCAAGGTCTTGTCATGAGGTGCTTGATGAACTTATCCCGAAAGTCTTGCATTCAATGCTAAAACCCTGCATAAACATTAAACTACAAAACTGACATGCACACGTGAACTTGTTATACCACGGGGGGTTAGTACTAATGGATAAGGTATAAAACTTGTGCCAACACCGAAGGTAAACTCATGGCTAGGTTGACGGATTTTCACCGTCAACATGGTGACAATAGCAACATCAGGATTGCGCTTAGTAGGCCGACCAAGAATCACCCTGCTCATGGCCTTACGATTGGGAACAACCACACGTTGGAATCCCCGTGGGATGAAAGGCGCAGGATCAACAAACTGATACGCCATCTGAACCGGGGGATTCGAGCCTACTGTAGCGGCAGCAGGGTTTTCTTGTTGGGATTGTAGCTCTGCCTCCGGCGGCTCAGAATGCGGGTGGGGAGACGGCGGTGGTGAAGATTGCTGAGCGGGCGGCGGAATAGGCGGGCGAAGCTCAAGGATTACGCTGGATTCAGGAAGGACATCTTGCCCGGATTCGGTAGGCGATTGTGCCGAGGAAAGGAAGGAACTCTGTGGCAAGAACCAGGATATTGAAGTTGAAGAGCCAGGGGTGAGCACGGGTGGAACTGAAGTGCTGGGCCCACTAGTCATAGACTTGAACCAGGTAGCCGTAATTAAAGGATCCCAAGCAACCGGATGAACCTGAGTCGAGAAAACCCCATCTTTGGAAAGGCCTGGGAACCGAGGCGGGAAACGGCAAGAAAAGGCTACATGTCCCAACCGAAAGCAAGCAGTACACCTTGTGCTCGAGCGACAGTTGGGCCGATTGTGAAAATTAGACAAACAACGGGAGCAACTGGGCCGCGGAGTGGATTTTCCAGCTGTGGGCTTTGAAGGCATGTTTCCCAATGGCACAGCGTTGGCACCTGAAAGGAAAGGAGGCCCATCCGACCCAGCCAAATTTGAATTGACTGCCACACGGGGAAGGAAACTCTCGTCGTGATTAGGGCGTGTAGGCGAAGAACTCCCGCCGTGATTGGGGCGTGTAGGCGAAGAACACGGCAGTTGATTGGGCTGAAGATTGAGATCTGACACAGATCTAAAATTGAGCCTCGAAAAAACCGATTTGGACGTGCCAACACGCTGGATCGGAGAATGCCCACCCTAAGAAACGGCGGCAGCATAAGAATTCGTCGATTTCTTCTTCTTGGTAGGTATCCATTCAAAACGCGAACCAGAATCCTTGGTGGATGAGATGCGATTGCTAGTGTCACACCCCCGAAATTTCCAATTTCGGGATGTGAATAGAAAGAATAATTAAATAATGATTTTCTCATAATTTTAAAATTTTTCCTACATTTATTTTCTTTACAGGGAATATAGTATAGGAAAAATTCATTGTTTGATTTTCTAAATTAAATAAAAGTTATGTGTGTTGCATTCATGCTGATGCATCTTGGTGCTTCTTGAGTGTAAAATGTTTCAAAAATGCGATCAGGAGCTGTCCAAATCCTTCCGAGAATTTTCCAGATTTTTCTGGGATTTATTCTCATTTTCCTTGAGCTATTTCTATTTATTAGAAGGCTCTAAAATCTTTTTCATGAGCTCCAAATGCTTTATTTGGATTGTTCATGTCTTAATCTATCTCTAGGAATTTTCCTGGAATTTTTGTATTTTTCGTGCTTTAAACGAATTACTGGAGTTTCTCTGGAATTCTTTTGCACTGAAAATATATTTCAGAAAATAAGAAAAAGAAAACCTATCTACCTGGAATGGGCCGAGCCCGAAGGCCCGACCCGCTCCGGCCCGGCCGCGCCCGCACGGCCCGGCCGCCGGCCCGGCCGAAGCCCATCCGGCCACAAAGCCGAGGCCGACCGAGGCCCGGCCGGCGCGCCGCCGCCATCCCGGCGCGCCGTGGCCGCTCCCGCGCCCCCATAAAAAGGGGGAGGCCGCCCCCGCGCGCCGCCCCTAGCCGTCCCTAGCGCGCCCCCCCCCGCGCCGCCGCCCCGCCGCCGCCCCGGAGCGGACGCCCGAGCCGGCCGCCCAAGCTCCACCGTTGGTCGCCCCTTCTTCAAATCCAGCGGATGCCATCTGTCTCCACCACGGTGAGCCCTCCATTGAGGTTCCCTTCGATCTCCTCTACCCGTTTCTAGCATCGGCCGAGCTTCTCGTCGCCCAGAGCACCGGCGCCGCCGGCCACCAGGGCCGCCGCCGCCCCCCTGTGCGAGGTCTGGCTTGAGGTTGAACATAAGGTTGTTTTGCATCCAAGCCCCTGTCTTCCTTGGTAATTTTTAGATCTTTTCGTGTGTCTTGCAGATCTTGCATGTGACCCCCTAGAATCTTGAGATCCCTGCAACCAGATCCATCCCAAGCACTTTTTTTAGATCTACCCCTGAGTTTTACCAGTTTCACGAGCACTGTTCATCGTGTCTCGGGAATCTTTTCAGCTACTCCCTGAAATATACGGTTAATCGCGAACAGGTCCTTTCAATCTTGTTTTTCTCATATCTTTTTTGTTTTAGCTCCGATTTAATCCATTCAAGTTGCGTTAGGTCCATAATAATGTAAAGCACGCGTTTAGTGATGAGTTTTCACCATGTTTTGTTTTCTGAAAATAAAATTAATATTAATTTTGATTAATGTCTAGTTATACATGTCTTTTCCAAATAAAAGTAATATAGATCTATACATCGTTTTTCATAAGCAAATTTAATTTGATTAAAGTTTCTATCACATGTTTTTATATATAAAAAGTTAATTAGATCTTTATCTCGATTTTCGTAAACCAAATGTTAATTTGTTTAATAGTTAATTAATCTTTTCTAATTACAATTTGATTAGGCTTTTACATCGGCTTTTATAATAAATATTAATTTGATTAATGCCAATACCATTATGTTTTTAATAATAATATGACCTACTCGAATTACAAAGTTATGTTTAGATTGTTCATATAGTTTAGTTTTTCTAAATTAAATGTTTAATCGGTTTAATCAATATATGAATCTTTATTAATAAAACTTGGCTAGTTCTTTACACCGATTTCATAAATAAAGTTTAATATTGCATTAATGTCAACATATGGTATTTTATTTCTGAAATATCCCTTATATTTGTTTTGGTAATTAAAATGAACCTAGCTCATAGCCTTGCTCTCTCATATATGCAAAACGTTCGTTAGACGTTCTTTTCTCAGCTCAATCTAAGTGTGATCTTTCCGGTCCTTGCTCAATCTTCCACAACCATCTCTTTAAAGCAAACCAAGCCTTTCTTCCAAGCACACTTTGTGTTCTTTAGTGATCCATCTAATCGATCTTATCCTTTAGTGTGTTCTTTTAAAATTTTCTTTTGATTGGTGTTTTGTTCTTAGTATGTCTGTTTGTTTGTCTGCTTTGTATGTTTGTGCCCGATGATTGATGCGCTTAGAGTGAACGTCGTTCGAGAAGTTTGAAGAGCAAGAGGTGAAGACATTTTGAGCAACTACTTTGGTTAAAGGCAAGTTTGTCCTTGATCTTTTGTCCTAAGAATTATACTTAATCACTCATTGCTTTGCTTGCATTAATTTTGATGGGTTCCTATTAAGGTTTATCCTAGTCTTTGATTGATCATTCCTTGTTAACCTGGGTTTACATTTATGTTGGGTAGCTATGCTTAGTTGCTATACCTGGGTATGGTGGTTTTAATGAACATTAATGATGAAATGTGCTATACCTTTATGCTATATCTTTGGATGTTAATACGAGACCATATGTTTAATCGGAACATGGAGAACCACCCAGGACAACAGTGCAACCACAAGGACTATATGGCTCTGGTCTTGGCCGATTAATTAGGGAAGTCTTTGTGTGGTTATTACTCGCATAGTAGGTTGGGGACGGAGGAATGCTTTTATGGCTCTTCTATTCCGGAGCGGTGTTGGAACGGAAGACTCTATGGCTGATCGTCCATAATAGAAGTGTGGTACGAAAGATAGCCTCTATGACATACTACTATGGACTAATACGCACGGGAGGACTCTTTGTAAAGGCCTCGTAGCGTCCCTATGTAATCACACCTCGGTAGTGTGGTATGATGCTTGGCCGGCATCGCATGGTTGGGTTTAAAGTTCTTCGGGACTTTTACGCGACTTGTGGGTAAAGATGTACAACCTCTCGCAGCAGTATAAAACTAATCGATTAGCCGTGCTCACGGTCAAGAGCGGCCTGGACCCTCACATGATAATTAAACTTGAAGATAGACTTAAATCGTTTTCTCTGGTTATGCTGGCCATATGCTTATGGCGTATCTTATCTATCTCTTTATGATAATTGTGGGTTGGTATAAACTTATACTTTATTAGTAATCAGGTGCTAATAAAACTTGACCAACTAAAATTGCTTAAATGCTTATAGCCCAGTCCACCATAAAGCCTTTGCATTCATTCTTTTTCCCCACACTTGCTGAGTACGACAAGTGTTCACCCTTGCTATAAATATTGTTGCTCAGAAAAAGGATGCTACTCTGAAGTCTTGTGAAGTTGTTGCTGGTGCTAGGCGTACGCAACCCCCAGTCGATTGTCTGTGATGTTTGGAGCCTTCGTTTCCAGGATTAAGCGTAAATCTCTGATAATTTTTCTTTTTCTTACGTGATACTGTTTCTGTATTCACTTTTATGTCACTATATGCATGAAACTTGATCCTGGCATGCATATAGTTATGCACTTGGTTTTCTTCGGAAAGTCGGGTGTGATAGCTAGCAAGACCATTTTGATTCCAGAGGTGGAAGAAAACCTTGAAAGAATCACAAGCGAAAGACTTCAAGGCATAAACACGAAGACCCACTTGCCGATCAAGAACAGTGAATTTGAAAAGTTGTTGCTCAAGTTCAACCACTGAGAAGAGGTCTGCCGAACTGCCAAGGATTGATTGCAGAATGAATCCAACAGAATCCGATGAGAGGCGCAAACGAGAACGACTAAAAGCGGCGATTAGCCAAAAACTTGAACCCAGATCAGGTGTTGGGGAACAAACCGGGCGACCAAGAGAGGAGCGTACCTCCGAGGAGAAAGCAAGGCCATGGGTGGGATCAAGAGATGAGGGATCCATCACATGCCAACGACGGCGAGCGATGACGGCGGCGAGCTAGGGGAGATGGCCATGGTTGGCGCTACCGAGAGGAGCCATCCGGTTGATCTTGGATCCTGTTGTCAAGTATCTCTTTCAGTTGTGTTTTTGTATAGCGTTATTGTCTTCATAGGTGCCAGTCTATCATGGGTCTTCTTTTTCGGTTGATCCTCGATTGGCTGCAAAATAGCTCCATCGGTAGTATCTGAAGAGAAATAAACAACCAGTCGTCATGAGGATCAAGCTCTGTTTTGATTCATCTGCCATTAACGAAGCTGATCCGGGTCAAGCACAAGTGACCGATGTATTGCTTATTTCTCTAATATCGGCTCGATTACTGCAGTAGCAGCCGATGTATGAAACATGCAAGCGACATAAAATAAAACCCATCCGTCAGCAATCATTAAATAATTGCATTGCCAGGAGATATTGGAGAGATTAAGTTCTCTGCTGAAATAATCGATTCTTCTCCTGAATCTTGGCTGAGTTTGGCAATGCTCTTTTATTTTTTTCAGAAGTAGCGGTGGCAACGCTATGCTACTCGAATAAGAACCAACAGCAGCACTGTACTAGCACTTTCAGCTGTTCTGTAATCAGATCATTGGCTAGTCATCAACTCTCTGGATTTAAGGCTGATGCTTGAATCTGAGCCTTGCTGGCCATTAGCCCATTAGTGCACATGCGTCTGCTACTCTCAAGGCACATATCAATTTTGATTCTCTCTGGCCTTTTAAACAGATGGAACACATCTCTTCATCATTTCCTCTGAAACTGATGCATCCCATGTTAGTGCTAAATCATCACCTGGCCTTGAACGAGATCTTTATAGACCAATCATCTTTCGCACGCCGTCATGGTGCGTATGATAATGACCTGAAGGAAATCTGCCGTGATGCCCTTGCAACCTTCATGATCGATGCGGCTATTTTCCCATAAGCTGAAGTATAATCTCCCATCTAAAAGCAAGACTGTAACTCCATCTGAGTTTTGTGCACATATTCTTTAGCCGCTTAATCATAACGGTTGTATATGACTGATCATAGCCCCTTTGTTTCCTGTACGCAACCAAGTATTTGCAGGTGACTAGTAGTAGCAAATATTTTTACTTCATGCAGTCTTCTTATTACCGCAGCTACTGTACTTCGAATTCTGGAACTGTGTGGGATTGTCAATGGCACGAAACATAACCTCCTTGAGCTAGCCAAATAGCTCCATATTTGAACAGCCGTGATGTACTTGCTGAGTGATTCCATTGGCACCCTTTCAGTTCGAAATCGCCAACCATCAACTATTAATGCTATGAATCGTCAATTGTTCCTGCCCTGCATCATTGGCCACACCCTTTTTTCTTCGAGGATCAAGTCAGTACCAACTTCAGCACGTCGACTTGTTGATGACCTTCTAAATACTTCTTAGCCGATATGTCATCGGCTTATCAGTAACCGAAAAATAATTCGGCTCTCTCTCCATTAATGGTTTTTGTAGTATCGCGCTTGTTGACAATGTTATCCTGCTGCCCTTGAGTCCAGCGATGGTACTCAGTCGGTTACCTGATCTTGTTGTCTCGATGCCGATTTCACCGGCTTCATTGACTATACAATCTGGTCATTGCCCCGGTACTGGTCTCAAGCTTCGTTAAGATCTTTTCAGATTTTGACTGGACTGATCCTTAACCGATAAACAGGATTGTTGCCTGGTATGGCTTGGTCTTCGTACTCCAATTATCGAAGCCGCTAGTGGATGTACCGTCGACTCGGCTGTTGAAATGATTTTGCTGACATAGTGACATTCCCACATGCTTCAATACCATTGATGCGGGCGACGTGTTCCTGTTGCCAGACTTGGCAATTGATATCAGATCCCACTCTGGTATTTGTATCAGTTCTTTCTTTATTTCTTCTATCGGCTATTACAGCCGAATAAAATACATGAGGTAGCTGAATATTGTCGCAGAACGAGATTGGTCATGTAGCTCTGTTTACCGACAATTATAGCTTGTTTACTAGAATAATCACTGAGTATTAATCGAGCAAATATTATATTGAGCCGCCTGTGCCTAGCTTTTTTCCTTCTGCTAGCTTGCTTGCACATCAGAGGATATAATTTTTGTTTGCACGTTCCGAGACACATAATCCAGCCGATGTCTATCGGCTATTGGCTAGGCCTCACTCATCAATTGCTTTCGATTGGCAATTGGTTGTGCAACACACTATCATCTCTCAATCATAGTTAGTGAGCTCTGAACTAGAACTTTCTCAGTTCCGTTATGGTGGTTCCGTCAGAGATGTGTTATTGTGTTGCTTGCTGAATAACGATCCGTCGAGAACATGACTTCGCCGGACTATGGCTGAAACTCCTGAGCACATGCACTTTAGCAACATCGATTGCGACACCATTAATTCCACTGCTTTTAACATCTGACGTTTGTTGATGAACACTGCTTCTGATGAAATACTCGTGCAAAGGAATAGGGCGTATCGGCTAACCAGCCAATACTTGGTTTTACCCTTGCTGATACTTATGTGACCCTGTGGTGATCCTTAGTTGAAGTGGCCATCAGCTGGTACGCTCAGGTTCTTCATCTTGTTACTATTTCTCTGGTGGTGACCATCAGCCATACTGTCCTGTCACCACCTTGATCGGTGTTGGCCTCTCCCAACTGAGTGTAAGCACTTGAGCCAAAGCGTATAGCTTGACTTCATCGGACATGCGACCTCATCATTATAATGGCACTGGTTTTCTATGCTTGACAGCCTAGAATGAATCCTCGGATTGGTCTCTCAATTTAGTACTGATAGCCGTACAGCTTCTCACAGTATTGTTATCGCCCTGTCATTGTGATCATGCTTGGCACTATGTCTGCGTAGATGTTGAGGCTTCTGGCCGATTTAACTACGGGCTGCATCGGTTATCCTTCTTCCTTGATCGGCAATCAAACTCAGCCTGTGCCATCGGCTGTTACTATCGGAGTCTCCAATTGATCGATTCTTCATCAATTCGCATATCTACGTGCTCCAATGATACGCAGATAAATTACATGCTCATGACGTAAACCCTTATGCTGATATCTCCCCAGATATTTATATTTTAAAAGATCAGCAATGCAAAGGTTTTGCCGATTTTCTTTCGTATCCCATTATTCTCCAATTAATTTCCCCATGGCGTCATGCTCCTCTAGTAGTTGCTTTGATTGCTGGGTAATTTCCCTTGCTTGACTGTTCCTCTGAATTAACCGATGCATTATCTATCGGCTCAACTCTTTGAGTTTTCATAACCACGCCACGCGATATCTTCCTCTTGTCCCCAAGCAAGCATTTAAAATAATCCAGGGAATTATGTCCTCAATGCGCAGTTAACTTGCATTTGTTTTGGTGCCAATTGATCTACTCCACTTGCCGTGTAGGGCAGTTATCGGTAGATACATACCGCGTAGGGTGTTAGGCATTGTTGTAGACACGCCTGCTGATGACGAGTCGGTGCGGATCCGTTTGCCAACATCGTTGTAGCCATCGTCGTCGAAGTGGTTGTCGGCGAAGTTGTTGGCGCGTCGAGCTTGATGGCGACTCCTTCGGTGTGGTTAACGAAGAGTAGTCGTGTTGGCTTCCATGGAAAATAGACTCCAATAGATATTTTACATTAGAATCCAGTCTTCTATATGAGACGGATTTATTTGGTAAAGACCCTTGTCGATTTGTCCTTTGTACCACGGTGAGCCGATGTATTTCTATCGGCTATCACATCATTGGCTAGAAGAGCGCAGTCAGCCGATATGTTCTTCCAGTTGCCGATTATCACTTTTATTCATTGGCTGATGAATAAATCCCCACTTTATTATTTCTATCGGCTATCTAATTTTAGTGGTGGGAGGAATTATGTGTGGCACTGGACGGCGCCCCGTGGGCGTTCCGGGGGCATCCTTTTGGGGGTGAACCTGGATGTGATGGATGTTAGTAGTATAGATGACGGGGAGTTTTTTGTGAAGTTCAGAGTGAGGGATAAGGAGAGTGATTTTAAGTGGGTTCTGGTGGCTGTGTACGGGGCACCTCAACCAGAATTTAAGGAGTCTTTCCTAACCGACCTTGTTCACTCATGTAATCATGAGAGGTTACCGCTTTGCATCGGGGGTGATTTTAATATCATTCGAAATAGTAGCGAGAAGAACAACGACAGATTTGAAGAGAGATGGCCTTTCTTGTTCAATACAGTCATTGACAGCTTGGATTTGAGAGAGGTGGACTTATCGGGTCGTAAGTTTACTTGGGCTAATTCTCGTAGGATGCCTACATATGAGAGGTTGGACCGGGTGCTAGTTAGTACTGAGTGGGAGCAGAACTTCCCTCTTGCGACCGTTTGCGACCGTGGCGGCCCTTAATAGGGACATCTCTGACCATACTCCTCTCTTGTTGAGTGCGGGAGACGGAGTCAAGCTCAAGAAGCCGCCTCCTTTTAAGTTCGAGTTGGGCTGGTTGTTGAAAGAGGGGTTCTTTGAGATGGTCTCAGAGGTTTGGACCAAAGAGAGTAACGGTACCTCTCCGATGCAACGGTGGCAGAATAAGATTAGAAGGCTAAGACAATTTTTGAGAGGATGGGCTAAAAATATGAATGGGGCATATAGAAAGGAAAAACAAGAGCTATTGAGAAAGGCCGAGGAGCTGGACAAGAAAGCGGAGTCCCAGTTGCTAAGTCAACAAGATTGGGATTTAAAACAGTGTGTTCATGAGAGACTCACACAGTTACTAAGGGAGGAAGAGGTGAAGTGGTTCCAAAGGGCTAAGACAACCAGAATTTTAAAGGGAGATAGTAACACAAAGTGTTTTCACATGGTTGCTAATGGGAAGAGGAGGAAGACTAGAATCTTCTGACTGGAGCAAGAAGATGGAATTGTGGAAGGGGAGGAGCAACTTAGGTCTTACATCACGAATTATTACAAAAATCTCTTTGGTTGCCCGGATAGGGGTAGGCTTTCTCTCAATGAGTCTTCGGTGGAGGATATCCCTCAGGTCACCGGGGAGGAGAGTGGGAGGCTTATAGAAGAGTTTTCGGAAACGGAGATCAAAGACGCCATTTTTCAGATGAAGCATAATAGGGTGCCGGGACCTGATGGGTTTCCGACTGAGTTCTATCAGGTTTTTTGGAGTCTCATAAAAGATGACCTAATGGCCATGTTTCAAGACTTCCATGGAGGGAATTTTCCTCTTTTTTCTTTAAACTTTGGAATAATAACGTTGCTACCTAAAGAGAAGGAAGTAAAGAAAATACAGCAATATAGGCCCATATGCATGCTTAATGTTAGCTTTAAGATCTTTACTAAGGTCTTGGCAAACAGGCTCACGTCGGTGGCTTGTAGGATTACAATGCCTTCGCAATCGGCATTTTTGCCTGGAAGGTATATTTTGGATGGGGTGGTGGTCCTGCATGAGACCATCGATGAACTGAAAAGGAAAAAGCAAAACGGTGTTATTCTCAAACTAGACTTTGAGAAAGCCTACGATAAGGTTAACTGGGATTTTTTGTCGCAAGTTCTTAGGATGAGGGGCTTCCCTACTGTTTGGTGTCAGTGGATGGAGAAGGTTGTTTCGAAAGGGAGTGTGTGTGTGCAGGTGAATGATGAGCAAGGCGGTTTTTTCCAAACTAAAAAAAGTTTAAGGCAGGGTGACCCTCTTTCCCCCATCCTATTCAACATCGTTGTTGATATGCTTGCGGTGTTAATCGAGAGGTCTAAAAGAATGGGTTTATTTGACGGACTTGTGTCTCACTTAGTGGAGGATGGTCTCTCGATTTTACAGTATGCGGATGACACGATCCTCTTTCTGGAGATTGACCTGGTGAAGGCCAGGGGATTGAGATTGGTACTTATTGCCTTTGAAAGGCTTTCTGGGCTCAAAATCAATTTTCACAAGAGCGAGCTTTACCCGTTTGGGGAGACAAAGGAGAGAGTGGAGGAGTATGTGGAGCTGTTTGGTTGTAGAGAGGGGATGTTTCCTTTTAGGTACTTGGGCATCCCTATGAGTACTAGTAGACTCTCTAACGGGGATTGGAGAGTAGTATAAGAGAGGTTTCAAAAAAAAGCTTAGTAGTTGGAAAGGTAAGCTCTTGTCCTATGGGGGGCGTTTAGTGCTTATCAACTCAGTGTTGTCCAGTTTGCCCATGTTCATGTTGTCTTTCTTCAGAATACCTAAAGGTATTTTGGAAAGGCTGGACTATTATAGATCTAGATTTTTCTGGCAATGTGATGAGCACAAGAAGAAGTACAGGCTTGCCAAATGGTCTATTCTTCATAAACCTATAAGTGTGGGGGAATGGGCATTATTGACCTGGATATTCAAAACAAATGCTTGCTAAGTAAGTGGGTCATCAAGTTGTTTAATGAGGATGGTCTTTGGCAGCAAATGTCCGGTCGGCC
The DNA here is from genome assembly GCA_947561735.1 of Cenchrus americanus. Classification (NCBI taxonomy): domain Eukaryota; kingdom Viridiplantae; phylum Streptophyta; class Magnoliopsida; order Poales; family Poaceae; genus Cenchrus; species Cenchrus americanus. The sequence continues at coordinate 260,795,874 of OX387241.1, read as the reverse complement.
CACTAGTGTGCAACACCTTTTTGGTCCTTGGCTTAGAAGTTTTTCGAATAAGCAAAGGAACCTTATTGTGATTGGAGTGGCAGCCCTATGTTGGGCTATCTAGATCAGTAGGAATGATTTGGTTTTTAACAAATCACAGTTTGTATCTATTTTGCAGGTGGTCTTTAGGGGTGTTTTCTGGATCAAAAGTTGGGCTATCCTTTCTAAGGATGATGGGAGAAACAGTTTGAAGGCTGGAGGCCTTCTGTTGGAGTCCGTCGCTCTGGCGTTCTTCTATGGGTCCGGGTGGAATACTCTTAAGCGCATTGTGAACTAATCGTTGTTGTTTTGTACTGTTTTGGGTATTCCCGTGGTTGTCTTCCGTCCTTATTAGGCGTTTTGTTGTTTTGTGGTTGGACCTTTGTTGCGGTCCTTAGGGTCTGGGAGGGTGTTTACTCTTGTGATTTAAGGGCTGCTCGGTCTTGTAACTTGGCTGTAGATGGTTCTGATCACCGTCGATGCCGGAACTTTGTTTCCTTTATCTAAAAAAAATCTAGTATGAATTACAGAGTAACAGGCAGCCAATTGAAGGCCCAAGAGATAGGCTGGATGTGATCTCGTGATATAAAATCGAGGAGTATATTTAATTCCTTGGTATTAGACCTATCTGAACAGCGAGTAGCCACTGTGAAACAACTCCGTTAATTGACCAGTAACCATTAGAATCTTGGGATGGTTAAGAACTGATCAACACATACTGGCTGTACCAGAGCCGATAGCTGTAGTATTTACCAATCGGCTCGGCCAAGTGAAGCTACCGAGAGACAATGACTATAGAAGTACCAATGTTCCATATCAGTCACTCTATTTCTTTTATTACTAAAAAGTAGATCAACTACTACTTTGACTTTTCCTTCTGTTGTGATCCGCGAAGCACAGAAATCTATTTAATATATTATAAGGACTTCAAAAATATCAAGGCTGCACTTCTGCGGCACTGTTGAATCAGCCAATCTGTACATGGTTTGAGTCAAACATTGGGAATATAAATCATGAATAACTTTAAAGTTATTGAGTTTGGAAATGTGAAAACTACATGAATAGATTTGTCTTGCAAAACACTTTCATAAAAGTATACATATGTTAATTTTTAACAAATATTTTTATAAAAATAAGAAGTCAAAGTTGTATTTTGGAGACAGCGTCGCTGTCCTAAACGACTTCATTTACCAAACCGGAGGGGGTATGTTAGCCGACTTGACTGCAAATTGAATTCCCTCATCGGCGATACGTTGTATCGGAAGTAGGATTTTAACTTGCATTGACCCATGTGCCAGGAGTTATGTGCGGCGTCCATGTAGCTGGTAATATGGACTTGCTGCATCGAATCCCTTCATAATCTATCTCATCAGCTTGCATGAAGTCAAAAGGTTAATGGGGTCCAATTGTTCCTCTGCTTATTCCACCACTTCAAAGATCAGCTAACTTCAAATCAGCCGATATGCACTTGTTTGATATTGTAGAGTTCAATCGGCTATTTTATTATTGGAAGAACAAGCAACCGATTAAACTACCAAAAGTGTCTGTGCTCACCTGGATCCCACAGAAACAGAGCTCTGAGCAGCCGATCAATATTTTTGTGTTTTTTCACCCGGCTCCCATGGAAAATTCCTCTTAAGCAGGCAATATTTATGAGGAGTAATTCTGTGTCTGGACCGCCTGGTTCCCATGGAAAATAAGCTCCAAACAGCTGATACATCTGGATTCTGGATAACGTCTCTAGACAGGGGACAATAAATAATCTGAGAAATTGTCTTTTGATCTGCTTCTGCTTTTGCTATCCATCCATCGGCTGCTTTAGCTTTCTTTAGTGGTTCGCCAGCTTGTTTTTCTCTATCCTTGTAGTTGGCTGCGACTTTTTTGGAACTAATATTTTTTTTACTGGCCTTCACCCTTGATCTCATCATCCGTGATTTGCACTTCATGATCCATGGTCGTTGATCCATTAGACACTTCTTTCCTTTGCCTAATAGTCGATTGATTTTGCTGGTTTGTCTCCACCTGTGGTCGTGCCATGGCAGACTGACGAGCTATTGATGATGGCCCCTATGGAGTGAACTGCAATTGAAAATTCTTATCTTCTAATTGACAACTCTTCTCACCTTGAGTGTTCACTTCGACCAATTTGTCAATTCCCATTGGTTGCACAAGCCCTTTCTGAATTGACCGATCTACTTCTAGCTGCAGTTGTGCTGACATAGGAGACATTTGATAAGCAATCGGTTGTGGATTTAATGCCTCTTGCTGTAAAGCCGATTCAAGTGACCAATAATTTTCTGATTGTTGTGGCTGAGTTGACAGCTGGGAATATTGCAGCCCCCCAATCTGAGATCGTTGGCTATTGGTTGTGGTCGTAGCCCCAAGGCCAAGCTTGTTGACCTATCAGTAGTAATTGCAGAACCATCGGTAGATGAGCTTTCACATGTGGCTGGAAAGCTATCCGCTGAGGAGCCGATTCTTGAAACCGTCTCTGCTGTGAACTTGGGGGAATACATTGTGATTCCAGAACACTACTTTGACAGCTTGTCGTTCCATGAATTTGAGTAGTGTCCGTAGGCGTATATCCAAGAATGTTGAACAAATCCTCATGTGTCAGTGGGTGTGGCATGTATCCAAGAGTGCGGAAGAAATCCACTTGTGGCAGCGGTAATGAGCTGGAGGGAATTAGTGCAGTGTGAGGAACTGTCATCGGCTGATAGAATTTATCCTGATGTGAGCATGGCGAAATTAAATAATCACCATAAGCCGACTCATCAGTTGTATTCATGCTCGTCGATGCATAATTTAACGCTCCGGGATACATGCATGCTGATTCTTCATAGCTTTGCTGCTAAATTGAATCATAAGGGCACTCCCAACCCAGACTCTACCCATGGAGTCTATATATTGAAGACTCTATCACAAGAAACTATATTATCCAATGTAGATTTTCTAGCATGGAGTCTATCTAATATTCCTCTCGGATCTTCTACTCTCGCTTTATTAAATAAGAGCACACATCGTGCATGCGGGCAACCACACGAGATCCGCACGGGCTTCGTTTTGTGTGAAGACTTGGAGTCTAACTTAGACTTGGTTTCTAAGTTTTCACCCCTCTCTCATCATTAAATTGCTTGTCACATCAGCAATTTGCCTAGGTGGCAGTGTAATTAATGACTCTGGACTCTACTATAGAGTCTGGGTTGGGAGTGCCCTAAGAAAACATAGTATTAGCCGATGTCATCAGTTGCTGATAATATATTCCTCATGTCTTTGTTGTTGGGCAAACTCAGAGAACGCACTCTTTATGGCATTGCTTATAATATCCACCAATATTCTAGATTGACTGTCCATGGCGATGTACTCCTCGAGCCACTCTAGATTCGTTGTGGATATTGTCTTGGTGCTCACCAAGCGATATAATAATAGGGATTAAACCTTCGTGTCCCACCGGGCATGCCAAAAGTGTGGTGACGCAAAAATAGGATGTCACCCTTGCGCGCGACACACGTGACTCCCCGGTCTGTAGTGAGGCATGCCAGCCAATCTGACCTATTGATTGACAATGGAAAAATCGGCTATAGAGCCGATGTATATTTTGATAAAATCGTGACAGCTAGGTAGCCGATACGGGGAGAAAATCGTAACAGCTAGGTAGCCGATACGGGGAGAACATATCAGCTAGATCAGCCGATATGATGACGTAGGCAAAGCGTAAGCTACCAGAGGCAACTGAAGCAGAGCTACGTGAGCAAAACTCGAAACAGATCTAGCCGACTATTAATGATTAAAAAATAGTAATGATAATGAAGCCGATAGGACACAGTGTCAAGCTGGATAATGTGACGCCCCAGGTTTTTAATTAACCTTAATTGTCGGTCAACTCTGCTGACAGTGGTCAAATCACGGTCAACTTGGGTCCTCACCTCGAAAACCTCACCAACCAACCCTAATGACACCATTGATCAAGTGGACACACATGTGTGGTCAACCCTTGGCCAAAGTCTTGGTCAAACCCCACATAAACCCTAGTGACCCGGGATGTCTTCCGGAACTTTTGCCGCGTTCTTCAAAATTCACCTAAACACTTAAAAATGTACCTTCATGAAAGTTGTCCAGTTTGTTGAGGGACACAACTTTCATGTAGATTGGCATTTCAAATTTTGAGTGGAGAAAGATGAAAAACTTGCCCAAATGACAGTACCTCCTGTTCATGGACACAGATTGACATTCAAAGTTGGCAAGCTTCTTTTGCAAAATCTGTTGAGAAAAACCCCATATTGCCTTTGTGAAAGTTATAGGTGGTATTGAGATCTACAACTTTTGTATTCAAAGTTTTGTGCACTTCTATAAACAAGTTTTTGGAGTTATTTAATTTCAAACAGTGGATCAGCAAAATGTTCAGGCCAGGGCGCCGCCACACCGCGACGTCGCACGCGCCCGCGCCGCGGCCGCATTGGCATCCGCGCCACGCGCGCCGAGGCCCCCGCCGACCGAGGCCGTTGTGTCCCTAGGTGTCCGCGCCCCGATGTGCCTCGTTTTTAGCCACGCGCGTGTCGCCTTGCCGTCGCGCCGTACCCGCGCGCCCGCCGTACGTGCGTCGGTCGAGACGCCGCCGTACCACCGCGGCATCTTCGTTGTTAGCACCCCGTCCCCGCCGAGCGCCTAATTAAGGTCACTGCCCTTCCTTGTGCGTGCCATGCCGAGCCCTCCCACCCTTGCCGCACAGCCCGCCATGGACGCCGTCGCCACCGAGCACTAGTTCCGTGACGTCCTAGCCACCAAATCACTCGGGCGCCGTCCATAGGACCTCTTGGTGCCCCTAGCATTGCTTGTGGTTCAACCCGTGCGTCGCACTCGCCGGAGTTGCGGCCACCGCGGCCGTCCCCGCCGGTTGCCGCCATGCGCCACCGTAGGGTGCTTCCCCCGCCAAAACTCCGAGCACCAACGGCCCCTTGGTGAGCATGCCCTCCTCCCCGCGCCCGCACGGCCGGGAGCGCCGCAGGCCTCGCCGGAATCGGCCGAGCCGCGCCACCCCCAAGGCCAAGGGTGGCATTGCAAGCCCCCGAGTCTTTCTAGGGTGTTTTCTGTAAACCAGGGGCATAGTTGTGAGGTTTCAGTTCTTTGTAGGGTCATCGGTGCAAAAGGGTAACTTCAATAGTATAACACATTTGCTGAAACTTGTAAAATCTCTAGAAAATCGTAGAAAATTTGGAAAATTGCAAACTCAATTTTGCTAGATTCCTGGTGAGGAGCACTACAACCTTTGTTATACTCACCTAGTCTGTTTGTTGATATTTTTGGCATGAAAAATAAAAATGTGAAAAAACTAGGTCTGTGATATCTCAAAATCTACAAGTCCTCTATATCTAATATTTGGATATGTTGTGTGCGATGTTATGGCTAGCTCCTGTACCAAAAATTGCACAAAGTTATGATGTAAATATTTTTATATGAATTATTTTCCATTTATGCGGAATTTGTATAGATGATTTTTGTAGCTAAAAATAATTATGTTTTTGTGCCCAACTTCTGCATGCTATATTGTTATGCCAAGTTGCACCTCTGGTGAATTAATCACAATTTTTGAATGCTCATAAGTATTTATTATTAATATATGCATGTTTTCCTTTGTATTTTAATAATGCAAGATCAGTAGTAGTTCTAGGTGTAATTGCTGTTTTCCTAGGATGGTTTAGGACCAAAGAACATGTGTGAGGAAGTGTGGAGCATTTGGATGCTTATTTATTTTTGTATGTATTTAACATGTTTGCTAAGCTAGCTTTTGTTATTTCCAAATAATTATTTTTCTAGCTTTCCAAGCATTGCAAGTGTGTTCAGTGTTATGGTGCTTGAGAAACCCTCCACTGAAATTTTGAATGATTTATTGTTTAATTAAAAGTTTGGAGGCTTATAAAGATTTAATGTTTTGATTAAATTAGGAAAATAACTTTTTATTTCTTTTACCCCTTTTTGTGAAGTGGTTGCAAAGCTTAATTAAGATCCAAGAATACGCCCTTGCTGTTTAAAGAATTAAATGTAATTAATTATCTTTTGTACACAGCTTCACTAGTAAAAGGTGAAGTATTAAACCTTCACATGAAATAACGATTATAAGGAAACATTAATTAAGTGTTTGATTAAAAGAATAAAACACTTATCCATAATAACCTTTATGAAAAGAAATTAATAATTAATTATTTGTTAAAGTGAATATGGCCAACAAGAGTTGGATAAGATAAATAACCTATCACATCACCTAAACCCTGCATTGCATTCCGTGTAGATCATCCTGACGGTGACTACTCGCTCGTACCGGAATCCGAGGAAGGGGAAGCGGAGGCTGCACTACAGTACGTGGAAGTACTCGAAGACACCGAGGGTGCTCAGGCTAACTTTGCTGACGAAGGCAAGCCCCAGTGCATATAACCCAGTTTTTCAAATTTGATATATAATTATCTATGGATGCTTGTGCATTTAAGTTCAGGAGTTGTATGGAACCTTAGATGCATGATCCTTAGGTACATGTGTCCTTACTAGTAGGATAGGTGTGACACCCGAAAATTCCATCACTAAAAATCACCTAGCAACTGTTCACATAGACTTAAGGATTTAAATTGGAATTTGCTATTTAATTTGAGCTCTAAATATTAAACTTAATTTAATAAATCTAGAGACAACAAGTGATTGTGCATCATTAATTGGCTTCGCATGGTTTTTGGTTGCTTGTGTGACTTCTAAAAAGATTATAAAAATTCTGTGAAAAGTTTGAAAAGGATTGATTTGAATTTGAATTTAAAAGGTTATTTTGAAAAGGGTTTGAAAAAGAAAAAGAAAAAGAAAAAAAAGAAACTCACCTCGCTTACCTTTCGGCCCAGCAGCCCGCCTACCACCTCCCCATGGCAGCCCACGGCCGCCGTCTTTTTTTCTTTTCTTCCTGTCTCACTGACATCCCGGCCCCACTGGTCAGTGGCGCCCCCTTCACCTTCCTTTCTTCTTCCCCCTCCTCTACCTCGTCCGGTCCGGCGCCGCCGTGATCCCCGCCACGCCCGACCGCTCCCTTCCCCTGTCCCCCACTCCATTTACTCGCATTTCAAATCCGGTCGTTTCCCTTTCCCCCACTCCTGCCCGAGATGTCTGCGGCCTTCAATGGCAAGCGCCGGCCGCCGCTTGCCCCTTTCGCCTCCCCTCTCTTCCCTCTCTCTTGGTTGCTATTTAAGGTCGAGCCCGAGCTCCTACTTGCCCCTTTGCTCTCACATTGCAAGCACACGCGCTTGAGCATCCCTTTCACCATTGTCGCCGCCTCTGTTCGTCCGTCGCCGCCATGTCATCGCCACCGCCGGTGAAGGACAACCCCCTCCACCCTTTTTCCTTTCTCTTTTGGTTCGCCAGGGGCTCACCGAGCTTGTCCTATAGCAGGTTGATGACCCCGAGCCTTCCCGGAGCCAGTTCGAGGGTCGCCGGAGCGCCGCCCGATCCGCCGCCATCGTCGATCTTCATCACCGGCACGTTTTCTTCGCATTCAAGCTCGCCCGACTCCTTTGCACGCGGTGAGCATTTTTACCCACCCAATTCTCTTTCTCCTAGTGCTCACTGTCGCACGCACAACCTCGCCGGAGCAACCGCGCCGCCCCCTTCCAGCGCCGGCCGTCGTCGAGGCACGGACACCCTCCTTGACTCCCCTGTCGTGTGCGCGTGTAACCTCGCTACATTTTGCACCCGCCCGTGATCATTTTGGTGCCCCGTAGCACAAAATAGGGCTACGCCGGCGAGTTCTCCGCCGCGCGCCGCCACACTTCGGCGAGCCCGCCGCCACCTCCCGCTTGCACGCGTCCTGGATCGTTGGATCGTTGATCCACGGCACCAGTCAGATCAAGGGGATACCCCTTCGGTGCGGTCCATCGTGGACCCGTGCACCGGGTTCACGGCGCGGCTCACCGCGCACGCTCGCGTCCTCAGCCGTTGGATCTGAGATCCACGGCTCGGCTGTGGCGTTTTCTTTAAAGAGCCCCTGAACACTTTCATATTTGCATGCCGGTCCTTCCACCTTATAAGAATCTTGCAACCAGGTCCAGAAATTTACGAGCTAGCTGTCGTATGGACCTCCCTGGGCCCACTACCTCAGTGGGTACCAGGACCGACTACTCGGTGGGCCCCTGGGACTACCCGACTTGCGCTGCACGGTACCTAATGGCGTGAAGCACAAGGACTACACAGGAGAAGTACTCGGTTAGGAAGCTGTACATGTCCCGCACTGTATGGAAGACTCCTAGACGTACTCGACTGGTACTCTGTCCCTAAACCGACTTGTAACCATGTCTCCCGGACTATATAAGGCGAGGCAGGGACCCCTCGCTCCATCATCTCATCTCACGGTGTAAGATTGCATCATCTTGTAATCGTACCCAATCAATCCAGAGCTACGCAGCATACAGGACGTAGGGTATTATGCACCTCGCGGCCCAAACCTGTCTAAATTGTGTGCCACGTGTCTCTTCCTCCGAGGTACCGATCTCGGCGAGGCCACATTCATCTACTTCGGGTACTCCTGTTAGTAGGTTGCCGGTCTAAAACACCGACACCGGCGCGCCGGTAGGGGGATCTCGCCCGAGATCACATGGCGAACTCGACGGCTCCCGTCTACATCAAGCCAACCATCGCCTTCAACCACGGCGACACCTTCGTCTTCGGCGCCTGGGTCTGCACTGCTGACGGCGCTGGATCCTTCCAACGCCGCCTCACCATGAAGCCCAACCCGGAGACCGGCTTCGTGACGCTTCTCGAAGTAGTCACGGGCGAACTCGCCGGCAAGTTCGGCGAAATTTCGCTTTTCGACCAACACGCCGACTTCGAGCTTGGATCCGCTTCCAACTCGAACTCGACGTCCCCGTGGGCTATCCCATGCGAGCCGACTGCTCAGCCATCGCATGTGGTCTCACCACCCCGCGAGCGCTCCACGCGTGGCCCCCGCAAGCTCAGCAGGGCCCGCACGGAGGCTCCCTCTACACGCCGGGCCGGCAAGGAGCCCGTACCCGAGTACAACTCGGACTCCGACACCACCCCCGGCCACGCTTCGGACTCCAACCCCCTCTCCGGCTTCTACTCGGACTCCGCGTACGAGTTCGACTTCGGGTCGGACCCTGAGGATCCCGAGTCCGAGGACAACGCTACTGAGCAACCCTTATCAGGGCCGGCTTCTAGGCTAGTTATAACGTCCACACCGGCTAAGAGATTCGTCTACTGGCCAGACCGCGAGCCCGCCGACCTGATAAGCGGGGACTCACGCTACATCGCCTACCTCGACTCGCTCCCGTTCCAGGAGGCAACACCACTCGCTCGAGCTGAGGAGTACACTCCAACTGAGGTGGCGAGCTCCGGCTCCAGTCTTGGCAACCCTGATCGCCAAGTCTTCATGGCTGCTGGCGACACGCCAGGAACTTCGGGGACGGCACATGACAAGTACCTCGAAGACATCTCCGCAGACGAGCTGTCTGCTGAAGCACCCGCGATGAGACCGACGCCAACGAAGGGACGCTCGACGTGAGCATAACGTAAGGCGGAACAAACGGCGTCGGCATCTCCGAGACAGCTTACCCATCCGCAACCTTGCGGAGGCCCTCGAACAAGTCGAGAGCAGGGTACACACCACCCCCGAGCAATGCCTCATGTCGATCACATCGATCGCACACCAAGCTCAGGGGATACGCGCTGGAGAAGTCATCGCCAAGCTCGCAGAGGACGCTTACTTCATGCGAGTCGACAACAGGGTCAACCCGGTCTCCTCCCCGCCGAGAACCGCGACAACGAAGCTACAAGTCGCACGCAGACCTCGGCCGCAACCATACTCGTGCAAACACCGGCGGACCCTCACAAGGCGGCAACAAAGAATCGTGAGATCATCCCTCACCGCGACGCCGGTGGCGGCGGCCGTGACCCCGGCGGCGGCGGCGGTGGCGGAAGCTCCAACCATGGGGCTAACGGGAGGGCCGGTGGCGGAGGCGGTCGTGGTGGTTGAGACCACGCGAACGGCCACGCCTCCGGAGCCTCACGGGGCGGCTATGACGCCCGCCGAAGATTGAAGAACTGCGATGGAAGAAGTCCGCCACCGCGGCGACAACGACAGCCTTCCTCGCCTTCTCTCCTTAGCTTCGCAACTTGCTCCTCCCGGGACAAGTTCAAACCTTTGGGGATCACCAAGTACGACGCGAAGCGGATCCCATCCGGTGGCTCGGGTGCTACGCCCTCTCCATCGAGAACGGCGGCGGCAACAACGACACCAAGTGCCTCTACTTCCCCTTCTGCTTGGACCAAGCCCCACTCACATGGCTCGAGTCGCTGGACAAGCACTCGATCGACAAGTGGGACCAGCTGAAGGAGCAATTCACCAGCAACTTCGCAGGCGCCATGGGCCGATCGGGTACTCGCATGGACCTAGCTATGGTCAAGCAAGAACAAGGCGAGACCCTCCGCAAGTATATGCGCCGCTTCTTCGACAAGCGCGCCACCGTAGTCGACGTCACCGACAAGGAGGTCATCGACCTCTTCCAAGACGGCCTCTACCACCGCCGCACTTTTGAAGACTTCGGTCGCCGCCGCCCCCAAGTCCATCCCCCACCTCAAGGACATGATTCCGTCCCGGGCGGATGAAGAAGAAAAAGCCAACGCCAAGTACGATGCCATCCGTGTTAAGAACAAGCGAGAACACGGGCGGCGGTAGCGGCAACAACAGAACCAAGGCGGTCGCAACAACAACAACTACTCGGGTCCCAACCGCAAGCGCAAGCCAGACAACACTGTCGCGGCTATCCAGCGCCCTGCGAAGGAGAACTCGAAGAAGACCTCTGGCAGCTTCAAAGACTTGCTGAAAGAGAAGTGCCTGTGGCATCTGGACGGCAACCACACCACCGAGCAGTGCCACCAACTCAGGCGAGCACTCAAGAGTACTCCATAGCCACCGCACCCTCATGACAAGAAAGGCAAGAAGAAGAACGACGAAGGCAATGACGACTTCCAGGAACCCGACAAGACAGTCAACGTCCTCTTCGGCGGACTACCCAGCAGACTGGAACAAAAGGCTACTCATCGAGAAGTCATGAGCATTGAACCAACGATTCCGACGCCTCTCAGGTGGTCGGAGGTACCCATTACCTTCTCCCGCGCGGATCAATGGACCAGCTTCTCCGAACTAGGGCATTTCCCTCTCGTCCTGAAGCCGGTGGTCGCGGGCTCCAGGCTCAACAAGGTCCTCATCGATGGCGGAAGTGGGCTCAACGTCCTTTTCACCAAGACCTTGAAGAAGATGGGGCTCGAGATCACGCACATGCTCATCAAGAGCTCCTCGCCCTTCTACGGCATCGTCCCCGGGAATGCGGCTATCCCACTAGGCTCAGTGGTCCTGCCAGTTACCTTTGGGGAATCTCGGGACAACTACCGTACCGAGTACGTCAAGTTCAAAGTCGCGGACTTCGAGACGTCCTACCATGCCATCCTCGGCAGACCGGCTATCGCCAAGTTCATGGTGGTACCCACTACACCTACTTGGTACTCAAGATGCCAAGCCCAGCGAGTGTACTCTCACCGCAAGGGGACTTGAAGATCTCGCATGACCGCGACACGGAAGCCGTGAAGATCACCTCCACAAATCAAGTACCCAACGCAATGATGGAAGTCTACGCCGCGTCGAAGAAGCTTGCCCCAAGTGAACTCGACATCCCGCAGAAGTCGACAAAGCTAACAAGCCTCGGCCCGGTCGAGGAGGTTCGGGTCAAAACAATTGACCTCGGGACGGCGACAAGAAGCAAGACCACTACCATCGGGGCGGGTCTCGACCCCAAATAGGAAGACACACTCATCAACTTCCTCCGGGCTAACCGTGACATCTTCGCATGGAAGCCGGCGGACATGCCACGGGTGCCCAGGGAGTTGATCGAGCATTCCCTCAACGTCGATCCTAAAGCTACCCCGAAGCGACAACACCTCCGCCGCTTCGCCGACGACAGACGGGACGCCATCAAGAAGGAACTCGCCAAACTACTCGCGGCTGGCTTCATCAAAGAAGTATTCCATCCGAAGTGGCTCGCCAACCCCGTCCTCGTCTCCAAGAAGAACTCGAATGAGTGGAGGATGTGCGTCGACTACACCGACCTCAACAAGCACTGCCCCAAGGACCCCTTCGGGTTGCGCGGATTGACCAAGTCATCGACTCCACGGCGGGCCGCGACCCCGCTCCGCTTCCTCGATCGCTACTACGGGTACCACCGGATCGCGATCAAGGAAGAAGATCGGGGAGAAGACCGTGTTCATCACCCCCTTTGGCGCGTCATGCTACACAACCATGTCCTTCGGGTTGAAGAACGCCGCGCCACATATCAACGAGCTACCCGGAGCCTCGCTTCAAGAGGCAACTCAACAAGAACGTCGAAGCCTACGTGGATGACGTGGTCGTCAAGACCGAAACTCCGAGACCCTCATCGATGATCTTGAAGAGACTTTCGCATCCCTGCGCGAGTACCGCTGGAAGCTCAACCCGAACAAGTGCGTCTTCGGCGTACCTTCGGGCAAACTACTCGGCTTCATCATCAGCCACCGCGACATCGAAGCCAAGCCTGAGAAGATCTCCACCATCACCAGCATGAAAACTCCCACGTCCATCGAAGACGTCCAGAAGCTGACCGGATGCATGGCGGCCCTGAACAGATTTATCTCGAAGCTTGGAGAATGGGGGCTCTCCTTCTTCAAACTACTCAAGCACCAAGAGAAGCTCGTGTGGACTCCAGAGGTAGACCAAGCCCTTGCCCAGCTCAAGGACTTCCTATCGAAGCCACCGAGTCCTCACGGCTCCTCGCAAAGGCGAGCAGCCTCGCTCTACCTCGGCCGCGACTACTCACGTGGTCGCATCGCCATCATCGTCGAGCGGCGAGGAAGACGGCCATGCCTACCCGGGCCGGCCGACCGCTCTACTTCGTCGGCCGAGGTCCCGTCGAATCTAAGACATGCTACCGGCCCCGTACAAAAGCTTCTATACGCGGTGCTCATCACCTCGCGAAGCTACGACACTACTTCCGGGAGTACTCGATCTCCGTCGTCACCGACTACCCGCTCGGCGACATCTGCGCGAACCAAGATGCTACCGGAAGAATCTCCAAGTGGGCGGTCGAACTCGGCGCCCTCAACATCGACTTCAAGCCACGCACGGCCACCAAGTCGCAGGCACTAGTCGACTTCATGGCGAGTGGCGGGAGAATCGGCTACCTACTCCAACCGAGCGACCGAGCACCGGGTGATGTACTTCGACGGCTCACTCAACCTCGAGGGCGCGAGGTGCGGGAGTACTCTTGATCTCTCCAATGGGCAAACCACTCAAGTACATCCTGCGATCTTCCGGAAGGTCTCAAACAACGAAGCCGAGTACGAAGCTCTCCTACATGGGCTCCGCCTCGCGGCTTCACTGGGCATCAAGCGGCTACTAGTCTACGGCGACTCCGCAGTGGTCATCAACCAAGTCAACAAGTCCTGGGACCGTGACAAGGAGAACATGGACGCCTACTACCTAGAAATCCGCAAGCTCGAGAACAAGTTCTATGGTCTCGAGTTCCACCACATCGTCCGTGACAACAACGTTGCAGCGAACGTCCTGTCAAAGCTTGGTTCTACTCGCGCTCAAGTACCAGCGGGTGTCTTCGTTCACGAGCTTCACGCGCCATCCATCACGGAACCGGTGCCACCGACCACTGTCCCAGCGCATCCCGCGGCTGGCCAGGAGGTCATGATGATCGACGTGGACTGGAGGCAACCCTTCATCGACTACCTCAGCGAGCAGAAGGTTCCCTCGGACAAGAACTTGGCGGAGCAGCTCATCCGCCGTGCCAAGTCCTACGTCCTCGTCGGAGACAAGCTCTGCAGGCGGGGCGCATCTTCCGGAGTACTCATGAAGTGCGTCCCAAGACAAGAAGGCAAGGACATCTTGGAGCAGATCCACAAGGGCGTCTACGGCAACCACGCGTCCTCTCGCACGCTGGTCAGCAAGGCCTTCCGACGAGCTTTCTACTGTCCCACAGCTCTGGGCGACGCCGAAGAACTCGTCAGAAGGTGCCAGTACTTCGCCAAGCAGCAACACGTCCCAGCCTACAAGCTAGTCACATTACCGCCAACCTGGCCTTTCGCCTGCTGGGGGCTCGACATGATTGGGCCACTACCAACTGCGCCAGGTGGATTCAACAGAGTATTGGTGGCCATCGACAAGTTCACCAAGTGGATCGAGGCCAAGCTGGTCACATACCCCAAGGCTGACAGAGCACTCGACTTCCTGGATGAACTTGTGCATCGCTACGGACTACCCCATCGCATCATCACAGATCTGGGCTCCAACTTCAACAATCACCAGTTCTGGGAGTACTGCGAGAACAGCAGGATCGATGTCCGATACGTCTCAGTTGCCCATCCTCGGGCCAACAGACAAGTCCAGCGCCAACGGGATGGTGCTCGACGCTCTCAAGAAGCGGCTACACGACGCTGCTAACTCTAAATGACGCAAATGGATCAAGGAACTACCCAATGCACTCTGGGGGCTACGTACTCAGCCCTCCAAGCCAACGGGGCAATCTCCATACTTCCTGGTCTACGGCTCCGAAGCAATCCTCCCTGCTGATGTCATGTGGGATTCACCGGCGCTTGAGCACTACGACGAAGGCGTCTCTGAAGACAGCAGACGAGTTGACATCGACGGACTCGAAGAAGCTCGCTACGCAGCCCTCGTCGAATCAGCAAGGTACCAGGAGGGTATCTGACGCTACCACGATCGCAACGTCAAGGAACGCTCCTTCAACATTGGTGATCTTGTCCTCCATCGCATCCAGAACACGGAAGGACTACACAAGCTCAGCTCACCCTGGGAAGGTCCCTTCACAGTCGCAAAGGTGACCGGACCGGGCTCCTACCGCCTCCAGACACTCGAAGGCGAAGAAGTCAACAACTCGTGGAACGTCGACCAACTCTGTCGGTTCTACGCCTAGTCTACACGACTACCCTAGGGCTCAAGTCTACACGACTGTCACACCTGTTTTTCCAAAAAACCAAGTGCAAACCTATATGCATGCCAGGATCAAGTTTCATGCATATAGTGACATAAGTGAATAACAGAAACAATATCACATAAGAAAAAGGGAGATTATCAGAGTTTACGCTTAATCGTGGAAACGAAGGCACCAAACTTCACAAGCAATCGACTGGGGGTTGCGTACACCTAGAACCAGCAACATCTTTACAAGACTTCAAAGTAGCTTCGTCCTTCTGAGCAACATTGTTTATAGCAAGGGTGAGCACTTGTCGTACTCAGCAAGTGTGGGGGAAAGAATGAATGCAAAGGCTTTATAGTGGACTGGCTATAAGCATTTAGCATTTTAGTTGGTCAAATTTTATTAGCACCTATTTACTAGCAAGGCATAAGTTTATAACAACCCACAATTAAGCATAAGATAAGAGAAACATCATAAGCATATGGCAAACATAACCATAACACATATCACAATTTAAGTCCATCTTCAAGTTCAATTAATCATGTGAGGGTCCAGGCCGCTCTTGACCGTGAGCACGGTAATCGATTAGTTTTACACTCTGCAGAGGTTGTACACTTTCACCACAAGCAGCGTAAAAGCTCCGAAGAACTTTTAACCCAACCATGTGATGCTAGCTAGGCACCATACCACACTACCTAGGTGTGGTTGCATAGGGACGCTACATGGCCTTTACAAAGGTTCTCCAACAAGTAGTGACCCACAAGGTCCGGATCAGTTAGCAAGGTATAAAGTCCCCTAGCAGGTCGATACCCCACCATAAAAAGAATAACTCACCCAACCCCCTGCTAGAGCGAGTCCATACCCCGCAGTACCGCCGATCCCTTGTCCTTATCAGGTAAGATCACCCCAAGCCAAAGTTCCTAATTAATTGGCCAAGACCAGTGCCCATTTAGTTCTTGTGGTTGTACTGTTTTCCTGGGTGGTTCTCCATGTTCCGATTAATGCACAATGATCTTATATATTAAACATCACATATCACATTGGAACATAGAGCAAAAGAGTATCCATGTTGTTTATTACCAACCCAGTTGAGCAAGCTAAGCAATAGTTACTATCAATATTAATTAAGAAGCAGGTTCAAGATAACAGTCAAATGAGGCTAGTCATCGTTAATAGGAACCCATCAAAATTAATGCAAAGCAATGCAATGAGTGATTAATAAAGTTATTAGGGCAAAAGTTCAAGGACACACTTGCCTTTAACCAAAGAGTAGTTGCTCAGAATACTTCATCTTCATACTCTTCCAAGCTCTCGAACCACGTTCATTCTACTCGCATCAATCATCGGGCACAAGCATGCACAAAGAAAACAAACAAGAATATAATAAGAACAAAGCACCAATCAAAAGAAAACTTTAAAAGAACGCACTAAAGGATAGGATCGATTATATGGATCACTAAAGAACACAAAGTGTGCTTGGAAGGGACAGGCTTGGTTAACTTTGAGGAGGTGATCCTGGAAGATTGAGCAAGGACCGGAAAGATCACACTGAGATAGAGCTTGATTCTATAGGTTACGCAAGCGCAAGAAACACTGAAACAGAACTAAGCTCGAAACTATCGTGAGATCATTATCAAACAACAAGAGACTACGCTTGGCATATTTTAATTAAGAAATCATGTGAAAGAATATTTCAGAGAAATACTCTATGTTACCATTAAACAAGTTATATTTAATTAAAGAAATCGCGATATACCTAATCATGTTTTATTTATAACGTTCGAGTAGAAGTTATGTCAAATTAACAATTACTTTAGAAAGATAAAGCAAGTATAAGATATCTAGATGAGTAACTTTATGTCACGTGTTCAACTAAACATATTTAATATTGAAAAGGAATTTATGATGTCATTAGGCATATTAACTTTATTATGAAAACCGATGTTTAACTCTAACATCTTTTATTTAGAAAAACTAGTTATGAATAGGGATTAACCAATTACATCATGATTAAAGAAAACCGGATTAGAACCTAATCACTTTTTATTGATAAAAGCATTGGAACAAGAATTAGTCAAGATTAACATGCATCTTTAGTATTAAAACAAGTAACAGGTGATACTCATGCTAACGTACAAGTTACTGTGAAACGAACTAGACGGATAGCAACGAACTATCAAGCGCATAAGAAACCTTAGGCTAGGGTTTAGGAGAACTGGTCTACAAAGAGAACTCGGATGAACAACTGACATACTAACCAAGGGTGAACTGATCTGACAGGTGAAGCAGATAACAGGGTAAACTCTAAAGAAAGATAGCTACGATAGATTAGGTACAAGAACACAGCTGATTCAAAAAGAGACAACCAAACTGAGATGGAATAGACATCAACTAGCTAGATGTTGATAAACAAGATTCTATGATGAAACAAGAGTGATAAGATTACTTGATAGGCAAATGAGCAGTGCAAACTACTCACACAGATAAAGCTACTAAGCTAAACAGAAACTCTAAGGCTTGATTAGATGCACACGGTTTAGCTTGGGCTGACACTAGAAAGGTTTAGAGCTTCTGATAAACTTGATCAAAAGAGATAAAGCTGATACTGAACGTCTAACGAATGATTTGCATAGATAGGAGAACAAGGCTATGAGCTGGATTTATTTTAATTAACAAAATATATGTAACGATATTACATCAATAAAATACCCCATGTTGGAATTAAAGTAAATTAAACTTTATTTGCAAAACCGGTGTAAAGAACTAGTCAAGTTTTATTTATAAAGATTCATATATGAATTAATCAATTAAATATTTAATTTAGAAAAACTAGACTATATGAACAATCTAAACGAAACTTTGTAATTTGAGTAGATCATATTATTAGTAAAAATATTATGGTATTGGAATTAATCAAATTAATATTTATTATAAAAGCCGATGTAAAAGCCTAATCAAATTTTAATTTAGAAAAGATTAATTAACTATTAAATAAATTACATTTGGTTTACGAAAGACGAGATAAAGATCTAATTAGATTTTATTTGCAAAAGCATGTGAGAGAAACATTAATCAAATTAAATTTGATTATTAAAAACGGTGTATAGATGTATATTGCTTTTATTTATAAAAGGCATGCACAACTAGACATTAATCAAAATTATTATTAATTTTATTTTCAGAAAACAAAACATGGCGAAAACACACCACTAACGCGTGCTTTACATTATTATGAATCTAACACAACTTGAACGGATGAAATCGGAGCTAAAACAAGAAAGATATGATTGTTCAAAGGTTTAGGGACCTAGTTGCAAAGATTGGAAACTTCCCGGGCTTAACTGTGAAAAGACAGGGCATATACATAATTATGTATATAAACTCATGGATTTACTTGCAAGAGGTCCAGGGAGGATTTATGTGTGAAAGGGGATCTTTTTAGGGGGTTTTAAGGAAGATTGCCAAGACACATAAATAGATCTAGAGATTTTAGAGAACCATAAGGGTTTAAACGCAAAACAACCAAGAGCTTCTTCTAGCTCTGGCCAGATGCGCGGGCGGCGCCGGTGGCACCCTTCGCCGGCGATTCGAGCGCCTAGGGGCTCGATTGAGTGGGGGGGAAGAAGAGGAGGTCTAGGGGATGGCGGGCTCACCGACGGCTTTGACAAGGAGGGCAGCCGGAATCGGAGAGGGGCGGCGAGGTGTGGGCGGCCGGCGACGGTCTTCATGCCGATGGCGGTGATACGGTGACCTAGAGGCTCAAGGGGCTCAGCGATCTGGAGAAGAGGGAGGGGACCGAGGGGAACCCAAGGGGTTGCTTACCTTGGACGGGGTGGGGCGGCAGACGGCCGACGACGGCCAGCCATGGCGACCGGCTCGGTCCGCAAGGGGCGGCGGTGCTTCGGCGTTGAGGAGGTGACGGTGAGGGGCTGAGGAGATGCAGTGCGACACAGCGGAGCTCTTGGACTCGTCGGCTTCGACTGTGGCGGTTCGAGCGCCGAATCATGTGGCGGCAGTGCTCTGGCCATGGTCGGTGGCGCACTGCAGGCGACGACGCACTGGTGGTCCTCCGGCGACGGGGAGGGGCGGCGGACGTCCAGATTGGCGTCGCGAACATCATGGCGGCCTCGCCGTCGTCCCCCCGGCGTCCCAACGCGGCGAGTCGGCGACGGCCGGTGCGAGCTTGACCGACGGCGGTCTTTGTGCGGTTCGGGCGACGCCGCGCTGCACAGGCGAGGAAGGCGGCGCGGTGGCAGCGGTTAGGACACGCGGCTCGGCCTCCTCATTTTATAGGGGCAGGGGTGCGACTTGGTCGTGTCGCGCACGCCAAGGCAGAGGCCTGGCGGCGCCAGCCGGGACTCCCATGTCCAGCTCGGGCACGGCGAGAGATGGGTGATGACAAGGGTGGCCCGCTTGTTGGCGACCGCGAGCATGGGAGGTGGAGTGGGCCGCGTTTGGGCCAAGATGTTGGGTGGGCTGCTGCAGAGCGTGTGGAAAAGAGGAGTCCAGGGTGCAGAACCAAACTTTCGGACTTTGGGTCGAAAGCAGCAGCAGGCCAAAAGTGAAGGAAGAGTAGAGAGAAGAAAACGATTTTTTTTATTTTCTGAAAATATTTTTGTGAAAAGAATAATCTAGAAATAGCTAGATAATTCATTAAAGCCACGAAAAATATTCCAAAAATTTCAGGAAAATTCCTAGAGATAGATTAAGACATGAACAATCCAAATAAAGCATTTGGAGCTCATGAAAAGGATGTTAGAGCCTTCTATTAAATAGAATTAGCTCAAGAAAAATGAGAATTAATCCCAGAAAATTCCGGAAAATTCTCGGAAGGATTTAGACAGCTCCTAAACGCGTTTTTGAAACCTTAAGCACTCAGGAAGCACCAAGATGCATCGGCATGAATGCAACACTCATAACTTTATTTAATTTCCGAAACGCAAACAAAGGTTTTTCCTATACTATATTTCGTGTAAAGAAAAAAAATGTTGGAAAATTTTTAAAATTATGAGAAAATTGTTATTTAATTATTCTCTCTGTTCACATCCCGAAATTGGAAATTTTAGGGTGTGACAACGACTACATCAAGACCCCTCCGCCGTAAGCGGGCTCCGGGTCCAGGCACCAGTCTCCGGACTACCTCTTCGCTGTAAGCGGCCTCCGGGTCCAGGCACCCGCTCTCGGACTACTCCTCTCCGAGAATCCAGCCTATGCGGCTACCTACGGACCCCGGCTCGCGACGAGCGACAAAGGACTCTAGCGACGGTCATCGAGAGACCATGTACTTCTAGATCCAGCCTATACGGCTACTTACGAATCTACTGCTGTAAGCGGCTACACGCCCTAGCACTACTTAGCCGTAGGCGGCCTCCGGGTCCTGGCGAATACTCTGTAACTACGGCCCTGGCCATCCAGGTGTACTTCTTCAGTAATAAAGTTTGATTGTTCATCAACTACTTTACTGTCTTCCTCCCCTCAACGGGACTACTACTGAGTACGACTACTCGCAACAACTCCACGATGGGACTCCGCACTCAAAGATCGCGGCAACGAGTACTCATTGATGGAAGTTTCTCTTCATTCATACTTAAACAATTTCATTACAATTGTTTTTGTACAATTACTGCTACGAGCTAACTATTAAAGGGCTACTGGAGATTAAGTTTCTCGGTGACTTGATCTGCAATAGGCGCCATCTCCGCTCCAAGAGGCTCCGCGTCGCGCTCGTCGGTGCGGTTGGCGGCTAGCCCGCCGGCGATTACATATACGGGAGCCTTCGGGAAGTACGACTTCATGAAGGCCGGCACTTGGTTCGGGATCGACTTCGCCAAATGCTTCACGTAGGTCGCCGCCCGGCCGGGGGCTTCCTTCAACCGGTCCACCGGCGGCGCTATCTTGGGACCGCCGGATGAGGCACCAGCGGCCTCCACGATGGGGAGCGCGGCTTCTTCAAGTTCCTTGAGCCGGGCCCGCAGCCTTCTCGCAATCCTCGTTCAACTTCGCAATGATTTGTAGCAATTGACGAGGTCACAGCTCGATGCAATACGGAGCTCCATGTGCTTGTCGCACTCGTAATAAGCAAGCTCCTTATAATCATACTCCGATACACCGGCGGGCCTCCCGCTCCCGGTAGAAAAGGTTCTTCGGATCAATCTCCGAAGCCTTCAGCTGATCAACTCGAGTCTCAAGCTCTGCAATCAACAAGGCACAACGGGTTAGACTACCTCTCGACCTCCAATAAGTACTCAACAAGACAATGGTGTACCTTTGTTCTTGTTTCGGAGAGACTTGTTCTTCCGCACCAAGTCGTCACTCTTCGCCTGCATCTCTTGGACGTCATTATGGTACTTGGTGAAGGCGGCGTCCAGCTTTGACTGCACGGCGGCGGCGTGCTTCCGGGACTTCACGAGTTGATCCTCCAATGTCTCGGCCCGAAGCACCGCGTCGCCATACCCCTGAATCATCTCCGACTTCAGGCGAGACCTCTCAGCAACGTCCTGCGCAGACAACACACATCAGATGGGTACTCAACGCTAAAGGATTGACTACTCAAGGGTCATGACTACTCACCTTCATCCATTGCTCGGCTTGGCACATCGCTTCCAGGTGCCGAGCCACCGTTGCTGGATCAACCAGATCGTCCGCCAACAACTCGATCCCGCCACGACTACTCGTAGCAGCTTCGGTCATCGGCACCGAGCGGATTGGCTCCGCGTCCTGGATCTCTGGCGAGCGGACGACCACCTCCAGAGCGGGTTCTGGTAGTGCGTCGTCCCCTTCTCCTCCAGTGGTCGCGGCGGCTTCTCCGGCGGCTACCTCCATCAGCTCAGGGGCTTCTACGGCAGCCTCCTGAGTTCCCGGTGCCACGTCCTCTACGGGCACCGCCGACGGGATCTCGCTTCCCTCGGCCTCAGCACCTGTTGACAAGAAGACAAGTGTATCAGCCAAACCTGGCGACTACGACTACTCTACCAGGGTACTCCAACCTGAACAGAGTACTCACCTTCAGCGATGCTGGCCTCGGGCAGCGTAGCCTCAGCGGTCGGCGCTTCGGGCTCCTCCTGAGGGGCGGGAGCGGACTCCTCAGCGGGCGGCGCGGCTTCTTCTTCCGCCACCGCTGAGGCGGGTTCATCCCCCTCCCAGGACAAGTCCGTCGATTTCCTGCAGAGTATACAAGCCGGTTGTCAATCAAATGCGACTACCACATCAAGTACTACTCGGGAAGAATCAACACTTACAAGCTTGACCGGACTACCGTCACGGTTGGGGCGCCGAGGATACTGGCGATGTAGACCGGTCCCACCTCGGCGGCGCCTCCTCCCCGCGCCTCCGTGGCCGCCGCCTCTTCCGCGCAGGCGCCGGCGGGTTCCGTGCTCCCCTGAGCAGCAGGGGGCTGGCGCTCCATTTGCGCCAAAAGCTCTTCGATAGTGGGGGCTGGGCTACGACTACCAGCGGCCTCCCCCACTGTGTCCCAGTTGCCTTCGTCGCCCTGCTCAACGGGCTCGGTAGGCGGCATCTCATGCAAGCAAGGAAACTTCGTCATCAACATGAACTCGAGACATCAGTACTCGACTTCACTACTCAAGATGGCTTACCTCTTGGGACGTGGTCTCCGTGACCTTTAACTTCTTGGCCACACGCTTCCGGGCTACATTGCGTGGCTTCCTCGGCGGCGCGGGCAGACTAGCCTCTAGGCTAGCCGGCTGATCCTGAACGAGAGGAATGTGAGGTAAGCCAGGACGGCTAAACCTCGACCGCAGTTGGAAGCGGTCCTGCAGCGTCTCCTCGTCGTCGTCCTCATCGGACGTGTCTTCCACGACAACTGTGTCGTCTCCTTCGCCGACTTCGCGCCACTCCTTAGCCTTGGCCTTCCCTTCCTCTGGGACCTCGACTAGCTGGGGAGGCGACGGCGGCTCGGAGACGAACTTCTTCAAGTCATCCTGCAAGAAGAACAACTCATCAGTGCGACTACTCTCATGCAATGGGTACTCGACTTCGGATGCGGCTTCTAACCTCTTTTGGTGGGCGCGCGGCGGAGAACTCTGGTACGGGCACGGCGTGTACGCCGTCATATCTTTGAAGATTCGGGCCAGATATCAACAATGTCGTCGTCGTCAACTTCATCTCCAGGCATCCGCGACGTGTCGTCGTCGCCGGTGTACTCGTACCCCAGGGTGTCGCGAGCCATCAGCAGCTGCACCCTGTGCTTCATGAAGCTGAAGGCCAAGTGCTCGGCCCTCAGCCTGGCTTCCTTCAGCGCCATGATCCGCGCCAATAACTCGGGCAGCTAGAGCCCTTCTTGCATCGTCGGCTCCGAGTTCCACCACGGACGGTGCTTTGGATGCTTCGCGCTCGGCTTCGGCAGCTCCGGGTGGTGGTTCGTGACGTAGAACCATTTGGCTTTCCAGTCCTGTTTGGAATCTATCAACTTGTAAGAGAGGTACTGCTCGGCGGCGTCCTCCCTCATCTGGATCCCCGCTCCTCCGACTACTCGCGGGTTGCTGGCGCTGGGTTGCGGCTTCACCCGGAAGAACTTCCGGAACAAGATCCAATGATGTACAAAGACGGTGGTGTGGAAGATACCATTGGGGTTGAGGTTGAGGTACTCAATGCCGTAGTACCCCATGAGCCCCTTGAAGAAGTCGCTCGCCGGGAGAGACAAGTCCGCGCTCCGCGAACCGCGCAAACATCGAGATCTCGTCCGATTCTTCTCCATGGGGTACGGATCCCCGCGGCGGCCCTCCACATGTCCACCTCCTTCACCTTGGACTTTTTCCATTCACTGTTTGGATCCGGCCGCCGCGGGGACACCGGCGGCGATGTCCCTCGCGGCGCATCCGGCGGCCTCTTCACGGGCCCTCTTCTTTCCACCGGTGGCCTTCGTGGTCTTCGACGGAGATGGCTTCATCCTCCAGGTGCACGGTGTCTTCACGCGCATTCGCTCAGGGGCTGCAGTGGTGGCTTCCTACGACGGCGCACCTAGATCTAAGCTCTACTCAGCGGCGGCAGTGCGCACTAGTGGCGATTTCTGGCCAGATCTACTGGGAATGGCTACAGCTGCGTAGGGTGAAAAACCCTAAGGGTTTTAGCTTCTATTTATAAGTCAACGCGGCCCCTCAACGGCCGGATGGATAAGTCTGCGCTCGGTTGACTCAGCGGCCGCGCGTGACCTTTCAACTTCTACTAGTCGACGCGCCTCACCTGGGGGGCTCGGCTACTCCAACTTGACTTCATGGGAAGCGGCAAGACTCAAGAGCATCTCAGGACACATTCTACAAGATGACCCTTCAATTCGAGAGGAAGTACTCGACTCAAGGCTTGGGGGCTCCGTGCCACGTGTCCTTCGGTTTTTTCTCCGGATTTTTCGGGATATTCTTGCGAAAACTTCAGATGGACCCTCAGCCAGAGTCTACAACTCAACCTAAGGCTCGGGGCTACTCCATATGGAGTGCGATTTTGCAATCGCACTTCCATATCTGTTTCAGCTTCAAGACAACACGAGCATTGTTGAAGACCTTCAAGGGCAGCACTCGAGGACGCTTGGGACTACTCGAGAAGACTTCAGGATTGCTCAAACATCAGCTGGAGTACATTCCAGCCTCGGGATGCTTCGACTACTCTTGAGGACTTTTGACTTGTAGTACTCGGGGACGCTTGAGGACTACTCGTTAAGGCCGTCAAGACTACTTGAAGCTATCCTTCTCGACTACAAAGTACTCGAGGGCTTGTCGTATGGACCTCCCTGGGCCCACTACCTCGGTGGGTACCAGGACCGACTACTCGGTGGGCCCCTGGGACTACCCGACTTGCATTGCACGGTACCTGATGGCGTGAAGCACAAGGACTACAGAGGAGAAGTACTCGGTTAGGAAGCTGTACATGTCCCGCACTGTATGGAAGACTCCTAGACGTACTCGACTGGTACTCTCTCCCTAAACCGACTTGTAACCCTGCCTCCCGGACTATATAAGGCGAGGCAGGGACCCCTCTCTCCATCATCTCATCTCACGGCGTAAGATTGCATCATCTTGTAATCGTACCCAATCAATCCAGAGCTACGTAGCATACAGGACGTAGGGTATTACGCACCTCGCGGCCCGAACCTGTCCAAATTGTGTGCCACGTGTCTCTTCCTTCGAGTTACCGATCTCGGCGAGGCCACATTCATCTACTTCGGGTACTCCCCTTAGTAGGTTGCCGGTCTAAAACACCGACACTAGCCCCTGTCTACCCTGAATAATTCCACCCGAGGTCCCTTTCTTTTGTTTTAGCAACTTAGCCCTCCTGTTTTTATATGAAATTATGTTTTAGCCCCTGGTTTTGTTTATAAAAGCCATGTAAAATTTAGTTTTATTGCAGATAGGTCCCTATAACTTGTTTTAAGCGTAACTTTCTTGTTTTAACTCCGTTTTTAGCGTTCTATATACCGAAATGATCGTCTCAGCGAGTAGAATCATTTAGACAGCGAGTTTTTAACTTTTGCTACTGTTTGGTGTACTGTTTATTTATTGTTTGTTGTATATGTTTGTTGCGTAGATATCGTGCCTGTTTCGTCTGAGCTTCCCATCGGAGGTGATCAGGAAGAGCCTGCTTTTGAAGAAGAGTATACCCAGCTTGTAGAGGAAGGAAAGTGGCTTTCCCCCTCTGCATTTTCTCTTTTGAACCTATAACACTGCATGCTTAAACAATATTTACTATTTCTTTTGCAATGCATTAATATGATGGGCAAACACCTTTTTAAGGACTTGACTAGATGTTTTATCCTGTTACCTTGATCAACCATGTTTATCAAATGCTTGGGTAGATAATTGCTTAGCTTGCTTAAACTTGGGATGGTTTTATGTTGATTATACAATGCAACTCAGTTCTGTGTTTGGAATATGTTAACTAATAAGACAAGAACATCTATATTTGAAATGGAACATGGAGAACCACCCAAGACAACAGTACAACCACAGTCCACATGGCTCTGGCTTAGCCAAATAATTAGGAGAGTGGGTTAGCTGATGGCCTTTTTTCGAGAGGGGCACATGGGACTCGGGGTTGCAGGGGTATAGCCCGGTTCTTCTGGGGTAGCAGCCTTTGCTAAGGTGCTGACCATTAGGGAGGGTTATGGTCCGCCTTGAGTCAGAATCGTCCCGGCCGTTGGTTTCTCTTCTTTCCT
This sequence comes from Cenchrus americanus, assembly GCA_947561735.1. Taxonomy (NCBI): domain Eukaryota; kingdom Viridiplantae; phylum Streptophyta; class Magnoliopsida; order Poales; family Poaceae; genus Cenchrus; species Cenchrus americanus. Next base: position 260,769,678 of record OX387241.1, on the reverse strand, counting down.
TTGTAAAGGCTTCGTAGTGGACCCCTAGCCACTCACCTTGGAAGTGTTTAAGGGTCTCGATAACCCGGCAAAATGGGGAACACGAATCGTGGGTAAAGTGTACAACCTCTCGCAGTGTAAAACCGATCGATCAGCCGTGCTCACGGTCAAGAGCGGCTTGGACCCTCACATGATAATCAAACTTAAAGATGGATGTAAATCGTGGGTCTTATGGTTTGGGTTAAGATGTCTTTAAATTTAAGTGGGTTGGTATAAACTTACATTTAGTAACTAGGTGTTGCTAATTAAAACTTGACCAACTTATAAAATGCTTACCGTTGTGAACCATAGCCTATCCTTGTTAGTCTTGCATGTTTCCCCCACTTGCTGAGCTCCAACCATAAGTGTGCTCACTTCTTGCTTACCGCTGTTCAGAGGAGAACATCGGGGGTGAGGAGGAGTACTGGAGCGACTACGAGGAGTTCTAAGGCATGCAGATCCCCCAGTCATCATGCCTGTGGAAGCTGAAGAAGGAGCTACTCGTCTTTAGTTATCATTTTGTGTTTGGACCTTCGAGTCCACCCGTTTGAGTGTAATAAAGAATATTGTATCAGTTTAACTCTCGTACGTTTTATTACTGCAATGGTATTACACTCTTTTGTCTATCATGTGTGTGTAAATTGATCCTGGCGCACATATGAGATGCATTCGGTTTTCCTTGTAAAATCGGGTGTGACAATAGGTCGATAGCTGCTAAGCTATAGGACCGTTACAAGTCGGGTGTTGATGTCACTCGTGAGAATAGGTTCCTAGGTAGGAATCATAAGATCTCCTTAAATGGATTGCTCATGTGGTAAGAGCATGGGATGTGGACTCTAGTCCAATGGCTATCGTGGGTTAAGTGTTTGAACGTACTAAGCACTTGTCGGGAATGAGACCGGTAAGCCTAGTACCTTAATGAGGCAGCGAGGGATCTTACTATTACTCATCTTGGGATGTGTCTCACGGCTAGCTACCGGTGGTGTATGGTGAGTCCGGGTGCCTCGCGGGGTATACTGGATAGCCTGCACCAAAGACTGTAAGATTCAATCCCGACCCGAAGAGTTTTGGGAACCGCTTGGTGGTTGTCCTCGCGGGGGCATCCCACCGTGTGTTTAGATCTACCTTGCAAGGTTTGAATCAATCGATTGTCGGCCTCTCACCGTTATTTGAGACTACTTACTCCACTAGCCATGAGATCCCTAATGATGGAAGTTGATGAATATTATGCTTGTTTAATTGCATTGTACAACTCTGTCTGTACTAGATTGGCTAATTTAGAAAAGATAAAACCACTATAACTTGTGCTAAAATCTTGAAAGTAAGGACATACTCTTTGTTACTTTTCAGCAAAAGAAACCCAGTGGCCATAAAGCCTTTCATGTCTAGAGTTGGTGAAGCAGTTATCACCGACGGGTAAGTCTTGCTGAGTATTAGTATACTCAACCTTGCTATAATCTGTTGCTCCAGGTAATGCCTTGGGTGATGTGTGGCCCGGAGAGATCCCGCCCGACTGGGAGCTGGAGTGGGTGGAGGATGACGAATGAAGGCGTCACGGCTGGCCTCCCGTGGTGTTCTCGCTTTCCGCTTAGTTTAATTCCGCTGTTTTAAAAACTCTGAACTGCGTGGTCATGTCAAAGACTCGTTTTGTAATAATTAAACCCTTCGGGGTGAATTTCTGTTATTAATTATGTTGTATCTCTGGACTCGCCTTCGCGTGAGTTGTAATGCATATATGTCGATTCTTGTTGCTATTTAAGTGATTTACCGGGCGTTTACCCGACAACTAACGATAGGATGATACCTTATTACTGCTTAATGACCAAAGTGGATTGGTTTAGGCAGTAGTACGGTATTTTCCTGGGCGGGTTGTCATAGATAAATTGTGATAAAAGCTAAAACAACAAGAATTAAGATGAAACTTGCTAATCTAGCTGATCGATAAATTGTGAATAAATCTAGACGAAACCACAGCGATGCGCCCAGTGGTTAAAGCCTAGAAATTACTCGGTAAAGCGGAACTCACCAACAAGCCGGAGATCGAAGCAATGCAGTCCGACGAGTTTGTGAGAACTCGTAAAAGAGAAAAAAGTACGAAGGCGAAGTCACCGAAAAGTGAATGCGATAAAGTAGATGCAGTAAAGTAGATGCAGTAATGGATAAAGAGGTGCCCGGAGTTGGTTTTGATATTGATCGTGTGATGATCATATTACAATAGCCGAGACTTATATTTATACACTGGGCTCCTCTAGACTCCTGTAGCCGGAAGGCTCAAAGCTTCCTAATTAAACAACTCCTAGCAAATCACCCAACTACTGATATAAACTCTCCTAATAATAACTCAAGATACATACTTCCTCTGTCCCAAAAAAAATGTCATTCTAGGAATTGTAGGACACATTATTAAGGAGGTCAAATGACCTCGATTGCCCCTATTTATTTGCCATATTATGTGCTAATTGATTGTTGCATGCCTACATGCACATGCACACATGCCAAAGTAAGTAAAACGTCAATCTTTTTGGGACAAATTTTGAATCCTAAAACGTCATTCTTTTTTAGGACTGAGGGAGTAGACTCTATCTCTCCATCATGCAGAGTCCTTGTTGATTAAACATCCTTTGTCCGTTGATCAACACATTGTTGGCTTCCTCTCCCTGGTCTTATTTCTTATAATAAATCCGGCCATGCTGTAAACAGGTTGTTTCTTTCCTTAATTCCACATATGAATTTCCTTGAGGAGAATCTTCCTTGCAACGTTGGCCAACAATTATGAAATATTTCACCTATCTTTTCATTGAATCTGAATCGGCAAAGGCGATAGCTGGACTTCCCGTACTCCCTTGCTTCTTCTCTTTTTATATTAATTTTTTGTACATACGGTGGTCATATGCACTTTTGATATATACATGCATGCTTCTCGAGAGAACTTGCTAATAGTCGGCTTGTGGCCAAGCTCTACTGTTGCCTATCAGCTTTGCCGATTCTTTTATTAGGTGTTCCTGCCGATTGCCTCTGCCTTGCCGACCGGGAAATATTTAATTCTTGGAACCTCAACTATTTAAATATATGTGTTGACCTGTATACCACCTAAGGCCCTGTTCGGTTATTCCCTTCCCGGCCGGGAATGCGGCCCAACCCACGGGGGACACCCGGCCCGGGAAGAATTCCACCCCACAAGAATTTTTGCGTTCGGTTAAACCCCCTTAGAAACCTAATACCGGCCCAAACCCACCCCTTCCCCACCCTAGGCTTGTGGACACAGGGAACAAAACATCGACCACGAGCTCTCGGGAAAAATCCCGGCCGCGACGCGCGTGCGAGGAGGAGGCGACGCGCGGGCGGCGGCGGCGGTGGCGGCGGAGCGGGTGAGGGGGCGAAGGATGGCTCCGACAGCGACCCCTCCCAGCGTCGGCCGTCCCGACGGCATCTCCTCGGTGGCAGCAGTGGCGTACAGGTGGTCGGCGGCGGCGACGCCGGCACGACCTTCTCCACTCAACAGTCCATCCCTTCCAGCGGCGGTCGTCTTCTCTCCGGTGAGCCACACCCATCCTACCCTTCGTCTCTTCTCTCCCTTGTCTAGGGTTTCTTGATTCGGTACTAGGAGAAAAGAACTAGGGTTTCTTGATTTGGCCTCCCTTGATTCGGCGCTGGCGGCGGACGCCTTGGCCGTCGCGGCCGTCTCTGCATGTGCATGTGTTGTCCATGGATGTGTGTGTGTGAGAGCTGATGAGCATCCTGAGGGGAGACAGAGATGTAGAAATATTGCTTGCATCGCCTCTCACTGCTGCTCACTGAGATGTAGAAATATTGATACTTTTCATGTGTATGTTCATTTATGGTACTAATATCTATATATATACAAGTTTCTACTAATTTGTATAGCTGATTTGTTATGAGAGGAAAATAATGTGTGTTGATTTGTACGGCTGGTTTGTTATGAGAAAATATTGCGCAAAAAGCAGAAGAAGAAAAGTCGAACATAGCCCACACAACTTGATTTTAGACATTCTCACATAATTGTTGATGGGAATTAAGAGCTCCTCCATCGAAGCCATAATTGGACGCTTTCATCATTTCTGCACCTTTCTTCGGGACAACAGTCTGTTTATTTGTAGACCCATCCATCGCCTCCCCAGTCATTAGCAAGCTAATAACAATGCATGGTTGAGGACCACACATGTTGTGCTGCTGCTCCTTCTGCAGCAGCAGCTTTTTTTGTTGTTGGATCAATTGCATATATATGTAGCTTATATTAGTTAGCTTAATATTATTCCTTATTAATCTAAAAAAGCTTAATATTATCCCTTCGATCGATTGGAAATATAATTAAGTTCGTGTAGATTTATCTTAATAAGTGTTTTTTTTGGATCAAACAGATCAGAGGTAGTGCTTAAGACTGGCATTACTAGCAATCAGATTCATGATGAAAACTAGTACTGTATATTATGCATAATACGTACCTCTTCCATGTATGCATAGTTCATGATCATGATGTGAGCTGCTTTGTTGTGTTCAGTTACAGGAATAGCTTCATCGATATCTAGATACTATGTTCTGTCTTCTGTTGATGTGATCCTACTAGCTCCTGCATGTGGTTCTGTTGAGATTCTGCAACGGTGAATCTTGATTGTTATCCTACTAGCTCCTGCATGTGGTTCTGTGATTACATTCTCTGCATTAATATACCAACTTGTCATGTTAGCAGCATCAACTCATGCCCTTTGCGTCAATGTGCTTTGTTGTGTTCTGTCATCCAATTTCCTGCTCGTCATTGTTTTACCGCTCTTATGATGTGCTTGCTGTTTCAATTCCTTTTAAATAAACTAAGCTTAACTACACTTAAATTAACAGCAGCAGATGCTAATTTTAGATTCTTCTGTATATATTTACCAGCTTTGCTGTGTTCTGTTCTATACTTCTATGTTCATTTCAAATAAATATCCCTGGCTGCAGTGGAAGTTTCTATTTGCTTTACTGCTTGTACCATAGGCTATTTCAGATTCCTCATAAATACTTCTGTTGCATATAGTAGTGTAACCTGAGGGGAGTCTGCTTTTTGTGAAATGGAGAGTGCAGAGGACGCTGAGGGTACTATGGCTTTTTGTAGTGTGGTCGTGTATATACTACTGCATATCTTGGGGACTCCTCTGGTTGAAGTTAAATTCAGAAGCATTCTTAATTGAATGCTGCTAGAATTTCCTCTGGTCTTCCTCTGCTTGTGCTCGCCTGTTGTTTTTGTATCTTCAGGCCTGTTGCTGGAAGACACGACGAGACTTGGGCTGACCACTTCTCGTTGATGTGATCCACTGACGGCTTGTTACGGAAGTTTCCAATTGTTGGCCCCTTTTCTGTGAGAGTCTTTACTGAATTGTTACTGGCATATTTGGGGTTGTAATCATGGGTCTGTTCATCCAAGAAAGTGTCGTGGTATCTTTTCAGGAGATGGTTGCAAATCTGTCCTGTCTTGTTATGTTTTTGATAGGGGGTGATGGCTGGTAAGTGCAGTGGTGACTGTGAACTTGCAAAGGGTACTCTTTGCTGTCATGATTTGCTTGCTTAGTGCAGTAGTATACTGTTGGATTAGAAGAGAAAGGGAATGCATGCTGTTTGAATATTTGCTTCATGTTTCAAGTAGTATCTATATTGGCTAAGGACATTTGAATATTTGCTGCAGATTATCCCTGCACCGCCTCGCCTCGGAGAGGACGAGCCTCCACCATCTTGGGATTTGGTACCCTCTCCTAGAGGTGACTCGATACTCTCCTAACTTTTGCAATGAGTCTGAGTTTAAGGGATCGGATTAGAAAGAGGAGAGATGAGGAGGACGATGATATGATGTTGTTCTTCCTTCCCGCACTCTCTTTATTGGGTTCCAGTTCTAGTGTAGTGAGGGAAAAGATACGGCGGCATACATCGAAGCTATCAGGCGAGGAACGTGTTCAGGAATTGCTGGAAGGTCATGTTAAGAACTGTCGGGTAGCTTTCCGGATGGAACCTGGAATATTCATGGCACTTGTAGACAATCTTAGGAAGGAGGGCTTGGTTCGTGATACACGGATTAAAGTAGAGGAGAAGCTTGGGTTCTTCTTGTTTATGCTTAGTCACAATGCTTCATTTGAGGATCTTCAAGAAAAGTTTGGGCACAGTGGCGATACATTTCATCATCACATAAAGCATTTCTTTGACATAGTTGTTCCCACCCTCGCCAATCGATGGCGCTCATGTACCCATCACTATATCACATAACTGCTTGGGTGCAATTGATGGCGGTCATGTACCCATCACTATATCATCCGACAAAGCTGCTCCATTTAGGAACAAAGGGCACACTTAGCCAAAATGTAATGGTAGCATGCGATTTTGATCTTAATATCACGTTCATGTCTACCGGATGGGAAGGGTCTGCCACAGATGCTAGAGTTCTTACTTCTGCAATCATCAATGGATTTCAAGTACCACCGGGCAAGTTCTACTTGGTTGATGGTGGCTATGCCAACACCCGTTCTTTCCTAGCACCATATCGTGGAGTTAGATATCATCTAAAGGAGTATGGGTGTGGTCACCGTAGACCCCAGAATTACAAAGAGTTGTTTAAGCATCGACATGCCGTACTGAGAAATCATGTTGAAAGGACTTTAGGTGTTTTGAAGAAGCATTTCCCTATCCTCAAAGTGGGCACATTTCACAAGATAAAAAACCAAGTCAAGATACCAAAGGGCCGCCGCAATTCCGCATAACATTATCCGATCACTTAAGGGCGATGAGAAATGGTTGGATAATCAACCAGATAATATTCCTCCAGAAAATTTTGTCAACCTGCCGAATGGTGATGAAGACAATGATCAGAGCACCGACCAAGGAAATAATTTAAGAGATGTGATAGCACAACAATGTGGAATGATTTCCGGCAGAATAGAAATTAAATTATGAATGTGTTTTTGCTATAATAATTAGATCTGCTTTATTGTAATAAATTATGAATGTTTTGGGTTGTACTAAATTAAGAATGTTTTTGGGTTGTAAGTTAAATATACTATGACTATTTTTGTGGGTTGTAAGTTAAATATACTACTATGAATATTTTTGTGGGTCGTAAGTTAAATCTGCTTTGTTTTTTCATGTTAAGTTACCATGATTGGAAGAGGCTCTCTGAAGTTGTTTTTATCAAAAGGTGCACAAAAGAAGTCGTCCCCAAAACCAAAAAGACCTGGAGGTTCTCCAAAAGGTAAGCTGCACAAATGACTTGTTAAACAAAATTTGATGTGTCATCCTTATTTTGTGACTTGTTAAACAAAATCTAATGTTTCATCCTTGTTTTGTGTAGAGAAAGTAAGAGCGGCTTGGAATCCAACATTGGAGAAGACTCTAGTTGACTTGCTTCATGAACATAAGACGCCTGATTATAGGGGTCAAAATGGGTGGCCCTCCAAGACTTGGAATAAGATTTTCACTGAATTTCATCTGAGGGAGGACTATGTAAGTTTCACTAAGGCACAGATACAAGAGAAGAAAAAGGAGCTCAAAAGGGACCACCGGTTGATGAAGGATGCAACAAAACAAAGTGGAGTACATTTTGATGCAAAGGCAGGGAGGATCACGTAAAGTCCCGCTTGTTTGGAAAAATATCATTGTATCCCATCCCAAGGCTAAGAAGTTTCGCAACAACTCCTTTCCACTATTTGAGGCCTTGGGTGAGCTTCATGATGGTAAGTCTCATCACAAATTGCATCCTTTGCTATATGGTTTGCATGTCTATCTTTTGTAATAAAACTTTCTTGTGTAGGTCAAATAGCTCAAGGGACTTACAATTACACCTCCAATCAAGTCATAGGACCTACACAAGTGGAGAACAGGTACAATGTTGAGAACTTGGAAGCTGCAACCAATTCAGATTTGCAAGAAACAAGGGTAGGCCAAGAAGACGATGAAATCATGGAAGTTGAACCTCCTCAGATGCCACTAAGAAGGGAAGTAGAACCTCCTCGGCTGCCACTAAGAAGGGATGCTCGAAGCTCACCGTAAAGAGAGCCAAAGAGGCGAAGAAAACTACTAACATCGAAGGTTTGATGGAGAAGTACATCGGCTTTAGGGCCAAACAAGCTGAGGAAGAAGCGACTCAACTAGCTGAAGAAAAGGAGAAAAGAGAGGCTAATGATTTTTCAATCAAGAAATGTGTCTCTGTTGTTAACACCATGGAAATGGCAAAAGAGGAAAAAGCTACTTCATTCAAGATATTCAGGGACCCTGACAATAGACAGATCTTCTTGAGCTCATATGAAGAGGACCCAGAAGTTGCATCCATCTGGTTGAAAAGCAAGATGGCTTAGGAGGTATGCTCCCTTCCCCTCTCAAAGGTCCAACATTTCTTATACTGAATGTGGCAATATGCCTCCTGAATTGGCAGTATGTGGCTGGCTGCTGCCCCTGCCTCCTGAATTCTTAAAGTTGCAAGCATCAGAATATAGCTTTACATGGTCTCACAAGTATTCCTGGTACTGGTTAAAGTTGCAAGTTGCTTTCTTTCCCCTGACTCTGAGCTTAATTTCTGCAAGAAATTTCATTAGCTATTATTGGCACTTGCAGTGCTTCATGCTTAACGGTGTGTCACTAGTCAGGACTTGCAGAAATCTTAGCTGTATAACTTGTTTGATTGATTAATGTTCATACTTGATCTTAGTTGCATGTAGGGATACATCCATGATATAGTCCATGTAGGGAGAAAGAACTTTCGGTGACAAACAGATGAACTTGGTTCTGTTCTGATTATCAGAGACTTCCCGGCAACATTCAGTTGAACTGCATCTTCTCATCCCTGAATACTGGTTGTTAATTAGCTTGTTAATTTCACTGTTATTATCTATTACTTTTACCACGGTCGCTGTTTTTTGGAAATAAACAAACAGAACAACACAATATCTGCTAGTAATTTTCTTGAGTACAAAACTTTTATGCAGCAGGCTAAGCCGCAAGCGTGCTCTCTGAATTTAGAGTGTTGTTCTCATGGTGGTACGCATATGATTGACTACTAATGTCTAATGAACATTATATTTTTTGTATGCAGGAACAATCTACGGCTAACCACCTTTTGTATGCTGCATTTCAAGTTCTTTATGGTTGCATGCTCTGTTCTATGCTATGTGGTGACAAAAAATATATGTATGTGAAGATACAATGCTCATTTCTGCATTTTCAGAGAATAATTGCCTTCAATTCTCGTTCATAGGCTAGGATATTCTCATTAGTACTCTGCCTACTGGACCAATTCTGAATGTCACGGACATTTTGCTGATAGAATATACTGCTTTAGTTTCCATGTAATCGGTAGAATGAAAAGGAAATTGAAATTGCTTTGCCGGCACTAGCTCATGTTTTTTTGTCATCACCGCCTTCTGATTGCCTTGCTTGACTATGTGTTCTTTGTCGTATATTGTCATGTGCCTCAGATTAATGTTTCCTATGCTAACTTTGGTCACTTAGTCATGCCTTTGCACCCTGATTGCTGTAGGATTATTATGCTCACTACCTTCTTCCAATTTCCTACCTCCTGTCTTAGTTTGTCATGGCTTCCTGGTGAATTTCTTTGCCACAAAATTATTTGCCATGTTGTACAATGATAGGGGACACTACAATCAGAATTCGAGCCTTTGCATATATCTATTGCTTGCAATTAAACTCTATGGCCATGCTTGCTGTACTTGCTTGTTTATTTTTTTTCATATGTAGATGGAGCCTCTCAATTTCGCATTTCTGAAATTTTCAGGAAGACAGAGATCAGAGGAGATAGTGGTGTGAACAAAGTACCTTGTCACTACTCACATGTAGACTTCGGCGAATTACCTACTAGTTTTAAAAGTCTTGGCCCTTACAAATTTGTATGTGATGTTTGGATTTGTGCACTTTGTGATGCACTTAGGAAAATTTTGATGAGAATCTTACTGTCATCATGTTTTTCAAGGTAGAACTATACGATACTTTAGCAAAAGATGTCGCTCTACTGTCAAATATACCCTGCTTCTAAACTGGTGTTGAATTGTACCGTGCTTTTAGCCTTGCAACTAAACTGTTAAATATTTATTCTTTGAATTGTACTGCACTTTACTTTTAGCTGTGCTAACATTCTAATCCCTGTACTGATCCATGCCCACCCGAACAAGAGGAGGAGAACGGGATTAGAGAGGGAATTAATTTTGTAGGGATTGGGTGACACCAAGGGGATCCACCCAATCCCCCTATGGGTTATATCCTCTTGGGGATGTAACCCCAATGTGCCGAACAAGGCCTAAGGGGTGTGGGGTGGTTGGAAAAACACGTACCGGGTTTTGTTCTTATTTCTAAACTTTTTAGGAGTAGAGATGTTGCATTGTTGCCAATACCTTGTTGTTCTTTTGCATAACTGTAGCAATGAACTTTTCAATTATGACGATGTGAATTATATGGATGTAGAAATTGAGCTACTTTTATGTCAGTGATTGTGTGATGGTGATCAACAGAAAAATTGATTATATTATAATTTGAAATGCATTAACGAGCTAGCACCTGAAAAAAATAACCCAACATGGTACTACAAAAATGAATGCAACATATTGGCTCCTCGTTAGATGGGCTAGGGTCTACAATAAAACGCTCCAATATAACATGCAACAAACATTTTTCGGGCAGAAATATACAATGGAAACCTATAACAAGCTAAAATTGCCTCAAAACATTGGGCTCATAAAGGCTTTTCAATGGACTCTGCTTCAATTCGTGACGAACTGAAATCGTAGTGCCCCTGCCACGTCAAAACAATGTTGGATACATTTCCAATGTGGTAGGACCTTCAAAATAGCTTTATGATGAAATTTGAGTTGAATTTTCATGTCATTATCTTAGTAATGTACCAAAATAAGGAATGCAACTAGTCAGATTTATGCTGTTTGATTGGTGATGAACGTTTTTCGTAACACCTAGGGTCATAAATCACAGTTTCTGACATAAAAAGTTGTGTTTACGACACGCTTCAGTTCATGACCAGTGATCATATTTCTTTTAGTGATAACCACACGCGAACACTAGTGGAGAATGGAGCATTCATCCACTACGTTAATACCGATTGTATTTTTGTCAGTACTAATGTGTGAAATTCGTACCAGGCAACATCCTTAGAGTCAATTACATACCGGCCAACAACACCGGTGTTACGTACTAGTAGTTCTAACTCAAAATCAAGGCCATTTAGTGCTAATCAATACCACTGATCCGTACTAAATTGTGATATTTGACTATTTGGTACCGGCCGGTGTTACTAACCGGATTATTATAAAAAAAGAAAGCACATCTGTTTTGGTCACATGTGTTGCGTAGGTGAGATAGTCGTAAGACATGTTCACGTTGTTGGTCAAATATATTTTGTATCTACATGGTAATAAGGGGGTTTATGTTTAGTACCAAAGTTGATCCTCTAGTAGTGGGAACAAAAAGTGGACCAATAGTAAATTAACACATGGACCAACATTAAAGTTTGATTGCACCATTGGATTTCTGTCAATATGCATTTCACAACAAGATCTCACTTGACTATGATTTGATGAACTTTTTTATTCTTATTTTTAATTAAGTGTATATTGTTTTGTGTTACATATAGAACAAAAATTCACTAAAGAGAAATAAATATTCACTGCAGACGAACAAATCTTTACTAAGGTGCAACAAATATTCACTAATGTGGAACAAATATTCACTAATGTAGAACAAATATTCACTAAGTGGGGACGAATATTCACTCCAGAGGAATAAATATTCATTTAGCGTGAAGAAATATTCACTGATGTGGAACAAATATTCAATGAGAGGGAACACATATTCGCTTAAGGGGGATAAATATTCACTAAAGAGGAACAAATATTCGTTAAGGGGAACAAAAATATATTGAAAAAGGAATGAATATATTTAAATAGAAAAGAAATTCTAATACATACAGTAAAAAGAATTATTATTATACCTATTATAAACATAAATGATAATGAAAGATTAAAGAATAAAAACTTTTATGAAAGATAAAACGCAAGAAACAGTAACCAAACAGTGGAGGAAAATAAGGAGGGCCTCTTTGGGAGGGCTCCGGCACCGGCTCCAGCAGCAGCTCCGGTCGGAGCCCTACCAAACGGGCGTTTCACGCTCGGCTCCGGCTCCGGAGCCCCTGAAATCGCGCTCTCTGGAGCCCAACGACGGAGGGGGAGCCACGAAAACGTGTCTCCGCGTGGCTCGACGCGGCTCCTCCATCTCGCTGACACCTTTGCCCTCGAGTGTGGCACGAACGGAGGCTGTTTCACGCGCTCCGCCTCCTTGCGGCGTCCAGCCAGAGCTCACCATCGGGGAGAAGCAGGGGAGGGAAGCCGTTGCCGCCGCCAGGGGGAGGGATTTTCAGCGTTGCAACGGTGGGAGCTAGGGATATATGCCGCCGTTGGAGAGGGAAGCACCGACCGCACACGCCCGCCTACCCGAGCTCGAGCGGGATGGAGAGCGGTCGTCGCGCGTGGTTCCACTTGAGGAGATGGATAGGGGGAGGCCAAGGAGCACGCGTGAGGGAAAAAGGAAGAGGGGGAGAAGAGGTCCACCATCGCCGGGTCCTCGGGCTACAGCCACCACCGACGTCTTACAGGTGGGGAACGACGAACGAGAGAGAGACCGGAAGATGCGATGGGTTGGCGATCTCCACGGGATCGGATGGCCAAGAGGGAGGTATGGGCCCCTCCCAGGTTGTGTTGTGTCTCGGTGACTATGGATTTGCAAAAAAAACCAATCGATTGAGGAAGAAAATAAAGAAGGAACTAAAAGAAAAAAAATAAGGGTATTATGGACATTTCACCCACTTATCCACCTTACACAGTCAGGAGAAGCCGTTTTGCCAAATGTTCTCTAAAAAAGACTCCAGCTCCACCAGAAGAGCCGCTCCACCAGAGGAGCCGGAGCCAGAGCCGTTTTGGGTGGAGCCAGAGCCCTCCCAAACAGGCCCGAAGAGAGTGAAAAAAGAAACATAACAAATGCAAGAAGTGAAAAAACATGTAAAAAAGAGTAGAAATTAAATAAGGATAAGTAGAAGAAAAAGAAAAAAGGTTAAGAAAAATGAATAATGACATAACAAAATAGGAAAGAAAAACTAAAGATGATCACTATGGTAACATAAGAAAGAGGAAAATTAAGTATCATGAATACATGAAAAATAGTAGAAGAATAAAAGTAAAAGGAAAAAAACATGGTAGTAAGGAATGGATGGAAAAACACGGTAAGAAATAAAAGACGACCCTGAGTGAAATGATCATGAGTAAAAAACTAAGAAAGAATTGAAAGGAAAAAGTATTATAAAAAAGAAATAAACATAAAAGAAAAGAAAAAAGAAAAAAAGAAATTTATTACGGGCCGAAGCCCAGAATTCCAGCCTCCTCTCCTCGGCGTTCTCCGTCGCCGCCGCGCGCGATGCTTGGCGACGTGGTCAGCCGATTTTCCGTTCCGAACGATGTAAACTGAGCTGGAGCGGAGTACAACTTTTGTGGGGGCTTCTACGTCTGTTAGGTCATTTCCGCGATTACTTCGAGTGAAACTTGATTAAAAAATTTGAAACAATAATGAAATACCTCACTCTCAAGCATAATTTCATCTATTGTTGTTTTGTATGTTGCATACAAGACATGAGTTGTCTAGGTAACTGTGCATAAAGGGTGTCATCCTAATGAAACTCATTTTACCTCTCTCTTTGTTAATAATGCTCGTATAGCAGCCTATTTAATGACTATGAAACTCCACTGAGAGTCTGAGACTGACCTTAAATATCTTACGTCTCAAACTTTTTACTGTTGTGGCAACCGATTTAACGAAAAGAGGGGAGGCGGAACTTTAAGAAATCGTTTCCTCGGCCGGAAACGATGTCTACGCGAGAACCAAAGCGTGAAGAAACGAGGGGAAACACATTAGTGAGAAACGAGGTCGTTTCCATCAGGTTGTTCGTCGCCGCTCGAGCTCGCCGGGACAGGGGACCCCGTGCGCTGGCACTCCCAGCGGTGGAGCAGGGGAGCTCGCCCGGTGGACGGTCTTGCATTCCCGGCGGGGGCAGAAGTGGACTCGCTCGTGCTTGCCATGAAGCGCCTCGACATCCGTCGATGTGGCACACCTAGCGGTCGCGGTGGTTGCCAGCAACGTCGGAGGACGCAGTGAATGGACGACGCCCCGTATCAATGACCTCGTCGGCGTGCAAGGAGAGGAGAAGGAGGAGGAGGAGTTGGACACATTGCCCATCCAAGATCCCGTCGGCTCGCTCCCGCCCCTGCTCCCGCCCCCCATCTACGCATGCTGTCCTGCTGGCCTGCAGAGCACGGCCAGGAGCGCGGTCGCCGCCGGTCGCCTCTCCGCCACCGGAGACGCTCCCGGTCCTGCCTCCCATCTCCGCACACAAATCGAACAAGCAAGCAATCAACAGATCGAGAAAGGAAGCAAGAAGGGATACTCACATCCTATGGGCCTCCCAATTGGTCCGTGCCATGTATGGATTTCTCAGTCGATATGCAGAATCCAAATCCAACGGCAAATCGAACGGAAAAAAGAGGAGGGCGATCCGTCGGCGAGCCTGGCAGGAGCATCGATCCCAAGCATGCGCGAGGTGGGTCGATCCGGCTCTCCCTGCGCCTCACCTCTGATGCAGTCACGCAGGAGGAGGCTGAAGCTTGGGATACCGAGCTCCACGTCGTCGTCCATGGATGCGACGAGCAGCCGCGAGCGGGAGTGGCCCGCGGGCGTGCGCGCCTCCAGCCGGGCAGGTGGGGATGGCGAGGTGGGCCGTGGGCGAGGCTGGCGGTGACCAGCAGCTGTGGGTGGGGGCACATCGCGCGCCGCAGTTGGGGCGGGCGGGGACAGTGAGGTGGGCGCTACGCAAGATCGTGGGAGAGAAAGCGCGGCGGTGTGGTCTGCATTGAGGATGCTAGGACCAATTACAAGCTGATTGGTTCATTTTCTATCTGGACAGTACTAGAAAATTTTCCATTGGTAAGATTAATTTCTTAGCACAATGTCCTATGCTATATCATAGGGCAAATACAAACTGATTGGTTCATTTTCTATCTAGACAATACTAGAAAATTTTCCACTGGGAAGATTAGTATCTTAGCATTATGTCCTATGCTATTGAAAGTATCCTAATTTCTTCCATTGGGACTGTCCTCACACGCCTTCCATTTTCTCCGAGTGGTTCAAATAAAAAAAATCGGATGGTGCCCGAAATAGAGGAAACAGAGGAGGAATCGGGCAAGAAGCCCCGCGCATGCAGCGAACGAGCGGTTCGTTCAGATCTTGAGTGCCTGACAAATGGCAAACTAACAGTTTTCGTATGTGAGGAAACAGAGGAGGAATCGGGCAAGAAGCCCCACGCATGCAGCGAACGAGCGGTTCATTCTGATCTTGAGGGCCTGACAAATGGCAAACTAACCGTTTTTGTATGTGTTAGTCAATCCCGACCTCACCCTTTCCATCGCAACCCGACTGCTCTCCCATTTGCCCGGCATCAACCCGGTCGGACATCGGAACTAGCGTCGCCGGCGGCGTGGCAACTAAGGATATATAGCGTTCGTTCCGTTCACCGGTTGAGGCCGAGCGGTAGTCGGTGGTGGCGGCGGCGCCATGGCTCGCTCGAGCGCGGACGATATGGAGTTGAAGCGTGGATGCGACGCCGGCATCCAAGCGAAGGGTGACCGGGACAAGGTGATGATGGCCATGCGTGTGGCCAAGGGCAGGGGCGTCTGGGGCAAGGCCAGCAAACTCGCCTCCCGCCACATGGCCAAGCCTCGCGTCCTCGCTATCACCAGTCAGTAACCTCCTCGGCTCGTTTATTCTCCATCCTTTGCATCGACGCGCTCCTGACCTCTTCGCCTCCACCCGTGGACTATGGCGCAGCCAAGGCGAAAGGGCAGAGGACCAAGGCGTTCCTGCGGGTGCTCAAGTACTCCAATGGTGGCGTTCTCGAGGTGATTTTAATTCAGTCACCTAGTTTCATGGTTTTTTTTCTGATTGTTTCTTCGGAATAGAAAGTTCTATAAACATGGATTATTGATCGCATTCTGATTGGGCACATCAGCCGGCAAAAGTGTACAAGATCAAGCATCTCCATAAGATAGAGGTCGTGCAAAATGATCCCAGCGGCTGCACCTTCCTCTTGGTATGCCCTACTCCGGTACTCCTGTAGTATGAAACCCGAAGAATGGATCCATAGTATTTTAAAATTTTTGAATTGGCGTTAAGGATTAACTGATTGTAATAAGTTGCGTAAATGGTTTGTAATTTCAAAAAAAGAATCATTGCACATATATTTTCTCCTCCTTTGTCATGGCCCAAATTGGTTGTTATAATTTATGAAAAACATTCCTAGGGGTTTGACAACCTGAGAAGCCAGAGTGTCGCACCACCGCAATGGACTATGCGCAACAAAGAAGACAGGTGATGCCATTATGGTTCCTCGCGCCACCTTGTCAGTGACATCTACTCAATTCAAGGTTGTGAATATGATCTGTTTATCTGTTGCAGGAACCGTCTGCTGATGTGCATCCTCAACATATGCAAAGAACACTTGGGTAGCATCCCCAAAGTTGTCGGCATGGATGTGGTTGAGATGGCCATCTGGGCAAAGGTATGTGTGATTTGATGAATAATAGGTGGTTGCCCATAAATGTATTTCTTCTGGTGTTTGGTTGCAAACTTACAATGACGAAATACCAGTGAATGCGCTCAAGATGTTTGGTTGTTTAGATTTGGTCATTGCTGACCAACTGGCCTATCTATATTGTTATTGTACTACATGGTTTCCATCGCATCATAAAAATTCTCTCCTGACATCGGTGCAACTTTGATTTCACTGAAATATCATGTACTTCTATGATAGCCACCTGATAAATGGAAAGTGTGGTTGCGAAATAAATAAATTAATTCTGCAACAAAAATTTTGATTGAAAGTTTTGCATCATGTTTTGTTCCCATCCATCTTGCAGAAGGTTATTAGAGTATTGATTCCTCTTATTATTTTGTATTTGATCACATCTTCTATTATTTGTCCTCACTAGTGACTCTTACTATCAGTTTGAACATGGAAACAAGCGGCAAAAACTCTTAATGGCAGATCACGACCATGCAATCGGGCGGGTTGCGATTACGTGCGAAACAATGTGGGGATTCGTAGTGCGATTATACACAGAATGAGGGGTTAGGGTTTCTAGGTATCTGGAAAGAATCAGCAAGGTGTTAACAAATTATCAAAATTATTTTATCATTTAAAAATATATAAATGTTTAATATTTGTCCGACAAGTATCTAATGATTATCAACATCCTGGCAGTATCAAATGAGTATTCAGTATCTGATACAAGGGCTTTCGCAAGTATCTGCAGATCGTAGCCTCCTACTGCCCGTGACACTAAGTACTGAAGCATATGTTTGATGATTATAAGGAGGGATCACATCTATCATTTCGAGTAGAACATGCTAAGGACCCTACATCAAAATTAGTCAGTACAAATTGGTAAAATGGCATAGTCATTGTTATCCATCTGTCAGTTGGAGAAGTCAGTGATATGAACCCATGAAGTAGAGGACGAAGTCAACATCTCAAAGTGAATGACTAAATAAATATCTAATAGAGTTTCAATAAATAATATGTAGTGGCTATAATACCAAAATTTGTTTTTTTATAAAAATGTATGTGATGTATTTTGGTCTTTTGGATGGTTCTTCAAGAAAATCCGTGGGTGACCATATTATGGAATGCGACAATGTGTTGTAAGCTTAGATACCTTATTCATGAAAAGTACCTATCTGTAAACTATATAGCTTACTCCCTCTATCCCATAAAGATCGCAATCCTACAGTTCGAATTTTGTCCTAGATAATTTGCACTCTTCCATGAGTACTGAAACACAATTGTTCGGTTAGCAGCACATAGGCACCACTCAACTACAAGGAATGCTACCCAAACACAAGGTCGTGGCACCTTCCCATCCAATAGTTTCATCTTCAAGATGGTTCTATTGTTGCGTTATGACAATGTGTGTACTGCAAATCTGCTACTCAAATAATTATGCGTAAGGGCATTTTGGTACTTTAAGTAGCAGCATTGGTATACAGACTTAGTCCTACAAATGCACTTATTGTGGGACTAAGGGAGTATCTTGTGTTATGATTGCACACAAGATTTCAAGTCCCAACAACAACTTTCTTTATTAAATTTGAATAACAAATAGCAACTGCTTTATGACCAAAACATAACAAATCACACTCAACTAAGCATAGTTCAGCAATTTAGGTTTCTTGTAAGGTGGAACCTACCACTGTGATGGGTCCTTGCCTATCACATGTGTACCCATTTTCTTGGAGTTATTTCAAAATTTAATGGCACCATGTTTTCGGGGACATGCTATGTTGAATCATGTGGTGAGTTCGTTAATCTGAAGATATGTCATCCTTGTCTATAAAAGGTGCTCGTAGGGTTAGAATTGTGGCGTGGATTTTTTTGTTGTGATTAGTTGTATGTGTCTCTAGAAATCTTTGCCATTACTAAGTCTCAAGAAAAAAATATAGTGAACAATAACATAGAACATAGTATTGAGTTATGACTAGTTCAATCCAAAAATTTAAGCTGATGACAGAAAGATGAACAATTCATTTGTACTCCAACACATAGAAAATAGATTAATTATCATGAAAATAAGTTATTCATAGGGGTAGGGCGTGTGTGTATGTCAGGGCCTTAGTTAGTGAGCGTTTGAAAAAACATAGCAAGCATTAACCTAATACTTTCATTAAAACTAGATTAATTCTCACGAGAAAAATAAATTTTACAATTAATAATTGATCAAAAGTTAAATATAAATTCCCGAAAGAGAATGTTTGTCTAGAACTTTTAACACCATCTCCCCCCTTCACCTTTTCACTGGTGCCTCGTTGTCCTGCGTGGCATGGTCCTTTGACGTCGTGTGAGGTGCCAAAAACAAGTGCAGTGGCAACAATGCGGATCGTGGAACTGCCACCATTGGTGACTGCCACACACTCTGCGTGCTGCCAGCACAGTCATTAGCACCAGCATCACTCACCAAGCTGTTGGCAGCCCTGCGCAACGTTTAGTACTGCAATCCCATGACACATGTAATCCTTGTATCTCACTAACCATCGGAAGGTGTTCAATGAAGTGTTCATTTAAAGATTTGTTTTATTAACCTAGCGAGAGCCTGTTGGCCTTGTTCACACACTGGTTAGTCCCCCTTATGCAAAATAGGTATCGATAGATTTGTCATTAGTCCTTATTTATGTAATTATCTTCATCATATTTTCTGCAGTAGTAGTGTTGGGTGATTATCATGTGTGATTTGAGTCAATTTAAGGTTAAAAATGGCAACGACTGGGGAGGCTGATGTGCCTATGTTCTACATGTTTGAATATGTTTATTGTTGCTTGTACTTCAGGAGAACACCACAACGAAAGTCACACAGGTGATCAGAAAAGATGGACCTATTGAATCAGTAGTGTTAGAGGCTGAATCGCATGAAACGATTGAGAAGGATCTGGTTTCTCAGGCAGAAGAGGAGGACATTGAGGCTCTTCTTAACAAGTAAGCTATCAAATATGAACTAACTGCTACAATATATTTGGTAGTTGTAGATATTCCTATTGTAGACTGCCATCGGGGTTGCCTTGCACCCCAAGCCTTGTACTCTCATATATACCGGCCAAGGCCTCAATACAATACAACAAATCAATTATACCAATTCTGTACTTGCAGATTCTTATAATTTAGATTATCCATCTTTTACCAATTGTTTGGTATGCTGAACCTAATACATTAATGTGCTATATGTCTCATATCCGCTCATTGTTCCATGAAATTTCAGGGAATCTCATAATTGTTTCATTTGGCATGAGTAGAAATGGATTCATTATTTACCTATGGACGTTTGCTTTACGATATAATTGATGCAGTGAACTTTGTTTTATCTTTTGCAGTTATGTCATGGCCATTGGTGAAGCAGAGGCTTTTTCAGAGAGAATGAAGCGCGAACTTGTAGCTATAGAATCAGCAAACGTTTATGCCCTCATGGAAACAGAATCAGTGGTAGAAGAGGTATGCATTTTCCTGAATTTTGTAAATGCATATCGGTTACCTGTTAGAGATTATGGAATTGCTCTTCCTGCATGTGATTAAGATACCATACAAATTTTGGATTGTTCATTACTGTCTGCATATAAAATTTTAAATTTGTAGACATTTAGATGTAACTCTTAAACCAAATGTTTTACTTTTATATTTCTACAAGATACCTCCTCAATGGAAAAAATATGGCTATTTATGTTACATCAAAAATCTTTTATGATCAATTTTCAGCCTAAGATTTTCTCTAAGATATATCGGCACATGATAGATAGAGTTATGCTACTCTTTAGTCACGTAAAGTTAGTAGATGTTGCATCCATTAGTGTAAAGCACAATTTGCAATTACAGAAAAGGAATATTAGGAGAGGTCTTCACTTACCCCGGGCCTAGTTTGGGGCATTGAAAACATCCAAGTGGTGCCTGAGCTGAAGTCTCTGTTTCCAGGTCCATTTACTCTGTGTTCATATTTCCTACATTCTTCTTCTGAAATATGGGCCACAACACTGTACAAGAACATCATTTGTATATGGTGAAATATATAATTAAGTTGAACTGATTACCAATCATATGAGAAAATTTTAACCTTTAGTAGGCACTTCTCAATATTTTTTGCTGTAAATTTTCATCTTGTTCTCATAAAGTTTTACTGATTATACAATTATTTTTTTTTCTTGAGTAGATTTCCAATATATCACCGGTGTATTTTTTCCGCAGGTATTGCAAGGTTTAGAAATGGCTAGTATATGTGTTGAAGATATGGATGAATGGCTAGGGATTTTCAATATAAAGCTCCGGCATATGAGGGAGGATATACAATCTGTAGGCTTACTGTCACCTTTACTGATGTATCTTTTTTTCCCAAACACACAGGAGAACTACATATCATTATATTAATAGAAGAAGTTTGGAGTCAAAGAGAGACTCCTACAACACCCACACACCCCACTCACTCACCGGAACAAAGCTAAATCACCTGCCAAAACACAGAAAGACCCATGACCCTAGACCTGTAGATCTCAGCCAGCCTCTCTGATAGAGAGAAAGGCAAGACCTTTTAGCTCCTGCCAGACTCCATAAATGCACTGCCCTCCTAGCCATGTTTATCACAGCAGCAACACTAGGGGGCACCATTGAAAACACAATCGTTGTGTTGTTTCCAAGTGATTAGAGAATTTAGTCCTTTGCGTGCATCTCCCAAAACAGTAGCATCCACCCCTTCCCACCATGCATCAAAGGAAGGTTAGTCCACCCCTTTACTCATGATATCCAAATAAATTTTCCTAGTTGTTGCATTGTGATGAAAACATTTTCACTTTCAACGCCTGTATTGTCCAAAAATTAAACTCTAGTGTTGTCTGAACGGAAGAAACCCACAAGAGTTGAACTAAACAATATTTTAGTTCATTCATATTTGATTTAATAAATTACATAAATATGCACCGTCTATCATAATCAGAATTTAAAATTCCTTAAACTATCTCACTGAATAGATATCACTAAGTTCGATGGTGCTGATTGCATCACAACTTATGAAAACGCAACATTATTTATGAAAAAAATTGTCAACCTGATGTTTAGAAGTAAGTTTTGTAAGCATGTGTACCTTATTGCTTTGCAGATAGAATGGCGTAATAACAGGCTGGAGTTGCAATCTGACAGTAATGTGGCTTTGATTGATGAGCTTGACAAATTGCTTGAGCTCCTGCAGATTCCACCTGAAGTGTGCATTCTATTAACCTGCTCCTCTCCCCTTTATTTTCCTTGATGAACTTAAAAGAAAATTCAACAAACTTAAAAATATATATTTGATAACTTATTTCCACTATATTAATATTTGTGTTAATTTAATAATGAAACTCCTGATGCAATTAATCGCATTGCAGTATGAGGCATCATTAACTGGAGGATCATTTGATGAGGGAAATATGGTCAAGAACATTGAAGCCTGTGACTGGTTAACTAGTGCTATAAAGAACCTAGAAGCATCCAATATGGATCCAATCTATGTTAAAATGCGTGCTGTATGTCCTCTATCTTAATACCCTCAGCATTTCTTTTCCTATTGAAGTTTTACATACCTGAAAAATGTTTCGTTTAATATGTGACACAATTGAGACTTAACTTATTGTTTATCAGATATAAGTATTAGTATGCCCCTCCTGCAACATTTGAAGGAGCATAAAAGATAAGTATATTGAGCAGAGAAAAAGCTTTCCACACAACTAAATTTCTTTCATATGGAAGGTCAAAATATTTTGTGTTTAATTAAACTTCTAAGGACAAAAACATAAGTAGATTGAGCAGAGAATGTCAACTAAAGTTGTTTTACTAAACTATTGTTGAGAATGCAAATTTCTCTTTCCTTCCATTATTTGTATTTATTTATCCTCAAAACTGATTCCAGTCATGATGGTACAATCTAATCAAACGAATATATGGCATCCCTTCTAGCTATGCATAACGGGCACTTATTATGTAAATTTTCTGCGGTATTGAGACAAAGGCGTGACTTAATAAATTTCATCTTGTTTGCAATAAATCATACAGGTCAGGGAAAAACGTGCAGAATTTGTACTTCTTAAGTGCACATTTGTTCGGAGGGCATCTGAATTTTTAAGGAATTACTTTCCAAGTTTGATTGATTCTATGCTAAATGACAAAGGAAACTTCTCTCAGGTAAATCTGGCTTCAGTATCTGCAAATATTGAAGTTTGAGGTAAAACTAGAATCTGTGTTATCGTACTCCTATCACTTGCAGCGAGGTCATCTGCAGAGGCCTGACCATGCTGATATGAGATACAAATGCAGGACATATGCACGGCTTCTACAACACATCAAGGTTCTTGCACGATATTTTGGTGTGAAAATTTTCCCTTATGAAAATGAGGAATGAATAGTTTTATGTTGTAAAATTTGTAAATTCTAATTCTTCCATTATACTATGTTCTCAAGAGTTTGGACAAGAGTTGCATGATACCTTTACGGAAAGCTTACTGCCATTCATTGAACCTGCTAATTCGACGTGAGGTTGGTTCTGCAAGTACTCTGATACTTGTTTAATTTCTCTTCAACCCAGAAACTTAATTTAAATCCCTAATATGTTCTTAAGGCACATTATAAAATTGTTTTAGAATTTTTAGGAAACAACATTTACAAATCACACAACAATAACAAAGGACTGACATAGCAGCCTCACATTTGTTTTGTAGTCCCGTGAATTTTCAAATGAACTCCGTAATAGTTCAAAAGCATCAAAGAGCAGCACACCATTGTTTGAGGGTCCTGCCGGTGTAAACCAGCCAGCAAGTATTACGGATAGTCCTGCAGATGCATACACAAAGATGATTACTGTTTTCATTCCACTTCTTGTCGATGAGGTTGTTCTAAATTTCTTTGCCTTATTTTTTGCGAATCATTAATAATATTAGTATCCTAACTCTGTTCATGAATATCTATGATTAGAGCTCATTCCTTGCACATTTAATGTGTTTCGAAGTCTCTACACTTTCTCAACCAGATTCCTCAAGTCTTCCTATTTCTGAAGCAACTAGTACTTCTTCAGTCACATTAGAGACTTCTTCAAGCATTGGCAAAGCAAGTAATATATATCACCACCTCCCAAGATAGCAATGTTTCTTGATGTGGATCTGCTTCTATTTTCCTTTTCACATAGGTATAAAGGTTGGTTCATATTTTTCTAGGTAACAATCCAGCTGAGTTTGGAGTACTAAATGAATGCCTTCAGGAATTGCTTGACGGTATTCAGGTTGAGATCATTACTTTTCCTTGCAAAAATTATAATCTAGAGTACTATAAATACCAAAAAGAAGATAGCTTGTAGAGAGATGAAATTGGTATAATTGGATGGATTGTATTGCATCGAGGCCTCACCGGTATATATGAGAGTACACGACTTGGGGTGCAAGACAACCGCAGCTACATATGGTAGTTTATGATATGTATATCTACAACTACCAAAAATACTCTAACATCACCCCCTCCCCCCCCTCCCCTCGTCCCCCTGCAGTGACAACAGGAGCACCACAGATGGTGGGATTGGAGAAGAAGTCAAAAGTGGGAGCCGACAGACTCACACCCCCAACAGTTGGAACGTTGGCGTGGTGCAGACGATGTGACTGAAGTGAAAACTTGCGAGTAACTGACGTAGATGGTAGCACTTTCTGACAATGTCGAGAATGCCATGCATAGGGTAACCATGGTCGGCATGGAGCTGTTGAGGTTGCTGAGGGTAAGGAGCCGCACATAAAGAGCAGGCAAATGAGGAGGCACCATGATAGTGGCATAACAGAGAAGACGCCGAAGACAAAAACAACAACACATCGAGGTAGTCGAAGAGGGGGTCGATGTAGTCAGGAGCCAACAGGCGAGACATTCCCGCGTTTGCCAGGCCCTAAAACACCTTAGGGATGATGGCACACACCGGTGTTGGCAATACCAGGCATACAAGGGAGCGTGCACCACAAGGCACTCTCATCTGAGGGTCCAACAGAGAAGGCCTCCATGATGGTCGCGGGTGCACAATGGTGGGGTAGAAGATGTCGATGCAGCCCGTAGTTGTCAGAGTTGACAAAGATAGAATACGATAACAAAGTTGGGGACGAGCACTACTAGAAAAAAACCCCCTTTAGATACGTTAGATTTAGAGTTAGACACTTTATTTCGTCTCTATGGAATGATAGACACGCTTTCAAAAAGCATATTAGAAGCATCTTCGCATAGACACGTCAAGCTTTGTAAAGGCTAACCCGTAAAGCGTGTCAACAAAAGAAAACAACGTTTCATTAACACGTTTGCTGCATGTCTTCCCGCATTGATACAATTTTAGAGACACATTTATAACATGCTTACTGGTGTAGTTACGTAGTATAGTAATGCTTTATTGCATGTTAACAAGTATAGAGACAAACTTCTAGATACATTTATAAAACATGTCTACTAATTTATGGAAAATCAAAAAAATAATCATATTTAAGGACACTTATATATGATTATTTATGTGTAATGTGTGTGTTGTGTAGGATTCGAACCCAAGATCTCTTACCTCACACATAGCTTCCTTACCATCTCACCTACACAGCAAATCTGACTTATATAAGTATGTTTTACTTTTGAGTTTGCCTATGAAGAACCATTACTACACATTTTATATGCTTTATGACGTTCCTACATGCTAGTCATGATTCAAATCATGTCTAACCATGTATCATTTTGAAACATTTTTATGATCATGTCAAAAAATATCTTTACGTGACTAGAGATATTCTTTGATACGCCTTGTAGCATGTCTAGATAATACTGACACATTAAATTGTATCTAACTTTGTGTTTTTACATGATTTAAATAGCATGATAAAAAATCTTTATAAGACTACTAACTATGTAAGCATGTCTAATATCATGATACTATGATATGTTATCAAAATCATGTTAAAAAACATCTTTAAATACTGACTTAGAAATGCTTTTAGTGTGTGTTAAGCTAAATGGGGGGTGGGTTTCTAGTACCGGAGGTGGTGCTGGATGAAACGAAGAGGTGAACCTGGATGCTCTGGCGCAAGGCCTAATGATCCGGATGACGCGACAACAAAGCTCGAAGAAGACGGCGAAGGAACTCAAACAACTTGATGAAGACCATACGTGCAAGGTGCGTACTGACATAGTTGTAGATGATGTCAAGGATGTAATCGGTGGTGACGAGGATGCAACCGTGGGGAGACCACGGGTGGCACCATTTGCTGCCAGAAGAGGCGAAGGAGCAACAACCCTCCAGACTGGGGGAAGAGGCGCAGTGCGACAACGAACATCACGAGAGCCGAGTGGAACACACATGTCAGCTGATTAGACCAAGCATGCGTGAGGTGAGACGACGATGGGAGAAGTTAGTGAAGGCATCCTGGTCAGTAGAGGTTATGATGAGTCGGCGAATGATGATGTGTAAACGAGGTGATGGAAACAGGCATCCCCTAGGGCACGGTACATATCGCCATGTACCATAGTCAAAGACAGGGGTAGAAGCGAGTGAAGTTTAAGCGATGTCAAAGTAGATGTGGGTGATCGATAGGCGGTGGGTGACTCAATATCAATAAGTGATCGAGAAAAATTAGAAAATTACCAAAAATATAAACAACAACAACAAATTTTGCGTAGCACCTCTGGCTCTGGGTGCACATAGCAAAGGCTCCCTGCCCTTATCCTCTTTCCTATTTACCACCATGGTAGTTGATCGACGAGTGAGAGAGAGAAAAATAGAGGGACAGGAGGGTTGCAAAAGGCGTGGACGAATCGGGGGCCCGCGCGAGCCAGAGGAGGCGGGCGCAAGTGGAGTGGAGCAGATCCCACCAGGGTAGTGGGTCGACAATAGTAGGACCGCACCAGACGGCACGGCTCTCCACTAGGGTGGCAGCAGGTGGATCTCCGAGTGGGGCAGCCACGACTGCGGTTCCAGTGGGGCAGGCGGCCCTCGCCTGTGGTAGCAGTGGATGCTGGAGTAGGAAGTCAACCATGAAGGTCCCCACGCAATGAGCTGCAGCCCGACAGGGCGACGAAGGGGACGGGGTATTGCGGATGCACCGCCACGAAATCTGTCGATGGCGAGGAGGACACACCACACAAAGGCCACAACAACAGAGGTTTATGGTGTCAACAATGGCTCCCATGAAGGATGATGAGGTGTGGTGTGATCTGTTGTTGTTTTACGACTCCTTTTTTTAGAATTAGACAACACAACGTAGACACTCACAACACGCACGCATACTCACCCCTAAGAACACACGTTCGCCAACCCTACCCCTATGAGCACCTCTGAAGGACTGAGCACCCGACAGATATGAAAATTCCCGAAGTCACCACTGTCACCTCGTTGCCGACGGGATACTGGGAAAATTCCAAGAAAAAGTGTGAGCACAAGGATTTGAACCCTGGTGGGGCGTCCCACTGGACTGTCCTACCATTGGACTAAGACAATTCGTGTTGCTGTGTTATGACTCTAAGGCAGTGATTTGAACTGGAGCTAACGTGGAGACAGATGAGGAGGGCACCGCCCCCGACAGAAGTCATGGGCAACCTCCACAGGGGTGCACTAGGAGGCCGTCGAGGGGGCGCCCTAGAGGTTCGTCGTGGAGGATGATCTGCAGCACATGGAGGACAGGGACACGTCGAGGGGCAGCAGAAGGATAGCCTTGGATCAAAAACCCTAAACTCGTGATACCATGTAGAGAGATGGAATTGGTATAATTGGGTGGATTGTGTTGCATTGAGGCCTTAGTCGGCATATATGAGAGTACAAGACTTTGGGTGCAAGGCAACCCCAGATACATATGGTAGTCTACAATACGTATATCTACAACTACCAAATATACTCTAACACAGCTAACTTAATAAATTTATGGTGCATTGTTGAGGCTTCACTTGCTTTATGGTTCCATTGCAGGAAGACTTTTATGCACTGGTTGACTGGGCATTCAAGCTTGATCCACTGAGTTGTATATCGATGCATGGAATAACTGATCGGTATCTTTCTGGTCAGAAAGCAGACGTGTCTGGATACGTGCATGTGTTGCTTGATGATTTGGAGACAAGAATAACAATTTTGTTTAGCAGGGTTTGACTCTACTAATAGCTTGACCATTTTCTATATTTGAGACTTCTTCCATTTGCTCCTTACACTTTCATATCAATGCAGTTTGTAGATGATGCCTGCTACCAGATTGAGAAGTATGAGCGCAATGTGAGGCAAATTGGAGTTGTACCCTATATTCCCAGGTCGGTTGTTATGTTGTCAACATATATTTCTAAAAACTAAACATAAAGGAAGTTCTTTATGTAGTATATGGCATTTTTTACATAGGTTCTCACAACTTGCGGCACGCATGGAGCAGTATATCAATGGATCCAGGGATCTAGTTGACCAGGCATATACTAAAATTGTAAGGACTTACAGTAACCTTGACTATTTAGTGCTAAAAGTAATTCCAAAATCGAAGGCTCAACCTCTGATGCGTTTGACTCATGGTGGTCATTTTGTATCACTCCAATCTACATTTATATTCTATTACCAGAAATATTCCTTGTTAACACCAAATTTGTGAATGAAACAGGTGAGTATTATGTTTGTGATATTGGAGAAAATTGCTCAAGTGGAACCTAAATATGTTGATATTGTACTCTTGGAGAACTATGCAGCTTTTCAGCACAGGTTTAATCTTTCTCTCACGGTGCTGTTTTACCATGTGCATTGATATTATTCTCTATTGTTTTTATAGCATTTGCAGCCTATAATGATGCTTATCCTCTACATACATACCTAATTTTTTGTAGACAAGCTTGATGATTTGTTATAATTAATTGGATGTGCAGCTTGTATGATTTGGCAAATGTTGTGCCAACGCTTGCTAAATTTTATCATCAAGCTAGTGAAGCCTACGAACAAGCTTGCTCACGCCATATCAATTTGGTCATATATATTGTATGTTGACTGTAACTCCTTTTGGTTCCATCTCCCCTTACCAAAGTATTAACTCACAGTTATTTTCATGCATGTTGTGGAACTTATGCATGTTTGCTTTTTGCAGCACTTTGAAAAACTATTCCAGTTCGCTCGGAGAATTGAGGAACTAATGTACAACATGAGCCCTGAAGAGGTGAGTCATGTGATTTGGCTGTGTTTTCTATGTACCTGCAAATTTTCTATCTATCCACTTTAAAATCCACTGGCATTGTACTAGCTTGGACTTCTGTGACATTGAAACAATATTCTCCAGTGCTTTTCATATTATGTTCCATGTCCTGATCATGTGCCTTCTGTGCCTAGACGAGCAAAATTTGTTAGGTAGCACAAGAAACAGTGGCATGTTAATCAATTAAGACATGCTTCCATATATTAACTAACTTTTACATACTCTCTTGTAACTTTCCATGATTACTGCATTCTTCCTATCCTATGCATTTTCATTGGGAAGTTATTTTAAGTCCAACCCTATAGCTTCAGTGCCTAGTATGTGTTTGTTTGTTGAACTATGAAGCGCTCATTGTTGGATATTTCTTACTGCAAGTAGATACCTTTCCAAGTTGGAATGTCAAAAGTTGATTTTCGCAAGATGTTAAAGTCTAGCTTAGCTGGAGTAAGTTGATAGTAAATTCATCTTTTACATTTTATTTACTTCCACGAAGTAGTCATAAAGCATTGTCCCTTACTCTCATTTTATCTGCTTCACAGCTTGACAAGACAATAAATGCAATGTATAGAAAACTGCAGAAGAATATGACTGCTGAGGAATTGCTGCCTTCACTATGGGAAAAATGCAAGGTGTGCATTTTTCACAACTATAAAACTCCAAGTGTAAAATCAACAAGGAGCTATTTTTAATCACTCACTTTCAAAGCTAGTGAGATTCAGCAGTGTTGTAACTATTGTACTATTTGATATTTTCTTGATTCATCTTCCATGAGAACACCATATAAGTTTCGTTACAGTGAGGAAGAAAACACCGTGCTAATTTTTTCTTGCTTAATGTGTCGGTGGTTGCAGAAAGAGTTTCTTGACAAATATGCAACCTTCCTCAAGTTGATTTCAAAAATATATCCTGATGAAAAAGTGACATCTGTCAATGAAATGAGAGATATTCTAGCTTCGTTGTAGTAGTCTGTATCACAAGGTGACTTTCTCTTCTTTGGTTTCTGCTGCTTTGTCCTGGTACAAGTTTTGTTGCATTATTAATAGTTGAATATGGCAATGAATATTATGGTTTGATTTTGTGGTGCTAGGTATGTATATTCTCTAACTTGCTTGCACACAAGTAGACTTGATTCTCTCATCTCAGGCTTGTGATCCTTACTGAATTACCTATCCGGTATGGGAGTGCGGAACCAGCTATCCAGTTCATGGTTGTAGTAACTCTAGATGAAGCTATGGTTGACATTAACATTAAAGTTCAACACTTTGTTTCTTTTTGCTTTGTACTGCCAATAATATGTACAAGTCAAGATTAGACATGATGATTGGAGTGGAACTTATGGACACTATAATTGTTGATAGAGATGAAGAAAATACAAGGCAAGTGAAACTAGAAAATGGTCTTGTATACAGATGCGTTGGAGGAGAATTATCACTTGGTAAGGAAATGAAGATGCCCTTGTTGATTCCTGAGGTTAGCATGTTAGATAGCACATTATTTTGTCTTCTGGGGGGGGTCAGTTGGGTTGTACCGAATAAAAGCTAAAATCTGATGACAGAAATATCGTTACCTGTGAAGAATGGAGGTCTTAACACTTATACAGAACATCTAGTACGTTACAAATGTAATAGACCACCAGCATTAGGCATTTGAATCAATTTATATCACATACAAATGTAATAAACCACCAGCATTACTAGGTTTGCATCGGCAGTGCGATGCAGGATGTATGTTACAATCGGTTTCAAGATGTTGTTATAAGAAAAAATGATGTAGTAGCGCGCAAGCTTGCCTCTAGTTACAAGATAATTGCCATAGTACGATGAGCTCCTCCGCCACTTCAATGTTATTTGGATGAACAGGACATATTTTTTCACGTAGAACAATGATAAATGTTATTCCAACAAGACAACAATATTCTAGCCTAGCCAAATGGAAAATTGACTTGTATTCGTTTTAGGCTCTGCCTCCTAAGCTTATTCGTTTCTGCCACCATCATTTGCTCTGACAGGCTCGTGCAAGATGCCTAGTTAAATTACATTATCATCGTAACCCATTTGTAAGGAATCGGATGCTCGTAGCCTAAGAGGGGGAGGAGTGTCCCATAAATCAACCTCCTCCGTGAGTGATCCTTCACTAGCATATTTGATCAGGACCGAGAAGCCATCAGGGTGTGTGTGCCAATAATTGTAACAGTTTCAAAGGTAGACTCCACTCCTGGGTCGTAGAGCATTGCCTCCATCACACAAGATACTTTTGCCACATCAGCACGTATCGCTCGTATCACCCGACATTCTGCACCTACGTGGAACACAACTTCCACAAGGGCTTGGGCTGCAACGCTTTCGCATATGCTTCTTTGCACCGATGGAGCAGGAACTTCAATGCAGTCATCCTCCAGTACTGAAACAACACATGATATGTGTATGTCATTTTCACTGGATGTCACACGCTCAATGTCATGATGCTCCACTAGACATTCAAATCCTCTTTCTTTTACACCCCAATTCATGAACCAAACTTCTTTTGTAGCTTGAACTGTTTGGGTCTCCAGCCATCGCACACAACAATACTCGCACCTACATGGAAGCAGTCATAGGCTTGACAAACAACAACATAATGCGACGTATCGCCATGTGTGAGTGTGTGTATTCATAGCAGCAAGGAGACACATACCATTTGGGATTTGTGCAGAGGACCGAGGACGACGGCAATGCCGTCTGGAACATCCATCCATTGATGATCATTCATACCTGTAGGATAGCAACGTAGCTTCCATTGATGGCCTCCCACTACGAACGTATCGGATTCCTTAAAATTGCTCGCAGTTCCTTCTGTTGTCGCTTCCTGGCTTGAGATTGAGAAGTCGCCTTGATTGGAAGGAATCATTTTAGCATCTAAAGCCATTAACACAAATGGCTTGCAATGATCGTCTCATGACTAAATTGTCTCTTATTATAGTGGGGGTGAATGTGTCGTTCCAAAAAGTCCATTCGTGGGCTTCAGTTACCACTCGAATGGACGCGTCCCTTCAGTGCGAGTGTGGCCACGTTCGGGTCATGAACTTCCCGGTTCTAGTCCTTAAGTTCGATTCACAATGATCGACACGTCTGTTCAGAGGGGGTGTGCAGACAAGTTCATTGGTTAACGCCCGATGCCGCAGTGCTTAACTGCAATTCTCAATGATCGAAACGTGGATCAACTTGTGAGAGCGTGTCGTTCCCAAATGCCCATTCGAGATGCCCTTGTGTGCTTATATACATGTTAATATCACACACAAACACACACAAAAATAAAAAAACATATATTGCTATTCCAATTCCAGCTTATTCCATTTTGGTTTTGTCGCGTCAACAAGTTCATCACATTTCTCAGTCTCCAAGGCATGCGGGAATCATCAACTGTGAATACAGACCATTCGTAGGCCTTTACACTCATGACTAATGCAGCGTACCTAATCGAGGAAGACTTGTCAAGTCATCCCGCACCTTGTGTGTTGCAATGCAAGGACCATCCGGTCCATCTGATTATAGCACTCAATCTTGTTCTCCGGATGCAATTGACACCTAAACCATTACATAAATAAACGGTAGAGACTTGTCTCGTTGTTGTTGCGGCATGAGCTGATGCAGTGAAATGACCATTAGATGCAGCTGATGCGGCGTGATTTGTCCGCAGCAACGCATTTCCACACAGAAATCGAGTGCTCCCAGCACGGTAGCTACTTGGTACTCGCAGCAAGCCGGCAAGCGCGACGGGCGATACATGTTGATCGATCGACGGGCATGACACAACCATCGTAACGTGGAAAAGTCATTAGTCGTCGTGCCAGTACGTTCCGCCACTGAGACACCACGCAGCTAGTTCCTGCGTTTTCCACGTCGGAACCCCGACCTGACGATCTCTATATAAGGCGAAACGTACAGGCATTATACCTGACAACACGAGCTGCACCGCACTGCACGTAGCAACGCAATAAACGCGCCAATGATGCCTACCGTCCTGGTGGCCCTTGGGCTAGCGCTCCTCTGCGCTGCCGGCCCGACCGCCTGCCAGAACTGTGGCTGCCAGACAACTAGGCTACTGCTGCAACGAGGCCGGTTACTGCGGCACGACCAATGACTACTGCGGTGCTGGTTGCAAGTCCGTCCCGTGCGCCGATGGCGGCGGCGGCGGTGTGAACGTGGGCAACGTCGTCACCGACGAGTTCTTCAACGGCATCAAGTCCCAGTCCGGGAGCGGGTGCGAGGGCAATAACTTCTGCACGCGAGACGCGTTCCTGAGCGCCGTCAACATGTACTCTAGCTTCGACCAAGGCGGCTCGGAGGCCGACGGCAAGCGCGAGATCGGGAATTGATACCCCACGGGCGCCGGCCGGGGCCGGGAAGTTTGTAGCCGCTCATCTTCATCTGGGACCGAGGCCCACATGGTTTGGGACACGACGTGGGTCCCACATCATGCCTGGCATTTTTGCCTCGTGACACGGATGGGGGATGTTTCGGCGTCCAGGCCTGCAGCTGCAGGCAAGTTTTCCATAGCTTGGTCTCACTAGTCTTGTCAGACCAACCACAATAGCCGAGCAGCAACAAGCAATAAGTTATTTTTATATTCGTACTTCGTGGATTCATATTCACATACGACAATTGATTCTTTTTAACATGATTTCATAACAATTAAATTCCACAAGCACAAACCTTATTTGTTTTGGTTAAAATTTCACAACATTCAAATATTATAAGATATTATTGTTGATTGTTTCACAGATCCTTTTTTAGAACCCAAAATTTAACAAGTTCTTAACAAAAACACGTTAATCATTCATGCACGTAACATGTCCAAACATGAGAGTTGAGCATGCAACATGATCTGACATATGAGATCTCAAACTTAAGGTACAAAATTGAAAGACGATACAATGAGATCTTTACATTATGGATCCTGAAATTGCCAAATACATCATGTCCATGAGGACGCATGACAATTGTAGATGAGGCAACATCTTTGTGGTTTCTATTCCTTTCTAATAATCTTCTCTGCAACGTTGCAATAGCTTGTGTGGCCACTTCAAACTGATATTGACCAACATTTTTCCCTGTTTCAGTTCTATTCATTAGAACTGTATATAAATGGTATGCACTCCTGAAAAAAAAAGAAGATGAATGCTAGTCAAGTTTACCGATAAGAATCCTTGTGTTACCAAAGATAAAAGGTAGCAATAATGTAGCATCACGAAATGCCTGTTTGTAATGTAATGTCAAACAAAACACTATAAGGATGGGGAAGTACCAATTATTTTCTTGTGTAAAAAACAATCAGAACTGCTCCAAGCCCCATTGTTGACTTGAGAGAAAAGATGCTATAAGAATTTTTTTTAAAAAAAACTTAGCCTGTCTTATATCTTAGTTCCTTTATAACTTGAAACATTCAAACTGCTCAAACATGGTGCTGAAATTGGTTCTCTTAATCTAAAATCACCTTAAACTACACTGAAGAATTATCATTGCTGTTGTTACATGTATCAGAGCTTAGTTTATCCAAGCATGTAAAGGATTACAAAGGTCAAAGTTTTGGAACCGAAACATTTGCATGTATCGAGTATCCCTTGTTGGAATATTAGGCAATTTCCAGATTAAAACCATAATATAGATCATGATGTAGTGAACAACTAGATTAAGCGTATCACAAATCATAGCAACTAGTGTAGGCACACAACTTGTACACTAGACATATTAAACATGCAGATCAAGCAGAACAATAAAGCTAGATTGCAAGAATAATACTTGTTGTTGGAAGTTGCAGATGACAGCATGATGGAGAGATTCCTGAAAGCGAAGCTGAGATCATCTTGGTCGTTGTCATTGTCGTCCACTAGCAAGGTGGCACTAAAGGATTCCCCTTCTCTCTTGTTTTTAGATTTAGGATTACAATCCATCCTCTATAACCACAAGTGGATACATACGGCTAAGGGTTACAAGAACCGGAGCACTTAGACTCAAAACCTCTTACTGAGGAAAAAGGAAAAACACAGGATAAAAAGCACTAAGACAAAGAACAAAAGAAGACTAAGCTTCCAACTTCTTCATCCAAGCTTCAAGTCTTCAAACGCCCTCCAAGCCACAGTTCCACCGTAGCAGGAGGTCAATATGATTTCCAGAGCAATGCCTCCAAGAAGGGAACGACGTCGAAGCCGCCATCATCGCTCCTCCGAAGAACCGGAGAAAGGTTTTCACCTGGAAAAACACATACTAAGCAGGAAGTCTCCCAACCAACGCCTCCAAGGAGGTGCATGGCACCCAAAGAAGCCGCCGTTGAAGGTTTTCACACGAAGCTCCGCCAAATGCCGACCCGACGACGAAGAATAAGATGAACCGCAACACCCGCCTCGACCATCAATAGCATGAGGGGCGAACACTTAGGCGCCCCTCCACCCGATCGACGACCAACGACGAGAGTCGCGACACCCTACTCAACTCGCCGGCAGATTGACATCGCCTGGAAGGGTCCAGAACAACAGAAGCATACACCGAAGGGTGGAAACATGCAACAGCCGCCAACCTCCACCGCCACCACGCTGCACACCGGTGAAACCCCTGTCGCACTTAGGCCATGATAAAGGTCCGCACACGAGAGCGCGATGTTGATCGAGATCGCCAACCACCACATGCCACTGCCAAGGTCACCACAGGAGCGGCCACATGAAACCAAACCCCTCCCCGGCACTTAGTCTGGGCAGGGTACGTTTCGAGGACCAGCAACCACCAGCAAGCCATCTCCGCCCGCACCGCAGCCCGCCATAATGTAGATCACGACCCTGTAGATCTGAGAAGCCCGACCACCGCTTCTCCTCCATGGAACTGGACCGCCGGCGTCGCTGGCCTTCAGACCCCGTCTTCCACCAAGAGCAACCACCACCGCCGCAACTTAGCAAGCCGCGGCAGTACCACCTCCACGCGCCCAGCCTCACCCGCGACGGCCACCACCAACGCCGTGCCAGGCCTGCCAGCGCGCCCACCGCTAGGGAGACTCGCGCGCCCACGGCCGCCACTAGCTCCGCCCGCCTAGCCGCGGCCGCGACCGGCGTTGCACGGCCCACCACGCCTTGCCGCCGCCGTGCCCGCCGCCACCCGAAGACACGCCGTGCGCCATCCCCCGCCCCAGACCGGTGACCACGGCCACATCCGGGCCCGATAGCCCCGCTGTCGCTTTCCTAGGGGCCGCTGGCAGTCCCCTCCGGCGACAGCGAGGGCGGGAAGGAGGGGGCAGTGGGTGGCGACGACTAGGGTTAGGGTTCCCGCCCAAGTCGCCTGGGGTGGGGGCGACGCGGGGGTCAGGTAACGTGACACATTGATCGGCCGAGAGACATGGTTACAACATCCACTTCTCTCCTGCGCACTCATTTGTATGGGCCTTTGAGATTTATTAGGAATTTTCTGAAATGACTATTGGGCCAAGCCCATATAAATTCCAACATCCCTGACCTTATGGCATCACTTTTATGGTACTACGTTACTTTTACTTTGCATCTTGCATACACATACCCGAAAAAAATCATGTTACAAGAAATATTTTAATTTCCAAATGGAGAAACCAATAATTTCGATTCTTCATGCCATGAATTTTTGCAAATTTACTAGGGCTTCTAACAGTTCAGAGAAACATTTCAATCAAAATCCCCAAGCAAAAAAAGTTATTTGAGAAAATACAAGAAAAATTGTAGCATAAATATAGAGAAGAAAAATAAAAAAAACTTGTATCAAGTAAATTAAGTGTAATAGGAGAAATTTCTATTAAAATGCAGAAACATTTGTGCATGTGCATCTTCCTTACAAACAAAGCAACCAGAAAGTTCATGCACAAATGGTGTGCTATTGCCGAACATTTTTCCTTTGTTTCTCTTATATTCCTTACTGTGTCTGCATGCATATGACTCAAAAGTTTTGGATCAGAAACGTTTACCTGTTTGGATGTATATCCCTGACCTTATACCATCACTTGCATGTACTTTTACTTTGCATCCTGCGTGCACAGGGTTGAACAATTTCATGGTACCAGAATATTTTTTTCCAAAATGGGGAAACCAAAAAAATGGGATTTTGCATTGATCACTGAACAAGTGAACATTACAAGAAAAATGGATCAGCATGATGTGATGGCAGCATAAGAGATGCCCACTTTGGTGAACAAACTGAATTGTTGTTGGTAAAAAAAAAGTTAAACACATGGCTCATTACAAAGCCCCAATGGAATAAAAAAATTCAAATAAAAACTTATCTTTATGTTGTTTTTGTACCAATGACTGCTAAATTTGTAGCATTTACAGGAACCAATATGTATACAAATACTATAAAACCTAAAAGAGAACTAACATTTGGTTTCGAGAGTTTTGCACAAGTCTTTTAAATGGAATAAACTAGGATATCAAAAATACACAATGTGATTCATAAACATCATATTCATCAGAGGATCTTATTTTAAAATATAATATCAATCTTCTCTTAAATCTGAACCTTACAGGCATGCATATGAACACATAAAAAATGGATGAGAGAAACCAATAGCATAATAATAATGTCTGCAAGAGACTAGCATGCGAAGGTAATTGTTTTTCTTGCCTACTCCCTGTCTTCGCCATGCTCAATTGGAATTAAACTTGTTGTCATAGATCCAAACCCGCAGATCATGCTAGGCTAGAAAAATATTAATAGCCTACGGAAAAAAGCATAAAAACAGTATTCAATACTTACTACATCTTGCTTCCATTAACATCTACTTCCCAGCCAATGGCGATGCAGAAATTAAGAAGGGCTTCAAAAATCTTGGAATCCTTCTCGTGGGTGTCATAGCAGGAGGAGGGAAGAAATAAACACGGAATTACAATCAAATTAGGAACTGATTTTTTTACACTACCCAGATGTGAAGGGGAATTTATGTCGATGCCAGCAGGTTGCCGTCAGGCATCAGAGAAGATCGGACTTGCTACTTGCTCCGCTAGTGCAGGCCGGAATTTGCTGGTGGTAGCACTCGATCTACATGGCAAGGGCGGTGATCTGCAGGAGTAGATCGTGATGGATCCGGAGGTGAGAGCCTGGAGCCCTGGATACTACCAGGATGGCAAGTTCCATGTGAGGTGAGCAGATGTGCTCGTTTATGAAGAGCTGGAGAGGGGAGGCTCTCATCTGTCGTTGTGGTTTTCAGTTTTGCAAAGCTGAATAGTTTTTCTTTGTCTTCTGAATGGATGGTGGGCATCCTTTGAACTATGAAGTTATTGAGTGGCCATCAAGAACGTGCAGTGGGAGGCTCTTGAGGTGCCTGGATGGTGAGATTGTCAACGGGAGAGGTTGTTCCTTGGACTGCTCCTGTAAGAACGTGGGAGGCTCTTCAGGTGCCTGGACAGCAAGCTTGTCCCAGGACTGCTGCTGGATTGAATGGCGAGGGTGGGTGGGCTTGCTAAATGCCTGAGAGCAATTAAAGAAGAGGAAGGCTTGGTGAAGTGGATGCTTAAGGTCTGAGAGAATTGTGGTAGTGTTTTGTAGTGGGTGCCGATTATATAGTTGGTATAGATAGATAGATTGATTATGTCAAACCAACCCGCCTCGCTCCATTTAACTTGTCTACCCACCCCGTTGCGTCCCATTATGTGCGGGTGTAAATAGGTTGTATTTATTTACTCCTATTGCTTGTAGCATCTACATTAAGAGTCGGGCCCTAAAACTAAAACCTCGCATTCAAACCTTAAAATTTTAGAGGAATTGGATGAAATTTATGCAGATGACTCAATTTGATGGCCCGCTAATCAGTGCTGGTGGGGCTGTACTGTAGCGAATATGACCTCATATGTCATTTGTTAGAGTTTGATTTTGGTGATTCATGACAACATGATCAATGGGATTAACCATATTGTTGAGCATGTCTTTGTAGGCCTCGTATCGAGGTCCCATGGATATTACCACAAGTTAACATACCACGCTAAGTTAACATGTCATACCACAAGTTAAGCGAAGGTAACATACCATGAGCAAGTTAACATATGCATAGTAAAAAAATCTAGAGCTATTATATATTTTGAGGCTCTAAGTGATGGTATATTAAGCTCAAGTGATGGCATGTTAGGTTCAAGTAATGGCAAGTTGAAGACGCAAAGAAAACAGCATAAAGACACAGTCGGATGATCCGACGATGGTCCAATTTCTAGATGCACCGGATGGTAGCCAGAGATGAAGCAGTGAAGACTGAGGCGTCGAATGAACCGACGGTCCATTGGTGGGCATCGTCCGTATATTCGGTGGTTCATTGACGCAAGATAGAGAGGCTTTAGCACAACTACTAGTAGCACTGGATTAACCGACGGACCAGACATCGGTTCATCCGACGACTATACTATTCAAGACATAGAGGTTTTGGCCGGGAGGTCTTCTGCACCGGATGAACCGACGCACCGTTGGTTGAAGCATCAAATGATTTGTGTCAACGGTCATGTGCGGTGGAAGGTAACAGCTAGTAGCACTGGATGAACCAATGCCTGAGAAAAGCACAACATTGGATCATCCGATGGTATAGTTTTCTGAACCTTTTAGCCAACGGCTAGTTTGAAGCCTTGAGCTATTTATACCCCTTCCACTCGCCCATTTGAGGTTGATGGAGTATGAGGAAGACCAGGAGAGTGTGAGACACAAAGAACATCATATCCAAGCCATCCAAGTGCTAAATTCCTCATCCAAAGACTTGCACATGCTTTATGTATGTGCTTAGTGCTAGGCTTAGCTTAGACAGGCCCGTCGATTGGGGGGGTGCGGCGGCACCGCCACGCCCGGGCCGCCCGGTTCAAGGGGCCACCAAAATTGAAGCCACTAATTACCCTCAAACACAAAAGCCCACGAGCCACAACGCGGCCTCAACCTAGAAGACCAAACGCCTGCAAAGCAACCGAGCGACGCGCCGACGCATTGCCCGGCTTTTCGGCGACGACGCCGCTCGCCGCATTGCCGCAATCGCCGACGGGCCCGATCGGCGGGTGCCTCCATGCCCGGTAGTTCGGAACTTCGGATCGATCGACGGCGACTCCGCGAGTGGCCTAATTGCCGTCCCGCCTCTCCACTTCTCCAACTCTCCCCGTCCGTGCCAAATAGGTGATCACCGATTAGAAATTATGAATTCGGTATTATCTCTATTTGCATCTGCAATGGGCTATTTATTAAATTAGCTTTGTTCTATTTGAATTATGAACAGGTCAGTCAATTATTTAGTGATGTCTTCTAGAGTTAGAAATAGAAATCATGAGTCTGGTGCTTAAAAGCGCAAGAGGCAAAAAAGACTAGAACAAGCCGCTCAGAGTCAAAAGGGTGCTATCGATAGATTTGTTGTTAGAGAATTTCAAACTAGTACGGGACATCAAACTCTTCACTCGGATGGTGATATCAATCACGGAGATAACACGACAATGTTGAGGTTCACACTTCGGTACTTGATTCGAGAACCGATCAATCCTAACATTGTTGAGGCGGACACTTTAGAGATCGATGCAAATAATATTGATGGTATTGATTCGGAACCGCATTCTTTTCAGCTAGATATATTCGATCCGAGGTATTGGGATTCGCTTGATCGAGAAAATGGTTGACATTTTGGTTCGAAGGGTCCTAGAAGAGACTTGTCTATTCGAAAAGGTCCTAAAGATAGATTATCTAAAAGGTTTACCGCAACACTATATACTAGAATCCTATCAAATAAAGAGAATTGT
Source organism: Cenchrus americanus (assembly GCA_947561735.1). Lineage (NCBI taxonomy): Eukaryota > Viridiplantae > Streptophyta > Magnoliopsida > Poales > Poaceae > Cenchrus > Cenchrus americanus. The sequence goes on along the minus strand of OX387241.1, from coordinate 260,729,072 downwards.
GATAGAGAATGGCTGGTTTACTCCAAAGAGCTTGATAGAATATTTTGTTTTTGTTGCAAAATATTAAGAAAGGGAGATCCAAAGAGTCAGTTAGCAAAAGAGGGCTTCAATGACTGGTCACATGTTCACAAAAGGCTTAAAGATCATGAAACTTGTGCAAATCATATTACAAATATGGCCGCTTGGTACGACATGCGTCTCAGGTTTGATAAGAATGAAACAATTGATAAAGTTGCTCAGCAAGAAGTCGAGAAAGAAAAAGTTCATTGGAGGAAGGTTTTATTCAGAATTATTCTGATTGTCAAATTCCTTGCAAAACATAACCTGACATTTCGTGGCACTAATAGCAAGTTGTACCAAAACAATAACGGGAATTTCTTGGGCATGGTTGAGACGATGGCTGAATTTGATCCAGTTATTCAGGAGCATGTTAAACGCATAACAAATGATGACATTCATAAACATTACCTCGGTCACAGCATCCAGAATGAGGTAATAGATTTGATTGCTTGGTGCTATCAGGTGTGAAATAATTAGAAAAATAAAGGAAGCAAAGTATTTCTCAGTTATACTTGCTTGTACCCCTGATATAAGCCACCAAGAACAAATGTCTTTGATCATAAGATATGTTGACACATCTACTGATTCTATTCGCATTGAGGAATCATTCTTAGGCTTTCTAGAAGTAAATGATACAACAGGGCAAGGATTGTTTGATGTTTTGCAAAGTGAGTTGAAGAACCTTGACCTTGATATAGACAATGTGAGAGGACAAGGATATGATAATGGATCAAATATGTCGGGGAAAAAATATAGGGGTTCGAAGAAAGTTTTGGAGGTCAATCCTAGAGCCTTTTATTCTCGCTTGTGGTTGTCATAGTCTTAATTTATCACTATCGATATGGCACGAGTTGTGGTAAAGCAAAAGACTTTTTGGGAATCATACGGCGTATCTATACAATATTTGCTAAGTCCACCAAGAGATGGCAGATTTTGAAAGAAAACATAACGGGATTGACTCTAAAGCCATTGTCGGCTACTCGTTGGGAGAGTCGTGTTGACGGTGTTAAGGCCATAAGGTTCCGGATGCGGGATATAAGAGAAGCTTTACTCCAAGTATCAGATACTGATAAAGATCCAACAATTAGTAGTGAAGCTAAATCCTTAGCGACCAATGAGCTTGGTGACTTTGAATTTATTGTGGCAATAATAATCTGGTATGAAGCATTGTGTGCTGTTAATTTGGTCGACAAACGATTACGAGGCAAAAGATATGCTTATTGATATTGCAATTGAGAAAGTTCAGGGGTTGATTTCCTTCTTCAAGAAGTATCGAGAAACTGGTTTTCCAAGTGCATTAGAATCTGCAAAAGAAATTGCACATGAGATGAATATTGATCCAATGTTCCGCACCAAGCGTAAAATCACAAGGAAGCGACAATTTGATGAGACACCCGATGATGAATCTATTGCTTCACAATCCGTAGAGGAGTCCATTAGAGTCAATTATTTTCTAAGGGTTGTTGATCATGCTATCGCTTCACTCACAAAGAGGTTTGAGCAATATCAAGGGTATGAAGATACTTTTGGCTTCTTGTTCACTTCCCGCAAATTATGCTCATCGGGTGACAAAAACTTGCTATCCGCTTGTACAAATCTTGAGGCTGCACTTAAGAGTGGAGACCATTCCGATATTGATGGCAAAGAATTACATGTGGAGTTAAAGTTGCTTCAAGATTTCATCCCTAAGAAAGACATGGGCCCTCTTGATATTCTAAAGTTTGTGAAGAAGATGGGAATTTTCCCTAATGCCCTTATTGCATACGATTTTATTAACTATTCCGGTTACCGTTGCATCCGCGAAACGAAGCTTTTCCAAATTGAAGTTGCTAAATACCTACATGCGTAGTACTATGAAACAAGAAAGGCTCAATGGGTTGGCGACAATTGCACTTGAAATTGAATGTCCGGAGAAGATCAAATATGAAGATATCATTGAAAATTTTATTTCAAAGAATACTAGACGAATGATACTTTTTAATAGAAGTTGAGAAGATCGATATCGGTAAGTAAATTCACCCGTTTCTTATTTATCATGGATTTTTATGTTAATAACACGATGAACTTAAAATATATTTTGCTTATTTATATTTTCAATAATATAGGGCCTCCATTTTATGTTTCGCACGGGCCTCCAAAACTTAGCGACGGGCCCGAGCTTAGAGATGAGTGAGTGCAAGGTGTGCCTACCTTGTGAGGTGATTCTTGACTGGATCAAGGCGTACAAGGTGTGTCAGAAGCCTTGGGGCCTAAGTGGCTCACCGGCAATCATCTTCGACCCTTCGTCTTGGTGTGGAGCGGCGAGGACACTTTGCGCAGGGGACGTGGAGACCCCCTTCCTTGGTGGATGCCTTCGTGGTGATTGCCTTTGTGGTGAGCCTTTGTGGCTATTCAAGTGGTTCTCTTGGGAGAGACTTGCTGACTGAGAAGCAATACTCTTGTGTGGAGTGCTTCAACAACATGGACTAGGGGTGGCTTAGTTCCGACCGATACCATGGGATAAATCGATTGTGAAGAGTTTGCTTCCTCTCGCTCCTCTTTACGTTTTCGCCTTACACTCTTGCAATCCTTGCTTGCCCTTACTTTTCTGGAGTAGTATCATGCTAGGATTGGCTATAGGTTACAAAACTTGTTTTGGGATGAGAGTTTCACACTAGATCAACCTTAGATTGCACATCTAGATAGAAATGATCTAGTTTGTTTTATGTAAATTAGTGTAAGCGATAGGTTAAGGTTTTAAGTTGTCTAATTAAACCCCTCTCCCTCTTAGGCTACGAGCATCCGATTCCTTACATGGACTTATACGTGGGCACTGTCATATGGACCTCCATGGGCCCACAACCTCGGTGGGTACCAGGACCGACTACTTGGTGGGCCCCTGGGACTACCGACTTCTTGTTGACGGTGAAAATCCGTCAACCTAGCCATGAGTTTACCTTCGGTGTTGGCATGAATTTTATACCTTATCCATTGGTACTAACCCCCGTGGTATAACAAGTTCACATGTGCATGTCGTTTTTGGAGTTTAATGTTTATGCGGGGATTTAGTGTTGAATGCAAGACTTTCGGGGTAAGTTCATCAAGCACCTCATGACAAGACTTTGAAGCCCCGAACAAGTCATGCAATGAAGTAAAATTAACTCCAAGAAGCCGGTGACTTGATCCGAGAAGACGACATACTCCGGGGACCCGACCGGAAAAGTGCTTCGAATCTTCCAAGACAAGGAGTTGAGTCCAATTCGGAGAGAAACCGACGACATGGACCCGTATGCGAAGGGGGAAGCATCCGGAAGCAAGGGAACCGACCTCGGGCAAAGGAGCCCGCGGGCCGGGCCTAAATGGGCCCGGCCGGCCGGCCCGGTCCGGTCGGCCCCAGGCCCATTTAGGGCCCAAACGCGTCGTCCTTTGCCCTAGCTGCCAATCGGGCTATTTATAGTCCCCTGACCGAGAGCCACGCAGAGAAGATTTCGTCTTCGGCCGCCGAGAAGCAGAGAAGAGAGGGACACCATCTAGGAGAGGAGAGGGTCGAGCTAGTTGACTAGGGTTTCCCTAGCCGACGTGGGAACCTTGCACGGAAGACCACGTCGGAGTTCCCGGAGCTAGAAGCAAGATCAAGGAAGGATCCCGGTGGTGATCTTGTGTATGTATCATTGTTATAGTTGAATTATCAAGTTGAATCTTTTCTCAGCGATCAAGAGTTTCCTCGAAGATTTCGTTTTTCGATCGGCTTTGCTTATTTCAATTCTATTCTCGAGATAGATTACATAGGGTGTTCTTGTAGCCGCGGTGGCTAGAGGTACACGCCGGATCCTCCGAAAGAATCTCGACTTGTCTTTTGACTCGCCCTAAGCTCCCCGCATGAATAGGGATACGTTGTGACGAACGGGGGTCTCGAAAGGCGGATGTTTTCGGATTTGGACGGGAAACCACGATTTAAAGAGGCTTTTATTAAGATTCGATTTGCTACTTCTTCTTTTGCTTGGAACTTCAACAAAAGGCTTACCCCGATCCCTCTAGATCGGTTTATCTACCCAATCTTACTTTGTTTTCTCCGGTTTTTAGTAGATTAGATCTGTTTTGTGTCTTTTACTTAGATGCATTAGGTTCTTTATTGAAGATTGCGGTTATTTGGCTTTAATAGATTAAGTCTTGCGTCACACATTTGTTCCACGGATTCGATACCTTGGGTTCACCACTCGAGGGAAGAAGGGTCCCTTGACTACGACGGGAGACTTGTACGCTTGCGAGTCACGAACGAACTTTGATACAATTATTAACCGTCAACAAGCCCCTTTTTCCGGCGCCGTTGCCGGGAACAAGTGATCAAGATTTGATTTTTTATTTCTTTTTTTTGTAATTTTCAGTACTGATTTTATTTTATTCTTGCATCTACTAAGCTTCGATCATCCTCAAAATACATCTAATCTAGTTTGTCTAACTCTAGTCTTTATAGATTTGTTTTGTTTTCTAGTTTTTTTTGCATACTTTGTTTATTGCTAACCCTAACGGAGATGGACGGCTGCCTCTCCAACAAACCCAATAATTTTGTGGATGATCCGAAAAAAAACTTTACGAGGCTAAGGAGACGCGAAGCACATCAAGCTAAAAAGCTGGATTTTGTAGATTCGGAGTCGGAAGACAAAGGATCGCGAGGAATCTCCGGAGAATTCACCACCTCAAAGTCCGCGGGAGAACCGACGTCCACCGATGGGTGACCAACCACCGGAAGAACGCAAGATTGGGGAGCTATGCACCCCAGACATCATCGACCTACCAATCTTGAACCTCGACGAGATCGGAAGACCGTTCGAGATCAAGACCTCAACAATCCGCATGGTGCAACACTCACCCTTCACCGGCAAAGAGGATCCGAACCTTCACCTCCAAGCATTCATTCAACTATGTCAGACTTTCAACATGGAGGGGTGACTCAAGATCAAATGAGGGCAAGGCTTTTTCCGTTTTCACTACTCAGGAAGGCGTTGCAATGGTTCCACTCTCAACCGGCGGAGACGGTGCAAAATTGGAACACGTTGATGAAGGCTTTCATGAAGGAATACTACTCGCGGGTAAAACTCAAAGCTTGCGTAATAAGATTGCCACCTTTGTTCAATATCCTACGAAACTATCTCGGAGGCATTCGAGCGCTTCAACGAGTACACTCGGGCGGTTCCACATCACAAGTTCCCGAAAGAAGACCTCGTGCAAAAGTTCTATCAAGGACTCACCATGGCGTCAAGGACGATCATCGATGCATCGGCGGGAGGATCTATCATCGAGCTTACACCGACGGAAGCTTTCACGCTATTCAAGAAGGTCGCGGATAATGACACGTGGGCGTCATCCCGGCGCCTACACCCGGCTCAACCTATGGGGAACGTCAAAGGAATCTTGCAAGTGGAGAAGGAAGACATACTCGAAGGCAAGATCGACTCGCTCATGAGGAGGTTGGAAAAGATGGAGATAGAAAAGAAAGAGGCTCAAGACTTGAAGGCCGCCGAAGCAAGGTCCACATGCGAAGAATGTGGAGAGTATGGCCATGTCCGCAAAGATTGTCCGGAGGAAGCCAAAGTGCTCGACTACATGAGGAAGGGAGAATTGCCGAACTTCCGCTACGGGCAAGGTAGGCCTCAATTTAATGCAAGCTCATCTATTCCTAACGCGGTTCCACTTCGGATACAATTGAAGGAGTTCATGGATGAGCAAGCTAAGATCAACAAGGACACCGTCACCAAGTTCAAGACCATAGACAAGGTGTTGGAGAACATCGATAGCAAAGTGACGGAGGTCGGAAGTTCCAATCATCAAGTGCTCAACATGATGAAGATGCTCGAGACGCAAGTTGGACAACTTGCGGGGCGCCTCACAAATGATGAAGGGAAGCTTCGGGACAACCCAAATGTCCCGAATCGGCGAAGGCCATTCAAACGCGTTCGGGGAAGGAGACTGAAGATCCGGAACGTTCCGCGGGAGCAAGGAAGCCTAAACCGTCCACCGAGGTGGAAGGAGCCGCTAAAGAGAAGGTTACGGGGATCGTCACCGAGGAACCCGAATTCGAGATGCCGGAAGATGACACGAGGATACCGCAACTCAAGCCACGCTACTTCCGAGGTAAACTTGACAACCACTTTGAGAAGTTTGTGGAAGTTGTGCGTAGACTTAGCATCAACATGCCGTTACTAGATGCCCTACAAGTACCTACATATTCTCGTTACTTTAAAGACATACTTGCAAATAAATATGAGATAGCAACACTCGGGGTAGATCATGTCAAAATGTCCGAGGAGTGTAGTGCGGCTATTGCTTATGGGCTAGAGAAGCAAAAAGACCCCGGGTGCCCTACAATTCCATGTTCAGTTGGTTCTTTCAACTTCGAGAAGGCGTTATGCGACCTTGGAGCTAGTGTGAGTGTCATGCCGAGGGATGTGTTCGAGAAGTTACGCCTACCGATGGAGCCTACGGGAATATGTTTGGAGTTGGGTGACAACTCCATTCGCTATCCCTTGGGCATTGCTGAAGATGTACCCGTGAAGATTGGACACCACTTCATCCCCGTCGACTTCGTTGTGCTCGAGATGGGAGAGAGGGAGAAGCCACCGCTCATCCTAGGGAGGCCGTTCCTCAAGACCGTGGGAGCAACTATTGATGTTGGCAAGGGGGAGATCATGTTCGATATCAACGGAGAAAGGAGTTCCTTCAAGTTCCGTCCAAGGATTGAGGCATGCAACATGATTGGAGTGAAGGGAGAACCAAAACAAACGGAGGGGCTGAAAAAGAAGAAGGAGCCGAAAAAAGTGAACGTAACGAAAATTAAAGAAGGTGTTGCATCCGTCAAGACAAAGGAAGAGAAGCCGCCCGTGAAGACCAAAAAAATGACTAAGCCGCCAAGCCAAAAGACAAGCCCGCGCCCAAGATGGTGCGGAAGTGGGTACCCAAGATTGCAACGCCCGCAAAGAGCGTTGATCCGGAGTAATCAAGTGAAGAAGTCTAGCTATAGACTATAAACGAAGCGCTAGGCGGGAGGCAACACGTTTCGTCAAGTCAAGTCAAGAATAAGCTACGGGAGGACAACCCGATTCCAGGTTTTTCTAGTATTTTTAATAATTTAGTTTTTGAGTTTTATTACGCAAAGACATTAGACTTAGAAGTGGTTGAACAATATTAGAGACATAATTCTTGATTGAATGATTGCTTTATCATAAACCCTTTGCATGAACCCTCCTATGTGCTTGTTTGATTCTTTTCTTTTCGAGAAACCCCTCAACCAAATAATTTCAGAACCTTAGCTCAACCTTACACCCTCATTATGGTGCTGAGGTTGACTTATTTTTCATGCTAAAACCACACGAGTAGAGCCACGATTTATATTCAAGTGTTATAAAAATTCAGCACGTGGTAGGACTCGCGTGAACCTAGAAATCAAAGCTTTTGGTTGGTCTTAAAAATCTTTATCCTTGGTTTCTCTAGGATTAGAATTTTTCTAAGCCCATTCTAATTTTGTTTTATTCAAAATCTTTCATATTTAGCCAAAATTAGAACCTAAACCTATGCCCCCATGATCAAGCCGGGAAAACGTTCGCTCTCAACCGATGAAAGCGGACTTTACCGGTAAGACCAAAATCGACGTAGTCGAAAAATATTTTCGACTTACATTTGTTTTTAATGGTTTAAAAACTTCTCTAAAATTATGCTCGAGCTCTTGCATGGCTCTGAAAAATATTTTAAAATTCGAATTAGAGGAGTGCTTAACCTTAAACACACCTAAATGGAGGCAATCAAGTTTGAATTAATCATGCATGCACCATTGGATTCCCTTTTATCAACTTTCACCAATTCCACATGCAAAGGACAAGCATGGTGGGCAGCAAGCATCAACTTTGCAGGATTTTCATGGTGGCATGTGAAGCAAGTGGAGCTAGGGAGCATGGACATGACCCAAAGCATGGAGCATCAAGTGGGAGGACCAATGATTCAAGAAAAGGAGTGGACGAGAGCGTTTGGGCGGTGCAACTCGTGGAGCACGCGGGCGGGGAAAGTTGCGAGAGGCGAAATGATCGTGCTTTGGGAGAAAGACGCGCCGAGGAGGAGCCGGAGCACCCCCGGGCCGGCCGGCCTAGGCCGGCCGGCCTGCCCTATAAATGGCGTCCCCCGGCGCCCGTCTTCTGCAGCAAGCTTCCCTCTCCTTCCCTTGTTTGTGTGTTCAAGTTTGTGTGCTCAGAACCTCCGTAGACTTAGCCAACCACCCAAGCTTGAGAGCTCAAGAAAAAAAAAATCCACCTCCTTAATCCACTCCAAGTCCACATCCGAAGCAAAGAGTTTAAGTGCCTAGTTTACCGGTTGCAACCCGGATTTTTAGTTGAAGAGAGAGTGCAGCAAACATGTGGAAGAAGACCACAAGTCTCTTCTCTAAGAAGAAGAGTTCGTCGTCGTCCAAGCCATCATCAACCACGTCTTCGAGGAGGCACTCGGTTTCCGAGTCTCCCCGGAGCATGGAGACGGACACGGCACCACCGAGGAGGAACGACGCTCTCCTCCTTGGTGGTATGAGGGCTGCGAGAAGCACTTCCATGAGGTTCACCGAACCTCGTGGGCACACGGAGGAGCAGCCCGCGCCACCACGACGATCGACTCGCTCAACCGCACCACCTCCTTACACCCCGACACAATCTTCGTACGGCTTCATCATCTTGTCGGCGGAGGAGGAGGATAGGCTCGCAAATCTTGAGAAGAGGCTTGTGCCAAACGTCGAGCTCGACGACCAAACACTCCACACCTTGGGTTTTCGCACCGACATATACTACATGTTGGGGCACCTCGGGTGGGTTCGGTTCTCCAACGGAATATCGGTGGACACCCACTTGGGTTACACCTTGGAAATTTTAATGACTATTGCACCCATCGTTGATGATGATGGGGTGCAAAGCTTGTCATTCCGTTTGGAGGGAATCCAACAAGTGGTTCCCTACGAGCACGTAAGGGAGCTGCTTGGATTCCACAAGGGCGCTCCGAGAAAGTTGACGTGCCTCCCGGCATGTTGGCGGAATTTTGGGGCATGATCTCCGGAGATGCCCATCAACAACGCAAAAGCATCCGCAACCCCATTATCCGGATATTTCACTCTTGGATGTGCAAGAGGGTATTGGGGAGGATGAGGGAAACAAAGGTGACCGACACGGAGTTAAATTGGCTATACTCGGCTTTAATTGCCGGGCAGCCAATTGACCCCTCTTACCTCATGATCAACCGTTGGTGTTGTGAAGCAACATCGGAGGCTGGTGATATTGGTTCGGGGTGTTACCTCTCCATGTTGGCCTTTTACTTGCGACCGGGGATCGCAAGAAACCCCGCTCACCTTTTGCGCGGTACCTCTCTCGGTTTTGAGTACTTGCGGCAAGGCAAGTACATTAGTGGAGATGAGAGAAGAGGTTACCGATTGGCCATTGTGAACCTCCCTCTTCCGGATGAGAGGCTTAGGCTTTTCACCGAAGGAAGGGAAGATTGGTTGGAAGAGGGACTACTTGTCCCTGCATGGAAGAACAAAAGAGGAAGAATCGTAGAAGAGGGAACATCCTCCGCACGAGCGGGTGGAGCACAACCCAATGTGCAACCATCCGGCGGGGTTCCTCCTCCGCCAAGTTATTACGGAGGGTCTCAACAACAAGCATGGGGGGGTGGTGCACCGGTACCCCCACAAAATTATGTTGTGCCCAACGCTAACTTCGCGGAATCCTACGCTCATCATCCCCAACCACAACAAAGCATGACTATTATTGGAGGGTATGCTGCAAGAAATGCTCAAAATATCGCAGCCATCCAATCCAACGCAGCTCAACTCGGTGAAGGCAACGCAAATATTGCCTTTGAACTTGGACGCCTTCACCTTGTGGAGCCAAATCAATTCGACGGAGGAAGCGTTCATTCATATTATGAGCAAGGGTATTATTATCAAGACTACCAACATCAACCACCGGCGGAGGACTAGAAGATTTAGGAACTTTTGTTTTCTTTTCTTTTCTATTTCTCCCGTAATTTTCAGCTTTTTCTTATGTGTGTTTGCGTAGTGTTTTTCTGTTTTTATTTAATTTTCAGCAAGCATGTATGTTTATTTTCAGTGTGTATTTCAACTTGATATCACCATTAATAAAGTCACCACCTTGATTTTATCATTGGAAAAGTTACAAAATCTGTGCCATGTTGATATATGATTAAAATTGCAGCTTTGTTCATCTTTGTAGTTGATTTATGCATGTTTAAGCTAGTGCTCTCTTAAAAATACAGATCTGAATTTATTTAAATACTAGCTTATTTTTCAGCGGAGGTTATGATTAAAATAAAGACCCATAGTGTTTTATGTGCTCTCGAGTTATGAATGGATTGAAGATGTCTTTTATGCTCAAAAATATTGCTAACCTTGTCATAAATATCACTTGTGTGTTGCTCAACCTATCCAAAGCCTTATATATATTTGAGTGCATAAACCTTAGTGTACAAGATTTATTTTTGAGTGAGTTTTTGCAGGCCATGATTTCTCTGGCCCGAGACTAAGAAGCTGGTCATTCCGTTTTTGCGTATCTATCTTTTTGCTAGCCTTTTATCCGTGCATTGTGTATCCCCGCATCGGTGATCTCACAAACTTCGCCGGATATCCACCCTTAAACCAAATATCATCTTTTTGTGACTACCTCCTTGACCACAACCTATCATTGATGATGGATCATCAATTCAAGGAAGATCGCAAGACGGTGCCAACGTTGAAGATTTCAAGTATCTCTCCAAGGAAAATTATCTCCGGTACCTACCTTATTTTTCGCCTCTTTGCTCGAGGACGAGCAACGTCTAAGCATGGGGGAGGAGGTAGGTACGGTGCAGTTTTGGAGTTCAAAAGGGAGTATTTAAAAAAAATATATATAATGATGAAAGAAAAAAAAATCCAGTGATATTCATGACTTTCAAGGTATAAAAAAATCAAAACTTCGTTGTGAAAGTCATGGACTGAATATATGACGAGGCAAGAAAAAATGAATGAATGAAAGAAAGAAAAGAATGAGAAAGAAAAAAAAATATATATTTGTGCGTAAAGTGAACTCCCCGGTTCTCTAGGAGTGCATTCAAGGCTTCAAGATAAAAAGATCCATTCTCAATTTTCCAACCATGTGCAATCCGATAACGAGGACTTTCTTTGTGCCTCGGGATCACTCTTTGCCATTTGCACATGTCCATTCATCTAAAGTGTGTGTATTTTTCTCTTTCCCCTCCTTGATTTAACATTATTTTCCAATGACCTTTTTGACGAGTCTCGGTAAGACCATGAGAAGCTTGTCTTGTTTTGACAACACCTCATTTATAAATTCTTGTTAGGACTAAACTTTCCCAAAAGCTCCATATAAAGCCTACCACATATATATGAGAAGGAAAGGAGTAGAATATATAGGCTTGAGAGACAAGTGAGATGAGAGTTTATGAGCAATACATGAGATGATTTAAATTTGTGAATTTGGTTTAGCTTTTCTTATCTCGTTCTTCATTTCAAAAATTCCGAGATCCATTTAAAACTTTGTGAGCATGTTAATACTTGTGGGATAAGCTTAATAAGAATCTACCCTCCGTGGAGATGAAGGCTAGTACATTATGGAACTTTAATGAATTAATATTTTGAGAGCATTATGTTTTCTCATGTATGATCAAATGCAAAGTTTAAACATTGTTTAGCAATGATGATATCCATCGAAGGCTTACTCGAGGACGAGCAAGGTTTAAGCATGGGGGAGATGTTGACGGTGAAAATCCGTCAACCTAGCCATGAGTTTACCTTCGGTGTTGGCATGAATTTTATACCTTATCCATTGGTACTAACCCCCGTGGTATAACAAGTTCACATGTGCATGTCGTTTTTGGAGTTTAATGTTTATGCGGGGATTTAGTGTTGAATGCAAGACTTTCGGGGTAAGTTCATCAAGCACCTCATGACAAGACTTTGAAGCCCCGAACAAGTCATGCAATGAAGTAAAATTAACTCCAAGAAGCGGGGACTTGATCCGAGAAGACGACATACTCCGGGGACCCGACCGGAAAAGTGCTTCGAATCTTCCAAGACAAGGAGTTGAGTCCAATTCGGAGAGAAACCGACGACATGGACCCGTATGCGAAGGGGGAAGCATCCAGGAAGCAAGGGAACCGACCTCGGGCAAAGGAGCCCGCGGGGCCGGGCCTAAATGGGCCCGGGCCGGCCGGCCCGGTCCGGTCGGCCCGTGCCCATTTAGGGCCCAAACGCGTCGTCCTTTGCCCTAGCCGCCAATCGGGCTATTTATAGTCCCCTGACCGAGAGCCACGCGGAGAAGATTTCGTCTTCGGCCGCCGAGAAGCAGAGAAGAGAGGGACACCATCTAGGAGAGGAGAGGGTCGAGCTAGTTGACTAGGGTTTCCCTAGCCGACGTGGGAACCTTGCACGGAAGACCACGTCGGAGTTCCCCCGAGCTAGAAGCAAGATCAAGGAAGGATCCCGGTGGTGATCTTGTGTATGTATCATTGTTATAGTTGAATTATCAAGTTGAATCTTTTCTCAGCGATCAAGAGTTTCCTCGAAGATTTCGTTTTTCGATCGGCTTTGCTTATTTCAATTCTATTCTCGAGATAGATTACATAGGGTGTTCTTGTAGCCGCGGTGGCTAGAGGTACACGCCGGATCCTCCGAAAGAATCTCGACTTGTCTTTTGACTCGCCCTAAGCTCCCCGCATGAATAGGGATACGTTGTGACAGAACGGGGGTCTCGAAAGGCGGATGTTTTCGGATTTGGACGGGAAACCACGATTTAAAGAGGCTTCTATTAAGATTCGATTTGCTACTTCTTCTTTTGCTTGGAACTTCAACAAAATGCTTACCCCGACCCCTCTAGATCGGTTTATCTACCTAATCTTACTTTGTTTTCTCCGGTTTTTAGTAGATTAGATCTGTTTTGTGTCTTTAACTTAGATGCAATAGGTTCTTTATTGAAGATTGCAGTTATTTGGCTTTAATAGATTAAGTCTTGCGTCACACATTTGTTCCACGGATTCGATACCTTGGGTTCACCACTCGAGGGAAGAAGGGTCCCTTGACTACGACGGGAGACTTGTACGCTTGCGAGTCACGAACGAACTTTGATACAATTATTAACCGTCAACACTTGCGCCGCACGGCACCTGATGGCGTGAAGCACAAGGACTACGGAGGAGAAGTACTCGGTTAGGAAGCTGTACATGTCCCGCACTGTGACTAGTACTCTCTCCCTACTCCGACTTGTAACCCTGCCTCCCGGGCTATATAAGGCGAGGCAGGGACCCCTCTCTCATCATCTCATCTCACGACGTACAATTACACCATCTTCTAATCGTACCCAATCAACCCAGAGCTACGCAGCATACAGGACGTAGGGTATTACGCACCTCGCGTCCCGAACCTGTCTAAATTGTGTGCCACGTGTGTCTTCCTTCGAGTTACCGATCTCGGCGAGGCCACATTCATCTACTTCAGGTACTCCCCTTAGTAGGTTGCCGGTCTAAAACACCGACAGCTGGCGCGCCAGATAGGGGATCTCGCCCGAGATCACATGGCGAACTCGAAGGCTCGTGTCTACTTCAAGCCAACTGTCGCCTTCAACCGCGGCGACACCTTCGTTTTCGGCGCTTGGGTGTGCACTGTCGACGGCGCGGGATCCTTCCAGTGCCGCCTCACCATGCCGCCCAACCCGGAGACCGGCTTCGTGACGCTTCCTGAAGTTGTCATAGGCGAACTCGCCGGCAAGTTCGGCGAAATTTCGCTCTTCAACCATCACGCCGACTTCGAGCTCGAGTCCGCTTCCAACTCGAACTCGACGTCTCCATGGGCTATCGCATGCGAGCCGGGCCGTTCGGCCATCGCATGTGGTCCCCCATCCCGCGAGCGCTCCACGCGTGGCCCCCGCAACCGGGGCTCCCTCTTCGCGCCGGCCGGCAAGGAGCCCGTACCCGAGTACAACTCGGACTCCGACACTGCCCCCGGCCACGCTTCGGACTCCAATCCCCTCTCCGGGTTCTACTCAGATTCCGCATACGAGTTCGACTTCGGGTCGGACCCAGAGGATCCCGAGTCCGAGGACAACTCCACCGAGCATCCCTTATCAGGGCCGGGCTCTGGGCTGGTTATAACGTCCACGCCCGCCGGAAGATTCGTCTGCGGCCGGACCGCAAGCCTCGCCGACCGATAAGTGGAGACTCACGCTACGTCGCCTACATCGACTCGCTCCCGTTCCAGGAGGGAACACCGCTTGCCCGAGCTGACTCGTACACCCCAACTGAAGTGGCGAGCTCTGAGTCCAGTCTTGGCACCCCTGATCACCAAGTCTTCATGGCTGCCGGCGACACGCCAGGACCTTCAGGGACGGCTCAAGACAAGTACCTTGAAGACATCTCGGCGAGACGAGGCGTCGTCGCCGCACGCACGTGCGGACGAGACCGCGCAACGGGGGACGCTCGACGTGAGCGTAACAGGAAGCGCAATGAACGGCGCCGGCGGCTCAGAGACAACCTCCCCATCTGCAACCTTGCGGAAGCTCTCGAGGCGGTCGAAAGCGAGAATTCACACTACCCCCGAGCAATGCCTCATGTCGATCACGGCGATCGCACGCCGGAGCTCGGGGCATACGCGCCGCAGAGGTCATCGCCAAGCTCGGCCGAAGATGCTTACTTCATGCGGGTCGACAACGGGGTCAACCGGACCTCCTCCCCGCCGGAACCGCGACAACGAAGCTACAAGTCGCAGCGCCGACCTCGGCCGCAACCGTACTCGGGCCGAGCTCCCGCCTCGGCCCAACCGTACTCGCGCAAACGCCGGCGGACCCTCACGGGGTGGCAACGAAAGAACCGTGAGGTTGTCCCTCACCACGCCCACGGCGGCGGCAGTCGTGACCCCGACGGTGGCGGCGGCGACAACGGGAGCTCCAACCACGGAGCCAACGGGAGGGCCGGCGGCGGCGGCGGTCGCGGCGGTCGAGACCACGCGAACGCCCACGCCTCCGGTGCCTCGCGGGTGGCTACGACGCCCGCCGAAGATTGAGGAGCCGCGGCGGCGAAGAAGTCGCCCACCGCGGTGAAAACGACGGCTTCCCCGCCTTCTCACCTCGACTTCGCAACTTGCTCCTCCCCGACAAGTTCAAGCCTTTGGGGATCACCTAGTACGACGCGAAGCAAGACCCCATCTAGTGGCTCTGGTGCTACGCCCTCTCTATCGAGAACGCTGGCGGCAACAGCGACACCAAGTGCCTCTACTTCCCCTTACGCCCGGACCAAACCCCACTCACATGGCTCGAGTCGCCCGGACAAGCACTCGATCGACAAGTGGGACCGGCCGAAGGAGCGGTTCACCGACGAACTTCGCGGGCGCCATGGGCCGATCGGGTACTCGCATGGACCTAGCCATGGTCAAGCAGGAACAAGGCGAGACCCTCCGCAAGTACATGCGCCGCTTCTTCGACAAGCGCGCTACCGTAGTCGACGTCACCGACAAGGAGGTCATCGACCTCTTCCAAGACGGCCTCTACCACCGCCGTACCTTTAAAGACTTCGGTCGTCGCCGCCCCAAGTCCATCCCCCACCTCAAGGACATGATCACGTCCTGGGCGGATGAAGAAGACAAAGCCAACGCCAAGTACGACGCCATCCGTGGCAAGAACAAGCGAAACATAGGTGGCGGCGGCGGCAACAACGGGAACCAAGGCAGTTGCAACAACAACTACTACTCGGGTCCCAACCGCAAGCGCAAGCCAGACAACACTGTCGCGGCTATCCAGCGCCCTGCGAAGGATAACTCGAAGAAGAACTCTAGCGGCTTCAAAGACTTGCTGAAGGAGAAGTGCCCGTGGCATCCGAACCACAACCACACCACCGAGCAAAGTGCTCACAACTCGAGCATGCACTCAAGGGTACTCCCGCAGCCACCGCACCCTCACGACAAGAAAGGCAAGAAGAAGAATGAAGGAGACAACAACGACTTCCGGAACCCGACAACACCGTCAACGTCCTCTTCGGCGGACTACCCGGCGAGGCGGGGAGCAAAAGGCTACCCGTCGAGAAGTCATGAGCATTGAACCGGCGGTCCCAACCCCTCTCGGTGGTCGGAGGTACCCATTACCTTCTCCCGCGCGGATCAATGGACCCGGCTTCTCCGAACCAGGGCGGTTCCCTCTTGTCCCGAAGTCGGTGGTCGCAGGCTCCAAGCTCAACAAGGTCCTCATCGACGGTGGAAGCGGGCTCAATGTCCTTTTCACCAAGACCTTGAAGAAGATGAAGCTCGACATCACCCACATGCTCACCAAGAGCAACACGCCTTTCTACGGTATCGTCCCCGGCAACGCGGCTATCCCACCGGCTCGGTGGTCCCGCCGCTTACCTTCGGGGAATCTCGAGACAACTATCATACCGAGTACATCAAGTTCGAGGTCGCGGACTTCGAAACATCTTACCATGCCATCCTCGGCAAACCGGCCATCGCCAAGTTCATGGCGGTGCCCCACTACACCTACTTGGTACTCAAGATGCCAAGCCCGGCGGGTTTACTCTCTCTCCAAGGGGACTTGAAGATCTCCCACGACCGTGATACGGAAGCCGTGGAGATCGCCTCCACGAATCAAGTACCCAACGCTATGATGGAGGTCTACGCCGCGTCGAAGAAGCTTGCTACAAGTGAACTCGACATCCCCGAGAAGTCCGACAAAACCAACAAGCCTCGGCCCACCGAGGAGGTCCCGGTCAAGATGATCGACCTCGGGACGGGCGACGACAGCAATACCACCACCATCGGGGCCGGCCTCGACCCCAAATAGGAAGACGCGCTCATCAACTTCCTCCGGGCTAACCGCGACATCTTCGCGTGGAAGCCAGCGGACATGCCATGAGTTCCCAGGGAGTTGATTGAGCACTCCCTCAACGTCGATCCTAAGGCCGCCCCCAAGCGACAACACCTCCGACGTTTCGCCGACGACAGACGGGATGCCATCAAGAAGGAACTCGCCAAACTACTCACGACTGGCTTCATCAGAGAAGTCTTCCATCCTGAGTGGCTCGCCAACCCCGTCCTCGTCCGCAAGAAGAACTCGAACGAGTGGAGGATGTGCGTCGACTACACCGACCTCAACAAGCACTGCCCCAAGGACCCCTTCGGGTTGTCACGGATTGATCAAGTCGTCGACTCCACGGCGGGGCCGCGACTCGCTCTGCTTCCTCGACCGCTACTCCGGGTACCACCGGATCGCGATGAAGAAAGAAGACCGAGAAGAAGACCGCGTTCATCACCCGGTTTGGCGCGCTCCGCAACACGACCATGTCCTTCGGGTTGAAGAACGCCGGTGCCACCTATCAACGAGCTATCCGGGCACCGCTTCAAGAGGCAACTCAACAAGAACGTCGAAGCCTACGTGGATGACGTGGTCATCAAGACCAGAAACTCCAATACCCTCATCGACGACCTTGAAGAGACTTTCGCATCTCTGCGCGAGTACCGCTGGAAGCTCAACCCGAACAAGTGCGTCTTCGGCGTACCTTCGGGCAAACTACTCGGCTTCATCATCGCCCAACGCGGCATCGAAGCCAACCCCGAGAAGATCTCTCGCCATCACCGCATGAAAGCTCCCACGTCCATCAAAGACGTCCGTAAGCCGACCGGTGCATGGCGGTCTTGAACGTATTTATCTCGAAGCTTGGAGAACGGGGGCTCCCCTTCTTCAAACTACTCAAGCACCAAGAGAAGTTCGTGTGGACTCCGAGAGGCGGACCAAGCCCTTACTCGGCTCAAGGACTTCCTATCGAAGCCTCCGGTCCTCACGGCTCCTCGCAAAGGCGAGCGGCCATCGCTCTACCTCGCCGCGACTACTCACGTGGTCGGCACTTGCCATCGTTGTCGAGCGGCGGGGAAGACGACCATGCCTATCCGGTCCGGCGCCCCGCCTACTTCGTCGGCCGAGGTCCCGTCGAGTCCAAGGCACGCTATCGGCCCGTGCGAAGCTCTCCGTATGCGGTACTCATCACCTCGCGGAAGCTACGACACTACTTTCGGGAGTACTCTATCTCTATCGTCACCGACTACCCGCTCGGCGACATCCTCGCGGAACCAAGATGCTACCGGAAGAATCTCCAAATGGGCGATCGAACTTGGCGCCCTCACCATCAACTTCAAGCCACGCACGGCCATCAAGTCGCAAGCTCTAGTCGACTTCATGGCGAGTGGCAGGAGAATCGCCTACTTACTCCAACCGTGCGACCGCAGCATTGGGTGATGTACTTCGACGGCTCACTCAACCTCGAGGGCGCGAGGTGCGGGGGTACTCCCCGATCTCTCCAACGGGCGAACAACTCAAGTACGTCCCGCGGATCTTCCGGAAGGTCTCAAACAACGAAGCCGAGTACGAAGCTCTCCTACATGGGCTCCGCCTCGCGGCTTCACCGGGCATCAAGAGGCTACTAGTCTACGGCGACTCCGCGGTGGTCATCAACCAAGTCAACAAGTCCCGGGACCGCAACAAGGAGAACATGGACGCCTACTGCCTAGAAGTCCGCAAGCTCGAGAACAAGTTCTACAGTCTCGAGTTCCATCACATCGTCCGCGACAACAACGTTGCAGTGGACGTCATTTCGAAGCTCGGTTCTACTCGCGCTCAAGTACCGGTGGGTGTCTTCGTCCACGAGCTTTACGCGCCATCCATCCCGGAGCCGGCACCACCGACCACTGTCCCAACGCATCCCCCAGCTGGCCAGGAGGTCATGATGATCGACGTGGACTGGAGGCAACCCTTCATCGACTACCTCAGCGAGCAGAAGGTCCCCTCGGACAAAAACTTGGCTGAGCAGCTCATCCTCCGCGCCAAGTCCTACGTCCTCGTCGGAGACAAGCTTTACAAGCGGGGCACATCTTCTGGAGTACTCATGAAGTGCGTCCCCAGGCAAGAAGGCAAGGACATCTTGGAGGAGATTCACAAGGGCGTCTGCGGCAACCACGCGTCTTCTCGCACGCTGGTCAGCAAGGCCTTCCGGCGAGCCTTCTACTGGCCCACAGCCTTGGGTGACGCTGAAGAACTCGTCAGAAGGTGCCAAGGATGTCAATACTTCGCCAAGCAGCAACACGTCCCAGCCTACAAGCTAGTCACCATACCACCAACCTAGCCCTTCGCTTGCTGGGGGCTCGACATGATTGGGCCACTACCAACTGCGCCAGGTGGTTTCAACAGAGTATTGGTGGCCATCGACAAGTTCACCAAGTGGATCGAGGTCAAGCCGGTCACATGCCCTAAGGGCGATAGAGTACTCGACTTCCCGGATGAACTCGTGCATCGCTATGGACTACCCAACCGTATCATCATAGACATGGGCTCCAACTTCAACAACCACCGCCGGGGAGTACCGCAAGAACATCGGGATCAACGTCCGATATGTCTCGGTTGCCCATGCTCGGGCCAACGGACAAGTCGAGCGCGCCAACGGGATGGTGCTCGACGCTCTCAAGAAGCGGCTACACGACGCCGCTAATTCTAAAGGAGACAAGTGGATCAAGGAACTACCCAATGCACTTTGGGGGCTACGTACTCGGCCTTCCAAGCCAACGGGGCAATGCCCTTACTTCTCGGTCTACGGCTCCGAAGCAATCGTCCCCGCCGATGTCATATGGAACTCTCCGGCGGTGGAGCACTATGACGAAGGTGTCTCGAAGACGACAGACGAGTTGACATTGATGGACTCGAAGAAGCTTGCTCGCGCCGCCCTCGTCCAATCGGCAAGGTACCCGGAGGGTATCCGACGCTACCACGACCGCAACGTCAAGGAACGCTCCTTCAACATTGGCGATCTCGTCCTATGTTGTATCCGAACACGGAACGACTACACAAGCTCGCTCCCCCCGGGAAGGTCCCTTCACGGTTGCAAAGGTGACCGGGCCGGGCTCCTACCGCCTCCGTACACTTGAAGGCGAAGACGTCAACAACTCGTGGAACGTCGACCGGCTCGTCGGTTCTACGCCTAGTCTACACGACTACTCCGGGCTCAAGTCTACACGACTACATCAAGACCGCTCCGCCGTAAGCGGCCTCCGGTCCCCGGCTCCGGTCTCGGACTACTCCTTCGCCGTAAGCGGCCTCCGGTCCCGGCTCCAGTCTCCGGACTACTCCTTCGCTGTAAGCGGCCTCCGGGTCCTGGCTCCAGTCTCCGGACTACTCCTTCGCTATAAGCGGCCTCCGGGTCCTGGCACCAGTCTCCGGACTACTCCTTCGCTGTAAGCGGCCTCCGGGTTCAGGCACTAGTCTCCGGACTACTCTTCTCCAAGACCCAGCCCGCGCGGCTACCTACGGATCCTGGGTTGCGACGAGCAACAAAGGACTCTAGCAGCGGTCTACTAAGAGACCATGTACTCCTACATCCAGCCTACACGGCTACTTACGGATCTACTGCTGTAAGCGGCTACTCGCCCTAGCATTACTTAGCCGTAGGTGGTCTCCGGGTCCTGGCAACTACTCTGTAACTACGGCCCTGGCCATCCAGGTGTACTTCTTCAGTAATAAAGTTCGATTGTTCATCAACTTCTTTACTGTCTACTCCCCTAAACGGGACTACTACCGAGTACGACTACTCGCGACAACTCCACGATGGGACTCCGCACTCTGAAGATCGCGACTACGAGTACTCATTGATGGAACTTCTCTTCATTAATACTTAAACAATTTCATTACAATTGTTTTTGTACATCTACTGCTACGAGCTAACTATTACAGGACTACTGGAGGTTAAGCTTATCGGCGACTTGCTCCGCGATGGGCGCCATCTGCTCCAGTAGGCCGCCAGCCGGCCGGGGGCTTCCTTCAGTCGTTCCACCAGTGGTGCTATCTTGGGGCCGCCAGGATGAGGCACCAGGAGTCTTGCGATGGGGAGCGTGGCTTCTTTAAGTTCCTTCAGCTGGGCCCGCAGCCCCTCGGAGTCCTCGTTCAGCTTCTGCAACGATTTGTAGCAGTTGACAAGGTCACGATCGGAAGCAATGCGAAGCTCCATGTGCTTGTCGCACTCGTAGGCAAGCTCCTTATAATCTAACTAGAGTACCGGCGGGCCTCCCCGCTCCCCGAGAGGTTCTTGAGATCCGTCTCTGAAGTCTTCAATTGCTCTACCCGGGTCTCAAGCTCTGCAAAACACAAGGCACAACGGGTCAGACTACCTCTCGACCTCCAACAAGTACTCAACAAGACAAGTGGTGTACCTTTGTTCTTATTGCGGAGCGACTTGTTCTTCCGCACCAAGTCGTCACTCTTCGCCTGCATCTCCTGAATGTTGTTGTCGTACTTGGAGAAGGCGGTATCAAGCTTGGACTGCATGGCGGCCGTGTGCTTCCAGGACTTCACGAGTTGGTCCTCCAGCGCCTCAGCCCGAAGCACCGCGTCGCCGAAGCCTTGAAGCATGCTGGACTTCTCGCGGGACCTCTCCACGACGTCCTGCACAGAAAACATGTGTCAGATGGGTACTCAACGCTAGAGGATTGACTACTCAGGAGTTACGACTACTCGCCTTCATCCACTGCTCGGCTTGGCGGACCGCCTCCAGATGCTAGGCAATAGTTGCCGGGTCAACCAAGTCGTCCGCCAACAGCTCGACCCCGGCGCAACTACTCGTGGCGGCTTCGGTCATCGGCGCAGAGCGGATGGGCTCCACGTCTTGGATCTCCGGGGAGCGCACGACCACCTCCAGAGCAGGTTCTGGCTGCGCGGTGGCCTCCTCTTCCCCGGTCGTCGCGGCGGCCTCTCCGACGGCCACCTCCATCAGCTCGGGGGCTCCTCCAGTAGCCTCCTGAGTTCCTGGTGTCAAGCTCTCCACGGGCACCACCGATGGGATGTCGTTCCCTTCGGCCTCAGCACCTGTCAACGAGAAGACAAGTGCATCAGCATTATCTGATGACTACGACTACTCTTCGGGGATACTACAACTTCAGCATTGTACTCACCTTCGACTACGTTGGCTTCAGGCAACGTAGCCTCAGCAGCCGGCGCTTCGGGCTCCGCCTGGGGGCTGGGAGCGGACTCCTCGGCGAGCGGCGCGGCTTCTCCTTCCGCCACCGCTGCAGAGGGTTCATCCCCCTCCCAGGATAGATCCGTCGACTTCCTGCAGAGTAAACAAGTCGACTGTCAGTCAAGCAAGACTACCACATCAAGTACTACTCGGGAAGATCCAACACTTACAAGCTTGACCGGACTATCGTCACGGTCGGGGCGCCGAGGATGCTGGCGATGTCCACCAGTCCCGGCCTCGGCGGGCACCTCCTCTTGCGCCTCTGCGGCCGCTGCCCCTTCGCGGTACCGGCGGCCGGTGCGGCACTCTCCCTACGCTTCGCGGCCACCACTTCTTCCGGCCGGCGAGCCCCGCGGCTCCTCGCTCTCCCGAGGAGCGGGGGCGGCACTCCATCCGCGCCAAAAGCTCTTCGACGGTGGAGGCTAGGGCTGCGACTCCCGGCGGACTCCCCCGTTAACGGTGTATTTTGGTGCACCTAGCGAGTTCATTACACTTTGGTTTGGATTTGATTGTGGAACTAACCCGCCACTAGGCACACTAATCATATGACAAGTTCATCTTTGTGCATGCATTTGGAAGTGTTATGTTTATGTAGGAAAACATGGACATAAAGGACGGATTCGCAACAAGTTCAAAGGAGCATTTACGGAGTCTTGTTCGTGTTCATGAGCTTGATGAAATCACTTCCAATAGGTGGCGAGGACCGAAGTGCTACGAGGAACACCCCCGGGGATTGAAGCGTAACAAATCGAACTTCATGCAAAGAGAGCCTCCATCTTGGACGCGAGGATAACAGCATCAAAATCGTGCAAGTGGAGGGGGCAAAGTACATAAGTGCACGAGGACCAACGGAGCAAAAGGGGCGACCGAACCGGGCCGGGTGGGCTGGGCCGGCCGGCCCCGGCCTAGTTCCGGCACCGGTTCGGTCCCGTTTTCCTTGCCCTCGAAGGATCTTCAACCCTAAAAGCCCCGAGGCGTCGCCAACACCGTGTGGAGGAGTCATTCGCACCAGAAGGCCATCCACAAGCTAGAGAGAGAGGAGGAGGATCTCCGGCGGGAGATCAACCACCTCGAAGGAAGCACCCTCTCGTGGAGAAGAAGGAAGACACCGGCGGAAGGGAAACCATGATCAACGATGCCATGATCAGCACCTTGATGGGGTAATCTTCTCATTCGTCCATGGGTTGTAATCGATCTTGAGATGTAATCGCACTTTGTTGGTTTATCTATCTATCATCTTGTGTTGAACATACTTTAATGCTTAAGGTTAGCTACCATGCCGTAAAGGGAGTAGAGCTCCGATGCTTCCTTGGATCCATTCAATACGCCGTGTCCATCAAAGGTCTAGTCATGAATACCTTCGCGTAGTGACGAGACGAGAGGAGGGAAAGGGCGAAACCGTGGTCACATCCCCGATAGATTAGATTGGTTTTCATGTCTTTAAGCGATTGCATGCTCTAGTATCGTAGACCCGTGGGCGAGTGTCTTCTACCTTGATCGTTTATCATTTTCTCTAGTGTAGTTTAGTTGTTTTCTAGTTTAATAGTAAATTAGGGTTTTAGTAGCTAGTGTGTCGTTGTTGATCGAACGCTTGTAATCCCCTTGCTCCGCGGATTGACAAGAACCTTGGGAATCCCGTGGTGAAAAAGGTGTGGGGTCCGTACGCTTGCGGATCGTAGAGGGATACATCTTTTATCCGTCAACAAGCCCCTTTTTCTCGGCGCCGTTGCCGGGGAGAAAGTTAGTTTACATCGTTTGTTTTGCATCTAACTTAGTTTTATATTTAGTTTATCTTTTATTTGCTATATCTAACATATATTATCTAGAAAAACACTTGTTTCGTTTTTGTTTTTGTTTTTATCTTATTGTCTAGATGGAGTTCGTTAATCAACCCATGGAAGAACCGGAGAAATCATTAAGGGATTACGCTAGCCCTCGATGTGAAGACATAAAAGTACAAGAGTCGGATTCGAAGCTCAAAGCGACCAAGTATGAAATTAAATCCAAGATCATCAAGATGGTGGCGGAAAACCCATTTGAAGGAATGGTTACGGAGAACCCATATAGACACATAAGGGATTTCACGACAATATGCAACACGGTGCGTCAAGAAGGAGTTCCCGATGAATGGTTCAAATGGAATCTCTTCCCCTACTCACTTGCCGTCAAAGCAAAGACATGGTATTCGGTTGCGTCCTTTGAAGTTGAAGGCAATTGGAACAAGTTGACAAAGAAATTTTGCGAGAAGTTCTTTCCAATTAGCAAGGTTCAATATCTAAGGAGGCAAGTGATCACTTTCATGCAAGGAGAAGAGGAAGGGATAGACCAAGCCTGGGATAGGTTTAATGAATTAATCGAACAAGGACCAAAACTCAGCTTCACCGGTGACGTACTCTTGCATACATTTTTCTTTTCCCTAACCCCTAGTTGCATCCGACACGTCGAAATGTGTGCAGGTGGGGATCTCATGGAGAAAACACTCACGGAAGCCGCCCAACTTCTACAAAAAGTTAGTAAAGCGGCTGCCATGCGAAGAGATTGGGAAACAAGACTTGCGGAAGAGCCGGAATACAATTCAAGGAAGAAGAAGCTTGCTGATTTTTCTAAAGAGGCAACCCCGGAAGTCACAAAAGAGGAGCCAATCATGGAAAAGGTTGAACAAGAACACATCAAGTCAAGAACTACACCAAGCGTCGACTTCGCCACACCAAATGAGACGAACAAGAGAAGCATGTCAAGCGCGAAGCCACTAAGGGAGTTCGAACCAATGGATTGGATTCCTATCGATTATGGAGAAGTATTCGACAAGAGAAGACCGTTCCCTAATCAAAAGGGAATGGCAAGAGCATTGGAAGTGGATTTCCCACCGGAGAAGAAAGCTGAAAATTCATACGACCTTGAAACCACCGGTGAGATTTTTGAAAAGCTCTTTGGAGATGACGTGGTGGATCCGGAACATATTGCCGAGGTGAAGAGAATCATGGGGATCAAGCCCGAAGCATCACCATACGCTCGCCTCGCTCAAATTTACGCGATAGGATCCGAAGAAGAAGAGAAGATGACACCACACTTGAGTTGCGAGATCAACGGAGTTCAATGCAAGGCTTTATGCGACATCGGAGCCCAAGTAAGTGTTCTATCTTCTAAAATTTATGATAAAGTTCAATACCACAACCTAGACTTACCTCCAACATCAACGAAATTAATTACGGGAGATGGTAGAACTATCAAACCTCTAGGTATTGCTTGCAACATGAAAGTAAAAATCTCTAGAAACTATATACCAACCGATTTCTTTGTTATTGATGCTTACCATAGTAATTCGATCGTATAATCTTAGGTAGGCCTTTATTTAAGTTGGTTGATGCCGTGTTAGATGCCGGAGAAGGCAAAGTAATAATGAACCTTAATGGAACAAAGTACACATATAACTTTCTTCGTGCTTCTAAACACCTTACACCTTTTCCTCCCGAAGATGAAGAAGTAGAAGAGATAGATAGTCTTTGTTTTGTTGAAACCCTTAGAGACCCGCTGCAAAGAGCGATGGAAAATCAAATTAGTAATCAACAAGATGAAGAGCTAGAGGAAGCTACAAAAGCCTTAGAGCCGCATGATGGTAGTATGGAGGAAGAGAAATTCGAAGACATAGGAGAAATAAAACCCGAGGAGCCACAAGTGCCCGAGGTAGACCTTAAACCTTTGCCAAAGGGATTAAAGTATGAATTTTTGGGCCCAGACAAAACTTATCCAGTCATTGTGAGCGACGAGTTGAGTCCCGAAGAAAATGAAGCGTTGCTTATTTTATTAAAAAACATAGGAAGGTGATTGGATATTCGATTAATGATCTCAAAGGTATTAGCCCAGCCTTTTGCACTCATCGTATACCAATGGAAGACCAATGTAAGCCTGTAGTGGAGCACCAAAGAAGGCTAACCCATGTCATGCGAGAGGTAGTAAAGAAAGAGGTTATCAAGTTACTTGATGCCGGAATCATCTACCCGGTTCCGCATAGCGAGTGGGTGAGCCCGGTACATTGTGTGCCGAAGAAAGGAGGTTTGACCGTGGTGAAGAATGAGAAGAACGAATTGATACCGCAAATAACCGTGACCGGGTGGCGGATGTGTATCGATTATCGTAAGCTTAACAAAGCGACGAAGAAAGATCACTTCCCCCTACCGTTCATAGACGAGATGCTCGAGAGGTTAGCAAACCACGCTTATTTTTGCTTTCTCGATGGATACTCGGGGTTCATGCAAATTCCTATTCACCGGAAGATCAACATAAGACAACGTTTACGTGTCCTTACGGAACGTTTGCATATAGGAGGATGCCCTTCGGCCTATGCAACGCTCCGGCCT
The DNA here is from genome assembly GCA_947561735.1 of Cenchrus americanus. Taxonomy (NCBI): domain Eukaryota; kingdom Viridiplantae; phylum Streptophyta; class Magnoliopsida; order Poales; family Poaceae; genus Cenchrus; species Cenchrus americanus. Next base: position 260,702,610 of record OX387241.1, on the reverse strand, counting down.
CTTTTCAACGTTGCATGATGGCCGTGTTTTCGAATTCATCGAAGAAATTGTTGAAGTGTTTATGGATGATTTTTCCGTTTACGGGAAGACGTTCATGGATTTCTTAGCAAACTTAGAAAAGGTCCTTACAAGATGTGCGGAGGTAGATTCGGTATTAAATTGGGAAAAGTGCCACTTCATGGTCAAGCAAGGCATAGTGCTCGGACATGTTATATCCGAGAGAGGAATTGAAGTGGACAAGGCTAAGGTAGAGACGGTTGAGCAACTCCCACCTCCTACGGATGTTAAGTCCTTAAGGAGCTTTCTAGGCCATGCCGGATTCTATAGAAGATTTATAAAGGACTTCTCGAAGATCACTAAGCCTTTAACACATCTCCTTCAAAAGGATGTGGCTTTCGACTTTGACGAGAAGTGTCTAGCGGCATTCCGGACCTTGAAAAATGCGTTGGTGAGTGCTCCCATCATCCAACCTCCGGATTGGAGCCAACCTTTCGAGATCATGTGTGACGCAAGTGACTACGCCGTAGGCGCGGTCTTGGGTCAAAGAAAGGAAGGCCGAGTTCACGCCGTTTACTATGCTAGCAAAACTCTTAGTGGGGCACAATTAAATTATGCCACTACGGAAAAGGAGTTGCTAGCGGTGGTATTCGCTTTCGAAAAATTCAGATCTTACATCGTGAACTCGAAGGTCATTGTTTACACCGATCACGCAGCCATCAAGTATCTCTTGGCTAAGAAGGAAGCTAAACCACCTTTGATTCGTTGGATCCTTCTTCTCCAAGAGTTTGATGTTGAAATTCGTGATAAAAAAGGGGTGGAAAATGTTATGGCCGATCATTTGTCTAGGATGAATCGTGGACAAGATGATAAACAGCCCATAGAAGATAAAATGAGAGATGACCACCTCTATAGAGTGCTTGATAAAGATACTTGGATGATCGACATCATTCGAGCAATTCGAAAGATGCCCCTCGATCATTTAGATAAAAACACTCAAAAGAAAATAATCTCCGAAAGTAAGAAATATTTTTGGGATGCACCATACCTCTTCAAACTTGGCAATGATGGAGTGATGAGAAGATGTGTGCCAAGAGAAGAAAGGGTAGAGATTTTGAGAAAGTGCCACTCGGCGGAGTACGGTGGGCACTATAGTCATTTTCGAACACAAGCAAAAGTATGGTCGAGCGGATTCTATTGGCCGGAGATGCATGAAGATACTAAAAGATATGTTGCGTCATGCCCCGAATGCCAAAGAACCGGAAACATCTCTCAAAAAAAATTCTATGCCTTTGAAATACAACTTGCAAATCGACATATTCGATGTATGGGGCATAGACTTCATGGGGCCTTTTAAAAACTCATTTGGATTCGAGTACATCCTAGTCATGGTTGATTATGTATCCAAGTGGGTAGAGGCTATACCATGTCGTAAAGCTTCCACGGAAGAGTCCATCACTATGATCAAGAACGTGATTTTTCCTTGTTTCGGTACAATCGAGAATCTTGATAAGTGATGGAGGAACTCACTTCACCGGAAGAATTTCAAAAAGTGCTTGTCCAAGTTGGGAATTGAGCATAGGGTCTCTACGGCCTATCACCCACAAACCAACGGACAAGCGGAGACGTCAAATAGGCAATTAAAAAGCATACTCAACAAGACCATAGAGAAGGGAGGCAAGGATTGGTCAAAGAAATTAGACGGAGCTTTATGGGCTTATCGAACGGCGTTTAAAACACCGATAGGTATGACCCCTTATCAATTCGTCTATGGAAACGCTTGCCACCTTCCGGTTGAGTTGGAACATAAAGCCTATTGGGCGATTAAAGAGATGAACCTTGATCTCGATGCCGCGGTGGTGAAACGAAGAATTCAAATAAGCGAGCTAGAGGAGTTGAGATTGAAAGCATATGAAAACGCAAGCATATACAAGGAGAGAATCAAAAGGTGGTATGATAAAACATTAAAGAAAAAAAGAATTTAAAGAAGGAAATAAGGTCCTCCTCTACAATTCGAGGTTTAAAACCTTCGGAAAGGGGAAATTGCAAAGCAAGTGGGACGGACCTTATGTTGTGCATTCGGTGTTCTCCAACGGAGCGGTAACTATTATGGATATGAACGGTGATCAATTTGTGGTGAATGGTCAGCGGCTTAAGGTTTACTACGAACCCGACGTCGTGCCCCTTCACCATGTTGACGTCTTCACCATGGAGGAAGAGCCCGAACGTCCCGCCTAGGACGAAAAACAAGGCATCAACTTCGTAAATAATTTTTCTTTTAGTTTTGTGGACTTTTTCGCGAAGATTTACTTGGGCCAACTTTTTCCCATGGGCTAAGGAAGAAAAAATAGGGCGGTGTGCAAAAACCGGGACCGGCCCGGCCCCCCGAGGCGGGGGTGGGCCGGCCAGCCCGAGCGGACCGGCCCGCAGGGGCCCGACATCCGATGACGCCGAATTTCGCCCGAATTGCTCCTTTTTGACTTCCTTTTTTGGTCGAGAAAATTTTAAGGGAAGTGTAAAAAAGGAAAATAAGGTTCCCAGGGCTTTTCTCTTAGGACTATTTATTTGGCCGAATTGGGAGCTCGAGGATCAAACCTTTCAAGCAATATTTTGCACCCTTGCAGCAGCCATTGTGCCCCCAAGAAGCTTAGAGTTGAAGCTAGAAGCCAAGAAGCCATCGATGGAGGAGGCGATGCGATGCGAGCTCAAGCTTCCCGTCAAGAGGACCGCACGCATCCGTTGCGGAGGGCGTGTCCCGACCGGAGCTCTTGCATCTCGCAACCCCGTCGAAGGGGAGAAGGTCCCTACACCCGTCCGAAGGTCGGCACGCATCCAAGGCATCAAGCGCAAAGACTACAAGGAGGTGTCGCCAGAGCCTAAGGATTATGGGGATAGCGACTACTCCGACGATCGTAGCCCGAGCTCGTGGGCGGCCGCCGGTAGAGATGATGATGATTGGGATGAGCAGCCCAAGGAATGGACTCCCGAAGCCCCCAACGGCGACGGCAACGATGGCAACAAAGGTGACGACAATGGAGGTGGCAACGACGGTGGTGACGATGATGGAGATTATGGCGACGACGACCCCTTCGGATTGCATCCGATGTGTTGTCGAGCTTGCCGTCAATCCATCACGGATTTCTACACGTCGGCCGACGAATGTCTCCAAGCCATGGAAGCAATGAAGCAGCGTATGGAGGACTTGGAGCGCGTAGTTGAAGACGACTACAAGTTCCTTAACCGCAACGTGCGCAAGCTTTTCGACATGGTTGGAAACATGAGAGGCAAGTGGTGCAATACTTGCTTGAAGTACCACTAGATCTAGTTTTCCCCTTAGGATTTTTGTAAGATATGACGAGAACGTCGTATGTTTTAAGCGTGGGGGAGAGCTAGCTCGCTAGCCTTAGCTTTTGAACTTCAAGTTTAGGTTCGGTTTAATCTTCGTGTGTGAGTCTTAGTGTTTTAATGAGTCTTTAGTTTTTGAGTGTGTTTTAAAATTTTTGCAAGTGTCTTAAATTAGTGTTGAGTCAAGAAAATCAAATAAAAAGAGTCTTTATATATCTTTGTGTTTTATGTATTGCTTATCTTTATTTACTTGTTTGTTTATCTTCGATTCTTGATATATGAACACAAGTATGTGGTTTGAAAACATTTACCGTGGTGCTTAGTGGAATCGCTACTACTTAAAGTACCCATACCGCACTTCGATCTTGAGCTTCACATGTTAGGCGTGCTATGTTCGATGCTAAAAATTGGAGGATTTCAGTTCTGAAAATTATCTTAAAACCCTTGTAATAAAGGTTAGTAAAACCTCTTTTTCCAAGTTTAGAGTAAGAAAAAAAATCCTATCCAAAGCCAAGTTTATTTTTTTTTGCTCCACCATAAGTGTGATTAGCACGATGAGTTAGGCTAGGACCCTTCTCTCTTGGTGAGTTTTAATTTCGAGCAATGATCATGTTCTTGTGCTTATCTTTTGTTGCTAGCCTCGTCATATATTCGGTACGTGACCTTCACAATGAAATTCACGATCGTCGCCGGATTCCATACCCAACCCTATACATCTCTTTTGTACATCGTATTCCTTGAACACAACCTATTTTCAAAGTTTCATCTCGTCTCTAGCATGATTTATTCAAAATTTCAGATTGTATGCATGCGAGGAAAGAGAGAATTGAAAGCTTTGAAAAGTTGTCAAGAGAGAGAAAAATAAAGAGAAAAAGTATGTGTATGGAAAAGAAAGAAAGAAAGAAAGAAAAATCATATGTGAATGAAAGAAGAAAAAGAAAAAGATGAGGTAGCAATGAAGATATGAGAGGGATGAATCAAGTGAAGGAAAAGAAAAAAAAAAGTGTAGGAAGGGTGTCACGTTGATTGTGAGACGAAACTTTTACTCTATTTCCAGCCATGTGCAATCCGACAACGAGGACATCATCGGTGCCTTGTAGTCACAATTTTCTTTTGCCCTTGCACATGTCCACCATTCTAAATCTTCTCATCCTTGATATCCCTACATATGGTTAATTCTCATGATCATTGGCTTTGAAAGGTAGACAACCATTAGAGGAAGTTCTTAGTTTGACAATACTTGTGTTGATTGCGCTAGCCCAACCTATAGCTCCACTTCACGTGATATATGAGAGATTAATGGGAGGTGAGAGTTTTATAAAACTTGGTTAGGATAGCCACTTCATATGAGTGACTTGGGAGAGCTTGGAGAAAGGTTTTTGTCTAATACTTGTTGCAGGAATTTTTGTTTTGAAAATCATAAAAACCCTCTGATGGAAGCAAAGAAGTAAGTATGGCTGAAATTGAAAGCTTCGAGTAAAGAGTTTGAGTTGTGGGGTAGAACTTGATGTGGTAAAAGTTCTAAACGCCCATGTTTATGTTTGATTATCATTACTTTGTGTTTATGTATTAAAGATGAAGGGATTGACTAACTTGTGAAGAAGGATAAGTGGTATATGATTACAACACCTTGGACGAGCAAGAGCTAAGCGTGGGGGAGATGTTGACGGTGTATTTTGGTGCACCTAGCATGTTCATTACACTTTGGTTTGGATTTGATTATGGAACTAACCCGCCACTAGGCACACTAATCATATGACAAGTTCATCTTTGTGCATGCATTTGGAAGTGTTATGTTTATGTAGGAAAACTTGGACATAAAGGACGGATTCGCAACAAGTTCAAAGGAGCATTTATGGAGTCTTGTTCGTGTTCATGAGCTTGATGAAATCACTTCCAATAGGTGGCGAGGACCGAAGTGCTACAAGGAACACCCCCGGGGATTGAAGCGTAAAAAATCGAACTTCATGCGAAGAGAACCTCCATCTTGGACGCGAGGATAATAGCATCAAAATCGTGCAAGTGGAGGGGGCAAAGTACATAAGTGCACGAGGACCAACGGAGAGCAAAAGGGGCGACCGAACCGGGCCCGGTGGGCACTCGGGCCGGCCGGCCCGGCCTAGTTCCGCCCGCACCGGTTCGGTCCCGTTTTCCTTGCCCTCGAAGGATCTTCAACCCTAAAAGCCCCGAGGCGCCGCCAACACCGTGTGGAGGAGTCATTCGCACCGAAGGCCATCCACAAGCTAGAGAGAGAGGAGGAGGATCTCCGGCGGGAGATCAACCACCTCGAAGGAAGCACCCTCTCGTGGAGAAGAAGGAAGACACGGCGGAAGGGAAACCATGATCAACGGTGCCATGATCGCACCTTGATGGGGTAATCTTCTCATTCGTCCATGGGTTGTAATCGATCTTGAGATGTAATCGCACTTTGTTGGTTTATCTATCTATCATCTTGTGTTGAACATACTTTAATGCTTAAGGTTAGCTACCATGCCGTAAAGGGAGTAGAGCTCCGATGCTTCCTTGGATCCATTCAATACGCCGTGTCCATCAAAGGTCTAGTCATGAATACCTTCGCGTAGTGACAAGACGAGAGGAGGGAAAGGGCGAAACCGTGGTCACATCCCCGATAGATTAGATTGGTTTTCATGTCTTTAAGCAATTGCATGCTCTAGTATCGTAGACCCGTGGGCGAGTGTCTTCTACCTTGATCGTTTATCATTTTCTCTAGTGTAGTTTAGTTGTTTTCTAGTTTAATAGTAAGTTAGGGTTTTAGTAGCTAGTGTGTCGTTGTTGATCGAACGCTTGTAATCCCCTTGCTCTGCGAATTGACAAGAACCTTGGGAATCCCGTGGTGAAAAAGGTGTGGGGTCCGTACGCTTGCGGATCGTAGAGGGATACGTGTTTTATCCGTCAACAAGCCCCTTTTTCTCGGCGCCGTTGCCGGGGCGAAAGTTAGTTTACATCGTTTGATTTGCATCTAACTTAGTTTTATATTTAGTTTATATTTTATTTGCTATATCTAACATATATTATCTAGAAAAACACTTGTTTCGTTTTTGTTTTTGTTTTTATCTTATTGTCTAGATGGAGTTCTTTAATCAACCCGTGGAAGAACCGGAGAAATCATTAAGGGATTACGCTAGCCCTCGATGTGAAGACATAAAAGTACAAGAGTCGGATTCGAAGCTCAAAGCGACCAAGTATGAAATTAAATCCAAGATCATCAAGATGGTGGCGGAAAACCCATTTGAAGGGATGGTTACGGAGAACCCATACGGGGAATCCTAGGGTGTCGCGAGTCATCAGTGGCTGCACCCTGCGCTTCATGAAGCTGAAGGCCACGTTCTCGGCCCTCAGTCCGGCTTCCCTTAGCGCCTTGATCTGCGCTAGCAGCTCTAGGAGCTGGATCCCCTCCTGCATCGTCGGCTCCATGTTCCACCACGGGCGATGCTTGGGCTGCTTCCCGCTCGGCTTCGGCAATCCGGGGTGGTGGTTCGTGATGTAGAACCACTTCGCCTTCCAGTCTTGGTTGGGGTCGATGAGCTTGTACGAGAGGTACTGCTCGGCGGCGTCCTCCCCCATCTAGATTCCTGCTCCTCCGACTACCCGCGGGTTGCTGGCGCTTGGTTGTGTCTTCACCCAGAAGAACTTCCGGAACAAGATCCAATGGGGCTTGATCCCCAGAAAAGCCTCACAAAAATGAACGAAGACGGCGGTGTGGAAAATACCGTTGGGTTGAGGTTGAGGTATTCGATGCCGAAGTACCCCATGAGCCCCTTGAAGAAGTTGCTCGCCGGGAGCGCAAGCCCGCGCTCTGCGAAGCGCGCGAACATTGGGATCTCGTCTTCGCTCTTCTCCATCGGATATGGATCCCCGGCGGCAGCCCTCCACATGTCCACCTCCTTCTCCCGGATGAATCCGCTGTTGAGGAGGGCTAGCAGATCTTCGGTCTTGGCCTTCGACTTCTTCCACTGGCGGTTCGGATCTGGCCACGGTGGAGACATCAGCGGTGCTGCCCCTGCGGAAGATCCGGTGGCCTCCTCACAACCTCTCTTCTTCCCGCCGGCGGTCTTCATGGACTTGGACGGCGACGGCTTCATCCTCCAAGTGCACAGCGTCTTCACGCGCATTCGCTCGGGGGCTACTCCGATGGCTCTTGGTGGCGGTGTACTCAGATCTACAGTGACGGCGGCGTGCGCTGACAGCGTTCTATGGCCAAGATCTGTTTGGAATGGCTGCGACTACGTGGGGTGAAAACCCTAAGGGTTTTGGCTTCTATTTATAAGTCAAAACGGCCCTCCAACGGCCAGATGGATAAGTCTGCGCTCGGCTGACTCAGCGGCCGCGCGTGACTCTTCGTATTCCACTAGTCGATGCGCCTCACCTCGGGGGCTCGGCTACCTCTACTCGACTACCTGGGAAGTGACAAGACTCAGGAGCATCTCAGGACACATTCTACAAGATGACCCTTCAATTCGAGAGGAAGTACTCAACTCAAGGATCGGGGGCTCCGTGCCACGTGTCCTTCGGTTTTTTCTCCGGATTTTTCGGGATCTTCTTGCCAAGACTTCAGATGGACCCTCAGCCAGAGCCTACGACTCAACCTAAGTCTCTGGGCTCCTCCATATGGAGTGCGATTTTGCAATCGCACTTCCATATCAGCTTCGACTTCAAGACAATACGGGCATTTTTGAAGACCTTCAAGGGCAGCACTCGAGGACACTTGGGACTACTCGAGAAGACTACAGGATTGCTTGAACATCATTTGGAGTACATTCCAGCCTCGGGATGCTTCGACTACTCTTGAGGACTTTTGACTTGTAGTACTCGGGGACACTCGGGGGCTACTCGTTAAGGCCATCAAGACTACTTGAAGCTATCCTTCTCGACTACAAAGTACTCGGAGGCTTGTTGTATGGACCTCCCTGGGCCCACGACCTCGGTGGGTACCAGGACCGACTACTCGGTGGGCCCCTAGGACTACCCGGCTTGTGCTGCACGGCACCTGATGGCGTGAAGCACAAGGACTACAGAGGAGAAGTACTCGGTTAGGAAGCTGTACATGTCCCGCACTGTATGGAAGACTCCTAGACGTACTCGACTAGTACTCTCTCCCTACTCCGACTTGTAACCCTGCCTCCCGGGCTATATAAGGCGAGGCAGGGACCCCTCTCTCATCATCTCATCTCACGGCGTACAATTACACCATCTTGTAATCGTACCCAATCAATCCAGAGCTACGCAGCATACAGGACGTAGGGTATTACGCACCTCGCGGCCCGAACCTGTCTAAATTGTGTGCCACGTGTCTCTTCCTTCGAGTTACCGATCTCGGCGAGGCCACATTCATCTACTTCGGGTACTCCCCTTAGTAGGTTGCCGGTCTAAAACACCGACAGGCACCGCGTAAAAACCGAACCCTTAAATTAAAACCTCGCGTTCACAACTTAAAATTTTAGAGAAATTGATTGAAATTTGTGCAGATGATGCAATTTGATAGCCCTCTACTCTGTGCAAAGTGGCGCCTGAACTTATATGTGGGCCTCGTGTCAAGAGCCGGATCTTAAAACCCCACTTCCAACCCACCCCAACCCACCCTAACCCGCCCCAACCCGTATTGGTCTTATACCCAACTCGTCCCAACCCATTATATATTAAAACTCATTTCCACCAATCCAAACACACCCCATGAAACAACATGCACCATAAAACCCATTACAACCCACCCCATTAGCAGGTCTTGTTGGGGTTTGATACCACCGGTAAGTAATTTTTGGTATGATTCGTGCGTCTGATCCGGACGGTTGGGCTTAGAGACACTAGGATTATACTGGTTCAGGCATCGAGGGGGTACCCTACGTCTAGTTCGGGAAGATGTTCTATATTGCCACAAGGGCTTATAGTAGCAGGTACGAGCTTAGGTCGAGAGAGGGAAAATGTCCCAAGTCTCTATGTGCAGTTGTGAGCTACGGATGCTGTCGGTGGATGTGGTGCGTGTGTGTTGTTGGTCTTGAACGATGTGTTCTCTATGTGAGCTCGTTGTCATCCCTCCCCCGTTTATGGTGCCAACCTCCCCTTTTATAGTTCAAGGAGGGCCGGTGGTGCAAGGGTTAAGATGGTAAAACAACGTCATGCTTCAGTGCTGCACCAGTGCCGGAATAATTCCACGTCATGGGCCTTCGTCTTCCATTGGTGTCGTACACTACACTAGTCGTGGTAGCCTTCGTAGGGCGGCATATCTTCGGCCCCCGCCCCGAGGTGGCTTCTCCTGACCCAGGAGCATGCTAGTCTTGTTAGATCAGAGCTTCTCGTGCAAGCCCCAACCTTCTCTTTGATACTTGTTGGGTTGGGTCTCGTCGTTCGATGTCTTGTGGACAAAGGATTCACGTGTCCTTGGCCACTGTTTAGTATCCAGGTGATGGGACGCTTGGGTAGTCCGACTTCCATGCCAGGGAAAATCTCATCATTGCCTGACATCCTGACAGGGCAGATCCACGTGCCCTGCTGCAGCTGCACATCGCACGCGGCGTGGGGCAGCTTCCGCCACGTTGCAACCCACCCCCTGGGGAGCCTTAGGTCGTGCGAGGTAGAGTCGCCTGTCGAGGTAGCTGGGGGCTACCTGAGTTAGAGGTGGCCCTACGGATGGATGCCGGGCCGCTGTCCCTAAGGAGGGGAAGTTGGGCCTGGCCTTGCTGGTGGTCGGTGTTGGGCCTTCGTCAATGCGGCCCGTTGTTAGCCTTCCTGATTTTGGGGGTTTAGGGGCTAAAATGATTACCCCAGGTTTCTCCCCTCTTCATGTCTACACAGAGTCTATAGCGTGCAGCATGGATGTGTCAGACGCACGCCTTGTTCCCGACCCCGCATATGTGGTGAGCTCATCCCTACCCAAGGCTACATCTTTCCCTAATGTGCACGTCCTAAACGCCTTCCACCCACAGCGCGCGTGTACGCGCACACCCACGCATCCACCCAAAGTTGAGCGCTGGCCGCACATTACCGCGCCATCACACGCCGGCGAGGCAGCTCGGCATCACACTACTTTTCGCTAGACTGTCCTAGAGCCTCTGAGAGTCTGCTTCAATGGCTTGTTTTCGTATCAATTGGACCACATAAGATAGCTCCTGTTACTAATGAACAAAAGGAGAACCCATGGTTCGGATCTATCAACAATTTTTGTTTGTCAGAGTGAACAAAGGCAAGGGGAGGAGGAACAAGTTGACAACAAATAATATTGAAGATTTACAAAAGTACATAATCCCACAAGTAAGTTCACTAAATTACACTTCTCTTAATCGGTCTCCACACTACCATGCCTCCTAAAATTATGATAGTTTTCTTTTTTCATTTAATTGTATCTGGCCCAAGCACCTGTCTATTTAGTACTTTCGAGTACCGCGTAACAACTTTTTAGTAAGAAAGCAATTTGACATTATGATCCCTGAGAAGAGGATTAATATTCAAGTAGGTTTGTTTTCCATTTCCAGCTCCTGGTCCGGGCGAATGTACATTTATTTTTCTTTATCACAGGACGGTTTACTTGATAAGCTGTAGGAATAGATTGATCACCTCACAAGTGGCAAGGAGGCCAAGAAAGAGCTCCAACTAACTCAACACTAGAAAAATAATGGCCGACTTTCTTTCATCTTTTCATACATGGCTTTTTCTCATAGGGTAGCATTCGTAATTAAACTAGTTAGTTTTTCTTCATGTTTTTCACCTTCGCCTCAACTGCATTTTCCTCCAGTTTTTGTTACTTACTAATCATTTTTATCTTATTTTCTTCATTTTTTGTTACTTAATAATCATTTTATGACCTTATTTTAGAGTGCTTGATGGATGTTGCAAAAGTATTCAGTTTTGGAGTAGTTACCAATTGTTGGGATTTGAGGTGCCCAAAGACCCTCCACAACGTGTGCTCCAAGTGATGCCCAAAATGGGAGAGAGAGGATTAAAGCGTCACTCCTAACACTATAGCCATTGACGCTTATTTCGAGCGATGCCAGAAAAACAGGAAGCAACCATGCACTTGCGTCGGTGCCCGTTTAATAGAAAACATTTTGTTGGCCTGTCCATCCGTCCTCGCGTGAATGAAATAGTTAGGAGGGAGGAGGTGAGATAGGCATGGGCAGTATCGTAAAATATTTATGAGTCCCAACAAAGTAGATAGCCTCGATGCTCATTTTCTTTCATGCTGCAGCCCTGCCTAGCTGATGCCCGTTTAGTCATAGTGGGACCCAATTTTTTGGCATTACTACTACGCCGTGGAGGGCCTAATACCCATTGAGTTGAGGATCTACACCTAGGACACCAATTTGATCACAAGAACAAACTTTGTTAGTACACAACGAGTGTACAACACCCTCTCTTTAGTGGCTACCCTAGCACTCACCCTATGCTCCACTCATACACCATGCTCATGGTTTGATGGCATAGCAAGGGAGGGGGTTCTATTTATAGGCCAAGGGGAATCATGAGATTGAGACTAGTGTTCCCCTTTCTAGAGATTTCCTAGATAAATATCTATGTTCTACACTATTCTGCTCTTTTCATGAAAACAACATATAGTCCTTCATGGAAAATATCATGGCTCTTGAGTTGTGTTGAATGTTCTAGAAGTTTATATTGCTTCCCTTCATTAACACTCCCCCTTAATGCAAACTTCTCTTAAGACTTGCCTTGCAGACCATGCTGAGTGCATCTCGAAATGTCTCGAACTTTGCCTTGCTTAGGCATTTCGTGAAGATGTCGACGATATACTCATTCGTCTCTCGTAGGCACCATCTCAATCTCATTTTCTCTTGTATAGTGGTAATGAACTTCTATATGCTTGGTCCTTGCATGGAAAACTGGATTTTCTGCTAAACATATAGAGGATAAGTTGTCACAAAAAATCCTTACTTGATAGTCTGTTGGTTAATAAAAATCCTCCATCAGTTGCTTAAGCCAGATGCTTTCTTGTGATGTCATTGTCGCAGATCAATACTCTGCTTCAATACTAGACAATGCCACAGTAGGTTGTCTTTTACTGCACCATGATATGGCTCCTGATTCGAGACTGAAGAAGTGTCCTGTTGTTGATCGTCGTGCGCCACCATCTCCATCGTAGTCAACATCAGAGTATCCTATCACCTGACAATCACCTTTGTCTTCTTCTATAAAGTACCAAAATCGATAGTGACTTTAAACATACCTGAGGATACGCCTGACCGCATCAAGGTGAGGCTTCTTTGGATTACTCATGTATCGACTAACCACTCCAACTAGATAAGAGATATCCGGTCGAGACAATGTGAGATAGATAAGACTCCTGACCAGTTGTCGATACATAGTCACATCCTCTGATTCCTTCCATTCATTTTCGTGCAGCTATACTTAGCTTTGTAAATATATCTAGCTGGGAAGAAACAACCACACTGGTCCATTGCATTGTTGAACTAGCTTCCACACCAGTGCGTCTATACACTGCGTTGAAAAAACAAATTTTGTTCTTACTTTATACAATGTTGGGGATTCGAAAACAGCTTCGGATCACTAAACAAGGAAAATGGAAAGAAAGATAGGAAATGCAAGAATCTCAAAAAGATTTACTTCTCCTCAAAAGATGTGTCCCTTTACATGGAGGATGAGGCCCCCCTTTTATAGTGCCCGAAGGTCACTTTACATTCCGATCTTACCCTCAAGTTTATGGAATATTCTCCTAGAATCCTGTACTAAAATGTTCAAGGTGATAACTTTTTTTTGCATGACCATGTTGTTGTATTACAAAGTTGCCACTTGTTCACACCTCAACTTCCTATCTTCAATGGCAAGCCATTGACTGAGTCCAACCCGAGCTTTTCTCGTGATGACGAAGACCAGTGAAGCCTCCTTATCCGGGCTTCGGAACACCGAATTGGGTTCGTTGACGGTTAATAATTGTATCAAAGTTCGTTTAGACTTGCAAGTGGACAAGTGTCCCGTCGTAGTCAAGGGACCCTTCTTCCCTCGAGTGGTGAACCCAAGGTATCGAATCCGTGGAACAATGTGCAACGCAAGGATTCAATCTAGTAAAGCAAGGTAAGCTATCTTATGATGAACTAAGTTGCATCTAATCTACTAACTCATAAAGAAAACGAATCTAATCTAATCTACTAAAGAGGTAACAAGAGAAAGCAAGAGATAACCAATCTAGAGAATCTAGATCATGCTTATGTTGTAGCTCCAAACAAGATAGATGAAGATAGAAAAGCGAATCTCATTAAAAGCATCTTTAAATCGTGGCCTTCCCATCCGACTCCGAAAACGCCCGCCTTTCGGAACCCCCGTTCTGTCACAACGTATCCCTATTCATGCGGGTAGTCTAGGGCGAGTTCGATAGAACAAGTTGAAATCACTTGGCCGGTCCGGTATGCACCTCTAGCCACCGCGGCTACAAGAGCACCCTATGTAATCTAGCCATAGACTAGATCGTAGAAGAAGCAAAACCAAGAAGAAAACAAAATCATCAAGAAAGCACTTAATCGCTAGAAATCGGATTCACTTACAAACTTCACCATGAATGATTACATGAACAAGATCACCACCGGGGCCCTCCCTCGATCTTGATCCTCGCTCCGAGCTCCGACGTGGTCTTCCATGCAAGGTTCCGACGTCGGCTAGGGAAACCCTAGACAACTAGCACGACCCTCATCTCCGAGATGGTGTCCCTCAAGCTTCTCTCGCTCCTCGGCGGCGGATTACGACTTGAATTCTTGCGTGGCTCTCGGTCGGGGGGCTATTTATAGCCCGAGAAGCAATTAGGTCAAAAAGGAGGCCGATTGGGCCCCGAAAAGGGCCGGGCCGGCCGGCCTGGGCCCAATTCGGGCCATCTCGTGGCTCGCTTCGCCGGTGTTGCTTCCCGCGTCTTCTAGATGTTCTCCCCTTTTGCATGTGGGCTCTTGACGTTGGTTTCTCTCCTAATTGGAACTCAACTCCTTGTCTTCCAAGATTCAAAGCACTTTTACGGTTCGGTCCTCGGAGTTTATCATCTTCTCGGGCTTGGTCCTTGGGCTCTTGGAGTCATGTTCACTTCATTGCTTGACTTGTATCGGGCTTCAAGGTCTTGTCATGAGGTGCTTAATGAACTTATCCCCGAAGTCTTGCTTTCAACGTTAAAACCCCGCGTAAACACTTAACTCCAAAACCGACATGCACAAGTGAACTTGTTATACCACGGGGGTTAGTACCAATGAATAAGATACAAAAGTCATGCCAACACCGAAGGTAAACTCATGGCTAGGTTGACGGACTTTCACCGTCAACGGAGTTCCTCGCCACCTTTCTCCATCATGTTTCTCAAGATTCCTGAATTGTTCTTCTTTGAAGTTGATTTTTCTCTGAAACAATACGAAGGTAGCAAGGACACGTGTAATTCGGGAATTTTCTTTTATCAACTTTCTTATGGACCCATGTCACTTTCCTTTATCAGCTTCGGACACAAAAAATGTCAAAGACTCCTCGAATATTGATGTAACGGTTATACATTTCTTCATTCTTAGAGCCCCTTTACAAGGGTGAAGGACCGATACGACGAACCGGAGAGGGGGGGAGTGAATGGGAGCCGATAAAAAATTCTTCTCGAAGGAGATGGAAACTCCAACAAGATGAACACGGCTTCCAACACACGTCTCCGACTCACTACCAAGGTTGGTCAAGCCCACATAGCCACCGGAGTGCTACTTGGACCTAGGAACCAACACACCACCTTCCGACCCGAGAAACGCGGCGGAAAAACCAAACCTCGAGCCTACGGACCCACACCGGTCGGACCGGTGAGCACCACCGGTCGAGGCCGGTCCCTGCCGGTGAAACCGAGCAACTTCCACTAATTGGCTCTACACGGTGAGACCGGTGATACACACCGGTCGGACCGATGGCGGCCGAAAGCCCCCAAGGCACCAAACAGGCCAACCAACCACCAAACGAGACCCAAACTCGAAACGGCGGCAACTCGCGACAACAACGAACACACCAAGACGTTCACCCGAGCAAAATCCCACAAGGGCTCGCACCGGTAAGACCGGTCAAGAGCACCGGTCAGACCGGTGTAGCACAGGGCGACTCGGGATGAACGACACCGCGGGTCAACTCCCCCAAATCCAAATCTCGATCTCCCGAATCACTCCACGGACTTGAACAAGACTTTGGGGATATCAGGAACACCTCATGAGGAGTCCATAGCCAAGTTTAATCCCACCAAATCTCCTCCAAAAAGGAGGAATTAAAGAAATCCCGCCGAAAGCACTTCCAACCCAAGAACTCAAGAAACCCCAAAATCGAGCACCTTTACTCACGGAGTTGGGAGGGGAATCACAGCCCAAAGAACCACAAAGGGTTCCCACAATTTCCCCCATCAAATCCCCAAGAGAAAAGTCCCGAAAACAACCCAAAGAAATCACCGAGAGAGGGCTCCGAAAATCACCACCAAGAACAACCGGGGAAAACACATCCAAACCTTGAGCAACCACGCCGAATCATCTATACATGAAACAAAGGTTCGTACAAGGTCTAGCAAGCCGCCCGATCATCCATCCCTCTCAACAAGATCTCTCCGTGAAGCTCTCTTGCTAGTCCTAAAGAAAACCTAAGGAAAATAGGTGGAAAATAGGAAAACTAATGAGCTAGGTTTCCAAGAGTTGGGTGCCATCCTCTCACCTCTTGGGTTATATGGAGGAAACCGAATGTCTAAAATGCCCTTTCCTAATAACTAGGGATACAAGCCCCTCAAGGGCGGATTTGGAAGTCTTCATGTCTTCACCATCGGACGGATACCGGCGATCGCACCTGCGTAGCCTCGACGCAAGCCATGCGATCCCGACGCGTGCCCTCCGCTTCGAAGTCTCGGACCGCGTCGTCGCACACCGGTCGGACCGGTGCTCCTCACCGGTCGGACCGGTCCCCACCGGTCGACCGGTGCGCGCTCGCCGCGGCTCCGTCTTCGGTTCTCCGATCTTGGCTTTGTGGATCAACCAAGGAACCCGGTGGTTTTCGGTGAACCACCGGAAACCCCGCGAACTCGGTGTAGCCTCCGCCATTCTCCACTCATGAATTGGCTCCCACGTAGTCCCGGCTCGACCTTGGTTTTGAGGCTTAACCAAGAAACCGTCCACGACTTCATCTTGCTTGTTCATGCCACCATGCGGTCCGCACTTGACCCCGCCGGCCACCGAGTCCCTCGAACGAAGCCTACTTGTCTTCTCCACACACGGAGGCCTCACCGCGACGACCTTTCGCGCTTGTTCTTCACCCGCACCAACACCGGTCAAGCCGCAACCCGCACCTCGCAATACTTAGCCAAGAATCGGTCCACACAACGTTGTCAATCACTCATCACACAAGGAAGCGACCATCCACCGGTCCTCGAACCACACGGTGGAAGTTGCTCGGGTTCACCGGCGGGGACCGGTCGGCCGGTGGTGCTCACCCCGTCCGACCGGTGTGGGTCCGTAGGCTCGGGGTTTGTTGTTCCGCCGTGTTCTCGAGTCGGAAGGCCGTGTGTGTTGGTTCCTAGGTCCAGTGGCACTCCAGTGGCTACGTGGGCTTGGCCAACTTGGGTAGTGAGTCGGAGACGTGTGTTGGTAGCCGTGTTCGTCTGGTTGGAGCTCTCATCTCCATCGAGAAGAATTTTTATCGGCTCCCATTCACTCCCCCCCCTCTCTGGTTCGCCGTATCGATCCTTCAAGTGGTATCAGAGCCGGTTCGGGTCTTTGTTGACTCTAACCAGTCTAAGATCCAAGGATGGCGTACCAGGAACGGGGTTCGGGTCCTCCACACTTCGATGGCAAGAACTACCAGATGTGGAGCAAGCGGATGGGTGCGTTCCTCCGCGGAAAGGGTCGGTGCTTTGGGATGTCACGGTGGACACGGGCTATGTCCAACCGATGGATTTCCTTGCTCCGGGGTCGAGGGACGGATTTGACGCCAACAATAAGGCGGTCGACTACTTGTTTCGTGCTTTGTGTCGGCCGAGTTCGATCGGGTGCACACCGAGCACTAGGCTTGTAGGATTTGGGCGGTGTTGAAGGAGGCTCATGTTGGGAACGCCCGGAGTTCGAGGCACGGTTGTATGCGACCTACGGAGAGAGTACGAGAACTTCACTCATCTCCCCAGGTGAGTCCATCGATGCCCTGTTTCGGAGGTTCACGGTGGTGGTGAACAACATGAGGGCCAATGTGGACGTGCTCCCGTACGATGATCATGATAGAGCGGTCAAGCTCTTACACTCTTTGGATCGTACGATATGGGGTGGAAAGTTCGAGGCCATAGTTGAGTCGGAGAGGTATGATACTCGACGGTGAACGAGCCTTTCTCGAAGCTCAAGTCGGGCCGAGGTGGATAGGGGCATGACCGCCAAGCTCGAGGGACCGGCCGACTCTCATAGTCTTGCCCTCGTTGGTGGTTCCAAAGGAAAGACTAACTCTAACCCATCCACCGGGATGTTCTCGTTTTCCTCTTTGATGTCTATGCCGGATGAGGAGTTTGATGACCTTGGAGAGGACGAGCCGGCGCCGTTGACGAGGCGGTTCGAGAGGCCGCACGAGAACCGCGTGAACATGAGGAGGAACACGAGGACACCGCTTTCGGTGCGGCAAGCGGGACACTTCATCGCCGACCGCCGGAGAAGGTCGAGAGCAAGGACGACTACAAGCACAAGCCGAGGATGAACGATGGCAAGTACCATTCGAGGCGCGACCACAAGAGCAAGCACAAGAACAAGTACAAGGACGAGCGACGATCGAGGAAGAAGGAGGGTCGAGGCAAGGCCCGAGCAATGGTTGGAGCGAGCGACGTCGACTCCGGTTCCGCGTACTCCACCTCGAGCTCAAGCGGCCCGGCGAAGACGAGGGAGATCGCCGCAAGAACAAGAGGTCGTCCAAGAACCCGAGCGGGGCCGAGGCCGCTCGCGAGAGATGGCTTCGCACCATGGCGGCGAGCTCCGGCGGCAAGAAGAGCACACGGAGCGACTCGGACTGCGAGTCCGACGACGAGGTGCGTGATGAACTTCCCTTCTTGCGCCGGGGAGAATGAGAGGCTTGGCTCTTTGCTTGATAACCGTGATGACATGCTTAGAGAGGCCAAGAAAATGAGGAAAGAGCTTAGGGCTTCACTCGAGGATGCTAGGACTAGAGTGGGTCGAGCTAGAGACACGGGTGCTTGATAGCAAGCTTGAGATTGATTCGCTTAAGGCTAGCCCTCGTTGTTTCGATGAGAACGATTGTGATGATTGCTCTATTTTCCTTGCTTGATCTTGCTTTGTTCAACGAGAAGCATGCCTCCAAGTGTGAGGAACTAGATGTGCTTAGGGTTGAAGTGGGTGAGCTTAAGTCTAGACTGCTTTGCTAGGTGCTTGCACTTCTTGCCCCGTTTTGCATGCTAAGATTGATGAGATGCATGCTTACACTAGTTCGCTCGAGGCTAAATTGAAGGAACCCATGCCTACATCTTGCTCTACCTGTGAAATGCATGCATTGAAAAATTTGGAGCTTGCACATTATGTTGATCGTTTGCAGGATGAGAATGATGATTTGAGGAAGTTGATGGGTTGGTTGTCCGGTCATGAGCCTCAATTGAGGATGATGATCGAGGCCTTTAAGAGGCAAGATGGTGAGGGGCTTGGGGCAAACAAGGTTGGTGAGGGAAGTGGAGAGAATATCCCGGAGCCACCAAAAACCCACCACAAGAATGATTTCCCACCAAAAGCTAACCATCTAAGGAACCGACTAGACACAACCCCGGCTCCATCCGTGTTTCCTACACCCACAAATGACCTACAAAAGCCTATCAAGTTTGTGAGCACTTCGGAGAAAGTGTTCTTTGGGAAGGAGAGTGAGAAGGCAAGTGGTGAGAAACCGGTGGAGGGTTTGAGTGGAGAGAAACCGAGTGAGCGACCACATCCCAAGCCAAAGCCTAAGCTTGTGAGGTTCCATTGTGGCTATTGTGGGAGAGATGGCCATAAGGAGGAGTTTTGCTTCAAGAGGAAGCGAGAGGAGAGAATGAAGAAGGAGTGGGCTAACAAGGACAAGTACCACCCTTCCGATGGTGTACTTGAGCCTCGTATGCGGATGCCCGGGGGCAAGGTGACCGTGAGGACGGTTCGGGCTTGGGGAGAGAAGAAGGCCGTAGGTGGTGCTTCGTGTCCGGGTCACACCGGTCGGACCGGTGTGGGGCACCCGTCGGACCGGTGCGAGGCACGGACGACGGGTGTTCGGGTTTCGAGCTCGTGCGGGTGCGAGGGTTGTTTCGGTGGTCGTGGTTCGGTGGTTGGGCCGGAAAGGGTGCGGGTGGTCGGTTGCTAGGCGTTCTCCTCCTCGTGCTCAATACGGGGATTGGAGGAGTCGTGGCGTTGAGTTGGAGAGGAAGGACATTCCACGGGCTTTCTTGCGTGGTTTTGGTCCTCCTCCGGCGAGAGAGGGGTGGTTCCCTCGGGGTGGTTACCGTGGTGGTGTTCGTGGAGGTAGTTTTGATAGGAGAGATGCTTTGGTTGGTGCTAACCCCACTTTCGAGCAAATGGCTCGGCACTTGGTTTTCCTCTTTTGGTACTAACCCCGATCTTTGAGTCGTTTGTTCGCTCACGTGCCTATTTTTGATTTTCGGTGGGAGACTTGAAGAACATTTGGTTGATTGACTCCGGTTGTTCGAGGCATATGACCGGAGACAGGGGGGTGGTTCTCAAGTCTCGTCCGGTGGTGACGAAGAGGTACATCACTTTTGGGGACAATGGGCGTGGGCGTGTGCTTTCGAGAAGGTGAGATAAAAGTGAGTGACAAGATCACTGCGAGGCGTGTTGCTCTTGTTCAATCGCCGGGGTACAATTTGCTTTCGTGTCCCGGTTGTTGGATGAGGGTTTTGAGGTGTTGTTTCGGCCTGGTGGTTCTCGGATTGTGGACTCTCGAGGGGACCTTGTTTGTATGGTCGTTCCCGAGGGTCAGGTGTTTCGTGCTGATTTTTCTCAGTCTTCGGGTGTTGAGCGTTGTTTCTTGGCGGTTCTTCGAGTGAGTTGTGGAAGTGGCATAGGAAGTTGGGTCACTTGAGCTTTGACCTTTTGTCTCGCTTGAGTAAACTCAATTTGGTCCGAGGATTGCCACGGTTGAAGCTTGAGAAAGAGCTGGTTTGTGCTCCGTGTAGGCATGCCAAGATGGTGGCCTCTTCTCACCCGCCTCTCACCGATGTGATGACTGAGCGTCCATGCGAGCTGCTCCATATGGACCTTGTTGGCCCAGCTCGTGTGCGATCTGCGGGTGGGAAGTGGTATGTCCTTGTTGTGGTGGACGACTATTCTCGGTATGCTTGGGTGTTCTTTCTTGAGGATAAGGGGGAGACGTTTGGTTTTGTTCGAGATCTAGTCTTGAGGTTGAGGAACGAGAGGCACGGAGATGCCATACGAGCTATCCGCAGTGATAATGGCTCGGAATTCAGAAACTCTCGTTTTGAAACCTTTTGTCATGACTTGGGTCTTGAGCACCAGTTTTCGAGTCCGTATACGCCTCCCCGGAATGGTGTTGTGGAAAGGAAGAACAGGACCTTGTGCGAGATGGCTCGGATGATGCTTGATGAGCATAGGACTCCAAGGAGGTATTGGGCCGAGGCGGTGAATACCGCGTGCTATGTGTCGAACGAGAATATACCTCGAGTGCACAAGAAGAAGACGTGCTATGAGTTGATGCATGGTCGCACACCCAAGGTGAGTCACTTCCATGTCTTTGGTTGCAAGTGTTTCATTCGAAGAAAGGCGGGAAGTTGGATAAGTTTGAGGCTAGGTCCGTCGATGGCATTTTCTTTGGTTATGCATCTCATTCTAGAGCATATCGTGTGCTCAATCTTGAAACTAACCAAATCGTGGAGACTTGCGAGGTAACCTTCGACGAGACGAGCCACGTAGTCGGCTTGTCTTTGAGTGTGCGGGTGATGATGAGCTTGGCGAGGAGATCTTTCGGGAGGAGGAGCATGAACATGGTGATGATGAGGATGGTGGTGCGGTGCCCCCGGCCGAACATGTACCCACTACTTCGACTACGATGATGGATGGACCCTCTCGCTACACCTACGACGACAAATCAAGAACGAGGAGAAGGCGATGTTGAGGGGGAGGTAGCTTCGAGGCGAGAACCTCCCCGGCGAGTTCGGGTGGATCACCCGGCTTCGAGGATCATCGGCGACATGAATGAACGCACTACACGGTCGAGGGTTCGAAACAATTCCCATTTTGCTCATGCTGCATTTGTTGCTTCTTTCGAGCCCAAAGACATTGGACACGCACTATCCGATCACAATTGGGTTAACTCGATGCATGAGGAGCCGGAGAACTTTGAGAGGAATCGGTGTGGGAGTTGGTTGACCCTCCCCCGGGGTGTAAGCCGATTGGTACAAAGTGGGTGTGGAAAAACAAAGAGGGAGAGAAGGGTGAGGTTGTGAGGAACAAGTCGAGACTTGTTGCTCAAGGGTTCGATCGAAGGAGGGGATTGACTACGAGGAGACCTTTGCTCCCTTAGCCCGTTTGGAGGCGATTAGGATCCTTCTAGCCTTTTCTCGTGGCTAAAGGGTTCAAGTTGCACCAAATGGATGTGAAGAGTGCTTTTCCGAATGTCTTTGTCTGGGAGGAAGAAGTGTATGTGAGGCGACCTCCGGGGTTTGAGAGTGAGAGATACCCCCACCGGTGTACAAGTTGAGGAAGGCGTTGTATGGATTGGAAGCGGCGCCTAGAGCTTGGTACGGCGATTGAGGGGGTTCTTGTTTGAGAGAGGCTTTGAGATGGGGAAGGTCGATCGGACCTTGTTTTTGCGAGAGGCGGGGGCGGAGATATCCCGATTGTGCGGTGTGTACGTGGATGATATTGTCTTTGGTGGCTCGTCTAACTCTCTTGTTGCGAGGTTTGCAGATGATATGAGCAGGGAGTTTGAGATGAGCATGATGGGCGAGTTGCAGTTCTTCCTTGGGCTACAAATCAAGCAATCAAAGGAAGGAACATTTGTGCACCAGGCTAAGTACACCAAGGACATTGTGAGGAAGTTCAAGATGGAGGACTCCAAGGCTATGACGACGCCGATGAGTACGACTACGGCTCTTGATGCGGACGAGGAAGGTGAACATGTGGACCAAAGGAGTACGGAGCATGATCGGGTCACTCCTCTACTTGACGGCGACGAGGACGGACATACGGTTCTCGGTGTGTCCGTGCGCTCGTTTTCAAGCGTCTCCGAGGACTTCGCATCGGCAAGCGGTGAAGAGAATTTTCGGTACTTGCGTCACACTCCCGACTTCGGCCTTTGGTACTCCGCGTCCTCTTCTTTGGCGCTTCATGGCTTTTCGGACGTGGATTTTGCCGGTGTCGGTTGGATAGGAAGTCCACTTCGGGACTTGCCGCTTTTTGGGTTCTTCGTTGGTGTCTTGGTCTTCTCGTAAGCGGTCGAGTGTTGCTCAATCCACGACCGAGGCCGAGTATGTTGCCGCTGCTAGTTGTTGCTCTCAGCTCCTTTGGATCACCTACACCATGAGTGACTTTGGTGAGGAGTATACTCATGTCCCACTTCAATGTGATAGCACCAGTGCCATAAGCGTTGCAAAGAACCCAGTGCTCCATTCCAAAACTAAGCACATAGAAGTGAGGTATCATTTTCTGAGAGACAATGTTGAGAAAGGAAAGATAGCTTTGATCCATGTACCCACTCATGACCAACTAGCCAATATTTTCACCAAACCCCTAGATCAAGCAACTTTCACTCGTCTGCGAGGGGAACTTGGTGTGTGTTTGATTTCTTGAGTTGGGTGTGTAGGAGCTTTCATTTGCCGGTGGTGTCGAGCCCGTTTTGCCTCCCCTCGAGGAGCCGGTTTGTAGCATATGTATAGCTTTCCTTTGTGCATTTCTTGCATTTGGCATGGCATATGTAACATGATGTATAGGCATCCTTGTATCTTAGTTTGCATGCATTTTGTATCATATGCATTGGTTAGGAAAAGCTTCTCTCATATACATTGTTCACCATGGAATGAGATATATGTCTTTGTGAGCTTGTTTGGTATGCTATGGTTAGTTTGGCTTAGCTCTTGATGATCTTGATGAATAATCCATGGTTGATAGCTATGCTTTTGAAAAATGTCACATGTATGCTCTCTCATGTGTAAATGCCTTTACATGCTCTTGACATGTTTGTGTGGCCTTGCTATGCTTAATTTGTGGTTGGATAGCTAGTTTATTGATCATATGGGGCCAAAGGCTCATTTGCCATCATGAATGTTTAGCCCTCTTGACTTATCTTGTGGAGGAGCATAAGTTCCTTTTTGTCGCAAAGACATTTCATGTACCATTTACAAATCTGAAAATGAAATGAAAAATGCTTGGAAAATATGCTCCCATGTCATATGTGCTGAATTTAATTTGCTTTGGGTGCTAAACCGTTGCATGATGCCTACCAATGAGAAGTCTCATAAATAGAAGTAGGCACATGGCTCGGTGGCTTTGACATGACATGAGGTGCTTGTGGGTGTTTGTGATGGTCTTATGATTAGAATGGCTGTCCTAGCATGAAGTTTGTGTGGCTTTGCCATTTTGATATGCTTTGATCATGTTTAGGACTTTGCTCATGAGAGGCAAGTTTTCGCAAAATTGCCAAAATCCATCTTAGCTTCGTCCAATGGTTGTGAAACTTGGTGATCATGTAGTTGAGATCGATACGAAGCCGTAGAGTATCTAACTTGCTCATTTGGACGTGTGTAGCATTCTTTGTTGAATCTTGTATATTTGAGAAGCTCTAAGTTGAAAGTTTTGCATTTTTGGCTTGATTCATGCATTGTCAACAAGGGGGAGAAGTTTGAGCTTGAAATGGCTTGTTGGACGCGTTTAGAAGGTTTTCAGTGGTTTCGAGCCATTTCGGGCTTCGTTGTACACCGGTCCGACCGGTGATGAGCACCGGTCCGACCGGTGTGAGTGCTTGGTCCCGTACATATGTTGGGCACCGGTCCGACCGGTGGTGACGACCGGTCCGACCGGTGTGAGCCGAAGTTGCTTTGCACCGCCCCTGTTTCATGTGGTTTCTTGCATGCATTCGTCCGGGGGAGTTGCTTTGGTTTAGGGGGAGTTTGCATGTGTGCGGGGGGAGCTCTTTGAGAGTTTTCGAGCTTTGTTTCGGTGGTTTGTGCTCTTTGCTTGAGCTTTGCTTTGTCTCGGATGTGTCGAGCCGTTGCCCTTGCCTAAGTGGTCCGAGACTTGTATTCTTCAAGTGATCTTGCTCTTTGCCTTTGTTTCGCTTTCGATCGCTTGTTGGAGTTTCTTTTTGTTCGTTTCTTTTCTTTTTCTTTTCTCTCTTGTTACTTTCGTGTGGGTGTTGTCAATGCACTCATCAAGGGGGAGATTGAGGACCATGTGTGGTTCAAGGACCGGTGGATGGTCGCTTCCTTGTGTGATGAGTGATTGACAACGTTGTGTGGACCGATTCTTGGCTAAGTATTGCGGGTGCGGGTTGCGGCTTGACTCGTGTTGGTGCGGGTGAAGAACAAGCGCGAAAGGTCGTCGCCGGTGAGGCCTCCGGGTGTGGAGAAGACAAGTAGGCTTCGTTCGAGGGATCCGGTGGCCGGCGGGGGTCAAGTGCGGGCCGCATGGTGGCATGAACAACAAGATGAAGTCGTGGACGGTTTCTTGGTTGAGCCTCAAAACCAAGGTCGAGCCGGGACTACGTGGGAGCCATGTCATGAGTGGAGATTGGCGGAGGCTACACCGAGTTCGCGGGGTTTCAAGTGGTTCACCGAGAAAACCACTAGGTTCCTTGGTTAATCCACAAAGCCAAGACCGGAGAACCGAAGACGGAGGTGCGACGGCACCGGACCGGTCGGCCGGTGGGTCCGACCGGTCGGCCGGTGGGGACCGGTCGACCGGTGAGGAGCACCGGCTCGGCCGGTGTGCGACGACGCGGTCCGGAATCTTCGAAGCGGAGGACACGCGTCGGGATCGCATGGCTTGCGTCGAGGCTACGCGGGGTGCGGTCGCCGGCATCCGTCCGATGGTGAAGACATCAAGAATTCCAAATCCGCCCTTGAGTGGCTTGTATCCCTAGTTAGTAGAGAAGGGCATTTCGGACATTCGGTGGCCTCCATATAACCCAAGAGGTGAGAGGATGGCCGCCAACTCTTGGAACCCTAGCTCATTAGTTTTCCTAGTTTCCACCTATTTTCTCTAGGTTTTCCTTAGGACTAGCAAGAGAGCTTCACGGAGAGATCTTGTAGAGAGGGATGGATGATCGGGCGGCTTGCTATACCTTGTACGAATCTTTGTTTCATGTATAGATGATTCGGCGTGATTCCTCAAGGTTTGGATGTGTTTTCCCCGGTTGTTCTTGGTGGTGATTTTCGGAGCCCTTTCTTCGTGATTTCTTTGGGGTGTTTTCGGGGCTTTTCTCTTGGAGATTTGATGGGGGAAATTTGTGGGAACCCTTCGTGGTTCTTTGGGCTATGATTCCCCTCCCAAATCCGTGAGAAAAGTTGCTCAAATTTGGGGTTTCTTGAGTTCTTGGGTTGGAAGTGCTTTCGGCGGGATTTCTTCGATTCCTCCTTTTTGGACGAGATTTGGTGGGATTAAACTTGGATATGGACTCCTCATGAGATGCTCCCGATATCCCCAAAGTCTTGTTCAAGTCCGTGGAGCGATTCGGGAGATCGAGATTTGGATTTGGGGGAGTTGACCCGCGGGTCTTTGTTCATCCCGAGCGCCCGAGCTACACCGGTCGGCCGGTGGTCTTGACCGGTCCGACCGGTGCAAGCCCTTGTGGGTTTTCGCTCGGGTGAGTGTCTTGGTGTGTTCTTTGTTGTCCCGTGGTGCTTCTTTGTTTCGAGATTGGGTTCGTTTGGTGGTCGGTTGGCCTGTTTGGTGCCTTGGGGGCTTTCGGCTGCCATCGGTCCGACCGGTGCGTCTCACCGGCTCGACCGGTGTAGAGCCACTTAGTGGAAGTTGCTCGGGTTCACCGGCGGGGACCGGTCCGACCGATGGTGCTCACCGGTCCGACCGGTGTGGGTCTCGTAGGCTCGGGGTTTGTTGTTCCGCCGCGTTCTCGAGTCGGAAGGCCGTGTGTGTTGGTTCCTAGGTCCGGTGGCACTCCGGTGGCTACGTGGGCTTGGCCAACTCGAGTAGTGAGTCGGAGACGTGTGTTGGAAGCCGTGTTCGTCTTGTTGGAGCTCTCATCTCCATCGAGAAGAATTTTTATCGGCTCCCATTCACTCCCCCCCCCCTCTCGGTTCGCCGTATCGGTACTTCAAAAATGCAAGAAATGCACAAAAAAGCTATACATATGCTACCACCGGCTCCTCGAGGGGAGGCAAAACGGGCTCGACACCACCGGCAAAAGAGAGCTCCCGCACACACAACTCAAGAAATCAAACACACACCAAGTTACCCCCGCAAACGAGTGAAAGTTGCTTGATCTAGGGGTTTGGTGAAAATATCGCCTAGTTGGTCATGTGTGGGTACATGGATCAAAGCTATCTTCCCTTTCTCTACGTTGTCTCTCGGAAATGGTACCTCACTTCTATGTGCTTCGTTTTGGAATGGAGCACCGGGTTCTTTGCAACGCTTATGGCACCGGTGCTATCACATTGAAGTGGGACATGGGTATACTCCTCACCAAAGTCACTCATGGTGTAGGTGATCCAAAGGAGCCGAGAGCAACAACTAGCAATGGCAACATACTCGGCCTCGGTCGTGGATTGAGCAACACTCGACCGCTTGCGGGAAGACCAAGACACCAAAGAAGAACCCAAAACCGGCAAGTCCCGAAGTGGACTTCCTATCCAACCGACACCCGAAAAATCCGCGTCCGAAAAACCATGAAGCGCCAAAGAAGAGGACGCGGAGTACCAAAGGCCGAAGTCGGGAGTGTGACGCAAGTACCCGAAAATTCGCTTCACTTGCTTGCCGATGCGAAGTCCTTGGAGACGCTTGAAAACGAGCGCACGGACACGCCGAGAATCGTATGTCCGGCCTCGTCGCCGTCAAGTAGAGGAGTGACCCAATCATGCTTCGGTACTCCTTCTGGTCCACGTGTTCACCTTCCTCGTCCGCATCAAGAGCCGTAGTCGTACTCATCGGCGTCGTCATAGCCTTGGAGTCCTCCATCTTGAACTTCCGCACAATGTCCTTGGTGTACTTAGCCTCGGTGCACAAATGTTCCTTCCTTTGATTGTTTGATTTGTAGCCCAAGGAAGAACCGCAACTCACCCATCATGCTCATCTCAAATTCCCTGCTCATATCATCCGCAAACCTTGCAACAAGAGAGTTAGACGAGCCACCAAAGACAATATCATTCACGTACACCCGCACAATCGGGATATCTCCTCGCCCCGCCTCGGCAAAAACAAGGTCCGGTCGACCTTCCCCATCTCAAAACCTCTCTCAAACAAGAACCCCCTCAACCTCGCCATACCAAGCTCTAGGCGCCCTGCTTCAACCCATACGGCGCCTTCCTCAACTTGTACACCCGTGGGGGTACTTCTCACTCTCAAACCCCGGAGGCTGCCTCACATACACTTCTTCCTCCAACACACCATTCGGAAAGCACTCTTCACATCCATTTGGTGCAACTTGAACCCTTTAGCCACGAAAAAGGCTAGAAGGATCCTAATCTCCTCCAAACGGGCTACGGGAGCAAAGGTCTCCTCGTAGTCGATCGCCTCCTTCGACCGAACCCTTGAGCAACAAGTCTCGACTTGTTCCTCACAACCTCACCCTTCTCTCCCTCTTTGTTTTTCCACACCCACTTTGTACCAATCGGCTTACACCCTGGGGGAGGGTCAACCAACTCCCACACCTGATTCCTCTCAAAGTTCTCCAACTCATGCATCGAGTTAACCCAATTGTGATCAGATAGTGCGTGTCCAATGTCTTTGGGCTCGAAAGAAGCAACAAATGCAGCATGAGCGAAATGAGAGTTGTTCCGAACCCTCGACCGTGTAGTGCGTTCATTCATGTCGCCGATGATCCTCGAAGCTGGGTGATCCACCTGTACTCGTCGGGGAGGTTCTCGCCTCGATGCTACCTCCCCCTCAACATCAGCTTCTCCTCGTTCTTGATTTGTCGTCGTAGGTGTAGTAGAGGGTCCATCCATCATCGTAGTCGAAGTAGTGGGTACATGTTCAGCCGGGGGCACCGCACCACCATCTTCATCATCACCAAGTTCATGCTCCTCCTCCTTAAAGATCTCCTCGCCAAGCTCATCATCACCTGCACACTCAAAGACAAGCTGACTACGTGGCTCTGTCTCGTCGAAGGTTACCTCGCAAGTCTCCACGATTTGGTTAGTTTCAAGATTGAGCACACGATATGCTCTAGAATGAGATGCATAACCAAAGAAAATGCCATCGACAGACCTAGCCTCAAATTTATCCAACTTCCTGCCTTTCTTCAGAATGAAACACTTGCAACCAAAGACATGGAAGTGACTCACCTTGGGTGTGCGACCATGCATCAACTCATAGCATGTCTTCTTCTTGTGC
This sequence comes from Cenchrus americanus, assembly GCA_947561735.1. Lineage (NCBI taxonomy): Eukaryota > Viridiplantae > Streptophyta > Magnoliopsida > Poales > Poaceae > Cenchrus > Cenchrus americanus. Next base: position 260,673,775 of record OX387241.1, on the reverse strand, counting down.
ACTCGAGGTATATCCTCGTTCGACACATAGCACGCGGTATTCACCGCCTCGGCCCAATACCTCCTCGGAGTCCTATGATCATCAAGCATCGTCCGAGCCATCTCGCACAAGGTCCCGTTCTTCATTTCCACAACACCATTCTGAGGAGGCGTATACGGACTCGAAAACTGGTGCTCAAGACCCAAGTCGTGGCAAAAGGTTTCAAAACGAGAGTTCCTGAATTCCGAGCCATTATCACTGCGGATAGCTCGTATGGCATCTCCGTGCCTCTCGTTCCTCAACCTCAAGACTAGATCTCGAACAAAACCAAACGTCTCCCCCTTATCCTCAAGAAAGAACACCCACGCATACCGAGAATAGTCGTCCACCACAACAAGGACATACCACTTCCCACCCGCCGGATCGCACACGAGCCGGGCCAACAAGGTCCATATGGAGCAGCTCGCATGGACGCTCGGTCATCACATCGGTGAGAGGCGGGTGAGAAGAGGCCACCATCTTGGCATGCCTACACGGAGCACAAACCAACTCTTTCTCAAGCCTCAACCGTGGCAATCCTCGGACCAAATTGAGTTTACTCAAGCGTGACAAAAGGTCAAAGCTCAAGTGACCCAACTTCCTATGCCACTTCCACAACTCACTCGAAGAACCAGCCAAGAAACAACGCTCCACACCCGAAGACTGAGAAAAATCAGCACGAAACACCTGACCCTCGGGAACGACCATACGGACAAGGTCCCCTCGAGAGTCCACAATCCGAGAACCACCCGGCCGAAACAACACCTCAAAACCCTCATCCAACAACCGGGACACGAAAGCAAATTGTACCCCGGCGATTGAACAAGAGCAACACGCCTCGAGTGATCTTGTCACTCACTTTGATCTCACCTTCGAAAGCACACGCCCACGCCCATTGTCCCCAAAGGTGATGTACCTCTTCGTCACCACCGGACGAGACTTGAGAACCACCCCCTCGTCTCCGGTCATATGCCTCGAGCAACCGGAGTCAGTCAACCAAATGTTCTTCAAGTCTCCCACTTGAAATTCAAAAACAAGCACGTGGGCGAACAAACGACTCAGCACTGGGGTTAGTACCAAAAGAGTAAAACCAGTGCCGAGCCATTTGCTCGAAAGTGGGGTTAGCACCAACCAAAGCATCTCTCCTACCAAAGCTACCTCCCCGAACACCACCACGGTAACCACCCTGAGGGAACCACCTCTCTCTCGCCCCGGAGGAGGACCAAATCCACGCAAGAAAGCCGGTGGAACGTCCTTCCTCTCCAACTCAAAGCTACGACTCCTCCGATCCCCGTATTGAGCACGAGGAGGAGAACGCCTAGCAAACTGACCACCTGCACCCTTTCCAGCCCAGCCACCAGAACCACGACCACCAGAAACAACCCTCGCACCTGTACGAGCTCGAACCCCAAACAGTGCACCGCTCCCGTCCGTGCCTACACCGGTCTGACCGGTGCCCCACACCGGTCTGACCGGTGTGACCTGGGCAGCAGCACCTCCAGCAGCCTTCTTCTCTCCCCAAGCCCGAACTGTCCTCACACTCGCCTTGGCCCTGGGCATCTGCATACGAGGCTCAAGTACACCATCGGAAGGGTGGTACTTGTCCTTGTTAGCCCACTCCTTTGCCATTCTCTCCTCTCGCTTCCTCTTGAAGCAAAACTCCTCCTTATGGCCATCTCTCCCACAATAGCCACAATGGAACCTCACAAGCTTAGGATTTGGCTTGGGATGTAGCTGCTCACTCGGGTTCTCTCCACTCAACTCCTCCACCGGTTTCTCACCGCTAGCCTTCTCACACTCCTTCCCAAAGAACACTTTCCCGGAAGTGCTCACAAACTTGATAGGCTTTTGGAAATCATTTGTGGGTTTAGGAAATGTGGGTGGAGGCCGGGGTTGTGTCTAGTCGGTTCCTAAGATGGTTGGGTTTTGGAGGGAAATCATTTTTGTGGTGGGTTTTGGTGGCTCCGGGATATTCTCTCCACTTCCCTCACCAACCTTGTTTGCCCCAAGCCCCTCACCATCTTGCCTCTTAAAGGCCTCGATCATCATCCTCAACTGAGGCTCATGACCGGACAACCAACCCATCAACTTCCTCAAATCATCATTCTCATCTTGCAAACGATCAACATAATGTGCAAGCTTCAAATTTTTCAATGCATGCATTTCACGGGTAGAGCAAGATGTAGGCGTGGGTTCCTTCAATTTAGCCTTGAGCGAACTAGTGTAAGCATGCATCTCATCAATCTTAGCATGCAAAACGGGGCAAGAAGTGCAAGCACCTAGCAAAGCGAGGTCTAGACTTAAGCTCGACCACTTCAACCCTAAGCACATCTAGTTCCTCACACTTGGAGGCATGCTTCTCCTTAAACAAAGCAAGATCGGCAAGGAATATGGAGCAATCAGCACAATCATTCTCATCGGAGACAACGGGACTAGCCTTAAGGGAATCAATCTCAAGCTTGCTATCAAACACCTGTGTTTCTAGCTCGACCACTCTAGTCCTAGCATCCTCGAGTGAAGCCCTAAGCTCTTTCCTCATTTTCTTGGCCTCTCTAAGCATGTCATCACGGTTATCAACCAAAGAGCCAAGCCTCTCATTCTCCCGGCGCAAGAAGGGAAGTTCATCACGCACCTCGTCGTCGGACTCAGAGTCCGAGCCGCTCTGTGTGCTCTTCTTGCCGCCGGAGCTCGGCGCCATGGTGCGGAAGCCATCTCTCGCGAAGCGGCTCGGCCCCGCTCGGGTTCTTGGACGACTTATTGTTCTTGCGACGATCTCCCTCGTCTTCACTGCTGCTCGAGCTCGAGGTGGAGTACGCGGAACTGGAGTCGACGTCGCTCGCTCCCACCATCGCTCGGGCCTTGCCTCGGCTCTCCTTCTTCCTCGATCGTCGCTCGTCCTTGTACTTGTTCTTGTGCTTGCTCTTGTGGTCGTGCCTCGAATGGTACTTGCCGTCCATCCTCGGCTTGTGCTTGTAGCCGTCCTTGTTCTCGGCCTTCTCCGGGCAGTCGGCGATGAAGTGTCCCGGCTTGCCGCACTGGAAGCACGTCCTCATGTTCCTCCTCATGTTCAGGCGGTTCTCGTGCAGCCTCTTGAACCGCCTCGTCAACGGCGCCGGCTCATCCTCTCCAAGGTCATCAAACTCCTCATCCGGCATAGACATCAAAGAGGAAAAGGAGAACATCCCGGTGGATGGGTTAGAGTTAGCCTTTCCTTTGGAACCACCAACGAGGGCAAGACTATGGGAATCGGTCGGTCCCTCGAGCTTGGCGATCATGCCCCTATCCACCTCGGCCGACTTGAGCTTCAAGAACGGCTCGTTCACTGTCAGAGTGTCATACTTCTCCGACTCCACAATGGCCTCGAACTTTCCGCCCCAAATCGTATGATCCAAAGAGTGTAAGAGCTTGACCGCTCTATCATGATCATCGTACGGGAGCACGTCCACATTGGCCCTCATGTTGTTCACAACCACCGTGAACCTCTGAAACAAGGCATCGATGGACTCACCGGGGAGATGAGTGAAGTTCTCGTACTCTCTCCGTAGGTCGCATACATCCGTGCCTGAACCTGGGCGTTCCCAACATGAGCCTCTTTCAACACCGCCCAAATCCTACAAGCCAAGTGCTCGGTGTGCACCCGATTGAACTCGGTCGACACAAAGCACGAAACAAGTAGTCGACCGCCTTATTGTTGGCGTCGAATCCGTCCCTCGATCTGGAGCGAGGAAGTCCATCGGCCGGACATAGCCCTGTGTCCACCGTGACATCCCAAAGGATCCGACCCTTTCCGCAGAGAAACGCACCCATCCGCTTGCTCCACATCCGTTAGTTCTTTCCATCGAAGTGTGGAGGACCCGAACCCCGTTCCCGGTATGCCATCCTTGGATCTTAGAGTGGTTAGAGTCAATAAAGACGCGAACCGGCTCGATACCACTTGAAGGACCGATACGGCGAACCAGAGAGGGGGGAGTGAATGGGAGCCGATAAAAAAATCTTCTCGAAGGAGATGGAAACTCCAACAAGATGAACACGGCTTCCAACACATGTCTCCTACTCACTACCAAGGTTGGTCAAGCCCACGTAGCCACTGGAGTGCTACTGGACCTAGGAACCAACACACCACCTTTCGACCCGAGAAACGCAGCGGAAAAACCAAACCTCGAGTCTACAGACCCACACCGGTCAGACCGGTGAGCACCACCGCCGGACCGGTCCCCGCTAGTGAAACCGAGCAACTTCCACTAATTGGCTCTACACCGGTGAGACCGGCGAGACACACCGGTCGGACCGATGGCGGCTCGAAAGCCCCCAAGGCACCAAACAGGCCAACCGACCACCAAACGGACCCAAACTCGAAACGGCGGCAACTCGCGACAACAACGAACACACCAAGACGTTCACCCGAGCAAAATCCCACAAGGGCTCGCACCGGTCGGACCGGTGTGGCACAGGCGACTCGGGATGAACAAGACCCGCGGGTCAACTCCCCCAAAACCAAATCTTGATCACCCGAATCACTCCACGGACTTGAACAAGACTTTGGGGATATCAGGAACACCTCATGAGGAGTCCCTAGCCAAGTTTAATCCCACCAAATCTCGTCCAAAAAGGGGGAATCAAAGAAATCCCGCCGAAAGCACTTCCAACCCAAGAACTCAAGAAACCCCAAAATCGAGCACTTTTACTCACAGATTTGGGAGGGGAATCACAGCCCAAAGAACCACGAAGGGTTCCCACAAATTTCCCCCATCAAATCCCAAGAGAAAAGTCCCAAAAACAACCCAAAGAAATCACCGAGAGAGGGCTCCGGAAATCACCACCAAGAACAATCGGGGAAAACACATCCAAACCTTGAGGAACCACGCCGAATCATCTATACATGAAACAAAGGTTCGTACAAGGCCTAGCAAGCCGCCCGATCATCCATCCCTCTCAACAAGATCTCTCCGTGAAGCTCTCTTGCTAGTCCTAGAGAAAACCTAAGGAAAATAGGTGGAAAATAGGAAAACTAATGAGCTAGGGTTCAAAGAGTTGGCTGCCATCCTCTCACCTCTTGGGTTATATGGAGGCAACCGAATGTCTAAAATGCCCTTTCCTAATAACTAGGGATACAAGCCTCTCAAGGGCGGATTTGGAAGTCTTCATGTCTTCACCATCGGACGGATGCCCAGCGACCGCACCCTGCGTAGCCTCGACGCAAGCCATGCGATCCTGACGCGTGTCCTCCGCTTCGAAGTCTCCGGACTGCGTCGTCGCACACCGGTCAGACCGGTGCTCCTCACCGGTCAGACCGGTCCCCACCGTCAGACCGGTCCGCGCTGCTTGCAGCTCCGTCTTCGGTTCTCCGGTCTTGGCTTTGTGGATCAACCAAGGAACCCAGTGGTTTTCTGGTGAACCACCGGAAACCCCGCGAACTCGGTGTAGCCTCCGCCATTCTCCACTCATGACTTGGCTCCCACGTAGTCCCGGCTCGACCTTGGTTTTGAGGCTCAACCAAGAAACCGTCCACGACTTCATCTTGTTGTTCATGCCACCATGCGGTCCGCACTTGACCCCCGCCGGCCACCGAGTCCCTCGAACGAAGCCTACTTGTCTTCTCCACACCTAGAGGCCTCACCGGCGACGACCTTTCGCGATTGTTCTTCACCCGCACCAACACCGGTCAAGCCGCAACCCGCACCCGCAATACTTAGCCAAGAATCGGTCCACACAACGTTGTCAATCACTCATCACACAAGGAAGCGACCATCCATCGGTCCTCGAACCACACATGGTCCTCAAAGGGCTCCATCGACGGCTCCAGGAGCGGCTCCGGCCGGAGCCCTCCCAAACGACAATTTTATGTGCGGCTCTGAAGCTGGAGCCCCGCGAATCGCGCTCTCTAGAGCCCTTTTTCCTGGACGAAACCAAAAAAACATGGCTTCACCCGGCTCCGCGTGCTGGTTTGGCGGTACTGCCCCCAGGCGAGCACGAGGCGTGACCAGCCAGTGGGCGGGAGGATGTGCGGCCGACCGACGTGTGGCAAGAGGTGTGACCGGCTAGCCGAAGGAGGCGCGGTGCCAGCGGGCGGGAGGAGGCGTGGGAGGGAGCGCGGCACCGGCCGACCGGAGGAGGCGCGGCCGACGGGCGGCGGGACCGGCGTGAGCTCCAGCCTCCAGGGGTGAATGGATAAGGAGTGAGGAGGAAGAAAGAAAAAGAGAAGAGAAAAGGGAAAAGGAAAAAGGAAAGAAAAGGGGCAGTTTAGACTTTTAACAATCTCAATCTAACCGGTGAAGCCGTTTTACCAAACGTTCGCCTCCAACTCCATTAGTAGAGCCGCTCCTCCGGAGAAGCCAGAGCCAAAGCCGTTTTCAGTGGAGCCGGAGCCCGCCGGAGCCCTCCCAAACAGGCTCTTATTGTGCATTTCACGATCCTCCGAAATCTTATGGGTTCTCCCAAGCTCTGAGGGTGACTGGATTTTAACTTATTCCCCAAACATACATGGATTGACCATTTATGACAACACTAAGTTTGCACATGCAGCTGCCGGATGATGGCAATAATGTCCACGCGAATGAGAAGAAAATAAAAGAAATGGATACACGTGTCCCGGTAGCACTCACCGAATTTCCACCAAGTAGCAGTCAAAAGTATACGGCCGCTATCCAAATGGACCAGATCACAAATTAATCTTAACTTGTGTTGCAGCTAGCCGGCAGTCGTCGCGGTTTCTGGAAAACGAGAGTACGAGTTGAGACGTGTGCCACAATTTCATAATGTGTGGAACAGTAGTAGTGCCAGTCGTACAATTGGACCTACTGCGCTTCTAAGTCAAGGCCGTCAAGTTTGAATGACATACGTAGTGCTGGCACTCCTGTCCCACATCAGGCAAGGATATGACACCATTGTACACCGACAAGAGGCGTGCTCCGATCCCTATATAAACGGCACCAAGCACACCACCCCAACTCCCCTCACAGCAACAAGGAAACCTAGCTACTCGGAACTGAAGCTCGAAAATACAAAGAAGGAAGTAAGTTCTGAGAACTTACTATCTCCAACCAGTATGGCGAGCTCAGCAACGTCGAGGATCCTGCTGGCGCTCGGGCTGGCGCTCCTCTGCACCGCCGGCCTGGCAGCCGCGCAGAACGTGGCCAGCGTCGTCACCGACTCATTCTTCAACGGCATCAAGAACCAGGCCCCGAGTTCGTGCGAGGGCAAGAACTTCTACACGCGGAGCGCGTTCCTAAACGCCGTCAAGTCACACCCGGGCTTCGCGCACGGCGGCTCCCAGACCCAGGGCAAGCGCGAGATCGCCGCCTTCTTCGCGCACGTCACGCACGAGACCGGAAGTGAGTCTAATTGCATTTTGTGATTACAGAGACTATATAATATTATTACTCGCATTTAGTATGGCTTGATGGTGTGTGCCTTTAATTTGCATGACGTCGTCGTTCGTCGAACAAACAGGCTTCTGCTACATCAGCGAGATCGACAAGAGCAACAGCTACTGCAGCCGCGACCCGAAGTACAAGCAGTGGCCGTGCGCCGCGGGGAAGAAGTACTACGGGCGCGGGCCACTGCAGATCTCGTGGAACTACAACTACGGGCCGGCCGGGAAGAGCATCGGCTTCGACGGGCTCAGGAACCCGGACAGGGTGGCGCAGGACCCCGTGGTCGCGTTCAAGGCGGCGCTCTGGTACTGGATGAAGAACGTGCACGGGGTGGTGCCCCAGGGGTTCGGCGCCACCACCAGGGCCATCAACGGCGACCTCGAGTGCAACGGCAAGAACACCGCGCAGATGAACGCGCGGGTCAGCTTATACAAGCAGTACTGCAAGCAGTTCGGCGTCGACCCAGGCAATAACCTCACCTGCTAGAGGTGTGCTGTAGCGCGTGAAGAAGTAACACTCGGCGCCGTCGCATATACTTGTACTGCCGCCGCGAGTGATCGAAAGACCGGGCTAGCTTACGTACTAGTAGCAAGTAGAAACAATAAAGTGCAGTGCAGGGCTGGGCTTGTGAAATCCGACCTGCTAATAATAAAGAAATAAATGAAGCGTTTGAAATGTGAGAAGTGCCGCGAACACTTGGCAGGTGGCCAGCGTCCATTTCTCGTGCTTGTAACTTCTAAGCGTGCATAACTAGTAGGCTCACTCAGCTGATTCGGATTCTATTAGATGTTTAGATGAACTCAACGATCACTTCTTCTTTAAACAAATGGGCATACGATATGTCGATTATAATGAAGCCTGTTACACTAAAACAGCATAACAGAGCAACAAGATCAATGGATGCAACAGCAACTAGAACAATAGATGTCGCTGGTCCACAAGAACCCGAATAAACTCCAAGACTCTACACCAGAGCTGAACATAACAGCACACAATCTTTTGCTGCCACAGTAAAAAAAGCAATTTTTTGCTGCCTCCACCCAGTATCAGCAATCGAGATGTTGTGCTATAGCGAAGCTAAACACGAACAATGAAATGAAACGAAACGAAAAGGCTCAAGTACTAAACACGAAAGATGGCAAAGGAAAACTCTCAACAGTGTAATTCTCAACAGGCGATCTCATTTACAAGTGTTGGTCGGTCTCTTTTTATAGGGAGACTAGCTGACTTTTTACGTATCGAAATTGACCTTGTGTAAAACAAATCTAAAAAGGATGTACTAGCTAGGCTATTTTTGGGAACTCTCTCTTGGGTCTCCACGTAATCGGTGCTTTCATGATATTACGCTCCACGGCGCTTTTCCTGGCATGAGCACGTGCGCCTATCGGGTGAAGACCCCATATCCGGAGATGTCCTTCGCCTAGCCAATCCTGGTACCTGAAAACACGTATCAAGCAAAACAATCGGAAACGAAGATAATAGCCGGCGAAACCTCGAGCGAAAGTTAGACCGTGACTCTTTCGGAACTAAAGATTATCTCTCGAGGTTTCATCTCAGAAAAACTCATGACGACAGACCCTAGGCAAAACTTAAACCGTTCTCAACTCTTGCTCCTTTCGAACGACGAAAGGTAGCTAGCGAAACCTGAAAGATCAAAAGGAAAAAGATATTGAATGGCTTCGAGGGTTTCACTGGTGCATGAAAAGCGTTGTTGGATTGACTATGTGTGCTTCGGCGATTCCAAAACGTTTACTTTGTCAATCTCGATCCCGAATCCCCCAACACGAGACCTTATATCTAGCACATCTCCTGCCACTACTAACTCTGCCACTACTATACTGCCATTGCTATATATAGACCCACACCCACTCCGCCTCGGTGCAAGCCACAACAGTTATCCATAGCATCGCATGACACTCTTTCATCCATTGCTGTTGTTGGGAATGCCTCACCAATGTACCTCCACAACACCATCTCTAACTAGCTAGGTTCATCAGGGCATTGTCCATCACCTTGATGGCTTGATCTTCGAGGTTGAAGAGGGTTGTAAACTAAGTCGATGGGGTAAAACCACTCTCGCAGTTTTTATTAAGAGAAGAAAGCCTCCTCCCGACTTAGAAAACACCCGAACCCTGACTTCACCAACGATGAGATTTTTTTCGGAGGTAAACCCCGATGAGATAAACCTGCGTTCGATGAGATTCGTACCCAGGCTGGCAGTATGCCCATCTGCAACACCTACCAACCGAGCTACAACTTGTTCTCGAGGTTGAAGAGGGTTGTAAACCCTGCAATTATCACCTCTAGTATATGATGGTAGCTAGCACGCCATTAAACATAGCCATCACCTAGGCATACTTTTCAAGAGTGAAATGCGCGGCCGGCCCTTCAACTTGGCAGCAAGTGTCATCTGGGCCCCCGAACTCTCAAAATGCACATCCACCTCCCTAAACTTGCTAATCAACTCACCTAAGGTCAAAATCTCCCTAACCTCACTTAATCTACACATGGCATGTTGACCGTGTGATGACGTGGACCTGACATGTAGGGTCCACCTGTCAGATTCATCACCTTCTTCCATCCTTCCTTTCTTCCCCTTTTCTGCTTCATCTCTCTGCCACCGCAACCTCTAACACTGTTGTCGGTGCTTGCCCTAACCAAGTGCCACTCCATCGGATCTAGCTCTACCTCCGCGTATGGGCCAGAGCCGCGAGGTCGTGCAGGGTGAGGAATAGGGGCAGCGGCGGAGGCACGCATGTGCTCGGCCCGGTGGTGTCGCCAACCATGGCGGGGTGGTGACATGGCGTAGATGCAGGCGATGCGGCATCTTAGGCTCCCGAGCGGCGGTGGCCGCTGCTGCAGGTGGTGGGGTGTAGCTAAGCAGGGGTCCTGCGACATGGCGACCTCCCGCCAAAGGAGCAAAGGCGGATGCGCAAGGAGCTGCCCGACGCTCGAGCACCACCGGCGGGGACGGGAGCGGCTTGGCTGCCTGATTCGCGATAGTCAGGGCGCACGATTGTCGTGGGGTCCAGCATCCCCTCCTCTGCAAGGGTCGGACGACCCCTCGGTGATGCGGCCTCGGCCGGCGTGCATACGACCCTGAATGGTGCACGACATCGCCCTGTCCATGGCGCCGCCGACGCTAGCTTTGTTGTCCCCTAGCCGCTAGTGCCGCCCCGTCCCGTCGTTCATGTCCTCTTGGTGTGCGGCCTCACCGTGTTCATGCCGCCGTCGGCTTTGCTGTCCCCGAGCCGATGCGGCTGCTTCATCCCGCCGTTGTGTCCTCGAGAGTTGCTGGGGTAGACATGAGAAAGGGAGGAGAACGGTGGATCTGACAGGTGGACCCCACATGTCAGGACCATGTCATCACAAGGTCAGCATGCCACGTGTGTAGGATGGGGGGATTTGGACCTTAGGTGAGTTGATTAGCAAGCTTGGGGAGGTGGATGTGCATTTTGAGAGTTCAGGGACCTAGATGACACCTGCTGTCAAGTTGAAGGGCCGGCAGCGCATTTCACTCCTTTTTCAATAAAGGTTGCATCGTCATGTGTTGCATGCGCCTGGAATTGGTCTTGCACTAGGTAGGCATGCGCTTAACGCACCGTTGAAGTCAAAGATTTCTTGCATCCGGTAGCGACGTGTCATAGGTGGCTGCAAGATAGATCTTAGTGCCGTAGGAGTAGGATGATGTTATAAGAGAAATTTTTTATATTTAATTTGTCATGATTTTCGAAAAATAAGTGGTCGATCAAAATTTTCGATAAATGTACATCTGGCGTCGTGGCCCACGGCGCTTGGAGTTCCTGCCACCATGGGCCACGGCGTTAGGGGACACGCAACGGTCGGCAGTCCTGGACGGTGGGGTCAGGCACCTGACGCGCCGTGGCCAACGGCGGCGGGGATCCCGACGCCGTGGCCCGCGGCGCCGGGGCCCTGGCGCCGTGGCCCACAGCAGCAGGAGCCAGCCTATATAAGGGGTCGAGCCCCTGCCGCCGGCCCTCACTCCTCCCTCCCTCCACCCTCCATACCTACGACTTTCAACTCCTTCGTAGTGCTTCTGTCCACTTTAGTTAGTTTAGTTAACTTAGATTAGTTAGTTAGTTTAGTTTAGAAATCTAGTTTAGTTAAATTTTGTTAACATAGGTATGTCTAATTTCACACAATTTGTTTTAATTCATTTTAAGTTTGTGGAAAATAGTTACAATGGTCATAATTTGATAAATTGTTATAAATTTCGTAGAAAATTATTCAAATTCACATAATTCGTTTCAATTTGATTTAAAATTGTAGGAAATGGTTACAATTTACATAATTTGATGAAATTGATATAAATTTGGTAGAAAATTATTTAAATTCACATAATTTGTTTCAATTTGATTTAAAATTGTAGCAAATGCTTACAATTTACATAATTTGATTAAATTGATATAAATTTCATAGAAAATTATTAAATTCACATAATTCGTTTCAATTTGATTTAAAATTATAGGAAATGATTACAATTGACATAATTTGATTAAATTGCTATAAATTTCGTAGAAAATTATTTAAATTCACATAATTCGTTTCAGTTTGATTTAAAATTGTAGGAAATGGTAATAATTGACATAATTTGATCAAATTGCTATAAATTTCGTAGAAATTATTTAAATTCACATAATTCATTTCAAATTGTAGGAAATGGTTACAATTGACATGATCTAATTAAATTGCTATAAATTTCGTAGAAAATTATTTAAATTCACATAATTCGTTTCAGTTTGATTTAAAATTGTAGGAAATGGTAATAATTGACATAATTTGATTAAATTGTTGTAAATTTCGTAAAAAATTATTTAAATTCACATAATGTGTTTAAATTTGATTTAAAATTGTAGGAAATGGTTACAATTTACATATTTAATTACATTATGTTTTTTTCATTTATGGCTGCACTACTGGACTACGTACGACCGGAGTTGTTCGATGAGGCGGTGGACCGGCACCACCGCTCGTACGTGTCGGCTGTTCTCGGCCGTCCGCTTGGCGCGATACGTTGCCGGACGACCCACGCGTTGCTGCCGATACACCCGCAGTGGATTCCGAAGTACGTAATTCATATTTATTATTTATTCCCGTTTCTTTACAACAGTAATTGTGTGAACTAAATTAATTTTTTCAAGCTACGCGCTGCAGGACTTCTCCCTGTTGCGCGGTTGGTCGAGGGGGGACAAGCTACGAGCTGAGGTTCCCCGGGCGGAGCCATTGACACGGTTCAACTACGACGCCCCGCTGATCGCCGCGTTCATGGACCGGTCGCGACCATAGACGCACATGTTCCACCTCCCCGTCGGCGAGATGACCGCCGTGTCTTGGGTAGGCGATGGGGTCCATCGACATCCCCGCGACATGGCAGGCTGACTTCCTTGCTCGGTTTGCGAACGTTTCTCGGAATGATCGCGCGCCGGCGCCGTACGTGCCCTTCGTCGACACCCACGGGCCCACCTAGACTTGGATCCAGCAGTTCAGCGTACGTGATTCTAACTCTTATTTTCAACTTTTGTATGCATTTTAAACGAATGTGACGACAGACCTTTGTGTGTGTGCAGGCTGGCTACATGGCGGACGATGCCGACGACCAGACGTTAGACAGGTTTTTGGAGGTCTACCTACTCTGGCTGTTCGGGTGGGTGCTGTTCTGCGAGTCAGCGAGAGACTCCGTGTCGTGGTGCTTGATCCCCTGGGCTCAGAGGATCGCCGACGCACCCCTGAGCGGATGCCCCGCATCGGGCGGGGGTAGCGCCCCGTTCGGTAGCTACCTACGGGGGGGTTGTGTTCGGTAGTGACGAGGCCAGCGAGTAGGGAGGCGATCCTCCTGGGGTGCCCTATCTTGCTCCAGTGGATCCACGAGCGGTTCGACATCGGTCGGCCCAGGACGGACTTCTCGGAGTACGAGCAGGCGGCCGACGGCACTGACCCAGCGGACCTCCCCACCATGGGTTCTCTGTGGTGTCTCCGGAAGGTAATGACCTCCCTTTATGTTATTCTTCGCGTTATGACTTCTGCAGTTTGATTCACTTAACTTTTCTCATTCTTTGCAGCACGTTTGGGCTGGGGAGCAGCCGAAGAAGGCCTACAAGGACTTCGTTGGTCAGATCGACTGGATGGTCGATGCCCAGGTCCGGTGGACGCCCTACGCTCCAGCCATTGTCGCTGCCCGCGCACCACAGGGGCTCTCGTCCCTGTGTTCCTGAGACAAGGCCTACTGGTTGATGTGGCGACGACTGGTCTTCGACGTCTACGTCGAGGAGTACGCCGTCCACCGGGTGATGAGGCAGTTCGGCCTCTTCCAGGCTGCGCCCGTACCCGCTGCACCACGTCTGCCGCCTAGCGCGCATAGGTGAGCCACCATTTGACACTTCTAAGTATTTTCCGTTACAAATATTCAGTTGGCAATAATTTTATGTTTGATGTTCTACGCTAGGTGGTCGCGGAAGGGCGTGCCTGCGGTGTCCTCGTTCGTCGACAGGCTGCAGCCGTACATGGCAGAGCGGGCGTCCACGGCGCTGGAGCAGAACGTCGTCACCGAGCACCGCCTTCACAACTCCGCCGCCTGGGTAGCGTACCTTCAGTGGTACCTACCAAGGACGCGAACGCGGGTGACGTACGTGCCTGCTACCCCGCCACCGCCACCTGTCTCGGACCACGACAGGGTCCTGCCGGACGCGACCTACCCGATGCGCTAAGACCAGACCGCCGACACAGCGGTAAGCTACGATACTTCAAATATATTACATTCATATGACTTTTCATTAAAACATGTGTTTCTACTTTTGTGCGTAGCACGACGCGCTGGTTGAGGTCGTGCAGCTTGCATCGACCGCGATCGGGCAGTGCTCGACCTGGGGGCCTCTCGAGCACCGGAGCACGTACGAGAGGATCCTCGCTGCGGCCATGAGGTACTCCGCAGTCATGAACTACGCCGGGGCGGTAGAGATTCCTCTCCTTCCGCGCCACCCAACGTCATCCTCGAGCTCCGCCTCGACAGCGGCTTCGCAGCCAACGCCTTCTACCTTTGTCGGCGGGTTCTCGGCTCCGAGGGCACAACAGCTCCCACAAGCGCAGGGCCCGCACACCTATGTGCAGCGGCCATCTGCTCCACCCGGCGCAGGTACTTTCAGTAGACTTTATTTTCAACTAATGGACAAAATTATTGTGGGTTTGTGAGTATACTATATTCTAATTGTACAGGGCGACTGCCGCCTTTTCCGACATCCGGGCCTCGACAGCAGCTGTCGCTGCCGATGTATAGACAGCCGGCATTTCAGTTTCAGGCGACAGATATTCCTTCGTCGTCCACTCCGCCTATGTTCCAGGCTCAGCCTGGTGCTTTCGACACAGGCACTAAGGACCAACTGGCCTGAAATGAGATTCGGTACGACGACATTCTCGCGTCCATGCAGGCCGAGGAGCTTGTCGCGTCACAGTTGACACAGCCACCACCGGTTTTGACTCAGCCGTCACAGTTGGCGGCCAGCGGAGCGACTACGGGCGGCGGAGCGTTACCGGCGGGTGGCGGAGCGACACCGGCCGACAGATCGACACCGGATGCTCCAAGCTCGTTGCAGGCGGCGACACCGTCTCCTGACCAGTTAGGACCGCGGGTCGTCAGGGCACCGGACCCCTGGACGTACGACCGGGACCAGACCTGGGCTGGCGCTAGAGCTGTTTGGGGAAAGAGGGGTCGGTGCATTTAGATGTAGTACTATGATTTTGTATAAACTTTTCCCTTTGTGATTATGTATATTCCCTTGTGACTAATCCTTCGTCGTTGATTAGGATATTCCCTTGTGATTATGCTTGGACTTATTAATTTGTCGTTTTCAAAAAGTTAAAAGTGTTTTAAAAATCAAAAACTAAAAACAAAGACCCTGCCACCAAGCCCCACGGCGACGGGCTCCTGCCGGCGTGCCCCACGGTGGTAGGGTCCTGGCGCCGCGATGCACGGCCTGGCGCAGGAAATATGCTCCTGCCGCCGTGCCCCAGGTCGGCAGGGACTTAACGCCCTAGGGTTAGCGGCAGGAGCCAGCCGCCGTGGGCCACAACGGCAGATGTACATTTGTCGAAAATTTTGATTCGACCATTTATTTTTCGAAAATCACGACAAATTAAATATATAAAAAAATTCTGTTATAAGAGGAGCGGAGCCGGTGGTGGGTGTCGCTGAATAGAGCCCAGTAGTCTTGAATTCAAGCAAGCCCATCATGGTTTCATGGTGTGTGGTTCCTTTGGTTACGGCTAGAACTTAAAAGCTTTGACCCCCCTCAAAGAAACTTAAGAGCTTTTGACTCTGACATCATACAGCTCATTTTAATTAGAATTGATCAAGACAAACTTTACGAGAAAAGATAGATGAGGTTTTTTACGGAACACAATACGACGCTACAGTCGTACGGTCGTATTATTGGTTTTTATCTACGGGTAAAATAGTAATTTGATAGATATATATTATTTGAAAAAAATTCCCCGCTGCCCCCTTATACTATCTAAAACATTTCATATATTTCATTTACTATATTACAACAATAATATTTTGCATTTTCGATAGTACCCTTATACTACCCATACGACCTTTGAATACTACCGTACGACAGCTAAAAAATCAGTCGTATAGAATTAATCTCAACCGTCAGATCTTACGTATAGGTTCTTTTCTATTACATACGAGTCTTTTTTCAACCGGTCGCATAGGTCATATTGTGTACCGTAAAAAACCGATATATAGGTGTACAAAATTGACCTATATGTGGCGCCAGCCCGGCAGCTTGAAGCTCTTAAAGTATTTGGTCCAAATTAAGCCGCCATCATCGTTGACAACAATCTTATTTTCTAAGGCTAGATTGTTTCAGGAAAACTTACCTCTTTCTAAGCCTGTCAAAACTCCAAACCGACCTCATCAAATCCTCATTGAGATGATCGTTCCATTGCTGATTATTTGTGCCGGTTTTGCTGAGACAGTGTGAGACAACATCACTGTCAGTAAAGGCATGCTCAGTGGTAATGCATTTCAAAGATCCATCCAGCATATAGATTTAATTTAAAAGGGAAAAAAAGGAAAATTGAAGTCCACATGCTTACTACATCGCGCGAGCTGTCCAAATATTCCAGTCAGCGGCTAGCCGCCACCGGCACCGACGACGTTGGAAGTCCTCCTTGCCGGATTGACTTTTTTTTTTTGCTATAGCGTGGAACACGCAAGCCACTGACACATCCGCACACATGCACGATGCATGCGTGGAATGGAACACAGCAAAAATACGTACGGCTGCGAGCGGCGGCCACCGCATGACGGAAATTGTCTTTGTAGGCGCGAAAATTGTGACTACACTAGTCAAACGTACGCGGCGGCGATATTGACGTGATCTCAAATTCAGTTGCAGGCTTGCAGCTAGTCGCAGAGAGACATGACGTGGTCGTTTTCCCTTTCTCTCTAGGAGGCTTTGCGTTCTGATTGCCGTCATGACGTGCCACAACAAGTTCGATCAAACTGTGGAAGTGTGGAACAGTAGTGTGAGCAAGAGTAACAACAAAAAAGGTGCGCACCGGCCGGCCTCTTTATAAACTCCACACCAGCATGTCATGTGACAACCTCATTACCTCGAGCACCCGAGCTTACCGAGGAGGCGAGGACCCCTGCTTTTGCTTATCCACCTTGGCGAACTCCCCAGGGCGGACAGTGACTCTCACGGCCTGGGCTCTTGGGCTAGTGTAACGACCCTAAGCGGCACGGCGGAACGCCAGCGAGCGTTGGGCAGAGATTGCACCGCCGCCGGCGACGTCTCGGGGAAGAAGATGAACAGGAAGGTAGCTTGAGGCAATAATCTTCTTTGATATCGTATCCGTCCAGGGATTGCCCCTTTAACCCGCGTCACAGGCCGACGCGGTGGCCAAATCCGGGCTCAGCCCATAGTAGTTCATGGCCTTGGGCCCAATCAAGAAAAATAGATAACTGGACCTAACGTACACACGGCCCATATACGGTGGAGGTCCTAACATTCCCCTTCCCTTAAGAACAGCTTGTTCTCAAGCTGAAGTAGAAGTTGCAACCGGTAAGGCTTCAATGTCTCCCTTGAGCTCCCAGGTTGCCCAATGTGCTGGTAGTCCACGCTATTGTACTAGCATCACTGGTGATGCTGAAGCCCCAACTTGACGCAATTTTGTATCCCGTATCTTCTTAGGAACAAGAACTGCATCAGTACGAATGGACAACAAGGACTCATCGGAACTGACCAGACTAGTTGGTGGAAGAGCTTTCTTCAACTGAGAAACATGGACCACCAGATGGATTGGACTGTGATCTGGTAACTGAAGCTTATATGCTACTTTTCCGACCTTCTGTGTGATGAGATAAGGCCCAAAGTACTTATATGAGAGCTTCTGGCTAGCTTGAATGGCCACAAACCTCTGAATGTAGGTCTGAAGCTTCAGATAGACCCAATCGCCCACCATGAATTCCCTTTCAAGTCGATGCTTATCAGCCTGATGCTTCATTCGTTGTTGTGCACAATGCAAATTGTCTTGAATCACTTGAGTCATTTTGCTACGCTTCTCGACCCAGTCCTTCAGTTCATTACCCATGGGTACATGACTGTGATGCAGCCCAAAGTGCTTAGAACGGTAACCATACATGGCTTCAAATGGTGAGACGCACAGATCAGAATGGTATGTGGTATTGTACCAGAACTCCGCCAAGGACAGCCAACTCGACCATTGATGTGGACAGGCTTGCACCATACATCGCAGATATGTCTCGAGGCACTGATTTAGCCTTTTAGTCTGCCCATCAGTCTGGGGGTGGTAAGAGCTGCTTAGATTCAATGTGGTCTCAGACAGCTTAAACAATTTTTGCCAAAAGGTGCTAGTGAAGACCTTGTCTCTGTCTGAGATTTAATATTAGGTAGCCCATGCAACTTGTATATATTGTTCATAAACACTTGAGCCACAGATTGAGCAGTAAAAGGGTGTGTCAATGGTATGAATTGCCTATACTTAGATAATTTATCAATGATCACCAGAATACTATTATATTGCTTGGATTTAGGCAAACCTTCTATGAAATCCATACTGATAGCAGACCAAGGATGATCAGGTATAGGTAAGGGTTGCAATGTACCTGGTAGGCCAGTATGTTCGGATTTAGCCTGTTTGCAGACACCACATGCAGCTACATAGTCCTGTATGCATTTCTTCATTAGGTCAGGCAAGCAAGCTCTTGATCTTATTGTAAGTGGCTCTAAATCCACTATGTCCACCCAAACCACTGTCATGGAGTGCCAACATAATTGCAGAATGAGCTTCCTTATATTGTTGCCTAACTAGACCCTTTCCTTGTATTTAATGAGACCATCCTGCAGGCGAAACCCTTTCTCATTGGAACCAGAAATGGACAACTCTGTCAGTAACTGTTTGGTGTCAGGGTCTGAATTGTAACCCTCTATAATAGTCTCAAGCCACTTTGGTTTATAGACAGAGATAGCACATAAGTGTCCCTGTTAGTCTTGTCTTGACAAGGCATCAGCTGCTGATTTCTCTACCCCTTTCTTGTATGTTATGTGATATTGAAAACCCATGAGCTTGAGGAAGGCTTTGTGTTGAAACCCAGTGCAGGGTTTCTGATCACCCAGATGGAGCAAACTCTTATGATTAGTCACAATAGTGAACTCCATATGTTGCAAGTATGATCTCCACTTATCTAGTGCCATCAACACTGCCAGACACTCTTTTTCATATGTAGAAAGTGCAGCATTCTTTGGGCCCAACCCTTTGCTAAGATAAGCAATTGGATGTCCTTACTGCATCAAGACAGCTCCCACTCCTTTGTCAGAGGCATCAACTTCCACTATGAAAGGCTTGGAGAAGTCAGGTAGAGATAATACTGGAGTAGAAATAAGATCTTTCTTAAGAGCTTCAAATGCCTGCTGCTGCATAGAAGTCCATTGGAATAGGATATTTTTCTTCAATAGATGAGAAAGGGGCCAGCTAATTACTCCATATTGCCTGATAAACCTCCTATAATATCCAGCCAGCCCAAAAAACTCATGAGTTGCTTGACAGATGTTGGGGTGGGCCAATCCTTGACAACCTGTATTTTCGAAGGATCAGTTGCCACACCCTGAACTCCAATCACATGACCCAAATATTCAAGTTGTTGTTGAGCAAAGGAGCATTTGGACTTCTTGATAAACAACTTGTTGTGTTTTAGTATCTGCATCACAGCTGTGAGGTGCTTCTCATGCTCCTCTAGTGACATACTATATATGAGGATGTCATCCATAAACACTAGCACTGACTTTCTAAGCAATGGAGCAAATATACTATTCATGATAGCTTGAAAGGTTGCAGGGGCATTAGTGAGCCCAAATGGCATCACCTTAAACTCCCAGTGCCCATCATGGGTTTTGAATGTTGTCTTTTGAACATCAGCATCAACCACTCTGATCTGATGGTACCCAGAACGGAGATCCAATTTTGTAAACTAGCAAGCTCCATGGAGTTCATCCAAAAGTACTTCTACCACTGGCATAGGGTATTTGTTCTTCATAGTCAGTGCATTCAGGCGCCTGTAGTCCACGAAAAAGCGCCAAGAGCCATCCTTTTTCTTCAGCAAATGGACAGGGGAAGCAAATGGGCTAACACTTGGCTGAATAATTTCATTCCTCAACATCTCTTGCAGTTGTTGTTCAATTTTATCCTTCTGTGCAGGACTATAGCAATATGGTTTGAGATTAACTGGTGTGGCTCCAGGTATCAATGGAATATGATGATCCATTAGTCTTGATGGAGGTAGTTCTTTGGGTTCCTGGAACATGTCTGCAAAACTATTGACCACCTGCTGAATAGAGGTAGGCACAACTTCATCCTCCTGTGTATCCAACACTGGTGATAGATGCATGAGATGAGCTATTCCTCCTTTTCTCATAAGTCCTTGCAACTTTTCACTAAAATCTAGAAACATGAGGATGTCTTGGGTTTAATCCCATGCAATTGAATCCTGGTGCCCTTATGAGTGAACCTTAGAATCTTCCTTCTCCAGTGAATCCACATTGGACTGAAAGTCTCCAACCAGTCCATGCCTAGCACAATATCATAACATTGTAATGGCAACACTCTTAGTGTAGTACTGAATGTCTGCCATTGGGTGAGCCATGTGAAATTCTCCACTAACTCAGTACTGAACATCTTAGCCCCATTGGCCACAGACACTTGTACAGGTTATGCCACTTGTGTAGTTATGTGCATGTTAGTCACTACTGTTTGGCTGGTAAAGCTTGCTGAACTGCCTGAATCAATCAAGATCAGCAACTCTTGTTTCCCAACTAGTCCATGCAGCCTTATAGTTTTCTTGCCTGAGCCTCCAGCTGTTGCACAAAAGGATAGATCTAGCAACTCAGTATCACTATCAGATCCATCTGAAGTCAGATCTTGCCTCTGCTGCTGTGACAACCCGCCCAGGAAAATACCGTACTATCGCCTAAGACCGATCCACATTGGTCATTAAGCAATAATAAAGTATCATCCTGTCGTTAGTTGTCGAGTTAACGCCCGGTAAATCACTTGAAAAGCAACAAGGATCAAATATATGCATTAAAACTCACTAGAAGGCGAGTCCAGAGATACAACAACATTAATATCCAAATTCATACCCCGAGGGGTTAATTATTACAAACCATAGTTTTTGCCATGATGAAATAGTTCAGAGTTTTCGAAAACAGCGGAAATAAACTAACGGAAGCGGCAACACCATGGGAGGCCATCCATGATGCTTTCAGTAGTCGTCCTCCACCCACTCCAGCTCCCAGCCGGGCGGGATCTCTCCGGGCCACACATCACTGAAGGCATTACCTGGATCAACATATTATAGCAAGGCTGAGTATACTAATACTCAGCAAGTCTTACCCGTCGGTGATAACTACTTCACCAAATCTAGACCATGAAAAGCTCTTTGGCTACTGGGTTGCTTTTGCTAAAAAGTAACAAAGAGTAGGTCCTTACTTTCAAGATTTTAGCACAAGTTCTAGTGGGTGTAATCTTTACTACATTAGCCAACTAGTACAAACAAAGTTGTACAATACAATTAATCAAACATAATGTTCATCATCTTCCATCATTAGGGATCTGATGACTAGTGGAGTAAGCAGTCTCGGATAACGGTGAGAGGCCGACAATCGATTGATTTAAACCTGGCAAGTTAAACCCAAACACACGGTAGGCTGCCCACAAGGGTACAGCTGTCCCAGGCCGTTTCCAAAAATCCTCGGGTCGGGATCGAATCTTACAGTCTTTGATGCAGGCTATCCGGCATACCCCGCGAGATACCCGGAGTCACCATACACCACCGGTGGCGAGCCGTGAGAGCGAATTCCAAGAGTAGTAACGGTAGGATCCCTCACCGCCTCATTAAGGTACTAGGCTTACCGGTCCCATACCCGACATGTGCTTAGTACGTTCAAAAACTTAACCCACATAACCACTGGACTGGAGCCCAGATCCCATGCTCTTACCACGTGAGCAATCCATTTAGGATATATTGCGATTCCTATCTAGGAACCTATTCTCGCGAGTGAGGTCATCACTCGACTTGTAACGGTCCTATAGCTTAGCAGCTATCGACCTATCATACTAGTAAGGACAAGGTACCTATGGGTCATGCATCTAGGGTTTCATTCAACTCCTGAACGTAAATGCACAATCATCCATAGATAACTGAATAAAGAATTTGAAAACTGGGTTAGATGCACCGGAGCTTGCCTTCGTCAGCTAGGGTAGCCTGGGCACCCTCGGTGTCGAGCACTTCCACGTACTGCAGCGAAGCTTCCGCTCCTCCTTCCTCGGTTTCTGGGACAAGGGAGTAATCTCCGTTCGGAAGATCTACACGGAATGCAATGCAAGTTTAGGTGATGTGATAGTTTGTTGTCTTATCCAACTCTTGTTGGTCCTATTCACCTTGACAAGCATCTAGATAGTGTTTCTCTTTTAGGAAGGTTATTAGTTGTACATGGGTTACTCTTTTATTGCACATTTGAATAAAGGTTTTTATTATACTTGTTATTTCATGTGAAGGCTTTAATACTTTTCCTTTACAAGCAAGGGTATAAATAATATCTTTATCCATGAATTAATGTCTTATCAGCAATGATAATTAATTATCTTTTAATCGTATTAATAATACCTTCAAAAAGGAAAAAGAATTAATTAGGGGTTTTTCTTTATTTAACTTCTCTTTAATATTAAAATGGCTTTTAAGCTTTTTATTAAGCAATTAAATTACCAAAAATTAAAGAAGTGTTTCTTAATCATATTAACACCTATCCTGGTCCATTGGACCAACATGTAAGTGTTGGATGCGAGGAAATTAAATAGTATTGAAAAATAACAAGGGCTAGCTAGTGATTCAAATTAAATGCATACAAAAATAATTAAGCACCAAACTGATCCCAACTTTCTCATGCATGCTCTCTGGTCCTAAACAATCTAAAGAACCAGCATATTCACCTAGGAACTCTACTGTCTTGGTTCATTAATTTACAAGGAAAATCATGCATAAATCAAGAATAATTATTTCTGTTAAGACAAAAATCATGATTAATTCACAAGATGTGTATTTTGGTATTACAAGACAGTGTGCACAAGTTGAGCTCAAAAACATAAATACAATTAGCAAGAAAAATCATCTAGGCAGTTTCTGCAGGAATGGAAAACAATTTATTTAACAAGATCTACTGCATAACTTTGTGCAATTTGTGGCACAGCATCTAGCCATGACCTAACACACAACATATGCAAAATTGGGATACAGAGGAGTTATGGATTTAAAGATATGCCAGATCTAGGTTTTCACATTTGTATTTTTCATGCTAAAACTATTTAGAATCCAGCCATGTGCAAATAACAAAAGTGGTGGCATTTCTCTTCCTGAACCCAACAAAATTGGTTTGGTATTTTTCTGATTTTTCTACGAATTTCGAGGAATTTTCTAAGGCGTTGGACTAAACTGTAAAGGAACTTAGATAGGGATCTTCACAACCAGGCCCTGGATTTTTACGCGAAACACCCTAGAACTATTGCAATCAAAGCAATTCGGCCCTTGGCCGGGCCGGGCAGCGCGGGCACGGCCAGCGTCGGCGAGCGGCGGCGGCTGCCGGCCGGGCAAGTGGTCGGGCTGGACCACAAGCTCACCTAGGAGTGGTAGAGGGCCGGAGTGGAGGCGGAGAGGTGGCCGGCGACGAGGTTCAGCGGCGGCCGGCGGCGTGGCCGTGGCGGCTTGGGGAAATCCGGCGAGGGGGCCAAATGGGTGGCAACAAGCGAACGCGTGAGCTTCACTATTGCCTAGGGGAGCTAACCGGACAGCTGGACGGCGGCGAGCACGGGCGGCGAGCTCTAGCACCGGGCGGCGGCGGCAATGGCGGTGGCGGCTTGGGGCCGGCGCGCGCGGAGGGAGGAAAGGGCCTTTATACTCGGCTCGACGCGTCCGTGGATGACGAGGGGGTGACGGCGGACATACCCCACCGTGCTATGGCGCTCGGGCGCGCGCGCGTGCGGCGGCGCGCGCGCCGCCGGACTCGGCGTGCCTAGGGGCGGGGGCGCGCCGGGGGTGCGGGCGACCTCGGGCGGGGGCAAGCCTTGGGCGGCGCGCGGCCTCGGGAGGCGCGGGCGCGGCTGCCGGGGCGCGGCGGCGCACGGCCGGCGACGGGCGGCATGCCGAGCGCGCGACGTCGTGGCGTGCGACGCTCCGCCAGTTTTGTTTTACTAGTGCCATGTTTGAAATTGCAAAACTCAAAATTTTTGTACAGAAGTCGACCCAGTGATGAATACCAAAGTTGTAGATCTAGTTACCCTTCACATTTTCTACAAAGGCTATATAGGGTTTTTCTGCACAGATTTGAAGTTATTTGAATGCCAAAAGTGAATGTGAGCCTGTCTTGGCAAACAGTAAAAACTGCCTTGCAACTCATTTTCCAAGCTTTTCCCCTCAAAATTTGAAATGCCAATCTACATGAAAGTTGTGTCCCTCATCAAGATGGACAACTTTCATAAAGGTAGAATTTTAAGTGTTTAGGTGAATTTTGGAGAACACGGCAAAAGTTCCGGAAGACACCTGTGGACACTAGGGTGGCAAGGGGTTTGACCAAACCTTTGACCATGGGTTGGCCCCACAAGTGTGTCTACTAGTCAAATAGGGTCACTGGGGTGGGTTAGTGAGTTTTTCGAGGTGAGGGCCCAGGTTGACCGTGGTTTGACCACTGTTGACCATTTGACCGGCTATTACGGCTAATTAAAAACCTGGGGCGTCACAGCTGCTCTTGTAATATGTCCAGCACTTCCTCCATAAGATGAAGAGGAATGTTTTAACCACACTTGTGGCCTGGTCCCCATTTAGCACCACATTTAAAGCATTCCCCCTTTGCTCTCCTAGCAGCCTTAAGAGAATACAACTTGTTTGGACTTTGGTATATGGATCTGGTTTGCCTTCATTGAGAGCAACAACAGTACGCCCTAGCCCTTTGTCAGCTGGTGTGGCTGTTTTGGTACAATCTCGATCATACTTGTTGAATATGGGAGACTGGAATACTCTTTGGCTTGTCTTTGAGAATACCGCCTCTGAGAACTCTCCAACACCTCTTCCTGCTGTTAACACCAAAAATTGGTACAGGAAAGAGACTGACATGTGGGCCCAATTTGGTAGAAGAGCACCATTCAGCAGAAGATTTTCCTCAAAGCATTCGGTAGAGGCGTCTGCGGTCGGGAGTACATCGTCATTCGGTAGAAGAACTGTTCCACGAGTGAAAGCGGAAAGCATTCAGGAATGCGTGATGACGTGGATTGAGTATAAAGAAGGTGATGAATTGATGACGGGTACGAGATGGACATGACACCATGATATTAATTTTGGATGATAAATGTTGTAATCGTGGTCGACTAGGAGTCGTGTTAGAGCCAGGGTATAAATATAAACCCTTAGTGTTTGTAATAGGCATCGAACAATTTCACAACAAACCGGCCCTGTGCCAACTTTCGAGTCCTTTTAGTCGAGTTGTCGAGTTCTTCGAGAGGAGCCATCGATCTGTCGACATCCGTAAGTACCAGCAACCTTGTGTCATGTCTAGTATAATGCGGTGGATTTAGACCGTGATCCAAGTAGTCTTATTACCATGCTTAGTATCATGCGGTGGATTTAAGCTTGGTTCGAGAAGGTTCCCTTGTTGGATCATGAGTCATGCGGTGGGCTAAGATCTAGCTTAGAGCTAGTTATCGGCTCTATTAGATTTGGCAAGATGTAATAGATTCATCAAGTTACCATGTGTTGCTTTGAATTTTGCTCTTATGTTTATTCATGTAACACTCTCATTGCCCAATTTAGATTGACTAGATTTGGCTCTATCTTGTTTGTGATCCACGTGTCGCACGCTCAAATCTTTGGCTCTACGTGGCAAACGGGTCACGTGCTCTCTAATAGCCGAATTCGAATCAATCTAGATTATCACGTGTTGCGGGTTCAAGCTTGTTAATCTAGCATAGTTTGTTCCTTCTCCGCGAAACCTGAAGTCCATCACGAGTGAAACATGTTCATGAGCTTTGCTTTAAATAATTGCAGGACTCTCCATCGATGACCTCGAGCAGCTGCTTGCGTTGATGCTGCCATTCGAGCTCGGCAATCCTAGCTTGTTTGGAGATGATCTCCAGTTCGTGCCGGGTTGCGTCGTGTTCCTCCTTGAATCTGCGGGCGTCGCGGTCAGAATAGCGCGAGTTCCCGCTGGAAGGCCTGGAGGAGTAAGAGCGGCTAGACGACCCCGAGGAGTCGCTCGCCATGGCCGGAGTTGTAGCTGGAGCAGGGGCAGGATTCCACCGGATGAACCTGAAAACGCAAAGAAAATCGTCAGGGATGAAACAAGATCTAAAAGAAGGTTGTGAAGAAGCCGACGATCACCACCTCCGACGAGCGCCGGCGCGACCCCCTTCGGCCTCGTCGTTGGCCGGACGCCTGTTACTGCTGTTTGCAATGGAGTTCTTGGGAGTACTAGTACTGGAGAGAAAGAGCTTGGGTTGGCATAGGTTTGGAAGGCAGAGGATTTGGTGAAAGGCTAGGGGCACCCGAAGTCCTTATTTATGGAACTGACGAAGATATCGTGGCCGGAGATCGTGGCGCATATCCAAAGAAATTTGGGAAGTGGAGAAACTCTTTTGACCGAACCGTCGCCGAGTCGTTTGGGATTCATGCTGAGTCCTATTCGGTTTGGCTGATTAAGATTCGGCTGTGTTGCGGTCGGGTCGTTTTTCGGGTTTGATACTGTTACGGTCAGAATTGCCGAATGAATCATCCAGAAGCTACTCATCAAGATAAGGCAAGGCAAATATGGAAAATAAAGATTAACAAAGAGCAAAACTACAGAGTTGATGGAACATTGTTGGGGAATTCATAAAAACCTGTCACCCTCGAAACGTCGAGGTTAATGAAATTTGTGATGCAAGATTTCAGGGCAAAGAACTCGCAAAGATCTGGAGGCTGGAACTCACGAAGTTTGGAAGTCGCGAATGCGCGGTGATCTGGAGTCGCGAACGCGCGATGGCTCGGAATCTTGAACCTGCTAAAGTCCCAAAGTCGCGAATTCGTGAAGACTGAAAGCCATGAACCTGCGAAGCCACGAACTTCGGGGATCTGCGAAATTCGGGAATATGTTGGAGAATGAGTTCGAGAATCACGTTGCGTGAAGACTTCCTGAACGAGAACATCCACGAACTAGCAAGAAGCAAAGTCAAAGTTGTCGTCTCAAAAAATCCAGGTTTAACGTGTGAACTAGTGGCAGGCTTGTAAATGTATGAGATATAAAAGACATTTGTGTGTGTGTTCACACTAGGAATATTCTTTAAGTTCAGGGGTATTGACGGAATGTAAAAGTCCCTTCTTCTCCCTATAAAAGGGGGGCGTGAGGGCACGTGTAAGGGGATTGATAACTTTGGAAACTTGTGCAGTCTGAAGGAGATTCCTAGTCTCCTCCTACGTCATCACTGTGCTCGAACGAGTTTACTGTTCTCTCTCACGTGTTCGGGGATCTTATCCGGATTTTTGGATACCCCCCAACATTGGCGCCCACCGTGGTTCAGCCGAAGAACAGCTCACGATGCCACCACAGAAGAAGTCCAAGAAGAACATTCCAGCTGAGACAAATCAAGAAGACCACCATCCTCCCGAGGGGAATGAAATCTCTTTCGTTCCCGAACCTTCTAACACCACAGATCAGGAACGGAGAGCAAAACTCGAAGCTCTGATGAAGGCAAGAGCTGAGAAGACAGCACACATTCAAGAACAACCTTCTAAACAGCAAATACATCAGAACGATGATGATGATGATGATGATGATACCATAGATAGGGAACTGGAAAGAGTTCAACAGAAGATACAACAGCTGCAGAAAGAGAAAGAAAAATTCGCAAGTCAGTTGCAAACAAAAAGAAAAATCTGTGAAAAGTTAGAACAACTCAACCAAGCAAGAGAACAAATCGAAACAATACAGAGAGAAATAGATGAAATGAAAGAACAAGAAAACAGTTCATTGTGGCAAGATTCACCACATCAGAACTCTGGACCAACCAGAAGAAACCCGAAAGAAAACTTCTTCGTGGGAAATGGAATCTCACAGTTCGTACATTCTGAATCATCACTATCCATAGGACGGCAAAATGCACCATGGCCACCGAAATTCAAGCCGGTTTCTCTCCCGAAATATAACGGCTTCGGAAATTCCAGGCAGATCCTTATGAGGTACGAATCGGCTGTGAATTCAGCAGGAGGAGATGATGTTGCACTGGCCAAATCCTTCATCATTGCTTGCGAAGGACCAGTACTGAATTGGTACTCTTTGCTACCGCTGCACTCAGTCTGTAGCTGGGTAGATCTCAAGACAAAATTCATGCAAGCATTTCAGATGTTCCATGACACAACAACTGAGGCATCAGATCTGTACAACTGCAAGTAGAAAGACAGAGAGCCATTGCGGAACTTTGTGAAAAGATTCATGCAACAAAGATCCCAGATCCCAGAAGATGATGAAAGAACAACGATCAATGCGCTAATCAAAGGTCTGACTCCAGAACCAACAGCTTCGCATCTGACAAGAAAGAAACCCAAGACGGTTGAAGAACTTTTTCACGAACTGGAAGAATATATCTTGTCTGATGATGATCATCGCAAAAGAGTGGCTGAATGAAATGAAGCCAGGCAGGGCAACAGAGAAATGACCTGGAGAGCGCAATCTCAGAATCCACGAAATGTCAACAATGTGGAAAATCCTCAGCCTGACCAAAACAACAGACCCAGTGCAAGAGGAGGGTTTGCACCCAGGGGAAGGGGAAGAGGAAGAGGACCCCCGAGACTCACGAATCACAACCCAAAAGACCCAGACTTCTATTGTCAGTATCATGGGAGGGGACACAACACCGAAGGGTGCCCAGAAACCAAGAAAAACATAGCAAGAATCCAGCAAGAAAAAGTGTTAATGAGCATCGCATCCTTAATGCCAAGTCAGTTTCGCCCGAACTTCTGGCAGCCGCAATTCATGAACTCTCAACCAAGTCCAGTTCCAATTCAGCAGTTTTCACAACCACAATCATCATGGCAACCATCTCAGCAGTTTTTCCCCACTCACAGGAAATCCAATCAATCCAGCAACCATAGCCAATTCGAGAAATCCTACCACCACCACCCGATAGTTCGTCAAGACCTCAATCAAGTTCAGGACCTCAGAACTCGAAGGCATTGCCGTCTTTCGGGACTATCATGCCAATTTCAGGAGGGTCAACCATGGAGTTCGAGACTAAGAAGCAAAGAAGTAACTACTTCAGGTCTGTGAACACCGTCATCAATGACGGTCCTGCTGCACGACCGGAATGGGCAAAGGTGCCAATCACTTTCACAGAAGAGGATTTCAAGCTGAAGTCTGCGATTCACAATGATGCCATGGTCATCGAGGTAAACATAGCTGGGTGGGTCATCAGAAAAGTCCTAGTTGACAATGGAAGTTCGCCAGACATCTTGTTCTTGAAAACTTTCGATAAGATGAATCTGAGCCACGACATGTTGGACCCGCCAGAATATCCATTACAAGGTTTCAGAGGAAAAACCAATTAAGCCAGTTGGAAAGATATCACTTCCTGTTTCCTTCGGAGATCTTGACAATGCCAGAACAGAGAACCTCACCTTCTATGTGGTCGACATCTATCACCCGTATCTCGCGATTTTCGGTAGAGGCTTCATGAATAAATTCGACGCAGTCGTAAGGCAGCAGTTCTTATGTATGAAGATACCTGCACCCAAGGGGGTTATCACGGTGTTCGGCAATCAACAAGAGGCCAGAAACATAGAAAAAGTCCATACTCCTGGCCAGAAAAATGTGTACCAGTTGAAAACAGCTGATGAAAGGAAGGAAACCTACGAAGAGGCCAGGCGGGATAAAGAAAAGATTGAAACAGCCGCCGATGGTGAAACCAAGAAAGTGTATCTGGATGACATGCCCGATAGAGCAGTCACAATAGGGGCTCACCTCAGTCCCAAAGAGGAGAAAGAGCTCGTACAATCCCTGAACAAAAACAAGGATGTTTTCGCATGGTCAGCCAAGGACCTACAAGGTGTCGACAGGGACATCATTGAACATGCCCTGGAAACAGATGAAAGAATACCTCCCAAGAAACAAAAACTTCGGAAAATGTCTGAAAAAAAGTGGAAGCAGTGGAAGCCGAAGTTCAACGGCTACAAGACGCGCAAGTAATTAGAGAAGTAAAATATCCAGTCTGGCTAGCCAACACTGTACCAGTAAAGAAGGAAAATGGAAAGTGGAGAATGTGTGTAGATTTCACGAATTCGAACAAGGCATGTGTCGGGGACCGCCCTAGGGGTCCCCTTTAGCAATGGGGAAACCCTCACCTAAATCCCGGCATCGAAACACGTTAATCTTAACCATGCAGGTGACTAACATGTAGGGCACGTCCCACACCGGGACCCCGACGGCCCACCAAGACGGCCCTCTTAGAAGACCCCTCGAGCGAGGCTCCGCCTCGCTCGGGGCACGCTCCTCCTCGAGCGGGCTCCGCCCGTTCGAGGGGCAACGCTCCTCCTCGAGCGGGCTCCCGCCCCGTTCGAGGGGCAACGCTCCTCCTCGAGCGGGCTCCGCCCCGTTCGAGGGGCAACTCTTCCCTCGAGTAGGTCCCGCCCCGCTCGAGGGCTCGCCCCCCCCTCGAGCGGGTCTCGTCTCGCTCGAGGGTCCGCTCCGCCCTCGGCGGGGGCCCGCCACGCTCACGGCGCGCGCGCGCGCGCGTGCGCCGGCCCCGTACTTGGGCATTTAACGCCCTGACACTGCAGGACGGCGTCATCATGCGCCCTGGGCTCACGCCCCGGTGCCGCCGCACCAACTCCCCAGGGAGGAGCCCATCCCCGCCACTGTGGAGATGGACTGTGCGGTACGGCCGGTGTCAGCCCCGTGACACCGAGCGCCCACTACAGTACGGCTAACGCGCCCGACCCTCGAAAGGGGGCCGGGCGCACCCTCGATCTCACTTTTCCGTGACCCTACAGGTAGGGTAGGGGGCGCCCGGCCGGTGGACGGCCATCCCGGTCACTGTAACGGTGCGGCTGCCGTACCCACGCGTGCGGGCGCACGCCCGACGCCGCGGGCGCACGCCCGAGCACCGTAGCAACCACTCCGCCGCCGCGGAACGCATTGGGAAGGAACGTCGTTCGCGCCCGCGCCCGTTCCCCTGTACCGGCCATCATCGGCACCTCCCTCGAAGCCTATCAAAGGACACCACCGCCATCCGCCGCCTTGCTACCCTCGAACCGCCACTTGTTCGGGTACGGGGGTAGGCCATCATGGCCGGATCACGGCGAAGATCGTCCGGACGGCCGCCCACTCTACACCGTAGCACGACGTGCTCCCTCACGTAGCTAGGTAGCGCGGCGTTCATGTAACCCGTCGCCCCCTTGGCTATAAAAGGGGGAGGCGAGCCCCCGCCCGCGGGGGGAGACGAGTTCGAGAGGAACACAAGACACCGTGCACTCACTCTCTTATTCTCCCACAACATCTTCAGCCACTCACCCAGGGACTTGGAAGCCACGCTTCCTCTCCCGCCTCGCTTGTACTTGCCCCACTACAAGCACCCCCGGTGCCGAGCAATATAGTGCCACGAGCACGCCCCTGGCCGGACGTACGGCCCCCTCGGCCGGAACCGGATAAAACCTTGTGTCATTTGTTGCTTAGCATCGACCATTGAGGGATAGACCTAGGCGTTATCTACTGGTTAGTGTCGGGACCATATTCCGCACCGACAGTTGGCGCCCACCGTGGGGCAAACGAGCGCCTAAGGTCATTTCGCCAACTCCCTCCATGGTGATTCGCACTGAGTACCGTGCTACCCGCTACAACATGGGTAGCTCGGACCCTCTCCCGGCCGGGTTCGAGATCCGCTTCGGAGACTTGAACTTCCAGGCCACGGGGAATGGCTATCTCATGCGCCTCACTAATCGTGAGGAGCTTCGCGCGCAGCGCGAGGCCAGGTCCGCTCTGGTCTCCGCCGCACGCACGACACCGGCGCGGACACCCGCCGAGCACGGATGCGCGGGTCCGTCGACGCCGCGACGCCGTCGTCGCTCCCGGGGCTACGCTCGCGTCGGGGCGCGGTCCGAGCGGCGGCAGGCGAGCGCGCCGCCGCCCAACGCGAAGGCGCCCACCGTCACAACGGCCGCCACCGCCCCCGGGCGGGCCGCGTGCGGTCTCGGGACCGCGCATCCCCATCGGCCGCGTGGCGCCACGACGGCCCATAACGCCAACGTGAACACGACGATGCGCCGGGTTCCACCCGGCCGTCACGTCTTCGTCGCCGGGGACCCCGGCACCTCGGCCGGCGGACGAGTGGTCCCCGGGCTCCGTCGACACGATGCCACCCGCCAACCGCCACGGGTACGCGGAGTGGGACTTCTCCGGCGTGCCGCGAACCCGCCGCGTTCGGGCGCTTCCTCGACACCACGGACTACGGCTGGCTGCTCCGACGACTCCCGGCACGGGAGCTACGACCCCGCGCGCGGAGTGTTGCGCCGTCATCACCAACGACCCGCCAACGCCGCTGCGGTGCGGCGGGTGCGGAGACGGGAAGTTACGCCCGCCCCCGGGGGATCGCCACGCGCGCGCGCGCCGCGGGGGCGAGCGCTCTCCGCCGGGGCGCGACGTCGACGCACGGGCCGGCCCAAGCCCGCGAGCTCGAGGCCAAGCCGGCGGAGGAGTGCGGACGATGCGCACGGCCGCTCCGCGCCTCAATGGCGGGGGAGGCTTCGCGCGCGGCGAACGCGCGAGGGAGCCGGGGCCGACGGTCCGTGACCGCCTCAACCCCGTCCCCAACGTCGACAACGCGGATACTCCACCACGGGCGAGCCAAAAGCTCATCGCCGCCGCGGCGCTTGCTACGCGCCATGCCGGCACCCTCGACCCCCGAGGCTCGAGACATGCACCGCGAGGTGCAGACTCTCCTTGAGCAAGCGGCCGTCCGGCGAGGCCGAGAGCTCAGCCTCACGCATCCGCCAACAGGGGGACGCACGGGGTGATGATCCTGCACCAGGAGGCGAACCCTCGGTGCACGTGGGTCAACCCGGCTGGCCAAGGGCGCACGCCGGCCAAGGAACGGCTCCTCGACACACGCGGGCGCTGGATGGCGATGCCCGCAACGTCATCAACGCCGGGGGGCGCACCGGCAAGGCGGACGCGCGAGCGGCTAGGGGTTACCACCCTCGAAGGGGTGGACGCTACGACAGCGGTGAGGATCGCTCCCCGACACGGAGCCCCCGGCACCGTGTGTTCGGCGGGGAGATCCGCACGGCGGCGTTCCCCCGAGCCGCTTCCGCCGGCCCTCGACAATCGTCAAATACAACGGGGAGACGGACCCCCGCGTCCGGCTCAACGACTCCCGCCTAGCCCGTCGGTGGGCGGGGGCCACCAACGACGAAGTGATCATCCGCAACTTGCCCCCGCACCGGGCGACGCGGCCGGACATGGCTCGAGCACTTGCCCGCCGGCCCGGATCCATAACCGGGACGATCTAGTCCACACGTTCGTGGGCAACTTCCGGGGGCACGTACGTGCGCCCGGGAACTCTCGGGACATGCGCTCCGCGCGCGCAAACCCCGCGAGTCGCTCGCGGGACTTCATACGGCGCTTCTCCAAGCGGCCGCACGGAGCTCCCCGACGTGGCACGGTCCGAGATTGTGCACGCGTTCCTCGAGGGCACCACGTGCCGGGACCTTGTGCGCGAACTAGACGCAGCCCGCCTACGGACTCGAACGAGTCGGCTCGACATCGCCACCGGCTTCGCCTCGGAGAGGAGGCCGTGGGGGCTATCTTCGACGGCAAGAAGGGCAAGCGCTCCGAGGACACGCCCGCGGAGGACGGCGGGTCCAAAGAGCCACGCCGCAACGACAAGCGGGGCAAGAAGGGGAAGAAGCCGCGCCGCGCGGCGCGTGAGCGAGGACGCAACGGCGGCAATGCCGAGGCCCTCCTTGTCGACCCGGCTCGACGGGGCCCTCGACCGCCCCTCGAGGCCCGGGGGTGTTTGACGACATGATGAAAAAACCATGCCCCTACCACAAAACTCCCGTGAACCACACTCTTGAGCAATGCGACATGCTCAAGAAGTTCTACGGCCGTGCCGCCGCGAAGGAGGCGAGAGGCCAAGAAAGATGGGGGCGATGGCGACGCGGGGTGGTTTCCCCGTCGTCGAAAATGTGTTCCTCATCTTTGGGGGACCTACGTCGACATGTCGACCCCGCAACGCAAGAAGGAGCGGCACGAAGTCCTCGCCGCAGCAACAGAGGGCACCTCCGCGCCTTCCTCAGACCCGGTCGGAGGACGCCATCACTTTTAGCCGGGATGATCACCCAAACCGCATCCCGAACCCGGGCCGCACCCACCGGTGGTCGATCTCATCATTGGGAACGCCCGGTTTTCGAAGGTCCTTATGGACGGAGGGAAGTAGCCTCAATATCCTCTTCGCGCATACATTGCGCCCGATGGGGGATTGGGCCGGACCGCTCGCGGCCCAAGACAAAGCCGTTTCACGGCATCGCGCCCCGCCAGCGGGTTCAACCCCTCGGGCGGATCGATCCGCCCGTCCGGTTTGGGACCCCCAAGAATTTCCGCAAGGAAACCCTCACCTTCGAGGTGGTGGGATTCAAAGGGGCCTACCATGCCATCCTTGGGCGACCATGCTATGCCAAGTTCATGGCGGTCCCCAACTACACGTACCGAAGATGAAGATGCCGGGTCCAAACGGCGTCATCACCGTCGGGTCGTCGATCGAGCACGCATTCGACCGCGACGTCGAGTGCGTGGAACATGGAGAGGCACTAGCGGTTGGATGAAGCGCCGGTGAACACGCTCGGAGAAGATGGTCAATGATGACCTCGGCCTCCGCCACCAAGCACGTCGGCACCTTCGAGGCCGCCGAGCAAACCAAAGGGGTCCCCCTCGACCCGTCGGCCCCCGAGGGCGGGCGTTGAGGGTCGGCTCGACCCTCGACCCCAAATAGGAAGCGATGCTCGTCGACTTCCTCCGCGCCAACGCCGACGTCTTCGCGTGGAGCCCCTCGGACATGCGTGCATCCCGAGGGAGGTCGCCGAGCACTCCCTTGATATCCCCGCCTAACGCTCGCGCCGTGCGGCGGCGGGCGCGCCGCTTCGACGAGGAGCGGCGACGGGCGATCGGAGCGGAGCTGCGGAAGCTCCTCGAGGCCGGTTCATCAAGGAAGTGTTCCACCCTACATGGCTAGCTAATCCCGTGCTTGTAAAAAAGAAAAAAAAAAGGAAGTGGAGGATGTGCATAGACTACACTAGTCTCAATAAAGCGTGTCCAAAAGTTCCCTTTCCTTTGCCACGTATAGATCAAATCATTGATTCAACAAAGGGTGTGAACTACTCTGTTTCCTTGATGCCTATTCGGGATATCACCAAATAAAAATGAAGGAGTCCGACCAGCTCGCGACTTCGTTCATCACACCGTTCGGGACGTTCGTTACGTCACGATGCCTTTTGGCCTCAGAAACGCGGGCGCGACATATCAGCGCTGCATGCAGCACGTTTTTGGGGACCATATCGGGCGGACGGTCGAGGCTTACGTGGACGACATCGTCGTCAAGACTAGGAAGGCGGACGACCTGGTTAACGACCTTGGCGTCGCGTTCAGCTGCCTACGGGCAAACGGGGTCAAGCTAAACCCCGAAAAATGTGTCTTTGGAGTGCCGCGGGGCATGCTCCTAGGATACATCGTCTCCCAGCGGGGAATCGAGGCCAACCCTGAAAAGGTCGCGGCCCTCGAGCGAATGGGACCACTTCGGGACCTCAAAGGGGTGCGTAAGGTGTTGGGGTGCCTCGCCGCCTTAAGCCGCTTCATCTCGAGGCTCGGCGAGAAGGGCCTGCCCCTCTACCGGGCCGGCTCAAGAAGCACGAGCGCTTCTCCCGGACCGCCGAGGCCCGGAAGCGCTCGACAAGCCGCGGCGTCCCCGACGCACGCCCCAATCCTTACGCCGCCACGAGACCTGGCGAACCCCTCCAACTCTACGTGGCCGCAACCACCCGGGGTGGTCGGCGCCGTGATCGTTGTGGAGCGCACGGAAGAAGGGCATGCCTTGCCCGTGCGGAGGCCGGTCTACTACATCGGCGAGGTCCGTCGGACACGAAGACGTGCTACCCCCGTGTCCGTAAGCCGCGTTATACGCGGTAGTCCTCGCGCGGCGCAAGCTCCGCCACTACTTCGAGGCCCACCCGCTTACGCGTGGTCTCTTCCTTCCCGCTAGGAGAGATCATCCGCAACCCCGACGCGGCGGCGGAATTGCCAAGTGGTCCGTGGAGTTGATGGGCGAGACGCTCGCCTACGCTCCACGCAAGGCCATCAAGTCGCAAATCCTAGCCGATTTCGTCGGCCGAGTGGACGGACACACGCCGCCGCCCCCTCAGATTCAAGCAGAGTGCTGGACTCTGTTCTTCGACGGCTCGGTGATGAAGACAGGAGCGGGCGCGGGCCTGCTCTTCGTGTCACCCCTCGGGGAACACATGCGCTACGCAGTGCGCCTCCACTTCCCCGCATCCAACAATATGGCGGAATACGAGGCCCTTCTCTGCGGCCTCAAAATCGCCATTGAGTTGGGCGGCAAGCGCCTCGACGTACGAGGGGGATTCGCGGCTCGTGATCGATCAAGTCATGAAGAACGCGAGCTGCCACGATGACAAGATGGAGGCCTACTGTAAAGCCGTGCGGGCCCTCGAAGACAAGTTCTACGGCATCGAGCTTAATCACGTACCCCGCGGTACAACGAGGAAGCGGATGAACTTGCCAAGATCGCGTCCGGCGGATCCCCGTTCCCCGAACGTTTTCGCGCGCGACATCGCGCAGCCTCCGGTCACCTTCGAGCCCTACCCCTCGAGCGACGGCGGACCCTCGGGGGCTCCCTCGAACCCGGCGGGTACGGAACCCATGGAAGAGGACCACTCGAACGAGGCGTACGTGCTCTCCCTTCTCGAGGGGTACGGCTCCCACGAGGCTGTCGCGATGGACATCGAGCCGGCTCCCCGTCCGACGGCGGACCGCGGGAGAAGTACATCGCCCGGATTGCTCGAGGGGAACTCCCCGAAGCCGGGCCGCGGCCAGGCGCGTCGCCAGGATGGCCAAATCCTTCACCCTCGTCGACGGCGAGCTGTACAAGCGCGCCGCATCAGGCATCCTCCAGCGGTGTATACCCATTCCCGAGGGGCGCGAGCTCCTACGGGACATCCACGCGGGGATCTGTGGCCACCACGCCGCGCCGCGCACCCTCGTTGGCAACGCGTTCCGCGGGGCTTCTGCGGCCTCACCGCGGTCGCGGATGCCGGCCGAAATAGTGCGCACCTGCGAAGGGTGCCAGTTCTACGCCCGCAAGTCCAATTTGCCCGCTCACGCCTCCGCAAACGATCCCCGTAACATGGCCGTTCGCCGTGTGGGGGTTGGACATCGTCGGGCCCCTCGCGGAAGGCGCCGGGGGCTTCACCCACCCGCTTGTCGCGATTGACAAATTCTCCAAATGGGTGGAGGTGCGCCCCATCACGAATTTGAGGGCTGAGCAGGCGGTCACATTCTTCACCGACATCGTCTACCGCTTTGGAGTGCCAAACTCCATCATCACGGACAATGGGTCCCACTTCACGGGCCGGAAGTTTTTGGAGTTCCGCAACAAGTTCCACATCCGCGTGGATTGGGCCGTGGCGCACACCCACGGACCAACGGCCGGTGGAGCGTGCCAACGGCATGATTCTCGCAAGGCCTCAAGCCCCGAATTTTTGACCGGCTCAACAAATACGGCCGAAAATGGCTCCAAGAACTACCGACGGTCGTGTGGAGCCTAAGGACAACCCCAAGCGAGCCACCGGGTTCACCCCGTTTTTCCTAGTCCATGGTGCGGAGGCCGGTCCTCCCCACGGACCTGGAATATGGGTCGCCCAGGATTCGAGAGTACGACGAAGATGCTAACCGGGCGAGCCCGCGAGGACTCGCCGGACCGCTAGACGAAGTACGCCTCGTGGCGTTGATGCACTCCGCAAGGTATCAACGGTCCTACGACGTTACCAAGCACGCAAGATACGTCGGAGGGATTTCGACGAAGGGGATCCGGTCCTAAGGCTACGCCAAGACAACCGAGGGCGCCACAAGCTATCGCCCCCATGGGAGGGACCCTACGTCGTGGTGAAAGTGCTCAGCCGGGCACGTACAAGCCGGCCAACGAGGACGGCGAAGAACTCACCAACGCTCGGAACATCCAACGGCTACGTCGCTTCTACCCTTAGCTAGGATTTTCCAAGTGTTTTTTGTTGTTGTAAAATCACATGGCCAACGCCCCAGTTGGTGTCAACTATGTAAACGCTCCAAACTTAATAAAAGGGCAACTCGGCTTTCCCCTGAAACCCAAGTTACCCTCGGGGGCTCTTGCGGGGGGGGCACCCCCCCCCCAAAAATGGCCCCATTTTTTCGCGCAAAAAACAAAACAACACGCGCTAAGTTTGTTTCCTACTTCAACCTCGAGCCACGATTCGAACGGGGCGCGGGCGGCACGGTGGAAGAAGCGCGCGAGCCGGAGATAGCCTACGCCGCGTGGCTATGGCCCTTCTCTCTCGCCTTTAACCCCGGCGGGCCCCCTACGAAAATCGAACTTCCCTAACTAGAATCTACTCAGGAAGAAGGAGAAACAAAAAGCGTAATTAACAAGCAGCATCATTTACAGCAACTGTTTATGTTCGCGAAATAACTTATCTATTTACAAAAGGCCACGAGGCCAGAATTCTGATACACGCAAACAAAAAATGGGCCTAGCGCCCAACTGCTTTCAGGCAGGAGGAGCAGCAGCATCGGCGGCGTCCGGGAAGAGGAATTCTTCGAAGGCCTCGGCGAGCGACCCGGCGGCGTCAGCAGCAAGCGCGTCCGCGCGCTCCATGGCCACCTCGTCCTCGACGCCCTCGGGCACAATGTAGCCCTCCGCCAGCGCCTCGAGGTTGACCTCGTAGTGGGATCGCACCACTCCGAGGGCCTTCGGACGCCTAGGTGCAACGCCGGCGCATCCGCTCCGTGACATGGCCGCTTAGGGGCGCGCGGGCGGCGGCCGGCCGAGCCGCCGGCCCGGGCCTCGCCTTCCTCGACGACGCGGCAAGTCTCGAGGGCCGCGTCACTCGGCTCCCGCAGCTCACGCTCGCGAGGAGTTGTAGGGAAGCTGCGGGGGCCTCGGCCGCCCGGCAGCGTGCCCCAAGGCGGTGCGCAAGCCCGGAATCAACAAGACGACAAGAAATCGAAAGGGAGAAGTGAACCCTCTAAAGCAAAAAACCAACAAACGAGTCAAAAAGTGACTCACCCTCGACTTGCTTCCTCTCCAAATCGAGGTCGCGGCGCGCGGACTCGAGCGCCAACTCGAGACGGCGGACGCGTCTCGCCTTGCTCGCGGAGGGGCCGGCTCTCCCCGGCCGGCGTGGCCGATGCCGAGCGCGAGCGCATCATCCTCAACCTTGGAGAATGCGGCGTTCCGCTTCTCCGGCGACTTCTCTGCCGCCTCGCGCGCGGCGCGCTCCTCGCTCCGGCGCCGCACGGGCATCGACGAGGGCGGCCGCCCCTCGCCGCCCGCTCCTCGCCCCTTGGCGGGGCGGTGCTCTCCCCGCAGAGCCGCTCCTCGGCCGACGACGAGGGCCGCGACCCCTTGGCGTCGAGGGCGGCCTTCGGTGTCATCGGCCTCCTTGGCGCGCTCGCTCCGCCCGCGCGCGCCCGCTCCTCGGCCCGCTCGCACCGCCGCACCGCGCTCCCTCGAGCGACGTGCGGAGTTCCCGGTCTCGGCGCGAGCGGTGGCCACCTCCGCCTCCCGGTTGGCGGCCGGCGTCCGCGCCTTCTCCCTGTCCGCGCGCGCATTCCACGAGCGCCTCGTCACGGTCGACGAGGGCCGCACGAACCCGCTCGAGGCTTGAACGCCGCGGGGCGTCTCGTCTCGAGCTCTCCGGGAGCTCGTCGCACCACGCCATCGCCCGGTACGCTAGCCAGCCGTCCGGCGTCCTAAGAGCGTCCGCAAGCGCGTCGAAAGCGCTGCATCGCTCCCGGAGCTGGCGAGCCTCGGCGTTCACCCGGTCGAAGGCGTCGTACTTGTCATGGGCACGACGCTCGAGCTCCTGGCAATTACAGAATCAAAGCCCGTAAGCGCCAAGATATGAATGCAGTACACGAAAAAGAAAAGGAAAAAGAGCGAACGATCGTAGCCTACCTGGAAGACGAGCCAGGCCGGGCCGCCATGGACTGCGGCGCCTCGTTCGCCGCGCGCGGTTAAGCGTGGCGCCATGGCTCCGGCTCGCCCCGCAGCTCTCGCTCCCCCCCGGCGTCGGCGAACGCGGGGGGATCCTCCACGCCCCCCCCACCGGGCGGGGCGGCGGCGTGGGAGGGCGAGGCCTCGGCACCGTGTCCTCGCCCCCCACCACCATGTGACCCTCGTGCCGCCTCACGAGGGCCCCCTCTTGGGGCTCGGGGAAGTTCGTGGGCCGGCTAGCCCACCGATTCCACCCGGGGCGGCGGGGAGTCGTCCGAGAGCTCCACCCACCTCCGCCCCTCGCAAATCGCCGGCGGGCGCAGCCCCCGCTTGCGCCGCCTCCGCCGGCACCTCCACCCGCGCCTCCGCGGCCACGGGCGCCCGCCGCGCCGCCGTGGCCGCCACCTCCCGCCGTACCGCCGCATCCACGGGCGCTCCCGCGGTTGCGCCCGCTCCACCTCCTCCGCGGTGGCAGCCACCGCGGGCTCCACCACCACCGTCGCCGCCGCCGCGGCCCGCGTCTCCGGACGACCGGCCGCCGGCCGTCCCCCGCGACCGCCGACCGCGCCGCGGCGCGGCGATCCGCCGGCCGGGGGCCTCGAGGCCCCGGCCGGGCCTTGCGAGCTAGTGCCCGCCGCCACGCTTGTCCCGGGGCGTGACCCCCTCGACGAGCGCCGCCGGTGGGGATCGATGCGTCCGTCCTCGCCACCTTGGCCGGTGCAAGAGGAGGAATGGTTGGCACCGCCCTGCGCGTACATGAACGGAGGGTTAGAGCACCTAATCACCGACAAATCAAACCAAACAAAGGAGGACAAGCTCCTCACCTCGCGGAGGAAAAGGCCCGTTTCCTTTTCCTCGAGGCCTCCGAAAAGAGGCCCGCGCGGCCCGCGCTGCCGCGCGCGCGCCTCCCCCGACGGCGCCGCCGCACGCACGGGCACGCCCGCCCCGTGCGCGGGCGCGCGCCGATGCCGCACCCCCCGAAGAAGCCACCGCGCGCGCGGGCACGCTCGCCCCGCGCGCGGGCACGCCCCGCCGACGCGCCCCTTGACGACGACGCCGCGCGCGCGGACACGCTCCCCTCCGCGCGCGCGGGCACGCTCGACGCGCGCACGGGCGCGTCCGCCGCGCGTACCTCCGCGGCACGCGCCGGCACCTCCGCGGCGCGCGCCGCCCCCGATGACGAGTGCCCGGCGGCGGGCGCCGGTGCGCCCGCCCCGGAGACGAAGCCACCCCCGACGCCGCACGGTTCCGGCGACGGGGCGCGGGCCGCCACCGTCCGAGGGGCCCTCCCCCTCAGACTCCTCCTCCTCCTCGTCCTGCTCCGAGGACGAGGGCTCCTCGATATCCGGGGAGGAGAGCCCCAGCTCCTCGCGCCGCCGGTACTCCGCGGACCGTTGGTCGCGGCGCGCTTGGCGACGCCTGGCGTGCTCCCTCTTGCGCGCCGCCCGCTCCCCGCCGCCCCGCGCCGCGCCGCCGGCCGAGCGCACGGGAGTCGGGGGTGGGTGGAACGGACTTGGCGATGTTGAACTCCACCGGTGCGCGCACAAGAGTGACAATGGCGGATCGGGGAGACGAAAGCAAGACCAAGAACTAAAATGAAATCGGGAACCCAACTCACCCGCGGGCCCGTAGGGAGCATCTCGATGTCCCACGGGGTCCGACCCGCGGTGGCGGCGTCCGGGTGTCGACGGCGCTCCGCGCCCGGTGAGCGCGTACGGCCGCTCCGGCGGCGTCGGGAGCATCCGCGACCTCGCCGGATCGACGGGGTTGGCCGCCTCTCGTCATCTCGAAGATGCGAGAGCGGCCTCTCCATCAACGGCACGATCCGCCGGTGATGAAGGAAGGCGAGGACGCCCATCGCGTTCGGCCCCGTCCCTCGCCCGGCCCGCCGGGGCGGTGAGGACGGACTCTGTCGCGCCCGATGCTAGGGTGTGGACACCCCGTAGCCCCGGGGAGGCGGGCCTCTCCTTGAACACCCGGCCGGTGTAGGGGGGAAGGCCGGGCTCGGCGTTGCGCGATAAAACCATCCCCGCCCCCGGCCCGGCGTTGTTCGTCGTCATGGTGCGGGGGGATGTAGGCGTTCTTGAATTGCCCCCGCGGGGCAAGCGACATCCCGCCGGCACGCACCGCACGGCGGGTCCTCGGCTCCGATGTGGGCTGCGTGACGAGCTCCCCCGCGGAAAAGGTGAACCCGAGAGATCCCGGTTGACCGGGATCCCCCGGGTACCCTTCGCGGACGCCCACGAACGTGGCCGCTCGCGAGATCGCGTTGGGGGCGAAGTTGTGCAGCTCCACCCCGTAGTAGTAGCACATTGCCCGCATGAAGGTGCTCGCCGGCGCGTTGAAGCCGCGCTCGTGGTAGCGGAGGAAGCTCACCACGTAGCCCTCCGGCGGGTTGGGCTCGTGGTGCGCCGCCGGCGGCACGATCCACTCCGCCGGCGCCCTTCTTCGTTGGCCGACGGGCCGGCCGGCGGCGACCGGCTCGCCAAGCGCGAGCCGAGTCACCGTCGATCTCTCCCGGGCGTACGGCTCCGGGATCCTAACGGGAAGCCGAGGAGGCGCCATAAGGGGGGACTAAGGAATGCGAAGGCGGAGAACGAAGAGCGGAGGAAAAAAGCTCTAACAGCGAGCCTGCGCGATGGCAAGAGCGAGACGAAGGCGAAGGGACGGGGAACTGGAAGCGGTAAGATGCCAAGGTAAAAAACCGTCGTCCCCTCCTCCGCGCAGTTTTATATGCTGACGGGCGAGCTCTCCGGAGCGGACGCCCCGCCAGCGTTAACTGCAGGAATCTTTCCATCGCGTCGACGGGCGGGCCCCACCACGACCGCAGCGGCTCTAACACTGCGGGCGGGTCATCATTACGGCGAGGAACGGCCGCGGCCGAGGCAAAACCGTCACGTCCGCCGCCGCGCGCCGCCCACTACGCGCGCGCGCGCCGCGCGCCTAAAAGGCGCGCCCGCGGCGCAAAACCGCGGCCACGACCGCAAGGCAATTAAATGCCCGGTCCCCCGCCAAGCAAGGAGAGCCCTCGAGCGAGGCGAACCCTCGGCTCGAAACAAAGGCGACCCTCGATGGGATATCCGCGTGAGAAGGTCGCCGGGACTGCTCGGCGTGGCAGAGAGTAGGCAACCGCGGGCACCCATGCCACGTAGAACCCTCGAGCGGCATGACCCTCGACTCGAAACAAAGGCGACCCTCGACGGGATACCCGCGTGAGAAGGTCGCCCGGGACCTGCTCGATGTAGAGCAGGCAACCGCGGCACCCATGCCACGTGAAGCCCTCGAGCGGCATGACCCTCGACTCGAGACAATGTCAACCCTCTAAAAAAAGGCACGCGCGTAAGAGGATCGCCCAGGTCACGCTTGAAATAGAGCGGCACCGAAAGCACTCATGCCGCGCCGTGCCGCCAACAAGCACCTCGAGGGCTCGGCACGCCCGGACCCCTCGACGGCCGCAAACGTGAAAAGACGGGGCTGTCCGGGCACGGCCCCGCACGACCTTGCGATCGGGGGTTCGAAGCCTGACCCTCGACGGGTTCGAACAGGCGCCCCAGATCACAGAGTTAGGGACGACGAGGGCACGCGCATACGAGCCGTTCCTCGAGCCCGTCGGCTCGAGGGTGCCCCACATGTCGTGTTCGAGAGCCGGCGAGGGCACTAGCGGGGGGGATCCCACCGAGGGAGAGCTTCGCGCCCTCGGTCCCTAGCGAACGGGACCGAGCCCCACCCCCAGCAAACCCACGCAAGCGCTTCCATGGACGCGTCTCGGACCGCGCGGCCTACCCTTATCGAACGGGGCATGGGCGTCCACTTGAACCACCCGCTAGCGGCTCGACGAGGAATCCGCGATTCGCGACCCGCTCGATGGGAGTCGTGGAGACCTCACCCTCCGTCCCGCGGAGGGACGGCGAGGGCGCGTTAAAAAACAAGTCGTCGGGCTCGACCCGATCGCCTCGAACGGGCCAAGGCTCGGGGGCTTGACGCGCGGCTACACCTCCTTGAAATTGCACCCGCCGGAGAGACGCGGTGACGGGGGCGTGCACCCCCGGCCGGGCCGAAACATCGCCGGCCGGTTGGCATATGTGCCACGCCTTTACTGTCCAAAGTTCTCACGGTCAACCCCTGCAGGAGAACCCACACTCCTGCAGGGCTTCGGGGGCTAGACCCGCGGAGTCCGCCGACGCGGCCCCACCGAAAGCGTTCGCAAACAAGGAGGGAAGAACGTCCTATCAGTAGGTTCCAGCATCTGCGGGAGCCTCAATGGCAAACCCGCAGATGCTCGGGGGCTGCGTCGGGGACCGCCCTAGGGGTCCCCTTTAGCAATGTGGAAACCCTCACCTAAATCCCGGCATCGAAACACGTTAATCTTAACCATGCGGGTGACTAACATGTAGGGCACGTCCCACACCGGACCCCCGACGGCCCACCAAGACGGCCCTCTTAGAAGACCCCTCGAGCGAGGCTCCGCCTCGCTCGGGGGCACGCTCCTCCTCGAGCGGGCTCCGCCCCGTTCGAGGGGCAACGCTCCTCCTCGAGCGGGCTCCGCCCCGTTCGAGGGGCAACTCTTCCCTCGAGTAGGTCCCGCCCCGCTCGAGGGCTCGCCCCCCCTCGAGC
The DNA here is from genome assembly GCA_947561735.1 of Cenchrus americanus. NCBI lineage: Eukaryota > Viridiplantae > Streptophyta > Magnoliopsida > Poales > Poaceae > Cenchrus > Cenchrus americanus. The sequence continues at coordinate 260,628,905 of OX387241.1, read as the reverse complement.
GGGTCTCGTCTCGCTCGAGGGTCTGCTCCGCCCTCGGCCGGGGCCCGCCACGCTCACGGGCGCGCCGCGCGCGTGCGCCGGCCCCGTACTTGGGCATTTAACGCCCGACACTTGCGGGGACGGCGTCATCATGCGCCACGGGCTCACGCCCCGGTGCCGCCGCACCAACTCCCCGGGGGAGGAGCCCATCCCCGCCACCGTGGAGATGGACCGTGCGGTACGGCCGGTGTCGGCCCCCCGTGACACCGAGCGCCCACTACGGTACGGCTAACGCGCCCGACCCTCGAAAGGGGGCCGGGGCGCACCCTCGATCTCACTTTTCCGTGACCCTACGGAGTTAGGTAGGGGGCGCCGGGGCGGTGGACGGCCATCCCGGTCCACGCGAACGGTGCGGGCTGCCGTACCCACGCGTGCGGGCGCACGCCCGACACCGCAGGCGCACGCCCGAGCACCGCAAAGCAACCACTCCCCCGCCGCGCGAACGCATTGGGAAGGAACGCCGTTCCGCCCCCGCTCGTTCCCCCCGTACCGGCCATCATCGCACCTCCCTCGAAGCCTATCAGAGGACACCACCGCCATCTGCCGCCTTCCTACCCTCGAACCGCCACTGTTCGGGTACGGGGTAGGCCATCATGGCCGGATCGCAGCGAAGATCGTCCGGACGGCCGCCCACTCTACACCGTAGCGTGACGTGCTCCCTCACGCAGCTAGGTAGCGCGGCGTGCATGTAACCCGTCCCCCCCTTGGCCTATAAAAGGGAAGGAGAGCCCCCAGCCGCGGGGGAGAACAGGTCGAGAGGAACACAACACACCGTGCACTCACTCTCTTATTCTCCCACAACATCTTCAGCCACTCTCCCAGGGACTTGGAAGCCACGCTTCCTCTCCCGCCTCGCTTGTACTTGCCCCACTACAAGCACCCCCGGTGCTGAGCAATATAGTGCCACGAGCACGCCCCTGCTGGACGTACGGCCCCCTCGGCTGGAACCAGGATAAAACCTTGTGTCATTTGTTGCTTAGCATCGACCATTGAGGGATAGACCTAGGCGTTATCTGCGGTTAGTGTCGGGACCATATTCCGCACCGACAAGATGCAAGAAAGACGATTTTCCCTTGGAAAGGGTAGACAAAATCGTAGATGATGCAGCCAACAGCGAGATGCTCTCACTCCTGGATATGTTCTCTGGATATCATCAAATCAGGGTTCGCAAAGAGGATGAAAAAAAAACAAGCTTCATCACTCCCTTCGGAACATTCTATTTCGTGAGAATGCCAGAAGGGCTGAAGAACGCAGGATGTACATTTTCAAGAATGATAGCAATAGTTCTCCATCCTCAAATCCGGAGAAACATCTTGGCATACGTGGACGATATAGTCGTCAAAAGTGTTCAGAGAAAAGACCACATCAGTGACCTGGCAGAAACATTCGCGAACATGAGAGCAGCGAATCTGAAGCTAAATCCGGAGAAGTGTGTATTCGACATTCACAAGGGGAAAGTACTCGGATGTATAGTCTCAACAAAGGGCATAGAGGCGAATCCCGGCAAAATCAGGGCGTTAGTGGAAATGCAAGATCCAGTTTCAGTGAAGGATGTGCAGAAATTAACAGGAAGAGTGGCCGCCCTTAACAGATTAATTCCTAGAGCTGCAGAAAGGAGCTTACCGTTCTTTCAAGTTCTCAGAAGTGCTAAGAATTTCCACTGGTCTGAAATCAAGAAGCAAGCTTTCCAAGAATTGAAAGATTACTTGTCCAACATGACCAAGTTGTGCCCTCCCGAACCAAGATCGCCACTTCTGCTATATGTGTCCGCATAAAATTTGGCAGTAAGTGTTGTGCTAGTGCAAGAAAAGGAGGAGGAAGGAAAGCTCAAACAAATTCCAGTATACTTCGCTTCCGAAGCTTTGTCTGGCTCGAAAGTCTTCTATTCTGAGCTGGAAAAGATTGCATACGCAGTTATCATGGCCACAAGAAAGCTAAGGCACTATTTCGAGGGTTACAGAATAAGAGTCATCACCAATCAGCCACTGAGTGATTTGTTCGCAAATAGAGAGGCATCTACCCTAATAATCAAGTGGGGTGCTGAACTCTCAAAATACATAGTGGATTTCGAGAGAAGAAGTGCAATAAAGTCACAAGTTCTGGCAGATTTCGTCGTGGATTGGACTTCACCAACTCCAAATCTCGATGAAAAGATACCTGAGCCTTGGATAGTCCAGTGTGATGGGGCTTGGTGCTACAAAGGGGTTGGAATTTCGGCTGTGGTAACATCCCCGGCGGGGGTAGTGATAAGATATGCAGCCCGGCTCATATTCGCAAACAATGAACATTCCACGAACAACACAACAGAGTATGAAGCTTTACTTCTGGGATTGAGGAAAATGAAAGCCTTGGGACAGCAGACCTTCATAATCAGAACGGATTCGAAAGCTATTCAAGAACATGTCGAAAAAGAAAGTGAAGCAAGAAATCCTGTTCTAATGAAGTACCAAGAAAAGGTTAGAGAAATGGAAGGGCACTGCAAAGGTTACTCAGTGCAGCATATCCCAAGAGATGACAACAATGAGGCAGACAAGCTGGCAAAAGCAACAGCCAGAAATCAAGAACTGCTCCCTGATGTGTTCTTCGAAATCATTAGAGAACCATACATCAAGGATTCGAGGCCCAAAATCGTGAATGCAGTGGAGACTCCCGATTGGAGAGCATGAATCATGGCTTATCTGAGAGACCATTATGAACCGCAAGAGGAGTTGGAAGAGAAAAGGTTGAAACAAAGGGCACAGGGCTATATAGTGGTAAACGGAGAGCTGTACAAATCAGGAGTTACTGAGCCTTGGCTAAGGTGCATCACCTCCGAAAAGGGCCTAGAACTTCTCAAGGAAATTCATAGCGGATTTTGTGGTGTGCACATAGGCACCAGGGCTTTAGCAGGAAAAGCAATAAAACAGGGATTCTATTGGCCCACCATAAACATAGATGCTAAGGCACTTGTTCGGCAATGTGAAGCATGCCAAAAAACAGCGAATCAACAAAATTTACCTTCAATGCTAGTTCACTTAATCCCACCATCTTTTCCACTGCAAAGGGGGGGAATGGATCTAGTAGGGCCATTGCCAACGACTTAGGGGAATTGCCGATTTGCAGCTGTTGCAGTCGATTATTTCACGAAGTGGGTAGAAGCAAAACCACTTGCGAACATCAAAGCGCCAACAATTCATAAATTCTTTTGGCAGAACATAGTCTACAGGTTTGGAGTTCCTATAGAACTGACTGTTGACAATGGGAAACAATTTGACTGTTACACTTTCAAAGAATATTGCAAGACCTTGGGTACTCATGCGGAATTTTCGTCAGTGTACCATCCGCAGTCCAACAAAGCAGTTGAAAGGGAAAATGGCCTGATTTTTTCGGGAATAAAGAAGTGCTTATTCGACCAAAAGAAGGGTAAATGGGTGGACGAATTGCCGAAAGTAATCTGGTACGACAACACTACCGTGTCAAGAGCAACAGGTTTCACGCCCTTTCGCCTACTCTTCGGCACTGAGGCAATGACACCAGAGGAAATCAAAAATGAAAGCATGAGAGTCCTGAAAGCAAAAGAGATTGAAGAAATTGATAAGAAAGTGGAAAAGGATATGATCGAGCTGACAATCCTTGAAGCTGCTGAGAACATTGAGAAGTACCAAAAGGAGACTAAAGCTTGGAGAGACAAGAAAGTGGTTCGAAAGGACATCAAAACTGGTGATCTAGTGTTGAAAAGGAAGAAAAACTGGGAGAACCCGTGAAAACTTCATGAATCCTCGGAAGGGCCATACATTGCAAAAGAAACAGACATGCCAGGGGCTTTTCGTTTGATGGAGCAAACTGGCGAAGAGTTGCCATATTCATGGAATGCCGACAGCCTGAAAAGGTACTACCCTTGAAAGTTCTAGTTGTAGCTAGATGTAACTTAGAGTATTTTTTCTATTTTCACAAATTTGCATTCTGAAATGTAAAAAATCCGAATCACGTGTCTATAAGTGATTTCGGGAAAAAACATTAGCTTTTCTTTTCTTAAGTTGCATTGGAATAAGGAGGACCGTACTCTTTTCCTTGCAAAGGGCGCTCTAAATCAAGATGCCAGGTTTTTAACGAAGCGGATCCTATGTAAATATTCTTTGTGATATATATATATATATGAAAAATGTCTTTCCCCAAATTGTGTATTTCGAGAATCCCATCGTGAAAAAGGAAAAAAATTCATGAGAAAAGGCTTCCTGATAGCCAGAATTCCATCGTGAAAAAAGAAAAGTTCGTGTGAAAGACTTCCTGATAGCCAAAATTCCATTGTGAAAAAGAAAAGTTCGTGTGAAAGGCTTTCTGATAGCCAGAATTTCATCATGAAAAAAGAAAAGTTCGTATGAAAGGCTTCCTGATAGCCAGAATCCCATCATGAAAAAAGAAAAAAAATTCGTGTGAAAGGCTTCCTGATAGACAGAATCCCATGGTGAAAAAAAATTTGTGTGAAAGGCTTCCTGATAGCCAGAATTCCATCGTGAAAAAAGAAAAAGTTCGTGAGAAAGGCTTCTTGATAGCTAGAATTCCATGGTGAAAAGAAAGAAGAGGTTGTGAAAAAAGGCTCTATGAAAGCCTCAAATCCCATCCACGAAGGGATTCCCACCAAAAAGGCCTGAGACAACAATAACTTCTAGCCTAAAATCCCATCCACGAAGGGATTCCCACCGAAAAGGCCTGAGACAACAATAAGTTGTGGCCTAAAATCCCATACACGAAGGGATTCCCACCGAAAAGGCTCGAGACAACAATGAGTTGTAGCCTGAGTTTCCATCATGATAAGTAATGGCAATTGCGGTTAAGTGAATGTCTGTGGCATTGTTCCAAAATTTTTTCCTTAATGCAAGTTCCCGAAAAGTTTTTCGCGACAAAATCGTTCTGGCAAAAGGGCAAGGGGCTCGTGTGGAAATTCGTAGAAAATCACGGTTGAAGCAACTGAGGGTTGCAATATCAACCAGGGCAAGTATGCCAAGCGGGTCAAGTCCACAAAATTCGAGAACAAATTTTGTTGACTTGCATAGCAACGTTTGAAGTTTTGAAGAACCTGCGAAGATTTCTCCAAAAGTGCGTTTGATCAAAGTACTCGAGGAGTAGTAGAACTTCGTTAACTTGCCTTGAAATTTTCATGCAAAACGGTAAGGTGGGGGAGGGTGACATTTTTTCAAAGAAAACGTCTTTATTGCCTTAATTGCATAAAAATTTCGAAACAGTTTAGAAACAATTACATTGATAAGTACAAACCCTAGAACGAAAGTTCGACAACGTGTCCTGGTTCGCAACTATTGTCTTCTGCAATGTTGCTAGCGTAAGCAAAGTCAAGATCACCGGCAATCGGGCTAAGGGACTCCGTCTTCAGGATCTTCGTGGAACTTGAATTCGCAGCACTGGAACCCTCGTTCTTACGAAGCAGGAAAAAGGAAGAAAGATCGAAGCATTCCATAGAAAACCTAAGCGAAACCTCGAGCCAAAAATCGGAAAAATCCTTTTCGAGATGAGCCTCTTGAAACAAGCGCCATGCTTCGCCACTGACAAACATTTTGTCATGATGAATTCGCACAGGCATCACGTCCTGCGCAAGCCCAACTTGCAGGACCTGTGCAGGTTAAAGTTTACAAAAAACAACTTGTTCAGGCAAAACACTACAACTAAGTGAATGTACAAAAATACAGGAATAGCCACGAAGGACGAATGTTTCGGAAATTTCTAGTCCGTAATGTCAACCTTCGGAGAGTTTTCTTCGTGCCCGGAAGCTTGGTCACCATTACTGCCATCATCGCTGCTGTCGCTCGAGCCCACCTCTCCCGAGTCACTAGAAGCTTCATCTTCAGTAGAGGATTCAGGGGATGTAGCGCCTTTTCCACGACTCTCTTCTTCAATTAACTAAGAGAGACAAAGAAACAGATGTAAGGAAAATCAGAGGGCAAAAAATCTGCGAATAGGCAGAAGCAAACAGAATCGTCCGAAGGCTAACCTGGGCAAGCTTAGCACGTGCGATGCTCTTCACAGCTTCCTTCCCGCTAGCTAGCCAGAATTCCCTAGCGAATCTGGACTTGATAGCTTGAACGTCCTCATTCGGCCAAAGTCTTGAAGTGCTTAGAGCGTCGGGGAACTGCGGGAGTCTTTCACGAAATTTAGCGAGGTCCACGCAATCAAAGTCATGGAGAAGATTCAATATGCTCTCCACGGAGAAGGTAGCTGCGAAGTCGTTTGCGCCAGAGATAACTTTAGGAAGCGCTTTGAATTCATCATCAATCCAATCCATGAATTCACGAAGTCCTAAATCAGCAGGAAGTGGTGCGGGACGAACGCCAAATCCATTCAAAGATTTCTCGTACTCTTCAAATAAAACTTTCAGCCTGTCGACAATGTCAAAAATCTTCCTCTCAGAAGCTTCTCTCTGCTCGGTCAAGGCTTTTTCGAGATCTTGAATTCTTTGATCCTTGCTGTTTAGGGACCTGGCCAAATCAGCATTGTTAGCACGAAGATCTTCGGCAACTTTCGAGGACCTGTCGTAGGTCTTGCGAAGGTTTTCAATCAGGCTCAGATCGTCTCATCCCGGCAACGCTTCAGGGCTTCCGCCAGTTCGGCTACCTTCTTTTCGAGGTCAAGATTCACGGATTGAGCGAGAGCAAAGTTGCGTTTAAGTTTCTTATATTCTTGAGAAAGTCGCTTGTTTGCCTTCTCTTGATCAATAAGCCATTCAGTGGCAACTTTCCCGAGCATGGAAGATTTAAGAGAATAGTCTTCTTGAAACTTTGCCAGCTTGGACGGAGGGTACGAACGAAGAAGGTCCTTAAATTCTGGAAAGTTCCATGATTAAAATCTTGAGCTAAAATTCGTAAAGCTGAAAAGTAAAAAAGTTAGCGAAAATAATCAAACCTTGTCTGCTCAGATTTTGTAAAGTAACCTTCTTCCCCGAACCCAAAGTGGGTTTGCCTAAGGAGGCGGAAGTTTTTTGCGGAGAGGAGCGAGGTTCCTTCCCGGAGTCACGAACAGCTCCTCCAAGTGAGTGAAGTGACTGTTCCGAACCCTCCCCTCCTGTTTCATCAATAAGCGCAGACGATTTCCAAAGCGTTAAAATCTTGGGTGCGCCACCTTTGTTTCTAGGCACCTCGCAGCCAACACTTAGCAATTCACCACGATACAATGTACCGAAGCTCTTGTTGAAGGCAGCTACAGAAGGAGAAGGATCACGACCTTCGGGAAGAGCTTCGCGAACTTCAACCAAAGGAGCATCTGGGACGAGATTTTCACCCCTATGAACAGTAAGTTCAAGCTCCTTGGTGAATTCGGGAGAGGCTTTGTCGTGATGGTGGACGAACTGGGAAGCAGCAGCAACAGCAGTAATAGGGGGCTCAGCAGCAGCGTCGGGAACCACTTCCTTCCGAACTTCGGGGGCAGCATCTGAAAAAGAGTCAATATCCACGAACTCATTCTCAGAACCCAACGGGCAATGTTCTTGAAAGTTAAATCTCAACAAGGGCCAGAAGTGAGAACCTTTCTGGCTGGCTACCTCCACGAAGAGGTTGTCATCGAATGCAGATGGAACCCGCCGAACCCCTGAAGAAACAACCTTTTTCACAGCTTTTTTGGATTTCTTGTGACTCATCTGAGCGAGGCCGGAGGCTGCTTGGAGTTCGGCGTCCGAAACTTGTTCGGAGGTCCTGCGCTTGCGCTTCGACGATTCCAGAGACCTTGGTTTAGAGGGCTGAACGCCAGAGGAGGTAGTCTCGTCGGCAATGGACGGGCCCCTTTTTGAAGATCTTCTTCTTGGAGCACTTATGGGAGCAGCCGAGCAGCTGGCGACAGCAACCGCGGGTATCTTCAGTTTGCAACCCGGGTGTCAAGAATTAAAAGACATGTCCCCACAGACATCAGATAATACGCGATTAATTCTTCTCTTGTGCTTCACCAACGCCTTGTACGCCTTGTACTCGTTCATAGTGTATTCACCTATCATAAGAGTTACTTTTTTCTCGACTTCAAGCATGAAAGCATCGGCGCTTTGGCCTTCCCTCAGTTTAATGCCGAACTTCGAGAAAGGGACTTCTTGTGATGCCCAATTGACGTTGAGGTGCACGATCTCGTTTGGGGCCCAGTCATAAGAGATCGGCCAAATCCGGGCAGCCACGAACTCCTCGACAATGTCGCGGCCTCCAGGATAGTGCTGGCGAGGTGAAAAGCACTTTCGCAGCTTCTGATTCCCACCGCCCGATGGTTGAATTCAATAGCATTCACAACCGTCAGGGCTTCGATAGAACAAGACAGAGGACGGGTTGGTCCTTTGTAGCCAGGAATCGTAGACATGTCAACCTTCACATAGAACTAGTACGAGTTCCAGTCATCGGTGACATTGCGTCGGGTGTTGAAAGTACAACACGCATGCTGAGCTTCGTAAAACTGCCCGTCGTTGACTTTGATAATGTCGGGCACAATGACCAGCTCAAAAAACCTTGCAAAAGCGTCCACACTGAGGTTGCGTCCGAAGGTCTTCATGATCCAAATAAACTTGGACATCTCCAGGAAAGAAGTCGGTGAGAGCTGATGAATCTTCACCGAAAAAGCATCCAAGATCGTGGGGAGAATTGGATCGCAAGTAAACCTAAGGCCGCAAGTGAAAAAGTTGCGAAATACAACAACCTCTCTGTCTTCGGGAGCAGGGGTTTGCTCATCCAGTGGAGCTCGCCCGGTGTCTGAAGCGAAGAATCCAGCTGATTCATATTCTCTGATCATGTTTGTGGTAACCTTAGATTCTCCGAAAACAAGGGAAGGAGGCAGAGGTCCTGCCGGCCTTGTTCTGACCAAATCTTTGACGTCGGCGTCCACATCCCCGACGTCTTCATCATCTGTGCTGACCTCACCATCCTCATGACTCCTGGATTCGCTGGCAGCAGGCGAGCCCTCCTCTTCGGAAGGTGGAGCATTCTCAGGATTCTGGACAACCGGTTCGGCTGGAAGACCAGCTGCAGCAAGCTCTTCGGTCGTCATGGGTCTTGTGGTACTTTTGACTCGAGCCACCTATTCGACAGTAGTACAGGAAAGAGAAAGTAAAGACAACGTTCGTGAACAAAATTCGCAAAGTAAAGGTCGCTAGTACAATGGAAAGAATAAACAAGAGTTAAAAGACAAAGAGAACAATACCTTAGAAAAGTTCGAAGAAAACTTGAAGCCGTGAATGCTAGAACGCAAGACGAATTTCCGCGAAGGAGAGAGTTACGATTCGCAACAAAGCAAGAAAGCAGTGAAAAAATTTAACAGCGGAAGCCTTCTATTTATAGGGGCGAGGGGGGTAGTTCTGCGAACGTGCCTCGATTCGACCATTGCAAGGTTTCCGGGTGACGTGTGTCCCCTCCGACGTTCCGAGGGTGATGTTTTTTGCTGAAATTCTGAAATGTTCGTGGAATTGGATCGTCGGAGTCAACCCGCTTCCCCGAGGGGCTAGTGTTGGGCAATTCATAAAAACCTGTCACCCTCGAAACGTCGAGGTTAATGAAATTTGTGATGCAAGATTTCAGGGGCAAAGAACTCGCAAAGATCTGGAGGCTGGAACTCACGAAGTCTGGAAGTCGCGAATGCGCGGTGATCTAGAGTCCCGAACCCTCGAAGTCTCAGAGTCGCGAATGCTCGATGGCTCGGAATCTTGAACCTGCTAAAGTCCTAAAGTCGTGAATTCGTGAAGACTCAAAGCCATGAACCTGCGAAGCCACGAACTTCGGGGATCTGCGAAATTCGGGAATATGTTGGAGAATGAGTTCGGGAATCACAGACCGTGAAGACTTCCTGAACGAGAACATCCACGAACTAGCAAGAAGCAAAGTCAAAGTTGTCGTCTCAAAAAGTCCGGGTTTAACATGTGAACTAGTGGCAGGCTTGTAAATGTATGAGATGTAAAAGACATTTGTGTGTGTGTGTTCACACTAGGAATATTCTTGAAGTTCAGGGGTATTGACGGAATGTAAAAGTCCCTTCGTTTACCTATAAAGGGGGCGTGAGGGCACGTGTAAGGGGAATGATAACTTTGGAAACTTGTGCAGTCTGAAGGAGATTCCTAGTCTCCTCCTACGTCATCATTGCGCTCGAACGTGTTTACTGTTCTCTCTCACGTGTTCGGGGATCTTATCCGAATTTTCGGATACCCCCCAACAAACATTCGGCTACAAATTGTTTGTTACAATTATACACCCAAGTATTTTGAGATTACATTGGTGGCATCTGATATGATCTTGTTGATGTTTCCAACAATTTCTGATCAGCTTCTTGGGTTTTAGACAGAGCAGAGAGCTTTGTCTTGAGTTGCCTCTCTGCATTCAAGGCTGCTGAAGCTTCCTTTCTAATTTTCTCTGTTGATTCGGGGAGTTTAGCCATCTTCCTCTCATCAACTTCAATCTCAGCTGTTAGGTTTCTCAGCTCAGCCTCCAATGCAGCCTTTCTGGTTTTCTTCAGCTCGAGTGCAGGCTGTAAGTTGGCTAGCAATTCCTTATTGTTCTGAATTTGAGCATGCAAATCTTTCACGAATTGCTTGGTCGTAGCTCTCCTTTGTTCCAGAGCTGGTTGGGAGGATAGGTTCTTCAAAGCATGTTTTACTGCTGCAAAGTGGTTATCCAGTTGGGAAACAGGTTCTAGGGAAGTCTTGATATCAGCAGGGAGATCTTGATCGATAAATTCAAGTGCTTCTCTTAGAAGATCAGCATCCTTGACTTGGTCTTGAACATCCCTTTGTAGCAAGGAGATGATTTCCTTCAGCTTTGCTTGATTTTCCTCTGATAAAGCTTGGCTAGAAGATGCTTCATCTCCTTTTTCGGCAACCAAATCATCCACAGCAAAGGAATAACTGGGTGATGACACATTTTCCTCCTGAAAAGAAGTTCTTGCCTAATTAGTGGTGATCTATTAGATGAAAATAGAAAAGATGGATGCTCATGCTTACATCATTCCTAGTTTCCCGAATGGGAGAAGGAAGCTTCTCAGGCTCAATAGAAGGCTCTGGTATGTTTGGCTGAGGAGAAACTGGATTATCTCTTGGTGAAGCTGAGACTTCTGGTTGAGGAGAAGATGTTTGAATCCTTGGTGAGTCTGGAATTGAATCATGATGAGGAGAAGAACTCCCCACAGTTTGATTCACCAAAGTTTCCTCTGCAACTAGCAAGTAGGGGATAAGTGCCAATGGAGAAAAAATGATTGAAGAAATAAGATGGTGAAAATCTTACCAGTAGATGAAGCATTGGCAGAATCTGTAATGACCACTGGTTGCTGAGTTCTGGTCTGAAATTATGCAAAGATAAAGATGATCAGAATGATGAATGGCATTATGTTCAAGAGGGGATGATGTTCTGACCTGAATAAGTAGCTTTTTGCTTGTTCTTTTCTTCTTGACAGTTGGAGGAGCAATCAGAGATGCGGCCTTCCTCTTGTCAGAAGCTGGCCTGATGAGAATTGGATCTAGCGTGGCATATCTAGACATCAGTTGAGCCAGAGTAGGAGATCGACATCCCAAAGCAGAGATTGGGCCTTCGATCCTAGCAAGTGGGGCAGGTACTATATCCTGCAAAAAATGACAGAATCATGATCAGTAAAGAGGAGTATGATTGAAAACAGATGTAAAGAAGGGAGATGAACATATTACCTCTGAAGTTGGTTGAAAGTTAGGCATTATTTCAAGACAGAGAGGATGTACTGGCATGTTGAAAATGTGATCATGAAGTTCTTTCCACCAAGGAATGAAAGAAGGGTGAGCAAATGTTATTGGCACAAAAGGCTTGGGTGCATAGAAGGTCGTGCTGCACTTATACTAAAAAATCCTTCTTGCTTGCATGGATTCCTTGATATCCTCTCTGGGCTTGAGGAATTCATGGAGGAATAGCCTTGGGGGCACTTGGCCACATCCTAATTGCCTGACCATCATGTTTGGCTGGGTAGCAGTGTTATCCTAAAAGGCCTAAACGGGCGGTTTAAACGGGTTTAAACGCTAAACGGGATAACACCGTCTATGTCGCTTAGCCCGTTTAAACACCGTTTAGCCCGTTTAATTGTCATTTAGCCCCGTTTAAACAGGTGTTTAAACAGATTAAACACTAAACGATAGTCGACCGACTTGTCTACCGTTTCGGTCTAGGAAAACATTGGTCGGTAGTACTCAAAAGTTCTCTCGAACCGGCCTTCTCCACAAAATTCTCGCCGGGCGGGATACATGGATGAATCAAAGCATTGAAGATTGCTATAGAATGTACATCATTGCATCCAGTTTCAAAACTAAACTCACAAGGAAGAGTCAAGTTGTCATTGTCCAGATATGGGAACCAAAGAGGGTTGGCAAAACCTCTGAAGAAGAGCTCAAATAGTTGGCCAATGCCTTTATTAATAGACATAGTGGAAGCAGCTTCTCCATAGGTTTGGCAGCCTTTGGTGCTCTGGATTTCTCCTTCCTTGTAGTTGGTTGAAGGGAAGTGCCGATTGTTAAGGTCAATGGCAACAATCTGGTGCATATATAATTGCAGCCACATCTGAACAAACCACCAAGGGCCATTAACACAGGGGATCTTTTGGCTGGTGTGCATCAGATAGGTGGTTTGATGAAGCATGTGGTAGATACTTCCTAGAAGGTACTTCCCAAGGGGAATAGATGTACCAGCAGCCAGGTCTTCGGCCATCACAATATGGTTCAGGGTTGGCTCATTGGCTTTGCCACAAAAGATAAATCTGCATAACAACATGTTCAAGAAAGCTCTGTATTCAACATCAGTCAGGGGGCCATCAGACATATAGTTTTGGATATATCTCTTGTATCTAACTCCTGTTTTCACTCCTATTTGCTTGGAGGAGCCCCTGTACTTGTGTGGATACACAATTCCTGTGACTCTCAGGCCGGTTACCATGTTACACATCGGCCAAAGCGGGGGACATTGGACCATGGCTGAAAAGGAAGCCATTTGCGCCGTTAGACCAAAAGTGGGAGGCTGCAATTAAAAGACTCTAATTTTTGGGTGTTTCGGCTAGGGACAGTTCTAAGCAGTGAGAAATACGAAGATTTTCCCAATTTTTTTGTCTTGGGGCTGTCATCATCAAGTGTCCTCTTATACCATTGTCTCCAGCCTGCAATTGGGGGTAGAGGCCAGTTCTTGAAGGTGTCCTGCCACTCGTGGGGTTTCGACAGTGATGTCTTGAAGGGAATCCTCTGAGATTCGGCTGCAATGAACTCAGAAGGGTCGGAAATCCCTACGGGCCCGAGGAAATAAGATGCTGATTGATCCTCGACAGGAATCAAGATTTCGGCAGCTAGAGCCTATCAAGAACAAGAGAGGACAAAAGGAAAATTTGAGATGAGATTCGAGAAAAGTAATACTGAATGAGCTTGAGGAGAATAAGATTTACCTGAAGAGCTTGGTCTCGGTTCGCCATTTGAGGATTGAAGCTTGAAAAGTTGATGAACTAGGGTTTGAATCTGGGCGAAAGATCCAACGGTTTGAAGGAGGAAAGAACGGGTGTTGAACGGATTCGGCCTAAGGACGTTGAGTATTATGGTCAATTCCGGAATAAAATCGCCTTTTATCCCGTAATTGATGGGGCATATGTTAACACCAAAAATTGGTACAGGAAAGAGACTGACATGTGGGCCGAATTTGGTAGAAGAGCACCATTCGGCAGAAGATTTTCCTCAAAGCATTCGGTAGAGGCGTCTGCGGTCGGGAGTACATCGTCATTCGGCAGAAGAACTGTTCCACGGGTGAAAGCGGAAAGCATTCGGGAATGCGTGATGACGTGGATTGAGTATAAAGAAGGGGATGAATTGATGACGGGTACGAGACGGACATGACGCCATGATATTAATTTTGGACGATAAATGTTGTAATCGTGGTCGACTAGGAGTCGTGTTAGAGCCAGGGTATAAATATAAACCCTTAGTGTTTGTAATAGGCATCGAACAATTTCACAACAAACCGTCCCCGTGCCAACTTTCGAGTCCTTTTAGTCGAGTCGTCGAGTTCTTCGAGAGAAGCCATCGATCCGTCGACCTCCGTAAGTACCGGCAACCTTGTGTCATGTCTAGTATCATGCGGTGGATTTAGACCATGATGCAAGGAGTCTTGTTACCATGCTTAGTATCATGCGGTGGATTTAAGCTTGGTTCGATAAGGTTCCCTTGTTGGATCATGAGTCATGCGGTAGGCTAAGATCTAGCTTGGAGCTAGTTATCGGCTCTATTAGATTTGGCAAGATGTAATAGATTCATCAATTTACCATGTGTTGCTTTGAATTTTGCTCTTATGTTTAATTCATGTAACACTCTCATAGCCCAATTTAGATTGACTAGATTCAGCTCTATCTTGTTTGTGATCCACGTGTCGCACGCTCAAATCTTTGGCTCTACGTGGCGAACGGGTCACGTGCTCTCTAATAGCCGAATTCGAATCAATCTAGATTGTCACGTGTTGCGGGTTGAAGCTTGTTAATCTAGCATAGTTTGTTCCTTCTCCGCGGAACCCGAATCGGCTATACAGCTGTATTCGGCAATTCCATCACGAGTGAAACATGTTCATGAGCTTTGCTTTAAATAATGTATGCTTTTAGCCTTCCATGTTTAGATCGTATCATGTGGTGGATTGATCTATTCTTGGTTGGTGGTGTGATTTTAAACAAGTTGTATCATGCGGTGGATTAACTTGTTTGGTGTCACGCTTGACGGGTTTGAAAGTACCTAGACATGCGGTAGACTAGTGCTTTTGGTCTATGCATGCATGTTTACTGCAAATTCATGATCATGCTTCGCTTTTATTTATTTCATCATGATTTATCCTTAATAATCGGTCATGGTTATGTGTTGCAACATTGTTTAAATAAAGACCGATTTTTCGTCATGCTTACGTCATACATTCGGTTGTTCCTTGTTTACATGTTTTATTAGTTCCCGGATGATGTTCGAATTGTTGACAGATAGCTTGTTTGTAGCTATATGTCGTTCTAACTGGCTTTATAGCCGTAAATACGGAACTGTCTGGTACCACCCGGCAAGTTCCAGGTTTTATCTAACCGTTTTCATCCTTTTGTCAGTTTCAGGGAAAATTGACTGGCACACTTCCGGATTCTGATGCCCGGGCCGTGTGTGTGAAGCTAGCTAATCCGGCTTGCTGTGTGCTTGGCGTGAGGTGCTGATTTTACGTCAACACCAGCATAATTGCCAAAGACATAGCGGCATCAACTATTCTCGGCTTATGCAGCATTATGGCATTGCTAATTTCAGGTTTTAGCCCATTAATAAATTTCTGAACAAACAACACATGATCATGCCCTTGATGATGCAACATGACCTTATGCATAGTGTCTACAAATCTAGCATGGTATTCAGTTACATCACTTGTTTGTTTTATGGCTAATAGGTCTCTCATGTAGTTGTGATACATTTCACTACCAAATTTGGCCTCTACAGCAACACACAATTCCACCCATGTATAATTTGTATGTTGTGCTTCAAAGGTTTGAAGCCAGTATGAAGCATGACTATGGAAATGTAATGTGGCGAAAGGTGCCCAAAGATCCGGAGGCACAGCACACATCCTGAAATATTTCTCACATTTGTCCTTCCATACTCGAGGATGTTCACCATCAAACCTGGGAAAATCTATCCTAGGCATCCTAAAATCTCTATGCATGCTCTTGTACTGGTATCCGTTTTCAGTAGTATCATAACTAGGACCACTACCACTAGCAAAGTAATCTGTCTTA
This sequence comes from Cenchrus americanus, assembly GCA_947561735.1. NCBI lineage: Eukaryota > Viridiplantae > Streptophyta > Magnoliopsida > Poales > Poaceae > Cenchrus > Cenchrus americanus. The sequence continues at coordinate 260,613,137 of OX387241.1, read as the reverse complement.
AGCATATGAACTTGGGGTTGGGGTATTTTGTGCTCAGCCTTGACCAGGGTGGCGTGAGGAGTGAAATTCCCCAACATCACAGCCTGGTAATCAGTCTTCACGCCGTGGCCACTGGCCTGTTCCTCTTCCTCGCGCGGTGGGACAATTGGCGGAGTGGCCTTGGGTGCCTGCTCCAATGCCGGTACGCGTGACATGAGATTTGTCATTGTGGACTCGAGGTTGATGACGAACTGGTCGGCGTCGATCCGCCATTTTGTCGACGACATCCACCTTGTCAAGGACGGAGGAGACCGTATAGGTCAGCTTGCCGATGCTCGATGCCAGTTTTCCGACGCTGTTGGTGACGGAGTCGACGTTGCCGCTCAGGTTCTCGATCCTCGCCGTGAGGTCGTCGATTTGCTTTTTGACCTGCGCCATCCTCGTTGTGAGCGTGGGTGGTTTGTACTTGCCTCGCGGGGTTAGGTGCGTGTTGACGGTTAATAGTTGTATCAAAGTTCGTTTATGACTTGCAAGCGGACAAGTCTCCCGTCGTAGTCAAGGGACCCTTCTTCCCTCGAGTGGTGAACCCAAGGTATCGAATCCGTGGAACAATGTGCAACGCAAGGATTCAATCTAGTAAAGCAAAGTAAAGCTATCTATTGAAGAATCAAATTGCATCTAATCTAAGATATCATAAGGAAAACACATCTAATCTAATCTACTAAAGAGGTAACAAGAGAAAGCAAGAGATAACCAATCTAGAGAATCTAGATCATGCTTATGTTGTAGCTCCAAACAAGATAGATGAAGATAGAAAATCGAATCTCATTAAAAGCATCTTTAAATCGTGGCCTTCCCATCCGACTCCGAAAACGCCCGCCTTTCGGAACCCCCGTTCTGTCACAACGTATCCCTACTCATGCGGGTAGTCTAGGGCGAGTTCGATAAGAACAAGTTGAAATCACTTGGCCGGTCCGGTATGCACCTCTAGCCACCGCGGCTACAAGAGCACCCTAAGTAATCTATCTTAAGTATAGATCGTAGAAGAAGCAAAACCAAGAAGAAAACAAAATCATCGAGAAGGCACTTGATCGCTAGAAATCGAATTCACTTACAAACTTCACCATGAATGATTACATGAACAAGATCACCACCGGGCCCTACCTCAATCTTGATCCTCGCTCCGGAGCTCCGACGTGGTCTTCCATGCAAAGTTCCCACGTCGGCTAGGGAAACCCTAGACAACTAGCACGACCCTCATCTCCGTGATGGTGTCCCTCAAGCTTCTCTTGCTCCTCGGCGGCGGATTACGACTTGGATGATGTGTGGCTCTCGGTCGGGGGGCTATTAATAGCCCGAGAAGCAATTAGGTCAAAGGGGAGGTCGATTGGGCCCCGAAAAGGGCCGGGGCGGCCGGCTCCGGGCCGACCGGCCCGGGCCCTTTTCGGCCCAATTTGCTGCCTCCTTCGCCCGGTGTTGCTTCTCGCGTCTTCTAGATGTTCTCCCCTTTTGCATGTGGGCCGTTGACTTCGGTTTCTCTCCGAGTTGGACTCAACTCCTTGTCTTGCAAGATTCAACACTTTTCGGTTTGGTCCTCGGAGTTTATCATATTCTCGGGCTTGGTCCTTGGGCTCTTGGAGTCATGTTCACTTCATTGCTTGACTTGTATCGGGCTTCAAGGTCTTGTCATGAGGTGCTTAATGAACTTATCCCGGAAGTTTTGCTTTCAACGTTAAAACCCTGCGTAAACACTAAACTCCAAAACCGACATGCACAAGTGAACTTGTTATACCACGGGGGTTAGTACCAATGGATAAGATACAAAAGTCATGCCAACACCGAAGGTAAACTCGTGGCTAGGTTGACGGATTTTCACCGTCAACATCTCCCCCATGCTTAAACCTTGCTCGTCCTCGAGTAAGCCTTCGATGGATATCATCATTGCCAAATAATGTTTAAACCTTGCACTTGATCACACATGAGAAAACATAATGCTCTCAAAATTTTAATTCATTAAAGTTCCATAATGTACTAGCCTTCACCTCTACGGAGGGTAGATTCTTATTAAGCTTATCCCACAAGTATTAACATGCTCACAAAGTTTAAATAGATCTCGAATTTCTGAAATAAAGAACGAGATAAAGAAAAGCTAAACCAAGTTCACAAATTTAAATCATCTTGTATATTGCTCATGAACTCTCATCTCACTTGTCTCTCAAGCCTATATATTCTACTTCTTTCCCTCTCATAACATATATGTGTGGTATGCTTTATATGGAGCTTTGGGAAAGTTTAGTCCTAACAAGATTTTATAAATGAGGTGTTGTCAAAACAAGACAAGCTTCTCATGGTCTTACTGAGACTCGTCAAAAAGGTCATTGGAAAATAATGTTAAATCAAGGAGGGGAAAGATAAAAATACACACACTTTAGATGAGTGGACATGTGCAAATGGCAAAGAGTGATCCTGAGGCACAAAGGAAGTCCTCGTCATCGGATTGCACATGGTTGGAAAATGAGAATGTATCTTTTAAACTTGAAGCCTTGAATGCACTCTTAGAGAACCGGGGAGTTCACTTTACGCATACTCATATTTTTTCCTCTTTCTCATATTTCTCATTCTTTTCGTTCTTTCTTTCTTTCTTTCATTATATATATATATATATTTTTTCTTGTGAGACCTTCACCTTGGAAGTCACGTACATCACCTTAAAATTTTTTCATTCATCAATTTTTTTTCATTCATCATTTTTTAAAATACTCCCCTTTGAACTCTAAAACTGCACCGTACCTACCTCCTCCCCCATGCTTAGACGTTGCTCGTCCTCGAGCAAAGAGGCGAAAAATAAGGTAGGTACCGGAAATATTTTTCCTTTGGAGAGATACTTGAAATCTTCAATGTCGGCACCGTCTTGCGATCTTCCTTGAATTGATGATCCATTCTCAACAATAGGTTGTGGTCAAGGAGGTAATCACAAAAGATGATATTTGGTTTAAGGGTGGATATCCGGCGAGGTTTGTGAGATCTCCAATGCGGGGATACACAATGCACGGATAAAAGGCTAGCAAAAAGATAGATACGCAAAAACAAAATGACCAACTTCTTAGTTTCGGGCCGGAGAAATCATGGCCTGCAATAACTCACTCAAAAATAAATCTTGTACACTAAAGTTTATGCACTCAAATATATATAAGGCTCGGATAGGTTGAGCAACACACAAGTGATATTTATGACAAGGTTAGCAATATTTTTGAGCATAAAAGACATCTTTAATCTATTCATAACTTTGGAGCACATAAAACACTATGGGTCTTTATTTTAATCATAACCTCCGCTGAAGATTAAGCTAGCATTTAAATAATTTCAGATTCATAATTTTAAGAGAGCACTAGATTTAACATGCATAAATCAATTACAAAGATAAACAAAGCGGCAATTTTAATCATATATCATCATGGCACAAACTTTGTAACTTTACCAAAGGTAAAAACTTGGTGGTGACATTATTCATGATGAAAATAAAAACTAAGACACACGCTGAAAAGTTAAACTAACACACTTGCTGAAATTTAAATAAAACTGAAAACACTACGCATACATAGGCGCAAACAAGCTGAAAATTAAAGAAAATGGGGTAAAGGAAAGATAACTAAAGCTCCTCCTCTCTCTAATCTTCCGCCGGTGGTTGATATTGATAGTCTTGGTTGTTGTACCCTTACTTGTAATAGGAATGCACCACTACTCCTATGAATTGTCCGACGGTCTTTGGGTGAAGGTGTCCAAGCACATAAGCGACGTTTGCATTTCCTTCACCCATTTGGTTTGCATTGGTTAGGATGGCTGCAATAATTTGCACGTTCCTTGCAGCGTATCCTCTAATGGTTGCCACATTTTATTGTGGATGAGGAAGGTGTGCATATGGCTCCGAAAAGGCTACGTTGGGCACCGCAAAAATGGTGGGGGTATGGCTGCACCACTCCCCCATGCTTGCATTGGTACGCCACCGTAGTAATTTGGCGGCGCCGGAATTTCTTCAAATGGTGGCACATAATTTTGTTGTGCACCTCCTTCTTGGGCCATAGAAGATCCTTCTCCTATAATTCTTCTCTTTTATTTTTTTTCTTCACCGGCACGAGAAGTCCTTCCTCTAACCAATCTTCTTCCCCTCAAGAAAAAGTCTTAACCTTACTCCCAAAAGAGGCAAATTCACCTAGGCCACTTTGAAGCCTCCTCTCTCATCTTCACTTATATATTTTCCTTTCTTCATATACCTAGGGAGGTCCCAGGTAGGAGATGATTCGGGTTCCTTGTAATACCCGGTTTTAAAGAGATAGCCAATATGGAGAGGTAACAACCCGATCTCCCGAATCCGATGTTGCTCACAACACCACCGGTTGATCATAGGTGAGTGGGGTTGATTGGCTTCTTGGAAAAAAGCCGAGTAAAGCCAATTCAACTCCGTGTTGGTTATCTTTGTTTCCCTCATTCTCCCCAAAAATCCACTAGCACAACAAAGTGACATATTTGGATGATGGGGTCCGGATACTATTTTTTTTGTTAATGGGCTCCTCCCGTGCTCATACTCCAAAAACTTTCCCATGTGCCTCATGCACATCCACTTGTTCCCGCAGCTCCCTTTTGAAAATAGGGGACACTCGCCCATGGGTCTACGATACTAGAACATGCAATCGTTTTGATCATGAAAACCAATCTAATCTATCAGGGGTTGTGACCACGGTTTCGCCCTTTCCCTCCTCTCGTACTCTCACTACGCGAAAGTATTCATGACTAGACCTATGATGGTCACAGTGTAAGATGATAGATAGATATTCCAACAAAGGATGATTGCATCTCAAGATTGATTACAACCCATGGATGAAAGGAGATTACCCCATCAAGGTGCTAGAAATAGCACCGTTGATCAAGGTTACCCTTCCGATGGTGTCTTCCTTCTTCTCCACTTGTGGGCTCCCTCCAAACAGAATGAGAGACTCAGCACTCCTACATCAAGGGTATGCGCCATGGTCATGAAAATTTTATAGGCGAATTCCTTGTGGGTGTTTGCCGACACTCCGTTAGAGAATTGCACCGGTGTCCCGTGTGAAACCCAATATGTGGAGAGCTTGGTCGTCGATGTCGACGTTTGCTACAAGCCTCTACTTAAGGCGAGCGAGCTTCTTCTTCTCCTCCTCCTCCGTCATGATGACATACCCCTCGGAATACCGCGGAGCGTATGGAGGTGGAGCGGATGACCGTGTCAAGTGGCGAGGTTGGACGAGCGGCTCCTCCATATGTTATTGAAGTTTGGTAAACCTAATAAACGAGTTTCGTGTGGCCCTCATGCCACCAAGGAGAAGAGTGGTTCCTCCTCGGCGGTGCCGTGTCCTCCTCTATACTCCGAGGAGACTCGGAAACCGAGTGCCTCCTCGAAGAGGTTGTCGATGATGGCTTAGACGACGATGATCCCTTCCTTTTTTGGTGAAAAGGCTTGTAGTTTTCGTCCATGATTGCAGCGCTCTCCCTCACAAATATATATCCGGGGTTTTCACCCGGTAACAATGTACACAAATATTATTTTCGAGTCCGGACTTTGAGTGGATTAAGGATGTGATTTGTTGCACGAAACAAACGCGGTGGATGGCTAAGTCTAAGGTGATTCCGGCCTACAAACTAGAGCACACGAACAAAGAGTTGTATGAAAGACTTACCTCTTTCCTCCTCTTGGCTCGGTTCTTCTCTAGTGCATGATGCTTCGTGACCGCGTACACCTTCCAAACGTTCCCGTCCACTCCTTCGCTTGCATTATTGCTCCTTCCACTTGATGTTTTCGCTTGATTCACTTCCATACTCCCTTGCCTCACATGCATCCATGATATTCCTACAAAACAAGGCCTTGGCTGCCCCCCCCCCCATGCTTGTACTTTGCATGTGGTTTGATAAAAGATGTTGGAGGGGCATCCCATGATGTGTCACGGTGCATGTATGGTTAGGTTAACTAGATTGCCACCCTTTAAGTGTGTTTAAGTCTAAGCACTCCTCTAATTTCGAAATTTAAAAATATTTTTCAGAGCCATGCAAGAGCTCAAGCATAAATTTAGAGAAGTTTTTAAACCATTAAAAACAAATGTAAGTCGAAGATACTTTCCGACTACGTTGATATCGGTCTCGCCGGTATTGTTTGCCTTCATTAGTTGAGAGCAAGCTTTTCCCGGCTTGATCATGGGGGCATAGGTTTAGGTCCTAATTTTGATTATATGAGAGAGATTTTGAATGAAATAAAATGAAGTGAGGCTTAGAAAAATTCTAAACTTAGAGAAACCAAGGATATGGATTTTTAAATCAACCAAAAAACAAGATTCTAGGTTCACGCGAGTCCTACCACATGCTGAAATTTAAATAACATCTAGATACAAGTCGTGGCTCTACTCGTGTGTTTTTAGCACAAAAAATAAGTCAACCACAACATCATAAAGAGGATGAAAGGTTGAGTTAGGTTCTGAATTTTTTTTGGTTGTGGTTTCTCGAAAAAGAAGCAAACAAACACATAGGATGGTTCATGTAAAGGGTTTATGATCAAGCAAAATATTCAACCAAGAATTATGTCTCTAATATTGTTCAACCATTCTAAGTCTAATGTTTCGCGTAGTAAAATTCAAAACTGAATTATTAAAAAGACTTTGAAAAACCCGGAATCGGGTTGTCCTCCCGTAGCTTATTCTTGACTCGACGAAACGGGTTGCCTCCCCGCCTAGCGCTTCGTTTATAGTCCATGGCTAGACTTCTTCACTTGATTACTCCGGATCAACGCTCTTTGCGGGCGTTGCAATCTTGGGTACCCACTTTGGCTTAGTCATTTTTTTGGTCTTCACGAGTCGGCTTTGTCATTTGGTCTTGACGGATGCAACAACTTCCTTCATGTAGTGGCTCGGCATCTCGAACTCCGGTCCTTCGGTCGTGATCTTCATGGTCTCTAGTGTGATCCTTCATCTCTCCCGAATGAGTTTGAGTAGCCTTCGCCGTCTTGGGACCTTGGAGTTGTCTCGGATATTCTTCTTTGTTACCCATCGGGCGCCCGACAAGTTGTCCCACTTGCGTCTAGCATCTTCATCACGATGAACACTTCACGTATAGAGCTTCCGACCTCCGTCACCTTGCCATCTAAATTCTTTAATATTTTCTCCATATTCTCGAACTTAGTGACGGCGTCCTTGTTGATCTTAGCTTGCTCGTCCATCAAGTCCTTGAATTGTGCACAAAAAGGAACCAAATCTTGAATGGACGAACTTGCATTAAATCGGAGTTACCTTGGACGTGGTTGTGCACCACACACTCCTTGCATGTGGATCTTGCTTTGGCGGCATTTAGGTGTTGAGCTTCTTTATCCATCTCCATCTTCTCCATTCTCCTTGATCTTGAACGGCCTTCCGGCGTCTTGACATGGAGGTGGTGATTCCCTTGGAGATTTTTATGGTCCTTCGAATTTGACTTTTGAATCTAGAGTTTCCAACCCTTTATCTTGTGTTGCACGTCACCTTTGCCTGTAAAGTTTTCCTGGATCATCCACAAAAAAGTTTGGGTTTCTTGGAGAGGTAGCCAACCATCTCCGGTTAGGGTTAGTAATAAAACAAAAATCTAAAAAGAAAAGAAAAATTAGGGTTCATCAAGACTAGATTAGATTGATTTTTTTTCTTTTGAGGATGATCAAATTTAAGAGATGCAAAAGAAAATCAAAAGAAAGACTGAAAAATAAGCGATACTAGATCGGATCTTGATTGCTTGTTCCCCGGCAACGGCGCCAGAAAAAGGGGCTTGTTGACGGTTAATAGTTGTATCAAAGTTCGTTTATGACTTGCAAGCGGACAAGTCTCCCGTCGTAGTCAAGGGACCCTTCTTCCCTCGAGTGGTGAACCCAAGGTATCGAATCCGTGGAACAATGTGCAACGCAAGGATTCAATCTAGTAAAGCTATCTATTGAAGAATCAAATTGCATCTAATCTAAGATATCATAAGGAAAACAAATCTAATCTAATCTACTAAAGAGGTAACAAGAGAAAGCAAGAGATAACCAATCTAGAGAATCTAGATCATGCTTATGTTGTAGCTCCAAACAATATAGATGAAGATAGAAAAGCGAATCTCATTAAAAGCATCTTTAAATCGTGGCCTTCCCATCCGACTCCGAAAACGCCCGCCTTTCGGAACCCGCGTTCTGTCACAACGTATCCCTACTCATGCGGGTAGTCTAGGGCGAGTTCGATAAGAACAAGTTGAAATCACTTGGTCGGTCCGGTATGCACCTCTAGCCACCGCAGCTACAAGAGCACCCTAGGTAATCTATCTTAAGTATAGATCGTAGAATAAGCAAAACCAAGAAGAAAACAAAATCATCGAGAAGGCACTTGATCGCTAGAAATCGAATTCAATTACAAACTTCACCATGAATAATTACATGAACAAGATCACCACCGGGGCCCTCCCTCGATCTTGATCCTCGCTCCGAGCTCCGACGTGGTCTTCCATGCAAGGTTCCCACGTACCCTAGACAACTAGCACGACCCTCATCTCCGAGATGGTGTCCCTCAAGCTTCTCTCGCTCCTCGGCGGCGGTTTACGACTTGGATGATGCGTGGCTCTCGGTCGGGGGGCTATTAATAGCCCGAGAAGCAATAAGGTCAAAGGGGGAGGCCGATTGGGCCCCGAAAGGGGCCGGGCCGGCCGGCCCGGGCCGACCGGCCCGGGCCCTTTTCGGCCCAATTTGCTGCCTCCTTCGCCCGGTGTTGCTTCTCGTGTCTTCTAGATGTTCTCCCCTTTTGCATGTGGCCCCTTGACGTCGGTTTCTCTCCGAATTGGACTAAACTCCCCGTCTTGCAAGATTCAACACTTTTCTCGGTTCGGTTCTCGGAGTTTATCATCTTCTCGGGCTTGGTCCTTGGGCTCTTGGAGTCATGTTCACTTCATTACTTGACTTGTATCGGGCTTTAAGGTCTTGTCATGAGGTGCTTAATGAACTTATCCCGGAAGTCTTGCTTTCAAGGTCAAAACCCCGCGTAAACACTTAACTCCAAAACCGACATGAACAAGTGAACTTGTTATACCACGGGGGTTAGTACCAATGGATAAGATACAAAAGTCATGCCAACACCGAAGGTAAACTCATGGCCAGGTTGACGGATTTTCACCGTCAACGGTGCGGCGGTGGTGGTGGATTGTGGCGGTGGTGGGATCTCACTGGCTGGTAAGGTAAGGGTGTTCGTCGCCAGATCGACGAATCACAGAGCATTCGGAGAAAAAAAATTTCCCGATCCGTCGTTGTGATACGCAGACCAAGCTTTGAATACCAAATGTAACGACCCTAAGCGGCGCAGCGGAACGCCAGCGAGCGTTGGGCAGAGATTGCGCCGCCGCCGGCCACGTCCTGGGGAAGAAGATGAACAGGAAGGTAGCTTGAGGCAATAATCCTCTTCGATACCGTATCCGTCCAGGGATTGCCCCTTTAACCCGCGTCACATGCCGACGCGGTGGCCAAATCCGGGCTCAGCCCATAGTAGTTCACGGTGTTGGGCCCAATCAAGAAAAATAGATAACTGGACCTAACGTACACACGGACATCAAGAACCAGGCCCCCAACAACTGTGAGGGCAAGAACTTCTACACGCGGGCCGCGTTCCTGAGCGCCGCCGACTCGTTCCCAGGCTTCGCGCACAACGGATCGGAGGACGACGGCAAGCGCGAGGTCGCCGCCTTCTTCGCGCACGTCACCTACGAGACAGGGTGTAAGTACCTAGCTATGTCATCTTTGCATAATCTGAGCTATTCGATTCCTTGATGGATTCCTATCGTGTATGTACGTATACGTGACACACAGATTTTTGCTACATTAGCGAGATCAACAGGGCGAACACCATATGCGACGCGAGCAGCAGGCAGTGGCCGTGCGCCGCGGGGAAGAAGTGCTATGGGCGCGGCCCGCTGATGATCTGGTGGACCTTCAACTACGGGCCGGCGGGGAAGAGCATCGGCGTGGACTTGCTCGCGGACCCGGACAGGGTTGCCAAGGACCCCGTGGTCTCGTTCAAGAAGGCGCTGTGGTTGTGGATGAACAGCGTGCACCAGGTGATGCCGAAGGGGTTCGGCGCCACCACCAGGGCCAGCAACAGCGGCCTCGCGTGCGACGGAAAGAACCCCCCTCAGGTGAAGACGCTGGTGGGGTACTACAAGCAGTACGCCAGCAGCTCGGTGTCGACCCGGGGAACAACCTTACCTGCTAGACTTCCGGTGTCCTTGCATTGCCCGTGAAGATAGAAATAAACCCACGGATCCACGAGTGCGTATGGAATAGTGTCAGGCGAAATAAAATTTCAGCGTGCATTGCGGGTATCTCTAGATTTCTCGTAATAACAAATAATAACTGAGTTCATCTCTATCTCTACCTAAGACTAAGAGCAACCTCAACAGCTTACGTAAAATGTTAGCTAAATATAAAGTTTTTCTCCTTTGTATAATATAGAAAATCTACTAAAACACTATGAAATCCAACATCCTCTTCAAAACATGATGTTCATAATTCAAACAATTTCCATATCAGCACCAAAACACCACCGACAAGCAGACCTCACCAGCACATGCAAGTTAAAATCAGCGAGTCACCGCTATGACCAGATGATTCATCACCGGCGGCCGCCGAGGATGGGGTTGCATGTTGCTATGTCATTTCCTCGGTCTTTACCCACACGCGGTGTCGAGAACTAGACTGCTTGCCTCAGTACAGAGGATGTTATGCAGCAGCGGGTCAGCGCCACGGCCGACGGGGTTGAGCACGGAGCCGGGGTTCACGGGTTCGGAGGCGAAGGTGCGCTCCCACTCGTTGATCTTGGGTCAGCTCTGCACCTCCAGGTTGCGGCCTGCGAACTGCTACTCCGGTGACAACACCTTCTCCGAGCAGCCCGAGTCCGCGTGCAGCCACGACATCAAGTCTGACGGCTGGTCGCAGTACGCCGCCATGTCCGCGAACGCCAGGGAAAGACCGCCCTACTCCGCCAACAACGGCTTTTGCTCCAGCGGGGAGCCCGCTGCCACGGGGGCCAACAGCGTCGGCTTGCGGTCGACGGTGGCGGAATGCTCCCTGGCTTGCTACTGCCTTGATTGGTCGGGCCCAGCGCAGCCGCGCAGGAGGGCGCGAATCAGGGGAGAAGAGAGTTGGCGAGCCGGACAAGCTCGGTAAAGAAAGCGAGCCAACCGAAGGGAATACCGAGTAGGATACAAAACAAAAGAAGATAGAGAAGCTGTTGGATCGTGTTTTACAAATGTTTTTTCTTTTTTTCCGATTTGAATCGATTTACAGAGGTTGTTGGAGTTGCTCTAATATATGTAAAGATGGCAACGGGCATGACGCCCGCGGATACTTAGTTCCTACGCCCGCGCCCGCCACCTAGAACTCACGCCCGCGCCCGCGCCCGCCACCCGCCACGGGTAGGAAATCACGCCCGCACCCGCGATCCGCGGATATTTCGTGCCCGCGGGCACACCCGTGCCCGCCAGATTAGCAAATGCATATATAGCTAGATAGCCTTAGCCACAAGTCCACAAGAGATAATTAGATAAAGATATCACAACAATGGTTTACACTCCACAAGTCCACATCAATAAGATTAAACATAGTCATTCAACATCATCTGGCTGAACAGAGGCACCAATCCCAGATCCAGAAGCTTGCACTCGAGAGCTAACAGGGGTTGCCATTGCAACTACATGTCAACAAACAACACAAATCAACACACAGAAATCAGAATCAGTTGAGCATTGAAGTAAATCTAGATCTTGCACAGAGAAAGGAACAAATCGATTCGGGGGAGGGGGAGCACCTGGAGTCCTGGTGGCCGGCGGCGAGGGGGGCCTTCGCTGGCGCTCCTGCGTGTCTGCGATAGGGCTGCGCTGGCCGGCCGGCGACCGATGAGGCGGTGAGCGGTGCGGCCCCCGGCGCCCTCGCGTGGTGCGTGCGTGCGCGGCCGCGTGCTCGTGTGCCTCGCGCGGGGCCGCGGGCCGGCGGCGGTGCGGCGGCGGCCGACCGGCCGTGCGGGGTGCGGCGCCAGGCGCGCCGGCCGCTCGGGCCCGGGGGCCCGGGTGGGGGCGGCGGGCAGCCGGGTCCGGGTGGAGTGGAATGGGGGGCTGGGGGCGGCGGGGAAAGGGGAATTGAGGGGAAACCCTAAGATTGTATGTATATATACATAATGACAGGTGGGTCCCACATGTCATAGCGGGTCTGGCGGGTATGCGGGTGAGGATAGCAATTTTTTTTGCCCGCGAGTAACTATCCGCTGGATTCAAGCCCGCGCCCGCGCCCGCGCCCGCGGGCGGGGAATGGCGCCCGTATCCGCGCCCGTCGGGTTTCCTACCCGCGGGTACGCGGATATTTTGCACCCGTTGCCATCTTTAAATATATGCTTTTGCAAATTATTTCGTATATCACCTATCGCGATGAAAAGTCGGAGAAAAAACGGTGAAAACCGAGCTGTAAACGGAACTAATGTGACAAATGGTGGAGTCCAAACTGAAAAAATTTGGGTGAGCGACGGGCACACTGCACCACCCGTGCGCCCCCTCGCCAGATGTTTGCCAGGTGGATGAGAACAAAATTCCATGAGATTAAAAAACACAATTGAATTTTATAGGTGCAACACATGGCATTTTGCTATCAATATCAAAGTGCTATAATTTGTTCAGACCGTCTGTTATTTTGCAAATAAATCCTTCACTTTTTTCACAACTAACTTGCATGTAATTGACAGGTAGGCCACTCAAGCAACATTTCTATAACTCCTATATAGGAGCTCCCCACTAGCCCTCCTTAGGAGTTCTCAGACCTCTGATTTGCTACTGTGAGTGGCCCCACCACTCAGTCCCCACCCCCATCCCCGTGGCGCGGCGGTCACTCGCACCACGTCTTCGAGCACAACGCCGCCTATCGGCCCCACCACTCATTCCCGCACGTCATCCTCCCCACCAGCGCTGCTGTCGTATGGACCTCCCTGGGCCCATTACCTTGGTGGGTACCAGGACCGACTACTCGGTGGGCCCCTGGGACTACCCGACTTGCGCTCCACGGTACCTGATGGCGTGAAGCACAAGGACTACAGAGGAGAAGTACTCGGTTAGGAAGCTGTACATGTCCCGCACTGTATGGAAGACTCCTAGACGTACTCGACTAGTACTCTCTCCCTATTCCGACTTGTAACCCTGCCTCCCGGACTATATAAGGCGAGGCAGGGACCCCTCTCTGATCATCTCATCTCACGGCATACAATTGCACCATCTTGTAATCGTACCCAATCAATCCAGAGCTACGCAGCATACAGGACGTAGGGTATTACGCACCTCGCGGCCCGAACCTATCTAAATTGTGTGCCACGTGACTCTTCCTTCGAGTTACCGATCTCGGCGAGGCCACATTCATCTACTTCGGGTACTCCCCTTAGTAGGTTGCGGGTCCAAAACACCGACAGCTTGCGCGCCAGGTAGGCGGTCTCGCCCGAGATCACATGGCGAACTCGACGGCTCCTGTCTACTTCAAGCCAACCGTCGCCTTCAACCGCGGCGACACCTTCGTTTTCGGCGCTTGGGTCTGCACTGCTGACGGCGCGGGATCCTTCCAGCGCCGCCTCACCATGCCGCCCAACCCGGAGACCGGCTTCGTGACGCTTCCTGAAGTTGTCACAGGCGAACTCGCCGGCAAGTTCGGCGAAATTTCGCTTTTCAACCATCACGCTGACTTCGAGCTCGGGTCCGATTCCAACTCGAACTCGACGTCTCCGTGGGCTATCGCATGCGAGCCGGCTACTCAGCCATCGCATGTGGTCCCACCACCCCGTGAGCACTCCACACGTGGCCCCTGCATCGTCAGCAGGGCCTGCACGGAGGCTCCCTCTCCACGCCGGGCCGGCAAGGAGCCCGTACCCGAGTACAACTCGGACTCCGACACCGCCCCCGGCCATGCTTCGGACTCCAACCCCCTCTCCGGCTTCTACTCGGACTCCGCGTACGAGTTCTACTTCGGGTCGGACCCAGAGGATCCCGAGTCCGAGGACAACACTACTGATCATCCCTTATTAGGGCCGGCCTGCGGGTTAGTTATAACGTCCACACCGCCGCGATTCATCTACCGGCCGCAGCGCAAGCCCGCCGACCCGATAAGTGGAGACTCACGCTACGTCGCCTACCTCGACTCGCTCCCCGTTCCGGAGGGAACACCACTTGCCCGAGCCGACTCGTACACCCCAACCGAGGTGGCGAGCTCGAGTCCGGTCTAGGCACCCCCGATCGCGAAGTCTTCATGGCTGCCGGCGACACGCCAGGACCTTCAGGGATGGCTCAAGACAAGTACCTTGAAGACATCTCCGCAGACGAGCTGTCTGCTGATGCACCTGCAGACGAGACTGCCGCCAACAGGGACGCTCGACGCGAGCGTAACAGGAAGCGCAACGAACGGCGTCGGCGTCTCCGAGACAACCTCCCCATCCGCAACCTTGCGGAGGCCCTCGAGGCGGTCCCGCAGTAGAGTACACACTACCCCCGAGCAATGCCTCATGTCGATCACGCCGATCGCACGCCGGGCTCGGGGAATACGCGCCGGGAGAAGTCATCGCCAAGCTCGGCCGAAGACGCTTACTTCATGCGGGTCGACAACAGGGTCAACCAGCCTCCCCCCGCCAGGAACCGCGACAACGAAGCTACAAGTCGCAGCGCCGACCTCGGCCGCAACCGTACTCAAGCTGAGCTCCCGGCTCAGCCCAACCGTACTCATGCAAACGCCGGCGGACCCTCACAGGGTGGCAACAGCAACCGTGAGGTCTTCCCTCACCGCGTCCCTGGCGGCGGCGGCCGTGACCCTGACGGTGGCGGCAGCGATGACGGGAGCTCCAACCACGGAGCCAACAGGAGGGCCGACGGCGGAGGCGCTCACGGCGGTCGAGACCACGCGAACGGCCACGCCTCCGGAGCCTCGCGAGGGTGGCTACGACGCCCGTCAGAAGATTGAAGAGCTGCGGCGGAAGAAGTCGACCATTGCGAGCGACAACGACGGCTTCCCCGCCTTCTCACCTCGACTTCGCAACTTGCTCCTCCCCGACAAGTTCAAGCCTTTGGGGATCACCAAGTACGACGCGAAGCAGGACCCCATCCAGTGGCTCAGGTTCTACGCCCTCTCCATTGAGAACGCTGGCGGCAACAACGACACCAAGTGCCTCTACTTCCCCTTCTGCCTAGACCAAGCCCCTCTTACATGGCTCGAGTCGCTGGACAAGCACTCGATCGACAAGTGGGACCAGCTGAAGGAGCAGTTCACCAGCAACTTCGCGGGCGCCATGGGCCGCTCGGGTACTCGCATGGACCTGGCCATGATCAAGCAGGAACAAGGCGAGACCCTCCGCAAGTACATGCGCCGCTTCTTCGACAAGCGCGCTACCGTAGTCGACGTCACCGACAAGGAGGTCATCGACCTCTTCCAAGACGGCCTCCACCACCGCCGCACCTTTGAAGACTTCGGTCGTCACCGCCCTAGGTCCATCCCCCACCTCAAGGACATGATTACGTCCTGGGCAGATGAAGAAGACAAGGCCAACGCCAAGTACGATGCCATCCGTGACAAGAACAAGCAGAACACGGGCGGCGGCAGCGGCAACAACGGGAACCAAGGCGGTCGCAAACAACAACAACTACTACTCGGGTCCCAACCGCAAGCACAAGCCGGACAACACCGTCGCGGCTATCCGGCACCTGCGAAGGAGAACTCGAAGAAGAACTCCGGCGGCTTCAAAGACTTGTCGAAGGAGAAGTGCCCGTGGCATCCGGATGGCAACCACACCACCGAGCGCTACCAACTCGGCGAGCACTCAAGAGTACTCCGCAGCCACCACACCCTCACGACAAGAAAGGCAAGAAGAAGAACGACGGAGACAACGGCGACTTCCAGGAACCCGACAAGACTGTCAACGTCCTCTTCGGCGGACTACCCAGTAGGCGGGAGCAAAAGGCTACTCGTCGAGAAGTCATGAGCATTGAACCAGCAGTCCCGACCCCTCTCAGGTGGTCGGAGGTACCAATTACCTTCTCTCGCGTGGATCAATGGACCAGCTTCTCCGAACCAGGGCGGTTCCCTCTCGTCCTGAAGCCGGTGGTCGCGGGCTCCAAGCTCAACAAGGTCCTCATCGACGGTGGAAGCGGGCTCAACATCCTTTTCACCAAGACCTTGAAGAAGATGAAGCTCGACATCACCCACATGCTCACCAAGAGCAACACGCCTTTCTACGGCATCGTCCCCGGTAACGCGGCTATCCCACTTGGCTCGGTGGTCCCGCCCGAGCTACCTTCGGGGAATCTCGGGACAACTATCGTACCGAGTACATTAAGTTCGAGGTCGCGGACTTCGAGACGTCCTACCATGCCATCCTGGGCGTACCGGCCATTGCCAAGTTCATGGCGGTGCCCCACTACACCTACTTGGTACTCAAGATGCCAAGCCCGGCGGTGTACTCTCTCTCCAAGGGGACTTGAAGATCTCGCACGACTGCGATACGGAAGCCGTGGAGATCGCCTCTACGAATCAAGTACCCAATGCTATGATGGAGGTCTACGCCGCGTCGAAGAAGCTTGCTACAAGTGAACTCGACATCCCTGAGAAGTCTGACAAAGCCAACAAGCCTCAACCAGCTGAGGAGGTTCGGTCAAGACAATCAACCTCGGGACGAGCGACTCCGAGCAAGACCACCACCATCGGGGCCGGCCTCGACCCCAAATAGGAAGACGCGCTCATCAGCTTCCTCCGGGCTAACCGCAACATCTTCGCGTGGAAGCCAGCGGACATGCCGGAGTGCCCAGGGAGTTGATTGAGCACCGCCTCAACGTCGATCCTAAGGCCACCCCCAAGCGACAACACCTCCGCCGTTTCGCTAACGACGGACGGGACGCCATCAAGAAGGAACTCGCCGAACTACTCGCGGCCGGCTTCATCGAGAGAAGTCTTCCATCCCGAGTGGCTTTCCAACCCCGTCCTCATCCGCAAGAAGAACTCGAACGAGTGGAGGATGTGCGTCGACTACACCGATCTCAACAAGCACCGCCCCCAAGGACTCCTTCGGGTTGCCGCGGATTGATCAAGTCATCGACTCTACGGCGGGCCGCGACTCGCTCTGCTTCCTCAACCGCTACTCCGGATACCACCAGATCGCGATCAAGGAAGAAGACCAGGAGAAGACCGCGTTCATCACCCTGTTTGGCGCGTACTGCTACACGACCATGTCCTTCGGGTTGAAGAACGCCGGCGCCACCTATCAACGAGCTATCTAGGCCTGCTTCAAGAGGCAGCTCAACAAGAACGTCGAAGCCTACGTGGATGACGTGGTCGTCAATACCAGAGACTCTAGTACCCTCATCGACGACCTTGAAGAGACCTTCGCATCCCTGTGCGAGTACCGCTGGAAGCTCAACCCGAACAAGTGCGTCTTCGGCGTACCTTCGGGCAAACTACTCGGCTTCATCATCAGCCAACGCGGCATCGAAGCTAACCCCGAGAAGATCTCCGCCATCACCAGCATGAAAGCTCCCACGTGCATCAAAGACATCCAGAAGCTGACCGGGTGCATGGCGGCCCTGAACAGATTTATCTCGAAGCTTGGAGAACGGGGGCTCCCCTTCTTCAAACTACTCAAGCACCAAGAGAAGTTCGTCTGGACTCCAGAGGTGGACCAACCCTTGCTCAGCTCAAGGACTTCCTATCGAAGCCACCAGTCCTCACGGCTCCTCGTAAAGGCGAACAGCTACTGCTCTACCTCGCTGCGACTACTCATGTGGTCAGTACCGCCATCATCGTCGAGCGGCAGGAAGACGGCCACGCCTATCTAGTCCAGCGCCCAGTCTACTTCGTCAGCCGAGGTGTTGTCGAGTCTAAGCCACGCTACCGGCCTATGCGAAGCTTCTATACGCAGTGCTCATCACCTCGCGGAAGCTACGACACTACTTCCAGGAGTACTCGATCTCCGTCGTCACCGACTACCCGCTCGGCGACATCTTGCAGAACCAAGATGCTACTGGAAGAATCTCCAAGTGGGCAGTCGAACTCGGCGCCCTCACCATCGACTTCAAGCCACGAACATCCATCAAGTCGTAAGCTCTAGTCGACTTCATGGCAGAGTGGCGGGAGAATCAGCTACCTACTCCAACCGTGCGACCAGAGCATTGGGTGATGTACTTCGACGACTCACTCAACCTCGAGGGCGCAGGTGCAGGGGTACTCCTGATCTCTCCAATGGGTGAACAACTCAAGTACGTCCCCGCATCTTCCGGAAGGTCTCAAACAACGAAGCCGAGTACGAAGCTCTCCTACACGGGCTCCGCCTCGCGGCTTCACTAGGCATCAAGCGGCTACTAGTCTACGGCGACTCCGCGGTGGTCATCAACCAAGTCAACAAGTCCCGGGACCGCAACAAGGAGAACATGGACGCCTACGCCTAGAAGTCCGCAAGCTCGAGAACAAGTTCTCGCGGTCTCGAGTTCCACCACATCGTCCACGACAACAACATTGCGGCGGACGTCCCGTCGAAGCATGGTTCTACTCGCGCTCAAGTACCGGCGGGTGTCTTCGTCCACGAGCTTCACGCGCCATCCATCCCGAGCCGGCGCCACCGACCACTGTCCCAGCGCATCCGCCAGCTGGCCAGGAGGTCATGATGATCGACGCGGACTGGAGGCAACCCTTCATTGACTACCTCTGCGAGCAGAAGGTTCCCTTGTACAAAAACTTGGCCGAGCAGCTCATCCACCGCGCCAAGTCCTACATCCTCATCGGCGACAAGCTTTACAGGCGGGGCGCATCTTCTGGAGTACTCATGAAGTGCGTCCCCAGACAAGAAGGCAAGGACATCTTGGAGGAGATCCATAAAGGCATCTGCGGCAACCACGCGTCCTCTCGCACGCTGGTCAGCAAGACCTTCCGACAAGCTTTCTATTGGCCCACAGCTTTGGGCGACACCGAAGAACTCGTCAGAAGGTGCCAAGGGTGCCAGTACTTCGTCAAGTAGCAACACGGCCCAGCCTACAAGCTAGTCAGCATACCACCAACCTGGCCTTTCGCTTGCTTGGGGCTCAACATGATTGGGCCACTACCAACTACGCCAGGTGGATTCAATAGAGTATTGGTGGCCATCGACAAGTTCACCAAGTGGATCGAGGTCAAGATGGTCACATGCCCCAAGGCTGACAGAGTACTCGACTTCCTGGATGAACTGGTACATCGCTACGGACTACCCCGATCGCATCATCACAGACCTGGGCTCCAACTTCAACAACCACAAGTTCTGGGAGTACTGCGAGAACAGTGGGATCAACATCCGATATGTCTCAGTTGCCCATCCTCGGGCCAACGGACAAGTCGAGCACGCCAACGGCATGGTGCTCGACGCTCTCAAGAAGCGGCTACACGACGATGCTAACTCTAAAAGAGGCAAGTGGATCAAGGAACTACCCAATGCACTCTGGGGGCTACGTACTCAGCCTTCCAAGCCAACGGGGCAATCCCCTTACTTCCTGGTCTACGGCTCCGAAGCAATCCTCCCCGCTGATGTCATATGGGATTCATCAGCAGTGGAGCACTATGACGAAGGCGTCTCGAAGACGACGAGACGAGTCGACATCGACGGACTCGAAGAAGCTCGCCGCGCCGCCCTCGTCCAATCGGCAAGGTACCCGGAGGGTATCCGACGCTACCACGACCGCAACGTCAAGGAACGCTCCTTCAACATTGGCGATCTTGTCCTCCGTCGTATCCCGGTAACACGGAAGGACTACACAAACTCGGCCTCCCCCCGGGAAGGTCCCTTCATAGTCGCAAAGGTGACCGGCCGGGCTCCTACCGCCTTCAAATAATAGAAGGCGAAGACGTCAACAACTCGTGGAACGTCGACCGGCTACGTCGCCTAGTCTACACGACTACTCCGGGCTCAAGTCTACACGACTACATCAAGACCCTCCGCCATAAGCGGCCTCCGTGTCTAGGCACCGGTCTCCGGACTACTCCTTCGCCGTAAGCGGCCTACGGGTCCGTGCACCGGCCCTCGGACTACTCCTCTCCAGAATCCAGCCCATGCGGCTACCTACGGATCCTGGGCTGCGACGAGCGACAAAGGACTCTAGCAGCGGTCTACTGAGAGACCATATACCTCTAGATCCAGCCTATACGGCTACCTACGAATCTACTGGTGTAAGCGGCTGCTCGCCCTAGCACCACTTAGCCGTAGGCGGCCTCCGGGTCCTGGCGACTACTCTGTTACTACGGCCCTAGCCATCCGGTGTACTTCTTCGCTAATAAAGTTTGATCGTCCATCAACGCGATCGTCTATTTCCCTCAACGGGACTACTGCCGAGTACGACTACTCGCCACAACTCCACGATGGGACTCCGCACTCTGAGATCGCGACTACGAGTACTCATTGATGGAAACATTTCTTCATTAATAATTAAACAATTACAATTGTTTTTATACAACTACTGCTACGAGCTAACTATTACAGGGCTACTGGAGATTAAGCTTGTCGGCGACTTGTTCCGCAATGGGCGCCATCTGCTCCAGCAGCTCCGCATATTGCTCGTCGGTACAATTGGCGGCTAGTCCACCGGCGACTACATCTACTGGTGCCTTCGGGAAGTAGGACTTCATGAAGGCTAGCACCTGGTTCGGGATCGACTTCGCCAGATGCTTCACGTAGGCCGCCAGCCGGCTGGGGGCTTCCTTCAGTCGATCCACCAGTGGCGCTATCTTGGGACCGCCAGGGTGAGGCACCAGCAGCCTCGCGATGGGGAGTGCGGCTTCTTCAAGCTCCTTCAGCTGGGCCCGCAGCTTCTCGCAATCCTCGTTCAGCTTCTGCAACGATTTGTAGCAGTTGACGAGGTCACGATCGGATGCAATATGGAGCTCCATGTGCTTGTCGCACTCGTAGGCAAGCTCCTTATAATCTAACTCGAGTACCTGGCGGGCCTCCTGCTCCCGGTAGAAGAGATTCTTCAGATCAGTCTCTGAAGTCTTCAACTACTCTACCTGAGTCTCAAGCTCTGCAAACAACAAGGCACAGCGGGGTAGACTACCTCTCGGCCTCCAACAAGTACTCAACAAGACAAGTGGTGTACCTTTGTTCTTGTTGCGGAGCGACTTGTTCTTCCGCACCAAGTCGTCGCTCTTCGCCTGCATCTCTTGGATGTCGTTGTGGTACTTGGCGAAGGCGGTATCCAGCTTGGACTGCTTGGTGGCGGCGTGCTTCCGGGACTTCACGAGTTGATCTTCCAATGCTTCGGCCCGAAGCACAATGTCGCCGTACCCCTGAAGCATCTTCGACTTCAGGCGGGACCTCTCAGCGACGTCCTGCACAGACAATTCACATCAAAATGGGTACTCAACGCTACATGATTGACTACTCAAGAGTTACAGCTACTCACCTTCATCCACTGCTCGGCTTGGCGGATCGCCTCCAGATGCCGAGCCACCGTTGCCGGATCGACCAAGTCATCCGCCAGCAACTCGATCCTGCCACGACTACTCGTGGCGGCTTCGGTCATTGGTGCGGAGCGGATGGGCTACGCGTCTTGGATCTCCGGGGAGCGAACGACCACCTCCAGAGCGGGTTCTGGCAGCGTGGCAGCTTCCTCTCTTCCAGTCGTCGCGGCGGCCATCTCCATCGGCTCGGGGGCTCCTCCGGTAGCCTCCTGAGTCTCTTGTGTCAAGTTCTCCACGGGCACCGCCGACGGGATCTCGTTCCCTCCGGCCTCAGCAACTGTCGACAAAAAGACAAGTGTATCAGTCAACATGCGACTAAGACTACTCTTGAAGGTTCTTCGACTTCAGCAGAGTACTCAACTTCAACAATGCTGGCCACGGGCAGCGTAGCCTCGGTGACCGGCGCTTCGGGCTCCGCCTGAGGGGTGGGAGCGGACTCCCCAGTGGGCAGTGCGGCTTCCTCTTCCGCCACCGCTGCGGCGGGTTCATCCCCCTCCCAGGAGAGATCCGTCGATTTCCTGCAGAGTACACAAGTCGGTCGTCAATCAAGTTCGACTACCACATCAAGTACTACTCGGGAAGACTCAACACTTACAGGCTTGACCGGACTACTGTCACGGGCGCCGAGGATGCTGGCGATGTCCACCAGTCCAGCCTCGGCGGGCGCCTCCTCTTGCGCCTCTACGGCCACTGCCTCGGCAGGCACCTCCTCCCCGCGCCTGCGCAGCTACCGCCCCTTCCGCTACCTCTTCGCGCGCGCCGGCCAGCGGGGTTCCGCGCCCTCCTGAGCAGCAGGGGGCTGGCGCTCCATCTGCGCCAAAAGTTCTTCGACAGTGGGGGCTGGGCTGCGACTCCCAATGGCTTCCCCCACCGTGTCCCACTCGCCTTCGTCGCCCTGATCAGTGGGCTCCGTAGGCGGCAACTCCTGCAAGCAAGGAAACTTCTTCTTCAACAAACTGAACTCGAGATGCGAGTACTCGACTACACTACTCAAGATGGCTTACCTCTTGGGGCGTGATCTCAGAGACCTTCAACTTCTTCGCCATGCGCTTGTGGGCCGGGTTGCGCGGCCTCCGCGGCGGCGCAGCCAGACTAGCCTCCAGGCTAGCCGGCGGATCCTGGATAAGAGGAACGTGAGGTAGGCCAGGACGGCTAAACCTCGACCGCAACGGTCGAAAGCGGTCCTGCAGCATCTCCTCGTCGTCGTCCTCGTCGGACGTGTCCTCCACGACAACCGTGTCGTCTCCTTCACCGACTTCGCGCCGCTCCTTGGCCTTGGTCTTCCCCTCCTCTGGGATCTCGACTTCCTAAGGGGGCGGCGGCGGCTCAGAGACAAACTTCTTCAAGTCATCCTGCAAGAAACAACTCGTCAATTCGACTACTCTTGCGTAACGGGTACTCGACTATGGTTGCAGCTACTTACCTCCTTTGGTGGGCGCGCTGCGGAGTACTCAGGTACGGGGCACGCCGTGTACGGCGGCATGTCCTTGAAGATCCGAGCCATCCTGTCGACAATGTCGTCGTCGTCGACTTCGTCTCCAGGCATCCGCGATGTATCATCGTCGCCAGTGTACTCGAACCCCAGGGTGTCGCGGGCCATTAGCGGCTGCACCCTGCGCTTCATGAAGCTGAAGGCCACGTGCTCGGCCCTCAGCCCGGCTTCCCTTAGTGCCTTGATCCGCGCCAACAACTCTGGGAGTTGGATCCCCTCCTGCATGGCCGGCTCCGTGTTCCACCAAGGACGATGCTTGGGCTGCTTCCCGCTCGGCTTCGGCAACCCCGGATGGTGGTTCGTGATGTAGAACCACTTGGCCTTCCAGTCTTGGTTGGAGTCTATGAGCTTGTACGAGAGGTACTGCTCGGCGGCGTCCTCCCGCATCTGGATCCCCGCTCCTCCGACTACCCGCGGGTTGCTAGCGCTTGGTTGCGGCTTCAATCGGAAGAATTTCCGAAACAAAATCCAATGGGGCTTGATCCCCAGAAAGGCTTCGCAGAAATGTACGAAGACGGCAGTGTGGAAAATACCGTTGGGGTTGAGGTTGAGGTATCGATGCCGTAGTACCCCATGAGCCCCTTGAAGAAGTCGCTTGCCGGGAGAGAAAGTCCGTGTTCCGCGAAGCATGCGAACATTGGGATCTCATCTTCATTCTTCTCCATTGGGTATGGATCCCCGGCGGCGGCCCTCCACATGTCGACCTCCTTCTCGCGAAGGAATCCACTGTTCAGCAGGGCGAGCAGGTCCTCGGTCTTCGCCTTGGACTTCTTCCACTCGCGGTTTGGATCTGGCCACGGCGGGGACACAGGCGGTGATGTTCCTGCGGCAGATCCGTCGGCCTCCTCACGACCCCTCTTCTTCCCACCGGCGGCTTTGGCGGTTTTGGACGGATATGGCTTCATTCTCCAAGTGCACGGGGTCTTCACGCGCATTCGCTCAGGAGCTACTGCGGTGGCTCTCTGCGGCAGCGCACTCGGATCTACTCTTCACTCAGCGGTGGCGGCGCGCACTGACTGCTATTTCTGCCCAAGATCTGTTTGGAATGGCTACAACTGCGTGGGTGAAAAACCCTAAGGGTTTTGGCTTCTATTTATAAGCCAAAACGGCCCTCCAACAGACCGGATGGATAAGCTCGCGCTCGGGCGACTCGGCCGGCCGCGCGTGACTCTTCGTATTCTACTAGTCGATGCACCTCACCTCGTGGGCTCGACTACCTCTACTCGACTACCCGGGGAGCGACAAGACTCAAGAGCATCTCAGGACACATTCTACAAGATGACCCTTCAATTCGAGAGGAAGTACTTGACTCAAGGCTCGGGGGCTCCGTGCCACGTGTCCTTCGGTTTTTTCTCCGGATTTTTCGGGATATTCTTGCCAAAACTTCAGATGGACCCTCAGCCAGAGTCTACAACTCAACCTAAGGCTCGGGGGCTACTCCATATGGAGTGCGATTTTGCAATCGCACTTCCATATCATCTTCGGCTTCAAGACAGTACGGGCATTTTTGAAGACCTTCAAGGGCGCACTCGAGGACACTTGGGACTACTCGAGAAGACTCCAAGATTGCTCGAACATCGACCGGAGTACATTCCGGCCTCGGGATGCTTCGACTACTCTTGAGGACTTTTGACTTGTAGTTCTCGGGGACGCTTGAGGACTACTCGTTAAGGCCGTCAAGACTACTTGAAGCTATCCTTCTCGACTACAAAGTACTCGGCGGCTTGTCGTATGGACCTCCCCGGGCCCATTACCTTGGTGGGTACCGGGACCAACTACTCGGTGGGCCCCTGGGACTACCCGACTTGCGCTCCATGGTACCTGATGGCGTGAAGCACAAGGACTACAGAGGAGAAGTATTCGGTTAGGAAGTTGTACATGTCCCGCACTGTATGGAAGACTCCTAGACGTACTCGACTAGTACTCTCTCCCTATTCCGACTTGTAACCCTGCCTCCCGGACTATATAAGGTGAGGTAGGGACCCCTCTCTGATCATCTCATCTCACGGCGTACAATTGCACCATCTTGTAATCGTACCCAATCAATCCAGAGCTACGCAGCATACAGGACGTAGGGTATTACGCACCTCACGGCCCGAACCTGTCTAAATTGTGTTCCACATGACTCTTCCTTTGAGTTACCGATCTCGGCGAGGCCACATTCATTTACTTCGGGTACTCCCCTTAGTAGGTTGCCGGTCTAAAACACCGACACTCAAGCAACATTTCTATAACTCCTATATAGGAGCTCCCCACTAGCTCTCCTTAGGAGTTCTCAGACCTCTGATTTGCTACTGTGAGTGGCCCCACCACTCAGACCCCACCCCCATCCCCGCGGCGCGGCGGTCGCACTCGCACCACGTCTTCGAGCACAACGCCGCCTATCGGCCCCACCACTCATTCCCGCACGTCATCCTCCCCACCAGCGCTGCCTCCTTGCTTCCCCACCGGTGCCCCCTCGCCTCCCCACCATCGCCGCCTCACGAGCTAAGATGTATTTGCACTCCCTCTCCATCTTCTCCTTCTCCTCCGTTTCTGCTTGATTTTTCTTCCTCGGGCGTTGTCGGGGACAGCCCTAGGGGTCCCCCTTAAACAATGGGGAAAACCTCACTTAAAACCCACAACGAAACCAAAAACACGTTGAGCCTAACCATGTAGGACACGGCCCACGCCGCAGGGACCTCGACGGCCCACCGAGGCGGCCCACTTAGAGATCCCCTCGAGTAGGCTCCGCCTCGCTCGAGGACACGCGCCCCCCTCGGGCGGGCTTCGCCTCGTTCGAGGGCGGCACTTCCCTCGAGCGAGTTCCACCTCGCTCGAGGGCTCGCTCCCCCTCGGGCGGGTTCCGCCTCGCTCGAGGGCGCGTCCCTCCCTCGGCGGGGGTCGCCCACGCTCGAGGGTGCCCCTCACGCGTGCGCCGGCCCCCCGTACACGGTCATTTAACGCCCCGACACCGGCGGGACGGCACCATCATGCGCCCGGGCTCGCACCCCGGTGCCGCCGCACCAACTCCCCGGGGAGGAGCCCATCCCCGCTACCGTGGGAAGGGACCGTGCGCCGCGGCCGGTGTCGGTCCCGTGACACCGTGCGCCGCTCTAGTACGGCCGACGCGCCGAGCCCTCGAAAGGGGGCCGGCTTCACCCTCGATTCACTTACTTGTGACCCTACGGGGGTTAGGTGGAGGCGCTAGGCCGGTGGACCGCCATCCCCGCCACTATAACGGCGTGGCCGCCGTACCCGCGCGTGCGGGAGCACGCCCGGCGCCGTAGCAACAACTCCACCCCGCGAAGCGCGTCGGGAAGGAACGCCGTTCGCCTACTCCCCGTACTCCGTACGGGCCCGCGTCGACACCTCCCTCGAGCCTATCGAGGACATCACCGCCATCTCGCCGCTCTCCTACCCTCGAACCGCCACTGTTCGGGTACAAGTCAGGCCATGATGACCAGATCACCGCGAGGATCGCCCGGACAGCCGCCCGCCCTACGGCATAGCACGTCGCACCTCCCCACGTAGCTAGATAGCGCGGCACGCATGTAATCCGCCTCCCCCTTGATCTATAAAAGGGGGAGCGAACCCCCCCCGCCGCGAGGGGACACGGACAACACACGAGAGGACGGCGGACAACGGGAACCCTTCGCACACCACGTACTCATTCCCCAATTCTCCCACAACATCTTCGACCGGGGACTTGGAAGCCCCCGCTTCCTCTCCCGCCTTGCTTGTAGCCGCCCCACTACAGGCACCCCCGGTGCTAAGTAATATAGTGCCCCGAGCACGCCACCGCCGGACGTACGGCCCCCTCGGCGGAACCGGGATAAAAACCCCGTGTCACTTGTTACTTAGCATCGACCATTGAGGGATAGACCTCGGCGCTTTCTACTGGTTAGTGTCGGGACCATATTCCGCACCGACGCTGGCGCCCACCGTGGGGCAAGCGAGCGCCTAAGGTCATTTCGCCAACTCCCTCCATGGTGATCCGCACTGAGTACCGTGGTACACGCTACTGCATGGGTAGCTCGGACCCCCTCCCCGCCCGGATTCGAAATCCGCTTCGGGGACCTGAACTTTCAGGCCACGGGGAACGGCTATCTCATGCGCCTCACTAACCGTGAGGAGCTCCGCGCGCGGCGCCGGACCCGCCCGGTCCGCCCGTGCCCCCGCCGCACGCACGACCCCGGCGCGGCGCCCGCGGGCACGGATGCCGCGGGCCCATCAACGCCGCGACGCCGTCGTCGCTCTTGACGCCGCTCGCGCCGGGCGCGGTCCGAGCGGCGGCAAGCCGAGCGCGCCGCCACTCAATGTGGCGCGCCCACCGTCACGACCGCCACCACCCCGGCAGGACAGCGTACGGTCTCCGGACCGCGCATCCCCATCGGGCTGCGTGGTGCTACGTCGGCCTACAACGCCAACGTCAACACCACGATGCGCAGGGTTCCACCTGGCCGCCACGTCTTCGTCCCCGTGGGTCCCGGTGCCTCGGCGAGGAGATGAATCGTCCCCGGGCTCCGTCGACACGTTACCACCCGCCAACCGCCACGGGTACGAGGAGTGGGACTTCTCCGGCGTACCGACCCGCTTGTGTTCCGGCGTTTCCTAGACGCTGCGGACTACTGGTTCGGCTACTCCGACGACTCCAGCACCGGGAGCTACGACCCCGCGCGGGAGTGCTACGCCGTCATCACCAACGATCCGGCCAATGCCGCCGGCGCGGCAGGCGCCGGAGACGGGGAAATCACCCCTGCCCCAGGGATCGCCACGCGCCTGGGCGCAGGGCCAAGCGCCCCTGCCGGGGCCGATGCCGACGCGCGGCTGGCCCAAGCCCGCGAGCTCGAGGCCAAGCCGGCGGAAGAATACCGAACGCGGCGACCGCTCCCGCGCCTCAATGGCGGGGGAGGCCTCCGCGCGCGGCGAACGCGCACGGGAGCCGGGCCGACGGTCCGCGACCGCATCAACACCGTCCCCAACGTCGACAACGCGGACGCGCCCCCGCGGGCGAGCCAAAAGCTCATCGCCGCCGCAACGCCGCCGCGGGCCATGCCGCACCCTCGACCCCCGAGGCTCGAGACCCGCACCGCGAGGTGCAAACTCTCATCGAGCGAGGGCGGCCGGTCCGGCGGGCCGAGAGCTCGGCCTCACGCATCCACCAACAGGGGGAATGCACGGGACGACGAAGCCGCGCCGGGAGGCGAACCCTCGGTGCACGCGGGGGGGGACCGGCGGGGCAACCCGCCGACCAAGGACGCACGCCGGCCAAGGAGCGGCTCCTTGACGCACGCAGGGCGCTGGATGGCGACGCCCGCAACGTCATCAACACCGGGCGCACCGGCAAGGCCGACGCGCGAGCGACAAGGGGCTACCACCCTCGACGGGGTGGACGCTACGACAGCGGCGAGGACCGCTCTCCGACGCCGGAGCCCCCAGGCACCCGTGTGTTCAGCCGGGAGATCCGCGCGGCAGCGTTCCCCCAACGCTTCCGCCAACCCTCGACTATCGTCAAGTACAATGGGGAGACGGACCCCCGCGTATGGCTCAACGACTACCGCTTAGCTTGTCAGCTGGGCGGGGCCACCAGTGACGAGGTCATCATCCGCAACTTGCCCCTGCATCTGGGCGACGCGGCCCGGACATGGCTCGAGCACTTGCCCGCTAGCCAGATCCACAACTGGGACGACCTGGTCCACACGTTCGTGGGCAACTTCCAGGGCACGTACGTGCGCCCTGGGAATTCCTGGGACCTGCGCTCCCCGCACGCGAGAAGCCGGCGAGTCGCCGCGGGACTTCATACGGCGCTTCTCCAAGCGCCGCACCGAGCTCCCCGCCGTGGCGCGATCCGAGATCGTGCACGCCTTCCTAGAGGGCACCACGTGCGGGACCTCGTACGGGAGCCGGGACGCAGCCCCCGCCCGCGGACTCCAACGAGCCGTTCGACATCGCCACCGGCTTCGCCTCCGGGGAGGAGGCCGTGGGGGCAATCTTCGACGGCAAGAAGGGCATGCGCTCGGAGGACGCGCCGCGCGGAGGGCGGCAAGTCCAAGGAGCCGCACCGCAACGACAAGCGGGGCAAGAAGGGGGAAGAAGCCGCGCCGCGAGGCGCGCGCGCGGGGGCGCGACGGCGGCAACACCGAGGCCCTCGGCGCCGTTGACCCGGCTCGACGGGGCCCTCGACCGGCCCCTCGAGGCCCGGGGGTGTTCGATGACATGCCGAAAAAGCCATGTCCTTACCACAAAACTCCGGTGAACCACACCCTTGAGCATTGCGATATGCTCAAGAAGTTTTATGGTCGTGCCGCCGCGAAGGAGGCGAGACCAAGAAAGACGGTGGCGATGGTGACGCCGGCGGCTTCCCCCGCCGTTGAGAATGTGTTCCTCATCTTTGGGGGGCCAACCGTCGACATGTCGACCCGCCGCCGCAAGAAGGAGCGGCACGAGGTCCTCGCCGCGGAGAGGGCGCCTCCGTTCTTCCTCAATTGGTCGGAGGACGCCATCACCTTCGGCCCGGGAGGACCACCCGAACCGTGTCCCCAACCCGGGCCAGTACCCGCTGGTGGTCGACCCCATCATCGGGAACGCCCGGTTCTCAAAGGTCCTCATGGACGGAGGCAGCAGCCTCAACATCCTCTACGCGCATACGTTGCGCCTCATGGGGATCGGGTTGGACCAGCTGCGGCCCGGCAGACGAAGCCGTTCCATGGCATCGCGCCCGGCAAGCAGGTCCAGCCCCTTGGGCAGATCGACTGCCAGTTTGGTTTGGCACCCCGAAGATTTTCCGCAAGGAGATCCTCACCTTCGAGGTGGTGGAGTTCAAGGGGGCCTACCACGCTATACTTGGGCGACCCCGTTACGCCAAATTCATGGCGGTCCCCAATTATACTTACCTGAAGATGAAGATGTCGGGACCGAACGGTGTCATCACCGTCGGCTCGTCCATCGAGCACGCGTTCGACTCGCGACGTCGAGTGCGTGGAACACGCGAGGCACCGGCGCCGGGATGAAGCGCCGGTGAACACGCCGGAGAAGATGGTCAACAACGACCTCGACCCCCGCCGCCAAGCACGCCGGCACCTTCGAGGATGCGGAGCGGATCAAGGGGGTCCCCCTCGACCCCCTCGCCCCCGAGGGCAAGGCGTTGAGGGTCAGCTCCACCCTCGACCCCAAATAGGAAGTGGTGCTCGTCGACTTCCTCCGCGCCAACGCCGACATCTTCGCGTGGAGCCCCTCGGATATGCCAGGCATCCCGAGGGAAGTCGCCGAGCACTCCCTTGACATCCTGCCAAACGCCCGCGCCGTGCAGCAGCGGCTGCGCCGCTTCGACGAGGAGCGGCGACGGGCAATCGGAGCGGAGCTGCGGAAGCTTCTCGAGGCCGGATTCATCAAGGAGGTGTTCCACCCAACGTGGCTAGCTAACCCCGTGCTTGTAAAGAAAAAGAATGGGAAGTGGCGGATGTGTGTAGACTACACTAGTCTTAATAAAGCATGTCCTAAAGTTCCTTTTCCTTTGCCACACATTGATCAAATCGTTGATTCAACGGCTGGGTGCGAATTGCTTTGCTTCCTCGATGCTTACTCGGGGTACCACCAAATAAAAATGAAGGAGTCCGACCCGCTCGCGACTTCGTTCATCACACCGTTCGGGACGTTCGCTACGTCACGATGCCATTCGGCCTCGAAACGCGGGTGCAACATACCGGCGTTGCATGCGGCACGTCTTTGGGGATCACATCGGGCGAACGGTCGAAGCGTACGTGGACGGCATCGTCGTGAAGACCAGGAAGGCGGACGACCTGGTCGGCGACCTCGCCGTCGCGTTCGGTTGCCTACGGGCCAATGGGGTCAAGTTAAACCCCGAAAAATGTGTCTTTGGAGTGCCGCGAGGCATGCTCCTAGGTACATTGTCTCCCAACGGGGAATCGAGGCCAACCCCGAAAAGGTTGCGGCCCTCGAACGGATGGGTCCGATCCGGGACCTCAAAGGGGTGCAGAAGGTGCTGGGGTGCCTCGCCGCCTTGAGCCGCTTCATCTCGCGGCTCGGTGAGAAGGGCCTGCCCCTCTATCGCCTCCTCAAGAAGCACGAGCGCTTCTCCTGGACCACCGAGGCCCAGGATGCGCTCGACAAATTGAAGGCGTCCCTAACGCACGCCCCGATCCTCACGCCGCCGCAAGACGGCGAACCCCTGCAGCTCTACGTAGCCGCAACCACCCAGGTGGTCAGCGCCGTGATCGTCGTGGAGCGCATGGAAGAAGGGCACGCCTTGCCTGTACAGCGGCCGGTCTACTACATCAGCGAGGTCCTGTCAGACATGAAGACGCGCTACCCCCGTGTCCGAAGTTGCCGTACGCGGTAGTCCTTGCGCGGCGCAAGCTCCGCCACTACTTCGAGGCCCACCCCCGTCACGGTGGTTTCTTCCTTTCCGCTAGGAGAGATCATCCGCAACCCCGACGCCGCGGGAAGGATCGCCAAGTGGTCCGTGGAGCCGATGGGCGAAACGCTCGTCTACGCCCCGCGCAAGGCCATCAAATCGCAAATCCCGGCGGATTTCGTTGCCGAGTGGACGGACACGCGCCGCCGCCCCCCACAAATCCGGGCGAGTGCCGGACTCGTTTCTTCGACGGCTCGGTGATGAAAACGGGAGCGAGCGCGGGCCTCGCTCTTCGTGTCACCCCTCGGGGAGCACATGCGTTACGCGGTGCGCCTCCACTTCCCCGCGTCCAACAATATGGCCGAATACGAGGCCCTTCTCTCGCGGCCTCAAAATCGCCATTGAGTTGGGCGTCAAGCGCCTCGATGTGCGGGGGGGACTCGCGGCTCATGATCGATCAAGTCATGAAGAACGCAAGCCGCCATGATGACAAGATGGAGGCTTACCGCAAGGCCGTGCGGGCCCTCGAGGACAAGTTCTACGGCATTGAGCTCAACCATGTACCCCGCCGATACAACGAGGAGGCAGACGAACTGGCAAAGATCGCGTCCGGGCGGATCACCGTTCCCCCGAACGTTTTCGCGCGCGACATCGCGCAACCCTCGGTCGTCTTCGAGCCCTACCCCTCGAGCCATGACGGACCCTCGGGGGCTCCCTCGAATCCAGCGGGTGCGGAACCCATGGACGAGGACCCCTCGAACGAGGCGTACGTGCTCTCCCTCCTCGAGGGGTACGGCTCCCACGAGGCCGACGCGATGGACATCGAGCCAGCTCCCGCTCAAGAGGACTGGCGCGAAAAGTACATCGCCTGGATCGCTCGAGGGGAGCTCCCCGCGGACCGGGCCGCGGCCGGTGCATCGCCGGGATGGCCAAATCTTTTGCCCTCGTCGACGGCGAGCCGTACAAGCGCGCCGCCTCCGCGCATCCTACGGCGGTGCGTGCCCATTCTCGAGGGGCGCGAGCTCCTACGGGACATCCACGCGGGGATCCGTGGCCACCACGCCGCACCCCCGCACCCTCGTCGGCAACGTGTTCCGCCGGGGCTACATCGGCCTATTGCGGTCTCGGACGCCGCCGAGATCGTGCGCACCCGCGAAGGGTGCCGCTTCTACGCCCGCAAGTCCAACCCCGCCCGCCCATGCCCTACAAACCATCCCCGTGACATGGCCATTCGCCGTGTGGGGGCCGGACATCGTCGGGCCCCTGCGGAAGGCGCCGGGGGCCGTTGACGGTGAAAATCCGTCAACCTAGCCATGAGTTTACCTTCGGTGTTGGCATGAGTTTTATACCTTATCCATTGGTACTAAGCCCCGTGGTATAACAAGTTCACGTGTGCATGTCGGTTTTGGAGTTTAATGTTTATGCAGGGTTTTAGTGTTGAATGCAAGACTTTCGGGATTAGTTCATCAAGCACCTCATGACAAGACCTTGAAGCCCCGAACAAGTCATGCAATAAAGCAAAATTAACTCCAAGAAGCCGGGGACTTGATTCGAGAAGACGACAGACTCCAGGGACCTGACCAGAAAAGTGCTGAATCTTGCAAGACAAGGAGTTGAGTCCAATTCGGAGAGAAACCGACGACATGGACCTACATGCAGAAGGGGGAAACATCCAGGAAGCAAGGGAACCGACCTCGGGCAAAGGAGCCCACGGGGGCCGGGCCTAAATGGGCCCGGGCCGGCCGGCCCCGGCCCCGGTCGGCCCAGCCCATTTTGGGCCCAAATCCGTCCTCCTTTGCCCTAGCCGCCAATCGGGCTATTTATAGTCCCCTGACCGAGAGCCACGGAGAGAAGATTTCGTCTTCGGCCGCCGAGAAGCGAGAGAAGAGAGGGACACCATCTAGGAGAGGAGAGGGTCGAGCTAGTTGACTAGGGTTCCCCTAGCCGACGTGGGAACCTTGCACGGAAGACCACGTCGGAGTTCCCGGAGCTAGAAGCAAGATCAAGGAAGGATCCCGGTGGTGATCTTGTGTATGTATCATTGTTATAGTTGAATTATCAAGTTGAATCTTTTCCTGGCGATCAAGTGTTTCCTCGAAGATTTCGTTTTTCGATCGGCTTTGCTTATTCCAATTCTATTCTCGAGATAGATTACATAGGGTGTTCTTGTAGCCGCGGTGGCTAGAGGTACACGCCGGATCTTCCGAAAGAATCTCGACTTGTCTTTTGACTCGCCCTAAGCTCCCCGCATGAATAGGGATACGTTGTGACGAACGGGGGTCTCGAAAGGCGGATGTTTTCGGATTTGGACGGGAAACCACGATTTAAAGAGGCTTTTATTAAGATTCGATTTGCTACTTCTTCTTTTGCTTGGAACTTCAACAAAAGGCTTACCCCGATCCCTCTAGATCGGTTTATCTACCCAATCTTACTTTGTTTTCTCCGGTTTTTAGTAGATTAGATTCGTTTTGTGTCTTTTACTTAGATGCATTAGGTCTTTTATCGAAGATTGAAGATTACTTGGCTTTAATAGATTAAGTCTTGCGTCACACATTTGTTCCACGGATTCGATACCTTGGGTTCACCACTCGAGGGAAGAAGGGTCCCTTGACTACGACGGGAGACTTGTACGCTTGCGAGTCACGAACGAACTTTGATACAATTATTAACCGTCAACAAGCCCCTTTTTCTGGCGCCGTTGCCGGGGAACAAGTGATCAAGATTTGATTTTTTATCGCTTTTTTTTGTAATTTTCAGTACTTATTTTGTTTTATTTTTGCATCTACTAAATTTTGATCATCCTCAAAATACATCTAATCTAGTTTGTCTAACTCTAGTCTTTATAGATTTGTTTTGTTTTCTAGTTTTTTTGCATACTTTGTTTATTGCTAACCCTAACGGGAGATGGACGGCTACCTCTCCAACAAACCCAATAATTTTGTGGATGATCCGAGAAAAACTTTACGAGCCTAAGGAGACGCGAAGCACATCAAGCTAAAAAGATGGATTTTTTGTAGATTCGTAGTCGGAAGACAAAGGATCGCAGGAATCTCCGAAGAATTCACCACCTCAAGGTCCGCGGGAGAATCGACTTCCACCAATGGGTGACCAACCACCGGAAGAACGCAAGATTGGGGAGCTATGCACCCCAGACATCATCGACCTACCAATCTTGAACCTCGAGGAGATCGGAAGACCGTTCGAGATCAATACCTCTACAATCCGCATGGTGCAACATTCACCCTTCACCGGCAAAGAGGATCCGAACCTTCACCTCCAAGCATTCATTCAACTATGTCGACTTTCAACATGGATGGGGTGACTCAAGATCAAATGAGGGCAAGGCTTTTTCCGTTTTCACTACTCGGGAAGGCTTTGCAATGGTTCCACTCTCAACCGGCGGAGACGGTGCAAAATTGGAACACGTTGATGAAGGCTTTCATGAAGGAATACTACTCACGGGTAAAACTCAAAGCTTGCGTAATAAGATTGCCACCTTTGTTCAATATCCTACGAAACTATCTCGGAGGCATTCGAGCGCTTCAACGAGTACACCCGGCGGTTCCACATCACAAGTTCCCGAAAGAAGACCTCGTGCAAAAGTTCTATCAAGGACTCACCATGGCGTCAAGGACGATCATCGATGCATCGGCGGGAGGATCTATCATCGAGCTTACACCGACGGAAGCTTTCACGCTATTCAAGAAGGTCGCGGATAATGACACGTGGGCGTCATCCGGCGCCTACATCCGGCTCAACCCATGGGGAACGTCAAAGGAGTCTTGCAAGTGGAGAAGGAAGACATACTTGAAGGCAAGATCGACTCGCTCATGAGGAGGTTGGAGAAGATGGAGATAGAAAAGAAAGAGGCTCAAGACTTGAAGGCCGCCGAAGCAAGGTCCACATGCGAAGAATGTGGAGAGTATGGCCATGTCCGCAAAGATTGTCCTGAGGAAGCCAAAGTGCTCGACTACATGAGGAAGGGAGAGTTGCCGAACTTCCGCTACGGGCAAGGTAGGCCTCAATTTAATGCAAGCTCGTCTATTCCTAACGCGGTTCCGCTTCGAATACAATTGAAGGAGTTCATGGATGAGCAAGCTAAGATCAACAAGGACACCGTCACCAAGTTCAAGACCATAGACAAGGTGTTGGAGAACATCGATAGCAAAGTGACGGAAGTCGGAAGTTCCAATCATCAAGTGCTCAACATGATGAAGATGCTCGAGACGCAAGTTGGACAACTTGCGGGCGCCTCACTAATGATGAAGGGAAGCTTCGGGACAACCCAAATGTCCCGAATCGGCGAAGGCCATTCAAACACGTTCGGGGAAGGAGACCGAAGATCCGGAACGTTCCGCGGGAGCAAGGAAGCTTAAACCATCCACCGAGGTGGAAGGAGCCGCTAAAGAGAAGGTTACGGGGATCGTCACCGAGGAACCCGAATTCGAGATGCCGGAGGATGACACGAGGATACCGCAACTCAAGCCACGCTACTTCCGAGGTAAACTTGACAACCACTTTGAGAAGTTTGTGGAAGTTGTGTGTAGACTTAGCATCAACATGCCATTACTAGATGCCCTACAAGTACCTACATATTCTCGTTACTTTAAAGATATACTTGCAAATAAATATGAGATAGCAACACTCGGGGTAGATCATGTCAAGATGTCCGAGGAGTGTAGTGCAGCTATTGCTTAGGGGCTACGAAGCAAAAAGACCCCGGGTGCCCCACAATTCCATGTTCAGTTGGTTCTTTCAACTTCGAGAAGGCGTTATGCGACCTTGGAGCTAGTGTGAGCGTCATGCCGAGGGATGTGTTCGAGAAGCTACGCCTACCGATGGAGCCTACGGGAATATGTTTGGAGTTGGGTGACAACTCCATTCGCTATCCCTTGGGCATTGCCGAAGATGTACCCGTGAAGATTGGACACCACTTCATCCACGTCGACTTCGTTGTGCTCGAGATGGGAGAGAGGGAGAAGCCGCCGCTCATCCTAGGGAGGCCGTTCCTCAAGACCGTGGGAGCAACTATTGATGTTGGCAAGGGGGAGATCACGTTCGATATCAACGGAGAAAGGAGTTCCTTCAAGTTCGTCCAAGGATTGAGGCATGCAACATGATTGGAGTGAAGGGAGAACCAAAACAAACGGAGGGGCTGAAAAAGAAAAAGGAGCCGAAAAAAATGAACGTAACGAAAATCAAAGAAGGTGTTGCATCCGTCAAGACAAAGGAAGAGAAGCCGCCTGTGAAGACAAAAAAATGACTAAGCCAACTAAGCCGGAAGTCAAGCCCGCGCCCAAGATGGTGCGGAAGTGGGTACCCAAGATTGCAACGCCCGCAAAGAGCATTGATCCGGAGTAATCAAGTGAAGAAGTCTAGCTATAGACTATAAACGAAGCGCTAGGCGGGAGGCAACCCGTTTCGTCAAGTCGAGTCAAGAATAAGCTACGGGAGGACAACCCGATTCCGGGTTTTTCGAGTATTTTTAATAATTTAGTTTTTGAGTTTTACTACGCAAAGACATTAGACTTAGAAGTGGTTGAACATATTAGAGACATAATTCTTGATTGAATGTTTGCTTTATCATAAACCCTTTGCATGAACCCTCCTATGTGCTTGTTTGATTCTTTTCTTTTCGAGAAACCCCTCAACCAAATAATTTCAGAACCTTAACTCAACCTTTCACCCTCATTATGGTGCTGAGGTTGACTTATTTTTCATGCTAAAACCACACGAGTAGAGCCACGATTTGTGTTTAAGTGTTAATAAAATTCAGCACGTGGTAGTACTTGCGTGAACCTAGAAATCGAAGCTTTTGGTTGGTTTTAAAAATCTTTATCCTTGGTTTCTCTAGGATTAGAATTTTTCTAAGCCCATTCTAATTTTTTTTATTCAAAATCTTTCTTATTTAGCCAAAATTAGAACCTAAACCTATGCCCCCATGATCAAGCCGGGAAAACGTTCGCTCTCAACCGATGAAAGCAAACTTTACCGGTGAGACCGAAATCGACGTACTCGAAAAATATTTTCGACTCACATTTGTTTTTAATGGTTTAAAAACTTCTCTAAAATTATGCTTGAGCTCTTGCATGGCTCTGAAAAATATTTTAAATTTCGAATTAGAGGAGTGCTTAACCTTAAAACACCTAAATGGAGGCAATCTAGTTTGAATTAATCATGCATGCACCATTGGATTCCCTTTTATCAACTTTCACCAATTCCACATGCAAAGGACAAGCATGGTGGGCAGCAAGCATCAACTTTGCAGGATTTTCATGGTGGCATGTGAAGCAAGTGGAGTTAGGGAGCATGGACATGACCCAAAGCATGGAGCATCAAGTGGGAGGACCAATAATTCAAGAAAAGGAGTGGACGAGAGCGTTTGGGCGGTGCAACTCGTGGAGCACGCGGACGGGAAAGTTGCGAGAGGCGAAATGATCGTCTTTGGGAGAAAGACGCGGCGGGGAGGAGCCGGAGGAGCCCGGGCCGGCCGGCCCAGGCCGGCCGGCCTCGCCCTATTTAAGGAGCCCCCGGCTCCCGTTTTCTCGCGAGCAAGTTTCCCTCTCCTTCCCTTGTTTGTGTGTTCAAGTTTGTGTGCTCAGAACCTCCGTAGACTTAGCCAACCATCCCAAGCTTGATAGCTCAAGAAAAATCCACATCCTTAATCCACTCAAAGTCCACATCCGAAGCAAAGAGTTTAAGTGCCTAGTTTACCGGTTGCAACCCGGAATTTTAGTTGAAGAAAGAGTGCAGCAACCATGTGGAAGAAGACCACAAGTCTCTTCTCCAAGAAGAAGAGTTCGTCGTCGTCCAAGCCGTCATCAACCACGTCTTCGAGGAGGCACTCGGTTTCCGAGTCTCCCGGAGCATGGAGACGGACACGGCACCACCGAGGAGGAACGATGCTCTCCTCCTTGGTGGTATGAGGGCTGCGAGAAGCACTTCCATGAGGTTCACCGAACCTCGTGGGCACACGGAGGAGCAGCCCGCGCCACCACGACGATCGACTCGCTCAACCGCACCACCTCCTTACACCCCGACACAATCTTCGTACGGCTTCATCATCTTGTCGGCGGAGGAGGAGGAGAGGCTCGCCAATCTTGAGAAGAGGCTTGTGCCGAATGTCGAGTTCGACGACCAAGCACTCTACACCTTGGGTTTTTGCACCGACATATACTATATGCTTGGGGCACCTCGGATGGGTGCGGTTCTCCAACGGAATATCGGTGGACACCCATTTGGGTTACGCCTTGGAAATTTTGATGACTATTGCACCCATCATTGATGATGATGGGGTGCAAAGCTTGTCATTCCGTTTGGAGGGAATCGAGCAAGTGGTTCCCTACGAGCACGTGAGGGAGCTGCTTGGATTCCAAAAGGGAGCTCCGGAGAAAGTTGACGTGCCACCGGCATGTTGGCGGGATTTTGGAACATGATCTCCGGAGAAGCCCATCAACAACGCAATTGCATCCGCAACCCCATTATCCGGATATTTCACTCTTGGGTGTGCAAGAGGGTATTGGGGAGGATGAAGGAAACAAAGGTGACCGACACGGAGTTGAATTGGCTATACTCGGCTTTAATTGCCGGGCAGCCAATTGACCCCTCTTACCTCATGATCAACCGTTGGTGTTGTGAAGCAACATCGGGGGCGGGTAATATTGGTTCGGGGTGTTACCTCTCCATGTTGGCCTTTTCCTTGCGACCGGGGATCGCAAGAAACCCCGCTCACCTTTTGCGTGGTACCTCTCTCGGTTTTGAGTATTTGCGGCAAGGCAAATACATTAGTGGAGATGAGAGAGGAGGTTATCGGTTGTCCATAGTGAACCTACCCCTTCCGAATGAGAGGCTTAGGCTTTTCACCGAAGGAAGGGAAGATTGGTTGGAAGAGGGATTACTTGTCCCTGCAAGGAAGAACAAAAGAGGAAGAATCGTAGAGGAGAAAACATCCTCCGCACAAGCGAGTGGAGCACAACCCAATGTGCAACCATTCGGCGGGGTTCCTCCTCCGCCAAGTTATTACGGAGGGTCACAACAACAAGCATGGGGGGGGTGGTGCACCGGTACCCCCACAAAATTATGTTGTGCCCAACGCTAACTTCGCGGAGTCCTACGCTCATCATCCCCAACCACAACAAAGCATGGCCATTATTGGAGGGTATGCTGCAAGAAATGCTCAAAACATCGCAGCCATCCAAGCTAACGCAGCTCAACTCGGTGAAGGCAACGCAAATATCGCCTTCGAACTTGGACGCCTTCACCTTGTGGAGCCAAATCAATTCGTCGGAGGAAATGTCCAACCATATTATGAGCAAGGGTATTATTATCAAGACTATCAACATCAACCACCGGCGGAGGACTAGAAGATTTAGGAACTTTAGTTTTCTTTTCTTTTCTTTTTCTCTGTAATTTTCAGCTTTTGCTTATGTGTGTTTGCGTAGTATTTTCTGTTTTTTTTATTTAAATTTCAGCAAGCATGTTTGTTTATTTTCAGTATGTATTTCAACTTGATGTCACCATTAATAAAGACACCACCTTGATTTTATCATTGGAAAAGTTACAAAATTCATGCCATGATGATATATGATTAAAATTGCAGCTTTGTTCATCTTTGTAATTGATTTATGCATGTTTAAGCTAGTGCTCTCTTAAAAATACAGATCTGAATTTATTTAAATGCTAGCTTAATTTTCAGCGGAGGTTATGATTAAAATAAAGACCCATAGTGTTTAATGTGCTCTCAAGTTATGAATAGATTAAAGATGTCTTTTATGCTCAAAAATATTGCTAACCTTGTCACAAATATCACTTGTGTGTTGCTCAACCTATCCAAAGCCTTATATATATTTGAGTGCATAAACCTTAGTGTACAAGATTTATTTTTGAGTGCGTTATTGCAGGCCATGATTTCTCTGGCCCGAGACTAAGAAGCTGGTCATTCCGTTTTTGCGTATCTATCTTTTTGCTAGCCTTTTATCCGTGCATTGTGTATCCCCGCATCGGTGATCTCACAAACTTCACCGGATATCCACCCTTAAACCAAATATCATCTTTTTGTGATTACCTCCTTGACCACAACCTATCGTTGAAAATGGATCATCAATTCAAGGAAGATCGAAGACGGTGCCAACGTTGAAGATTTGAAGTATCTCTCCAAGGAAAAATATTCCGGTACCTACCTTATTTTTCGCCTCTTTGCTCGAGGACGAGCAACGTCTAAGCATGGGGGAGGAGGTAGGTACGGTGCAGTTTTAGAGTTCAAAGGGGAATATTTTAAAAAAAAATGATGAAAGAAAAAAAATCCAGTGATACTCATGACTTTCAAGGTATAAAAAATCAAAACTTCGTTGTGAAAGTCATGGACTGAATATATGACAAGAAAAAAATGAATTAATGAAATAAAGAAAAGAATGAGAAATATGAGAAAGAGAAAAAATATATGTGCGTAAAGTAAACTCCCCGGCTCTCTAAAAGTGCATTCAAGGCTTCAAGTTAAAAAGATCCATTCTCATTTTTCCAACCATGTGCAATCCGATAACGAGGACTTCCTTTGTGCCTCGGGATCACTCTTTGCCATTTGCACATGTCCACTTATCTAAAAGTGTGTGTATTTTTCTCTTTCCCCTCCTTGATTTAACATTATTTTCCAATGACCTTTTTGACGAGTCTCGGTAAGACCATGAGAAGCTTGTCTTGTTTTGACAACACCTCATTTATAAAATCTTGTTAGGACTAAACTTTCCCAAAGCTCCATATAAAGCCTACCACATATATATGAGAGGGAAAGGAGTAGAATATATAGGCTTGAGAGACAAGTGAGATGAGAGTTTATGAGCAATACATGAGATGATTTAAATTTGTGAATTTGGTTTAGTTTTTCTTTATCTCGATCTTCATTTC
This sequence comes from Cenchrus americanus, assembly GCA_947561735.1. Classification (NCBI taxonomy): domain Eukaryota; kingdom Viridiplantae; phylum Streptophyta; class Magnoliopsida; order Poales; family Poaceae; genus Cenchrus; species Cenchrus americanus. Next base: position 260,571,878 of record OX387241.1, on the reverse strand, counting down.
AAAAATTCTGAGATCTATTTAAAACTTTGTGAGCATGTTAATACTTGGGGGATAAGCTTAAAAAGAATCTACCCTCCGTAGAGATGAAGGCTAGAACATTATGGAACTTTAATGAATTAAAATTTTGAGAGGATTATGTTTTCTCATGTGTGATCAAGTGCAAAGTTTTAACATTGTTTGGCAATGATGATATCCATCGAAGGCTTACTCGAGGACGAGCAAGGTTTAAGCATGGGGGAGATGTTGACGGTGAAAATCCGTCAACCTAGCCATGAGTTTACCTTCGGTGTTGGCATGAGTTTTATACCTTATCCATTGGTACTAACCCCCGTGGTATAACAAGTTCACGTGTGCATGTCGGTTTTGGAGTTTAATGTTTATGCAGGGTTTTAGTGTTGAATGCAAGACTTTCGGGATTAGTTCATCAAGCACCTCATGACAAGACCTTGAAGCCACCGAACAAGTCATGCAATAAAGCAAAATTAACTCCAAGAAGCCGGGGACTTGATCCGAGAAGACGACGGACTCCGGGGACACGACCGGAAAAGTCTTGAATCTTGCAAGACAAGGAGTTGAGTCCAATTCGGAGAGAAACCGACGACAAGGACCTACATGCGAAGGGGGAAACATCCGGGAAGCAAGGGAACCGACCTCGGGCAAAGGAGCCCACGGGGGCCGGGCCTAAATGGGCCCGGGCCGGCCGGCCCGGTCCGGTCGGCCCGGGCCCATTTTGGGCCCAAATCCGTCCTCCTTTGCCCTAGCCGCCAATCGGGCTATTTATAGTCCCCTGACCGAGAGCCACGGAGAGAAGATTTCGTCTTCGGCCGCCGAGAAGCGAGAGAAGAGAGGGACACCATCTAGGAGAGGAGAGGGTCGAGCTAGTTGACTAGGGTTCCCCTAGCCGACGTGGGAACCTTGCACGGAAGACCACGTCGGAGTTCCGGAGCTAGAAGCAAGATCAAGGAAGGATCCCGGTGGTGATCTTGTGTATGTATCATTGTTATAGTTGAATTATCAAGTTGAATCTTTTCCTGGCGATCAAGTGTTTCCTCGAAGATTTCGTTTTTCGATCGGCTTTGCTTATTTCAATTCTATTCTCGAGATAGATTACATAGGGTGTTCTTGTAGCCGTGGTGGCTAGAGGTACACGCGGATCTTCCGAAAGAATCTCGACTTGTCTTTTGACTCGCCCTAAGCTCCCCGCATGAATAGGGATACGTTGTGACGAACGGGGGTCTCGAAAGGCGGATGTTTTCGGATTTGGACGGGAAACCACGATTTAAAGAGGCTTTTATTAAGATTCGATTTGCTACTTCTTCTCTTGCTTGGAACTTCAACAAAAGGCTTACCCCGATCCCTATAGATCGGTTTATCTACCCAATCTTACTTTGTTTTCTCCGGTTTTTAGTAGATTAGATTCATTTTGTGTCTTTTACTTAGATGCATTAGGTCTTTTATCGAAGATTGAAGATTACTTGGCTTTAATAGATTAAGTCTTGCGTCACACATTTGTTCCACGGATTCGATACCTTGGGTTCACCACTCGAGGGAAGAAGGGTCCCTTGACTACGACGGGAGACTTGTACGCTTGCGAGTCACGAACGAACTTTGATACAATTATTAACCGTCAACGGGGGCTTCACCCACTTGCTAGTCGCGATCGACAAGTTCTCCAAGTGGGTGGAGGTGCGCCCCATCACGAACCTAAGGGCTGAGCAGGCGGTGACATTCTTCACCGACATCGTCTACCGCTTTGGAGTGCCAAACTCCATCATCACAGACAATGGGTCCCAGTTCACGGGCCGGAAGTTCTTGGAGTTCTGCGACAAGTTCCACATCCGTGTGGATTGGGCGGCCGTGGCACACCCACAGACCAACGGCCAAGTGGAGCGTGCCAACGGCATGATCCTACAGGGCCTTAAGCCCAGAATTTTCGATCAGCTCAACAAATCTGGGCGAAAATGGCTCCAAGAACTACCAGCGGTCGTGTGGAGCCTAAGGACCACCCCAAGCGAGCCACCGGGTTCACCCCGTTTTTCCTAGTCCACGGCGCGGAGGCCGTCCTCCCCACGGACTTAGAATACGGGTCGCCCAAGGTTCGAGGCTATAACGAGGATGCTAACCAACGAGCCCGCGAAGACTCGCTGGACCGGTGGACGAGGCACGCCTCGTAGCCTTAATGCATTCCGCGAGGTATCAACAGTCCCTAAGACGCTACCAAGCATGCAAGATACGTCGACGGGATTTCAGCGAGGGGGATCTGGTCCTAAGGCTGCGCCAAGATAACCGAGGGCGCCACAAGCTATCGCCCCCATGGGAGGGACCCTACGTCGTGGTGAAGGTACTCAAGCCGGGCACGTACAAGGCGGCCAACGAGGACGGTGAAGAGCTCACCAACGCTTGGAACATCCAACGGCTACGTCGCTTCTACCCCTAGCTAGGATTTTCAAGTATTTTTGTTGTAAAAATCACACGGCCAACACCCCGAGTTGGTTGCAACTATGTAAAAGCTTTAAGCTTAATAAAAAGGGCAACTCGGCTTTCCCCCGAAACCCAAGTTACCCTCGGGGGCTCTTGCGGGGGGCACCCCCCCCCCCACAAAATGGTCCCATTTTTTCGCGCAAAAACGAAATAACTCACACACGCTAAGTTTGTTTTCTACTTCAACTACGAGCAACGATTCGAACGGGCGCGGACGGCCCGGCGGGAGGAGCGTGCGAGCCGAGATAGCCTACGCCGTGTGGATATGGCCCTTCTCTCTCGCCTCCAACCCGGCGGGCCCCCGGCGAAAATCGAACTCCCCTAACTAGAATCTACTCAGGAAGAAGGAGAAACAAAAAGCGTGATAAACAAACAACTTCATTACAGCGAATGTTTATGTCCAAAGAACAACTTGTTCATTTACAAAAGGCCACGAGGCCAGAGCACTGATATACATCAAAACGGGCCTAGCGCCCAACTGCTTTCAGGCGGGAGGAGCTGCAGCGTCAGCGGCGTCCGGGAAGAGGAACTCCTCGAAGGCTTCGGCGAGCGACCGGGCGGCGTCAGCGGCGAGCGCATCCACACGCTCCATCGCTACCTCATCCTCGACACCCTCGGGGACGACGTAGCCCTCCGCCGGCGCCGCAAAGTTGACCTCGTAGTGGGACCGCACCACTCCGAGGGCCTTCTCGGACACCCGGATGCGGCGCCGGCGCATCCGCTCGGTGACATGGCCACCAAGGGCACGCGGGCGGGCGGCCGAGGGGAGGCTGCCGGCCCGTGCCTCGCCCTCCTCGACGGCGCGGCATGTCTCGAGGGCCGCATCGTGCGGCTCCCGCCGGCTCTGCTCGGAGGAGTTGTAGGAAGCTGCGGCGCCTTGGCCCGCTCGGCCCGCGTGCCCCAGGGCGGTGCGCAAGCCTGGAATCGCCAAGACGAGAAAGAAATCAGAAAGGGGGACGCGAGCCCTCAAACGGAAAAACCAACAAGGCAAGAGTCAGACAGTGGCTCACCTTCGACCTGCTTCCTCTCCATCTCGAGGGCGCGGCGCTCGGCCTCGACCGCCAGCTCGAGGCGCTTGACGGCCTCGCTGCGCTCCCCGGAGGGCCATCTCCCCGGTTCGCGCTCGCAATGCGAGCACGATGACCTCCCCCTCGGCCTTGGAGAGCTTGGCGTCCCGATCCGCGAAGGACTTTGCGACACCTCGTGGGCGGCGCGCTCCTCGCTCCGGCGCGCACGGGCGTCGACGAGGGCGGCTCGGTCTCCGCCGAAGCCGCCCCTCGGCCCCTTGGCGGGCGGTGCTCTCTTGCGGGAGCCGCTCCTCGGTGGCGACGAGGGCCGCGGCCTTGGCGTCGAGGGCGGCCTTCAAATCGTCGGCCTCCTTGGCCGGCCGCTCCGGCTCGCGCGCCCGCTCCTCGGCTGGCGGCTGGCTGCGCTTGCGCCCCCTCAGCGACGAGCGAAGCTCCCGGGTTTCGGCGCGGATGGTAGCCACCTCCGCCTCCCGGTTGGCGGCCGGCGTCCCGCGTCTTCTCCAAGTCCGAGCGCGCGTGCCACAGCGCCTCATCACGGTCGATGAGGGCTGCGCGGACCCGCTCGAGGCTCGAGCGGCACGCCGTGTCCTCGCCTTGAGCTCTCGGGGAGCTCGTCGGGCCGAGCCGGGGCCCGTACGCCCGGCCCACTGTCCGGGGACCTGAGAGCGTCAGCAAGCGCGTCGAAAGCGCTGCACCGCTCCCGGAGCTGGTGGACCTCGGCGTTCACCCGGTCGAAGGCATCGTACTTATCGTGGGCGCGGCGCTCAAGCTCCTGGCATCCACACACCAAAATCCGTAAGCACTACGGCACAAAGGCAGCACACGAAGATGAGAAGAAGAAGAAAACGAGCGACGGCGCCCTACCTGGAAGACGCGCCATGCAGGGCCGCCATGGACTGCGGCGCCTCGTTCAACGCGCGGTCGAGCGTGGCGCCGGTGGCGTCGGAGCTCGCCCCGAGCTCCTCGCTCCCCCGAGGGCGTCGGCAAACGCCGGGGGATCGTCGACGGCACCCTCCACCCTCGGGCGGGGGTGGCGGCGCGCGGGAGGACGAAGCCTCGGCACCGTGTCCTCGGACTCCTTCCACCATGTGCCCCTCGTGCCGCCTCACGAGGGCCCCCTCCTGGGGCTCGGGGGAGCGTGTGGGGAAGCTACCCCACTGATCCCACCCGGGCGGCGGGGAGTCATCGTCCAGGACCTCCACCACCTCCGCCCGGGAACCACCGGTGGGCGCCGGCCCTTGCGCCGCCTCCACCTGCGCCTCCGTGGCCGCGGGCGCCCGACGCGGCGCCACGAAGGCCACGTCCGGCGGCGCCTGCGACCACGGGCGCCGCCGCGGGTTGCACCCGCTCCGCCTCCTCCACCGACAGCGGCCTGCGCGGCCGCGCCTCCACCACTACCGCCGCCGCGGCCTGCACCCCCATGATGGCCGGCGCCGGCCGCTCCTCGACCGTCGGCCGTGCCGCGGCGGGCGATCTCGCCGGCCGAGGCCTCGAGGCCTCCGCCGGACCCTCGCGAGCTCTCGCCCGCCGCCGCCGTGCTTGCCCCCGCCCGCGGCGCCCTCGACGAGCGCCGCCGGGTGGGGGATGGACGCGTCCGGTCCTCGGCACCTTGGCCGGCGCGAGAGGAGGCACGCTTGGCACCACCCTTGCGCGGGCACGAACGGAGGGTTGGGACGCCCGATCATCAACAAATCAAACCGAGCAGAGGATCGAACCCCTTACCTCGAGGAGGAAAAGGCGCGCTTCCTCTTCCTCGAAGCCTCGGCGGACGAGGCCGGTGCGGTCGGCGCGCCGCGCCCGGTTGCGCCTCCCGACGGCGCCGCCACGCGCGTGAGCGCGCCCGCCCCCGCGCGCGGTCACGCCCGACACCGCGCCTCCCGAAGGCGCGCCGCGGGGCGCCGAACGCTCGCCCCCGCGTGCGGGCACGCTTGCCGTAGCGCCGCCCGACGACACCGCCGCGCGCGCGGCACGCTTGCCCCACGCGCAAGCGCGCTCGCCCCGCGCGCGCACGCTCGCCGCGCGCGCCCGAGGAGCGCGGCGGCGCCCTCCGCGCGCGCGCGGCGCCCTCGATGTCGATTGCCGGCGGCGGGCGCCGTTGCGCCCGCCCCGGGCGATTCCGCCCTTGCCGCCGGCGCCGGTTCGGCGACGGGGGCGCGGCTGCCACCTATAGAAGGGGCCCTCCCCCTCGGCCTCTTCCTCTTCGTCCTCCTCGAGGACGAGTACTCCTCGGTCCCCGGGGAGGGAGAGCCCCGGCTTTTCGCGCGCCGTACTCCGCGGCCCGCCGGTCGCGGCGCGCTTGATGTCGCCTCGCGCGCTCCCTCTCGCGCGCCGCCCGCTCCTGCTGGCTGGCTGCCGCACCACCCGACCAAGCGCGCGGGAGTCGGGGGCGGGCGGAACGGACTTGGAGGCGATGGGGTTCACTAGGCGCACACAAGAACATCAAAGATGCGTCAAGAGGCGAACGGTACCAAGAATCGAAACAAAATCAAGAGTCACACTCACCGGCGGGCCGTGGGGAGCATCTCGAGGTCCCATGGGGTCGGGTCCGCGAGCGTCGGCACCGGGTGTCGACGGTGCTCCGCGCCGGGTGAGCGCGTACGCCCGCTCGAGGGGCGTCGGGAGCATCCGCGACCTCTCCCGGATCGACGGGGTTGGCCGCCTCTATCATCTCGAAGATGCGAGCGTCATCTCCATCAAGGGCACGACCCGCCCGTGATGAAGGAAGGCGAGGACGCCCATCGCGTTCAGCCCCATCGCCGCCAGGCGCCGCTGCGGGGCGGCCGGGGCCGACTCCTCGCCGCCTCGATCCGTGGGCGTGGACACCCCCGTAGCCCCGGGAGTCGGGCCTCTCCTTGAACACCCGGCCGGTGTAGGGGGGGAAGGCCGGGCTCGGCGTTGCGCAAATAGAACCATCCCCGCTCCCAGCCGGCGTTGTTCGTCGTCATGGTGCAGGGGATGTAGACGTTCTTGAATTGCCCCCGCGGGGCAGCGACATCCCGCCGGCGCGCACCGCGCGGCGGGTCCTTGGCTTCCGTCGTGGGGCTGCGTGAAGAGCTCCGTGCGGAAAAGGTGTACCCGCAGCTCCCGGTGACCGGGATCCCCGAGTACCCTTCGTAGACGCCCACGAACGTGGCCGCCTGCGAGATCGCGTTGGGGGCGAAGTTGTGCAACTCTACTTCGTAGTGGTGGCACATCGCCCGCATGAAGCGGCTCGCCGGCGCGTTGAAACCCCGCTCGTGGTAGCGGATAAAGCTCACCACGTAGCCCTCCCGGAGGGTTGGGCTCGCGGTCCGCCGCCGGCGGCACTATCCACTCCGCCGGGCGTCCGTCTTCGTTGGCCGCCAGCTGGCCGGCGGCGACCGGCTCGCCAAGGGCCGGGCTGGGTCACCGTCGACCTCTCCCAGGCGTACGGCTCCAGGATCGTGAGAGGCCGAGGGCGGCGCCATGAGGAAGGACGAAGGAATGCGAGGACGGAGGACGAAAACGGAAGACGAGCTCTAATGGCGACGCGCGCGCGGTGACAAGAGCGAGGCGAACACAAAGGCGCAGGGGCTGAAACGGTGAGATGCTAAGGTAAAAAACCGCCGTCCCCCCACTCCCTCAGATTTATAAGCCGCGGGCGAGCTCTCCGGAGCGGATGTCCCGCGCGCATTAACTGCAGGGAATCTTCTCCTCACGCCGACGGATGGGCCCCACCGCGACAGCAGCGGCCACATCACCGCAGGCGGGCCATCATCACGGCGGAGACCCGCGAGGGGCCGAGGCGGCGGTCACGTCCGCCCCCGCCACGCCGCCCACTACGCGCGCACGCGGCCGCCGCGCCTAAAAAGACGCGCCCGCGCCGCAAAAACCGCGGCCCTCGGCCGCGAGGCATTTAATGACCGGATCCCTTGCCAAGCAAGGAGAACCCTCGAGCGGGACGGACCCCCGGCTCGAGACGAAATGACCCTTGAAGGGACATCGGCGCGAGAAGGCTGCCGGGGCCCGCTTGAGGTAAAGCGAGCACCGCGGGTGCCCATGCCGCACAAAACCCTCGAGCGGCGCGAGCCCTTGGCTCAAGACGATTTCAAACCTCGAAGGGACATCGGCGTGAGAAGCCCGCCCGGGACTCGCTTGATGTAAAGCGGGCACCGCGGGCACCCATGCCACGCAAAACCCTCGAGCGGCACGAGCCCTTGGCTCAAGACGATTTCAAACCTCGAAGGGACATCGGCGCGAGAAGGTTGCCGGGGCCCCGCGAGGTAAAGCGAGGCACCGCGGGCGCCCATGCCGCGCAAAACCCTCGAGCGGCGCGAGCCCCCGGCTCCGGACGATGTCGGCCCTCGAAGGGACATCGGCGTGAGAAGGCCACCGGGGCCCGCACGATGTAGAGTGGGCACCACGAGTACCCATGCCACGCAAAATCTTCGAGCGGCACGAGCCCCCGGCTCGAGACAATATCAATTCTCCCAAAAAGGGCACATACGGCCGTGCTACCAACCGGCGCCTCGAGGGCCGGCTCGCCCCGGACCCCTCGACGGCCGCGGACGCGAAAAGACGGGGCCGCCCGGGCGCCACCCCCGCACGGCCCTACGGATCGAGGTCCGAAGCCCGACCCTCGACGGGTTCGAACGGGCGCCTCGGATCGCGAGTTAGGGACGACGAGGGCACGCGCATTCGAGCCGTTCCTCGAGCCCGTCGGCTCGAGGGTGCCCCACATGTCGTGTTCGAGAGCCGGCGAGGGCGGCTAGCGGGGGATCCCACCGAGGGAGAGCTTCCGCGCCCTCGGTCCCTAGCGAACGGGACCGAGCCCCACCTAGCAAACCCACGCAAGCGCTTCCATCGACGTGTCTCGGACCGCGCGCCTACCCTTATCGAACGGGGCATGGGCGTCCACTTGAACCACCCGCTACCAGCTCGAAGAGGAATCCGCAATTCGCGACCCGCTCGATGGGAGTTGCGGAAACCTCACCCTCCGACCCGCGGAGGGACGGCGAGGGCGCGTTAAAAAAAACAAGTCGTGAAGCTCTACCCGATCGCCTCGAACGGGCCCGGTGCTCGGGGGCTTAACGCACGGCTACACCTCCTTGGCCGCACCCGCCGGAGAATGCGCCGGCGGCGCGTGCGCCACCGAAGCCGGCCGAGACACCGCCGATGCCGGTTGAAACACGTGCCACGCCCTCGGCCGGCTCTCGCGGTTAACCCCTGCAGGAGCACCCACACTCCTGCAGGGCTTCGGGGGCTAGGACCCGCGGGTCCGCTGACGCGGCCCCACGGAAAGCGTTCGCAAAACGAGGAGGGAAGAACGTCCTATCGGAGGTTCCGGCATCCGCGGGAGCCTCAATGGCAAACCCACGGATGCTCGGGGGCTGCGTCGGGGACAGCCCTAGGGGTCCCCTTAAACAATGGGGAAAACCTCACTTAAAACCCGCAACGAAACCAAAACACGTTAAGCCTAACCATGCAGGACACGGCCCACGCCGCAGGGACCCCGACGGCCCACCAAGGCGGCCCTCTTAGAGATCCCCTCGAGTAGGCTCCGCCTCGCTCGAGGACACGCGCCCCCCTCGGGCGGGCTTCGCCCCGTTCGAGGGGCAGCACTTCCCTCGAGCGGGTTCCACCTCGCTCGAGGGCTCGCTCCCCCCTCGGGCGGGTTCCGCCTCGCTCGAGGGCGCGTCCCGCCCTCGGCCGGGGTCGCCCACGCTCAAGGGTGCCCTTCACGCGTGCGCCGGCCCCCGTACACGGGCATTTAACGCCTTGACACCGGCGGGACGGCGCCATCATGTGCCGGGGCTCGCACCCCGGTGCCGCCGCACCAACTCCCCGGGGAGGAGCCCATCCCCGCTACTGTGGGAAGGGACTGTGCGGCGCGGCCGGTGTCAGTCTCGTGACACCGTGCGCCTCGCTCCAGTACGGCTGACGCGCCGAGCCCTCGAAAGGGGGCCGGCTTCACCCTCGATTCACTTTCTTGTGACCCTACGGGGGTTAGGTGGAGGCGCTAGGCCGGTGGACCGCCATCCCCCGCCGCGCCGGCGTGGCCGCCGTACCCGCGCGTGCGGGAGCACGCCCGGCGCCGTAGCAACAACTACGGCCCCGCGAAGCGCGTCGGGGAAGGAACGCCGGTTCGCCTACTCCCGTACTCCGTACGGCCTCGCGTCGACACCTCCCTCGAGCCTATCAGAGGACATCACCGCCATCCGCTGCTCTCCTACCCTCGAACCGCCACTGTTCGGGTACAAGTCGAGCCATGATGACCGGATCACCGCAAGGATCGCCGGACGGCCGCCCGCCCTACGGCATAGCACGTCGCACTTCCCCACGTAGCTAGATAGCGCGGCACGCATGTAATCCGCCTCACCCTTGATCTATAAAAGGGGGAGCGAACCCCCCGACCGCGGGGGACACGGACAACACACGAGAGGACGGCGGACAACGGAACCCTTCGCACACCACGTACTCATTCCCCAATTCTCCCACAACATCTTCGGCCGGGGACTTGGAAGCCCTCGCTTCCTCTCCCGCCTTGCTTGTAGCCGCCCCACTACGGGCACCCCGGTGCTAAGTAATATAGTGCCCCGAGCACGCCACCGCCGGACGTACGGCCCCTCGGCGGAACCGGGATAAAAACCCCGTGTCACTTGTTACTTAGCATCGACCATTGAGGGATAGACCTCGGCGCTTTCTACCGGTTAGTGTCGGGACCATATTCCGCACCGACGGACATGCCGGTCACCGCGTGGGCCTCCGCGAGAGCGTTCCGTCACAGGCCCTCGCCAGGAGCCACCACCGAGATTCCTCACTGTGTCCCTCACCGTGCGCCACCACTGAGATCCCTCACGGGGCACCGCCATGTTCTCCGTCCATGGGGCAATGGCTGCGAACCGATGTGGAGATAGAATAAGAGCAACTCCAGCAGATGGAGTAAATTTGATCCCATATATACAGTTACTGGGGTGGAGTAAAAATATTTCCATTCCTGAAACGTAATTTGCTCCAGCAGTTTCCATATTCTCCTTCTCAACTCGTGGGTCCCACCATGCCACCTCATCTTCTCCTTCCCTCCTCCAAATCTTGGATATTTGGAAGTTGATTGCAGGCGCTCCACTGATCCATTTGTAAGGAATCGGATGCTCGTTAGCCTAAGAGGGGGAGGGGGTGAATTAGGCAACTTAAAACCTTAACCTATGGCTTCACTATTTTTGCACAAAAGTAAACTAGAACATACTATCTAGATGTGCAACTAGGGTTGTTCTAGTGTGAAACTCCCATCCCAAAACAAGGTTTGCAACCTATAGCCAATCCTAGCATGATACTACTCTAGGAAAGTAAAGGCAAGCCAAGATTACAATAGACTAAATGCGGAAACGTAAAGGGGATGAGAGGAAGCAAACTCTTGACACACGCGATTTATCCCGTGGTATCGGTAGGCACTAAGCCACCCCTAGTCCACGTTGTTGAAGCACTCACACAAGAGTATTGCTTCCCGACCACCAAGTCTCTCCCAAGAGCACCAACTTGACTTGCCACAAAGGCTAGCCACTTAGGCACTTGTCAATCTCCCTTGGTCACCTTGATGCCACCTCCACTAAGGAGCTTCTCCACCAAGGAAGGGGGTCTCCACCTCCCCCGCACAAAGTGTCCTCACCGCTCCACACCAAGTCGGGAAGGTCGATGACGATTGCCGGTGAGCCACTTAGGCCCCAAGGCTTCCGCCAAACCTTGTACAACCGGATTCACTCAAGAGTCACCTCACAAGGTTGGCACAACCTAGCACTCACTCAGCTCTAAGCTAAGCCTAGCACTAAGCACATACACAAAGCATGTACTAGTCTAAGGATGAGCAATTAAGCACTTGGATGGATTGGATATGATCTTCAATGTGTCTTGAACTCTTCTGCACTTCCACACAATCCAACAACCTCAAATGGGTGAGTGGACGGGGTATAAATAGCCTAAGGCATCAAACTAGCCGTTGGCTAACGTCCACTGAAAAAAGGTACCGTCGGATGATCCGACGCTATATTTTCCAGGGCGTCGGTTCATCCGGTGCCCCTCCCACGTCACTTAGCCGTTGGGGTTCTCTGACACAACTGCTCCGATGCTATGCACCGACGGTGCGTCGGATCATCCGGTGCTGAAGACCCCGCGCTCAAGTCGCCTTTGTTAGCTTTCACGCGACCGTCGGATAGACCGACGCTTCACCTTGACCAAGGCGTCGGATCATCCGTCTTCGAAGGCTTTGTCTTGGCGCGTCTCGACTTGATTCAAACCGAGCGTCGGATGGGCGACGGTGTCCCCACTCGACCGTCGGATCATCCGATGCTACTGTCTTCCTTGCTCTTCCTCTGCAACTCGTCCGACGCTACTAAATAATGGACCGTCGGTTCATCCGACGGTACCTAGGGTTTGACCCTGTGCACCAACTCGTCCGACGATTGCACCGACGCTTGTAAATGAGGGTCCGTCGGTTCATCCGACGGTGTCATGTCTTTTCCTTTTCTTGCTCAGTATTGACCCTTGTTTTCTACATTTTTGCATGTAGTTTTCTTGCATCCTTGGAACCTAGAAATGTCTACAAAGACATTCTCAAACAATATGGTTAGTCCCAATGATCATGTTGTCATGAATCACCAAAATCAAACTCTGAACTAATGGCGTATGAGTCCATGTTCGCTACACCATCTCCCCCGATCCACCGCACTGGGTGACGGTGACGGCTACATGGCGTGGCTGGACACGCAGCCCGCGAGCTCGGTGTTGTACGCACTACGTGAAAAACTGGCTTTGGTAACGGGCGCAGATCGCCTTTGGTAACGGGCAATGCGCCCGTTACCGATCAAGTGTTACAAATAAGCCAAGAAAGGTAACGGGTAGATGCCCGTTACTGATAATACATATTCATAACGGGCATCAAACAACAATCGTTACCACAACTAGCCACCGGTCACGTGAAAATGACTATTTCTCTAGGCCCACATGGAACTTTGGTAACTATGAGACATGGGTACCCCTGGGTCCCCACCGACCAGGCTTACGGCCGTCCCTGACAAGTGGGTCCGGCCTACCAGAAGACCCGCCGACCTGTCAGTGGGCCCAACCGACCTAGTTGGCAGCCCACACGACCTCCTAAAGACCTTCCAGAAGATTCCCCAGACGACCTCATTCGGCACGACCTCAAGACTCGACGTACAAGACAAGACCTCGGTGGATTACGACCAAAGCAGATCGACAGGATATGACAAGATGTGCAACGTAGACTTAGGTCTCCTGGTTGTAACCGGCCAGGAGTCGGGAAACCGACCTCATCCGCTGGCCAATATAAGGCGGATGAGGCGACCCCTTGTAACATACGCAATCCCCAAGCAATCTACACCAACAACTGGACGAAGGGTACTACTCTCCGGAGGCCCGAACCAGTATAAACTCGCCGTGTTCTCTGTGTTCCGTGTACTCGTGTTCGACCTTCGAGTTCTTAGACTTAGACTCCTCCCCGCTGAACAACTAAACCACAGGGATTAACACCACCGTGGGCTGTCCAGATCTCACCATCTGACAGTTGGCGCGCCAGGTAGGGGCTGAGTCAAAGGTTCTCCGTGCAACTCGATGGCTTCGATCAACGGCGTCATCTTCCCGGAAAGCATGGCGGACATCCTCACAACCCCGTCAACATCTGCTTTGGCTCGATGCCGGCGACATCCACCGCTCCAGCCGCCTGCCTCGTCATCGAAGGCAACGCGGTCACCACCGACCAACAGATCGAAACAGATCTGTCGTCGGAAACCCACCCGCCCACTCCTAGCGACCTGATCACCGGGATTAATCGTGTCGAGGGCATGCTCTCCGACATGATCAAAGTCTGTGAGCGCGTCAAACGCCCTCGCATGACCTCTTCGTCTCCCAGCATGCCTCTTGGCTTGTGTAATGCAGCTCGTGTAGCATCACGCTTCATGAAGCGCAAGATCCAGATTGAATCTTGACCCAAGACCCAAGATCATGGAAGCTGCAGGAATCATCTTGACGAACCCTACCCTATCCATGAGAAGTCCAAACACACCGCACGCCAGTGTCGTGTCCTCAAGAAACTTCGCCGACCTCTCACCACGGCTCACCACCGTCGGATGAACCAAGAGTCGTCTTCGGACCGCCTTGCGTTCCAGGTCGCCCACACAACGATCTCCCCGAACTATCCGGGAGAAGAGTTTGAAACCCTAGATCGCCAGATTTTGGTCGTCTTTGCGGATGTACCATGCAAGATGGAGAAACCGATGAGCAACGTCAAGAGCGTGAAAACGCCAATGCTGCCAGAGCCGTCCGGTGACAACAAGAGCTCGCAGCAGCTGCCCCAGGTGCAGGCCACCAACCGGCTAATGCCGGACAAGTCAACGCCAACGCCGGGCAACAAGCACTTGCGGCATCAACTGCTCTGCAGCAGCGACGCCGAGATGATCCACCTCGTGCCAACAGACTGCGCGTGCGGGACCTCCTTAGGGACTTCGAGCGTGATGGACTCGAAGTCTACAACTCACCGCAGACCAACTTGGGAGCAGCTCTTGTCGCTCTGAATCACCTCGAAGATTCTCCAATGGTCCGGCGTCTCCAACCAATGTCCGCGTCGCTGCTGCTCAGATCGAAGAAAGGCGTCCTGGATACAGCAAATCCGCAGCAAGATCCTACTCCAAATGCAGATCAGAGAGTCCACGCCAGCGACGTCGTAGCCAGGGTCCCCTCGACCCGGTAGCTGAAGAGGGATGAGGTGAAAATGAAGTAGCGCAGCCGGCCAACCCCGCTGCCAATGCTGCAGCTAACGCTCCAGGCAACCCTGTGGCTAATACTCCAACAAATGCCCCGGCCAATACTGCTAGTAATGCCGCCAATAACGTAGCCAACGCTGCCAACATACAGGGGAACGCCGCCCCAATCCAAGACACAATGCAGGAGTTCAGCCTCCTCTGGTCCAGGCCAATCGTGTTGAAGGAAGCCAACGTCGTCGCATAAGAGATGAAGTGGAGATAGCTCGACGTGCTAACTACGACCGCGAGCATAGGGTTCCCGATTCCCTCTACGCTAACAACCCTATTAAAGCTACAGATCCCCGGATCATGCACGACCAGGAACTCCTGCGACATGCCCAGTACGACCAAGACAACGGTCCTCCCGACGACCTCTATGTCATCCCTGCTGCTCATGCTCCGTCAGCAAGCCCGGGAGCGGTCAATAATTTCCCAGCCTTCTCACGACGTCTCCGGACGATCACATACCCCAAGGACTTCAAGCCAGCCATTGAGAAGTATAACGGTCGCTCCGACCCAAGTATATGGCTCAAGATGTACAACATCACTGCACGCGCCTCTGGAGGCAATGAAGACCACATGGCGGGATACTTCCCCCTTGTGATGGGCAAGGCACCACTCTTGTGGCTCGACAATCTCCCAGTAGAGTGCATCACCTCCTGGGCAACATTGTCTCGACTCTTCATGACCAATTACCAGGCGACCTACAATCGTCCTGGAAATACTCACCACCTCGCCAGAATGCGGATGAGACGTGATGAAACCCTCCGTGAGTATAGTAACCACTACTTCGAGAATGGTAACACCCTCGCAGGTGTCAAAGATGAAGACGTCATCGCTTATTACAAGAAGGGGATCACCAACATCAAGCTGTTCGAGAAGATCCACAAAGCTGACGCACATACCATTAGTGACCTCATGGCCTACGTCGACAAACTGGTCGACACTCAAGATGCGGTGATGCATGACTTCAACAGAGAAGATCACGATGATGGAGGCACTAGGTCGCGCAAGCGTTCTGGCGAAGCCTATGTGACAGACCCACCAAGACCTTCCACCTTCCTTGAAGGTGGCTTCAATATGGTCATGGACGACCAGTGCCAGTTCCACCACGACGCCAAACACACCATGAGGGAGTGTGAGCAGCTAAAGCGCGCCCTTGGAGTCCCGTCCACCTCAAAGAAGACCAGAAGCAACAACAACGACCGGAATGGTGGCCAACGCTTCATCAATCGTAACCGTCGACCTGATCAACGAGATTACCGCGATTGTAGGCCTTATCCTCGCAATGACGATAGGGATCGATGTGATTACCGCCGCGACTACCACCGCGATGACAGGCGTGACGACTACCGTCGCGACGACCGCAACGACAGGCGCGACAGAAGTGATCGTCATGATGATCGCCATGATGATCGTCACAACGACCGATGAGACGCCCAACGTGATGATCAACGTTGCCAGGACGACCACAGTCCCCGCGACAACAACCGGAAGGAGCGGACTCCACCGCCACCGCCCAAAGGGGGCAACCCCAATGGTGTGTTCCAGAAGGCCAACCGTGAGATCAACTTCAGTTTTGGTGGTCGCCTAGCGATCAAAAGCAACCGTCAGACTCGATCAAACGTCAGGGAGATCGGGCACGTCAATACTGAAAACCCGCGACCTCTACGGTGGTCTGTATTCCCAATCACTTTCTCCAGGAAAGATCATGGGGGTCCACATCCCTGACCCCATGACCTACCCGCTAGTCGTCAACCCCATAGTCAACAGGGCCTGGTTGCCTAAGACCCTCATCGATGGGGGCAACAGCCTAAACATCATCTTCATAGAGACGCTGCGCAAGATGGAGTTCGACTTCAGCAACATGACTACTTGTGATGAACCCTTCTACGGGGTTGTACCCGACAAGGCTGCATACCCCATAGGTCGTGTATGCCTACCGGTCACCTTTGGCACAGAGGAGAACTTCCGTACAGAGTACCTGGCATTCGAGTCGCGGACTTCCGCTCTTCATACCATGCTATCTTCGGATGACCTATGCTCGCCAAGTTCATGGCCATACCCCACCACACCTACCTCATCATGAAGATGCCAGCGCCAAACAGAATCCTTTCCGTCCTCGGGGACATCATGGTCTCCTACAATTGTGAAAGTTCCACTGTCGAGCTCTCCAAGGATTCAGCAATCAAAGCTGCAGCAACGGTCATGGTCGCCTAGGCAGCCAAGATCGACCAAACAACTCTGCAGGTACCAGAGTAGAAGTGTACAACCACAACTTTGGACCCAAGTCCGGCTGTCAAGAAGGTTTGCCTCGGCCTGCCCGATGCATCCATGGAAGTCGTCATCGGGGTCGACCTCGACCCCAAATAGGAACTCGCGCTCACCAGCTTCCTCAGGGACAACGCTGACATCTTCGCATGGAGTCCATCTGACATGCCCGGTGTCCCCAGGGAGCTGGCTGAGCACAAACTTGAAGTCAACAAGACCAGCCAACAAGACCGCATGACCTATCAAGCAAAAGCTCCGACGATTTGCAAAATATAGAAAAAAAGCTATAGAAGTAGAAGTCTGTAAGCTCTTAGCGACAGGAATTATTAGAGAATGTCAACACCCTGTTTGGCTCACAAACCCGGTTCTTGTACCAAAGAAAACTGGTGGATTAAGGATGTGTATCGATTACACTGACCTTAACAAGCACTGCCCGAAGGATCCTTTCCCTCTTCCTCGTATCGACCAGGTCATCAAGTGGTAGCGTCCTACTTTGCTTTCTTAACTGCTACTCAGGGTATGACCAGATAGCCCTGCACCCCGACGACGAAGACAAAACGGCATTCATAACGCCTCACGGCATCTACTGCTACAAGGTCATGACCTTTGGCCTCAAAAACGCTGGAGCAACATACCAGAAGGCAATTCAGAAGTGCCTCAAGTTCCAAACTAGGAAAAATGTCGAAGCATACGTAGACGATGTGGTTGTCAAGACCACAGAGGAAGACAAGCTCATTACCGACCTCACCGAGACTTTCGCCAATCTACGGGAGTTCCAGTGGAAGCTCAACCCAACAAAGTGTCATGGTCGGGCACCGAGGCATTGAAGCCAACCCTGCAAAGGTCGACGCTATACGCAAGATGGCCAAGCCATCCAACATCAAATATGTCATGAAGCTCACCGGTATGATGGCGGCTCTAAGTCGTTTCATTAGCAAGCTCGGTGAAAAAGGCTTACCCTTCTTCAAGCTATTGAAGAAGGCCAACAAGTTTGTATGGGACGATGAAGCCCAGAAAGCTTTCGAGGCTCTCAAAGAGTCCATGATGACGACGCCAGTTATGACACCTCCAATCCCAAAGGAAACTCTCCTACTCTACATCTCTGCCACCACTAATGTGGTCAGCACGGTTCTCATCGCCGAGCGAGAAGAAGAAGGGCAGGCCTATCCTGTTCAACAACCTGTGTATTACGTAAGCGAGGTCCTGGCCGACGCTAAGACACGTTACACACAACCTCAGAATCTGCTCTATGCGCTCCTAATCACATCGAGAAAGCTTCATCATTGCTTCCAAGCTCACAAGATCGTGGTTCCATCTTCGTTCCCCTTGGGAGAGATCATCCGCAACCGTGACGCCAACAGCTGCATTGTCAAGTGGTCAGTCAAGCATGGAGAGTTCGAAATCGAGTTTTGCCCCAGGCAAGCGATCAAGTCACAGATCCTCACAGACTTTGTGTCTGAGTGGACAGAGATCCAGATGCCCCCTCCTAAGGAGCGACCTGAGCACTGGATAATGTTCTTCGACGGCGCTCTCAACCCTGAAGGGGTGGGTGTAGGCGTATTGCTCATCTCCCCTCATGGAGAATAGCTCAGGTACATCCTGCAAATCCACTACAAGGCCTCCAATAATGGAGGAGAGTATGAAGCCCTGATCCATGGGCTCCGCATAGCAGCGTCCCTTGACATCAAGAGACTACTAGCTTTTGGCGATTCCAAGGTCGTCATGGAGCATGTCAACAAGGAATGGGACTGCGTCAAGGACACGATGGATGCTTACTGTACTGAGATTCATAAACTCGAGGGCCACTTCGAAGGGATCGAGTTCCAGCACGTCCCACGCAATAGCAACGTAGCTACCGACGTACTCTCTAAACTAGGCTCTCGACGAGCTCTAGTCCCAGCCAGCGTGTTTGTCCAATACCTACGCAAGCCATCAATCAAGCTTCTGGATCCCGATAATCCAGAACCACCTCCAAACGACCAAAACTCACCACCTCCCCATGACGTGCTGATGTTAGAAAAAGAGGATGATTGGCGCAAGCCCTTCATAGACTGTCGGTGTTTTAGACCGGCAACCTACTAAGGGGAGTACCCGAAGTAGAAGAATGTGGCCTCGCCGAGATCGGTAACTCGAAAGAAGAGACACGTGGCACACAATTTAGACAGGTACGGGCCGCGAGGTGCGTAATACCCTACGTCCTGTATGCTGCGTAGCTCTGGATTGATTGGGTACGATAACAAGATTATGCAATCTTACGCTGTGAGATGAGATGATAGAGAGAGGGGTCCCTGCCTCGCCTTATATAGTCCGGGAGGCAGGGTTCGTGGAGAGAGTACTAGTCGAGTACATCTAGGAGTCTTCCATATAGTGCGGGACATGTACAGCTTCCTAACTGAGTACTTCTCCTCTGCAATCCTTGTGCTTCACGCCATCAGGTGCCGTGTAGTGCAAGTCGGGTAGTCTCAGGGGCCCACCGAGTAGTCGGTCCTGGTACCCACCGAGGTAGTGGGCCCAGGGAGGTCCATACGACAAGCCCCCGAGTACTTTGTAGTCGAGAAGGATAGCTTCAAGTAGTCTTGATGGCCTTAACGAGTAGTCCTCAAGCGTCCCCGAGTACTACAAGTCAAAAGTCCTCAAGAGTAGTCGAAGCATCCCGAGGCTGGAATATACTCCAGCTGATGTTTGAGCAATCCTGAAGTCTTCTCGAGTAGTCCCAAGCATCCTCGAGCGCTGCCCTTGAAGGTCTTCAACAATGCCCGTGTTGTCTTGAAGCTGAAACTGATATGGAAGTGCGTTTTGCAAAATCGCACTCCATATGGAGTAGCCCCCGAGCTTTAGGTTGAGTTGTAGACTCTAGCTGAGGGTCCATCTGAAGTTTTGGCAAGAAAATCCCGAAAAATCCGGAGAAAAAACCGAAGGACACGTGGCACGGAGCCCCCGAGCCTTGAGTCGAGTACTTCCTCTCGAATTGAAGGGTCATCTTGTAGAATGTGTCCTGAGTTGCTCTTGAGTCTTGTCGCTCCTCAGGAAGTCGAGTTGGAGTAGTCGAGTCCCCCGAGGTGAGGCGCGTCGACTAGTAGAAGTTGAAAGGTCACGCGCCGACTTATCCATCCGGCCGTTGAGGGGCCGCGTTCACTTATAAATAGAAGCCAAAACCCTTAGGGTTTTTCACCCTTCGCAGCTGCAGCCATTCCCAGCAGATCTAGCCAGGAATCGCCACTAGTGCACACTGCCGCCGTTGAGTAGAGCGTAGATCCAAGTGCGCCACAGCAGGAAACCACCACTGTAGCCCCTGAGCGAATGCACGTGAAGACACCGTTGTTGACGGTTAATAATTGTATCAAAGTTCGTTCGTGACTCGCAAGCGTACAAGTCTCCCGTCGTAGTCAAGGGACCCTTCTTCCCTCGAGTGGTGAACCCAAGGTATCGAATCCGTGGAACAAATGTGTGACGCAAGAATTAATCTATTAAAGCCAAGTAATCTTCAATAATCGATAAAAGACCTAATGCATCTAAGTAAAAGACATAAAACGAATCTAATCTACTAAAAACCGGAGAAAACAAAGTAAGATTGGGTAGATAAACCGATCTAGAGGGATCGGGGTAAGCCTTTTGTTGAAGTTCCAAGCAAGAGAAGAAGTAGCAAATCGAATCTTAATAAAAGCCTCTTTAAATCGTGGTTTCCCGTCCAAATCCGAAAACATCCGCCTTTCGAGACCCCCGTTCGTCACAACGTATCCCTATTCGTGCGGGGAGCTTAGGGCGAGTCAAAAGACAAGTCGAGATTCTTTCGTGAGGATCCGGCGTGTACCTCTAGCCACCGCGGCTACAAGAACACCCTATGTAATCTATCTCGAGAATAGAATTGGAATAAGCAAAGCCGATCGAAAAACGAAATCTTCGAGGAAACACTTGATCGCTGAGAAAAGATTCAACTTGATAATTCAACTATAACAATGATACATACACAAGATCACCACCGGATCCTTCCTTGATCTTGCTTCTAGCTCCGGAACTCCGACGTGGTCTTCCTTGCAAGGTTCCCACGTCGGCTAGGGAAACCCTAGTCAACTAGCTCGACCCTCTCCTCTCCTAGATGATGTCCCTCTCTTCTCTCGCTTCTCGGCGGCCGAAGACGAAATCTTCTCCCCGTGGCTCTCGGTCGGGGGACTATAAATAGCCCGATCGGCGCCTAGCCAGGCAAAGGACGTCGCATTTGGGCCCTAAATGGGCCCGGGCCGATCCTATCGGGGCCGGCCGGCCCGGGCCCATTTAGGCCCGGCCCCGCGGGCTCCTTTGCCCGAGGTCGGTTCCCTTGCTTCCCGGATGCTTCCCCCTTCTACATATGGGTCCATGTCGTCGGTTTCTCTCCGAATTGGACTCAACTCCTTGTCTTGCAAGCTTCAACGCACTTTTCTCGGTCGTGTCCCCGGAGTTTGTTGTCTTCTCGGATCGAGTCCCCGCTTCTTGGAGTTAGTTTTACTTCATTGCATGACTTGTTCGGGGCTTCAAAGTCTTGTCATGAGGTGCTTGATGAACTTACCCCCGAAAGTCTTGCATTCAACACTAAATCCCTGCATAAACATTAAACTCCAAAAACGACATGCACACGTGAACTTGTTATACCACGGGGGTTAGTACCAAAGGATAAGGTATAAAATTCATGCCAACACCGAAGGTAAACTCATGGCTAGGTTGACGGATTTTCACCGTCAACATCTCCCCCATGCTTAAACCTTGCTCGTCCTCGAGTAAGCCTTCGATGGATATCATCATTGCTAAACAATGTTTAAACTTTGCATTTGACCATACATGAGAAAACATAATGCTCTCAAAATATTAATTCATTAAAGTTCCATAATGTACTAGCCTTCATCTCCACGGAGGGTGGATTCTTATTAAGCTTATCCCACAAGTATTAACATGCTCACAAAGTTTTAAATGGATCTCGAATTTTTGAAATGAAGAACGAGATAAGAAAAGCTAAACCAAATTCACAAATTTAAATCATCTCATGTATTGCTCATAAACTCTCATCTCACTTGTCTCTCAAGCCTATATATTCTACTCCTTTCCCTCTCATATGTATGTGGTAGGCTTTATATGGAGCTTTTGGGAAAGTTTAGTCCTAACAAGAATTTATAAATGAGGTGTTGTCAAAACAAGACAAGCTTCTCATGGTCTTACCGAGACTCGTCAAAAAGGTCATTGGAAAATAATGTTAAATCAAGGAGGGGAAAGAGAAAAATACACACACTTTAGATGAGTGGACATGTGCAAATGGCAAAGAGTGATCCCGAGGCACAAAGAAAGTCCTCGTTATCGGATTGCACATGGTTGGAAAATTGAGAATGGATCTTTTTATCTTGAAGCCTTGAATGCACTCTTAGAGAACCGGGAGTTCACTTTACGCACAAATATATATTTTTTTTTCTTCTCTTTCTTATATTTCTCATTCT
This sequence comes from Cenchrus americanus, assembly GCA_947561735.1. Classification (NCBI taxonomy): domain Eukaryota; kingdom Viridiplantae; phylum Streptophyta; class Magnoliopsida; order Poales; family Poaceae; genus Cenchrus; species Cenchrus americanus. The sequence goes on along the minus strand of OX387241.1, from coordinate 260,549,870 downwards.
TTTCTTTCTTTCTTTCTTATATATATATATATTTTTTCTTTCTTCACCTTGGAAGTCATGTACATCGCCGAATTTTTCTTCTTTCATCATTATATATATTTTTTTTAAAATACTCCCTTTTGAACTCTAAGGCAGCACCGTACCTACCTCCTCCCCCATGCTTAGACGTTGCTCGTCCTCGAGCAAAGAGGCGAAAAATAAGGTAGGTACCGGAGATATTTTCCTTGGAGAGATACTTGAAATCTTCAACGTTGGCACCGTCTTGCGATCTTCCTTGAATTGATGATCCATTCTCAATGATAGGTTGTGGTCAAGGAGGTAATCACAAAAAATGATATTTGGTTTAAGGGTGGATATCCGGCGAAGTTTGTGAGACCACCGATGCGGGGATACACAATGCACGGATAAAAGGCTAGCAAAAAGATAGATACGCAAAAACGGAATGACCAGCTTCTTAGTCTCGGGCCAGAGAAATCATGGCCTGCAATAACGCACTCAAAAATAAATCTTGTACACTAAGGTTTATGCACTCAAATATATATAAGGCTTTGGATAGGTTGAGCAACACACAAGTGATATTTGTGACAAGGTTAGCAATATTTTTGAGCATAAAAGACATCTTCAATCCATTCATAACTTGAGAGCACATAAAACACTATGGGTCTTTGTTTTAATCATAACCTCCGCTGAAAATTAAGCTAGCATTTAAATAAATTCAGATCTGTATTTTTAAGAGAGCACTAGCTTAAACATGCATAAATCAACTACAAAGATGAACAAAGCTGCAATTTTAATCATATATCAACATGGCACAAATTTTGTAACTTTTCCAATGATAAAAATCAAGGTGGTGACTTTATTAAAGGTGATATCAAACTGAAATACACACTGAAAATAAACATAACAAGCTTGCTGAAATTTAAATAAAAACAGAAAAATACTACGCAAACACACGTAAGAAAAAGCTGAAAATTACAGAAATAGAAAAGAAAAGAAAACTAAAGTTCCTTAAGTCCTCTACTCCTCCGCCGGTGGTTGATGTTGATAGTCTTGATAATAATAGCCTTGCTCATAATATGAATGAACGCTTCCTCCGTCGAATTGATTTGGCTCAACAAGGTGAAGGCGACCAAGTTCAAAGGCAATATTTGCGTTGCCTTCACCGAGTTGAGCTGCGTTGGATTGGATGGCTGCGATATTTTGAGCATTTCTTGCAGCGTATCCTCCAATAATAGCCATGCTTTGTTGTGGTTGGGGATGATGAGCGTAGGCCTCCGCGAAGTTAACGTTGGGCACAACATGATTTTGAGGGGGTACCGGTGCACCACCCCCCCATGCTTGTTGTTGAGACCCTCCGTAATAACTTGGCGGAGGGAGGAACTCCGCCGGATGGTTGCACATTGGGTTGTGCTCCACCCTCTTGTGCGGAGGATGTTCCCTCTTCTACGATCCTTCCTCTTTTGTTTTTCCTTGCAGGGACAAGTATTCCCTCTTCCAACCAATCTTCCCTTCCTTCGGTGAAAAGCCTAAGCCTCTCATCCGGAAGAGGGAGGTTCACAATGGCCAATCGGTAACCTCTTCTCTCATCTCCACTAATATACTTGCCTTGCCGCAAGTACTCAAAACCGAGAGAGGTACCGCGCAAAAGGTGAGCGGGGTTTCTTGCGATCCCCGGTCGCAAGGAAAAGGCCAATATGGAGAGGTAACACCCCGAACCAATATCACTAGCCCCCGATGTTGCTTCACAACACCAACGGTTGATCATGAGGTAAGAGGGGTCAATTGGCTGCCTGGCAATCAAAGCCGAGTATAGCCAATTTAACTCCGTGTCGGTCACCTTTGTTTCCCTCATCCTCCCCAATACCCTCTTGCTCATCCAAGAGTGAAATATCCGGATAATGGGGTTGCGGATGCTTTTGCGTTGTTGATGGGCATCTCCGGAGATCATGCCCCAAAATTCCGCCAACATGCCGGGAGGCACGGCGACTTTCTCCGGAGCGCCCTTGTGGAACCCAAGCAGCTCCCTTACGTGCTCGTAGGGAACCACTTGTTGGATTCCCTCCAAACGGAATGACAAGCATTGCACCCCATCATCATCAACGATGGGTGCCATAGTCATTAAAATTTCCAAGGTGTAACCCAAGTGGGTGTCCACCGAGATTCCGTTGGAGAATTGAATCCACCCGAGGTGCCCCAACATGTAGTTTATGTCGGTGCGAAAACCCAAGGTGTGGAGTGCTTGGTCGTCGATCTCGACGTTTGGCACAAGCCTCTTCTCAAGATTGGCGAGCCTATCCTCCTCCTCCGCCGACATGATGATGAAGCCGTACGAAGATTGTGTCGGGGTGTAAGGAGGTGGTGCGGTTGAGCGAGTCGATCGTCGTGGTGGCGCGGGCTGCTCCTCCGTGTGCCCACGAGGTTCGGTGAACCTCATGGAAGTGCTTCTCGCAGCCCTCATCCCACCAAGGAGGAGAGCGTCGTTCCTCCTTGGTGGTGCCGTGTCCGTCTCCATGCTCCGGGGAGACTCGGAAACCGAGTGCCTCCTCGAAGACGTGGTTGATGACGGCTTGGACGACGACGAACTCTTCTTCTTAGAGAAGAGACTTGTGGTCTTCTTCCACATGCTTGCTGCACTCTCTCTTCAACTAAAAATCCGGGTTGCAACCGGTAAACTAGACACTTAAACTCTTTGCTTCGGATGTGGACTTTGAGTGGATTAGGGAGGTGGATTTTTTTTCTTGAGCTCTCAAGCTTGGGTGGTTGGCTAAGTCTACGGAGGTTCCGAGCACACAAACTTGAACACACAAACAAGGGAAGGAGAGGGAAGCTTGCTCGCTGAGAAGACGGGCGCCGGGGGCACCATTTATAGGGCGAGCCGGCCGGCCTAGGCCGGCCGGCCCGGGGCTCCAACGGCTCCTCCTCGGTGCGTCTTTCTCCCCAGCACGATCATTTCGCCTCTGCAACTTTCCCCGCCCGCGTGCTCCACGAGTTGCACCGCCCAAACGCTCTTGTCCACTCCTTTTCTTGAATTATTGGTCCTCCCACTTGATGCTCCATGCTTTGGGTCATGTCCATGCTCCCTAGCTCCACTTGCTTCACATGCCACCATTGAAATCCTGCAAAGTTGATGCTTGCTGCCCACCATGCTTGTCCTTTGCATGTGGAGGTGGTGAAAGTTGATAAAAGGGGATCCAATGGTGCATGCATGATTAATTCAAACTTGATTGCCTCCATTTAGGTGTGTTTAAGGTTAAGCACTCCTCTAATTCGAATTTTAAAATATTTTTCAGAGCCATGCAAGAGCTTGAACATAATTTTAGAGAAGTTTTTAAACCATTAAAAACAAATGTAAGTCGAAAATATTTTTCGACTACGTCGATTTTCGTCTTACCGGTATAGTTTGCTTTCATCGGTTGAGAGCGAACGTTTTCCCGGTTTGATCATGGGGGTATAGGTTTAGGTTCTAATTTTGGCTAAATAAGAAAGATTTTGAACAGAACAAAATTAGAATAGGCTTAGAAAAATTCTAATCCTAGAGAAACCAAGGATAAAGATTTTTAAGATCAACCAAAGCTTTGATTTCTAGGTTCACGCGAGTCCTACCACGTGCTGAATTTTTATAACACTTGAATATAAATCGTGGCTCTACTCGTGTGGTTTTAGCATGAAAAATAAGCCAACCTCAGCACCATAATGAGGGTGAAAGGTTGAGCTAAGGTTCTGAAATTATTTGGTTGAGCGGTTTCTCGAAAAGAAAAGAATCAAACAAGCACATAGGAGGGTTCATGCAAAGGGTTTATGATAAAGCAAACATTCAATCAAGAATTATGTCTCTAATATTGTTCAACCACTTCTAAGTCTAATGTCTTTGCGTAGTAAAACTCAAAAACTAAATTATTAAAAATACTCGAAAAACCTGGAATCGGGTTGTCCTCCCGGTAGCTTATTCTTGACTTGACTTGACGAAACGGGTTGCCTCCCGCCTAGCGCTTCGTTTATAGTCTATAGCTAGACTTCTTCACTTGATTACTCCGGATCAACGCTCTTTGCGGGCGTTGCAATCTTGGGTACCCACTTCCGCACCATCTTGGGCGCGGGCTTGTCTTTTGGCTTGGCCGGCTTAGTCATTTTTTTGGTCTTCACGGTGCGGCTTCTCTTCCTTTGTCTTGACGGATGCAACACCTTCTTTAATTTTCGTTACGTTCACTTTTTTCGGCTCCTTCTTCTTTTTCAGCCCCTCCGTTTGTTTTGGTTCTATCTTTACTCCAATCATGTTGCATGCCTCAATCCTTGGACGGAACTTGAAGGAACTCCTTTCTCCGTTGATATCGAACATGATCTCCCCCTTGCCAACATCAATAGTTGCTCCCACGGTCTTGAGGAACGGCCTCCCTAGGATGAGCGGCGGCTTCTCCCTCTCTCCCATCTCAAGCACAACGAAGTCGACGGGGATGAAGTGGTGTCCAATCTTCACGGGTACATCTTCGGCAATGCCCAAGGGATAGCGAATGGAGTTGTCACCCAGCCTCCAAACATATTCCCGTAGGCTCCATCGGTAGGCGTAACTTCTCGAACACATCCCTTGGCATGACACTCACACTAGCTCCAAGGTCGCATAACGCCTTCTCGAAGTTGAAAGAACCAACTGAACATGGAATTGTAGGGCACCCGGGGTCTTTTTGCTTCTCCAGCCCATAAGCAATAGCGCACTACACTCCTCGGACATCTTGACATGATCTACCCCGAGTGTTGCTATCTCATATTTATTTGCAAGTATGTCTTTAAAGTAACGAGAATATGTAGGTACTTGTAGGGCATCTAGTAACGGCATGTTGATGCTAAGTCTACGCACAACTTCCACAAACTTCTCAAAGTGGTTGTCAAGTTTACCTCGGAAGTAGCGTGGCTTGAGTTGCGGTATCCTCGTGTCATCTTCCGGCATCTCAAATTCGGGTTCCTCGGTGACGATCCCCGTAACCCTCTCTTTAGCAGCCTCCTTCCACCCTCGGTGGACCCGGCTTCGGCTTTCTTGCTCCCGCGGTACGTTCCGGATCTTCGGTCTCCTTCCCCGAACGTGTTTGAATGGCCTTCGCCGATTCGGGACATTTGGGTTGTCCCGGAAGCTTCCCTTCATCATTAGTGAGGCGCCCCGCAAGTTGTCCGACTTGCGTCTCGAGCATCTTCATCATGTTGAGCACTTGATGATTGGAACTTCCGACCTCCGTCACTTTGCTATCGATGTTCTCCAACACCTTGTCTATGGTCTTGAACTTGGTGACGGTGTCCTTGTTGATCTTAGCTTGCTCATCCATGAACTCCTTCAATTGTATCCGAAGTGGAACCGCGTTAGGAATAGATGAGCTTGCATTAAATTGAGGCCTACCTTGCCCGTAGCGGAAGTTCGGCAATTCTCCCTTCCTCATGTAGTCGAGCACTTTGGCTTCCTCCGACAATCTTTGCGGACATGGCCATACTCTCCACATTCTTCGCATGTGGACCTTGCTTCGGCGGCCTTCAAGTCTTGAGCCTCTTTCTTTTCTATCTCCATCTTCTCCAACCTCCTCATGAGCGAGTCGATCTTGCCTTCAAGTATGTCTTCCTTCTCCACTTGCAAGACTCCTTTGACGTTCCCCATAGGTTGAGCCGGGTGTAGGCGCCCGGATGACGCCCACGTGTCATTATCCGCGACCTTCTTGAATAGCGTGAAAGCTTCCGTCGGTGTAAGCTCGATGATAGATCCTCCCGCCGATGCATCGATGATCGTCCTTGACGCCATGGTGAGTCCTTGATAGAACTTTTGCACGAGGTCTTCTTTCGGGAACTTGTGATGTGGAACCGCCCGGTGTACTCGTTGAAGCGCTCAAATGCCTCCGAGATAGTTTCGTAGGATATTGAACAAAGGTGGCAATCTTATTACGCAAGCTTTGAGTTTTACCCGGTGAGTAGTATTCCTTCATGAAAGCCTTCATCAACGTGTTCCAATTTTGCACCGTCTCCGCCGGTTGAGAGTGGAACCATTGCAACGCCTTCCCGAGTAGTGAAAACGGAAAAAGCCTTGCCCTCATTTGATCTTGAGTCACCCCATCCATATTGAAAGTCTGACATAGTTGAATGAATGCTTGGAGGTGAAGGTTCGGATCCTCTTTGCCGGTGAAGGGTGAATGTTGCACCATGCGGATTGTTGAGGTCTTGATCTCGAACGGTCTTCCGATCTCGTCGAGGTTCAAGATTGGTAGGTCGATGATGTCTGGGGTGCATAGCTCCCCAATCTTGCGTTCTTCCGTGGTTGGTCACCCATCTGTGGACGTCGGTTCTCCCGCGGACTTTGAGGTGGTGAATTCTCCGAGATTCTGCGATCCTTCGTCTTCCGACTCGAATCTACAAAATCCAGCTTTTTAGCTTGATGTGCTTCGCGTCTCCTTAGCCTCGTAAAGTTTTTCCGGATCATCCACAAAATTATTGGGTTTGTTGGAGAGGTAGCCGTCCATCTCCTGTTAGGGTTAGCGATAAACAAAATATGCAAAAGAAACTAGAAAACAAAACAAATCTATAAAGACTAGAGTAAGACAAACTAGATTAGATGTATTTTGAGGATGATTGAAGCTTATTAGATGCAAAAATAAAACAAAATCAGTACTGAAAATTACAAAAAAAAGCAATAAAAAATCAAATCTTGATCACTTGTTCCCCGGCAACGGCGCCAGAAAAAGGGGCTTGTTGACGGTTAATAATTGTATCAAAGTTCGTTCGTGACTCGCAAGCGTACAAGTCTCCCGTCGTAGTCAAGGGACCCTTCTTCCCTCGAGTGGTGAACCCAAGGTATCGAATCCGTGGAACAAATGTGTGACGCAAGAATTAATCTATTAAAGCCAAGTAATCTTCAATAATCGATAAAAGACCTAATGCATCTAAGTAAAAGACATAAAACGAATCTAATCTACTAAAAACCGGAGAAAACAAAGTAAGATTGGGTAGATAAACCGATCTAGAGGGATCGGGGTAAGCCTTTTGTTGAAGTTCCAAGCAAGAGAAGAAGTAGCAAATCGAATCTTAATAAAAGCCTCTTTAAATCGTGGTTTCCGTCCAAATCCGAAAACATCCGCCTTTCGAGACCCCCGTTCTGTCACAACGTATCCCTATTCGTGCGGGGGAGCTTAGGGCGAGTCAAAAGACAAGTCGAGATTCTTTCGGAGGATCCGGCGTGTACCTCTAGCCACCGCGGCTACAAGAACACCCTATGTAATCTATCTCGAGAATAGAATTGGAATAAGCAAAGCCGATCGAAAACGAAATCTTCGAGGAAACACTTGATCGCCGAGAAAAGATTCAACTTGATAATTCAACTATAACAATGATACATACACAAGATCACCACCGGGATCCTTCCTTGATCTTGCTTCTAGCTCGGGAACTCCGACGTGGTCTTCCTTGCAAGGTTCCCCCGTCGGCTAGGGAAACCCTAGTCAACTAGCTCGACCCTCTCCTCTCCTAGATGATGTCCCTCTCTTCTCTCGCTTCTCGGCGGCCGAAGACGAAATCTTCTCCCCGTGGCTCTCGCCGGGGGACTATAAATAGCCCGATCGCCAGCCTAGGGCAAAGGACGTCGCATTTGGGCCCTAAATGGGCCTGGGCCGATCCCCTCGGGCCGGCCGGCACGGGCCCATTTAGGCCCGGCCCCCGCGGGCTCCTTTGCCCGAGGTCGGTTCCCTTGCTTCTCGGATGCTTCCCCTTCGCATATGGGTCCATGTC